>OU426909.1:5881598-8875697 GCA_911387775.1 Thymelicus sylvestris | reverse complement strand
TACCGTGTTTAAAGTGTTGGTCGGTGACGGAACGGTCTAGAGGAAATAGTGTCATACTTTTCGATACAATTTTTTTTTCTGAAACGTTCCTGCCACGGTCATCAAAAGGATAGGTAATGGAAATTTCAGTATAAAGATATCGTCTAAACATTTTTTCTAATGCGGGATCTCACGAGGTGAGATGTTTAATAATTATGAATGAAGCCTATAACTTTTTATTAATTTATAATCTGTGTAGAAAATTCTCCCCGTGTATACATTTTACATGTTGTTAATGTATACGAAAACAAGTACATGCACGACTGGGAGCAAGACACCTCAATCAATCACGCAGCCTACACTTCGCACGAGCCCCGAGATGTCATTTCACACACGGTCAGGTAGGATGTGTAGCAAACATGACTTTGGAGTCAAAATTTGTGTGTTTATTTTTTTAGCAGAAAAATCCAACAGTTCTAGTCACCGATCAAGACTAGCTTTTTTATTTATTTAACTTTTCGCACCATAAAATTTGTATAATAGCAAAGGCGGACTTAATGCTAATAGAATTCTCTCCTAGTCAACCTTCGGATATTGAGAACACAAAGATATGGCGGTATATCTAGGTTGTAAGAAATAACACTACTAAGGATCCAAAAATAAACAAATAAATAGATATTTATTGGTTATACTGAAAAAATGTAAGTGTATCACTGGCTTGTTAATTTTAATTCTTATTCTCCAGTATAATATAATACGATTTATTAAGTAGCTACAACAAGATTGTTAGGTTTTATAAAACCTATGTAATACAATTTTATTGAATGATAAAATTAATTGTTAAATTTTCTAAACTTAAAAGCAAAGCAAAGCAACAACCCATAATTGTCCCACTGCTGGGCTCGGGGTCTCCTCTCAGAATGTGAGGGTTAGGCCATAGTCTACCACGCTGGCCAAGTGCGGATTGGTAGACTTCACACACCTTCGAGAACTTTTATGGAGAACTCTCCGGTGTGCAGGTTTCCTCACGATGTTTTCCTTCACCGAAGCAAGTGATAATTAACATGTAATACGCACATAATATTTGAAAATTAGAGGTGCGTGCCAGGATTTGAACTCGGGCCCCTTCGTTCGGGAGACCAACGTTCTACCGCTAGGCTATCACTGCTTTCTAAACTTAATCTACTGGAATACTAAGGGCAAAGAAAGAGGGAAGAAGAAAGAAAGAACTGGCTCTCAAGCCCCCAGCCGGAACACGAGAAGTCATATGGCACCTGACTCAAGAAAGAGGGTGGTAGCCATCCAGGCGAACCCCATGGAGAATTAATAATAGTAATATTGGTATTAATGAACTATTCGTTTCTAATTGTTACACGTTCTAGAGCCTATCTAAACTAATGCTAGAAGCTGCAACATTTGCTTGTTATTCGGGCGGACAGTGTGTCCGCTGTGAGATGCTGCCAAGAAAGACTGATGGTTTCCTAATTGGGATTTAACAAACCAGCCTTACGAAGGTTAATGAAAAAATATCGTCTCCATTCTAGGTACACTAGGCACTCTGTCCTAAAGGCAGTTATTTAGAGTGGATAAAAATAAATTATCCTAACAAATATGTTAAAAGTTTGGGCCTTGAATGTAGACAATATAGTTAGTAAATAAAATAAATATATTTAAATTTAAGATTTTGACTTTATTTAAGAGCATTAACCCTGACTGTTTCACTATACATTTTTATGTGCAATCATGGCGAAAAATATTTATGCAATGATGATGCAAAAATAAAAATATCCTTACCGCAAAACATTCCTACATAAATAAATAAATTACGGTCGATCATAATTTAATTTTGAACTTCGATCGTAATTTGATTGAATACAGTAAATATTTTATCTGTATTGAAGACTGACATAATTTTGTTTCATCCCATACAGAATTTTTCAGTTGTATTTTTTCGATCACAAGTTTATCATAATACGATCTATGAATTTCATTTCTCGACCGTTTCGGATATGTTCCTATATCCGTTAGGCCAATGTCGGGTTCAGTCGGGAACTTAAAGGAAATTGTGAGAGACCATCGTGTATGAAAATGTTTTTTTTTTATGTACTCGTCTCCCCTAAATGTTTTTCGTTTTTCCGTGAAGTGAAACGCTTTTAACATTTATTAATAAATCATGTTGACACAGTTAATAAATTAATAATGACTAATTGAGAACCTCCATAAAAATAACAAGACAAGACCAGTACAGAATAAGCATGAAAAACTTGGAAATAAAACAGATATTAATAGATATTATAGATTAGAAACAAAGAAAGAAAGAAACACGTTTATTTCTGTGCCAAAGGTACACACATGAACATACATACATAGATCAAAATATATAATTATAGTTAAAAAAAAAAGTTAAAATTTACAAACTGACATAAAAATAAAAATAAGATAAGAATAACATAAGAACCACAGATTATATAAATACTATTAGGCTGAGCGTATAGTAGATATTGGCCTATACCCTATACATTACATCCCGCTCATAGTCCGCGCGGCTTGCGACCATCCTAAGTGATCGACAAAGTTAAACAACAGCGGGTGCGGTGTTATCTTTAACAGTCGTTAAGCCATGTCGGAAGCCCCTGGGGCGGCATGAAAACTTCCAACACTTGGGGTGCCCACTAACCCCTCCACCAACCCGCACTGGAGCAGCGTGGTGGAGTATGCTCAAGGCCTCCTCAAGAGGAGATCCGTGCTCAATAGTGGGTGATTAATGGGTTGATGTCATACTGCAGAGTGTACAGAAAGATGGAGACGCCAAATGAACATAACGAATGTGCAAAGTTAGCGGCCGCGCGTTAATTAGTCACTGAGAGCGGGTGTTTAGAGGGCGCCGTGCTAGGGTTGCCACTCATCCTAATATTTTTTCAAAGATCTTCTATACTATGAAGTAGAGATGGGTAACTAATGAAACGTTTATTATAACGTTCTATCGTCACGGCTACATGAGTATTAGTATACCTACACACCGAGAACTTTATCTTAATATATATAAATTACGTGTCACGTGGTTTGTCCGCGATGGACTCCTAAACTACTGAACCGATTTTAATAAAATTCACACACCATGTGCAGTTTGATCCAACTTGAAAGATAGGATAGCTTACATCTCAAAATAATAATAAAAAAATTTGACAGAACGAAGTCTGTCCGGGCAGCTAGTATATTATATTGTAATATTTATGAAGTTCTTGGTATACACTTACGATGTGATCTTTACAACATAACGATTTAACTTTACTTTAACAATTACCATAACTTTGTTAATAAAGTTCGTAACTTTGAAGTCGTAACGGGAAAGAAAACAGATTATTCTTTACCCTGTATGTATATAGGAGTTTAGAATATTAGATACTGTATGTAGAATGTACATAGAAGTTTCATTTCAAAAACGAAAATTAAATATAATCTTAATGTATATAAATTACGTGTCACGTTGTTTGTCCGCGATGGACTCCTAAACTACTGAACCGACTTTAATCAAATTTGCACACCGTGTGCAGTTTGATCCAACTTGAAAAATAGGATAGGTTACATCTCAAAATAAAAAAAACTTTTGACAGGACGAAGTCTGTCTGGGTAGCTAGTATTTTTATATTTCTCTACAATGCCTATTAGAAACCTACAATAATTATATCTTATAACAAATAAATGATTCTTATTTTGAACAGAATCATTCATTTACCTCGTAGCCCTACAGTGCTACGAAGCACTCGCAAGTCGCAAGGCAAGGAAGTGCCTTTGACTGAAGTTCTCAACTCCCAGCGTCCGTATAAGTTGCACTATTGACATGCCGCGTCCGTCTACTTTACTTTTGTGTACTCTACGTTAAGTATATAGTTAGTTAGCATATAGTTAGTACATCGTGTCTCATTTACCCGGCCTTGTAGCTCACACTAGCGCTTGTAGCGCATACTAGCTGCCCAGACAGACTTCGTTCTGTCAATTTTTTTTGAGATGTAAGCTATCCTATCTTTCAAGTTGGATCAAACTGCACACTGTGTGCAAATTTGATTAAAATCGGTTCAGCAGTTTAGGAGTCCATCGCGGACAAACAACGTGACACGTAATTTATATATATTAAGATTAAGATAGTATTACAATTTATTATATTATAATATTACTATTAATATATTGACAGAGTGACTACGAGCAGAACGGTCAATTGTTTGTTCCTACGCTCTTCATCGTCAGCACGCTAGTGACATATCTACCTCTTTTTTACATTATAATATCGTTGGCACAGAAGACATAATAGACTTAAGTGAAAAGTTTATACGCGCTGCCGCAGATCAACCGCTCGACCTATTCAATAAATAAATCAATAAATATTCACAACTTGGACTTTTTTATTTTTATTGAATCTTAATTTAAAAAAAAAACATTTTGAGCCAACCCTAGGATCATCGACCTGAGTCATTCAGAAACAAGAGTCTTTAAAGCTTCTTACCGCCACTGTGCCTCATGGTTGCACTATTAACTACGGTACAGTGGCCATTTTGAAGTTTATTCGCACATGAAATATTGTAAAAATTTACAACCTAGTCTCAAGACACAATTGGTTTACTTTATTGTGAATTATATAAACGTTGTAGAATAATAATTCAATAGAAAATAGAATGTATTAAGTATTTTTAAACACAAGTTATTTTTCATTGCCTGATGTTCCTAAATGCAACTGAATCAAATTGGATGACTTATAGTCCGTAGGGCCATAGCATTTTAGCATAACCCATAGTGCCATAGTGCCCAATGCCCATTGTCTTTCTTGATATCTTTTATTGTTTCTTTGTGAAGTTGTATGTGAATTTATGTGTTATATGTGTCGTCTATGCCATCGCCATCCAGGACACAGGTAAAAACCTACTGATGAGTGTGTAAGCGTTTATTTATTTATTTACTTTTGTCTGTGCGCTAGAATGAATTTAAGAGCTACGGAAGAGCTAACAAAATTAAAACAGTGCTCGAATCGTAATAATGCCTTGTAATAACAATAACAAGTAACATAAAAATAACACTGCCTCCGTAGTTAAGCATTTAGTTGTTACGTTTTATGTTATTGCGTACAGTCCCGTGCGTGCTTCGGGGTAATTGTTGGTGAGGGAACATTACACATCGGATCTGTTGAGTTACTTTAAATAACATGTTATGTGTTATTAAGTTATCAAAAGTAAGGTAAGTAGATAATTATATTATTAACAGAGAAATATGTTTCTGCTATGTTGTCGCGATCAAAATATAAATCAAAAAATATAAATAAAAAATATGAAATAAAAATATCTGTCACATAAATGTATTATCTGGGCAGGGAACCAAATCCGGGACCCTTAGGGAGACAATGTCTCTACGAATTAGGTCAAAAGATCATCGTCGAAGAACTACATTCAAATTTATGTTGTAGTGTCAGTTGTAGTTAATTACATTGGTAGTTATACTTGATTAATGGGCATACTCAAGTTTTGGCCTAGGGGAGTGGGGAAAGCAGTTTTGTTTGGCCTAGACTCTAGAGGGAGGCAAATGAGATTTCTTTGGTCAAGGTCTTACTGAATAATAAATAAGATTTTTGTGGACAAAAGTGAGTAAGTAAGTATGCAATACGGGGGGCTGCTTTCCCCCATAGTATCTCCATGACTTGATTGAGTTATAACTCATCCAAACAGCGAATCTGTGAATGATCTTCTGAATAGAGTAACGACGTCACATTATTCAAAACGGAATATAATGCGAATAGTATCCGAGAGCTTTCGTCGAATGGAAAGGCATTTGACAACAATATCGGTAATATGATCGTGGATACACTGAGGATGTATTGGATTCACTTATTGATGAAGTGCGCTCTTTGTTTATATCCACTACAGATAAATACGAGTATGAAATTGTTATGGCATGCAAAAGATTTGCAAAAGATTCAAATGTTTATAGCTATTTACACGAAACTGAAACATAATCAAACTTATTTGAAAATTTTGTCTGTCTATCTGTTTGCTAGGCTAGTGTCTGAAATGGCTGAACCGATTTTAATGGAACATTCACAGGCATGTAGAGGAGGTTATAGGGCTACTATTTATCCCGGAATTCCCACGGGATCGGGACTTAAGTGGGAAAAACTCTCACGCGAACGAAGTCGCGTGTACAGCTGGTCTCTCATAAAATAATAAGAGACCTGTAGTATTAAAATAGCGTAGTAAGCTTATTTGAATCTTATAACTACACTTTCTTTTTATTTTTCCTTGATTTGTAATAAACACCGTTTGTGGTATCAATTTCCTAGCTTAAATAAAACCAACAATATTACTCATATTTCGTCAAAGGTCACGAACTCTTCGGTTATATTATGAGCCAGTCACAATCATGGCGTAAATAATAATATAAGTATTTGCATTGGCGTCGATCCAATCGGAAGTAATAATGGATATGAGAAAATGTACGAAAGTGAAGGCAGTATGACGATATTATGATACGCATAATAATTTCCAGTACTGTTATCATATGCATAACTAGAAGTCTAGTAACTAAATTAAGCAAGGCTTATCTGAGGTCTAAATCGAATTTATGTTTAGTAAAAGTACCATGTCCGTGTTATAGGCCTAGACAACTAGACGACTACAAGAATAATAATGTGTATTTTTTACCCTAGAGTACTAGCTCTACAAATATCCAAAAACCCTCTTCTATAATAACAATTTATTTCTACTGCTACTACAAAATAAAGATTTTCTTTCTTTCTTTAATAACATCTCCCGTTTAATTTTAATTTCCTATATCCTTTTCCCGGCATTAATTCTTAAGATTCTAAAAATGCTATTCAAAATTCTCCTGTAAGCGAGAATAGTCGACAAAATATCTTACACCCCGTTTTACATTAAACATTTTCAAACATTTCATGTAGTTCCTTTGCCCCTTTTACAACAACACAATCGAAACTATGAAGTTTCCTCTTGAAATGTCAATAAATTGCAAAGGTTCAGAGTTCAAAAGAGCTATTGGATGCTCTGCTCTCAAGAATCGTCAATTGCTGCCAGACTTGAGTTTCAACGATCATTTTAACTTTTAATTTGATTTATTCGAACCCATTTTTCAATGTGCTATTGAAAGTTGTCTTTGTTTTCATTGTTTTATATTGTACATAGTGTTATTAACACAAAAGCTGGTTCTCTAGATCACCTTACACACGTAGACACACATATTGTGACATAAACACTCACATTAACACACCACTTTATATTTTTAACCGACTTCAAAAAAAGGAGGAGGTTCTCAATTCGACTGTATTTTTTTTATGTGTGTTACCTCAGAACTTTGGACTGGGCAAACCGATTTTGATGATTCTTTTTTTAATCGAAAGCTGGTACCTGTCATGTGGTCCCACATAAATTTTATTGAGATCTGAAAATGGCATCCATGAGAAAACTATACGTCTTAAATTTGTATTAAGTATGTGCGCAACAAATGGACAAAATGTGCAAAATTTCAACTCTTGGGGACAAACGGAAGTAGCAAAATTAACAAAGGAAGTTAGGTAAAAGCTTACAATAATAAAAAGTTAAATTTATTACCCGCGAATTTCCCTGTAGGTAGGTACTGGATACTTTTATAAGCAATCATTTTAATGGTAATACGATACAAGCACCAAAATAATTTTTTTCCAGCTTTGTTTTTTGTGTTGTTTCCAATTTGTGCTTGGACTTCTACTGTTGGAACAAGAGAAATTCAGTATTTCGCTGAACATTAATTAAAATATTTGTCGTTGTTTAATTTTTAAAACGGATTAAGCTCATAATGGACAGACGTTTGAACGAGGAAATATTAAACATCTGCTCGTATGTTCCATGGAATATTATTGAATCTCATAATTCAACGCTTACACACTCATACCATTTGGCACATCCATACTATCCATACTATCCATATCCATACTATATATACTATTATACTATATACTATACTATATACTATATATTATAAATGTGAAAGTGTGTTTGTTTGTTTGTCCGTCTTTCACGTCGCAACGAAGCTGCTTTAAGGTATGGTTTTTGTGTGTGGAGATAGTGAGGAGGGTGGAGAGTAACGTAGGCTACTTTTTACCGCAGTAAAACATCCCCAGGCCATGGGAAGATCGATGTTTTGTTAGTTTCCAGATATTTAGTTCCGGAAGTTGTTAATAGATGGCGTTAGTAAAATTCATTTGCAAGTTCTGAATCACGCTATCAAATGATACATGTAAATTACTTATGTCATAGGCAAATAAATCTAACTAAGTAAAAGTAAGTAGGATTTGTAAAAAATTGATCTCTATCGCGGGCGAAGCTGCGGGCAAAAGCTAGTATTTACTAAACTTCAAAATCGTAGAATAAAATCATTAAAATATTGAAAAATAATTTTTTTCCAGGATACCCCACCACAGGGGACCACTTTTGATTCAGGGGTCTGTTTTCAAAATATTCGGCTTGAATGTGTTATTTTTGGTAAGAGTCAAGTGTCCCTGCCAGCTAAACAACAAAATTGCTAACTAAAAACCTTTAAAAATAGGTCACACGATGAATTTACAAGGAAAAGGTAGGTACTGGACTGATAGGGGCATCTGAAATACTTATTGAATCAATTACTAGACAGATTAACGCCCCAACTCAGAGTCACTAACGGTTAATCGCTCCTTAGTAATTAATCACCAAACAAATTCTGTACTAAGTAGCGATTTAAGTAAACATTAGTGACTCTGAGTTGGGGCGTAAGTGCCATTACATTATCTTAAAATCAAATTAAAAACCCCCGACAGTTTGATTTACACTAAATATAGCTAAGAACACTCTCGATTAAGTCACCTTTCATATAAAAAAAACTAGATCAAGATCAGTTCATTCGTTTGGGAGCTACGATGCCACAGACACACACAGATACACAAACACGTCAAACTTATAACACCCCTCTTTTTTCGTCGAGGGTGAAAAAGAGAGGCTGATAAATAATTTTCTAATTTTCGCAAAACAAAAGGATTTCAAGTGAATAATTGAAAATGTCGCTTGAAATTCATAAAGTCGCTCAGAGCTACAGCATTAACAGCTGCGATGTTTCACTCAGTTCAATCTTGAAACTGAATTAATTCCAATTTCCGGAAAACTGAGAGAAATCACTTCAATTTACTGTTTACGCGAGCAATGTTATCATAACATTATTACATTACATAAGTGTTAAACACACTTGCACACACTTGCACACGTGCGACAGAGATGCGACACACATGATACAAATGTCGCACAACATCGGAGGGCACAAATCTATATATTACAAGTAAGGATGGGAAATAAATCTTTGTACCCCTTTTTAAGAATAAAGGGGGCACATAGAGGTCTGATTTTTGGTACAGTTAAAGTTAATGGAGAGAAGTGCTGAAAAAAATGCTAAATTTTGTGAAAGAGTTTTGAGAGATTTTGAGTTAAAATTACATGTTTTAATAATCTAAATTTTACTAACAAAAAATAACCGACTTCAAAGTCTCAAAAACTACATAGTTGTCAGATCTCGTTCAAATTTATGTGAGACCACATGACAAGCGCCTGCTTTCGATTAAAAAAGAATCATCGAAATCGGTTGGCGTGATATTGAGTTATTCGTCAATTTGTCGCGCACATCTTATCACAAATTTACAACTTATGTGGTTTTCTCATGGATGCCATTGTCAGATCTCAATAAAATTTATGAGGGACCACATGACAGCCACCAGCTTTCGATTAAAAAAAGAATCATCAAAATCGGTTCGCCCAGTCCAAAGTTCTGAGGTAACAAACATAAAAAAAAAACAGTCGAATTGAGAAGCTCCTCCTTTTTTGAAGTGGGTTAAAAAAAGGAACAGTAAGAAGTCACTCTTTGACACATTGAATTACGGTCGAATTTCGACGTAAGGACAGGCCTCTAGTTTATATAAGAATGCATAGTTTCACTCACACTTGCGACATTTTGCAGTACGAATATGCGACGTCGCTGCGACACGCAAGATTTTAATATTCGTGTTTTTATGGTTGCGACAACGCTGCGTCACAATGCCACACGTGCTTCATTCTGTCGTATCATTGTCGTCTTGATGTCGTAGATGTGCGCAGACCCTAACCAGGTACGTAAAAGGAAATCTCTCTTCACAATGAATGCTTGGAATCTACCTATATAGTGCCTTCTTCATGCTGAGAAAGTTTTAACCGAGTGTTCAGTTATGGCACCTTAAAATCCTTAAGGCTAAGTTTAAACAAATCCATCTATTCTAGATACTTCGAAGCCCTAAAAATACACTAACAGAAAAACACGACATTGACAGCGAAAAGCTTTAGCGAATCCAATGATATCTAAAACGGTTTTAGTGAGCAGGAACAAAAAATACAATTTTCGCAGATATCACATCTGTTACGAGGATTCACACGCAATTACAGAGTCGGCGAAAACCAATACTGAACCACATGCGACCACTGAGACTTGATCCTCGAAAAGTTATAACGATCACTGTAAGTTGACCCTTGTTATCAAATGTATTTGTTGGCTGAATGCAAAAATACCCTTTGCCTTGTGTAGACTCAATAATGTAAAAACCGATGTCCTTAAGTAAAATATATGACGGCGAGCGACCTCTTTGGTCTGTCATACGAGAAGTCATGAAGAAAAACCAAATGTTTAGAATTAGGAATGTGTCAATCTATTTAGAATAATATGTGTGGGACATTCTATGGGGATTCGAATAGGGAGCACGGACTAGTACAGATTGTTATTGATGTGAACGTTAGGAGAACGGGAAATATAATACCATGGAGCAAAGTAAAAGGAATATTATTGAATAACCAACACCGTAGAATAACCCCTTTCTGCGTCATATATATAATACTTTTTGTGATCCTCATAGACAGACATACTGTTAAAAGTTACGAAGAACTCAGGGGTATGAAGAATTTATTTGAATTTGAACTATTGAATGATAAACTTCACAGGATCAAAGTCTTTTATCAAAATGTTGTATTTTTTTTTAATGGAAATAGCCGGCAAACGAGCTGACGATCCACCTGATGGTAAGTGGCTATCGTCGCCCATGGACACCAGCAACACCAAAGGCATCACTGATGCGTTGCCGGCCAAGAAAGAGAGAAGAAACGGAAAGAAAGAACTGGCTCTCAAGCCGAATTTTTATTTTTATTTTGTTTATTTATTTAAATTAATATAGATGTTTGTGTCAAACTCAAAACTGTCGTATAAAAAGTACGTCAAGTTAAATTGAAAAGTAAATAACGAAAGATTTTTTTATTAATTTAACATACATAAATAAAGGTTATTTATTTTGATTTTTCTTCAAACCGTACTTTTTATGCAACAGTTATTAATTAGAGGTCATTGACTTTCTTATTCAGAGTTTGATGGAATTATACATATTTCCTTATTAAAATTATCTATTAAAACTAGCAAAGCAAACACTTTTAGAAACTATAAACGTGCCAAATTACTTCGTTTTGCTTAAACAAACAAAAAATGCCATAGGTGATCGAGATAGAAGGGTCTTGATAAACTGGACGCGCAGTTGGCAATTTATTTTTTCTTTATTTAACGAGTTCCGAAAGCTTGTTGCACTTTCGCTGAAAGTATTCGGAAAATTAAAATGGCTCCCGTTTGTTTATTCTCGAGACAAAATCTCGCTAACAGCGTTGAGTAATCGGTTTCTTTTTGAAATCAGAAGTCGTAAAGTTTCATTCTTTATGGCTATTTGAATAACATTTTATGACTTTTTTCATCTTTTACTTTAAGACTAGATTTTGTTTTATTTTCGAGGTACACAAACGCTCCAACTCAGAGTCACTAACGGTTACTTTAATCGCTCCTTAGTAAAGAATCACCATATAAATTCTGTACTAAGGAGCGATTAAAGTAACCGTTAGTAACTGAGTTGGAGCGTTAGTCACTTAAATATCTTGTGTTTTAGTTTTGGATTGAGTTTAAATATTTTTTCAATAATGACTTTTCATGATTTGCAGGTTGGTTTTTTTTCATAAAATATTTTAAGACAAATAAGCCACGCTTTAATCACGCTTTATTTTCATACATTTGTCAGTTGATTTTGACTGACAGAGGAATTCGAAATAAGAATCATTATTAGTAGCATTCACAAAATATTATCAATCTTTGTCGCGCTCACAGACTTGTCATACATGTCTGTGGTCGCGCTCATAAGCTTGTCCATGTGCATTATGTGCAAGGGAGACAAATATTGAATTTTTGTGATGTCTTTGCAATTTTTTATGAAATGACGTCACTGAAAATGTTTATTTAAGGTAGTACACAAGCGCTATTTGCCTTTGTGTTGTACGTGCCAGTTTGATAATTGTTAACAAAAAAACAACTAACTTTAAAATTAAGGAAAACCATTGTCAAATCTCGTCCAAAATGGAATCACATGACAAGCACCATCTTTCGCACCTCTTCCTTTTTTGAAGTTGGTTGAAAAGACAAACATTTAAACATCTGCACAAACTCTCACATTTAATATATTAGTAATCTTAAAAATATTAATCTTAAAAATGATTTCGAGACGATTCTAAACTTAGTGGATAAGCGAGGGTGTGTTAGTAAACCTAAATGTGATTGGTACAACACTTGAAATCAAAAGCACTTAGAGAATTTAATGGTATTGGAATTCTTAGACTTCTTCTCTACTAATGTAATAGAAATTCCAGGCTTCTAAAAGTTTCGGGAAGTAATGAAATCAATTGAAATCAATGGAGAAGCAACTCTGGATAAACTAGTTATTATTACTTGGGAAGTTCAAATCTTGGCACACTTTAGGAGGTAACTTGTTATGATTTTGGCTCTTTCATATTGCACTTTGGAAGATTAGGCTTACTTTTATTAGTTTTGTGAGTTTAATCAAAAAGCCAATGTGAGGTCAAGCCAACCTGCCAACTTTTAGGCTGTGTTCCCAGTAGGCAAACTGTTTAACAGGCTAAGTACGGAAGGCTAAGTATTTTTACGTGTTTTGGTGCAGTAGTGGTAAAACAAATTAAATGGGTAATCCTATTTCTTCCTGGCCGACAACGGATCGGTGACGGATTTTGCTATTGCAGATGTCGATAAGCGCTGCAGTAAACAATAAAAGGTTTAAAACAAAAAAAAATTGTACCTACTTTACTAAAAATATCAATGAAAGCCGCATCAAAGTCGGTCAAACCAGTTCTGA
Organism: Thymelicus sylvestris; assembly: GCA_911387775.1. NCBI lineage: Eukaryota > Metazoa > Arthropoda > Insecta > Lepidoptera > Hesperiidae > Thymelicus > Thymelicus sylvestris. The sequence goes on along the minus strand of OU426909.1, from coordinate 8,862,469 downwards.
TAATAACGGGAACAAATTAATGATAGACAAAAGTCAAAATGTATTGTAATGAGACTTATCACATTAATAAATCATCATCATCATCATCCTGCCCATTTCCCAATATTATTTAGGGTCAGTGCAATATGTTTTCATCTTCCACACTTCCCTATCAGCCGTCATCTTCACACTAACTCTTTTATCTTTCATATCATCTGTAACACAATCTATCCATCTTTTCTTTGGTCGTCCTCGTCCCCTTCGTCTATCCATCACATTCATATCCATTACTGTTCTCGTCACATGCGTTTCCTCTCACCTCATCACATGCCCATACCATACATTCGGTTCCCTTTCAACTTTTCTGTCATTGCCACTTTCAGTAAACACTCACACACTCTACACTACACACTATTCTTAAATATCTTCCATGTACATACAGCGATTCATAACAGTTTTATTGTATGTATTCATAACTGTACAGTCGAAAATGTTCTATATTCTGTGATACCGACACATCCGTCCGATAACATTTTTCTAATCCACGAACAAAAATATCAGTTGTAACCAAATATTCGGGTTCGGGTATTATTTCCAATACCAATATGATTCGAGGAATAATATACGACTGGATTTGGCTCATAGCCAGTTGGGGTAACAACTCGGTCCAGTGAGGCCTTGTTCAATTCCGTCATTTAACCAAACAAACTTAACTTACTTCGAAGTTTAGAAATCTGCAAAATAGAGGTAAAACAATTATATTCTTAACTTGTACCCAATGAAAAAATGTTTAGTCGGCAAAAGTACTGAAATTGATATATCTTTTTTTTTTTTTATTTTTTTTTTTATTTATTTATTCAGTACACACAAACAATTACAAAAATGATTACAAAAGAAAATTTAGTACTAGGGCACTGCTTATTCCATACAGGAATCTCTTCCAGCAGACCCGCAAAGAGGAGAATTGCATTAGTCAAGCAAACTCAGTGTGCACAAGTAATACGTGAATTAAAAATTTACATAAATTAAATAAATAATAAAATTATATATAATATATAAATAAATAATAAAAATTATACATAATATATAAATAAATAATATAAAATTATATATACTTTATATATATATATATATATATATATATATATATATGTAAATTAAATACTAATTATATACATACACATACTATCAAATAGATGAAGTCACAAAAAAATAAAAATGAAAACTCTAGCAGTCACTCACAGGAACATACATTCTCTTATGTTAGGCGGAAGGGAATTCCATAATTTTACAGCGCGGACAGTAAAAGAATGGGAATAGTAGCTGGAGCTGTGCGAGGGACATATAAGCAGGTTTTTAATGCTTGATCTACAGGGGAAACCTGCAAATAGGAGAATCTCTCGCGTAAATATGTCGGGGAGGTAGAGGAATTAAGGATATTAAAAAGGAGACATAGCATCCTAGTGTTTCGTCGAAGCCGAATTGGGAGCCACTTGAGATCCTTGCGAAATTGAGATATTCGGTCAAATTTCTTTAAACCGAAGATGAAACGGATTGCCAAATTCTGCGAGCGCTCAAGTTTATTTAGGAGCTCCTCATTAGCATCCAAGTAGCATGCATCTGCGTAATCGAGTATGGGTAAAATTAACGACTGGGCAAGGGAAATCTTAGTTTTCAAGGGCAGGAAATTTTGTAAACATTTCAGCGAGTGCAAAGAAAAGTGGATTTTCTTACTGATGTAACTGACATGTGCAGCCCACGCCAGATGTCGGTCAAAAATAACACCTAGGTTTTTAGCTGTATCTGCATATTTGATAGGAGTGCCATCAAGGAATAAAGTTGGTAGAGAATTAATGTCTAGTCCCCCATATACATGTTTGCTACCTAAGATCATGGCAGTTGATTTTGCTGGATTAATCTTAAGACCAAAAGAGTTTGACCATTCACAAATCCTAGACAAATCCTGATTCATAGAAGCAATTGCCTCATTTGCTGTGTCTAAGGTAAAGTGGCGATATAACTGCAAGTCGTCTGCGTATAGATGGAAATTCGAAGAGATTACACTCACTACAGAGTTAATGAAGATGGAGAACAGTAATGGGGATAAGACACCACCCTGGGGAACGCCCGCAGTGAGTTCACACCAATCGGAAAGGGTCTGATTATGGCGTATACACTGCGAACGACCCCGAAGATATGAATCGAACCATGTAATAGAAGAGGAAGAGAAGTTAATAGACTTAAGAATACCGAGAAGAATATCGAAATCTACTGAGGTAAAAGCACTGCTAAAATCTAATAACACTAAAATAGTTAGCGATCTCTGTTCCATTGCCCAACGGATGTCATCAGTAACTTTCAGCAGGGTAGTGACAGTACTATGTCCAGGGCGAAATCCTGACTGCTGGGAGGAGAGGAGAGAATTTGAAAACAGATACGAAGAAAGTTGTTTTTGAACTATGTGCTCGAGAATTTTAGAGAGGTAAGGTAAAACAGATATTGGGCGATAATGATTCGGTAGTGTGGGATTGGAAGTCTTAGGGAGCGGCGTAATATAGGCTAATTTCCAGACCGAAGGAAAGGAAGATGATGTTATAGAATAATTAAAAATATGGGTGAGGACTGGGAGGACGTGAGGAAGAATAGGAAGAATCATTCATTATTTGTGAAACTATTCAAATTGTAACCGTTACCTTAAGGTTATATAAAAATCGCGTGCCGTTTCTGAGATTAGCGGTAAAACCAAAAACAGAAAAACATGCAAAATTCTTTAAATCATTGATAGAGCCGTATAACAAATCGTTAATCAATAACTAAAAGATTTTCTTAAATGACCTTCAAGTACAGTTCAATTCTAGTCTTACTACATGTATAGGTAACATAAAAACCGGTATCTCTATAACCGCACCCTACTTCATAATTTCCTGACAAGTCAGTTCATAGAGGTATTACATGGAAAGATTGACGGTGCAATTAAGAGTTGAAAGTTGGTGCACGTGATCGAAATAGCTGATTGTACCACTTTATATCAGTCTATGAAGTTGGCGTTTCAACACGCGATATCGAGTGAGGCCAAATCCACACGTTGGTTTCAACCCTGGTAAAATATCGATCGGTTTTGGTGTGAGAAACGTAATACCCTAGGACCATTTATCACAAATAACCACACAGTTATGAAAAAAACAAGAAAAAAATATAAAAATATTTCTTGGTGAAAATATTTGAAATGTTAACAATTTCAACAGCCTCAAGAGGGGACTGATTAAAGTTTCTAAAGACATATTTTTATTAAATACGAGTAACTGCCCTCGCTTTACTTCGGTTTTCTTATTTTTTAACACTTTGGGTTACATTAACATGAAGTTTTATTAAGGATATATATTTTTTGAAAATATAATTAGCCTATATCACCCGGGAATAGTGTAACTACCCAACAGTGAAAGAATTTTTCAAATAAGTTTAGTAGTTTCAGAGCATATTCAATGCAAACAAACAGTGAAATCTTTCCTCTTTATAATATTAGAGTATAGATTCCCGAGTTTATTTTTCTCTGTAAATAAAATCTTGCAAACATAGCAAAAATATCATCGGATTAAAAGCAGTCCTTAACGTCAATTCTACACAAAATAAAAAGCAAAGAAAATTGTAGATAAAACATAGGTTTTATCTGGTTTTAATCTGTGAAGCTCGTAGCGCGCCGTAGCCGTTCGTAGCAAATCGTAGCACCTCGTAGCAGCGTAGGCGTTCTAAAGATAAAATCACGGCTTGTGTGGCGACAATCTCATTAATATAATGTAGTTTAATTCACACGAGCGGTCCGAACGCGCGTTTTAATATGTAATAGATGTAACTTAGCCGTATTGGAGCGGCTTAGAATACTAACCCCAATCCCACGCCGGAAGGGTGTCGTAAGAAGCGACTAAATCCAGCCCGCTGGTGGTAGAGCCCCTCGGAGGCAGTATACTGGTAATATTGATTTTAATTGTTAATTAATACCATCATTACTATTATTATTTCTCCATGGGATTCGCCTGGATAGCTATCCAGATAGTGGTAGCTACCACCCTTGAGCATGAGTCAGAGGCCAAACGACTCGTCGTCTTCTAGCTGGGGGCTTGAGAGCCAGTTCTGTTTTTCTTTTTCTTCTCTCTTTCTTGGCCGGCAACGCATCAGTGATGTCTTGGTGTTGCTGATGCCATGATCCATGGGCGACGACAGCTACTTACCATCAGGTGGAACATCAGCTCGTTTGCCGGCTATTTCCATAAAAAAAATATAACTTCTACTACGATGGTTCTCATTCAAACAAAAACTATGTACAATCATTTTAGGTAAAATCAATCTGTGATCATCGCCTAAGAAAATTATAATCCGATATCAATTACTCAATTAGGTACATATAATAACTTAATATACCTACAATCAGAAACTAAATAAATCACGTAATAGAACCCCGGTGACATCAAAGCGAAATTATACCGGAGATTTCTGTAAGACGAGAAATTCAAGATGGCTGTCATTAAGACAGGTTGTATAACCTTTAATTTCTACTTAATGACGCTAACAATTTTAGCCTTGCATCAGAGCATTTTAAAACCTAATTCAAATAATCTGAATTTTACCAAGAAAAAAATAACCGACTTCAAAATAACTTAAAAACTACTAGTCAGATCTAGCTCAAATTTAAGATGGACTACATGACAAGCACCAGCTTTCGATTAAAAAAAGAATCATCAAAATCGGTTCACCCAGTCAAAAGTTCTGAGGTAACAAGCATAACAAAAATACAGTCGATATGAATACCTCCTTTTTTGACGTCGGTTAAAAAGAAGGCAGTTCTGAATTTTGTTGTACATATTTCATATATTATGTATTTTGTTACCGACTGATCAACCGATTTGGCAAATTCTTGTTTTATATGAAAGGACATACTCCCGGCTTTTTTATGGAAATAGACGACAAACGAACTAACGATCCACGATGGTAAGTGATTATCGGACAGTCGGCAAAAGAATTAAGTATGCACGGCTTAAAACAAAAACTTTCGGTTATCTATACTAATATTATAAAGAGGAATAGGTTCTGAAACTCCTAAACCGATTTGAAAAATTATTTTACTGTCGGGAAGCTACACTATCCCCGGGTAACGTAGGCTATATTATATAAAAAAAATTATGGATCCTTAAAAAACTCCAATAATGTAACCCAAGGTGTAAAGAAATAAAAACACCGAAGCAAAGCGAGGGCGATTACTCTTGTTTGCATTTTATATCGATAAAAACACATTTTGCGTGGAAACTTCATCTCAGCCGAGGTCAATCATAATTTTTCGTAAATTTTCTTCAACATCAAGCCTCCAAATTTCCAAAATTTTTGTGAAGCATTTCCAAACATGTACCTTTAATGAATATTGTATTTTATTGTAAAAAATATAATTTTAAAAAGAAATTGGAGGGAAAACAAAAACTTTTTACGAAGCATTTTAGGCATGCAATTGTTTTATCCAGCTAAATATTCATTTTTACACTGCATTCTAAAATTTTTGAATATGCTAGTCACATTCTTTGTGAAACACACTGTATGTCACATTGAAATAGTAGATAATTTATCAAAATGATACAGATATATCTGTGATAATGTATAATAATTCATCAATAAATCGACGTCACCGATCACTATCTATTTAATCTGGATAATGTTGTAGGTACGTCAGCAATATATCAATACGATGCTGTAAGGTATGAGGCACACATCAAGCTATAATCATTATACATATAATATAATATAATAGCTTGTCTGTACTAATATTATAAAGAGGAAAGATTTGATTGTATGTGTGCATTGAATAGGCTCCGAAACTACTGAACCGATTTGAAAAATTCTATCACTGTTGGGAAGCTACACTATCCCCGGGTGACATCTAGGCTATATTATATTTTCAAAAAATTAGGGATCCTTAATAAAACTCCAATAATGAAACCCAAGGTGTAAAAAAATAAAAAAAACCGAAGCAAAGCGAGGGCGGTTACTAGTTTATAATAATTTGCGTCATTGGTATGATGACAAAAAGTCATAGGAATATTACGTTATCGTTATCAGTGCAGGTGTTAGAGCCACTGACGCCCCAGGCAAGAATATTGTGGCGTCCACATGAGAATATAAAAATCGAGCTTTTTTGCTCGAAAATTTTTTTACTGAACCAATGGGAACGTGAAGAATTTTATTTTTCCTTTTTGTTGCTCCTCACCCAAATGTGGCGCCCCTCCAAATTTGGCGCCCTAGGCCGTCACCCCGCCTCATCCCCCCCTAAAGCCAGCTCTGATAGTAATCGTGTCCCTCATGTATGGTCAGATCGAAGTAGGTCTTGGGTATACAACGATAGATATACACTGCTTTCAAGTAAATGTTGATTTCTATACGTTTTTATGTAATTAGCAGACAAGTCGCCATCGCGAGGAGATATCGAGGATAAACGGAGATAAATTAGTGCTCTGTGACCCGCTGAAACTGATGCAATTTTTCAAGATAATTCATAGGTTTTCAAACAATAAAGACACCATCAAAATAGTTTTGACGACCCGTGTGGTCCAATGGTTACCATGCCGGATCGCTGCACCAAGGGTCCTGGGTTCGATTTCCAGCGAGGCGGAAATTTGAATGATGAGTTTGAATTTCCGCTCTCGGTCTGGGTGTGAATGTCCTTGTCTAGAGTGTTGTCCATGGCACCCACGACACAGGGAATCCTAGTGTGGGGTTATGAGTGTGAAGCGTTATTATTATTATTAGTTAATAATGCTGGGATAAAATTAGTAATTGCTGTTATTTTTATTACCGTAGTTCTCCATCCTATCAATACATACGTAAAAATGACAAAAAACGTTAATTAAAGTAAAAAAAATAACTGATTTATACAGTGCAGGTAACAAATTTAAAAAAGAAAAACACAAGAGTGCACATGAATGAAGTACCTATGTTGCATTAAGTATTAAATCCGCTGGTTTTCAAATCATTCATTCATTCATTCAGTTCACACATCATATAACGTGTAAGGCATATGAGTAGTTATATCTGCGAGCCGCACGAGTGTGTCAAGCCGTGAAAACGTCGTGAATGGCCGTCATTAAAATGATTGCGTGAACTGGGAATAGGGATGGCACGTTTTAGAAATCTAAAATAAGAATAAATGTATTCTTTGTTTATTTTTGTTTTTAGGGTTCTGTGTCCAATTGTTAACTATTTATAAGAATCCGTCCTTCTGTCACAGTCAAGTCTGTTACCAGGCTTTATTTTTTTAACTGCAATAAGAAATTTAAGTATTTCCCCAGGTGGCTATAACAATAGGTTTTATAAATAAAAAATATATTCAAGGATTCCCTACAAATTCCCTACAAAATTAACATGTTACCTTTGGGAACATTCCATTCTAAACAAGTTAATAACCATCCTGTATGTATAGGTAGATCAATGATAGCCTTGATCATACTTTAAGCAACCCATTCGCGATACTTTTCTTTTCATAAGATACCTGATATAGTTAAAACAATTTTTATCCCGTAAGCAGATGGGTGCAGAACCGCCTCTAATACGGCTCTTGTACTTATAGTACAAAGCAATATCTAATTTCAACTCCATAAAATTCTTATTCTTAGGCCTAATTAAGCTTGCAAGATTTGGGTCTACAAACAGGGTAAGCTAAATAAAACCTTTCAAAAACTTTCAACATATGACATTATTTTTAAAAATATTTTATTAGTATAGACTACTAACTCATACAATTAATAAATACTTGCTACTAAATGTAGTTAAATGATGTTCGTATAAATCGAAACCAATGTTCAAACCGTAGGTTAAATTATTTCATCCGATATCTTTTTTATTCCCAACCCTAATACGGGAATTTATTCCCATTGAAATTCAATTGCAGTGCCTGAATTAATAAATGTCTTTCAGTGCCAGAATCCATGCCGGGAATAAAGAAAAATATCAGGTAAATTAGGGAGACAAGCGGAAATGATAATTCTTGCGTTCGCTAAACGACAGAGTAAAAATATGTTTAATTTCTGTTTTACTTTTTTTAATTTGTACTTGTTTAAGCAGTTTGTTTTTCGTTCAAGATTTTCGTGATATAAATTATTACTTATAAAATTTTCAAGTATTAATAATAAGTATTGTTTGTACATGTTTCGATTTTTTTTTGCTGTTTTATAAAACGACGATTACGAACACCGCATACCATGAAAATACGAGCGCTGAGTATATTCTAGGTTGCTTGCTCAAACCTCATAAATAAATAGCCCATTTAGTTTTGTAATTTTAATGCGAGCAAGTTTTTTTATGCGATTTTTTTAATTATAATAAAAACCGCATAATAAAGTTCTGCATGCAGTGTGCAACTAGTCTTAAAAAACTCGTTAGGAAACTGGTTACTCATTCTATGTTTAAAATTTCAAAAAATCTGATTTTAAATTTCGAGAAATATGTTTCTCGAAACTACCATCTTTAACGCCAGCGTTTACTTTTTCATGTATGTAAGTTAATAATTTTTTTTATACGAGTTACCAACCAGTTATCAAAGTTCGACCGTATTTATTATCAAAAATCTGTGGAAAACATATTTTGAAAGTTAAACTTTATATTTTTATTTAAGTTTAAGATTTTATAATGTAGAATATTTACTAATCTCTTAACAAATTCTATGCTAACTTATATCTATTTTCCCACTAGTCTAGAATGGATCAAGTTCCTACGATTTTTTTATGGAAATAGCCGGCAAACGAGCTGACGATCCACCTGATGGTAAGTGGCTATCGTCGCCCATGGACATCAGCAACACCAAAGGCATCACTGATGCGTTGCCGGCCAAAATAGAGAAAAGAAAAAGAGAGCAAGAAACTTAATTTAAAACTTAATTATAAAACTTAATGTTTACCGAATATCATTCAAATGTAATCAACCGTTTCTTCGTGATAAAAATCCAAACTTTCAACAGTACTCGATTTCATCACATTACAATGAATACTCATAATTTTCCCCTCAAGATATAAATATACTACACAATAATGGATCTTGAAAATTTAATAAATTACTTTTCCATTGAATTCACGAATAAATTTTGCTCAAACAAATTACTAGATTAAAACATCTCTGCTTTTAAAACACCCTATTTGATTAAAAACAAAATTAAAATAATAAAACTTTTGGACTGAAATATCTGAAATGAGATTCCATTTTAATTTTGAATAAGCATTTAGTATTTTGAATTATTCAAGAGATTATTTTGAAAACAGAATATAACATGAAATTGTAACATTTCAAATTAGATTAGTGTTTTGTAATTCTGGAACGTGCAATGTTTGTGCAATAATTAGGACTTTTCACAATTATTTCATAAAGAAGGTCAGTTCAAACATTATTTATTTACTTATTCTTTTTGCAAGACTTATGAACAGGTTTTTACATGGGCGGACTTAATGCCTAGTGGCATTCTCTACCAGTCAACCCAGGATGATTCAATACAAATGTTCAACATACAAGCAAGAAGAAGCGCAATCTATTAAAACTCTTTTGAACTACGTGAAACCAATGTTGCAGGTTCTTTGCAGTTACCGCCGCACCGGTTGGTAGGAGCGTTGGCCTTAGGGCCTACTTAAGTGCCACGCTGAGAGGGCGCGTTTGACAGGGCCAAAGCCTTTCGCAGTAAGTCATTCATTGACTTTGGAGTAAAAACGCTACGAACTCATAGCCCCATACTAGGATTTCCTGTGTCGTGGGCATCATGGAAAACACACAGACAAAAACACATACACCCAGACCGAGAACAGAAATTCAAACTCATTAAATTTCTGCTTTGCTGGGAATCGAACTCAGAACACCTGGCACCGTGATCAAGCATGGAAAGCATTGCGCCACACGAGTCATTATATCAATGACTGGTCAATTTTGGGTCAATGACTTTGGAGTTATTATTTTTATTAATGTTTATAGCAGTATTGGTTAATATAATTCTTATTTTTGCACAAGCAGTGACGGAGGGGGCATAGTGGCATAAAAAGTCGTCATACCTTTTGCCGCCATGCTTACCTCCAAAAACTTTGTACTAAAATTTAGATAATAATTATTTTGTAGTAAAATAATACAATCTTTGTTTCATATGTTGTCGGTCAGCAAGAACTTTTGTCGAATACCAAAATGTAAAAAATAGAAAAAAATACAAAGCATCACATGCAAAACAGAACAACAACTAACAATCTGGCGTTACAAAGCAAAAATTTCATAACACTTTAATCAAAAACACAAATACATTTTGGGACTCGTTACAATAAAAGAAAAATTCGCAGCAGCTGCGACCGTCCGGTTTACATTGACCTCTCTTGTACAACTGTGCAAATATGCCGACAGGGCGTGTGATTAAATTCCTGGGGAAGTTCAAGACTCGTGGAATCTCGCCTTACACCTTTTAACAGTAAAATAGGTTTTGGAATGGAGTTTCTGGCTAAGAAAAGTCGCCGTTAGGCCTATTCTCTGTTAGGCCTATTAGTAAGATTCTCTAAGAAGGAATTCAGGATTTTTTACTGTTTAATTCTATTTAACCTAACCTTTTTTCCGTCGGGAAATCTTTATGGATACCACTGTATCACGGGAAATTCCGTGGTTATGTTGGACTTGATTTCCCACCGAAGAAAACTCCAAGGTGTTCCCTCGTTGCTTTACGGCTGAGTCTCGGGAACGCTTTCTCACTCTCACGCTCTGACACTCTGCGACTCTACGATGTCCCTAACACCTTTGGGCACGCACCAGTAACACACAGATGCGACTTCCACTTCGAGGATCTTTGTTCCACAGACGACAGGCTTCCCGGTCAAAATATTATTTAACCTAATGTAACCCAATTTATCTCATTTAAGTAGTACACGTTATTTTCTTGGGGCCAATCCGTTGTCAACGAAAAGCGTGTTCAAAGTTATACTGAAATTCAAAGTTACCCGGGATAACTGTAGTCATCTGTTCAGCTGTATGTATGCAGTATCTAAACTAATACCCATTATAAAGCTGAAGAGTTTGTTTGAAAGCGCTAATCTCAAAAACTATTGGTTCGAATTGAAAATAGTGTTGGATAGTCAATAAATTGAGGTAGGCTATATAACATCACGCTACAACCCATAGGCCCAGAGCATCAATGAAAAATGCAAACACGGGAAAAACCAGGGTTATCGAAAGGTAGGACTGAAGCGAGGACACTAGTTTCATAATATCATATTTTCTGATGATAAATCGTCAATTTCTAACTTTGAATGGCTCAGGCATCAAGCATTCTCCCTATGGATCAACTAACAGTGGTTACAAATTTTGCCAAGTTTGTAATTCCCTGTAGAAGATTGCGTGTGGAATCTACATTTCACTGAACGCAATTTCAGTATTACTAAGTTTCGCAGAAAGAGTTTTTATTTTCACAAAAACAAATATTTACATTATTTACAATTCAAAATACAAAAATTAAAATGTTAGACAATCTGGAAAGTACATAGGATACTAATTATGGGCAGAGCAAATAAACGATAACCGAATAGACGAGTTATCTGCAGGTTATCTGACGGTAAATGGTCTTCATCGCCCATGAACCTCTCTAGCACCTAATCACTGATGCTGGTCAACATCTAAAAGAGAATTTCTTCTTTCTTATTGAAGTTATACTTCTCATGGGGCGTTTGGAAAAAATGAGAGTAATTTTTTTACGGTGTGACACACAACATGCGACATGATGAAGGTGCGTGATACTTCTATGTACTAGGCGCACAGCATTCGCTGGAGTTGTTTTCGAAAGCTAGCGCGGGTCGTGGATGCGAGCAAAAGGTACATGGTTGGATTGCTAGCGTGCGCCGGGTCGTGGGTGCGAGTGAGAGGTACTTATAAGTAACAGGTAAATATAACTTATTATAAAAATACGTGCGTACACACACACACACACGTTGTTACTTCTTCTTTTAATTTTTTCGTGTCCCAACTTCCCAGCCGGAACACGACGAGTAGTTTGACGGCTGACTTAAACAAGACGGTAGTAGCCACAGTTCTTGGAAAGATAATAATACCAGTAATAATATTGATGAATTAATGATAATATTAGCTCAGAGTTTTCCAAGCCAAGAAGCGTTCAACCAGAACGAAGGAGATGTGTCTGAGACGAACTGGAAAGATTGCTTTGAATATTGGCTTTGACGCATGAAACTTTGTGTAGGTACTGGTGAAGATTTCTCAGAAAATCTCATGCGCTCCACACTCACGCGAGAATCTCGCCGAGAATCTCGGCAAGTATCTCGGCGCCTGAAAAAAGAACCTGCGAAGATTATGTGGATCGGTTCTACATTCACGTTTCTCGTGTTTTTCTCGCCTTCTCGCGAGATTCTCGCGTGAGTGTAGAGCGCGCATTATACTAAAAACTTTGGCGAAACTTGGTTCTTAGATTCGTAGAACCTTTTGAGTGTTGAAGACATAAAATCATTTCTCTACATTCTAAATGAATTGATTTACACTGTAGGAATAAATCAATTTTATGGAACAAATCTTGGAAGTTTTGAATAGGCTCAAAATACAGAGTTGTTAATTCCGTGGGTTTGAATTCCGTAAGAAGTATAGGTTTCCAAAGAGTCCTTAACTGGCTTCGAAAATACTTTTACTGACGTAAAATGTTTCTGCAATGTGTAACGCGGAGGCTAGTTAGTAGATTTATCCTACTAATCCAATGATATTTATAACGTAAAAAAGAGGTAGATATGTCACTAGCGCGTCGATGATGAAGAGCGTAAGAACAGACAATTTTATTGACCGTTCTCGTAGTCGCTCTGTCAATACAAGACGATACGCACGCTTTTGTTGTTATCAGAAGTGCTTGACATTTGATTCAGCGTTAAAATGCCTTCGTGTATTATACCAATGTGATTGGTGTAGTGAAACAAAAAATAAACGTGTGTGCGTTGTAGCTCTTTTCGGAACAGATTTTTTGGTTGATTTGTAAAGGCATAACGTATCAATATTTTTTAAATATCATTGACTAATCCTATAAATATTAAAGTATATGAGGATGTACGGATATCTGTTACTCTTTCACGCAATAAATACTGAACGGATTTTCATGAAATTAATATATTTTATATCCCGGGTACTTGTAATCCCGGAAACAGGCAAGTAGATTTATCTTAATATGTATAAATTACGTGTCACGTTGTTTGTCCGCGATGGACTCCTAAACTACTTAACCGATTTTAATCAAATTTTCACACCGTGTGCAGTTTGATCCAACTTGAAAGATAGGATAGATTATATCTCAATTTATAGTCACAATATTATTTTATTGCAATTTTTTTGACAGAACGAAGTCTGTCCGGGCAGCTAGTAATTAGTATGTTCATTTACTGTCGGCTTTAAATTTTAAACAAAACGCTGACAACATCACTCCTATTTGCAACGCAATAAACAAAATAGATTGCATTCAGGCGCGGCAAGTACACGTAGGTAACTACTAATATACGTAATTTAACGCAGAGTTGTCGGTTGCCGTAAATTGCTTTATTTAAATTACGCGATTCAGGTACCGTCACCGTAAGTATGTCACTCGAAGGATTTTGAATTAATTGCTTTTCAAAATTCAAATCATATAAATAACACATAAATAATAAGGATGTACGAGGAAGAAAGTTTTATCCATCCGTCCATTTGTCTTTAGTTGCGGTCAAGAAAAACCCCGCACTGCTTTGCTTAGAATGCAGGTTGTATAGACCAACATAAAATTAAATGCAACATCATACACGTACAGACCTTGCCGACGCAAAATTTTGATTGGTCTGTACACACTTTGTAGTCGTCGAGTTTTACAAAAATCTGTTGTATAAAATATATTTTTTATGAAAACAAAATTGCAACAAACATGACGTCAAATACATATCACAAGCACCACAAAATGACGACCGATCAGATAACTGTTTTTTTTCGTTTGGTTTGTAATTCTGTTATTCAAGTCATTTCATATAAACGATCTACTGAATAGTGATATTAATATTTCTGATAATGCAAGCGTTATTGGTCATATAAGAATAAACAGAACTAGAGTTTTAAAACAATAGTAAAACTAGGACAGACATTAGCGTTTAGACCAATTTTCAGCGACCTGAACTGAATATAAAACCTGTTTGTTGAGTTTGGCAAAACGCCAGTAATCCATTACGAGTGTTAGCTTTACGAATGATGTAGATGTAGTAACCAAACGAGCAATGTATATGATTCGACGTGAGATATAGTTATATTCTGAAGTTATGATAGATTTTATTCTGGGTATAAAATGGAAATAGATTGAGAATGAATACTGGGAAACGGCGCTTGATACTTTAGCGTCTATTTCAGAGGTCAGGCAATTTATAAAAAGCGTTTTTAAAGACACAAAAGGTTCAGGTTCTCTAATATTATCCACTGTATACATTATGTATAATCTAAATTTTACTAACAAAAAATAACCGACTTCAAAGTCTCAAAAACTACATAGTTGTCAGATCTCGTTCAAATTTATGTGAGACCACATGACAAGCGCCTGCTTTCGATTAAAAAAAGAATCATCGAAATCGGTTGGCGTGATATTGAGTTATTCGTCGATTTGTCGCGCACATCTTAACACAAATTTACGACTTATGTAGTTTTCTCATGGATGCCGTTGTCAGATCTCAATAAAATTTATGTGGGACCACATGACAGCCACCAGCTTTCGATTAAAAAAAGAATCATCGAAATCAGTTCGCCCAGTCCAAAGTTCTGAGGTAACAAACATAAAAAAAAAAATACAGTCGAATTGAGAACCTCCTCCTTTTTTGAAGTCGGTTAAAAAGAAATGAGTAAAATGGTACTTGGTACCAATGTGTTGCCGGTTAAAAAGGCAAGCAATCTTCTCTGGCTTTTCGGAAAGCCTTAAAAACAAAACACACAAACAAAACACAAAGCCTTAGTAACAATACGCCACTAACATCAAGATTGAGTTAGGAGATAATAGAAGGTTCCTGGTGCTATAATCTAGTCTACAAGTTGAGACAACTGTACCTAAAAGTTGGCTTGGAATCAAAAAATGGGTCCAAATTTTACAGCTCTTCCTCCATAAACTCTTCATGCCATTTATGAAGTACTAGTATAGACGAGTGTATAATTTTTTAACTGAATTCAAAAAAGGAGCAGGTATTCAATTCGACTGTATTTTTTATGTTTTTTACCTCAGAACTTTCGACTGGGTAAACCGATTTTGATGACTCTTTTTTTAATCAAAATTTGAGTGAGATCTGATGAGTATTTTTTGAGTTATCCTTAGTTTTGGAAGTCGTTATTTTTTGTCAAGAATTATTATTTCTCATCATAGCTATCATACTCTTTATTTGCTAAGCGTAATGTATGATAGTATCTTAGCTAGTATCATCGTATAGTATATCATCTATCACCGAAAGAATTTAGTCTTTTAAGTAAAGTCCAGCAAAGCATACAAATATTTCATTAAGACACCGTTTCCCTTCATGTGGAATCCTAAAAACAAACGATGAAGCAAAGTGCAAAAGCAAAACTCAAAGGATTTTTCTTACAAAAAGATACCTTTGTGAGCGGACTTCATATCCGGCAGTAGGTACTTAATCGTGGCGTACATTTCCAAAGTAAAAAGGTTTCGCCGTCTTTACTGTTTCTCGGGTTGAATGACTCTGTCCATAAAATTTGTGTCCATAAACGGTCCTTTAATGTCCCACTACGGAGTCCGTATGAGGAGAGTATGAGATGATGAGGAGAGCCTCAGAACAGGGTTTAGAGCTTCTCTATCATGAATCATGATGGAGTGTAGATTGAGCACTGCTGTTACAAACTTATACCAAGGTATATAAGCTATCTCTGTACCAAGATCCCTTAAAAAACTATTAACTGCTTGTTTGGAAGGTGTATCGTCGGGTTCCAGCTGGGGGCTTGAGATCAAGTTCTTTCTTTCTTTACTTCTCTCTTTCGTGGCCAGCAACGCATCGGTGATAACTTTTGGTGTCGCTGATGTCCATGGACGACGATAGCCAGTAACCATTAGGTAGATCGTCTGCTCGTTGATTGGTTATTTCAATAAAAAATCAACGGCAATGACATAGTCATAATTTAGGGCATCTAGGATGATATAGGGTTCCTAGAAGAAGTTACCTTGGTTAACAAGTATCATAAGCACCTCCAAGCCTTTGGTTGGACGGTACTCCACATCTCAGGCCTCCCTACCTAGGCCTGGCTAGGCCATGTAAGACATACTTCAGTAAACTAATGAGCCAAAACCAAGGTACTTCTATCATCATTAAAAATGACATCACAAAGCTAGGAGCTTGCTACATAAATTTTTACATATGTAATACGGAACACAATGGATTTGCGTAAGCCGGAAAAAGGATAGGGCTTGACGAAATGCCATTTGGATTAAGGATTACAGAGTATTCGCTTGTCGTACTCTGAGCGAGTGAAGATGATAAAAATATTTTTATATCCTAATAATTTGTTTAATTTCTTTTGTCAAATTTTAAACAGTATACTTACATACTTATTAGAAAATGTTAAAAGTATCTTAGTTGTTAATTTATTTAGGACTGTATGTCTCTTTTTTAACGGAACAACTGCACATACCCACTACCTAATTCTTGGGTAATGGCTATCCATGAATATCAGTGACAATAAAGGTCAAAAAGGTAGTGACAAAGTCGTTTAAAAACGGAATCTGTGTTATTCCAATCGAAAAATGTTTAAAAAAATCAGTTCACAATTCTACAAGTTAGGGAGAATGCACAGCATAGCAAATAAAGAGCCCTTTCATAACGCAATAATACCGTCCATAGTAGCAAAAAGAATTCTGTAGCACCACAAACTGGCCAAGTAAGCTTATACTCAGAGATAGATGAAGCCTCTTACACCCCGATCTCATTATACTGAATACAAAAATGAGAAAGTATAATTTTATTACCCCAATATTTAATAGATATTACAGCCATATTTCACAGCGAAGAAAAAAATTGCAAGAATTTTGAGTTTTTCTCACAATCACAGCGATGTCTTATTAAGAGATAAATGACATCGCCAGTTGCCGGTAACAAGTCGTCGTATTACTTGTTTGCGGATGCAGGAAACGATGTTTCACACATAGCGATGAGAGATAAGCGTTGGAGTTACATAATTTAGAACTTGGCCAACTGATTAAAAAAGTATTGTACAAAATTCGAGAATTTTATAATGAAAAAGTCACACACATTCACAAAAAGCCTTTTATAAGCCACAATATTAATCAAGTGAAGTCAAAAGGCTTCACTTGTATCTAACTTTTTCTTCATCATCACGATATCATGAACAACATCATGATCACTGCCTAAATCATTACAATCAAAAATACGAGTATCGGTATAAAATATCAATAATTGTTTATTTTCGCTTATATTTGTCACACTGACATCTATATTGTCTCGCAGATATAACATAATGTAACAATACATGATTTGAAACCGCGTTAATTTGGTTGTGAATGTTAATTAAATTAATTAAAAGATATTTTATTCTCGTTCCTCGCCGAAGATACAACACGTACCTTATCTTCATTTTGAAATTCTATCTCTGCAGCGCGGTTACATTGATATCTTCGACCGATATTGATTTTGCCTGAACATTGATAGAGAAGTGTGGGTCTGTATAGTAATACAGACTGACTGAATTAACTTTAGTAGTACTATTGTACTATTGTAATTGACTGCGAAATTTAATACTAGCTAAAGTTAATTCAGCTGAGAGGATAATTTGATTAATGATTATTTGAATAAATCATGACAATATTAACACCATTGCATACGAGAGTAGTAAATATCTTAATTCTATGTATTATAATAAAATTATTCTTGACAAAAAATAATGTCACGTGGTACCACTTAAAGAGCGAGATTTGACGAGTAGTTTTTGAGTTATCCCTAATTTTGAAGTTGGTTATTTTTTTGTCAAGAATTTTTGAAGTCGGTTAAAAGCTGTGACTGATTGTTATTGCGGATATTTATTAAGGCCAAGTAAAGATCCCGTGACGATAATTTTTCGATTTCTTTTTTGTTTTTTAGTTTGTCTGTACGTTTGTTCGGACTAATCTCAAAAACTGCTTAATCGATTTGAATGCGGCTTACTATATTGAGGTCCGTTTAGTGCGTTTTATTTAAGTAGGTTTACCTACCTACAAGTATTTATAAAGAGCCCCATCTAGAGCATAGGTTTTCGGAAGCGAAGCGAGAGTGGTTACTTGTTAAAAATAAAACCTTCATAACCATTGACGTACTATACATAGACAGGCTATCTCAAACAAAATGTGTGTTCCACCGCCGGCTTGCCCTCCGTTCTCTTTTCAAACTAGGAGCCTCGTTTGCACACTTGCCATAGAGTAACTTTAATTCTAACGGTAGCTCACATAAGTCACATATAAATGTTCAAATTTCTATGTTTGAAAATTACAAAATAATTATGATTTTTCATTTTTCCACCTTCAAAAATGACGATGATTATCTTCGTATAATATTGGCTTCCAACACCTATTTTTACCCTGATGGGGATGCATTTAAACAAATCCGTTCTTAGCTGACGTCTCCTAAGCATAAAATCTCACTGTATAATAATATTAAATAATAATAATTTCATGTTCATCGGTTCAATAGTTTTTTTTTTATTAATTCAGATCTCTGACACAGACCGTAATCAATAAGAATTCTTGTTGTAAATATAAAAATATAGATACTTCTTGCATTTTGCACCCCGTGACATACTTGTAAAAAACAATATTGTATTGTCATTGTATTCTCTTCTTGAATAAAATGTCTGTCGATTTTGTTATCTGAAAATGTACGTTTTATTATAATCAATGATGTTGTTATTACAATTCTGTTATTTCAATTTGCTATTATATGATACAGATATCTTCAACACAGTCAGACAGTGTAGGAAAAAGTATTAGTAAAAAGTAAGAAATAATCATAAGTCTATGCAGTGCTGCCAGGAAATCCAGGTCCAAACTCTGGGTTTAGATATTTTCTTTCATGAATTGCGATAAATTCTGATAAATTTCAGTAGATTCTATTAGATTTGGGGTTTATTCATGAAAATATTAAACGGTTGATCGAAGCGAAATACCTTGAACCGTCGTGAATAAGAGTAAAATTAAACAAACTATACAATTTAATTTCATCAAGCTTTGGTTTTTATTGTAGTTCAATAGAAACACAAAAGTAAAATTGTATTTTTTATAGGTACATAGAGACTATTAGAAGTATTGGAACATTTTACAAAGCCGGTTTTCTTCTAATATCAATTTAATTAATACCGGTATTTCTATAACCGGTATTTCTATTATTTTTAAATGGTAATAATTGAACGAAAATTTATTAAAAGCAACCTAATTTATCACAAATCATTCACTGCAAATCGACACATAAGTCTGTCTGCCGTAATAGCCCAGTGCCGATAGCTCTAAAAACGGTAAAAAGTGGAAGAAAATTATAGTAGAATGAAACCTATTGCAAAAGAAAGAGAATATAACGAAGATTATAGGAAAAATAAATTACGGGCGATCTGAGGTCGGGAAGGGGGGGGGGGAGGGGGGGGGGTTTAAGGGAAAAAAATGGTTTATCTCGATTTCCGGAAAAACTACAAGTCCTATTGAAAAAAGTTGAATGGCAAAGCTGTAGGCAATAAAAAGATCTACAACTTTTGTATTTACACTCTTTTACATAACCTCAAAATTTATGTGAAAAATTCAAAAAACCACGTTTTTGGTTTTTTATTTTTATCTTTTACAAAAAATATTTTTTTTTCACGAAATTTGGTGGAAACTTACCTTTGTATGTCCTTAACATACTGTAATTTTTTTGATTCAAAAAAATATTTTTTTCCACCTTATTTTGACCTTAAATCAAAAAAACAACCTTATTTTCAGTCGAAAAATCTCACGTCAAATTATCAGATTTTTTTAAAAAGTCGGTAGTCCTTTTGTTCGTTGGAATCTCTACTTTCTAATGGTATATAAAAACTTATACACTACTATGGTAAATGTTCTCAGAAAATGCAATGAAACGACAACTATTTTCGCAAAAAAAATTCGGATTCCATTGATTGCATATAAGATTGCAAAAAACATGCGAAAATAGTAGTCTTTTCATTGGATTTTCTGAGAACATTTACCATATTAGTGTATAGGTTTTTATATACCATTAGAAAGTAGAGATTTTCGCAAAAAAAATTCGGATTTCATTGATTGCATATGAGATGGCAAAAAACATGCGAAAATAGTTGTCGTTTCATTGCATTTTCTGAGAACATTTACCATAGTAGTGTATAAGTTTTTATATACCATTAGAAAGTAGAGATTCCAACGAACAAAAGGATTACCGACTTTTTAAAAAAATCTGATATTTTGACGTGAGATTTTTCGACTGAAAATAAGGTTGTTTTTTTGATTTAAGGTCAAAATAAGGTGGAAAAAAATATTATTTTGAATCAAAAAAATTGCAGTATGTTAAGGACATACAAAGGTAAGTTTTCACCAAATTTCGTGAAAAAAAAATATTTTTTGTAAAACATAAAAATAAAAAACCAAAAACGTGGTTTTTTGAATTTTTCACATAAATTTTGAGGTTATGTAAAAGAGTGTAAATACAAAAGTTGTAGATCTTTTTATTGCCTACAGCTTTGCCATTCAACTTTTTTCAATAGGACTTGTAGTTTTTCCGGAAATCGAGATAAACCATTTTTTTTCCTTAAACCCCCCCTCCCCCCCCCCTTCCCGACCTCAGATCGCCCGTAATTTATTTTTCCTATAATCTTCGTTATATTCTCTTCCTTTTGCAATAGGTTTCATTCTACTATAATTTTTTTTCGTTTCAAAAATTATCGGCACTGGACTTACTACGTACCTATGTATATATATTTACCGTGAAAAACAAAATTAAAAAAAACCTGCCTTTTTGCACGTTTTTGAATTATTTTCAATCGTTTACCATTGATTCGTGTCGAAAAACCAACACCATAATACATATAATTGGTCACATCACAAGTAAGCTTATTTAGTCCATTATCATGCAAGTGACTTGCCAAGTTCAAACGCTCCTTATGATTTTTTCATTCAAAATGGCGGGAACATTTCTCAATAATTAAATTAAATTCGTTTTAGTTGATTTAAGTTAAGATTTTGTTTTCTTACTGATGATAAAGTGATAACATTATCTTTTTTGTTTTTTGTCGTGCAATTGTGACACGTTCTTATTACGCACGAACGGCATTTTTTCAGTTTTTTCGTAAACAATTTTGACATGCGGCCGCAATGAGCGCAGCCGAGTGACAGAATGTAATGCAGCCGGCCGGCTGCAATGCACACCCCCGTGCCCGATGTTCGCGGTGTCCCTTCTATACGCTAGTAATATTAATTCTATGTTCATAACGGTCTCTTTATTGCTTGTTTTTATTACCATAAAAAATAGACCCTTTAAGAAAATGATTCACGAATAATTCGTCAATGAATATTCAAGGCAAAAACCGACAAAAAGTAACCTATAATATACAGTATTTATTTTATAAATGTGTTTTGTGAGGATTTATGTTTGTTACTGATTCACACAAAACTACAAAACGGATTTTGATCTGGAGTAAAATATAAGATACTAGCTACCCGGACAGACTTCGTTCTGTCAAAACTCTTTTATTTATTTTGAGATGTAAGCTATCCTATCTTTCAAGTTGGATCAAACTGCACACGGTGAGTAAATTTGGTTAAAATCGGTTCAGTAGTTTAGGAGTCCATCGCGGACAAACAACGTGACACGTAATTTATATATTAAAAATAGGATACTTTTTATCTCGGAACACGCGGGCAAAGCCGCTGGCAGAAAGCTAGTTAATACTAAAGTAAGTTCGACAAACATACGCCCTTTCCATATTCGTGGCAACAACTTAGTAACAAAGGATACTTTAAGATTGAAAAGTTACCGTATGTTTCGAACATCGAACATTTATCAAAACTTCGAGCTTCAAAACTCGCTTGCCGTTAGGCACAGTTTGTCGGAAATACTTTTAAATTCTCTCCTAATTTCGAATTCGAAAGGTACGTTATTCGGTTGAATTTATTACCTGAAAATATCGGAAAATGAATTGGACCAATCGCTTTCGGCCTAAAACCTTTATCTAACTCAAAGAATTCAATTTGTGTACAGAAACATATTGTCGGAGTTGATTATTTTCTCCGACAAATTTGTCATTTTTCAATTTTGTTTCCTTTTCAATGAAATTCTCTTGTGAAAATACTGTGTGCTTCTTGCCAAAATTATTTCAGGGTTAGGTTGAAGCATTGAAGCTTTTGTCGAAATGAATTTTTTTTTCGAAAAAAATACAATACTATGATTAGGGTTGGAAAATTATAATATTTGAATGATAAGCTGATGAAGATGTAAGTTTAGTTGGTGGCTGTGAAATAAAAATGGCTTAGATTAGTTTCAACACGGAATAGATAAATTTATCTTTTATATACTTAATTATATTATAGATTTATCTATTCCGTGGTTTTAGAGCAAAAATAGTTTTGGTTACGTGTCATGCTAGTCATAGAGTAAAGAATCTTGCCGCAAATAATATGCTTTTATTGATGCTTAAATTCACCTCACCAGACCATCAATAATATTTTTTTAAATGGAAGATAATATCAGACAGACACCGATCTGTTATACTTTTAGGTATTTTACTATAACTATAAGTATACTGTATAGGTATAATACTTTTAATAAAGTATAACGATTAATGTTGTTTAAAATTTTTAGTTAGAGGAGATTATTTTAAGTTAGGTTTAAGTGTTGATTTTGTTTTTAAGTTAAATACACTCCCAGCTTTAACGCCAGCAGCTACTAGCGCCGTACAGGGAGATTCTTTTGTTTTCTTTATCGGCTAATAAAAACGCTTACTTAGCAGTTTTCGCTCAATGCCATTTTATAATGGCTTTTCTCTTTGTTAATGGGAGCTTTGGTGCTCATTTTATTGGATAAAAGCTGTCATTCAAAAAGTAACAATAACATGAGGAATTCAGTTATTACAAAAATATATAAAATATTTTATGAAACTCCTCAAAAATGATATAGCATTTGAAGCGTTTATGGCTATAAAATATTTTATAGATAAACCATAACTTTGCGTCAGATACTAAAATTTACGGTTTAAATTTACGTCTATTTTTTGACAATATTGCAAGTTCTCGTATACATTCATGTGATAAATTAACTGAGGTAGTACACCTCTGAACATATTGTCATGTTAGATTGATTTCAAACATTGGTGAAAAGAGTGTAGTGATTGTAGATATGCATTATGCACCTACCTATTAATATCAATACACAGAATACAACAAATTATCTGTCTGTTTGAACGCTATAATCTTAAGATTAATGCACTGATTGCTTTACAACAATTGATTGATTAACAAGAAAAGTTTGAGAGTACAAGTGGGTATATACATTGTCATATTGTTAATAATAACAATTAACAGTACCTTTTATTCCTTCATCAATTTCGATAAATATGTTACCAATTAGGAGTTATATCCTTTAAAATAAAAAAAAGATATTTAGAAATCGGTTCATATAACGGAGTTCTGAGGTAACAAACATAAAAAATACAAAATTTGTATTTTTAATATTCATTCATTTTTTAATATTATAATATTCATTTAATGAATTGAGAACCTTATCATCGGTATTATAAAGTCGAAGTATAACAAGTCGGTTAATAAACTTTTCAGTACAGTCTAGAAGGCTTAAGTTTATAAATCTTCTGGTTTAATAACAAACTTAATATAAAGACGTAAAGCAAAGAAGGAATGTTATGCACCTTAGGTATTTACTGACCCTGGCATGCAGTTAGCCTTGAGTTTGGCGTTCTTGAAGTAACAGCCAAGCAGTCTAGCAGTTCGAATATTTCGCGCAAGTGTACTTCCAAGTACTTGTTTTTGATAATACCTACATGTCTAAGGAATAATAACAAACAAATTTAAAATTTCTGAAACCTCGGTGATTTATAAAAATTAAAATCAAGTGAACATAATTATTAAACAGCATGATTGAGTAACTTTTATGATAATATGTATTAACAACTTTGCTACAAGAAGTAGCTTAGCAAAATATTATACAAAATCATTGAAGTATAATGTCGTAGAACAGACATCTCGAACAAAATGTGTGTCCCACCGGGAGGTTCTATTTTCATAATTGAGCCCCCGTTCTCCTTTCAAAATCGAACGAATCCATGGATTTAAGCCGATCGGCGTCAATTCATTGGGACATACATTGTGTTCGCGGTGTCGCGTCGGTTCTATATGCTAGTAATAATACTTCAATGTAAAAAATCTGCTTGTTTGATTAGGACATACCATATTTTTACTACTTGTACCATACTGCTGAAGAGTCAGGTTTTTATCGCCGACAAGGGGTGCCCATTTTCAGAAAGAATAGCATCATGGATATTTACTGTGATCACTTACCGTCAGTCAAGCCACCCAAAGACCACCTTTAAATAAGACAGATGGTTTATTTATTTATTTACCTAAGGATAAAATAAAACGAAAAAAGAAAAATGTTTTATTTTTGGAAGCCAAATTAATATTTATGGTCTGGCCCCTTGTCAGGTGGAAACCATAAAATAATTCAGTTTCGTCTCCGCCGAGACGTTGGCTAATAAATAATTCGTGGCGGCTTTAAGCTGCACCGTGGAAAACCTCTTCAATTATTAATAATCCAACATTATTACAACGATTCAATTCTGTTGAAGTTTTTCTTTTGGAGGCTTCCTTTTTTATTTAAGCATACAAAGCGTATACGGGTTCTACAGCATAATAATTTGAACTTCGTTCTTCTACACGGGTGACTCCCACTCGCATGCGGCAGGTCACCTTTTTACCTAATTATTATTATGTGCACAAAATTAATTATCACTAGTTTTTATGAACGAAAATGTCGTGAGGAAACCTGAACCAATATAAGTTCTCCATTTTGTTCTTGAAGGTGTGTTAAGTGCTATGGTCTTACCCGTTTTCATTATGAGAGTAGATATGATTATCTATTTCTTAACTTATGACTTTATAGCTTTTAAGATTATCACTTGATATTTTATTTATTTATTTATTTAAACTTTATTGAATTCATACATTGAATTACAATGGGCGGACTTAATGCCTAGTGGCATTTTCTACCAGTCAACCCTGGTGATGATGAAAAATTGTGGTAGGTGCAACAAACAAAAATTTAATCACGATGCTTTTATTTCATTACACTATAAATAATATATATTTATACATACATACAAACATACATACATATATCCATACATACACACAGATATTAGAGTGAAGTAAGAATAATAATCTTAATACATAAATTACGTGTCCCGTTGTTTGTCCGCGATGGACTCCTAAACTACTGAACCGATTTTAATGAAATTTACACACCGTGTGCAGTTTGATCCAACTTGAAAGATAGGATAGCTTACATCTAAAAAAAAAAAACTTTTGACAGAACGAAGTCTGTCCGGGCAGCTAGTATACCTATAAAATCAACGGACAATCAAGACTCGTCTACTGACACTTCATTTGTCGAATTATTTATTTTTAATTAATTATTAAGTATTTTATAAAATATATGCGAGAACACAAGAGGGCACATAATAATAAATAAGGCAAATCATAACACTCTTTTGGCCATATACTCGTATAAAACATGTGGAAAAACTTTTCAATTTTACCCCTACAGAGACCGGTTGTTTCATAAATAATCCGCTAGAGTGCGCTCAAAAGCAACTCTAGTAAACCATCCAATTATTAATTACCACTCATTGTTATGGCTTCTTTGTGTAAAACTTTTCAATTTTGCCTTTCTGTAGAAGGGTAAAAGTTTTCGGCTGGAGAAAATTTTCTTCAGTTTATTTTCGATGAAACCTGATAATATGTATGAACACAGAATATGTGAATAGGTACTTAATAAGTGTGTAGGTATGTAGTATGTACAAACATTCGAACAGTTTGACGAGAAACAAATGAAATGAGAATATCGGTGTCTATCTTATATGGTTCAATCGGCAGTTCTGCGTGTAGAGGGAGAGAATCCGGGTTTGATTACTTGCCGGGCAATGATATTATAATGCAAAAAAGAGGTAGATATGTCAGTAGCTTGCCGACCACAGATAACAATATCTGTTAACAGATAACAATATGTGTCATTTCTTTTTTCATTTTTTCATCCATACAAACATTTCTTGTATTTTATATATATAGATTCTCTTGTTTGTATCTTTGTTAGGTGATATCATCTAAAGAAAGTATGGCGCGTATATGAATCCCTCAGGTATCCGTGACACAATTTTTTAAAAGATTTTTGTCTTGTGATGTCTCAAACACCATTACCTCATGAAACATGATTTACAACTTATATCCCGAACAAACACTTATTTTAAATAATCGTCCAACTTCTCGAAGCATCAATTTTTATTATTCTCTCGCAAGAGAAACGAGTGCTGTAAACAAGAACCTTCAAATAAGGTATTTGTTACACCTTTCGCTAGTAGCGAGTAAAACTCTTCAAGCTATGACGTGTAGTGTTGCGAGGGTATACGTCCTCCACAAGAAGTAATTAATAATTCCCAGGGCTGGGTAGGTCCGTAAATAAAATGTAGTTCCAATAAATAAAGGTAATTTATAATTGTGTTTGTAATACCAACACACAGTTCTAGTATTATTAAATTGGTAAGTATTAATCACATAATATATTAACACATTTAAGGAATTAAACGAGGAAATCCAAATAAACCACCAATATCTTTCCAAGCTCCTGATGGGAAGCCCAGCTGACAGTTGCATTTTTGTAAACAAACCGAACTGTCAAGATTTAAAAATTTAGAAGAAAAATGCAACTGCCAGCCAAGGGATATTGAACGAGGTATTATTACACCTCGTTACAGTGTTGCCTTAGGCCTACTGTCCACGGCGCTTCATTTGACGATTGCTGCGAGCTGCATAATGAAACATAGGCAATGCAAACACGACAATGCTCCTCCGTGGACTGATTTCGTACTTTTACTAAGCAAGATGCAACAATTGATGATTGCGTGCGTATGACGTCTACGTGGACAGAAGGGCAACTTGAGGTAGTTTGAAGATTGTGAAGTAGTTTGGGGTGTAAGTGGCTCTATTTTTCTTAAATCCAAGCCAACCAAGAAAGAGAGAAGAAAAAGAAAGAAAGAACTTAAAACTTAAGAAAATTGGCTATTTGACAGTTATCACGGTAAAATATGAAATGTGTTAAATAATATGGTTGCATATTGTTTAACAATAATAATTATACAATACGTTTCTTGCATGAAAATAAATTGTAAATATTTTTACTTTTGAAAAATAGATTTGAATTTTTTTACCTGTGGATACGAGAACCGAAACGCGGGCGGCCATGATTGAGCATGTTATGACGTCACAATTCAAAAAATAAGCGTCGTGTACTACTAACTATATCGTGTGCACTGTGCAATTTACTGAGAAAATTAATAAGATATATTTTGATTTCTGCTTTTGAGAGGTTTTGTAAAATGGAGTCAGGCTATACAAAAGCTGACAGTGCGAATTTGCCTCAAGTTGATTCATTTATGGTCGCAAATTTCTTTGCGTGTAACCCTGACTTTTGCTCTACCGAGTTTCGGAATGCAAAAACCTCCTTGTAAGTACTGAAATTAATAAAGTAAAATTGGTCAGTCTTGCTAAGTGGTCACAGGGGGATTTTTTTGTAAGTTTTTCCTCAACGTCCCCTTAACGACACCATATTACTAATGATTTTAAATTACTTATAGGTTATGTTTATGAACAATATTAGGTTAGATTTAATTTGTTTTTTTAGTAAATCAGAGGCTAAGTTGATTTCTTCTAAATACTTACATCAAAGTGGTCCTCACAAAAGAATATTGCTGATATAACAGATGTTAACTCTGGGTCTCGACGTGCTAATTTGTAACCACTGCTTTCGACGTTGAGGGCATTTAGAAACGTGTAGGTATAAACAATTTGTCAGGTTTAATTGTAGTACTTCTACACATAGGCACTGCACACGTCTTGTAGCTTGTCATTTTCACAATTCCAGTGAAAAAGGTGTAAGTTTTTCACTTAAAATATCTTCAGAGTTAGAGCGTAAACTTTTGTTAATTGAAATGTGACGTCACAGCCAGCAAGTGACAGATGGCGGACTATTTTCGCGCGAATTTAAAATTAATGGATTAAAAGTTATTTTTTTACTACTAAATAACACTTTTATGAGAAAAATAAATATTGTAAGAGGTATAAAATAAAACTACGAAAATTTTAAAATATTTTTCCAAAAATTGTCTAATAGCCAATTATATCAAAGAAAATTATTAGCCGAAAGAGAAATTAAAAGACATTTCGCACAACGAACACTACAAAAAGTATGGTTGAAACAACGTAAGTACTTTAATTTATTCCAATAAATGATTTTATCTGCCAACATTTTCATAATAATATTGTTCGTGGTATACAAAGAAGTATTATCTGTAAAACCTCAAACAAGGTTATTGAATACACAATGTTGTATTGTTGCCAGCATTGTATGTTTAAGGTAAGCACTTTATCGATTCATAGCTCAAACAAGAACATCTAGTATATCATGATCCAATAGGTACATGGAGACCAAGTCCTTGAGTTTACAAGCATCTACATTCTACACGGTATAGGTCAGCAACGCAATACTGTAACATGTAGATTTTGCAGTGAAGCAGAGGAAGTCGTACTCAGGAGCGTTAAGATCAGTTGGTTCATCAGCTCGTTTGCCAGCTCTCGACATAAAAAACGTAATAAAAAGCTTTAGCTTAAAAAGTTTATTCGAGTGCGTCTGAACAAGTTATTTGCAGTGACAGACTGGAAGATATTAACGTTTTTACCCAACGACAATGTTGAAGTAATGAAAATGTGGATGATATTTTGTTCTATTTCGAGGCTTTAATAGTAACAATCTTATAGGTACGCGGAAGGTTTTTTATTTGTAACAATCAAAGATCCATCTAAGTTAATGGCCACCTTCATCGACGGTAATCAGCAACACCAAAGACATCATCAATGCGTTGCTGACCGAGAAAAAGAAAGAAAAGGCTCCCAATACAAAAGTGTTTACCCCACAGGTTTTACCCCTTGTTACCGAAATGTCATTATTTTACGCATGATACTAAGCTGCTAAGAAAATGATCATCATCATCACAATTAGGTGAAGAACTAAAACCGTTCTTCCCTCGTAGGAATATTAATGTGGTGGCAACCATTGTGTTATTCAAACCATATTATTCATCACCCTGCTAAGCAGTTTTACTCTCTTTATTTCAATTAAACACGACAATGTTTGAAAGAGTTTTCCTTGTAAAAGAGACGTATATATTTCGAGATGTAAACATGATTTTTCCCAATAAAACATCTAATATTCAATTCAGAATTTGCTCATGAGCCACCGCCGGAGGATTATTTATTAGCCGTCATCCCGACTGGCATAAAATAAAACTACATGATAAAACTAAATTTATTTTAGGGTTTTTACTTGACAATCGCTTCGCTCATAAATAATGTTTTAGCTTATGGGTTGAAATGGACATAGAGGAATCAGTTTTTAATAACAAGCTGACTTACAAGATGTTGTTCAGCAAATAATTGTTATTCAAATAAGGGTACCTTAGATGATTTAAGTTCTAAACGTAAGTATAATTATACACGTTTAGACAATCTGTGTAAAAATTTTGGGAAGTTCAGGTGTAGACTGTTTTAAAATTTAACATCACATTTTAAACGGTTTTATTTAGCTTACCCTGTTTCTGTGGGCCAAATCTTGCAAGTCTGATTAGACCTACTTCCTTTATCCTAAGGAGTTGAAATTTTGCATATTGGTTTAGTACCTAAATTAAAACTATAAAACAGTGTATTTCGATTTTAAACTTTTGTTTTTAGTTAATGCTTGACTGCAATCACAATAAAGGGCAATGTAATTCAGGGTAGTACGGGTACGCGTACTAAATTAGTAAGAGCGTTAAACTTACTTAAACTTGATTTAAATATTTTATAGTACAGTAGAATATTGTTACTGTGATAACAATATTCCCGTGAACCTAGCTACCTACCACTCTCTTGCTTGAGTCACAAACGACAAACGAAACGACTCTTTTTCCGACTACGGGCTGGAGAGCCAGTTATTTCTTTCTTCTCTTCTTTGTTAGTGGCGTAAAGTAGTAAAATAAAGAAAAAAATATTGTTTTTTTCCTTTTCTACGTCCAATTTGTCCAAATGATTATAGTATTCTAGCTTCGCCCTCAGGGTTTATGGACGAGTTATTTATTAGCCGTCATCCCGACTGGTATAAAACAGAATTTATATTACGGTTTTTACTTGACAACCGCTTGGATCGTAAATAAGGCTGCATCTAAGGGTTGAAATGGAGACTGAAAGAAATTATTTCGACGTTTTTATTTTTATTTACGTGAAAGTAGCTAAAGAAGATCCTGTTTCAGTGGTTTTGGATGTTAATTGGATTTTAAATTGGAATTGAATCATGTTTGAATCCTTTCCATTTCGCCGGTAAACGGTTTAATGTACATGCACTAATATTGGTATTGGTACTTCGCCATTGGTTATTACGTATTATGATAATTTATTAAGTTACACCTAAAATAATTTGTATGACAAAAATTTCAATTAACTTAAAAAATAGTTTCTTTAAATTAATAAGAACTTATTTTATTTTAATAAATAATTTATTAATGTTACAATTTTAAATGATTTTAACATCAATTAATAGCACAATTTTTATAATTTGACATTGGAAATAGTTACTACCTAATAATTAAAAAACATCTTGTAAAATCTACACTTATACGAATTGATTTATGAATTGATTGATTAGTTGATTGATAGTTGTCGTTATTTTATTATCATTTTCGTTAAAACAATTTTATTGTTTCAAAAATCCAGTTTCAAATTATCCTTATCTGGAAAACTTTAATCTTTGTTAAAATGATACAATAATTAATATTAAAAATAAGTTTGATATAATTTAAAAATAAGTAGTAGTTAAATGGTTTATTATATCTAATGTAAAACATAATTTATGGCAAAATTTTATAAAGATACTAGCTGTTGCGCGACTTCGCAAATCCCACAAACACCCTGAACTTTTCCGGGATAAAAGTAGCCTATATTTTAATCCAGGGTATAGGCTATCTCCATTCCACACAGCCAAATCAGTTAAGTTGTTCGCGTGAAAGCGTAACAAACAAACTTACATTCACATTTATAATATTAGTATGATGATACAGATATCTAATATTATTTTATTCTTTTTCCACACATAGCATAAAGAATCTACTTAAATTCAGAACTGTTCACGTCAAACGATTCTAACTTCGTTGTCCGACTGTTGTTGTGCATTAGACTGTAATCATCGCCATCGCAGTAAAACTAGTGCAGTAACAAAACTTACAATTCTTAACATCAAACGAACTGCATCCTCAATTGTTATTTACATTTTGTCATGAATATAAAGTGGACTGTGGAACTCGACGAGACGGGTCAAAGTTTACAAAACAACCATCTGAACTTTGCCTTATTTCTTGCATTACGAATAATATTTTACAGTGTTTTTCAAAGTTCCTATAAAACTAGGAACGTTATGTAGGATGGGAATAAAAATATGACACTCGAGGAGTCTTAATTTTGTAGAAATAAAGGCCAATGCATACGTAACGGGTTTTTTCCCGTACGGGACGGGACGTGAAGTTTTGGAAACTTCGTTTCATAGAAAATGTATACGACAGTGCATACGCAGCGGAATACCGTACGGGACGGGAAAAACATCGTCAGCGACGATTGGGCTTAAGTATGATGAGAAATTTCAACTGTAAAGGATTTTGTTAACTTAGTTGAAAACACCTCCATGAAAAAACATAAGTTAATGCGTGGCAACAATCCCACCTGATGGTAAGATTAGAATTTTTTTAGAAGAAAAGATTTTTTTTTCTTTTCTTGTAACTAGCCAGAAAACGATTCACCTGATGGTAAGCGGCCACCGTCGAAACTCGGACATCAGCAACGCAAAAAGCATCACCAATGCGTTGACGACCAAGAAAAAGGGAGAAAAATAAAGAAAGAACTGGCTCCCAATTCGCCAGCCGGAACACAACGAGTCGTTTGGAGACTAACATATTCAGCAAGAGACCATTATGACAAAGTTTCTGTCTTCCCGTGGACCACCACCAATTTTCTCTCCTCAATATAATTTTTTAACTTTTGTTTTGGGGAAATTTTACACTCCAATTACTAAATTTTAGTTTTTGGAAGACTGCGATGCTACTAAGGAGTAAGGACCACCACACCGGTGATTTTTTTTACTTACAATACAATAAGTTAATGCTTGACCACAATCAAATCTTGATCAACGGAACCACAGGTTCACGTGTACAGAATGCCTAAGCGTCTAATAAGTCAGCAGGGAGCGGTGGAATTCAGTTGAAGGGTGCTTATCTGAGGGTTCAACACGGTAATATTTACTCTCAGTGTTTACCGCATGTGAACAACCTCGGGAACAAGTGAGGTTTTTATTTGTGTGCGTGATGTCTTGAGTAACGCTCGAGTATGTACGTAATTGTGTACACTTGACACAGTTTTTGGCAGTGTTAAGAGAACTTCTGAATTTTTGAAGTTATATTATTACGAGTAACCGCCCTCGCTTTGCTTCGGTTTTCCTATTTTTTTACACCTTGGGTTACATTTTTGGAGTTTTATTAAGGATCCCTAACTTTTTTAAATATAGCCTATGTTCACCGGGGATAGTGTAGCTTTCTAACAGTGAAAGAATTTTTCAAATCGTTTCAGTAGTTTCGGAGCCTATTCAATGCAAACAAAAAATCAAATATTTCCTCTTTATATATTAGTATAGATATAGATTATGTACTTTTATGGGGCGTTTAGAAAAAAAGAGAGTAAATTTTTTACAATGCGACAACCAAAAAGTGACATGATGAAGGTGCGTGAGGGATCTATGTACTAGGTGCACAGCATTCGCTGGAGTTGTATAGGATTGCTAGCGCGCGCTGGGTCGTTGGTGTGAGCGAGAGGTATATATAAGTATAAGTGAGAGGTAAGTATAACTTCTTACGTGTGTACATAAGTACACACACACGTTTAATTTGGGGAGAATCTTATCCCAATATTATAAAACAAAGCTTTGCTGATGTTTTGCTGAGGTACCTTATATCTTATTATATCTTATTCCAGATCATGGTCAATCAAATTTCATTAAAATCTGTTCAGTAGTTTTTTGCGTGAAAGATTAACAAACATAAATACATCTTCACGAACTTTCACATTTATAATATTGTCCTACTAATATTATAAATGTGAAAGTTAAACTTTGTTAAACTTTTACGCAAAAAGCTTCTGAATTATTAAATATTAATAAAATAAATCTTATTAAATATAAATTAATTCATGAGCGTTTAAAAATTTGAATGGATTTGGATGAAATTTACTCCGTAGCCTAGTTGGAAGTGCAGGCCTTCGCAGCGTCCCAGGTTCAATCTCGGCTGTGGCAAACATTTATGTGATAGACATTGAAGTATTATTACTAGCGTATAGAATGGACACCGCGAACACAATGTATGTTCCAATGAATTGACGCCGCGCGGCTTCAATTGCCAATGGATTCGTTCGATTTAGAAAGGAGAACGGGGGCCCAATTTTGAAAATAGAACCTCCCGGCGGGGACACACATTTTGTTCGAGATGTCTATTCTATGACATTATACTTCAATGGTGATAGATAAATTTTTGCGCTCAGTTTTTTGGTGTTAGTGATGTCTTATTTGTTAATACCATGCGCGTCACGTAATCCTAATATTAGTGTGTTTAGTAAGCGTTTGATTTACTTACATAATATTATGATTGTTCTTATGTCTTATTTTCGATGTCTTACAGCCGCACTCAGATTCATTTAACGGTTAATTTAATCGCTTCTTAGTACATATTTTGTATTGTGATTCTGTACTATGGAGCGATTTAAGTAACCATTAATTTACTCTAAGTGCGGCGGTTAGTCGTGTGTTTTCTCCCCAATTACTTCGAAGTAAATTAACAAGTTCAGTGGTACAATATTTTACTTCGAGTCAAATGACTTTCTGACTACATTTCAATTCCGCAGACCTTCATATCTTCATTAGAGGTCGTAGTGGGACCCGCCGGTACAAAACACTTCTAATAAATATTCTCGGGGTAAAAGCCGTTTTGTGTCATGCAAATTAATTGCCCTTAGCCCTATTTTCGTTTAAAGATCATTCAGTTTTAGGGAGAATTTAATTTGAAGTAATTAGTTTTTTTGAGGTTATAATATTTTTGTCTAAAGATTGATTAGCTCGTTATAATAATATAATGTAGGACTTAAGACGTTAAAACGTTAAGACGTTCTTTTAAAATATAGAATTTATTAAGTTATTAGTCCAGAAGTGGACCTCCAAGGGCTGATGGATGGATGGATAGTATTAGTTAGTCACACTGGTATAACTATCTGGTGTAACCAACTAACCACGAGTCAGTAATCTAATGCGAATGCTATTTATGCAACTAGTCGATACATGAGTCACTGTCCCACATTGTATTCCGTGTTTTGGACGATTCAATAATCCTTTTTTTTACCCAAATGCGAGGGAGGGGTATTATCTTTATTTATAACTTCAAAATAACACACAACACAAGATCACTGCATTGAAACGAATCAACTTATAAACGCCGCCTTAATATCTGCACTATCTAGCTTAAAATTATCGAGAATAATTCTTCTAAGAAAATAACTGACTTCAAAATTAGGGTTAACTCAAAAACTACTCGTCAGATCTCGTTCAAATTTAAGTGGGACCACATGACAAGCACCAGCTTTCAAATATTAAAAGAATGATCAAAATCGGTACAACCAGTAAAAATTTATGAGGTAACACATAAAAAACACAAAAAAATACAGTCGAATAGTCCTTCTTGTTTTGAAGTCGGTTAAAATATTGAGTCATTGACAGTAAGCAATGGTTCACATGTTTCAATTATCTATTGAATTCTTTGATAGTTGCACAATATGAAACCTTTCTAAAAGTTACTCTGCATTCTCTTCGTGATGTTTTCTCAGCAGAGCTCACTTTCAATTCACCCATAATAATATTTAGAATACAAACAGTCTATTCAATTCGTATCATTGGACGAATTCAAGTTTTATTGATAGTGCGAAGCGAAAGCTTTCTATTGGGAATGATATTGAAACGAATGAAAATAGTTATGCAGTAAGTGCTTTCTATTATGTATCATATTAGTTTTAATGTGGTAGTATAATGGGAGGAGCTGTCATGTAATATTACAGAGTGGCGACACATCAGTAAATGATTCACATAGACAATCGTCAAAAGTCTAACGAAGATCAACGATTAGATAAGGAAATCTCGTCCTACACCTTCCTACAATTTGATTACTAGTAAAACGGGGATAAGCAGTTATATTACTACTCGTACAAAGTTTTAAAACAAATGGCTTCGCTAGCCATCTCAGAGCACACGCCAGGTGCTAACAATGGATTGAAGTAGACAGATATCATCATTACTTTTAATATCGGTTGTAGCAGTGATTGATAGCAAAGGGGTTTGAACTTTGCTCTTCCACATGGTGATGTGTACAAAACTTATGTTTCTAGCTTCCTTTAACTAGCTTCAGAGGAAATGTCGTAAGAAAACCTGCAAACACGTCATTTAAAGTTGTCAGTTATGTTCTGAAAGTTTATGCATTTAGCTATGTAGTTCATAGGAGAACTCTATGAACTTAATATTTTTTCGTTGTAATTCTAAAGAGGCAATCAACAAAGGGGCTTATTAATAGTAATCAGACGATGATTCCTACTTGAGGACTTCATACCATCAGCAAGTATATTTAGATTTGCTGTATCGTACAAGTACACAAAAACTGAAACCGTGAACAGAAAGAAACTCATCATTCAAATTCCTGCCTCACAGGAATTGGTTTGAATGGCGGTTCAGCATAACAACTATTCAGCCATGGATTATCATTAAAATCTAGAACTTACCACTCAGCCATGTCCCATTAAATGGTTTATAATGCTCAGTCAGGACGTCTGCTAGCGTCGGCCTCCGACCTTTCACTCTGCCACCATCGCCGGCTGGAGTGAGCAGGGCTATGCTGAAGACGATCAGGCCTAGCACAGCGGCTATGACCAGGAGTGCTATCAGGATGCCCCTCCAGTTCCGTTGTGTGGGGGTTGATGCTGCAAGTTCCTGAGAAGAAAGAGAAGAAAACAGATAAAGACAGGTAGAATTTGGTCAGGCATAAAAATACAATAGAATTGAGAACCTCCAAAATGTATTAAACACTGGACAAAATGAGAAACTTTGTTTCGGCGCTATGTGATCGTAAGAATCAGAAACGGGGTTTTATAAATGTTGTTTACATACGTTCTAGCTAAATATTTACAAAAGAACTTGCTGCGAAACTGAATATTGTAATAGCGGCAAGCAGGGAAACACCAGACATACTGACATGAACTGACAGCGGTTCATTTGACTGATTCCAATGATGTTGTATGGTAAAAATCTTTGACTGATTCTAACACTGCCAAGAAACTGCAACACTTGAAAGAAGTGTTTGTGTATGTTTGTATGCGGAACTGCGTGATTGTTCTACAAATGCCCGAGTTTACTCAAGTGCTTCACAACATGACTAGACATATCAGTAAATCTAATTCACAACATAGGCCCATCGTGTGTTTAGTCTAATCCTAGCAGATCCCCTCGTAACCGCATCCGACAGATGTCTGTCAAACGAAATTTTCGTCCGAGCGAACTACAAGCATAGACATAATACTAGATTAGACAAGCGGGCCTTCTTTGCGTCACGCTATTAGAAAGAGAAAGAGACCAAGGAGACTCGCGTAACTCGTAAGTAAGACAAGGATAGGTTTACCTCCTGCCTTTCTTCGCAGCGTGACGGTTTCACTTACATATGCTCAGATTGTCCTTGCCTAGTCTAGTAGTATTATGTCATTTATGTCTATGAATACAAGTCCAGTTAAAAGGCTCAGAATGTGTCACGCATTTCCAAAAAGTGAAGTAGATAGAAAATATTTCTCCAGTTTTCGCGTACGTTCTAACCCTGAACTAACATTAAAGTTTTGACCGATTTGAAAAAAAATCCTCATATAGATAAATCAGTGATAGTAATTGAACATATTTTTCATGTTAATCTAAGCAATCCGCTAAATTTTAATGGTTTCTAGCAGTGAAATATGGATTTGCCGACAGCAAGCAACAATCACAGCAAGACAGGTCGAATTAATACCTTTACTTTTTTATATATTTTTCCCATTTGCTTAAGGGAGTTGTAATATACGCAGACAAAAATATTAGCTTAGTAGTCGCCTAAAACACTGTCCTAACTAAGATAAGAAGCAGAAAGAATATGATGATAAATGAAAGAACAGATAGACAGATGATAAGATAGGGTGAAATGAGTTTCAGCAAGTTTAAGATGAGAAAATTCTTCACTTTATCTCAAGGAGGCGAGATCTATTAATCTTCGTGAGATGGTTTAGAGGGTAGAAATGACTTTCACTGCGTGAAAAACGTGTAATAAATGTGTAATTTGCCGTATACCTATTCAAAATCTATGTGAAATGTTTAGATATCAATTTATTTTCCTCCTTTACATTTTTGAAACGGAGGAAAAATATGTACATGATAGGCTTCAACCCTGACCTGATGAAGTCTGAGCACTGGTCTCTCCTCTTGAGGAGGCCTAGAGCATACTTCACCACGCTGCCCATTGCGGATTGGTTGTCGCCAACTATCTAAAGTTAGAAGGTATAAGGCGAAAGTCTGTGCTGAAGATAATATCTACACATACAAATATATAGAATTACGTTCTGTTCTGTTCTCTTTTCTGATACGTGATCGGATTATCATAAAATTCTGTATTAAGTTAGCCCATAATCTGGAATAACACATAGGGTACTTAATAAGTACATAATAAGTACTACTTATTATCCCGGAAACGTGAGCAAAGCCGAGAGTAAAGCACTAGTCTTCAATAGTTCTCTTGTTCAGTTGGTGCCATAGTTTCGTCCGTCGTACAGCGGATACTTGGACACATGAACCCATCCATCTCGATTGACCGTCCTTTTTGTATAATGGTCCTATTAACGCCCCAATTTCAATGCCTTCTCAAAATATTCCCCAACTCCTGAATACTGGTCACTTAGCAATCATCCTCCTCGACCCAAATAAAACACTTCAAGATAATATCCCCTAAAGAAATTCAGCGTCGAAAATTTACCCGAAATACATGTAAGAGGGAAATTTTATCCGTTTGTACTTGTACCTACACGAGGCGGTCAAGAGTTTCGTCTAAACTGGATCTTGGGTCGTTGTCAACCGTATCAGGTATTCAATCTAGGATAACTTTATCTACGTCTTAGAGGACTTTCACGTTAAATCTGCGTTAAATTACATCAATGTAAAGTCCAATATTTATAGCAAAATTCTCTTGAACAGTTTGTTTATCCGACAGGATAAAAAAACTATACCAAACAAACAACATAAAAAAATACAGTCGAATTGAGAACCTCCTCCTTTTTTGAAGTCGGTTAAAAATAAAACAATATAACATACACACTAGATGACATTCACACCCAGACCGAGAACAATAATTCAAACTCATCATTTATATTTCCGCCTCGCTGGGAATCAAACCCAGGACATGGTAACCATTGCGCCACACGGGTCGTCAAATATACTTGATACTTGCCCAGAACCACAGAATTATCCAGCGATAATTTGTGAAGAAGTTAGAGAAATCGTCGAATTTTATAATGGACTGAAAATTCCGGACAAGTCAGGAAAATTTCTCTCACTCGATAATCCCTGTGCCCAAGATTGTTCAAGTCAATAATATTTTATCTATCTTAAGTCTTGTAAAATTATGTTGGAACGTGAATTTTATTAATTTGCTCAATTTCTCGGCTCCAGACTGCTGAGTTTGTACCGTTTCAAGGATTCTTTGCAACAACTTATAATAATTAAATAACCTGACGTAGAATTTTCTGAAAATCTGCTAAGTACTAGTAATATTCAGTTACCAAAAATTCAGTTATTATAGAATAACAAATTAGGTATATTCTTGATACAATTTACGAATAAAAAACTTCCATGCAATTATTCGTAACTTAGTTATTTGAGCTCTCAATTTGGGCATTATTTTTTAAACAGTTTGCAAATTTTTCACGTTTTTACTAACTCGCTTTGGGTCTGGTGTTTTCGGGTGGAATTTCGTAACATTTTAACGCTAGCTTTCCAATGACCCTAGACTTGCATACTTAAATAAATAAAAAAATACATTTTAACACTGTTACTTGAATGTCTTCTTCTTTAACTTTTTAAAAATATAGAATGTTGCTAATAATATTATTATGAATGCAGCGCCATCTAAAACAATAACTACATATAACAGCTGTCATATGTTTAAATATAACCACGACTGATCGTCGCTCTTAAAAAGACAATTATAACCAAAGATACAAACGAGGAATAATATTCATTATTGTTTTATAGTGTTTTATAAATTTCAATATAAAACCGGATTCTGCTGGCCCAAGTTCGTTAAAAGTTGGTGAAGTTTTATCCAACTTTTAACACAAAACGTCCCTTGTTCATTGAAGTATAATGTCATAGAATAGACATCTCGAACAAAATGTGTGTCCCCGCCGGTAGAGGTTCTGTTTTCAAAATTGGGCCCCCGTTATCCTTTCAAAATCGAACGAATCCATTGGCAATTTAAGCCGCGCGGCGTCAATTCATTGGAACATACATCGTGTTCGCGGTGTCCATTCTATACGCTAGTAATAATACTTCAATGCCCTTGTTTCATTTTTTGTATCCCGACAACAGCTGCACTTCTTACCCTGAAATGGATCCGTGTCGTAAAAATGGGACTTAAATGTATTCGCAAAATGAAAAAAAACATTTGGCAAAGACATGATTGACATGACTCGTATAAATATGGTCCGTGATTAAAACTAAAGACTATTAATGGTCTTATATTCAGTATTTCGCATAAAGTTTTAGACTTAGTTATTTCGGAATTAAATAATGATAATTTTTGGGTATTTAAAATACAAAAATATATTTCATATTCATAAAAATGGGGAGGTAACGATATTTTTTCTTGTAAAATAAAAATAACAAGTTATAACTAACTTTCCACGAATTCACTTCTTAATACATACTTGACACAATTATAATCTAAATTTTACTAACAAAAAATAACCGACTTCAAATTCTCAAAAACTACTTGTCAGATCTCGTTCAAATTTATGTGGGATCACATGACAAGCACCAGCTTTCTATTAAAAAAAAATCATCGAAATCGGTTGACGTGATATTGAGTTATTCGTCAATTTGTCGCGCACATCTTAACACAAATTTACGACTTATGTAGTTTTCTCATGGATGCCATTGTCAGATCTCAATAAAATTTATGTGGGACCACATGACAGCCATCAGCTTGCGATTAAAAAAAGAATCATCAAAATCGGTTCGCCCAGTCCAAAGTTCTGAGGTAACAAACATAAAAAAAAAAAAAAAAAAAAATACAGTCGAATTGAGAACCTCCTCCTTTTTTTGAAGTCGGTTAAAAATAATGAAGGCTTTAAAATAGACAATAAATAAAATATACTTTGCCATTCATT
Organism: Thymelicus sylvestris; assembly: GCA_911387775.1. Lineage (NCBI taxonomy): Eukaryota > Metazoa > Arthropoda > Insecta > Lepidoptera > Hesperiidae > Thymelicus > Thymelicus sylvestris. The sequence goes on along the minus strand of OU426909.1, from coordinate 8,821,611 downwards.
AAAAAATAATGCAAATCGAAATACTCGTATATTAATAAGCTATTCTTCAGTAAATGAAAAGCACTTTAGAACAATAGGTATTCGAAATGGTTAGTATTGTGAGGCACTTGGCCATCGCCTAGCTATCGGCTCGGCGCTAATCTTGCTTAGATAGGAAACAAAAGCACATGGACAAATGAGAATGTTCAAGAAATGGATTTTTGCATGATTATTTTAATTTTACAAAATAAAACAACAAAGTATGGTTCTTGACAATGACACCACTGACAACTAACATTATACATACCTCGTGATGATAAAATAAAGGAAAAAAGTACGAAAAAAAATATACAAAAGTGTGACAACAATAATTTATTTATTTATTTACACTTTATTATTGGTCCAAAAGGTGGAGGTAATGCTATAAGCATTCTCTGCCAGTCGACCTTTGGTTTTTGGAATAGTGCTTATGGTAGTGAGTATGGGGTTGGTTTGGAATAATGATTAATAATAATGATGTAAACTGAAAATGAAGGAAATAGTAAAAAAAGTAATAAAATCCGAAGCTTAAAATTAAAAACACAAATCACGAAAATCCTAAAGAAAGAAATTCGAAAAACCGTGACTTATTCATTAACTTCCATCTAGCCATTATCTCCATTATTCTGACTTGGTGGTTGATAAGGGGACGAGGGCTATTATAAGACAACCCCCAAACCTCCCTCTACCCCCTGTTCCTCCCCTAATCGATACGCGTGGTATTAAAATAAATACGCTCAAGTTTATTTATACATACGTGTCTTAAAGATTTTATGAAACCCATATTATATTTTTAATAAGTGATTAAGTTTTCGCTCAGAAGTTTTTCGAAGCTTTAGAGCACTTATTTGAGCTTTAATCTTTAGACTTGTTTTTGAAATTTTATCCACATTACTATGAACAATTTAGTTATCTAGGGATCTTTCTTTCAAATGGATATGAATAAAATTGTAAATTATATTATTGGTCTTGGTATTGGTATGGTGTTCTACTCCGTATAGAATAAAGGTCGCTGCATACGTAACGTGGACGGGACGGGGACGAAACGTGGAGGGGGCATAAATAAACGTGCGTGCCCCGTACCCGTCCCATTTCCGTTCAAAAAATTACATTTTCTATGAAACGATGTTTCTAAAACTTCACGTCCCGTCCCGTCCCCGTCCCGTCCACATTACGTATGAATCGACCTTAAGTTCTTACCTCATGGTAGTTCTAATTCAGCTTGCGAGATTTGACACATAAATCCTCAAAATCCTACTCGTAGCCTAAGAACGTAAACTTGGCAAGTTTAAAAAGCTTATAATTAACATTTTTTCAATGTGACAATTTAACTATGTTGATAAATTCCTTTACTTCATTTGGCAGAATATGACCTCAAACATCATCAATTAGGATTAAATTTATAATTAATATGTAATTGACATCTGATTATTATCTAGATTGATTTATAATAATTAATATTGAATTGGACACTATTGGATTATATTTGGATTTTGGACAACATATTTTGAAACAGTTAATTTACATTTTAATAAATTGTCGAATTTAATTTACGAAATACATTTTTGGACTAAAGTATTACGTCGAGAGACGTCTTATATTTTTAGGCTTAATTTCGAAAATAAAATTCTCTCTTTTCCAGATATGTATCGTAGATCATGGTTACGGTGAAACTGAAAATGCTTAGACAATGATACATACATACATATAAATCACGCCTCTTTCCCGTAGGGGTACTAGGGGTAGGCAGAGACCACTTCTTTCCACTTGCTATGATCCTTACATACTTGTTTCGCTTCATCCACTTTCATTATTCCTTTCATACATGCTCTTCGGTTTGCTGTACTCTTGACCTGGCCTTTTTTCAAGACGTCCCTAATTTGGTCTTGAAACGTCCGCCTAGGTCTACCCCTTCCAACACTCGCATTCACACTTGCCTTATACACTTTTTTCGTCAATTGTTCTTCATTCATTCTCTCGACATGTCCAAACCATGTCAACATACCTTTCTCAATGTTTTGTCACTACATCTTCTTTCACACCACAACGTTTCCTTATCTCACTATTTCTTATCCTGTCATTCAGTTTAACTATCATACTTCTTAATGCTCTCATCTCAACTGCATTTATTCTGCTTACATGTTTCTTCTGCCATACCCAACTTTCACTTCCGTACATGAGTGTCGGAACCAACACCCCCTCATGCACAGCCAAACGAGCCTTGTTAGACACCTTCCGACTGTTCATAAAGGAGTGCAAAGCTCCATTCACTATGTTTCCTGCACTCAATCTTCTTTCAATATCGCTCTCACACTTTTCATCTCTAGTAAACTTTGAACCTGGGTTCAACTGCCTCATCTCTTTCAAACACCATAACTTTCGTCTTCTTTACATTCATCTTCATTCCCTTTCTAACAAAAGCTCCATTCATAGCAGTTACCATATCCTGCAACTCCTCGGCTGAAGACGCAAGTAACACTTGGTCATCAGAGTAACTCATTCATTCTCAACCCACTTTCATTCTCTTTTAAGTCTGTCAAGCAATGACAATGACATCCAACCTATTGGATTATTTCTTTATTGCTCGGCTCTTACACAACCAACATTTTTCCTACGATAAGAGCTAAGTTCCTACAAATACTATATGCGTACAAACAGATCAGAAATCGTAGACCTAAATAATATTTAACCTACAAACAAATAAACCCGGTTCCAGGCTGGCGCGATGGCGGGTCGACGAAATAAATTTGCGTGACGTCACCCACACGCGGGAAGATAAATGGCGCGAAATGACAATATGGCGACGCACTTTTGAAGTTTTTTAGTTGTGTTTGACTATCGATTATTTCTTTTATGTAGATGTTGTATGGGAATACATATCAAATTCACGAAACATAGTCTGCTGCATTGAAGTACAAAGTATTAAAGTGCCAGAGCAGACATCGCGAACAAAATGTGTCCCGACGGGAGGTTCTATTTTCAAAATTAAGCCCCCTTCTCTTTTCAAAATCGACTGAATCCACTGAAAACTGTAGCCAATTAGCTACAGTTCATTGAGCAAACATCGGGTTTGCGGTGTTGGTTCTATACGCTAGTATTATTAGATCAATGGTCTGACATGATAATGTAAATTATGTATTATTATGTTGAACTAGGTAGCGTTTTGAACATTATTAGTAAGTTGATACCTACTGAACCATGGACTTATAATTTTGGTAAGTATCAACGCGCGTTCAAAACATGGCAAGTAATTTGGTCTGATTGGACCAATGTTCAGTAAATATTTTTCAGCGATCACATGTCATTCGTAAGAGAGAGAAAGAGAGAGAGTGAGAGATGGCGATACTTTTTGCATATAAAAAAATTGTGTGAACTGTTCCGACGGGCCTATTCTTTGTAATCATTGTACTGAACTGACCATTTCTAACCTTTTGGGTTTAAGCCTGTCAAAAGTGTTTTCAAAGTTATTTTAGGCGACTGGGACATTGTATGTCGTAAAGGTGAGTATTATGAAAGGATGTTGAATAAATAGCAAGTAACTACTAATAATTGAATATAAGTTTCATTTTTGTTTGTTACCCCTAGCCCACCGTCGATAGAGAAACACGCTTTCACTTGTTTTTGTTCAAATCTATGCTGAAAATTACCCACCGCCTCTATTTTTGTACCCGCCCACTCTCTGATATTACGAAGCCATGATATTTGTTTCGAGCTGACAATATGAATTCCGTTCCTTTTTAGGTTTACCCACGGTTTACCGAATATTTTTCCTGCATTATGATTTGGAGGTGAGCACAGGCATGAATATGCCACCTTTTTCTGTTTCATGTTCCACCTAAATTCTTGTTTTTAAGAAAATAAGAAGGGTACGAAAAATAACTTTGGATTCTTTGTTTTTTTTGGACGAAATCATATTGATAATTCGCGATAGTTTATCAATGATAATAAGTTGACATAATTATATCTAATACGAGTACATTCTTATTAAATTAAATTAATTTCATGTTCGACAACTGTTAGTAGGTATTGTAGGTAATATTAATATTATCATTATAAAAATATTACAGCGTTTTCACAGCCATTTATCATAAACGTTAAGAGTATTAATAGCTTTTTACGTTTAGGTACGTTTATAAATAATGCTTTTAAAAAAACATTACAGAGGCGACGTGTCATTGGCATGCGCTGGAAGATAAATGGCGGGAAAGTCGACAAAATGGCGGCTTGCGTATTGAGTTGGAAAGTGAAAACTACGTATTTATTAGTTACCTAGTACCTACCGCAGTAGTCAGTACGTTTAGGATTTATTTGTGCTGGGTTTGGTTTAAGTTTTAAGCAGAATAAAAATAAATCTCAATAAATAAAAATAAGTCTCTTAAAAAACAAACTGAAAACTGAAAAGACGAAATATTTGATTGGAATACTGAAGAGAAATTACGTAATGATTAAAATAAATGAATATCGTCTAGCCTGACATAGGTATTCAGTGACATGAAAATTTACCAATACCACAGCCATTGATACATTAAGGTACGTCTTGTACTGGTCATTTGTGATAAACAATTGAACTGAAATGTGTTGAAACGCCTACTTATCTCAAAGTAAAAAAAGACCCAAGAAAAGAACTTCAAAAGAAAGTCCGCAAAACAAGTCAAAAGATAAAAGTTCTAATTAGCGTACAAAAGTCGCGAGAGCTATTAACTCCAGGTTAGTTCCAGATGTTCGAGGCATTTGCAGCCTGTACAATGATTAATTATAGCCGGCATCAGGCTAAATTAAAAGCCTGAGTGTTTGATTTAGGTAAATAAAAACTTTGTGTTGTTAAGTATATAAAATGTTTAATTTAAGGGGTCTATGCAAAGATGTTGAAATATAAGATCTTTTTTAATATAAGATATATTTTATTTTTATATAAAATATACCTCTTTAAATATGATCATTAGGTCTATGGCATATACAACCGTGACCATACTATGAACGTAGAATCCATGAGGAATTAAGGGAAGTCCTCAAATATAAAAGGTATGTATGTGGCTATTTTATATATGTTTTCATTATTTTAGTGATCCTTATGGAACGCTATTGATTTTATTATTATTGTTTGACCACAATCCCATCTGATGGTAAGCGGAGATGAGGGACGATAGTACGCACACTTACGTAGTGAAAGCCTTTATTAATAAAAAAATATAATAAATAACGCTTCACACTTATAGCCCCACACTAGGATTCCCTGTGTCGTGGGTGCCATGGACAACACACTAGACAAGGACATTCACACCCAGACCAAGAACAGAAATTCAAACTCATCATTCAAATTTCCGCCTCGCTGGGAATCGAATCCAGGACCCTTGGTGCAGCGATCGGACATGGTAACCATTGCGCCACACATTTCGACAAATTCTCTCTGCTCTTGAAGATAACATATATTTTTAATATTTTTTAAAATTAATTTTAATCAAAATATTTTTAAATATACTCGGTTGTATTAGTCGAAGAATTGTTTGCCTACGTTACCAACCCGCTTATAAGATGGCATATCGAGACAAGAACCAGTTCTGTCGCTGAGCGCAAAACCAACCGAATGATTTATCTCCGCTATTCGAGTAGATCGAGTGGTTAGTCCGTCTCGAAAGTGCCTTCGTGCTGACTTGGCTTTGATAAATAGTCCTCTAAAATACAGATCTTAGTTTTAAGTGACTTCAACCAACTAGGTTATTTATTTATGTAGAATTCAAACGAAGGCAGTGAAAAAATAAACTTAAATAAAACAGATTTGTGCATAACATAACATTCACAGAGTTAGTACCTGGAGGGCTATTCTCTAAAATACAATCTCGAAATCGAACCTCACTCAAGTGAGACTCGAAAGCGAACTTGCATTACCTTGATATGTCATTCTCTAATCATCTAGTTGCTTGCGAATTTATTAAGTGAGCCTCGAACTCGAACTTCAATTTTGAAACTCATCGCGGATTCCGTTGTCGAGTTACAAAACAGCCTTGCTGGTCTGATAAACATCAAACAATAACATAATCAGGGGAGATCAGGGGTAAACGTAACAATTTTTGCTTTTCTCGCAATATTTTATCGAGGATTAAATCCTACTTCTTACTCATGTTATAAATATGAAATGTTGTTTTTCAGGTTGTATGATTATGTTTCACTGTCACGCCATAACTACTGAACGGATTTTCATGAAATTTACCACACCGGTAAACCGTGATCTGGTATGATATAATTAGGGTAGGTACTTATTATCCCGGAAATCGCAGACAAAGCCGCAGGCAACTGCTAGTTAATATTATTTATTTATTTGTTTATTTATTTATTTACTCCAAAGATACACTAACTTAACAGGCAAATACTATTGCGTTAGCATAATTAACAAAAATAAATCGAAATGTTAACATTAAAAAAATAATATCATTTTTACATATCTAATAATCAATACCTATCAATAAATTCAATGTCCTATGTCCAATATTAATATCTTTGTCCAATATCAATATTAGTATCTTTGGAGTAAATAAAAACAAAAATTGTAAGTAGGGTGGGATACCCGATTTCTTATAAATTAAACGATGAGAGAAACCATGGAGCATTACAAGTCAGTTCATAAATCTAGAACCTTCATCGTTTTCCACTGCAGACATGACGCTACCATGCATTGATTAATAGCGCTTGCTCTACCACCCGGTATATTGGTCGATTGTGATGAAATACTGCTCTGTTCACATGATTTACATCTGCTGATAGTTGACTAAACTGTGTGTTCTGGCCTAACACAGACTTAGATTGTTTACGATAGGCTTAAAGACCGAAAACGATAATTGAGAGAAATAACGTTGACATATTTCACCCCAACTCAGAATCACTAAAAATAGAACGTACTGATAGCAATAGTGCAACGCACACGTCCGACAAAAAGTCGCTCAGAAATAATCAGCTCGATAATCGGTAACCGATTTTTTGTAGGAGAACAATAGAATGTAACGTACTGATAGCAATAGTATAACGTACACGTCCTACAAAAAGTCGGTCAGAAATAATATGGGAGGAAAAATGGACCCGATTATCTGTCCTACAAGAAGTCTGACGTGGGCGGGAAGCGTAATACAAAGCCGACAAGCCAGAAGCGGTCGCATTATTTCAGGTTTCGAAACACGTGTTTCGGTCGCATTGTCAGATAATAACATTAATTGTGATATTGCGAATTTCCTGGCTATAAGTGTTAAGTATATAAAAATCATTATGCTATTGTTGTACAATATAAAAATTATCCAATGACTTCCTTATAAGAATATCTGTCCCAAAAACATCCCCAATTTAACTGTCGACAGACAATTTAAGATAACTGAATTACGATGAAGTTTATATTTTACGATCCCTTCTATATTCATCAAGTAATCCATTTACGGATCATAAAATCCGGAAGCTTGGCTGTGAAATATTAAAACATACCGCTACGACCACGTTGCGACAGCGGATTTAGTGAAGTATCAAATGAGAAGCTCTTGTTGTACCCAGAATGATTGACGATATACGATATTGTGCTGTTTGCGTAAGATGCTTCAATAACAGTTTAAACCCCGAACATAACTAATAACCATCTCAATCACGTCAGCTTTTAATTACAAAAAATCTGCATCAAAATACACATAGTAGGTACACGACAAACTTATAGCACCACTCTTATGGCGTTGGGGGTTAAAAAGGGTAAAAATTTAATTGTATAATATTACTAGCCGACAAAAAAATAAAAATTGGTTAATTTAAGGTAGGTATGCTTGTTATTTTTTTTATTGAAATAGCAAACGAGCTGACGATCCACCTGATGGTAAGTGGCTATCGTCGCCCATGAACATCAGCAACACAAAAGGCGTCACTCATGCGTTGAAGGCCAAGAAAGGGTGAAGAAAAAGAAAGAAAGAACTGGCTCTCGAGCCAAAGTATTCGTGTTTATTGCGGTTTCAGAAAATTGTTTTATGTCCAGAAAATTACACAAAGTTGTTTTTAAAATTTTACACAAATTGTATCCTAAATTACAGTATTCAAAAAACAAACAATTTTGTAGTTAATTCAAGTCTTGCGTAATTTTTAGGACAGATTTTATTATGAATAAACCACACGCAGGCATTGGACATAAAGCAAGTACATTTATACATATATATATAAACTCAAAACGTTTGTCGTGAATTATTAACATGAAGTCGTTCAGTGGCTGTGACAGCGTTACTGCTGCCTGAAGAGTTGTGCTACACTACAACAATACAAATTAATTTTTAACGAGTACTTTTTGTGTTATAGTGGGATTGTTATAGATATAATCCATACTTCCATCCATACTTAATATTATAAATGTGAAAGTGTGTTTGTTTGTTTGTCCGTCTTTCACGTCGCAACGAAGCTGTTATATGGTATGGTTTTTGTGTGTGGAGATAGTGAGGAGGGTGGAAAGTAACGTAGGCTACTTTTTACCGCGGTAAAACATCCCCATGGGAAGATCGATATTTTATTAGTTGCTAGATATTTAGTTCCGGATGTTGTTAATAGATGGCGTTAGTAAAATTCATTTGCATTTCACGCTATCAAATGATACATGTAAATTACTTAAGTCATAGGCAACTAAGTCTAACTATGTAGGATTTGTAAAAAATCGATCTCTACCGCGGGCGAAGCTGCGGGCAAAAACTAGTATTTATATAAATACATATTGTGCTACGATACTATCAGTGCATTACATTTGTGATTTGTTATTTATTTTGTATCATTAGAATAACAATCTATATATATAAAACACAAAAAATGTTTGTAAGGATGCCTTTAGGTATAGACTCGGAAACCATCGAACCGATATGTCTCAAAATTGTTTCATAAAATGCAATAATCTGAAGGTGGTTTGAGACCATTAAAACAATGCATTAGGCACATTCAGTCCATTGAGAAAGTTGGTTTTCCACTTTTCCCATACAACAATTTGAACATAATCTATATATATATAAATTACGTGTCACGTTGTTTGTCCGCGATGGACTCCTAAACTACTTAACCGATTTTAATCAAATTTGCACACCGTGTGCAGTTTGATCCAACTTGAAAGATAGGATAGCTTACATCTCAATTTATAGTCACTTTTGACAGAACGAAGTTTGTCTGGGCAGCTAGTATTATGTAAAGATGGCGCATAAACGGATTATTAACATAAACCACTGCATGATCTGTCATTGTCATCAGAACTGTTTAGCGTAGTGGAACACGCTTGGTATCCATCCTTTCCTATCCTAATAATATTACTAGATGATATCGACTGTAACATGGAAATGTAATTCCGCTCCGTGGCCAATAACGCTACACACATATAGCCCCACACTAGGATTCCCTCTGTCGTGGGAGCCACGAACAACACACTAGACAAGGATACACCCAGACCGAGAACAGAATTTCAAACTCATCATTCAAATTTCCGCCTCGCTGGGAATCGAACCCAGGACGGTGCGGCGATCCGTCATGGGTCGTTGCGCCACATGGGTCGTCAAAATTGAAACAACTTTGTATTTTTGGGTCATAATAATTATATCATTACATACAGTAATTAGATCATTTTTTGTCTCTATATCAGTGTTAAAGTATTTCAAAACAAAGATTTTATTTTGACACAAACGGTTATGTGAAACAATTTGTATTGTTTCACATAACGTCACGTTTATCACCTTTTGGTGATAAACACGAAGCGCCCGACAAAAATAATAGCAATGTTTTGGTGCGGGTATGATTTCTAAACGTTACGATTTTGTTTTTCAACGAAAAAGAGACCAAGCTCACATGTTATTATTACATACTTGCTGTTGCTCGCAGCTTCGCACGCGGAAATTATGTTTTACCTTATTTTGTAGGTACCTCCTGTATAACAAAATAAGAAAAAAGTGAATTTATATTGCAGTACTTATATCTAAGAATTTACATACTAAAAACCACGATACAATCGCAAAGGATTCTTCCGGGAGCAGCTTTTGGAAAATAAACAATATTCATATTTATTTTTTATTTTTCGTGCAAAATTTCGAAAAACTGAAAAATAGGTAATATTCTTTAAATTTAAGTAAGTTTGTTGCAAAGAAGCAAATCAGTTGATGTTTGAGAAATATTCCATACAAACTTTTATCCTTTTTTCCCGCAAAAGCTTTTAATTTTCCGGGATGCAAAGTTGTCTAAAATATGACCCAGAATATGCAACAACTTTACCAATATAAATCGAAATCTGTCCAAGGGTTTTGATGTGATGTGTGGACAGACAGACAGACAAGAATTCCAAAAAAATATATATTTGTGCTCTATCACGTTATTTTGATTATTTATTTTATTTTTGTTATTTATTATTATATATTATTTATTTTATTTTTGTTATTTATTTTGATTATGTAATATTTATGTGATTTTATTATTTGGATTTTAGTTTGATAATTTAATATTAATGTGATCTTATTTATTGTACTTTATTGAATTGATTTTATGTCTACTAACACTAGCTTGTAAGACAAACATACTAACAAAATATGGATTCTGTCTGAAATAAAGAATTATTATTATTATTATTATTATTATTATTGTGCCCCCTAATTGAAATTTTGAAAAAATATTCAATGTATAGAAAATTTGCCCCTTGATTTCTATTATAGTAGGTATATAGATAATAACATGCACCGTCGTGTCGGCATCGCTTGGCTTCTATTTTTTCGTTTTATTTTTGATTTGATATTCGTTAAAGTTCACTACAATACATCGGCCAACTGCATCCAAACGCACAGAGAAACGCCACAAACGGGAAAAAAATAATTTATGGAAAATATTCCGTTAATTGAATATTAAACGAGTAGACAACCCACATAACATAAGTGGTCATCGTATCCTATTTACCTCAGTAACGTAACAGAAGAGAGAATAAAGAAAGAAAGAAAGAAAGAAAGAAACGATGACCTGGCTCTCAAAGCCTCAGCCCGAACACGACGAGTCGTATGGCTTCAAACAAGAAGGTGGCCGCTAACCAAGCAGGCTTCACGGAAAAGTTATAATTGCCATAAAATTAATAATAATCTAATATTTGACACGAAAAGTGTTTCCGCTATATAACAGAAAACACGTTAACTTTTACGGCTAGCGATAACATCTCGGATGCTTGCGTTAAAGAAATGACCCGTCCGTCCGGATGGGGTTTTTATTTTATACCCTTTAAGAAAAGGTTACACCCTTAGGGTGTGTATATATTCGATTGGTGTTCATAATGTAGGTATTTTTATGGAAGTAGACGATCCACCTGATGGTAAATGGCTTTCGTTGCGCGTGTCTCATGAGGATGTAATTTTCAAAGAACTATTATTATTATTAACATAATATAAACAAAAAAGAAGTACTAACAATATTTTTTGTGGTTAACTTTAACTAATTAACTAAATTAATGCGTACACAAAATATTAAGTAATATAACCAACTAACATCAAATTATTATGATCGAAATAAATCGCATGAATGTGTAAGCACCACTACAGGACCCTTATTCAGAGTGTTTCATTCCGCTTTTCAAAGTGATCAGTTTTCGTTGAAGCCTATTTGCCCATCGTCCTTCGAACTGTTAAACCTCTTGCATGATCGGGTTGTAATTTATAAGAGTTGCCCTTGAATTTGACGCTAAGTACCTAAATACTATTAACAACTCTTTATAAAGTACTTTTGCAACTCTCATTATGAAGAGCTAATAATAATGAATAAGAATAATGAAGCTGCTAAAAAGTACGTAAAATATTCTTCATAGAGTGCGAAATCGCTTAATGTTCAAATTCGCTGTTAATAATTTAAAAAAAAACCTGTCACATATTAACAGTTACCTACTCCGGAAATTAAACCTGGCTCCTATCATTAGACAGGCACTCACCAGGCACCGCTAGAAAGAACGCAAAAATTAACATTCGCGCCCACGACTGAATCTTTTGGTTTCATCTGATTATTCCTAATTTAATATACCTACGTCAGAAAAATATATACTGCCTTTGTCATCAGTCACCACATAACCTTTGTCACATTTATAACCGTTGCGGCGTAATTGCCTGACGTCATCCCTTACACGTCTCTGATTTTTGTCACGTCTGAGGCTTTAATTACATTGGCGAAAGTTCAAAAAGAATTACGGTTTTACGCATAACGTTAAAATTCAGAAATTGCAATTGGAATATTGTTTAGTAAAAGAAGAATTTAGTAAAAGGATAATCAAGTGATCGTGTAACTTAAGAATTACCTAATTATAAAGTAATCATTAATAATTGTAAGTTATGAATGTGCAATTATAAAGCCCGTGTGTAGTAGCAACTAGCAGTGTAGAATCAGTAGTTCGAAATTCGAAGTAATTGTAATATAACAATAATTACAAAATGTTATTTTGAAACTTATGAATGACTAGCTGACCCGGCGAACTTCGTATCGCCAAAAAACTTTTTTCTAAAATAAAAGTAGCCTAAGTTACTCCTTGTTACATCAGCTATCTGCCAGTGAAAGTCCCGTCAAAATCGGTCCAGCCATTTCAGAGATTAGCCGGAACAAACAGACAGACAGACAGATAGACAGACAGACTGACAAAAATTGTAAAAAATGTTGTTTTGATATATGTACCGTGTATACATCCAAATGCACTTAGTAAAAAGCGGTTATTTTAATATTACAAACAGACACTCCAATTTTATTTATCAGGGCGAGCGAAGCGAGCCCTAAGTAATAGTCGACTCGCCATACAATTTTCTGTCCCTTTTATTGAGAAACTATTACACTTACAGGTTTGAGTTTTGACGTAGAATTTTCTATTCGTGTCTAGATGTGTTATCTATCATCAAAATATTATTTTGTCCACTTTAAAAAAATTTTTTTTTCAGAAATTCGATTTTTAACGCCATCTATGGACAAGTAGAACAACTAAAAAAATACAAGGAAATAATATAATTTATGATCAAAAACCTACTTTAGGTCTGTGGCAATAAGGTTCATTTTATGTTTTAAATGGTATTGCTACTCGTTTAATGTTTCCGGAACACTCTGCTACTCGAGCAGGGATGAGCTACTTTATCGATATCGGAGTTTTGTAATTTTATTTACCAGGTAATGTTATACGACCAAGACACGACGGATAAGGGTTAAAATGGCTATTTATAGAGAAAAAATCTTCGCAAATAACCTATAGTTCATACATATAAGTAGTTAATGCCAGTTGGCAATCTCTAACAGTCAACTTGGTCAATACATTATTATGAATAATGAATTATTAGAATATTATATTTTTTCGCCCGCTGCAGCGCTGTTCCTTAACTTTGTCGATCGCTTAGGATCGACACAAGCAAGCATCCCTCATACGCGCCTAAAATGGACGATACAAAAAATACTCTAGTATAGAGTAATACTACGAACGAGCGATTAGTTCTCCGGAAATTCCCCTGTGGACGGACGGCTGAATTGCTCTCGTAATTTTATTAAATAATGCCGTCTTGCGCCGTTCCGACATGTAGAAATGCAGCTGGTCTTAAAAAGAAAAAGGATGGGATCACATTTCATGTGTAATTAGCAGAATAAAACATTATCTTATTAAATTATCAAATATTTCATTCATATTGAAATTGTCAACCATATTTATGCCTCCATTTTGTCAGTGTTGCCAATATAACAGTTTTGATTTTCCCTACCGTAATGACTGTTACACACTTTGCCGCTGGCGTGATTGACAACTTTTGAAGCCGCCGGCTTTGCAGCACATATAAGACATATTCTTACTCGGCCCTGTCCTTGAAAAATTTGCCTACACCCGCGCGGTACTTAAACGCGCGCATCCACTGATAGTATTTTAATTTTATCAAATGGCTTGAGTTTATTTGTAGTTTTGTAATTGTGAATATTATAATTATCTTCTATTTTAAAAATGAAATTAGTTGTGAAATTCCGGATATCTCGGAAACGGTTCGTCCTAGACGATTTTTGACACGATTTCCAACCCCCCTTAAGAACCCCCAGTCCCAATTACATAAACCTTGCTGGACCCACCCCTAACCCCCCACCCAAATTTTCATCAATTTTTTTTTGGAAATACGGATATCTTGGAAACGGTGCGTCCTAGACGATTTTTGACACGATTTCCAACCCCCCTTAAGAAACCCCAGTCCCGATTACATAAACCTTGCTGGACCCACCCCTAACCCCCCACCCAAATTTTCAACAATTTTTTTTGGAAAAACCGGATATCTCGGAAACTGTGCGTCCTAAACGATTTTTGACACGATTTTCAACCCCTTTGACAACCCCCAGTCCCGATTACATAAACCTTGCTGGACCCACCCCTAACCCCCCACCCAAATTTTCAACATTTGTTTTTTGGAAAAATCGTATATCTCGGAAACGGTGCGTCCTAGACGATTTTTGACACGATTTCCAACCCCCCTTAAGAACTCCCAGTCCCGATTACATAAACCTTGCTGGGCCCACCCCTAACCCCCCACCCAAATTTTCAACATTTTTTTTTGAAAAACTGATATCTCTAAAACGGTGCATCCTAGACGATTTTTGACACGATTTCCAACCCCCTTTAACAATCAACATTGAAAGTAATAATAGTTCTATGACGATCAACAAGTTTTATTTAGGTTTAAAGAAACTTGATTCTCATATTAATTAAGATACAGTCACTTATATGAGAAACATTTTTTTTAAACACAGTAATAATATGATCCGATCAGATTCTGGTAGACCTAATTATAATCGCCTTTTACTTTTTACCCAACGTCCTGTCATAAACATTTCCCAAAATAAATGGGAAATGTTTTACGTCGCAACATTACTCGGGTGGGAAGAACGGCGGGGGCGGGCGGTTTTGGACACAACGCGCGACTAGCAATGACAGCTAGATGTGGCTTCTAGTTTATTATTATTCTAAGGACACAAGTCGCCGGGCTATGAGCGCTTCGAAGCTAGGAAATATAATTCCAGCCAAATAAGTTGAGCTACATTGAAATTTCACTTATCCACATGCAATTTAAGTATATTTTATCTACGTCGCTTAAAAACGACCAGGCATGGTATTTCGTGACTGTTTACGTAGCTAACCTTTATAAAAATTGCTACGGTCACGTCTTCGCCTTGTAATGTCTGAGATATAAGCTTTAAAAATTTTAAGCATGTTTTTACATAGACAGCACAAGAAAAAGAAGTTTAAGTACCATCATTACGGTAGTACCTACTGCCTTGTAGTATACCAGTTTCGATATAAATATCGATAATTGTCGATAACGCGGTAAAAGCACCACGCACATCTCTAAGCCAAGCCAAAGACAGGGATAAGCAGGATGATGTTGATAACCAAAAATATAACTTACCACTATATCCCTAAGGTTCAATATACATATAGATTCTAGTCACGACATCTAGCGTTCAGGAGACGGAATTATTTAATTAAGAAGCGCAATAAGGGTCTGTTCAGACAGAGCATCGGCCTGCTCTTTTCTTTTCACACAGATCGGATCGTATACGCTTGTAATTGGCTGGAGCGGAGCCGACAACTATTTCACATAGACCGGCTGGAAGAGATCTCAAAGCGGATGCGCTCGGATGTGTTCGGAGCCGGTCGAATGCGCTCGGAGACGGGTGGATACACTACAAAGGCAGTACCAGTATTCCGCGGAGGCCGCAGTCCAAGTTTTGTTTTCGGTGTGTTAACGTGTGCTTTTCGAAACATGGATTTAGATAGCTCCGATGAAGAAATATATACGTATTTGTTAGCAAGATTACTTGAAATAGAACATAGCAAACGTAAGTGCAAGCGGAAACAAATATGGGTAAATCGGAGCTGATCGGCTGCGCGAGCGAGAAAGAGAACGCAATCGGAGCCGACAGGCTGCGCGAGTGAGAAATAGCACGCAATCGGAGCCGGCCGGCTCCTCTTTTTATTTCACACGAAGTGCGTTCAAGCATTTTTATGACAAAAAGGTGCACATGTAAAAATAAACTTTACTACATTTACTCAAAACTCTGTTTCCAACATGATAAAAATCTGCTCTCCTCTCCGAGCCGGTCTGTCTAAACGGACCCTATCCTACAGCTGGATCTTTGATTATACGTAGAATCTGCCATCTAGCGGTGAATAGAAAAACTTGAAAAGTATTATGATCTTAATGAGGGTTTTCGATACTTTTTCTGCCACCACCAGTGACCAGGCGGCGACGTTGGCGGCAGGTCTAAACAGCTGTCAGAGTCGTAGATCCTGTACTAAACATTTAATGAAATTCTGTTGTGTTTGAAAGTGTTATTGATTTTATTATGGATTACGGCCAGAAAAAGGTCGCTGAACTGAAGATTGAGCTCAAAAAAAAGGGGCGCAAAAGTCACTGGTACTAAGGAAAAGCTCATTGAAAGGTAGGTACTCCGTACTAGATTTTGTTTACACAATTTGATTTCGTTCTTTAACTACTAAATTGCAGTTATTTATTTATCCGACCACTGGAACACAGAAAAAGTAGCTTTCTTCCTTCCGCATACATTGTCTACTTAGTACCGAAAACCACCTAATGTGACGGCAGACAATTTTAAATTAATAGATTTACATTTCGTAGTTCCCAATAGTTAACCATATACATACAAGGAACGAACTGTGCTCGGGTCGAGGGTTCCAAAGGTTTTTGCGTCACATGAAAATTCTGATGACATCAGACGCCATTCATGCATTCGAGTTTCGCCGATTCATATCAATTGGGTTGGTTCCCTCTCAATAGCAAGCGTGTATTTTATAGTAGTGTTATATATCAATAGATTAGGCTTGAAGTGCTCTCTTCAACTGTCCAATTAGTTTTTGATTTACCTTTAAATTTTTCAAAATTTTCTTTAAACTACTTTTTCCTCATATTAACATACGTTTTTGCAATAGTTTCTTTTCAAATTTCACGTCGACCGACCAATGCGTGGTATTGGAAGATTAGAAATTCCTTGGCGCACCCATTTCTATTAGTTCCGTAAAAAATATTTCGTAAATTTCAAAAATTTTTGCCAAAAACTGTAAAAACTACTCTTTTCAAAATTACTTTCTCAAAACACTTTTTACATCAAATTTTATTTCAGTTCTGTGTAGCGCTCACCGAGCCCGATCTACAAAGCATACACGAATTTTGCGTACTGATCGCGTATATTCATGTGGTTTTTATCGTAATTCGTAAGATGCTCGCGTCTTGGTTCCAAAATATACTACACTTCGGGATCTTTGCCTTTTCGCCGAATATTGTATGGCAGATTATCACTTGCCAACTAACGTTTCGCAGAATTTTATTTCGCCGAATAATCATTTGCCAACTTATCACATACTTAATTTTGTTTTATTTCCCAACCTAACAGTTGCCAACTGTACGTTTGGTCTACCTTTTATAATGACAAGTTTCAAAAGGCCAACTCATTCATTTAGTTGTATATATTGTTTACCAAATGATGTATTGAGTAAAGTAAAATGACAAATACAATGATAATTACAAAATTGCATTATATGCACTTTTAGGGAGAATTTAGGGGATTTTGATACACAAACAGGCTTCCAAACGTCTCCGGCGCTGCGGAAAGTGCAGTCCCTCCGCCCTTGCTATGCAGGCACCATGCTCGCCTACGCAGCTTCCGTTTTCACACTTAACTCGCGGGCGCGGTCGCGGGCGCGGTTGCGAAATATCAAACATATGACCTACTATGAAAGTGTTCACTTCAAAACACGCGCGCGGTTTATGTAGCGTTTACCGCGACCGCGCCCGTGCCCGCGCCCGCGCGTTCAGTGTGAACAAACACTTAGGGTGGGAATAAAATTTTCAAAAAAATATGGGACCAACTTCAAGGCATACCCTATCTATTAAAAAAAGAATTATCAAAATCGGACCCCCCTGTGCCGATTACTGTGTGATCATACATAATAAAAATATACGTGTCGAATTGAGAACCTCCTTTTTTTTCGTCTCGTATATTATTAACATAGGCTTCTGTAAATTATTTACAGAAGCCTATGTTAATAATTCATACATTAAAAGTTAATTATCTTGAAAAAATTGTCTTCAAAATTAATATGTAAGAAAACTTCGCGAGCCCTCTTAAAGCACCGCTTTTTTGCTAGTTTGTATAGATGTATAGATCAATAATTGAATAGTAAATGTGTAACTAATGAAAAATCAAATGTAGCGATCAATTATATCAGGCATTATACTTTCAGATTTATACTTTTTGATCACTTTAGGAGTATTTAGTTGTTATTTATAAAATTTATTCAAATAAGCCAGAGGACTGACGTCTATAACAATAACTTTACCGTCCTCTTTGTTTAATAGTTATTTTACTGTGTGTAAAGCCGCTTATTTATTGACGACACGACACGACAATTATCTACATAATTTATTCTTAATTATTTTTTCTTTTCTATTGTATAATTAGCCGACTAAACGACATCCACTTAATAGCAAAGTGGCTATCGTCTCCAATACATCAGTAAAATCAAAGGCATCACTAAGCAACAAAGAGAGAGAAAGAAAGGAAGAACTGGCTCCCAAGTCCCAAGTCCCCAAAAACACGAGGACTCGTTTGGCGTCTTTTTTATCATAATGTATATAAATTACGTGTCACGTTGTTTGTCCGCGATGGACTCCTAAACTACTTAACCGATTTTAATCAAATTTGCACATCATGTGCAGTTTGATCCAACTTGAAAGATAGGATAGCTTACATCACTAAAAAAAACTTTGACAGAACGAAGTCTGTCCGGGCAGCTAGTATCTTATAAGTTAATACTTGACTACTCTTCCACTGACAGGGCGGTAGCGTTGCTTCACGTCTTGTAGGCTTCACGGAAAAATAAAAATATCAGTAATATTGTGACTTAATATTGATGATATAATTTCGACGTGAAGTCACTAAGCGGACAGGGTTCTGTCCCCTCAGATGAAACCCTAGTGTGGCGGCATGAGGTCACTATTAGCCACCCCAATACGGCTAACAGTAATGATAAACATTTTATAGCTGCAGTGTGGTAGACTTGAAGCCGTGTCGTCACTGTGTTGTTGTCGCATCGTAGTCGTGTCGTACTATAAAAAAGGCTCTTTGTTAAACATGAAAATATCAAAGCTTACACACTGTTTATGTTTCGTATTTACATACTTACATACAGGGGCTGTGCGTCAGTTCAGCTGTTTTGAAAAGCGACGTGACAAACTCGTTCGTGATAAGCTTTTGGTACGGGTAATAACCTTTTTGAATTTCATGTTGCAAGGTTTAATATATTAAACAGAATTTATATAGCGTCATTGTAAAGGATGCCTTATCACGCGGTGTTTCAAAATGTCAAAATTAAATACAACGTTATTGATAAAGCATCCTTTCAAATTATGTTAAGTATATAAATTCTGTATTAACCTAATATAATCTGTCTGTCTGTTTGTCTGTCCTAACCTAATCTATATAGATAGGTATTACACAGCAATATTGCTGTGTAAATAACAAATTGGCAATCAAAAAATAATGTATTCCTTTGCATCCTAATCAAATAACCAGATTATAGTATATCACTCATTGTTGATAGCAATATTTAAAAAAATCACGATCCTAACTGTTTTAATAACAGGAATATAGTTTAACGAAAGGTCCCGGGTTAAATTCCAGACTGGACAAAACATTTAGTATAATATCATCAAACTTAATGTAGGTACAACTGTATACTTTATTTAAGTACTTTAACTAATCGTTTTCAATACTTTCAATAATTACCTACCTAATTTTACTCCACTTTTATTCCGTTACTTTTGAAATATTGGAAATTAGTCATGAAATCTAATAGAAAGTTCCGTTTAGATATTCTGGAATTGGAGAAATAATGTTCTTTTTTCGCTAAAACGCGTAGCGTTGCGATCCGCATAAATCTTCTTGTTTGAGACAAATAAAAGAATGAAAATGGTCTAAAATATCCTTACAATAACTCACGGACGTTATCCGAGATAAAACCAATTACAGAGATAAATGAATAAGAATATTATGAAATATGCACCATGCTGGATCGCCGCACCAAGGGTCCTGGGTTCGATTCCCAGCGAGGCGGAAATTTGAATGATGAGTTTGAATTTCTGTTCTCGGTCTGGGTGTGAATGTCCTTGTCTAGTGTGTTGTCCATGGCACCTACGACACGGAATCCTAGTGTGGGGCAATGAGTGTGAAGCGTTATTTATTTATTTACTTAAATACAATAGTTGAGAAGAAACGAGATATTTGAGTAGGTGTACTCGTACGTTCTAATCCTAGCCGTATTGGGGTGGCTTACAATACTAACCCCAATCCCACGCCGGATGAGGGTCGTAAGAGGCGACTAAATCCGGCGTGCTAGTGGTAGGGCCCCTCGGAGGGATTATATTGGTGATATTGATTTTAATTGTTATTAATTATTACCATTATTACTATTATTATTTCTCCATGGGGTTCGCCTGGATAGCTACCATTGAGCATGAGCCAGCCACCAAACGACTCGTCGTGTTCCGGCTGGTGGCTTGAGAGCCAGTTCTTTCTTTTTTTTTCTTCTTTCCTTCTTTCTTGGCCGGCAACGCATCAGTGAGTTTTTTAATCTACCACTTTAAGCTCTTTCGACCAATCCACCCTAAATCAAATTATTTAAACGTGATAATTATCCCTGTATTAGCAAATTTTGTATACAACATAAGGTTAACCGTATAAATCTCTTCAGATTCAGGACAAAAGGACGGTTAAGTGGGGCCATCCTTACATGTTATTATGAATGTTATTACGTGATGAGACCTTTTTCCTCGTAAGTACTTTTTAGTTGGGTTTGGCTTTGAGCTACATGTTTTGTCATAATTTACGTTCTTGCCATACGTTTATATTGCTGATGTTACAAGCCATTATGTTCAATCAAATATTTTTATTTGTGGTTAACAAGTGAAAAGTAATACGAGTATGTATCTGTTAGTTGACTAGATGGCTATCTAATCATGGATATCATAGATTTAAATACTTTAAGCTCTTCAAATGGCGCCCACGTCTTGGAAAAAGGAGCATAGGACGCCCCGCGACCAGGTGGACTGACGACCTGAAGAAGACAGCGAGCTTCCGCTGGATTCAGAAGGCTCAGGACCGGTCAGAGTGGCGCAAGTTAGGGGAGGCCTATGTCCAGCAGTGGACCTCCAAAGGCTGATGGATGGAAATACTTTAAAAGGCTGATAGCTTGACTTTTTAAATTGGTATTTCGTTCCAGGAGGTTCAGGTCTATGTGTGTTGTCCGTGACACACACGGCACGTCACGGCATGACACAGGGAATCCTATTGTGGGGCTATGAGTGTGTAGCGTTATTTATTTATTGTAACCTACGTTGTGAGTACGAGGCTTTACGTAGTCCCTTATCATGGCGTACGAAGAGGTCATAACTTTTGCTTGCGTCAATCGTAAATCTATCGTGAACGAGTGTGGTTGAGTGGATGGGTAAGAGTGGCTAAAATTCATGAGCCTTCAGGCTTTGAAGATGTGTATGATGTTTACCCTCAGGAGAACTGTTCATCATAAATTCTATCGTTTTAAGTTTGGTAAAATATTATTGAAAAACTAGCACTGTAATCGTGACTTTAACCGCGGGTTTCGGGATAAAGTAACCTTTATGTTAAAATATTCCTTATGCTATCTGTGTTATGTACTACTTTGTCTTCTGCGCCTGCGTGCTAAAGGACCCCGCACTAATTGTATGGAAATTGGGTTTCAGCAGATTGATCTGAATTTTTGGTATGTTGTGGCCCTAACCGTACTGATCAAAAGTCCCAATGGGCACGATCCTCCGAAATGCGAATTTTTTCCTCCAGAAGGCACTTTCGAAAAGACGAACGTAATCACAAGAACAAGTTCAGTGAAGCACCCATAGGAATACCAACTCTGTATTCGTACAAGTACACACACCCACACATTGACACCATACGGCTACGACATTGACACCATCGCGAATCAAAAATTACAAAATTACGCACACATGGTAAGCGAGCTGTCAGCTGTCAGCTTCACTCTCGATTAGACAAGGTTACGTCCGTTCTTTATTTATGTCCGTGGATTTCAGCGGAATCATTCTGAATTTTTAGTATGTTGTAGTCCTAATCATCCTTTCATGAAAATCCGTTCAGCAGCTTCGTCTTCAAGTATCACTTCGAAGCTTGCCCTCCAAATGTACCTAATACATAATCTAAATTTTACTAATAAAAAATAACCGATTTCAAAATTATTCAAAAACTACTTGTCAGATCTCGCTTTTTATGTGAAACCACATGACAAGCACCTGCTATCGTTTAAAAAAAGAGTCATCAAAATCGGTTCACCCAGTCGAAAGTTATGAGGTAACAAATATAAAAAATTGTCGAATTGAGAACCTACTCCTTTTTTTGAAGTCGGTTAAAAAGTTCTTGGTCGCCTGGCGGTTCGGATTGCGTGGAGGCGTGAAGGGTAAAGTCACGTTGCAAGTCCTTCATCGTTGTTATTCGTACCTACTTCTTCGCCCACACACACCTTGGAGGATATTACGCAGAAAAAGAGATTTCCTTACAGCGCGTTGTTTTAAAAATGTAAAATGTACAGCTAAGAAGCAAGGTCAGCGCAGCGAAGCGAAAACCTGCTATAAATCCCCGGGAGTCCTGCGATAAATCTAGGAAATGACAGTAACTCGCTTTACACGCCATACCGACGGGCAGCGAAGCGGTTGACTGGCTTCGCGTCATAAAAACAGTAGCGTTTCGGGAAAACTGTCTTAAAATTCGCTGAGAAATTTTAATGGGTTACGGGTTATCTCTCTCTACCTCTCGGGGGCTATCTCACGTATATTATATACAGATATTTTGACTTCATTGGCACAGCCGTTACAGCCAAATAGACCATAACTTTCGATAGTAGATACACATGGATTTAGTATTCTTTCATGGAAGTTCTTTCGTTATTAAATTATTTTTGTCCGTCTGTTTGTCCTTCTTATTTTCTTATCAAAATTAATCAATAATCAAATTCAATCATAATTAATATGACTGCTCAAATTAATTAATTGAGTTTAGGCGAGTTTAATTCTAAATAATTGAGTTTAGGCGATTACCAGGACTCATTAACAACATATAAGTAGATACTTCAGTAAAGTACTTGAATTCACTCACAGCTTATCAGTTCTAATTTATGGCCACGCTGACTACCCATCTTTTCACCTCTAACTAAAGGCTGATGGATGGATGGATGGATGGATTATCCATTACACTGCTATAAAAGCTATATTTAGTTCACTCTCCAATAACGAATATATGTGCTTCCAAGAGGATATAAAAAGAGGTACAAATACTCGGCTCACGGGTCTTTATTGTAAAACTTTATAACATAAACAAACTTCTACGATTATCCCCAGTTTAACTATTATCCATAATCCCGTATGCTGATATCCAGCTGCAAGTGGGTTAACGCTTATTGCTCTAAGAGGGATGTAAAAGTATACTGCTCAAGTGTTATGGGTTTAAGCTCTGGAGATGCATTATCCTTTAAAAAGGACAAAACATTTTTGAATATAGAAATATTTTATTTGTAGCAAAAGCTTACCTACTTGATGTTAAGTGGACATTGCGCGCCAATTAATTTAAAAGCTATTTACTCTTTTTAACCGTCTTCCATGAAAGTATTTCGACTGTTTTTTATGTTTGTTACCTCAGAACTTTCGACTGGGTGAACCGATTTTGATGATTCTTTTTTTAATCGAAAGCTGGTGCTTGTCATGTGGTCCCACTTAAACTTGTCATGTGGCATATTTTTTGAGCGAGATCTGAAGAGTAGTTTTTGAGTTATCCCCAATTTTGAAGTCGGTTACTTTACACACGCTATAGCACTTAAAATTGATTTTCATGAAATCCAGTGCTATGTATGACGTCACTCAATCAACCGCTCTAGATTGGGATCTAGTGGAAGTCTGGCATGCACGATGGCATGTAGGACATTCCTTCGATCAAAATGGTTCGTTAGGTCTCTGCCTAGTGGTCCTAATGTTCTAAGAGGGGTAGGCACTATCCGTCGGGAAGTATTGAGAAATTTCTGTTATACTTTATCATCCCATTTGCTCGTTTGCCTGCTAAAAGCATAAAAAAAACTTATTGTATTTCTTCTTTTCAGCCACAATGCAATGGAAACAAAAGCTAAGTATCCATTGTATTGATAAAATAAGTAGGTTAAGCAATAAAACTAAGTGTCTTTTTATTTTTTTAACCGATGGATTAAAATAAATAAAGCTTCCTATAATACACCAGTAAATTGCGATAAATCACAGTTATTTCTGAGGTAAACGCACAGAAAGACCGACAGACGGTCAAACATACAAGCTGACAAAAACACTAAGGCTGTGTTCCCAGTAGGCAAACTGTCAGTTTGCCTACTGGGAACACAGCCTAAAAACTGATTTATAAATACACTCGATAATAGGTTTTTCAGATGTCTTCTACGTTACAGACGATTAGTTACAGTTTTACTGTATGTATGTATGTATGTATAGATTAGACACACAAAATATGTGTGGAGGTATTCGAGTTATGAAGACGCTTCGCTCATATCACCGGCTGGTACTGTGGCGAGGAGCGTCACATATCGGGAATATTTTGAAATAGAGCGCCTATACCGCGATACCGTCATGATGTGACACTGACATGTATGAAATAGGGTTGAAAAAGGTAATAATAAAACTAAAAAAACTGAATAATCTGGGGCCTGTTTTAATAAATCGGTTTTAATAAAACGAACACAAGATTTTTGTGGTTTAGGCGCAAAATGTCCCATTCGCATAATGTCCGATCGTCCTATTCGCAGAATGTCCTATTCGCAAAATGTCCTATTCAGTTATTTGTGATCTCAAGATTCGGTTTGTTTCAACAATGAGTTTGATTCTGTTCTCGGTTTAGATATTTGTGTTGTTGTCTTCCTTGTGTTGTTAACTTGACGTATTTATTGTCCGTGGCACCTAAAGAGGGAATTGAGTTGTTCATTTAAAAAAAAATATTTTTTATTTATTTATTTTAAATCTTTAACACAAATTATATTAATTGGCATTGTTAAAAACGCTTAAAAACTATTTTTAATATTAATAATAACGAATTCAAAATTGATAAAAATTACGTGACTACGAACGCGCCAAATTTGGTCGCCATGTTAGTGACGTCATTTTGTTAAAGGAATTACACGATAGTAGGAACAGTGTTAGATGCTTCTACGTGAATTGAGTAAAAATATCCGAAATTTAGTGCAAAAAGATATTCCACGTAATTTTATTGTAAATTTAAACGTTAAATGATTTATTCTTCATTAAATATAATAAAACTCTCCATTGATTTTATATACTTACACCAATAGAAAAGGTTACACTGTTTACTAGTAAATCGTGTCTGGGAGGAATCAGGGCAGGGTGTTAGGGATTTGAAATCAGGGGTGTATGATAAGTTATATTTCATTTATCATACAACTAGCTTCTATCCGCGACTTCGTCTGCGTAAATTTCAGATATGGATCCTTAGAGAAATGAAGAATGTGATTAATTAAAAAAATGCACAATGCAATGCTACAGAAATTCTATGCTAGTAGTAGGTACATACATACTATGACCTTATAGCCTAGTTGATAGCGATTCGATCCAACCTGAGAAGCGAGGGTCCCAGGTTCAATTCCCGGCAATATCTAATAAATATTTGTACTCGGGTCTTGGTGTTATAGTGACGTGTTGTCCATGTCACCCGCGACAGGGAAACCTACGGCGGCGTTATGGGTTTGTACGCACTATATACATAAAACTGGTACAATATATATTTTTTTTTTGTCTCCGAAATACACCAACTTGGTCAATGACCCGTGAGGCGAATGGATACCACGCCGCATCGCTGAGTCAAGGGTCCTGGGTTCGATACGATTCGAGGTGGATGCAGCGAGGTGGTTTGAATGATTAGTTTGAATTTCTGTTCTTAGTCTGGGTGTGTGTCCTTGTATTGTCTATGGCACCCACGACTCAGGGTATCCTAGTAAGGGGCTATGAGTGTGAAGCGTTTATTTATTTAATGATGTTCCTACTGATTTTACAATGTTAATGATAGTAATAGTAGTAGTAGTTATCTTTAAACACGGTTCCGTTTTACTCTACCATTGAGGAGTTCCACTTTGTAGCCCCAAAACCCATCATCAAATCCTCGTTGAATTGAAGTAGGATCAACGTGGCAAAATTCCTAACCTAATAAAATAAAACCATCAGTTGTTTCATAAAAGAAACGGGCAAGTGCGTGTCAGACCACGCGCAATGTAGAGTTCCGAAGTAGTAAGTTTATCGACTATTATTCATTAACTACTCATGTTAACATAGCCGTGATAGTTTTCCTTGTAAATTCATCATATAACCTATTTTTGAGATTTTTCACTTGTCCAACTCCAACCGTTTAGCCAACTGTCCCCCCTGGACACTTGACTCCAACCAGATGTAGCACTTTAAAGCAAATATTTCGCAAACGGACCCCTAATTCCAAAAATGGTCTTCCCATAATATTTTTGGAAGACCTTTTCAATTTTTTTAATAAATATGTATATCCATGCCAAATTACAGCTTTCTAGCACTAAGGGTCTCGGCGCTTTGTTTTCGACAGACGGACGGACGGACGAACGGACAGTCGGAGAGACGGACAGACGGACAGACGGACAGACAGACAGACGGACAGACGGACAGACGGACAGACGGACAGACGGACAGACGGACAGACGGACAGACGGACAGACGGACGGACGGACATGACGAAACTATAAGAATTCTGATTTTACTTCGGAACCCTAAAAACGAATCTATGAACGAAAACTAAAATTTTACCTCTTATTCCTCGGGAAAAGGTCTATTTTCGGGATAAAAAGTATCCTATCTGGTAAGTTAGGTCAAAAACTATCTGTGTGCCTTTTTTTGATGGAGTCACAAACATCCAAAGTTTCAGATTTATAAGATTAAGTAGGAAAGTAGGATTAAATGTACCCACACTACCCACAAGGTTCCGAATAAATTTACACATTTATCATTATCTTTTTTGTAGTATTCACACGTAATGGTACAAAACAAGCACGATAACTTTTAAGGTTTAGCATTTTTGATATATTTATCAATATATTGACGATAATATCAAGATTTTATCAGTTTAAAGTCAAATCACAGTATCAGCTGTATGCTGCAATGAATAGCTATTAACAAAGTGACGTTACACGCGCGCTCGGGTCTATTCGGGAACTGTCGGCGTGTTTTCGGTACTGGATTCAAAAACGTATTTTTGATTTGATGTAACTTTTAAATTATAGCGAATAAAAAAAAACTAAAATAACTTTGTTATAAAACTTATATATGAACTTTCCATTTATAACAAAAAAAAAATTTAGGAAACAACTCAATTCTGCGGGCTATGAGTGTGTAGCTTTACAAAATACTACTTTCGAATGTGTCCCAAGTCCCAACCCTACATTACTCGTGCCACGTAATATCAACCATTACAATGTAATAAGCGTCGTCACTATTCCAGGGCATGTAGGGCTGGCAAAACAAAGCAGAGCAACCTATTTATCATAATTTAGTATGTGGAATGTGCTCATAAAACAGACGTGGGGGGAACGCGTTATAGGAAATTCTATTCCGTATTTTATAGCCGTGAATAGCTACAAAATTTATTTAAGGAATTTATAAGGAAGAGTGGAATTCCGACTGACTGAACCAATTCTGTTGTTGGTAGATAGTTACTTGGGTAAGGATTTCGAGTTAAAAACCAAGGTAGACTTTGTTCGGTCGTGGGTATTTTTCTTATGTCATTTGTGTGTGACAATGTCACCCAAACTACTTGTGTTTGACTATGTCAATTACTTTGGCCACATTGCACGGAGATAACCAGACAACTTGGATAAACTGGTTGTTGTGGGCAAAGTAGACGGAAAAAGACCTAGAGGCCGATCACCTACCCGATGGCTCTCAGGAAGGCAGAAGACAGGGTGGCATGGAAACAGCTTGTCAGCTCCACCACCAAGTCTTATCAAAACGGGCACGACCTTCAGCAATGAAGAAAACGATGAAGAAGAAGATGTCACCCACACAAGAATATAATGCTATCTTTACACTAGCTAAAACTAGGGTTTATGTGTTACTTTCTCTTTGTTGAACTAAGGAGCAGCTGAGTACTTTTAGAAGCTCAATATGTGACGTATAGATGCTGCCACAACAGATTTTGAAGTTTTCTACACTGCTTACATTAAATTGTATTTAAGTTCTGAAAAAAAAAACAATACAAAAACCGGTGAATGGATATTTGCTAAAGACAGAATTGTAATATCTAAGTTAAAATAAGATGTATTATAATGTATTGACATTATATATCAACTCAATTTTTTTTCAAAGATGTTTGAAATCTACAGTTGACCAGTGTGACGAACTACGGATATCTTTCATTTCAAACATACATTAACCCCTATTTCAAAGAGACTTGCTCACAACTGACATTTATGGATTGTGAAAATGATAGAGGTTCTATCACAACACTTTACACATAGTTTTTGATGACAGAATCCTCCATTAATACGAGTACGCTTGGACATGGGTCAACATAATTTTGGTAATTGAAACTAAAAGGTCCGAGAGTTAACAAGTCACATTTTCATTCATTGTTATGTTAACGACTTTAGAGTAGTGTATAACAAACATTTTATATAATACTCTAAAGTTATACAAAGGCTTACTTACTACTAATTTATTACATACCAACGGCATACACGTACTTATTTTTTAGCTTCCGATTTTAGTTCATAGGTATATGAAATACCTATTCAAAAATAAGTTAATTAGTTTATCTTTTTTTTTGTTTTCACTAAGAAATAAGACGCTGTAAGAGATCCCCACTATTATGGCTGATCGAAAAAGCTTTTAAAATTGCATTAATAAATCTAATAAATAAAAGTCTTGTGTCACGGTGTTTGTGGTAGAACTTCTCCGAAACGGCTATACCGATTTTCATGAAATTTTTTGTGTATATTTGGTAGATATGAGAATAGGTTGTAAAGTATATTTCATACCGCTAGATGATAGAAATTTTTTTGCTGAACAACGTTTGCCGAGTCAGCTAGAATACGTAGGTAATGCGATCAAGAATACTTGTCAAGTTTGCAGCGAACTTGATGTGGCATCCAGTATACTGGACGAGTATACTCGACGGTGTATGTCTATCTGTGTATATATAGCTATCTCATGCAAACTGGATGCCGCATCAGGTCAAACTGCAGCTTGGCCATGCCAGCTTAACGTGTAAGAAATAATAAAGTTATCAATGTAATTTATTTATGTATTTATATTAAATTAGTAAATGGCTTTCATTCTCTGTTGTAATTAGGTTACTCAAAATAATTTTAGCTGTAAGTTTTCCAAAAAAATAAATAAAATAATTATTGTACATCGTTATTGTTATTTATTTTATTATTTCTACCAGTGACAACCCTAGTTAGCTTTTATCCTCGTTCATCAAATAGAAAAGTCGACGACACGCGTTCAGGAATGGTGGCCGGTACTATCGTATGTTACTATCGACTACATTATCCAAAGAAAACATTGACTTATATGTATAATACTTCTGTACTTTTGTATAGTTTGGTGTCAGTAAATGACTACCACAGTCATGTGTTGTCCGTGGCACCCACGATACAGGGAATCCTGGTGTAGGGCTATGAGTGTGAAGCGTTATTTTTATTTAATTGAAGAGGTTTTTGCTATCATATACGAAAAAGTACTTTTACACGAGCCCGTCTATAAGAGCGTGCTGCTTCGCTTGTTTCTTATAATTAAATTGTTCTTTACAATTAAAATCAATATTACCAATATAATCCTACCACCAGCGGGCCGGATTTAGTCGCCTCTTACGACACACATACGGCGCCGCGGCGTGGGATTGGGGTCAGTATTCTAAGCCGCTCCAATATGGCTAATATATTATTATGGCTATAATATTGCTTGGCAGTAAACCTTAACTGGTATACCATTTTACTGCCATCAGACAAAGTAGGATATTATATTTAGTTTTCGTTTATGGAGCTGCATCGTTCAAGTGTTTGTATGACGCACTCTGCGTCTAAACTGATCACATAAAACTGTTTAGTAACTCACACCGTAGTGTAACAATGATTAATTTGGAATTAGCGATGGGAGAGGAGCTATTCAGAAGTGAAGTTAATAGTTTAAAAATTAAATACACGGGTTTTAAAGCAAAAAAAAACTTGAGAGGTGTCAAGGGACACCCGGATGGAACGAAGTTCCTTGCAGTCAGTACTAGGATAGCAAAAACATGCAAGCGACTGTGCCAAAACAAATCTGGGGTATTAAATTTCTCATCGGCTTTGTTCACCTAGTAGCAATTGCTTTTTGCTATCCTAGTACTGACTGCAAGAAACGAAAATATCTGGCTTGCTTTCTATGTAAAAAAACTACGACGGCAAAAAGTGTCGTTACAACTTTTCGTCCCAAAATTTTCCGCCTAGCCCCCTTTCGCAACGCGCGATAAGGAACTTCGTTCCAAAAAATGCGACTGCTGTATTTTTTTACATGGACTAAGTTAGTGCTTGACAACAATCCCACCTGATGGTAAGTGGCGATGAAGTCCAAGATGGTGAGCAAACTAACTTAATAAATGCCTATTCACCCTTCTCTTGAAGACATTGTAGGTGGACGGGAACACCCACGCAGGCAAGCTGTTACTCATTTCATTCATTATTAAGGAGTTCCGTCAACGCGAGCTAAACTTGAGTGTAGTCATGCATCGATATCAGAATGAAAGCAATATTTGTATCTTTCAACTGCTTGAAGTAGATATAATTAAGCTCGCAAGATTTCACCTATACAAACAGGGTAAGTTAAATAAATACATATAATAAAAGTGATTATAAAGGTTTGAGCCTTTGCCCTATGTTAATCTTGCACGATTTTGAGTCGGAAGAAGGTAAAGACGTCCGTTTTTTATTATCTTGGGGCACAGGGTTGCAGGGGCCTATGCTTATTTGAAATTGGAAAGGTATTGGACCCACCAAAAAAATAATTACGTGTTTATCTATAAAAGATATACCGGAAATATGTTTTAGTAACCAAATTAAGAATTTTATTTTTTAACAATTAGAAATTAAAGTAGGTACGACATATTTTTTTATTTGCAAATGCATATTTTAGGATAAAGAATAGACACGAAAGTTGATCATCATAATTAAATAACTATATTTCATTACCGGTAATGTACTTATTGAAGCAATCTGTGAATGAGAATGAAAATATAGTACGGAACTCTGTCTCAAGCGGCCCCGATTCGGATATTACGAAACACTAAGTATTTTGCATTTTCTCACGGACACTCTTGTTTCAGTGCTGCTAAGAAGCCTTAGGCCTAAAGAATAAGTTAAGAAGGCTTAGCCTGATTTATATATTAACTTGTACTAGTTTACTAAACCGCACCGGTCGTATCTGGCTAAGATTATTTTATTATGTAAGTTGTTAAAATTCAATTTAATAATTTAAAATACTATTTAATGATTTTAAAGCTATGATTTAAGAGTCACTTGAATGCATCATTTTGTACGTATAGTCCTCTTCTTTTAGAGTAGTCAATACCATTATTTTTATTGAATTATTCATATTATACACCAAATTAGTTTGGTTTTCATTCTCACCGTATGAAACTAAGACTGAAATAAAATTGCTTGATGAAAAGGGGCGTTAAGATTTTATGCGATGTTACATTTATCACATCGTGTTTCGTATATATTAATAAGCCAAGGGGTCAGCTACATGAAGCTCATAAAGTCGTAAGACATTCAAGGCAGCTGTTGTTACTCATCAGTGTGACACACGCCCGTTCGCTATTACGATGTTATGAAAATGTTTACTACCGCTAAACAAGTTTGTTATATTCATACATTTCTATAACACGTTTATGTAATGTTAAAACGTTTTTATTACACTCGTCGCATGTATTTTTCGAAGTGTGTGGTAGAAATCGTCACCATTCGGTAGATATAGGAAATCTTGATATCTTCGGTTGACCAAAATACAATGTTTCCGAAGGTATTGAAAGGTACAAGTTGTGTCATAAGAGGCTATAGAACCAGGTCCCATGTTTTGTGGTAGTTAAGGCTTTACGTAAGGATAATAGTATTAATATTAAGTATTATTATTACTAGTTTGTATTATCATCTTTTCGTAAAGCCTGGTTAACTCATCCTCTTGCTAAAGTCTTCAACTAAACGCAAAAAATAAAGGTGTGTGAAGTTTGGCAACCCCAATTTTGCCCGCGGTCAATTATATGAACAATGTGGATTATAATTATTAGTTTACATTAGATATTTTATGAATAATTGTATTCTGTACAACTAAACCTTGGTAATTAAATCTATCTATTAAAAAATCGTAAGAAAGCTTTAGAGACTTGACAGACAGATGAAAATATCATGTTGCGATTGCGTAATTATATATTCGGGTGTCATAGATACAGTGAACTTACAATTGACAATTTTATTTCGTAACACATCTTATTTTTTTCCTTTCGTTCTTGATTAAAACTGAAATAAACGGGTAAACCCAAGATAAACAATTTACAAGTGTACTTTACTGCTCGCACCAAATAGTTTGCATCAGATTTACCCCATTCAAGTGTCTAATAGCCACCAAAACGCGCCATTAGCTGTATTTTAAATCTCCGGCGAAAAAAACACTCTTAACAAATGGAAATTTCCACAGTAATGGTTACAAAAAACGTACTTGTGGAGGAGTGTAAAATAGGTTTACGAACAACTAAGCTGCTATTCTCCTTGAGTTCAAGATAAGGCCTGCTAGTGCATCGATCATTTACCGTTGGTTGCAATCGTCCGATATTGCAACCACATAACTGAACATTTAGGGCTTGTTTCACAATCTTCAAGTAAGTCCGAAGTAAGCTATTCGTTGGTTAAGTTGACATTTCGTGTATGTAAAATGACACTTTAACGTCACTTTAACCGGCGAATAGCTTATTCAGGACTCTACTTGAAGATTGTGAAACAAGCCCTTAAAATTGCACATTAACCTAAGTTATTGAAAGGTGGATGAAAAAATTAATTAGCTGTCAAATCTATTGTCGAACGATCAAGTTGCTTTTTTAGGGTCCTGTAGTCGGAACGGAACCCTTATAGTTTCGTCATATCCGTCCGCGTAAGTCAGAGGACTGTGGAAAGTAGGACTACTAATATAGGTTTAGGCTCCGGTGCGTTCATGAGAGATTCTGCAGCCTTACCATATGCATCGGATGGCTGACGAGGGGGTTAGAGTAGGTAAAAATTCTACATAACCCGCAACCTGGGGTTCGGGTATCTTTCGAAGATTTCCCCCTCGAAAAAAAAGTTCTGTTAGTAAATTTTAATACCCATAACGTCCATATTTACCCCACTCGAAGTCTGTCACTCTTGTATAAGTGTAATCGGTAAGCAATCGGAGCAGAGTTGCTTATAAGACAATTGTAACGTAGCAGAAATAGGTGTGGCAGAATTGTAGATAAACCTTACATATCTATTCGCAATTTAAGTTGGATTTCCATTAATAGTTTTAAAGCGTGGATGCGGGTTGGGAGCAGCGAGCGTTAAATTGGCGGATAAATCAGTGTTCTAGTTCTGTGGTTTTCATGAAGAAAACAATTAGGTAGTTTTATTTCTACATTTAATTTTATTTTACAGTGTTTGAAAACTTGCGTCAAGTGATAGTTTTCTTGGAGCTATTCAACTTATGCCGCAGTTGGCCACTAGACCGACTGTTACTAAGCTATGAACTACTTAAATGACACTTATCTGAGTACGTGTTACTTATTCTCGTCGAATAATCTATGTCTTCTAGTATAAAAAGCTAAGACTTGATTTTAAATTTAGTGTCTTATTTAAATGACCGACAAATGAATAATTGTGTAAGTATTGATTTAAAAGTTACAGTTTGAAAAATTTCATCTCATACCTATATGAAAATGATTTTACAAGTCTAATATTTTATTCATATAGGAATGAAGCAACGGGATAACTATTATTCAAATCTGTTTCTCCCGAATAGCTTAACCAGGGCAGAGATAAATGAATTTCCTTGACTTAGAAACTTCGCTGGTAACCACATTTAATTAATGTGGCGTGAAATTTTCCAACGTGTTTTTGTACTTTTTGGAACAATAAATACATCGTGAGATAATGAAGTAACATAATTATTTCTGAAGTAATTAGTGCTCGTAACAAAGCCTGCCTACATAATTTTTTTTTTAATTTACCGATTTGGCCCAGATGTTCATAATCATGGTAAAACCAATGATGTTTAAAAAATAAAGATACGTACAAATCAACCAAAAAATCTGTTCCGAAAACAGCTACAACACACACTTTTATTTTTGTTTCATTACACCAATTACATTGATATAATACACGAAGGCATTTTAACGCTGTATGTCAAATGTCAAGCACTTCTGAAAAGAACAAAAGCGTGCGTATCGTCTTGTATTCACAGAGCGACTACGAGCAGAACGGTCAATTGCCTGTTCTTACGCTTTTCATCGTCGGCGCGCTAGTGACATATCTATATCTTTTTTACACTGTAATATCATTGCGTAAAACCACCCAAAGTTACCGTCAAATCAAGAAATCGTTATATCCTATCCGATTCAAATGACCAACGTCACGATAAAACTCCCGGAGCGTAAAATTGACTGTAAATCAATCTGTAGGACGGTGAACTGGGTCAAACGACCGCCGGCGACTGAATTACACTTCGTGGAGGTTCATTCACATATTTAACAGTTTTACAATGTAAAGTTATGATTACCTGACGACGTGTCAATATGATGACATGACGTCATGATGACAAGAAGACTCGATTAATGACAACTTGACGATTATGTTCGGTTTACACGAGTAGTTAACTAAATTTAAACTAAACTTTAAGTAAATTAATACGTGTAAACGGACACTTGTCTACTTGATTACTTAACTACTAAATTACTGAACTACTAAATTGTCCGTTTACACGTATTAATTTACTTAAAATTTAGTTAAAATTTAGTTGACTACTTAACTACTTACATAATACGTGTAAACCGAACATTAGACACCGTTCGTGAAGGTTCATTTAATTATAGATTTACAGTTTGTTGACATGATTCCCTAACAACATGACAATATGATCACATAACAATCAATTCAATGACATAAAAATTAAAAATTAAATCAAATCATAATAAACCCGATATGTAACTCATGACCCAATGTTTTTATAAGATTAGAGTCGTATTGGAGTTTGAGTCGTTGTTATGTGCGAAGATTTTAAGTCACTTGATAAGTCGTAGATTGAGCAGATTCTATACACGGGTACTCACGATATAACTTGCCTGGTGACCACGTACCTGGTTAGGTCTGCTTCTTAGATTTAAGTAAACAATGTCTTCTTTCGAACCCCTTCTTTTTAAATCCAAGGTACCAAGTTAGTCACTAAAACGGTTGCAGGTTCGTGGATAAAGTTACAATTGTTTCCGAGGGATTTCGAACTGTAACTTTATAGTTAAGTCGTTATTCGAATCCGCAGTTCAAACTTTTGCAGTAAAGAACTATGAGTAAGTAGGTAGATATAGAGGTACTTCCAACACTATTTTATATCAGTTAGTTTTTAGCCTTATTGGGGTGGCTAGTAGGCGGCTAAGAATACTGGTACCAATCTCTTCCCGGCATAGGTGTCGTAAGAGGCGACAGAAACCGGCCGCTTGGTCGCAAAACATTAGGATTAAATAAATAAAATCGGTTCACCCAGTTGAGAGTTCTGGGGTAACAAACAAAAAAACAGTCGAATTATACCTTCTCCTTTTTTGAAGTCGGTTAAAAAGGACCCCTGAACATGACTTTTCAACAACAATACCAAAGGAGAACTCAAGCTTAAAAATTTTTGGATCGCTTACTAGTAGTCCCGTTGAGTTTTCCTATCACGGGACAATTGGCACTATGTAGTCTCACTTGTCCCGTGGGAGTAATACGACCAATATTTTAGTGCCCCGTAGTAGAAGTCCCGTTATGTCCTCTAACGCTTAGACCTTGTCAACACCACGGATGGGGGATGGATAGAATTATTTTCCTTTAACACTGTTGTTTGAATCATTAAGTTTGGGCAACTTCAAATAAAAAACATCATTCCAATTCACTAGATTAGAAGGTCATGCAATGAATGCATGGAATGTGCAACTAAACCTAAAATGATAGTTAATGAATCGGCCCGCAAGGAATATGTCTTTCTTAGCGGAATAGCCGCTTACACCGCTAACTCCGTAAACTCCGCTAACCCCGCTAACTCCGCTATATATTAGCGGAAGTCCCGGAAACACCAAGATCGTTGTTAATTTATCCGTAGCCCGCTTAGTCCCTGTCACTTGGAGATCTGATGAAAAAGTGCCGGAAACCTTGCAATTTTGTGACATACACGTGTACAATACGTTATAAGGCTTAACCATCGCTTTACTATAGCTAATTAAAATAAAAGTTAATCCTTGGAATTTTCTACTGTGGAATCTTAGGAATATGGTTCTATCTATCCAACTTAGGTCGATCTAAAGATCTCTGCGGTCTCAAGATTTCGTTTGAGAAAATATGTGAAATGGTATGTAAAAATTCCATTCAATTTGTAAGACTTATTATCGCGCTCTTGAGTCGAGATCAGTCCTAAGAAAATCGATTGATACACAGAAAAACATAAGACATTGAATTGCTTTGGCTTTATCTGAAATGCATGCAACGCAAATTTAAATTGCATTGCCCTCGTAACTAAAGCAATATGTAACAAATCTAAATTGCATTGCCCTCGTAACTAAAGCAATATGTAAAATTTTAATAGAATAAGAGGACGAAATTCCACTCAAACAGCTAAATAAAACCTTATAAAATATTACTATCATAATTAATCGCTTACAACAACATTTGTAAGATTCGTTTGAATAAATCTTTCAAAGTAAACACGTAGATTCATGCCATATCAAAGTCATAAATAGCTCATTTATATGCAAACGATTGAATAAAGCTGAATGTTTTTCTATATCTTTTTATTATGGAAATAGCCGGCAGACGAGCTGACGATCCACCTGATGGTAAGTGGCTATCGTCGCCCATGGACATATTGGACATCAGCAACACCAAAGGCATCACCGATGTGTTGCTAGCCAAGAAAGAGAAAAGAAAAAGAAAGGAAGAAAGAACTGGCTCTGAAGCCCCCAGCCGGAACATGACGAGTCGTTTGGCGGCTGACTCATGCTCAAGGGTGGTAGCTATCCAGGCGAACCCCATGGAGAACTAATAATTGTTAATGGTATTAATTAACAATTAAAATCAATATTACCAACACAATCCCTCCGAGGCCCTACCACCAGCAAAACTTGTTGTTCTGTCTCCCCAGATAAGAATGAAGACATACCTATGCTCTGTGTAAGGCCATTATGGGTTGAAGCCAATACACAAATATGTAACTGTGAATGAATGAATGAATGAATGAATTAATGAAAATACTTTATTGCACACAAAAAAAATATGGTACAAAAGGCGGGCTTAATGCAAACAGCATTTTCTTCCAGCCAACCAGCGGCAATGAGGAGACATTTGGGGTAGTGCTATGTTTATAATATGACTTATTGATTTTTATTTTATAACTATAGAGTATATTTATAACTATAGAGTAGTTGTTGTCTGAAATTAACGTAATGACTTCCGTGAAGCCAGCAGGCGGTAATCGACCTTTCATGTAGCTAGTGCGCCCGCTGTGTCCACATTACTATTTGGAAACTACGCGGTTGGTGGTTGGAACTTGGAATAATAACAAATACATTTATAACACTGTGGTCTACACGCGCAATTGGGTCACTTTTTTGTGCGTAAAGTGCACTACCCTCAGACAACATAGTTACATTTATTTTGAGAAGTTGGTAGGTTGGCAATATTGCCTTAAGTAACAGAATGTTACATATATGTTCAGTGTGAATGGGTTTTGTTTTTAACAGACTTCAAAAAAAAGGAAGAGGTTTTCAAAAAGTCTTCTATCATGTCATCAGGTCGTGCTTATCACATGCAAAATGAACTGTCGCTATGTCGTCAGAACTAAAGAAATGTACAAAATTTGAATTCCTTAAAAGAGGAAGTGCCTAATTAAAAAACTTGACCCACACAAACAGATTTACGTTACATCAAAGCGTATAAATACTCTTTCTTTCATTTTCTTCTCTCTTTCTTGGCCGGCAACGCAACAGTGATGCCTTTGGTGTTGCTGATGCCCATACGATAGCCACTTACTATTAGGTTGATCGTTAGCTCGTTTGCCGGCCATTTCCGTAAAAATAATATTCAAGAGTTATATTTTTATACCTTTGGCCTGTGCCCTAATCCAATCGCTAAAGATACATCCAAAGATGTGAACGCTCATCCAACAAGCTGGGATTCAATTATAAGTCCGCCGACGGGCCCGCCCCGGGGAAATCACTTCGGATCGGGATAATGGTTTCAGATAATAGATTTACTGATGCCATCAACCGGGACGTTTTTTGTTATAGAACAATTTTCTGTCGATCAAAAAATTATTGAGTGTTAATTTTTAACCGATTTCTATAAAAGTAGGTTCGCGGAATGGTAAATCTGTTGTTTAGTCGTCCACTGCCAGATGTGTGTATGTAGATAGGCCTCCCCTAAAATTAATATTTTATTCACTATACAAGGACTAGCGCTCAAGGTTTTCTGGAATAATAAGTACTTACTCTTTATTTCACTCCAGATAATGATCTATCTGCGTACAAAATTTCATGAAAATCCGTTTAGTAGAGTTTTCGTGAAAGAATAACAAACATACATCCTCATATACTTTTACTTTCATAATATTAGTAGGATAGTAGAATTAAATGACGGCGTTTTAACAGAGGAACACAAATTGGTAAGATGAGGCAAGTTGAAGTCAGAAAAGGAGAGGAGAGTAATTCTTGACAAAAAATAACCGACTTCAAAATAACTCAAAAACTACTCGTCAGATCTCGCTCAAAAATTGGAACCACATGACCAGCACCAGCTTTCGATTAAAAAAAGAATCGTCAATATCAGTTCACCCAGTCGACAGTTCTGAGTAACAGACATAAAAAAACAGTCGAAGAATACCTTCTCCTTTTTTGAAATCGGTTAAAAAGAGAAGATGAGCGAGTTTTACAATACGAGATATTGATGATTGAAAAAGAAGAAGACCAACTTGATATTTCAAAACGTCCTTCTAAATGAAATATGAACCTAACGATTTCCAATAAATTATAGCTTATATAGAACGTCTATTACAAGACATAACGTCTATTGCAAGACATTGTTTCTCGTGGGAACAGACATGTGTGGTCGTGCAGCAGACATATTAATACCAGGTCTTGCTATAATGTCTGTGGTTTTGTAGAGCTGGATATAAAACTAGGGATGTGCCTCAATCGGATCAATCATCAATATTCCTATAGATTACCGGACATCATTAAGTATTAACAGAATGTGATTGAATATTATGTTTGACACTAATGGTTGTGTTAATTAGTCAATTAGATCAAGGTAGTATTTACTATTACTATAGTAGAGTATTTCCCATGGGTAATAGCTGGAGGCGTTGTTGCTATAGCAACCACTAGTGGTGTACTTATTTATACACTGCACTATGTAGCCATCTTAATCCAAAAATACTTATATTTATAACAAAACTGTATATATGTCTAAGTATGCACTCATGCATAATACAATTGAAAAAACTATTACAGGGCAATTTTATTATGGTAATAGCCGGCAAACGAGGTGGATCCACCTGATGGTAAGTGGCTATCGTCGCCCATGGACATTAGCAACACCAAAGACATTCACTGATGCGTTGCGGGCCAAGAAAGAGAGAAGAAAAAGAAAGAAAGAACTGGCTCTCAAGCCCCCAGCCGGAACACGACAAATCGATTGGCGGCTGACTTAAGCTCAAGGGTGGTAGCTATCCAGGCGAACCCCATGGAGAAACAATAATAGTAATAATGGTATTAATTAACCATTAAAATCAATATTACCAATATAATCCCTCTAGGGATATTTAACAATTACAATTATTACCATGAAGAATCAAATTCCTAATACCGGATTTACAACTTGAGCTGTATAATCTAGAATCGGTATAATAAGCATGTATACTATAGTCCCACAAAGCCATTATTGTATTCGATTCCCCGTGGGACCCTCAATCTGGCGTGACGTAGAGACGACACTTAGTAACTTAATGCTTTGGTGTAAGATGACAGATATAATGTAGACAGTATAGTGTTCCGTATAATTTTGTATATACCTACCTACTTATTCGAAGATTTATAAGATATATTTTCTACGAAGTGGTTTACGGATCTTCATCAGCGGAAATTCTATTTTTATACACATAAAAAGTTTTACCCCCCATTTCACCCCCTTCATTAATATTTAAATTTTGTGTTACTCCCACACAGCTATACAAACCTCTGTACAAAGTTTCAGGCTTCTAGTGCAACTGGTTTTGATTGTGCGTTGGCTGTCATTCCCAGAACCCAAGATCCTTAGCACAACAATCCGGCATGTTATCCATTACCACACGGGTAGAGAATACCGGCAGTCAAGCTCCCAGCCAGAACGCGATGTACTCAACATTATAATTTATATTACTATAGACCATTCGAGGCTACAGGATGATATAGACCGGGTGGTTGAATGGAGTCACAGTAACAAGTTGTACTTCAACGTGGCAAAGTGTTCCATTCTGTCTTTCAGCCGCGCGCGCACCCTGCGTCACCATTTGTACCATGTTGATGGAGAACCATTGCGTCGCGTGACTGAGGTTAAGGATCTGGGCGTCCGGTTTACCTCTGATCTTCGCTTTCGAGAACATATACTTAACCGGGGTATGCAAAAAAGCATACCGGAATCTTGGCTTTATTCTATGGCAGTCAAGTGGATTTACCAACTTCAATGCCCTACGTGCCTTATATGAAGCCTTGGTTAGGAGTGCTTTAGAGTGTAACTCGGTTATATGGGCTCCGAGTGAGATTAAGTATAAAACAATGTTGGAACGGATCCAAAACAAATTTACGCGGTTTTTGTATCTGAAGATGTATGGCGTGTATCCAGGTTACCCCTTGCTGTATCCTACCTTATTCGTCCTGGGTATGGTGGGATACAGTAAACTAGAAACAAGGAGAGAAGTCGCTCTAGCGAAGTACCTGTTTAAGGTTTTACGCGGCGAGTTGACTAATCCAGCAATCCTGGAGCAGCTGAAGCTTTGCGCGCCAATTAACAGTGTGGAGCGGCGACGGCGCCTGCGCTTATTTGCATCCCCTTGCGCACGCACCAACTTACTGCGCGACGCACCACTCAAGCGAGCCATTCAGACGCTTAACGCAGTAGCAGACCGAATGGACTTATTTACTGGTACGCTGAACGAGTTCACCAAGATTGTGTATAATGTTGTTTCGAATTAATTTTCATTTAATTATCTATTTGGAATTATTATTGTTATTATCATTTATTTATTTTATTTTACATTGGATGACATAATCATTATAATTATTGACATTGGGTATTTGACATAGATTTAAGATGATAATTACGATTGCATGACTATTAGTTTATAATTTGACATTATTTAGGTATAGATATAATATTTTTATTGTGAAATCGGATTTAAATTGTATAATTTGATATTATTTATAATTAATTTCTCTGTAAAACTGTCACTACACTAACGCATTAGGGTCACCTGTAATGTAAGATGTTAGTAAGAATGAATAAATAAATAAATAAATAAATAAATTTTTCCGTCTAGTAAAAGACTAAAGGACACAATGAATCCTGAGAGACACATTTTTTTCATTACAGAACCCTAAAAATAATCGAGAAACGTTTCGATTTCCCGATAATTCAGGCACTATTTTATGGCAACCCATAAACGCATGGCGTGCGCGGCGTCTATTCACAGGTGTATTGTGCGACTTTGATTGCTGTTTTACTGCCGGGAATCGAACTGGGAGCCGCGGAAAAATAAATACGAACGTTTATGTGAATTCCTATTTTAGACTGAGGTTTATTTTCCGTTTGAATCTTTTGTTATTCGGTGATAACTCAAAGGCGAGTTAAATGCGAATGTAAAAGAGAAAATCGTAAAATGGCGGTAGAATAGGTAAGAAGTCTTTGCCTGGAATTAAGAGTGTAAATATAGAGTAGGGTTGCCCTACTGCTTACTAATATTATAAATAAAGTTTGCGAGGATGTGTATGGATGTATGTATGTACCTACTCTTTCACGTAAAAAACTGTTGAATTGATTTCCATAAAATTTAGTACGTATATAGATAATATATTTTAAGAATGAACCATGGAAATGACCAGATCTGCAACCAGTTCCGTACAGGCTAGTGATACTTTTTTGTAATAAATATACCAATGTATTTTATTTTTAAAAGATGTGCTGAGGAGTTTCTTTCGGCTTTTCTTCTCCTCCATGACAAAGCACCTTTGCGAAAAGCTGATTCATTAAAAAAAATACGTGCATAAGTGTATCAATGATACCTACATGAATAAATGATTTTGAATTTGAATTTGAATAAGTACCTAAGTTTTTTTTTGCTCTTACCGCCGTTTTGGAAACTTTCATCGTCGATAAAATAGCAAAAGAAACTACTCAGCCCATCTGTCACAACTATGTGAGATCAGCGTCGCTGCGTTAAATATGTTCTGAGCATTGCTATAATTTGAACAAAAAAGCATTAGTATATATGTATAATTGAGTTGCATTTACAAATTGTTAGTATTGATTCACTAAAGTTCTGTTTCAAAACTCATTATTTCAAGTATATCCTATAAAAACATATCTCAAACCGGAGAGAATAAAGTTTCTTTGATTTAAAATAGTTTCAGTTCTTTACAAATTATTCCGTCGCGTGGAACAGAGCGCGCGATCCGTCTTCAGTAAATGGGATGCCTTATCTTGCTTCTTCAGAAACAACTATTTGTAACTAACTCAGGCGGTTAGAAATAAAACTATGAAAACATGCTTTATTTATCTAAAGGGTTTGCGAAGATTTGCGGTCCCAAATTCAACTTTAGAATA
Source organism: Thymelicus sylvestris (assembly GCA_911387775.1). NCBI lineage: Eukaryota > Metazoa > Arthropoda > Insecta > Lepidoptera > Hesperiidae > Thymelicus > Thymelicus sylvestris. The sequence goes on along the minus strand of OU426909.1, from coordinate 8,778,353 downwards.
TCCTGCGAATAAATAATAATATCTGATGGTCATATTATGATGATTATGTTATGTACCTACCTTATTGTTTATTGTTTAATTTAATTATTATGTAACATTATAACTCGTTGCATTGCATTGTGCTTGACAAAATAAACTTTTTCTATTCTATTCTTTAATCTTGGTTTGAATGTTGGCATGGTAATGACGGTTGTCATATACATACACGTATAGCATATCACCGTAGCAAAACAAATAGCATAGTCAAAGTACTCAAAGGCTTAACTTAAAGTTAACTTAAAATTACACTTATATAATTGAAGCTTCGAAATGAAAAGTACATTTATATGGACAACTTGAACGAAGGTGAATTTTTAATTAAATTATTTCTACAACAAAAATTTGTACGCTTATCGCATAATTACATTCCAAGAGACAGAATAAAATTCCGAAAACATATCTTATTACTACCAACATTAATATTTTCAAAAATATTTTACGTAAGAGACTTTCGCATACACAATTCAATTTGATACTATCAAAATGTATTCCGGGAAGTTACCTACTGTTAGCTTTATTGATTAAAAAAATATGAACATGAAAAAATATTCGTTGTGAGAGAATACATAGCAGCTACCGATCAGTGAAAGTAATTGATTTGAACTTTATTTAAAGAAATACTGCAAAAAGTAAAATTCTTCAAAATTCATATTTTCGTATACCGAATTTGATGAAACGAATAATTGATAGGTTGTAGTGGTTAATGCTAAATCACGTAGAAATTAACACTTCCTATCCCTCCCAGTATTAAATAGTTTTACTGTTATAATTATGATTCAAGTCAGTCGGAAGGCTAATTTTAATACTCAGACAAATTATTTACTTCTGTCTCATCCCTTTAGGAGATAAATTTTCACCTACATACGGAACACGTAAAAATTTCATTGCTGTAGTGATCCCAGGTGTTAGTTATTGGATGGAGTGGAATGTGATGGAGTGGCGTATGTTGTATTGGTAGATCGAAGGGCGGAGTAACAACACGGAATTTTCACAGCACCTCTGTTGAACATAAAGACAATTACATTACAAACTATATGTTAGGCAACAACACGAAGCTTGAAATTAATATGGAATTGATGAATGTTACCATATCCAAACATTAACAATTTTATTGTTGGGAATGCCAATAATGCGTGTGAGTCCATTTTTTCTAGCTGTACCATGTCAATCTGTTACCGTGCAGTAACAGTAGAGTTACAATTCGGTCTAAGTAAACTCAAATTGATTTCACTTCACTGTGTAACCGTGAAGCAGAACTAAACGACCGCTACTCAGTGCATTGTTTAATGTCTGCTTTATGAGATCGTCAAAATATTTTAGTAACACATCAATACATCAATGCTCATGTGGAACGATTACACCACTGACGTTTAAGAACTTGCGATATCCACGTTGTTTACCTGAGCATACGATTGGGGGTTAAAAAACACATTCGGCCATATTAATAAACATAGACTAAAGCAAGAGTAACTTTAAAACTTGTCGTAAATAAGATTTAATTAAATTCAGTATTAATAAACATAGAGTAACGAAGAAGTAAGCTACTCCGAGTCTAATCTCAGAATCAAAGTTAGTCCATGTCACTACATAGTTTAGCGACAGATTAGGCGTGGACCAGGCGTGCATTGACGACATTGACGTTGACTTGACGCATAACAAGAGTACTTCGTTGTTTTAAGAATCAATTCAGTATAGAACAAATTTTCATACTACAAAAAAGAGCTATTAAGGCTATTTATAAACATAGATCTCGTGAAACTTTGCGTGACAAGTTCAAAGAAATAGGTATACTTACAGTAGCCTCACAATATATCTATAGTAACGTGGTTTTTATACGGAATAATATAAGCGCGTATAAACAAAATTTTGATATCACTAATCGCCAAACAAGAAAAATGCACCAGTTAGTAACGCCATCTTACCGTCTTTCTAAAGTGAAGCGATCTTTTATGGGCTGTGGTGTACAGTTCTATAATAAAATCCCAAAGTTAATACGTGATTTGCCAGTGGAATTATTTAAGAAACATGTAAAATCTCAACTTTTAGGCAAAGGCTACACTGGAGATAAGTACATAAAGGCTAAGGATACTGTAGATGAGTACATAAATGACAAAGACGCATGGAAGTGACCAGATCTGCAACCAGTTCCGTACAGGCTAGTGATACTTTTTTGTAAGAAATATACCAATGTATTTTATTTTTAAAAGATGTGCTGAGGAGTTTCTTTCGGCTTTTCTTCTCCTCCATGACAAAGCACCTTTGCGAAAAGCTTGTTCATTAAAAAATGACGTGCATAAGTGTATCAATGATACCTACATGAATAAATGATTTTGAATTTGAATTTAACTAAACGTCATTCACACATTGAGGTACATACATAGAGAAGTCATCTCAAACAAAATGTGTGTTCCACCGCCGGCTTGCCCTCCGTTCTCTTTTCAAACTAGAAGCCTCGTTTGCACACTTGCCATAGAGTAACTTTGTATATGACACTTGCCGAACCAAGACAAGCAGTCACCGACTCCAAATCCTTACAAGCTCTTACTCCAACTTTATTTAACGTGCAAAAGCGTTTAAACCATTTCAAACGTAATTACCATTGATTCGTGTCGGAAATTCAACACTTTAAATTGGTCACAAGCGTCGCGTCGGCAAGCTTATTTAGTCCATTAATAACACGCTAGTGGCTTGCCAAGTTCAAACGCTCCTTATGATTTTTTCATTCAAAATGGCGGGAACATTGCTCAATAATTTAATTAGTTGATTTAAGTTAAGATTTTGTTTTCTTACCGATGATAAAGTGATAACATTATCTTTTTTGTTTTTTGTCGTGCAATTGTGACACGTTCTTACGCACGACGGCATTTTTTCAGTTTTTTCATAAACAATTTTGGCATGCGGCCGCCATGAGCGCAGCCGAGTGACAGCCGAATGACAGAATTAAATGCAGCCGGCCGGCTGCAATGCACACCCCCGAACCCAATGTTCACGGTGTCTGTTCTATACGCTAGTAATACTAATTCAATGCATTCACATTGATATTTATTTATATAAGAACGAATAAAAACCACGAAACAACTATCAACACGACTTAGGTACCTTTTCTTCTTCATCCCAGTTAACTGACCGAGCACGTTTTTGGTTCATGTTATTAAATAAAAAAATAAGTAATACAAAACGAAATAAATTAAAGTAGGTACAAGAAACCATAGCATAAAACAAACTGCGAGGAGCGAAGTGATGCGCTTGAAATTGAAAGCTGATCACGTCGTTTGAAGTTGTCAATCCCAAAATATGTGTTGTCACTGTCATTTTAATGCATGAAGTCATTCACTGACTCACTCTTTTTACTTTTAAATTTTAAATGTTGCCATATTTTACTCGTTGAACTCGGACTAAGAAATGTATTGTTAGTCCGAGGTTACTCCATGTTTATTAATATCATTGCAATTACGAAGTTATTACCAAGTTAATCGAGAATTAACTAGTCCAAGTGTAACTTCAGATGATGCTTGGAATAAGCGATTTTTATTAATAAGGGTGATTAAGTCCAAATCAGACTCTGACTGCGGCCAGTAGATTTAAATCACCTGGGTGCATAGATGAATAAAGTCGACGTCACCGATATGAATAGGATATTAAGGATTCAATAGCAAGATTCCTTAGCACTAGCTAAGTAAGCTACTGAATTGGATTTATACTTACATGTGACAAATTGTAACTTTTTTGAGACGTGACGAACTATTACTAATTTAATACATTTTTGGCGCGTGACGAGTTAGAACAAATTGGGGTGACCAATTCATCCCTAAATCAAGAATACGGTACACGATTATTTACTCCATAAGACTCTTTTAAAAATAAGACTATAGATGAAATATTACGTTCCATTTTTAGAAACATCAGTTTTAAAGCTTCACCTATCCCAACCTAACAAAGTTTTGTTACCGACGCAACCGCTAAGCGATTGTTTCAGTTACCGTGTGGTAATTGATTAACTTGGTCCGTTAATCAATTGACCGTGGATCATTAATTATACAGCAGTTACTGGGGTTATCAACTGATCAAAATTAAAGCTATTATTTTACCAAATTCAATGCGAATGTGAGGATGGCTGGACAATTAACAATTACAGTAATGCCTTATTGTGAATTCTGTTTGACAATTATTAATATCAGATAATCCAAATTTTACCGACAAAAACTTACCGACTTCAAAATTATTCAAAAACTACTTGTCAGATCTCGTTCAAATTAAGTGGGACCACATGAAAAGGACTTACTTTCGATGAAAAAAAGAATCGGTTCACCCAGTCGAAAGTTCTGAGGTAATAAACATAAAAAAATACAGTCGAATTGAGAACCTCCTCCTTTTTTTGAAGTCGGTTAAAAATAAAAGGTTTTTTATATTAAAAATGGGCAACAACGAAAAAATGACAGTTAATATCCGGGAAACAAAATGGCGAATGGGGACTTAATGGCAGAACGAATAATTACCCGTACCCGAGGTTCCCGTAGGACGAAGAAAACTATCTTGTAAAAAAATTATACTTATGATTAATCGGTATATGTATGTTTAAAATAAGATAACCCTAGTAATTGTACCTACATATATCGCTCACCCAGTAATACAACGGCACATCTACGTTTGTCATATTTTAAAGAAACGAATTTCAAAAATTTTATAAAAATGTTTAAAATTAATTTATGGGTTCTTTTTACGTTTTTTACAGATTGTATAGGTTTGGTTACTAGTGTAGACATTAATACATATTTACCAATATGTAGATTATGCACTTTTAAACACGTATACCATATAAACTCAATTTCGCATTTTTTGCAGATGTGCCATTATATTTAGGTGAGCGTTATATATATTGAGATTATAAACATGTACTCAGTAAATATTCACGAAGTTTTATTATAAAAGTATTATTACTAATCTGTTGCAGATACTACCCTAATTACAGATATGAGAGTTCCTCCTATCGTGATATTTAAAAGTTCATTAAAATTTTACTTTTATTCACATTTTATCCGAAGCACTAAAAGTTTTTACGAAAATGGAGACCGAGACGAACCAATGAAACGTAGCTTACAAAATCTTATTGTTCTACAGTTTTAAACCGTCGTCGCAAGCACTTAGCAGTATACAAGATCCTACACATCCAACTTATCCATACATATAGAAGCTAGTGAAAATTACATGTTAACGACCTTGCCATTCGAGTAACCTTCCAAGACGTGCAGCCGTCACGAATTCTTTTGGTTCTGCTACTCGAATCTAGAATACTTTAAAATATTTCCAAGCTAGTAATTATTATTTCTTACTAGCACTCTGCCCGCGGTTTTACCTGCGTTTTCTGGGATAATAAGTATCTTAAGCCCTGTTCCAGATTATGGTCTACATATATGCTAAATTTCATGAAAATCTGTTCAGTAGTTTTTCGGTGAAAGAGTGACAAACATTCATACAAACTTTCACATTTATAATATTAGTATTTATAATATTAATATAATTAGTATTAGTAGGAAGCAGGATGGAGTACGAGGGGGTTGGAAAATATCTGAAAGAAACCTATAATATTATTAGGCACTTAGGCACATTAGTCACTTTTTTAATTAACGCCTAAAACGTCTGAGGCAGTCGATTCTGTAATCACGTGCTATCCTGTTTATTCGAACCTTCTTATCATTAGATTAACGTAATACTGCTTAGATTTTTGAAAATTTGTTCCTCAAATCTTCCCTATAGTTACAAATTGGCTATGAATTTATTTTATTCTTGACTGACAATGCGTCAATGTCCATTGGTAACCGATGTCCAAAAGCGACAGTTATCATTTATCAGAGGCTTCGTTTGCTTTCCACAGCTATTTCCACAAAAAACGTTTTTCATTACTTTGATTAAAAATAATGGCCCATTCATTGACATGCGAACCAAAAACAATCTTTAAAAGCACTCTAAAACCTTGTTTGGAGCTAATCTTGACGAAGATTAATAGCATCGGAATTTCGACGATCGTTGTAATTACAAAGAAGACGTAAAAAATAAGAACAACGACATAATAAAAGACATTGAAAACTTTCGAGAAAGTCCAATAAAGAAACCTTGGATCACAAGGAATTAAATCTTCCAGAGACAACTTTTCTCGACGAAGTAATATTCTTGAGAGAACCGATTAACGATGACCAATCTCTTTCAATATTTTTATGTTTTACAAACTTTGAAGAATTCATGGTACTTATTTATAAAGTTATGGGAGTTTTCGTTTGTTGGTGTTTGATGTTATTAGCACAGCTGTAGATAAATAATGACATAACTATGTGAGAGTTAAGTCACTGACCATGTTCGTCATTATTAGAAAAAGAATATAAAGCAAAACAATGGAATTAGCTGTCAAAATAAAGGGATCATTGAAGAGATATATAATTAGAGCTAGCCAAGAGCTAGTGATATAAGCAACCGTTAATCTATTTTCAAAAAATAAAGATAATAATAATATTGTATCAAGAAGTGTTTATCAATAAACTATATAGAGGGATTCATTCGATAGTCTTTTGTTATCCATAGATAATACGATGTAGGCTGAAGACGATCTAAAGATGAATATTTTAGGCACAACAATATTTGCATAATCTTCTTGCTGTAAACCGCCACCTACACTAAAATGAAGATAGAATTTTATATCTAATATTCTATACTATAAGTTCAAGGTTCAAGTACTCTCACTCCTCTGTTTAAACACTAAATAAACGCTTAGACACTCATACCCCCGCAGTAGGTACTGTGTCGCGGGTGGCACTTACGACACATATGTATAACATATCACAATCACACCCATGACCCGAGTACAAATATTAATCTGTCACATATTTTATGTAAATATCTGCCCGGCCGGGAATCGAACTCGGGACCCCTAGCTTCGCACTACTTTATAAGATGCTAATTTATAAGACGGGTATAGAAGCAAGGATATTTCAAGATAACAATTTTCTGGTGGACCTTTGAAATATTTTTATACAGGAAAATCTTAATAATTTAACTTTTTTATATTCTTTGTAATACACATAATAATATTATTGCAAAGATCAAATTAACAAAATAACTAATGTAGCATCATTCAGTGGTACGAAGAGGAATGACAATTCTTTCTCGTGCCACTGGTGGAATAAGTTGGTAGCATGACGAGGAAAAAGTGGCGATAATATATTGTAGCTTAGTGTGCTGCCCAATTTATTTAATTTTTATGGATACTTGGAAATTGCATGAGAAGTTGTTATAAGACGTTCAGATTTAACAACGATACAATACCATATCTATGCTCGGCGATCAAGACAAGTACAGAAAAGGTACCATAGAAAATAACTCTAGTTAAGATTGACACGTCCACTATTCTCAGCGATGAGGAAACCACTTTAAAGAACATTGAATTTGAATGTTATAATACTTAAAGCTTCAGAAACACCTCAGGGGCAACTTATTATGTATAGAAGGATATAAACTTTTGTAACCAGTAACTTAATTGTGAAGTGTCTATTATTATTATTTATAATTATGACTTTCTTGAATTGATTATTCAGTAATTTAAAACTTAGTGAAAATTACTCAAACTTTTTGATAATAAGGTTTACATTATCTAAAGGAAACACAGAGAGCATTGATAAGATACAAACTTTGTCCACAAAGCGTGAGTTATTATCATAACAATACGCACCCGGAAATAACTTCCATTATTTAGAGAACTACGGCAGATGCTGCCCATATAATTAAGATTAATAACAAAAGATAAGGACGTAATTGCCCTTTTAGAATATAATATTTATGCATAGGGAAAACCTTCTCTCATTGTTGAACAAAATTCGACCTTTAGTTTTCGCCTATAGTAGTCTGATAATAATCTAGTAATAGTCTGATATGCAATAAATCTCATCATCATCAAATAAATTTAATACCTTTACAATCTCACCCATTTTTATTCGTTTTATGAAAATGATCTACAAAGAGAAAAACATGCAGAATTATAAAAAAGGTAAAACAACAAAAGTATCAAAAGCTAAAGTAAAATCTACATATTTTGGAGACGGTGTCAAAAAATTTATCTTTAAGTATTCTCAAATTTAATTTCTTCTACATCATGAACTTTTGCAATCAAGTTCAAAATATCGTTCTTTTAGTCTACTCAATAAGTTCAAAATGGTTGAAATTAGACATACTGCTCTTAAAAATACGTGCGATAGCTCATTCTGTTCGGAATGACGTCTAGAAAAATGTTTCGGAAGCGTTTACCAGCACGTAAAAAATTGCAAAAGTTATTGACAAAATAAAGTTGAAAAAAAAAAGTATTTTGTTTTTGGTAATAACTCCGAAACTAATAATATTTAAGAAATTTTAAAACAAGATTCCTAAAGAAGAGGAAATTTCCAAACAATGACTCGCGGCTCTCGAAACTCTATCTCCATTATTTATAACTTTAATTTAACGCTGAAAATGGGTCTCCACGCGGCATTTTTAGGTTGCGCGTGCGGCGTCAAAACCGAGTTCGTCACACTCAATAATTTTTTAAGGTATTAATTATTAATTTAAAAAAATAAAAATAATATGGTGTATTCGAAACACTTCAGAGAATTTGCTCCCGTAGGAAATTTTGCTTAAAGTTAATTTTTCAACAAGTTAGACGATTGTTAATTAACTAAATTTTCTCGAACTTCCATTTTCATTGTACTTTAAAAAAAATGTTTAAGTAATTGTCCTATAAATTTTTCGCTTCGTGGAGCCCTTCTTATATACATGCTTAACGAGATCACGTCATAAAAGTTTAAAAAGTTTTAATACTTTGTGTATAATAATTTTATAAGTTGAACAAAAAATGAAAAATCCAAATAACATTATTGAAAATATTTTTTTCCCAATTTATTATTACATAATCGTTTTGGCATTCATAAAAGACATTTACTGACTTGAAAACAAAAAAAAATCCCTCATTTTTTTATAATTTTTTTATTAACAAATAGACTATTTCAATGCTTTCAAGAAAAACTTTCTTAATACCTTATTCTTTATAAAATATGATGATTTTTGAAAAAAAATTTTTTTTATTAATAATGATATTTAATTGTTTATAATCGTTTTTTAATATTTCTATTGTTTGAATAATTAGTCAAGATTTTTTTTTTCTTAAAAATTATAATTGACCGTCTTTAATAGAAATATAAAAAAATAATTTTTTTATCAACAATTTCATTGTTTTTTAACTTAACAATTTGTTATAAACAAATTCTCAACTTTTTTATATATTTTTTCTGAAACTCCTAAAAATAAAAAAAACAACGATGTATAACAAAGTACAGATAAAAACTTTTTTCAATTTTTAAATTTCGATTCGATAAAAAAACGAAAAAATTGTTTGTTCAACTTATAAAATTATTATACACAAAGTATTAAAACTTTTTAAACTTTTATGACGTGATCTCGTTAAGCATGTATATAAGAAGGGCTCCACGAAGCGAAAAATTTATAGGACAATTACTTAAACATTTTTTTTAATGTACAATGAAAATGGAAGTTCGAGAAAATTTAGTTAATTAACAATCGTCTAACTTGTTGAAAAATTAACTTTAAGCAAAATTTCCTACGGGAGCAAATTTTCTGAAGTGTTTCGAATACACCATATTTTTTTTATTTTTTTAAATTAATAATTAATACCTTAAAAAATTATTGAGTGTGACGAACTCGGTTTTGACGCCGCACGCGCAACCTAAAAATGCCGCGTGGAGACCCATTTTCAGCGTTAAATTAAAGTTATAAATAATGGAGATAGAGTTTCGAGAGCCGCGAGTCATTGTTTGGAAATTTCCTCTTCTTTAGGAATCTTGTTTTAAAATTTCTTAAATATTATTAGTTTCGGAGTTATTACCCAAAACAAAATACTTTTTTTTTCAACTTTATTTTGTCAATAACTTTTGCAATTTTTTACGTGCTGGTAAACGCTTCCGAAACATTTTTCGAGACGTCATTCCGAACAGAATGAGCTATCGCACGTATTTTTAAGAGCAGTATGTCTAATTTCAACCATTTTGAACTTATTGAGTAGACTATTTATTTTAGTTGGCTTTTAGAAGAAAGTACGAGCTAAAACGTAGGTTTTTAAGTTCACAGTCACATTATTATATATACTAGAGACTGCCAGTACTACCAGGGTAACGGTTGCTCTTAGATATTCTTTATACATACTAAGGGTATTATGACGAAGTATGAACTATGAAGTATTCGAGGTCAACTTTTTCTTTTTACTTTGGTCTTCTATACTGCAAACGAAATCAAATACTTCAAACAATTCATATTTGAATGTAGAAGGATTGCTAGTAAAGATTCTTTAGGTGGTTCAGAGTTTAATGACCTCGAATATGAAAGACCATCTAACTTCATTCTCATTATGGTGCACCACGAAAAGAGAAGATATGATGTAAGATATGAAGTAAGATATGAGTACTGAACGATGGAGATTGTCCATAATGACCATAGCAAACTTTCTATCTATGTTTAAATGAAGGATGACTTTGCTGTTCATCATATTGAGCAACGATTTGAAACATCTCTGGATTTTGCAGATTAAATTCCATAGCACCTCTATTGTCTTCATACCCTTGTCAGTTGTTAGGTAAATGAAAATTAAACTTTCATCCATAAACACGTGAACGATCCTTATCTCTTCTGGCGTCAGATAAGCCAGAAAAGATAGCAAAATCAGATATTTAGTAAAACCACAGAACAAATAAGAGTACTTATAAATAAGTAGTAAAACAGAGAAATTCATATTTGTTCATTATTTTACTTATTTATTCGGTAATCCCGTTTGTAGAACTCCTCCATTTTGCAATCAATGTTTTTGAATATTTATTTTATTTTACTTACATGTATTGAATGGATAATTTGAATGAAAACAGTTATTTCAATTGGTGTTGCGTAAAAAATTGAAACAGATTTGATAGTCTGATTGGTTCGCTTCGATGCACTTAAAACGGTTTTTCGTAAATAAAAAATAACTGAATAGTTATTTCTCCCGGTATACTGTGTCCAGAGTGGAGCGGTGACAACTTTGGTGTTACTGATGTCCATGGGTGAGAGTAGCCACTTACCATCAGGTGGATTGCCAGATTATTTTTCGGCTAGATAAATTAAAAAAAATCGAAAAATTCACAGTCCGTCATCACCGGTATTTCATACATTTCTGATAATAAGGATTAAGTTTTACTTTATGGTTGTAATTGTAGGTGTTTATTCCATAAATAATCAATCATCATGATAATTATAAGGAACTCACCTCAGGGTTAATCTGTGGAGGCATCACGATCTTTTTCTGCGGCGGTGAACGCAATACGACATTTTCATCTCGTATTATGATCTGTGGTTCCATGGCCAGGAGTTTCTTCTTACATTCTTGCATCTGAATACATTCTTTGTCTTTCCGCGATAAAACTGACTCTGATGATGCATGTTTCGAAGACCCCACTGAGGTATTCTTGCTCGATAATTTCAGGCTGTCCATGGAAGCAGTAATTTTCGCACTCTCTTTACCATTCGACGACGCCATTTTCGTTTTTTGAAGTTACAATTATCAATTTTAATCTAAAACTTTTGGGGTAATACAGGGGATCACTTTAGGTTCTATACTCTTTACTATTTACAGATCTAGTATAATTAGGTGTAATACTTTTTATCAGCATTTCGTTATAGTTTTAATTTTCATTACTAATATTTTTTATAAACATTACCGCTGCTGTACTATTGAAACACTCGATATTCATAATTTTAATTTATATTCCACTACACTTTTATATTTAATTGACCAAACTAGTGTGACTTTATACGAAAATTTGAATTTTATTGTGTTTTTGCCTTTTGACTTTCATTCTTATCTGTATCATTTCACGCCACAAATAAAACATACTTTTTAGGATCATCGCCAAAAGCGTTCTCGTCAAATATTATGAAAACATCATTTCTTGGAGCTTCAGTAAGTATAGTTAGCAGAAATAGTTGATTCATTCAACAACCTGTCTACACCTTCTGATTTAATGTTAATCGCCTTATCCAATGATTTATTTCAACTTGAAGCCAGAAATTTATATTTTACAGTTTTGGAATATGAATCGACAACGTTATTCTCTCGTGAATCAGCATCAACACTATCAGTGTTCTGATCTAAACAGGAACTCTGTCCAAACAAATTAGACTGTTTACGAGATTGCAGCTTTGTTGATAGATTGGAAATATTTTTGCCGGATTTTCGTACACAAATCAGATTTAAAACGCGTAAATCGATCGGCTATTTAGGGCTGGGACCTTATCCTTGAAGACTATTTCGAATGGTTTACGCGTTCAGGTGCCTTACCATGAACTCTAATAAAATGTGTCATGTTCAGGACAGGTCAGCTTGTAGCTAAAACCTGACAGGAGTGTATTTTGTACCATGAACGTTTACAGATGACCTGCAATGCCTCTACTTCTGTCCTGCATCTAGTCTATGACATGCAACTGTACTTGATTTGTACTAATTATGTTCTGAAATAGAGCGTTTTATCGGTTTACCGGTTTTCAAATGAATGCGTAATATTGATGTTTTTAAAAGTTTAAAATAACAATGTCAATTGAAGATTTTGAGATTTGTTATAAATACTTAAGTGTTGTGATTTATTAACCTTTTGTTCTCTAAAATTTCCAATAAAATTATCGCTAAGTGATGCTTACATTTTTGAACGTAATCTTACACCACTTGACACTTGACACAGTGACATGTCTAAATGTCTATTAAAATTTGTGATTTATAATGCCGGTCACTCACATTCGCGCGAATACGCGAACCCACAAGTGTGGGACGACATTCGTGGATGATTATGCGAAGTTTTCGAGGCATTCGAGGTTTTCCAACCTCTGTCGGTTTTTTGTCGCACATCAAAACGCGCGAACCTCGAACCTTCGTGTAGTCTCCCACACATTCGTGCGACCAGTTGCGCACACGACTAAAAAGGTGATGTATCTCTTAATTTTTCGTGGTTCGTGGCGTCTAATCATACTACCATTTATTTTCTGTATTGAAAATGGATTTTAATGACAACAACATAATAACAATAGCAAGATTGAAACATTCGTGAACAAAGTGTAGGAGGAAGCTGAAATGGGCTTGTATACTCATATGCGAACCCATTTGCCTGACCACCCTTAACATATGTGCAAAACTGCAAACATTCGTAAAATTGTCAAACATTTGCGCGCATGTGAGTGACCGGGGTTAGGAGCGATAATTTAAAAAGCATAAGTACAATGAATGTTTTTAAAATTTTCCAAACAAATGAAATGTATTTATTTTATGATGATGGTGTATTTGAAATTCGCCATGGCTGCATCCCGTCGTGTTTCATCATCATCAACGAAATAGCCGAAACAGGACAATAAATGTTACTTTCGGTGACCTGTAATATTTTGACGTTAACATATGCCACTTTCTGATGTCAATACGTCAACAATCGTGTCATGGTACACGAATTGCAGGGCAGATCATTTTTGAAGTCACGTGACCGCTGTCCTGTTACGGTGACGTGGTCGCTGGCTGCCCTGTGTTTTAGCCAGATCATGGTAGGATATAGCAGGACAGGCCAATTATCGGCTAATATTGACCTGTTTTAAGAGTTCATGGTAAGCCCCCAGAATCGCTATTGAAAGATACAATCTCTAAATTAATTTCTGTTTACGTGTTATTTAACAAGTCATTTAATTGTACGTAGTATTTTTCGGTTTTATTACTATTACGGAAAGGTATTTTATCATGGATTGCGTGATTTCATGGAGAAAAGCCACTTGACAATAATTACATATAATATGGTCTCCATCCCATGGACACTGATCATCGACACCGAAAGGTAGCAGTGAAAATGTTTATTTTCACTACGTTTGTTGTGGGGGAATGTGGGCGGCTGAGAGTTCTCCATAATTTTCAATGGTGTACTATAATCGTTTTCGTCAAAAATGTCAAATACGTTGTTTATCATTAGGAGGGCAGTATAGTCTAGTCCCTAATCTGATTTTTCATAACGCACCAAAAGAAAAACTCGCATAACTATGAATTTTATAAAAACCCCCGAAATTTTTATTTTCTCTAGACATAGCTAAGATCCATCTTGAATGTTTCAAACAAAAAAACGCATCATAATCGGTCCATTCGTTCAGACAGACAGACAGAAAAGTCAAACTTATACCACCCTCTCGTTTTACGTCAGGGGTTAAAAATACGTAAATGACACCCGACGAAAATTTTATACGTATAAATAAAGTGGCTTTAATTGGCTATTTTCGATTGCCAGCCAGCCACTTCCAGATTTATTTTTCTTCTCAAGGGCATAATTATAACGCTCAAGTATCGATGATGAATGAGCTGTTCATAAAAGCTTTATTACCAAGGTAAGCCTCTTGTTGTATCACCAGCGTCTTGCGAGAGGGTACTTGGTTAATAAGTACCCTGTTTCAAGATAATCTTACGATACTTTCGTTTATACTATCGTTAGTGTTTTTGTGTAATTGAGTAAGTTATGAATGATTTTACGTAATTTTAAATTACTAGCTGATCGGACAAACGTTGTCCTGCCATATAAATTATATCTAGATAAAGGGACATCCTAATCACTTAGCGGTTTGAAATATACCTTACGACCTATTCTCATATCTACAAAATATACACAAAAATTTTCATGAAAATCGGTCGAACAGTTTCAGAGACGTTCGACCACAAACACCGTGACATGAGATTTTTATATTTTAGATTATGTATTTTAAATTTGTAGAGACGACTGTAATTTTCTTCTATAAAAGTATATTTAGAAAAAAAACCATGATAAGTAGAAATGTAGTCATTCCGTTGTTTGGTATAATTTTGGTTTAAATACTATTGTGAGAAAAGAACGCAGTAAAATATGACAATTTATAGCTTCATAGATGAGATCGCTTATCGTTATACGCCAGTGGTTCAACTGTAACCTTAATTAAACCCAAGTAGCCTTTTTAAATATACGACAGTTTGATTATTTTCTTACCCAAAATGTTTTCGCATTACTTTTACAACTCAATTTAGGAAGGGATGATACAAAACCCTTAATTTAAATAATTCTCTCTTGTGGAATAAAACTTTTTCATTCATAAAGTTGAGCGTAAGAAGTACACAGCTTAATAGCTTGTCGTAACTGATACAAAAAACAACAGTACGCAATAAAATTTGTGCAAATCCTAAATCCAGTTCCTTTTTACGCGGTCCTAAGATAATATATATTTTTTAATTTATTGAAATTAAAAAAATAATAATAACTTCATTTCTCAAAGGTTACAATTTTGGTGACCAAACCTATTTGTACTATAATTCAAGTTGCGAGTAGTACCTACGGGATATCTCTGTATCCTAAACTAGTAATTTTATTAGTTGACTTGTATCTTAGGAGATAAATCAGAATGTCATGCATTTACCTAGAGGGCAGGCTCCCTCTTCCCTGTACTGTTTTGGCTTGCATAAAGCTTGCTTCTATCAAGGCATGACCATTGATCATGCATGCGTGAGATCGTCTAGGGGCCATCCTCAAAAATCAGAGCCCAGATGTGGGACTAGGTTTCAATGAATGAATTCGAAGCATCAAACATCTCTTGGCATCGTAATTGGGAAGTTAATTAACCAGAATCATGTTTCAATCTATTGTACTGTCGCCTTTGATTAAAAATTTAAAAAGCAAAGGAAATTCGAAGTCAAAGCTATTTTGTCTTTGTTACGTCTACGAAGGAATGCGAAAAGAATATACAAAGCCTTGAATCAAAGCGGAATAAAGGCAATGAATGCATTGTTGAAGAATATTTTACAAACTTAATATTAAATTTAAATTCTTCTGTCTGTAGAAAATGGGTTAGAGTTAATATTTAACTGTAAGTGCAAATTAGTAACTTACAAATAATATCCTCTTATTCTCTATGTTCAAACTGTTAACTACTAGCACTCTCTCCGCGGCTTTCCCCGCGTTTTCTGGGATAATAAGTAAGTAATAATCTAAATTTTACTAACAAAAAATAACCGACTTCAAAGTCTCAAAAACTACATAGTTGTCAGATCTCGTTCAAATTTATGTGAGACCACATGACAAGCGCCTGCTTTCGATTAAAAAAAGAATCATCGAAATCGGTTGGCGTGATATTGAGTTATTCGTCAATTTGTCGCGCACATCTTAACACAAATTTACTACTTATGTGGTTTTCTTATGGATGCCATTGTCAAATCTCAAAAAAATTTATGTGGGACCACATGGCAGCTACCTGCTTTCGATTAAAAAAAGAATCATCGAAATCGGTTCGGCCAGTCCAAAGTTCTGAGGTAACAAACATAAAAAAAAAATACAGTCGAATTGAGATCCTCCTCCTTTTTTGAAGTCGGTTAACAAATAGGCTACAGGGTCGTCAAAAGAGATGTGTAAGAACCATGTAAGAACTGACGGTTTTTACGATTTTATCATGATACATTATTCAAATAAATACAGAGATTTCTTACTAAGGTCTTATGATTTATTGTGTGTGTTGTCTGTTAGTGAGAGCAGTTTTATTAAGATTTTTAAATATTTACTAGCTGTGCCCGCGACTTCGTTCAAGGGAGTATTTCCCGCGTAAATTTCGCTCTCGTGGGAAATCCGCAATAAAAATACTGTCCTCCATATTCCAGTGAAAGTCCCATTAAAATCGGTTCAGCCATTCCAAAGGGATTAGCCCGAACAGACAGACAGACAGATAGAAAATTAATAATCTAAATTTTACTAACAAAAAATAACCGACTTCAATATTACTCAAAGAGTACTTATCAGATCTCGTTCAAATTTATGTGGGACCACATGACAAGCACCTGCTTTCGATTTAAAAAAAAAATCATCGAAATCGGTTGGCGTGATATTGAGTTATTCGTCAATTTGTCGCGCACATTCTTTCGATTAAAAAAAGAATCATCAAAATCGGTTCGCCCAGTCCAAAGTTCTGAGGTAACAGACATAAAAAAAAATAATATATACAATCGAATTGAGAACCTCCTCTTTTTTTTGAAGTCGGTTAAAAAATACAGTCGAATTGAGAACCACCTCCTTTTTTTGAAGTCGGTTAAAAATTCAAAATCATTTATTCATTTAAGTATCACTGATACATTAAAATTATGCACGTCATTCTTTATTCTACCACTCTTTCTGAAAGATGGTTTGTCATGGAAGAGATGAAATGGTGAAAGAAACTCCTCAACACATGTTTTAAAGTAAAACTTATATTTATTACAAAAAATATTCCCTAACCTAAACAGAACAGAACTGGTTGCATAGCTGGTCATTTCCATACGTCCTTATCATTTTAATATGAATCATCTATAATTCTATACTATAATAATCCCTGTCTACGAGTTGAGTTTTTAACCGACTTCAAAAAAGGAGGAGGTTCTCAATTCGACTGTATTTTTTTTTTTTTTATGTTTGTTACCTCAGAACTTTGGACTGGGCGAACCGATTTTGATGATTCTTTTTTTAATCGAAAGCTGGTGGCTGTCATGTGGTCCCATATAAATTTTATTGAGATCTGACAATGGCATCCATGATAAAACCACATAAGTCGTAAATTTGTGTTAAGATGTGCGCGACAAATTGACGAATAACTCAATATCACGCCAACCGATTTCGATGATTCTTTTTTTAATCGAAAGCAGGCGCTTGTCATGTGGTCTCACATAAATTTGAACGAGATCTGACAACTATGTAGTTTTTGAGACTTTGAAGTCGGTTATTTTTTGTTAGTAAAATTTAGATTATTACAATTTCTTGAAAGATTCCACCGGCAACTCACGTATTTGCTTTGAGACTATATTACTATATTACTACTCAATTTTAGTTCTTTCCTTGTGAGAATTGTAGATGATCAAATTATTAGACTTTTCACATTCTTGAGTACAATATGATTATGGAGAACTCTCAGATATACGTGTTTCCTGACGATATTATTTTACTGAAGCTGGTGAAAGTTTATTTCTAATAGGCACATGTTGAATATGATGGCTTACGCAGAATTTTAATCAAGCTCTGAAGTTTTTAGGTTTTATCCCACTTTAAAAAACCTTTTTTCAATGTGAAATCTCAATGTATTTTTTATGTTTGTTGCCCCAGAACATCGCATTTTATGAACCGATTTTGAAAATTTTCAAAGGGAAACATCATGACCATTTAACAAAATTCAGTTTTGGATGGATTCCGTGGGAATGCAGGGAACTCAATTAAATATTATACCTAGTAATATTTATGGCGATTTTATGTATCTATGAAGTCAGTAATTTTTTGGTATCGAATTTTTTTAGATAATTTTCACACTTGCATATTTTACAATAATGTTTTTAGAAAGGTGTATCATAATAGCTTTTTTGATAGCATGCGGTTTTTTTTTAAATTTACTAATGCATTTTTTACTTAGAAAAGAGTAATGAATTAGAATTGTATTTTGACTATTTCAATAAAAATCAATGTCATCTACAAAAACTAAATAAAAAATACACTCATCGAGAGTATTTTGTAGCTATTTTTGTTGTTAAAGTTATTTAAATTTCACCTTTTGTTATAATAATTAGAACTAATTATCATAACAAAAGATAATTTCATGTGAAAATTCCTTATCGACACATTTATAAAGAACTCTTCATAATTCTTTCCGCAAAATCATTGTTGGCAAAAACAATAAAATTCAAATCTGGTATATTAAGTTGCAACTAATAGACTACTCAGAACAAATTTTATCTTATACTCCTATTAATTTTGCTACGCATTGAACACTGAAGGATTCACAACAAAACCATCACGCACAAATACCTAAAATTATAATTTCAGAATTTTACACCAAGTAATTTTGTTGTTTAATTTTTTCATGTCCATTTTATGTAAAATTGATATTTATTTACGAGAAAACGATGAGCGAGCCGCACGTACGTATCTTGGGGCTACCGGCGACGTACTGTCGACTAACGAGTCGGGAGTCCTCCCTCCATTAGGGGTGGCAACGAATCGCAGTAACCGAAGGACAGGGGAAGTCGCCAGTAGTACTTCAATCAGGGACGTTGCGAGCTCGGATATTATCGGATATTCTTGCTTATTAAGTTATTGACTCGACTGTACTGGATCCTTAGATAATGCCAGTACGTGAAGGAACGGCGAAAATATTCAAAATCATTTTATTGATGTAGGTATCACGGATACACTTTTTTTTTTTTCTGCCATATTGGGGCGGAATACTAACCTCAATCTCACTTCAGATGGGTGTCGTAAGACTAAATCTGGCCCGCTGGTGGTAAGGCCCCTCGGAGGGACTATATTGGTAATATTGATTTTAATAGTTCATTTATACCATTAACACTGTTTAACGACTCTGTAGCCTAGTTGGTAGCGACCCTGCCTGTGAAGCGAGGGGTCCCAGATTCGATTCCCAGCCGGGGCAGATATTTATGTGGCAGATAAATATTTGTATTTGGGTCATGGGTGGTATTGTGATGTGTTATATGTGTCGTCCATGTCACCCGCGACACAGGTAAAAACCTACTGCTAAACTTACCCCCGTAAGAGTGTGAAAGTGTTTAGTTTATTTTAATACTATTATTATATCTCCATGGGGTTCGCCTGAATAGCCACTACCCTCTTGCAATCATAATTTGTATTAAATATTTAATTTTGTGATAAAATATCCGAAACATAGCATCTCTATGAACCCTGTTTGAACCAAGTAAAAGAAATTGCGTTTTAAGGACTTCAGGCTCGTTCAGCTTTTTCAATACAATACTATCGATACAGCGAATAAGATGAAAAATATTTTATTTCGGTACAGTTTCCGATACCAAAAAGCTTCTTTTATTTGTAAAGTAGCTATCGGGTATAGGGCTGCCGTAACCAGCGCACGTTTGAAAATAATTTCGAGTATTTATACTTATAAACCACCGATACTTCTCGTATTATATCAATACCATCACACCCCCATAAATGTCCCACTGCTGGGCTCGACTCTCACAATGTGTATCTAATACCTACAGGTTACCGGATATAATCTACAACGCTGGTCAAGTGCAGGTTTAAAGACTTCACATACCTTTGAATACATTATGGAGAACTCTTGGACTCTGAGGCATCTTACTTTAATAGAGTGAGTGTATGCAGAAGCGCTCATAGCCCGACGGCTTGCGTTGATCCTAAATGATCGGGTTGGTAGTTGGATGGACCGCTAGTGGGAATTTTTTTTAGCGTTTCCGTCCTTCAAACAGCACGTAAGGACGTTGGTCCTGATTGTTATCGTAATAAACAGACGTTAAGCCATGTCGGAGGCCTTCTGCGGACGAAAACATCCGACATTGGGTTGGCCACTAACCCTTCCACCAATCCGCACTGGAGCAGCGTGGTGGAGTGTTCTCTAGGCCTCCTCAAGAGGCGTGTGAAGCCATCGTGCATGTGTGTCTTTTGATAGCTATTGCACGGCAAAGCTATGGTACATAAACAATAACTTAATTTTTGTTTTCAAGATTAAATTAAGTAACTATTTGTCAACAGTCAGTGATTTGATTTAATAAGGAACATTCTTAACTGAGTTTTCCTATAATATTATCGATGTTTGAGCAGAGTAATGGGGCAATGAATCCATTTTATGAGGTTTATGGGACCCGCTTGCCAAGGCCGGCTGCCAAGTTGTTATCTGAAGCTGGACTAGCAAACAAAGCATCTGAAGCGATGCTTATTTAATCCGATGATAGCTTGTTTTAGGAAACAGTTGTAACTAACTGGTTTTCGCTTGGAAATAACCCACAAATGAGCTGACGATCCGCCTGATGGTAAGTGGCTATCGTTTATATGACTTAGCACAGATAGTTAAAAAAATATTTATTCATGAAATTGACATAAATCCTTTGTATTTGTGAACCGATTAAAATAAAGCAAACGCTTAATGTAAACTCATTGTAAGTGTATTGTAGTAAATACGTCAGTGAAATCGTTTAAACCGTTTCTGAGAAAACCAGAATCTATGTACGCCCATTATCTTCTCTCTCAATGTCCATGTACAAACGTCGATTAGTTAGAGTTTCATCATCATTAATTAGTATGAGATGAGATATGAGATGAATTGTAAGATGAGATATGAGATGATAATGATGTAGCAATTACTTCACAAATTGTATCACGGTCTAGTTTCGGAGAACGCCCATTAATACTACAGTAACTTTGAGTGAGTGTCCAATACTACTATTAAGATGCAATTATGATACGGCAGGTACTAAATAACTTTACCAGGTACGAAATACTACAATATTTACTAGCTCACTTAATATCGCTCGATTGAGCGTTCGATTTCAAGAGCCGCTGTAATGAGATCCTGTGAAATTCAATTCGATTTAAAACTCGATATTCGAAGCAATACTCATTTATATTTCGTTTTCCGTAGTTTATTACAAGTTATTTCAAGTGCAAGAGTATCAGTTTGATTAAGATAAAATTTAATTTGATTCTGGAATCCATTTGTGTACTCGATTATACATATACTCTGTTAAGCTATACTCTGCTAATTACGAAGTTGAATCAATTTCTAAAGTACCAGTTAGATTGAAATGATCCGAATTTTTAAATCGATTTTGTTGGCTTGGTCTAAGCTAGTTCTAATTTAATTAATTGCTTCGTAGTTGCTTCGATAGTAGAATAACGTTTCTCGAGTTGTTATCGATGTCAAAACGATTCACAATGTAAGCAGAGAGATTCTTGCACTAAGAGATTAATATAGAATATATTTGCAAATGATTTAGCGCCTAAGTAGATAAACCTAAAACCAAAGGCGAACCAACACAGTTCGTCGGATTATTCAGATTACTTGAATATTCAAGGGTTCGTTGTCGGACTTGCAAGTTTATTCAAGAAAGTTAAACTAGATTACATTGATAGTCTGTTTTGCCATAGTCTTAACCTATTTTATTATACTAATTATCTATATAAATGAAAATGAATGTTGCTAAGCGCAAAACTCGAGAATGGCTCGACCAATTCGGCGATTTTTTTTTGTAAGTTCCTTAAGGCACACGGAAGGTTTTATTAAAAAAAACTTTTGACAGAACGAAGTCTGTCCGGGCAGCTAGTAAAAAGAATAAAATTGTGACGTGGTCAATTTTGCATATTGAATAATTCATGAAAATTTTAATGTGGATAGGGTCTGTTACCGATGCAATGTAGAGATTAAGTTTGACGACCCGTGTGGCGCAATGGTTACCACGCCGGATCGCCGCACCAAGGGTCCTGGGTTCGATTCCCAGCGAGGCGGAAATTTGAATGATGAGTTTGAATTTCTGTTCTCGGTCTGGGTGTGAATGTCCTTGTCTATGTTGTGTTATCCATGGCACCCACGACACAGGGAATCCTAGTGTGGGGCTATGAGTGTGAAGCGTTATTTATTTAAGTTATTTGATTGTTGTCTGTCTGTTCAAGCATCACATGGAAACCACTGGGCCGATTACCGCTTGAAATTAATAAACTAACCTTCTCTAGAAAATTAACTCTACTGTAGTAATGGACGTCATAATTATATTTTTATAGCTTGTGTGGCGGTCCCCGACATAACATGTTCCCGCGTAGGGTAACAGATAATATAAATTTTAGATAGTGAAGTTTGGAAACGATGCTTGCTTATAGGCCGTTATGCCTTTATTTTACTATTTTTGTTCATGGAGCATAGAAAAGGTATAAGGAGGTCAACCTCATATGAGGGGAAAGTTGAAAGTGTCCAGCTGTTTACTGAAAATAGAGGTTCCAATAATGGCCATTTCAGAATGGCGCTAGTGTGTGAAAAATAGATATGAACATGGCTGTTGTAGACGGAGTGATGTTTGCTGAGTTATGCCACCCGTAATGAATGGCGTTAGTGTCTGATAAATAGATATTCGAATATGGCTGTTGTAGATTGCACTGCAGCGCCACCCGTTATTGGACGCGTTTTTACGGACACTTTTCATACACAGAGATGGCTCTCCTTCTACTCTATCCTCCATGTTTTTATTGTCAAAGACCATAGTAAAATAAAAACCAATGAAAAAGCCTCGGTTTGTAATATAAGAATCACGAGAAGATTCAGGCAATCTATAGACGGTGTAGGCAAAGCAGACGGGTTAAAATTCCCCCTATCTTCCCACAACTCAATTTTCTAATCAAACATACGTAGGTAACTTGTTTGTTCAGAGCAACCCTTTCTAATACGAAATAGTTTAAATTCACGAAACTATTTTAGTCTTTGTTACCGCAAAATACAGTTTGTAATTGGTTCAGTTTCGTATGAGATTTTAACTTGAGCGAACGCGAATAGTTATTACTATGTTGTAAAGTCGATTATAGGTTAGCACAAGCTTAAATGATCTGCAATTTTGGATACTTTAGTTATTGAAAGGGTTGTTATTTAATAATTAGTGCGGCGATTGAACGTTACCTTGCCATTGTTTATTTGAGAGCTTTTATGTTCATAATATCATATGTAATGGTATTATTTACACTGATCATACAAGTTTTATAACATTATGAAATAATAAAACTTTGCGACTAACTATTGTAGAGTCAACTTACCCTGATGATGATCCGTTTCGGGGCGAAACACGTGTTGGTGCTGGTATGTATGTTGGTATATACTTTTAATTATTGTAGTGCATGTTTCCGTTGTGGGAGGGAGGTGCCACGCATGTCTTAAAGTATATGAGTATACAATCATACATGTTAACCGCAAATTGTTGCAAAGAACACTAATAGGTAGATACTAACTTAAAACACTCGCTTCGCTTCAAAAACCTACGCCTTAAACACACCTACACTTACAAATAGCACTTGCACACAAAAAAATGTTATTCGTATGACTAACAAGCATCGATAAATCATCACAAACAAACTTTTATATTATATTGTTAGGATAGGAAGTTACATAACAAGTTACAATGAAAGTAACGCATGTAACGACCCGAATGTACTGATATTATTATCACGTCGCATTAACTCCTCGTAAATTGCAATGCGAAATGATTCATGCTGGATGGGAATTAGGAATGCGTTTTATTGAAATGTTGTTCAGTTACATTTTATTATGACTGAAAGGCATACGAGTAGTTCGGTAGAAGACCAGATTATCAAAAGTATCTGATAACATTACAGAAACTACATACTAGCGCTTTCACCGTGGCTTTGTCCGCGTTTCCCGGAATAGTAAGTATCCTATGTCCTATTCCAGATCGTCTACCTGTGTGTTAAACATGAAAATCCGTTCAGTAGTTATTGCGTGACAGAGTGTCAAACATCCATGCATCTTGACAAACTCAGAACTCCGTCAGTTGTAAACCGAATTGGATTTATTTTTAACAGACTTCAAAACTGTACCTACTTCAAACTTTTATGAAGTTTATCCTTGACCGTTTTTTTTTGAGCCACGGTAGCCACGTTTGAGCCACGGGTCCTTGTTTGATTCCCGGTTAAGGTACATTTAGGTGATAAATAATTGTTTGGCCTCAGGTAGGGAATGCAAGAATATGAGTGTGGCTTGTACGTTTGTAACTTGTAACTTTTGGACTTGATTTTGACCCACTTCAAACGGTCAGATTTCTTTCAAACTTCGTAAGCTTATCGAGGACCGATGACAATTCAATATTTAAAGACAAAAAGAAAGAAAGAAAAAAAAACCCTAAATTTTATTTAAAAAAAGTAAAAAACACCTTTTATAGAAAAACTAACAAAAAAATAAAAATAAATTTGACTTAAGAATCGTGTAATTGTATAAAAACCTTGGGGTGCATGGTGTCAATGAGTAGAAGGGATAATATTATCTTAATAAAAAGCACATTCTCAGAAACCGTAACCTTACTCACGAAGCATAATATAAAATCCTAACCATCTTTCCTTATTTGACATAATCTAAATTTTACTAACAAAAAATAACCGACTTCAAAGTCTCAAAAACTACATAGTTGTCAGATCTCGTTCAAATTTATGTGAGACCACATGACAAGTGCCTGCTTTCGATTAAAAAAAGAATCATCGAAATCGGTTGGCGTGATATTGAGTTATTCGTCCATTTGTCGCGCACATCTTAACACAAATTTACGACTTATGTAGTTTTCTCATGGATACCATTGTCAGATCTCAATAAAATTTATGTGGGACCACGTGACAGCCACCAGCTTTCGATTAAAAAAAGAATCATCAAAATCGGTTCGCCCAGTCCAAAGTTCTGAGGTAACAAACATAAAAAAAAATACAGTCGAATTGAGAACCTCCTCCTTTTTTGAAGTCGGTTAAAAATTATGAAGATTTACACCACGGAATACCATCCACGCATCTCCGTTTCTACCTTGACCAGTTCTTAAATTCGCGTCTGAAGGCCCCTTAATGAGGCCTCAAGATCCATTTCCGGACGAAAGCGTAATATTGTAAAGTTGCCGCGTCATGACGCCCGAGTTGCCGACGCGAACTAGGTCAACCATGGTAACTCAGTAACTGTCTTCCCTAATAACTCCCTTTAATTTTGTAAGCAAGGTATTTTTTATCTCCGTAATGTGAAAATTCTAAGGAAGTATAAAAAAATCTTCAGTAGGTAGGTATACTTGTGGTCGCTCGAAAAGTAAATAGACTTGAAGGTTTTGTACAATATGATATTTTATTAACAGATTGTTTTATATACTTACTAGCTGCCCGGACAGACTTCGTTCTGTCAAAAGTGTTTTTTTAAGATGTAACCTATCCTATCTTTTATGTTGGATAAAACTGCACACGGTGTGCAAATTTGATTAAAATAGGTTAAGTAGTTTAGGAGTCCATCGCGGACCAACAACGTGACACGTAATTTATATGTATTAAGATTATTCTGAAGTATAAGGCTTATCAAAAGCAAAAAATTTTTTTGGTAAACTTTACACTTTATACTACAGAAAAGAAAATCCCACTTCAATAATTTAAATTCATTATCTGTAACAAAAAAAGTCCGAGGTCGAAACCCCCAGGCACCCCACTACTACGCGAACTACAATAAAACTACCATGTCATTGCTATTGCACGTTGTCCCTTTTGCTTTATATTTTGTGTTATTTAATAGGCAATGGGCACAATGATATTACTAACAACGTGAATAAAAAAAGAAAAAAAACTGTGTACTCACTACTCACGAACAAGGTGTGACATGTTGGATGTGTTCTTACCTTTGCGTGTTGTCCATGATACCCACGAGTCTCACGACATAGAGAATTCTAGTGCGGGGCAATGTGTGTAGCATAATTTTCTTATTGTACTTAAAAACCATTGTAACAAACAATTTATCTTACGCTATTAAATAGATTATACCTATTCCTAAAGTACCGCAAACACATACTAGATGGCGCTGTACGAGTTTCTGAATCACGCTAACGTTTTAACCTTTGAATTGGTATAAGACAACCCCGTTCTCCATGTGTCGTTACTCTGGTTTCCCTTCAAAACGTATAAATCTTTCGCCTTTTACTAAAGATTTCCGTGGAGGGGAACACTCAAATGAGTCTAACTCATATTTTTTCCAAGCTCTGTGTAACCGCAGGGCTTTATAAATTCATATGATATGAAACATTTTATTGGAATTGGAATGGAATGGATGGAAATCCCTCTGTCGGCTCCACTGAACTCCACTCCATCTCCATCTGGGCAGGTATCACTATTTAATTTAATGATTATGTCAAAAGTGCAGCACAGTATTATCACATGAATACAGAATGTTAACTTCATACTAACGCCACGCGCGAGAACACTACTACATGCACAGCTATGTGTGCGTGACCTATCACCGACAAGACGGGGCAGCGTGCGCCGACCAATCAACTAACGCGCCGGCGCCCGCTCGGGTACAGTAAGGTGACAAGTTCAGGTGTGCCAGCGGCGGTGACACGGGCGACGTTTTGTGACGACGCGACGTATTATTTTTAAAGATGCCAAACTGTTGAACTGTTTGTTTAATTACCTAATGGGAAGAAAACCAAATAGATTTCTTTATTTGTATATCCAAAGGATTTTGACAAGTAATACCTAATAGTACACATTTTTATGCTTATTAAAGAAGACTAAAGAAGTATTTAGTTAATAAGTAGGTACCTAATATCCAAAATAATTAAAGTGGCGATAAGGTTATTATTTATTATTCTTATCGTTTAAGTTCGGTTTAGGTACACGTATTAAGTAGTGAACTAAATTTTAAGCAAATTAATACGTGTAAACAGACAATTTAGTAGTTTAGTAATCAAGTAGACAAGTAATTTAGAAATTTTTCTATTTTGTGTTAATAAGGTGGGCGGGGCTTATTACTATATTTAGCTATACATACCAATTATGTAATCGATTTTGAAATGTGAGGTCATGAAATTTAGGACCCCTCCCACCCCTTATTCTGTTTAAATAAAATATTTTGTTTCGAAAGTTTTTTTTTCATTTCTAACAATAAAGTGTAAGTACCTATTTAATATTATACAAACTGTTACATAGTCAACCATTTCATCTTTCAAAGCTACACCGTTTTTAATATAGATACCAAAATTTTAAAACGGAACACATAATAATAAAATAATGTCCACCCATCCGTCTGACCGTCTGTACTCATTGCTGACTCTCGCTCGATACGTAGGTACTTGCCCGTTTTATTTTTATTTTCAGTAACCAAGTGACAATGCAACCCTATGAAAGTAGGTATGAATTTTTGTGTCTGTTAGGAAGTTAACATTCTGGTTGTTATTTATTCATGTGGTATTATTACGGCCATAACAAAGATGTGAAAATTTATATTAAGAGATAAAGCAAATATTAAAATCTTGCTGATATTTTGGTATTGCAATAAAATAAGTATTAAACGACTTGTTACTAAAATTAAGTCAGTTGCTGTATTATCCCAAAAATAAGGTAATTAATCTTCTTTAAAATTAAAAAAATAGATATTACAACTAAAAGACAACAATGAACGATATAATATGTGAATGTGACTGTCTAGTCTAGTGACTTAAAAACCGGTCTTTTTCATTTTGCTAAGGGGTAACGCCTCAACTCTAGAGTCACTAACGGTTACTTTAATCGCTCCTCAGTAAAGAATCATCATTCAAATTTTGTACTAAGGAGCGATTTAAGCGATGAACTTTGAAATTTGACATTAATTTAATTATATATAATTTGACATCATTTAATATTATAAATTGACATATTACACTGACATCTGTTATGTATAATCATGGGCGTAGCCAGGTTTTAGTTTCGGGGGGGGTTCAAGTTTCGGGGGGGGGGGGGGGGGGGGGGGTTCAAGAAAATACAACGACTAACGGCCGGTCTCAATAATGTACTAACAGATGGAAGGCTGTGAATAGGGCTACCATTAGTATGTTATCTGTCATATCTGTCAATTTTTGCCTCTGAAAAATTGACAAATATGACAGATGACAGCCCTATCCACAGTCTTCCATCTGTTAGTACATTATTGAGACCGGCCGTTAAAGTACATACAATAACCCTAAAGAAAATTGAGACTTTATTTTTTCTCACGACGTATGTAGTGCCATCTATTATTAGTCTATGTAGTTAAAAAGTTCAAAAACGTGTTTAATAGAAATAAAGCTCCCAAAAATATGTGCGATAGCTCATTCGATTCGGAATGACGTCTAGAAAAATGATTTTTAAGGGTTTATTAGCACATAAAAATCTCAGTCCTTAACATTTCGGGGGGGGTTTGAACCCCCGAAACCCCCCCCCTGGCTACGCCCATGTGTATAATGTAATATCATAGATATTGGGGGTTATCTGTGTAATGTGCATTGTGGTTTTCTCTTTTTAAGTTATAATTTGTATACATTTTTAACTACTCTATCGCATTGGGGACACCTATTATGTTAGATGTAGTGTGATTTAAAATAAATAAATAAATAGATAACAATGTATATCTGATAATGATCGAACTGACATCTGTACGTAAGCTGTGGATCTACTTAACACAGTACAGGCTCAGGTACAAAAGTAGGTAAATGTAGTGATCCTAGTTTCCGCTGGATGTCGCTTTTTGTAATTTTAGCAAATAATTTTGTTCCAAAACATAGTGCCAGTGTTCATTTT
The DNA here is from genome assembly GCA_911387775.1 of Thymelicus sylvestris. Taxonomy (NCBI): domain Eukaryota; kingdom Metazoa; phylum Arthropoda; class Insecta; order Lepidoptera; family Hesperiidae; genus Thymelicus; species Thymelicus sylvestris. The sequence continues at coordinate 8,749,134 of OU426909.1, read as the reverse complement.
AGTTCAAAAAGTACACATTTTTACAGAGGGCGCTCTTTGCGAGAAGAACAACTAGCTAGTTCGCTTTAAGTAAATAGTAAACAAACTAGTTTTCCCATTCAACACTAGATGGCGTTCAATACGGTAATATTTAGTGTTAAATAAAATTCAGAGAGGGCGTTCTATGCCACAGCATAATGGAAAGGGCGCGGATAGTTTCAAATAGATGGCGCTACTAGAGTTTATTACAACTTGTTCAATGAACAAGTAATGAATAGCTATTTTTTACCTATAATAATAATTAATTAATATAATATCATTGGTTCATAGGCCCATGTCTAGGTTACATATTACAATCATTATTGTCATTTGTAGGAACCCAAGCTATAGTGGGTTTCACATAGGTAAGTCTGCACTTGAAGTAAGATTTTCCAGCATAATAGCGAAGTGCAACCCACTACAAGCTTGGGTCATCCAATACCTATCAATCATTATTGATTGATCATTATTATTGAGTTGACAATCAATATTGCATGTGTAGCCTGGGCCATACGGTCATAACACGGTTATAACTTTACCGTGGTGAATCCATGTCATCAGTTACAAAGTTCATTTTTCTATATGAAAAATACAAATATTTAAACTGCTTCATTGATTTGATTTATACGGGTATAAATAAACGCTAATCTAACACAGAAATTTTACAGTAGGCATGAATGAGATGGCTATTCCCGGCTTACCACTCACTCACTTCCCTCCCGACCCGTTCCCGACAATGTAAGAACATTTTAAAAACCAGACGAAAAAGTCGTAACTTAGAATAATCCAATCTCTATAAAATTCGTCTTTGCTCGCAAAAATGGCTTCTTCTGAAATCTACTCGGGAGAGAACTCGCAAATTGTACTAAACTAGAGGTCGGAAACCTTGGCTAGTCTAGATAAGACCGTAAGACGTTTTGTTCCTAGAAAATTCCATTTTTCTACACAAAGGTACCACAGCAGAAACATGTAGGGTTATAAAAATAAGCTTCTTACAATGTACATTCGTGTACATTCGTGAAATAGTTGCAGCGTGAAATACAAGAAATAGGGATGTTGACACTATCAGTAAATTAAAATAAATTTATGTTTAAAGTATCAAGGAAAACATTTAAACACCTAAAATATTATTCTTTTGTCGAAATCAAGCAATATAAATTAAATATTATTATTTTAAAATGTTAAAAATAGTACTCACTGTCACGTGACCTCAAACACCGTTTGGAGCTTATGACGTCATTGTTCCTATTTTATATGAAAGTGCAACTAACTTCAGTCGACAGATAGTATTGAATATCGGCTAGTGACGTCACGTGACGTTTTTGGCGGGAAATTTGAAAATGATTTTTATTTATCAGTTTTTGTTTCTAAATTGAAGATTATTATTTTTATAATATTTTTTTCGTGAATCTTAAGGTTCTATCTATAAAATGAAATTGAATCCTAAAATTAGTCAACATCCCTATTGGCTTTATTTTTATAACCACTGCAGTAAGTAAGAAACAGTATTGTTTACCTATCATAACATAATCTTAAATTAACAGTTTAATGTCTCTTTCATCCTAACTTATCTTCGGTAACCGAGTTTCCTTAACATTCCTTAGAGTTAGCATGAATCCTCCAGCTCAAGGCCTACTTGAATCCTTGTCATGTCTAAAAATACTCACATGTCTAAAACAGACAACAACAATACTCTATTCGGTCGTGCGACCAATATCCGGTTGGCGTGTGACGTAGTTTCCGGCCAAGGATTTTAGACCCGATATTGGACATTGAAGATGAAGATGACATTTACATATCAATAGCTATGTGATTCTTACCTAAAAATATTTCATTTTTCAACGCGCAAGTTCTTGGTAAAATTTTGTAAATTCACAATAAAGTCCTACATGATTTCACAGAGACATGCTTCTAATATTTATTTAAATTAAAAGTTTGTGAAGATGTTTCCTTGGATGTTTGTCCTTTCATCAGGCGCAAACTGTTGTACATACTCGTATCGCTCACCCAGTAATATCTACAACGGCACATCTACGTTTGTTATATTTTACAGAAACGAGGATCAAAAATTCTTTAAATTTATGTGTTCTTCTTACGTTTTTTATAGATTTTATGGGTTTGGTTACTAGTATAGACATTAACACATATTTACCACTACGTAGATTGTGCACTTTTAAACACGTATGCATACCATTTATACTCAACTTCGCATTTTTTGCAGATGTGCCATTAAATTACTATAGATTAAACTTGGCAAACATACCTATAGTTCGTGTCCAGGATAAGAAAGAACGGTAGATTGTATCCCAGTTATAATATGTGATTGGAGATAGGGATGATTGAGATGTTTTTAATATGTTTGTGTTATTGTCTTATGAAACCACTCTTTAGCGGGCGAAGGCTGGTGCTTGCCATGTGATCCCACTTAAATTTGAGCGAGATCTGACAAGTAGTTTTTGAGTTATCCCTAATTTTCAACTCGGTTATTTTGTCAAGAATTATGTCAATTGAAGGTCGTTTGGACACGCAGCGTGCGCAGTGCGGTCTCGCGGGATCAGCAGCCGACCGTGTCTAAAGTATCCCTGGCTACACAGTGCGGTCCCACGGGATGGACAGTCGACGGTGTCTAAAGTATCCCGGGATACCGGAATAGCGCTAAGCTGGCATTGGTGAAAATTGGGAATCGTAGGCGAATTTACTGTGCGCAAACGATTTGTAGTTGACGGTCGTCTGTCAGTTGCGGATATAAATTGTTTCTACAACTGTAGCACGACTGGTAACCAGCGCAGCGAGCGGTCCCAGGTTTGATTTATAGATGACAAATAAATTATAATTATTGTTCTTGGTATGTGTAATATTATATGTGTGTGTCGTGTGAGTGCGTGTCAGGCCATGCGCAATGTAGGGTTCCGTAGAACATAGACTATTTCTTATCAACCACTTAAGCTAACCTAGCCGTGATGGTTTTCTTTTTCAATTCATCTTATACTACTGAATAGAATTTTTAACGTGTCAAACTCATACCATCTCGCAGCAGGTGAGATGGGGACACTCGACTCAAAATCTAATCAAAATTAGCACTTCGTAGTCTAATTAGACAATCATCCCATGATTATTTGACATTTTCAGTAGATAAACAATATTAGGTACCTACTCTTAAAATGTATTCCACATAAAAAAAATTATTGAGCAACATAAAAAAGTCATAATATAACAGCTTTCTTGTCTTTCCTAAACTTTGAGATTATCTTGGAGACAATGTTATACTCGTAAATAAAAGTAATAAATAAGAATGTCGTATTTTTAAAGCTTATCTCAGTTCTTAGTTCGGTTATTATCGATATAACTGCCAAAGAATTCCGTAATTGTGAATTGATGATAAAATATAAGTTCAATCAAAAATAACTTTGAAGCGAAGAATAATATCAGGAATGTTAATTAATCCTGGTTTTGTAATTTCTTCAATAATGTAAAATATTTGTTTTACAAATTAGCTTATTGAAATCCGTTCTATTCTGTTCTATTATATTTTACTTTGAAATGATTTTGATAGTTATGAAATCATAATTATAAGGTTTAAGGTCTTTTTTGAAAACACTTAAAAATTTTTGCTACTTGTTTCGGATTTCCGCAAATTCGCTATATCATTGCGGAGAAGAAATGGGGAAAGCACATTGATAACAGATGGACCATAGATACGGTATGCCCTTACAAATCAACCAAAAAATCTGTCCCGAAAAAAGCTACAACACACACACGTTTATCTTTTGTTACTAAGTACACCAATCACATTGGTATAATACACGAAGGCATTTTAACGCTGTATGTTAAATGTCAAACACTTCTGACTACAACAAAAGCGTGCGTATCGTCTTGTATTGACACAGCGACTACGAGCAGCGGGCCTATCCTATTATGAACTTTTATAAAACCATTCATGTTCCAGGCAATTCATTTATCGGGCTTGGAGCGACGTATGATTGGCTAAAAAGTGTCATGTGACCGCTTTGGTAATACGAATTTGACGTTTATGCTGGAACTTGGCTGGAATTAAGAGTTCATAATAGACCGCCAGGACGGTCAATTGCCTGTTCTTACGCTCTTCATCGTCGGCGCGCTAGTGACATATCTACCTCTTTTTACATTATAATATCATTGCCTTGAACCCCATTTTACCCCGTCTCCACAAAGTCTATACTGAAATTTCACATAAAATGCTTTATTTATTATCCGTATTCGAATTGCAAAATACAGTTTAAGGCGAGCGTATTCGACCGTTGTAGGCATTTTGTTCACTGCCCTTTACCCCGCTCCCCTGAGTGTAAACTCGACCGCCACGCCGTGAGCCGGCCGCGCGCGGCTGTGAGGTTAATGACCCCGTGCGTAGCTGTAGATCCTACATAGCCTAGTTGGTAGTGGACCTGCCTGCGAACTGCGAAGCGAGGGGTTTCGGGTTCGATTTCCGGCCGGGGCAAATATTTATGTGACAGATAAATATTTGTACTCGTGTCATGGCTGTTATTGTGATGTGTTATATGTGTAGTACATGCCACCCGCGACACAGGTAAATACTTGTAACCTACTGCGGGGGTATGAGTGTGGAAGGGTTTTATTATTATTATTATTATTATTATTAGTAACTGCTCTGAGTTGGGGTGTAAGTATACTTTATTTTGATTTATTCATTGGAATTTTAGGTGTAATAAAATAAGAGTAATGATAATTTTAGCTTATCCAGTGGAGACTAGAGGTGAGTGGAGACTGACTTGAAATTTTATGATACGAAACTGTCCAATGGAGACTAGAGGTGAGTGGAGACTGACTTGAAATTTTATGATACGAAACTGTCCAGTGGAGACTAGAGGTGAGTGGAGACTGACTTGAAATTTTATGATACGAAACTGTCCAGTGGAGACTAGAGGTGAGTGGAGACTGACTTGAAATTTTATGAAACGAAACTGTCCAGTGGAGACTAGAGGTGAGTGCAGACTGACTTGAAATTTTATGAAACGAAACTGTCCAGTGGAGACTAAAGGTGAGTGGATAACAAATAAGTAGGTACTTACATACAAAATTGACTAATATCATCTAAATACTAACAAAAAATAACCAACTTCAAAATAACTCGAAAACTACTTGTCAAATCTCCCTCAAATTTATGTGGAACCACATGATACGCACCAGCTTTCTATCAAAAAAAGAATCATCAAAATCGGTTCACCTACAAATAAGTAGGTACTTACATACAAAATTGACTAATATCATCTAAATACTAACAAAAAGTAACCAACTTCAAAATCGAAACGAGCTTTTTTTTCAAAATGGCGGACTTGTAGGTATGCCAGGTTCCGTACAAAAATCTTCAAACCCTTTGGATAAGATATTTTACAAGTATGTTGAGAATGATAAAAAGTATAAGAATAATTTAAAATAAAATACCTAAAGATACGTAAAAAATAATAAAAACAAAAAAATTAAAATGTGTGCCATTCACACATTTTAGAACTTAGAAGTGAAACCTTCAAAAATTTTGTTTTCAAGATAATGAGACGAATGTAAAATTTCGGGAAGATGATAATTGTAGGTTTTACTATTCCACTCCACTCCACTCCACTCCACAAATTTTGACTTTTGACTTTTTTGCCTTTTTTGACTTTAGACTTTAGACTTTTTTGACTTTTTTTGACGTTTTTGACTTGACTGTTGACTTTTGACTTTTTTGACTTTTTTGACTTTGACTTTTCTTACTTTTTTCACTTTATTGACTTTTTTGACTTTTTTGACTTTTGACTTTTTTGACTTTTTTGACTTGACTTTTTTTACTTTTTTGACTTGACTTTTTTGACTTTTGACTTTTGACTTTTTTGACTTTTTTGAATTTTGACTTTGACTTTTTTGGCTTTTTTGACTTTTTTGACTTTTGACTTTTTTGACTTTTGACTTTTTTGACTTTTGACTTTTGACTTTTTTGAATTTTGACCTTTTTGACTTTTGACTTTTGACTTTTTTGACTTTTTTGACTTTTTTTACTTTTTTGACTTTAGACTTTTGACTTTTGACTTTTTTGAATTTTGACTTTTTTGACTTTTTTGACTTTTGACTTTTTTGACTTTGACTTTTTTGACTTTTGACTTTTTTGACTTTTGACTTTTGACTTTTTTGAATTTTGACTTTTTTGACTTTTTTGACTTTTTTGACTTTGACTTTTTTGACTTTTTTGACTTGACTTTTATGACTTTTTTGACTTTTGACTTTTGACTTTTGACTTTTTTGAATTTTGACTTTTTTGACTTTTTTGACTTTTGACTTTTTTGACTTTAGACTTTTGACTTTTTTGACTTTTGACTTTTGACTTTTGACTTTTTTGAATTTTGACTTTTTTGACTTTTTTGACTTTTGACTTTTTTGACTTTGACTTTTTTGACTTTTTTGACTTGACTTTTTTGACTTTTGACTTTTGACTTGTTTGAATTTTGACTTTTTTGACTTTTGACTTTTTTGAATTTTGACTTTTTTGACTTTTGACTTTTTTGACTTTGACTTTTTTGACTTTTTTGACTTGACTTTTTTGACTTTTTTGACTTTTGACTTTTGACTTGTTTGAATTTTGACTTTTTTGACTTTTGACTTTTTTGACTTTGACTTTTTTGACTTGACTTTTTTGACTTTTTTGACTTTTTTGACTTTTGACTTTTGACTTTTTTGACTTTTTTGACTTTTTTGACTTTTTTGAATTTCGACTTTTGACTTTTTTGACTTTTTTGACATTTTTGACTTTCGACTTTTTTGACTTTTGACTTCAAGAAGTTTTCACTTCAATAATCATTTTTTCAAAACAATTTTCCATTTATTTCATAACGCGCCTAAATAAGGTATAACTTCAAAAAAGAAAACTGTCTCTCAAGCTCCCAGCCGTCACGACGAGTCGTTTGGCGACTGACACATGCTCAAGGGTGGTAGCTATCCATGCGAACCCCATGGAGAAATAATAATAGTAATAATGGTATTAAATTTAAAATCAATATTACCAATATAATCCCTCGAGGGGCCCTACCACCAGCGGGCCGGATTTAGTCGCCTTTTACGACACCCATCCGGCTTGGGATAGTATTAGATAATAATTGTGTAATTAGCACTTGACTTATACCAATACCCAAATACTATAATAGTAACTAAAGTATAAAAACGAAAAATTTTTATTATTTCAAATTACAGCAGTGTGGATACTTTGGACAGTACCTAATACGTAATATAAGTTCAGAAGGCGCGCGCGCCAAATTCGAAATTAAAATTAGTGTCGGAAATTCGACAACGTGCGGCTGCGATGCCGATTAGCACAGGTCCTACCTCGAAGGCGACTGGCGCGAGAGTAAAATTGAGTAAATTAACGCGTCGGGCGTTTCGTTGCTCGTGGAAAGGGAAAAAATAGAAATTGAAAGGGAAGTTTTTCAAAATTTCAAATTATGATCAGAAAGAAATATTGGTATCTATAGGACCTATACTGTGGTATATTTTTTATTATCTGGAAGCGATTAAAACGCGAATAAAACGCCATTTTTATGCCAGATTAGACCCCACTTTGTGATTTATTTCTATCCAATGAAATAATTGCTATCGTGTATCAAGTATGAGGGAACGAAAGAACAAAGACTGTAAAATAACATATATTTTTTTTAGAATTGTATTATGTACCATTTATGAACAAAACACCTTCAAAAATACCATTTCTTGGGATAATATCGCCTTAATATACCAGCAACACCGTTAATCTCCCAGCTTCGTGGTAAATGCGGGATTATTAAAGCGATGGCGATGTCGTCAAATTCACGGTAAAGCCATATTTCGGTTTTGAATCGGAGCCAAAAGAGATGATTTTATGTAGCTAATGTTGAGGGATCCTTGCTGAGAAATATTAAGTGAAAATAGCGTGCAAATATTATTCTCGTAAGCTTTTCTAAGAATTTTTGTATTTTAATTGCGTAAAAACATGTCATGTAAAAAGGTTGCCAAGACTAATAAGCTTAACTTTAACGCTGTAAAAAGATATTAAATGTCATTACGAGCCAACTCTAGGTTGAGCTGTACATCTTGATCAATTGTTAGCTTGGCCTTTTCGTAGAATACTTGATTTCTCACCATAAGATTATGGGAGTGTTCGTGTGACGGCCGCGAAATGGTCAAGCTTTAATACTCGTATACTTTTGGTCATTATGGGGTTTGTATTGATAAAACCTATTTCGTTGCAGTCGCCGCCTAAAGTATTTATTAGTTTTACTAGCAGATAATTTTAATGAAACTGCCAATTATATTTGACTGTATTATTAACTAAGAAAAATAAACACTACTAATTTTCATAAATGGATTTTAAATCGAAAGGCCAATTAAATGGAGGGGGGGGCAACATTGCTTACACTATATTATCATTAAGTATAGAATATAAAACGTATGGAACGGAATCTTCTCATTAAAAGCGCAATATTTCTATGACGCACTTAATAATTATTACCAAGCGTACACTACAATACTTAATCACTCAAGAAAATAACAGATTTACTTGGCCGCGAGATTAATGGTACCTACTAATAAACATTTTCTTCAGCAATATCTTTTACTAACAGAAATATCTTACCTACAGTAAGTTGTTTGTGTGTCTAATTTATCGATATTTGGGTGTTTGCGTTTAATTATTGCTAATTTGCTGTATGATGAATGATGATGACCAATTTTGGAATAAGGGGTCCATTTGCGGAATATTTGACTTTAAAATGCTAATTTTAGTTAGAGTCAAGTGTCCCCCCTTGCCGGCAATACGGTTGGAATGAGACAAGTGAAAAAATTCTCAAAAATAGGTTATAATATTTATTTACAAGTAAAACTGTCACGACTATTTTAGCATAAGTAGTTGATGAGTAATAGTCGATAAACTTACTACTTCGGAAGTTTCAGAACCCTACATTGCGCATAGCCTGACACGCACTTGATTGGTTTTTCGAAGTCATTAAAAAAAATACTATTTATTTTATCAGTGACGAGTAACCGTCCTCGCTTTGCTTCAGTTTTCATATTTTTTTACACCTTGGGTTTCATTACTGGAGTTTTATTAGGGATCCCTGTTGTTTTTGAAAATATAGGGGATAGTTCTTCTCAACAGTGAAAGAATTTTTCAAATCGGTTCAGTAGTTTCGGAGCTAATTCAATGCAAACAATCAAATCTTTCTTCTTTATAATATTAGTATAGATAAAATTTGACATCAAAGAAAATGTTGTCGTCTTCACTGTGGAAACTTGGGGAATTTTTACGTAACATATATGACAAAATAATCGAATAGTGTTTCTGCGACCTTAGACCCCTTTCTACTTATCCTATAAAAGAATGTTCAAACGAATCTTATTGAAAACCGAATCACGTAAGCCGTAAAATAAATTTCTTGTACAGCTTATGTAGGTACAGGACAGCGGATTATTAGGGCCACGCACGCATTTGTTTTAGGTAGGAGATAGGTAAATACTAAATACTCTAACAATGCCAGACATTATTTCTTACTAGCGCTCTGCTCGTGACTCTCCCCGCGTTTTCCGGAATAATAAGGTAACAAACATAAAAAAATACAGTAAAAATTCAAAATTCAAAATATTTTATTGATAAAAATTAAAAACACATTACATTCACAAGTCGCAAGGGTCTTGCACTTGGTTCATCACCTGTATTACAGGTACCCCGCTCATCCACCTAGACAGTATACAGTGTTAATCAACAAAATACAGCATTAACATTTTGATATTTCGTATATATGTGTGTGTATATGTACTTATGTGTGTGTGTTTGTGTGTGTGTGTGAGTGTGTGTATGAGTCGAATTGAATACCTCCTCCTTTTTTGAAGTTGGTTAAAAAAAGTTACGCCAGTTGAAGGTGTTCGAGACACTCCCTCGAACACCCCCTGGTGTTGCCAGTGATCATAACGGCTCCTTGACGTAGTGGTTTACTATTGGCCTGATTCAAAAACTCAAAGAGCGCAACGGACTAGGGAGCGGACAAAAAAGAAGAGGTATGTATTCTTTTATGTTTATGTTTGTTACCTCAGAACTTTCGATTGGTTGAACCGATTTTAATGATTCTTCTTTAATCGTAAGCTGGTGCCTGTCGTGTGTTAAGTTGTTACTAATTTTGAAGACGGCTATTTTTTGTCAAGAATTACCTAGCACAAGGTCCTCTCACAATGCTACGGACGGGTGAACACGACGAAACTATAAGGGTTCAGTTTTGAATACGGAACCCTAAAAACTAAACGTGTGGTGAAGGTATCCAGCAGTCGACTCACCTTACAAATTACAAATTCATCAGGCATTTTATCTCAAGTCAGTATTCAGTAGTGCTCAGTGGTTCACAACGACCCGTTTCAATTCTCAGTCGAATCTTGTACTAAACGCATTCTTATTCAGACCACGGTTACCTCCATACGGTGCCTAAAATGTCGCAACATAATTCGCTAGGTAGCCTGGATTGGGTTTATAAAGGTGAAATGTTAAACAGGGACCGAGTTTATCCTACTAATATTATAAACTAGCTTTTGCCCGCAGCTTCGCCCGCGGTATAGATAGATTTTTCACAAATCGTACTTACTTTTACTTAGATGTATCATTTGATAGCGTGATTCAGAACTTGCAAATGAATTTTATTAACGCCATCTATTAACAACATCCGGATCTAAATATCTAGCAACTAACAAAATATCGATCTCCCCATGGGGATGCATTTACCGCGGTAAAAAGTAGCCTACGTTACTCTCCACCCTCCTCACTATCTCCACACACAAAAACCATACCATATAACAGCTTCGTTGCGACGTGAAAGACGGACAAACAAACAAACACACTTTCACATTATAATATTAGTATGGATGTGAAAGTTGTGAGGATTTATGAATGTTTTTACTCTTTCACGTAAAAACTACTGAACGGATTTTCGTATTTAACACACAGGTAGACCATGAAATAAGATATATTTAAAATATTATTTGTTTAATGTTATTTCTTGGTTGTTGAGTAGGGATGAGCGCTACAAACCTTATAATCAGAGATGGGTAATTTACGGTTCACGTGTGAGGGTCAGAGATATAATCTAGATCAGCTCAATTTTTTTGTTCTCTCTTTTCTCTTGGTCAGCAACGCATCGATGGTTCCTTCTTTATTACTGGGTGACAGAGCCCTTACCATCAGGTGCCTGGTTTGCTCGTTTCTCGTTTGTTTGACCAATGTATATTGGTGCTATAAGTAAGTTTGCGTTTTAATCATAATTTGAGTTAAAAGCACGTAAATTATGCGTATCGCCTCAATGCAACTTGCCCTGTCACAAAATTTAAAATTCTGCAATATTATATTTTAATTTTATAAAATATTTGTAAAATTCTACAACTTTATACTGAGCTGTGAGGGCAGCTTGGCTTTTTCTCAAAATGTCCGTTGTTCTGCAGCGCCTGCAGCTCAACAGCTCAATTTGAACTGAATATTTGAACTGGTTCAGAGCTGAGATACACCTTTAATTATAATTAAGTTTTAATTTCGAACACCGTAACTAGTTTTAATAACTAGTTACAAAGAGACAACTTAAGCGAGAAAGCTAAGGTATACAGACTTAAGTCCTAAAATAACCTGACACAAGATTTTCTGCTTCTTGATCCGTGAAATTGAAAAGGTGACTTGTTTATGTTTAATTAAGTTTAGAAACTTCAATTTATATAGTACTAATAAACATCCAATTTTACGTCTTTAACTTGTTTAGACGGTATTGTTTCGTCTTCGTCTTTTGATATTTCTGTAATTTAAGTGAAGGAGACTTATCAAATGATTTCGAGTACTGACTTTAAACATACAACTTGTTACATAATGAAATTAAGAAATGATAGGTAGTTTTGCGGATAGAATTTTAGAAGAAGCATCCTTCTAGCAAAGGTACATATATTATATGAACACTTTTGTATTATATATTTTTATTATACACATCATCAAAATAAATAAGAAAGAGAGACGAAAAAAGAAAAAAGAAAGAACTGCTTCTCATGCTCCCAGCCGGAACACGACGAGTCGTTTGGCAGCTGACTCTTGCTCAAAGGTGTTAGCTATCCAGGCGAACCCTATGGAGAAATAATAATAGTAATAATGGTATTAATTAAACCAATATTACCAATATAATCCCTCCGAGGGCCCTACCCACCAGCTGGGCGGATTTAGTCACCTCTTACGACACCCATCCGGCGTGGCATTAGGTTTAGTATTCTAAAGCCGCCCCAATACGGCTAAAACGTTGATAGTGTTCTCATGTTATTACTGTTTCGCTGTAGTCAGTTATTTTTTTGTTAAAAGTTACTTTAATAAGTAAGTATGCTCGCCATCATACTTACAATCAGGTCTGATTATAGTCTGAATACATTAACTCTACTTATCATACGTAAAACACCCGGTAAAACAGACGTAACTTCCGACGCACTTATAGCAAGTAAGAAACGCAACCGGCAATAAGAGTAGGGACGTACAATTAAACGACATGACGTCACACGGGAAATTATGGCGGACGAATGGCAGTACAATTTCTCAAGAGACCAGCATTTGAAATAATACGCTCAGGTTTTAATTTTGTTTTTTAACTCTTAAGATTAAACTTAGTTATTGATTTTCCCCGTAACTGCATGTCACGAAATATCTATAGTTTACAGATTTAGATAATAATATTATAACTTAATAAATTTCAATCAAAACATATGAAAAAAAAATCATGGCAAAAGATGAAAAAAAAGAACCGAAGGTCTCAACAAGATAAGAACGACGGTATAGATTTTCATGCAATTTGAGACATTTCATGTACGAGTAAGTGGGTCCATATATCGGCTTAAAAATACCCTTGTACCCGTATCCAATGATACTATAATCTAAAAAGAGGTAGATATGTCACTAGCGCGCCGACGATGAAGAGCGTAAGAACAGGCAATTGACCGTTCTGTATGTAGTCGCTCTGTCAATACAAGATGACGTTGAGTGACTTTCGAAAAATGTTTGTAACAAACCTACTTCGAATAAAACTAATTTCATTTCATTTCACTTCAGACGATACGCAGTAATACGCACGCTTTTGTTGTGGTCAGAAGTGCTTGACATTTGACATACAGCGTTAAAATGCCTTCGTGTATTATACCAATGTGATTTTTGGTTGATTTGTAAGGGCATAACGTATCTATATATTTTTTTTAATTATCATTGCCCGTATCATAGTCAATTATAATTTGCATTATAATAATTATTATAATTACATTATTCTAATCTAATCTTTCAATGTATTCAGGTCACGTTTGACCCTGAAAACCCTTGGCAATATAATAACACCAGGAAGGATCCCGGAAGATGAAAATAAACAGTATCCCGAGGGAACAGGGAACAGGGAGCATTACTGGAATTGTGGCCGGAGGCGAGCGTGCGATATATGAGGGGAAATGAATAAAATTGTTAATACAATTTTGTACCTGAGGGCATTTTGGCTTTGTTGGGAAAAGGTTAGATTTCCGGGTTGAAAACAAACTTAAAATTTTTTCATTTTTAAAATGATTTTCGAAGATTTTCTTATGCTACGATTACCTATAACGTGACACATATTATGTGGTCACAAGAATTGAATATACTAATAGTGCAAATTGCAAGTATATATATGAGGATTACAGAATGTCTGGCATTCGTTCACACAAAAACTACAAAACAGATATTTATGAAATTTAGCACAGAGGTAGACCATCTGGAGAGTCATCCTCCTTCTCTCGTAGATATCCTCAATGCTGAGGGTCAAGGGTGGAATAACAGGGTACTTATTGTCATGAAAAATGCGGGCAGAGCGTTCGCGGTAGAACAATAAATACCCCAACTTAACCGGTCCAGTAGATTCAGAGGAAGTAGTTTGACAGACAGGCAGACGAAATGATCCTGTAAGTCGCCTTTTATCATCCTGGGGTACCAACCTCTAAATAGAAAAACTATAGAAAAATGTACATTACTATCTATCGACTCCTACTGTTAGTAAATTGATTAGTAAATAGGTAAGGCCCGAACTAATAAACTGATTCCAATGTAGTTAAAGTGAAAACTTCTTTACGGCACGTTGGGCATTTTGGAGATGGTATGAAATCATACAGTTCGCGACCGGTAACGATATTTCATTTACTATACTTAAACTTACCTTAAAAACGAATAAAACATCTATTCACTACTAGCATGTAGAAACAAGTTATTAAGGAAACCCTTTCGAAGATACATCCATGTTTTCCTCGATAATTTGCAAAGGGATTATTTTATGATCCCTTAGACCTCCCAGGACCTTCAAGATCCCATTACGTCACTTGTTTTGTATAACTAGAAAAGTTTTGGAATAGCATAATACGTCGATAAGTATGACCTTTTTGCCTACCTAATCCAATGTCCAACGAAGCCTTTTAGGGGCTTTTACATCCCTTTTCCAAAAATCTTAAGCTTAACCCACCCACGTCCTAATTTAGATCCTATTAATCAACGGTCACTGATTAATAAGTTTGGGATTATTAATTGCGAACTAGATAAGGGTTTTAAATGCAACGGGAACTCACGATTCGTATTTAAAAAAAATACGTACTTTATTACTATGGTTACTCATGCGGGGTAAAGTGCGGATTAGCATACTTCACATTCATATTCCAAAATTATGAAGAACTCTCAACTGCGCAGGTCTCCTAAATTTAATTTTCCTTAGAATGTTCCATAGCACATGACTCTGATTACTTAAAATTAGAGGAGTTGTTATTGAACTCATTATTTTATATGCCAAAACGCTAACTGCCCTAACTAACCAATCTCGACTTAAAATAAATTTTTAATACCACTACTTGTCTACTTCAATTATATTCCGGTTACTTTTGTCGTTCTACAAGGAAATTAACGACGAAAAATAACATAAAAATCTTGCTATTCGCAAATGAAATATGGAAGCTTCGCAACCACCTCCTTAGCGCGTGAAAAGAATCGTTCTGAAAAATGCAGTTTTAAACATTCTGTTTCACTGATCTTTTAAGAGATGTCCGGCGATATTTCACTAACTCTAATTAATATTGTAAGATTAGCTTTGAAACAACTGTACCTAAGTGTTGTATCAAGTTATGCTTATTGAAAAAGTGCACTGTCATCAGAACTCACAAATTGTTTTAAAATATTTTGAACCCCTTAGGATAAGAGGAAGTATACTTTTTAAGCTTGCAAGCTAAATTAGAACTACTTCCTCTCACACTTCACAATATCGTATATAGCTTTGGTCCAGATGACCATGCATTTTCATGATAATGGTGATATGACTCTCAGGGTTGGCTCCAGGTGAGGACACTCCATTCAAATAATAATTCTCAAATATCTTCCATGAATATTAAGCGGGATATTATAGATAATGATGAATGATAATGATGATGGTTCATTAATCATTTTCATCATTAACTTACCGTGGAACTACGAGTTTGATTAGTGAAATTACAGAATTCCCACGTAACGCAGCGATGAATGATAACTGACAGAATTTTAAGCATCATTACAATATAAAGATATAAAAAGGGTCGGGCTATTATCTTTACAAAAAGATTCCCGAATTGAGGTACGAGGTCGTTAAAGCTGTCTATTCACGAGACCCATGGGACGTGCTCAAGCGGCCATCTTTGCTATGTTTGCCTTCCGCACAATTATGTACTATATTTCATCTTTTTGTGAACTACCCTCTGTTTATTTTCAGAATAGACTCGGAAAGCATTGAACTATTATTTATAGCATATAACTATAGTATGTACCGACACCGCGAACCCGATGTTTGCGCAATGAACTGTAGCCAATTGGCTACAGTTTTCAGAGGATTCGCGAGGAGGCGCGATACTAATTTGGTTCGCGATGTCTTTTCTGGTACTTTAGTACATTATACTTCAGTGGGATTAAGCTTAGGTTTTCGTAAGAAGTTTACTTTAATATAAATCTGGACGGCAAGCTTCGAAGGTACCTGAAGACAATGATCCATCCATCATCCATCCATTAGCCCTTGGAGCTTCACTGCTGGACACAGGCCTCCCCTAACTTGCGCCACTCTGACCGGTCCTGAGCCTTCTGAATCCAGCGGATGATCGCTGTCTTCTTCAGGTCGTCAGTCCACGAAAGACAATGATATTATAATGTAAAAAAGAGGTAGATATGTCACTAGCGCGCCGACGATGAAGAGCGTAAGAACAGGCAATTGACCGTTCTACTCGTAGTCGCTCTGTCCATACAAGACGATACGCACGCTTTTGTTGTTATCAGAAGTGCTTGACACTTGACATACAACGTTAAAATGCCTTCGTGTAATAAAACCAATGTTATTGGTGTGGTGACTAGTGAAACAAAAGATAAACATTTGTGTGTTGTAGCTCTTTTCGGAACAGATTTTTTGGTTGATTTGTAAGGGCATGACATACCTATCTACCTATATCTTGTTGTCTCGAAAAACGCGGGATAACCGCGATCAGAGTGCTAGTTGATAAATAACACAAAAATTATGTGTAATAAAATTTTTTTATCATGCCTTTCTTACCTCTTTGCTGGCATACAGTATAATACCTATAGAATCAGTTTCTAGTGCCTATATCCATACAGATCAACAACAATTGATTCCATAATTCATTTCATGACGTTGATCTATCGTTTTACATTGCAACGCGAACTCATCCATCATTTAAACTCAAACAGGTGTTACTCCCATCCGCTTGAATCCGGGATACAATGGAAGTAATAGAACGTCATTCTTTCCACGGGATTCTATGGAGGTGATTAATGGAATGTCACCACGAGATGGCAGCAGAATTGCATTTTAAATCTAGAAAATCATAATTCTTTTATACAGGGAGATAGAGAAATCATAGCAACGACAGCAAATAACTTCAAAATAATACTTTTGTAACGCTATTTTGTTTGAAAAATTCAAATCAGTCCATTGATAACTTTTCGAAATTATTTCTACAAACATACGGAAATTGAGTTTTATCTTTTTCGTAACAAAGTTTTTTGAGTGGCACTCATAATGTATGTAGAGCCAATGAGACTCCGTACAAATTATCATGGTTCAACGCAGCAATCTCATGAACGGCAGTTAGTAAGAGTTTTGATGGCTTGTATCACAAACTTTTCTTCTGTATTATGAGATGTTTCACGGAGAGCATTTCAGATCCAAGGAAAGCATCTATTCCTTCGGGATGGATAGTTGTAAACTATCCATGGACATTTGGACATGACAATAGACATTGCCTTGGCTGGTTTCCAGTATATTCTGTTAGATACGTACCTACTTAATAAACGTAAGAATGTCATATCATCATAGGATGGATGCTTTCTCACGCTTGCTTGTGATGCCTTCAGTGTTACTGATTCCAGTGGCCAAGGGTAATCTCGTCTGTTGAGCCAGCTATTCACGTAAAATATTTGTCTGTCTCAGATCTCTTCCGCAATATGATTTCTTAATTGCATGCTGGATCAATTACTAATCTTATTACTTAATTTCATAGCCAAAGTTTCGCTGACTCGAAGAGCCTTAAAGTTATTAAACTATGCAACCGCAGCTAGAGTTGCGTGAATTGTGCACAGTACTGGCTAACTTTACTTTTCTGCTTACATTCTGATACAAGCTTTGTCCGTGGCTTTGCCCACGTTTCCCGGGATAATAAGTACCCCATAACTTATTCCAGATAAGTTGCGCACGAACATAACGCATAACGTAGCGTAACGTAACGGAGAAAAGTTGATTTTACTCCCCGTAAATCATACCCCGGGCTTATAAAATCGATTCTTAAGGAGTAGTAAACTCCAAAAATGAATCGCTTTTAATCACGATCCGAAAAAATGTAATTCATCTTATTTTACCGTACCAGTTTACCTTTGGCCCCTTCTACTACTCTAATCTATTACAAAAAGCATTTACTCATTATCTTGTGGTTAACAATTTGGTATCAAAGTGGTTGTGTCAAATTAACAAAAGACCAAACACAAGTAATTCAATTAGAAATTTAACATCGAGAGTGTTGCGAACATTCCTGCGAATTCCTTTAAGTAAATTGATGCTGTTTAATAAAATAAAGACAAGACCAGCGATGACAAAGATAAATAAACGCTGCAGAGGTATCACATACGATAAGGAGAGGACAGAGGACTTGGTTAAAGCTAAAGTCTAGAATCAACCGCGAAAAGATAAGTGGAGTGAACAATATAAACGAATTGTTTAAGAATACAAAGAAATAAAAAGAACTAAGATCTTCTTTCTTTCTTCTTCGATATTGCTAATTACATCATGGTACCTATCCTCCATAACGAAAAAGGAGTTGTAGGTAGAAGACATTGAGTAACTAATCGAAAAAAGAGAACTTACCCGTTGGCCACTAGCAAGAGAGGAAATTCGTATGCGTACCTACATACGTATCGTTTGAAAAAAAAATGATTCCCATCTGGCCAAAAATAGTTGTAATTGTATTTATTAATAGACCAATTACTTTTGATTTGTTTTACTACATTTTATGTTAGCAATTAGGTGGAAACTATTACACTAATGTATGTTACCCGTTACCCGGACCCCGAAACTCACGTTAGGGCAAGCAATTATTCTTCCTCATTAATTCTGGCTCGACCGGTTAGTAAATATGAATTGTTTTGACTTGGAATACATTAAGCGATAATTTGATTGGATAAACCCACTAGTATAATATTTTGTTATTGGTATGTAATTGGTCTAAAAAACTTTGTTCGTGGCAGGGGTACGCCGCGGCCCCACTTGTTTTATTTCTTATGCACACACCACACTCACGCGAGAATCTCGCGAGAAGGCGAGAAAAACACGAGAAACGTGAATGTGGAACCGATTCACATAATCTTCGCAGGTTCTTTTTTCAGGCGCCGAGATTCTTGACGAGATTCTCGGCGAGATTCTTGCGTGAGTGTGGAGCGCGCATTAATGCAATGGACATCATAATAATGTCTTTTTGATTTATTTTGTTCAAGGTTGGGGACTTTTGTCCTCCGCGGACAAAAATACCTCATCTTCGCAGCACTCAACTGCGTGGAGTCCCTTACACTCCAAGCTTAAGCGTCAGATATTCAATAAAGAACACTTCTGTACCATTTTACTCTTCTCTATGATCAAACATACCGTCTCGTCCTCGTCTGAGATCAATGTCCAATTTTCATATTATTTCACGGTGAATATCATTTTCGTCCTTATAATAATACCGTTTTAGCATATTATTGCCTCAACGGTGGCACGTGTCAAATTATATTCATTTATCTGGAAGTTTTTGTTGTATATTTATATTTTACGTACTTTACAGTAAAGGACAAAGTATGTTATCGCTTACTTAAGATATTTATGCCCGTATTCATAAATAACACTGCGAGGTCTAACAGTGCTTGCGAGTGCATAGCGTCATCAAAACTATTTCATAATACTTCCGTGAAATCCATCGCTATGCGTTTGTCGAAATCAAAAAAGTAGCTACAGCTATTTTACCGAGCGCGTAGTGTTTATATCAAAACAGAAAGAAAGGATCGATTGTTTTTACTGCCATGTTTGTCTTTTATATTTTTCAAACTAAAGTGAAGTTTGTCGCATCAAATGGACCAATTACAGGGCTGTATAACAGCACTATGCGTCCGCTCAGCCAAGTAATACTTAACTTTTGACTGTGAAACAGATGGCTCGACATAACGAACCTACTGAGGAATAGCGTACCTACTTTATATTACATTGCTTCCTTACTTAGCCAAGGGTCATTTTTGAATACGGTGGTTAATCCATTTTGAGTGTATTTTACATGAATAGATGACAAACGAACACATAAGCTTAATGTTAAGTGAGTTAAGTGGTCTTGTTGGACATAGGCGTCTCCTAATATAGGCCATTCTCTCCAGCCTAATTTTTCCTATTCATAGGAATTCAGTGGATGTTGGATACGGCTCAGATTATAGAGACAGTCCCATTGTTTATTAGATCAGGCATAGACTCGCTGATTGGAATTCAGCATCAAACGATTATCAAATTAGTCTGGAATTCGCAACGGTGCTAAGCGAATAGCCGTTTCTTAATTGGACGACACGATGACGACAGTTTTATATTTCAAGTGGTGCTGCTAAACAGCTGAAAATGCTTTAATCTTTCAATAATACCGGTCACTAAAACTTTTACTGGTTACCTTTAGGGTCATTCACACAACCTGTTACCATTTATTTTTTTGACTATTTAGCATTAGGTATTTTGTTGACTAGTGACAAAAAAAACATTATCGACTAGGTATGTTGCAAATACCTTTCGTTAGCCCAAGTCTTTATTATAAAAATATATCCTTACAATTATTTAAAATTTTTATGTAAGTTTGTCTTGCTTTAAAATAAAAAAAATACCATACAAATTTTTAGTTTCTAGTGTTAATTTTTTTGGTTTTGTTGACATAAAAATTGTGTTAGCTGCTACTAACCATAAAAGTTGTATACGCCTTAGAAGACAAATCACACTGGATGGATGTACTTTAGTTATCAATGCATAGTGATAAGTCAATGGTGTATCTAATAAAGATAAATAAATTATTGTAAATTATAAGGGTAACAAAGAATAATTTCCTCGGAAGCGATATTATAACAGTATTCCAGCAACCAATATTATTTGAGACAACATTGCGGTTTGTTTTTATATCTCCGCTGTTCTACCATCCTAGAATGAGGTAGATTCACTAGCATTTTCCGGGTGTATTTTTAACATTTACTCATCTTTGAATTTAAACTCCGAAGTTATAATATGAATGTAACGAAGTTACAACTGTCATTGCGAAGTTAAATAGCGAAGCGACATAGACACTCATTTAAAACGCTATTTGCACTTAAATTGTAGGCGTAGAAATAGAACAGTAAACTAAATTAAATCAGAATAAATACTAAAATGGTTAGTAAATAACTACATGGGCGATTATGTGTGGGTAATAACGCGTCGTCAACATTTTCGAAAGGGACGTTTTACAGATGCCACAACGTTTTTTCAAAAGGTGTTTTTCGCTCATTTTCGGTCTTTAAACGTAACATAAATAAAGACAGCGCCGTTAAAGTCCTTTTAAACCTTTCACGTGAGTCACGTGTAAGGAAACCCGATCCTACGGGAACCATTATTGCTTGTAATGAGATTGTCTCGTTTCCGTAACAAAGTTATGCCAACAATAGCTTATTCGCTACAAAGTTAACAAACTCCTATCAGTGAGATAACATGCAACAAGGTTCTAATAATTCAATATGTCAAGCTTCTATTGTAACTTGTAACTATTATGCCTGGTTTGGTTATTGATAGAGAAACTAAACATAATTATTACATTTATGATTTACTCGATTGTGACGTCTATGTTTATTCATTAAACATTTCTGTATTACTATAAATTGCTAACTATACGTTTTGGTTTATACAGGCAGAAAAGGGGGTCAAAAATACCCCACTAGTACATATATTTTAAACGTAAACAAATTCAACTCCGCCACGATTTCAATAATGGGTAGGTAAATGTAACGTAGGACTTACCTCTAGCAGGTATAGGTTTATGAATTAATTTTATGGCTGTAACAAAACCGTTTCAAGCATTAAATTATGACAGATTTTTTTTTCATAAATGACTATCTACGGCTACTTTAGCCTAAAAGTCTTTATTACCGAATAAAAACCAAATGTTTCACGCACACCTGTTTCATACCGTGTCAAGATGTACGAGAATGTCAGCGTGATACAAAAAATGTTTTAATATTGTATGACACTAAAGTCAGGTAAGTAAATGGGGAATCCTACTAATATTATAAATGTGAAAGTTTGTGAGTTTGGATGTTTGGATGTTTGGATGTTTGGATGTTTGTGTTTCAATCACGCAAAAACGGCTGATCGGATACAGATGAAATTTGGCACACATATAGTTTAATACCTAGAATAAAGTATAGGGTACTTTTTATCCCGAGATATTGATCTGTTCCCGAGGGAGAAGAAGTAAATTTAATGGTAATAGGAAAACGGTTTTGACGTTTTTCTTCACAGTGACATTAGAAAACTCAAAACAGTTGATTGATTAAATTACAATAATTAAAGTTCATTGTTTTAATATGTTTATTAACAAACATATAAAAATTTTGCGGTAAGGCACATTGTGATAATTTTTGTCATACGATGGAAGCTTTAGTAGCTATCGATCTCGTATAAAATCAAATAAAGCCAACAAAGCATTTTTTACGCAAAATTAGGCTGCTTTCACATCAGCGTTTGTCGAGCGTTCCTCGCGCCCAACGCTTGATCAATGAGCTATAAAAAATAATTATTTCACGTAGAAGAAATACTGTAGCTTATCAAGGTGTTCCTAGCTCTCAATATGAGGTGCGATTGAAATATTATAATGTGTACCGCATCAGGTTTAATTAATTGCATAACATCATCAAATTTGGTTTTTAACAATCGTTAATATCTACCTATATATTTTTATTTACTTTATAGAAATAAATATTAATTTTGTTAACCTATTTAGCAAATCATTATTCAAGTGTGTCGGATGAACGCGTATGCTTATAAAATCCTAGTGTGGTGAGGGCCTTACGTCAAGATCGGCCTTATGTCAAGATTTCTTTATTTTTCTATTGCTTTGCATGCATATATTACCAGTGCTTTTTAGCGAAAACTACAAACTTTCAATAAGTTTTTAATGAACAAGACCAATGAAGAAGTATGGAATGCTTTTAGATAGGAATAGTTTCGTTGTTTATGAAGCGATTTTCATGATTTTTTTATTGTAGATATTGGGAATTTACTCAAGTTGGTCCTATTATAATATATATGAAATGATGGATTTTGGAGACAATGAGTGAGCTTCTTAATCGTAGGGAATAACTGAACCGTGTTTAAAAATGTTATCTGTTTTTGTCATTGACATCGTCCATGTTGACATCATTATCAATCGTTGACATCGCCAAGTATGGTGGTGTATCTTAGAGAAAAAAATATGATTCCTCAACGGAACAATTGAAATAACTAAACAATTTTTAAAACTATTTGTTGTTCGTAATATTGGCTTCAACCCATTAATGGCCCTCTAGGCACGGGTCTCTCCTCTTCAGTAGGCCTAGAGCATACTCCACCACGCTGCTCCAGTGCGGATTGGTGGAGGGGTTAGTGGCCAACCCGAGTGTCGGAAGTTTTCAAACCGCCCGAGGGCCTCCGACATGGCTTAACGACTGTTATCTTATGATTTCAACTGGGACCGACGGCTTTACGTGCACTTCGAAGCACGGAAACGCTCAAGAAATTTTTGCCACTAGCGGTCACCCATCCAACTACCGACCGCGCCCGCTGTTGCTTTTAACTTTGTCGATTACATAGGATCGACGCAAGCCGCCGCAGCGCCGGCAAGTTCGTAAAATTAACACTGCAAAACCAGACGCACAGAAAAATAGACATTTTGAAGTGAAAACTTCTTTAGTACGGGGGTGATTTGAAATTCGATGAAACAAAACTGTCCAGTGGAGACTGGAGTTGAGTGGAGACTGGAGTTGAGTGGAGACTGGAGTTGAGTGGAGACTGGAGTTGAGTGGAGACTGGAGTTGAGTGGAGACTGGAGTTGAGTGGAGACTGGAGTTGAGTGGAGACTGGAGTTGAGTGGAGACTGGAGTTGAGTGGAGACTGGAGTTGAGTGGAGACTGGAGTTGAGTGGAGACTGGAGTTGAGTGGAGACTGGAGTTGAGTGGAGACTGGAGTTGAGTGGAGACTGGAGTGGAGTGGAGACTGGAGTGGAGTGGAGTGGAGACTGGAGTTGAGTGGAGACTGGAGTTGAGTGGAGACTGGAGTTGAGTGGAGACTGGAGTGGAGTGGAGTGGAGACTGGAGTGGAGTGGAGTGGAGACTGGAGTGGAGTGGAGTGGAGACTGGAGTTGACTGGAGACTGGAGTGGAGTGGAGTGGAGACTGGAGTGGAGTGGAGTGGAGACTGGAGTGGAGTGGAGTGGAGACTGGAGTGGAGTGGAGTGGAGACTGGAGTGGAGTGGAGTGGAGACTGGAGTGGAGTGGAGTGGAGACTGGAGTGGAGTGGAGACTGGAGTGGAGTGGAGACTGGAGTGGAGTGGAGACTGGAGTGGAGTGGAGACTGGATTGGAGTGGAGACTGGAGTGGAGTGGAGACTGGAGTGGAGTGGAGACTGGAGTGGAGTGGAGATTGGAGTGGAGTGGAGACTGGAGTGGAGTGGAGACTGGAGTGGAGTGGCGACTGGAGTGGAGTGGAGACTGGAGTGGAGTGGAGTAGTAAAACCTACAATTATCATCTTCCCAAAATTTTATTCATCTCATTATCTTGAAAACAATTTTTTTTAAGGTTTCACTTCTATCACGTGTGAATAGCACACATTTTTTTTTAAATTATAAATTAATGTTTGACTGCAATCCTACCAGATGGTAAATAGCGATGTAGTCTTGGTTTATTATGGGATCTATTTAGTACATGAATATTTTCATGCCTTTCATACTTTAAGTATGATGATGATGATGTTTCGCGATGACCTGCGATGATTGCCAGGAAATACTTTTAATTTTAAATCATAGTTTAACGATATAACAAACTGCTACTTCATCTGCGTAAATAAGGTCCACAGACAATTGAATAATTTGAGAGATGACACATTCACCTTACGGACCATGAATCATATTTTTGACTACGGTATCGTGTAATTTTTTATCGATACGGTCGATGTGGCTAGGACACTACATATAATTTTTATCTACTAAAATATATGTATGGGGCAACCTCGCTCTTGCTACTCTATGGAGTATGGAGTACATAAAACACTGAGTCTCTTCGTTTCGTTTCATTTCAATGCCCTTAAAGAAAGAAGGAATAATATCTTTAAACGCACCCCACGCTTTTATTACAATTACACGATTCTTAATTCAAATTTATTGTCTGTTTTTTTTAGTTGAAATTCTATAAAGCGTGTTTTTTAGTTTTTTTTTAAAACAATTATTTATATTTTCTGCGCATAGTAAAATTTACACGCTTTGTTAATTTTGTCCCTTTTTAGAAGCTTGTGGCTATTGAGACTCGCGAGTTGTGACTAGCATCATACTCTAGCAACAGCCCGTCTCAGTCATTCTTTTTCATGAGCATGTTGATAACGTCATTTACCTGCCTGTTTCGGCGTAGCAGCTCTCAAGCTGGCTGAAATTATTCCTCACGACGTTCTCTTTCATTTTTACAACCCCTCAAGAGATTGCTGGGACGCCAAATTACGAACATGTTGCTGGTATCGATGATGTGCCTGTTTAGGAAGCTCTTAAGGTAGCCTGCTGCTGAACTTATGCCTCACGACATGCCCTATATTTTTTTTTAATCCTTAGCAGAACTTGCTAGAACGCGAAATAATAAGCATATTGTCGACATCAATGATATACATTCTTTGGGATGAAAAGCAGGATACTGTAAGTTTATTCACAAACATCCAAACATCTAGGTATGTATACCTAACATCTAAAACATCTAAATTTTAGTAGGATCAGGATCTAATTCTAAATTCACGCGGACGAAGTCGCGGGTAGAAGCTAGTGTGTTAATAAATTTGCTTATCCTTGTACTGAATTCTATTACGCCTGTCACAGTGATTACTTTGTTCGTGTGACGTCATGATTTCATGGTGTACATTTATTTATTACGTCGACAAAGTAAAACCTTAAATAAATAAAATCTGAAACATTAAGTTTCGAAGAATTATTTTATGTAGTTTAAGGGACACCTAAATGCCAGGTAAATATTTGCTTTTGGAAATGTAAAAAATTCAACACAGTTCTGGTATATTATAAAGATTTGAAGGAATAACTACCACAGCCAGGTAAGCTTAACAAGTTAACGAGACAGTCGATGAACTACGGGACCCTACAGCGCGCAGCCTGTCACGCACTTGACCGGTCTTTTCATCCTATTGTTTCATTTCTGTCCAAAGTTAATTTCTTTTCAACAAGCATCGTACGGATGAACGATCTCTCAAGCGATTTTATGAACGTCTCATGTTTTAAAATCCAATAACGGTCTCAATTGCCAACCAGCTCCGCAATATGAATTATGAAGTGTAATTCTCTGGTAGAGTGTTCTCTTGACACGTTCTCTTACTTTTTATGTAGATACTAATAGACTTGGTTAGAATTTATTGGACTTCTGTTGACAACACACACACGTGCATACACACACACACACACATTTATAACTATACTTATAGCACCCCTCTTTGCGTCAGGGTTCAAAAACAAAAAAAAACGCTAATACACTCATACCCCCTCTTTGAATCTTAGTTGGAGGGAACTAGATTCCATATTGGTCTCGTTTGTAACAAAAAGGGTGTCAGTATGAACGCAAGTAACGAATGTTTTACTTTGTTTATTTTACTTGTACCACGTATTTCATATAAATTATAGCTTTTTGTATTACTCCTTTATATAAACTTTATACTACGCAATATCTCAGACTCCTCTGTGCGTGCAATATGGTTAAAAAGGGGTACAAAATGTTTATCTTTAATAATGTGTGAAGGCAAGAATTTCTTAGAAAAATACCAGTGATTTCAAAAGGATGCAAGTCTACTGATTTAATATACTTAATTCACTTTGCTTAGTCGACTTAATTCACCTGTATGTTTAGCTGACTAATTCTACTAGCTAAAAGTAGACTTAAGACACCTGGATGAATAAATCCACCACCATGTTGAATAATAATAATAAGTAAAAAAGGAACCGTGTATTTACTTTTTAAGCTATTAATTTGTTTTAGCTTACACCATAGTACCTACTCATTGTAAGAAAACATAATACAATACGGGTACATTGGCTTTGTCTGTGATAACAATCCTAAGAAAGTAATAAGAGTGAATCCAGCCATTTTAAAGCGCAACTCTGTGTTAATTTGTCTAGCTTGACAAATGGTAGTGACGAGACATTAGTGAACAGGGAGCTCATCCCGTTATCCCGTTATCCCGTCATCCGGTCTCCCCGTCTCCACGGGATCCGTGATAAGTGCATTAAGCGTCCAGTTGTAAATGAAACGTGATTCTTAACTTTGTCATTTTCTTGTGAAATGACGGAGAATTTTTTTAAAGATGGTTTTTATTTATTTTTCTTGTGTTAAATATGAGAACAGGCTTTCAATAATCTAAATTTTACTAACAAAAAATAACCGACTTCAAAGTCTCAAAAACTACATAGTTGTCAGATCTCATTCAAATTTATGTGAGACCACATGACAAGCGCCTGCTTTCGATTAAAAAAAGAATCATTGAAATCGGTTGGCGTGATATTGAGTTATTCATCAATTTGTCGCGCACATCTTAACACAAATTTACGACTTATGTGGTTTTCCCATGGATGTCATCGTCAGATCTCAATAAAATTTATGTGGGACCACATGACAGCTACCAGCTTTCGATTAAAAAAAGAATCATCAAAATCGGTTCGCCCAGTCCAAAGTTCTGAGGTAACAAACATTAAAAAAAAAAAACAGTCGAATTGAGAACCTCCTCCTTTTTTGAAGTCGGTTAAAAAATTGTGAGTACCCGTTGCTTTTAAAATGTTTAGTCCCCGCGATGATATGGATTGTGTAATATAGCTGCAGTGTAGTAACAAATCATGAATTATATCAACGACATAACTTATGTCGTTTTCGCCTATTGATAGTACTGATGAAACAGTCATTTATCCTATGTATGTGAATTTACAAGCTTTCGCTCAATAAACACATTATCTAATATGATATCCAGTGGTCGTGGGACAGCTATGTATTAGAGAACCATCGACTAGAAGATGCAATCGATTCTCAAACTTATTCCTATTTTATCGCCCCTTTTTGCCTTATTTCTAGTCTACAACATCTAGTCCCGTAGTGATCATCTACAACATCTAGCCCCAATTTTTTATATGTGTGTGCGAAAATGTAAATAAAACACTAAATTAAGGTAAAAAGAAGAATCACACGTGTATAGTAAAGATTTTTTAATAGTTTTTTCTGTGTGTCTGTCGATGATCAACTTTTGAAAGAGTTAAAGCTAAGATTGTGGTATTTAACAATTTTATAACATAAATTGAAGTAAGTATTTAAATGTATTAGAAAACTTGTTCTAGAACTCATAAAAAATTACCTAACCTGAAATCCCCTTATTCAGTCCATAGTTTAGTTTTCAAGACTTCTATCACCCCCGATAAATTCTAACATTCTCAAGGGGGCTTTATCGTCTACTTTGAGAACAACTGGTCTAGCTGCCTGCAGCAAGATTATAGCTAATAGAAGATTGATAACGCGCGTATCGTATCAATTCTCGAGAGATGAATAGTCGCCATGGGGGCATTGGAGCTTGAAGTGTTAGCAATATTGCTTACAAGACGGATTTTATCCAGTTGATAAATCCGATAAAATTCTTCGTATCGTATCTATACATATAATAATACAGAAATAACTGGCTGATGAACATAGCATATATTAACGAAAAATTCCAAAAAGCCAAAACAATCAATTTTATAATTCTTATTATCTTTATATGTACAGTCGTTTGCTGGAGGTCTGCCTTAAAAACTGGTGCATTTTTCATCTTTATAATGTTGTTTTCATTCATCCATAGATCCATCCATCCACTACCTTTCTCAGGAAGATGATTTTGTGAAGCTGAGCTAACTTAAAAATTGTCAGAAAATTTGATCACAATTCGTCTAGCCGTTTTGGGATCCGTAACAAACAGACATAAAAACATTTTATTTTTTTATTTTTTTTACATATCACGTTGAAATATAGTTAATACACTTTTTTACACTTCTCGTATTGATAAGTTAGTTGCATGACTTATTTTGAAACTAGCTCTGGCTAAAACCGTTTTCTATTTGACGGAAAGTTGGTTAATGAAAACTTTTCTTTTCTTTCAATTTCCCGGCTGCGCCACCACCGCAGACTTTTGTATACTCCAGAGAGTTTTAGAAAATGTAAAGAAAACTTTATAAATGTATATCCCGAGAAAAACTAAATATAAATTCTGATTTCGCCTACACAAGAACGAAATTGGGTCGTTATAATTTTTTATCGTAACGATAGCTGTTAATTATTCGCGGGTTAAATTTTTTTTTAACAAAATTAATCAAACTCTATTTGACAATGAGATTAGATGAAGTCAAATTATAACTTACACTTGAAATTTCCCATTCCCTAGGGAACTTCAAAATAAAAAGCATATCTAAATAACACACTGCCTCAAAATATTTGTGTAAACATGTTATGTCAATTTATTATCTTTAACCGACTTCAAAAAATTCTCAATTCGACTATATTTTTTTATGAGTGTTACCTGATAACTTTTTACTGGGTTCTAGTGTTTGTCGTGTGATTCCATTTAAAGAGTGAGATCTGAAGAGTAGTTTTGAGTTATCCACAATTTTAAAGTTAGTTCTTTTTTAACCGACTTCAAAAAAAGGAGGAGGTTCTCAATTCGACTGTATTTTTTTTATGTTCGTTACCTCAGAACTTTGGACTGGGCGAACCGATTTTGATGATTCTTTTTTTAATGGAATGCTGGTGGCTGTCATGTGGTACCACATATTTTATTGAGATCTGACAATGGCATCCATGAGAAAACCATGTAGTCGTAAATTTGTATTAAGAATGTGCGCGACAAATGGACGAATAACACAATATCACGCCAACCGATTTCGATGATCTTTTTTTAAACGAAAGCAGGTGCTTGTCACATGGTCCCACATAAATTTGAACGAGATCTGACAAGTATTTTTTGAGTAACTTTGAAGATGGTTATTTTTTGTTAGTAAAATTTTGATTATTAGAAGAATTATTTGAGTTTTTCAGCCACAAACATAAGGAAGATAGTTTTTTTTTATATGTGAAATGGAAGATAGAAACTTAATGTCTACGTCGTGAAGTCTCTTATACAGTTTGAATCTAAATATATAGTTACGAGTTAAACGAGTTTACAATGTATTTTTATACGGAGAGCGTGCACTTTCTTGTAGGTAAGTCGCACTGCACTAAAACAACTTCTTTATGGTTCAAAAGATTGTCAAGAACTTTGTAGGTGTTTATATTCTACTCCTATACGTTTTTATGTAGAAAACCTAGTAGGATCTTTGCGTTCATAATAAAAAGGAAAATTTTCTGTTCTCATTTCAAGCCGTAATTACTTTAATTTGCATATGCAAATATATGAAAATACATTTCCTATTAAATCAGGCAGCGTAATTATGTACATAGATTACAATATTAATAGTTTGGCAGATAGTCTCTATTTACTTTATGTCAATAAACAACGTAAAAGTTGCGTAGACGACCATACCACCTGGTTGTTAGTGACCATCATCACATGGATCAAAGGGTTAAGAGTTGGGAAATTCGCACAAAATTAAAAAATTTGACCAATAACAATAACCGATAAGGACCAATAAAATTATGGAGGATATTTTCTCTCAATTCCCCATGGATTCCATTGTTAAATGTGGGACCAAAGATGGAAGTTTCGACCAAAAATATAATTTTCCATATCGGTTAATAAGGACGATGTTCTGCGGTAACAAACATTTAAGAAAATACGACCGAATTGAGAACCTCCTCCTTTCCTAACGTCACCGCGTCGGTAAAAATTGTGGTAGAATTCAACCCTCGCACCGCTTCATGCATTTTAGTAGTCACATTTAAAAAACTTTATACTTTATACTTACAAACTTATATCTTCTTTTAATGCATTAATAAGTAAAGAGTTTTTTCTAACTATTTTTTCACAAATATCTTGAACATCAGTTAGTTTTTAACCGACTTCAAAAAAAGGAGGAGGTTCTCAATTCGACTGTATTTTTTTTTTTTTTATGTTTGTTACCTCAGAACTTTGGACTGGGCGAACCGATTTTGATGATTCTTTTTTTAATCAAAAGCTGATGGCTGTCATGTGGTCCCACATAAATTTTATTGAGATCTGACAGTGGCATCCATGAGAAAACTACATAAGTCGTAAATTTGTGTTAAGATGTGCGCGACAAATTGACGAATAACTCAATATCACGTCAACCGATGCCGATGATTCTTTTTTTAATAGAAAGCTGGTGCTTGTCATGTGGTCCCACAAAAATTTGAACGAGATCTGACAAGTAGTTTTTGAGAATTTGAAGTCGGTTATTTTTTGTTAGTAAAATTTAGATTATATGATAAAGTACTGAATAGATTGTTGTTTGTTTCACAGTAAAATTGAATTATTACAAACTAAACACAATCAACATGTACCTCCTGCTAACTCTAACCAGGAGAGTGGTAGCGTAAATCAATTTCGTTCACCGATAAAACAAAACTTAGCTGACGCTTGTTCAACGATATCCCGCAAACAAATTGACGGCACCGCTCACCGAGCACTTTGCTGTGGACCTAAATTGTACGGAATAGTTTTGTTCTACAATTTATTATTTTCAGAAATGTAAGACGGCTGATTATATTATTAAACTAGCTGCCCGGACAGACTTCGTTCTGTCAAAAGTTTTATTTTTATTTTGAGATGTAAGCTATCCTATCTTTCAAGTTGGATCAAACTGCACACGGTGTGCAAATTTGATTAAAATCGGTTAAGCAGTTTAGGAGTTCATCGCAGACAAACAACGTGACACGTAATTTATATATATTAAGATGTAAGGCATTTTTTAATTTACGCATTAAATTTTGTGATTTCATAACGATGGGAACTAAACAGTTGGCTAATGCAAGCAGTGCAGCAGTGGCGGATTCAGGATTTTGTTTGGGGAAATCTGGACCAGGTGAGGAAAATATTAAAGTTATTTAATTGTTGTCACGGACGTCAATGATTTGGAGCGGGGGTGAGGGGCTATAGCCCCCTAATTCCACAGGTGAAGGCATTATTAAACAATCGCCGATATATTTCAATAATTATCGTCATCATCACTATCATAAATAACATTATCGAGTTAACCATCATCCCAAACAATCCTAGTAAAGTGTTAGTGTGTGCGTGCATTTTATATATTTTTTAATAATTATACACCGATTAAAAGATGGCCGCAATACGCTTATCCATAAATAAATCGTATACAGACATCTTGAACGACTTTATTGGGCATAGCTTCCCATTACGGTAATTACATGGCGAGTGATGGCTGGCGGCTTGCCAAGAGCCGGTCGGGACAAGATTAGGGACATCCCGCGGTCACGGGATCGGATCTTATGTCTACAACACTAGATCGAATACGTTTAAATTTATTTCTTCTCTTTATTTATTTTTATATTTTATCAAAATTGTTATTGTGGTTACAATATACAAATTAATTTTTTTGCACTTATCCGGAGCTTAATATAGTAATTCTTCAATAAAAATTAGTAATTAGTAATTCTACCATCCAGGGGGGATGGTAGAATTACTAATTACTAATTTTAAGAAGCACCTCCTTAAGATGTTTAGCACCACTTTAAGAAACTTTGCATAAGGTTTTTATCATAAAAATGTTTGGAACTCCAAATAAATCAAACCTATAGCCTTTTACCTGTGTTTTGTAGTTCTAGAGAAAGAAACATAAATTAGACAAGATGAAAAAACTTTTACAATAAATCGTCCTATCAGTTCAATACTGCGACTTGAATTTTTTTTTGGAATGACAATTTTTCCCGTCAGGCTGTCTAGCAATTAGTCTGTCTCATACTTGAAGTACTGCTCCTGGCTTCAACCCATTATTGGCCAACTACTGAGCTCGGGTCTTGAGGATACCTAGAGCATACTCCACCACGCTGCTCCAGTGTGGATTGGTGAAGGGGTTAGTGAACCACCCAAGTGACTGAAGTTTTCATGTCACATGTGGGCCTGCGATATGGCTTTACGACTGTCATTTTACGATAACACCGGGACCGACGGCTTTACGGAAACGATCAAGAAATTGCCATTTGCGGTCACCTATTCAACTACCAACCGTGCTCGTTGTTGCTTAACTTAGGAACCACCATGAATAGGAAATTCCATGAACATTCCTAAAAATTATCAATACTTCGCTTATCATGAGCACAATCCATAACCATCCCACTGCTGGGCTCGGGATCTCCTCTCACCATGTGAGGGGAACAGGCCATAGTCCATCACACTGGCCAACTGCGGATTAGCAGACTTCACACTTTAAAAACATTAAGGAGAACTGCAGGTTTCCTCACGATATTTTTCTTCTCCGCAAGTGATGATTTACTTTAAATAAGTCGCTGATGAAGAAAAAGATAAACCCAATGCATGTTGAAAGTAAATTAGAAGTTTTCAAAGATAAGGGAAAATTAAAAGCACTTAGCACATGGATCCAACTACACAATAAGATTAAGTTTCGCCGGAGTTGTGTTTCACGTTCTGTTTTATTTTTTCTTTAAAACTAGTCTCATTTATTTTATTTCTAGACTCTATTAGAAAAAGAAATGAAGCAGGAAGCAGAGAAAATTAGTAGTAGTGTTAAAGAAAAATAAGAGAATAAAACTTGAAACAAAACTACGAAGTAGGTAAATAGCCGACAAGCAAGCAGGTGAGACTGGATGGTAAGGGTAAGTTAAGACGGCAGAAAAGAAAAGAGAAAGAAACAACTAAAATTATTTCGTTCGGGTTTCCTTTTGGCAGAATGAAATAATTAATTAGTGATGTGAAGTTAAGGAAGAGAGGAAATGAAAATGGATAATTTGCCATTTACTGCAGTTATACCATAATGTATTTGTAATATTAAAATTCTTAAATGTAATCCAAATGCAAAAACCTTAAAATAAATCATGACGTTACCTTTACATGCCATTATGTTTCTCTTTCTTCGTGGGTAATTTGTTCGTTGACAGCAACTGATATTGTACTTACCTGAAAAAAGAAAGTAGTTTTTAAATGTTTAATAATAATAATTTAAGAGTATGAAACCTGGAATGGTCCCATATTTTTAACCGACTTCAAAAAAAGGAGGAGGTTCTCAATTCGACTGTTTTTTTTTTTTATGTTTGTTACCTCAGAACTTTGGACTGGGCAAACCGATTTTGATGATTCTTTTTTCAATCGAAAGCTGATGGCTGTCATGTGGTCCCACATAAATTTTATTGCGATCTGACAATGGCATCCATGAGAAAACTACATAAGTCGTAAATTTGTGTTAAGATGTGCGCGACAAATTGACGAATAACTCAATATCACATCAACCGATTTCGATGATTCTTTTTTTAATAGAAAGCTGGTGCAAGCACCAGCTTTCTACAAGACAAGTCATGTGGTCCCACATAAATTTGAACGAGATCTGACAAGTAGTTTTTGAGAATTTGAAGTCGGTTATTTTTTGTTAGTAAAATTTAGATTATTCAAATATCAGTTCTAATGATAAGATTCATGGGACCATGAAGAATTGAAGGATCTCGTCAAATATTGTAAGTATGCATAATATGCATAAGGAATTTTTCATAGTAAAATGTTCTTTATTTTAGAAGCTTGTCACTGCATTAATTTTGTGTTATTATTAAGCATAAGTTTTCCGAAGCGAAATGAGATAATTATCGTCTGCTGGAAGATATTCTTGTATGGAATAAGCAGTGCTAAGTACTTAGTTTACTTCTGTAATTATTTTGTAATTGTTTGAGACTAAATAAATACAAAAAGGCATAGAGTAGTCAACCTAAACTACGATAACAACTCCATTTACAAGCCATGATACTTGAAAGAATTCGGCTATATTTAGTCACGACACTGGATTCGAATATAAAATAGATGTGGGGTAAAATAAACTGTTTAACCTTTCTCAGTACCAATAACTTTTTTACGGATGAAGTGAAAAAATTCGGAAGAAAGACAAAAAACCAATTACATATTTCATGCAAATAACTTTAAAGAATGGAGTGAAAATTCAAATAAAAACTAACGTCATGGTTTCTAGGTACCCTTACCGCATTTAATTTAATTCAATGGAAAATTATATGAAAGACTACGTATATTTAAACGCAATGCATACAGTGAAATGAACGGAACACATAATTAAAGCATTTCCTGAAGCATGAAAGTTCTTGTATGCAGTGTGAGAGAGACAGACATATTTAGCACAATAGCGCTTTTCATGTTCACGTTCAATTTATTCACATTAACAAGTATGTTTTTCTACTGATATAACTTGTATTTGAATTAGATTGAAGTGGAAATACTCGTGCAGTTTAACTCATAACATACGATCTACGTAATAGGTATAATATCTAATTATATTTTAACAAGTTTGTAGACGTCAACAAAAGAAGCCTTATTTGACAGGATGATAATTCTACTATCCTACTTAATATTATAAATGTGAAAATTTGTGGATGGTTAAACTCCAGCTCCATCCTGTGTAAGGGATCCCAAGAGGACCAGCGCTGTCAGGCTCGCGGAAGAATGCAAGAGCGTATCCGTGATCCTGAGCTGAGCTATTGTACAATGTAGAGGAGTACACCCGTGGTGGTTTTAGCTGGTAGAAGATAGCCAATGTCATCCATCAGTGTTGCCAGATGGGGCTATTTAGCGCCAATGCAGCAATGGGACTATCTCCCTTACCGAACGGCGATAATATTTTGTCTGCTGGCTGCAGGTAGCCGATCGGCTATATTCAGTGTTGTCAATGCAAGTTTTTGGACAGCCGTGTACATTACTTTGGGCCGTGTCCATTGCTGCCAATATATTAAATTTAGTACCTATCGGTTCAGCGCTCGGACTAAAAAAAAGGGCTTGGCTTTATCACAAAAGTAATGAAATGAACTGCCGATGACCTTTTTTTAGCTCATAAGTACGCGGGATCGGTACCATAGGCCGATACTTCGAACCCTAGATGGGGCTATCTCGGGGCTACACGCGCGCTCCGGCAAGGCTATTCGAGAAAATATATTCTGGTAACACTAGCATCCATGGTCAATAGCATCCATGAGGATTTCCCCACCTAAAAAATGGTTAAGCGTACATAAAATCATAGATATATTTGATTGAAGGAGTTATAGAACATTATGCAAAATGTGCAGCAGTGATAGCCTAGCGGTAGAACGTTGGTCTCCCGAACGAAGGGGCCCGAGTTCAAACCCTGGCACGCACCTCTAATTTTTCAAATATTATGTGCGTATTACAAGTTAATTATCACTTGCTTCGGTGAAGGAAAACATCGTGAGGAAACCTGCACACCGGAGAGTTCTCCATAAAGTTCTCGAAGGTGTGTGAAGTCTACCAATCCGCACTTGGCCAGCGTGGTAGACTATGGCCTAATACCCCTCACATTGTGAGAGGAGACCCCGAGCCCAGCAGTGGGACAATTAGGGGTTGTTGCTTTGCTTTGCTTTATGCAAAATGTGCAGTGATTCCACAGTAATCATATTTCCTTAAAGTAGTAATGCAGGGGTGACTTGAATTCAAGATGGATGACGCCCATATACCAAAAGTTAAAACAATCATTCAATACAAATTCTATAACTACTTAGTTACGTTCTGAAAATTTCCAAGTTCAATCATAATACCCCAAAACTTCTAACATTTAAATGCAGCCCCACATGCATTTGTTTGCAAAACTTCGCACGAGTTCAGGATCAAAAGCACTTTAGGGTCATATATGAAACAGATGGTCTAAAACGTCTAGATAAAATTTAAAACATTATACTAGTTCCACTTTGTTATTCATACACAAACTTGCAGCGCGAAGTTAATTTCGTTGGAATTGCAAGCTTGCAAGTGGAATCCGTTGCTAAATTGTAGTTTTAATTAATTAAACATTGTGAGGGATTATGTCTGAATGATATATTGTTGTTGACATGTTGAACTTAAACGCTTTACACCAACTTTAACGACCCTATTTAGATCCAAATTCTCGGCCTGGGTAGATATCATGAATAAATACAAAGTTCCTACTTTTTATTTCAAATTAACATTTTATATCAAGTTTCCTGATTCTGTAGACATTTTTTAAACAATTTCATTATTCATAATTGATTTTGTATACAATGTTATTTCATTTATGTATTGCTAAAGTTGCCTGAATGTAATGTCGTTTACAACTGTAAGTTAAGAACCACTTAGCTAATACTCAATGTTGTATAATTTTATGCTCGCCATAGTGCTTACTTCGTTGGTGTAACAATAAATAAATAAATAAACATTATGAAACAGAATGTTAAATCTGCTTCATATGATACATGAGTTTTTATCACCAACGTCATTTCAAAGTTTGATTTCTATGAATTTAAAGCTTTCGCTAATAAATTAATTAATCATTTACTTAGCGGTATGACTGCCCAGAAAAGATAAAATGCTCGTTAGCATACCATATAACGTCAAAGCGTCTGCGACCCATAGCCGTTTTTGACTGTAATTAAGGTTCTTTGATGTTTATTTGATTAATGCCTTAGCGGTCCCATTAGCGTATTTATAGTCTCAGATAAGTCACCGGGAGAGTAATTTATTTTTAAGTCCAGCTATCTATGGATTTTCTTTTAGCTAAACCATAAATCTTCTAAAGCTAGACGAGAGTTGACGAGATTGTCTAATGATGATGAAAATATTTTTGGTGGAATGGTTGAACTCATGGAGCATAGAAGGTAGAAGGAGGGGCCATCTCTGTGTATGAAAAGTGTCCGTAAAAACGCGTCCAATTACGGGTGGCGCTGCCGTACGATCTACAACAGCTATGTTCCGTGTGTTCGAATATCTATTTATCAGACACTAGCGCCATTTATTACGGGTGGCATAACACAGCAAACTTCACTCCATGTACAACAGCCATGTTCATATATCAATTTTTCACACTACGCCATTCTGACATGGCCATTATTGGAACCTCTAATTTTAGTAAACAGCTGGACAGTTTTTTAACTTTCCCCTCTTATGAGATGGCCCTCCTATCTTATCCTCCATGGTTGAACTGAAAAGATAGGGTCACAGAGAGCAAAATGTGGAACGCTTAACATTTCGTCATCCGTGACCATAATCCATGCAACTGGGTCAAAATATAATAAGTACAAAATAAGTATCGTGAATAGTAAAAAAAAAAGAAAAGTCAAAAAAAAAGTTCTCAGTCCACGATGACTTGAGTTTCAATTTAAAATAATGCTTATCATTTATTTATTTAGTGCGAGTTTTCCATTTGTCTATTTATAGTGTTCCTTTTCAGCGCACTTAATCAAATGGACGTAACGTCAAAGTAGGTATACCATATTTTTAAAATTAGGAATGAATGGTAATAACAAAGTTTTTTAGCCAATATATTATTACAAAATCTGAGACTGGAATATAATTATACTTTTAAGAAGAGTAGCACTTCTTTCAATTTATCGGATTCATTTTCCTAAGTGGATTTCTTCAAGCACTTAGCCTGCTAATGAAGACGGTCTGTTCAACACCTACTTCAATGAAGATTTTTACTTTAATTTTTATATTTTCAGAACTAGAACCTTGGGTTTATGCCAATCAGTATTTTGTATGTACTATTCTTACGAAAACAGAAAAGTAGGCAACCTTTTAATCAATCTGTCGGTTTGTCTGCTACACGTAACTACTCTGAATGGTAATTTGAACTGAAAGTGATTCGATATCTTCGTTTACGTAGATTTCGTTGGCGTATATCGTTAACATCAACTTTGATGCCATAAGCAGTGTCGGTATAAGTGTATAAAATATATTTATACTATAAATATGTATTTAAAAAATATAGTTATACGAAACACCAAAGAAAACACAACAAAACTGTGGAATAAAATGGGAAATTCTCGAAATAAAATAAAGACACTTTGTAATTTTTGTACAATAATAGCTTTCAGCAATTAAATGGTGCATTTTTGTAACCATATTTCCACTCTGGATATTGAACTATCGCTCCTGGCTTTTATCATCTCTGAAAGATAGCTAAGGATAAGTAAGTTAAATGGTTTGAAAAAATCGTAATTTCATCCGGATGGTAGTTTAAAATGATTCGATTGAATTGAATTTTTTCACCTATGCAAGACCATAATGACAAAATAATATGTCATAATAATCCGCGACACTTTTGTTTTAAAAAAATAGTTTTGTATTTAGTTTTGTAATTGTAGCTAAGAACTATCCCGATTACGTCAGTTTTCAAATGAAAAAACCGCATGATAATCGGTCCATTCGTTTAGAAGCTACGATGCCACGCACTTGAAACAATGACATGTGAAAATTATAACCCCCTCTTATTGCGTCGAGGGTTAAAAATATGGATCTGTAATTATAAACTGCCATTATTTTCAATGATGATATTAAATCACAATTTGACACAAAAAATTAAAAAAAAAATTTAGTTACTCGTTTTTTAATCGTTAATAAATACGGAATCCTCAAAGACGGATGTGGAAACGAGCCCTAAAGACGGATTCGGTCTTTGTTAATGCTATGGAGAACAATAAGAAGGATCCCTTTATAGCCTCAGCAATATCTAACACAATTAGGTTAAAGCGATAATACGAATTATCTCATCGTGAGTAATTTGTCATTGAACTTGATTAACAACTTGTTCCATAGAGTTTGTACTGATAGAGATGGCATGGGTTTTTATATAAAATTTATTTTCAATCGCTTTGTTTTAAATACTTTAGTTAACATACTAGCTACTGCTCTGCCTGCGGCGTTGCCCGCGTTTCCCGGGATAATAAGTGCCCTATATCTTATTCCAAGTCACTTTCTACATGTGTACTAAATTTCATGAAAATCCGTTCAGTAGTTCAGTAGTAGTAGTAGTAGTTTGCGTAAAAAACATACATACAAACATTTTTTATTTTTTAATTTTATAGTTTGATTTTTTTGAAATGAAATTCAGGTTTTATTTCTTTCTTTCCTTTTTTTAAATATTTAATTGTCATCGGTCCTCGAAAAGTCTACGAAGTTTAAATGAAATCTAACCGTTTGAATTAGGTCCAAATAAAGTCCAAAGAAGTTGGTTACAAACATATAAGTGAAGCTAATATAAAGCGTGTAAAAAGCGTATGATGAGATGCGTCGATGGAGATTTAATAAAGATGATATTTAACAAACCATAATAACGACGACGTATTTATCGACGAGGTGCATCGATTTTCAGGTCGATAACTAGCTGGTGATATAATTATTTTTTAGGATGTCAGCTAATTAACACTAAATGTTATTTCGTAAGCGACGCTGCTATTTTAACCAGCCAATAGGTATTTATTAACCTATCTAGCGCTTGTCACAGTCCATTTCTTTCTTACATAAATTTAATTTGAATGATTTCATTATTCTTTACATTAAAAACCATTAATGATTTCGATGTTTCTCAGTACTATAAAAATCTATGTCCTTTCTATAACTATCAAGTCTATGGCTATCCAAACCATCGATCATATATTATTGACATGATGTAATAAGCGGCTTTTGATATTAATGGATCTATCACACCTGTCAATTAGGTACTTACGGTATTCCTCATGATCATTACCAGATATCAAAGGCTCGGAGGCTTCCGTGTACATCACTCAGGATACTGAGTCCTTTATGTATAAGAAATAGGCGGTGTTGCTGTTTGTATGTCAGATATTCAGGTATTTATTGTGGTATTGTTTATCAGTTTGTATGAAGACGAAATAATTGTCTTTGAAAATAGTGTTACATGAATAATAAATAAAATAAATAACGCTTCACACTCATAGCCCCACACTAGGATTCCCTGTGTCGTGGGTGCCATGGACAACACACAACATAGACAAGGACATTCACACCCAGACCGAGAACAGAAATTCAAACTCATCATTCAAATTTCCGCCTCGCTGGGAATCGAACCCAGGACCCTTGGTGCGGCGATCCGGAATGGTAACCATTGCACCACACGGGTCGTCATCATTTAATCATTTAATCATGAAAATAACGCATCAGAGATCGCTGACATCCTTGAATGAAACATTTCAGCTTACTAATTGGATCTCCAGGGGTTTTAATATTAAATATTGTTATTGTAACGATGTAATGATTGGCAACGACTCCAGTCCGGTCGACAAATGAGCTGATGGTGTCCACATTATGGTAAATGAAAAGATAGAAAAAGAAAGAAAGAACTGGCTCTCAAGCCCCCAGACGGACCGCAACGAGTTGCTTGACTGACTTAAGGTTTTGCTTTTATAATTTCTCTTTTACAAGTTTATAAAGACACTTTCCCAAATGGCACTGGTAATAAAAAAAAAATGCAATGGAAATATGTACGTAAAATAATTTTTTCAATTAAAAAGTAGGTTATTATCTATCCAGACGTAACAACTGTAAAAAAGTGATTTAAAGCCACAAGCATAGTAAAAAATAACACAGTAAAATGTAAAACCTTCGTATAACACTAGTATTTAATATGAATGTACTTCCTTCGAATGCAGTATATAACGACGCGATATCCGATAATATGCATATTGTAAATAATCCATTCTTAAGTAAAGACAATCTGAAACAACATTACTCCAAGATGAAAATCATTTTCTGTGAGTATTCAACTATATAATTATATTTCATGAAGAGTTAACAACCCTTTCAAAAATCTATATTCCAATAAGATTGTGTTTTTACATCCCCTATTTAATACTCCTAAGGTTATATTTATAATATTAGAAGGTTATATTTCCACCAGATTCCAATTTTTCATAATACCTAGACTCAATTTGGATAAAGCATCTCTTATACCTTCTCTTTTAATGTAAGTAACTGTCAGACGAGCAGATGAGCTCCCTGATGGTACGAGTATGTGGTCATGGAAGGACATCAGTAAGACCAAAGGTACTAAGATAGAAGAGAGACAAAAGTAATAATTGGCTCTCAAACCCCCAGCCGAAACGTGCATTCCATTTGAAACCTTGAACGTTTTGTAATTTGTGGTTAACGGTGCTTGTTAGCGACTTACTAAAATTATATAATGTAAGTGTACTGTTTGTTGAGCCTAATAAAGTGAAAAAAAAACCTGGAATACGACGAGTCGTTTGACGCCTGACGCCTAAGGCTTTCTATCCACGACGCACGTCGCGTCGTACCCACGTTATTGTCATTTGTCGCTTGCATCTTGCGCAGAAAAGTACGAAATGTGTCCACATGTTTTATATGCAGCTTGCATACAACTGTCAAATGATGCGCCGTAATTTATTATTTACGAGTAACCGCCCTCGCTTTGCTTCGGTTTTCTTATTTTTTTACACCTTGGGCTAAATTATTGGAGTTTTATTAAGGATCCCTAATTTTTTTGTAAATATAATAAAGCCTTTGTTACTCGGGATAGTGTAGCTTCCCAACAGTGAAAGAATTTTTCAAATCGGTTCAGTGGTTTCGGAGCCTATTCAATGCAAACAAAAAATCAAATCTTTCCTCTTTATATATTAGTACTAGCTGCCCGGACAGACTTCGTTCTGTCAAGTTTTTTTTTTGAGATGGAAGCTATCCTATCTTTCAAGTTTGATCAAACTGCACACGGTCTGCAAAGATTTAAATTGTTTAAGTAGTTTAAGAGTCCATCGCGGACAAACAACGTGACACATAATTTATATATATTAAGATAGATAATATATGCGATGTTATTTATTAGTTTGTCGGATAAATGTGAAGTTATGAAAAATCCTAATAAATTCTTAAAAATCAGAAAGAAGAAGAAGAACCAATAATGCTGTAAAATGACATACCTATGATATTTGCAGTAGTATTTGTATTTTGTTTTATGTGTCTTATTTTGCTCTGACTAAAGGACGATGCATACGTAACGTGGACGGGACGTGGACGAGGCATAAAT
Source organism: Thymelicus sylvestris (assembly GCA_911387775.1). Classification (NCBI taxonomy): domain Eukaryota; kingdom Metazoa; phylum Arthropoda; class Insecta; order Lepidoptera; family Hesperiidae; genus Thymelicus; species Thymelicus sylvestris. The sequence continues at coordinate 8,706,280 of OU426909.1, read as the reverse complement.
ATACGTGCGTGGCCCGTTCCCGTCCCGTGTATATCTCCGTGGCGTATGCGCTATCGTTTACATTTTCTATGAAAACTTCACGTCTCGTCCGGTCCCCGTCCCGTCCACGTTACGTATGCATCAGACCTTTACCCCACTTCAGATAAGAATGTTGCTCTATCTGACGCACCATAAATAAAAGTGTCTTTATTAAAATTTTCATTCAGTGTTTGCCATTATCTTCGCTGTGGCGCTGGCGGCGAGCGCGCAGGACTTTTGCGCGTGCCCGCGGTACTACTCTCCCGTATGCAGCGTCAATGGGATTACTTATGGGAATATATGCAGGTATTAACTACAATAGAGTTAATGCATCACGGTGCAATAAATTCAAAGCATGGATAGGGTTGTCTGAATATTTCACATAAATATTCATTATACAAGCAAAAAGTAGCGTCATATCACAGAATACGTAATATGCTTACGTAGTACCTATTGGTACAGAAGAGGCACTCCGCAAAATCATTTAAATAAAAAGTGACTCTTGTTCCGACACAATAAAGTAATATAAATAATTCAGGTCGCACAGATTAACAGTTATATTCATCTAGACGTTGCCTCTAATCATAACTTATCATATCTCTGTATCTACATATTATATCATATCTTAATCATATTCCTGACAACGTCAGGGTTGTCTTTTTTATGATGACATGTGTGATAGATACGAATGTATGACACGACCGGCGCGGCGGCGCTGCCGCCGCATGACAGCCCTTCTGAAATTGGCCCGGTCAATATCACTTTAGTCATTACCAATGCGTTGCCGGCTAAGAAGAAAGAAAGTACTATCGTTGAACCATCATCCAAGTCCCGCTAAAATATTTTTATTTTATTTTTGTGTGTGTACAAAGTGTTTTTTGCTATGTTTAGTGCACATAAAATTGTCAGAGGTTTTTTAAACTTTAATTTCATGAGTTAATGTTCAATTAACACGAAGGCATAATTTATTAACACGTAATAAATCCTTTCCCTTAAATTCGTGTTCGAAACCTGTGTAAAGTAAACCTTATTGACATAACCATACGATTGATTTCAGGCTGAATTGTGCCCGAGCGGCTTTCTCGCACCCCGGAGTATGTTACCAAGGATAGCTGGAAATGACAACAACGAAACTGAAGAAATGGCATGAAATGGACTACGATTAGCATTAAATATTATTAACATAAACATTGTAAGCGAATTGACATTAAAATTATATTATCAATGCAAATGTCTGTCGTTCAATATAATAATATTGCGTGATCACACAACTCCCCTAAATGGGGTCTTCTCCGACCACGGGCCTATTATGAACTTTTATAAATCCATTCATGTTCCAGGCAATTCATTTATCGGGCTTGGAACGACGTATGATTGGCTAAAAAGTTTCACGTGACCACTTTTTAGCCAATCATACGTCGTTCCAAGCCCGATAAATGAATTGCCTGGAATATGAATGGTTTTATAAAAGTTCATGATAGGCCCGCAGGTTACACATTCAATTAGGTATTGTTGTCAATTCTCAATTCTTAAAATGATGTCGGTATTACGATGAATATCATTTGTAGGAACTCAGGTTATAGTGGGTTTCACGTAAGTCTGCACTTCGCTATTATGTTGGAAACTTTTACTTCAAGTTAGGTTGCTACAAATGACATCCATCGTAATCCCGTCATAATGTGAAGGATTGAGAATTGACAATCATTGTTGTATGTGTATGTGTAACCTGGGTCGATATAGTCCATAGCTCACCATACTAATATGTGTATCTGTATATCGATATATGTAGTCCATAGTTCACCATACTTGCTAAAAGAGAATTGGTAGAGACTTTGAGAACGTGGCAATCCTTATGTTGACTGATGGAAATCTATATATAAAACACAAATAAGGGTTCCGATTTTACTTCGGAACCCTAGAAATGTTTGTACGGATGTCCTTTATAGACTCTGAAACCATCCAACCGATATGCCTCAAAACGGTTTCATTTGAGAGAAAATAATCTGAAGGTGGTTTGAGACTACTAAAACAATCCCTTAGGCACATTCGGTCCATTGATAAAGTCGATTTTCCACTTTTCCCATACAAAAATTTGAAGATAATATGTAAAGATGGCGCATAAACAAATTGTCAACACAAAAACACTGATCTGTCATTCTCATCTGATTTTTTTTAGCGTAGTGGAACACGCTGGGTATTAGTACTAATTAATTTCTTTCGTCTGTTGTTACGTGTGCTTAATAGATCGCACCCTTACGCCCCAACTCAGAGTCACTAACGGTTACTTACGCTCCTTAGTACATAATTTGTACTTTGAGTTGGGGCGTTAGATAGCCGAAGCGAAATGAAGGTGGGTTACTATATAGGAGTAGATATACCTGAAACTTCGCAAAAACTAAAAATTGAAATCCTAAACGAATGTTGAAAAATATTGCAGCGCACATCAATTTTAATCCGTTTATCCTTTGCAGTTCGATTGGTTCATCGGTATTTATTCGTGGAACGCAACAAAACGTTCCATTTGCCCACTAAACCGTACCACAAAAACAAAACCGGTCAAGTACGTGTCAGGCCACACACATAAGGTTCCTTAGTTAATTGACTATTAACTGTTTTTTGAGCAGTGATAGCCTAGCGGTAGAACGTTGGTCTCCCGAACGAAGGGGCCCGAGTTCAAATCCTGGCACGCACCTCTAATTTTCAAATATTATGTGCATATTACATGTTAATTATCACTTGCTTCGGTGAAGGAAAACATCGTGAGGAAACCTGCACACCAGAAAGTTCTCGATAAAAGTTCTCGTAGGTGTGTGAAGTCTACCAATCCGCACTTGGCCAGCGTGGTAGACTATGGCCTAACCCTCACATTGTGAGAGGAGACCCCGAGCCCAGCAGTGGGACAATTATGGGTTGTTGCTTGCTTGCTTGCTAACTGTTTTTTAACTACTTTTGTATGGAAATAGCCCGCAAACAACTGCCGATCCACCTGATGGTAAGTGGCAATCGTCGCCCATGGACATCAGCAACACCAAAGGCATCACTAATGCGTTGCCGGCCAAGAAAAAGAAAAAGAAAGAAAGAACTGGCTCTGAAGGCGCCAGCCGGAACATGACGAGTTGTTTGGCGGCTGACTCATGCTCAAGGGTGGTAGCTATCCAGGCGAACCCATGGAGAAATCATAATAGTAATAATGGCATAAATTAACAATTAAAATCAATATTACCAATATAACACATACCACCAGCGGGCCGGATTTAGTCGCCTCTTACGACGCCCATCCGGCGTGGGATTGGGGTTAGTATTCTAAGCCACCCCAATACGGCTTCTGTATTTTGTTAGTGTTTCAGGTCATTAAACAATCTTAATACATATAAATTACGTGTCACGTTGTTTGTCCGCGATGGACTCCTAAACTACTGAACCGATTTTAATCAAATTTCCACACTGTTAACTGTTAAAAAAACGGTATTACTAACACTATTATATGGATCTTGTCCGAAAAAAAATCTTACATCGATAATATAGAAGTTTCATTTCAAAAATCCCCTAGCCCCTAGTGACGTAAACTCCTAACGCGTATTGGATATTACTCACTGCACATTTTTTTTATAATCTGTTAATCTTCCTTATGGTGAGGAGTCGGGGAATAACATTGATATGCAACTCAGTATAAAATCAACGGATACGTCTATTCTAATCAGACTGCATCAGAGACTTCAACATGAGAATCTTGTACTGTAAGTTTATTTTATTTTTACAATAAATAGTTATTTAGATTACCAATTTTAAATTGTAAGTCGATGATGCCCATGGTATAATCGTGGCACGTACATCATTGAAAACATCTAGAGAGAAAATATTTTGTATGGGCTTTGGTCCATTTAATAAAATCCATGTTTATGTGTGATTCTTGTAGTGACGCGGTGACGTCACGTATGTAGATATGTATTAGAGTACAACGCTCCGAAAAGATCAGTAGGTCATCTTGCATTGACACTCGCCGTCGTAATATCGTAATATCTTTATCTAAATTTAATCAGGTATCTAAATAGGTAAAAACATGAATGAATTAATTAATTTATATGTTCAAGTATACGTACATATTAGGTTACAAACAGTATTATACATTCCAGCACACTGCCGGTGGAACCGGCCTACAAATGTCAAAATAAATTTCAAAAAATATTCTTAAAATATTACAAATCTCTTTGTCGTCCAAATAATTTAAAACTAAAATGATGATAAAATTATTTAACTAAATCTTAATATATATAAATTACGTGTCACGTTGTTTGTCCGCGATGAACTCCTAAACTACTTAACCGATTTTAATAAAATTTGCACACCGTGTGCAGTTTGATCCAACTTGAAAGATAGGATAGCTTAAAACTCAAAACAAAAACTTTTGACAGAACGAAGTCGGTCCGGGCAGCTAGTATAATCATAAAATTCAGCGATATCTCTTATAATTCATCACTAAAAACATGCAGATAATTATAATATTTCCCGTATATTATATCCGCCAGTGTTGACAATCTTCGCGATGGCAATGGCTGTGACTGCTGGGCCAGCCTGCATCTGTACAGCGGACTACAGCCCTGTCTGTGGCGCCAGTGGACGGACTTACAGCAATCGATGCAGGTATGTTGCCACGCTGCTTCATTTTTTTTTTATAGAAATAGCCGGCAAACGAGCTGAAGATCCACATGATGGTAAGTGGCTATCATCGCCCATGAACATCAGCAACATCAAAGGCATAACCGATGCTTTGCCGATCAAGAAAGAAAGAAGAAAAAGAAAGAAAGAACCGGCTCTCAAGCCCCCAGCCGGAACACGAGTCGTTTGGCGGCTGTCTCATGCTCAAGAGTGGTAGCTATCCAGGCGAACCCCATGGAGAAACAATAATAGTAATAATGGTATTAATTAACAATTAAAATCAATACTACCAATATAATCCCTCCAAGGGCCCTACCACCAGCGGGCCGGATTTAGTCGCCTCTTAAGACACCCATCCGGCGTGGGATCGGGGTTAGCATTCTAAAGCCGCCCCAATACGGCAAAAAATTTTTCTTGGATGCTTTGGATGAGGCGCCGTTAAAAGCAGGACCTTTCTTTCTTGTGAATAATTAAGATATTTGATTACTTGACGAAAAAAGAGGGTGTTAAATTCGATGTTTGGCTGTCTCTGTGTTTGTCTATTTTGTGTGTAAGTGTGTGTGTGTCTGATTGTGGCGCCCGGGCGCCCACACCGTAGCTCTTAAATGACCGAGCTGGTTTCTTTGAAAACTGACGTCATTGAGATGATTGTTATTTCTTATTTGTTGTATTTTAAAGTTTACATTTATGTTTTATAATAATTTATTGTTCAAACATTGAGGTTTCTTTAAGTAAATTGTACTTAATTTTAATATTATAATGAAAGATTTATAACTGCACTGTATGTTATGATTGAAAGGTTTTTTTTTCTTTTTAGATTGAACTGCGCTGGTGATAAGTTTCAGCACAGCGGTGACTGTGAAGCTAATGTATCGAAAAGAATACGAATATAGATAAGAGTAATTTTTTGTATATTATATTGATAAAGGTAATAAACTATATCAAATTGTTTTTGATTTGCTTGTTTTAAATAAAGAAATTGAAGCGCTCATAGCCCAGCGGTTTGTGTCAATCTTAAATGTTGGACAAAGTTAAGTAACAGCGGGCGCGATCGGTAGTTGGATGGGTGACCGCTAGTGGCAAACATTTATTGAGCGTTTCCGTGCTTCGGAGGGCACGTAAAGCATTCAGTCCCGGTTGTTATCGTAAGATAGCCGTTAAGCCATGTCGGAGGCCCTCGGGCGGCATGAAAACTTCTAACACTTGAGTTGGCCACTAACCCCCTTCACCAATCCGCACTGGAGCAGCGTGGTGGAGTATGCTCTAGGCCTCCTCAAGGGAAGAGACCTGTGCTCTGTAGTAGGCCATTATGGGTTGAAGCCATTGTGTGTGGTATTATGACTGGTATTCCGATATCGACGCAATTGTTATTAAATAGACAAATAATTAAACAATAAATTATAGACAGCAAATAATTAGTCAATTAATAGAATATTCGAGTAATAATTTAGTTTCAACAATGTTACCAATATTGCAGACAGGACCAACCTAATGAAAGTATAAAACTCATTCTATAACGTCTATTTTAATTTATATTTTAAAAATGTTATGTATACGTGGAAATAGATGTGAACAGATAAATAGAAATATACCAAATTAAAATTTTAGTATTCTCTTATTACTATTGCCTCCATTGTAACTGTGAGCAGGAAAAAAAACCCCCCGGAAGTTTCTTGCTGCTTCTTCTCCCGGGCCCTCTCACAGTAGGGCCTTGTAGGGCATTGGAGTAGCTTGCATGACTTTCAAAAAGTGTTCGTAAACCAAACCAATTTTGAATAAAAACATTTGATTTGATTTGATTTGGTTAACAATACTTTTGCATGCACAGGGCATACTGAAATAATGTACAAAAGCAGTGATACTTGTAAATATTTTGTTTTATAAAAATCCTCATGCAGAGACCAGAACAAGGATAATTTGAATACAAATAATGTCAGCAACAAATTACTTCGACTACACTCGGGCTTTGTTCGCAACCAGGTTCGCATACAAAACGTGTATAAAAATAGGTATATCTTTTTGACAATATAAGTTTTGATAACATGAATAGTGTAGGATAAAATGGACATAAAAACACCTACATAAAATTCGCTTGTAGAACTGATAAAATCCACTTATAAAATTCGTTAAGTGTTTAATAATAATAAAAAAGATGAAACAACATTTAAAAACTATCCGCATTCGGAAACTTGACACATTTTCATATTTATAGCGAGTATTAATATTATTACCTAACTTACTGAATATTATTTATGAAAAAATCTCTTTTTTGATTGTGACAAAGTTTATATTAAATTTTGTTGGCCTGGATAGACTTTGAAACGCAAGGTGCATTTGATAAAAACTTTGAGCTTGAACTATCAACTTAGTGAGCTCATAAATATGGTTATAAATTTAATTTTAATAACATAACAAGTTTACTTAAATTAATTTTTACCCGTGGCTTCGCAACATTTGAGGTAGCGAAGATTTTTTTATGATTCTAGTCGGCAAACGAGCTGACGATCCTCTTAAGTGGTTACAGTTGTCTCTGGACATCAGTTATAAAAAGGCATCACTGATGCGTTGCCGACCAAAAAAGGAAAAAGAGAAAGAAAGGACTGGCCCAGTATGAGTGTGTAAGCGTTTACATAATGTAATGCCAAAATTATTGTCCATTAATTTTATGCCGAATTTTAGGACAACAGTTTAGTAGTTTAGGCAAACAAATAGGCAAAATTAATTTCCACATTATTACACAATATTAGTACTTGAATTAATGGATTGCTAAGGTTAATGGATAAGTCTCATCCATTGTCACTTGTTAACCAGAAATGCTTGCAATGTAAAGACGGAATAATGATAGAACGTATAAAGCTAACATTAGTGATCTGTTGTAATTTTAGTTCAATAATGGAGCTCTAAATAACGTCATACAGTATTAAGGCCAAAATTTCTAGTCTGTGGAACTGAGCGGATTACTGAACGACTGATCCTTCGTAAGGACTTCGTAATTACTTAATATTCATTATTCATAAACTATGTCTTACTTTTTTAAGATTGGAAAAATATGAATGTTATAAGTTTAAAGTGTGGTAGAAAATCAGGTTAGATATACGATATGTACGAGATTCGAATACTGGTAGTAGAATGTAAAGTCCTACCAGCAATCTGAAATCTATGTGATGGTTGAGAAAAATATTAAGATAAATAGTTAGTAGACTGTGATAGCTCATGAAGAGATGATTTTGATTGTTTTAAACACATGGTAGTTCTTGACAAAATAACACAGAAAAAAATTATGCAAAAAATTAGATATTCCTACGATAACTGCTTTAATGCAACTCAATTTTCATAAAACAATGGAGTGAGTTAAATCTGAAAGCATATTATTACATGAAGGTAAAAGAAAGCAAAAGATAGCGCAAATATAAACTACCTGTCACGAAGGAGGATTCACATCTTACAGGAATTGTGGAAGAACAACGGAGACAGTGTATACTATCGTAAAACTATATCTACCGTATTATGTTTGAAAGCGTAATGACTGTAAGTATTTATGATACTTGTGAAATTACTGAAAAATATTTTATAAATTAAGATTATCTTTTACCTACACTTAATTTCTATAATCAATTTCTCGAAAATCTTAGATACTAACGATCTCGACAAAAGCTCGATATTATTAATAACCGACTTCAAAAAAGGAGGAGTTATTCAATTCAACTGTATTTTTTATTATTTTTATTTTTTATGTTTGTTACCTCAGAATTTTCGACTAGGTGAACCGATTTTGATGATTATTTTTTAAATCGAAAGGTGGTGCTTGTCATGTGGTCCCACGTAAAGAGGGAAATCTGACGAGTAGTTATATATCCAGGTTATGAGATAAAAAAACACATAAAAAATAAAATACAGTCGAATTGAGAACCTCCTTCTTGTTTGAAATCGGTTAAAAATACGAATCGTGAGTTTAAGAATTACCTAGTGTGAGCTCTGTTCCTATCCTGTAAGATGTAGTTCATCCTCGAATCGGAACATTCCCCTTCGCAAAGAGGTGAGGATTACAAACGAGCCTGCATTGCGTGCTTCAGCTCATATATCTTCACCTCAACTTGCTAACGGTTTGAGGAGAGTAAAACTTTGCACTTAAAATGAACCTTATACAACTTTAATAAGGATCAGGTTACAGTGCTCCAAAAGTATAACATTGTATTTATTTTTTATTATTGATGGTTGTAAGCGATTGTAGGGTTTCCGTTTGTAGACAAGTTTCGTCAGATCCGAAATTTTTGTAAAGTTATTAAATTTTATTAAGCGTATCTATATAGTATATATTGTTTTTGAAATATTTCTGCGATCATGTAAAAGTTTGGACATTGGAGAGCCGAGTACTGTTATTATTTCTTCATGGGGTCCGCCTGGATAGCTACCATTCTGTTGCTAGAGTCAGTCACACAAACGATGCGTGTTCCAGCTGGGGGCTACAGAGCCAATTCGTTCTTTTTCTCCTCTCTTGGTTTGCAACGCATAGGTCCTTTGGTCTTACTGATGTCCATGGGCGACGATAGCCACTTACCATCAGGTAGATCACTGGTTCGTTTGTGTTACCAACTTAATAATTCTTGATAAAAATAACCGACTTCAAAATTAGGGATAACTCAAAAACTACTCGTCAAATCTCGCTCTAATTTAAATGGGATCACATGACTAGCACCAGCTTTTGATTAAAAAAAGAATCATCAAAATCAGTTCACCCAGTCGAAAGTTCTGAGGTAACAAACATAAAAATACAGTCGATTTGAGTACCTCCTCCTTTTTTGAAGTCGGTCAAAAAACTAGATTGTCAATAATTGTCCTTATCGCCCGAAAGGTCGCTGGATTCTATACCAGCGTTATAGATTTTATATTTCCGCGGCGCTTTATTACTGTCATGAATAGGAAAGAGATTGAAAATTGCCCACAGACGGGCTTTTGACGGACGAGATTCTATTATTCATTGAGAGATAAGATTTGTTGTTGTGTATTTCATTTTTCGTGTGATTTTTGCCTTCATGATATTCGGTATTTGATTAGTCTGACCTGGTGGGTCTGACCTATAACAGGTCCTTCTTTAGGTTTGGATACATATTAAAGAATACTTTTTAAGATAAGTCTTTCAATGAAGATCGCGAAATTAAAATTCTTTCGTGGAATTTAATTTTTATGCTGGTTGGGCTTCCAGGATGTCCAGGTGTCAGTGAACGAATGTACTATATTAGTTCATTGCCCGGTGTATTCGAAAATCGTCCGAGAATTTTTTCATGTTTATTTTACTCGCATTGTCAGAGAGTCAGTCCCTCGCTTCTTCTACGGTAAGCAACGTATTGATGATCCCTTTAGTGTTCCAAAGGCGACGATATAAAATCATCTGTTTTATAGTTCGTTCGTTAAAACTCAATCGGTTTACAATTGTTTAAATCCATTATCTATAATATCTAATATATTTAGCTGACGTCTCCACCAATTCTCATTTCAAGGAACCAATAGAATGTTACATCTTTTCTTGCAAAAGTTTCATGTTCTTCAGTAGACTTCTCATGGGAAGAAAGATATTAAAGCTAAGCGTATACAGAGTAGTACAGTAGATACAACATTGTAATTGGTGCAGACATTGATAAAGCAATGGTTGGCTACGTAGGCGCAAAGAACAGAAAATTTCAATATAAATCGATGAATTGTTTAGAGTTCATTAAAATGTTCATCAAAATCAAACTAATAACTCCTTGCTAAGTGCTACGCCGTCTGCGTTTCAGAACGCTAAGCTTAATTCTCTCACTCCAATCGGCTATCATTCAGTACGCCAAGTGTGTAAACGTTGTGAATATTCCGCCCAATTTATCATTTACCTGCTGATATCACGTTGGCTCATGTGAAGCGATTTGCGTGAATAATTGCTATCGAATATCATGAGTCATTCGTTATTTTACACAAGGAAAGTGCTTTTACTAAATCCCAGCTTTGGCAGGCTTGTGAATGTTGTTACGTGTCAGGGTTCTAGGGTTCATTATTATATGATTGTCATCTTTTATTATACAAGTATAGTGTTTGCAGAAGGCTTTGTGTTACTATCTTTTTTAGAGTTCGTCCAATTCGATAAAAACTGAATCATTTAGTTTCATTCGCCTTTTCCTATTTGTTCGATTGTCATGGATAAGACTAAGCTTGTATTCCTCACTTGTCCCATAGGACTAGTGAGACTAGATAGTACCAGTTTTTCCATCATGGGACTGCCGAATGGGACTCACTAGTCCCATTTAACTTTTTTGTCGTAACCTTTAAGAATACGGGTCTATCCAGTGGGATACAACTAAGTGGACTAGTGGGATAAGGTTGACTACATAAAATTATCACCTACTTTGGAAAAGGAAAACGTAAGTAAACATTATCATTCAATAGGTCTATTTATACATGATGTTTTTTAAATTGTGAAGTCTGTCTATCCGTACTTTTTCTTCCCATTACTTTTACTTCTCATTGTAAGAGAATTTGAGGCAACAAATTTTTTATATGGGTAGCAAAGTTGATTCTTGTGGGTAGGTTGTAAGAGATCTACAATCCTCACTTGGAATTTGCTCAGACAACACAGTAAAAAATAAAAACCCATATAAAACGGCTAACTTATAGGTTAAGGACCATTATTTTTGTTCGGATAATAATTTTAAGTCTAAGCAAAATCTAAGCACGGTTTACAGATCTCTTCCTAGAAGTTTAGTGTCACTAGTGTGTACAAATTTCATTTCTTACACTATTACTTACGCTATTTTATTTCTGTTACTTACATCATGCTTATGATCCTTCTTCATCGATCCCCCGTGACCTCCTGTGCTCTGTACCGTATTCATCGTTCACGTAGTTTTATTCACTCTTCACAATTTATTCATCAAAATCACAGTGGTAAATTCACCATTTTAAATCTCAATTCACTTCACTCATTTTTAAATGTTACTGATGTTTTATTTTTTGTTTTGTTATTCGTTTTCGTTATTTTTTGTTGTTTTATTGTTTATTACAAAATTGTCGCAATTGATATTGACTTGATATTGTTTCACTTTATCTACTTTTACTAGTTAATAATACACTCCTTTGTGTAATTTCACTACTTTAAATGGACATTTTTCACTACCGTAGGCACTGGTTTAGTCAATTTCATAAGTATTGCTTAAAAAAATAATATTATTTTACTGAATTTTCATTTACTTTAATTCTGGAAAAATAAAATTAACAAGAAAGAAAACGTAGGTAAGCAATAAAAAAGAAAGAAAAACGCACAAAAAATGTCTTACTTAAAAAGTCAACAGATAGATTGAAAAAACAATCGCTATTACCTACCTACTCGTTAGATTTCATCCATCCTCGTGTCCAAATCTTTCCCTGCTCCTGTGCCAAGAAGGGCATAAAACTCATGTGAATGTCATAGGCATTCTTGTGACTGAAGTTTAATTCAGATTATTTTAAAGACAAGACTGCTGTGATATGCGTTTCATAAATAAACATGTAGTAATAAGTTATATCTGTAACTGTGAATAGAAAATTTCAGCTCGATAGTTTCTATAGATACTTCATTTTCTCCCACTACCTTATAAAGGGTTTTGTTGAAGCGATATGGTGTAATTTTCTCTTAAAAAGTGTCTGATAAAACCCTTTTTAACCGACTTCAAAAAAGGAGGAGGTATTCAATTCAACTGTAGGTATTTTTTATGTTTGTTACCCCAGAACTTTTGACTGGGTGAACCGATTTTTATGATTCTTTTTTAATCGAAAACTGGAGCTTGAGATGTGGTTGCACTTAAATTTGAGTGAGATCTGACAAGTAGTTTTTGAGTTATTTTGAAGTCGGTTATTTTTTGTCAAGAATTATTAAATTTATTGAATTAAAACATTCGATGTTAACGTTAAAGCTATTCCATGGTTTGTAATCATGTTTGTGGATAGGAATGTGTGAGATGTTTTTTCCCTCATTATAAAAATATGTTAACATAATATGTTGATAACTTGATACAGAGAACAGTAAAGGGAAATGCTCGTGAAGAATTTTATAGGTATTCAATTTGTAACCTGATCGTAATAATAAAATATTCATGAATACAAAAGCGTTTGTACTCGTATATGCGAATTGGATGAACATAAGTAAAGAAGATCTAGTATCTTTCAAATTGGTTTTTAAAAAAGAATACGAGAGAATAAAAATTCAATAAAACTCAAAATAAGCAATGCGCGCCCGATGGATGTCAGTTGTAATGATCCAAGTTGGAAATACCCAAGAAAATAAATATAACTAGTGGATACCCAGCGTGTTCCACTATCGGCCGGTCTCAATAATGTACTTTCAGAAAAATTGACAAATATGACAGATGACATACTAATGGTAGCCCTATCCACAGACTTCCATCTGTTAGTACATTATTGAGACCGGCCGTATGCTAACAAAATTTCTGATGACAATGACAGATCAGTGGTTTTGTGTTGACAGTCTGTTTATTAAATTAAGAATTATGGAATGCATATTATGAACGAGTCAAGGAATGTCCGAATGTAGAATTACTCGTAATAAATTAACGACTAAATTAATGAACAAATGTAGAGCTAAACTAAAGTTTAATAATTCAATTCTAGTACCTATATTCATAGGTAAAACAAATATTCTAAACATATTTTGGCAGGCCTACGTACAGTCCCAACTAGCGAAACTCATAAAGGCTATAATTTATGAGTAACTCTATTGAAATTACGTGAATTCGCTAATTGCTTCTGCAGATTGGGTCTCCCAACTGTGGGCTTTCAATAGGCTATTATGTGAACTAATGGTGTGTTCTAACAATAAATTGATACTGTAAATCACTAAAATGGCTTTATTAGTATCAGCAAACGCTCTTATGTGTAATATATCGTTTTAATTTACACTTCATAGAGTAAACTAGTATCTGTCGGCGAGCGACCTCTTTGGTTCTACAACGATGCAAGAAGACATGAAGAAAAACTAAATATTTAGAATAAGGAATATGTCAGTCTATTCGAAACATACGTGGGGCATTCAAGGGGATTCAATTGTAGATCACGGAGTAGTACATAATAATATATATTGATGTGAACGTTAGGAGAACTGGAAATATAATTAATTATCATGGATCAAAGTAAAATGAATATTATTGTATAACCAATACCATAGAATACACTCCTTTTGCTTTATCTTAATATCTTAATATATATAAATTACGTGTCACGTTGTTTGTCCGCGATGGACTCCTAAGCTGCTAAACCGATTTTAATTTGTTTGTTCAAGTTTGATCCAACTTGAAAGATAGGATAGCTTACATCTCAAAATAAAAAAAAACTTTTGACAGAACGAAGTCTGTCCGGGCAGCTAGTATATAATATAAATTACGTGTCACGTTGTTTGTCCGTGATGGACTCCTAAACTACTGAACCGATTTTAATCAAATTTGCACGCCGTGTGCAGTTTGATAAAACTTGAAAGATAGGATAGTTTACATCTCAAAACAAAAAACTTTTGACAGAACGAAGTCTGTGCGGGCAGCTAGTATAAATATATATTTAAATAACTCGATAAAAACGACTCTGCAAATGATATGAAAACACAAACGCTTCAATACTGAATGACTAGGAAATCATAAAATTGCGTGATTTAAAACGCCAATGTCGGAGACAGGAAACTCTATTACTGAAACGTCTGTCTGCTGTCAGCAATGTGAAACAAAACGATTTAACGGTATTTACGGTACACCGACAATAGGAACGGAATGCATTTCTTTTTTTTCGTTTATTTGTTATCTATTTTCATGGAACATTTATTTTATAGTTTGTTTAATAAAGTCTTCAAAGTCAGATAGGGCAACTCTTATGATGGTAAGTGTAGAAGTGGTCTAGGATGGTAAGCGCATTAACTTAGTAAAACTCTTTTCTTTTTATTTATTTATTTACGAAAGATTATTGTTGTATGTCTTAAGTATATTGTTGTATGTATGTATGTTAGTCTGTAAGGTGTTTACGTTATGGGCCTCGTTGCCTGAAATAAAGGTTTATTATTATTATTATTCCGCGTACATTTCTGCCAAACTACAGAGCAGTTAGTCAGCAGCGCGGCAGCGGTTCTCTTGAAGACATCCATGTCATAAGTGGGTGGGAACACGGAAGCAGGCAGTCTATTCCAATCCTTAGCAGTGCGCATAGCAATTGACGAGGCAAACCGCATCGTCCGTACCGGTGAAATGTTCACGTTCTTAAGAGTATCTTTTCAAACAAATTTGAACTATTTTAGTTTTAATATTTCAATAACGACGTATTAGATTGGTTGTTTCTGTATTTTAATACAAATAAGTATTGATTTATAAGTATCAGTAAAGAATATTCGATAACGAAAGAATTTTACTGAAGGTCGCGTAACGGAAAGCGTCATTAAGTAGAACAAGAATAGAGTCCTTAGTTGATCAGATACGCCTTTGTACCACGCACGCTGACGTTGTACGCTACGTACGTTTGACGCTAGTAGAGTTACAATCGAGTCACAAAAGTGCCTTTACAAAGTCAAAATATAAGTACTAAAGTTAGCGATCCTTCTCGCGTTTTAAGATTTGATGTATCCGAACTAAAAGAAGTAGGAAAACATAATTCAAATATACAATACAATACAATACAATATACTTTATTGTGCACACTATAAGTACTTAAAATATTATAATGAAAGTAGTATCGACACAATAGGCAAATAATTATAGTACTATATTTATGAAAAAGTTTTACACCTACTTTACATTAATGTAAGTAATGTCATCTGTCACCCGTAAATCATTTATATGCAAACTTGAAGGCCCTAGAATCGTACCCTGTGAAACACCAATCACAGGAACTCTATAGTTGGCATCATTTATCCTAACAGATTGAATTCTTCCCTTTTAGAAGAATGCGATCAAATTAAGAAAACTAACCTGAAACTTACTTCAGACTAATTTGGAACAATACATAAAATAAATAAATAGCTGGATATAAAACTACTAATTTCTTTCTTAGGCCGTTATCGCATCGGTGGTTCCTTTAGTGTTAATGATGACCCTATGATTATTACTTACTATGAGGTATTCGCATAAAAAACGGAAATTCACTTTAATTTTAAGTTTTTGAAAAAAAAAACAAGAATAAATTCAGAGCCAATCTTTGTCACTTAGGTACTTCTATACCTATATTACGTCAGATTTCCAAATGAAGAATTTTAAGCTTTTCCTACTCATATATCTCTGTAAGCCGACGAAATTAAAATATAGCGACGGAGTTCGGCAAATAAGATTTACCGCGCTGTGACTAAATTGCGAAATGCATTGTTGTTTCTTTTCGAAGTGAATAATTGTAACTGTTTTGTTTTATTACAAACTGTAGATGAATAGGAGGTAAATGTAAAAAGCGTGGAACAAAGGTAAAAATATTATTTTTTACTTTCTTTCCCGAAAGTAAAATAGAATGGAACAGGTTATAAAAAAAGGATTTTTACACGAACCTATATTTGACAAGTTTTGAGGCGGCGGCGCAGAATACTAAACCCCACTTCCATGCCAATAAACCAGAGTGTCATAAGAGGCGACTTTGAGAGAAAAAAGAAGAAGTGGAAACAGCTTTTATCGTTTTTAAACGATTTAAAGATATTTTAAAAGTAAACACAACACTGGCAGCTTTATTTGATACGAGTATGAAAATATCTGATATGGGATGATTAATATGCTATTCCCATAAGTAATATTTAGTTTTGAAGGTTCTTAATTACCATGCGATCCACTACGTCAGCGTTGAATAATGAAGATAGACGACGGTATATAGTTCCTTACGATTATTCAAGCGGAAAGATACATTAACTAAAACGATATGTTGTATTAATTGCGTTCAAAAACGTGAGTAGTCAATGAATTAAGTCACGTTTATTGTTTTAATAATCTAAATTTTACTAACAAATAATCTAAATTTTACTAACAAAAAATAACCGACTTCAAAGTCTCAAAAACTACATAGTCGTCAGATCTCGTTCAAATTTATGTGAGACCACATGACAAGCGCCTGCTTTCGATTAAAAAAAGAATCATCGAAATCGGTTGGCGTGATATTGAGTTATTCGACAATTTGTCGCGCACATCTTAACACAAATTTAAGACTTATGTAGTTTTCTCATGGATGCCATTGTCAGATCTCAATAAAATTTATGTGGGACCACATGACAGCCACCAGCTTTCGATTAAAAAAATAATCATCAAAATCGGTTCGCCCAGTCCAAAGTTCTGAGGTAACAAACATAAAAAAAAAAAAAAAAAAAATACAGTCGAATTGAGAACCTCCTCCTTTTTTGAAGTCGGTTAAAAATAACCGACTTCAAAGTCTCAAAAACGACTTGTCAGTCAGATCTCGTTCAAATTTATGTGGGACCACATGACAAGCACCTGTTTTCGATTAAAAAAAGAATCATTGAAATCGGTTGGCGTGATATTGAGTTATTCGTCAATTTGTCGCGCACATCTTAACACAAATTTACGACTTATGTGGTTTTATCATGGACGCCATTGTCAAATCTCAATAAAATTTATATGGGACCACATGACAGCCACCAGCTTTCGATTAAAAAAAGAATCATCAAAATCGGTTCGCCCAGTCCAAAGTTCTGAGGTAACAAACATAAAAAAAAATACAGTCGAATTGAGAACCTCCTCCTTTTTTTGAAGTCGGTTAAAAATAAAATCGTTGTTAAGAGAATAAAAGCAAAATTACAATGACTCGGATACTGTGATTTATGAGCATAAAGATTGAAGATAAAAATTATTAAACATTTTTTTGCAGACATGGGATTGATTTTCACATTTCATTTATTATGGTGTTCATAACAGTGATACTTTTCAGCTTTATGCAAATTATTGTAACCTTGAATCCTATTTTGTCTGGACTGTTTGTATTTCTCGGATTATAGTAAGAAAAGCTTTAGTTATAGTTCCTTAACTATAGGTACATCAAACATCAACAAAAGCAAATCACTCAAAGATTACACCTCCAATTTTAAACTCGATTCAGAGATAAGCTGACATATTACGCGTGGCAGTCGCGTGACCAGTTACAAATTGGTTTATGTAAATGTTTTGGTACGATTGGTTTTATATCGAGCGAAACCTCCTCTGGCAGAAATAAAACTTTATTGAGGAGTACCACTTCCGTAGGTATACGAGCATGCGGTATTTAAGATGTAAG
The DNA here is from genome assembly GCA_911387775.1 of Thymelicus sylvestris. Taxonomy (NCBI): domain Eukaryota; kingdom Metazoa; phylum Arthropoda; class Insecta; order Lepidoptera; family Hesperiidae; genus Thymelicus; species Thymelicus sylvestris. The sequence goes on along the minus strand of OU426909.1, from coordinate 8,688,355 downwards.
GAATAACAGACTGTTATTTTTTTTTTACAATTAAAGTGACAATTTAGTGACAGGCTTTAACTACGACACATTCAGTTCAAATGAAGATTCATTATCATTCGTTACTATAAGCACCTATAAGTAATAAAGTCAGAGTTGGCAAAACAAGATTCGATGGGCGGTAGAATAAATATTATGGTTTCGTGTCCCACGTTGTGCGTCAGTTTAGCGAAGCATTGGCCACCATGTTGGCCACTAGTTCAATACTACCTACTGTATACCTACGTTTTATTATTCTGTAAATTAATTTGCGTAATGTGTAGATTTCATAAGTGAAATAATTTTAAAATATGTTAATAAGGAATATTTTTGAATTTTTCAAAAAGTAACAATCATACAAAAATCTTTTCCCTTTACAAAATTAGTTGAGATAAAAATAAAAATCTTATTTGTTTTAATTTTGAATAAAATACTTTTCCCATATTTTCCACTAACCTTACATTATAAATTTTAAACTCGACATCATAACACTCTTTTGCTTTTACAAAAGAAAACCATCTCCCAAGCGGCCACGAGCAAAACATCATAAGGAACGTGGAACTCTTATTTTTTCGGAGTGAATTCTTTAACTGGTTGAAACTGAAATGGAGTTACCGCGAAATGCTAGGACATTGTAGAATATTAATGACGTCTTTAATCCTCGAGTTTGGGACTGTCTCCGAGTTATCTACAAGTACCGTCGCTGTCTGCGCTATTTAGTTACCAACTTCATTTTTATGCTTGCAGAAATGATAACAGTTAAAGAAAGAAAATAAAAACATTCCAGTTTTACCCATTGCCCAACCATTTTGTGACACAAAAAAACCTGTTTGATTACCTCTTCGCAAAAACTTTACCTAAAAGATTCACACGCTCCAAAAGTCTAAAAGCTGAAACAAAAACCGCAGAATAGTGAGTATTTCTCATGTCTAAAACAAAGCTTGAATAATGCAGCCTTGGACAGCACAATAGTTAGCGCACATCCGAAAGAATATGAGACAATGGTACCAGAGAAACAAAAGATAAGTTTGACGACTGCAGGCTTTGAATAACTGGAGAGACTCGACACTTTTTGCAAGAGAAACGGGAAAGCATATAAAATTCTAGTTCTGGGAATATCACATCCTTTTGATATACGCTGATACTGGGGTGCTGCAATATTTCAAATTATATGCAGGAATAATTTATTTTATAGAGTATAAAGTACTGATGTCAGGCCATCTGAGCAGAGTTCATATAATAAGTAAATATCGGTAGAAAAAACGAGAATATGTACATACGTACGTATGCACGTAAGGAGTTATACTTCTTTGGCATAAGAGAAAAAAATAGATAAAGATTTCATCCCGTATGCCACAACTCTTTGTTTGTAAAAGAAATCGGTCATCAGCTAACTTTATCGTGTCGCTATTTGGCTGTCAGTGTGCTCGCACATCGTAACACGGAAACTTGAGACAATTATCAGCTAACTTCATCATGTCGTTTTTTGGCTGTCGGTGTGGGCACGCATCGTAAAAATTTTACTCTCTTATTTTTTCCGAACGCGCCAAAAGAAGTATATCTGATGGATGGAAGACATTAAAGAATAGTGGAGCAAAATAATACTCAAGCGTCATGACAAAACAGCTAAAGAGACTATGATGAGACAAGCATTTTTCCTAATCCAATAAAAGAGAACAGAGAGACCCTTTAAAGTCATATTTGAAGCAGAAAAGCCCTTCTAAAGCACATTAAGAAGATAGAAGTATTGTTTTTACGGCGCTACAGGTCGTACAAAAACCAATCTGAAATTCTAACGGTAACCAAGCTCTAAACGACTTTAAACTTTAATATCTGTGTGCCCATCGAAGAAAACTTTGGAAATTCCAGGATTAAAATATGAGCAAAAGCGATTTGATGTTTTTGTTACATTTTTACTTTTATTTCATTTCGAAGGACCAAAAATTCTAAAGAAAATATTGTTATATGCCATGTCTTATTATGATCTATGTTTGCGTAATACTCTTTCAGACAGGTAAAAAAATGTAAAAAAAAAATTGTCTGTATAACAGATAAAACAGATGTTTCTTATACTGATGATACCGACATAATGTAGTTTTAAAATGAATACTTACAGGTTCTATAAATTGAAAGCATCCCTTTAAAATGTATCTCCTTATACAATACTTAACTTTGATTCAAAACAATTGACAGTGAAATTAATTAAGAAAATAATGACATCAGTATTTCTAATTACTAAAACTTCTCTCTCGAAATTAATGCAAAAACATTTTGTACTGTTTCTAGAAGTTTCTTACTAAGTATTTCCTACAGTTCGTATCTAAATGCGTCAGACAGCTGTGAAGTGTGGACTGGGTAAACTTCAATATTGAAACTCAATTATACTACAACATCGCTCGCACACAACTCTCAAGTTTGTGAAGCTGACTGCATACGCTTAGTAACTAGTTCAAGTACTTGCTCATGTAAGTACTCGCGCCAGTGTGAGAGTTAGTGTTTGGAAATTACTGTTGGGAAGTTTGTAATAGTGCATCAAATTCTTGACATTGTAGGAATTAATAATCTTAAATGAAACTTTAAAAACTCCTGACAGTTTTATTTACACTAAACATAGCTAAGAACATGAGGTACGATGATGCCACAGACATACATGAAGATCCACAAATACACAGACACGTTTTCTTTCTCTTTTCTTTTCTTTCTTTTTTCGTCGGGGGTTAAAGATTGTACTGGTAATATATTTTATTCGACTAAATTATTTACTTACAACACTTTTACATAAACTAAGCTAATTAATAGGTAATTACGAAAGTTACGAAGGATCCAAAAGGATTAACGTTCTATACGATTCTAATGCACGTTTGGTAAGTGTAAAATTTTGCACGTAAATTATTTAAATGAAATTTATTATTTCATTGTATTCCAAACTGCTATTTTATTAGATGAATCAACATTTAGAAGATACGCATAATTTTGTAATCGTATTAACGATTTTCAATAATATGTTTTGGAATTGAGTGTTATATTTACCTGTGTATTGTTTTATTATGTTATATTCTCCGTTCATCACAGTCTGAGTAGTAAACTGTCTTCGGCAACCTTGCCTGCAATGTGATTGGTTCCAGGTTAACTTCCCAGATGCAGGTAGTATGAGATGACAGACATAATTATGACAAATGAATTATTGTACTCGGGTTATGGGTGTTATAGTGATGCCCTATTTGTATATGCTACTTGTGACACAGGGAATCCTAGTGCGTGCTATGGTGAGAACATTTATGAAGTTTACACAGCGATAGTACTTGTACGAGCAGCTTGTACAATCGACTTACTCATAACCATATTCTCGTACGGTAGATGCGTCATCGGAAACTTTAAATGAGCCGAGCTTGTTCGTACATGATATTCAAACTCGCATTGAAGCTCTATTGGTCGGATATCATAACACAGAATCAGGATCAGATCAATTCATGGTATGGAAACAGTTAACAATCAGATAATTTCAGGAAAAACTAGATTCTGGAGACGAAAGTTTAATAGGGCCAAACGAGAGGTTTTTGAAGTTACGTGAAGTTTTAATTGATTTAATATCTTTACTTGACGATCGTGTAGCTTAATTGGTAGCGACCCTGCCTGTGAAGCGAGAGGTCCCGGGTTTGAGTCCCGGCCGGGGCAGATATTTATGTGACAGATAAATAATTGTACTCGAGTCATGGGAATGATTGTGGTATTATATGTCATCCATGCCACCCGAGACACAGGTTACCACCTACTGCAGTTGTATTTGAAAATGTTTTTATCACGGAAATCACGAGAAAATGCACGAGAAAGCACGGAGAATATTTTTCTTTATCACGTGTTAATTTACCTATAGTAGCCATTTATAAATTATTTCGTGAAATTTCTCAACTTCATTTTACGCATAATTTTATAATACTAATCGATTATGAGCTTTTTAATCGTGAGCTGATTCGTTTTTGAAATTATACGAAATAAATGACGAAATATGAATGAATGACAAAACACGACATGACAATAACCATGACGATGAAAAATGTGACTAACAAATGAAAAATGTCGAAGAGCTTATACTAAACTTAAAGTTCTGATAAACTTTCACAATAAAGTTCCTAAGTCAAATATCACGAAGACAAAGGCATAAAGTTCCGAGAGAGCTTAAACATTTAATTCAACTTGTAAGTTACAATACTTAGTTAAAAATCTTCGAGCTTAAAACTAGAAACCGCTTGTATCCATCCCTTGTAACGAACAAAGACCTTCTGAACAATAAAACTTAATGTCTTCCCAGTGAAATTTAGCGGTGGCGATGTTTTTAACGTTTTGTAAGTTTACAGCATATTTATTGCAAAGGTGGATGAAAATCTACTAATAGCACAGAAGAAACAATAGTACTTATAATAAGTACAGAAGGCGCACTCCGCAAAATCATTTAATGAACGCAATAAAGTATAATTCAGGTCGCACAGCGCTAATCAAAAACGCGTAATGAGTTGCCTTTCTTTCTAACACTATCGCTTATTCTCTCTGGCAATGTCATGGTTGTCTTTTTTGAAAGAATAAAATTAATCTGAAAGTTTAATGAGAAGTTAAATGCCCATGCTACTTTTATGAAAAAATGACAAGATGGCCATACGGCATATGTTAATCTGTTGGTACATACATTGTCTATGAAACAAATATTATCTTTTATGGTGGCCACTCACGGTCAGTCCATCGCGTCAAATAGCGTGATATACAGCCAAAATTTGATCGTGAATGTGAAAAACTGATGGCGTGATTTAAAAAATTTGTATGTCCAATCGCGCCATTTTGACATAATTATGTCGCTTGGCGTGGCTCCAAAAATGACGCGATGGAATGACCGTGAGTGACCACCATTAGGTGTTTAGGAAACAGAAAAAACAGTCAATTTCAAACATCAAATATTCTTTGAATTCTTATTTAATTGTAAGTACCTAACTAGTAACTATACTACAATAATTAATAATGTGATTATGGGAGACATAAATAGGGATAACAAATGTCAACAACGTCAATCTAATGTTCATTTTTTTACATTTCGATGTCCTTTGGAAGTGTGAAAAACGTGAGATGAACGGATCATTGTTATTGTTCAAGCAGCGGAATGCGATGCAATATGCTTTTGCCCTCATTTTAGTTCTTAATTTTGGCCAATCCAAATGTAAAGCTTGAATTATGTAAGTTTTAGGCTTTTCTACACAGAACTTGGCAACCATTTAGATCTCTACTTTTTTTTTTAAATTGGCTCTCAATTCACATTTGTTTTTGATGAGAGATCATTGATTTTTGTCTAGAAATTATAAGTGTTTATAGATAATGACACATTGTTATTTGTAAAATTACTCTATACAGTGGAACCGCTAATTCACTAGTTTCACTAATTATTATCAATAATTTTTAAGTTTTTAGATTTTTTCCTTTACGTACGCCTAATAGTCTACCTTGATGCCAAATATCAAGTTTCTAGGTCATCTGGAACTGGGTTAGAGTTTTGATCTATAGGTCAGTCAGTGATAAAAATGACGATCTTTGAACGTTAATATCTAAATAACCGTTTGAGGTGTGTTTATGAAGTTTGGAGCACATATACATTTCACAAGTTTTAATATGATGCAATGATAAATGCATGAATGTCATCGGCGTAAGGTCTATTACAGAACCCAGACACTTTCTTAAGAAGAGAACCTTGTGAAGAGGATTATTATTGTTTTGAATGTGCACAAGGGTATAAAATATACGCTTATTCCATCCAAGGCTGTACGAAGGCTGTAGGTAAGTTGAGACACTATTAATCATCCAAAAATAGGACTTGAATATAATACTTGGGTTTTGCAAGATATAAATATTTGTGACTATTTAATAGTCTTCAATATTATAAAAAACGCTTGTTTAAATTAGTACTGAGTTGACTAAATAACAAATAATTGTTCTAATGATAATTGTTCGATAATTATTATAATAAATACATATGTATGTAATATTGCACACACACACATACGAAATATCAAAATGTTAATGCTTGTATTTTGTTGATATAGGGCTTGTTTCACTGTCTCCAAGTAGAGTCCTGAATAAGCTATTCGCCGGTTAAAGTGACGTTAAAGTGTCATTTTACATACACGAAATGTCAACTTAACCAACGAATAGCTTACTTCGGACTTACTTGAAGATTGTGAAACAAGCCCTAACAATGTTATATTGTCTAGGTGGATGAGCAGGGTACCTGTAATGATGGACCAAGTACAAGGCCCTTGCTACTTGTGAATGTGAATGTGTTTTTATCAATAAAATATTTTTCATGCTTGATATTCTAATGAGGAAATTGTGTGTGTCGGGTTTTTGAAGTGTTGTCTTGTTGTGTGATCAGTATACTTTTATATATCTAAATCACTGGTGATACAATACACACAAAACGCAAGGTGTGTTTTCATGTTTATACGTCGATTTATTATTTTAATAATTTTAAACATTATTAATAGGTTAATAAGAATTAAATACCTCCACTGAACCATCCATAATAGTTAAAAACAGAAATTTCCACGAGAAAGAATTTGTAATAAATGCCAAATATATCGTGCGGAAACAAGCCATTAAGATATTCATTGCATTGAAGTTAAAATTCTACTTAAATATTTATTTTACAAAATTTATCCGATGTCGCAATTATCTGGTGGAGCGGAAATATGGCCATACATATACCTTTTAAATTCAAATGAGTAGTTTCGATACGCATTTACTTTTTCATTTGAAATTGCAAGGGTTGAAGTTATTTATTTTAACTCGTTATTCACATGAGTGGGTCTTATAATGCGACTTTTTATTTTCTATATAGTTATATGGGTCGTCCATGCCACCCGTGACACAGGTGACTACTGCGGGTATACGAGTGTGTTAGCGTTTATTATTATTACGAGTATTATACTATGTACCAGAACAACGCTACATAAGCCAGTTAACTAATAAATCTAATTAGCAACAAACGTGGTACTGAACGCTAAGTAACTGCCAAACTGCGAGGCTAATTTACTAAGTACATTACAGAGATGAAACAAAACAATCAAATGAATTTATCGTATGGGAAACTATACACAACAACACCAATTTTATTTCGACTGAATGCAAAATTATTAAAGGTTTATTTTCTTATTACGTGGCTGGCAACGCGTTGCTGATGATGCCTTTGATGTTATTGGATATATGATATTATTGTTATTGATGATGTTATTATTTTAAGATAATTCACAAAAAATATTGTGCAAGGTATATACAGTGAAACTTGGTTAAGTGGGACCCGGATAAGTGAGAAACCTCCATAACTGGAACTCATGCTGAGGTCCCAACACTTTGGCACTGAATTACCTCTGTTAGTGGGACGAGGTAAGCCTCTATATCTGGGATTTATTCTTTCGATTTATCATCATAGTTACCTCTATAACTGAGACAGCGAGTAAATTTTATATGCATAAACCTCTGTAACTGAGATAACATTGTTTGTTTACTCAATCTTATTCTACCCACAAGTACACATTCACACCTGTATAACTGAAATAACCTGTATGCTCACCTCTATTAATGGAACCCTCTGTAAATGAGACAGATATTTATTTATACCTGTATATGGGTGAATATCAAATCGGCAAATTTTACGTGTCCACGTTGAGAATCGAGGTGTAAAATGATAGAATGTTTCTGATTTTTTTATATAGTAAACTACGTAACTTCTTTTAATTGGGGCCACATTGTTTTCTTAAATATATGTGTAAATAAAAAATCAGGGTAAAAAAAATGCCTTCAAATTCCAGTTTGGTGGTATGTCCCAGCTCCATTTTTTGATATAAATTCATTCACCACAGTGACAATTGAAGATAAAATAAAAAATATATAATTTCGTTACTATACACATAAGACACACTATCTAAAAATAACTAAACCATATTATAAAATGTTATTTAACATCACAGGATACTCGATCAAAGTTTGTCCAAGAAAAAACCAAAATCTTGGGTGCACTTGTTCAACTTACTAAAACATGAACTTTCTTGCATATGTGATCATTTAAGTTTTATTATTTCACATGGCACAGGAGTGTAGTAACGCTTGAGTATAACGGGTATGTGATTAGAGCTATGACTTCCCGCCAAAACAAAAGTACCCGCTTGGGTGGCACAGGGGGACAAGAATTGTTCAATTTTTGGTGGATCGATTTGCTGTCTATTTTAAAGTGCTTTTATAGTAAGCTACTCAATATAGGTATTGATTTGGATTACGTATAAAACAGTTATATAAATTTAATTGTAACTTAAGACCCCTATTTTTAAAGATTTTTTTTATGCGTGGTCCGAGTTTGGTGGCTCAATTTTGGTGGATTTGGTGGCGTTTATGCGTGACCAAAATTTAAAACAAGCCTCTTGAGCGAAACTAGGGCTTCAAAGTGTTCGCCAGGGATCTGTTTATTGGGAAAAGTCAGCTTACGAGGTTGAAGACCGAGTCCAGCACCATGTTTTCGTCGAAATCTGAAGTTCTGAGGGATGGTCGTATGCCTCCTCTTAAGCTCCAGCTGCCTGCGAGAACAATAACAATCATGCTAAACTGACCCGACACTACACACAGGATATCCCGGACGCCGCCTGAATAAGATAAGAGAGGCTCTCAAACAGCTTAAAAAGAACAAGGCTTCGGGAAATGACGGATTCACAATAGCTTCTAAGAGCTGATGGGAAACCTCTACTAATGACGCTCCAATAGCTGTTCGTTTCCATCATCAATACTGGAACTACCCCGGAAGCGTGCAGCAGAACTGTGGTGACACTGGTGACTCTGTTCTTCAAGAAGGGCGAAAAAGCCCTTTTAAAGTACTTTATAGGCCAATGCATTTCTGAACCACGTTTGTAAGCCGTTTGCGAGGATGCTCACAAATCACATGGCAGGTTTGACGAATTCCAGCCTCCCGAACAAGCAGGATTAGCAGGATTCCGAAAGGCTACAGAACCATAGATCATAATATACACATACTGAGGCAGATCATACAAAAGACCAAGGAGTATAATCTGCTGTTATGTGTTGCTTATGTAGACTATGAGAAAGCCGTTGATTCTATCGGTATCGGTATCGGTACTTAATTTTCATATCAAGGTGTTGAAGTGTTTGTAATCATCAGGTACCATTTCCGTCAGAGTATAAGACACAGCTACGAACCCTATACAACTGCAGAGAGGTGTCAGGCAAGGGGACGTCATATCTCCTAAACTGTTCACTGCTGCGTTGGAAGACGTGTTCAAGCTGATGGAATGGAAACAACGTGGTATCATCGTGGTCAATAGTGACATCACACACTTGCGATATGCCGATGATGTAGTCTATCTGGCAAGATCCCTTGAGGAACTTGGTAAAATTATAGGGGACTTGAACAGTGCCACAATCGGTGGGTCTTAAGATGAACATGGACAAGACGAAAATCATGTCCAATGTCCATATCATGTACCTACGTCCAACTTCAAGAAATAAGACTCGTAGAATTCAACTCGAATGGGCTGCGTTCGGGAAACTGCGTCATATCTTGTCGTCCAAAACACTATCTCAGTGCCTGAAGTCGAAGGTGTTCAAGCAGTGTGTGTTGCCAGTGATGACATACGGCTCCAAGACGTCGTGCTTTATTATTATTGGCCTTATTCATAAACTCAAAGTCACAAAGCGGACAGAGAGAGAAAATCGGATGGAGAGGGCTATGCTCGGTATTTCTGTACGTGATCGAATCAGAAATGACGTAGACGAACAAGAATAATCGACATAGCTCATCCAGTACGCCGGCTGAAGTGGCAATAGGCTGGCCACGTAATTCGAAGGACCGATGACCATTGGGAAGAGGTCCTCGAATGGCGCCCACGTCTTGGAAAAAGGAGCATTGGAAGCTCCCCAACCAGGTGGACTGACGACCTAAAGAAGACAGCAGGCACCCTCTGGATTCAGAAGGCACAGGACTGGTCAGAGTGGCGCAAGTTAGGGGAGGCCTGTGTCCACCAAGGGCTGATGGATTGATAGATGTTAAATAGTAATATCTATATTTTTTAACAATAGAGTTTTATAAAACGATGAAAGTTATTGATAAGTCCCGAGAATTCGTGATATTAGCCACTTTGAGCTTTATTTTATTGATTTTAGAGCTTTTGTGATAGAAAAATCCAATTTTGGTGTCACTGATTTTCAATTTTGGTGGGTACTTTCGATTTTGGTGGGCGATTATCAATTCTGGTGGCCACACTAGACTTTGAACTTAAATATCTCAAAAAGTTATCGAGATATTCTCAGACCTCGTGAAGGTTCTTATAGCTTAGACTTTCTATTCTTATACCAGGTCCTCATTTTTCACGAAAACTGAAGAGAAAATTTCGCCACCAAAGTTGAAAAAAAATGCACGTTTCTGATATTCACCCATATCTGAGACACTGGGTAAGTGGAATACCTCTATAAGTGAAACGACATTGCAGGTCCCTTGATGTCTCACTTAACCAGGTTTCACTGTATTTATTTATTTAAGCATAGATTAATTTATTTGAAGATTGATGATTGAAATTTGATTGAGAGTAACCTACTGCCAAAAAAATACTGAGATTCATTTCAATAAAAATTATTTTTATACAAACTTTTATCCCTTTTTTGAGCCCTTAGGGACCGATTTTCCAAAATGTTGCTACATTAGACAGACAAACACGTCTAGCATCAGCTTTGCAGACAGATAATATACCAACCAGATTCAGTAGGTCCATTCATGAAGTCGATTTTAGAAATAGAAATAGAATATGTTTATTTTGTCAAACACAATGCAATGCAACGAGTTATAAGGTTTTCGAATTTTCTCATACAAAATTTTCCCGAATTGAAATTTATTTCCTAATCTTAGCGTAGTAGGACACTTAAAGTAACACTAGTAGGTATCTAATAAAGTAATAAATGAAACGGAGTATTCGTAATAAGGAAATAAAATATCCTTCTAACATTTATTTTAACTGAATAAAATAGCAGGCGCATTTCAAAAGGCGCTTAGAAATACAAAGAAACTGAAGTTCTTTTGAAGGCCGAATATTCATATTGTATAATTGCATGTTGAAATGTTACTGCATGGAAATACTTGAAAGATCTCAAAGGTTGTTAATGCTTTATAGTTTTTTCTATTCTAAAAATATTGTTAGAGGCGTTAGTTGCTAAAAAGAGTTTTATACATTTAGCGCGTCATATCATCATCTTAGCCGTTAGGCTCGGTCCCACTGCGTTGATAACTTATTTATTTACACTTTATTATACATAGTTAATAATCAGGCGATACTTTGCGGAAATCCATAACTTAACTAATAACCTAACTTAATTACTTTATTATAGGTACCCATAATAGCTTTAATTAGTACAAGTAGACTTACAGCCTTACTTATAAACGTTACTTAAAATTTAAGAAACTCTTAACAGCCATTTAAGAATATTTTTTACTTATAAATGTTGATTAGCTCTAATCAATTGCTTAGCGGCGTTTGAAAGTAGCTGTCAAATTAATCAATGGCGAACCCTTGTTTAGGGCGCTAAGTAACACAATGGCGGCTTGAATGTTGTCAGCTGGTCAGCTGCACAGCATCTGTTGTACCGTATCTACCTAGGACTGAAGTCAACGATGTTTTTTACTAAGGTGGCTAAGGTTTATTATTTTGTCGTTTGTCATTTGAGTTCTTTGTGTTGTTGTGGATTGAAAATAATTTAATAAAATGGACATTTTTGAAGAATCTAATAGGTAATTAGGTATATTATGTACGTTTCGTAGTGAAATAGAAGAAATAAAGATAAGTAGGAGTTTTCTTGTTCGTCCCAATTAGCAGATCGCAATATTTTTTTAGTAGAATTTTCCATTTTAAACAATACCTGCAATAACTGCAATTTACTATTATTTCCGAAATAAAATTATTATTATTATTAAACACCGACATTCCGACAGTCACAATCACAATAGAAACTCTTCACCAAAACACCCAAAACACCACGTTCTATAAGACAGCTGACTTTTTATTGATGAAATGTTGCTATTATGAACCTTATGTACGACATTTGCAGCATAAAAATGTTTTTGTGCTGTCAACACGTGGCAGTGTCCACAGTGTAAAATATTTTTTGGGTAGTTAAACGTTAATTAGCTAAGTCAAGCTTAATTAACGTTTTTAAGTAGAAAATATTTAGTCATTGCTTAAGGCGTTAAGAAGTGATTAACTAATCAGTTGCTAAGAAGGTGATTAGTCGATTTTTATAAGTAAGGCTGTTAATGTTTTATTCATTCTCTGCCAGTCGACTTTTGGTTTAAACAGATCAAAATTTGGTTTGACAATTCAAAGCTTTATTACTGTGAACTCCTAAAAATACGACAAATATTTGCAAAGACTAGAAGTCAGCAATAACAACAGAACGTACCTAATTATTTTTCTGCAGCACCGTAATTAATTTTATTAATTCAATTCAAAAAAAGTCAAATGTTAGATTTAAAGGTTAAATGTCAACCTTGAATTGTTCCACAGTGAATTGTAATGTGCATTGTAAGTACTTAATGCCCGTTAAGTTTAATATTTCTTCTGAGCCTCGTTCAAAGAAAAGAATTTTGCTTATTCCACTTAGGTAAGTGGAATAAGCAAAATTCTCGTGTTAGGTAGATACCTAAATATACCTTTCAAAACTTTCTAGCGAGAAGTTATCCTATCCTTTCTACCAATATTATAAACTAGTAAATGCCCTCGTTTTGTTTGGTTTGAGAGGGTGAGATGGATAGGTGTTTGTTACTCTTTCACGCAAAAAACCAACGAACGGATTTTGATGAAATTTTGTTGACAGATAGACCATGATGAATCACATTTAGGGTGCGTTTTATCCCTGGAAACATGGGTAAAACTGTCGGGGGAGAATTCATTTTATATATTACGAGTAACCGCCCTCGCCTTACTTCAGTTTTCATATTTACAACTTGGGTTACATTATTGGAGTTTTATTAAGGATCCCTAATTTTTTGAAAATATCATATAGCCTATGTCACTCGGGGATAGTGTAGCTTCCCAACAGTGAAAGAATATTTAAAATTGATTCAGTAGTTTCGGAGCCTATTCAATACAAACAAACAATCAAATCTTTCCTCTTTATAATATTAATATAGATAATTATACATTTCAAAATTTTCCTGATAGTTTCATTTTCACCAAACATTGCTAACAACAGCTATAAAAACTAACTATAAAAAACCGCATCAAAATCGGTCCATTCGTTTAGGAGTTGCGATGCTGACAGACACAGAGAAATACACAAACACAGGCACATCAACCTTATAACGTCCTTCTTGCGTCGGGGCGGGGGGGATAATATCGCTCACCTAGCAATACATATAATGGCACATCTGCAAACAATGCGAAATTGAGTTTATATGGTATACGTGTTTAAAAGTGCATAATCTACACAGTAGTAAATATGTATTGTATTAAGGTCTATGCTAGTAACCAAACCCATACAATCTGTAAAAAACGTAAAAAAACCCATAAATTAATTTTAAACATTTTTATAACATTTTTGAAATTCGTTTCTGACTTCTGTAAAATATGACAAACGTAGATGTGTCGTTGTATTACTGGGTGAGCGATATAGTAAACATGTCAATTAAAAATAGTTCAAAATCCATTAGTAGAATGAACATAATTTTCGGAAACAGAGAAAGTTTTGTTTTATTAACTATACGAGCGAAATACAGTGGGTTTTAAGGCGCGTTATGACTACGATTTAAAAACGTTGATTTTACGCACACAACCGCGTATCTGCGCTAATCTAATGTTACATTTACGTCACGCTGAATAGGGCTCAAAATTGCAAAGCACATTTTTGCTAACAATGTAACTAGACTGCGAATAAACATTTTATTTGAGGGTTTTCCTTAGATTATTCAGAATATACACATTAAATTCAATATCTGTCCGGTTCAAATTTTAATAAAACCATATACCTATTATATTCTCAAAAAAAATATGTTGTTACCGCTGAAAATACAGAGAACTGCGACGCTAAAGTTTATTTTTGTATAGCAAATTACGATTTTTTATTGGAAATATTAAATAACTATTTAATATTCTATTCGGTTAAAATTATTCTTTAGATCTTTTTCTATGCTCTGAATTTTTTGTATGCAATATTTTCATTGGGTTTCCTCGGTCTCGAGCTTCAAAGAAACCCAGTTTTGTTAATATTGAGATCACACCGCGCCTTAAGGTGTTATGCTTTTACGGTGAGGGATTTTCAGCTCAGACCCGCTTACTGAGTGGGAGATGTTTCCGTAGAGACATTTGTTTCCTCTTTAAACGACAATTTCGTATATTGCTATACACCTTTACTCCAATTACTTAAGAAGTTGTATAATTAGTTTTTATGATGATTGTAAAATTGTTAATGTTGTATGAAATTTTAATTTTATATAAGTCTGGAAACTGTAGGATTATTAATTTAAGTGTAAACTAAGTGCTCTGGTTTTGTAATATTCTTAGTTATTAGTACGTTAAGTTGTTATTCCAAATTAATTATCACGTGTTTCCCCAACTCTTAAATCCAACCAAAATTAGCACTTTAAAGCCAAATATTTCGCAAACGGACCCCTAGAAATGTTTTTATGTTTTTTTTTGTAAATAACCGAGAAATAAGCAGACGACCTACCTCATCATAATTAGTCACTAAACATCAAAGGTATATTACCGGCTCAAAAGAAAGCAGGAAATACGCATTATTTCTGGCTCTCTGACACTGCGACCGGAACACGTAATAATTTTAAACAAAATAATAACCGACTTCAAAGAAACAGGACGGATGGACGGACGGACGGATGGACGGACGGACGGATGGACGGACGGACGGATGGACGGACGCACGGATGGACGGACGGACGGATGGACGGAAGGACGGATGGACGGACGGATGGATAGACGGACAAACGTTATTTATTATTATTTATTTTATTTCGGAACCCTAAAAACAACTAAACAGATTTTCATGAAATTTTCGCTGGTTGGTTTTAAGAAAATGCTGTGTTAGCATTAAGCGCTCCTTTTGTACCATATTTTGTGAGTGCAATAAAGTATTTTCATTTCATTTCATTTCAAATTTTGCGCTCAGGTAAACTATAATGATCTAGAATACACATAGAGTACTTATTAACCCAAAAACGCGGACAAAGCCACGAGCAGAGCGCTAGTTTATATACAAACTGCTACTCGGAAAATGCAGAAAATGACCTCATTAACAATTAAATTAAATTTACTATTAAACGTTAGTGCTTTATTAGTGAAACCACAAGCTAATAGTCGACGCACTGCGTCAACGTTTATCGTCCGATGACGTTTCTGTTGTCACAAGCTACTCGTATAAGCTGCTCACTAAAGCTCAGGTCTTTAAATTCGCTTTAAGTTTGGCGAAACTTGGAATAGTGGTTCGGTGAAACTTGTAATTTGCGTGGTGGTTGTAACCGTCCTTTCTAAAATTGGGTGATAGCCTAGCGGTAGAACGTTGGTAGTGATAGCCTAGCGGTAGAACGTTGGTCTCCCGAACGAAGGGGCCCGAGTTCAAACCCTGGCACGCACCTCTAATTTTCAAATATTATGTGCGTATTACAAGTTAATTATCACTTGCTTCGGTGAAGGAAAACATCGTGAGGAAACCTGCACACCGGAGAGTTCTCCATAAAGTTCTCGAAGGTGTGTGAAGTCTACCAATCCGCACTTGGCCAGCGTGGTAGACTATGGCCTAATACCCCTCTCATTGTGAGAGGAGAGCCCGAGCCCAGCAGTGGGACAATTATGGGTTGTTGCTTTGCTTTTTTGCTTTTCTAAAATTGACCGAGAATTGTTATTTTTAACCGACTTCAAAAAAAGGAGGTTCTCAATTCGAATGCTAATTTTTACTGGGTGAACCGATTTTGATGATTCTTTTTTAAACAAAAGCTGGTGTTTGTCACGTAGTTCTACTTAAATTTATGTGAGATCTGACTATTAGTTTTTAAGTTATCCCTAATTTTGTATTCGGTTATTTTTTGTCAAGAATTATTATTTTTTGATACTTCGAACAATAGCATCTCACAGCCACCTTATCTGCTTTTTAACGTCACCTATTGGGTTATCAAGATGAATCTAATTATATCTTAATATAGAGGTTATCAAGATGAATCTAATGATATTTTTATTATATAAATTGATCCAGTGGTTTGGAAGATATTATTATGAGGTAATAAAGAATATTACACGCATACATGATACGCGTAAAAACTTTGTACCCGATTGGGTAAAAAGTGCTTTCACAATCTGCTACTGTTTTCTCTGGGCTAAAGTTACTCTCATGTTGAGAATAAGAAAGCTTAAGACCATAGACCGAGATGATGGAACGTCTTGCAGGTTGAATACCTTTGAGAATATTAATGAAAACCGCATAATATGCATATTGTACAGGTTCATCGCGTTATCTGCCGTCACTGAAGCATTACCTAATTATTAATTCGATGAGACACTAGGTATTAGGTAAGTCAGACTTTCTAACAGGTTTATGTAGGTATACAGGTTTCAGTAAACTCAAAGGAAAAGATCCTGAGTAATGAAATATGGTGTAATTTTAAATTTGATTTAATATCTAATAGGATAACAATTACAACCATTTTTCTCGTGTGATTATCAATTTCTTTATCTTTTTGTTTGGTAAAAATTACGCGAATTTTTGTATTAAGACACTTTTTTATTTACTTTTTATTACAGAAAACTTTTTTATATTGTTCTAATAGTACTGAACTGTTTTAAAATAAAATATTAAATAAACGCTTACACACTCATACCCCCTCAGTAGGTTTTTACCTGTGTCGCGGGTGTCATGGACGACACATATAACACATCACAATAACACCCAGGACCCGAGTACAAATATTTATCTGTCACATAAATATCTGGCCCGGCCGGGAATCAAACCCGTGACCCTTTGCTTCGGCAGGATCGCTACTGCCTATGCTACGTTTTATATTGTAAGTAGATCTCATTATATTACAAACAAATTATAAAGAAGATTTTTTTTCTATAAAAGCAACTTCATATATTCCTTAAATTTTCAATGATGATTATGGCCGAATTTCAATCACTACGAACGAAAATCTGTTTTAGTAATCGAGAAGGAGAGAAAGTATTTTAACTAACCCTGCCACTGCCAATATTCAATAAATTCCCTGATAAACTTTTACATTACAACTTTAATAATTTGATTTAATAATAAAACTTGGCTCATTCAATCACTTCTGTTTTTATGAAATTAATGTTTACTAATTTAAAGCGTAACATTATTTTTCATAAATTCATGTATGTAACTGAATTATTTATAACAATGCTACACTTATAATTCCGCACTAGGATTTCCTGTATTGTGGGCGCCATATACTACACACGTGGGACAACACCACCCAGTCCGAAAACAGAAATTCAAATTTCCGCCTCCCTGGGAATCCAACCCTGGACCCTTAGCACAGTATTCCGTTGTGTTTACCATTATGCATCACGCGATGACATTTATGATGTAGTAATTGAAATATATTGTTATATTACTTTTGCTGGTTAACTTATATATATATATGAAACGAGTGCACTTCAAACCCGTCGGGATTGAGCTTGGCACGACCTTCATGGCCATGGCCAAGAATTATATTTACACCTGGAGACCATGCTTCAAAGGGATACCTGAAGATTATCACATTTTCACAAAATTTCGACTTAGCATAGGCATGTTTGGATAATCATATAGATTGGATAACCTTACGTTAACAGTCTTTTGAGGTGAGGTACGTCAAGGTTTGAAGTGTATTCTCCAGGTTATTATAAGCTTCTTGGCCATTTTAAACCGGTTCACAGGAGTAGGGAAAATAGGCATGGACTCTAAAATGGATCCTATACCCAGCATTGCTGCCACAATAATTAAAAGTTTACCTAAATATTATTAATTTATGCGTTTATGTTTCCGATTATTTAGCAGCAATTAAGCGTTGTTCTGTTTATTAATTGGAACCGCGTTATCAATTAGAATTATAATTGTTCTTCATGAATATTGAACTTACCTAATTGAATTAATTAATGTGTACCTAATAGCTTCATTGTCTATGGTATAAATATATAAATGGTTATACATTAAATAATATTATACCATGGTATAAATATATAAATGGTTATACATTAAATAATGATAAATAAATAAATTATATAATTGGTTTAAAACAATCGTTATTTTTGTACTTTTGGACGCATAATACTATTCATAAAACACTTGTTATGACTATGAAATAATTTTTAAATAATAATAATTTATATAACCCTGAAAATATTTTTTTAAAAGTCCATTTATATAATAACATTGTGTGATAAATAGATAAAGTAAAAAAAAGTTTTAAAATAAACAATTTATATTCTAATATAAAACAAAAGGAAGAAAATGATATCTTAATTACAAAGTTTTTAAGACTCTATTAAAGCGAACGAAACAAAAGATAAGTAAGCCTTTGTTTTATAAAACCTTCTTAATTCTTACTGAGTGACGTTCCACAGATCCAAAACCTCATTTAAACATTGAACGACAACAACACCAATTTTATAATTAAAATTTTATCACAGCACAACAATTAGGCCACAATCAGCTAACAACAATGACATTAAATAGACACAACAACATGCTTCTTATTTTAAAATAGCAACACTTGACTTAGTTTTTTTTTGTTTAGTTAAAATGTAAGTTTTATTTTTTTTAAAGCCATAAATCAATCAAAGATGCAAAGAACAAAGAACCCTAATGGAAATACGAAAAGCACAAAATCACTTGTTTTAAGGGTGTCGGACCGCGTGTGGACACCTGTAGATTCGAGATTTAAAAGTTATTTTTTTTATTGTTGCATTAGCAAAGGTAAGCTTGTAGTTTAGGTTAGTGAAGTTTAAGGAGGAATTTTGAGATTGTTAAAAGGCGGGGCGGGAAAGCGTCCGCCCCTTACGCCGTCTCGATAACAACTGAGCTTTCCATTCGCCCGGCAACCGAAAATCCGCAAAGGATATCCGGATTAATCTAGCGACGTGTTTGCTGATAGATCGTACCTCATAATTTGGGACCTCTGAATTTATTTGGAGTGCTTTAGTATTTACACCTAAATCAGGTTTTTCTAAGACAAGCTTCGGCAACTTTGGTTCGTATTTCGTTTGAGGTTAGGCCATTTTAGCATTTTAGGATGCATCATAATCCAGTTTCGCATTTTACAATTTCGCTAGAGATCTTTTTCTCGGTGGAATTTTTTTCGAATTTCTTTTTCTGGCGTTCTTATTTCCTTGTATCAATAAGTTTTGTGCTAATATTTGTTTAGGACGTTTCATTTGCATGGTAATAATATTCGAATCGGGTTCAAAGGGTAGGAGCTTGGTTTGTGCTTGGTAAGCCATTAGATCAAAGAGCTTGGTTTTTTTCTCGTATTTGGAGAAACCTGGACGTATGCTGCTGATCCATCACAAAATCGTGGAGGAGTTTAAGGTCAACTCTCAAAGCATCTACCAGGTCTTTAGGCCTTTAATTCCATCTCTTTAAAGGTTTTGTCTTTAAACCTAAGATATTATTTTGCCTTCACAAGTATAAAATAAAAACGAAGTGTACACAAATTTGTCGAGTTAAATCTTATTTTCCTGATACTATGTAGAAATAGTGTTTGCTAGCACCAGTTTTCCTTATCAGAATTTCCCGAAAGCTCCTGTTTCCGTCGGGAATTTTCCGAACACTTTTGGGAACTAATTTCCCAAAGCATACTTCAGCGGGAATAACCATTCTAAGAAGAGAGATATTTGGAAAGTTTTGTACGTTAATATGTAGATTAAAGAGAGAATTTAATAATTTTGTGTAAGATTTTGTATAAGATTGCAATATGTAGCTTTAAATATAATTATTCTTCTTTAATATTAATAGAATACCATTTTGCGGAGAGGAGAGTACGACTTATAAGTACGATTAACCTGTCACATAAACATCAGGAATTGAACCTAAGACTACACTAGACTACAGGGGTGTAGGTAGAGTCAATACTAAGAAGCTACGGAGTCGTTATGAGACTCCTTCTATCTTTGAGTCCAAGTCAACTCCGACTTTAGGGCATGAAGTAACACAATGACACCAGGTCTTTCCTACAAGGAAAATGTGTATGTGTATTCATCCATTAGTTAATACAATAATAATATTATGATCAATGGCGACGATGACCAACCTAATGTTGAGTTTACACGTATTAAGTAGTTAACTAAATTTTAACTAATAGGTTACTAAATTGTCTGTTATACATATTAATTTACTTCAAATTTTGTTAAAATTTAGTTATAGGTAGATAACTAAACCTACTAATGGTCTTTATTGAATAACTGCCTTGATACTGGAATCACGAAATGTTAACACGTTTGGGCTGGAATGTCGGAGAGCCAATTACTCAGCTATTTCTTGACTTGACATCGCTTCAATTATGCCTTTGGTTAAATAATATATATGTCGGTGAGGCCACGAATCTCCAGTGAAGGTCCAGGGACGGACCTCTATATTCTACAACGCTTGTCCGATGCAGAGGTTGGCATATAAGAAACGACATGTCATATTTAGATGAAGGTATTGTCAATAAGATAGAACGAAGGGTCACGTAGTGTTGAAGTACTTGGAAGTATTGATGTGAACGTTAGGAGAACTTGAAATATAATATCATGGAGCAAAGTAAAAGGAATATCATTTCATAACCAACACCGTAGATTACCCCTTTTGTTACATATACATATATAAACATCCTGCTTTGATGCTGGTGAATCAGAAAATGTGGTTGTAACAAAAAGAAAAAAATATGTAAATATTATGGTTGTCTCAAACGAATAGACAGACTGAAATAAATTTTAATGTTTCTTTCTAGCTATTTGTTACAGAACCCTAAAACATACGTGACTTTTCTTAATACTTCAAGCGAACTTGACATGTGTCAACTTAAAATTAACATAACTTTACATGCGCGCCAAGGTGACAAAAATACTTTTACCGTTGAACTACATAATATGTTTAGTTTCATTACTTTGTCTGTGTAAATATTTTTTAACTATTCTCTCATTCGCTTTATTTTCTCACATTATTTTTCTATACAGACTGTTATTATATACAGCAAATCACATAAAATAATATTATTTAATACTAGCTGCCCGGACAGACTCTGTCAAGTTTTTTTTTATTAAAACCTTCCGTGTGCCTTAAGAAACATTGTAAACTACCCTATATTTCAAGTTGGATCAAACTGTACATGGTGTGCAAATTTGATTAAAATCGGTTAAGTATTTTAGAAGTAGGACTAAGCAATTAGGACAAACAACGCGACACGTAAAATTTATATATATTAAGATTTATAAATAGAAATAATCACTTTATGAAATGATCAATTTTCAAGTAAATTGTAGAACTATCACTTCTTACTATTTTTATGTTTGTGAATCTATTTCTGCCTAAAGGTAGAAACCTTGCCCAGCTTGTAATAATTCTGTCCAGATTACTCTGGGTAACACAATTCTCAAGTGGAGAATATACAGATATTGCTTTGCCTATCGAACACTTCATTTACATATTGCAGTAGAGCTCTCAATATTTCTTACATACAGACACCACATTCATTTCAATAGCAATGCATAACTAAACGAGTCTCTAGAAACAAAAAAAAATGTTAGAAGAAAAAATGTTGTGTTCTTCAAAGCACCGCCGGCGAACGCTAAATTTAGATTAAATACGACATGACGTGAAGGTTCCGTGAAGAATGAAACTGTTTTAGAAACAAACCATTAGTGTTAAGATGAATAAGTAGAGTCTTTTTTCTTTTACTTCTCTCTTTCTTGGCCGACAACGCATTAGGAATGCCATTGGTGTTCCTGATGTCCATGGGCGACGATAGTCACTTACCATCAGGTGGATCGTCAGCTCGTTTGCCGGCTATTTACGTAAATATAATTAGTTATATTTACTTTTATATAGCCATGACCTTCATTCCAATAGATTAAATTGTCAATTCCATAGAATTTTCCTCGTGAATCTTCAAATTACATTCGTCGCAAAAAGACAAAAACGCAAAGTTAGCGAGGATATAAAAAATCCAATTACAGGCATAATAAGTTATGTTGGAATTATTCAAACAGTTGTCCGGAGGCTGCTGAGAAAAATGGCGTGTTTTTGTCGAAATACTGTATGATACCACGACTTTGTCTGCGGGAACTTTATTTATTTATTTATTTATTCCATAATGTTACAACTAACATAACAGGAGTGCCCTACTGCGTTAGTTAATTTCATCAGCTAATAGTCATCAGTTAATTTCATGTCCAACAATAATCTATATATCTATATTCTATATATGTATATAAAATTGAAAAGCGACACACCGCTGATTAAACAAAAAATCTCAGAAACTGCCGAACCGATTAAGATGAAATTTGGCAGGGAGATAGTTTATGCTAAGGAGACGTCCACTAAGAACGGATTTTTGGAAATTCATCCCCTAAGGGGTACAAATAAGGGTTAGAAGACACTTTCATACGAACCAACTTTCTTAGTTTTAGATTTATAAATTTGAAAATTTTTATGTAGGTTTATAGTAATAAACAAAAGTTAACTTTAATATTTTTTTTGGAAAATCATCCCTTAAAGGGTTAATTTACTGAATTGAACTTAGTAGGCAACTTCGTCATTTTTGAAGTTAAAAACATAAAAATTTACATATTAGCTCCAGACTAGAAACAAAATTTGTAAGTATTATGTTTTTTTGGAAAATCATCCCCTAAAGGGTTAATTAAGAGTGCGAAAGTTAGTATGGCAACTTCGTCAGTTTTGAAGTACGAAGGGCGAAAATTTGTATTTAAGCTTATAGTTACACACAAAAAATAACTGTATCACTGTTTTCTCGAAATTCATCCCCTAAAAATAGGGGTTGGTATTCAACTACATACAAATCAACTTCACCAATTTTAAAGTTATAAATATGAAATTTTTTATGTAAGTTTATAGTAATAAACAAAAGTTAAATTTAACAATTTTTTTGGAAAATCATCCCTTAAAGGGTTCATTTAGTGGATTAAATTTAGTATGCAACTTCGTCATTTTTAAAGTAAGAAGGGTGAAATTTTGTATATAAGCTTATAGTTAGACACAAAAAATAACTGTATCACTGTTTTCTCGAAATTCATCCCCTAAAAATAAGGGCTGGAAGCCATTTACGTATAAATCAACTTCGTCAGTTTTAGACTTATAAATATGAAAATTTTTATGTTAGTTTATAGTTGTGAACAAAAGTTAATTTTAACACGGTTTTTTGGAAAATCATCCCTTAAAGGGTTAATTTAGAGGATTTTGATTTAGTACGCAACTTCGTCATTTTTAAAGTTAAAAACATGAAAATTTATATATTAGCTCCAGATTAGGAACATAATTTGGAAGTACAATTACGTTTTTTTGGAAAGTCATCCCCTAAAGGGTTAAATAAGAATGTGCAAGTTAGTATGCCAACTTCGTCAGTTTTGAAGTAAGAAGGGTGACATTTTGTATATAAGCTTATAGTTAGACACAAAAAATGGACGCAGTGATAGCCTAGCGGTAGAACGTTGGTCTCCCGAACGAAGGGGCCCGAGTTCAAACCCTGGCACGCACCTCTAATTTTCAAATATGTGCGTATTACAAGTTAATTATCACTTGCTTCGGTGAAGGAAAACATCGTGAGGAAACTTGCACACCGGAGAGATCTCCATAAAGTTCTCGAAGGTGTGTGAAGTCTACCAATCCGCACTTGCCCAGCGTGGTAGACTATGGCCTAATACCCCTCACATTGTGAGAGGAGACCCCGAGCCCAGCAGTGGGACAATTATGGGTTGTTGCTTTAGACACAAAAAATGACTGTACCACTGTTTTCTCGAAATTCATCCCCTAAAAATAGGGGTTGGTAGTCTACATACAAATCATGTATGTATGTTGCGTTTATATAAATACTGTATTTATACCGCCCTTCGTGTTGTCTCTGTTTGGCTTGCTTGTACTTGGTTAGCTGGTAGAGAATGCATTAAGCATGAAGCTCGCCAATTGTACCGTAATTTAATATTGTGGTCAATAAAGAGTAAATAAATAAAAAAAACAACTTCGCCAGTTTTAGAGTTATAAAATATATGATTTTTTTATGTAAGTTTATAGTAATAAAAAAAGTTAACTTAGATTTTTTTTCGGAAAATCATCCCTTAAAGAGTTAATTTAGGGGAATGAACTTAGTAAGCAACTTCGTCATTTTTTAAGTTAAAAATGGATAGGGAGCAGGAGAGGGAGAAGGAGCGGAAGAGGGAGATAGAGAGGGACAGGGAGCGGGAGAGGGAGTGGGAGCGGGACAGAAATCGGGAGAGGGCGCGGGTGCGGGCGGGAGAGGGACTGGGAGCGATAGAGGAAGAGGGAGAGGGATATGAAGTGGGAGAAGGACCTCGAGCGGGAAAGGGAGAGGGAGAGGGATATGTGGTGGGAGAAGGACCTCGAGCGGGAAAGGGAGAGGGAGTGGGACAGGAAGAGGGAGAGCGAGGGGAAGTGAGACAGGGAGCGGGAGAGGAAAAGGGACAGGGAGCGGGAGAAGAAGAGGGCAAGGGGGAGAGAGGGAGATGGAGAGGGAGAGGGAGAGGGAAAAAAAATGTTGTTTACTATTTCAAACCCGCTCCCGGAGGAATGATCTGTGATTGTATCGTAAGTTTCAGTATGTAAATTCCTAAATATAAGTGCTTCAATATAAATGAACCTGTTTTTAAATTTCCTTTTGTAAGGGATACTAAATAATATGATAAGCATAATTTCCGCGTGCGAAGCTGCGGGCAACAGCTAGTATAATATAAATACAAATAATACAGTCAATGTCATGACAAATAATCATGTAATAATATAAAAATTGAAATAAAATAGTAATATAAAACTAAACAAAATTAAACACTTCGTAGCCTATAAATAGTATGGCTTCCACCAGACCCGTTATTGACTCAGGGTATGGGTCGATCATTTTAATCTACACTAGCCGCTAGACCGATAGATGCACAGGCACACTTCTTAATATGCAAGCAAGGCATTATCAATTTTTAGGCATTTTTTTTAGGCATCTTTTTTTTAAAAAAAACGCTCACACACTCATACCCCGCAGTAGGTTTTTACCTGTGTCACGGATGGCATGGACGATACAAATATAACACATCACAATAACAGCCATGACTCGAGTACAAATATTTATCTGTCACTTAAATATCTGCCCCGGCCGGTAATCGAACCCGCGATCCCTCACTTCGCAGGCAGAGTCACTACCAAGGCTACAGGGTCGTCAAATCATTCACTGGAATGAGTTTTCTTCTAAGGTATTCCGGGAGTGGTATGACATGGGGATCTTTATAAAAGGTGTAAAAAGAGATAACCTTCAGGGCCGGCATTGCATTGGCGATTCCTCTGGTATTGCTCATGTCCATAGGTGACGGTGATCACCTATGTACAGTCACCTGCAGAGAAAAGTAACCCATCTGTTTACAACGCAACAGGCAACGAAAACGTTGCTGTTCGTATATTTATAAACAGATGGGTTACTTTTCTCTGCAGGTGACTGTACATACCATCAGGTGGCCCGCCTGCTTTAATATGCGGAGCACATCATAGCCATATTATGCGTAGAACCACGTAGCTATGCTTTTCTGATCGTAGCATATCGTCGCATATTATGCGTAGCACATCATAGCCATATTATGCGTAGAACCACGTAGCTATGCTTTTCTGATCGTAGCATATCGTCGCATATTATGCGTAGCACATCATAGCCATATTATGCGTAGAACCACGTAGCTATGCTTTTCTGATCGTATCATATCGTCGCATATTATGCGTAGCACATCGTAGCAAAGTATGCGTAGTCTATCGTAGTATTATTGGGTTTACAATTAATCTCAATATTAAATTATTGGAATCGTAATAATACTTCAATGAGTTAAACAAGATATTTTTCAATAGATTTAACTATCTATTTATATTTTATTAAATCTATTGAAAAATATCTTGTTTAACTACTGACTACTTAGTTACTGTCATCCATAGACTGAGCAAGAAAAAAAGAGAAAAAAGAAAAGAAAAAGGAAAGAAAGTAAGTTCATACATGATGCATGATTTTTATCCGATATATAAGCCTGGGCTTATCTGGATAAATTTAATAGCCATTTGTAACTACCTTCACAAGATGAGTCGTGAAGCCCCAGTAAAATTATTCATATGAAGACTCGTCAACAGTTTTATCACACTTGTTGCATTGTTTCCAAACACTGTTCCTTGCCAATTGTACAATAAGAGATCACGCGTGTTAAAGTGAACTGTATTTTATTTCAATAATTTTGGGCACTGTGTGCCAGATAAAGAAAGGAAGTGACAACTGTCTATTAAGAATATTGTGAGTCTATGGACGCAGCTATCGAACTAAAACGTTGCCAGGACAAAACACATATTAGTAAAGTTAATATTATAAAATTAACTCGTGATCAGGAAGGCTATTCAGATTTGTAACTTGACAGCGGAGTTTTAAAATTGACGTTCGAGTTCTAGGATCACTTCACTTCGCAAGTGCGTACTAGATGATTAGATAATGACATATCAATACGATGCAAGTTCGCTTTTGTTTTGTAACTTGACAGCGGAATACACGATGAGTTTCTAAATTGAAGTAAGAGTTCGAGACTCCCTTCACCTCGCAAGTGCGTACCAGCGAGGCTATTCTGTTTTGTAACTCGACAGCGGAATCCGCGATGAGTGTCAAAATTCCTTGATAAAATTGACACTCATCGCGGATTCCGCTGTCGAGTTACAAAACAGAATAGCCTTGCAGATGATTAGAGAATCACATATCAAGATCTCGGACTCGAACTTCAATTTTGAAACTCATCGCGGATTCCGCTGTCAAGTTACAAAACTGAATAGCCTTGCAGTAGTGGGACATTAATGGGCTGAAACTAGCCAGCCAACCGACAAGTGTGACAACGCACTCGAAAGGAAGTGATCGATCACCTTATCGTAAGAAGAAAGAAAAGAAAATATACCTATACATAAGTATATCGATTCAGATAACATTTGGTGAATCAAAAATAAGAATTCATTATGCAAATAACTCTCATGATGCCTTCACGGCTTAGTCAGGGACAGATTCAGCCAAGGAATTCTTTAAAAAATGCAATAAACAATAAGCACTTCAATACAATGAGTATAATATCACTATCATGAACATACTTGACGACCCGTGTGGCACAATGGTTACCATGCCGGATCGCCGCACTGAAGGTCCTGGGTTCGATTCCCAGCGAGTCGGAAATTTGAATGATGAGTTTGAATTTCTGTTCTCGGTTTGGGTGCGAATGTCCTTGTCTAGTGTGTTGTCCATGGCACCCACGACACAGGAAATCCTAGTGTGGGGCTATGAGTGTCAAGCGTTATTTATTTATCTGAATCGCCGGCATAAAATTCCATATACTCGTATTACGAGCATACATTTGTGCCAACAACGGCAATTGGCATAAGTAACGATGTCCACTAATTGAAATTATTTTCAGATTATTTTCCCGTATTGTGCAAGCGACAAACAATGTTGTATTTATACATTTTTATGGTCTGTGCAGACGATATATCTTTGCCCGCAGATGTTTGTTCTTGAAAACCTTTTAAACTGTCAATTGTAGCTTACTAGAATTTATCAGAGAAAACTACTACGTATAGAAGAAGAGTGGTGTTAGATAAAGAACCTCTTCACCATGTATTGTTCAGACTCGCAGTTGCAGACAATGGCTTCTCAAGACTAGAGGAAAATCACATCAGAAACTACGAGTATTTCATTACAAAACGGGATTATTGTGAGAAACACAGCATGTCCGAGACATAAAATCGTTTTAATGTGCTTGCGTGTTTTGTATTTAACGACGGCGAACATTTTTGTCAAGCGAGCAATACGACTATACGCGTGCACTTTTATGGTTTCATATGCAGTAAAACCTACTGCGGTATTACCGTATTAATCAAAATAACATTTACGTGCCATAACTCTGGTATACTGTTACTGGTAACACATGCAATAGTTTAGGTAAAAAATATAAATAAGACATTGCGTCATATAAATTATTGAATCCGCGACTGCATTCGGTAAGGTTGAAAATACTTTTCGATAAAAAATATTTTTAAATAGTCTAAATCCGTCCCTGTATTAACATTTTTACGTCCATTTGATATACCGAGCAGCGGAAATATGACGTCATCGCAATAATACCGCTCTTTCCGCTTAGTGTTTGCATATCACACCCCTGTGACGTCAAGGCATTCTAAGCTACAGGATTTAGCCTAAAACCTTTTTGTAGTATTTATAAATTAATGTATAAAGCACTGTGAAGGCATTCTTCATTAGCGCTTAACAAATCTATTTTAGATACTTATTTATTTGTACTTAAAGTTATGTGGAACAAAAGGTGTACTTAGGTAATAATTATTATTATACCCAATAAAACTTCATAACAGTTGTTTTCGGCGTGAAAGCTATATGTAATCATAGGCGTAACTTTTCTGACCCGAGGTCTGGCCTCTAGTGTATAAAAACACCTTCAATAATACAAAGCGAGTACAATGACGATTTACAAGAAACTCGGCAGTCTAGTTAAGTCCTCCAGAGAGACTAAAACAATAGGAAGGCTTCGTTAGTATAACACGGTTGGGGTAAATTCGTTATGAATAGAATATTGGTTCGTTCTCGCTATTATTGCTGTACCTTATCAGTGTTTTATGTGACTTTAAATATATAAGTCAAATTATCCATCATGTAAGACCTAAATGTACCACATAATTATATAGCAATATATTCAAAATTTTACAAACAAAAAATAACCGACTTCAATATTTAAAAAACTACTAGTCAGATCTCGCTCAAAATGTGAGATCACATGATAAGCACCTGCTTGCGATTAAAAAAAGAATCATCAAAATCGGTTCACCCAGTCGAAAGTTCTGAGGTAACAAACATAAAAAAATACAGTCGAATTGAGAACCTCCTCCTTTTTTTGAAGTTGGTTAAAAATAACTGAATACTGAACACTAGCCATAGAATAAGGAGGAATAAACGCTAAACGCTAACACACTCATACCCCGCAGTAGGATAATTAATTACCAGTGTCGCGGGTGGCATGGACGACGACACATAATAATATAACAAATCACAATCACACCTATGACCCGAGTACAAATATTAATCTGTCACATAAATATCTGCCCCGGCCGGGAATCGAACCCAGGACCCCTGGCTTTGCAGGCAGTGTCGCTACCAAGTACCAACTAGGGTTCGGGGTCGTCAAAAGGAATAGAAGTGACATACTAATTGGTGTTGGAAAAATGATGAAAGACTTAAGAGTTAAATGCCGACAAAAAGAAAAAATCAGTTTGATAGCTCATAGTAGGGTTAGTAGAAATACCCCCGAATTCAGAAACAACACTTGCCTAAGTAAGGAAACACGGCTATGCAAAGAACGTCATTTCACAGTGCGTTCGTTATGGTGAGCCTTCTGTATCACAGTCATCACTTAACTGTTATATTTCTAACTGCTCACACTTAAAGTTAATTACTACGCTTGAACTGCAAAAAACCTATAAAACGATGAAGTTTTAATTACCCTCTACGTGCACATAACGCTTTTAGGCTATCAAATAAAAGAGCGCTTAATTTTTCCCACTGAACTAAAATCCATCATTTAAAAAGGTCAGTGTGTGAGCAAGCATTTTACCCCAGCTTCTAATGGTTCCAAACTGTTCTCCACTATGCTTTTAGCAGCTGAAAGTAATGGATTTCGCATATTCATTTACCCATCCATGTAATAGACAAACGACCTTATGTCGCATGAATACGGTGCATAATGAAATGAGTGATATCGCCTTTGTGTGGTACAGTCACGAGCAATAATATATATACATTGTCACGTTTTCAAAAATATCTTAACATGTACCAGTCCAGAAAGAAGTGAACGACAATTCGTTCTAAATTAAGTAACCATTATACGATGTCAAAATAAGGTATATACGTTACTACTCTATGTTCTTGTTACATTTTCATATAATATTATACCTACTTTTATTTGCGGCCAGACATTGCATTAGGCAGCTTGCGGTTTGGCAACGTCGCCAATTTGGAAAAATAGCGAGCTGGCGACGTCGCCAATAAAATGTAAAAAAATTATCTAACTTTGCATCACTATGTTCATTACTAAAACCTACAATTATCATCTTCCTGAAATTTTAAATTCGTCTCATTAACTTGAAAACAAAATTTTTGAAGGTTTCACTTCTACTACGTGTACTACGTGTACGTTCTACTACAATGTATATATATTATTGCTCGTGACTGTACATTGTGTGATTTACTAGAGACATAAGCGTTATGATTTTGGACAAAACTCGTTTAGATTTATGAATGCTGGTTCAATTTCAGCTTTGGAACTAAAGAGAGATATTCTGCAGTCTTATACCAATATTTATTAGCTGTGATTTCTATATTTTTGTGTCGTTGGTACATCTAGTTATTTACACGATGACACATAAATATTTATCTAATACTAGACGGCGAAAAACGAAATCACAAACCTATAAACAACCATGTAAGGAACATACAACCGGACATAGATTTATTTGAGCGCCATGTTTCATGAATAGGTACAACCGTGATCGCGTTCCACAATATTATGATGGAATCATTGAGGTGAAGCTTCTCCATCTTCTTTGAGGCCAAATTCCTCCTCCATTTTGCTATCAGGTCCCAGGTTGAAGTTCCTTGGATTCTTTCACACCCTGCGGTGGTACTCATCTATGGTCGTAGGGGTTTTGCTTTGGCTAGTTACTATGGAACGTGAATTTTGTGAATTTTCTGGAAGAACCAGCAATGAACATGAGGAGCGTCGTCAAAGTGTTACAAGTCAAGGATATTGAAGGAGACTAACGATAAATTTTATTTTCTCGATGTTAGAGTTTAAACTACAACAGTTCGATATAACAAACGGTTGCAACTGGCCGCGTGACGTCGCATTTATCAAGTGTGGAGCTATTAAATACGCGGGTCCTTCAAATAAATAATAGCCCATACCTCCAATGAGGGTTTTCGATACTTTTTCTGCCACCAGGTGGCGCTACGTTGGCGGCAGGTCTAAACAGCTGTCAGATAGCACAGAGTCGTAGGTACTAAACAAAAATTAATGAAATTCTGTTGTGTTTGGAAGTGTTATTGATTTTATTATGGATTACGGCCAGAAAAAGGTCGCTGAACTGAAGATTGTGCTCAAAAAAAAGGAGCGCAAAATTCACTGGTACTAAGGAAAACCGAAAAGCTCATTGAAAGGTAGGTACTAGATTTTGTTTACACTATTTGATTTCGTTCTTTAACTACTAAATTGCAGTTATTTATTTATCCGACCACTGGAACACAGAAAAAGTAGCTTTCTTCCTTCCGCATACATTGTCTACTTAGTACCGAAAACCACCTAAAGTGTGACGGCATACAATTTTAAATTAATAGATTTACATTTCGTAGTTCCCAATAGTTAAACATATATAGTAATGTTATATATCAATAGATTAGGCTTGAAGTGCTCACTTTAACTGTCCAATTAGTTTTTGATTTACCTTTAAATTTTTCAAAATTTTCTTTAAACTACTTTTTCCTCATATTAACATACGTTTTTGCAATACTGTCTTTTCAAATTTCACGTCGACTAACCAATGCGTGGTATTGGAAGATTAGAAATTCCTTGGCGCACCCATTTCTATTAGTTCCGTAAAAAATATTTCGTAAATTTCAAAGAATTTTGCCAAAGACTGTAAAAACCACTCTTTTCAAAATTACTTTCTCAAAACACTTTTTAAATCAAATTTTATTTCAGTTCTGTGTAGCGCTCACCGAGCCCGATCTTTTGGTACCTCTCACGCCCCGATCCGACCACTGGGACACGGGCTATTTTTCGTTGGAATTTATCTTTGAAGGGCTACAAGCCACTGTTTCAATCGGGTTTTATCTCCAGTAGGAAACTTACGCCTTCCTGTTTTATTTGCACACATAGGCACTGCACAACACTGTGGCATTTTAGGAAACAATATTCTTAAAGTAATGATTTTAAGAATAAATAAACCAAAAAATACATACAAAATTGTAATTCGCGTATGTATTTTGACAGTTCATTAGACCTGACGCCAAAGTGCTGCCATCTGGCGTAGCCCGTTTCAGAAAACCCTCATTGATCAAAATTTTGGTATACCTATGTATTTCGACGCGTTGATAATGAATATCACACGCAAAATGGCTGCATATTTTATTTTCATGGTAAAACCTGGGCTGCGTTTTCTTACTTATAAAAAAGTAAATTTTATAAGGGCTATGATTATACCTAAGTAAGGACAAAAATGGTTGCTGCAAAGGGGGGATCCCTCTGAGACCTCAAAAATCCGGCATCGGTTAGGTTAAATTTAATAATTTTATGTTACGCGAACTGTTCATACTCTTATGCTGAGCAAAATAAAGGCATTCTTAGCCTTTGAACGCTTATTAAAGTCGCTTATTTCTTAGCCGTCCAGTTTCAAATATATCACGTGATAGTTTGCAATTCTATCGAACAAAGAACTTCGAATTATGTAGGTATTTTATGCGTTGCATTTGATAGCGTAATGCCATTCTGGACCGTACCATGCTGGACCGCCGTTTGAAGGGTCCTGGGTTCATTTCTCAGTGAAGCAGAAATTTGAATTTCTGTTCTCGGTCTGGGTGTGAGTCCTTGCTTTGTGTTTAGTCCATGTAAAATTCCGTAATGACCAAGTTTTATCAGCAATGTTTTGTGCTCATGCCATTCTGGACTGTTATAGTGCTGGACCGCCGTTCGAAGGGTCCTGGGTTCATTTCTCAGTGAAGCAGAAATTTGAATTTCTGTTCTCGGTCTGGGTGTGAGTCCTTGCTTTGTGTTTAGTCCATTTAAAATTCCGTAATGACCAAGTTTTATCAGCAATGTTTTGTGCTCATGCCATTCTGGACTGTTATAGTGCTGGACCGCCGTTCGAAGGGTCCTGGGTTCATTTCTCAGTGAAGCAGAAATTTGAATTTCTGTTCTCGGTCTGGGTGTGAGTCCTTGCTTTGTGTTTAGTCCATTTAAAATTCCGTAATGACCAAGTTTTATCAGCAATGTTTTGTGCTCATGCCATTCTGGACTGTTATAGTGCTGGACCGCCGTTCGAAGGGTCCTGGGTTAATTTCTCAGTGAAGCAGAAATTTGAATTTCTGTTCTCGGTCTGGGTGTGAGTCCTTGCTTTGTATTTAGTTCATATAAAATTCCGTAATGACCAAGTTTTAACAGCAATGTTTCGTGCTCAACATAATCAAATGCTTTAGATAAGTCACAAAATACTCCTTTTGCATTTTGTGTCTCCTCCCATGCTTTGAATATATGCTGCTTCTGCATCTGTTATACTACGGCCTTTTGTAAAACCGTATTGCTCAGAGTGTACCTAATAATTTATTATTGCTGAAATGGTTTAGCATTTGATTCAATATTATTTTTTCGAAAATCTTACTAAGTTTTGGTAATTCCTTTCCAGTCCAGTAATGTTAGTCCTTTCTGTTTATTAAAAGAAATTTGGTTATTAATTTACTATCGTACATCAGAAGAATATAATTCCCCGTCTTACTCTACTTCAAGCGTATCCAATTTCATAATGTCCTTAAAAATTACATGTCTTCACGTACATCTCACAAACTATATTTTCTATCGTAGTTATGTGGTAATGCGATAGTAATTCTCAAGTTATTACTGACTTCGTCCTAACCTAACCCTCGGATAACAAGATGGGGCTAACAAACTATTATGTCAGCGCTGTTCAATCTATTATTTCAGTGTGATAAGGTTTATTATTGATTTCTTTGAAGTTTACAGGCCAGCAACATTTTGAAGACAAAATAAATATTATGGAGAAATCAAATTTTTTTTAACTAAAAATTAGTAGACTCTATTCAATACCCCCCCATCAATTATACCCCTCAATTGACTAATATTTTGATGCACACAGTTCCATTTAAAAACCCGAATTTAATTAGAAAAAAAAGACAATATTAAAATAACAGTAACTGTTATATTAGGCGATGGTTGTTAAGATAGGTAACTGTTATCTCAACAACCAACCGATCGCCTAATTCTAAAAATAATAAATGTATAAACTTTGAGAAGCTCCTGCAATTTATACCCAGTAATGAATGTTGGGAGCTCGTAAAGCGCACCTTATGAGGTCGTCTGACGAAGTAACGAACTCATCTTAGTTACGGGCTACGGCTACTTCGTCCTTCGGACACTTAGCTCACCCACGGACACTTTTTATAGCGATACAGTAGCGTGATTTTGGCAGCTGCATCGCTACTTTTGGCATTTGCAACGCGCGACTGTAAAGCCTTGTCCACGTCATACGCGTCGCTTGCTTACATCTTGCGTAGTAAAGGTACGAAATCAGTCCATCGCGGCGTAGTCACGTTTGCCGGCTGCCTATTTTTCTTTATTTAATTTAAAAAATATCATAATATGTACCTAACATTACAAAAACGAACATAAAGCTATCACCGTAAATAATAGCGTAAATCTTAATATCTTAATATATATAAATTACGTGTCACGTTGTTTGTCCTCGATGGACTCCTAAACTACTTAACCGATTTTAATCAAATTTGCACACCATGTGCAGTTTGATCCAACTTGAAAGATAGGATAGCTTACATCTCAAGATTAAAAAAAACTTTTGACAGAACGAAGTCTGTCCGGGCAGCTAGTATTATATATAAATTACGTGTCACGTTGTTTGTCCTCGATGGACTCCTAAACTACTTAACCGATTTTAATCAAATTTGCACACCGTGTGCAGATTGATCCAACTTGAAAGATAGGATTAGCTTACATCTCAAAATAAAAAAAAACTTTTGACAGAACGAAGTCTGTCCGGGCAGCTAGTCTAATATATAAAATTCTCGTGTCACGGTGTTAGAAGTTGAAATTAAATGTTAAGGGTGGTCCACTCCTAATTTTTTTTTCACAACGAAGTCTGTCCGGGCAGCTAGTAAAGCTATAATTATTCGTTACCTCGTGATACTTATTTAATCTATAGACTTGTCAGATCACAGTCACAGATACAAAGTAATTTTTTTTAATAGCGGAAACTGCGTAAACAAACCAGTACCTACTGAGTTACTCTCAAGTCACGAAGTTTTACTTCAAAAAAAGAGACATTTCGCGAAATAGACATTTAGCGAATTGGACATTCCGCTCAAACCACTAGATTATTATATTAGATTTAGAAAGTAAACTTAAAATAAACACGTTTATTTTCACTTAAATTTTCGTGTTCGACAAACATTCAAATTCTTTATTTACTCGTCTACATTACGATACGAATCTCTATTGAATGAAGTTTCTTCGAGCGACGGTTTGTTGACTGGACCATTTAATTTGGGAGCGTTAATGAAACCACAGGGAGGGCCACGAAACACGATAGCATTTTAAGCTGTTATATTAGGGGCCATCCATAAATTACGTCACACTAATTTCATGATTTTTTGACCCCTCCCCCCGTCCTTGTCACAGCTGGTCACATTTGTGACACCTAGGAATTATTAAATTAAAACAGCAGTTCCAAAAAAAAGTTTTATTTCCATTTTTTTTTAAATATTTACCTATACATACCAATTATTCGATTTTGAAATGTGACGTCACGAAATTTAGGACCCCTCCCACCCTTTGTCACACAATGTCACACTCCATTGACCCCCACCTCCCTAACGTGTGACGTAATTTATGGATGGCCCCTTATTATGAAGTCATTAATATTTTTACTTGTATTATGTTCCGTTAAGCCTACTTAGGCTAGGCCGCCAAAAAGAGCTTAATAAACGATTTAAAAAAAGGAGGTTCTTAATTCGACTGCATTTTTTTAACCCCCCACGAAAACATAGGAGTGTTATAAGTTTGACGTGTTTGTGTATCTGTGTGTCTGTGTATCTGTGGATCTATATGTCTGTCTGTGGCATCGTAGCTCCCATGCAAACAGATGAACCGATTTTGATCTGGTTTTTTTTTGTTTGAAAGGTGACCTAATCGAGTGTGTTCTTAGCTATTTTAGTGTAAATAAACCTGTCGGGGGTTTTTTTTATTTTAATTTAAGATTATTAAGTGATGCACGTAGCACACACACGACATGGGGAATCCTAGTGTGGGGCTATGAGTGAGTAGCGTTATAAAACAACCCGGGACGATGGCTTTTTACTCCGAAGAAGAGAAGTGGTACCACTAGCGCTTACCTACCGACCTGGCTGTTGCTAAACTCGGTCTCTCAGGATCGACGCAATCCGCAGTGATACGAACGTTTCATTCAGGTACAGTACGGCCGCTATATCTTGGCGCGTCTGAACATAGGCTTTGCGAACTTTAGCGCATGTAAGACAGAGATGGCAACACGAACGTGCTAACGTATCTGAGACATAATACACCGCGTATCGAGTATTGGCGAATTATGTTACTGCTCAGCCTTCTGCGCGAAGTTCATACGCGCCAAGATACAGCGGCCGAACTGTACCTACTTACCAAAACGTTGTTTCATGGCCTCCGGTAGCAATTATTCGTCCAAATTGAATCCGGTGCGATTCGTTTAAACGTATTTCGTAGGCCGTTTTAGTACGTACCTATAATCCAACTTTGGGAAGAGACTTTTATGACGGCCGAAGTTAAGCGAGTCGCGAGTACCTGACGAACACAGAGTCACTAACGGTTACTTAAATCGCTCCTTAGTACGGAATTTATATGGTGATTCTTAGTGATTAAAGTAACCGTTAGTAACTCTGACTGAGTTGGGGCGTTAATAAAGCAGTCCTTAAAAAACCTACAAAAGTTTCAACAGAATTTCATGTCAAGTCTACAAAACTACAATAGAATTATACTAAACTACGCAGTCTGATTAAACTAACAATACATATACCAATGTATTTTTATTTTTAAAAGATCTGCTGAGGAGTTTCTTTACGGCTTTTCTTCTCCTCCATGACAAAGCAACTTTGCGAAAAGCTGGTTGATTAAAAAAATGACGTGCATAAGTGTGCAATGATACCTACATGAATAAATGATTTTGAATTTGAATTTGATTTTGAATTTGAATTTGAAAATTATTCGCTGAACTTAGTCAGTGGGACACGTGTATAATTAGGGTATCTTAATTACGTTTTGCAATTTTCAATTTTGGCCACAATTTCGTCTATTATTATTTGTTACGGAAACTTACTGCCTTTTGATGCCTTTGTTTAATTTGACTTTGACAACACTTAGTAAGTATCGTCAACTTGGGGAAACTTTGAATTTCGTAACTTTTAACATGATATCGCACCTTTGGTGGTACAAGGGCACATTTTACAAAAAATCGTAAAATGACAAAAATTAAACAAAAAAATATTTGACACCTGCAAAGTACTTACATGGCCATATTCACAAATAAATGGGTCGTATCTCATGCAAAGAACAAACACTTTGAAGCAATACAAAGACGAATAATACGACTCGGAATGCAAAAAAAAAAACCTACAGAACAGTTGAGCCCTTGTACCACCAAAGGTGCGATATATTCTTTCAGGCTAGGGGCTTAATTGAATAATTATTAAAATAAAAAAATACCAGTATCCAGCTTTTAATATTAAAAATTACCTATGTGAAATTTTAAAGTAGGTAGGTACCTATATACTGGGGTGAATTTTGTAATTGGGAGTGGATGGCCAAATTCGAAACATAGGCCAGGTAGGTATGAGAAATAGCAATTATTATTATTATTATATTAAATCACCTTGTTTTCTTTTTTATTACTAGTAGAGCCCTCTAGCAGAGTTACGTTGTATTAAGTTTCAAACAGTGAGCGCCAGCTTATAAGTAACATTTAATATCATTGGTTTCAAATCTGACACCATCTAGTTTAGCTACTCTACGCCAGATGGCGCGCTTCGGCTACAATGAAAAACGTACGAAATGTTATTCAGAGTGATAAATTTGTTATTTGAACTATAATAAAATTAATAATTAATGGATGCAGAGGAACTTTATAGTAACTATGTCATTGCCTTTAAGTCACTATAAGTAAGTAACTTATTAATTCCTGTTAGAGTATAAATATAGTTTAGTCTACTTGACAATAGAGGGCAGTGTAAGTGATACTTTAGGAGGTTGTAGAAGTTTCTAAAATATTTTATTATTTTATCAATAATATATAATTTTGTTTGTTGTTGTTCAATAATATATAGTTTTGTTGTTTTAATAGCTTTTACTGAAACTAATATTTTATTAGCCAGTGGTTCAAATACGTCAAATCAAACCACCATAAAAGGGTTGCAAAATTAAAAAGCTTCACAATTATCAGAATGACCGTACACGAGTTGAAGTTTTAATTTAGCCGTTTTAAAAAAGTTCAGGAAGGGAGGGAAGTGTCAACACTGTCAACTTGTCATGTCAACTTGACATTGTCAAGTGAAGTGATACTGATAAGAACTTGTCAGGTTGTTATAAAGTTTTGTGATAAGCTCTAAAAACTTGTGTAAACCGTTATAACTAACATATAGCTTAATTATCCGGGTAAGTAACTGTGCATTTCATAACGAGGTAGCTGAGTAAGCGCCCGACCAATTATTATGTACCTGCATAGATTAAATTGTAGGACCATAGTCCATAGTAGCATCCGGCTTAATACTACTTACTGTAATGTCTGTAATGTTGTTTGTATGCTAGTAACTGCGAACATAGAAAACACGGTCTAGTGGCAGTAGTTCGGTTACTAGTCCGGTCAACCGAACTAATGCAACTTTTTAGTGTCATTAGTTCGGTTAACCGGACTAACCGAACTACTGATACTTTTTAGTGGCAGTAGTTCGGTTAATATAACAATACCGGAAATTTCAATTTCTTATTACTTAAATCAAAATGAATATGTAAAAAGAGCAAATTTGTATAAAAATGGTTGTCTGTAAAGTCGGTTTACGGACGGTAGTTTAACGTGACAACGTCATGACAAAGCTCCGCTCCGCTCCGCCCCGCCCCGCCCCGCTCCGCTCCACTCAACTACGATCGCCTACGGCTCGCCAACGGCAACGCCTACGATACGCCGATCGTGCCTCTCTATCGCTTGTTCCGCGCTCTCGCTGGCTCGCGGAACGGGACAACGTGTATCAGTTTTAATTATCTTTCAAAAACTATTTTGTACTAAACATAAACGTGTACTTAAGTACGCGCGTGAGAAGTTGTACTTATTTGGCATCATTAAATAAATATTTAACACTAGTTGTCTTGGCGAACTTCGTATTGCCCAATAATCAGTGATTCTTACTTTTAACTTTTATGGTTTTGGTAGGCTTAACAAATCAGAGACCATTAAATTCCATCTCCTTCTCCCGCTCCGTCTCCCCTGCCCCTCCTGTCCCCTCACCTCCCCCTCTATCTCCCCTTCCCCCTCACCTCCCCTCCCTCTCCCGCTCCTCTCCCCCTCCCCCTCTCCTCCACCACCCCTCCCCCTGTACAATGCTTCCTATCTCATTTGCTCCCACGTTAAATCTTATGAATTTATGTGTCTGCCTCTTTTTACTGTCCCTTTTTCGTTTCATCGACTTTCAAATCACAATGATGCTAAAGAAGTTTTCACTTCAAAAAACCTTTTATTTGCATGTTCATTTTGATTTAAGTAATAAGAAATTGTAATTTCCGGTATCGTTATATTAACCGAACTACTGCCACTAAAAAGTATCAGTAGTTCGGTTAACCGGACTAACCGAACTACTGACACTAAAAAGTTGCATTAGTTCGGTTGACCGGACTAGTAACCGAACTACTGCCACTAGACCGAAAACACGGTCGCCGGCTAGTAACAATTCTTTAGAGATTTTATTTTTTCCAGAACTTAACAAGTCTCTTTTTTTTTCATAAAGATAAACAGTCAATCACAACTTTCTGTTATTTAGATCATCAAAAAAGATTAACAGAATTATTTTTAATTTGTACCAAGTGTAAAATATTTTATAATATTAAACTATTTAATAAATTCAGCAATGCAGTTTATAATTACTTATATCAGGTTAAGTGTTATATAATAATAATAATAATGCACTAGTATTTTTTGTGTTGTGTGTGTCATGGACGATACAAATAATACATCACTACCTCCCACCACCTAAGTACCAATAATAATAACACCACACACTCATAGCCCCATACAAGGATTCCCTGTGTCGTGGGTGCCATGGACAACACATAAAGATACACCCAGGCCGAGAACAAAAATACAAACTCATCATTCCAATTTCCATCTCACTGGGAATCAAACCCATGATAACCATTGTACCATATGGGTCAACAATTTTATCTGTAGGTATCATAAATAAATAAAATCTTAAATATCTGCCCCAGCCACGAATAATAACGCTTCACACTTATAGCTCCACACTAGGATTCCCTGTGTCGTGGGTGCCATGGACAACACACTAGACAATTACATTCACACCCAGACCGAGAACAGAAATACAAATTCATCATTCCAATTCGAAGAATCGAACCTAGGACCCTTGGTACGGCAATCCGGCATGGTAACCATTGTGCCACACGGGTCAACATTTATCTGTACCATAAATAAATGAATTCTCAAATATCTGCCCCAGCCACGAATAAAACACATCACCACTCATTGTGCAGGCACATTCATTACTAAGGCTTTATTGTCTTCATAACTTTATTATTAAGAATCAATGTGTAATTTAATACACTTACGCCCCAAATCAGAGTCACTAACGGTCACTTAAATCCTTCCTTTGTACAGATGTTGTATGGTAAATCTTCAGTAAGGAGTGATATAAGTAACCGTTAGTGACTCTGAGTTGGGATGTTAGAGAACATCTAGTTTGAAAATGAATGTGGGATATATTATTGTTATAACATGTAAGTGGCAATATTTTGGAAACAATTTATTATTAAATAAATATTTCTACTTAAATGTTGCATAAAATAAATAGAAAAAAAATATATATTTCCACTTACAGGTTATAACAATAAAAATTTTGTGGACTTCTACATTTTTTACTCACTTCTAATGAGAAAACCAAAGAAAATAAATGGTATTATTGATGATGATTTCATAACATGTCCCAAAAGGCATAAATAATTAATATAATATTTTTCAGTAGACATAATTACAGTCATAATAATATACCCATTTATTTCTTTGTTTTACAATTAAGTACTTCTATTTTGAAAGAAAATTATTTTTGACAACAAAATTAACCAAAATTTTCCTCTTTATAGGTATAAAAATTTGCAAATGAAGAAATAAAATGAATCAAAAAAATGACCAGGAAAATATTAATGATATTCTAAAAGGCATGGTTCGTATAATCGAGACCAAATCGTATAATAAGCGCCAACTGATTGATTTTAAAGAGTTAATAGAAAAAATACATGATATTCGAGACAAAGACTTATTACATAAATGTTATAATGAACGAGGTATTAATTTAATCTACTTGATATGTAGGCACAATAAGATGACACTTTTGAGGTATTTCCTACAGAAGTCTCACATTTTACACTATTTAACTTTTGAAGATAAAAATACTGAAGCACAATATAGAGAAGATATATTGTTTTATGCTATATGCTCAAATCAGATCAAAATTATAAAAATACTGTATGATCATTGGACTGGTGATCTCCATTGGTCAGGGCATAAGGAGTATAATGACTTTGATGTAGATAAATTAACTCAGATTAATAATTTACTTAAAGCTGCTCTGCTTAGGTATGAAAATTGGGTCCTAAGAGAAGGCAACAGAGTAATTGATCAGACAATGATGTTTAATGTACAAAGTCTTGTAGCCCTTAGTGAATTTCAAAGTGATCTTTATAACAAATTTAATGAATTAAAAAACAGTCTGAAAACACTGAATACTGACTATACTTCAGATAAGCCAGAGGATATTAGACTAAAAGAAACTGAGGCGATCCGAGATATGGTCCTGGATATGTGTAACTGCTATGAAAAACATACCAAGAATCTAGGCAACATAATACAAAATAGCGTATATGACATTCCACGTGACCATAGTGAGATTAGTAAGTTTACTGAAGAACCAAATAATGATAGCGAGTTGCTAAGAAACACATATAAATACGCTTTTTATGAGGTCTACTTTCGTAAATTGGATTATAACATTTGTTTGTTAATTCTAGACAATTTACATTCACTCAAATTGCGCTTAACAATGCCTGAAAATTCTTATCAAAACTTGGAAAACAAAATTTACCATTTTATTTATCACCTTAGCAGCAGTTGGAGATTGTACATACCAGAAAAGAGAAATATGGCAACTAAAACGTATTCAGGACGACACAATAATATTGATTGCTTCTTTTCAATCAAGTATAATAAAGATACATATGAACAAGGACTTCATATTATCTATCTTGAGAAAATGGATTTTGAAAATGCTTTAAATGTGTTTAAAACTCAGTTACAAAATAGGAATATCAAAGAAAATATACGAATGGATAAAATTAAATTACCGAACCAGGAAACTAA
Source organism: Thymelicus sylvestris (assembly GCA_911387775.1). Classification (NCBI taxonomy): domain Eukaryota; kingdom Metazoa; phylum Arthropoda; class Insecta; order Lepidoptera; family Hesperiidae; genus Thymelicus; species Thymelicus sylvestris. Next base: position 8,645,551 of record OU426909.1, on the reverse strand, counting down.
TGCTTTGTCGTTACTACCAGAACTAAGAGATATTTATTCCCTTAAAAGAATATCGCAGCACATTGCTCAGTTACACTCAATAGATATGAAACACACAAAATATGTATGTTTATTGGTTGAGAGGACATTACAAGTTGTTGGTGAATTCCTTAAATCTACAAATGAGTCTTTACATCTCCAACCGACTACAGAAGCTTTAACAGAAGTGGAAATTTCTGTTGAGATTGTTAATGATTTGAAAAATTTACGAGACTTTCTCTGCCATGTGAAAGACGGCGAGCTACTTAAAAGGATTGAAATAGAGACAAATGATAATGATATTTTCAAATTGATATTAAAGGAATTGAAGTTCATCAAGAAAAAGATAGATGCAGTTATAATGATTTGCAAACCATTAGTGGAAAAAGATTTAATTTTGAATGGCTTGTCACTTATAGAGAAACGAAGAAACGAAATGCCCCCTGAAGTGGCTAACGAGTGGTTTAGTGCTGTGAAAGAAGTAAGATTACTACCACAAAATGAACCTCATGTCAGACTATTTGAGGCACCGGTAGGTTACGCAGATGAATTTGCGACAGAAGTGATAATGTTAGTCGAGCATTATTTACAATTAAACTTAAAGTTACGTTCAGTTACCGAAATAATTCATAATAATCTTACACAGAAATTTTCCATTTACAAAGAAACGATGAATAATTCACTATCAAAAATAATTGAAGTGAAAGAGAACTGGGAACTGATAGTTAAATCGTTAAAAAAAGAAATTCCATCCATTACGTTATCCGATTCTCCTAACGAAAACGATTTTAATAGAATAAAAAGTTATTTAAATCAAAATTATTTAAGTGATAATCTAAGAGATGATCTCGAACACTATGTAAAAGACAACAAATCGTTCGCACGTGCTGAGATTCATTGGAAATTTATTAAAAAATTGCTAGAATTCATTATTTTGAAGACAAACACAATGGACAGAATACCAAAAGAGTTGTATGAAATAACTGAGGAAGTAAAAAGACTTAGTTACAATGATAATGATATCAAGGGTATAGTAACTAATTATTTAGACACGATCGAAAATAAATTTGTCTTGGTTCCAAGTATAAAATGTCAAGATCCACGTCCAGCATTCAAGGGTATTCAGGAACTAAGGCGTAAGTTAACTAAAGTGAACTTTCTCATTGAAAAGGAAAAGAAATATTTGTGTGAAACATTGCAAAACATTAGGAGCAAAAGTAATGAAAAACGAAATAAGAAAATAGACAAAATGATAAACAAAATTGTAAACGATGAAGCAATCCCAAAAAGAGAGTGTACTGATTTTATAGCAACATTAAACTTAGACAAGAAGGCACAGAAGAATTTAATGAATCTAGTCATGGGATATAAAAGGGATCCTTTACATCCTTGGTGCTTGAGTAAAAGAATCACAATATTAAGAGAAATAACGAAGAGTCAGTGTTTAGATCAATTAGTAGCACAATATAAATTTGATAAAACTTTTCGTATGTTACTTGAAATTGTAGTTTTTGATATATTCGCAATATTGGAATGTACTAAAAATAATGAAATTGTGAAGAAATCAAGCAAACTGCTCACAGAAATCAACTTGCGAAACTTTTTAATTCATGGTAGTCCTCTTCTTGAAATAGTTGGCAATGTCTTAGACTCTAATGATTTGCCCACAGAAGTAATAGCAAAGACTTTTGAACTCTTAAAAGAGGAAGTGCCGATTAATGCGCTATGTGCTTTAAGAGATTTAGACTTTGATTTTACTCAAATAAATAGTGATTCGCTGAGCAAAGAGGAAGCTGCATTAGTTAATAAATTTAAATCATCTACCAGGTGGAAAGATTACTTGACATTCATCCCACAATTAAAAAAGACCAATCGTAGAAAAACAGATGGAAATTATTGAGTTTTGAAGAATTTACTAGATGTCATGATGGGTAAAGAGTGTTAAGAAATTACAGGCTGTTATTAAGAAACGTATGGAAGCCAGTCTGTTGTATTGAACGTACCAAAGACTAAAGAAATAAATATTCATATAAACCAAAATAAAGAAGCCTAATAGCGTATTTAAGAGTGCCATAGAGATGAAATCTCGAATTATTACATATTTTTGTATTCCAAATTTATTTTTTAATAAAATTCATAAACGTTTTTTATTTTTCTTTTTTTAACCCACTTAAAAAAGGAGGAGGTGTACAATTCGACTGTATTTTTTATGTTTGTTAACTCAGAACTTTCGACTGGGTGAACCGATTTTGATGATTTTTTTTTAATCGAAAGCTGGTGCTTGTCATGTGGTCCCACTTAAATTTGAGCGAGATCTGACGAGTGGTTTTTGAGTTATCCCTGATTTTGAAGTCGGTTATTTTTTGTCGAGAATTATTACACCTTTAATTGCTAGTCTATAAACAATAGGGATGTTGACTAATTTTAGGATTCAATTTCCTTTTATAGATAGAACCTTAAGATTCACGAAAAAAATATTATAAAAATAATAATCTTCAATTTAAAAATGAAAAATTGATAAATAAAAATCATTTTCAAATTCCCCGCCAAAAACGTCACGTGACGTCACTAGCCGATATTCAATACTATCTGTCGACTGAAGTTAGTTGCACTTTCATATAAAATAGGAACAATGACGTCATAAGCTCCAAACGGCGTTTGAGGTCACGTGACAGTGAGTACTATTTTTAACATTTTAAAATAATTATATTTAATTTATATTGATTGATTTCGACAAAAGAATAATATTTTAGGTGTTTAAATGTTTTCCTTGATACTTTAACCATAAATTTATTTTAATTTATTGATAGTGTCAACATCCCTATTGTTCTTAGTGTTGAGTATGAATTTTATACTCAATTATACTTAAAAATCCCGTGTCACGGAGTTTGTGATCGCACTCCCCTGAAACGGTTTGACCGTATTTTTAGTTTTTTTTTTTGTGTATAATTGCTAGATATGAGAATAGGTCGTAAAGTATATTTCATACCGCTAGGTGATTAGGGAAATCAATTTTTTGCCTAAGCTTTGCTTAAACCTTAGCTAAGGGGAAAGCCAGATTTTTTCCAAGGTTAACGCATACTATTAACAAGAACTTTTATGGACTAAAGTAAGTTCCTACATTCTGGTAGGTATACAAAGTAAAAAGGCTGCAATCCCTACCTCGTTATTGTATTCCTCCCGATGATATACCATACCTTATAACATGTATAATTTCATCTTATTGTGTTTAGTAGCGAGCTATTTAGCGACCTCATTACGGGCTTAATGTGCTGAGATAGAACCTTAATGAGGTATTCTATACAAATCACACAATTGTTACTGGTTGATCTCTCATGTCTGTACATTGCAGATGTTAAAGAAAAATTGATATGAAATGTTTCTGTCTGTATTCAGGCGCTTCACCAACAGCTGGACGAAATTGGATGCCGTTGTCACAATTGTATTAGTAGAAACTGTTGCATCTTTAATAAATCTCTCATACGTTTAAAGATCACTCATTTCTACGCCCTTGAGAAATACCTACTACATTCGACGCTTGAAAGGCAAAAATTACCAAGCGACATGTTGGGCGATATTGAGTTATAAACATCACTAAATTAACAAAAAAATCTGCCTCGATTGATCATATGATTGATTAATGCTAGGAAGAATTTTTAAGAAAAATTACCATTTTTGTATACAATTAAAAACTTTAAAATGCTCTAGTGTAAAGTTTCCAACATGTCGCTTGCTAATTTTTGCCTTTCAAGCATCGATATCTTCATCTCGCAACAATTTCCACATTAGCGATAGCAAATTCGTATTTTTATTTACAGACAATACAAAAACAAGAGTTTATTTGAAAGCTCGGGGGAAATTAGTATGGTCCGACGCTTGTCTGTAGAAACGCGGTTTATTATGAGGAAAAAGAAAAGTATTATTCATTACATAGTACAATAGGCAATTTCCTATTGAAAGCTTTTTTTCACTTAGTCAAACACCAATACAATTATTAAAGCGTTGTATAAAGGCATCCATACCTTCCCACGAATACAGTTGATGGTACTCACATCTTTATACTCGTATATCAATTATATTTTACCCGACTGCCAGGAAGGGTTGTCTTTCGCACGTATCTTATATGTATGTGACGAGGAAGGGGTATTCTACGGTGTTTGTTATGAAATGATATTCCTTTTACTTTGCTCCATGATATTATATTTCAAGTTCTCCTAACGTTCACATCAATACTTCCAAGTACTTCAACACTACGTGATCCTCCGTTCTATCTTATTGACAATTCTTTCATCTAAATATGACATGTCGTTTCTTATATGCCAACCTCTGCATCGGACAGGCGTTGTAGAATAAAGAGGTCCGTCCCTGGACCTTAACTGGAGATTCGTGGCCTCACCGACATATGTATGTAATACATACTATGTATGTATGCATGTATGTAATATTCTTTATTACCTCGTATCTCCCAAACCGCTGAACGGATTTATAAAATATCGTAAGATTCGCCTTGATAACCCAAGTGTTCTTAGATAAGTGAAATTAAAAAAAGCATTATGGTGGATGTGGTGGTGGATGGGTAGGTATCAAATTAATGTAATATGGGTATCAAATTAAAGATATCATGATAGCTTTTCTGATAGCAGACGTGTTTTTTTTTTAGTTTTTAATTTACTTTGATTTAGGTAAGTCAGATCCTGGGGCATTGAAATTAAGGGGCATTAGCCTCAGGCCGCACTACCGAGAAACTGCTAAAAATTCCGCGTCTCTTGCACAGAATGCGGATAAATAACGTGAAATTGTCTTATATTGAAGGTATCAGTAGGTATTTTTATTTGTTGGTTGTCCGTGTAAACATTAAAAAACCGATCTGTTCTGTACAAAACCTACTTATTTTGTAGGATTTTATTCCGATTCGATGTATCTACTGCGTTTTTTGTCGGGCGGAAGCTGTTGGTAGTCATATGTAATCATAACACGGCTCGCGGTTATTGGTATGGCCGCACGTATGGGTTCTTTTGTACCAAAATCAGTCGTAGGCGTCGTGGACAAACAACCGCAAGTGCAGCCTCAGGCTATCTAAGCCTGAGCATACTCAAAGGCCATGGGTCATGAGTGTCATGATTCATTTAGTCGATTGCGAACGAGCAAGACGAACTTCGTGTTGTGACTGGGGGCTTGTGAGTTATTTCTTCCTATTTCTCTCCTTGGCCGTCAACGCATCAGTGTTTGGTGTCGCTGATATCCATGGGCAACGATAGCTTCTTGCCATGCGGTTGATCATCAGCTCTTTTACAAGTTTTCAGCCTTCAATTGATAGGAAGGTAATAATGAACTGTTATTGATCACTGGCGCAATGCCTTGTATTGTGGGAACCATAAAAATCTCTTCATTTTGCCTAAAACACATTGCAGGTATAAAAAAGAATCTGAAATAAAAAAGAAGTTTAAAAAGCACTTTAGTTGACGCGAGGTTTGCCTAACAATTTGCAGAGTAGGTACTACCTATTTTAAATATGTAAGTGTATTGGAGTACTATGTAAACTCAACGCTCTTTAGGATGCTTATTTCTATAAATAAAATACGACGAAACACTTTGCATCAACGTCGCTGCTATAAAATTTGAAAGCAATAAAACAACATGCTTTAATGTTTCTTTACTGGTTTGGAAAGTAATCCAACGCATAAAATGTACTACAATATACATGTCGTTTTGCTTCTAAGCATCGCTGCGGCAAATTGTGACAATGTTGCAAAAACTGAAGTACTAACGGTTAACGACATAGCCGACACATTAATAAGTTTTATAAAAGTTGGTAATGACACACCAAGATTGATAGAATTAAAAGACAAATTAAAGCGTGTGGACGGATACGTGATAGACAAACACAAATATGTGGAGTTAATTAAAAATCAAACAATTGAAACAAATTTGAACGAGACAAACTTTTTTAAAGCCATGCTTGAAAAAGATCATTTTCAATTTTTGACGGCAAACGAATCCAAAAACTTGTACTTAAGGCTCAAGGAACGTATGAATAGAGATGATATTTTAAAAATACTATCAGAGAGAGGAGACAATGAAAAGATAGTGAGATCTGCTAGAAGAATGATGGGTGCAGATAGTTATGGTAAAGTCAGTAAAAAAGATGTTATTAATAGTGTTATTGACAAGTTTATTGCTGAAAAGCCTAAAGATAATCATAAATTTGAGTTTAGAAAAGCAGATAATATTTACTGGGGTAAATACAATAATTTTTCTTTATTAATACTAATAAGGGAACGATTTTCTAACGATTAAGAGTTCTATCGAGTTGATTAATTTTCTTTAGAGGTTTTGCCAAAGCGACATGATATGGATTACGTTGATCCATCAAAGCCACGCATTTTCAATTCAAGATATTTTCCATAAAGTGACCCGTCGGATTTTTACCCGACTGCAAGGAAGGGTTATCAATACATTTAATTTTGCAAAATTGCTCTTTTGCTTATCCCAAAGTTCCGTCAATTTTTACGCTACTTTTCCCATGGTCTATCTTTTTAAATTACAGATCCACAAAATGAGCTTGAAGATTTGAAGGAGTATCACAAACATGATGGCAGACGTATCTACAAAGGTGAACGCACAACCATAAGATACTACTCCTTCATGGCATCCGTTCATGTTATGGGGAGATTCTGGTGCGGCGGTGTGCTGTACTGGCATGATCTGGTGATAACCTCTGCAGCTTGTCTGCAATTGTAAGTGCTAATAATATTATATTCCTGTCTCTATCTCTGTATCTCATCGTCTTGAATTAGAGTGAAGCCACAAAAACTACACTACTTTCGTGTTATACACTCATCATGTAGGTACACACATAGTTACGTAAAAACAACGCTATTTTTTCCATTACTTCCCGGATTGTCATGCTGAAACTTAAGTACCGCCTTGGGCAATTCAGTGGTGCAAAAACAACACAACATCGAGTGATAGGCTGAAACTAAATTATTCCTAAAATTTTAAGGGAATTTAACTGAAAGTTAGCAACGTGGACGCTTCAATTACGCATAATTATGCTCTACTTCACTTATGCTTCTTTTTAACCGACTTCAAAAAAAGGAGGAGGTTCTCAATTCGACTGTATTTTTTTTATGTTTGTTACCTCAGAACTTTGGACTGGGTGAACCGATTTTGATGATTCTTTTTTTAATCAAAAGCAGGTGCTTGTCATGTAGTCCCACATAAATTTGAACGAGATCTGACAAGTAGTTTTTGAGTAACTTTGAAGTCGGTTATTTTTTGTTAGTAAAATTTAGATTATTCCGAGACCTGGACGCCATTCGAGGACCTTTCCTCCCGTGATTAATATCTAACTCATTAATTTATTCATTACAATCTATGACCATTTCAAAACTATTACATTGAGATAACGCTCTTGAGTTTTCTTCACAATAAAATAATACTACACAAAGTAAAATTACCATGCTCTCTCAAAGTAATCTTAATATTATCTCTGAGAACCTAGTAAACACATATCATCTACAAAGGGAAGAAGCATTTCTTGGTCGTGGAATTACAACAATTCTTTTGTGTTTCCATTTTTGCTTATAATCTGAAAACTTTCATTTGCATGAAATGCTTTTAGTTGAATGTGAAATAATATAAGTATTTCTAGAAATTCTCGGTCTGTGACTTCCTATTATTCCAATAATTGAAACGCTACAACGTTTTAAACTCTGCTAAACATGGGTAAAGTAACTCTTATTTTATGTGACCCTTTGATGGTTACTAGGCTAGATACTAAGGTTTAAAAAGAGATTACGCTTACACACTCATATCCCCGCAGTAGGTTTTCACCTGTGCCGTGGGTGGCATGGACGACACATATAACACATCACAATAAAACCCATGACCCGAGTACGAAATATTTATCTGTCACATAAATATCTGCCTCGGCCGAGAATCGAACCCGGGACCCCTCGCTGCGCAGGCACGGTCGCTACCAACAGTATCGTCAATGAAATGGCTACGATCGTATAACTTTAACCAGCTTTTGCGTTCTATCATCAAACTGGGCTGTAAAGTATTATTTTGTGTACTCTTTTTATAAAGAACCAACAGTCAAAGTTGACAGACCTGAAGGTGGTCATCATCGCCCATGGACATGAGTTACACAAAAGGGACCCCTGATAAAAAAGCCAGCTGAAAAAAAGCAAGAAAGTCGATGTCAGGGTCAGATCCTTTTGCATTTAATGTTATGGAAGATGGTTGATGAAAATTACTTTCTACTATACCTAACAACAGGAAACGCATCTGAGTATTCCTAATTGTTATTAGTGGTGGTGGACTGTTATCCTGCAAACCTGCATACTATTAGGTATATTAAAACGTTTTACATATTTTCTGCAGAATGCATAACAATCGGTATTTTCGGGAAAATCCTAAAGTTCTGGAAGTGAGGATTGGGAGCAACCATAGCAGGATTGGAGGGGAGGTCATAGAAGCCTTAGAGGTTTACGTTTTATCATTATTTTCTGTTGTTTGCATCTCGTATAAAAATCAGTTATGTTTTAAGTACATAAAAATTATTACAAGTATTATATTACCACATAAATTTCACTATTGCTTAACAAACTGACTCAGATTCTCAACGTCAATCTTTTCTTTGTTGTTGATTTTTTTTCCTGATGTCACAAAAATGGCGTGAGCCGTTTTTTTGGAACAGATTTTCTTGGAGAAACTATTGTACTGTGCTTAAAACTTAATTTCGGTTTCATAACAGCGTAATTCAATTAAATTACTCGTATTATAGCTACAAGTTGCATTTTAGGTGTACTTCCACCCAAGTTACAACCCAAAGACTCTTCGAAACAATATTGCCGTCATCCGCCTTCGTCGTCACCTGTACTTCAACTACCATCGAATCCCGAAGATCATTGACATCAGCCACAGTAAAGGCACCCTGGCTCCTACTTCCGAAGTTTTGGTTTTGGGTTGGGGTGTGGTCAAGGTAATAAAATATATACAAAAAGAAAGAGCATCTAAAGGATAAGGTTCCTAGGAGTCAGCTGTACAACTGAAGGGCTTTCATTAATAATGGATTCACAATTATGTCAGCAATATAGGGGTCAGATCCGTGCCCTCCAAGATGCCTCTTATACAATGTGTCCAGCGACCAACTAGTGATAATTTAATGGGATAAAATATACCTAATTTTATCGACAAAAATACCCATATAACGGTGTCTAAAATTTGGTATATTTCATGCCCTTAAATTATCGCTAGTTGGTCGCTGGACACTGTAGATTAATCTGCATAATTATTATCAACAGTAAGTCCAAACCCCTTGAGCTAAGTGAAATGTTCAGGCCGGATTTTTTTATTCCATGTGAATAGGGACTAAGAACATTAGAGACAGGTCTATAGGTTACGTTCAATTACTATTTAGACCAGTGGTAATCAACCTTTTTTCATACGGGCCACAAACACGTGTTAGTCATACTGTCGCGGCCCGCAAAACAAAGAAATAAAAATGATATTGATTTTAAAAAAGTAACCCCAGATGGGCCATCTACAAAAGTCTGGTGGGCTGCACGTTGAGTATAGCTGATAAGGACTGTTCTAATCTGGCAATTTAATATTTTTCGTGGGACACGTTCACCATCTGTGTTATTTTTTCAGATGTCACAAAAAATGGCGTACGAGCCGATATTTTTGAACAGAAAATTTCTACCAGTATACCCGAATGTGTTTTGCAAGGAAGTTTATGGAAAGTAAGTCTTTGCTTTTTTGTGGTGGGCGGCCTAAGTGTGGTTCAAGTTTGGTAGGTAGGTACTGATTGAAAAATTACATTAAAATCTAAAGGACAGTTTCTCTAGCTATTTGAATTTTTTGGAACTTTTAGTTAATTTATTTTTTGTTCTAAAAGTATCACGCTACTAGTCTGCTAAAACTCTCTCCTTTCCGCTAAAATTCTCTAAAACTCGTATAGGATTTTCCTTACGAAGCCTGGAATAATCATCACCCTATAAGAATCACGCACGGCCCGAAGTGTATCTATTACGTGTATCTCTGTTTCGATGGTCAGTATAGACTAGGGTGTGCGTGAAATACCTTAATTTTGGAAGGAACATTAAATTAGATTAGAATTCGTGAGCCCAATTCTCATTTCGTAGAGATACATGTCTAGCAGAGATATCTCGAAAAAACATGGCCGATTGGCCTCCTTTCATTCGAGATCGGCCATGTTTTTTCGAGATATCTCTGTTAGACATGTATCTCTAAGAAATGAGAATCGGCCTGCCTACTACCGATCTCTACTAAAACAATGTTTTTCTATTTATTTCCCTACAAGCGAATAAAGTTCGCTACAAAATAGACTGTAGTTAGCTTCTCGTAGCGCCGAACATCGATCATTGTTCTGAACAGAAGGCTAAACTTTTGATTGAAAATCTGAAAATAATTTCGAACACACAGACCGCAACGTCAAACTTGTAAAAGCTTTAAACCACAACACTTCAAACTGTCGGATTACTGGAACAAATTGTGGCAAGCCGGATTAATGGGGTACTCAAACTCATTAGAATATCGGCGCACTAATTGGTAATTTTGTTAGGGCTTTGAGTTGATGAGAATTATCTTATCCTACTAATCCTAAATGTAGAGGTTTGTGAGTGTGAGTTGGTTTCTCTTTTGCACAAAAACTACTAAACCACAGCTTTCGTTGAGTTCAATCCATTTTGCGACTTTATACCGCAGCACAGATTTCCTAGTTTAGTTGGTGGAAGGTAAAAATAATAATTGTATGCTTTTTTCCGTTGTCTTATGTTTTTGTTTTGTTAAATTTATGTTTGACTTTTTTTTGTTTCATATTGCTTTTAAGATTAAGCATCTTGTTTTTTTTAGAGTCGTAAATAAATATTTTTTCTTTCTTTCTTTCTTCTTAAACAGATTTTCATGAAATTTCGTACAAAGATTAAGCAGTTACAAATTAAAGATCATTAAACATCTGGATTTGAAACTTCTATTTATAACTTCAGATCTTATCAATCCGGATTTGGTATTAGTGTTTCTAAGGAATTTCACATTATTTCTTCCAGCAAATTTGTTGGTGAAACTAATTTCTGTGCCGGAACCTTGACAACTGGAGAAGGCGCATGTGATGTAAGTATAGGTTCGAATTGGACTTTGATTACAAAAATAAAAACAACATGAAAAAATTCGCTTGTTTGATAGCCGATATTTCCATAAAAACTAATTTTTGTGCAATTGTTAAATCAATCTTTAACTTTTTGTATCGATTTTATAAAGCCTAATTTAAGTTAGTTAATTATGTGTCTGATAAAATTGTACCATTTAACTTTATAGCATGATGCCGGAGGCCCTGCAATACTTTCTGGACGTCTTGTGGGGATCATCTCTTTCGGTCCAGCAGTGTGTGGATATCCAAATGCACCAACAGTCTTCACCTTAGTTGGGGCTTACGCTGATTGGATAGAGAGCATCAACGAAACTGTAAGTTGACCCTAAAGACTGCGAAGTATTTAATCAACGAGTATGGTAGCCTCAACCCATTTATGACCCATTACTGAGCACGGGTCTCTCCTCTTTAGGAGGCCTAGAGCATACTCCACCACGCTGCTCCAGAGATCCGGAGAGGATTGGTGGAGGGTGGTGTTTGTCAGTTATAATGTAGATAAATACATATCTGTAACTTTTTCACCATTCATCGTGCAGTCATGAACGTTTGAAACATTTGTTTTTCTGATGATATTTTTTTTTCAATTATTTACTCGTTCTTCCACTACTTTTTCTAGATGCCAGGATATTACCGCGGAAAGAAGCGAACTACTACCTCCAAACCATTCACCTTCTTCAAGACCTTCAAAATGAAAAGACTCGAAGATTTCACCGAGCATCACACCCAAGAGGTTTTCTTCACACCGGAACTTGAACCTGTGGAAACCACAACTACAACTGAACCTACAGAAGAATCTACTTATCCTTCCCCCACAACCTCTCCCACTGGAGAGACTTCGGAGACTACTCCAGGGTTGAGGATGCAGCAGAATTTGAAGAACGCCGAAGATACCGATGCGGGATGGAGTATAGATTTAGATTAAAGGAAAATTAAATATATAATTTATTTTTATTCACGAACCAACTATTATGAAGTTGCTACTATGTACAACTTATACACTTGTACTATTAAATAAATAAACATTACACACTCATAGCCCCTCATTAGGATGCCCTGTGTCGATGGTGTCATGGACGACACACATAGACAAAAACACTCATATCCAGACCATTATTTTGAAATCACAGACACACACTTTAATTTTATTTATATGTAAGATAAACATTCCATTTTACAAGTACCCACATTATCTTCTAGTATATAGTACCTCGTACATCCGCTGGGAAAGTGGGAGCGCTGTAATATCCGGCGCACAGCGCGGTGAGCTAAGTTATTGGCTACGCGTGAGTTATCCTGCTTTTGATAAATTAACTGCTGGAATAAACAGGTGCTGTTTATTTAAACAAATCGCAATCGCGCGCAATTCCCATGTTACCTTGCAGCTTAATTTTTATAGTTGTAATTATTATTAAAGTGCGTCGAATAAATGTGAAAACATTTCAAATTTTAATATCAGATCGGGCAACACTTATCTGAAGTAGGGTAAGTCAGGGCAAAATATGACAGACAAGACAAATATAAATACCTACTAGGTACTGCAAAATGTCATGTAACTTAATGTCATATTGTACACTTCCTTACTACAGATAAGAATATTGCCCATTAGGGTTTTTATAATAAGTGTTTATTAAAATTTTACATGACTTTACATTTATCCCACAAATGTGACTATTCCCCGTAAAGTCCCGTGGAACATTGCTGAGTAATTTGTAGTTATGTAACTTAAGTTTTTAACACAAATAAATGCACAATAATATTAGGTAGGTGCTACATTCCTTTAATCTGAGGGTACTACTGTAGTAAAACTCCTTCGATGGGTACAATATTTATATTTATTACTTTACTTTTGTACAATTACTTGAATTCAACCATGCAACCATTTAATCATGTTGTTCACAACCATTCTATTCTTATTCTTAACATAAAAAGTCATTCCAAGATTTATTCTTTTCTTAACCTCAATTCGATCTGTCATGTCATAAGCAACTATTGCCACCTCTCGCCATAGATTATATTTCGTTGTTTTTATACAGATATTTTATTAATGTTGCCAGTTTTTAACGAACCTTACACTACCTACCGAATTTTGATGAAAGAATGTCTTGATATCCACACGGATCCCATCATCAGAACAGATTTTTGATGAAAATGGGCCAAGTAGGTATAACTATGTATAAAATAAAAGTAAAGAGACAGTCATACGTAGTTATATTTGATCAAAAACTTTCGACAAGGGTTCAACATTCTATTAAGGTTCAACCTTATCTGTGTGTTACCTTTCGAACTCGTAATTTATTACACTAGTTTACAAGAAGCAGGAAAATAGGGTTGTGCCTGGTAACGTCGAATACCTATATACCTATAACACATTTATAAAAAAACATGGTGTCTTTGAACTAAACCTTTTAAAAAATTTTGACCAAATAGTGAAAGCCACTAGTTTGATTATATCCACTCATCGATTTTATTTTTCAAGCCAATGTTCCTTGATATTCAAATTAACAGACAGAAGGATTAACGGACGTGGCAGTAAATAGCTTAGTTCTTTTCTATTCGAGTTCTCTAGTCTCTATATGCAACTTTTTTTGTAGGATCTTTTTTTGTTGTTTGTCTGGTTAGCTCACAACATCCTTTTGGAATAGCTTGCTTCCTTCCTCCTTTTAGAATCATGTTGCAAATGGTTGCAGTGCTAGAGACCCAGTATTAAGTAGACCCTTCGCAAACGCCTCGGTGATGCTTTAGGTATCTAGGTTGACATCCTATTTAATAGATATATATGTACAGCAGCAGAATGTCTCTGGATTAAACTAGCTTTAGGCGGTTATTTTTATAAAAATCAATGCAACTCTATTACATACATAATTTACTAGTCAATATTTAAGTCATTACATACCACTGGGTAATTATAATATTATGTTACTTCCCATATTTTAGGGATATTATAATATACAGGATTTATAAATATCCGACTGTTGGCTATGACTGCGAACATCCCTAGTATAGTCCCATGGGTCACGCGATAAATTTAACATGGATATTCTTGAATTGTTCCTTCAAAAATACGATAGATAGACTGGAATATGTAATATAATATTAGATCTGTTTATGAAAGACGAGTGACCGCCCTCGCTTTGCTTCGGTTTTCTTATTTTTTTACACCTTGGGTTACGTTATTGGAGTTTTATTAAGGATCCCTAATTTTTTGAAAATTTAATATACCTTATGTCACCCGGGGATAGTTTAGCTTCCTAGAATTTTTCAAATCGGTTCAGTAGTTTCGGAGCCTATTCAATGTAAACAATCAAATCTTTCCCTTTTATAATATTAGTATAGAAGACTATTAAAGCTAGGTTTATATTTTAGTGATTTCGTTTTATCAAACCAAACTTCGTAGCCACGGGCGGAGATTGGTAATTAATATACCTAACAACAAACAAATCCACTGCCTTCAAGACATAGCTATCTCAAGAAACATAATCATTATTTTCAATTAGGATTTATTTAGCTTTTCCATCTTCATTCTTTTCATTGACAATTATCTTTAATCACAACGAAATGTAGTTCTTAATGACAGCATTTTGTTTAAGGCGCGGTGTGATCTCAATATTAACAAAACTGGGTTTCTTTGAAGCTCGAGACCGAAGAAACCCAATGAAAATATCGCACGCAAAAAATACAGAGCATAGAAAAAGATCTAAAGAATAATGTTAACCGAATAGAATATTAAATAGTTATTTAATATTTCCAATAAAAAATCGTAATTTGCTATACAAAAATAAACTTTAGCGTCGCAGTTCTCTGTACTTTCAGCGGTAACAACATATTTTTTTTCTGAGAATATAATAGGTATATGGTTTTATTAAAACTTGAACCGGACAGATATTGAATTTAATGTGTATATTCTGAATAATCTAAGGAAAACCCTCAAATTAAATGTTTATTCCCAGTCTCGTTACATTGTTAGCAAAAATGTGCTTTGCAATTTTGAGCCCTATTCAGCGTCACGTAAATGTAACATTAGATTAGCGCAGATATGCGGTTGTTGTGTGCGTGAACTCAACGTTTTTAAATCGTAGTCATACCGCGCCTTAAGTGTCGGTCATTACAATGGATAGACACAAGATACAGATTTAAGTTAGAGTTTGACATTGAGTTAGTAGTAATAATGATTTTATGTAAATAGAAAACAATCAGACAATTAAGTCACCATAATAATATGGTTTTTTATAGCGTGAAGGGCTGAAAAAAAACGTTGACTCTGTATAGACCATGTAATAAATAAAAGCTCACACACTCATACCCCCCCTAGTAAGTTTTTACCTGTGTCGCGGGTAGCACGGACGGACAACTCATAAAACACATCACAATCACACCCATGACCCGAGTACAAATATTTATCTGTCACATTATATCTGCCCCGGCGGGGAATCGAACCCAGGATCCCCTGCTTCGCAGGCAGGGTCACTACTAACTAGGCTACAGGATCGTTAAAAGGTCGTCAAGGCGAGATCAACATCTATGCTCTGCCGGTCTAAATAGACACGGAATACCCGCATTATTATTGGCCTCCGACCATAGATTACCTCCAATAGATACCGCATACAAGGCAGCTGACGCGCGCCAACAAGTACGTGCATTTGCAAGTCGACGACAATAGTGTCGACCAATACTGACGCGTCAAGTCCAAGTATGAATTAGAAATAGCCAATCACAGCGCAATGTTTTGTCCCCCGCAAGCCGCGCCTTCCGCCAAATTTTGTGAGTTCAAACTCTAAGAAAATTTCCCTTATGCGGTATCTATTGGGGGTAATCTATGCCTCCGACAGACCTACCAATACACGCCTTAAAACCACTCTCTTGCTGAAGTCAGCCCCAAAACGACTTGTGTTCTGGCTCGAGGGTCAGGACGTTCTTTTTCTTCTTTCTTTCTAGGCCGACAACGTATCAATGATGTCTGGTGCCGCTGATGTTCATGGGTGACGATAGACACTTACCTGCCATCAATTTGTTTCGCAAAGAAATAAATTTAGCCATTAATACAGATACCTACTTGGTCTGAACAAGAGAGCCACACCTTACTTCTATAGCTTCAACTAAATTATGTAATTATGTTTTTCATACGGTTTTCTCTATATTATTGTTGTGAGATGTTTGTTAAATTTCACTCGGTAAACTCATATAAAGCGTCAATTTAAAGGATCAGGAAGGCTATTCACTTTTGTAACTTGACAGCGGAGTTTCAAAATTGACGTTCGAGTTCTAGGATCACTTCACTTCGCAAGTGCGTACTAGATGATTAGATAATGACATGTCAATATGATGCAAGTTCGCTTTTGTTTTGTAAATTAACAGCGGAATACACGACGAGTTTCTAAATTGAAGTTAGAGTTCGAGACTCCCTTCACCTCGCAAGTGCGTACCAGATGATTAGAGAATCACATATCAAGATCTCGGACTCGAACTTCAATTTTGAAACTCATCGCGGATTCCGCTGTCAAGTTATAAAACTGAATAGCCCTCCTGGTCTTGGTAAATATTTTTTTCAACACAGGTTTTCAAAAGCGAATAATGGTTACTAGTACATAGTTTAAGTCTTATAAAAATCAAAGCACGCAATTATTTTTAATTATAAAAATACGATTTTATTTCCTCGCTCATTTATCCAAGAACTCATTAGTGGTTCAACAACTTCAACAAGCCACGACAAAACAAGCATTAATACCGCAGCCGTCTACTTGGTTATCTTTTTCAAATTGTATTATACTTATACCATAAAGTATTATTGTACTGTGCTTATACAGAGTTTTAACTTCCATAAAGAATAAGGATGGCAGCCGTCATTACTTCGGAGTGACACTAATGACTCTTAAAGATGATTTCTCTTTGTTGCTGATATTCTTCTATAAAATGGAGAGAAATAAACAGACATTGAATTTACCCGTGTAAGTTACTAATCAGTAATTGATAAAAACACATAATTTGAAGTTCTCAGTTCGTATTAAGATCCCTGTAAGAATGTGGGGTACAGAAAAACACAGGACCAGAAATAACTTGGACCTTGGACTTACTCTGAGAGGGGACGGATAGCGTTGTTCCTAGGCCCTTCTTGCCTATCATACATTCTTGTATTTACAACTAGCACTCAGCCCGCAGTTTTGCCTGTATTTTCCGAGATAATAAGTGCCCCATGTGCTATTCCAAACCATGGTCTACCTCTGTCCTAAATTTCATGAAAATCCATTCAGCAGTTTTTGCTTGAAAGTATAACTAACATACCCACAAACTATCTTATTTATAATATTAGTATTCAGTAGGATATGCTCGAGCTAAAACCTATTACGATTACTTCTTGGAATTCCCAGGTGCTGTGAATCATGTAAATCGCGGGAAAAAAGTGGTGATGAATTCAGAAAGCTGATCAGTTTGACCAGTTCAGGGTTAAGTGTGTATATCAACACAACAGATACGGTGGGGAAAGTGGTAAGGATTCCAAGATTAACGTTTCAGGATTTCAATATACCGAAATTTTGATCTTACAGTTACCTACAGCCTATTTTAAGTATCTATTTCAAAATCTTTTTAAGGTACCTTCCTACCAACTTACTTATAATTCTCGATAAAAAAATAACCGATTTCAAAATTAGGGATAACTCAATAACTAGTCGTCAGATCTCGCTCAAAAAGTGGGATCACATGACAAGCACCAGCTTTCAATTCAAAAACAATCATCAAAATCGGGTCACCCAGTCGAAAGTACTGAGGAAACAATCATAAAAAATACAGTCGATTTAAATAGGTACCTCCTTTTTTGAAGTCGGTTAGAAATATTACAACATCACAAAAATATTTGATATCTTTAACTGAAAATATTACAGTAGAAAATTGTTACAAGAACAACAGAAACCATTCAAATTGGTCTTTAAGTAATCTGCATAACAATATTAGTTGCTTAATATCATCACAATAGTGTTATGGTAATAGATACTAGGATCGTGACTCAAGCCCCGTAGCTTACCTAACTATTAGTGAATATATTATAGTATACCTACCTATTTTATTTACATAATATATTATAGGACTGATTGTAAATTAAATTTTCAGGATACTAATAGGAAAGAAAGTGTTATACTTCACAATGTTGGTAACAAGGTTCTTAAGAAAAGTGATTTTTTTGGCGAATTGAGTGAGTATGCCCATATAATTTTTTCCATCCATTTTTTTTATGCCTTAAGCAGGCAAACGAGCAGACGGGTCACCTGATGGTAAGTGATCACCGTCGCCCATGGACACTAGCAACACCAGGGGCGTCACCAATGCGTTGCCGGCCACGAAGAAAAGAAAAGATCCGCTTCTTGAAGGACCCCATGTCATAGCTTAGCGGGAACACCGATGCAGGAAGTTTGTTCCACAGTTTACACGTCCGTGGCAGGAAATTACGTGAAAAGCGAACTGTGGACGAACGCCAGGTCCATCCATTCTGAAAAATCATCCATTTTTTAACAAATATGTATAATAATGCAATTTCACTTGGATATTATAGTTATTGTCTGTTCTGAAATCGTCATCATGACATTGCTAAGAATTGTTTTTGAATGAAAATATTCTAGTTTCATTGGATTTTGCGCGATTTTTTTTAATGACCAAAAGATGTAGAATTTTTAAGGCTTTACTTGTTTAGGTCATCGTAAAACTAAGTGCTTCTTATGCAATACACTGATACAAAGAGTCTGCAATCTCATCAATGAAGTCACAGAAATACAAGAAAACGAAACGATAGCAATATGTGAACATTGTAAACGATCTACTGCTCCAAATAAATGTAAGAGATGTGATGATATGCTTAAAAAGTTTTTAAATAATCAAATAAACCAATATCAAAATCGCCAACAAGCTCTCAAAATACGACTTTACGAAGTTCGACGTATTCTGTCACTCATTGTGGATAAGAAAAATATATGCGATCACAAAATATGTCAGGCTTATTACGATTCAAACGCTGAGCTTAAGATACTATTGGAACTAATCAAATCTCCACGACCAAATAAACGACCTGATATAGAAGAATATTTTTCTTTAATGGAACAACGTAAAGTTTCTGAGCGTGAAAATATTGGTCAAGATTTATTCTTGAAATATAGTGGTATTTTGTGTGAATCAAAGGAAAGTTTAGTTGCCTCAACATCAGAATCTCGTTCAGAAAGTTTTTGTATTTGTAAATATTTACGTAATAGAAATGTTGACTCTACGCAATCGCTTTCTTTTCCACCACCCACGTTAGAACCTCTTACAAAAATTGATTCACCAAGTAAGCCTCAAGTAAAGTCTACAACTAATGTTTTGAAAGATCTTAATGAAAGGTCCTCAGCTGAAAAGAAATCAACATTTGATAAAACATCTAAAACGAAAGAAGAAAAAAAAACTCTTCCACAAAACTCCAGGGGAAAGAAAAAAGATAATACAGAATACAATAAAGAAAATATTCCCTTAGAAAAACAAAAAGTCAAAACTGAAGGGAAGAAAAAGAATTCTACGCAAAATGCCGATTACAAGACGATGATGAAACTATTAAAAGATAAAAATAAACAAAAGAAGCTAACTGAAGAGCATGCGAAAAAAGATAAAGTACCAGCAATGCCTAAAATTGAAGATCTTCCACAAATAAAACAAGTAGAAAAGAAAGTTGAAATAGAGCCTGAAAAATCGGAGAGCATAATCGAATGTGGTCAAAAGCAACCTTTAAATCCTCCTAAAATTATTTATGGCAATCGTATTGTTCCTTTTAACGAGCTGCATAAGATAGATTCTGGTAGGAACGAACCTCTTATTTACAAAGTAAAACATGAATTCATATTACCTGAAAAATCATTAACTGAGACAATTACTACTGATACTGAGAAAACTACAACGACGACAACATTGAAAACCAAATCTCATCCTTCGGTATGTCTTGAATACATTTTGTTTTATTTTATTTTAAATATGTTCTCAATAAATGAATTAGTAAACAGAAAACGCACAGTGTATTTGATAGTATTTTTTATTTAATGTGGTTTTTTTATTCTTATGTTTACCACTATATATGTATAGTGCGTTCAATGCGACGCGATAAACAAAATTAAAGCATTGGAAGCTTAAAAAATTATTTTACGATCACCATGATACTTGCAAAGTCATGAAATTCTCAAAATGGCACATTTTTTTTCAATTTCGTTGTCACTAATTTTTTATTTTAATGAATTAAGGACGCTACAACATTACCTGGAATTATAAACTATGAATTATCAAATAAAAAATTCATTGAAAAAGGATGGACGCAATTGCCTTATACCAAAATTGTTAGG
The DNA here is from genome assembly GCA_911387775.1 of Thymelicus sylvestris. NCBI lineage: Eukaryota > Metazoa > Arthropoda > Insecta > Lepidoptera > Hesperiidae > Thymelicus > Thymelicus sylvestris. Next base: position 8,625,013 of record OU426909.1, on the reverse strand, counting down.
AGAGTAAGTGTTATTTTATTTATTTGAAAAATGTTTGATGATTGTAACAATGAACATTTTAAATGAAACAGTACTCGCGATTCGTATTTTATGATTGCCATGATCACAATCTAAGACTGCGGTGGCGAGACGAAAATCGGTACTATTAAATAGGGTGGGTGTGCCGGTCCCAAACCAGGTACCAGTGGTTGACCACTCGCATGTTCAATTTAATAAAATAAGAAATGGCGGGCATTTTTGACGAATTCAATTGTTTTGTTATGTTGCCTAGTCTGTTACCAAGCTTTCGAACATATTTTTGCAAGAGTAAAAGAGAAAATATCGCTGCATTGCTCTTTTTGTCTGACTAGTGTCTCCATCACTTGTATTCCGGCCGCCATTACAGTTAGAAATGCACATCGACGTGTTATGTTAAAACATTTAAAATCATCTATTATTTCCCAATTACTGTTACCAAGTTGTATAATTTTGGAGATATAGTGTCTACTTAAGAGCTAAATACTATAATTTTTAATAAAAAATTACAATTTTAAGTATTTTTATGGTGGTTATCTTACTGGAACACACTTTGTACTGGGTTCCTATTGTTGACCAACTGGTTTGCAACTGGTTATATTTACTGTTCTCTCTTTTTTCTATTTTTTTTGTAGTGATGGTTTTGCTTGATAATTTACAGCTTTAAGTCTATCATTAAAATCGTTTTAAGTCGTGCGCCCTAGTAATTGACCACCGGTTTGCTATTGGTACACCGTAGTTAAAAAAAGGTTCCTATGGATGACCAGATTACAGTTTTGACTTTATTTTTCGTTATTTTAGATTAAAGATGCCCCCAAAAAGACATTTTTTAACTTGTAACAGAAGAAAGCCTAAGAAAATGGCACTCTGATTTAAGAGAATTCTAATATGCCGAAGATATAGGTACTTGAGGATCCTGACATAATTATATGTAAATGCTGATGAATCTGGTTTCAATATCTGTCCTACATCAGATTTGGTTTTGGGTCCTAAAAGAATGCCCAATTTTTACGAAATTTAGGATAGGGAAAAAGAAAGCATAACTAGTAAGCATAAGTAGTTCGGGAAGTAATGTTCTAATTTACTTTTTTTATGGATATAGCCGGCAAACGAGCTGACGATCCACCTGGTGGTAAGTGGCTATCGTCGCCCATGAACATCAGCAACACCAAAGGCATCACTGATGCGTTGACGGCCAAGAAAGAGAGAAAAAGAAAGAAAGAAAGAACTGGCTCTCTAGCCCCCAGCCGGAACACGACGAGTCGTTTGGCGGCTGACTCATGCTCGAGGCTGGTAGCTATCCAAGCGAACCCCATGGAGAAATAATAAGAGTAATAATGGTATTAATTAACAATTAAAATCAATATTACCAATATAATCCCTCGAAGGGCCCTACCACCAGCGGGCCGGATTGAGTCGCCTTTTACGACGCCCATCCGGCGTGGGATTGGGGTTAATATTCTAAGTCGCCCCAATACGGCGGCAATTACTTGTTTGTACTCTAATAAGGTAGGTACTACCTACCTCCGACTGTGCCTTTAAAAATTAGTTGTAAGTCAGGATAAAGTTTTAATTAATATATGATAGTCAATTTGTATAAAAATATAATGTTTTATTTTCAATTAGCTATAGAAGCTATAGAATCTGTTAGTTTTTTAGTGGTCAACTTTTGGTGCAAAAGTGGTCATTTATTAGAGCGCACTGGTCAAACAAAGGCATATTCCCGTTTTTGGTATTATTCATAAAATAACTATATAAAAAACTTTACTATTTAGGTTCCATTTCTTTTAATATATTGCAGCTTTAGTAAATAATAGACAACATTTTATATAAAGTTCTAATGTTAAAACTACAATAAACCAGTACAGAACATTTCAAAGTAAATTTTGTCCTTAACTGGTTTGGGACCGGCACACCCACCCTACGAATTATGAGTATCCGCTGGATTTAAATGTTTTAGTGTACGCGATGATATAAATTGAAAATCATATATAACAATGAAGTTATTAATGTTAAAGTGTTTTTTTACAGATGAATATTTACAAAATGGTTCCAGCGTATCCACAATTTGATTGGTTTGTCAACCATAAAAATCAAACTTTATATTATAAGAGTGGAGAGAAGTTAGCTGAGGTTGATGATAACGGTTGTGGGAGGTGGTTTTATAAAAACGGACGCGTGGCTTTAGAGTACTATAAATCAAAAGGTAGAATAGAGAATTGTTATAGTGGATTTAAAATTGTTGAATGTTTTAAAATCATAATATTCAACGCAGTACACAATGTAGCTTAGTATTTTTAGTAGGCTGATTTTAACAATTACTTTCATCGATTACTCATTTAAAAACTCTGTAAATAATTTAAAATAAATATCCGAATATTTTTTATTAACTTTATTTCTTAATTACAGAGGATAATGCAGGATTAAAGTATGTTGTATATGATATTGATGATGTAACTGAAGGAAAGAAGAATAAATCAAGGAAGATATTAGCTTCATTTGATCATATGGGAAATGGTATCGTATATGACGACATTGGCAATGCCAGGTATGTAACTTGCGTATTTAAACAAGCTAATAAGATTAATTGCAAGTTGAATCATAATTTTTGACTATTTTATACTAGTTAAATATTTATTAACCGACCTCAAAAGAGATTGGTAAGCAATCTACTTAATGTATCAATAGTTTTGTTCACTACTATATTTGCTAATAGATTTAAGATATCTGATGCAACTTTGTTTGCAGATTGAAATACAATCAGTCAGAAGGTCTGGTAATTGATAAGAAATTGGGACCTCCGGGAAAGTGGAAATGGCATACCCTGAATGATCCACCTGTCCTTCAACACGTCTATATTGACACAGTAGAAGAATCTGACAAATGTTTCAAGGACGTTATCAAACAACACATTAATGATCCAGACTTGATCAAAAGACCAGTTAGCGAACACATGCTTGCGATAGAATTTGAAAACTTCGTCAAAGAAAAAGCCTCGAAGATGCTGCAGAGTTACAAGCCATTTGAAATAAGAATAAAAGCGGTTAAAATAAATGAATATTTCTCAGTAAGAATTATGAATCAGGTTAATATTCAGCTGTTATTTAGATGTGTTCAAGTGTCTTTAAAAGTTAATATGGGAATGTTGTTGATAAGTAATGAAATAGTCGATACTACAGTATCAGATGTTGCGGATGTGGCGACTCCATTTGATCGACCGATTTCAAGATCCAATAGCGTTAATAGCATTTAAATAGATTTTAAAGTAGTGCCCATGATCGCGCTATCAATAATTTATTCTATCAGTTGATGATATCGGTATTTAGAATTCAGTATGACTCGTTAAGAGAACCACAATCATTGTTTTGTTTGTTACGAATGGTATATTTTTTTTGTGATGTAACAGATGTGCATAATTGGTGTATTATATGATTGTATATTATTTTTCATGTATGGTATTATTTCTCTTCTCGTCTTTACCAATGATTACCAATGAATGAATTACCAATGATAATTCATTGGTAATACCGTCATCAACATTTTTATTTTCATCATTCAGACCGAAATACCTGGTGTAACGGCTGTTATCTTTATTGTTTAACAATATTATATAACCAAAGACCGGTGGCTTTAAGTGCCCTTCGAAGCACTGCCGAAGGTTGAGGGTACAGTTACTTAAATAATGGTGGTACTTTATTGTCGAGTAATGTGTACTTATAAACAAGGGTAGCAAACTCTTTTCGGAAGTATTTAACCCGCTAAAAGGTTTCAAGACCGGGAAATGGAATGGGCTTCATAGGCTATTTGACATAAATTTATGGTTTTATTTTACTGTGTACAAAAAAAATTCTTCATGAATAAAATATTAATAAATCCTCTAGGTAAGTAAAAGTAATAGGTACTTAGTATAGATTATAGCTAAGCAAGATAACTAGGAGAGTTCTCGTGTTCAAGTAAATAGTCGACGAGCAGAGGAGCTACCTGACAGTGAATAGTTATCGCCCATGAACATCAGTTACTCCAAATTTTACTTACGACACTCATGTGACTTGTGATTGGGGTTAGTATTCTAAGCTGCTCCAATGCAGCTTAATTATTTAGTAAATAGATAAATCTTTAGTTGAAAACAATATTCTAGTTCGGGTAATAGAGTATGATTATAGTCTTTACTTAAAGGTTTTCATGATCTTTGTAATGAATAGTCTCTATAAACCTTTTTAAAAGCAAGCGTATGTATCTTTTTATGTAAGTGAAACCCAGACCACATTTCAGCGAAGGAGAACTCTTCCTAGTGCACTTAGGTAAGTAAGTAACACCGCTCTTCACCTTTATGGAGCACATTTTTTATATTGGCTGCGTCTTACACCGGAGTGTAAGGTCAAACTTCAAATAAATGCTGGGTTATTTTAAAATACTGAAACATATTCGAACTAAAATTCGGATGATATTATTATGGAGCATATTTAAATCATTATTATGGATTTAATGGTTGATTTAAAAGAAAAATTCCCTTTTACTTTCCCTTTTTGTACTAACGACATTTTTTAAGGGTTGAAGGTACACCAAGAAGGCGCGCCCCCTCCCCTCTGTACACCGCTCTCCGAGGCAACCTTCAACCTCCAGAATTTTTACTTTCTACTACTTAAATCATCATCATTTCAACATCATTATGATAACATTTATTTTTATATTCATTTTTTCGTTTTCAACTTCATCGATTCATTTTGATCTTAATAATATGCATAATTTAACTTAGATAAAATAACCGTAGGTATCCATCTTCAAATTCTATCTCTATCCCAATCGGGAGATCAGAATACGATATTGGAATCAAATAAGACTAGTGCTTTCGGGTCGCACTTCAAACCGCTTCAAAGCGGATTAAACTAGATTTCACTGGATTCGATTGGGAGCTCCGAAAATCACTATGAATATCCGAGTACTTACACGACATCTACACCTACACAACATCTCATATAATAGAGATGTTACTAGTCGATGTCAGACAGCAGATATTTAATAAAGTAATTCTTGACAAAAAATACCCGACTTCAAAATTAGGGATAACTCAAAAAATACTAGTTATATCTCGTTCAAAAAGTAGAATCACAAAACAAGCACCGAAAGTCACAAAACAAGCAGTCGAAAGTTCTGAGGTAACAAACATAAAAAAATACTGTCGAATTAAATACCTCCTCCTTTTTTGAAGTGGGTTAAAGAAAATGAGTGGCCACAGTAGAGAGTGAATTTTAAAATAACGCGAGTTCGGTCTCACTGACCGTACTCTTTAGTTTACATTTAATTTCAGTGGATGAATTTACGGTGGAAACGGTATTTTCACCTTTCTAATTTTCTACAATTTTGTTTTTGCACGTTTTATATTAGCTTTATTTGTATAATAATACCTGTTTTATTTGCGATTAATTATAAAAGGCGGGTTCAGTGAAACAGGCAAAAACCGTAGTCACATTTGAAACCCGTTGTTCAAGAAATATATTTTACTAGCTTTTGCCCGCAGCTTCGCTGCTTTACTAACGCCATCTATTAACAAAATCCGGAACTAAATATCTAGTAACTAACAAAATATCGATCTCCCCATGGGGATGTTTTACCGCGGTAAAAAGTAGCCTACGTTACTCTCCACCCTCCTCACTATCTCCACACACAAAAACCATACCATATAACAGCTTCGTTGCAACGAGTAAACGGACAAACAAACAAACACACTTTCACATTTATAATATTAGTAGGGATAGTAGGGATGTGAGGAGAGATTACATCAAATTAATTATTCGAAGTTTATTTTTGTAAACACTATTCTAAAGTCACACTACGTCATCGCTTCAACAAATCCCTACGGTGAATGTTTCAGTAAGAAGCTACGGCAAGAACCTCCCAAGGAGTTTATTTCCTATCGAGCAGACTTACCCCTAAGATAATCCAGTTGGTCATAAGAATGCTTTTGACGTGATAAAATATAGTATCTGCCCGTTAATTGAAACGTAATTTTTGACTATAGATCACTTATGAGGTCACGTGCAACGGTGTTTACGTGAGCACGGGGCTTTATAAATTCTTATCCGCCTTTATCCATATTCCTTATCGGATAGATTATTGAAATCGCTACCGTAATTTTTGTTGCCTTCTTAGTTTATTTAGTGCAAGATTAACAAACATGTTTGTAGGATAGATAAATTATCATCAAAATACTCTTTTACTTTTACCTTTATGGGGCCAAGTTTTCAAAGCGAAATTATAGCTTTGAGTTTTAATAAACTGTAAACTCAACATCCACTTTGATGTAAACTTCGTGTCAATAACAAGCATGTTACAGCTCAGAGCAAATGGTTTTCAGACAAGATCGATTCTTTACGACACGACACGACTCGACAACACCGCATTTTTGTCATGAAAGTGGATTCGCACTAAATTTTACCAAAATACATAAACCACTTCTAAGAAAATACCTTAAACACAGGACCAATAAAACTATCGCTGGCTATCTAAATCGCCATGTACATTCTATAATAATTGAGAAGTTCTCTCAACCCCTGGAAGTAGGTACACACAAACTTACGTAAAACAGAAATTTTCAAATCGGTTCATAAAGGAGTTTCGAGGTGACAAATAGAAAAAAACTAAACTAAATTCAGAATCAATGCTTATGGTGAAGATTAAAAAAAAATTAAAACATTGCTTTTATATGGAAGGTAGAGGTATTAACACTGTAACATTCACTTTACTTTTACACATTTTTAACCGACTTCAAAAAAAGGAGGAGGTTCTCAATTCGACTGTATTTTTTTATGTTTGTTACCTCAGAACTTTCGAGTGGGTGAACCGATTTTGATGATTCTTTTTTAATCGAAAGGAGGTGCTTGTCATGTGGTCCGACATAAGGAACGAGATCTGACAGGTAGTTTTTGAGTAATTTTGAAGTCGGTTATTTTTTGTTAGTAAAATTTAGATTATACTTATTTGGTACCTACAACCTGTTAGCACCAATCTCCACGCTCCACGCCACACGCACGCATACACGATAGCAGTTTGCATGTGTACACAATACAAAGATTGATATCGTTGTCGTGTCGTAAATAAAGAAGCCGCCAAAAGCGGTAAGTACATGGTTTATAGGAAAATGTTTTGAAATTTTAAAATGAAAAATACTGGCCCGCGCCGGCTCGAACCGGATTTATCCGGCTACATACGCAGTAACGATATGGATCCGAATGGCTGCCTTTATGTTATATGCAGGGCTGGGGAAGTATTTTTAGACTTGTAGAAGCATTTTTAGATGAGTCCTGTTTGGTAAAAAAACAGTGTATTTTTATCGTAAGGGGCCATCCATAAATTACATCACACGTGGAGGGGGGCGGTGGGGTTTGATGTTGTGTGACATTGTGTGACAAGGGGTAGGAGTGGGTCACCTAACGTGACGTCACAATTCAAGATCAAATTCGGACTTGTTTCGGAACTGCTGTTTTAATTTAATAATTTCTAGGTGTACAATTTCATAATATGTGACGTCACACTAGGGGGCGGGGTAGGTCTCACAAATGTGACCAGCTGTGACAAGGAGGAGGTAGGGGGTCAAAAAGTCATGAAATTAGTTTGACGTAATATATGGATGGCCCCTAATTTGTAACTTAAGAAATAAAAAAACCCTATAAAAAAGTTATCATGTTATACTTTTTTGAAATTACTGCCAAAACTAATTTCTGTTTACCATTATGATTTTCAACTAATTTTATTTAATATTTCAGTACAAAGTAGTACCAAGATTGGTTACTTAATAAGACTCTTCTAAAAAAATGTACGATAGGTACCTAGTTAGAGAGCAGAAAATTTCATCTTTTTCCTTTTCCTTCTTTTCCATTTCCTGCCCAAGCCGCGTTAAGGAACTTCGTTCCAATAACTCGCTTATTGTTGAACAGACCTAATAGCTAAATAGTTTAACTTGGTTCCTGTAGTCCTTTTTAGACTTGTTTAAATTATTTATAAAACCCTTGAACGTTTTTCAGCTTAACAGCTCTGTGCGATAAGCGTAGGGCGAACATCAAAATAACTAAACATTTAAAAAAAACCGGCGTTATTTACAATAAACATAGCTAAGAATCATCTCGATCATGTCAGCTTTTATACAAAACCCGCATCACAATCTGCCCATTCATTTAGGAGCTACGATGCCACAGACAGACTTATAGATACGTCAAACTTATAACACCCGTCTTTTTGAGTCAGAAATAAAAAATATGTGAGTTAAAACTTTTGTGACAACCCTAACGCTCAACTGCGTTTCTCAAGAACTTCAAGGCTCCGTGAGCCACTATGATTGTATTGTAGTTCGCTGTACGGCTCGCTAGGTACCTTCCTAGATATCCTAGGTATTTTTCGCATAAAATATACTGAATACCATTAAATTCTAGGGTCACCTATTTGCTACACCTGGGTAAAACAAGGGATACTAACATCGACTAAAGGGATACTAACTGCGACTAAATAATCTTAAATTAAAATTAAAAAAAGCCCCGACAGTTTTATTTACATTAAACATAGCTAAGAACACTCTCGATTACGTCACCTTGTTACGTATGCTTAACAAGATCAACATATAATACATACATACATTTTAAACTACAAGATCCACCGAGAAATAATTAATTAATAAAACAGACATCGCCGCATCCATCACTTGTATAGTCAAGATATCACATGACAGTTCGCGAAAACGAGCCTGGGAACCTAAACACCTGAGCTTTCGAATCATTCCGGTACTAACATCGACCGTAATCACCCTAGTTTTAAGTATTTTAAAAATGTAAAATAATTTCTAATATCGAAATTATAATGATTAATTAGTTAAATTACTAGTTTTCGTTCGCACCCTGCTGCACCTATTCATAACTACCTTTCAAACAAAAAAAAACTAGATGAAAATCTGTTCATCCGTTTGGGAGCTACGATGCCACAAACAGACATACAGATACACAGATACACAATCACGCAGATACACAATCACACAGATGCACAATCACACAGATACACAGACACGTCAAACTTATAATACCCCTCTTTTTTCGTCGAGGGTTAAAAAATGCACGCACATGTCTCAACGCAAAATACATTTTCCACATCAATTTCACCTCCGCCTCTGCCTCCGCATCCGCAGAAGCTAATCTCCTCACCTCCACATCCGCCTTCGCTAAGTAGGCAACCCTAGTACTAATATTATTTTCCTGAAGCCTGATTAGTTATCACTCTCTTGCTCGAATCAGCCGACAAACAACTCGTCATGAGGAGCTTGGGGGCCAGTTATTTTTTTTTCTTTTCTCTTGAATCTTGACCGACAACCGTTAAATAAAAAACTGTAAGCTGAATGATACCTAATTAAATAAATTCAAGCAACCTTCCAACTTTTAACTACTGCATTAATTGGACTACTCGAATTATTAACCAAATTGTATCATTCCATAACCAAGTACAATGAATTGGTTCAACAACTTTAGTTTTACCACAGATATATTAGTAGATCATACTTATAATAGTAATTTTACCCAAATCTGAAACTGAACTTCATCATCCAGACCAAACACAACTTTATGTTCTGGAAATAAAATCTATTATTGATGTGTCAGTGGTTTCTGAAGTATAGGAAAGCACTTGTCTTGTCGTAACGATTTCCTCGTTCAGATTCCGGTGAAGAGTCGACCGAGCTTCGGGAAGCCTAGTTAGGAAATCACTCGACGTTTTATGGGTTCTTTTATTGTTTAACGTAACTGTAGCCAGTCTTGCATTATATCAAGAATGTCAATAATCTAAATTTTACTAACAAAAAATTACCGACTTCAAAGTCTCAAAAACTACTTGTCAAATCTCGTTCAAATTTATGTGAGACCACATGACAAGCGCCTGCTTTCGATTAAAAAAAGAATCATCGAAATCGGTTCGCCCAATCCAAAATTCTGAGGTAACAAACATAAAAAAAGTCGAATTGAGAACCTCCTCCTTTTTTGAAGTCGGTTAAAAAAGTACATGTGGTGTAACAGTTTGAATGGTAAGGTAAGAATTGGTGTCCACGGTGAGTGTTAGTTTTCAGTTTTCATCAAAATCGGCCTCGAGACTGACCACTTTTCATTATTCCTCATAGTTAAGTTGATGGTCGCGGGTGACATGGACGACACACATAACACAGCACAATAACACCCATGACCCGAGTGCAAATATTTATCTGTCACATAAATATCTGCCCTGGCCGGGAATCGAACCCGGGTCCCTCGTTTAGCAGGCAAAGTCGCTACCAACTAGGCTACAAGGTCGACAGTTCTGTTTGCTGTCGGCCCTAGCGGCTTTTATAGAATATAACTTCACGAAAAAATCGAGTCATAATTATTAATTGTAACTGCAACTTCCATAAATTCAACATAAATATGAATTACAACAGTAGCTCGAGCACAAATATTTGCGAGAAAGTATTCGTATGGTTAACGTAAGCAATTTGTATGGCATTTTTTCAAAATCGTGCGTAAATGGTACTAAAATGCCATACAAATTTGACAAATTGCTTACGTTAACCATACGAATACTTTCTCGCAAATACCTATTCGTGCTCGAGCTACAGATGCTTGTCGAAAAATATTTTGCTTTTGAATTACAAAATTACAACTGACGCTTGTCGAATAATACCTAGCAGATTTTGCACAGGGACGTGTCATGAGGATTTATGGAAAGCTTATCTTCGTGATACCGGATAATTCCCACCGCGTGCGTTGCCTAACAATGGATCCAACACAATGACTTTAGTGTTCACTCACTAAAAGGCGTAACACATCTGTTTGAAATAGTTAATAGTATCAGGCGTCACTTTGCGGAAATCCATTGCCACCAAGCTAGCACTAGTCTACCTTGCAACAATCCGCGGTTAACATGTATGATGGTATATAACTTTAAAATATGCGTGGCACCTCCCTCCGACAACGGAAACATGCACCACAATAATTAAAAGTATCTGTTTGAATTTAAGTTTAGAATAGCTTTAAAATGGCCAAAAAGGCATGGGTCTTTATAACTGAGGTGAGGTTATGGTTATTGGCCATTCCAAGTGAAAGCCGCCGAAAGGCCTCTGACTCGGACTGCTAGGTATTTAATAGGAACAAGCGGGACCGACGGCTTTGCATGCCCTCCAAAATTTGCCCACTCATACTTTACTCGATTGATCATCAGACATGGATTAGTCATAATGCACCACCCCATAAAACTATAGAATAAAATTGTTGATTCGTATACCTACTTGTCTTATTTATTACGGAATAAAAAAAATATTCATCTCAAGCATGGATAATTTTGAAGGCAACAAGGCACCATCTAAAATCTGAATATATTTTTTTACAAATAAAAGACTATTTATGCCCCATATTATATTATTTAATCACAGACTTAAATTCACGTGAACATGAATAAATTATGACAAGGCACAATATGTGTCGTCAGGGATGATTCGCGTCACATGAAGTCATATCAAATCACTTCACTTGTATGAAGGACTCGCGAAATATCAACAACATCGGGTATTCATTCATTCAAAGCTAAGCGTACGACGTTGAATAAATTTATTCGCTTAAAAATCTTTACTAAATCACTGAATGTGCTAATATTATATAAGAATTGTTATTGGGCATAAAATATCAAATATAACAATATAATATTATTAAACAAAATCAGTTCCATCGTTTGTATAATTTACAATACTCGTATATCTCAAATTGTCATAAGAGTTCTAATGACTAATTTTATGTTACTGAAACATTAAAGAAAAACAGACTTAAATAACGTCCTTGTATTTTATACCTAATTCAAGTAAGATGTTTTTGCAACGAAATCCTCTCATATTGTAGGCAAAGACGATGTTATTGAAATATCATAATAACAAAAACAGTCTTGACTTTGTAACCTCCTGCTGTTTACCTTACGTAAATATTATTCACATTGATTACTTTACCTTAACTAAGTTACATTCTCTGGTTGTTTAGGCAAATAAGATGTTATTGAATTAAAATCTTACAGACTCGCTCGGGGTACTTTATCACTTAGAGACTTTGCACACGGCGCGTTTGTGACGTTTGATGAAAACGCTCGGAAGCTGCGCGTTTTCCGCGCTGCAAATGACTAGGCGGACGAGGCGTTTCTTCGTACGATCGCGTTTTTTGTAAAAATACGCCGTGTGCAGAGGCTCAGGTCTAAATGTAATCGTTAAAATATTTGTGTGTAATCTGTATATTATGCGTGTGTGTGTGTGTGTGTGTGAGTGAGTGTGCGTGTGTGTGTGTGTGTAATGTTTATTTTTATTCATTGAATGTGCTTCTAATGCATAATAAATAAAAATATTAGCTTTTTGCACTCCTTCTCTATGTAAGTTTTAAATGTGCCAAATGTAATACTCATCCCACGGTCCGTCCGCGTAATTGTCATTAAAAGGCGTAGGTAAAGATAAAAAAGCTTCATTCAAGATACTTAGTTCAATAGTTATGTATTATAGTTCAATAGTTATAAATTATAATCGACAATCAAATTAAACAAATTACAAATTCAGTTCAATTTAACTACAATCACTCAAAATTAGTATTTGAATCTCATCAGCATGTTGAATAACATACGAAACTTCACAACACAAGGCAATACCAACCTTCTCTCCTTGTAACAGTGCTCCATTTTGCTTGATGTTCCTGATCTGATAATCACCTGGCAGTGTTGGTAGGTTGGTACATAGTTGATGGCACAGCTGTCTACTTACCTGGAATGAGAAAACTTTTGCTCAGTGCATTGTATACAGAGTTAAGGCACATTTTGTACTTAACTTAGTTTAGATTCGGGGAACTTTGTCTTTCGACTTGGAAATGCTGGTTTGGACACTTTGCGAAGCATCATTATTCCTCTTTATATCTATAACAAAAGAGTAGATATATCACCTTATAGAACCTGTGTGGATATTATGGATGTTGAAGAGCTACCAGGTCATGGAGAAAGTTATATCTCCAGGAATAATATGTTTTAAAGCAAGTGTGAAGAAGTTAGAGGATGTATAGGTTTTAACGACCTTGTAGCCTAGTTGGTAGCGACCCTGCTTGCGAAGCGAGGGGTCCCGGGTTCGATTCCCGGCGGGGGCAGATATTTATGTGACAGATAAATATTTGTACTCGTGTTATGGGTGTTATTGTGATGTGTTTAATGTGTCGTCCATGCCACCCGCGACACAGGCAAAAACCTACTGCGGAGGTATGAGTATGTAAGCGTTTTAAGCGTTTTTTTAAGCGTTTGTAACTCTTTCACGAAAAAACTTATGAACGGACCGTGGTCATAACATAATAATATAGGATACTTATTAACCAGAAAAACACGGGCGAAGTCGTGGGCAGAGCTAGTCCATACTATAATATTATAAATGTGAAAGTGTGTTTGTTTGTTTGTTTGTTTGTTTGTCCGTCTTTCACGTCGCAATGAAGCTGTTATTTGGTATGGTTTTTACGTGTGGATATAGTGAGGATGGTGGAGAGTAACGTAGGCTACCTACTTTTTACCGTGGTAAAACATCCCCATGGGAAGATCGATATTTTGTTATTTGCTAGATATTTAGTTCCGGATGTTGTTAATGATACATGTAAATTACTTAAGTTATAGGCAACTAAGTCTAACTAATAAGTAAAAGTAAGTAAGTAGGATTTGTATACAAATCGATCGCTACCGGCGCGGGCGAAGCTGCGGGCAAAAGCTAGTAATGCATAAATATTGCAAGGTGGAGCTACTGCGATGCATTTAGTAAATTGAAACAAGATACGAAGGTTTATGTACTCAAGGGAACGGATCGGAAATGTTTATGCCTCTTGGGTCTGTCTGCAAATGGATTTATTCATGTTAAATACTCATAATAGCTTTCCTTGTAAATTATATTATATTATAAAATATACCTTATTATGTTAAATGAATAATTTTGTGTTGTTTTAAATTTTTGCCAGAATTACTGAACTACATACTTTTGCTATAAGTACCTATTTTCGAAATCCGTATTTAAGCTACTTCGTAGCCGAATTGGGACTTTGGGAGTTAACCCAAAAATCTCAAAAATTCCTAATGGATTCGTAGAGAACAAAAAATTGTAGGTATGGAAATAAAAATTACAGAAATTTTCAACAAGCCAAAATAAACTTCCTTTTCTTTAACAATAGCACAACTATAATAGTAGCTTATTTAAAAGTTATGTAAGTCAATATGACTCTAAATAAATAAAACAAAACAAGACGTTTCTGCATTATTAGACGTTATTATTATATTTTGGACAAAATACAAGTGAAATAATACTTTTCTTAACAAAGATTATCGTATTATTATGTAGGTAGATAATTAGCGGGAACTCATGTTACATATTAATACGAGTTTTATCTTCTATCTTTTAACGAAGAAACCTGATTCTGACCTACATCACTGTACAAACGTCTATCCGAGATAATCTATTTGCTGCGGGCGCCCGGGCGCCCCGGGCAACGGCCACTAATCTACAGATTATTAGGCGTTCCATATTGGGAACTCCTATTTCCTCATATCCCAATTAAAGACTCTACACGTAGCTTTTCGACTTAACCAACATACCTAGATGTTGTTACTACAAAAATAAAACTACAGGTAAACTACCTATTTGTAAATTATAATCAAAATTTTACTTACAAAAAATAACCGACTTCAAAATTACTCAAAAACTACTTGTCAGATCTCGTTCAAAATGTGGAAAAACATGACAAGCACCTGCTTTCGATTAAAAAAAGAATCATCAAAATCGGTTCGCCCAGTCAAAAGTTCTGAGGTAACAAACATAAAAAGGAAAAAAAATACAGTCGAATTGAAACCCTTCTCCTTTTTTTGAAGTCGGTTAAATACGATTTCCTGGAGAGAAGTTCGGGATAAACAGAAGTAGGTACCTATATAACTTAATCAAATACAAGTCGTATAATTGAGTAGCCACGTTAGTGTATTGCGGCTTTGTGCTTCAGCTTAATGTATTCCATTAGCGACCTTCGGTTAGCGGTAAGCTAATTATTTGATCTAGATAAGCCAAGCGCGAAACTATGTTCTTACTTACCTACCAATTAATTTGAATTTTCTAGTTATTTGTACCTCGTCGTTATGAGACTCAGTTCTTATGAGAAATTGTCTTTCTGTAGATCTTTTTGAAAAAATTTAGTGTAGTTACATTATTAAAATTAGAAAAAGAAAAGGTCGAACATACCGTTTTTTACCGACTTCAAAACAAGGAGGATGTTAATTGGAAAACAACCCATAATTGTCCCGCTGCTGGGCTCGGGGTCTCCTCTCACAATGTGAGAGGTACAGGCTATAGCCTAGTCTACCACGCTGGCCAAATGGGGTTGGTAGACTTCACACACCTTTGAGAACTTTATGAAAAACTCTCCGGTGTGCAGGTTTCCTCACGATGTTTTCCTTCACCGAAGCAAGTGATAATTAACTTC
Source organism: Thymelicus sylvestris (assembly GCA_911387775.1). Lineage (NCBI taxonomy): Eukaryota > Metazoa > Arthropoda > Insecta > Lepidoptera > Hesperiidae > Thymelicus > Thymelicus sylvestris. The sequence continues at coordinate 8,609,486 of OU426909.1, read as the reverse complement.
TAATACGCACATAATTTGAAAATTAGAGGTGCGTGCGAGGATTTGAAATCGAGCTCCGCCGTTCGGGAGACCAACGTTCTAACCGCTAGGCTATCACAGCTTAATTATTACTTTATATTTTTAAATAATATATAACAATAATTATTTCTTTAATAAAGAGCTGATGACTTTGGAACGCCTGAACCACGTCGATCATGACAGCTTTTAATTAAAACCGCATTATAATTGGTCCATTCACACAGGAATGTCAAAGAGTATTTACAAAAATAAAAATAATAGAAATATAAAACAGATCGGTTTGCTCCCACTATATTGCAATACCCTAATAGGGTTCATATGTGCCTCTAGAACATTATGTAATCACTAACACCTATGTATCCACTATGATTGCAATAAAAATATTGAGTATTGAGTATTGAGTATATAATACCCTTCTTTTTCCGTCGGGTTACGGGTCGGAGGTTAATATTAATATAACACACACAGAAAAATCTGCATATCTGCTAATTGGCTATTACACTGGGCTTTATGGATTTAAGGGTTAAGTTTCAAACGGAATCAAAATGCGTACATTTATTTGATTGGATAAAGCGATTCGGTTGAAACCATGCATGTAGGCATATTTCTCTTTCGTCTACAGTTTTTCACCCATTATTTCATTGTTTTTTGTATTAACTTTTTTGTAAAATTAGTGAAACTATCCATCCTTGTGTACAAGGCACCTCATGGTAGGTATACCTAAGCAATAATCTAAATTTTACTAACAAAAAATAACCGACTTCAAAGTCTCAAAAACTACATAGTTGTCAGATCTCGTTCAAATTTATGTGAGACTACATGACAAGCGCCTGCTTTCGATTAAAAAAAGAATCATCGAAATCGGTTTACGTGATATTGAGTTATTCGTCACTTTGTCGCGCACATCTTAACAAAAATTTACGACTTATGTAGTTTTCTCATGGATACCATTGTCAGATCTCAATAAAATTTATGTGGGACCACATGACAGCCACTAGCTTTCGATTAAAAAAAGAATCATCAAAATCGGTTCGCCCAGTCCAAAGTTCTGAGGTAACAAACATAAAAAAAAATACAGTCGAATTAAGAACCTCCTCCTTTTTTGAAGTCGGTTAAAAAGGGAAACACCATAGAAGAAAACAGTTCCTTATCTGTTTTACACTCAGTTACAAAACAATAAAATGGCCAATTTGAAAACCAATTTAATTTACATTATTATACAGAGTTACTGGTAATTAACTCGGTAAAATTTAAAATAATTCGGTGAAGTATTAGTTAAAAATGTACCGTTAGAGAGATATACACCGTGTAATAGATCTATATGCTAATTAAGAAGGTACAGTGATCGAAACCGGCAACTGAATCGATTCCACGTATTTTTAATTGTGTTTTATAGCTTAATAATTTTTTATTTAAGAAATAAGTTATACTCATTTCGAACGAAAAGTGTGAACATTCTACCCAGCGGCGCACGCACACATGAGAGCGAACGAGCGTTACAAGGTCGGTGCGCGCGTGTGTGTGAGGTACACCCCGACGGAAACAGCTGTTTAGCACCTATTAGCGATCGAGCGATCATTAGATACATAAAATATGTAGTAGGTAATGGTACGAAGATTAAATAGTAAACAAATTATGATTCTCTCTTTCCATCACATTTTTCAGGCTTTGTAATGTAGACTGTGAACAATTTTGAACTCATTGATTAATAAACCTCAAATTAAAGAACAAAATTATTTAACAATGTCAGTAATAAGTTTAAGTTTATTTAATACCTACTACAGTGTCACTTTTCACTACATTAAATTTCATTTCATTTCATTACATTAAACACCCCAATTAGAATACCTACCTATTTAGTTTTAATCATAATACATACACTGAAATATTTTTTATTAGCTTAGTAATTGTTTATTTAAGAAATCAGTTACTTTCTCGTAGAGGGAAAATAATGTTCATAACATTCTATGCACGCATACAGACTCACGCACACATGAGAGAGAGAGAGACCAACGTCACAGCGTGGATTCCATAAGCCAGAAACAGCTGATTTAAAAATTTACTGAAATTATTAGGTAATCGTACTGAGATAAATTATGTTTCATAAACAAATTATGATTCCCTCTTTCCATCACACTTTACAGGCTTTGGACTGTCGACTTTGAATAATTTTGATTAAATACAATGTCAATCGTTTTGGCATTAAAATTATAAGATATTTATTGAATTATTTATCGTTTAGAGGTATAATAGAACAAAAGTAAACAAAGACGGCGTGTTTAAAAGCTGTGAATCATAAAAGTATTTACTAACATTAAACAACCAATTAAATTTAGTTAATGTAGGTATTACTTACAGTTCTGATAACTGGTTTCTTCTCTCCTGATCCTTCTGTACTCCTAACCATCAGCGTAGCCAGCCATGGGCTCAGGGTGGGGCAGCAGTCTAAAATAATATGTAATTTTTTGTTTTGATCGCATTTTTTGTGTCGACTGACGACAGCTGTCGAGTGTAAACTTTCCTACAGATATTAAGTATTGTAGTTAGTACGTAGATAATTAAGTTTTTTAAGTTTGATTAGGTACCTTACAGGCTTACAGGTCAGAGCCTGGGTGGGGCACGGTGGGGCGCTAGCTACGCCCATGCTCCTACCAACTCCTGCGGCGTCGTCTTTTAATGACATTTTCAAAATGTCCACCACCTTGTTCGATACACAATAATGCACGTTTGTGCAATTGTCGTTTAAGTTTATTTAATACGACAGTGTCACTTTTCACTATGTCAAATGCAGCTATTATTTTATTTTTTAGATCCTCAGCGCTAGTGGAATCTTTAAAATAAACTAAAGACTTAACACGTCCCCACAAAAAAAAGTCTAGGGGCGTCAAATCAGGTGACCTTGGTGGCCACTGAACCGGTCCGCCGCGACCGATCCATCGCTCCCCATATTCAGCATCAAGATGCTGCCTGACAGTCCACGTGAAATGCGCTGGGGCACCGTCGTGTTGATAGAACACCTCTCGTAAATTTACAAGAGGTACGTCTTCTAGCAGTGCCGGCAAAGTTTCTCTTAAAAACACTAAATATGACTGTCCTGTTAATCTCTCTAGGAATACGGGCCCAAGTACGTGTGTACCGATAATGCCCGCCCAGACGTTAACGGAGAACCGGTGCTGGAAAGAATCCACTCTACATGCGTGAGGATTTTCGTGCCTCCACAAATGCGTATTATGTTGATTGAACATCCCCACTCGTGAAAAGGTACTTTCATCCGTCCAAATAATGTTTCGCTGCCAATTGTCGAGTAACCACCGGCTGAATTCCAACCGTGATTCATAATCACGAGGAATCAATTCTTGACAGCGTCTCAAGTGGAATGGGTGCTCGCCGTCACCATGAAGCGTTCGCCACACGTACATATGACTGACGTTAAAATGTGGGGCGGCTTCACGAGTACTGGTATGGGGATTCGCATCGAAATATTCCAGTATTTCGCTTTGAAGACGAGTAGGTATGCGCACATTGTTTCCTCTGTCGATCGCAGTGTTCGGTCGAAATGTTCCGTGGTCTCGGAGCCGTTGAGTAGCTGCTAGCATAGTCCTACGGTCTACATTGGTACCGAACCTAGCATTATAAGTTCTGCACGCTAATGCCACGTTGTCACCACACTGTGCCAAAGTTCTCACCATTTCAGTATAATCAATGTTAGTATACCGAAAAGCCATTGTACGAACAGTTACGATAAGTCGATAACTAAAAACACTAATAGAATAGGTAAGTATCGGCGAAGCGCAGCGCAGCGCGATGCCTTCGGCGTAACGTATTGAACTGACTGATTTAAATTCAATTTCAAATTTGTTTGTTTACTTAGATCATAAGCCGGTGTGTGGGAATTGAGCGACAAGGCCGGGGAAACACCTTCGTTTATGTCTCGCTCCAATTATTGTTTTCGTATATGCAGAATAGAGTAAGCGCGTATGGAAGTGTGCGCGTTACTATTTCGCACGCTTAAAAAAAAGATGTAACTCAAAATTTGTGATTTTGGAAATTTAGCAACTGGAGTTTAAGTATTTTAGTACGAACTTTTTTTGCATCAATTTTTTTAAAGTATAATAGATATTAGGACACTATTTTCAACTATTTTTGAAATCACGGTACCTTGAACATACAATATCAACAGTTAAAATAATGGAAAGCATAGTAATTATTTTTCAATCTTGAATCAAACACAAGTCGGAAAAAGTTCAAAACTTTAACAGCTGATTCCCACAAGTTGTTATTTTTGAGTTACATCTTTTTATTCCTAAGATCTAAATCACAAAAGCCGCCGACGCAGGGCGGCGGCGGCCGGGCCGTATCGCCGGCTGTGAGTGAAACCTCGTTATGTCTCGCTTTCTCCGGACTGTTTTTAAATATGCGGAAAAGAGAACGTAAGGAAATGTACGAACTGTCTTTAATTTTTTTGATCTATTGCGTTTGTAGTGTAAATTTCTTTTACGTCGTACAACTCGTACATTTGATAGTGTGTGTGCCACAAGGCTGTGGCTAAGTATAATAATGCTTGAAAGGACCCTATTGCATTGACTTAAGTTTCATTTTTGTTTGTTTCGACTGTTTAAAGAATTGGGTGACATCATTTACTTAATTTTAATTTCTTTTAGGAAAAAAAAATTACCTACATTAAAAATACGTGGAATCGATTCAGCTGCCGATTTTGAGCCATGTACCCTCCTAAGTTACATATATTTAAGTTACACCATGTATATGATAATTTTTAATGATTTATCGAAAAGTACGGCGTTTTTGTATAGAGTTTTTTGACATCCGAAACAACTGTAAAATATGAAATCAATTAAATTTAAAACTGATTTGAAAATAGGCCTCAAAACCGTCACAAAATTTTATAATTTTCTTCTTTCTCTCTCTCTTAAAAAACGCCCTTAAAAAAACGCCCTTCTTTACAAACTATACCTATAGGTAACTGCAAATTTTATTAGAAAAATAACTAGTAACCCTGTATAAATAAATCGTTTTCAAAATACTACTTACGTACTTACAAAAAAATGAGACTCAAAAATATTTCCTATAAACTTCTTTACAATATGGACCGTAGTATCTCGCCCTCATTTCAAAATAAATTGGACTTTACTTATCCGAGTTTAACGAATAAAATGGATTGTGTATGTGTATACAATATACACGAATTCTTCCAAAACGCTGACTCCTTTGAGAGCTAGGGTTGGCAATTTTGCTGGCCCAACGATTTTCCGATAATCTCTACACGCACGTTCCCAAAGGCTCGAAATTGCGAAGTGATAATCTCAAATAATGGCATTGAAAATTGTGAGCTATTTATAAGAAAGAGAAAAAGGAAGAAAAAGGTATGAATTTAAAGGAAAGAAAACGGTGTGTTTGTTCTGTTAAGTCGTATATTAATACGTAAAGGTATGAAACCCTGCACCTTTCTTAGGGTTCCGTCATTCTATCATTACAGTCCAACTCAGAGACCCTTAGACAATTTAATATATAACTCTAATTTGGCACGGATATATGTACTTAATCACTCCTTGGGAACACACTCACATTTTTTTCCCAGGAAATTAATTATTAAAATGACACTCTCTTAGGTATCTCTGAATACTAAAGGACTAGACTGGACTAAAGGACACCTTTATATAAATACACACTCTCTATTATGCTTTGTGTTACCTACCTGTACCACAGAAGAAATAATAGTAAGTACTATGTAAATGTCAAGTATATTATTATTATGTAGTATTGTTTAGTTTAATTGCATCTTCTTAAAGTTTGTAAGTATGTAATGTCGCCTATTACGACACCCTGGTCGGCCAGCAGAGATTTGCGGTCATTCTAGACCGCCCCAACAAGGCCACAAAATTCAAAATTCTGCCATAAAATTCAACATTTCCGTACGGTGTTTTAAGAATTTAATGCAACTAGGTCGGAGTTTCAGAATGATGATCCATAGGCCGGCCATAATTAGGTCAGTCGGTCTGATTATCGATTTTATTAAATAGTAAAAAGTGTACAAGTGTTTCGAGAAAAATAAGAAAAAGAGTCCCCCCCCCCCACCAGTCTCACCGTCATCACAATCCATGTAACTTGGTCGAATCATCGGTAAATACGAAAGGAGAGTATCCGTTTTTAGGGTTCCGTAGCCAAATGGCAAAAAACGGAACCCTTATAAATTCGATATGTCTGTCTGTCTGTCTATCTGTCTGTGTGTCTGTCTGTCCGTCCGTATGTCACAGCCAATTTTCTCCGAAACTATAAGAAATATACTATTGAAACTTGGTAAGTACATGTATTCTGTAAACCGCATTAAGATTTTCACACAAAAATCGAAAAATTACAATAAATTTTGGGGGTTCCCCATACATAGAACTGAAACTCTAAAATTTTTTTTTCATCAAACCCATTCGTGTGGGGTATCTATTGATAGGTCTTCAATGAATGAATGAATGAATGAATGAATGAATGAATGAATGAATGAATGAATGAATGAATGAATGAATGAATGAATGAATGATTTATTTGTTCAAGTATGCCTACATATTAGGTCGTAAATACATAGTTTCATATTAAATTCCAGCACACTTTGCCGGTGGAACCAGCGTACAAATGTCAAAATAAATTACAAATAATAGAAAAATTCTATAAACTGATAATAATATTTCTAATCTCTAATCGTCTAAATAATTTTATCTAAAATAATAATAACATAATGTGAGTAAAATCTGCATGTCCATAAAAATAATATAATCATAAAATTATCCTAAATCTTTTATAAACTTATCATTAAAATATTCTTTTAAGTCATAATATTGTTTACTTTGCAACATATTAAGTAATTCTTTTTTTAAGTTTTTGGTTGTAAGTTTGGTATATTTGTCAGGCAGGTGGTTGAATACGCGGACTGCCATGCAATATGCATTTTGTTGGAATTGTTTGAGTCGTTGTCTCGGTAGCCATAATTTATTTTTGTGCCTACATCTATTAAGACCAACTTCGCTGTAAGTCTTAAATAATTGTCTATTTTTGGACACTAGCAGACATATTTCATATATGTAAATACAGGGTAGGGGTAATATTTTGAGGTTTTTAAAATGTTGTCTGCAGCTGTCTAATGGACCTAAACCACAAATCGATCTTATACAACGTTTTTGCAACCTAAGACCTTTATCTATTGTCCTTGTATTACCCCAAATTACTAAACCATACCGTAGGACTGATGCAATATAACCGTGATATGCTGTCAGAGCCGCTTCCATGGACACTGTTTGCCGGAGGCGTTTTAGCACAAAGGTGAATTTATCCAGTTTATTTATAATTGTATTAATGTGCACGTCCCATTTTAAATATTTATCTATGTGGATACCTAAAAATAATGTTGTGTCCACATTTTCAATTTGATAATTATTTACTGATATGTCAATTTTAGGTATTTTACTATTTATATATTGAAATTGAATAATTTTAGTTTTGCTAATATTGATTTTTAAATTATTGTCAGTAAGCCAAGATATAGTATTATTTAATGCCAATTTAATTTTGTCGTTGTAATTTTTTTCGTCAGTGCATTTTATCAATAATGTTGTATCGTCTGCAAATAAAATACATTTTTCGTCAATGTAGTTAGGGAAATCGTTTATATATAAAATGAACAATAGAGGTCCAAGAATGCTTCCTTGGGGAACTCCAGTATTATTGCATTTATATTCAGATTGATATATATATTTTTGTTTATTAACTATCCTAGATATTTCTACGCATTGTTTTCTATTTGTTAAGTATTTTTTTAACCAATCCAAGCATACACCTCTTATGCCGTAGCTGTATAATTTATTTAGGAGCTTTTCATGACAAACCATGTCAAAAGCTTTGCTCATATCTAGAAACATTGCTGTGATAGGTACACCATCATTCAAACTTTCTGTAATATATTTTACTAAGGAGAAACATGCAAGTGTGGTTGATTTATTTTTTATGAAACCGTATATTGTTCATCGTTTAGGACTCTTGTTTTTATTATAATAATAATAATAATAATAACTTTATTCATCAAAGAGTTACAGGTGATAAACTTAACAAATGTTCGAGCCCTTCTTTTAAGTATTGAGATACCTGTGCCAGAAGGACTCACTCTTCCATATCAGTTTTAAAACAATATATTATTGCCTGTTATTGAACTAGAAAATAAATATTTATTTTTATAATAAACATTACGAAAAATATAAGGAAATTTAAAAATAAAATCATAAAATCAGAACATACAAAAATAACAAGGTTTAGCACGTGGTGTGTGTGTGTGTGTGTACGTATGTGTGTGTGTGTGTGTGTGTGTGTGTGTGTGTGTGTGTGTGCGAGTGTGTGTGTGTGTGGTGTGTGTGTGCGTGCGCGCGTGTGCGTGTGTGTATTTGAGAGAGGGGGCAAAAAGATTTATAGTTAATATTATTATGTTTTTTAAATTATGATATCACATCACAATATTGTATTGTTAAGAATTGCCTCAGTTTCTTCATAGGATAATGTCTTTAACCAGTCTGTTACGATTTTCTTACAGTCATGTTGAGTTTTAGGGTATATATTTAATTTTCTGTTTACTTTATTGTAAATATAGGCACTTTGAGCGGCATATTGATGTCTAGCAAATGATGTTCGCGTTCTTACTGTTATAACTATTGATTTTCGTCGTTTCGTCACAATTGGTGCTTTGTATACTGTTGTTCTGTTAATCTTTAAAATAGTATGTAAAATAAATAGTTTTCTAACAGATAACATATCACTCAGCTTATAAAGATCATCCGTGGGGAAACGATACGGCTTAAAGTGCATAGTCTTTAGTAGGGCACGTTGGGCTCTTTCGATGTCAAGAAATTTGATTTTAGATGCACTACCCCATATAGGTATGCAATATGTTAAGATTGATTGAGCTAGGGCTACATAGATTCTTTTTAGTAGAGTAACTGTCGCAACATGTCTTAGTAATTTAAAAATCCAGATTAATTTTCTAATACGATCACTTACTATTTCTACCTGATGATGCCACGATAATCTCTGATCTAAAATAACCCCTAAGTATTTTATTTTTTCAACTTTATCAATAGGCGTGCATGTGCAGTCAGGATTTAAAATATTACCACATTGATGAATTTTTACACGAAAATCAGAATTAGGTTGAGTTTTACTAGTAAGAGAGAAACAGATATAGTTCGTTTTCTGTGTATTTAGCGTGAGTAGATTATTTCTTAGCCAAGAAGCAATCCTAGCTAAACCTAGTTCAGTGTCCCTACGTACCGTTTCCCAGTTATCTCCACTAAAAACAATCGCTGTATCGTCAGCATAAGAGAAGACGCGAGCACCACTTGCCTCAAATTTGCACAAGTTATTTATGTAAATTAAAAATAAGGTAGGTCCAAGGACACTACCTTGAGGAACACCGTAAGTTATGTTAGAATAAAATCATATAATCTAGTATACATAGCTTTTTCCATAATTTTTGAAAGTATAGGTATTAGAGTGATCGGTCTATAGTTATTAATATCCTTATGATTACCTTTTTTATATATAGGTTTTACAATTGATATCTTTAGTTTATCTGGAAAGATACCTTGTAAAAATGATTGATTTATAATGTAACTCAAAGGTCGACTTATGTATACTGCTATTAATTTTAATATGGCTACGTTAATTAAGTCATATCCTGTTGATTTTGTGTTATTTAGGGACATAATAATATTATATACTTCTGTTTCGTTGGTTGGAGTTAAGAATATAGTGTTTCCTTTATTTGTCAAAGTATTTCTGTGTGTATTGGTTATAGATATATTATTAGCCTGGTTACCTATATTAATAAAGTATTCATTAAAAGTTCTACATATTTCAAAAATAATATTGAGGTATTTAATATCATTTTTTTCTAAACTGAATAATTTGCGCGACAGACACTTCCAAAGTGGTAAAATGTGTCCCCCCCCCCCCCGTAACTTCTAAAATAAGAGAATGATAAAACTAAAAAAAATATATGATGTACATTACCATGCAAACTTCCAACGAAAATTGATTTGAACGAGATCTAGTAAGTAATTTTTTTAATACATCATAAATCGTAAACCGCAAAAAACATCGATCAAAGTTACAACGAACTACAAGAACTTTTATATTATGTTACTTGCTGCTACGGAACCCTTCATGGGCGAATCCGACTCGCACTTGGCCGCTTTATATTTTAAACGAGTAACCACCATCGCTTTGCTTCGGTTTTCTTACTTTTTTACACCTTGGGTTACATTATTGGAGTTTTATCAAGGTTCCCTAATTTTTTTGAAACTATAATATAGCCTATGTCACCCGGGGATAGTGTAGCTTTCCAACAGTGAAATAATTTTTCAAATCGGTTCAGTAGTTTCAGAGCGTATTCAATGCAAACAAACAATCAAATCTTTCCTCTTTATAATCTTAATATATATATAAATTACGTGTCAAGTTGTTTGTCCGCGATGGACTCCTAAACTACTTAACCGATTTTAATTAAATTTGCACACCGTATGCAGTTTGATTCAACTTGAAAGATAGGGTAGCTTACATCTCAAAATAAAAAAAACTTTTGACAGAACGAAGTCTGTCCGGGCAGCTAGTCTTAATATATATAAATTACGAGTCACGTTGTTTGTCCGCGATGGACTCCTAAACTACTTAACTGATATTAATTAAATTTGCACACCGTGTGCAGTTTGATCCAACATAAAAGATAGGATAGCTCACATCTCAAAAAAAAGAAAAACTTTTGACAGAACGAAGTCTGTCCGGGCAGCTAGTATTAGTATAGATGTTCAGTGTCCGCGATGATATGTTTATGGAATACGTAGCCATAACCCGCGTGTGATATAATTCAATCTCCCATTGGGGTACCCAAAATTTAGGAAGCTTTAGAAACTTAGATATGAATCTAAGTTTCTAAACTAAAATGCGAACGTACACATATATTTGAGCCAAATCGTAATATAATATTTAGGGACAGTTCATAATTACGAATTATATATTTACGATACGTCACTCTGTGAATAAGGTCATTAATTTATGTGCAACTGAAAATAGAGCAAATATTCCAAGTCCTAAAACTTGAATAATTGTGTAGAGCCCTGTGTAAAGGGTTGTAGTTAGAATCAATATCCTAATCGAATCAGTTATGCCACGAGCTTCGACGTTCTACGACCTCAGACACCCTAACTTAGTTATCTCCGCAACCACCCTTAGGGATGTGACATTTTACATTGCTTTGATTATTTGATCGGTTGTGGATACCAGCTGAGAGATACAAGTAATAGAATTAAATGAATTTTTACTTATTTACTAGTAGTAACCGTTGTCGCTTCGCTTCAGTGCACTAATTTCTTTAAGCACCTACCACAACCTTTAACTATCACCCAGGATTGACTGGTGGAAAATGACGGGAATGACGACCCGTGTGGCGCAATGGTTACCATGCCGGATCGCCGCACCAAGGGTCCTGGGTTCGATTCCCAGCGAGGCGGAAATTTGAATGATGAGTTTGAATATCTGTTCTCGGTCTGGGTGTGAATGTCCTTGTCTAGTGTGTTGTCCATGGCACCCACGTCACAGGGAATCCTAGTGTGGGGCTATGAGTGTGAAGCGTTATTATTATTATTCGTAAAATATCATATCAGGCATTAAGTCCGCCCATTGTAATCTAGTTTTTAGGTTTACAATAAAGAGTGAATAGAGTGAATAAATAAAATAAATAAACTAATCTTAATATACAGAAAACACACACTCGAAAAATTAAGATGGTATTCTAAAGAAGGTATTCTAGAGAAGAAGCGTAGAAAACTAAATTTTAAACCTATTTTAAAATCAAACATATTTATCTATTATTAAATTCACTTCTATTCAAAACTATGACTTGGTATCCGTATCCAAAAGTTTGTCTGCGTCCCCACCCTTGTTCACGTTACACACGTGTTAGAAACGGGTGAAGCGATTAGCATGCAATTTTCACTGTATTTGAGTAACCTTAGGGCAACATGAAGTGTGCGGTTCGTTCGATTCATTAATAAATAAATAAAAGCCTAAAGAGATCGTCTACTTTTAAAATGAACGTGGGGGCGCGTTATACTTAAAATATAACTTGTCAATATAAGTATATCATCAGAAACATAAATGTGAAATGAGAGCCAAGTTCAAAAAAAAAATTGAGATCTAAATGGGTGCCAAGTTCTGTGTAGAAAAGCCTAAACTTTTAGTCACAATAACATTGTAATTCAAGCTCTACATTTGACTTGGTTAATGACACGGTACTGCTCGCCAGTTCTGTTAGCTTGAACTTGGCTTGACACGCTACCGCATGTCTAGATAACTTGTCAGTTTGCCAGTATGAGTGCGAATATTTAGGATTTTTTATATGAAATAAATATAAATAAACATTTCCACTTCAATGTTGTATCGAATAAATAAGTATTAGTCAAATTAAGGTTTTTATGTAAACAAAATCTTAAGTGCGTGTAGTAACGCATAGATTTATGAAAACGAAGCAAGAAGCTACCAGTATTAGGTAGGTATATACTTTATGAGTCGATGATACACTCGTATGATCGATGGAAAAAAAAACAGATTCGATTACAAAGTTAGATTGGTCAACGTTACTTGGACAACTTGATCATAAATTTTGTAAAGGATGATCGTGAATGGTTAGGTTTTTATTCCTCTACTAGCTTTTGCCCGCAGCTTCGCCCGCGGTAGAGATCGATTTATTACAAATCCTACTTACTTTTACTTAGTTAGACTTAGTTGCCTATGACTTAAGTAATTTACATGTATCATTTGATAGCGTGGAATGCAAATGAATTTTACTAACGCCATCTATTAACAACATCCGGAAATAAATATGTAGCAACTAACAAAATATCGATTTTCACATGGGGATGTTTTATCGCGGTAAAAAGTAGCCTACGTTACTCTCCACCCTCCTCACTATCTCCACGCACAAAAACCATACCATATAACAGCTTCGTTGCGACGTGAAAGACGGACAAACAAACAAACAAACAAACACACTTTCACATTTATAATATTAGTACGGATAGTATTCGTCGTTTGTTGGCTATATAAAAAAGTCATAAAATTGTAAGATTGTAACACACTGCATTAAACACAGGTGCACTCTACACTATTCCTAACTTAACAATTACACTCTACACGTGACATACTCGTAACTCGTAACTAACAACCTAATTAACTTGTAACTTAGTTTAGGTGCTGAATGTTTACACGTGTCGAAGGATTAACAAAGTTACACGAAGGATCTCGACAAGTTGCAAAGCGAGCGAATCTAGTTCAAAGTCTAACAAGTAAGCTTTATGCTCTTCATTTTGCTCTGCGAGACTTCTATTAGGTTTTGTATTTAAGTTACCTGGTAAACTATTGCGGTGAAATCTATAAACCATACTCAGACTTAAAATTATTGGAACAAAAATAATGGTCTTAAATCAAACTTAATGTTATCCGTTTTAAGCATTGAAGTACATACATAGAGAAGTCATCTCATACAAAATGTGTGTTCCACCGCCGGCTTGCCCTCCGTTCTCTTTTCAAACTAGAAGCCACGTTTGCACACTTGCCATAGAGTAACATTGTATATGACACTTGTCGAACCAAGACAAGCAGTCACCGACTCCAAATCTTTACAAGCTCTTACTCCAACTTTATTTAACGTGCAAAAGCGTTTAAACGATTTCAAACGTAATTACCATTGATTCGTGACAAAAATCCAACACTTTAAATTGGTCACAAGCGTCGCGTCGGCAAGCTTATTTAGTCCATTAACACGCTAGTGGCTTGCCAAGTTCAAACGCTCCTTATGATTATTTCATTCAAAATGGCGGGAACATTGCTCAAAAATTTAATTAAATTCGTTTTAGTTGATTTAAGTTAAGATTCTGTTTTCTTACCGATGATAAAGTGATAACATTATCTTTTTTGTTTTTTGTCGTGCAATTGTGACACGTTCTTATTACGCACGACGGCATTTTTTCAGTTTTTTCATAAACAATTTTGGGATGCGGCTGCAATGAGCGCAGCCGAGTGACAGCCGAGTGACAGCCGAGTGACAGAATTAAATGCAGCCGGCCGGCTGCAATGCACACCCCCAAACCCAATGTTCGCGGTGTCTGTTCTATACGCTAGTAATACTAATTCAATGGTTTTAAATGACATTTTATATTTTTCTTATTAAGAAATATGCTAAGAAATATAATGGTCCAAAGTCAACCTTATATAACATTTTTTTCGAAATAACAAAGTGTCAGTCTTCTAGTACATTTGACTCAACCATAGACTCAACAGTCAAATACTCAAAGCTCAGACAACTCTTAAGTCAAAGTTTGCTTTATACAGGTTGTCCCGTAAGTAGTGGATAAACCGAAGGTGGCAGATAGCTTGAAGGCTGATATGTCAAAAAATTACTTTAGTAAAAGTGTCACCGTTTTCGAGATATTGACCATTTTTTTAAATTTAGAAAATTCGGCTCCTTTACCCTACTTTTTCCTGTTGAGTCCACAAATGGGCAGATATTGGAACGAAGTTCCTTATCGCGCGTTGCGAAAAGGGGCTAGGCGGAAAATTTGGTAACGACACTTTTTGCCGGCAACGACACTTTTTGCCGTCGTAGTTTTTTTTACATAGAAAGCAAGCCAGAGTACTAGGATAGCGAAAACATCCGGGTGTCCCTTGATACCTCTCAAGTTTTTTTTGATATTTTTTTTCCTAGAGCTCTCAGATAGTTGCTTTAATATTAATTATAATTACTTACACCTGTATATCTCACCCTTAGTGTTGTGCTAATTAGAATGAGTTGGGTTTATCTATAGGGTCGCTAAGAATGATTTTAAGAGGGTGTCGTTTCCGATTACCTGCATTGTATACAAAATAAATGACAAGGATGCCTGGAAATTAACAATAATAAAATGCAGGTCTAAATTTCTTTCTGACATAAAAGGAGATGGCTACTTTGTCTTGTGAAATGTGCTCATAATATTATCCTGGTTTTACGAGCTACGTAGTATGTATCTACAATGTTGCAACCCTGACCTGAATTCAGTTTGTGATAACCCTATTCTAGTTTTATGTTCTTACATTTTCTTTTGGGTCATAGACAATTTTTGACAATGTCAAATTATAATACTTTCTTATAGTAACTCTTCGGGTACAGCTGGGGGCTTGAGAGCCAGTTCTTTCGTTCTTTGCTTCTCTCTTTCTTGGCCGCCAACGCATCAGTAATACCTTTGGTGGCGATGAAGTCCGGGAAAAGAGACGATAGCCACTTACCATCAGGTGGATATTGTGGATCGTCATATATTTACATGAAAAAAATCTTCCCATCTAGTGGGCCGGCTTTTGTTGCCTTATACGACATCCTAGAAAGTCGGAATAGGATTGGCTTCGATAATGTTTAGATAATGTGATAGCCTAGCGGTTAGAACGTTGGTCTTCCGAACGAAGGGGCCCGAGTTCAAATCCTGGCACGCACCTCTAATTTTCAAATATTATGTGCGTATTAGAAGTTCATTATCACTTGCTTCGGTGAAGGAAAACATCGTGAGGAAACCTGCACACCGGAGAGTTCTTCATAAAATTCTCAAAGGCAAGTGAAGTCTACCAATCCGCACTTGGCCAGCGTGGTGGACTATGGCCTAATACCCCTCACATTGTGAGAGGAGACCTCGAGCCCAGCAGTGGGACAATTATGGGTTGTTGCTTTTTTGCTTTATGTTTAGAGAAGGAGCACTTACGTTTAAATTAGGCGATCTTTCCATCATTACAAAGATACACTTCGCTAATTATGAACAACTGTGACAGTAAATGCTGAAAAGGGCTAAATTAGTACAATTCTCGTTCTCCCAAGGGCACAGTTACAAAACACATTCATTAACCTGGGCATGTACTATATTAGCATAGAAAGCGTTTTGAATACTTAAGCACGGTTTGTTACCCATGAAACCTCTGAAATTAGTAACACTGACTATTTCAACTCAACACTTCAACTACCTATTTGTTCGAGATTTACTCTATCAGAATATGTTTAGAGTGAAATTGTGTGATTCTCAAATTCATGTTCAATTTTTTTTCTAAACCTTGAAACTTTACAATGTTAAGTATCTTCATGTTCACAAGTATATGATTTTACACAACTTTCTTTATCAAAGCATATTAAAATACCTTTGAAATATTTACTCAGTGTGGCAGATTCCAACAGCTCTCGAGATAATATTTCGGAGCACAATGAAGTAGATTTATTAGTAGGCCACGAGTAGTTTAGTGAACGGACTCAAGATTGTACACATTACATTACTCGTATAATAAATATCATTGCACAGAACGACTAATCGTAACAATAAATGGTATAAAGAAATAAATAAATAATAAATAACAATAATATTTTCCTTGCCTAAAGGGACTCCTTTTAATAATATATTTTAGTTATTATATTATATTTTTTTTAAATTTTTAGTTTTAGGTTCACTGTTCTAGTATATAGTACATCTTAATATATATAAATTACGTGTCACGTTGTTTGTCCGCGATGGACTCCTAAACTACTTAACCGATTTTAATCAAATTTGCACACCGTGTGCAGTTTGACCCAACTTGAAAGATAGGATAGCTTATCTCTCAAAATAAAAAATAAAAAAACTTTGACAGAACGAAGTCTGTCCGGGCAGCTAGTATACATATATTTTTTTATTTCTGTACAATTTATTATTTTCTAAATTAAGACAATATTCCTCTAGAAATTCTATTAAATGGAATAATAATACAAGTAATACAACAGTTGAAGTTGTTGATGGGTTTTGGTTCGGCAATGTTTTTTCATTTGAATGGTTATTTTCCGGATGATCACGAAACTTCTATTATGAATCAAAGTAGTCAATGAATGTAGTGACACTTACATAATACGAGTATTTCTAATCAAAACAAAATTAAAATGTGTGCAATTCACACGTGGTAGAAGTGAAACCTTCAAAATTTTTGTTTTCAAGATAATGAGACGAATGTAAAATTTCGGGAAGATGATAAATGTAGGTTTCACTACTCCGCTCCGCTCCCCTACCCCTCACTCCTCTACCCTACCCCCGTACAATGCTTCCTATCTCACTTTAGAATTTATGTGTTTGTCTCTTTTTACTGGACAGTTTCGTTTCATAAAATTTCAAGTCACCCCCGTACTAAAGAAGTTTTCACTTCAAAATTATAAATTTAATTGAAATATTTCATAAAAATACCTGCATAAAAAGTATTATTTCATAAAAAAGCTAATCAACTTTCATAATAGATTTTTATAAGAACCGTTTAAAAAGCTTTCGTCTTAAAATGTTCAAAGTTAATAATTGGATCCCGAGGTTTAAACCTATCGGGACTCCACTCGACATATAGGATGCTACCGCACCGAAGCGCTTCTTTGATTGATGACTTATGACGTCAAGATTGTTTTCCCTTCTGTTTCGGAAAGGCCATTTGTCATGGACCACCGAACGGATAAAGAAACTTCACTTTATCGTGTAAAATAAAATACAAATAATGACTTGACAGATTTTCTAAAACCACTTCGATTTTTATTGGATTCCTTGTTAGAATAATCTAAATTTTACTAACAAAAAATAACCGACTTCAAAGTTACTCAAAAACTACTAGTCAGATCTCGTTCAAATTTATGTGGGCTTACGTGACAAGCACCTGCTTTCGATTAAAAAAAGAATCATCGAAATTGGTTAGCGTGATATTGAGTTAGTCGTCCATTTGTCGCGCTTACTTAATACAAATTTAAGACCTGTATGGTTTTATCATGGATGCCACTGTCAGATCTCAAAAAAATTTATATGGGACCACATGACAGCCACCAGCTTTCCATTAAAAAAAAAACATCAAAATCGGTTCGCCCAGTCCAAAGTTCTGAGGTAACGAACATAAAAAAATACAGTCGAATTGAGAACCTCCTCCTTTTTTTGAAGTCGGTTAAAAAAGGTTAGGTTATAGGGGACAATTTAGCTTAAGGTACACTATTTTTTGTTGTCTTAGGAGAAAATGTTAAAAAATATGACTTAAAAACTTATCCCTGACTTAAAAACTTTCTAATCTAACCCATAAATCAAAAATACTTCATCAAAGTACACATCAGTTGCACCGTAGATCATAATCTAATCTATCTGGAACCTACTTTTACATCTGTCTACTTGTTGGACGTAACTTAACTTAAAATTTAGGTCCAGTAGATAAGATAAACAGATGTGGACGCACAAAGACATAGGACATGTGATTTTTCCTAAAAGTGCTCCAGCTTTTCAATTTTCAAAACTCGCCTTCAAAAGCAAAAAAAAAAAACAATTGCTAAAACATTTTAAAGAGTCAAATACTTAATTAAAGTATCAAATACATAATTATCAGGAATGGAAAAAAAATCTTATTCAAGATTCCTTGTAAAGAATGAAATTTTATTACTTAAAAGATACTTCATCTCAATTGATAATGTAAACACACTGATTTTTTTTCTTTATTAAAGTTTAATAGCTTCTGTTAACAAGTTTTGTGCCTCTCTTGATATTTTAAACTTCGTCAGATCCAATTTCACGATCCATATAAAATAGTTCATATTATATTTAAAAATTATCTATTCAGAAAAACCTATTCAGAGTTATGAGATTGAAAAATATGACCCAAAGTATTTAGCTTTTCCGACTGGTTTTTTTATGAGTGAGTAGGTACTCCACTCACGTGAATAGTCCAGGATGTTTTTCTCGTCTGAGTATAAAATATGACCCGAGAAAAACAAATTATGTTTAATATTATGTTGAGCTTCAAATAAAAACTTTCATTTTATCACATCACGTGTTTTGTAAGTTCTCCGCCACCTTGAGAATGCTGAAAATGCTTCGAGTTAGTTCACTTCTAAAAAACGATAGATTCGCTCACTAACTTGTGCACTAACGACAAACTTTCCAGCATTTACTTAGCAACTGCTTTTTAATTATTACTAAGTCTAATACAACAATATCTGCAATCAGCCATTCGCTCAACACTCACGCCGTCTAAATAAGGCAACTAACAAATTGTTCGCGCAAGCGTCCATTTCTCAACCGCCGCCATTTTGTTCGCAGATTGAGACCGCACGTACCATCCGCTTCACTCTACCTCTACGACCACAAATTAGGAGATAACACAACGCCAGGGTCCACTCAAAGGTCGCATCTTCATTAGACGATACGACAAGGAAACAACGAGACAGTTTGATGCGTGATCTCTTCTCCAAATTGTTTGATGTGAAATACTGTAGAAAATATTTATCATATTTTGGTGGAATGTGCTAACTCTGAAGCGAGACAAAGAGTGCAGTTAAAATGTCAAGTTGGTCAGTGCAACGTTATTCTAGCAGATCCCTTGTCGGATGGTGCTAGAAAATTTAATAAGTTCGTAATAGATAGATAGAAATATTAATATAAGATAATATTTAAGAATTTCTTGTTGTTGTTACCAGGGCATCATAATCGCTTTAGCGACAAAGCCCTTTAAAATTGAATAAAACAAAAAACAAAAAAAAAACGAGACAGTTCCATAATGTGGGGCCTCACTGCAGTTATAATTATTATATTTACTAACGCTTTTCCCGCGGTTTTTCATGCATTTTCCGCAATAATAAGTTCAGTATGTCCTCTTCCTGACCATGGTCTACCTTTGTGCAAAATTTCATGAATATCCGTTCAGTAAGTAGTTTTTGCGTGACACATCCACATAAACTTTCACGTTTATAATATTAGTAGGAAGTGGGGCCTCACTGCAGTTATAGAATTATTTATAAAACATTACACTAGAAAATAATAAACGCTTACACACTCATACCCCCGCAGTATTGTGCGTGTCGCGGGTGGCATAGACTACACTAACACATCGCAATAATACCCATGACCTGAGTACAAATATTTTATCTGTCACATAAATATCTGCCCCCGCCGGGAATCGAACCAGGGACCCTCGCTTCGCAGGCAGGGTCGCTACCAACTAGGCTACTGGGTCGTCATGACGTAACAGCATCTTTGAGTTCCACGCCACTCTCACGCAAAGTTTGCGTGTGTACGCAATATTCACAAGATAAATAAGTAAATAACGCTATACACTCATAGCCATGGACAACGGACAAGAACTCACACCAATATTGAGAGCAGAAATTCAAACTCATCACTCTTTCCGCCAAGCTCGATCCGTAGGCAACCATTGCGCCACACGGGTCATCAATATAATTATTATCTTTGTCGTGTCGTGATGAAGAAGCAGCCAATGCAATGTTCTACGTTTCTATGGCCCTCTGAGAATTACGTCAGGGTTTATGGTATCATAACATATTGCCGAATACCTCCATTATAACTAGTGACCCAACCTCTCATATGACATAGTGTCTACCTGAAAATATTGTTTCTAGTTAATTAATTTCAGGCGTATGATAAACTGAGTTTTTTTGTAAGGGATGATTAAGAAATAAGTTGCGCACGAACGTAACGCATAACGTAACGTAACGCAACGGAGAAAATTTGATTTTACTCCCCATAAATTTTAATACCCCCAGCTTAAATATGAAAATCGATTCTTAAGGAGTAAAATCCAAAAAAATATGCAACACCTATAAATAAACTCACTTAGTTCACATTCGGAGACCCTGAGAATCGCATGAATACAAAACCCAAAACACATATTATTATTGTCTCCTCTTTTCAAATAAATTTCTCATGTAGGAATGGAAGTCCAGAATCATCGATAGGTAATTAAACTAGTCTACATGTCTTTGAATGTCTTTGGAAGTTTTCAGTGTTTAGAATTCAGGAGATAAACAGATGTCTTTGTCTTTGTAAGAAAATTGATGGCTGATTAATTATTCGTTTCCACGAAGTTCGTAATTCGTTTAAGGAGCAATATGGCGCTTCCATAATGAATTGCCCAAATCGTATTAAAGGATAATTAGATTAGGATTGAAGATGAAGCTACTGTTTCTGATGAATAGACAGAGAAGTTAATCTAGAATTGTTTTTACAGACTTCAATTTAGGAGGAGGTTCCCAATCCGGTTGTTTCTTTTAATATAACAAATATTGAAATACATTTCATGAACCGATTTGGAAATGTTTTGATGATTGGTAATCTTTGAAGTCGGTAGTGGTTATTTATTTACAATTTTAATACTTACTTACAGTATTAATCTTATCCTGATAGCAAGATCTTTATACTAATAAAGATCAGCAAGGCTATTCAGTTTTGTAACTTGACAGCGGAATCCGCGATGAATTTCAAAATTGAAGTTCGAGTCCGAGATCTTGATATGTGATTCTCTAATCTTCTGGTACGCACTTGCGAAGTGAAGGGAGTCTCGAACTCTAACTTCAATTTAGAAACCCTTCGTGGATTCCGCTGTCAAGTTACAAAACAAAAGCGAACTTGCATCATATTGACATGTCATTATCTAATCATCTAGTACGCACTTGCGAAGTAAAGTGATCCTAGAACTCGAACGTCAATTTTGAAACTCCGCTGTCAAGTTACAAAACAGAATAGCCTTGCAGAAAATTTTCGTCTTGGCTAAGAAGACACAAAAACTATGAAGGTAATTCTTCCTTATTTCCACGTGACTTTTTCGTCACGTCACATAACACCACGCACTCAATTGGGACCGTAATGGCGGTCGGCTGAAACGGTCCCTTCAACCATTTGTCACATTCTAGGGGTTCGGGATGTAAGGTCTCGTATATACTGTTGGCAGCGATACTCTAGAATATGAAGCAGATTTAGTTGTAATAGCCTGTATGATAGTAGATAATGGGAGTATTAAAAATGAAAAGTGAAGAAAAGTAACAACCCATTTGTCCCACTGTTGGACTCGGCGTCTCCTCTCACAATGTGAGGGATACAAGCCATAGTCTACCACGCTGGCCAAGTGCGGATTGGTAGACATAAGAACATTATGAAGAACTTTCAGGTGTGCAGGTTTCCTCACGATGTATTCATTCACCGAAGCAAGTGTAACTTCTAATATGCACCTAATATTTGAAAATTAGAGGTACGTGTCAGTGAACTTGGGCCCCTGGGTTCGGGAAACGTTCTAACCGCTAGGCTATAACAACTTAAGTGTGTAACTAATTTTTAAGTACTGTTTTTACTACATTGAAACCCCAATACGTATAAAATTGGCGACGACTGGACGATAGGCAATGACGATTTTGTAGAGACCTAATCGCCTATCAATATACATCGCGCCGATTGGTCATCGCTTATCATCGAGGATTGTGTTGACTGTGGAGGCACCATTACAATCTCCACTTGACCAGCATTGTGCACTATGGCCTGTACCTAATATTTTTAGAGACCACAGATAATGGGTTAACGCCGACAAAGTCTCGTAGTGAATATAATTCAATAAAGCGTTCGATCCGGAATCCAAAGGTCAAGACGGTATTCATTAATTTGAGATCGGAGTCACTTGACATGCTTTACAATCTAGTAAGTTTCTGTGGTAGCAGATAAAAACAACCGAGCTGTCAATAGGAGAAGGGTCTTTACTGAGGAGACGATTGGATTGCATTAACCTTTTAGCTCTATCTTTCGGAAGGAGATAATTTTATTTAACGCTTAGTCCTGATGAATTAGATTTGGAGTCGTTACCATAGTTTAAGCTTTGGTTCGGAAGCTGGGATAACTGCCCTCCTTTTCAAATCGACAGTGAATTTATTTCGTGTTTTCGTTGAACTGTCGGCGAGCCAGAAATAGTGCGAGAACTCAACCTTCATGATTTTAAACTTTACTCATAGTGGACTGAATTTACTGACTACGTTTTACTATGATATGGATACTCACGATATATATCTTGTACGCTGATATTTCAGTCCAGTTGCATGGCTCGTGGTCATGACCATGTCAGACCACATGAGACCAGTTTAGCCATGGCTAAACTCAGAAATATCAGTGTTCAAAATATATATCGTGAGTACCTGTATGATATTGTAGTAAAATGTACCCAGCCTTCGTTTCGGTGATTCTTTGGTATTATTGATTACCCGTATTTTGACGACCCGTGTGGTGCGATGGTAACCATGCCGGATCGCCGCACCGAGGGTCCTGGGTTCGATTCCCAGCGAGGCGGAAATTTGAATGATGAGTTTGAATTTCTGTTCTCGGTCTGGGTGTGAATGTCCTTGTCTATGTTGTGTGTTGTCCATGGCACCCACGACACAGGGAATCCTAGTGTGGGGCTATGAGTGTGAAGCGTTATTTATTTATTTATTTATTTATTTATTCTACTGGCAATGATGATCAGTTATCATCACACCTCAAGCGATCCCTCGTCTGCTCGTATTCTCATCTGTCAGCTGTTTGCATAAATAATTGAACTTCGTCAGATCTAGCTCAAATTTAAGTAGGACCACATGACAAGCACCAGCTTTTGATTAAAAAAGAATCATCAAAATCGGTTCACCAACTCAAAAGTTCTGAGGTAACAAACACAAAAAATGCAGTAAAATTGAGTCGGTTAAAAATTACATAATTTTATCTATTTTAACTATCTATTATAAAT
The DNA here is from genome assembly GCA_911387775.1 of Thymelicus sylvestris. NCBI lineage: Eukaryota > Metazoa > Arthropoda > Insecta > Lepidoptera > Hesperiidae > Thymelicus > Thymelicus sylvestris. The sequence continues at coordinate 8,585,828 of OU426909.1, read as the reverse complement.
ATTTATTTTAATTTTTAATTTAAGCCGTCGAATACTTTTGACGAAGGTACTAGATAAGCAACCATCCATGAGATACAATTTCTATTGCCAATTAAAACATAAATTTAAATTCAACGTCATTAATTTGATTCGGTCCAATGAGATTGGCAAATAACTGATAGAATGTTTATCTAATCTAGTTACGAGAGCTGTCCAATTAATTTATTACACTGTATCACAATGTGAGAATTTTACCAGCATTCAAAATATTTCAAATTCAACGTGCCAAACTGCCAAGGAAGAGAATATAACAAAAATGAAAGGAAAAATAATTTACGGGCGATCTGAAGTCGGGAAGTTTGGGGGGGCGAGTTTTATGGAAAAAGTTAAATGACAGAGTTGTAGGTAATAAAAAGGTCTACAACTTTTGTATTTACGCTTTTTCACATTACTTCAAAATTTATGTGAAAAATTCAAATAACCAATTCACGAAATTTGGTGACAACTTACCTTTTTATGTCCCATACAGACTGTAATTTTTTTGATTTCAATATTTATATTTTTACCTTTATAGTGGCGTGGCTGGTGTGCGTAGTAAAAGTCCAAGTAACGTACACAAAGAAGAGAAAAGTTTATTGGCACGGTAGACACAAGCGATAGTTCATACACACAGTAAGAGATCCACAAACCATAGAATAGAAAGAAGGAGTAGAATAAGGACAGAGATAGTAATAGTACAGAAGTAAATAGACAGCGTTAAATTACGATTACGATCGCGAGTAAACAAAGCGCAAGCGCAAGCGACAAGGTAGCAGGCGACACGGGCTTCGCGGTGAGTAGCGTGTACCGACTAGACATGGGCGGTAAAAACTATAAATAGTTTCAATAACCCTTTATTTGTACAATACCACAAATACGGTATCAGGTGCTACAAAAACTGTTTATTGAGAGAAACCATTTATTCGTGAATACGAGGTATTGCGCGGTAAGGTATGAAGACGTGGTATAAACTATAAACAGTTTCGATATTTCAATAAACCTTTACTGGTATAATACCTTAAATATGGTATCAGGTGCTACAAAAACTGTTTATTGAGAGAAACCATTTATTCGTGAATACAAGGTATTGCGAGGTCAGGTATTCCGATTACGCCCGAAGGACAGACTCAAGCGCTGCCGAAATAATACGAGCGTGACACAATAAGACACCTATGTTAGAGCGAGAGGAGAGTAGAGGAGTAAGAGGAGAGAGCGAGACTGAGCAGCAACCAAACAGTGAATAATATTTCTACACGCTTTATATTATTTTAGATGCAAGAGGATATCGCCTTTATTCCTATTTCAATAACAGCTATAGTAATTAGCTGAAGGACTTATAGAAGTTGGTTTTAATATTAAAAAATATAGAAATAGAAATAGATACCAATTTATTATAGTATTTAATGTGTGTTATATTGCGGGTATGGAAGATGATAAAATTAAAAAAAATATTAGGTAAAGTAAAATAATACAGAAACATATTGTACTTTAACAAACTTTAAATTACTTACAAATAAATTGTATATAGAAACAAACGCTTTTATTTTGAGGATTTTTTTTTAAGGCCGTGAGGTTGGCGTCGACACGCTGCTATGACAACGCACCGCCGCGCCCGGCCCCCGCGTCCTGCACTTCCATTCAATTTAGTTAGTTTAGACCCGAAAATGTGTTACTGCGCACTCAAGGACTTAGTTCAACTTATGCACTGCTTATCAGGTTCGTCAATCGTCACTATAATAATAAACTGTCGCGCGAGAGTATAGCTTGAATGTTCCTTGTTTGCAGGCGGCTTAGTTTAATTTCTTATATTAGGAAGTAACCGAAGTAAGTGTGTAAATAAATAATGTATCGAGTAAATAGTAGCGTGTTGTGGGACTTTTTTGAAAAGACTAAAGACAAAGAGATTCAACTTATAATTAGGTATAAAGAGATTAAACTTAATATAATTATGTATTATATAATGAAATGAACTTTTAAATACGCCTGCAGTTAGTTTAAAAAAATTTCAAATATTGAACTAATTTGTAGCCAGTCTTAAGCCTGGATAAAGTATGAAGGAAAGTTCATTCATACTCAATAATTAAAACAAAAATGTTTATTCAATTAGTTAATAAATAACTCATCGTTAGTGTGCGCTACTAAGCATTCATTTAATCAGTTTTTCGTATACCGACATTACTGAGAATAAGCGTATACCAATGATACGGTAAACCTGATATACCGAGTACACATTTCAATAAATGGTTATTAAAATAAACAGTTTTAAAACCCTTTATCCCTAATACCTACTTTGCCGAGAATATGAGAATACCGATGATACCAGAACCGAGTGAATAACTAGTTATTAAAATAAACAGTTTTAAAACCCTTTATCGGCGACAATACCAATACATAGTTATGGTATTACGAAAACGCGTACCGACCCATGTCTAGTACCGACTGACGAACGGGTCTCACTGCCGGCGCGGCGACGCGGGGCCGCGGCGGCGCGTGAGTACATCGTATGTAAGATAAGAACAATACCCAGCGAAGTAGACGATGTTTCCACTGCACAATGTTGTTAAAGGCGCGCTGTGGTAAATTGTAAATATTATGCCGTGCGTGATTTATATAATGAATATGAAATATTATTTTGTATATAGTGTTTTGGTAAATAATATGTAATTTAATATTAAGTGTGTATAAATAAATGTAAATATAAATAATATGTGTTTATATATAAGTAAAAATAATTTATTGTAAGGAGTAGGCCACATCACTCCCCCCCAGAGACCGTCACTACGGGCGATAAAAATCAGGAAAACGGACTATACGACCCGAGCGTGTTCTTTTGACATTATCCTGAGTAGGCATATCATGACTTACAGGAACAGGGTCAGGTGAGGATATTGGGGTAGGTGGGGATATGGGAGTGGGATGGGTAGGTATGGGAGATAGGTCAATCAGCATATAGGCTGGCTTCAGGCGGTCTATAGATACCGTGACACCTCTCCCTTTGACCTGTATTTTGAAGGTCTTGTCACCTCGCTCCAAAACTTCGTAGGGACCTGTATAAGGTGGCTGTAAAGCCCCACGTGATGAGTCGTCTCTTAAAAAGACATGAGACGAAGAGGTAAGGTCCTTGTAAATAAAGATTTTATCTTTTTGGTGGCGTGAAGCAGGTGTTGGTTGCAATTTTGCTGCGAATTGGCGCAGACGAGTCGTGAAGTCTGATATGTCGGTGGAATGGGGGACCGTTGTCTGAAAAAAATCTCCAGGTAAGCGCAACGGCTCACCATACACCAATTCGGCAGAAGACGCTTGGAGGTCGTCTTTAAATGCACTCCTTATACCAAGCAGTACCAAAGGTAACGTATCCACCCAGTTGCGGTCGGCGTGGCACATTATGGCAGCCTTCAACTGGCGGTGGAATCGTTCCACTAGCCCATTACAGGCTGGGTGATACGCGGTAGTTCTGCGATGTTTGAATCCAATCATTTTTCCTAAATATTGGAAAAGTGACGATTCAAACTGTCGACCGCGATCAGTGACAATATCTGTTGGACATCCAAATCTGGATATCCAAGATATTAATGCCTTCCCAACCGTTTCGGCAGTTATGTCAACTATGGGCGTGACTTCGGGCCAGCGGGTGAAACGATCCACCGCCGTGAGGCAATAGCGGTAGTCTTGGGAAATGGGCAGTGGGCCAATAATATCCACATGGATGAAATTAAATCGGGCACGAGGGAGATCAAAGGTGCCCAGTGGAGAAGATACGTGGCGGTTGACTTTGGCACGCTGGCACGCCAAGCACTGACGAGACCAAGCGCGACAGTCCTTACGCATTCCTGGCCACACAAATCGCTCGGCAACGAGTTTAGCTGTTGCGTTAGCGCCTGGATGACTGAGGCCATGGAGATTTTCAAAAATTTGTCGCCTCAAGGGTGCTGTAATAAATGGACGAGGTGCCGAGGTGCTGACATCACAGAAGAGTTCTGTGGAGGAGTTGGGAACTTTCAGCTTCTTCAACCGGAGTGAGGATTCTCCTGAAAGAAGTTCAGCCAGCTCAGTATCCGCAGCTTGAGAGGAAGCTAACACGTCAAAATCGACTGGTATCTGCAGTTCCTCGACACGTGACAGTGGATCAGCGACAACGTTATCCTTGCCTGAAATATGTCTAATGTCGGTTGTGAACTGCGAGATATAGTCGAGATGTCGAAACTGCCGTGGCGAGCAGTTAGCTTTCCTTTCGCTGAAGGCATAGCTGAGCGGCTTATGGTCGGTATATACGACGAAGTGTCTTGCCTCAACCATATGACGAAAGTACTTGATAGCTTCGTATATGGCTAAGAGTTCACGGTCGTATGGCGAATATTTTTGTTGCGAGGGAGTCAATTTCCGCGAGAAGAAAGCTAAGGGTTCCCACGTATTACCCTTTCTTTGCTGCAGGACTGCGCCCATTGCTAGGTCGGAGGCATCTGTAACAAGAGCGAGTTCGGCCTGACAATCTGGGTGTGCCAGAAGTGCAGCATCACTGAGACTTTCCTTGCATCTATTAAAAGCCAGTAAAGTATCACCAGAAATGTTGACTGGTTGAGATGCTTTGACGTTGCCGGAAAGTAAAGCGTTCAAGGGAGCTTGGAGAGATGCGGAGTGAGGAAGAAATCTCCGATAAAAATTTAACATTCCCAGGAAGCGTCTGAGTTGTCTGACAGTCTGGGGAATTGGGAACTCTTGAATGGCCTTTACTTTATCATCTGAAGGTTTAGTACCAGATGCGGAGATCTCGTAACCGAGGAATAAAACCTTTGGTGCGCCGAAAACGCACTTGGAGGTGTTCACGAGAACGCCGTATTCTTTCATACGACAGAAGAGCTGATTAAGATGAGCTTCATGTTCAGCTTCTGTTCTGCTGAAAACCAGGAAGTCATCTAGGAAACAGTACACAAAGTCAAGGCCCCTCGTCATTTCGTCTACAAACCTTTGGAATGTTTGGCCTGCATTCCTAAGACCAAAGGTCATGTAGGGAAATTCATACAAGCCAAAGGGAGTGGTGATGGCGGTCTTTTGTATATCACCCTCGAAGACTGGGATCTGATTATAAGCCTTGGTCAGGTCTATGGTGCTGAAGATAGTGCAACCTGAAATGGAATGGGCGAAGTCATGAATATGCCTAATGGGATAGCGGTCTGGTACAGTCCGTGCATTAAGCATTCGGTAATCGCCGCAGGGTCGCCAGCCGTTATCCTTCTTAGGCGCTAAATGTAAGGGAGAAGCCCAGGGGCTCTCCGAAGGACGAGCTGTACCATTTTTGAGCATAAGCTCAAATTCATGCTTGGCGACTTTAAGCTTGTCTGGTGCCAGTCTACGGGGAGTACATGATATGGGAGGTCCAGGTGTGGTCCTAATGTGATGTACGGTATTGTGTTTTGGAAACATCGGCGTACCTGAAGGGTGTGTAATATCTGGGAACCTCGATAAAATTTGATGAAAGCGCGTGTCACCTGTTGAAACTTTAATTGAACATACATCAATATTAGCAAGCAAGGCGTTTGAGCTTAAAGTAGTGGTGTTGTCTACTAAGCGTTGATGTCGACAATCTACCATAAGGTTGTAAAAGCTTAAAAAGTCAACACCTATGATTGGTTTTGTAACATTAGCCACTATGAAACGCCATGAAAAACTACGCCTTAAGCCTAAATTTAAGCTAAGCTCGACAAAACCAAAAGTTTCAATAACAGATCCATTTGCTGCGCTCAATTCAAAGTCCGTTTTGGCACGACGCTCACGAAGCGCGGAGTGGGGGTACACACATAGGTCGCTGCCGGTGTCCACAAGAAATTGGGTGTTTGAGTTGCGGTCGGTGACGAAGAGGCGACCCGTATGTGGTAGGCAATCATTGGTCGCCGCTACTGACTGCCCGCGGTGTTTCCCGACTTGCCATAGTCACAGGGCTTCATACATTTGTCGGCTTGGGCTCCGAACTTGGCATGATACCAACACACGGGGTACTTCCTGTAGCTGGATCGAGATCGGTTCCTATGGCGCGAAGAAGAACGTTGACGGTAGCGAGGTCTTGCACGATCGGCGACGAAACAGCCTGCGCGTGCATGTTCCTCTAGCTTAAGCGTAAGGCTCTGCACCATCTTCTTCAGCTCAGCTATCTCGTTGGACTGGTGTGACATTTGTGCTCCACTTGTAGATGCCGCCGCGACGTTGTAGGGTGACGTCAGCTCCTGGATACGGTCTGCTAGGTCCGCAAGCTGGTCCAGCGAATGTGAGGGCTGTGATGCTAGCACCGTCTGGATGTTGTGAGGAAGGCGGTTGCTCCATATCGATCGAAGGAAGTCGTCAGGCACGGAAGGTCCAGCAAGGTCTTGTAAATGACGTAAAAATTGGGACGGCTTCCTATCTCCAAGTTCCTCATGGGTAAGCAACTGTCGAACCTTCTTCTCATGCGACGCGGATAGCCGTTTAATCAACTCCGTCTTGATTTTATCATAACGGTTGGTTGTTGGAGGGTTTATAATTATATCCTTGACGGCCTTGGCATATTGTAGGTCAAGGTTGTTGGTGACATTATTAAATTTAATTTCGTCATTAGTGATGTTATTGCTGTCGAACTGACCTTCCAACAACGCAAACCACAGTTCAGGATCGTCAGGTGAGAACGGCGGAACTTTAATTTTTAATTTCCGGGCGTCGACTTCACGTTCAGTGGAAACGCGCACTCGGCGGGCTCGCTGCGTAACGTGTTTCTGTGATCCGGCGGTCTTTACGGAATCACTACTGTCACTCATTGTGTTGTAAATACCTTGATCTAGTCCTCAATCGTAGTGTCCTTGTGGGGTCACCAGTTATAGTGGCGTGGCTGGTGTGCGTAGTAAAAGTCCAAGTAACGTACACAAAGAAGAGAAAAGTTTATTGGCACGGTAGACACAAGCGATAGTTCATACACACAGTAAGAGATCCACAAACCATAGAATAGAAAGAAGGAGTAGAATAAGGACAGAGATAGTAATAGTACAGAAGTAAATAGACAGCGTTAAATTACGATTACGATCGCGAGTAAACAAAGCGCAAGCGCAAGCGACAAGGTAGCAGGCGACACGGGCTTCGCGGTGAGTAGCGTGTACCGACTGACGAACGGGTCTCACTGCCGGCGCGGCGACGCGGGGCCGCGGCGGCGCGTGAGTACATCGTATGTAAGATAAGAACAATACCCAGCGAAGTAGACGATGTTTCCACTGCACAATGTTGTTAAAGGCGCGCTGTGGTAAATTGTAAATATTATGCCGTGCGTGATTTATATAATGAATATGAAATATTATTTTGTATATAGTGTTTTGGTAAATAATATGTAATTTAATATTAAGTGTGTATAAATAAATGTAAATATAAATAATATGTGTTTATATATAAGTAAAAATAATTTATTGTAAGGAGTAGGCCACACCTTAATTTGACTTAATATCGAAAAAGCACCTTAACTTTCAATCGAACTAACGTCAAACTACCTGCTTTTTTTAAAAAGTCTGTGGGCTTTTTGTTCTTTAAAATCTCTACTTTCTGATGGTATAAAAATATTGTATAAACTAGCTGTTGCCCGCAGCTTCGCATACGGAAATTATGTTTTACCTTATTTGTAGCTCTTGCAGAAGGAAATTTCAAAAACGGTGAATTTACATTGAAGTACTTATATTTAGTAATTTATATACTGAAACCCACGATAAAATCACAAAGGATTCCTCCAGGAGCGGGTTTTGAAAAATAAGCAATATTCACATTAATTTGTATTTTTTTCTTTTTTTTTGCAAAATTTTGGAAAACTGAAAAATACGTGTTCCATAAATTTAAGCAAGGAACATTTGATGCAAATTTGAAGCAAATCGGTTGATGTTTTAAAAATATTCCATACAAAATTTCATCCCGTTTCCCGGGGAAACCTTTTAATTTTCCGGGATAAAAAGTATCCTAAAATATGACCCGGAGTATTAGTAACAACTTTACCAATTTTCATCGAAATCCGTTCAAGGGTTTTCATGTGATGCCCGGACAGACAAACAGACAGACAGACAGACAATAATTCTAAAAAAAATATTTTTGTGCTCTAACACGTTACTGAAGCGCCCCCTAATCAAAATTTTTAAAAAATATTCAATGTACAGTAAATTTGCCCTTTGAGTTTTATTATATGTAGTATAGATTACTATGGCAAATGTTGTGTGGTAGCTGCTACGAAATAACAAATAGTAAGGCCCAGTTGCTCTTACAATATTTTTATTACTATAGATGCTGTCGATATGTCGTGTCGTTCTCAGATCCGTCGACTGTCCTAATATAGATGCTGTCGATGTACGGCAGTGTCGTTCTCAGATCCGTCGCACGATCCTAAATCCGCCAATTAACACGTTCGACACGTTTCAGTGAAGCCTTATCGAACGGTTGTTTCCAAGTCTATTTGTTCCTCAGCAAACAAAGGTTTTCGGGCTGTCTCAATGTTATTTTATGTTTTATTGTAAGGTTTTCGGAGACAACATTGTTAAGTATAGATACGTCTTTGAAATCTATTTTTTTCTCGCATTCAGAACAAGGTAAAGAAAATTGAGGTAATACTACTTACCTATTTATGTTCGAGAGTATTCACAAAAAATGTCTCGGTCGTGAAAACAATTTCAAAATCGAGGATAAGATGTTGAGACAAACCGCGTCGTTTTTGCCGGCAGTAGTTACATGATTATGAAAAAAGAATGAATGAATGAATCCGCTGTGCATCGTGTCGTTCGATGGAGAAAAACAAATCACTGAGAGACTGATATAAACATTATTGAAGTATGCATTTAAGTTCTGCAAACATAATAATTCGTTTTTATCCACAAGAGGTTGCAAATCATTTTTCAACGCGAGTGCCTCGTTAAAATGCAAGGCTGATTCTTCAGTTGAAATAAAGGGGAACTTTTTCACTCAATGTTTACAGTTTCAGTTTTTAACGATGCAGTCAACTTGTTCTGTTGTCCGATAAATAAATTATGAAGAAGTGAGTAGCAGAGTATGGGCGGATTCATACAGGGCGAATTTGATGTGAACGAGTGGACGCTTATTCTGTGTCTCATACGTCTCATAGCATATGTTCGGTTTACACGTATTAAGTAGTTACCTAAATTTTAAGTAAATAAATACGTTTGGCTTCAACCCATTAAAGGCCCACTACTGGGCACGGGTCTCTCCTCTTGAGGAGGCCTAGAGCATACTCCACCACGCTACTCCAGTGCGGATTGGTGGAGGGGTTAGTCGCCAACCCGAGTGTCGGAAGTTTTCAAACCGCCCGAGGGCCTCCGACATGGCTTAACGACTGTTATCTTATGATAACAACCGGGACCGACGGCTTTACGTGCCCTCCGAAGCACGGAAACGCTCAAGAAATTTTTGCCATTAGCGGTCACCCATCCAGCTACCGACCGCGCCCGCTGTTGCTTAACTTTTTCGATCACATAGGATCGCCGCAAGCCGCCGGGCTATGAGCGCTTCTAAATACGTGTAAACGGACGTACGTAATAAATACGTGTTTGTAAACGGACAATTTAGTAGTTTAGTAGTTAAGTAATCAAGTAGACAAGTGTCCGTTTACACGTATTAATTCACTTAAAATTTAGTTAAAATTTAGTTAACTACTTAATAAGTGTAAACCGAACAATAGTGTGTGAAATATAGTGTCGAACCACTTCGCGCCTACATCCGAAGTACGGAAGAGCATGACTAGTTAGCCACTACCGACTAGGAATGGCACATTTCACGTATCACTGGATATATCACTTGATACAATATACTTCATTTGTCACACCAGTGACATGCATCGAAACCGTCCGTTACATTTAACGCGAGAGTGATTTCACCACAGTATTCCTTTTACTGTGACTTAACGCCAGCCACCGGCCAAGCTACATATAATTTACAGAATTCCATCTTGCGAAAGAGAGAAAGCAACATTTGTGACTTGAGCTGTGCGTGAGCGAGAGCGACACAGTGCCACCAGCTAGAAGAGAGAATTTGTTTAAGTGAAATTGCATCTTATTTTCAACGTCATTAGACTTTAGTTTGTCTGAATTTTTTCAACTTACCTAATTAAATAACACTACGTTACAAAAACTTCAAATGAAAATAAATCTTATTGCAAACAGGGTAAGGTTTTGATTGAACTATGTAGGTACTTGAAATTCACTGCAACATGTAACAGACGGAACAAAATGCACCCACTGTGACAATATCGTCACTGATAAAATATAACAGTCGTGATTTATCACGGGTGATATAACAGTGACAAAATTAAATAAGTTCACGGACATGATAGTGAATTAAAAGTAACGATATTTTCCATCACTACTACCGACACTCATCCAAGTACTTACCACGCTGTTAGTTAACTTAGGTTCGGCATAAAATGAGCGCTACAATATAATTATTTACTTTCGTTTCTATAAGTAAACCATCTTCTATCTTAGTCTATTCTTAGAACTTATATTTAAATTCTTGTGTTTCTTAGTTTAGCACAGAGCTGACTTTGTAAAAAGGAATGCTATAGCTACTAATATAGACGACGGCAAAATATCGAGTGTTCTCGAGCGAAGAGATTGTCTACTATACTTCATGTTTTATTAGGGTCGGGGTCGAATTCTGTTTACTGGCATGGTTTATGAGGAATAAACAATCGAAAATACTCTTATTTTTATCAGCTGAATAATGAATAATCTTAAATTAAAATTTAAAAAATCCCCGTCAATTTAACTAACACTAAACACACTACGAGTATATAGTTAGCTAAGAACACTCTCGATTAAGTCATCTTTCAAAAAAAAACTAGATAAAAATCGGTTCATTCTTTTGGGAGCTACGTTGCTACAAATAGACAAACAGATACACAGGCACGTCAAACTTATAACAGGGGTGTTATAAATTAATTGTCGTGGGTTAAGAAGCTGACGTGCCTTTAAAATGGTTGTCTAAAAACTTATCAAAGGGAGAACTCGTCAGACTGACTGATAGTACCTACGAGTATTATGGTCAACATCAATCAGGCCTACGATTGGTCGTAACGTAATTATTCATCCAACTAGCTTTTGCCCGCAGCTTCGCCCGCGCGGTAGAGATCGATTTTTTACAAATCCTACTTACTTTTACTTAGTTAGATTTAGTTGCTTATGACTTAACTTTACATGTATCATTTGATAGCGTGATTCCGAAATTGCAAATGAATTTTACTAACGCCATCTATTAAAAACATCCGGAACTAAATATCTAGCAACTAACAAAATATTGATCTTCCCATGGGGATGTTTTACCGCGGTAAAAAGTAGCCTACGTTACTCTCCGCCCTCCTCACTATCTCCACACACAAAAACCATACCATATAACAGCTTCGTTTCGACGTGAAAGACGGACAAACAAACAAACACACTTTCACATTTATAATATTAGTAAGTATAGTAAGTATGGATGTCGCGAGATCCATCTTCAGGTGTCTCTTCGAAGCTTGCCGTCCAAATGTATACAGCATGAATTTTTCAAGTGTGCGTGGATGGCCAAATTCAAAACTATGAGGAATAGCGAAAAGTGGTAATAAGTGTCTCGGGGCCAATTTTGATTAAAAATAAAAGTACATCATTAGATTTTTGAAAAATTAATAACCGTGGCCAGGAATCGAACCCGTTAATTTTGAAAAAAGCAACACATCCTGTACTATTAAAACATTCGATAGTGTCTATTCGATAGTGTTGCGAGCTACGGGGAGTTGGAAATCGTTTACTTTACAGTTTAATGTGTCTTAGAACCAGTGCTTAGAATTGAGCAGACAAGTGCTGAGTCAGTCAACAGCGACATCCTCAGAGTGTATCGTAAAACGTACAAGTTTTAGCGTAGTGAAACACGCCGGGTATCCACTAGTATTTTTAACCGACTTCAAAAAAGGAGGAGGTTCTCAATTCGACTGTTTTTTTTTTATGTTTGTTACCTCAGAACTTTGGACTGGGCGAACCGATTTTGATGATTCTTTTTTTAATCGAAAGCTGGTGGCTGTCATGTGGTCCCACATAAATTTTATTGAGATCTGACAATGGCATCTATGAGAAAACCACATAAGTCGTAAATTTGTGTTAAGATGTGCGCGACAAATTGACGAATAACTCAACATCACGTCAACCGATTTCGATGATTCTTTTTTTAATCGAAAGCAGGCGCTTATCATGTGGTCTTACATAAATTTGAACGAGATCTGACAACTATGTGGTTTTTGAGAATTGCAGTCGGTTATTTTTTGTTAGTAAAATTTAGATTATATACATACAGATCTCTCAACTTCTTATACGTATAGTCATGAAAACAAAATATCAAATTCATATTTTACAATTTACTTACAGAATACTGTTTGGAACAAATTCAAAACACAATGTTATGTTTGAACCTAAAGTGCCGTAATTAAGAAAGTCCGGGAAGGTGTGAATTGTGTGACTTTGAATTAAACCCTTAATCGATAAAGTCATTAAGAAGTTACACAATAACACTCACACGTACATATAAATTTATTTCAGTTACAATTTTTTGAATCAGGCCGGGAAATAAAAGAGTTTACTTTATAACTTTCACAATCGTATTTATAAGTAAAAATCTAGTTATTACTTATTTGATATCCAAAACTTCACAACCATTTTTACTGATATCTAAAAATGTAACGACCATCATCATGTCAAAGTACAAACATTTGTGGCGTCAAACCAAAAGAATTAACTACTAATTACTCATCCATCTTAAATAGTTTTAATTAACATAATATAAAATGCTCGTCAATCATGCAAAAGCTAACACAATATAAAATTCTAGTAAGTATACTGAGGGCAAAACGGAACGTAACGACTGACACTTGACCGTACATCAGCCTTGTTGAACCAGTAAAAAGAAACTTTTTATCGTAAACTATAGCTGTACGTAGGTACCTATATACGAGTAAGTAATATTATGTATGTACTATGTACTATAGACACCCGCCCCCGCTTTGCTACGGGAAACCAATTACCTATAAAAATTATATTATCTTTCACAGAAACTCCATAATAATTTTTTTGTCGCAATAAATTATCTACAAAGCAACATTTTTATACATTTTTAAAAAGAGTTTTTAATGTTTTATATGTACCTACAGAAAAAATGAGCTAACGCAGAAATAAAAATTCCAATTCACACTTTAGTATTAATCCATTTTTGTTAACCGACTTCAAAAAAGGAGGAGGTTCTCAACTCGACTGTTTTTTTTTATGTTTGTTACCTCAGAACTTTGGACTGGGAGAACCGATTTTGATGATTCTTTTTTTAATCGAAAGCTGGTGGCTGTCATGTGGTCCCACATAAATTTTATTGAGATCTGACTATGGCATCCATGAGAAAACCACATAAGTCGTAAATTTGTGTTAAGATGTGCGCGACAAATTGACGAATAACTCAATATCACGCCAACCGATTTCGATGATTCTTTTTTTAATCGAAAGCAGGCGCTCGTCATGTGGTCTCACATAAATTTGAATGAGATCTGACAACTATGTAGTTTTTGAGACTTTGAAGTCGGTTATTTTTTGTTAGTAAAATTTAGATTATCACTTCTCGTCTTTACAAATCGTCTAATTTAATTTTCAGTAGGTAGGTACTTAATGGTTCGCTTTTTTATACACCCACGCTCAGTACTCAGTCATTCCTTTGCAAGCCAATTTGCCATTTAAAAACCCTCACAAGATCAAAGAGAGATAAAAAATGTAACGGTGGATAGAGTATAGACTTCTAAAAAAATAGCGAACCTACCTACAATTCAAAGATTCGAGGGCCCTTGAGACTTTCTCAAGCGATTTTCTTTTTCCGTTATATTCACGATATGTATCTATTTCAGAATGTAGGAGAATATTTATTTTTAGGAAACTTTATTTCACTGCTGCAAGAAACTTGTAACCAACCTTTGATAACCTAATCCTTAGGATTTAAAATAGCAACCACAACCGAATTTGCTATTTATTTTAATCAGGCGTGAAATAAATTTCGTGAAACGTTTCGAAATTAATTTGTGAAATAATTAAACTGTTGCTGCATTTAATTAAGAAGGATTAATAACATATGGCTTCTCAGTTAAATAGTGGATTTATTAGGAGAGATAATTATCAGAATTTGATCATGAAGAAAGTCCGCGATTAAACAGATTGATGAAACACAAAAAAAACTTACGTAGCCTAGGTACGCTATATTTTTTAAGGAATGCAAAGAATTGAATTGCCCTCTATCCTTTTCTCGTCGAAGTAAAAACAAATAAAGACCACTTGTTCTGTCATGTCTGCGTTGAACTTGGCTCAGTCCCAGTAAACTCTGAACAAATACCAAGACTCCGATACTCTAGCTAGAATTAAGTTACGTTTAGTTCTGATCACTTCTAGAACTTTGATTAGTTATTGTACTCCTTGCAGCTTTCAGACCAAGTTATAGTCAAATTAATTTTCGTTTTCTGGTTAAAGCGGGCGGTAGTAGTGTAAGTGGCCAGTAGTTATTAACTCGTATCGATAGGGGTCTATCTCGTACCACCGACAACAGATGGACTCTAAATGTTACAAAATGGAAAGGACCAGGAGGCAAAAGAAAAGTTGGTAGACCTAACATAAGATGGACTGATGATATCACAAAAATAGCGGGGAAAAAATGGATGGAAGCAAGGAAGAACCGAATAATCTGGAAAAGGATGGAGGAGGCCTATACCCAAGATGGGACCCATATAAATTAATATTATAAATGCTAATCAACTAAATATCTTCAAGTCACTTCACAAGTCTTTATTAGTACTAACACTCATCTACAGTTTTTTTTTTGTTTTGTTAAGTTATATTTATTGTAAACTACTATAATATGGGATCTATAAAGAAGGCTTATTTATTTATTTATTGATATGGGTCTAAAGCGTTGCAGGCAGGAATAATACTCTCATCATCAATACATGAATACGTTTTATGTTATGTACACAATGGCACGGGAGTGCAGGTGGTGTGGAGGCTTACACATTGTAGGCTCCTTGATATTGCGTCTATTTTATTTAGTGCTAAGGAAAATAATAAGAGTTCTGCATCACTTTTATCCTATATTTTGTTATGGTTAGAAACCGTCTCCGCACCACCCCGGATCCTCTCTAGATTTTGAGTGTAGTCCGAAGACATATTCTCACCTGCAAGATCTTCGATTCGTAATACCAAGTTACATACGCTACAGGTTCACTCACGATCAGTATACGCTTTGTCATTACTTTTTCAAATGGACAATTGCTGTTTGCCCTAGTGACCTTTAGAAAGAAAGAAAGAAAGTCTTTACAGCATCACGTGGACTAAGCTACAAGCTTTGGAAAGCTCAGCCGAGAAGAGAGTTTTTGCGACGAGGCTGGATAGGACTAATTCAACTAAAGGGGTTGCGAACATTATAAGAGCACCCCCTGTGGGGTTCGGACCTTGGCGTAGGACGTCGCATGGAGGTACTGGTTTTGGGAACCACAAGGCATTCTGTCGCTGTACGTGTTGTGTGTCTGTGTGGTGCAGTAGCTGGATAAGTGTTAGGGTTGCCATCTGGCAACCATCTGGTAAACCATCTGGTCAGGAATCCTCTGGATTGTCCCGACATTTCACATGATGTCCAGAATCCCGACAAAATACAAAATGTCTCGACAATTCACTCAATTCAACAGAATGCGTTTGCCGCCGCGGCGCCCGTGGCCTGCCATACACGCTGTAGCCTATTTTTTTCGTCATCTGCTGATTGCCAGCTATTTCTAAAAAAAAAATTCGTCCCGAAAAATCCTGACTTTTTGAAGTTTTGTCCAGATATTTCAGTCTTGCCATCAGGCAACCCTAACAAGTTTGCAAAACCAAATATTATTGAATTCTAAACTGATTGGGTAGATGGATTTTTTGAAGGCACTAAATGTCAGCGCAAAAGCAAAAAGGGCTGCTTATACTAACTCAGTTCTGGTTCCTTGAACATGTTCTCGGCCTAAATTCCTTTCTTTTCCTAGAAAACAAAATATGCCTAAAAGTTTATTTAGGTATAAGTAGAACCTGTCGTTTAGTAAATAACGAGTAGCATCAGATTACGACACGTCAGCTGTCCGTATGATTGATAAAGGTCGCGCTAGACAAAGACAGAGCTAGTTGTGATTTGCGTAAAAGGATTATAATGAAATGGCCAACGCCTGGACATTGGATATGAAGTAAATATGTGTTTTTGATTGATTGGCGAAGAAAGAAACGAGTTTATAAAAAGCAAAACAACAACCCATAATTGTCCCACTGCTGGGCTCGGGGTCTCCTCTCAGAATGTGAGGGTTAGGCCATAATCTACCACGCTGGCCAACTGCAGATTGGTAGACATCACACACCTTCGAGAACTTTTATGGAGAACTCTCCGGTGTGCAGGTTTCCTCACGAATGTTTCCTTCACCGAAGCAAGTGATAATTAACATGTAATACGCACATAATATTTGAAAATTAGAGGTGCGTGCCAGGATTTGAACTCGGGCCCCTTCGTTCGGGAGACCAACGTTCTACCGCTAGGCTATCACTGCTTCTTCTTCTCTTGCTAAACATAATAAAAACAACCCGACAGAAACATTTATTTGATGTGTCACATGAATGCCCGCCTTGCCAGAAATTGATCCCGACAACTCACTCTTTAGAGTGCATAAAGAAAGGCCTATAGTACCTCACTCCCTGTCGTCCTGTATTTTGACGTCCCTGTAGCCTAGTTGGTAGCTTAGTCCCGGGTTCGATTCCCGACCGGGGCACATACAATATTCATGTGTCAGATAAATATTTGTACTCGGGTCATGGGAGTTATTTTGATGTTTTATATATATGTACATGCCAGGTACAAAAGGTAAAAAAACCTACTGTTAACTTACTCACAGGCCCCTTTACTAAATAGTGGATTGTCTACATGTCTACGTTTTAAAATAATAAAATTGTGTTTATATTAAGTGACATTCATTAATAATTATTATTGACCAAATTGCACCGTTATGGAGTACAGATGTAAGTGACCTAATAAATAAACAAATATTATCTGTATTTTACAAAATTATTGGACTCTGAATTTTTTCTTACCATGATCTGTAATCATAATATGTGTAATTATACTATGGTCTCAAATAAAGGGTTTTGTATCAGTTCCACTCGACGGAATCTAAATGTCACTGAACGGATGTTCATGAAATTTTGCATACAGGTAGATTATGATCTGAAATAAGGCATAGGGTACTAATTATTCGAGCAAAGCCGCGTGCACAAAACATGCAAGAATATTATAATGAGAGAATAACGTATTTTAATCGCAATCACTTCGCTAGTCTGACATTAAAAACTTTCTTACCTAATTAAAAAGCTTCAAAGGACTGGGCTGGAGAATATAACGATGAAATTATTCAAATGATCTGATAACTCGATTCTCGGCAACGAACGGAGTTATTTGCTTTCAAGAAGAATTAATTAAAGATCGCCTTGGATTTGTGGGAATCTGAGTTTTTTCAAATATTCGTTCTTTTGTAGGATTCTTATGGCCCGTTTAGACGCGCGCGCGAGCCACGAGACGCGCTGCGAGACGCGCTCGTACGCGCGCGTGTGAACAGCGAGCTCGCGGACCAGACCGCGGCGCGTCTCGTGGCTCGCAGGGCTCGCGTCGGGAGCGGTTTTTTGGGCGCGCGCCAAAGGGGCTCGCGCGAGAGCTCGCGCGGTGTTCACACGCGCGCGGCGCGCGCTTCATTCGACAACGGCTACTAGCGCCATACGTACGTGTTCTATTGGATTCGTATTTTTCAAAACAAAAATATGATACTGAACGTTAATACTGAATGATAATAATAATAATAACCTAAAACTACTAGTAACAAAACCTCGTATATTCAAAGTAATATTATTATAAAGAAGAAAATTTTGATGTTTTGTTTGTAATTAATACCAATAGCTTTTTTATTTTAAAAAGCCTAATTGTACAGAAATCTACCCATAGTACAATCTACATTGAGTATTTTGCCTATAAATCATGGTAGAAAGGTTTCACTGACTGGATGCCGATGTATTACGTCAACGTGCTCCATCATTGAACGTTCGAACGCATCTGAACACCGCGAGCGTGTAAACAGTAGATAGCGCTCGCGCGCGTAGGGGGCGTGGCTTACGGACGCGCTACGAGACGATCCGCGAGACGCGCGTATAAATGAGCGGTTAGAAATCGAAGGCTATTGTAATATATTAATTTTTCTTTGTTCTCTTTTATTTGTTGACCGGCAAGGTATGGTAGGTTGACCGGTTAGGTATGCCTAAGGTACTGGTGACCACGTGACGATAACCATCTATTTTTTTATGGAAATAGCCGGCAAACGAGCTGACCATCCACCTAATGGTAAGTGGCTATCGTCACCCATGGACATCAGCAACACCAAAGGCATCACTGATGTGTTGCCAGCCAAGAAAGAGAGAAGAAAAAGAAAGAAAGAACTGGCTCTCAAGCCCCCAGCCGGAACACGACGAGTTGTTTGGCGGCTGACTCATAATATCCCGTGACTTGATTTCTTTGAATTGGTAAATCACTTTGCTTCTGTCCAGGTAGAGTCATACGCTATCGTCAACTGTCGCTTCCTTACACCTGTGTACAGGAGGCCTTAGTAGTTTCGTATTTGCGTCACTGTCTTAACGTCTGAAATTCTGAATATATACTAAAAATGGCCAAATGGGACAGAAACCCACAATATTTTCTCGCCTGGACGATGTACATAAGGATAGATATGAGTTATGTGAAGCTCCATTAGGCGGCCTGTATTCATAAAAATTTTAGTGATACGTATGTATTTTTAACGCATCTTCTAGTTTATATCTGCTTTGACAGTCACCAATATATTTTTTCTAACATGCTTTTTATTAACAGACTTCTAAAATAGGATGTTTTTTTAAGGATATAATTTTAATTAATTGAATCTTTGGATTGTTCTTCTTTGGATCTTTAGAATTCATTATACTTAGTTTAGAAGTTCTCTCAAATTATGATCCAAAATCCAAGTTACTCTGTAATGAAAACATTCAAAGTAACAATCTATACTAATAATAAAATTGAAGAGTTAAACTGTGATTTTGAAAATGATTTTTTCAAGTTGCAAATCGTTACTTGCATGATACCAACACCGAAAAATGAGTTTTTAAATTTTTTGTCTGTCTGTCTGTTTGTTTGGCTTCGCAAATCTCTGAAACTACTGAACGAATTTTAACACAACTTTCCCTAATATATTGAAAAGACTTCAACTTAGAATTTAAGCTATTTTTTATGGTTCCACACCAAAGGGTTCCTTAGGGATATTTTGTATGGAAAAATAAAAAAAATGTCAGCTGATTTGTTTTAAATAATAAAAAACGTTTTTTCCGTACAAAAAGAATAATACATGCATATCTTAGTTTTTTCTTATATGACATGGAAAGACCATAAAATGCCTTTAAAGGTTATTTTTTTCATTAATTCACAACCCTATTACTGAATGGATATCTGTTTTCTTATTTTGTTTTCCAGTGCATATTTTTTGTGTATCTATGTACTCCAATATAATTTCAGCGTTTTATTAATTTCACCTTAGAAGTGGTGGAAAAACGCAAATTAATTATGTATGAGTAACCGATCGATTACTATCTTGGCCACTAGATGTCGCTGTATTTGTTGATTCGAGCCAACTTATCTCTGAAACCACTGAAAGGATTTCAACAGGACTCTACTACGATATCGAGTCTTCAACTTAAATTGTAGGATATTTTTTTGGGTTCCTTAACAAAGCGAGAAAATAAAATATGAGTCGATTTGTTTTAAACTTATAAAACCTTTTCTTCATTGATAATAAAATACATAACTCCACATACGTAAAGCGTATTGTGACCTCAGATGAAATAAAAGGCAGATGGAACATTCGCAAAGAAATGTAACGAATGACGTGAAGTCACTTTTTCGCTATGTGTGCGTGACAACCTTAATGTCAACTAGCAGTGGCACCGTATGGACACGTAATTCTTTGTGTGTGTGAGGATGCCAAGTGAAAAGTCACAATCTCCCGCAAGTTTGTAAATGTTGTTTGACATATTTCCAACTTAACACATTATGCACAATTAAATTGGCAAATTATTTATTACTAGTGATCGCCCTTGCTTCGCTTCGGTAAGCCCACAGTCGATAAATGTAGGGATGGTATTCTTTAAATTGTCGTGATTTTTTTATTTGTGAACCGATTCAAATAAACCAAACACTAACCCCCTTATTACAAGACGAGGTCTAAAGTTTAGGTTTAAACCATGACTAAATAGTATAGTACAAAATATACAAAATGCAGTTCAGTGCGAACTTTCCATCCATCCATCCATCCATCAGCCTTTGTGGGTCCACTGCTGGACATAGGCCTCCCCTAACTTCCGCCACTCTGACCGGTCCTGAGCCTTCTGAATCCAGCGGATACCCGCTGTCTTCTTCAGGTCGTCGGTCCACCTGGTCGGGGGGCGTCCTGTGCTCCATTTACCGAGGCGTGGTCTCCATTCGAGGACCTTTCTTCCCCAACGGTTATCGGTCCTTCGAACTATGTGGCCAGCCCATTGCCACTTCAGCCTGCTAATTCTCTGAGCTATGTCGGTCACCCTCGTTCGTCTACGGATTTCATCATTTCTGATTCGATCGCGTAGAGAAATACCGAGCATAGCTCGTTCCATAGCCCGCTGGGCGACTCTAAGCTTATGCATAAGGCCAATAGTGAAGCACCACGTCTCGGATCCGTATGTCATCACTGGCAACACACACTGCTCGAACACCTTCGACTTCAGGCACTGAGGTAACTTTTTGGACGACAAGATATGACGTAGTTTCCCGAACGCAGCCCATCCGAGTTGGATTCTACGAGTGACTTCTTTCTCGAAGTTGGACTTACCCATTTGGATCACTTGTCCCAGGTAACTGTACTCGTCTACAACTTCGAGAGCAGCGCCGTCAACAACAACCGGTACGGGTGTGACATGGACATTCGACATGATTTTCGTCTTGTCCATGTTCATCTTAAGACCCACCCGTTGTGAGGCGCTGTTCAAGTCCCCGAGCATTGTACCAAGTTCCTCCAGGGATCCCGCCAGGATTACTATATCATCGGCATATCGCAGGTGTGTGATGTATTCGCCATTGATGTTGATGCCACGTCGTTTCCACTCCATCAGCTTGAACACGTCTTCCAACGCAGCGGTGAACAGTTTTGGGGATATGACATCCCCTTGTCTGACACCTCTCTGCAGTTGGATGGGGTTCGTTGCTGTGTCTTGTACTCTGACGGACATGGTGGCAGATGAGTATAAACACTTCAACACCTCGATATACCGGTAGTCGATCCGGCACCGTTGGAGAGAATTTAGTACCGCCCAGGTCTCGATAGAATCAAAGGCTTTCTCATAGTCCACATAGGCAACACATAACGGCAGATTATACTCCTCGGTCTTTTGTATAATCTGCCGCAGTGTGTGTATATGGTCTATGGTGCTGTAGCCTTTTCGGAATCCAATGCGAACTTTATCATTATTATAATGCAATATTAAATTGCGTCGCCTACAATTTATACTACGATGCTGTTTATTGTTTTTGACATATTTAATGGAACACGTCTATTATTAATATTAAGAGCGTAAATATTATTACAAATAAATAATTATACAGTTTTCAATCAATTCTATTGATTGTTGTTGTCGTGGATTTTATTACATGTTAAAACATGTATTTTTTAAGAATTAATGTACACGTGTGGATTTCTCGCGCGTATTAATAAGAGTCCATAATTTTACGTAAACAAAACCAATCTTAACTAAAATAAAATCCAGTTGGCTTCGAAATTTATTACACTGTTGAGATCTTTGGTTCATAAGTGCTATTATGAACAATTGTACCTTGAGCAGCAGAGTGTATTGTAAGTAATAAATATTGTGACTCATCCCAATTCGTAAAATTCACAAAATGAATAACAATCTACAAATTACTAAAATATAAGCAAAACTTTATTAATATTAGTACACTTAGGTAATATATAAAAGTTCTGGTCGTAATCTAAGTATTAATTATTCATTATTCAGGTATTAACAGATTCCTTCATATGAATTGAAAAAACATTACAATGCAATATAAAATTTTGAATCTATGGGATAATTTTGCAATTGCTCCGGCTCCCTTTAGTTGGCTCAGCAACTCCTTGCAAATCAACTGCATCATCTTGAATCTAAAATAACAAAAACAAAACAATGTTATTATCATTGGAATAAATAGGTAATAATAGCATAGTAAGGGTACTGCCAAGGTTTGAGTGAGGAAGAGAAATATATCACCAACTAATTTTATATCTAGTGTGAAGCAACATGATAATATTTGTGTTCGTTTTGGAATTAGTTTGATAAATGTTTATGCATTTCTCATAACCCACAATAGGAGTAGCAACAGAATATACGACAAACCTTAGAAAGAAGTATTTACTTAACATCAGGTGGACAGAATTCTCACTTGCTAGTTCACTTTCATAAAATAATGCTACAGCTACGTTATAATTGCAGTGGTACTGTATGTAAACAACATTATTATAGATACTTACTTCGTGGCGAGTCCAGCAACGTATTGCACAAATTACTGGAATTTCAGAGGACAAATGGATTTCCACGATGGTCATGGAGTCCAATTTTCTCGCACCAAATCCACAAATTTCATTGTAAACCTCTTGGTAACTATATTTACATTAAATATCTTCATCACTCAGTTCGGCAAACGGATCCATAACAACACGATTTTTATGGCTACCTATTTGTCTGTCAGGTGATACTGAATATTAAAATATCTTCAGTAAGTACAAAAAACATTGATTAAAACATTTTAATAAATATTTTTCAACAATATCGAAATAAACATGACAACAACCTCAAAACTGACTTTGACATTTGTGAAATAGTCCAACGTTAAACTAGGGGGCTCGCAGGTTTAGCTATAGTCTCAGATGAAAGAAATAAAAGGCACGTAAAGTCGTTCGAATACGACGTAAACCTACCACGGTAAATACAAAATAAAAATCAAATACAATCTCGTGTCACAAAGCGTCAAAAAGCATCGCGCAATGCACGTCGCAATTGTCAAAATTCTTTCATCTGAGGCTTTAGTATCATAGTTAGGCAATGGCTTAAGCGTTAAAACGCGTCTTGTAATAATAATTTGCTTAGTCCAAGCTTCAAAGGAGGTTTAGTACCAGGACTAACGATAGACCTCGTTCTGTAATGAGACCGTAAATGTTAACCCAAGCTCATTAGAATACGTCAGTGAAAACCGAATCCTTATTAAGCCGTTCCTGAGATAAGGTGGAACAAATGCATAGAAAATCAGTCAAAAATTTAAGTTGTATTATATGTGATAATCATAATTGATTTTAATTTCATCACTAGTTATCAAAAAGTACACTTATCAAAATATATGTAAATGTTCTTTTAATATAAAATAATACTTCAATATATTTAATTAACCTATGGACTTTTTTTATGCAGAATAAGTTAGTGTTTGACCACAAAACCACCTGAGATGGTAAGCGGTAATGAAATCGTGGATGGTAAAGCACACTAACTTAGTAGAAGCCTATTCACTCTTGACTTGAAGACACCCACATTATAATCTGACGGGAACACCCACGCGGACAATTAATTTCAGTCCTTTGTGGTACGCATAATAAAAGACGAAGCAAAGTGCATTTTTTTCTCTTGTAATAGCATCTGTCGGCAATCTGCAAAATTATAATTGAAATCATTTTAGTGAGTAGGCTAAACTAAAAACAGAAACTAAAATATAACATAATATTTTCTTTCAATCATGCATATTATCGTGGGCAAACGTGACATTTTCAACTAACCCGGTTTGCATAATAATATTATGTTTTAAAATGCTAATTTTATCCCTCTATGCCTTTGTACTATCTATCTTGTGTTTATAATATCCCAGCGTTAGGTGTTTATGCATTGGCTGTATTTCCTGATTTTTAGGTTTAAATAAATACAAATATTTACTTTTTTAATAACTTTTTTTCGATGTAAATTTATAAATCGACCACTGTTCAAATAGCTCATGCATATTATCCCAAATTTAGGGTAACCGATTTTCACATAAAGCTGGTATAGAAATGAATAATTGTCGAGGTTTTGTGTTCCGAGTAAACCGCAAAAATATTATTATAAATAAATAATAAAATAATGAACAGACACCTCTGAAAAGACATTCCATCTTCTTTTCTTTGATTTTGCGAACTACTTTTACATAGTTTAAAAATGCAAGACAGCATTATAACTGATAAAATTATTTAATAAATTTTGACAATTGCGTCGTTCATGCAATTTGATGCTTTCTTTAGAGTGACACGAGATTGTATTAGTTTTTTATTTTGTATTAATCGTGGTAGGCTTACGTCATTTTCGAACGACGTTATCTGCCTTTTATTCCATCTGAGATTGTGACGTATTAAATGAAGTTTAGGATTGTTATTTGAAATAACTGTTTCGTGATTTTTTTTATGAAAATAGCCGACAAAGGAGCTGACGTTCCACCTGATGGTAAGTGGCTATCGTCGTCCATGGACATCAGCAACACCAAAGGCATCACTAATGAGTTGCCAGCTAAGAAAGAGGGAAGAAAAAGAAGGAAAGAACTGGCTCTCAAGCCCTCAGCCGGAACACGACGGATCGTTTGGCGGCTGACTCATGCTCAAGGGTGGTAGCTATCCAGGAGAAGCCCATGGAGAAATAATAATAGTAATACAGGTATTAACTCTCTCGCACCGCTGAATCAATTTTGATGTGTTTGGGTATAGACATAGATTGTACGTTGGAGAAGGATTACTACTTTTTTTAAAGTCTGGGTACATATGTATGTAATGTGAAATACTGATGGATTAGCCATACAGCATCATAAAAACTATTTATTCAGTGTTACTTACTATGGGTTAAGCAGGAAACACAAACAGAAAAGAATATCATGAAATAATAATAATAAGTAAAAGCAATCGGCCAAGTGCGAGCTAGGGTTGTTGAACCTAACTTAACTATTAATTGAAACCTAACGTAGCTGTGTAACGAAAAGATAAATGGAATTAAGAAACAAACATAACTTTGCCGTTGAAAAACTGTCATCCCCATACATCGACATAGGCCCTGATCAAATTACCAAATTCTGCAAATAGGTGTAAAATCATGTTCTTTGTGATACCTACTTACAAAACAGTTTTCAGATTGTGTCTTTATCCTGTTATACCTAAGACATTTCTTCTAGCCGAGTGTCTTTTGATTGCGTTGACGACACAGAATATTGATCTTTTCACAGCTCCTAGGGATTGCAGACCTGAGTATTGGATATTAATTTTAATTTGTTACCTTCACGCGTTCCTACGAAAAAAGGTTTTGACAAACAGACAAACAGACGTTATGTGGTGTATTGACCTTTCATTGTAATGCGGTTCTAATGATCAATCATGCTGCTTTAAGAGTATGTTCTGTAAGTTAACTAAAGTACCTACTATTTTTGCCGAAGCGAAGCGAGGGCAACTGCTAGTTTATTATAAAGTCATCAGCTCAAACAGAATTACTTGAATTGGTAAAACTTATCTTAAAGTTTTTTGGTCCTTCAAGCAGAATTGCTCATAAAAACCCAATAAATTTTACAACTTACAAGACTTTGATTACTTAATTACAGAGACGCTCTCTCAATATTTTATTCAAAGAATATCTTTAACGAAAACGTTAGAATGAAAATTTATTGATTGTTTTATGGTTGTAAGATTAAGCATTAAGATGAAGGGAATGCTTTATTAAATCTTTTGTTGGCACAAGAATTTCCGCTGTAAGATGATTAAATTCTTATCACATAAAGGAGATTATGGCATTGTTTATAAGTAAGCAATTACAACCTCAATCATGGGATGCGACCTTACTGTATAGTAATAATTTAAACACTCCATGAATACTATATAACTATATAAGTAAGTAACATATTAAATTATTATTATGCTTATAGAGACATTCGTTGTTTTTTCTTTCAATTTAATCGGTTAATAAATAAAATAATATTCATAAGATGTCAGTTACAATTCGGTCCAAATATTATACTGGCAAACTTTTATACGTAGGTATCTTAGTTACCTACTTATTGTTTTAGTACATAGGTACAGTCAGCAAAAATAAAGTTTGCAGGGCATGATACAAGAACATTTCGTTGTGTAATAGTACACAATTGTATTATATCAATGTTTAATGCTACCTATATACGTAAGGTATGATTTAATATTGATAATATCACAAACATTCTGTATTAAACACAACGGAACGTTTTAATCATGCCCTGCACACTTAACTCTTTGGCTCACTGTACCACAAACTAAGGCAAAGAAATCCTGAAGCGAAGTGAGGGCGGTTACTGGTCATAAATAAAGTCAAAGATAGTCAAGGTCGCAATACGCCGCGCAATTCATTACGCGAACGGTATGGCCTCAGTATACCAGTCGGTATATATAAAAAACCATCGCGAAATTGCGCCGTAAACGTCCATAGTGTCAATTTGACGGACTATAAAGGCGCAGCGGGATGTGTGTGGCCATTAAATGCGCGTGTAATTATTTTTCTTTGCTTATTAGAGCATTTATAAAACCGGGCAGCTACGGACAATGTAGCTTTCATAACGAAGTAGTAAGTTTATCGATTATTACTCATTTACTACTTACGTAAACATATCCGTAATTTGAGAGAGAATTTTTTTCACTTGTCCAACTCCAACCGTTTAGCCAGCAGGGGGATGATACTTGCCTCTAACCAAATTAATACTTTAAAGCCAAATATTTCGCAAACTAATTCCAGAAATGGTCTTAGAAGATACAAAATATTTTTGGAAGACCTTTTCAAAGATACCCCACACTATAGGGTTCGCGAAGAATAAAAAAATCATCCTTACGTTACCTGTAGGGGAGGTACCCTGAAAAAAAATGTTTTTCAATATTTTATTCTACAATTCTGGAGTTTTAATAAGTATGAATCTGGCCGGATTTTACCTAATTTTTTTGTCTACCAGATATACGGATTTACTAAAGTCGGGTCACGAAGCAGGAAGAAATTCGTGCATTGACTTGTTATTACCTGTCTCTGTCACTCCCGCGTAAATATAATGCGTCTCACTCGCAAAGAACGGTGGCCATTGCACTGTGCGAGCGAGACTCGTTATATTTACGCGGGAGTGACAGAGACAGGTAATAACAAGTCCATGTACGAATTTCTTCCTGCTTCGTGTTCCGACTTTACATATACAATTATATTAAATCAATTATGCAGTTAGAAGCTTCGAGTCTTAATTTAAAGTGAATCCGCTGGTTTATTGGCTTCAAACACCGACACAAAAGAGGCTAAAAGTGACAGCGAAGCGTCGTTATAGCTTTATACTGGCCTTATAACTTATACGTTCTTGTGCTTATAACTATAATCATCTGAACGACCGCTAAGCAATCTTAATATATATAAATTACGTGTCACGTTGTTTGTCCGCGATGGACTCCTAAACTACTTAACCGATTTTAATCAAATTTGCACACCGTGTGCAGTTTGATCCAACTTGAAAGATAGGATAGCTTACATCTAAAAAAAAAAACACTTTTGACAGAACGAAGTCTGTCCGGGCAGCTAGTATACTGTAGATTACTGTAGCCTAGTTGGTAGCGACCCTGCCTGCGGAAAGAGGGATCCCGGGTTCGATTCCCGGCCGGATAAATATTTGTACTCGGGTCATGGGAGTTATTGTGATGTGTTATATGTGTCCCATGCTACCCATGTGCTACTGTTTTTTTCTCAACTGTATTCCGACGAAATGCGAATCCGACCTTTTGCGAATCCGACGAAGTGCGAACAATTCCGTGACACATGTAATATCCTACTGCGGGGTATGAGTGTGTTAGCGTTTATTATTATTATTATTTTCGTACTAATATCCTAGTAATATTACAAATGTGAAAGGTTGTGAAGATGTATGAAATGAAATGAAATGAAATGAAATGAAATGAAAATACTTTATTGCACACAAAAAAATATGGTACAAAAGGCGGGCTTAATGCTAACACAGCATTTTCTTCCAGCCATGTATGTATGTATGTTTGTACTCTTTCACCCAAAAACTACTGAGCGGATTTTCATGAAATTTAGTATACAGATAGATCATTATTTGAAACAGGATATGGGAGACTTATTATCCCGGAAAACGCGGGCAAAGCTTTAGTTTTTGAATATTTCTTTTTGGGTATTTGATTAAATTTACTTATATTTGATTTTCATAAGTTATATAATTATAGAATTAGTATTCGTAAAGTTATATATGTGTCGGTCCCCCTGATGGTAGTAGCCACTGTTAGGCATCAGCAACACCAAAGGCATCAGCCGACAAAGAAAATGTACATATTTTTCTTGCCCTCTACGTTCTTTAGAGGTAATGCCATTTGTCCAAAGGTTGTCTGAAAGTAATCACTGTCTAGACTAGACTCTAGCGATAAGACCGCCTTTTGTACTATTCCTCATAAATGCGGCTGATGTGACTGCGCTGCAACTGAAAAAATATCTAAAATACATCACTAGGGTAACTTTGGATTCTATTCAAACTGATGATTTGTTAAATCTTGTTGAATTAAATGAAGACAAATGAATGTCATTACTGCTGTCTAGCCACAATCCTGTTAGTTATTTTTAGGGTTCCGTAGCCAAATGGCAAAAAACGGAACCCTTATGGATTCGTCATGTCTGTCTGTCTGTCTGTCTGTCCGTCCGTCCGTATGTCAAAGCCACTTTTCTCCGAAACTATAAAAACTATACTGTTAAAACTTGGTAAGTAGATGTATTCTGTAAACTGCGTTAAGATTTTTACACAAAAATAGAAAAAAAACAATAAATTTTGGGGTTCCCCATACATAGAACTGAAACTCAAAAAAATTTTTTTCATCAAACTCATACGTGTGGGGTATATATGGATAGGTCTTCAAAAATGATATTGAGGTTTCTAATATCATTTTTTTCTAAACTGAATAGTTTGCGCGAGAGACACTTCCAAAGCGGTAAAATGTGTCCCCCCCCCCCTGTAACTTCTAAAATAAGAGAATGATAAAACTAAAAAAAATATATGATGTTCATTACCATGCAAAATTCCAACGAAAATTGATTTGAACGAGATCTAGTAAGTAGTTTTTTTTAATACGTCATAAATCGTAAACCGCAAAAAACATCGATCAAAGTTACAACGAACTTCAAAAACTTTTATATTATGTTACTTCCTGCTACGTAACCCTTCATGGGCGAGTCCGACTCGCACTTGGCCGCTTTTTACTCGTTCGTGCATACATAATATGTTATTCTTGATCATGGTATACTTATATGATATATGTATAAAAATAACCGACTTCAAAATAACTCAAAAACTACTCGTCAGATCTCGGTCAAATAAAGTGGGACCAAATGACAAGCACCAGCTTTCGATTAAAAAAGAATCATCAAAATCGGTTCATCCAGTCAAAAATTCTGAGGTAAAAACAAAAAAATACAGTCGAATTGAATACCTCCTCGTTTCGAAGTCTCTTAAAAACATCCATACATCAAACAGACTATTACAGCAATAATATTACTAGGATTCTTCACAAAATTTTTGTGCATGATATTAACACATTGGCTGCGGCAAGTAAAATCTTAAACCTTCGTCTGGTGCGGCGGCGGGCCAAATTGTGCCCCCAATGATTTTTTCACCAGTGCGTGGTAGGCCTTTTTCGACCCGTCAGCACAAGGTTAGATTAAATTGCTATAACTTTGCGAAAACATAATGTAGGTGAGCAGTTTTTGGACTGTTGGAACAACCTTGAACCCAACTTCTTTAGATTTGATTCGCCCCGGGATCTGCCGAACAGAAAATGAGTAATAAACCAGGGAAAGTGGCGGGTCGATATCGACCAGAACCGCACTAGAAAGTATTTTTAGTAGTGATGGGAAAGACAAAAATAAGGGGATATCGAAAATAAAACAGAATTATAGTAAAGAAATGAAAAATAGTTTATTTAATTATTTATTAATGAACGTCTTTAAAACATTTCGCACAAAGATTTTGTTTGCACATTCTGCAGTATGCTTTATTGTTCAAACCAATTTTCGTTCGAAGTTTGCATGGTAATGTACATCATATATTTTTTTTAGTTTTATCATTCTCTTATTTTAGAAGTTACGGGGGGGGGACACACATTTCACCACTTTGGAAGTGTCTCTCGCGCAAGCTATTCAGTTTAGAAAAAAATGATACATATTAGAAACCTCAATATCATTTTTGAAAAACTATTCATAGATACCCCACACGTATGGGTTTGATGAAAAAAAAATTTTTGAGTTTCAGTTCTAAGTATGGGGAACCCCCAAAATTTATTGTTTTTTTTTCTATTTTTGTGTGAAAATCTTAATGCGGTTCACAGAATACATCTACTTTCCAAGTTTCAACAGTATAGTTCCTATAGTTTCGGAAAAAAGTGGCTGTGACATACGGACGGACGGACAGACAGACAGACAGACAGACATGACGAATCTATAAGGGTTCCGTTTTTTGCCATTTGGCTACGGAACCCTAAAAAATATCTCCTGACTGCTGTCACTATCACTATCTGCACCGCGAATTAATTTATTTTCCAAAATATTTATCTTCCTTTTGTTGCCTGACATCGTGCCTTTAATTTTAAGAAATAAAAAAACGCGACGTACGTCAGTTACGATAGCTTGCCCAACACTAACTGGCGAGGCGGGCGCTCTGTGCGGTATCGGGCCGCCAAAAGCCTGTTGGGACGGCGGGCCACAATAGGCCCCCTCCCGCACCGAGTTGATATTTTTTACCGTCAGTGCGTGATAGGCCGATAAAGGCCTGCCGTGATGTTTTTATAGGAAACACCTACAATTTTGACCACAATCTCAAATATATATTTGTCTTTGTCGTATCTTTACAAACACCTGAGATAATCGTCCCGCACCAGCGAGAGGGACATAGTTTTCTTCGTCCGCACCAGCTGAAATTCCGCGGCAGGCTGAATTGGGCCTGTTCCGCAGTGAACGTGTTAAACTTAACTCATCGTGGACTGAACACATTTTTACTGTAATACGGGTACTCACGATACAATTATTTTATTTCATACGTCAACTACTGTCAAGAGTTTCTCCGCGCCAACGCAGTCTAGCCGTGACCACGATCCCTGCAACTGGGTCGAAATATCGGCGTATAAAATAAAATAATTATATCGTGAGTACCCGTATTACAGTAAAAAAATTTTGTGTTCTGGCTATCACCTATAACAGAGAAGTCTCAAAAAGCAATAGGTTACTGAGACTAGGAATATTATATTAAGTTTAGGAATTAGTCAAGCCAAGCCACGCTTGGAAACGACAAAGCAATGTTGTTAAGATAATTAAATATCCGCTTCATAGACCAAGCTTTTTAATTACTTGCGACTTAGGCGAAGCTTTTCAGTTTGCCAGGTGCGATATCAATTTTATTACGATTTTAAGGTAATTGGCGAGCTTGGCTAAGCGCGCGATGTCATTAGAATTTTAGATATCAACTTTACACGCCATAGCAATGTTGTTGTTTTTTTAACACATGTTATAAGTTGATGCTTAAGCTATAATTGTGATATTAAAACTTAGGGCACCTGCGACATGGCAAGCTTTACTTGAAATTTTAAAAATTTTAATGCCAAATAATTTTTATTGACATTAGAAATACCCACAGTATATGCCAAGCTTGGTAAATTCACCATAGACATAATACTACTAGACTAGGCAAGGTATCTGAGCATATGTAAGTGAAACCGTCACGCTGCGAAGAAAGGCAGGAGGTAAACCTATCCTTGTCTTACCAAGGTATCTGAGCATATGTAACTGAAACCGTCACGCTGCGAAGAAAGGCAGGAGGTAAACCTATCCTTGTCTTACTTAAGAGTTACGCGAGTCTCCTTGGTCTCTTTCTCTTTCTAATAGCGTGACGCAAAGAAGGCCCGCTTGTCTAGTCCAGTAGTAATATGTCTATTACGCCTCACTTGTGTGTCTCACACGCCAAAGCAATGTTAAAGAAAACAAGACATTGGCCAAGCTTGGGAAACTGACTATGTTTGTATACAGTTATACACCCACCTCAAAGTAATGACGCCTCAAACTCCTCGAGACGTAGTTTGAAAACTTAATTATACCTTACTTTTCTGAGAAGCTGAAGAACTTGCTACTTACCTGGAAAAATACAAATGAAAAGTTAATTACTCGCCGCGTCAAAGAAAACCGTAATGAGTGAGGTAAATGTTTAGTACTCTTGATATGGGTTTGTGGCTTTTAGAAACATTTTATATACAGGGTGTCCTGGATCGAGTTAGCTATATTTTGGGGACGATGGATAGACGCACATGTTGAAACTATAAGGGTTCTGTTTTGATTACGGAACCATAAAAATATAAAATAAAATGTTTTGCAGAATTTAACAAATCTTGTAATAATTTTTTTGTGAGTTTTTTTTTTATTTCGAAGTATTTTTAATCTGACACTACAGTGTAACCATACACTTTCAGTTTATTGGAAGTTTTTCGAGTACTTGCACAAAGAAGCACACAGAAAATTGAATTGGCCCTACCTATTAGGAGCAAGAGGGACAGTTTGGGAAGTCGTTTTAGTGGAGGATGAGATGTAGAATTCATCCCCAAAATATCGCTAACTGGATATCGGACACGCTGTATACCGAAACTCCTTTTGTCTGTCTGTCTGCTTGTCACAGCCTACTGCCTTCAATGTACGATAATTAAATTACTCCCAAGTAGACGTCACCCCGTATACAATATTGTCATAGCATAGTCAATATCATTTGTGCTTATTTACAAAATAATTATAGTTGACATATTTGCAAACTTCTCAGCTTAGGGAACGTTCCCAAACCACGTGACCCATTTTTTAGCATGTTTTACCCCCCTCCCCCCCCTCGGTGACCAACCGTGGTATATGAGAAGACCCCCCCCTCCCCCCCTAGTTTTCACGTGACAAATTTTTTTTTGCAGATAGTTAAAAAATATATAAATTAGTATCTATTGCAGAACTATAATAAAATAACCTTGAAAAGAGGGTTTCGTCCGTTGATTATGTATTTACCGTTATTTTCCTATTTTATTTATTGTTGTCGTTTTTTAAGACCATTGACTTATTTTTCCTCTAATATTTAAGTAAAGAACTCTGTATTTTTTTTAGTTCAAGCGTCAGTAGTTTCGGAGATAAGGGGTGGGGGGGATGGTCAATTTTTGGCTTTAATTTTCATTCGTTCTTGAATAATTTTAAAACTTTCCATTGTAGAACTATAACTAAAATATATTATTTGAGATCCTGACAACAAGCCCTTTTTACCGACTTCAAAAAAGGAGGGAGGTATTCAATTCGACTGTTTTTTATGTTTGTTACCTCAGCACTTTCGACTGGGTGAACCAATTTTGATGATTCTTTTTTTAGTCGAAAGCTGTTGCTTGTCATGTGGCCCCACATAAATAAAATTTCGATTATATTTGACATACCACACGAGATGGTTTGCAAAACAGTTCTTGTTTAATTTTGATCTCGTTAATTTTTTTTTTTTTAATTCAGTTGTTTACTTTATATACCTTCGTCTTTGAGTCACAAAAAAGTACATGAGTACCAAATTTCAACTCATTTGAACCAGTAGCACAATATATGACTGTGCCAGTAGTTTTGAAGTAAATTGGCTGTGAACGGCGACCGCCCAGACGCACGAGTGATCCTATACTGCCGTCCTCAAGCTAAAAGGCGGCTAAATGTCATGTGGTAAATTTTTACTTTATTAACAGTTTTGATATTTTTTTGACCTTTAGTAATATTTAAGTTCAAAAAAAATATATATCTTTTGAGTTTGACATAGTATGACAACATTAACAATTGTTTTATAGCGAATCACTAGCACGATTTCAAAATAATCCTGCGTTTTTTGGCTCTACCTCAAAAACTGTTTTTGTAACTTAACCGCCTTTTAGTTTGACGGCAGTATAGGGGTTTGGTTTTTCGCACGGAACCCTAAAAATAATAATTTTGTGACGACGTGAGTGATCCTATAACGGTTCGGTTTTTGATTTTATTCGTGTCGGAACCCTAATAATCAAAATTTTAGTAACAAAAAATAACAGACTTCAAAGTTACTCAAAAACTACTAGTCAGATCTCGTTCAAATTTATGTGCACCCACATGACAAGCACAAGCTTTTGATTAAAAAAAGAATCATCGAAATCGGTTGGCGTGATATTGAGTTATTCGTCCATTTGTCGCGCTCATACTTAATACAAATTTAAGACTTATATGGTTTTCTCATGGATGCCATTGTCAGATCTCAATAAAATTTATGTGGGACCACATGACAGGCACCAGCTTTCGATTAAAAAAGAATCATCAAGATCGGTTCGCCCAGTCCAAAGTTCTGAGGTAACAAACATAAAAAAACAGTCGAATTGAGAACCTCCTCCTTTTTTGAAGTCGGTTAAAAACAAGCTACATACTCCGAAATTACTGGACTAAAATGAGTTTAAATTTGGTGCTCAAATTCTTTTTTTGGGACCCAAAGACGAAGGTATTTAAACTGTATCGTGTCGTGTCACTTGTGTTGTGGCATGTCAAATGAAAGGGCTTGTTGTAAGGATCGCAAATATATTTTATTATTTGATAATTTCAAAATTATTCAAGAAGAAGGTAGTCGAGCGTTATGGTCTCTGACCAAAGCCATTCAATGCAATTTCTGTGCATCGTCATCGTCGCCAGAATCGCGATACCTTTAAAGTGCGGTGCTAGCTCAAAATTCGCGTTTTTTGGATTTTCTCTGAAAGTTTCATTCTCAGCCCTATGGCGTTTTGGAACAATGCAGAACAAACCTAGAACAACCTTCAAAATGTTTGTAACTTCAAAGTATGGCGCCAACTTCCTGTAGGTGAGTAAGTATAGCTCGAGAAAGCGGGAGATTCCCTTAGTGGATATTGACCACGTGACAAAAACCTAACCCCCCTCCCTCCCCCCTGTGACCAAGCGTGGTGTTTTGCAGACCCCCCTCCCCCCCCTAAATGTGTCACGTGGTTTGGGAATGTTCCCTTACCTGTGGGAAAATGATGTGACGTCATAACAACATGTCAACTTGTCGCGTGACATGTATTGATGATTTGGAGCGAAAATAACAACGAGTTTAAAATGTTAAACAAAAAAACTACTCTATTTTTTTTTTATTTTTACCCTAATACAATACTTCAATGTGAAAATGATCATAAGAATTTATTGGCAATTAAAAAAATCAGATTCAGGAAAAAGAAGATTCAGCCAAGTGGGATTGAGGCTTGAGCCCATACAGTTTCACCAGATAAAACTATTTCTTAATATTCTCTAAACAATTTTTGTACAATTTAGTAGCAAATATTATAAATAATATTAAGTGCAGAATTCCAGTGCAGAGCAAGCTCTATTCGTTTATCCCCGTTTCAGTTACAGCACCAAGCCGGAGAATAATAGCGCTGTCGGTTCTTAGTTGTGTTTAAAATATAAATCCTCGTAGCATCGCCATTTGTCACAACTTTAATTTATATTTCATTCAATTATTACATAGTTTTTGTCATTTTTAAACCGGGAAAGATTTTCAAAAAAAAAAATTCAAAAACAATATAAAAAATATAATATTAAAAAAATCAATATAATAAATATACTTATACTAAGTACTATAATAAACTTAGAGGAGGGTCATTAATAATTATTCATAACAGTTTGATTTTTAAGGAACGTAAAGACATAGTATCCCTCTCTATTGAACATAATATAGAACTTTCTTGTATAGAACTTGAAAAGGTGGTCGTGGTATGTGTATATAGACCACCTGCTGGCAGCTACCCATTGTTCGAATCCGCTATGGAGGATGTTCTAAAAATTGTATGTAAAAAAAATAAAAAAGTAGTTGTGTGTGGAGACTTTAATATTGATATATTAGTTACAACTTCTTGCTCAGTACGGTTCATTAATTTATTTAAATCATTTAATTTAGATTATGTATTTTTGGAACCTACAAGAATAACTCCATCTTCGGCTACTTGCTTAGATAACATTTTTTGTGATTGCACAATAATAAATAAGTCAATCTTAAATTGTATTAGTTCAGACCATAGCGGACAACTTGCCACCATTGAGTACCATCATGACCTTCCTAAACAGAATATAATTTGCAGGCCAATCACACAAAGAAGGATTAATACATTTAAAAAAAACATTGCGAATAAACTCCCGTCATTGAATATTAACCCAGATGACACACCTGACAATGCATACTCGACAGTTTTTAATTTAATAAAATGTGAATTTAATAATAATTTCAAACAAAAAAAAATTGAGTGTGATAATACCAAAACAAAATTCAGTGACTGGGCCACACCAGGAATATATAAAAGTAGAATAAAGCTTTTTGAATTATACGCAGAAAAATCAACCTCCACAGACCTGGAATTTTTAAATCGTGTTAGAATGTATTCTAAAACTTTTAAGTTAGTCTGTGCTAAAGCGAAATCTATCTACATTGCTGATAAAATAAAGAATTCTTCAAACAAAATTAAAGCAACCTGGAATGTTATTAATAAAGAAACAGGCAAAATAAAATCAAATAAGCATAGATATTCGCTAAAAATCAATAATGTAAATGTCACTTCTGATAGTGTGATTGCCACCGTATTCGAGGATTTTTTTTCTAAAATACCGCATGTGATTACAAAAAACTTAAATGCATGCCCCCAACTAGCTATGACCATCTTAGAATCATGTGTTGATAAAAGTAACAACTCATTTAACTTTAAACCCGTTACTTGTAATCAAATTATACAAAGTTTCAATTCGATAAATGTTAAAAAGTCAAGTGATATCTGGGGTCTTTCTACAGTTGTAGTTAAATCAATAATCAACTCAATTGCCCCCCACTTAAGTTTTATTTTTAATAAATGTGTTGAAGATGGTATTTTTCCCAATCTTATGAAACATGGGAAAATAATACCGGTTTTTAAATCTGGAGATAAAAACGACCCAACAAATTTTAGACCAATATCCATCTTACCAGCCCTCAGTAAAATTTTCGAAAAAATTATCTACAACCAACTACTATCGCATTTTTCTACAAACAAATTATTTCATATTAATCAGTTTGGTTTTTCAAAAGGGAAAAACACCACTGACGCAGGCATCGCACTTCTTAAACACATTTTTAATGCTTGGGAGGATAAGCATGATGCTATTGGTATATTCTGTGATCTCTCAAAGGCATTCGATTGTGTTGATCATAATATATTAATAAACAAACTTAGGCATTATGGTGTCTCAACACAATCAGTTAGTCTTATAAAATCTTATTTATCTGAACGTAGTCAAAAAGTAGTTATTAATGGAATAGAGTCACCTGGAGTGCACATGACCATGGGTGTGCCCCAGGGATCAATATTAGGACCACTGCTATTTTTAATATATATCAATGATATTCCTTATTTCACTAAGGACATGTGTGAAACGGTATTGTTTGCTGACGATACTTCTCTAATTTTTAAAGTAGATAGGAGGAAAAAATGTTATGACGACGTAAATAATACTGTTTCGCAAGTATTACACTGGTTTACATGTAATAACTTGATGTTAAACGCGAAAAAAACTAAATCTGTCAGATTTGCCTTACCTAATGTGAAACAGATCCCAGCTCAAATTGTCCTAAATAAGGAAGTATTAGAACTAGTAAATTCTACAACATTTCTCGGCATTACCATAGACTCTCGACTACAATGGGGTCCTCATATTGAAGCCTTGTCAGGGAGGCTCAGTTCCGCTGCTTATGCAGTTAAGAAAGTAAGGCTCTTAACTGATGTAGAAACAGCAAGATTAGTTTATTACAGCTACTTTCACAGTATAATGTCCTACGGTTTGTTGTTGTGGGGCTCAGCTGCAGATATTGAGTCAATCTTTGTATTACAGAAAAGAGCAGTTCGCGCTATTTACAACCTCAGGCCTAGGGACTCTCTTAGAGAACTCTTTAAAGAAATCAATATACTAACTGTTAGTTCACAATACATTTTGGAAAATATTATGTATGTTAAAAAATACTCCGATACTTTTCTTAAAAAGAGTGATGTTCACAATATTAACACAAGAAATAAGGCTAGACTGATTGTGCCTCGTTTTAGACTCAACAAAACTGGTGGCTCGTTCATGGGTAGATGTGTAAAAATCTACAATAAAATCCCGTTAGAATTAACAGAAATGCCATACTGTAAATTAAAAACTCATGTAAAAGGTATTCTCATGAAGAAAGCATATTACAAAGTTGATGAGTATTTAAATGACAAGACTGCTTGGACATGAGTTTTTTTTTTTTATTTTTATTAAATAATGTAATAAGTAGTAGTAAGTACTGTCTGTAACTGTGAGTAGGAAAAAAAATAATCCCGGGAGTTTCTTGCCGCTTCTTCTACCGGGACCACTCACGGTAGGGATTTGTTGAAGCGATGGCGTTGAGTGACTTTCGAAAAGTGTTTGTAACAAACCTACTTCGAATAAACTAATTTCATTTCATTTATAATAATATTTTTTTTTTCATAACGCGCGCTTTTAAAATTTTGTGTCATTTTTTGTGTCACCGTGTCCGTGTTACAAATCTTAAAGGAGAACCCCATCTTCCATAGAGACACCGGCCCAGATTAGACAAGAATGAAAATTGGTGGTCAATTAGATCATTGTAAAAACTTTAATTTCTCCAATTTTCACGTCTGCTAGCAATGGCCAACTAATGAAATCCTAAAATTTCCACCTAAATATGGTTATGTCACACTCATGTCACTCACAGCAATATATTATGCCTGTTACTATGGACTTACTACCTCAAACCAAACAGGTCTACTCTAATATTGACAGTATTAGGAATAATTATGATCATAAGACGCAGTAAAAATTAAAGTTACATATAAACACTAACAAAATACAACTACTTAAACAGTAGGTAATGGTTGAAACCAAGTAGGTGGGTGAATATTATTATTAATAAAAGCTATTTCATGTTTTAAAGGGATTTTATTAGTTATCATCACATCATAATATTATATTAATATTTCGTCTAGAAATTGTGCAGTAGGTATACGTATTGTATGGGTACTGCAACGTCTGCATCCTACTGTTCTTCTAGAGGTATATAGGGTACGTCATCCAGTGTTCAGAAAAAGGTCAGTCACAAAACAGGCGATCTCGGAGTCCAATATTCATGCAATATTTGTTTAAAAAACAACAACAACAAATCCAGACGTTATAGCGAAAACACATTCACCAAAACACTAGTACGAAAGCGAATGCAATAGAAAATTAAAATAACTGTGTGCGTTTCGATATGTTTCAATAGTAAATAGGACTGCAAATACGGTGAAAATATTAATTTAATAGTAAAAATACACAAAAGATGCAAGATTATTGACAATGGTGTTATTTATAATTGCTATGGTAACCAAAATGACATTAGATAGGTTAGATTACAACAGAGATCTTTGTTGTCAATCGATTCAAATGTCTCGAAATCGATGTCAAAATACTAGAATTGTCTTTTAATTAGCGTAACGATTTAATGGTAATTATAAATATATTACATAGTTTAGTTATACAATGAATAAGAAAACATGTAAAAAAGGAAAAAAGGAATTAATCTTGTACTTACAATGAATAATAAATAATTCATAAAATATATTATTAAGTTCCCTAATCGATATATGTAATCGATTTAATCGATTATAAAATCGTTTGTAATGAGGTAAATACTATGAAAACGTTTTTGTATTATTTTGTTCATTTAGCAAATGCAGATGAGGCTCAGATTTAAACGTGTTTATCTAGTAAATCAGACGAATTTTTTGGTATATAGTTTACTCTTGTCTTTTCTTATGCCTACCACAGAACACATATAATTCGTGGCCGGAAATCGGGGTTCTCCTTTCACTCTCATCATTTTTTTTCATTTATTTCATAACGCGCCTAAAGCAGTATAACTTCAAAAAATATAAAATATTTACTTAAAGGAGAACCCCATCTTCCATAGAGACACTGGCCCAGATTAGACAAGAATGAAAATTGGTGGGCAATTAGATCATTGTAAAAGCTTTAATTTCTCCAATTTTCACGTCTACTAGCAATGGCCAACTAATGAAATCCTAGAATTTCCACCTAAATATGGTTATGTCACACTCATGTCACACAGCAATATATTATGCCTGTTACTAGGGACTTACTACCTCAAACCAAACACCTACTCTAATATTGACAGTATTAGGAATAATTATGATCATAAGACGCAGTAAAAATTAAAGTTACATATAAACACTAACAAAATACAACTACTTAAACAGTAGGTAATGGTTGAAACCAAGTAGGTGGGTGAATATTATTATTAATAAAAGCTATTTCATGTTTTAAAGGGATTTTATTAGGTATCATCACATCATAATATTATATTAATATTTCGTCTAGAAATTGTGCAGTAGGTATACGTATTGTATGGGTACTGCAACGTCTGCATCCTACTGTTCTTCTAGAGGTGTATAGGGTACGTCATCCAGTGTTCAGAAAAAGGTCAGTCACAAAACAGGCGATCTCGGAGTCCAATATTCATGCAATATTTGTTTAAAAAACAAATCCAGAAGTTATAGCGAAAACACATTCACCAAAACACTAGTACGAAAGCGAATGCAATAGAAAATTAAAATAACTGTGCGTTTCGAGATGTTTCAATAGTAAATAGGACTGCAAATAATACGATGAAAATATTAATTTAATAGTAATAATACACAAAAGATGCAAGATTATTGACAATGGTGTTATTTATAATTGCTATGGTAACCAAAATGACATTAGATAGGTTAGATTACAACAGACATCTTTGTTGTCAATCGATTCAAATGTCTCGAAATCGATGTCAAAATACTAGAAATGTCTTTTAATTAGCGTAACGATTTAATGGTAATTATAAATATATTACATAGTTTAGTTATACAATGATTAAGAAAACATGTAAAAAAGGAAAAAAGGAATTAGTCTTGTACTTACAATGAATAATAAATAATTCATAAAATATATTATTAAGTTCCCTAATCGATATATGTAATCGATTTAATCGATTATAAAATCGTTTGTAATGAGGTAAATACTATGAAAACTTTTTTGTATTATTTTGTTCATTTAGCAAATGCAATTGAGGCTCAGATTTAAATGTGTTTATCTAGTAAATAAGACTAATTTTTTGGTATATAGTTTACTCTTGTCTTGTCTTATGCCTACCACAGAACACATATAATTCGTGGCCGGAAATCGGGGTTCTCCTTTTATCTACTTAGGTCAGTTTATGAACAATCGTTTTCGTTTCTACTAAACATTATTCAGACAATGTATTAGAGCCAATATTAGAGCATTTAGAGCAACGATGTGAGTGCAAGCACTATTCGTTATCCCATTCAGTTACAGAACCAAGCCCGAGAATAATAGCTTGGTTCTTAGTTGTATTTAAATGGGGTTTTTCTCGTGGTAAACCATCCTTGTACTTCGTAGCAGCGCCATTCGTCACAACTTTAATCTCCGAGCTCTATTACCAAAACGTTTTTGTGTATTTTTCATTTCTTTATCTCATTTCCTCATTTCTTTTTATAACCATATTTTTTAGCTCATTATTGTTATTATTTAATTCACAGTAACGGATATTGGGCAAGCTTTTAAATAATTATAGTTTTTTTGTTTGTATTCTGTATAACAAGCGTCTTCATTGAGTCACAATGAATTTTAAAAAAATCTGTAATTTGGATAGATTACAGTACAGAACCATAAAACACTTTATTGTTTACCGAATAAATCCTTCTTTGTATTTCCTAACTCTATAAATGTATTCAACTAAATTTTATCCAAAACAAATGGGTCTGCATCCCAAGAGCTGCCATTATTCAGAGAGAATGTATCTGCATGAATCCAAGATCTCCTGATCATCCAGTCAAGAGTGAACAATAAGAATAATAATAAATAATAATAAACCCTAACACACTCATACCCCCCGCAGTAGGTTATTACCTGTGTCGCGGGTGGCATGGACGGCACATACACACAATCACACCCATGGCCCGAGTACAAATATTTATCTGTCACATAAATATCTTCCCCGGCCGGGAATCGAACCCGGGACCCCTCGCTTCGCAGGTAGAGTCGCTACCAACTAGGCTACAGGGTCGTCAATCGTCCAGAATGAACGGATTTACAAACAATCACTCTGTAAATAGTATTCGGCATTACATTACAGAAATCTATTGTTATTAAGTTAATATTAGGCTACTTTGTAACAATACTTACACGACAAAAATTTGTGTGATGGAATTTACTATCATACCGCGGATTGTTGCAAAGTAGATTAACAAATACCAACTTCACTCACTCTAATTGACAGGCAGAACACATCAGTCCTCATCGTATAGATTATAAGGCCGGGTTTTCATCAATTTAACGGAACCCAAATAACAGTAATACCTTATTCTATAAGAAACTCTTTTGACGTGAAAACCAATTACAGTGACTTCCATCGCGGAAGGAATGGCTTCCTGAATTACCTGTTCAATCTTATATCTTCCGATAGAAACCAAGTCAGCTGTCACAAAATATATTTCTTAGTAAACATTTGTAGTAAATTTTCGCACATGTCGACAGACCAGGGTGATGTTAGGCTAGAAGACATTAATCTTAATCTTAATAATATATATAAATTACGTGTTGCGTTGTTTGTCCGCGATGGACTTAACCGATTTTAATCAAAGCACACCATGTGCAGTTTGATCCAACTGAAAAGATAGGATAGCTTACATCTCAAAATAAAAATAAAAACTTTTGACAGAACGAAGTCTGTCCGGGCAGCTAGTAAATTATTATAATTTACCTGGTAAAAAAGTTATTATTAAAACATTAATATTGCTTTTGCATTATTATTATTACCCTTATGCTT
This sequence comes from Thymelicus sylvestris, assembly GCA_911387775.1. Lineage (NCBI taxonomy): Eukaryota > Metazoa > Arthropoda > Insecta > Lepidoptera > Hesperiidae > Thymelicus > Thymelicus sylvestris. Next base: position 8,542,637 of record OU426909.1, on the reverse strand, counting down.
GTATTAGCCACTTTTTTTTTTTTTTGGCCGGCGACGCTTTGGTGACACTAATTACCTACTCAAATACGAGAGATAATGTTTCATGCGCCTTATACTTAGACAATCAGCTCAACGGCGCCCCTCTACCAGCCCTCTAGCGCCCTTCACCAGCTCGTTTGCCGACTATTTATGCCAAGAAAAGTAACACATTTCGGAGGCCTTTGGGTAACATTAAAATTGCAGTAGTAATTAAAATACTCGTAGCACTATCGATAGTCTATCAATGTTTAACGTACACTAGAAATAACCGGAACCTGATGGTAAATGGCTATCGTTGCCCATGGACATCAGCAACACCAAAGACATCATTGATGCGTTGCCGGCCAAAAAAGAGAGAAGAAAAAGGAATGAACATTATAATAATATATTATACTAATTCCAATTTGCATGATAAATTGCGCTAACTTTTCAAAATCTCTTTCTTTTGACTTAAAGATTTTTTTATTTTATTTTATTTTATTATTTTCGGAAAGCATACAGTGATCTTAATATATTACAATTATTACTTTACGAGTTTATAACTAATAACACCTTTTAGCTAACTAAAAGATAACCTACAATTATTTCTTAGAATAAAACTTCTTCATTGAGCAGTTAATTAACCTTAATCTTCTCGAATGAACTTTCTCAACCCATTTATCCCCCTTTTCAAATATCAAAATGATAGAAATGTAATATTCTCCAATTTACATTAATTTACGCACCAAGGATCGTGGTTAACCGAGACTGTTATTGCGAAGTTAGTAATTACCAGTTAAAACCGGATTCAGCTTGTAGCCAGTTCTCGCTGAAACTGAATTGAATTGAGATTCATCATAAAATCATCACTGTTTTCGAGAATTAAGTACGTACTCTTTCCATGAGTATTTTTAACCGACTTCAAAAAAGGAGGAGGTTCTCAATTCGACTGTATTTTTTTTTTTTTTTTATGTTTGTTACCTCAGAACTTTGGACTGGGCGAACCGATTTTGATGATTCTTTTTTTAATCGAAAGCTGGTGGCTGTCATGTGGTCCCACATAAATTTTATTGAGATCTGACAATGGCATCCATGAGAAAACCTCATAAGTCGTAAATTTTGGTTAAGATGTGCGCGACAAATTGACGAATAACTCATTATCACGCCAACCGATTTCGATGATTCTTTTTTAATCGAAAGCAGGCGCTTGTCATATGGTCTCACATAAATTTGAACGAGATCTGACAACTATATAGTTTTTGAGACTTTGAAGTCGGTTATTTTTTGTTAGTAAAATTTAGATTATTTATCTGAATGAACATTTAAGATCTATAATGTTTTAATGTTAGTAAGCTGCACTTAAATTATAAATACTTACTTATAATAAAACTGTGATAACTAAGACTCTTTAGTGTGAGTTCTAGGTAGTTGCATTTTAATTTTTGATGTTATATTTTTGTTACTTCATTTGAAATAAAGTTTTGAAAATATTTGTTTAAACTTTTCATACATTTCATGTTGCAAAGTAAAGAAGAGTGCATGTAAAAAAGTCTTAGGGTGTGTTGCACCATGTAACTATAACAATAACCATGCCGTCAAATCCCCGGTTAAGCAACATTTGCGTTGCACCATTTTAGCCACGGTTGTAATGACGTCATAACTTAACGCTAACTTTAACTGATCGATTTTGGCCGGTTATTGCTATTGTTATTGTCAAATGAACTGTCAACTTCACATTCAGCTACAAATTGTTTGGAAAATATTATTATATTTAGTCTAAAACCTTATTATGGCTTTAATTCGTGATATTCTGTAGGAATCCAGTTCTTCTGATGACGACAGTGATAACAACGTACCCGAATTTCAAGAGAAAAAAAGTATATCAACTTCGAATTGATCGATTTCGAAAATGGGATGATCTTGAATTTTTGGTCAGATTTCGGATTTCCAAGGGCTTTACTAGGGCGCTGGCTGCTCATTTAGGACCCTTGCTGAAAAGTAGGACCATGAAGTAAGTACCCATCTATTATATGTAGTTACTAATACAGTACTCAATCTTATAATAATAACTAACCTATTGTGATGTGTGAAAACTTAATATAGATATTAGTTGTACAATTGCTGCTGCTTATTGGCCTATTATAATAATAATAATATTTATTTTTTTCAGGAATTTCACAATTACTCCTGAGCAACAAATAGTAATGGCCCTAGAATTCTATGCATGTGGCTCATTCCAACGTTACATCGGGGATGCTGCAGGTGTCCATAAATCGAGTGTGTGTCGGTTAATACATGAAGATAATACATGGAGAAATAATAATAATAATAATGGTATTCATTAACAATTAAAATCAATATTACCAATATAATCCCTCGAGGGGCCCAACCACCAGCGGGCCAGATGTATTTAGTATGAATATTATTTAATAAACACAATTTTGTAAAAAATAAATCTTTTATTTGCAAACTTTTCTACAAAACCCTAATATAAAAATTCCTTATTTGCACTTGTCCCATTTTTTTGTCTTGAAGAATATCAATTTGTAGTTGAAGTTTCATTAATTCAAAGCTAATGTTTTTCTTCATTGTGTCTCATAAGCTGCTCGCGAAGTTATTTTTGTTGGCTGATGGCCACAATCACAACTTAACGGGCGCGTTCCACTAGACGCTCACAACGATCAAAATATCATACTTTGATCGTTGTGAGCGTTGTGAGCGTCTAGTGGAACGCGGCCAACATCACAATCTTATGTCGTAGAGCCGAAACGCCAGAAAGGCTGACACTGCTGACAGCTAGTATTTTGTGTTGCCATATCAAAATATTTTACCCATACATTTTTAAGGAAAAATATGGAACCTTAAATTTGCAACCCTATTAACTTTGACAATCACGAACAATTTCACGGTGCAACACACAATTGTTAAATATTATTGTCACCGTTATTGTTACCGCTAAAGTTAACTTTGACGAAAACTATAACAGAGCCTACGGTGCAATCCACCCTAAAGTGCTTAACTCAAAACTATATTCGCTCACCCAATAATACAACGGCACATCTACGTTAGTCTTATTTACAGAAACGAGAATCAAAAAATTTATAAAAATGTTTAAAATTAATTTATGGGTTCTTTTTTACGTTTTTTACAGATTGTATGGGTTTGGTTACTAGTATAGACATTACTACATATTTACCACTATGTAGATTATGCACTTTTAACCACGTATACCATATACCAATTTCGCATTTTTTTGCAGATGTGCCATTATATTAAGTACTAGGTGAGCGATATGGTACCAACTCGCAAGCGTGGTTTATGAAAGCTAGGATAGTGAAACTGGCTTATAAAAGCTAGGGAACCTGAATGTTCAGTATAAATTCAGTCTATTTATATGATAAAGCGAATAACATTACAGACTTCTCCTAGGTCTCAAGTATAGAAGCTTTGTCAAGTAAACATGTTTGATAGTAACCAAGCTGTATATTAATCATGAAACTCTAATATGTTTTGGGAATAAGTTCTATATAATCTGAATTTTACCAGGAAAAAAATAACCGACTTCATAATAACTCAAAAACTACTCATCAGTTCTAGCTCTTTATGTGGGACCACATGACAAGCACCAGCTTTCGATTAAAAAAAGAATCAACAAAATCGGTTCAGTCGAAAGTTCTGAGGTAACAAACATAGAAAAATACAGTCGAATTGAATACCTCCTCCTTTTTTGAAGTCGGTTAAAAATAGAGATTGATAATCAACAAAGACCACTATTAATCATCACTAAATAGTAAGTAAGTATCCAATAAAGTCGCTGTTAAAATGATATAAGCGTAATTCTGTTGGGCTTAAAACTTTATTATGTTATTATTTTTGAATGTTTGAACCCTGCAGAGCAATAGGTCTGTTTAAACAATAACTTTATACATAATAAGTACTTATAAAAGTAAAACTATATAGAAATCTGTGTCAGATATGCAAATTAAAGCCCAAATACGTAGTAAGTAGAAGTTATTTGACTTAAAAAAAGGTAGAAGGAAAATAGACCCGAACTTCCGCTGTACAATACTGCAACCGAAATCGGACTACAGTCGAAATTGTTCCTTCATTCTACGGTAATAGGATTTAAATTGGTTTGGTGATGTTGAAGATATTTTTAGTGTTAATCGCTTGTTACGACTACTACTAACATTAAATAAAACAGCTAAAGATAATAAGAAGCTAGGGCCATCTATTCAGTGCTTTCATACTCTCTCCATGGTAGCGTTTAACGTTTAAAGCAATTTTGTTGCAAGTCGCATAAGAAGTATAACTTCAAAAGTATAACTTCAATAACTTCAAAAAGTTAGATATTATGTTGCTTTAAGTTTACATTAGAAAGTTAACAAAGAGATCGGACCTCATACTACAGCTATCTGAGAGCACCTATAAATATTTGACAACTAAATGACAATTTGAAAAAAGAAATCAAAAAGACAAAAGACAAATTGTCGTTTTTATATAGTATTGTCCGTTACTTATCTCTATCCTTTATATCTTACCCTTTCTAACTTTATTTAAAAGGTGACAAACATGTGAATAAATAATAAAATAATATTCAATAACATGTTTTCTTTAAAAAAGAAATCTTCGTGCAATGTAAAATCATTTGAAGAACAGTTAAATTTTAATCACGCGCGATCCATTTCATGCTTAGAATCCCGGCGCTATAACGCCTTTCCCAGGTCGACTTTTTGCCTGCCCTGATAAAGAACCCGTCGAGCTTAATCTCACGACGTTTTTATTTCTTGCCCTTAAGTTATCGTGCTTCTTTTAGGGTTCCGTAAACCAATGTAAAATTCAAAAATAAGTTTACTTATAAAGCTATGTATCATAATATCACTGATACACCTTATGCACGTCATTTTTAATCTACTCGTATCACCATTTCAGAAATATGCTTTGTCATGAGCATGAGCCTTTGCTCATATATATGACACCTTTGTGTCATGGAGGAGAAGAAATGGCAAAAGAAACTCCTTAGCAATGTAGAAATGTAAATCTGACCTTAAAAAATAATAATGTAACTAGAAGACAAACCAGCAGATGAGCTTCCTGACAATGAATGGTCTCTGTCACCCTTGGATACCAGAAACACCAAAGACCATCCCCGGATCTAGGGAGGGCAAACCGGGGGCACCCGCCCCGGGCGGCAGTTTCAGGGGGCGCCAAAATCATAATATATCTACTAATTATTATAGTTTAAAAAGCAGTGATAGCCTAGTGGTTAGAACATTGGTCTCTCGAACGGAGGGTCCCGAGTTCAAATCCTGGCACGCACCTCTGATTTTCAAATATTATGTGCGTATTAGAAGTTAATTATCACTTGCTTCGGTGAAGGAAAACATCGTGAGGAAACCTGTACACCGGAGAGTTCTCCGTAAAGTTCTCAAAGGTGTGTGAAGTCTACCAATCCACACTTGGCCAGCGTGGTAGACAATGGCCTATACCCCTCACATTGTGAGAGGAGACCCCGAGCCCAGCAGTGGGACAATTATGGGTTGTTGCTTTGCTTTGCTTTTTATTATAGTATGATTAAAAATAAAAAAACTTGCTCCACAAAGCGCCAAGCATAAAGTTTTATTAAAGGGTTCTTATTGTCTTATTCACGAAAAATGCCAACCATTACAACATTTCTGAATTTTTTGAGTACCTAATCTAAAACGTTGGAAAGAGGGGCACCACTAGCAAGTTTCTGCCCCGATTTGAAAAATCGTAGATCCGGGACTGCCAAAGACACCAGAAGAAGAAGAGAAAAGACAGAAAGTACTGCCTGTCAATAATTGATTCATTATAACTTTCTTTTGTAAAGGAAACTATCATGAAGTGTAATTTACCTGCCCATCTAAGACTAGCGTTCTACCTGCGGCTTTGGCCGGCTGGCCGCGCTTTCCGGGAAAATAAGCCCTCTTTATCTTATTCCAGATCATGGTATACCATGATAATAAATAAACAATAAATAAACGCTTACACACTCATTCCCCCGCAGTAGGGTTTTACCTGTGTCGTGGGTGGCATGGACGACACATTATTATAACACATCACAATAACACCCATGACTCGAGTACAATATTTATCTGTCACATAAATATCTGCCGCGGCCGGGAATCGAACCAGGTTCCCCTCGCTTTGCAGGCAGGGTCGCTAGCATCTAGGCTACAAGTTCGTTTATTATACGTTATATAAGTTATAAAAATATAAATCATTTTGCAGAATAACGTCTGCCAGGTCAGCCTGTTTTTAATAAATGTACTATTTTTGACGAAAATTTACTCTCACTTCGAATTTTATATTTTTCAACTACATTCCCACAAGGTAAGAATTAAATAATGTGAGGGTTGAAAATGCGAGAATTTTATAACCTACGCGGGACTGGATTTAGTAGTTACGCGAGTAATAAAACAGTTTTACAATAGGTTTCTAATAAAATTTATATTGATTATTACATTTACTTAATCTACTCTATAATAACTGTTTATTGATATCATAAAAAATAACTTTCTTAGTTTGGGTGATCATATTTTTTATGAACGTATTTTTTCCTTATCACATATAAATACTGGTCCCACTATCCCACTGCTGGGTTCGGGTCTCCTTTCAATGTGAGAGGTACAGGCCATAGTCCACCACACTGGCCAAATGCGGATTGGCAGACTTCATATACAGTTGCGAACATTACGAGTATAGAGCAATTCCTACTAATAGACTAATAGTTTTGATGTTTGTTACTCATTTACGATAAAACTACTGATCAGATTTTTACGAAATTTGTCACATAGGTAGACTGGAACGTTTGCACACGTCTGGAACAAGATATAGCTTACTTATTATACCAGAAAACGTGGACAAAGCCGCACGTAGAGCACTAGTTTTCATATAGGTATGTAACGATTATAAGTCCTTCAAGTTTACTTAAGGCGATTTGTCAAAGTAAGTGCGGGAACTCCCCAAGGCCCTTTGATTACTTCAATTTCAAGTAGAATTTAAACGATTGCTCCTAAAACCTTCATTTGTAGAATTTCCAATTTGTTGAGAGAAAACATTTTCTTTCTGTTTTTTTATCCTCCTTTATTTTGTCTCCTCGCAGTTTATCTACAATTGAGAAAATAAAAAAGTATGCAAGCTTGTGAGTGCCTGTAGATGTAAGAACAGAATATAAGAGTGTATTTATCAGCTGTATTATTGAATATACATATCGCACCTTTGGTGATACAAGGGGTCAACTGTACTTTTGTAATTTTACAGGAGAGCCATTTTAAAGTTTTTTTTTTGCATTCCGAGTCGTATTATTCGTCTTTGTATTGCTTCAAAGTGTTTGTTCTTTGCATGAGATACGACCCATTTGTGAATATGGCCATGTACTTTGCAGGTGTAAAATATTTTTTTGTTTAATTTTTGTAATTTTACGATTTTTTGTAAGATGTGCCCTTGTACCACCAAAGGTGCGACATGTATAACATAGAATGTCGTTCTAAGCGCTGGGTGTCAGTGACAGCCCTACAGTTGTTCGTTTTTAGAGGTTTTAAAGTGACACGATATTGGCAAACTTATTTTTTTAAGGATAGTCACTTTTGAAAGTTTAAATGAAAGCTAACTAAAGGGTCTCGTTCTATCCTGATCAAGGACGACGCGGGGCCCTGACACAGAAGTTAAAACTACTTGCAAAGTTTCGTCTGGAAATAGTTCTTCTAATGCGACTCTAAGCTGGATTTCTGGAAACTTCGCGGTTCGCCTAGCTGTGTGTAAAATGTACAAACAAACAAACAATGTTTATCTTTGTCATTTACAGACCTCAATCGTGTGATATCGAGGTCGTGGACCATGGATTGTGACGTTACGTCGGTTTTATTACAAAATCTTGTTTATAACCTTTTAGCAGTAGGAAATATGAAAATATCGCTTCTTATCGACAAGCTTTTGCTTCGGATTTCAGCTCGATATAACAGTAATAATAACCTGGAATCTCTAAAGTCGTAAGACCTTCATTATGGTTCTTTGTATTAAATTAATATGAAAATAACGCGTCTTATTAACATGCTTTTGCATGGGATTTCAGCTCGATGTTACAGTAATAATAACCTGGAATCTCGTAAGAAAGAACCATTACTTTAAGTTGTCTCAAAAGTCGCATAAAACTCGTGTCTGGGTCGTAACTTATTCAAAATCAAAAGTCACAAGAATTGTGTTTATTTGAATAATCTAGATTTCTCTAGCGACCTGTAGCCGAGTCAATAGCGACCCGACCTGCGAAGCGAGGGGTCCCGGGTTCGATTAACGGCCGGGCCAGATATTTATGTGACAGATAAATATTTGTACTCGGGCCATGGGTGTGATTGCGATGTGTTATGTGTCGTCCATGCCACGCGAGACACAGGTAATAACCTACTGCGGGGGTATGAGTGTGTTAGCGTTTATTTATTTATTCTCTAAATCTATCCAATAATGTTCACTTATTTTAGAAATCCATATATAATATTTGGCTTAGCTTTACCACCCGATCTCCCAAAACCACAAAGCAAATTACTGAAAATGTACTTATATAGTTTATGTACTGAATAGATGTACCAGTGCCTACATAATGTTTATTTAGAGATAAATCAAAACATATTGTATTGTTTTTTAAACATTTTAGAGCATAAATAGGATGCTTTCATCCACTTTGAGAAGCACTGGCTTACTGCTACCTATGCTAAGCCTTAGCATAGGTATTAGGTATCCGGTATCCCTTATTTCGGATATTCGTGTATTTTACCTGTGTCGCTACAAACGCTGAGTCAGAGGTTCGTAACGTTATTATCCTCGTGGACAGAGGCAATTTGGCAATTTATGAGGGTAAGTTTTCGTTCACGAACCCTGATCCTATCGAATCTGTACTTAAATAAATTGCTATTATATCTATATAGTTTAGCTGGAAAATATATTTTTAACGCTAATGAACTCATACTCGCGTAATAAGTTTGTTGGGTAGGAGTATGTCCAAACACATACCTACAATAACGAAAGATCACATTTCGAAATATGATCTATGCTACGTGACTTACTTAAAACAATTACTTATTTGTTTCAGATCTACAGGAATAAATGCATTCGAAACAATTATATCTAAAAACACTCTTGCGTGAGTCGGAGTTTAGTGAGATTATGTTTTTCTTACTAATAGAAATAAGAATAGTTTTGTTTGTTTTATTTCATCGAAACGCAAATAAAAGAAAAAAAAATTTAAAGAATCTTTAATTTAATCTCGTCGAAACATTTTCGTTTACAAATTAGTATCTAAATGTATTGAGGGCAAAATAAAAAAACGGCCAAAAATGGGCAATGTTTTTCATATTTTATACATAAATCACGATAGTAGGTAAAGGTCGGGTTAATAGATTCAAAGTAATTGGATTCCATTAAAGGTTGTAGGTACTCGTATTAAACGCAGACGCAAAAAGACGGGTGTTGTAAATTTGACGTGTCTACTGTCTGTGTGTTTGTATGTGGCATCGTAGTTCCTAGAATCCTAGACGAATGTTTGAATGAATGAAATATTTTTTGTTTGAAATCTTAGAAGATTGTGATCAATTAGAGAAATGAAACAGGGTTTTTTAATCTGTGGTGATTTAACAATTTAAAGCAAAAGACTAACCATTTAAAATAACAAATGACACACTTTACACCTAAAAATTCATCTTAATAAAGTTCAAACTAGCTTTAAGATTACACAGTATGGTCTCATGGATTGAATCCTTTATCAAGTTAAACTAAATAAATAGAGATAGCCGTTATAAAATCTCTTTACTGACGGAGCTGTACCGGTGCCGTCAAAAGCGGTGCGTTACGATGGCCGAACTACTTATATACCATTCGAATTAAAAACTATGCTACAATACATAGTGTACTAAATATGTTTCAAGATAAAAATAAATCGGGGTACTCCGGGACGGGGGCCTCGGAGACCAGGGTACTCAGGAAGCGAGGTACAACTTTCAAGTTCGAAAAATTGGTAAAAACTGCTCTAACTAAATATCCTTAAATATTAGTTTCAAAGCAAATTAAACACCATAATCTTAGTTTTTTCACGACTGTCTATTTTTTTTATCGCCTACTACAAAATATCTGATACATTAACATTTTTATAAGGCCTATTCTGTATTAAATGTATGTGACCTGGTTATCTTGACATCAGAATCGTTGAGCAATATCTCCCAAAATGTTTACCTGGCTTTAGTAAAGCAAAAAGTTTTATGGCACAATTTTCGATAAATACAACATAATATTATGTACGTAGCATAAAACAGCATTAATATAATCAAAATTAAAATGATTTTATAGCTAACCCATCAACGCTATTAACGCTATTACAACATCAACGCTATTACAGCAATCCACGCTATTACAATGGATGTTCATAATAATTCAATCCAGTTTAGTGAGGATCGTAATAACGTAAGAAAATTGGTACAATTTGTTATTACCACAGAAGAAATAATAGTACTTATAAATAAGTAGTATTACTCTAAGCTAGAATGGTAGGTACTCGTGGTATAGCCGTTGTTACGTCCACGTCGTAAAGATTTCGTAAAACAACCGACCGCGTAATTTGACTATTTTTATTCCTTTGTCCTTTGACCGACGCGACGTAAAAGTTGATAAGATGTTTATGTTATGGAAATATTTGGAGAAATTTTCTTAACTATGTAGGTACATAGTTTCAATACTTTGGCGATTCATTGTAGGAGCGTCTTGGGTTATTTGTCCGTTTGTCTGTTTGGCTGTATGTTAGTTCCGGCTAATCTCAGAACCGGTTCGATCGTAATTTCAGTAACGTATTGTACTACGCTTAGTTTGTTTTATTCAATCGGTTCATCTATAAAAAATACCATTCACCATTCATCCACGCCAGCTCAATTCATACCTAACCATTTTTTTGTAACGTGAATAAACCACGTAGCATAAGTTTTTAAATTATGTGTCCAGCGAGAGGCAACCCAAGCTATCCTCAGTTAAATTATACCTGAGGGCGCGACTTTACCAAACTGTATATGTAACTATATAACTGTCATGTTGTGCGAGTTGTACACATGTGCCGATGGGTCCAGTCTAGAACAAGAACTTTACTTATACCTACAACTGGACGTCAAGCTTCGAAGAAGTACCTGAAGACGGATCACGTGACATTGGATGAACAATTTCGACCAATCATAGGCCTGATTGACTTTGACCTCAAGACTCGTAGGCACTAGTAGTAGGTATGTCGATGTGTAACTTCGACAAATGATAGGGCGCAAATCATTCAATGTCACGAGATCCTTCTTCAAGTACCTACCTCTTCGAAACTAGCAGTCTACTATTTTATTTTCTTGGTCAGAAATAGAGAACCGCACAATATAACTTAGAGAACATACATAGTTTTTAATGGCCATAGATCCAAAATGTAAACAACGTCATCTAGTTTCAAAATTTACAAACTTCTGATGACTTTCATGTGTTCCCTTTCTTTCCTTTCTTTACGGAGTTGACGATCCTGATTTAATTGGCGAGGTTTTTTCAAACTTTTGGGTTTACTAACATCAAAAGCAAAAAACCGAACACTCATAGGATTACTTGTCCATCTGTCTGTCAAACCCCTTTTCTCAGGAACTCCGAGGCATCAAGTTAAAATTATACCTACAATAGGTACTCAGGTTCAAAATCAAAAGCGAAAATAAAGGTATAACATTTTTGTTTTCATCATCATCGTTTACTTTCTAGAACGGATAATAACATTGCTAATTATGGCACTTTTTGTGTTTTTTATCTGTTCATACATTGGCCAAAAAGCATTCCCTACATACTACAGGGACTCGTACAGTTCAGCTGATTTATCTACAGCGATAAGATTATTGTTCCATGGCAAACAGAGGAACGTTAAATGTTGAAATGCCTTGCAGACTTAGCAATAGGGTTCATTTTCGGAAACGCTAAAAGCTGAATCCAAACGGCCCTTTTATGACTAATGTCTGTAAATATACATAAAATTTGAGCATACCGCTCAAACGGCGGCATATGATTTTTTCACCGACGCGAGCGCGCTGAATATTTTCACGTCACAAAGTGTTTTACGACTTTTGGCAGCCGTAAATATTGTGGGTTTTGGAATGTCTGCCAGTATCACGCTTTGTTTACCATGCTTTAGTTACTTTTTACAGTGTTTTGATTATGCCTGACATAGGAATTTTTATCATCATTCATCAGTTAGGTACATAATAATGCGCTTATTTTACTTACTAACACACGACGCACAAGCTAAACCAGTGGACCTAAAATCATGAAATTATGTACAGAAAGATAAGAAAGGAATATCTAAAATTAATCCCCTAAAGGGGTATTTATTCCAGAGGCCCAATAATATTAAATTATTGGGTTTCTGGACTTTCTGAAATTAAGACTCAATTTACTCATATTAAGACAGTACCTGACATAGCATAGACCCAGATCAACTTTCCGTAAACAGATCACATTTCTGATATCGTTTATTTGAATCGACCTGTCGTCTGATATGTCGTAATTACATTCAAAATTCGAACATCTTGTACACTAAAATAGTAAGACCGGAAGCACGACCCATCATTGGTCTGTGTCATAAATCGGAGTTCGGACAATGAGCGTTTAAGAATTATTGGCACTTCTTCATTTATTTGACGACACGACACTATTAACGCTGCCACACTGCAGTTATGAAATGTTTTCATACCGGAAACGACAGTGGAGGCATATTTATATGAATTTGTACTGACGCTGTCTCATTGGACAACGACGACACGATAATATCGTTATCGTCGACAGCAAGATTAACACTGGTGTGGTGTCGTGACGACAGTTATAATAAGTATGTGTATTCAGAGCCAGCGTTAGGGGAGGGGCGCGGTGCGGCGACGGCCTAGGGCGCCAAATTTGGAGGGGCGCCACAAAAAAAGGAAATATAAAATTCTCAATAAACGTTCCCATTGCAAGCAATGAGCCAAGGCTCAGCAAAAAAATTTTCGAGCAAAAAAAAAAGCTCGATTTTTATTTTCTTATGTAGGCGCCACAATATTCTTACCCTGGGGTGTCAGTGGCTCGGTGGCACTGTGTGTATTGTCATGAAAGCTTTCATGTGTGCGTGTGTTTGCAATACATAAATTATATAAGATGTCGTTATCATGTCGACGCTTGAAAAGCAAAAATTACCAAGCGACATGTTGGGCGATATTGAGTTATATACGTCACTGAAATCAGCAAAAAATTCTGCGTCGATTGATCATAATGATCTATTGATGCTAGGAAGAGTTTTGTTGTCGCTTGGTAACTTAAAAACAATTTCAAAGATTTATTTTTCTAAAAAAAAACTTTAAAATGCTCTAGTGTAAAGTTGCCGACATGTCGCTTGGTATTTTTTGCCTTTCAAGCGTCGGTGTCACCCAATGAAGAAGCAGCCAGATCCGTAATGGCCAGGTTTCATCACTGACGGCTTGCGCCATCCATCAATTACGCGGTAATGCTACCACGCCCATGTGACAGCCTATTTCCTCGACTGCTGGTCTACCACATTAGTGCTGACTCTAATTGATAACTCTCCATCCTTTTTCGTTAATAGGTTCTTAATCGATCTCGGTTGTTAATTAAAAGTCATTCGTTTAGTTGTGTTTGTACTTTGACTTTGCCAGCAAATCAAAGGACTCTGGATTTAATTCCCGGTCGGGGTTTATATTTATCCATACTATCCATATACATACTTTCATACTCATCCATATTTCATACCAATTTTATAAATGCGATATAGTTAGTGTTTGTTTGTTTGTCCCTCTTGCACGTCGTAACGGAGCGATGATATGGTATGATTTGTGTAGTGAATTATATTGTAATAACTAAGGAATCAACTTCAGCAAAATGTTCACTACTTGAAAATCTACTAATCACCTTGGAACAGTAATAACGTGACATCAAAATCAGTTAGTTGGATACGAGCGAACTTTATCGTGGCTTCATATTCTCATACACATATAGAATGGATGGGATTATTGAAATCCTAGCGTGCGTTGCAACGACAGGCAAAGTTAATTAATAGCACGTATTGCTACGGAAAATTGAATTCGTGTCTCATTTATAGATTCAAAATGAGAAATATTAGCTAGTTAAGTTGAAAATTCATACTTCCACACGCTCTATAATTATATCTATGCACTATATCTCATTTTATTAGTGAGCCATTCCGTACTTGGCCAGCCTGGTGGACCCTGGCCCATACTTCTCAAATTATGAGAGGACCCGAGCCCAGCAGTGGTCCCAAGCCGTATTTCAATCGATTTAAAAAAAAAATTGCCAAAAAATACCCGACTTCAAAGGAAAAGTCTTCGAAAAACCTACATAATTATATGAAAATTGTGGTGATTTTGATGATGATTGCGATTGTTATTTGATCATGATTTTTGATTTTGATCTATAACAGGCATTCCTTAAACTCCTTATGGAGCCCATGATAAAAACTGAATTTTGACAAATATGCGACCGATCTCTACTAAACTTCCCTACTAAATCTCTACTAAACGCCCTTTGAAATAACATAATTTTTCCAACTTTTTTCTAATTGGTTCATAATTCTGAGAGGTATAAAACATTAAAAAAACAACCGAATTGAGAATCTTTTCCATTTTTTGAAATCGGTCAATGAGTAAACAAAAATTAGTAACGATACAATTATCAATGATATCCATGGATGGATGGATATTCATGGGAAATGGTGACCACTAATCATCAGATGGATTATCTGTTCATTTAAAAGCTATTGACATAAAAATGTAGACTCGATCGTTTATAGTCATATCGTTATCTTGTCGACACGATATTATTTCCTATCTGAATCGCCCAGAAATGGACCATACAAAGTCAGAACAACCGGCACAGTTGCAAATCGATATTCAGTTCTGGCATTAATGGCTAAGTGGTATTTGAAATCGATTCAGCGTTGCGATGCACAAAATAACTATAGACTGTAAAATCTAATAGAAATGTCTTTTGAATGGTGGTTGGCAGGCAACGCATTTGTCTTTCTTTCAGAGCTTTCAATATTTTAACTGAAGAAACCTGTAATTTGGCATGGAGATTCAGTAAAAAAAATTACGCATAGCCTTCAAAGTCTTGGTCTAATTGGCTACAAATTTATCACAACCTGTATAATGTGAGAAAGAGACGGAAAAAATGAACGTAACTTTTTGGTAACAATACGAAATTATTACAGACATATCAAACCAAGCCACACAATTACCTTTGTGAACTACATGTGGAAATTTAATACACTGTGATGAATCACCAAATTGTACAATATTTGCTCATTACATTAAACATTTCTGTTTGCTGTAAGATCTGTGTAAATAGCTATGTATGAACGTCTATTAGGTAGTCAGAGCCAGCTGGGATTTAATAAGAGTTTAAACAGGGTTGTCACATCGATGATACCCGAGAAAGAGTACCTACACGTAATGTAAGTAAAAAAAATAATATGGATTGCATTCGGTAGGGCCAGGATTTACTTTACTACATCTCGTACATGAAGTTGTTTTCGTATTATCCATGATACAACCCTAGTAATCATTACAAGGTTATATTCTTATTCAGAGAAATAGGATTTTAATACTGCGTGCATCTCGATTATCACACTTTTTCACGTTAATAATATTAAATACACCAACCTGTTGCAAGCCTAGATAGAAAGCAGGGACAAAAAAAATACATTATTTTATTTTGAGGATGTTCAACAAAGTTTTTAGAGGTATTTGAATTAAACCAACCAACAACTTTACTAATTATTGTAAGATGAAGCTTTAAGAGGATTAGAAGGAGGGAAAAACATGTGTTTGATGATAATAACTCGGTTCAGGCAAATATTGAGATGAGATATGAATTGTAGTTAAAAGTTTTTTGGGGCCATTTACACTCTTTACAATGAACGTGAGGACAAAATCTTTTAAGAAAAGCTCTTGCGAGGCAGAATGATATTTTGTGAAGCATTTATAATTTTGTCAGTCCTCAAAAAATATTGTGTAAACCCTAGCCTCTCTTAAGTACAGGAATGTACGCACGAATACAGTACTTAAATCCTGTTGCGAATATCTTATGTAAATGATAATCATAAATAATCATCGCCGACAGACAAGGAAAACCATGAGCGATTACTACAAAGAAAATTGTTAATGCAATAGAAATCACGTGTTATGACGGGATAGATAAGAAAACTACTACTCAAAATCTAATATATAAAAATATCGTATAACGGTCGTGGTCGCAATCCTCCAAAACGGCTCGACCGATTTGTGTCGAAAGTATTTTCCACATTTTACTAAAATTTATGCCTGTAAAATACTAAAGAAATGTACGTGAAACCATTGAATTATACCTCTAATAATAGTAGGATATTAATTAAATGCCAACCCTAGAACAAACACATACAATTGTGTGCGTAAATGGTTATTAGGAATCACTAATACCAGTAAGCCGAACGTGATTGCATTGGGTGAAATCCATTTCTGTACATGTAACATGCCAAATAACTCTATCAGTAAATACTTAGGTAAATAATAAACCCTAGGCCGTATATGAAACATATTTTATAGTGGCCAGACGTGAGCTTACACGGGTAAAGTGGCCAAAAGATGAATATGTCGGCGCAGAGTAAAATAAGTTCGTAGTAATCTATCAAAATTAAGAAAAAAGGAACTGCCAATACAATAATAATAATAATAATAATACTTTATTTGCTCTCACAACAGGATCTTATTTTACAGTAGGTAGACTTAAATTAGTTACAAACAAAGAACTTATTTCCAAAGATCAACTTTGATACAGTAGACAAATTGGTAGGACCGCGGAATCAAAGTAAAACTAAATAACGTTGAATTGATGAAACCGGGTGTTATCAGGCAATAAACGAATAGTATCCTTGTGCCTGTCGAATTATGTTTTATTTAGTATCCTGGCAGTCCTGACATATAACTACGCCCACAGAGAGAGATCAATGTTCATAGTACTGAAGTGTTCTTTCATACATGGTTTATAGAGATGATCTGAACATACGAAAGCATATCTCCAACCCAGCTTTGTACAATAAATATATAGAGGATATATAGCAGGATGTGAAGAGAAAACCTTTGTGATTAAAAAATAATCATCAAAATCGGTTCACCCAGTCGAAAGTTCTGAGGTAACAAACATAAAAAATACAATCGAATTGAATACCTCCTCCTTTTTTAAGTCGGTTAAAAATGCAAGCATTTAGCATTGTGAAACATTAAGGCGCTCCACCCACTGCACCGCGCCCCGTCAAGGTGCGCGGGAGGCAGATTTTACCATTGTATGCAAGTATCTCAATTTATATAGAAATCACGCCTAGCACAACACACTGCCGCGCGTTATCCGTCGCTCCGCGCACCGCGGCGGGACGCGTCTTCAGTGGGTGGAGCGCCTAACAATGCCATGGTTAAAGTTTTTTTTTACGCTTCACACTCATAGCCCCACACTAGGATTCCCTGTGTCGTGGGTGCCATGGACAAACACACTAGACAAGGACATTCACACCCAGACCGAGAACAGAAATTCAAACTCATCATTCAAATTTCCGCCTCGCTGGGAATCGAACCCAGGACCCTTGGTGCGGCGATCCGGCATGGTAACCATTGCGCCACACGGGTCGTCACGGGTTTACACCGAGAAAACGCACGAAGTTATGTAAATGTAATGTTATTTTATGTTACAACAGAACTATACTTTAATAGTAAAAACAGTTTTAGTTTAAAAAAAATAAAATGTGTGCAATTCACACGTGGTAGAAGTGAAACCTTCAAAATTTTTGTTTTCAAGATAATGAGACGAATGTAAAATTCCAGGAAGATGATAAATGTAGGTTTCACTACTCCGCTCCGCTCCGCCCCGTTCCGCTCTGCTCCCCTACCCCTCACTCCTCTACCCTACCCCCGTACAATGCTTCCTATCTCACTTTAGAATTTATGTGTTTGTCTCTTTTTACTGGACAGTTTCGTTTCATAAAATTTCAAGTCACCCCCATACTAAAGAAGTTTTCACTTCAAAAAAGTTTATAAAAACCGATTTCGAATACAAAAAACAAATTCTGAAGGCCACCGTAACACATTTCCAATTCAGTTTATTTCCGGTCAAGATGCGAGAAAGTCTGGCTCTCCGACACCCTGCTCTATAACTATAACCAACATCGCAATTCGCAAGTATACTACACATTTTAGTAATAGTAAAAGCAACATTAGGATTAGTAGTAGTAGTCGTCGTTTTAGTAATAAATAATAATAATAATAAACGCTTACACACTCATACCCCCACAGTACCTGTGTCGCGGGTGGCATGGACTACACATATAACACTTCACAGTAACACCTATGTTTCGAGTACAAATATTTATCTGTCATATAAATATCCGCCCCGGCCGGGAATTGAACCCGGACCCCTCGTAGTCGTAGTAGTCGTGGTAATAGTAAGCAATTAATCCAACCCGAAATGATGTTCATTCTGCTTAAACTACCTGGTACAGAACCCAACGATGTAAAAAATCAAGAGTAGCCAAATGAAATAAAAATGAAACAATTCGGAGAGGAAATTAACAAAGAAATATTTCTGAAACTACAAAGAAAGGTATTTAACTTGTTACGGATAACAATACCGAAAGGTTTTGTTATAAGACTTATAAAGTAAGGTTTTGTTCAAAGTTATGTTGGAGAAGTCGCCCTTGAAAGAAATTTCAGTGCAGTGATGGCCGAAACAGGAGCTTGAATTCCAATCCTGAGTCTCTAATTTTCAGATGGTAATTTTCACTTGCTTGGGTGAAGGAAAACATCTTGAGGAAATTTCTTCAAAAGGTGTATGGACTCTGCCAATGTGGACTTGGCCAGCGTGGTGGACTATGGCCTGTATTGTACCCATCACATTGTAAGAGGAGACCTGATCCCAACAGTAGGTTGTGATGATGATGATATTATGATGATGATGGAGAAAAAGACAATTATGATAAATTATGACTCCCGACCGAGGCTTTGATTCATCTCTGTTCGTCTTTGATTCATCTCATTCGGCTCTGTTCATAGAAGGGCCAATATCAATAATTTAGCTCAAAAGCAACAAGCCATAACTCTTTATTGGATATGTAGTTATTTATAAACACCGAAATACGTATGAGTATCGGCTTACGGCAAAACATTGATTGGATATGAAAATTCCATTCCGATATGCAATGTTCAAGGTTATATCGAAATTGGGGAATGTTTTATGATCGCTATTATTAAACGTTGTATGTCTATTGTCTATGTTTATTCATCTGTTGTGTCTTGTTAATGTATTCTGTTGTTTATCTACAATATTTCGTTGATATATGTTTATAGACTTACGTCGCAACTCAGAGTCACTAACGGTTACTTATGTAAATCGCTCCTTAGTACAAAATTTGTATGACGATTCTCTATACTAAGGAGCGATTTAAGTAACCTTTAGTGACTCTGATTTGGGGCGTTAATTGTTAACTTACTAATCACGAGGCGACCGTTGGGAAGCTTAGTAAAATAAAGGTTAAATACCACTTGAATATTTAATATTTTGTTATGTTTTTGTTATGTGTAATTCCGACAACTCGAATAACAGCTAGATTGCTGGGCTCTGACTGTTGGTTTTGGACACAAGGATGAATAAGAAAAAATAATTGAATAAAAAAGTCTTGAGATTTATGTAGTCTGCCATTCCGCAATTGGTCAGCGTGGACTATGACAATTAACTACCCCTCATATTGTGAGAATAGACACAAGCCCAGCAGTGGGGCAGTCATTGGCTATGAATACGAGGATTACTTTAAAATACTACCCAATATACCTTTTTTGTAATAACCCGTTACCTTACCAGCTTTGTAAAGCTAATGATATAAAAACATCAGCCACGTTTGATTTTGTCCCGCCTTGAGGCGGTGTCACTTTGTTCCTCAGAAATGTAAGGGACCTGTGACAAAGGGAAACAAAGTAGCATCTAAGTCTACGGAAAATAGTGATAAATACGATAGTTTAGTTTTTCTTCTCTCTTTCTTAGCCGACAACGCATCAGTGATGCCTTTGGTGTTGCTGATGTTTATGGGCGATGATAGCCACTTACCATCAGCTCTTTAGCCGGCTATTTCCATAAAAAAAAGATGTAATAAGCATTTCTATTAGCCAAATATTACAGATAAACTCTCCGTACTTATTATGTGATATGAATTGTTTATAAAATAATTAATACTTCTCTTGTTTTCTTTCTTATGCGTTTGTATCAAGTACGTTACATTGCTTGCGAAACTGTTTTTTCTTATTCAATTTTAGTTTAAATTTGTTTAAATTTGCGGTCACGGGCAGCATTTACGAACTATAAAGATTATTACTCATTTATAATTGGTACCCCTTACCTCAATTATATCATTATGATACCTCAAAAACGTAGAAAAAGCGATAAACATGTAACACAAACATACCTCCCACAGATAGAAGCATCAAACAATCATGCTGTAATTTAATACAACGACGTAGCAAAAACTTTTGCAGATATTAATGGGGATATCAACTCACAAAAGAAAAAACAATCTTTTCATAATAAAGAATCAACAAATAATTAATCAAACAACAAAGATAACGCCATAGGAAAATGTTAATGCAGGTCAGGCCGATTAGCGTATTTAAAAGTTACATACAGGTAAAGGAAAGAGAGCCATTGAATTTAAAATAATTTTGCGTACATTAAAAGTAGCGACATACCAAAACCTTAAGACAACTATAGCCAAATATTATAAGAGTATTAGAGTTTAAAGAAAAATGTACTGCCACGTAATAATTGCCTGAAGACTAGAAAACAAAAAACGTAACAAGAAGATAAATTGTATTTTTATTGTTATTTTTCGTTCTGAAAAACGCTGTATTTGTTCTTTTTTCGTTATAAAATATTTTAGAAAAAAGAGATTTTTTAGGTTTAATTATTTTAGTTACAGTTATAGTTAGTTTATACATGAATAACATAATTCAGGCAAGTTTCTTCTAAAATGTGTCGTAATTATAGGGCTATTTTTCTTTCGTATCTATTTTTTCCATAAGTAAATGAATCTCAAGCCAAGGTTTTAATATGAGTTAAAAAAGACTGCTTATTTAAGAGGCAAAAAAACACAGATTGTAATTAATTAACAATATTCTTAATAATTTTATACTCTAGTAATGATGCTTGTGTCAAAATTGGTGGCAAAAAAACGAATTATCGAGATAAAACTGGAAAAAAAAAGAGCAAAACTGTTTTTGGTTTTCATTTGTCAAAGAAACTCAGCTTCGTTTAATCAATTTCCGCGCTGATTTCAATAACCAACAACACAAGAGAATACGCTGAATGAACGAAAGCAAAATGAAAGCCAAAAGTGTGCTTCGTGCAAAGCGTGTCATTGAAGGCAAAGCGTGATAGTGCAATAGTAAAGAGAATACGATACATACATTTCGCACGTACTGATCAAATGTCCTCACCGCAGTCCTGCCAAGAAGGAGTGCATCCATCTCACTCTCTGGTACCGGTACCACTGCCACAGTCGGCGCAGGACCTCCCTTTAGCGGCACGTTCATTTTGATCCTTGTCACAAGCTGCTTAAGTCCCAAATCCTTTGCACTTTCTACTTCACTAGAACTATCAGTTTCAATCCCCAGTTCAGCATTTTCCGGTTCAACATTGTCGACTGATTTACTACTGACTACTATTAATGATTCTAATTAAAAGCCCTTGTTATGATTTAACAAATAAGGTCTATTTAGGATATACTCATTTCACGTTTCGTTCAGTCACTGACAGGTGGAAATATTTTTTAGATCCCCTCTTCTATTCACGAATTTGTTCACGTATGCATACACAGATAATACAAAGAGTCATGATAAAGGAGTCTAAGAAAAGTTTTTAGAAATCCGTTATTACACATCAGTTCACAACTACAAAAACCGTTAATAGCATTAAAGAATCTTCACTCTCCGTCCCAATGTGATGTCAGAAGAAAGTTCAATTATACTCTAAAGTTTCAAGAAAAGACCAACTTTCTTTGACGTAGTTCTTGAAACTTGCTACGCGAAACTAAAATTATTTACTGTGCACTAAAATTCTAGTTTACTCACAAAAGAGAATTCTTTTGACTCATTGATATGCTTCTACCTTTACTATTCATGGCTACAGAAATAAATTGTTGAGTTGAAAAACTCGAATGGTTTTCGATTGGTACTTTGAGTTCTATTTATAGTTCATACGTAACACTTTATAGCTTTTGCTTCGAATGTATCACTAAATCCTGGTCTCAATGGTATAAGATGTATATCTTTAAAACAGATATTTGTACCGGATCAAATAAATCTTTCTTTCGTTCCGTATCTTGCCGTATTTCAAACCTTCCTCGTTGTTCCCTCTTCAGTCTTTGCTTCTTCCGTTTTTATTTTTGCCAGTACGAAACAAAAAGTTTGGACCTTCGTGTTTGATAAATTCTGGAATATTTTGTAAATATCGTGAAATTGTTTTGTTGACTTTCGTAAATTGATGCTTCGAAGAGAATTTGGAAGAAAGTTGATGTCAACGAGAGATAAATTATTGAAATTTCTAAACGCTACTTGTGAAAATTGTTACTTCAACTCATTACTGTCCCATTTCGGATTCGATAACTCACAATGATAAAATTAAGTCCAAAAATTAGATTACTTTATGATATTTCATAGCTCATGTAAAATTTTAAGCCTTATATTTTAACCAAAAAGAATACCGTAAAAACTAAAATAAAACCGGCCAAGTGCTAGTCGGACTCACGCACGAAGGGCTCGGTGTCATTATCTACACAAAATTAGACACTATAATATTATAAACTTTTTTTAGTTTCTCCTGTCCCATCTTGCAAGTTAAATTTGACTTCGTTCAAAAGTGTCTGTGTGAGCCCCACTTATATATTTGTTTTATTCTATTTTTAGTATTTGTTGTTTTTAGTATTTGTTGTATAGCGGCAACAGAAATACATCATCTGTGAAAATTGCAACTCTCTAGCTATCGCAGTTCATGAGATACAGCGGTAACACACTGACACTGGAGTCTTAGTAACAGGGTCCCGTTTTTACCCTTTGGGTACGGAACCCTAAAAAGGGAAAGAAGTAATTGGCGTTAGTGCCTTAAACGTACGAATCAAATAGAACTCGTTAGGATATTCCTAGACTTACAGGCTCCACTGACTATTTGTAAATCCCTCAAGAGACCATCAACTGCGAAGGTCAGACGCCAAAAAAGTGTATTATTATCGATTCTTCGGTAACGGCTTATCTTTAACCCTTTTAGATAAAAAGGAATTGCCTTTTCTAGGTAAAGGTTCACCGAAGCTCTCGTTTTCATTAAACTTGACACGATACTTGTCTATAACATAGGTTTAATTAATATCGTTTGTCAACGACTTCAAAAGATTGATAAAATCTTAAAGGTTGAAGAAGTGGAAACTTTCGGGACGAAAGTACCTTGAAAGAAATTGGGAAAACATCTCTGTTTTGCAGTTTATTCAAACATCACAAAAAACTGATTCTGACGTGCTTTCATTTTTCAAAGTCAAGTAAAAAACTGCTTTGTATATTTTATTTTAAAATGATTTTTGTTCACTTATTATGAGCAAAAAACTGGATTGTATGCTGTATTGCTAAAATCCTGGGGAGCAGTTAAACTTTTAGATGCCTTTTGGGTTCAGCTATTCATAACATTGTCCAAGCATATTACCAAATTAATAATGGTTTTCATTATTGGACATAATATGAGAAGTGCGTGCAGGATTCGAACCTGAATCAGTCACGCGGAAAAAACATTCCAACCATTACACTATCACCGTTTTAAATTCACACAGTTAGGAAATCTTCAATATTAAATTAGTACGAGCAATTAGATTTATATGGAAATAAATGTAAATTCCCTCCGTCATTTAATTTGCCAGTATTTCTGTTTCTCGTTTCAGCCATTCATGATGTATTCTTGGTGAATGCGTTCGCTTAATGAACCTCTAACAAGTTCATAAGTTGTTTATACGTTCATTTTATTTATACAAGTATAGTTACTAGATTTTGCCCGAATCTGCGCCTTCGGAAGAGTGGTTGGAAGTGTTTTCACACAACGAAATCCAAATGAAAACGCCTCAATCATCCCTGGGGAATTTACCAACGGGGTAAGTAAATAAAACTAAAAGAAGGAATAATCTGAATTTTACCAAGAATAGTCTAAATTTTACTAACAAAAAATAACCGACTTCAAATTCTCAAAAACCACTTGTCAGATCTCGTTCAAATTTATGTGGGACCACATGACAAGCGCCTGCTTTCGATTAAAAAAAGAATCATCGAAATCGGTTGGCGTGATGTTGAGTTATTCGTCAATTTGTCGCGCACATCTTAACACAAATTTACGACTTATGTAGTTTTCTCATGGATGCCATTGTCAAATCTCAATAAAATTTATATGGGACTACATGACAGCTACCAGCTTTCGATTAAAAAAAGAATCATCAAAATCGGTTCGCCCAGTCCAAAGTTCTGAGGTAACAAACATAAAAAAAAAAAAAAAAAAATACAGTCGAATTGAGAACCTCCTCCTTTTTTGAAGTCGGTTAAAAAATAACCGACTTCAAAGTCTCAAAAACTACATAGTTGTCAGATCTCGTTCAAATTTATGTGAGACCACATGACAAGCGCTTGCTTTCGATTAAAAAAAGAATCATCGAAATCGGTTGGCGTGATATTGAGTTATTCGTCAATTTGTCGCGCACATCTTAACACAAATTTACGACTTATGTAGTTTTCTCATGGATGCCACTGTCAGATCTCAATAAAATTTATGTGGGACCACAAGACAGCCACCAACTTTAGATTTAAAAAAGAATCATCAAAATCGGTTCACCCAGTCGAAAGTTCTGAGGTAACAAAGATAAAAAACAGTCGAATTGAATACCTTCTCCTTTTTTGAAGTCGTTTAAAAACTTAAAGAAAACGAACGACCCTAGAGCTGGCAGCTTTCTTGCTCAGCGTGTTAGTATTGCTATACATAGGAAGGAATGCTGCCAGTATTTTGGGTACTACGCCACAGGGGTCTAGTTATACACACTTATTTTAATTTAAGTTTTAGTTATTAAGATATTAAACAATATTAATATATAAAATTAAAGCATAAATTATTATTAAGAAAAAAAAGGACATATTACGGAGGATAAATTACGGAGTTCTGAGTTAATGAAAATTAAAACAAATACAACCTCTTTTGGTCGGTCTAAATTAAGACAGATCTTTCACAAATATCTGCGAACCTTTCGCTTTGCAGGCGGGATCGCTTGCTACCAACTTGGCGTCAACTACTTACGATAATTTACGAGTAGGTACTTATGATAATACCTAGGTAAGTTAACTGCGCGAAACACTTTTGAACAGGTGGCAACTTGACTATGATCTAACCGAATTTTAATTAGTGGGTTGAAGATCATCCGATTCGAATCCTAAAGGGGATTTAAGGATCTTAGGATGTTCGTTATATGTTATATGGTCTTAATTTTCTAGAGGACACTTGAAAAGTACATAATAGAATTTTTAAACAGTCTACGGCTTTCTTAGAAGTACGAGTTTAGGAAACTTTGTTTATCCTCAAATATAACTTACAAAGGACTTAAACCTTTATTAAATTCATCTCGTGTAGAGTCGCTTCAATCCTAACAGCCACATTTAATACATTATATAAATTACACATTTCATTGAAACTAGATACAATGAAAATCTAAAAAGCATATGTAGAATATTCTGTATTTTTATGTGCACGCTAAATTTGCCTCTCGCATAAAAATTCAACTACTAGGTCTGCTGGAAGAAACATTTTGAAATAAGCAGTGCCTATGTGCTATTGATTTAAATAACGTTTTAATTTAAGTTTATTCGTGTACAAGAATTTTTTAAATAAATAAATAAAATCTTCACTCAACGGTAAAACCTCACCAATATTTAATTTTTTTTAAAACAAATTATCACTGAAAATAATGGATCTTTCGATCCCCTGCCTTGGTATGAACACAGTTGGCAATTGTTTTGTAATAGTTAACAAACGAGTAGAAGAGTCACCTCATATGTGGTGGTGGTGGCCCATAGGCATAAATGGCGCCAAACGCATCAGCGTAGCAGGAAATAAGAACAAATAAGAAGAAAATAAGAAAGTAGTTAGTGGCTCCTCAAACCCCAGTAGGAACACGAATCTTTTGGCACCTGACTCAAGAGGTTGCCAGCTTCACAGAAATATCAGTTTTATGAAGCTGGAGTATTATTAATCTATACTAATATTATAAAGAGGAAGGATTTGATTGTTTGCATTGAATAGGCACCGAAACAACTGAACCGATTTGAAAAATTCTTTCGCTGTTGGGAAGCTACACTATCCCCGGGTGACATAGGCTGTATTATATTTTCAAAAAAATTAGGGATTCTTAATAAAACTCCAATAATGTAACCCAAGGTGTGAAAAAATAAGAAAACCGAAGCAAAGCCAGTGCGGTTACTCCGGTTACTCGTGTAAAAATAACTAGGTCTGCCAACTAATGATAAAATGAGGTATTACATCGAGTTAGACCTTTAGTACCTCCATCTTTCTATTAGACGATTTAATATTCCTTTTAAAACTTTTATACCAAAAATTCGTAATCACTATCAGTTAGAAATTTCTTGTAATCAGTGTTTATTAACAAGCGAGTTCGCTTCGGTTATCAACTCGTTGGAGATGCCTTTAAGTTACATGTCTGTGGACATTGGCTAAATTAGGCACAAAACCTATTATTCATCTGACCATAATAATAAAATTTCTTACAAGAATATAACTTCAAACAACTTAAAAACTCCGACAACAACGCATCAACTTACGAAAGACAAACAATATCTCGGTACCTAAACACTACGGGTTGTATATCTATATAACTTTGTTTATAACGTTATATATCTAATATTTATCTAAAATAGGTTGTATAATTTATATTTCCACTCGCGTTTTGTCAACGGCACGGTCGCCCTGCCGACCGCTGGCGCGGTACTGCCGCGTTCCCGCGCCGGAATCGTCGCGTTCCCGCCAGATGTAAATACGTTTGTATATAAACAGAGTATTCGCGGTTATTGGACAGTCTATTAGAGAGCTTGAATGAACATTGATAAATTTCGGTAGAATTCATTTGAGCCATGATAGATAATTGTCTCTATAGCACAGCTTAGCGGTTGAGCGTTGATCTCCGTGGGGCCTGAGTTCGAATCCTAATATTAAAAAATTATGTGTGTGTCAAAATTCGAAATATTTACATAGGCACGTAATTATTTTAATCTATCCATCCATCCATCCATCCATCAGCCTTTGTAGGTCCACTGCTGGACATAGGCCTCCCCTAACTTCCGCCACTCTGACCGGTCCTGAGCCTTCTGAATCCAGCGGATACCCGCTGTCTTCTTCAAGTCGTCGATCCACCTGGTCGGGGGGCGTCCTGTGCTCCTTTTACCGAGGCGTGGTCTCCATTCGAAGACCTTTCTTCTCCAACGGTTATCGCCATTATACTATGTTATAGTATAGTGTATAGTTATAACTATGTGGCCAGCCCATTGCCACTTCAGCCTGCTAATTCTCTGAGCTATGTCGGTGACCCTCGTTCGTCTACGGATTTCATCATTTCTGATTCGATCGATCGATTTTAATCTACTAGCATTTAAAGGTGCTTCTTCATGGAGGTGAAGAAATGCCGAAAGAAACTCCTCAGCACGTCTTTTGCGCTTGGCCAGCGTAGTGGACTTTGGCCTGAGCCTGAGCCCAGCAGTGGGACAGTTAGTGGAATGTGATGATGATGATAATGATATTAACATAAAATTTTTCAATTGAGGCAGTCTATTATACTAGGGCTGGAATGAACAATATAATAATAATAAAATTTTCAGTAGAATTCATCTGAGCAGAGATATATTAGATAGTCCGCGTTAGACGTCGATCTTCTACAGAGTCCCAGGTTCGATTATAGCACGTTACTCTTTAATGTGAACGACAAATGAGCAGAAAATTCGCATGTTGTAAGTGGTCAACATTCCCCACGGATATCAGTAACACCAAAGATGCGTTGTCAGCTAATAACAAGAAAAGGAAAGATAGAAAATAGACAACTAGAATTTAAAAGTGTTACGAACTTAGGTACATACTGGTACATCATCGCAGATATAAAACGTTTTAAATGTGGAATGTTTTAAACACACAATTTTATTTAAGTGTTTCATACTGATATGTTTTATAAATGAAATTCAAAGAAAATTCATTCCATTTCCCTCCGTTTCATTAGCTTTTATTTTCATTTGTTTCGTTTATTTTTATTTCCTTTAATTTTATGGTCTTCTCATTTTTATTGTCAGTGCTTGGGTGATTACTGTAAGATAATGGTTGCGGGTTTGGGGTAAGTGGCTCGGGGGTAAGTGTTGTCAGGGTACCTATTAATATCTCTGTTTTTTTTACAATAATTATCACATTTTGCTATTTCAGGGACCTTGAAAGAAATATAGAATTTAAAAAAAAATATATCTGTATGTACATCAGTCGCTTTTTAACATTAAATGAATTATTAATCATCTCATTTTCTCTAATTAAAGTAGTACAGCTACTTATTCAAAATGTGATATAAGATCCCTGTTATAATCAGAATGTCCCAGCTATTTTTTACTTTGCTTAGGTTTTTATTACTCTGCTCCATTGTAAATTCTGGATCGAACATCAAGGAACATCGAGGACGCGAAAAATATACTTATAAATATTAGACTTCAAGTTCTTAAAGAGTGTTCCTTTAAAATGTTAAAGGGACTTTTCTGACTCTAACAAATAGAAGCCAATATCTCTTGAGTATGTGCATAGATGGTAAATCGCAATTTGTTGTCGAGTACCTGGAACACTCGACTTTGTCCGTGCAAATAATGGACTTGAAGGGAAAAT
This sequence comes from Thymelicus sylvestris, assembly GCA_911387775.1. Classification (NCBI taxonomy): domain Eukaryota; kingdom Metazoa; phylum Arthropoda; class Insecta; order Lepidoptera; family Hesperiidae; genus Thymelicus; species Thymelicus sylvestris. Next base: position 8,513,573 of record OU426909.1, on the reverse strand, counting down.
GTATACATTATTAATTACAAACCCCCATTTTACCTAAGGATTAATTTTCAGAGTTCCAACACGTAGTTTGTTAATTCAGTTATGAACTAAGTTCTAAGTCTCCAGTCGAATAAAATATTTATTCTGCTCATACAAACTTGGAATATCTAAATTTTTTATTCCACTACAATTTACTACGTTCATTATTAATCCAAATTCCAAAGTAAAATATTTGTGTTCTAGTTTCAGACAAAATCGTGTAACAGACGGACAGATGACAAAAAATACACGACGGATATAAACATTTCGTGTTTTTAACCGACTTCAAAAAAAGGAGGAGGTTCTCAATTCGACTGTATTTTTTTTATGTTCGTTACCGCAGAACTTTGGACTGGGCGAACCGATTTTGATGATACTTTTTTTAATCGAAAGCTGGTGGCTGTTATGTGGTCCCATATAAGTTTTATTGAGATTTAACAATAGCATCCATGATAAAACCATATAAGTCTTAAATTTGTATTAAGTATGTGCGCAACAAATGGACGAATAAGTCAATATCACGACAACCGATTTCAATGATTCTTTTTTAATCGAAAGCAGGTGCTTGTCATGTAATCGCACATAAATTTGAACGAGATCTGACAAGTAGTTTTTAAGTAACTTTGAAGTCGGTTATTTTTTGCTAGTAAAATTTAGATTATTATCATAAGCGTATTAAAATCCTCGAAATGTTTCTTTTGCAACCAAATTCAAATTCCGCTGTTCCCACAACGATGATAATGGCATCTTTTCTAGTGTTCAAGCGCCGGCGACAGAACCCTTTTCGTAGACCATCAGAGCAATTCATCTTGTCTGAGAGGTTTTGCATCTGGGTAGCTAGTATTTTTCAAGCTACTATCGCGGTAACGTATAAAAAACCTATCAACTAATCAAAGCGTTCCCGAGAGTTCAATGTTTTCTTCGTCTACATTGATTATTTTGTCTATCAATTAAGTTATTCCATTTTTATCGTCCTCAATTTTTTCTCCAGTAGGTACGGTGAAGCCAAATAAATCTCGCCGAATATTGAAGTCATATTATTATTAAGAAATCATTTTTTTCGCCCTTAATTTTTTCCTTGACTACGGTGAAGCCAAAAAGCTCTTGCCAATTTCGAAAGTACTTAACTGAGGAATGAGGTATCGCTAGAAATGTTTTCATCCCCTGGTTATTATGAATATAAGTAAATTAGAAAATTTATTTGAAGTTCACAAAATTCGACACTAAAAATATTTTACGGAAATAAAGAGCCTTATTTCTACTTACTTAAAAATGTATCTTGTTTATTTCCTTTACCATCGGAATAAAAATATCCTGTAAATGATTAGAGTGATTTTAATTATTAATTATCTACTTATTTGTGAGAGAAAAAAATACTAATAATCCTCGATAAAATGGGCTATTTAAAAATAACCCTGGAAATAGGATTTAGTTATTATGATGGTAGGTTCGCTGTCCCAGGCGAATGTAATTATATTCTGATGGTTATAATAATCTATTTACAAGTCTTTAAACTACTTATAATATTATAGTTGGAGAAATATTATGGCTAGTTAAAAGTCAAATTTCAAATCCATTCTATGTCCTCGCCCCCTTTATATTAAAAAGGAAGTGTCTGCAAAATTTCAAAAAAAGCGTAATGTGAATTAATAAGTAGAAATTGTTTCATTAACATTTTGTAATTGTAAATAATAATTTCGAGAGTACTTGTTTGCCGCCGTTGCCACTACAAAAAAGCTCAATCATGACTTATTTTCTGTTCCGAAACAATTGATGTGAGCATCTGCATTTTACGTTCACTGAAACTATTGGTAGGTAAACATCTGGTAGCGATTTGAATATCGATAAACTCTTTGAAGACAACTAACTATATATTGTATTCACTTTTTTGAATTATTGCGCTTTACAAACCGATCTTGGCTCAAAAGCGCGATCTCAGATCTTGCAAATGTCGTTTTTTTATGCGATTTGACATATTTCAGCATCTCGAAAACAATCTTGAAATCACAGAGATCTTAAGATCGGTTTATTAATACGGGCCACAGACATATATACCTTTGTGATACAGGCCATAGTCTCGCCACCACAGTAGCACAAATACTCATTTTTGGATTTCTCTTCTTCCAGATTGCAGATTAATCTAATATCCTATATTTAAAAGCCAAAAGTCCCAGTCTCCTTTGATTGGCTAGTTTGTTCCGGGGCTTCTTACATATTTATTTTGATCGTTAAATAAAAAATATGAAGAGTCAGAAAAACCCTAAAAATAACCCTAAACATACTCGCCACCAAAAATACAATACAATAATTGATATAATGCAATAATGTGACGGGTGATCACTGATCATCCCGGTGCTATTTCAATTTCGTTAGTTGCCATTAATTTGAGTTCAATTCAATTCGATTCGATTCGTATTGGTCCGATTCGGTACGGTTCAGTTTCCTGTCTTCATTTCCTATTTCATTCATCACAAAACTCGACACAATTGAACTCCGTCGACGCATTCACGCAATTCAATTATGTAGAAGTGAGAAAAAACTCCCGGCAACAAATCCGTGTCTGGAACACAATTACCCCAGTTTTAATACAATGGACGCCGCTCTCGTCGCTACGAGATGCAATGTTACATTGAGATTGTAGTTTACAAAAGACTGTAACTTACAATCTCAATTTGTAAGGTTTATGACGAGGCGTACAATGAATGCTACCCTCGCTTCGTTTCAGCCGGTTTATTCACAAGGGTATGTTGCAACTTGCACGGCGTTGGCTGGCGTTTTGTATGAAATTGTATAGTTTTACAGGGTCGCCAAAATATCACAATATCCACACCTATGTCATTGGTGCTATCGTCGTAAATATATTTATAATTCGTCCAATGAACAGAAATGCCACTCAATAAACTAATTTTTTTTTTAAATATCCCACCGCAATTTTTGTAGTACGAAATTAGCAACACACTCGCAAAAAGTCAACATAACATTTTTTTGAATCATATTTGAATCATAGTGTATGAAAAAATATCTTATTGTTAGTGTGAATACGGTGAACGTCACTGAGTTGAACGTACATACCACCTTGTAGCAATCGACCTATACCTACTGACCACCTCGTGAGTTTTATTTGTGTAGTGAGAGTATAGATAATAGAGTATAGTGAGTTGTAGAGTGCTTTGCTTTGCTTTGCTTTGCCTTGCCTTGCCTTGCCTTGCCTTGCCTTGCCTTGCCTTGCCTTGCCTTGCCTTGCCTCGGTCCCGATAATAATTATATTTAGATAGAAATTGTTAAGTCATGTCGAAAGTTTTTATAGCACAGGGAGGTTGTGCCATAATAACTTCCGACACTTGGCTCTAACACGATGTGGAAGCCGGTTAGCAACAGGTGCTAAAACTTTGAGACTTACTACTAAACTACTAACGTCATCTAGCGTCAAGTATTAGCGGCACACAGTTTGCTATCATGACGCTAGAGATTCGTAGCGGCGAGTAGAGGAACTAAATCATGAACTTGTAAGCTTGCACACAAAGCGTGGATTGATATTCGCGACATCTAGGGGCACTACAGTGTGTTAATTTCATTATTTAATTTATTATTGTATTGTACTGTATAATATTTCATATTGTATTGTATTGTACCGTGTTCCAAGTTCGAACATAATTTTATTATTAGATCCAAGGAGGTGGCCAACATCTGTATGGGCATTTGCCCCATTTGTGAAGTATAATGTACACATACTATTTTTACCTTACATTAAAGCTTACAATATCTACTTTGATAATTTTATCAATAAAAATCTCTAGAACTCGGGATTCTCCTTTTACGGGCAGTTTTAGCTCTTGTAGTTTGACATTTTGCAAAACATATGTAATCGTGAAAAACTGTTTTAAAGAGAGATTTTTGTATTAAATAAATATTATTTATCTTTTGGATAATTAATTAATATATGTCTTTTACTTTAATTATGACTTTATGACCTTATTCCTACAAAAAGAAGTACCTACCAGCAGTACTAAATAAAATATACGTATTAACTTGTCACCTACCTATCTGTAAATATTCACAAGCAAACGTAATATAAATAAAACTATTGATATTATTAAGTGTTTCATTATATACATTTAGGTACACATATGTAAAAATTAAGGAATGAAATACAACAATAGTACCAAATAAGGCAAATAAGGTGATGCATTCAATTTTTTTTCAAATTCAAAATCATTTATTCGTTTAAGTATCATTGATACACTTATGCACGTAATTTTTTAATCAACCAGCTTTTCGTAAAGGTGCTTTGTCATGGAGGACAAGAAAAGCTGTAAAAAATCTCCTCAACACATCTTTTAAAAATAAAAATATAATATATAATATATTTATTACAAAAAAATATACAGCTTGTACAGAACTGGTTGCAGAGCTGGTCATTTCCATGCGTCTTTGTCATTTATGTACTCATCTACAGTATAGTAAGAAGCCTTTGCCTAAAAGTTGAAAGAAAAAATGTTAGGAGCCTATTATAAAATAGAACTTATTTTCTAAACGTATTCCAAAAAAATCAGGAATATTGTACATTGCCGCGTGAACCTAGTCGTAGTAAGCACTACTTAATAGTAAAGAAAAATTCTATACCTGTACTGCAGTGATCCATTCTACCAATATGGATTGCAGGTTTCTTGCTAAGGAAGATATGGAGTGACGTGCCATGCGCTCAATATCAACCGCGCAATAATGCACCTCATGGCAAAAAATCAAATACAATTAATATTTTGCAGAAATGAAACTGAAAAATATTATTTTGGCAAATGACAATATAGTAGACATTCGCACTTCTGTCAGCCAATTGTCAACCTCCAGTGATGCCGGTCACTCACATTCGCGCGAATACGCGAACCCACAAGTGTGGGACGACCTTCGCGAATGATTATGCGAAGTTTTGGAGGCATTCGGGGTTTTCCAAGCTGTGTCGGTTTTTTGTCACACATCAAAGCGCGCGAACCTCGAACCTTCGTGTAGTCTCCCACACATTCGTGCGACCATTTGCGCACACGACTAAAAAGGTGATGTATCTCCTAATTTTTCGTGGTTCGTGGCGTCTAATCGTACTACCATTTATTTTCTGTATTGAAAATGGATTTGAATGACAACAACATAATAACAACAGCAAGATTGAACATTCGTGAACAAAGTGTAGGAGGAAGCGGAAATGGGCTTGTATACTCATATGCGAACCCATTTGCTTGACCGCCCTTCACATATGTGCAAACATTCGTAAAAATGTCAAACATTTGCGCGCATGTGAGTGACCGTCGTGATAGCGCAATGGAGGTAGTAAAAGTATATTTGTATACAATACAACTTATTATTATTGTTAATTTATTATAACTACTCACGGCGGAGTTCAGAAGAAAATTAAAATTCTAGTTATGTTATAATAAATGGAAAATATGTCTTTTCAGAAGACTAAAACCTTGTACAAAAAAACGTATTTTAACCATTTCCGGGGTAAATATTGGCCACCTCCTTTATATCTTCAATACAAAACTTTTATTACCTTCTTCAATAAATATTTGATGAATCAATTTAAACTGAGCATAATAATAATAATTTATTTTTCATAACACAATGCATAAGTGCTTGCTATAGTGCTCTTCAACTAAATCTGCAGTTGGGCATATCTAATGTTCGTAGCACTGAATTATAAAAGACACTTATTTCATTCACATTGCTACCAACATTATATACGCCCAACTGCAGATTTAGTTGAAGAACACTATATTGACGACCCTGTAGCCTGGTAGGTACGTGATCCTACCTTCGAAGCGAGGAGTCCCGGGTTCGATTCCCGGCAGGGATATATATTTATGTTATAGATAGGTAAATATTTGTAGATGTCTGATTTTTGTGTTGTCAGAGTGAATGTAGTACAGTCTTTTTTTCTTACTTTCTTGTTCTTCTCATTTTTCATGACATCAAAGTTCCTGGATTTGATTTTGAGTTTATTTTATAAGGCCAGAAAATAATTTCATTAATTTTCTTCAGTGACTTATTACATCTTTACAACCCAGTATCTTGCGTCACGTGGTGAATCAGAGTCGATAAAATCAGTTTTTATACATCCTGTATTATTTTTCTACCAATAAAAGGAGACATAAATTTTTTATCTACAAAAATATTATTCGCCATGTCGTAAAATTCCTACTTTTTGTGATAATGGTCACGTAATCTTCATCTTTATGGCTTGTAGAGTAAGGTGAATTATAGGGTAATTAAATAATATAATCTTTTTATTTTTGTCTGTTTGAACAGAAGGCAAGAAATGTAATCATATTAAGTGCCTGTGACCATCGCAATGTTTGAATGCCAAATGGTCCCTTAATCATCATTATTAAACTTATCCTTATTATTACTTATATATATATAAGTGTACCGCTGGGTTAGGGCCTCCTCTTATAATATTAATAATAATATCCTACTAATATCATAGATGTGAAAGTATGTAAGGATGTATGGATATTTCTTACTCTTTCATACAAAAACAACTGAATGGATTTTCATGAAATTTAACTTATTAGAGTTATTGAATGAATGAATGAATGAATATTTATTTGCAAAAATTGTGGTTAACATAGAGGTCTTAATTTTAGATTTTTGCAGCTCACATTTATTTATTTATTAGGTACCTATATCATAGTTAGACCATGCAGTAGTGGAGTTAGGGTTGGGCGCGGTTGGGCGAGCAACCAGGGCGCCAGGTTTGAAGGGGCGCCGCAGGTAGCCTATACCTAACGAAACCCTTATAGTTTTGTCATGTCAGTCCGTCCGTCCATCCGCAGAATAGTACCGAGACCCAATGCTGGAAAGCTGTAACTTGGCATGGATTTACATTATTTTTTATTTTTGTGTGGGTTTCAATGGCAGATAGGGGCGCCGTAGAAATCCCGCCCAGGGCGCTGGTAGTGCTAAAACTGGCATTGAAACCATGATCTGGAATAAGCTAGTTAATACTTATTGCTCCGGAAAATGCAGACAATGCCGCGAACAGAGTGCTATGTTATAATAGTAAGTTTGAGTGTTATATTTCCTGTATACCTCTACTCCTTCTACGTGTATTTTTATTGCTTTTCTGATACTTATGTTGTCTACAAGAAATCGGTATGTAGCGATGAATCCGTTTATGCTGCGTAATATATTTTTGTTTTATTGTTCTATTCATGCATATTTCATGTACAAACAATAAATTTATTAAAAAAAATAATGAAAGTCTAGTACGCGGTCAAAATGGTGCGTTTTTAGGGTTTTATGCCGAGCGGTGGACTTATAAAAGCTGATGGAAGGATAGACATTGACATTGGGTAAAAACAGGATAAAGAACTCTTTTTTCAGAGCCGACGATTCAATGACGACACTTCTGGAAAAATCTTAACATCAAGGACTGCGATATCGGTAGAAAGTAGGTATACTTTACCTTTTTCTAACAAGTATTTTTGGTAAACAATGTTGCCAAGTAGATCTTATTCAAATATTAATTTGAATTAGTTCGAAAATAATTAATAGTAAACAGAAATTAGTTTTGGCATTAAATTATTAAGTGTCTTTAAATTATTTTTATTTTGTGTCAGCGTTATTTTTAAATTACAAATTAAGATAAAAAACACTAAGATTGTTTACCAAATAAGACTTATGTAAAAAATAGAGTATACACTATATATGATAACACACTCATACCCCCGCAGTAGGTTTTCACCAGTGTCGCGGGTGGCATGGACGACACATATAACACTTCACAGTAACACCTATGTTTCGAGTACAAATATTTATCTGTCATATAAATATCTGCCCCGGCCGGGAATAGAACCCGGGACCCCTCGCTTCGCAGGCAGGGTCGCTAGGTCGCTACCAACTAGGCTACAGGGTCGTATACATAAGTGTATAATAGTACATTATTTGCAAATGACTCACCTCAGCAGTGACTCTGTAGGCGCCCTTGCCTTTCCCATGCTCGGGCGAGTGGCGTAGATTCTTAGAATCTATTTGTACGTTGGTTTGCATCTTCACTTGTGGTCTCCAATTAATTTATCACTATTTTCCTCTTCACCATTCATTTTATTCAATTTACAGTTTACATTTGTAAGTTCATGATTAAACTTACAATTCACTAATGCAATTTGATACAGTTCATAATTGAAAATAATGTGAAATAGTTCATAATTGCAATTCGGTACAATTCATAATGGTACCAACTTATTAAATGTATTTAGGTACATTTTAATGACCTTTTGGGTATCTAGATTTTATTTTAAGGTAATATTTAATATCTGTTATACCGACAAAGTTATTATTTTGCTCTACCGCTTTAAAGGAGTTTATTCTGTTAATAATGACTGTAAAATATTGCATTTAAGCCAAGTCTAATACCAAAATTATGATTTTTTATACGTTAGATAATTAACTGGTTCACGAAATTATACTTTGCAGTACCTGAAACAAACAAATAGGAATTATTGACACAAAATTTTAAAAGTTAAATGTTTACGTCTATTATATTATGTATAATTTAAATCATTTAGAGTGAGTGTCCATCTTATCCATCCACTTCGTCAAACCATCACATTCGCTATTCACCGATAGGTGGCGTTGTTAACACGACTGAAGAGAAAAAATGAAGTTAGATTTTTAACGCAGCTAACATAAGCAATTTAAAAAATACATTTAAAAATCCAGGTTACAGCTATGCTTGGTACCTTGGATATCAATGATCACACACCATAAACCCCTATATTCCCATCCTCACATCCCAGTGTCATGGAAAAACACAATTATCACAAACACACATTTTATCCATCAAATTGTTCCCAGGGTTCATTTCAGTTTTCATAGATCCCCTAACTTCGCATACCCTAACCACTAATTGAACTATGGGGCTGAATTATGTTTACTTCTGGACCTTCAATCGTTAATTTTTTTATGGAAATAGCCGGCAAACAAGCTAATGATTCATGGAAAATGGACGTCAGCAACACTAAAGGCATCATTATTAGCATCGTTTAGACAGCTGATAAGATTTTCACGTTTCGATAATTTTAAGCTTTTCCTCTCTAAAGAAACGTCTAAAAGACGTCAGACGCTTTTTAGCTTGAATTTCATAAAACAAAAAAACTTGGTCGACAAACAAGAATTTTCCCCGTCGTTAACCAAATTGTCGGTCGCTCATTCATTGTTCGCCTGATTTACGACTGCCAATAAACGGTCATTGAGATGACAATGGGCAGGCCGGGGCAGACACAGCTATTTGTTAAGGGCAAGTTACCTATAGATGTCGTGAGGAAAATAAGCGAGGACTTTTCAACCTTTACCTTCAATTCGCAAAATATGTCGATGACGGAATGCGTTACCGGTCTAGAAAAGAGAAGAATAACACCACACACTCATAGCCTCACATTGTGATTCCCTGTGTCGTGGGTGCCATGGACAACACACAAAGACAAGAATATACACCCAGACCGAGAACAGAAATTCACACACCATTCAAATTTCCGCCTCGCTGGGAATCGAACCCAGTGCCCTTGGTACGGCGTGATAACCGTTACACCACATGGGTCGTCAACTAGGAAGGATCTGGCTTTCAAGTCCCTAGCGTGTTCCAGAGTCATTTCACGGCTGAATCCAGCAAGTGGGTGGTAGCTAGACAAGCAGGCGTCGTAAGTGTTTTCGTCGCCGCATCAGTCATTAATTTGTATACATTATGTAATTTCACCTTGAAAATTAACCCAGACCTCCTTGTGAAGATTATAAATCCTACCCTACTAATATTATAAATGTGAAAGTTTGGATGTTTGTCACGCAATCACGCAAAAATGGCTGATCAGATATAGATGAAACTTGGCACACAGATAGTTTAATACCTAGAATAAAGTATACGATACCTTTTATCTCGGGATATTAATCTGTTTCAGAGGGAGAAGAGGTTCAATTTTCCTATAGTAATCGAAGAATAGTTTCGTCGTTTGTCATAACAGTGACACTAGATGTACGAAATAAAAATGGCCAACCTTAAAACAGCTGATTAGTGACTAAGTTATAAAGTAGTTTGGTTTTTAACATTCGTAAATATCTATCTGATAAAAACACTTTCATACTAATATTAAATAATTTAATCCTTGGTTGTATCATTTTTATATCTAGTATTTGTTCTAGTATTTTTGTTTCTCTCGCTGTCCACTAAATAAGTTTGTAAACAACATCATAAATAGTTGGTATCGTAACGTAGCTTTACGGTGGCTTACGGCATTTATACTCGTATTGTACGACACGATATCGCTTCATCGTTAAGTTTAATACATCCATACTATTATACTATTAATATTATAAATGTGAAAATGTGTTTGTTTGTTTGTTTGTCCGTCTTTCACGTCGCAACGAAACTGTTATATGGTATGGTTTTTGTGTGTGAAGATAGTGAGGAGGGTGAAGAGTAACGTAGGCTACTTTTTACCGCGGAAAAACATCCCCATGGGAAGACCGATATTTTGTTAGTTGCTAGATATTTAGTTCCGGGTGTTGTTAATAGATGGCGTTTTCAAGTTCTGAATCACGCTATCAAATGATACATGTTTACTTACGTCATAGGCAACTAAATCTAACTATGTAAAAGTAAGTAGGATTTGTAAAAAACCGATCTTAACCGCGGGCGAAGCTGCGGGCAAAAGCTAGTTTTATATAAAAAGCGGCCAAGTGTGAGTCGGACTCGCCCATGAAAGGTTCCGTAGCAGCAAATAACATAATATAAAAGTTCTTGTAGTTCGTTGTAACTATGATCGATGTTTTTTGCGGTTTACGATTTATGATGTATTAAAAACTACTAACTAGATCTCGTTCAAATCAATTTTCGTTGGAAGTTTGCATGGTAATGTACATCATATATTTTTTTTAGTTTTATCATTCTCTTTTAGAAGTTACAGGGGGGGGACACACATTTTACCACTTTGGAAGTGTCTCTCGCGCAAATTATCCCCCAAAATTTATTGTAATTTTTCGATTTTTGTGTGAAAATCTTAATGCGGTTCACAGAATGCATCTACTTACCAAGTTTCAACAGTATAATTCTTATAGTTCCGGAGAAAAGTGGCTTTGACATACGGACCGACAGACAGACAGACAGACATGACGAATTTATAAGGGTTCCGTTTTTTGCTATTTGGCTACGGAACCCTAAAAAGCAGTGAAATGAGACTTCGAGGAAATCGATTAATCATCATCACCCGTAAATATAAGTCGCAACAAAATCACCGACAAGTAGCCGGTAAAAAAGAAGCAGGGGCCTTACATTGTTGAATATAGCATAGCGCTGTATCTGCGGGTTTGCTCGCGTTTTTTTTATGTAAATAGCCGGCAAACGAGCTGACGATCCACCTGATGGTAAGTGGCTATCGTCGCCCATGGACATCAGCCACACCAAAGGCATGACTGATGTGTTGCCGGCCAAGAAAGAGAGAAGAAAAAAAAAATTCCGGGATAATAATTATTTAACCTATATCTTATTCCAGAAAATCCCTTCAGTAGTTTTTGCGTAAAGGAGTAACAAACGCACCGTACCGTAATATACTATTAAAATAGTTAAGGCAACTACAAAATATTACGCGGTTGGCGGAGTGCGCCAACGAAAACGGGCAAATTAGTAGAGATACAGATTAGTAATTACTAACGGTTAGGTATAATCGAGATATCTTCATAATCGAATGATTCCATTAGTATATCTCATAATCGCACACCGCTACAAAATAAGTTTAGTGCTATCGGTACCGTACGACGATTTAATATCGTATCGTATAATATAAAAGTTTTAAATATAGCTTTATAAAAGGCAAACCACGGCAAAGACAACAACAAAACAGATTGTTTACAATAAAATATTGCTTGAAACAATTACTTTTGTTAAATGTTTATTTGTGATTTTTATCTACGGCAAAACTTTCACAAAATCATAAAACATGCCTAGTCATAAGTAATACTTAGATACGATTTTAAACTTCTATCATCGCGGACACTAAATATTTTAAATTACCACTAATATTTTAATTTTACTACCCTTGAGTATGAGTCAGCCGCCAAACGATTCGTCGTGTTCAGGCTGGGGGCTTGAAAGCCAGTTCTTTCTTTCTTTTCCTTCTCTCTTTCTTGGCCGGCAACGCATCAGTGATGACTTTGGTGTTGCTGATATCTATGGTCCATGTCCAATTGCCATCAGGTAAGTATAAGCGTTTAGTAAACTTTGAAATACCAGCCTTAAAACTATTTTAAGCTGTTGTTGCTTGAGGGCTAAATAGCGATTACTATGGAGAAGGTTCACGCGATCGCCAGAACTGCATGTTAATAACACCTGTAATTTAGGTTCAGGGTTAGTGCTTGTCATTACAAGCAAGCAAGTCATACCAGGTTATACCAAAACTTCTAAAATCAGTTCTACTATAACTTAATAACAAATTAACTAAATAATTTTAGGGTTTATTGAAAATGAGATGAATCGGGATGTTGACTAATTTAAGGATTCAATTTGATTTTATAGATAGAACCTTAAGATTCAAGAAAAAAATATTATAAAAATAATAATATTCAGTTTAACGACAAAAATTGATATATAAAAATCATTTTCAAATTTCCCGCCAAAAACGTCACGTGACGTCACTAGCCGATATTCAATACTATCTGTCGACTGAAGTTAGTTACACTTGCATATAAAATATGAGCAATGATGTCATAATGGCGTTTGAGATCACGTGTCAATGAGTACTATTTTTAACATTTTAAAATAATTAATTTAATTTATTGTGATGGATTTCGACATAAGAATAATATTTTAGGTGTTTAAATGTTTTCCTTGATACTTTAAACATAAATCTATTTTAATGTACTGATAGTGTCAACATCCCTATTCTGCAGAGCCTTAAAAATTGCTTTAAAATAACACATTGTTTTAAAATACGATTAAAATAAAAATATATGCGCATATAGTATCTATAGTGTCCACATTTGTGAAGTGTTTGTTACTATAATTATATTATCGTTGTATTTCCTATTAATATTACCCTTACCATCCTACCGCATTGTATAGACGTCACCATGCACTAAAACATATTTAGTATTCCTTTCCAAGTCTCCACTACGACAATGTTAAAGTTTTACATTAATTTGAATTTATCTAATTATTATATAACTACTATAAAAAGCAGTGATAGCCTAGCGGTAGAACGTTGGTCTCTCGAACGAAGGGGCCAGGTTCAAATCCTGGCACGCACCTCTAATTTTGAAATATTATGTGCGTATTAGAACTTAGAAGTTAATTATCACTTGCTTCGGTAACATCGTGAGGAAACCTGCACACCGGAGAGTTCTCCATAAAAGTTCTCAAAGGTGTGTGAAGTCTACCAATCCGCACTTGGCCAGCGTGGTAGACTATGGCCTAACCCTCACATTCTGAGAGGAGACCCCGAGCCCAGCAGTGGGACAATTATGGGTTGTTGCTTTGCTTTGCTTTTTTTTACCATGTTTTCCTTTCTAACTAACAACCACGAAAGGAGAACCCCATCTTCCATAGAGACACCGGCCCAGATTAGACAAGAATGAAAATTGGTGGTCAATTAGATCATTGTAAAAGCTTTAATTTCTCCAATTTTCACGTCTGCTAGCAATGGCCAACTAATGAAATCCTAGAATTTCCACCTAAATATGGTTATGTCACACTCATGTTACTCACAGCAATATATTATGCCTGTTACTAGGGACTTACTACCTCAAACCAAACACCTACTCTAATATTGACAGTATTAGGAATAATTATGATCATAAGACGCAGTAAAAATTAAAGTTACATATAAACACTAACAAAATACAACTACTTAAACAGTAGGTAATGGTTGAAACCAAGTAGGTGGGTGAATATTATTATTAATAAAAGCTATTTCATGTTTTAAAGGGATTTTATTAGTTATCATCACATCATAATATTATATTAATATTTCGTCTAGAAATTGTGCAGTAGGTATACGTATTGCATGGGTACTGCAACGTCTGCATCCTTCTGTTCTTTTAGAGGTGTATAGGGTACGTCATCCAGTGATCAGAAAAAGGTCAGTCACAAAACAGGCGATCTCGGAGTCCAATATTCATGCAATATTTGTTTAAAAAACAAATCCAGAAGTTATAGCGAAAACACATTCACCAAAACACTAGTACGAAAGCGAATGCAATAGAAAATTAAAATAACTGTGTGCGTTTCGATATGTTTCAATAGTAAATAGGACTGCAAATACGATGAAAATATTAATTTAATAGTAAAAATACACAAAACACAGAGTACTTAATCACTACGTTTTACACAAAAGATGCAAGATTATTGACAATGGTGTTATTTATAATTGCTATGGTAACCAAAATGACATTAGATAGGTTAGATTACAACAGAGATCTTTGTTGTCAATCGATTCAAATGTCTCGAAATCGATGTCAAAATACTAGAAATGTCTTTTAATTAGCGTAACGATTTAATGGTAATTATAAATATATTACATAGTTTAGTTATACAATGAATAAGAAAACATGTAAAAAAGGAATTAATCTTGTACTTACAATGAATAATAAATAATTCATAAAATATATTATTAAGTTCCCTAATCGATATATGTAATCGATTTAATCGATTATAAAATCGTTTGTAATGAGGTAAATACTATGAAAACTTTTTTGTATTATTTTGTTCATTTAGCAAATGCAGATGAGGCTCAGATTTAAATGTGTTTATCTAGTAAATAAGACGAATTTTTTGGTATATAGTTTACTCTTGTCTTGTCTTACGCCTACCACAGAACACATATAATTCGTGGCCGGAAATCGGGGTTCTCCTTTCCCGGTCTACGCCAAATTGGCACGAATTAGATCGCAAATCATGATTGGTAAGCACCGACCGCTGATTTCTGTACATATTAAGTACTTGAAAATCAGATGTAAACTTATTTTCTAATAAAATTACTAATATAAGGGTGTACTTAAAACTATTGCTATATTATTTACATTAATTTATTACTAATAAACTATTAGTAAGTATATTTATTTAGTAAACATACTAAATTCTAACTTCTACATTTATAATTAGGTACTATTATTTCTTCTGTGCTTCTACTACAGTGTGCTTTGTTATGACTTTTTAAGAAAAATCAGGGTAAAAAATAAGACTATCTGTATTTGCCTTTAAATAATCATCCACACCCTGTCTATGACGTCGCCTCATTGAAAACGAGTTTTTGGTTCGATTCCATACTAAGGCAAACCGTTGGTGGCCTTGCAATTGGCTATTTATTATGTCTAATTTGTATGTTCATATATTTATAGAGAATAGACAGAAATTATAAAGAATTATTCTCTTAAAGACCACAGAGTTTATTCGGGTTTTTATATACTGAAAAACATTAAAACTTTTTCTTCTATATGGAAATAGCCGGCAAACGAGCTGACGATTCACCTGATGGTAAGTGGCTATCGTTGCCCATGGACTCAGAAAGAAAAGAAAGAAAGACCACAGAGTGTATTCAGATTTTTTACGTCCAAAAACATTAATACTATGGTGTTTATTATTATGTGCCAGCCTTAGCTCTGTTCAAGGTCCAATGTTTGGTCAGAACCTCGCGTGTTACTAACTCCATGTTTATTCCCTCCATATACAACACTTAAATGCCTAAATTTCTTTCAGTTCAATAAAATATTAGTTTGATAAATAATTCATGCCATAAGTTTTGACCATATAACGATAGGTATCCTCTGGTTCATAGATGTTTCTATTCTAAATAGTCTGGATTTGGAAACTAAATTATATGATACGATCAACCACGCCCTGAGAATAGACAACGTACAAAACCAAGCGATCTTAAAAGAGGCTGAAAGAGGCCGAAATATTATGAAACTCCTTGAAATAGAAAAAGACAATAAAAGTCCAACACATCACAATTTTTGTATTTAACCTTCCGACAAATGAGCTGAGGAACTGATGGTAAGTGGACATCGACACCCATGGATTAGTTATACCAAAGGCATCAGCAATTCGTTACAGACCAAGAAGAGAGATAAAGAAAGAAAGAACTGAACCCATTGTCCCTAGGGGCCATCCTTAAATTATGTCACACGTTAGGGGGAGGGGATGTAGTGTGACATTGTGTGACAAGGGGTGGGAGGGGGTCCTAAATGGTAAATATCAAAAAACAATAAATGGAAATAAAATTAATTTCGGAAGTGCTGTTTTAATTTAATAATTTCTAGGTGTAAAATTTTATAATCCCCCTCCGCACCGCCGTGGCCGGAGGTTGTCTCTTAAGAACTCTGCGCAATTTTGCTTCAAAAAATTAGCTATGTCCGCTAAATCGCTAGAAAGTGTTATCCGTGACCTATCTAAGACAGTGCTCGATCTTCAGTGCAAAATTTCTTCGCTTGAAAAGACAGTGTTAGATCAAAATAGTCTTATAAAGAAACTTATAAGTGATCGTGACAAACCCGATACATTAATTGTCAACAAAAATATCGAGGATATCGAGGGTAGAAATATATTATCTCTGACCCAAGAGCCGGCCCAGCGACCAGTGCGAGAAGCTCGTAATCGTGCGCTTTCGTCGCTTTCCGTGGCGACTCGCAAGCGAAAGGGAGGCCGCAACGAATCTATCGTTCCTGCTTCAACACGCGCTGAGGCATCGCGACTCGGCACCGCAAATGAAACAACGCATGCGACGGCTAGCCATAGCGCTCCATCGACTCCGTGCACTTCAGCGGGTCCGACGTCATTTGTAAACATCCCAGTGATATCTGACGAGCAACAGGTGCCAAAGCCAAATGACTACTTAGACTCGCAATGGGTAGAAGTGAGATCGAGACGCACTCGACGCGCGCCGCCGACAAACGTCACCCGCGGCACTGCCGTACCTGGCTCAACAGCATGTCTTTTGTCAGCTTCAGAAAGAAAAATGTTCTTGCATCTGTATTACGTGAAGGAGGGTACCACGGTAGACCAAGTGTCAATGCATTTAAATAATATTTGTCCTGGCGATAACTGTTCTGTTGAGCCCCTTAAGTCGAGGGGCGAATATGCTTCCTTCAAGTTGACCGTCCCCGCTAATAATGCTGATAAATACCTATCGCCTGCACATTGGGCTAAAGACGTATGTGTTAAACCATGGCGCAGTGGATTTCGCAAAAAAATGCAAGAACAGAATGAAATTTAATTACTGGACTTTATTCTATCAGAATGTTAGAGGCCTCCGTTCAAAATTAGACCATTGTAAGAAATCTATTTTGACAGAACGAGCGGATTTATATGCATTTACTGAGACATTCCTAGTAAGCGGTGTCAAGGACGCAGAAGTGTTCCCTCCCGGGTACTCCGTGATACGTCGTGACCGGTCTGGAGATGCAGGTTGGGGAGGAGTGCTATTAGGAATTTGTGATGTATACGACTCGCGCCAAATTCTTGAAATAGACGGTTACTCAGAGGATATTGAACTAGTCGCCGCGATTGTTAATTTAAAACATTCTAAGATTGTGTTTTGTGTAGTGTATATACCACCTAATTCTAAAGATGAAAAATATTGTAATACTTTTTCAGTAATTGAAAATATTGTAGCAAAATATTCAAAATTTGACATAATAGTTATCGGCGATTTTAATTTAAACTCGTGCAGTCAAAATGTCATGTTACAATTTAATTACTTACTTACTTACTGTAATCTAAAGCAATACAACAAAATTACTAATAAATTGGGTACAATGTTAGATCTGGTTCTGAGTAATCTTGGTGATGAGCGGATTGAGGTCTCTGGCGACACGGAGCCTGTCGTCAAGGCAGACGTGTATCACCCACCACTAAGTGTATGCGTGAGAAGCCCACCGTCGGCGCGTCTGCCGGGGGGGCGGCCGTGCGCCCGCGCATCTCCAGCGCACTGCGACCACATACCTCGGGACTGGAATTTCCGTAAGGCCGATTTTCATTTGTTATATGCTACCATATCCGCTGTGAATTGGGATGAGGTTTATCTGACTAAGGACGTTAATACCGCTTTAGCCACTCTCTATGACAAATTGTATGTATGTTTCGATAGCTGTGTCCCGTTAAAAAAACCTAGCAACTATGATTCACGCTACCAGTATCCAACTTGGTTCACGCCAGAAATTATCAGAAATATTAGGATTAAGTATTATCATTTAAAAAAGTATAAAGAATTGAATTTAGATTTTAACAAAGAAATGTTTAAGTTATACAGGCAACGAGTAAAAGAGTTAATTGATTCAACTTATACTAATTATATTAATCTAACTGAGTCTAACATAAAAAGGGATCCAAGGCAATTTTGGAAGTTTATCAATGAACAAAGAGCTTCTAAACAACTTAATGAAGACTTTGAATATTTAGGACACAATGTTTCGGGTATTGAAGCTGCCAACGCATTTGCGAGTTATTTTAAATCGGTATTTTTACCTAATATACCAAAATTATCAACAGCTGCAGCGGAACGCAACACAATCACTTCTCTATGCTCATCAAGTATCTCTGTAGATAGTATACACCAGCGTGATCTAGTGTTTGCGGTCAGACGCCTTAAAGCTCACTCGTCGGTGGGACCTGATGGAATACCACCTTTTGTCGTTAAGGATTGTATCGAAGCTCTGAAGTCACCGCTATTATATATTTATAATCTGGCTCTTGAAACGGAAACGTATCCTACACAGTGGAAAGTGTCCAGGGTCACTCCCATATTAAAGGACGGTTCCAGGTCGAAAGTGGAGAACTACAGGCCTATAGCTGTCCAGTCCGTGTTCGGCAAAGTATTTGAATCTATTATTAATCGTTACATTGTTGCACAAGTAAAACAGCAGTTAAGTGATTCGCAACATGGGTTTAGGGCCGGGAGATCAACAGTATCTAACCATATTAATTTTATTGATTATACAACTAACCAGATGGATTTTAAGAAGCAGGTGGACGCAGCCTATTTTGATTTTAAGAAAGCTTTCGACCGCGTTCATAACGATTTATTACTAGAAAAGTTTTCGGCCATGGGTTTCTCTAAAAAATTACTAAAGTTTTTTGCTAACTATTTTTTAAATCGGGTACAGTATGTTCAATTGCATAACTACAGATCAGATGTCTACACTACTTCCTCTGGGGTGAGTCAAGGCAGTACGTTGGGACCAACACAGTTTCTTATAATGATTAATGATTTGCCGAACGAGGTCCGCACGGCTAAGTGCCTAATGTTCGCCGACGATCTGAAGCTGTTCCTGGGCGTAGACAGCGCGGCAGATTGCGAGGCGTTACAGCGCGATATCGACAGGGTTGTGCGATGGAGTGAACGGAACCAACTTGAGTTTAATATTTCCAAATGTAAATGTATCACCTTTACTCGCTCCCGTTCACCCATCTCCTACTCTTACAGGATGTGCGGCGTTGCGATCGAGCGCGTGTCACAAATCCGGGACCTAGGGCTTACTCTGGATACTGGACTCACATTCAATCTACATATCACAGAACTATGCGGCCGGGCCTATAAGTCTCTCGGCTTTGTTATGAGGCAGGCCGCACGATTTAACGATCAGAAGACCATCCTAACGCTGTATTATGCGTACGTGAGGAGTAAATTAGAATATAATTCGATTGCTTGGCACCCTCACGAACACAAGTACACGCTAATGCTCGAAAAGGTGCAAAAAAATTTTGCAAGGTATCTATACAAGAAAATGTACGGGTATTACCCATATCTTTACCCATCCCTTTTCATATTCGGTATGGTTGGCATTGATACACTTGAGTTAAGGCGCAAGTGTACAATACTATTACACTACTATCTACTTCTGAACAACAAAGTAGACAATCCCTCTGCTCTAGAGCGTTGTTCGCTCGTTGTTCCGGAGCCGGGACGCCGGCGGCGCGCGCGCGCCGTGCTGGCGGCCCCGCCGGCGTGCTCGCAGACCGCCCGCCACGCACCCACGGCCCTGGCTATTGCCTTACTCAACGCCTTGATTGCTCAGAATCCAGAAGTTGATATATTTAATATGAACATATCAGGTTTCTTAAAAACCTGCATATGTACTTTCTCTCGAATCTAAATTGATATATGTATAACTAGATATTGTCTGTATTATTATATTATTTTGTATGGCTCGTAGTGCGCCTTGGCTATGCTGTAAGCACTGTGAGCATGGTTTTAATAAATAAATAAATAAATAAATAAATAAATAAATAAATAATATGCGACGTCACACTAAGGGGGGGGGGGTATCACAAATGTGACCAGCTGTGAAAGGACGGGGGAGGGGTCAAAAAGTCATGAAATTAGTGTGACGTAATTTATGGCTGGCCCCCTAGCTGAAACACCACGATCGTTTGGCATCTGATTCAAACAAAAGTCCCAATTTAGTGTTAAGTGGTGAGCAAACATCTTAGTAAGACAAACCTCGGTATAATTAATTGCACTAAACTAAGCACACTACTTGGGAATTAAAGTTTTCCTAAATCTGAGGGCCACTTCAAACGAAACACAATTAGTGTAGAAACTTGACGCTTGTTTACATTTCACAGACATACAAATAGCACACATAACTTGTCCACATGTGTACGTTCTAAGGAAGTAGTTCAAATGATAGGTACGAGTATAATAACCAAAGTAAGCTAAAAATTAATAAATTAAAAACCCCCAAGAACCAATTCTACTGACAAGGCTTTCGATTAAAAAAACCCAGTGTGTGTAATTATGTACGCATGTAAGAAATTATACTTACCCTTTACTTATACTTATAAATACCTCTCGCTCACACTCACGACCAATCGCACGCTAGCAATCCAAAACAACTCTAGCGAATGCTGTATGCCTAGTACATAGAGTCACGTTCCTTCAACATGTCGCTTTTTGGATGTTGGTGTAAAAATTTACTCTATTTTTTTCAAAACGCGCCAGAAGAAGTATAACTTCATTAATCAAAATTTTACTGACAAAAAATAACCGACTTCAAAATTACTCAAAAACGACTTGTCAGATCTTGTTTAAATTTATGTGGGACCACATGACAAGCACCTGCTTTCGATTAAAAAAGAATCATCAAAATCGGTTTACCCAGTCGAAAGTTCTGAAGTAACAAACATAAAAAAATACAGTCGAATTGGGAACCTCCTCCTTTTTTTTGAAGTCGGTTAAAAACCGCACTCAAACTGGTTCATCTGATTGGGAACTATAATGCCCGAGGCATACTCGTAAGCACACAGATACACAGTAAAACTTAAAACACCGCTCGTTTTTGTGATTGTGACGGTGATTTAAAATAAAAATAAACAAGTATAATAATCAAATATCGTCGGCAACAAATAACTTTGCCACAGCTGAGTCCTTAGTTAGAGAAAGACAGAGTAACTATCATGTCTTTTATTCAAGTCAACTGAAATCTGCTGTCTCCCTTGTGTAGTTTCTGCAGTCAGATAGGTCATTTCTTCTTATTTAGCTAAGAATGCTTTGCCAAGCTCTGCGACATCATCATTGCAATAGCTAATGTAAACTAGATTCTAACGCGACTGAATAAGGGAACACAATACTCTTTCCAAGACTTTCGCATGCAAATTCGTGTCATTTCCTCGGAACGCGTCGTTTCCGTGGGATTTCTTTCCATTAAGGCGTTCCTTATTGCGATTTAGTTGTGTGATGTCATACTACATTTATTGTGCAAAGGTCGTGTGAGTTGGTTGTGGATGGTTTGAAATGTCCTTTCGGGAACTTGTTGTTGTTTTGTTGACCTTGACCCAGAATATTTTTTTGCTGACGTGTAGAATCGATGGGGATTTTTCACACTTTATTCATAATGGTGTTCCCAACATGTATACTATGTTTCAGCTCTAGGCAAACAATTGTAAGCTTATCCTACTTTTTAAGCTAATTTGACTCGACTAAATCTTAAATTCCTACGCTAGTTTTAGCAAAAAAGCCCCCTTATCTAATTTGACCGTTGGGTGATAATTTGAATTCTCTATGCCTCGGTAAGTTTTAAAATGATGTGAGTAGGTACGTACAATTTGATTATCACGCGTTTTTGTAATAAAGTTATGAAACTACATACTCGTGTGCTCGCTTCACAATCGGCAGATTCTCAAATAACATTTTAAAACCCCAGGTGAATTTTGACCTACCAGTGTTTATCCACATATTATGGCCAGCATAGTAATCTATGGCCTTAATCTTAAATTTAAGAGGAGACTTGATCAATAATGAGTAGTATCTAACGAAAAAAAGTATTTCAGGGATGCACCTACTTATCTATATTATGATTCTGAATTAATATTTATCTACAATTATGATTAAATTTAATTATTGTTCAGTACTAACTAACCGGGAAAACGTTGTTCTGCGTACCTAGCTGTATGAAGTATACTTTACGACCTATTCTCATACATCCGAACATATACAAAAAACTTCATAAAAAACGGCTGGCGTTTTGAAGGAGTTCGGCCACAAACACCGTGACACGAGATTTTTATATATTAGATGAACGCTAATTTATGCTTGATAAAATTCAGTCGTAATACCGATACTATTAGGACATCGCTTCAAAGTATTCACGAATGTCCTGAGCATCGTAAAGAACGTAATGGACTCTATAAAGTAGGAACAGCTCCCATTGATATCATTTTTATAGCAGCTATTAAGCGCAGTCTTCGCGAGGTTGACATTTCCTCAAAATAAGGTGTAATGCTGTAGATTTGTTGATGATGCGCGGTGAGAAATTTTGCACACACGTCGAATATGAACTGGTATGAAAGTGTATCAGTGATATCTGCATGAATAAATTATTTTGAATTAAAAAAAGACACAGGGCGAAGCACTTGTTCAATATATTATACTAGCTGTTTATTTATTTATTTATGTAAAAGTTTGTGTCACCTCTTAAAAGAAGAAACAATGGGCAAACTTAATGCCTAATGGTCCACCAGTCAACCAACCAAAAAATATTCAATGTACAGAAAAATTGCGATTTGAGTTTCATTAAAGTATAGAAAGATTATTACATAGAAAAGCGGCCAAGTGCGAGTCAGACTCACCCATGAAGGGTTCCGTAGCAGCAAGTAACATAATATAAAAGTTCTTGTACTTCGTTGTAACTTTGATCAATGTTTTTTGCGGTTTACGATTTATGACGTATTAAAAACAACTACTTACTAGATCTCATTCAAACCAATTTTCGTTGGAAGTTTGCTGAGTAATGTACATCATATATTTTTTCAGTTTTATCATTCCCTTATTTTAGAAGTTACGGGGGGGGGGGGGGGGATACATTTTACCACTTTGGAAGTGTCTCTCGCGCAAACTATTCAGTTTAGAAAAAAATGATATTAGAAACCTCAATATCATTTTTGAAGACCTATCCATAGATACCCCACACGTATGGGTTTGATGAAAAAAACATTTTTGAGTTTCAGTTCTATGTATGTGTATATATATATATATATCTAACCCCATTTATTGTTTTTTTTATATTTTTGTGTGAAAATCTTAATGTGGTTCACAGAATACATCTACTTACCAAGTTTCAATGGTATAGCTCTTATAGTTTCGGAAAAAAGTGACTGTGACATACGGACGGACAGACAGACAGACAGACAGACGGACAGACATGACGAATCCATAAGGGTTCCGTTTTTTGCGATTCGGCTACGGAACCCTAAAAAAGGGTTAAATTCAAACTCATAAACTATTACACTATACTAAAGTCACATAATATTTTTTTCCCCATAAAACCCAGGCCTCTTCATTCGGTACTAACTGATAAATTTGGCTACGGTCGTGAAATTCCGTTGATAAACTTCCTAACTCGATAAAGACGAGATAATTATAACTTAACAAGGCGTCCCTTACCGCCGCCATTTTCATCCATCATCGAAGACCATGAATTTGTCAGGACAAATCCGGGATTATTCTGCGTTGTAAATGTCTCTGGATTACCTTTCTAATGGAGCCTTACATCTCAATGTCGAGTAAGATAGGAGCGGGTTTGTTCTGAACTTAAGACAATGCAAGTCTTTAAGATGGTCTCTAAGTCTTTAGGTTTACGTAAATCTAATGGAGAAGATTTTTTTTGTATGTCGAACAGACTCGTCAGCTGATGGCAAGCGATCACCACTGCCCATGGACATTAGCAACACCAGGGGCATCACAAACGCGTTGCCGGACAAGAAGGAAGCGATAGACCCGCTTCTTGGAGGACCCCAAGTCATTTCACAGAGGGAACACCGATGTAGTAAGTTCGTTCCACAGTTAAATAGCGCCAAGTATCCTCCAGGTAGTGTTGGTGGAGTATGGTTTTTGCACCACTTTGAGTGGTTTTTTTTTAATATTATCCTTTTTATTTTATTTTTTATTTATTATTTTATTTTTTCAGAGACTATTTATTATAAATCATAAAAATATAATATACTTTGAGTGGTGACGAAAATTGACGAAATAAACGCTGCGTTATTTTCAAAAATTAATGATTTTATAACATAAATGAGCTTACCACCTGATGGTAAGGCTCGTGGTCGCAACAGGGACACCAATGCATTGCCGGTCAAGTAAGAAAAGAAAGAAAGAAATACTGCGCAAGCCCCAACCGAAAGACGAGTCGTTTGCCGGCTGCCTGAAGCTAAAGGTGGTAGTTATAGAGTAGTCTCTAGCCGTAATGAATAAGCTTGAAGATCTTTAAGTGTACGTGAAAGTATGTCAATAGGTTCGCATGAAAACACTTCATTCTATTATTCGCCGGTCAGTTTAAATGCCATGAATGGGGATGAGTGCTCTCCAAACACCTTCTGAGAGTTGTGAGGAGTAATGGAGTGATTTATCTGCGTCCGGGTCTTCCAGACAGTAAAATAGCTTTTTGGAATGTTCTTGACGCTTTTCTTATACGCGTTTATAGGTACTTGATTTGTGGATAGATAGGTATGTAATTATGTAGGTGGGTATAATATCCCTCCTACTATCCTACTAATATTAGTAATACTACTAATATTACTATCCTACTAATAATAGTGCTAGTCTAAGTACTATACCTATCTAAAAGTACTCTATGCATTGACATTATAATAAAGCTGTCCGATCAATGTACAGTGTATATGCAAGACATTTTTGAAAAACCATTCTTAGGTGTATTTAGTAACTAATTAATAAAAGGCAATGTATTCCAAATATATTCTAAATATATTCTAATACGTATAAGTTAAGTACCTATATATTTTTTGTTTTTCTGTGCGTTTGTTATCGCTAACCTCAGAAACAGCTTAACCAATTTAGATACAAGCAACCGGGGCCAAATTTCTAAATTTTATTACGTTGGTAGGCTCTCATAAATATTTAGTAAAGATTTTGCACTTTTCTGAAGAGAAGCGAGGACAAATTCCGTATAATATTACGGAATTCGCACATGTATGACTTTATGCCATCCAAGCATGTTTTCCGGAAAGATTCTATCTTCATTGTAAAATCTCAAAGGGATCTATTCTGGCGACGACGAGAAATTATGCTAATATTCAGAGATCCCTTGCTGCGTCTTTTAAATAACAGTGCTAATGCATTATCCGACACGGATCCCAATTCCCAAGTTAATTGAAAATTTCGAAGTATGTACTTTATTCAATAAATTAATGTAACTACATTTTCAGAAATAATATCTATATAGGATCTAATACGGTACAGGAAAACTAATTTGTGTTTATATGGATTTCTATCCATCAATTCATCGATTTAGCTACACAACTTTAATTAATATTTGTATGTCTGTAATTGTGTTGAAGAGAATAAAATTGTAATCGCAGGTATCGTAATACCAGCTGCTATCCGGAGTAAGGGATTAAAAGCTAACAGAAACAGTTTATTTGAGTCCAGTCTAGGACTTCATTTTTCTCACGCCTCAAGATAAAACCAGTATGCTTATGTATTTTTTTTTTTGCATGTTTACTGTCTCTAATTCATTTCAAATCCATCCAAATTTTAACGCAATTTACAGACCCCCATTGCATATGCAATGTTATCTACAGTGATGGAACATTATTTGCATATACCTAATATTAACAAATCCTACTGACGTTGTACTGGCTTCTATTAAATATTATTAGCTACAATATAAATACGAGTTTAATGCGAAAATAAAGTTAATCGATCAAATTGTTCAAAATGACACAATCACATATACAACAACGAACGATAATAAACGGCCTGTCGTGCCGGACAAAGAACGTTCGGATAGTGCGAAAACGCTCTTATTCAACGTTTCTCGGGGTCGGCACGTAAATAAAATTTGCTGTTTATTCCAAAACTCTTTACAAGCTGTATGAAGTCATGACTTTCGCAAAGAACAACTTTTCCCATTTGACGTCATTAGATGCGAGCATTTTAAGATTTCTGTGATATTTCTCACATATAAAACTTTTGTTTCAATTCGATATTGCATTGTTGACGGTCAAATATTGTTGGTTTTAGATTAGACCTACATAATACACCAGCTTTCGATTAAAAAAGACTTATCAAAATCTGTTCACCCAGTCGAAAGATCTGAGGTATCAAACATAAAAAATACAGTCGAATTGAATACCTCCTCCTTTTTTGAAGTCGGTTAAAAATAGCATAAAGTATGTCCTGGTTTACAACACTTTATTCTTTATTCTTTATTCATTGCAAGCACATGTCACAATAGCACAAAATACATACATAATTAGGTATGCACACATATTACATATCTACTTTATATTATGGTCAGAGTGAACACATGCAAATACCTTGATAAGGTGTAGCAATTGGATAAGAGATATCTTTATATTCTATAGTGATATCTTTATATTCTATAGTTATTATTTTGGTGAATTCCTGGTGGACTATATTTTTCCACTGCTTGAATTGTTGGAATTTTTAATTTCAAAAAGCATAGTAAATAGTAATCCTACAATTTTGTAATCCTGGTCGGTCTACTAGCAATGCAGTTAATCCGCTTTGTTCCCACTAGTTCGAGTCGTTAGTTCGATCGTCGAACTAGCGGGAATTTTTTTCTCACTAATTCTATATTCTTGGAACGAAGTTCCTTATCGCGCGTTGCGAAAGGGGGCTAGGCGGAAAATTTGGTAACGACACTTTTTACCGGTAACGACACTTTTTGCCGTCGTAGTTTTTTTTATATAGAAAGCAAGCCAGAGTACTAGGATAGCAAAAACATGCAAGCGAGTGTCAGTTCTCACGAAATTTAATACCTTAGATTTGTTTTGGCACACTTGCTGCATGTTTTTGCTATCCTAGTACTGACTGCAAAGAACTTCGTTCCATCCGGGTGTCCCTTGACACCTCTCAAGTTTTATTTTCTCATTAGTTCTACTGTCAAAATAAATTCAGCCTTCGAAGCCAGCGGTAATTATTCCGAACGGGACAGATATTTATGTTTTTGTGTTAAAAGATAAGTGTTTAATTTTGAATAAAAACTTTTGATTATATGCCAAGTCAAATGTAAAGCTTGAATTACATGTTCTTGTGACTAAAATTTTAGGCTTTTTTACACAGAACTTGGCACCCATTTTGATCTCTATTAAATATTTTTTTTGAAATTTGCTCTAATTTCACAATTATGTTTTTGATGAGATTATTATTTTTATAAATAGGAGACTCGCATTACTATCATAAAATATTCATGTAAAGCTTAAACTGCTAATATTATGCATGCACTTGGCAAAAACTTCAAAACGGTCAAAAGTAAAGACACTTAGGAATTGACTTGTTTAGAGATACATAAAAGTTTCTCTCGATAAAACTTTTATACTTCGGTAACATTTTTAACTTGTAACTGCTAAATAATCGAGTCTTTTCAGAACCAGCGTTCTATAAGCTGATTTGCTTATAATCCTTAAGAAACTTTTAAAGGCAACTTTTGCTTTGTCATTTACAGTCGATATAAATAAAATAACTTGCTTTGGTTTCTCGCTTCTTTCTATGGTCGGCAACGCGTCGGTGATACTTTTGGCGTGGCGTTACAGATGTCTGTGGGCAACCACTGGCAATAACGGTAACCACTAAATATCAGTTTGATCATCAGCTCGTTAAGCTAGTTACAAAAAGCACTCGTTAAACCAAATAGTCACGTTATCTTTTCTTTCTACAAACTACAGAATGTTATTTTTAGTGTTTAGATAATGTAGCAATAAAATGAAAGTCCGGCTGGGAGCGAGTGGACATTACTCACAGACTCGAAGCGTGCTCGATGGTTCGAGCACACTGCACACTAAATGGGACGGCGTCGAACACAGATGCGAACATATTGTGAACAGTGAAGCATCTGACTGTGAGCGATTCTCGATATAAGATAAGCCACGACTACCCGATTTTCTATAAAATTCCGGCTCTTGAGTGAGTGGATATTACTAACAGACTCGAAGTGCGCACGATTGTACCTACAAGGTTGAGCACGCTAAACGGGAGGGCGTCGACCACATGTCATGTCTGACTGTGAGCAATTATATACTAGATAATATACTAGATAATATACTAGATAATATACTAGATAATATACTAGATAATATACTAGATAATATACTAGATAAGCCTGTTTTTCTATGAAAATCCGGCTCTCGAGCAAGTGGACATTACGCACAGACTCGAAATGTGCTCGATGGTACGAGTTTGAGCACTGCTTGCTAAATGGGAGGGTGTCTAACACACATGTGACCAGTAAGATGTCAGACTGTGAGCGATTGGCGATAAGAGATAAGCCTTGACGGTCCGATTTTCTATGAATTTCCGGCTTTCGAGCGAGTGGATATTACTCACAGACTCGAAGTGTGCTCAATGGTGCGAGTACGAGTACACTGCACCACAGAATACATAATACTACAGACTGCACACTAAATGGGAGGGCATTAAGATGTCAGACTGTGAGCGAAAAGGGTTTTTTAATTTATATATTTTAATTTATTTTGAGTTATAGTTAGGTATATTTGTGGTTAGTCATTCAAAAATAAAATGATTTAACTATTCATCAAGTTTTAAATATAAAAGTAAGCATCGAAGCATAACTTATAATTTTATTCTGTTTCAAAAACTCGGCAAATGGCATTGAGTATTAAACACTAGCTTTTCCTGTGGTGTGTAAATTTTCTTTTTAAAGATTTTAATCTGTGTTCCATTTTTAAACTTTGAGAATCACAAAAGTTACTGAGTGATCTACATGAAGTTATGTGATTATATTCCATCGAGCTGATAATCAGAGGGAAATTAGATCGGGATGCCACCTATTTTATTGAAATTGAAATCAGATGGCATTCCCTAGCGGTAGAATGTCGCTCTCTTAAGATCGTATTAATTACTGCACATAGCCGTACGTGGAAAGAGGGGAACTTCTACTTCACACAGGAGTTTAGAACGTTCTATCCATCCTTAGGTCCAAGCTAGTTCCCTGCCAGGGGTTCACGGTGGGAAAACAGATGATGTAACGTTCCCAAGTCCCTTCTCTTGGATGTTGCTAGGCTCTGTACCACCCAGTTTAATTCCAACGGTACCTTCTCCTTTTTTTGAGAACCTCCTCCTTTTTTGGAGTCGGTTAAAAATTTAAAAGACGGGTAGTAGGCAAGCTATGTAGGCATCACAGAAAGTAAACAATACCAGTAATAACATCTCTTACAAACATTTTTTACGCTAACACGAGTGTGTTAGTATACGGCGTATGAGTATACGCCGCAGTAGGTTATTACCTCAGTCACGGGTGACATGGACGACACATATAACAGGTGCCTTACCATGAACTCTAATAAAATATGTCATGTTCAGGACAGGTCAGCTTGTAGCTAAAACCTGACAGGAGTGTATTTTGTACCATGAACGTTTACCGATGTCCTGCAATGCCTCTACTTCTGTCCTGCATCTTAGTCTATGACACTTGATTTGTACTAATTATGTTCTGAAATAGAGCGTTTTATCGGTTTACCGGTTTTCAATTGAATGCGTAATATTGATGTTTTTAAAAGTTTAAAATAACAATCTCAATTGAAGATTTTGAGATTTGTTATAAATACTTAAGTGTTGTGATTTATTAACCTTTCGTTCTCTAAAATTACCAAAAAAATTATCGCTAAGTGATGCTTACATTTTTGAACGTAATCTTACACCACTTGACACTTGACACAGTGACATGTCTAAATGTCTATTAAAATGTGTTATTTATAATGCCGGTCACTCACATTCGCGCGAATACGCGAACCAAAAAGTGTGGGACGACATTCGCGAATGATTATGCGAAGTTTTCGAGGCATTCGGGGTTTTCCAAGCTGTGTCGGTTTTTTGTCACACATGACAGCGCGCGAACCTCGAACCTTCGTGTAGTCTCCCACACATTCGTGCGACCAGTTGCGCACACGACTAAAAAGGTGATGTATCTCTTAATTTTTCGTGGTTCGTGGCGTCTAATCGTACTATCATTTATTTTCTGTATTGAAAATGGATTTTAATGACAACAACACAATAACAACAGCAAGATTGAACATTCGTGAACAAAGTGTAGAAGGAAGTGGAAATGGGCTTGTATTGTATACCTACTCATATGCAAACCCATTTGCCTGACCACCCTTCACATAAGTGCAAACATTCGTAAAAATGTCAAACATTTGCGCGCATGTGAGTGACCGGGATTAGGAGCGATAATTTAAAAAGCATAAGTACAATGAATGTTTTTAAAATTTTCCAAACAAATGAAATGTATTTATTTTGTGATGATGGTG
Organism: Thymelicus sylvestris; assembly: GCA_911387775.1. NCBI lineage: Eukaryota > Metazoa > Arthropoda > Insecta > Lepidoptera > Hesperiidae > Thymelicus > Thymelicus sylvestris. The sequence goes on along the minus strand of OU426909.1, from coordinate 8,482,774 downwards.
TATTTGAAATTCGCCATGGCTGCATCCCGTCGTGTTTCATCATCATCAACGAAATAGCCGAAACAGGACAATAAATGTTACTTTCGGTGAGCTGTAATATTTTGACGTTAACATATGCCACTTTCTGATGTCAATACGTCAACAATCGCGTCATGGTACACGAATTGCAGGGCAGAAGATCATTTTTGAAGTCACGTGACCGCTGTCCTGTTACGGTGACGTGGTCGCTGGCTGCCCTGTGTTTTAGCCAGATCATGGTAGGATATAGCAGGACAGGCCAATTATCGGCTAATATTGACCTGTTTTAAGAGTTCATGGTAAGCCCCCAGATCACAATAACACCCATGACCCGAGTACAAATATTTATCTGTCACATATCTGCCCCGGCCGCTAATCGAATCCGGGACCCCTCGCTTCGCAGGCAGGGTCGCTTCCAACTAGGCTACAGGGTCGTCGAATTGGTGTTAGTTTCCTGACACTAACGCCAAGGGAACCATTTTTTAGTCGTGCAATACGAAATTGGCAGTCAGCAAAAGGTCTATCGCAACGCATCCGTAGATATTGTGTCGACTAGAATTGAGTTCAGTATTCACGCGCCGTCCCACTGAATTATCATGCAAAAGAAATTTATCATAGAAATGAAATATATTCTCAACTTGTACATTCGATTCGGTTAATTTACTACCTATCTCGCGTCCTATCTTTGAACCTTTGCATAACAATGGTACCACTGTTAAATTGCTTACTAAAACCTGTTGATTTATTGGTAAATGATATAGGTAATATAATGTATTAATGTTTAATTTAGTTTTGATGTTAAATTTATTTCAGAAAGTATACATAGAAAATGTTCAGAATTATGGTCAGAATGATGCCTGGCATGGGGTGGAAAGGGGTTAAAAGGGATGTCGGGTGTCTCCCGGTGATAATCCGGCCCGCTGAACCAAACGCAACTAGTTAAATTGAAAACGAATCTATCGCAAAACACATTTCACGCTGTTTATCACAGAGTTATTGACAGAATCAATCATTGTAAATAATAAGTTAAAACTATAAATCAACTATTTTTAAACGCTTTTATTCGGCTTAACTTGTGAAACCTAGTAGGCTCGTGAATATATTTCTAAGTTCGTAAAAGTAACGTTATAAATTTTATAAAAAAATATATGTTTTTATTTATTTATGCTATTTCATTACTTCCGCATAATTGTCTAATCTAATTTATTGGTTGTTCAAAAAACCTTTTTTCTTAATTTGAACCTCAATCTTGTCTTTGAGGATTATATTTTACTACATTCGGTTTAATTTTATTTAAACCACAGACTATTGTTTTGCGTGGATTCGTAATCGCTTTATGCTTAATCTGAAAGCTTTTAAAAACCATTTCAAATTGATTTACAGCTCCGCACAACGCGGATTTTAAACGCATGCCTGCGTTAAATCGGGTTTGGGATGTTAAAAATAAGTACCTACCAACGCAAAATTACTCATCACTAATAATTTCAAGATCCAATTATATAATTATTCTCTTTCCTTCCTTCTCCTCTCCTTTTTCTTGATCGACAACGCCTTGGTCATCCTTATGGTGTTACCATCCATCCATCCATCAGTCTTTGGAGGTCCACTGCTGGACATAGGCCTCCCCTAACTTGCGCCATTCTGACCGGTCTTGTGACTTGAATCCAGCGAATGCCCGCTGTCTTCTTCAGGTTGCCAGTCCACCTGGTCGGGGGGCGTCCTATGTTCCTTTCCCCGAGACGTGGGCGCCATTCATGTATTACGTGTTATCAATCCAGGTGGACCACATGGAGAAATATGTATAATAAGAATGGTATTAATGAAGTATTAGATGAATGTTAGCAATATAATCCCTCGAAGTGGCCCGGAATTAGTCGTCTCTTACGACACCCATCCGGCATGGGATTGGTGTTAGTATTATAACTCGCCCCAGTACACCTAAAATATAAGTAGAATATAATATGAGAAAATTTACTTTATTTATTCTGCTACATAAGTTTAAACAAAGTAATATTGTCATTATAAATGCTACGCGATTAAATTTTTTTATCCATAATCGCTTCTGGCAGTATTCTGAAAACTTAAAAATTCTCGCTTTTCTTTATCCCACGTGGATAAAAATTTTAAACGCACGTCTGCATTAACTTTAGCTTTCAGATTTAAAAACAATTTAACTATTCCTGTATAAATAAGTAGGTAGTAACTTAGGTTTCCAAAAACGGCATTCGATAAAACTTTTACTTAAAAGACGTATCTACTTTTTATAAGTTTCAGTTTATCCTTTCACAAATGAGTAGTATGGTAGCTAGCCATAAAATTATTGGTCTCCTTTTCCTATCTGGCAATGCACTGGCAAGCAACACCAACACTGCGTTGCTTGCCATTAAAGAAAAATATACCTTTTTACCTTTATTACTTCAAAGGTGTATCGTTTGTCAAAGATAAGTAATTAAATAATAAGTTAAAAACAAAAGAAAAAGATCGGGAACCGTATTAAGGATAGGTAAGAAGCAGCCGTTAATGAGAATACGTGTTTCGCATTTCTTCATGCGGGAGGTGAACTGTGGAATGAGACTTCGGCATTCGGTACGCTACGATATGAGTCTCTGGCGAATTAATCTATCTCTCTGTCTCTCTCTCTCTCTCTCCTCTCGTCAAGTTTCTTCAGAACTCCACGTAATTTGTACCAATCATCGTAAAATGTTGTGTCAAGAAATGTTGGACCAAGAACTTTATATGATATATGTATACAACTGGACTACAAGCCTTGAAGAGGTATCTGAAGACGGATCACGTGACTATGGATGAACAATTTTGACCAATCAGATGCCTGATAAACGTAGACCTTAAGAACGTGGCCATTCGTACGGTGTCGGTGTGTAATGTGTCATTGATGATAGGGCACAGATATTCATTCAATGTTACGTGTACAGTCCTTAGGTAGGTACCTATTCCAAAGGTTTGTTCATGATATTTAAATTTCTTGGATAATGGGGTAAAGTATTGGGCTTCGTCTACAAGGTCGCTTTCTTTTGAACTTATCGGTAATCATGAGATTTACCCAAGTGGAAATGAGCCCTTTCTAAAACATTGACGTCAATGATAAGTAACGACAGCCAGTAAAATTCAGTCTTACAATGTAAAATTCAAATTCAGTATTCAGCTTCAGTAATAAGTACACAATTCGCTCAAATTTAATTAAAACTGTAATAAAATCCAGCATGTTTTATTGTCCAATTAATCATCCGTAAATTGAATTCATTGTAAGCAAATTTCAGTATTGTTGAGAATTCGAGTGTAATTTAATTTTTCCCACAAACGTTTTTCGGATACTGTATTTAAATGAAACATTGTAAAAGAAACAGATTAAAACAGGAATATTTATGGCACGCACAAATACTTTCTAAGTCTTTTTGAAGTTATACTTATCATTGGGTCTTTGGAAAAAAATATGAGCGTAAAATTTGTACGATGTGACAGCCAAAAAGGGGCATGACGAAGGTACGTGATACTAGGCGCACAACATTCGCAAATAGCCGATAACAGAAAAATTAAGTTGACGAACCGCCTCATGGTAAGTGGTTACAATCGCCCTTGTAAATCAGTAATTCAAATGAACCACCGTTTTCCCTATAAAGGGTCATAATATAGAGGTCAAGTTACATGATTGACTTACGTATCAAAGAATTTTTCCCCTCTAACTAAGCGAGACCCCGTCAAAAAAAGAAGATGTTCTCAATTCGATTGTATTTTTAAATGTGTTTTACCCAATGATGTTGTATGTATCTTTGGTTTTACCTGAGAACTCCGTCATTTATTATCAACTGATATGGAGTTCTTTTTATTTGAAATAGTAGCCTTCCAAATTGGTCTCATATTTTTCAAAATTCAGTTTTGGGATCCATGAGGAGTTGAAAGAACTTTTTAACTGACTTCAAAAAAAGGAGGAGGTTCTCAATTCGACTGTATTTTTTTTATTTTTTATGTTCGTTATCTCAGAACTTTGGACTGGGCGAACCGATTTCGATGATTCTTTTTTAAATCGAAATCAGGTGCTTGTCATGTAATCCCACATAAATTTGAACGAGATCTGACAAGTAGTTTTTGATAACTTTGAAGTCGGTTATTTTTTGTTAGTAAAATTTAGATTATCAAATATTATAGTTATTCGTATGCGGCGACATGTTTTTGAAAATTGGTTTTTTTGAAGTCGGTTATTTTTGGTAAAATTTTGAATGTTAAATATAACTTTATCTACGGAGCCTTACATTATTCGCGGCCCGACACCTACGAAGTTTTTGTGTGAAACAATTTTGGTGGATTCATTTCTGTTTGCCGGGTGATTTATTTAACAGTTAGAGTGGTGATAAAACGTTTTTTAAATGCTTTAATGGTCTTGAAATAATGGATTGTGACTTATGAGAACGATAGTCTAGTGGTCGAAAATGAAACTTGGCTTTAGCTTTGAAACACTGAGCTTGAAACCTTGTTTAATTTTTGAAGTTATATTTCTATTGGCGCGTTTGAAAAAAAAAATATGAGAGTAAAATTTTTACGATGCACGCGCACTCCGACAGCCAAAAATCGACATCATGAAGTTAACTGATAACTGCTTCTCAAGTTTCATTTCATAAAAGAATTAATCTTAGACTATTTTTGTTCTATTACGCCAAAGAAGAATAAGTTCATAAGTAACACGCAGGTTTTTTTCAAACTATCCTCGTCTTTATTTGTTTTGCTGCAGATTGGGGAAACCTGTATGAAGATAAGAGCAATGTGCTTCAGAAATATTTTTCTTTAAAAGGACACTTTGCTTTTGGCCCTAGCGGCATTTACAGCTCCACACGGACAGACGTGCTGTAAGCATTGGTACTGTCAGTGCAGCGGTGAAATGCTTAACTTACTGCGATCCAATATAAAATATTTGGCTTTAAAACCAAACATTACGTCATGACCTTTTGAAAAGCATGCCTCTAAAATACAAAACGCAGAGCTTCCCCATTATTCTGATACACCCTGCTGCACAATATCTACGGTGAAGTCTTCCAAATCAAAATCGACATTGAGGATGTTAACTTCGGTCATTTTAACCGACTTCAAAAAAGGAGGAGGTTCTCAATTCGACTGTATTTTTTTTATGTTTGTTACCTCAGAACTTTGGACTGGGCGAACCGATTTTGATGATTTTTTTTTAATCGAAAGCTGGTGGCTGTCATGTAGTCCCACATAAATTTTATTGTGATCTGACAATGGCATCCATGAGAAAACCACATAAGTCGTAAATTTGTGTTAAGATGTGCGCGACAAATTGACGAATAACTCAATATCACGCCAACCGATTTCGATGATTCTTTTTTTAATCGAAAGCAGGCGCTTGTCATGTGGTCTCACATAAATTTGAACGAGATCTGACAACTATGTAGTTTTTGAGACTTTGAAGTCGGTTATTTTTTGTTAGTAAAATTTAGATTATAAGAAATTGCATAGCTATTATCGCGGGCTTTGAGCGCGGCGACCGAACCAAGAAATTCCGTAACGAAAATGAAACCTGACACCGAGAGGTCGGCCGGCCGAGCGTTCGCTTAACTCACTAGGTGTCGCTACTTGACACGTACTTAACTCAAGAGTTTTCACGTAAAAACTACTGAACGGATTTTCATGAAATTTAGCACACAGATAGACCATGATCCGGAATAAGACATAGGAAAGAAAGAAAGAAAGAAAGAAATAAAAAGAAAAAGAAAGGAATAAGACGTAGGGTAATTAATATTCCGGAAAACGCCCGTAAAGCTGCGGTAAAGGCGATAGTAAAATATAAACTAAGTAGGTATATCGATTGTTAACACAATTGACTATTTTCAATTAACTCAGCAACATTCGCTAACAACAAATAAGTGTTTGATATTGAATCAATGTTTCTCGCACATTTTGAAAATTTCTCCGCAAAATATTGGTGTGAATGCATCGATTCGACAACAGCTGCAAGCAAGAACCACAAACTCTCGTGCGACGATAAACGACGCGTGTCATATAAATTGCGATACATTTAAGCTGCAGTTTCTATAGTTTGTTGGATAAAATGTGAATACTTGTCAAAGCAGATAGGGCAAGACTTTAACACAATATTACATTTTTTATATGACATTAGCAGCAGTATTTCACCCGTATTCAAGAACAATACTTGTTTAACACATTCAGTGCTTAAACAATGGATGCAAAGTAATAGCCGGGAGCCAAAACTTTTTATGGCGAATTTTGATTAAGTAAATATAAATGTTTGAAAATATATATGAATGTATATTTTATTACTATTATTTCTATTAAAAAAAGTCATTTTTCGGATCCGAGTCGTCGGCACACAGCACGCCTGCTGCCGAATGCTCGGATCCGAAAGCTAGGGATGGCAATGGTTTATTCACTAATATCATAGATATTTGTTCTGTGAGTGCGTTTTTGCCTACTAATATGTCACAAGATTTTGACAACCCCCTGTTTTTTAATCAAATTCCAGGATCTTGATCAAAATCATCTAAGGAAAGGAATCAAAACGAGTTTTAACTTATTTTACTTTTCTTGACCAAAATCTTGTACCATATGACACACAAACACACACAGGACTCACACACAGGCCATACGCACACTTATACATACACGCTTATACATGATATACAGTAGGTATACAGTTCAGACGTGTCATCATGTGGTGACTTGTTATTTAAAAAAAAATTGTAAGTAAATAACTGTTACTAATACTGTTAGAATGAAACCAATACACGTTTTCGCAAGTTACTATATTGCCAGAGTGGCCGCGCAAAACAACATTTACTTGACTCGAAAACTGGAGCTTTATTGACTACTACAAAAAAACGGAACGCTTGCTCGGATCCGAGTCGGCGGCACCGCTACTATGGCCCCACCATGCTCGGATCCGAGCAAAAAGCACTGAATGTGTTAAGTAAAGAAGCAATACTATGCGAAGTAAGGCATTTCTTAGTGCGTTCGTTATGACAAGCCTTCTGTAGTGTTTTAATGTTTATAAAAAAATGCCATGTATTCACATTTATCTGATGCTCTATACTACGAGCTTTTTCCATAATACTTAACAATGAGTATCACTACTCGTTGACGTTTTATTTCATTAAAACCTGTGGACTAGCAATAATTAATTTTAGAGCACTTAACCCCCGTGACTCCCGCAACTCCAGTGACCTAACCCCCACTTAGATGACGCTTCCGTGCGACTTTCTTTAAACGGTGTGAAGCGCGTGACTTAGATTTTCTCGATTAATGCACGGCGTTTAGCACTTCATTTCTACACGTGCAATAATTGAAATCTTTAAACACTCATCTTCGCTAGGTTTGAAAGAAATGCATTTCGGTGCGGTTTTAAGTCACATTTTGCTATAATACGATAGTCATGACTTAAGTGATCTAATATAAATATGGCGTTAAGTAGAATCGTATACTAATCGCATTCAGTGAGACAAGATAATATTATTGAAATCATAGATAGGTATGGCTATTTGGCCGTGACCAAGATGCTTGCACGAAATATCAGCATAGAAATCATGAATACCCTTATCATATTAAAATGTGCACAGTCCGTTTATAATCTGAATGACAATAACATTAGCTCCCTCAATCTTATTGCCCTTATTAAACCAAAGTCCAATAAGCTATAGGTCCAAACGCAGTCTCTCATTTTCAGTAGAAAGTTTCAATAAAAACCCAATTGACGTCCGTTGCAATAAGAAAAGCAAACGTTAGTAATCACGAGTGGCGCCTGCATGACCCGTCGGTCTGTCGACACTATATTCCCTTTTTTATATATAACTAGCTGCCCGGACAGACTTCGTTCTGTCAAAAATTTGCAATAAAATAATATTGCGACTATTAATTGAGATGTAAGCTATCCTATCTCTCAAGTTGGACCAAACTGCACACGGTGTGTAAATTTTATTAAAATCGGTTCAGTAGTTTAGTAGTCCATTGAGGACAAACAACGTGACACGTAATTTATATATATTAAGATAGCAACTCGCCCTATGTTCGGTTATGGTACCTCTACTTATTAGTTCTCTTGGGTAAGTCCCAGTACTCTCGAATCGAGTCATTTTTATCAGGAATTAGGATAGAGAGCCAGTTCTTTCTTTCTTTTTCTTCTCGCTTTCTTGGCCGACAAAGCATCAGTGATGACTTTGGTGTCGCTGATATCGATAGGCAATGATAATCATTTACGCGGATCGTTAGCTCGTTGTCTAAAGATAATAATTTTGAAAATTAATAATGTAAAATTGCTAGCCCTAAAATTGTAGCTCACGTTTTCAAAATATTCTTCTGGATTTATCCACTGGACATTAGCGGCATAAGAAGCCATTTGAAGAATGGGTGTAACCTCTACGCGTTTCAGGGGGTTATTTATTCCAGACATACTCATTGGCGGAGGTTACACGTACAATCATTATTGTCAATCAAAATTCACTCAAATTGTGACGGAATTACGATAGATGTCACAATAACACTCTCAATAGCTTCTGCCCAACGGTGAGTCAGATACACGAGAAGATCACCAGCAGACTAATAATTATTAATAATTAATCTGTCACATAAATATCTACCCCGGCCGGGAATCGAACCCGGGACCCCTCGCTTCGCAGGCACGGTCGCTACCAACTAGGCTACAGAATCGTGAGAATAAGGTATCAGCCACCAATGTGTTTAAGAACAAAGCGAATTTGTTTGAGAACTAACCTTGAATAGATATTTGTCTATTTCCATAGAGAACGAGATGTCAGGGTATGAATAAAACATTAGCTTCATTATTCTGACTTCAGTTCTAATTTATTTAACGTGTATCGAACTTTGATTAATTTATTACAATACTAGTGAATTACCCGGCTAAAAAAAATTGTATGGAAAAAGTCGAAAATGTGCCCAATGCATTATTTTAGTGGTCTCCATCTTTGCATTATTGCCTTTCAAATTAAACCATTTCGGTTGGATAGTTTCAAAGTTTTAATAGGACATCAGTACAAAATTTTTTTTGTGTTTTATACAGCGTTATTTCAACCAAAAACATGTATTAAAAAGATCAGGCCATAACATAATAATATGAACTCACTTTTGCTTCAAATTCACCCCTTTGTCATTGATATGGCTATAACTAAAAACAACTTAAAACTATCCTGTTTAGTCTGTATTACGCCTTTTTGAAATTTCCATTAAACAGGCAAGTTTTTTAAAAAGCAACAATTGCCCCGTACTTTTTGCTTCAGCCACCAATCGAATATTGCGCCTTTTTGAAATTTCCATTAAACAGGCAAGTTTTTTTTAAAAGCAACAATTGCCCCCTACATTTTGTTTCAACCACCAATCGAACTGACAACCTCCTTTTTGGGAGTCTGTTAAAAGCAACACTAACAAAGATTAACGAGAGCACTCACTTATACACGAAAGAAGACGAAAAGAGATTTAAACCCGCGGCGTCGCTTAGACGGGCTGAGTGCGTGCGTTCATTGATCAGACACGACGTGACTCAAATATATAACGCATCCAGCCGTGAACTAGTAAGGATGGGCAAAGTTTTGGGTACAGAGGTTATATTTACAAAAATCTAGGTTTTGTATATGTATTTTACTAGGGTTCTGCCTGCGACGCGAATTCAAAAAAAGGAGGAGGTTATCAATGCGACTGTATTTTTTTTATGTTTGTTACCTCAGAACTTTCGACTGGTTGAACCGATTTTGATGATTCTTTTTTTAATCGAAAGCTGGTGCTTGTCATATGGTTCCACTTAAATCTGATCTGATCTGATCTGATCTGAAGAGTAGTTTTTGAGTTATTTTGAAATCGGTTATTTTTTCTTGGTAAAATTCAGATTATCTAGGATAATAAGTAGCTTATGTCTTATTCAAGATCATGGCTTACCTGTGTGCTAAATTTCATGAAAATCCATTCAGTAGTTTTTGCATAAAAGAGTTACAAACATCCATATAAAATGTCACATTTATAATATTAGTAGGACTGAAGTCATTTCACCAGAATCAGTCAGTCATCAGACCAGTTCACTAAAATTTAAACGCGATGCTCCTCTAAAAAAATGCGTGCTACTGGATTGAGAAATTCTCAAAAACTGTTTTTCCTGAACTGAACTGAAGGCGGTTTTCTACTAATATGTAAATAAAGAAATTAATATCACTTAATTGTGAAACATTACTTGTTTTTAACTCGTGAACGTTTAAATTAAGGACCCTGTGACATAAACCGTAATTATGCACCGAAGAATTTAACTCTCGTGCAATATTCTGAACAGTTCGCGACGACGTTCTATAAAAAGCATTATACTTAGTGACGTCACTGGCTTTTTCAATTAAAATTTCCTTCATCTAGACTAGTACTAGTAGTGGTGCAGTATGGTCTAGAGTCTAGACTCTAGAGCATACTATAGTACCAAGCTGCTCCAGTGCGGATTGGTGGAGAAGTGAGACCAACCCAAGTGTCGTAAGGGCTCCGGTACAACGATATAATATCTTACGATAACAAACGGTACCGACAAAAATGCTCAAGAAATGGTTGCTACTAACGGTCACAGCATACTAAATACTGACTTTACTTACCTAAATTCAGTTGGATAGGTCGCATCGTTAATGATGTACAGTCGGCAAAAGAATTAGGTACGCAAGGCATGAAACAAAAACGTTCAGTAATGTTTAATATTACAGTTTGTGTTGTAATCAATGTAGAATGCTACCTACATACGCATGGTATGATTTAGCGTTGATAATAACATAAACATTCTGTAATATTAAACATTTTTTTTGTTTCTTTTGCCGACTGTACATTAAAGTGTTCACAGTTCAACTAAAGTTGTGCCATAAAAGCCAGTGTTTTAGAAGTAATAGCCGCGCAACTTTATTGCAAGGACTCGCGATCGTTAGCGACTTTGTTGATGTCATTACTTAATGGAATATAATTATTTTGTTTATGTCTGCATTTTAGAGTGGATGAAACACAAAATTACTTACTACTAAAGTTTAATACGTAAAAATGCGCTCTTATAAATATAGTAGGTATTATTTGAAGTGGCCATTTTACCCTGATACAGGGTGACCTAAAATAACGCAATAACATGTGATTTTATCATTTAAAACTCATCCTTAATTAGTTGTCCTACATCATAACAAACTCATACTGACTGTTCTTTTTGAAGTTATACTTCTATAGGCGCGTTATGAAATAAATGGAAAAAATGGTGAGAGTGAAATTTTAAGATTTAAAACACGTCCGTGTTGACACATAATCTAAATTTTACTAACAAAAAATAACCGACTTCAAATTCTCAAAAACTACTTGTCAGATCTCGTTCAAATTTATGTGGGACCACATGACAAGCACCAGCTTTCTATTAAAAAAAGAATCATCGAAATCGGTTGACGTGATATTGAGTTATTCGTCAATTTGTCGCGCACATCTTAACACAAATTTACGACTTATGCAGTTTTCTCATGGATACCATTGTCAGATCTCAATAAAATTTATGTGGGACCACATGACAGCCATCAGCTTTCGATTAAAAAAAGAATCATCAAAATCGGTTCGCCCAGTCCAAAGTTCTGAGGTAACAAACATAAAAAAAAAAAAAAAAAAATACAGTCGAATTGAGAACCTCCTCCTTTTTTTGAAGTCGGTTAAAAAACGTCGGTCACGAAAAACCGCCCGTGCGTTTTTTTTATTTATATGTACAAGTTATAATTATCAAGTTTATTCCTTCCAGCCTACACACTCAGACCTACATATAAATTACATCCTTTATTGTTAAAAGTGCTAATACGAACACTCGTTACTTAAAGCTTTCCATAAATGTCCCCATAAATCCACAATATTATATGTTTCACGAATAACGTTTTATTATACATATGTTTCACGAATAACTCCTTAAATAACGTTTTATTACTAAAGATGTTATCTCATTCTTTTAGTTTTTCCAATAAATTTGTTGTAGATTTAAAATATTATTGTCTGGTTTTTAAAAAAACATTAAATTATTTACATGACAAAAGTCATGTTAATAATTTAACTATGTAATATTTTGTACATTTAATATACTCAAACAACCCTTTTTTAATTTTCTACTGTCAGTATCCATTTTCAGTCGTTTTTCTTTCTGATTCAGAAAGCTGAATAGCTTTTATTTTAATAAAACACGTGATATTTTTTACTGAAATAAAGATGTGATTCAGTCCCGTTAGAGTTTTTATTTTATTACTATAAAAATAGCCAGTAAAGCTATGGAGTTTATTTTATGTAAATATCTCTCTCTCTACATAATGTTTGTTTTTTTGAGTTTTTGATCTACTTCACAATGTAATATGTATTGAATTTGTAGTGGACGTCCTCTCTTTGACATTTGAGGACAGGCCGCAATCCCAACTAGACACATACATCATGTATGAGCATAGGGTAGCCACACTTTAGCGTGGACTCGGCTTTTTCTCGGAAAAGTTCTCGGAAAAGTTCTTTTGGCTTTTCTTCTCCTCCTTGACAAAGCACCTTTCCGAAAAGCTGGTAGATTAAAAAATGACGTGCATAAGTATATCAGTGATACCTATATGAATAAAAGATTTTGATTTGATTTTATTTGATTTGATTTGACTAGAAATGGAATATTTGCCGCCTATTTTAATTCTTTTCCACTTAAAACGTCTAATAAATTTCGCTACCAATGTTTGCCAATGTCTGAAATTACTGTTGACAGCTGAGTATTGCTATTAAATATTGATAATATTATTTTTAACAATTATTTGTATACTCCTACCCTTTTCCTTTATTTAAAATTTTCTATCCTTGGGTCCATGCGACTGCATTATAATTTAAAACAAAATCGTGTCTCCAGAATCGTCAGACAGTTTGTAATAATAAAGGTAATTCATGCATGAATGCATTTGACATGCGTTTTAAATACACAGTAGAAAGATATTTTACGAACCAGAGATTTTTTCCACGATTTAACTTGCCAAATAAGTTTAATGTCTTGTAGTATTTTAAACTCTTTGTCTGGCAACCGTCTTAAAATCTATCCATCGATAATCTGCAATACGTTGCCTAGGAAGGAGCTGTAAAATAATCAGTGTTTATTATAACCAGACATTGTAAAAGATTGAAAGAAATTGAGAATGGCCGTTTATACATTATCCTAGATATTATAACAAAACTTGGACACTACGATAGTGTTAGTACTGCTGACCCTACCTCGTTCTCAACTCGCAGGGAACCAGTGATTCCTTTGATGTGTGCGCCTTCATTATTTCCGAGGAATTTTATTACCCTTATAAACAGCGATGTAAATAAAAACGGAGGCGTTGTTTTGTTACAAAATATATTTACATATGTGACATCAATCTCGCGTGAGTGGTTCGACTCCTCCCACCAATTTAATATCTAATGTTTTAAATTAATTTAGTGTAAAAAAAGTTAGTAAATTAGAAACTAAATACACTGTTTTACTGGCAATGTAGGTACTTATACAAAAAAAAATCGTTACTGTGCTGTATCGATGAGAAGTTCCCCGTGTGTATTCCAACCTGAATGTGGTATCAACGTATTCAACGTCTGAGGATAAGAGGAAATGGGTCTAATTAAGCTTGCAAGATTTGAACAGGTTAATAAGTATTTTCCTTTACTTGTGCCTTTCTAATATAGGTACTTAGTGATGCGACATCAGCTACTATAAAAAGTTTCTGTATCCTCTATTGATTTCATAGGTCTTTTCCTTCATGGAGCACGAACTTGTCATCGAAAACTTCTTGTTTTGTCTCTTGTTTCACCGTGTACTGGAAGGCTATTCAGATTTGTAACTTGACAGCGGAGTTTCAAAATTGACGTTCGAGTTCTAGGACCACTTCACTTCGCAAGTGCGTACTAGATGATTAGATAATGACATAATTGACATATCAATACGATGCAAGTTCGCTTTTGTTTTGTAACTTGACAGCGGAATACACGATGAGATTCTAAATTGAAGTAAGAGTTCGAGACTCCCTTCACCTCGCAAGTGCGTGCCAGATGATTAGAGAATCACATATCAAGATCTCGGACTCGAACTTCAATTTTGAAACTCATCGCGGATTCCGCTGTCAAGTTACAAAAGTGAATAGTCTTGCAGGAGAGAGAGAGTTACAAAGCGGATCATAGTTTCTGAAGTAAAAACTTCTTTAGGCGCGCTGGGCATTTTTGAGATGAAACCAATCAGCTCGCGGTACCGTCAGCATTTTAATCGACACCTACTTGTGGCGCTATCTCTGTGAGAAGTACAAAACTATAGTTACTTAATTTACAGCTCGTATTAATAATTATTATAATCAAGATTGTAGTTTACATTTGCTATAAGAGTCTTAGGCAGACAAACGAGCTAACGAACCAAAGGCGTCAATGATGCGTTGGCGGCGAAGAAACAGGAGAAAAATAAAGAAAAATAAATATATGAGAATTGAAACTCTGTATATACCTAATATCTTCATATCTTATCGTATTGCATCTAACAAGTGCTCAGAGCTGTATCTAATGGTGTTCGGAAACTAGAAACTTGTATTTCTTTTAGTAACTCTTATAAGTGTCTTGTTGCTCGTGACTTCTGAAAATGTTTCTTACATATTGGATGTGACATTATGTAAGAAATTCTATATAACAACTAGCTGCCCGGACAGACTTCGTTCTGTCAAAAGTTTTTTATTTTGAGATGAAAGCTATCCTATCTTTCAAGTTGGATCAAACTACACATGGTGTGCAAATTTGATTAAAATCGGTTCAGTAGTTTAGGAGTCCATCGCGGACAAACAACGTGACACGTAATTTATATATATTAAGATATTATATAACACATTATAACCAGTATGTATGTCTGTACATCCTACTAATATTATATATTTTAAAAAAATACTCTTTCACGCAAAAATGTGAAATTTAGCACATAGGTACTATTATCCCGGAAACCATAGGCAAAGCCGCAGGTAAAGATCATAACAATGACTTTTTAAATTTAACGATGAATTGAATGACTCTAACGACGCAAAACAAACCCATTAAGGTTGAAAGTCTTGAAAGGCATCAGATGATAAATGCCTTAAATGAATAGCGATATATAAAATACCAGAATCCTACGTTAACATTTGCTGTCAACGCAATCAGTATGTATTGTCTTAACTACGCTTACCTATACAATACTCTAGCCAAGACGACAGGCCATGCAAGGAAATTGGTCCTGATGTATTTCTGTTTTTCTTCTCTCTTTATTGGCCAGCAACGCATCAGTGATGCCTTTGGTGTGGCTGATGTCGATGTACGACGATAGTAACTTACCATCAGGTGGATCGTCAGCTCGTTTGCCGGCTATCTCCATAAAAGAATAATTGCATGAACCATTGTAAGATGATTGGGAAACTACGGTCAGAGGACCTTTAGAAAGAAAAGAAAGAAAGAAAGAAAGAAAGAAACATTTATTCTGACACTGGCATTGCAACAATGATTAAAACTGATGTTACATTATTACTTATAAATAATAACTGCGTTCGGAGTTGCAGCTACCAGCATACCGGAAAAGGGTCGCACTCAGAAAGCGGCGTAGGAAGCACCAGGTACTTTCTACGTCTTCTGATTTTCAGTGCGCCCGTTAGTCGCGTGTAGATCGTCAAGCGGCACAGCACGTGCATTTCTAGTGATTAATCGGACTGCAATTTCGAAAACAATTACGATAATACTTAATAATACTTAATACCTAGCTTTTTATTAATGAAATGGAACTTAAAACAAAATAGAGTATCAGGTTGTGGTAAAATTCAATCATAAGCAAATATTATTAGTGGATATTAAACTAATAACAGACAAAGTTACTGAAATATTTAAAGTAAAAAATGGAGATTACTATCCAATATTGGCGAGACATCTATTTGAGGGTATTATAAAGAAAGAATTTGATAAATCGGCCGGCTATACCCTACAGGTAAGCTATTTCGTTTATTACAATTATTGCCCATCCTATTGACATAGTATGTGAGGTAAATACTACTAGTAGTACACTGAAATGTATTTTGCGTGCTAAAGCGCTGTGTGTTAATCTTATGTAATATTAGTAAAGTGTATTGCGTGTATGTATGTGTGTGTGTGTGTGTGCGTGTGTGTGTGTGCGTGTGTGCGTGTATGTGTGTGTGTGTGTGTGTGTACGAGTGTGTGTGCATGCGTTGTGTGTGAGTGTGTGTGTGTGTGTTTCCGTGTGTACGCTAAATCGTTTTCTGTAAGTTTAAAAGGTGTATTTTGTATTTGTGTTTAAAACTTGTTATTGTTTTCAGGCTGCGAAGAGGTGGAGGCAAATTGTTCCAGCATTTGGTGGCGTTATACTTGAAACTACCACGGAATGCTGCAGTGCTGTATCGAGGGTATATCAACTTGAAAGAAGAGGATCTGGTCGCGTGAAGAACGTTGCAATTTTTGGACCATTTCAATTTATTATATAAGTATTGTGGACATTTGTCTATCACAATACCGAATAATAACGACGCAAAGTGTAATTGTCGGCGTAAATTCATTTTTAAAATATTTGCATCATTTATGTAAGGGCTAACATGGGCTCGAGGTGGTATGTCAAAGGCGTATCTTGCACATGCATTCTGTACCCGCTGGATTAGGTTTTGTGAACGCGCTAGTAGCCTAGGACCTATGACAGTGTCCGCGTAGTTTAGTTTTGACAGCACAATACTTTCACATAAATAGATACGTAACTTAACGTCTATGTAGTTTCTAATTTTGTATAGGATTCTGAGACGATAGAAACAGTTGCGGACAATGTTGTTGACGTGGGTTTCGAACCGCAACGACTCGTCCATCACGACACCGAGGTTTCGGGCTTCCGATACTCTCTCAATCGCTTCCCCATTTACAAACACACAAGGTGATTTAGCTGAAATTTTATTTACTTGTTTACGTGTGCCTAGTATAATAAATTTAGATTAAAGTGGATTTAATGCTAGAGTGTTTTTCTCTGACCACTCCCAGATACGGTGTAAGTCGGAGTTTAATTTTTCAATGGCAGCCTTGGTTTCCGAAGGCTTAAAAGAGATATAAAGTTGCATATCGTCGGCGTACATGTGGTATTTACAGTATCTGATGTGCTTTATTACATCCGCGCTATATAATACAAATAGCAACGGACCTAGTATTGAACCCTGCGCTATACCTCGCGTAACCGGTTTGCTACAAGAATGTTTAGTTCCATTGCACTGGTCTAGGTCAACAGTTTGGGAGCGGTTCCGAAAATAGGTATCAAACCATTTAACAGCTTCAATTTCTAACCCGTAATAAGACAACTTAGATAGAAGTAAAGGTATATTTACGGAATCAAATGCCCGGGTATAATCTAGCATAACTAAAATAGTGCCCTCCCCCATATCCTGAGCTGTTAGTATGTCATCCACGACGTCTATCAAGGCAGTGGATGTACTGTGTTTTTGCCTGAAACCAGACTGATTGTCAGGAAGGATGTTGTTTAGTTCTAAAAAGTGCTTCAGCTGGTTACAGGCTATCTTTTCTAAAACCTTAGAGGTGTTTGGCAATATGCTAATGGGCCTTAAGTCTTTGAGATCCATAGGGTTGTTATTTTTGGGTATGGGTTTAACTAGAGCATGTTGCCATAGAGAGGGAAACGTACATGTTTTAAATGAGGTATTAATCAAAGCAGTAAGGACACTTAGCGTACTAGGCAATGTCAACGAGAGCATTTCAAGTGAGATCCCGTCAGCTCCAATAGCATTTGAATGCAAGGATTTGACAGCTTTGCTGACTTCAGCTTCAGTTACCTCCCGGAACTTAAACATTGCTGTACCATGCCTGTTGAACTCGTAGAATGTAATTGTCGATAAGAGGGATTCACCATTTTTAGGAATGTTTAAGAAGTGGTCATTAATTAGATCTGGGTCGCAGAGACCTGGAGGAAGAGAGACATTGGTGTTAACTTTTAGCGTGATATGTTTCTTGAGATGCTTCCACATGATGTCAGGCTTGTGGGTATTAGAAGCAACGTAAAATTTAAAATATGCCTTTTTTTCCGTGCACAATGCAGTAGTAACTAAAGTTTTGAGCTCTTTGTAAAATGTAACGTGCGCGTCTAGCTTGGTTTTACGAGCTCGCACATGGGCCTCGTTACGCTTTTGCATCATAAGTCTAATATTATAAGTCACCCATGGATGCTGATTATCTTTAATGCGAATAGTTTTTAGAGGAGCATGGAGTTCAAAAAGTTGCACAATGTTAGCGGTAAATTGATATGTCATATTATCTACGTCAGATAAACATTGAATACTTGTCCAGTCTGTGGCATAAAGATCTTGACGAAATTGCCTAATATCCATATCTTTTATTGGTCTGTATGTCAGTATCTTGGGTGGAATGCGATTTCTAGTAGCATTCAGTTGGCAAGAAACAATTGCATGACTGCTCAATTCTTGTATATGATTTACCTTAACATTCTTAACAGGTGAGTCCGAACAGATTACATCCAACAGAGTTTGACTATGGTCCGTAAAGTGAGTAGGTTCTACCACATATTGCTTCAACTAATTCAGTTTAAGAAATTCACAAATGGTCTTAGTGTTAGTGTGTTGCTGGTTTAACATGTCGATATTAAAGTCACCCAATAATACTGTGTAATGATGCCATTCGAACGAAGAGAGAGAATCGGTGAGCCCATCTATGAAAATCTGCAAGGGTAGCCAAGGCGGCCGGTACGCCGTCCCTAGTAACAGAGATTTCCCACTACACGAGATACTAAGCCACATCTGTTCAACGAGTTCAGAGACCGGGTGAGGAAGCACTCGTAAACGAATACCCTTACGGATGAAAAATCCCACGCCACCTCCCAGACCTCCCTTGACGGCAGCTGGGCGAGGCCGATGTATTAGTTTATACCCGGGTACTGTAGGTGCACGTCCCTCCTCTCCCTCCCTAAGCCATGTCTCATTTATGGCCATTATATCAAGAGCGTGGTCTAGCATAGCTGCAATAAATTCTTCGTGTTTTGTTCCTAGCGAGCCTGGATTTAACAAACCAAGTTTAATTGCATTCGACTTAACCATTAAGATAGTATATCAAAGCAACAAATGGTATTATATTTATAGTGGGATATTTAATTGGAATAAAATAACAGAGTAATATAAAATAGTGTTTAAGTTCCAATATAGCAATATAGTCTGTAGGGTATTTTTTATTAAATAATATGTTTTCATTCAATCGCATTTTATAAAAAATAGAAATAAAAAGAATAAACTTATATGCATAAGATATTAGCAACATCATGACGTAACGTACGTATTTTTTTACCCGAGATACCACAACAATGATAGGAATGTGTAAATTGAATAGATTCGCGCCAATATTGAATAGTATTATGTACAGATGTTAAATTAAATAAGACAACAATGTCATTAGTGATAAGTAAAATTAAATGAGTTAATACAGTTCTTTTATTTTTTATTAAGCACCTTGTCCACATGTATATTGTTAAATGTAAAGTGGGTTTTCTGTGACAGGTTTCATTAGTTTTAATTTGGTAAGCAATCGCATTATTGATTTGACACAATTTAAAAAGTGGTACGTATAATAACAAAAGAAGCATTAAAAACAATAGTGAGATATAGTATTGGTAAATTAAGTTGCAAAAATTAAAGAAAAACGGGCCCTTTGCGATTGCGTTACAAAAAATAGAGATACAGATATAGGTAATAGTTAGATTAAGGACAATTTCCGCTAAAGACTTTTTCAATGTCGGCCTCCTTCCGTATGCGAATTGACTTCGAGTCGGCATCCCGCCTGACGTAAATTTTGCCCTCGCGGCACCAGGTGAACCTCCATGATTTGTTTCGAGCCTCCTGGCGCGCTTGGTGAAATATTCGACGATTGTACCACGTGAGGCGCTCGTTGATGAAAAAACGGCGAGGTCGAGCGGACTCGATGATGCCGGAGGTGTCCACATCACGGCGCGTGCGAGCGGCCCGGAGCAGCTCGGCACGGAGAGCGTGGCGCGCGAGCCGCACCACCAGGGTGCGCGGCCGCGCGTCGTCGCTGCCGGCGGCGGCGTCCGCGCTCCCGCTCGCGCCGTGACGGCGGCTCTTACCCCTTCGTTCCGCGTGAACTACGTCCTGCTCGCCAATGGACACACCAATCTTTTGTGCCAAAGTTGTGACGATGTGCACTGGGTTTTCACCTGGCAGTTCCTCCAGGCCTGTGATTTCCACATCGGTGGAGTAGCTGTTTTGATCACGATCATTCAATCGGCGTTCTATCTCAGACTCAATATCAAACTCGGAGCCGGCCCCGATCTTCGCTTCAACGTCAACCAGTCGCTTAGTGACATTGTTCACTTTACTCTCTACGGTGCTGAGTCTGCTGTTATGATCGGCCAGCGAGGTATTAATTTTTGACAGATCCTGCCTGAACGTTACGATGTCCTGGCGACAGTGTGCTAGTTCTTGAAGAATGGTGTTTAATTGTGTCCTAATCATTTTTACTTCCTGGGCCATGTTAATATCATCATTATGCTGATCCGCGGACGCGGCGGTCTCACTACTATCTGTGTCCGGGCTCGTGACGCATGAGTGGGAAGTAAATCCTTTCTTTTGTTTTGATTTACACGCCTTACACACCCATTTGGTAGGAATAATAGCATCGACTTTGAACCCAGTACATCTGCGGTGGAAGATACTTGCGCACGCGTCACATTTTACCGCGTCATTCGTTATGGATACGAACTTGCCGCAGTTTCCACATTTCGACGTCATTGTTATAGGGGGCGCTTGTGAGCGCGCTATCAACTTGTATATTTGCCGCGGAAGTGATGGTCCACGTTTGATTATGCGCGTGACCTTGCTAACTGAGTAGCTAATCCCCAAAGTTATAGATAGATGGCGCTTATTTAAACTATTAGTAACGGGGATTATATTAATAAATATTGTTTATTTATATAATTATATGTCTTTAAAGCACAGCACACACAACTACCGATCCGTAACAACACAATTTTCCACAATAAACTTTAAGAGACAATAGTAACAAAAAGCTATTTTGCAAGTTGAATACGTTACACTGTTTGACAGTCAGCTGATAAACAACACAGAAAAAAAAAATGAGTTCAAAGTCTCCCTAAGGATAATTTTATGTTTTTAATTTAGCAAATACACTCACAACTATACTGTCCAGATTATTGAAGACTTTAACACGGTAAAAAAAAACGTAAACAATTTATAAATTCAAGAGATTGCAAAATGACGTATTGACACCGCCAGCCGAACTACCCGACTCTTTACATAAATCACTTGCAGGAAGTTTTTGTGCTGATATTATAAGACTATGAATTGATTGTAAAATCAAGCAAAATGCTTTGTAATAATGTAATAACGCTACCACAGATCCACACTAGGACTCCCTCTGTGTGTGTAAAAGCCATGGACAACACACAAAGACAAGAACACACATATCCAGACCGAAAACATAAATTTAAACTCATAATTTAAACTTCTGCCTCGCTAGATTCTTTTCGGTCTCTTTCTCACACAATTCTTCCAGAAAAATCATGCACTAAATAGTAAGCCTATTCACTCTTTGACGTCTACGTTATAATTGGACGTAATCGTCATACGCAATTCAGTCCCACACAGTACGAGTTAGAGGACGAAACAAAGAGCTTTGTTAGGAGGGATTTAAATAGCGGAATAGAGAATGGCAATGTGACATCAAATGGTGGGAAATGGATGAGGGTTTTAGAGAAGCAAATTGTGGTGCTTCTTTATTTTGCAGAATATCTAAGGTTTTTTGTCCCTTTTTAATATTTGAAATCGTTGCAGAAAAATGCAACTATTTCTGCTGTTGATTTGTATCTAGGTATACTATGAATACTATGATAATAAAGCTGAAGAGTTCTTTGTACTTATCTCTGGAACTGGTAGTTGGATTTGAAAAAAATTGTATGATATAGCCACATTCACAAGAAATTAAACTTTGGGCTAATACTATACCATTTTTAGTTCCCTGAAAAAAGGAGTTGTAATAGTTTCAGATATGGGTAATTTACCTGAAGCGAATTTAAAGGATATTAGCATAAAAACCATTGGGAAGATAAAGACCACCGACTAATACTACTACAATAATGATACATAGCTTTTGCATTTACTGATTTTTTGCAAACGTTATGGAAATGCCTAAGTTTCGACACACAGACAATACAATTGTAGTGGCACTGAGTTAGAATGACATTTCAACGAAAATTACTGAACTTCTACCCCCATGGATTTAAATGCGGTGCCTAAGAGTGCTCATTCCTTTGAATTTGGCATAAGACTTAGTTCTTTTTCTTCTCTCTTTCTTGCCCGGCAATATATCAGTGATATCATTGGTGTTGCTGATATCCATGGGTGATCATCAGATCGTTTGTCGGCTAATTCCATAAATAACTATTTTCTTCCTTCTCCCTTCTTTCTTCGCCAGCAAATGCGTCGATTTTCCTTTTGGTACTGCTGACGTCCATGAGTCACGGTGACCACTAACCATCAGGCGGCACCATACTGGCTTGATATATAGGTGTAGTCAAGTTTGCTCTCCCTTTCTAACGAACATGTCTTACAAAATGATGAGCGAAACATTCGTGGTATTATCAGTTTTTGGACATTACATATTTTTAACTCATTAATCTACGCCTGTTTCTACAGCCAAAGTGTCCACTAATATTATTCCGAAATGACAAATTATGATTTAATGACTTAACAGAATATTACGTAGTAACGTAACATTCCGTTCCAGCTAGTAAACTGGGACTGCAGAAATATAATATTGATATTAAAACAAACTTTTACATCCTTGTATAGTAGGTGACGAATTTTTAAAACGTTCTGTGTTTATAAATGTGTTGTATAATGTAAAAAAATTACCACCGTTCCACTGCTGGGATTGCGTTTTACTCCAAAACCTGCTACTTCTATATCAAAATAAAATCAGTTTATAGGAAAGTATTTATCCCTTGCTTTTCTTTTCATTTCCTCTGCAAGACTCGGGACTTGCGTGGCAATCCTTGCAGATCAATGCCTCGTGAAGAAAGCGGGCAGGTATTTGTAAATAAATCTCTTGAAACGGGAACACTCGTAGATGTATTGTAGATACTAAAGATATATTGTTTGTTTAAAGAACAATATTTTTAAAGGCAGTTAAAAAGGAAGGTGCCCGTGATTATTTGTTTCGTAGGCCCTAACGGTCTTTATAGCTTCACGCAGATAGGGGGGCTAGCCTGGAGAAACTCAGGCTCAGCCGAGACGTCCTGCTTAAGGAAAATAGGGTGACCAGTTAATCTTCCTAAGAGAAGTAGGGTTTGAACGTCCTAAGGACTGAGGCTTAGGTTAGCGCCTTTTACAGCTTGACGCCTAGTTGGTAGTGATTCTAACAAGCGTTCCGGGTTTGATCGTACTATCCTACTTACACAATTTATATCATATACTACTGGAGCGCTAGTATTGAAAAATCAATTTTTCAACACGGACACCATTACGTAATGGTCTAAGCAACCACAGTGTTGTATGATACAAGTGAAAAGCTCTCGGTTGTTTGATCTTTGAGATTGGGTACTATCTCACAGCGATAACAAAGCAATGACCTTGAAGTGAAATGGGGCAGAAGATTCGTTATGGCGTAGAATTAGGTCTCTGAGGTTAAGAATAAAATTGTGCGTGATCAGTAAGATTGTATGCGTGGGAATAAAGCTTCGGTTACATTTTTGATATATTTTTGTGAGGAATGTTAGTCATTGATTGTCATTGGGCGCCTACAGCGGATCATTCTCCTTTATCTCAGTTGGCTATAAAACAAAATAAACATTAAGTTCGATTCGCCGATAAGCCGAGCCAAGCAACGTGGTTCTCGATCTTATTTTCATAGACACTATCTAGTCTATGTAAATGAAGAGCGTAAAATTTTTACGATGCGCGCGCCCACCGACAGCCAAAAACCGACACAATGAAGTTAGCGAATAACTGATTCCTTTTACAAACAAAGAGTTGTGGCATAACAGATGAAATCTTTATCTATTTTTGTTCTGTTAGATCAAATAATTTTTTTGTTGGCTGACAGCTTTAAAACATGATGGCTTCAACCCATTAATGGCCCACTACTGGGCACGGGTCTCTCCTCTTGAGGAGGCCTAGAGCATACTCCACCACGCTGCTCCAGTGCGGATTGGTGGAGGGGTTAGTGGCCAACCCAAGTGTCGGAAGTTTTCAAACCGCCCGAGGGCCTCCGACATGGCTTAACGACTGTTATCTTATGATAACAACCGGGACCGACGGCTTTACGTGCCCTCCGAAGCACGGAAACGCTCAAGAAATTTTTGCCACTAGCGGTCACCCATCCAACTACCGACCGCGCCCGCTGTTGCTTAACTTTGTCGGTCACATAGGATCGACACAAGCCGCCGGGCTATGAGCATTATACGATGATACGACGATTACGAC
Organism: Thymelicus sylvestris; assembly: GCA_911387775.1. NCBI lineage: Eukaryota > Metazoa > Arthropoda > Insecta > Lepidoptera > Hesperiidae > Thymelicus > Thymelicus sylvestris. The sequence continues at coordinate 8,458,226 of OU426909.1, read as the reverse complement.
ATGATACGATTAAAACATGATACGATGTCTTTATTTAAGTTTTCATGAAAAAACTTTAAAGATCTTAATAATGATAACTATGAAGAGGCTTTCAGAGTGCTTTTCTCTACGTCAAGTGCAGATTATAACAGCTTGACTCCTCAAATGTGCTAAAAATACCGAATCTAGTCAAACCTTTGCGCCGAAAAATAAAATAAAAAGACCTTCAATGATTCACCGAATACTTTTTTTAAAATCATTAAAAATTTTAGAGATGACTTTAGTGCCATATTGGCAGTAGGTAGCTTGACAAACCGTTCGGGGTTCGAAATCTTTCAGGGATCACATTTTATGTTAATGCTATATGGGTAGACCTGACTTGAATAGTTACCGATACCTAAAAGTCCTGAAACCAAAGACATTACCGAGGTATTCAGGTCCTAGGAGCCGAAGAAAATTAATGTAAATATTAATTAATATCTCCCAGAAAAACAGTAAATAGGTTTTATTAAGTTAGTGCGCTTACCGTCTTGAACCACATCTCAACTTACTTGTTGTTTTTGTTTTACTTAAAATAACTTAATGCTTGACTACATTCAGGACGAAGGGATGGTAGGTAACCTGATAAAGAACTTTATAAAGCACTCACACAGTCCATCTGGATTATATAGCATAGTACAGAGCCAAGCAAGTGACTTTAATAGAAGCAGTTCAGCAGGGTTAGACTTAAGAGTTTAACTTAGATCTTTATCTTTACATGGATTGTGTCCCTTAGGCGCTCCACCCACTGCACCGCGTCGCGTCGTCGCGCGGGATGGCAGATTTTACCATTGTATGCAAGTGTCTCAATTTATATAGAAATCACGCCTAGCACAACACACTGCCGACGCGGCAACGCGCGGGAAGGCGCCCCGCGCGCAGTTTCTGCCGCGCGCGTTATCCGTCGCTCTGCGCACCGCGGCGGGACGCGTCTTCAGTGGGTGGAGCGCCTTACCCTCCAAAATTTCTTTAAAATCGTCTCAACAAAAATACTGGATAACAAAGCCGTACCACAAGTATGTAAAATTCCCACGCGGCACTACAAAAATTACCTCTATAAACCAATTTCTACTTCCCCATGAAATTTAAACTAAATCCGGGGCAAAATTCCACTTGCCAACAACAACCTGCGTAAAATCTTTGACAAATTCCCGGGATCATCGAACAGAGCTTTTAAAGGTGCGGCTTTCACAGGTTTTAGGCACTTTTAGGTGACAATGATTCGATTTCACGGAGGATTTATTGGCCGTAATTCTTCGTTCGAGAGCAAGGCAATCCTCAAAGCTTTTCAAATGTATAGAAGATCTTCTAATAGAACTTTAATAAAAGAGACTTCGTTATTGCATTTATTAAATTGCAGTCAATAGCCAGTGCCATAGGTAGCGTCCTCAGATGAAAGAAATTTCTTTCATCTGAGGTAGCGTCATATAATACACCAACAGATTTCAAGGTCTGTATCACCATAAGTATGGCCCAGGAGGATAATAAGACCATTGATAAATTTGATTACTTTGTCGTGACGATAAATAGTGCTCAAAATGTCTCTAATAAAAATTCATACATACATAGCTGCTAGCACAATTTTTGGACAGGCAATAGGAAGTAGAGCTGTATACATGATTGACAGCACCGAAAGAGTGAAAATATGTAACATATATGTATAATTCTTGACAAAAAATAACCAACTTCAAAATAACTTCAAAAATTACTCGTCCGATCTCGCTCAAGATTAAGTGGGACTACAAGAAAAGCCTGGTGCTTTAGATTTAAAAAATCATCAAAATCGGTTCACCCAGTCCAAAGTTCTGAGGTAACAAACATAAAAAATACAGTCAATTAAATACCTCCTCCTTTTTTGAAGTCGGTTAAAATGGACAGTTTTTTATGTACATTTCAGAAAAACGAGCATATTAGCTACCTAAGGTATTTACTGTCGTCCATAGGCGACGTAGGGATCGTATACATATACAATTGTCCATGAGCGAAGATAGCTTACCATCAGGTGGATCGTCAGCTCGTTTGTGGAATATTTCCATAAAAAAAAACAAGGCGTTACAGGACAGAAAAAAGACAGACTTATTACACGTCACATTACTCTTGAACCATTGAACTTTTCAGTAATATTTTCCACTGTTGATTTTATTTCAGAGAAATGAAATTCTATTTGAAAAGACATTTTATAAAGCTAAACATTTTCTGAAGCTCGAAAAATTTTAGACATGAAATGAATCATATTTAAGTTTCCCGAACCTACAGTGTCAACATGCATTTACAAAGCCGACACACTAAGAGCATACCAGTTATATTTCTATATTTTTTTATTAACTTGTCGACTGAACCGTTTTTCCGAGGGCACGTCAAGTCTTCAATCCGGGTTTCAATCATTACATAGTAGTAATAAAGCCATTTTGGAGCCGTGCCGAGGGTCCTGGGATCGATTCCTAGCAAGGCGGAAATTTTGAATGACTTTCGGCCTGGATAAATTTGTTCTTGTTTTTGTTTGTGTTGTCCATGTCACCCACGACACAGGGAATCCCAATGGGACAATGAATATGTAGCGTTATTTATTAATTATATATTACTTGATGGCAAGTGGTCACCGTCACAGTTGCACATCTGTAACTCCTTAAGCATCACTAATACGTTGCAAAAAAAGAGAAAAAGTATTTATGTGCTACGTGTGCACACAGCCTAAGCTGCAAGGCGACCGAGCGTGTAGGATTAATGTGCAAGTCTACTAATTACTAGGAAGCGGAAACGTGACGTCACGAGTCTCCGCGGCGCCGCGCGTGTTAAACGATATCATCAATATTGAGAACTACCCTCGTAGGGTTGTCGCTCAACCTCATTCTGATATAAACATTCTTAAATATGTAGTGTTGTATCTCTTTATATTTTGTCGGATGGATGTAAAGACATTTCCAATTTTAATAAACTGAAAAATCAAATAGGGCAAGACTCTTATTAGAAGTAGAGTAAGATGGGGCGAAACGTGACCTATGTGATAATAAAAAAGAGATTTCCAGTAGTATTTCTATTTAACTTATCTGTCATATTTTGCCCCACATCACCCTATCACAGATAAGAAAGAGTGTCGTCATCATCAGATTTTTTACAGTTTATTAAAAATTTTACATATAATTCATAATTTTACATTTTTTAATACATAATTCGACAAATCAAGTATTAAAACTGACATTGTTTTTTTATGTAAAAAGCCGACGAACAAGCTATCGTGGATCCATCATAGTAAGTGCCCCCATGGTAACTGGTCACCTACCCTCGTGGACATCCTTAACACCGGCGTCATCGATACATCCCTACTTAATATTATAAATGTGAAAGTGTGTTTGTTTGTTTGTTTGTCCGTCTTTCACGTCGCAAAGAAGCTGTTATATGGTATGATTTTTGTGTGTGGAGTTAGTGAGGAGGGTGGAGAGTAACGTAGGCTACTTTTTACCGCGGTAAAACATCCCCATGGGGAGATCAATATTTTGTTAGTTACTAGATATTTAGTTCCGGATTTTGTTATTAGATGGCGTTAGTAAAATTCCGTGGGCGAAGCAGCGAAGCTGCGGGCAAAAGCTAGTTGCCAATAAAGATGCAAGAGGCATGTATCTGTAGCATATCCCTAGTAATACTGATTCATTCTGAGTCGTTAATGAATTTAAACGATTCTATTTTAAAAGATAAACCTTTATCTTTTAAAACTGAATCGTTTAAATATCGACACACGAGATTCCTATGATTCAATTTCCAATCTATTCTCGTGCAAAACATTTCACAAGCTGCATTCGCAGAATTTACATAAGTTATTTAAATGTAAATACCATTGCTGATGGCTTTCTTAGCGTGTTTGGTTTCAGTTTTTGCTTAGCGTTTTCTAGTCTTCATACTTTATTTCTTTTAAAATAGCGGGCTTTTTCTTTTTTGCTTATTTAGCTGATGGGGAATTCAGGAAAAATATTTATATGTCCCCAAAAGTAGGACTTCAGGCTTGAGAGTAAACCTAGGAAGCATTTAATATTTCAAAAAACTTTAAACTTATGATTTTAACAGACTTCAAGGAAGGTCGCATTTCATAATATATCTTTTTTTAAGATTTTTTTATTATTTTCCTGATTATTTCTTAACGCATCAAAATAGATTTGTCCAACCTAAACGATGTAATTTATAGTAAAAATTAAGTTAGTATTAGTCTACTTTGCAACAATCCGCGTTTAACATGTATGATGGTATATACTTTAAAACATGCGTGGCACCTCCCTCCCTCCCACAACGGAAACATGCACTACAATAATTAAACGTATATACCAACATACATACCAGCACCAACACGTGTTTCGCCCCGAAACGGAGCATCATCAGGGTAAGTTGACTCTACGATGGTTAGTCGGAAAGTCAACCATCGTAGAGTCAACTTACCCTGATGATGCTCCGTTTCGGGGCGAAACACGTGTTGGTGCTGGTATGTATGTTGGTATATACGTTTAATTATTGTAGTGCATGTTTCCGTTGTGGGAGGGAGGGAGGTGCCACGCATGTTTTAAAGTATATACCATCATACATGTTAAACGCGGATTGTTGCAAAGTAGACTAATACTAACTTAATAACAATGGATTTCCGCAAAGTAACGCCTGATACTATTAACTATAGTAAAAATTAAGTAAAATAAATTTTATGCACCGAATAATAATGTACTTACAAAGGGTTTCAGAAAAGAGAAACAAATTGTGACTTTGAAAATTCAATAACTATTTAAACTTTGATGTTGATTCTACAAAAAACATAAACAACTAAATACATTTGTAGAAAATATATTTACATCAGCAGTACTAAAAGCAATGTATGAAATCAAAAGAAGAAAATCTCACAACAATATTCGATTTTAAAGGTCACGGTCGGGAAATATTTAAAATAGGTACATCAGGGAATGGTACAAGAACACATCTTATCTACAGTTCGAAAGATTGCTTCTAAAATTGCTGAAATAATATTCCAGGTGAAACATCTTTTGTATATGTTTTAGAATGATCATAAATAATATTCCCATCAAAAACATTTCATGTAAAAGACTGCCAAGACTTACAAGCTCTGTTAATGCATACTGTTCAAACTTACAAATTAACTGTACAAGGCGTGACTGTACAAGACTGCCAAGACTGAACTTTACAAAACCTGCATCAACTATTTATTTATTTTATTTATTTAATACTCTGTATTGTACACCATTACCAATAGTATCATAATTATAATCATACCATCTCCAAGTCGAACATTGGCTTCAACTAACTGGTGCCGCGGTGCCACAACGCCGAATCCTGTTTTTCCAAATCCTATATTTTTTCACCTCATCTAGCAACTATTCTGAGAACCTACGCTTTATTTGTGGCGCCGTGGCCGTGGGCGCCATTCAAGGGCTCCACAAAGATAGAATGACCTATTTCGTTATACTCCACTAGAAAAATCCATTAATGGATTAAATTCCGTTCTTTATTCCGTTTTTACAGCCCAAAAGAAAATATTTTTGGTAATGTTAGCCTCCATAAACATTAAACATGTTGTAAAGGGATGAAGTGTATGAAATATTTGGATCCCGGCGCTATAAGCTATCCCGGGATCAAAGGCTAAGCCAGTACAATAAACGAGACACATCGTAAACGGTCTCTATCCCGACTATCCCGGGAATAGACGATATTTCACAACTCCATTCCAATTGGCTGTAAACTTTGGACCTCTATCATATATTACGAGGAAAACCAATTCTAACGCAGAATGCTAGTTTGTAAGTTAATTTGCCGACTATATTTCAACTCTTATTGCAGTTTCAAATCACTTACAGAATTCTACAGCGAGTTTTTATCTACATGAATATTTGAGAATGTTCAAGAATTCAAAGAAAATTTTTAAAGTGGACTTGGAGCTATTTTAAGTTTTTAAGTAAAAGGGAACTCAGTGTTTTAAGAATCACTTCTGTTTTAAAATTAGAATAATAAGATTTTAGCTTATTAACCGACTCCAAAAAAAGGAGGAGGTTCTCAATTCGACTGTATTTTTTTATTTTTTTATGTTTGTTACTTCTTTCGACTGGGTGAACCGATTTTGATGATTCTTTTTTTAATCGAAAGCTGGTGCTTTTCATGTAGTCCCACTTAAATTTTATAGAGATATGACAATGGCATCCATGAGAAAACCATATAAGTCTTAAATTTTGTATTAAGTATGTGCGCGACAAATGGACGAATAACTCGATATCACGCCAACCGATTTTGATGATTCTTTTTTTAATCGAAAGCACGTGCTTGTCATGTGGTCCCACATACATTTGAATGAGAGCTGAAAAGTAGTTTTTGACTAACTTTGAAGTCGGTTATTTTTACCTACATCAAATTAGGTTAATAGCTGATTTTAAGAACGTTCACTACTTGTCTCTCAGTAATTTCTCCAGACTCTCTGCCGTGTATTACAAAGTTAATGTGGTCTTTATTCCTGTTTCTATTTAGTTTTAATATATTATATGCCAAACTGGAAGGGAATTGTTTCATTCAAATGAAATTCATTATCGTTATAATGCGCATAATAATCGAGCTATTTAACAAACGCGGTATACCAAGTTATCTTCAGCTAATGATGGAACTTGTATTAGGCGCTCCACCCACTGCACCGCGTCCCACCGCGGTGCGCGGTATGGCAGATTTTACCATTGTATGCAAGTATCTCAATTATTTATATAGAAATCACGCCTAGCACATCACACTGCCGACGCGGAAACGCGCAGGAAATCGCCCCGCGCGCAGTTGCGTTATCCGTCGCTTCGCGCACCGCGGCGGGACGCGTCTTCACTGGGTGGAGCGCCTAAAACTTAGACAGACACTTAATAGAAACTCAGTTAAGCATCTCTAATTCACTCACAACTCAAATATTTGGTGAATATTTGATAGAAACGCACTTAATGTCCCTAATCACTTTACAACCTATACTTAATGTACAAAGGAACTAAAACTAAAAACCTTAAAAAATATAATACAATAATTAAAATATATTATTATTAAAAGGAGTCCCTTTAGGCAAGGTTCCGAAGATATTATTAAGTATTAGTTATTTTGTGTTAATTAATTTTTATCAAATAATCTATAATTCTTTACAACCTTAAAACACGTAGATTTCAACAGCTTTTGCCGATACAATCGATAATAATTTTATAGAAAAAACATAATTACTTAGGAGATAATAGTCTACAATAAATTATATTCTTCTTTCTTACTTAAATATTGCAATGTCTTTATTCAAACATCTCTATAAAAGAAAGAAAATTAAATAATTTACGAAACAACTCTTTGAGAACGAACCTTTTAAAATTTCAATGGCGGAAAGTAAATTACCTTAAAAGAATTCTTTCCCGGGTTTTAACAGTTCAGAGAACCCGATCCGGTCATCTCATGTGAATGGTTTCATTCAGTCCAATCGTTCAGAATGCTGCGCTCAGCGATATCGATCGACTTCGTAATAGCCCCTCGACCGCTGTCGAATAAATTGGTATCAGAAATGATTTCCAAAAAAGTCATGTCCATGGGCCAAAGCCACTTAGGTACCATCAGGTGGATAGTTAGTTAGCTATTTTCATAAAAAAACAATTGGCTTCCTTCTTGGCCAGCACTTAGGTTCAAATTCAAATTCAAATTCATTTATTCATCAAGAATATGTTTACATTATGTACATCACATGGTGTTGGGTAATACATTTTAACCGACTTCAAAAAAAGGAGGAGGTTCTCAATTCGACTGTATTTTTTTTTATGTTTGTTACCTCAGAACTTTGGACTGGGCGAACCAATTTTGATGATTCTTTTATTAATGGAAAGCTGGTGGCTGTCATCTGGTCCCATATAAATTTTATTGAGATCTGACAATGGCATCCACGACAAAACCACATAAGTCTTAAATTTGTGTTAAGAAGTGCGCGACAAATTGACGAATAACTCAATATCACACCAACCGATTTTGATGATTCTTTTTTTAATCGAAAACAGGTGCTTGTCATGTGGTCCCACATAAATTTGAATGAGATCTGACAAGTAGTTTTTGAGACTTTGAAGTCGGTTATTTTTTGTTAGTAAAATTTAGATTATTATAGTATGTTGACCAAGCTAAATGATCCTCAGCTGCCTAAACTGGTGTCTCTAAAAGTCCTAAATCTTCACATTCATTCATTATTTGTTGAAAAAGCCATGAAAATTAACAATTTACTAGATATATTAATAGTAAATTATTTTATGGAGATACTCCATAAAAACTTTAATTCCTTATCAACAGGACAATGACAACAAGGATTTGGACAAACTTCCACGCTTATAAAAACGTTTTACCAAAACTCTCCAAACAAACTTTTATCCACTATTTCACTAGTAAACGGCTGGTAAACGGTATTGGTTTTAGAATGTCCATAAATATTGTTTTGAAAGACCAAAACGCTGTGAAGATTTGTTATCTTCGATTGTTGTACTAAAACTGTAACTTTATGTACTGTAAATAAAACACGTATAGTAATAACGAAATAAAACGTGTAATAAAACGCGTTAGTACCAAGTGTTTGTGATTCTTATGCTTCTTCATCTGCGACCTAAGTATAGTTTACTAACGTTCACTAACATTCCAAGAAACCCGTTAATTAAAGTGAAATTACTTTTAATATATAATTCTTTTAAAATGAAGCTTTTAAAGACTTCAATTTGACGCTCTAACGCCCCAACTCAGAGTCAATAACGGTTACTTAAATCACTCCTTAATACAGAATTTGTTAGGAAATTATTTACTAAGGAGTGATTAAAGTAACCATTAGTGAGTTGGAGCGTAAGTAGTTAACGCAGATACAGTAGGAGCACTAGACATACACGTGTCGAGAAAACACAGGATCTTGGCCTCCAAATCTCATTCGACATAGTGTGGGCGTCGTACGTGGGGCGAATGAAACAAGTTGCTTCACGCACATAATTTTTGAACTTATTAGACTTAATTTAATCTTATTAGACTTAAGTACAGTAGATAATAAATAAACGCTTACGCAATAAATAAATATATAGATTATGGTAAACAAAAGTTAGTTTTGGCCTGTTTATATCCATCTTTAAATTATTATTATTTTATGCCTGCCTCCTTTTTAAATTACAAATATCGATAAAAAGACTGTAAGTTTGTTTAATAAATTGGCTCGTCGTAAAAACGGAGCATAAAGCCCAATGCATACGTAACGGGATTTTTTCCCGTACGGGGCGGGGACGGGACGGGCCATCCCCGTGGCTGACGGGAATTTTGCGCTCCCTGGAACAGACCAAATCTCTATCGAGCCGGTATTGAACCAAATTCCGTTTCCTTTTAATAAAATTAGGCGGATGCGATATATTATAAGTAGCAACTCAACGCCTTCCGTGCCACTTCAATGGACCGGATCACACACATGGATTTTCAAGAATAGGTATAACATCTTACGGCCCACTCCACATATTCAGTAGAGATTGTTTAAAATTGACATACTTAATTATTATGATTTTAATTTGTATTCGAATGAAAGAATTGTATACCTACCAAATTATTATAGTACTAATACTTATTGAAGGTTTTTGCGTGTATACCTTTAACTGTTGTTAATCATTAAAGTGACTATGTATATGACTATATTTCAAGTGTAAAGAAACAATTTTTAAGTATCATCCAAAGCGCATCTAGAGATTAGCGGGAACACACGCACAGAAAATCCAATTTACAGACAAATTCTTATTCATAAAAATAAGCAAAGAAGGCATATAAAGTGTTTTGTTGCTTTCACTCATATGAAAAACATAAAGATAAAACATATTATAACAATACCTAGTGGTTTATAAAGCGTGTATGAATGCTGCTGAAAGGTTATAAATATCATTGTTATAAATATATTAATGGTTATAAATATATAGCCTTAATATATCCTCAATAATAGTACAAAAGACATCAAAGTTTTGATCTCAAGCTGTCGCCATCTTTACTTTATAGATGGCCATAAGTAACATCTTTACGTATAAAACATAAGATATTTATTACTAGTAGTGAAACAGTATTTTATTGAAGTTCATTTTTACCGTTCCGAGTGTACGATCGTACGTGCTTCGATGTTCTAGAGTGGAAGACGTGACGAATAGCGTCATAGATCATGTTATCTTTAGAACAGCAAATAGTTAAAGCGTTGCAAAAAGCCTGGAAGTTATCTATCATGGGTAGATGCAGCAATGTTCTGAGTGTTTTGTTTGAAATAAACGTATAATTCTTGATAAAAAATAACCGACTTCAAAATTAGGGATAACTCAAAAACTAATCGTCAGATCGAGTTCAAGTTTAAGTGAGATTCATGACAAGCACCAGCTTTTGATACAAAGAATCATCAAAATCGGTTCACCCAGTCGAAAGTTCTAAGGTGACAAACATAGAAAATAAATACAGTCGAATTGAATACCTCCTCCTCTTTTGAAGTCGGTTTTTTATGTTTGTTACAAAACCGTGTATTTAGTTTTTAAACTATTAAGTTATTTGTTTTTAAGTAAGTATACATAATTATAATAATCCGAAGGGTTTTGTGTTGCCAGCGAGCAAAAAATTTTAATGATGAGTTTAAATTTCTGGTGTCGGTCTGGGTGTACGTTCTTGGCGTTGTTCATGGCACCCTAGTCCATGGAATCCTAGTCAGAGGCTATGAATGTGTAGCAAAAAATATTTAAATATAAAATAACCTTTTACTGGCCTGGAATCACTAGTTTTGATTAATTATCAAAAAGATTAGTTTAGTAGGAAAAAATTTGAACCTTTGAAGCCAAAATCAACGTACGCCGAATTCGAAGATCTAAGATCTCGTCGATTTCTCGAGACCACTCGAAGTTTGAGAGTAGAGGGTACTTCAAATATCTGTAAAGAAAGTCCTGAGGACTCCTTCATTAACCTTTATCGGCGTCGTAAAAACCGAAATCGGAAATCCAAGTCCTCGTGAAAGAAAACGTCTGATTAAAACATCGCTTGCGTAATTCTATGCAAATTTCGCTCTGCCCACGTTTCTTTGTTGTGCTTCATACTAGGGCTGTGCTAAATGTAATGCCAGGAAAGACAAGACCTTTTTATAAAATGCCAGAAAATACACGGAAAATAAATAAACATTAAAAAAGTAGTCATTAACCGAGTCGATTTGAATTGCGTGTATTTTGTGTGCAGACACTTCGTAAATTCGTTGTGTTAGCCGGTAGTCCTGAGTGTATGGGCTTAAAATATTTAAATTGAGTCTTATCGACACATGTGATATAACAAGCTCATCTGTCACGCTACGTATCGCGATGTCATATCCATTCCATACCAGTGATATGTGACATCATTTACGGAAACCATTAGGGGTCCTGTGCAATTCATCTTCACAATTTAATGCTATCTCATTCCATCCTAATATTCCGATATGTTTCTGTGTGTTATTTTTTGTTTTTGATTATTTTATCATCTTATCGTTTTCTACCTAGTATTGAAGGAACCAATACCTCATTAAAATATTTAATGCAAGAATATCAATAACTGTCATTGATTATTATCATTGATCTCATTCTTGCCTTAACTACAAAATATAGCTTTTAAACTATTTTAACTCCAAAGTTATGCACTTTATCATTAAACAAAATTATTCAAAAGAGTACGTAAACCTTTTACTAGAAATATCTGTATCAGAAGTCACGAGTGACATAAACATACGAGGATACAAATAACACCAAGAACAATTAACCGAAAAATATTCCGTAACATAAGTGACGTAACTGCCCTTCAATTTTATACGTATATATTACATGACAGCCCTAAGAGATTGTCGTTAAGTTTAAATTGAGTTATCCGCGCGTCCAATGACTAACAAGCCTAGAAGCCGTCCGTCACGTCCGTCAACGTCACGTCGTATGACGCGTCTTTCTTTTACTTTTAATTACTTCAGAGGATATAAAATAAAATTGGAACGCGGAAACCGTCCGTGAAATTTTTTTAACAGGTTATCGTCCTGTAATCGTTATGTGCTGCTGTATGGCCAACAGTAGCTCGAGCACGAATATTTGCGAGAAAGTATTCGTATGGTTAACGTAAGCAATTTGTATGGCATTTTTTCAAAAGCGCCCCTATCGTGCGTAAATGGTACTAAAATGCCATACAAATTTGACATATTGCTTACGTTAACCATACGAATACTTTCTCGCAAATATTCGTGCTCGAGCTACAGTTAACGCGCTAATAGGGGCGTAGCCTTGTTAATCGATGACTCGGGTGTAGGTTTGTGACAAATCAAAGGATTTCAACTGGGAAAGGAATTGCTTTATTAAAAACAACAAAAAAAAACTTTATTACCATTACTTTATCGAGGCTAGTTTTTAGAAAATCATAACTTCTAAAAATATTACTATTATTATGTACCTAATTAGGTGCGTATTTTTCCATAAAAGTATATTTTATTCCTCATACCTGCATACAAAAAGAAGTTTCAAACCAACACTAAAACATACCGTTACTTTGATCATAAAGCATATAAAAATCTCGACATATCGTTTGCCTCAATCTCAGCCGCATAATATTATAGCCTTATTTCCACCACCGTGTGTTAAGTGAGGTACTTGACATGAATGTTTCGTAATTCAAATCTTGATAGTTCTGTCCTTGAAATTTTGTAAGGCATTTTGATGGTAGCTTTATTTATTTTCTTCTCTTTTGTTTTTTAGCCAATGTATCGGTAGTGAATTTGGTGTAACTACTGCCCTTGGGCGTCGATATCACTTACCATCCCAACTCACGCGTTGTAGAGATAGTGTCGAACAGATATAATCTCTACGAAAAATGTCTACGATAACTATGCTAAACACTTTTCACCGTTTTTAGAGCTATCGGCACTGGACTATAAATAACACATTCTTAATTTCATTTTTTTAAATATTAGTGTTATTACCAGTAGGTATAGATAGATAAACTTCACACTTTATTAGGTCATTAAAAGAACTTGTACTAGATTTAGCACCAGACTCAACTCCTTTAAATTATAGGAAGCGAGCCTTTGTTGTCCGTGACAGGATAATTTTCTTGCAGTGTAGATGTGTACAATTGTACATGCATCTGCTGAATATATAAGAGGATGAATTTAAACTTATTATTTTCACTATTTTTGTATTTTATGGTGACGGTGGGCCTAACCATGATCCATGTAACTGCGTCAGAATATCGGTTTAAAACCTCCCTATACATACAACATCATTGGTTTAAAATACAAAAATCATGAGAGCAAACGGGGGGTGTTTGCATTTGAAAAGATGATTTTTATAAAAATTCTTGTAAAGGAGAAAGTAGGGTAAACACGAACACCTAAGAAATGAGCGATATTAAACAGCAGAATTGTGACAAATACTTTTAAAAAACTGACTTAAAAAATCTATACATTTTGAACTAAACATTATTACATTATGCGCTAACTAATGAAATAATAAGTGGTAGGAGAAACATTTTAACTACACTAAGCACGGTATCAGAGATAGAGGGATACTTCCAAATGAGGAATGTTGCACTCTATATGTTAATAAATAACGTTTGGTCAAAAGTTCTGTAGTAATAAGCCTGCCACCCGTGGAATAGTTGTGAATACTAGTAATAATAATAATATATTCAAAGTAGCAAATTGGTAGGAGATAGTAGCTAACAAAAGCACCGGAAGCTTTTCATGCCGCCCGAAGCCTCCGACATGGTGTCCAGACGTTTTATATACTTGATATATCCTGATATAAATAGCAAATACCATATCGCAAAAAAGTATTCGATATCTTGTTTATCTCACGACACCGCCGCCATCTCATAGAATTTCATTATTCGCCTTGAATTTTGTCACGTACGTTCACATGTCACTGAAAACTGATCCATTTTTAATGGACTAGAGTTGAAATTTATTGTTAAGTAGCACGATTTTGCATTCCGAGTTCTACAAGCATTACTACGGCTATAAATAGTGTTGGACAATCGAATATTTCCATATAAATGTGATATTAGATGTTTATGAGGTACCAACACGGCCTCGCTTCACTTTGAAAAACAGTCTTTTTTTCTCTCTCTGTTCTTCTCGTCTTACCTTTACATAAACAGATCCCATATTTATAGTTCCGTTGTTATCTGGCGTTTCATAAATTCACGTTTACTTTACTTATAAGCAGTCTGGTTAATCTATTGATTTATCAATGTATAAACGAAAACCCGTACAACACTTTTTTAAGTTTATTACGTTCAAACAAACAGTAAACTTTGCTCTATACTATGCAATGATGACGTATGATACAGTTATCTGTGAATTCAAGGAGGGCGTTGTAGGACGCATTGGACCAATCATTGGACTCAATTCGAGAGATAATAACCGACAGATGAACGACCACAAAGTACCGTAAGTACCGTAAAGTACTTATGAATGAATTTTAAACATTTTTCATTGTATTGGGGGATGGGTGTCGTAAGAGGCGACTAAATCCGGCCATATCTGACTGAACGAAATCTGTTCAGAGAGCATTTCTTTTCGAAGGTCTTAGTTACGCACTGGAGCCTCTGATAGCGATATGACGTCACTCACACAAAGTATAGGTCAACTAGACATATCAAAAGGTACGTGGGACGCGATCTGCGAGGGTGGAATAGATTTGCATCGCCATAATGAAAACCAAAATTCATGGAATAATACCACGTACAAGGTGTGTTAAAAATAAATAACGTTTCACACTCATAGCTCCACCCTAGGATTGCCTGTGTCGTGGGTACCATGGACAACACACTAGACAAGGACATTCACACCCAGACCGAGAACAGAAATTCAAACTCATTATTCTAATCTCCGCCTCGCTGGGAATCGAACCCAGGATCCTCGGTGCAGCGATCCGGCATGGTAACCATTGCGCCACACGGGTCGTCAAAAAGTATTGTTAACTGTAACTGTTTTGTTGTAAAAATAAGGAGAATTTTCATTTTTTGAAAAAATATGTTTTCACTTTAAAAAAAAAAATCCCCATTAAATCTCTTCGAACGAAACACCTCACATAATTATGATAGAACTTCACTTACAGATAAGTTCGTTTAATCATTAATTATACACTTGTGCCAGAGCTTCTTCCAATCCTCGAAAGACTTTTAAAATGCGATTTTTGGGATAGCCTTTAGCACATAGTCACACGGAACCATGTATGCCGAGCTATGCAAGCTGGGGCAGCGTTACAGTTTTATTTTTGGCCAAAAGTTCACAAACAAGCAATCAAGTGTGAGCAGGTGTATTATCGTGGTGCGAAAGCCATGAATCAAAAATCACCGAGATTAATTTGTAGCATCGTTTACACTCACAGCAAACAAAATTCGTCAAACAAACAGATTCGTCATGTCTGTCTGTCTGTCTGTCTGTCTGTCCGTCCGTATGTCACAGCCACTTTTTACCGAAACTATAGGAACTATACTGTTGAAACTTGGTAAGTAGATGTATTCTGTGAACCGCATTAATGTATGGGGAACCCCCAAAATTTATTGTTTTTTTTTCTATTTTTGTGTGAAAATCTTTGAGTTCCAAAAAAAATTTTTTTTTCATCAAACCCATACGTGTGGGGTATCTATGAATAGGTCTTCAAAAATGATATTGAGGTTTCTAATATCATTTTTTTCTAAACTGAATAGTTTGCGCGAGAGACACTTCCAAAGTGGTAAAATGTGTGTCCCCCCCCCCCCCCCTGTAACTTCTAAAATAAGAGAATGATAAAACTAAAAAACATATATGATGTACGATACATTACCATGCAAACTTCCATCGAAAATTGGTTTGAACGAGATCTAGTAAGTAGTTTTTTTTAATACGTCATAAATCGTAAACCGCAATTTACCTCGATCAAAGTTACAACGAACTTCAAGAACTTTTATATTATGTTACTTGCTGCTACGGAACCCTTCATGGACGAGTCCAACTCGCACTTGGCCGCTTTTTAAACAATACTTTTTATGTAATTTTTCGTTATAGGTATTTTCTATTATTAATTATTAACCTTGCAATCTCCCTCGAAATTAATCTGGCAAGGTTGTTTACCAAACGATAGCTAAGGGATTATTAAGTACATTTACTTTTATTTCCAAGCAAAAGGTCCAACAAACAGAAAAGCTAAATTAACTTTTATCGTCTTAATAAAAAGGTTCTCCGATAAAGATTTAAACGTAATAAATAAGCACGAAAAAATCATAAATCGTGACTATAAAGTACGAAATCTGCAAACGTCAGTCTAATACGTTTCATAAGCCGCATTTGTTTTTTTATGCACGAACAATTTTTTTATCGCACGCAAGGTTTTGCTATCGGTACTTATACCTCATTATGCAGTGTATAACTTAGTGCTATTAGATTTGTAATAGCATATTATTATGTAGGTAATAATGAGCCACATTAAAAGCCGACAGCGTTTTGTGCAAATATAAATTCCCTACGAGTGTACCATGAAAAAAAAATAAGATTTTATTCTACATATAACTTTGTAATTAAAAACATCAATGACATGAAGAAACAATGCGTTCCATTTAAACTTAGGAACCCTGAAAAAAGAATATATTTTTTCGATGTACGACCCTGAGTGCTTGTACCCGAACGTTGTTTGTGATCCGGGACCTCGTCAAGTTCAACGCCAGTGATATTATAATGTAAAAAGAGGTAGATATGTCACTAGCGCGCCGACGATGAAGAGCATAAGAACAGGCAATTGACCGTTCTGATCGTAGTCGCTCTGTCTTTTGTCTTCTCTTTTAGTCTTTTGTTGCTGTCAGAAATGCTTGACATTTGACATACAGCGTTAAAATGCCTTCGTGTATTATACCAATGTGATTGGTGTAGTAAAACAAAAGATAAACGTGTGTGTGTTGTAGCTCTTTTCGGAACACATTTTTTGATTGGTTAGTAGGGGCATAACGTACCTATTATTGAACGATAAATCTATCTAGACGTCATTGTGAAACGTATGGAAATGCATAACTCATAAGCCATAAAATTAATACCTTTCATAAGTACCCACATTTATTCATTAAATGCACGAACAATAACGTGTAGCGAACGGTACGTTTTTGCTATCGGTACGCGTTACTACACCTCATTATACAGTATATTTAATCTGTAATAGTATCTACTTATAGCAAACTATAAAAAATAATCCACAAATGCTATAATTTTTAAGTTTAACGAAATAAGAACTCGGGCATTGAACCATCGTAACCTCTACCATCCTATAAAGTGACGTCAAATTATTTTCAATTCAAAATTAATGAGCACATTCAATATTAAAATTATCTATCTTTTTGACATAAAATCAAAGTTTTTTTTGCACAAAATGATTTTTATTATACAAAATATAATAATGTTGCCCGCAGGGGCCGTATTTTAAGTTTTTTAAAACATCTGAGACATTGACGACGAGAAATACTTTTGTAGGAATATCTAGCCATAATGTTCATAAAACCGAATCGTAAAACAAAAGTAATAGCATAGAAGAAATAATAGTACTTAAAAATAGTTAATATTTTATATTCACAAAAGTAAGTATGACTTTGCGAATCTTTTTCGAACACCGAAGATAAAAATGAACATTTATGTATGAATGAAACACACAAATTAAGAAGCTCTTAAATGCAAAAGTAAGATAAAGACAATCTTAAGGTATCCTGAATAAGGCTCCAATTTGCATATCAACTATTATTACCTTTTTTAAAATAACGATGCCCTGTAATGACTTCAAATGAATCACTGAATATTATATGAAATCTCAAATGACTGTGATATTTGAGCTGATATTAAATCTCAAATTATTATGATAATATTCAAACTATATGCTTTAATTAAATGAGCGATAATGAAAGATATGAATCATTTGAGCAAATGACATTTGAGTTAACGATCAAGCTTAGGTTTTTAAAAAGATGTTCTAACGTGAGTCCTGGGTTCGAATCCGGCACAAACCGTAATATATTGCTTTATTTGATGTTTCCTTACATTAGATAGCTAGCCATATAAATACCACCAATACGCACGGGTAAAGTTCAAACCAAACTTTTTTTATTTGGATAGCCGACATACATTCAAGTAACACTTTATAGTAAGTTGTCAGCAACGCCGATGGATAAAACCAGAGATATCACCGGCGCGTTACTGGGCAAGTAGGAGATAAAAGAAAGAACTGGCTTTAAAGAAAACCAGCGATAATTTTCACCGGTGCGTTACCGGCCAAATAGCAGAGAAAAATATACAGAACTGGCTCTAAAGCGCCCAGCTGGAACACGATGAATCGTTTCTATTATTCGTTTATATTTCGCCTTTTCTATTTGGTTGGCAACGCATTAGTGAAGCTTAAGGACTAAGGTGTTACATATGTCCATGGTTAACGAGGACCTCTTCCCAACATGGTGCTCGGCTGCTCATTTATCAGAAACTAGCTGTTGCCCGCAGCTTCGCACGCGGAAATTATGCTTATCACTCCCTTGGGCTTTTGGGGTTGAATTTAGACAAATCCTTCCTTAGTGGATGCCTACGTCATAAGAGGAATACGTGTGTGAAGTTTTAAGTTTCTAGCCCTAAGGGTTGTATACAGATGACATGAAAACATGAAAATTTTAGCCCAAAGTCAGTTTTCCCCAAATCGACCCACAATAGATAAAGCGTATGTACTCAATATATTTTCCCGGTCCATTTGCTATTTGAACACCACTACATTCCATGTTAAATGGAACACGAACATTAACGGCTGCTTTTACATCGGACGACACGACAACGATACGACTTTATAATACACCACTTTGCCCGTGGCTTTTCTCGCGTTTTCCGGGATAATAAATACCCAATATGTTATTCCAGATCATGGCCTAGATGTGTGCTAAATTTTATGAAAATCCGTTCAGTGGCAAATAATAGTAGGACTATTATTTACTGGTGTTTCAGCACCAATGTCCGCGCGCACTACTGGCACGCACGCACTGCAGTTTGCATGAGTACACAATATTGTGCCAACAATCCAACACAACTTTTGAAAGGACAATCTATTATTAAAAAGTAAAAAAAAAATATTAATGCTATTTTTAAAGATTTTTCAAACCGTACTTTTAAACGCCAGTTTTGAATTGAAAGTGACTTTCCTATGCAGAGTTTGATTATTATCAATTATTTGATTATTAGCATTATATGGCATTACATTTCAAACTATATTTAATTTTTAAGAGTTTAGTGGGATAGTAGTCAAGCATTAACTTATATGATATAAAAAAAAAAAAAAAATTAAAGTTTGACATGTCCTCACATTTATCTGACAAACTATAGATGTCGTGTCGTGTGATGAAAAAGCGGCTGTTCCGCCGTGTGCCGCTATATATTGAATCGTTTACCCATTACTTCGCTCTAAGGAATTTTTTGCGCTGCGTGATCTCACATATTCTTCTGTTAAATAGGTCTCAGCCTCGTTTAGTGAGAAACTTATTCCTTACAAAGCCGCACATTTGTAAATTTTTATCACAATATGTTTTAGAAACTTAATTTACATTTTTAACCGACTTCAAAAAAGAGGGAGGTTCTCAATTCGACGGATTTTTTTTTATTCAAAAAGGTATGCTTGCAGATTGGTTCCATATTCTGATGATGGGATCTATTGAGGGAACTCCTCAAGCGTTATATGTATATGTCGGTGAGGCCATGAATCTCCAGTGAAGGTCCAGGGACGGGCCTCTTTATTCTACAACGCTTGTCCGATGCAGAGGTTGGCATACTTTGGAATATTGATGTGAACGTTAGGAGAATTGGAAATATATCATGGTGCAAAGTAAAACGAATATTATTGAATAACCAATACGATAGAATACCTCTTCAGCTTTATATACTTATAACGATTTAGATATAAGCTATTCGAAGATATAGATGAAGATAATATTTCAGAAATTCATTTGGTTCCGATCACAATACATTTTTATGATAACGGTGACCTTTAGGATCAGCGGCCAACAGCATAAGTACAGAATTTTAAAAATAATTTAAAAGCCGTTATAATAGTAATTTATTTTATTATAACAAAATCTTCCGAGCTGTAGATTGAACGATAGTGCTACGCCGTAGTACGTGTAGCACTCGTAGCATGCGTAGCACTTGGCTACGACATTCAAATGCAAAGCTAGCAGACGGAGTCCGTCTGAACTTAATTCCATGGAGATTTAAGCGCTTTGTAACATACACGAGCATGGTTGGAAATCTTCCAATTGTTGGAATGTAATTCCAGTGTACCCATCCATCCATGCTTGGGTAGATTTGGAAGTGTTGTGACAGGACATAGATCCTCATCAGGTGCACAAAGCGAAAGAGTTATGTAGGCAGAGAATTATACAAAAACGTACCGTAATATAATGTATATTAAATATTGTTTACGTTATTAGCAAAGTTAAATCATACCTTACATTATATGCGAATCATTATCATCATAATTATTTCTTCATGGAGTTCGCCTGGATAGCTACCACCTTGAGCATGAGTCAGCCGACAAACGACTCGTCGTGTTCCGGCTGGGGGCTTGAGAGACAGTTATTTTTTTGCTTTCTTTTTCTTCTTTCTTTATTGGCCGACAACGCATCAGTGATGCCTTTGATGTTGCTGATCGTCAGTCCGATTGCCGGTTATTTCCATAAAAAAATAACACTAAATATTAACACAAATATTGAACAATACGGAACTTACTTACTTACTTATTGTATTATAACCTGCATGTCTCTTTTGCTGACTTTATAATTAGTTAAAGTAGATTCGAGAAATAACCTTCTTTGGTCCATTGAGCAGTTCATCATCAAGTAGCCTTTGATATAGTATCTTAACTATTCACATAAAATCTGAATTTTACCAAATAAAAAATAACCGACATAAATATATATATGACGGCGAGCGGCCTCTTTGGTTCTACAACGAGATGCTGTCATACTAGAAGTCATGAAGAAAACTAAATAATATTTAGAATAAGGAATGTGTCAATCTATTGAGAACAATACTGTGCCGCGTTCCCTCGCGGGTTTAGCTGGCAGTGTTATAAGATAAACAAAAGAAAGCCGTTAGTGCAACAAAAGTCTATATTAATAAAAAGTTACACTAAACCAGCTCAGCGGCGGCACATACATTTGTATTGGGTCGTGGGTGTAACAGCCTCTTTGTTTCCGATTCGCAGCGTAATACTCTCCTTGTGTTTACGGCCGACGGGTGGTAGACAGCCCCAGAGTACGGAGATGTAGTCAGGAATTGCACGGCTCGTCGATCCCCGATGTTGCTCCTCGACACTAGCGCGCGCCGGGAGGAAGCAGTTGCCAGCGTCAGTGGGCCGTGCACTGGTAGCACCCAAGTGCAGCGGACAGCGGCGGAAGATTTTCAAGGAAGAACCAAGCTCCTGGAAATGGTTACGACGGAACCATTACAACCCAGTAACTACACTCCGTTCTGGAAGCCCGCCAACGGCATCACGAAGAAGAGTAAGCGTAGCAGATTTGCCGTGGTGGTACAACCAGAACGGAGTTTACAAATATATTTAGTAAGCTGAAGGCCAAAAGTAAAAGAAAATAAAATGATTCTAATTGCCAAACAAAACATAGCCGTTACTTATTTAAATTTTGAAAAAAAAATATGTCGAGGTAGAAGAAAAAAAAATAACATTATGCAACTGCATAGGAAAGATAGGTAAAAGAATTGATTAAATGTAGCGTAGAACGGCTATAGCAATACAATAATTAAAACAGTTAAGGAAACACGGTTGCAACACAAAATACACAAGAAAGATGAAGATAAAGGTCAAAAGCAAGAAGAGTAACGTTATTATGTGCCATTTAAAACTTACCCTAAAGCGGGAACACGGTCACACAAATTAATAACTATGTTTATAGGCTTAATGCCGATCAAAATTTTAAAATTCGAACTAACGCCAACGGACAGAGCGTGCGCAAAAGTGACGCGGGCTCGCCTTGTATGGGCTAGACCGCGACTGCTGTCGTGCGGCTGGACTGCGCCCGAGTCGCTCGTCCCTTCCCCCTCGCGTCTCCACCCGCGCGGTGAGTCGTACAGTACGGACAAAAATAATGTAACGATCTTTTACGTTACATCACCCCCGGTCCCACCTAAGGATTTTAATTCAAGATTAAAATCCGCAAATAATCCAAAAAAAAACAATATGAAATGAAATTAAAATAAAAAATAAAGAGGAAATTAGAGAATGAATTAACAGTTATTAACAATTTTTAGATCTTTAATGTGCCATGCACCTAAATTTTTACCTGACATGTCTTGCAAGACATAGACAAGTGGTGAACGTTTTTCGACAACCTTGCACTTAATAAACTTAGGGGCCAGCTTTTTGCTGAAATATTTGTCCTTATCGCTTAGAACATAAGCACGTTTATAAACAATATCACCGACATTATATTCATATGCTTTACGTCTTAGGTTATATTTTTCAGTATTTTTAACGTGTGCGTGGTATAACGATTTCTGAACTTGGTCAAAGATACTGCTCAATAAACCAAGATTTTCCGCGTAAGCATCGCGAGGCGAAAACAAAATTTCATCACCCAAGTCAGTGTCCACGTACTTCGTTAAATTCCTTGGCTCGTTGAATGAAGGAACGCACACACGACTTACCATCAAACTTAATCCTACCTAACTCGGAAGGCGTCCTATTGCTGCCGTCACATGTAACTGAGACATGTAGCGGTGCAAGTGTGGCCTGCTGTTCTGAGCTAGAACCGGCGACAGAAAGGGGGTCTACACTCTTACACTTCAGGTCTAAGAGTTTTTCATAAAGCTCTTTAAATTTTGTACTGCACTGAAGATGATTAGCCACAGAATGTTTATCCGCTTCAATACGATTGAGCCTATGATATAAATGATTAAAAATATTTTCGATTCGGCCTAAATAATTTTTATCTACAACCTCTGTCTCTAAGGTAGAATCGATCTTATCCAACAGTTCAGCACAAGCAGATAAGTCCTCAACCGAGTCGAGATGCGAGCATAAAATGTCTTCTGACGGAAACAGTTGGCATAATTTACTAATTTGCTTTCTTAATTCCGCTACAGTACTAGCCGGAGTATCACCTCTAACGGCTACTTCGTACTCTAACTCACTTTTATTTAAAGAAAGATATTTAATTGTGAAAGACATTTTACAAAAAAAAAACTATAACCGATAGGTATTTTAAATGGCACACAAAAACAGGGTTAATTAACTTAAAATGAAAAATTACTCCGTTCTGTTACAATAAACTTTAACAGAACGTTCTGGTTTATGAACTACTAAACTACTGAAAATAAAACAAAACAAAACTAAAATAAAAACTAAAACACAAGACAAAACAAAAAACAAAGCAAACAAAAAAATGCAACTGGTGTGAAAACACCTTTACAAGAAAAAAAAATTTTTGGAACAGTGTAACAAATTTATGTTCCAGACTGTACCTACTACAATAAAAAAACTAAACTATGTTCACATACACAATTGATTACAAATAAATAGAAAATATGTTCACGAGAAATAAGGAAAATATTGTTTTCACCTCAGTTGCTGCAAACCAAAAGAAAAAAAAAACGTTTTACAAAAAAACACACACGTACAAAAACTAACTACTTACTACGAAACGGAAACAAATTTTACCACGTAAAAGGGCGCCAATGTGCCGCGTTCCCTCGCGGGTTTAGCTGGCAGTGTTATAAGATAAACAAAAGAAAGCCGTTAGTGCAACAAAAGTCTATATTAATAAAAAGTTACACTAAACCAGCTCAGCGGCGGCACATACATTTGTATTGGGTCGTGGGTGTAACAGCCTCTTTGTTTCCGATTCGCAGCGTAATACTCTCCTTGTGTTTACGGCCGACGGGTGGTAGACAGCCCCAGAGTACGGAGATGTAGTCAGGAATTGCACGGCTCGTCGATCCCCGATGTTGCTCCTCGACACTAGCGCGCGCCGGGAGGAAGCAGTTGCCAGCGTCAGTGGGCCGTGCACTGGTAGCACCCAAGTGCAGCGGACAGCGGCGGAAGATTTTCAAGGAAGAACCAAGCTCCTGGAAATGGTTACGACGGAACCATTACAACCCAGTAACTACACTCCGTTCTGGAAGCCCGCCAACGGCATCACGAAGAAGAGTAAGCGTAGCAGATTTGCCGTGGTGGTACAACCAGAACGGAGTTTACAAATATATTTAGTAAGCTGAAGGCCAAAAGTAAAAGAAAATAAAATGATTCTAATTGCCAAACAAAACATAGCCGTTACTTATTTAAATTTTGAAAAAAAAAATATGTCGAGGTAGAAGAAAAAAAAATAACATTATGCAACTGCATAGGAAAGATAGGTAAAAGAATTGATTAAATGTAGCGTAGAACGGCTATAGCAATACAATAATTAAAACAGTTAAGGAAACACGGTTGCAACACAAAATACACAAGAAAGATGAAGATAAAGGTCAAAAGCAAGAAGAGTAACGTTATTATGTGCCATTTAAAACTTACCCTAAAGCGGGAACACGGTCACACAAATTAATAACTATGTTTATAGGCTTAATGCCGATCAAAATTTTAAAATTCGAACTAACGCCAACGGACAGAGCGTGCGCAAAAGTGACGCGGGCTCGCCTTGTATGGGCTAGACCGCGACTGCTGTCGTGCGGCTGGACTGCGCCCGAGTCGCTCGTCCCTTCCCCCTCGCGTCTCCACCCGCGCGGTGAGTCGTACAGTACGGACAAAAATAATGTAACGATCTTTTACGTTACAATACGTGTGGGGCATTGGAGGGGATTCGAGGAGTGATCACGGACTAGTACAGATTGTTATTGATGTGAACGTTAGGAAATCTGGAAATATATCATGGAGTAAAGTAAAAGGAATATCATTTCATAACCAACACCGTAGATTACCCCTTTCTGCGTCATATATATATATATATATATATATATATATATAAATATCGAAAACTTCTCGTCAGATCTAGCTCAAATAAGTGGGACTACATGACAAGCACCAGCTTTCGATTAAAGAAAGAATCATTAAAATCGGTTCACCCAGTTGAAAGTTCGAAAGAAAAAAAAAACAATACAGTCGAATTGAATACCTCCTCCTTTTTTGAAGTCGGTTAAAAAGTATATTGTTTCACTACGCAACAAATAGATTATATGAAAAACATTGTACCTATCATTACTAATGCTATTCATATCAAAAAATAAAATGTATTATTTCACCAACCATTTGAATGTAAACATTTCATTTCTATAAGGAACACTTAAGAAACCACAGAGTAAACAACTTCTGTCTGAGTGGTAAAACTCAATTAAAGGTATACAGAAATCTGAGATGAAAATAGTCGTGGAATACACTCGTCAACAGAAGTAAAGAGGTTATGCCGTGTTTAAAGATGACGGCGTGTCGCCTCAATCCTACTTCTAGTCTGAGAGCCTTGTTATAGGTTTTATTTACAAATAATCTCAATTTCATTAAAAATATAACCGACTTCAAAGAAACGGACTTAAGAAAACCTATATATCTGACGACCCATGTGGGGAAATGGTTACTATGCTAGATTGCCGCGCCAAGGGTTCTGGGTTCGATTCCCAGCGAGGTGGAAATTTGAATGATGAGTTAGAATTTCTGTTCTCGGTCTGGGTGTAACCAGAACATGAGTGTGAAGCGTTATTATTAATTATTATCATTTATATGAAAAACGCCATATGTATACGTATAATATTTTAGGAGTTTCCTCAATTCCTATAATAGATCCCATCAGATCAGAAAAATAGGAAAGTAATATGAAAATAATCTGTCAGAGCGGTTGTGTTTGTGGAAGAATTTGATAACCTTTCAAATGAAACAAAATATCTATCAAATCGGTTGATAAATGTCGGAGTTTCGAGGTACCTACCAGTTATCACTGCTTTTTTTACAACAGGTAGTAAATTATATACCTAATTCCATAAAAGACTGGTAACTAATACATATATAAGATTAAGTCTGGAATAAACTTTTGGTGGCAGCGGTGGGATAATTAGTGGATCGATACTAATGATGATAAATCATTTTAAAATTTGAACTTGGCATGTTTTCACACACAACTCGTCTAGCGATAAACACGAAACGTAATTTAAACTCTATTTAAATGTAATTAAGGTTCTCTTAGGAATCCAAGTATTGATTTCTTGCCTTCTTGAAGCATTTCAAGGCTTTTTTAGGTTAGTGGATCTGACGTTTGTCAAAATCTCAAATTTTGAGATCGCATAGATCGAGAGTAATGATGCGTCCAGATCTGACGACTACGTTAATTTTTGCTTGTATTAAGAACATTTTAATAAAATGCTCTGAAGGGCCTATCCTTCCCTTTCAAAACAACGGTTTTCTTTCTTTCTTTCATAATCGTAGATTATTGCTTACAATACTATTACATACCATCGCAAAACTTTATGAACAGCTTCAAAGAAAGGGTGCGTAAGTTCTCTTTTCTGAGAAAAGCGTGAAATAGTTAACGCTCAATTTAACGATTAAGGAGAAGGTCGCGAAACTTCATCAACTTTAGAACTTAAGCCATGTTTTAAAATTTTACATTCAGTTTGTGTAAAACGATTAACCAAATTCACCAATGAAATTGCGGGAGTTGGATGAGTAAAGTTATTTTAGAGTATGACAACGTAGATTCACGATATGGATTTCTATCCATTATTATCCATTAAAAATTAATAATAGAATTGAAATAGCTTTTACTCACACTGATATTTAATAATAATAATCCTTTATTTCAGACTGATCCATGTTTGAATTTTTAATTTAATTTTTCAATAATATTTGTAAGCGCAAAGAGTACCTACTTTGTATATTTTAAGACCTGACACCTATGATCAGGAATAAAAAAAATTGAATTTATATATAGATATGGATTATATAATATAAATAGAGAAAAGGTATACACATATACATAATAAGATACTTATACATATACACATATCTTATCGTGTTTGATTGTTCTATGTGTATTGACCGATCTAAAAATACATGCAATTTTAAGTATCCTTTCCTTTACTGGTACAAAGCTCTTACGATATAAAAAAAACAAGAAATTCAAATGCTAACACTAAATTATGACTTAAAGAATTTAACGCAAATAGGAAACATTTAAATTGTTATCCAAGTTCACATGCAGAGTCTGATAGCCCGTTGAGACCACATAGTTTCATCAACGGCAATAAGCTAAAAAGCTAAGAAATAGCTGGATTTCACAGTACCTAATCTATTAGAAAATGTTTTTTTAGCTTTATTGGTTTAGGAGTTTTGATATGGATAAATATTTTATTTGTTTTATTTTATTTTATTGTATAAGACAATCCCATTATTAGAAAAAGTAAGCGCATACAATAATATTATCTAGCCCTTGCCATATCGTAGCCATAGCGTAGCCCATGGTCTGAAATAAGACATACCTACGCCCCAATTCAGAGTCACTAATGGTTACTTAAATCGCTCCTTAGTACAGAATTTGTATGGTGATTCTTTACTAAGGAGCGATTAAAGCAACCATTAGTGACTCTGAGTTGGGACGATAGGATACTTAGCACCCCACAAAACGCGAGCCAGCAGCGGGCAGAGAATTATTTTCCAAATTTTCTTTTATTTCTTCATTCATAACTATAATATCTTTACTTCGCCACAACTCTCACAGTGAAACCAGAGCTGTAACCATTCTGCTAGCGCACGTGACGTCGAGATAAACTGACTTGGCTGCAAAAACACGCAACGTTGGACGAAATAAAAAAACTAGCTCTTCACATGTACAAGTACTCTATGTATGTTTTAATTCGGGTGGTCAATAATCTTTAATTGTATAATGAATATAGTACGTATTTGATTTGTTATTTAATGGCCGTTCTCTATATTCTATCTATCCTCTGTCCTCAAGTTGTGAATAATAAAAGTTATACTACAAAAAATAACCGAATTCAAGGACCTAGCCTCCGAAAAACATAAATTTTAATCGCCATATTGTACAACCTTTAATATTTTCCAAATCGGTTAATGTATGACGGAGTTCTGAGGTAACAAACATAAAAAAAGAAATGCAGCAAACGAATTGAGAACCTCCTCCTTCTTTGAAGTCGATTAATTAAAAAATCATAATTTTAGTTCTACTATCTTATCCAGCGATTTCGATGGATAGATTATTGAAAATGAATTTAAATAAATAGCTGACAAACGAACCGTGTGATAGTGGCATATTGCGCCGGGGTTCATACAACCATAATCCTTACTGAATACTCGCAGATACAGATACTCAAAAGTGCTCAATCTAATCCAAATTTCAAGCTAGATCGCCGTTCGTAGGGTCTTGAGTTTGATTCCTTGTTCTGATGATGGGATCTAAGGAATCGAGGCAACGCAACATATCACGATATTAATGCATAATTACGTTTAGCAATAATTTTAGTGGGCCTTACTCTGAGACTATTTAAAGTCTGTTATTTTTTTGTAATGACAGTGGGTCCGACTATAAAAGATAAAAAAAATCGTAATGCCCTTTGAAAACCCAACCCTCACCCACGCTACAAAAAAACACGACCGATTCAAGATAAAACCATCGATAAAATCCTGAGCAATATTATGATAATTCAAAATTATACCAATAAAACGTGTTGCGTCATAAACAACGCAGCGATACAAATCTTAAATCCCAGGCGTATCGCTCGGACAAATTTTGTAATCGCCGTTAGTTAACGTTAATCGCAATTTATGGATGACTAATAACCTGTGAATCGGAGTCGCCTTGGCCCCGAGGCCCTGACGTGATTAGTATCAATAGCTTCAATAAACAGATGTACCTGATAGCTTTATTTATAGTAAACAAGTAACCACCCTCGGTTTTCTTATTTTTTTACACCTTGGGTTACATTATTGCAATTTTATAGGGATCCCTAAGTTTTTTGAAAATATAATGTAGCGTACGTCACCCGGAGATAGTGTACCTTCCCGACAGTGAAAGAATTTTTCAAATCAGTTCAGTAGTTTCGGAGCCTATTCAATGCAAACAAACAATCAAATCTTTTCTCTTTATAATATTAGTATAGATATGCTAATGCTTGTCTACAAAACCCCCTAATGGTAAGTAGCAATTAAGTGATGGTAAAGTGCACTAATTTAGTAAAAGCCTATTCACTCTTGATTTGAAGACATTAATTTTTTTATGTAAATAGCCGGCAAACGAGCTGACGATCCACCTGATGGTAAGTGGCTATCGTCGCCCATGGACATCAGCAACACCAAAGGCATCACTGATGCGTTGCCGGCCAAGAAAGAGAGAAGAAAAAGATCGAACGGAAACACCATCGCAGGCAAATTAATTCTAGTCCTACCCGGTACGCATAATAAAAGACAAAGCAAACCGCATCGTTCGTACTGGAGAGAAGTTGACAATAATGATAGATTATAAAGGGTACTTATTATTTCGGGAACAGAGCAAAGCCACAGGAAAAGCGCTAGTTATATTATACTTCTGAGTTTTACCTTTAGTTAATTACCTTTATAAAACTTCATTATAAGCACGATGACAAGACTGTGTTTAATATTCGACAATTAATCCTTCCTTAGAAGTGAAGCTCTTCGTTAGACGCTAATTATAACCCTCCTGGTTTCATTTTGCAACTAACAGGAGATGACCGGAGTTCGGAGATTTACGAAGCTCAATATTTATGAAATTGGAGCTGTTATTGCGTTTATTATCGTATTCGAAATAGCCGACAAACGCACTGACGATCCACCTGATGGCAAGTGGCTTTCTTCGTCCATTTATTGATAGGCCAAAAGAAGTTATTGATACGAGTACTTTATTGATACGTTGCCGGCCAAGGAGAAGAGAGAAAAAGAAATGAAGTTTATAATGATTCGTCTACACCACAAATACTTTTTGTTGAGAAATAACTTTCACGATATCATGATAACTTTCTATAACTTTTGCGACCACTTGTTGCGAGTCCATATACTTGATAACCACACTTCTCCAGCAGACAGAATTAAAAATCCCAGGTAACCCAAACCGAAGCAAGTTCCGAAACATGTTTTAATTTAATCATTTTATTGAGCGTAGCGACCAGTCTCTGAATAAAAAGGCAGTAAAATTTGATAGTATCTGTTAAATATTCCTGGCCATTTGGTTATATCTACGTACTTCTACCAAAACTGTAATGACAAAACCTCCCAACCACATCGACGGCAGATAATCGAGCGAGGCACTCAACTAATTAATTAACTCCTACCAAATTATTCCGCCCTAGTACCCAGCTTCTTCATGTATCGGACGTTCAACAGACTCACACCTCTGCTAATTTTGTACATACAAACTTGATTACTACCAAATAGTAAATATTAATAAACTTTTCTTATAGAAACCCTCGCCTTTACTTCAATAATTAAATAAACGCTTACACGATCATATCGCCGAAGTCAGCATATTTCCCTGTTTCGAGGGTGGCATTGACAATATAAATTAGACATTACTATAACATCCATGAGCCGAGTACACATATTTATCTGTCCCTTTTATTCTTTATCTGTGTGTCACATAAATATCTGCCTTTAACATAATTATAAGTACCTACTATTATTTCTTCTGTGCTATAACATAATAGTTAACGTTTTTCATAGAAATAATCATCAAAGTAACCTAGGTCACCGTAGCTCACAGAAAACAGCCCATAGATTTTTTTTTTTAACACTTCACACTCATAGCCCCACACTAGGATTCCCTGTATCGTGGGTGCCATGGACAACACACTAGACAAGGACATTCACACCCAGACCGAGAACAGAAATTCAAACTCATCATTCAAATTTCCGCCTCGCTGGGAATCAAACCCAGGACCCTCGGTGCGGCGATCCGGTATGGTGGCCATTGCGCCACACGGGTCGTCGAAGATAAGTTGACACCGAACTTATCACCGATGCGTTGCCAGCCAAATAAATAAATGGGGACCCAGAATGTTTCTTGGCTTCCGACGTCGTTGTGAATGTTACATAATAATCAAAATTTTACTAACAAAAAATAACCGACTTCAAAGTTACTCAAAAACTACTTGTCAGATCTCGTTCAAATTTATGTGGGACCACATGACAAGCACCTGCTTTCGATTAAAAAACGAATCATCAAAATCGGTTGGCGTGATATTGAGTGATTCGTCCATTTTTTTGAAGTCGGTTAAAAACATATACTATGTAGGCACCAGAAACATCTATTATATAGGTACAAGACTTGTCAACATTGGCCTATAGGTACGAAACAACGATAATAAAAAGTAAAACTTTTACACAGACAACGAAAATAAGTAGACGCGTCTAGGGAAATAACTTGGGCTTCGAGCCATTTAGTTTAATTAAATGTAGGCGGTACGAACAATACTAAGGTAATGTAACCTAGACAAATACTTTGGTATACAGGGTGAATTTTTCAAGTGGGCATGGATGGCCAAATCCGAAAATATAAGGTATAGAAAAAATGCTCAAAGGAGTCTCGGGGCCGATTTTGCTGAAAACTAAAACTGCATTATTACATTTTTTTTAAATTAATATTCATAGCCAGAAATCATACCTCATTTTGAAATTCCCAGGTGTTTTTTTTTTCACAATTAACGGGTTCCAGTCCTGACTAGGAATATTAATTTTACAAAAATCTAACGATGCATTTAGTTTTTATCAAAATCGGCCCCGAGACAACTTCGACCACTTTTCGCTGTTAGATTCGAATTTGGCCATCCACGTCCACTTGAAAAATTCACCCTGTATAATGGAGTATTTTATTTTATGAGCTTGCAGTGCGACCATCCCCTGCCGCTTAAGGACATCTGTGACAAACCTGGCAGAGGACTGCAGGAAGGACTGTAGTCGGTTAGTAGGTCCTGTTAGGGATAAACTAGCCATACACGATCAAGTTTGCAGCGGGCTTGATTGCCTCAAGTACTGCCTCAGAGTAAGACTGCCTCAAGACAAAGTAAAAAAGTCGAAGCTCGATAGAGTTACGTCGGTGTGTTTGAGAATTTCTATGACCACCTTCCAGCTCCCTCCGTCCTCCCTCCCCTCCTTCCACCTCAATGACATCATTAAATTGCATTTTCATCTGATTTAAGTTGTGTAAGCATACAAAATTGCAGTTCAATTGAACATAGAGTCTATTACACATACATACGTCTTTGACTGACATTATACACACAAACAAATAAAATGACACACACACACACACACACACACACACACACACACAACACTCACCGATATACATATAATGATGATGACGATGATGATGATGAAACTCAGCAGGTGTAGCCTTTTGTAATAAGAATAGCCAACGAGCTTGCAAGGCAACCATCCCCTGCTCGAGGCATCTGTGACAAACTTGAATAGAATTTTAATTAAATTGTCTTTCTGTAATAGGATGCTGATAAAGAACAGATGATCAGGGCACCAGGATTTTAGGGCATTATGTCTTTTCTGGAGGTCACTGGGGTAAAAGCTAGTTTCTCCCGGTTCTCTTGCATGACTCTTAACACCATTTTTGCATCTAGTCATCGGCTACTTACCAAAAGCCAAAGCTAAAGCGAAATAAAACCCCGTAAAGTTATTCAAATCCTTCGCACAAAGTTTTTCGTAGATACAAAACATTACAAGCTTCCAACTAAGTAAACTTTTTTTTTACTTACCACTTGTATGAACTATCACTTCTACAATCACTAAATCACAGGTCATATCACTCACATGGGAAAATTTATTCAGTTTTGCGATCTCAGTAGGTAGGTGTCTACACTTAACATAGGACGCGAGAGTTCGCGTCGACCGTCTAGCCTGTACTGACTAAATACATAACAGATCCTCGTCTGAATGGAGCCAAACTTCCTTTTAAGTCAGGACTGCGAACTCTGCGTTTAACTATTACAAGTATTATACTTAAGTATTTAGTTATTTAAACTTCAAATTTAAATTGCCCGCTTATTTTTAAGTATTAGTTTTCAGTTTTAATTTTACTTCACTTTAATAGTATGGGTTTTGTTATTTTATGAGAAACTTTACTCAATATAGAGATAGTTAGTAGATAGTATTTTAGTGAGCGTTGCAGGCCAAAAAGATAGAAACAGCTCGTTATATACTGCAACCGAAATACATGCAATATTTTTACAGAGTTAGTTAAATAAGTAGTTAGTCGTTAATTAAATGTTCAACATTAGTTATTATTATAGATTTTAAAATTTTAAATACCCCCGGAAGTTTTATTTAAGTACACTAAATATAGGTAAGAACCATATAGATCACGTCAACTTCCCAACAAAAAAACCGTCATCATAATCGGTCTATTTGTTTAAGAGCTAAGATGCCATGGACGGACACACAGACACACAAACAGGTCAAACTTATAACACCCTTCTTTTACGTCGGGAATTAAAAAAGAAAACTTTATAACCAGTTAACTGTTCTCTCACATAATTATTAGTTTTTATTTTATTTTCATTTTATTTCCCCAGTATGTACTTGTTTTTTATGAAAGGTTTAAGACTGTTTAGTTAAAAAAGACAGCTATTTGTGGAATCGAAAGGTCCAAGTCTATTAATTTAAATGTCTTGACTTCAGGTATATATATAATATTTTTAAAACAGAAGCATTCGGCTGAAAATATCTAAATTATACGATTGTCTCCGATTAACGTTCGATCTATTTTAACTTCCCTTCCTGAAAAACAAGGTAATAAATAGTGTAAGATCGATTAAAGTGACACTTTTAAACCAACTTGGGAGTAATTCATTTTATTTCTACGTGATCTGACCAAGTATCTTACGAACAATGCAACCGAAATTTATGTTAAGCAATAAACGGATGATTCTAGAAGGAATGTGGTAATTATTAATAAAGTATTATGGAATTTATGACCACACACACACACTCACAAACGTACACAAACGCACATATACGTAACTGGTGAATTTACATAAAACTGTGAGAAAAACTACCTTATTTAAGAACGCTGCACATAAAGGTGCTCCCTCACCGGGAGCATTCGCTTGTAATGTAACGTTACAGATTTGAGCATTACATCAGTGAAGGAGGAGAACCGAGCATTACAATGCGCACCTTGTAATGATACAAAACGGGGATACATCAGTGAAGGAGGAGAACCGAGCATTACAATGCGCACCTTGTAATGATACAATGTGTAATATCTTGTTACAACTTGTAACATCAATAATAAGGTCAAATCTATAATGTTACATTACACGCGAATGCTCGTCAGTCAGGGAGGTAGTATTGTAATGTAATGCGCAAAGACGAATCTATAATGTTACATTACAAGTGAATGCTCACGGTGAGGGAGCACCTTAATGCAATCGACTGTGCACTAAAGTATCAGTTGTCGACCACGGACGTGAAAAAAAGACGGATGTAACCTCGTATAATCGAGAGTGAAGCATAGCAATGGCCGACCGCTTCGCATGTGTGCGTAATTTTGTAATTTTTGATTCGCGATGGTGTCAATGTCAAAGCAGTATGGTGTCAATGTGTGCGTGTATCTACTTGTACGAATAGAGAGTTGGTATTACTATGGGTGCTTCACTGAATTTGTTCTTGGGATTACGTCCGTCTTTTTTTTAGATCCATGATGTCGACATATTCCACGACAACACATTGTCTTTTAGGCGCTCCACCCACTGAAGACGCGTCCCGCCGCGGTGCGCAGAGCGACGGATAACACAACTGCGCGCGGGGCAATTTCCCGCGCGGTGCCGCGTCGGCAGTGTGTTGTGCTAGGCGTGATTTCTATACAAATTGACATAATTGCATACAATGGTAAAATCTGCCATCCCGCGCACCGCGACGGGGCGCGGTGCAGTGGGCGGAGCGCCTTTGAAACAAAATAATTCAGCGTTTCATGAAATCTGTACTGTACATCTCTCTCTCATCATCATCATCATCTCTTTTTTTATTTACCTTCACCTACAATTATAATAAGTACTATTTATAAGTAGTGTGTAATATCACTTAACTCTGTAATAATATATAGGTTAATAACTTAACACTGTCTGTAACGAATGCTGTTCACGCCTGTAATTGGCAAGCACACATGCCATTATGCTTTCTTATATGTTGTGTGTAATGCTGTTGGTGTATAAATAAATAAATAAGAATGAACGTGCCCCTACTTAATCTAAATCAGCGCCTTAGCCCCAACACTACGGCATCTTGCTGAGTGAGCTCCATTTTCTGGGCCACTGGACACATGCGACGATACAGGAAATTAAGTTAGTTTTGTCTACTTCGCAATAAACTGCTGGTTAGTGCTAATATTGTTGGTATATACTTTTAATTTATTGTAGTGCATGATTCCGTTGTGGGAGGGAGGGAGGTGCCACGCATGTCATCATACATGTTAATCGTGGATTCTTGCAAAGTAGAATAGAGGTGGTCACTCACGGTCATTCCATCGCGTCAAATGGCGTGATATACAGCCAAAATTTGATCGTGAATGTGAAAAACTGATGGCGTGATATAAAACTATGGATTTCCAATCGCGCCATGGCGTCACGCCGCAACATCGCGCCGACTGATCGTGAATGCGCAAACCCACATCCATTTTTTATTCATTTCGCGCCAGGGTTGGATTTAGGTACATTGAAAAATATAGTACAAAACAATGAAAAGTATAGTATTTATAAAAAAAATTATAGTACACTCAGTGTTGCAAGCACAAAATCGGTAGATCAACTGCTTTTGAAAATTGTTGAAATGGAAAAAATACTTTTACTTTCAAGTCAAGTAGTAGGAAGAACTTCGTAAATAAACGTATTATTACACACAAATTCGCAAGCGATTGTTATCGCTTTGATTGAATTTCGTATGGAATGGAAGGAATCATAAGGAACGAGATTAGTTACTGTTAGTGGAAACTGGAAAGGAACAAAAGACACCACCTTGGACCACATCTACACTTACCATCAGGTGGGATTGTGGTCAAGCATTAACTTATTCGTGTAAAAAAAAAGAAGCCTACTGCTGAGGACATTGAGACAGGAAACGCAAGATCTGAATTCGGTCGGATACACGCACTGTCGAAATATTCATAATATGTCTTAAAACTAAACATTCGGGACCAAATAAAATTATAGTATTTTAGCGTACTATACTTAGATGTGGATAGTACATAGTACAAAGGGTGAAATTATAGTGTAAATACTATAATTATTATAGTAGAAAATCCAACCCTGTTTCGCGCCGAGACGTCGAACGAAGGAGACAGTTCTAAATGTCATTGTTTAATTTTATTTTGTGTAACAAAATGGCTTCCGAACGCAACGTCATGTCAACGTCTTTCGATCAGGTCAAACGCGCAAATGAAAGAGAATTGGAATGATCGTGAGTGTGAATCATGTTTGGCATCCATCCATTTTGACATATGTCGTTTGGCGTGGCTCCAAAAATGACGCGATGGAATGACCGTGAGTGACCACCATAATACTAACTTTTCCGCAAAGTAACGCCTGATACTATCCATACTAATATTATAAATGTGAAAGTGTGTTTGTTTGTTTGTCCGTCTTTCACGTCGCAACGAAGCTGTTATATGGTATGGTTTTTGTGTGTGGAAATAGTGAGGAGGATGGAGAGTAACGTAGGCTACATTTACCGCGGTAATACATCCCCATGGGAAGATCGCTATTTTGTGTTCCGGATGTTGTTAAAAGATGGCGTTAGTAAAATTCATTTGCAAGTTCTCAATCACGCTATCAAATTATACATCTAACTAAGTAAAAGTAAGTAAGTAGGATTTGTAAAAAATCGATCGCCACGGCGGGCGAAGCTGCGGGCAAAAGCTAGTAAACTATACAGGAAATTGTTTGTAATATAGTAATACTGTTGTTTTTTTTTTGTTTTTTTCTTTTGTAAATTTAATTTTTTTATAGTTTGTGTCCGTGTGTGTTTATGGTTATTGAAGTAAACGTTACCTTTTATATTCTATTCTATATATAGATTTAATAGATAGATAAAAATATTATTGTTACAACCTGTAAGTGAAAATGATTGTTTACATTCATTTAACACAAAATATTTCCTAAATATTGCTAGCACAGGCTGTAATAATAATATAACGTGCCCTCACGTTCATTTTTAAAGTAGACAATCTCTACCCATTACAAATTAAAGGAAATATACATTTAGTCCCATTCCAGCTGTATTGTAACGTGAATCTGAAGACAAAGCCTTCTGCGGCGAAGTTGAACTACAGCCGAGAGTAACTTAAAAGCTTTTATGATTAAACTCCTTGTAAGAGCTTTTACTTAACGATGTTAACGCAAAATGCATTTAACTTTAATCCAGATTCATTTATTACGCGTCAAATATGAGTAATGGTTTTAAAGTTCCTTGAAGAAAAGGATAAGATGGAAATCTGGTTTTCTGTATTTTTATATTAATAAAATGGGAGAGAAGGAAATCTTTCCCTTCGGGGTATGGGTGCTCAGGAGCCACTTGTTTTTTTTTTTGTTTTTTCTATTCTTTCTTGGTCGACAACGCATTGTTTACTTATGTTGGATATCAGCAAGGCTATTCTGTTTTGTAACTTGACAGCAGAATCCACGATGAGTTTCTGAATTGAAGTTAGAGTTCGAGACTCCCTTCACTTCGCAAGTGCGTATTAGATGATTAGAGAATCACATATCAAGATCTCGGACTCGAACTTCAATTTTGAAACTCATCGCGGATTCCGCCGTCAAGTTACAAAACAGAATAGCCTTGCTGGTGGATCGTCAGCTCACTTGCCGACTAGTAACATAAAAACATACGGACCAACTTCACCCTTTGGTATTGCAAAGGCCGATGACTGAATAGAAAGAATAACTATAGAAAGAATGAAATAAATGTTTATTTCTCCTAAATTATCTTGAACAACCAATTATAACCAACAACAATAGGTACCTAAATAATACAAGATGATAGGTGAAAAGGGTTCACGCTCAGCATAATAATCGCGGAGAATCCACGGCCGCTGGTTTTCAGAGTGACCCTCAAGTTGTGCAGTTTGGTTAATTGAAGGGAATAAACAAAATATATATTCGATAACGAGAAATCGGGTGACCCTTAACATACCACCCAATATTTTTTTTTTTATGCTCCAAGCAGGAAAACCTGCAGTTTTTCCTCAATAACCAGAAAACTTCTTTACTGCTGCCTCTCACAATGTAAGGTATACTGTCCATAGTCCATCACACTGGCCAAGAGAATAATTCTTCAAATATATTTGAAAAAAATTCGGAGAACTTTTAGGCGCAGTTTTGGTCACTATTTTTCCTTCATCAAGCAAGAGATAATTGATTTCTTGCAAATAATATAACCTAGTTAAAGAAAGTTTTAAGCAGGATTTGAATTAAGGTTACCCTGTATTGAAGACCAGCTGACAAACCACCACACTATCAAAGGCTATAAAAGAAGTTTTTCTAGCAGAAGTCAGTTTATTGGGCAAGAAGTTACTTCAAGGTTTTATGTGAGAAAACTTTTATTATGAGGCAGTTTTTATAATACATTTGTTTACGACTGTTATTCAAAGTTCTTTCTCTCGCTAACGGCAAATAATACAAGGCTATGTATATACTCTCGCTTAGGATTCTTGATTTAAAACTAATTGGTAGATAATGCAGCGTAAATACCTACACTACCTTGTGTACTTGCATACGATTAAATTATTTTGTCATATCTATAAAATTCTGGACAAGAAAACAACTGTGCCACGCTGCAGGTACGTATGTATATATAGATAGCTCACTCACCTTGCTTTGGTTGGTAAGAGTCCTTAAGAACGATGAAAATGATGTTTAGACAACACCAATAGATGGCGGTATAGGTTGCAACTCTGAATGAGTGAGATCTGCACTGAATCGTCTTCTTGCCATTTAAATTTACAAAAAACGAATTTAATAATTGGAGCAGTAGTGCTTCACGATCAATGATAATTTTTAAGCGATGCCACCAAGCCGACTTTTGTTCCCTCTTCCGACACTGCTGGTCATAAAATAACATAAAAATCTTAATGTACAACATACTAAAACAAAAAAAAAAAATTGCCATCTCGTACACTTCTGATCATTGGTTGTTGAGAATTTGAGATACACATACAGTTACAAGACCCGAGCCCAGCACTGGAAATTTATGGTTTGTGATTATGATGATGATGATGACGCTGAATAGGGATGAAGAAAATACCATGTTTTCTTGCATTACACACATTATTGTCGCAATTATATTCGACTTACTGTTCGTTCGCGTTCGCTGTCTCAGTGAGAGTGTAGATACAGCTCACATAGGATTAAGTTGTCCATTGAGCGTCAGTTTTGCCCTCTGGTGAGATTCTCGCATTGTTTTAATTTTTATTAACTTTCAGATTTATTCATAAGAGGATCAGAAGGAAGCGCTTATAGCTTTCCTTATTTAATCGTAAAACCGAGTACGTCGAGCAGTGCTGAGCTTGGTCAGAAATTAGACGGATGATGGCAAACTTCATGTTTTACTAGCAATCTGCCCGCGTCGTTGCCTGCTTTTTACGAGATATTAAGTATATTTCAATATTATATTTCAAATATTTCAAATTCCAAAATCATTTATTCATAGGTATTATTACTGATACACTTGTGCACGCCATTTTTTTTATCTTCCAGCGTTTCGGAAAGTTCCATGGAGGAGAAGAAATGCCGTCTAACCGTGTGCTAAATTTCATGAAAATCCGATCAATGGTTTTGCGTGAAAACGTAACATACATACATCCTTATATAATTTCACATCTATAATATTTTATTAGCATAGATCATAGTGAAATAGACGGAAGTAGGATAGAATATAAGTACACTAGCTGCCCGGACAGACTTCGTTCTGTCATTTTTTTTATTTTTTTAAGATGTAAGCTATCCTTTCTTTCAAGTTGGATCAAATTGCACACGGTGTGCAAAGAATAAAATCGGTTAAGTAGTTTAGAAGTCCATCGCGGACAAACAACGTGACACGTAACGTATTAAGTTGACAGTAGTTATTGATTGTTGTAAAATTTGACTGGGGTATTCAAACCCTCGTTAAAGATAACATTCGATCGCTTTATATGGAACGTTTGCTCTTTGTTAATGTAAGAGATATGGAGGGATGAATGTCGAGATCCTGCTCCATTAACGATAGCGTTTAATACGATTTGAAGTCCTGTTGCGCAAACATTCATAACTGTTAATAGTTACCCAAAGGTAAGGCTGCCTACAAACGTGGACACATTTTGTTGCCGACATGGAACACTCGGTATTGTTACAGATAAAGTATTTAATTGAAATCGCTTAAATTACGAGTCAATAAATACTCGTCGAATGCCATTTCATTGAAGAAGGTAATTTTTTTGGTAAAATTTTGAATATTTGTTCTATTTAAGCGCGATGGTAGATATAATTCTAGTGCATGTATGAATAATAGCGACGTTTCCGCGGCAGTACAGCGTCTTATTATCAGCTTATCCCACAAACTGGACAGGCATGTTCACACAACTGAATATAAGTAGAGTTCTAAGTGTGTTGTGTTAAAATTGCATGAAAAGATAAATCAAGAAGCCTGGTTACGGACCCTTTGGTCGTCCACCTGTCTCCAGTATCTACGTCTGCACACATCCTAAGACCCTTATCTAATATTCTGACGGTTCGAAGCAGACCCGGGTGGCGCCCTCTGCCAAAAGTTAGGATCGTTTAACATTCGGTGTTTGAATAGGTAAGGTTAATGAACACTTGGTTTACTGAGAGAACAACTGTTGCGTGATTAAATGCCATTTATCAATTAAGTTTTGGACCTATTACGAGGCCCACGCCTAGAGTTTATAATGTCTGTATTGGGTACATGTTATTTAATTAAAGATATCTACTACTCTACTCATGTTCTACTGTTTTACCTCTATGCTTACTGGCCTACTAAAATGGGCAAGTGCGGATTGGCAGACTTCATACATTGAGCACATTATCGAAAATTGTTGGGTATGCAGGTTTCCTCACCATTATTTCTTCATTGAAGTGATGACACAAGATCACTACAATCGCCGTCAGCTCACTTCAGCATATTCCTCTATCTCTGCGACATAAAGAGAGCGCTCTCATTTGTTTGATATTGTTACATTGGTACCTAATAAAGCTACGTATCCATTTGAGGCTGCCGAGTCAAGGATTGCTACGACTTGAACCAAACGATGGGACCGCACAGCGAGCCAAACCATGTCGGTAGACGTTCGTGCTCAAGCCTTAAAGGCGCCTCCCTCAGTGTGAACCGTGTGTTCAGATCAGACGGTTGTACGTAACTGAGAGAACTGTGGCTCGGGTTGAGGCTTGTTGCCTCGATGCTCTTATAGGCTCAAGTGGAAACTCACCATGGGGCAACTCGTCACGAGGCTGCTCTAATGGATACGAAGCCAGCTGTCCCTTACTTTACAATTATTGTACCTAGTTATTTGTACTTTGAACGCCCAAAACTGACACAGCTTTCATCATTTGCTGCATCTTTTATATCGCCCATCTCTAATAGTTCATGGTTAATTAATCATAATAATATAATCGTTGCTTAATTTTTTTTCTCATCTTTTTCTTTGATAATACATGTATACTTTAAAAAAATATATCACCCACCAACCCTTTGGTTTCAATGACCGACTGGGGAAAAATAAAACATCAGAAGTGAGCGGGCAACACGAAACGGTTAAAAAAAAAGCAAGGTTAAATAAAAAATATCTGTTTTTAATTAATTTGTGCGCGACAGTAAAAAAAAACGTAAGCCTCTTAACATCGAATAAATTTGAAAACAGAATCCTATTAGTCGTTACAAGAAGCAATTACTAATTACTTCTTAACCGACTTCAAAAAAGGAGGACTTACTCAATTTGACTGTATTTTATTTTTTATTTTTTTATGTTTGTTACCTCAGAACTTTCAACTGGGTGAACCGATTTTAATGATTCTTTTTTTTAATCGAAAGCTGGTGCTTATGCTTATGTGATCCCACTTAAATTTGAGCAAGATTTGACAATTAGTTTTTGAGTTACCCCTAATTTTGAAGTCGGTTTTTTTGTAATCTACACAATAAAATATCAGTGTCTTTTTACATAAATAGCGGACAAAAGAGCAGAGGATTCTCCTTATGGCAAATAGTTGTCGCCGCCCATAGACACCAGTAACTGTTATAAATTAACCCTGTGACTTCCTGCAAAGCGATGGGTCCCTGGTTCTATCCCCGGCTGGGCTGAAGCACACATTTATGTTATTTGTTCTGATGTATATCAATAATTTCTCTTTTCTATTGTGCTAGCATACCCACGTCACATGAAAATCCTAGTACGAGAATATGAATGTGAAAGCGGTTATTATTAATCTTTAGATTTATTCATGCATAATTCCCTGAGGCATCGTGACCCAATATGGACCATGACACAACAACATCCTGACGAGGGTCTAATTACACACTGAAAAGTTTTAAAGGCAGAGAAATAAGTTTGGCAATTAACTAACAATATTCAATTAATTTAGTGGAAGGAGTTCAGAATTTAAAAATAAGATTATTTAGCCTATTATAAGACCATTAGTAGCCCAAAGAAGGTCAGTCACCAACTTACATGACGATATTATAGCGCTGTTTTTCTATCAGCCTTTCGAAGTCCAATGGATCTGGGCCTCCTCTAATTTGTGCCCCTCCGACCAGTCCTAGGCCTTCTAAAACTAGCGGTTCCACTGTATTCTTTAGATCTTCAGTCCAACTGATCTGAGAGTGACTTGGGCCCAAAGGAATTGTTTGCAAAAGCCGTAATATTGATTTTAATTGTTAATTAATACCATTAATACTATTATTATTTCTTCATGGGGTTCGCCTGGACAGCTACCGCCATTGAGCATGAGTCAGCTTGAGAGCCAGTTCTTTCTTTCTTTTTCTTCTCTCTTTCTTAACCGGCAACCCTGATGTCCATGGGCGACGATAGCCACTTACCATCAGGTGGATCATCAGCTCGTTTGCCGGCTATTTCCATAAAAAAATGGTGGTCCATAAAATATAAATCGTTTGTAATACAAAGTCTCGTTTTGTTTTTATATGTATAACAAAGGTGATATAAGAAATACAATACCCCCTCACCTTCAGAAACTAAACATCTGCGCGATGCCATTCAATTATCTTTAGAGATATTTTTACACATCCCAGCAATATAAAATAGGTTTCATAACAAAAAGAAAATCTGATACAGAAGAATGGCTTTCATTCTACCTCAGCGTTTTATCAAATCGTGAGTGTATTTTTCTATTTGATTATGGTTTATTAATATTACGGGTGCTCACTACGGTTCCATGAATCACACCGGAGGGTTCTGAAATATCAGCGTACCGTATAGGTAATATAGTTATATCGTGATAAAATAATATTTAATTTACGATGAGTTTAAAATCATGTATGACAAAGTAGATGTTATGAAGCTCGTTGAAAACATCAGATATCGATGGCTTGTGTTAATCCACGGGACTGGGTTAACTAATTTCATGGCGATCGTTAGTTAGATGGGTGAACGCTTGTGGTAAAATTTCTTGAGCGTCTTCTAGGACATGTGTTAAGAAGTCGATACCAATTATTATATCAGTTGAAAGCAGTTAATAAGCAATGTAGGAGGCCTTCGGCGGATATAAAAACTTGCGATACTTGGCTTAGCTCCTAACCCATTCACCAAGGTGTAATACTACCTACTACGCTTTATTGGAAATAAAAAAAATGCAGAACTACATATAGTTAAATAATCTATTTATATTTGTAATAATACCAGTGATTATTAACTTAAAAAATTATAGGTACTTACATAAAACAACTACCACTTCTACAAAAATGTGAACAGCGCCATCTAGTAAATTTCTTGACACATGATTTTTCATTGAACCACAGAAGAAATAATAGTACTTGATTGAATGCAAAGAGTAAACTTGCATTTTGTTTATTATAGATACCAAATAATACCAATATCTCACAGCCAACGCGTAATAGGTATCTGATATCGCAGGACGGAGAAGCATCTTTATATCTACGACTGGCAACGTTGAATTATGATTTTGTACACTCAGACGTCCGAATCATTACTCGGTCCTTAATTTTTTTTCTTGTTTTTAGTATAAGCTATTATTCTTTCCCTTCGTTCACCCTCTAGTAATTGTCTAAGCGCTCACTCACATTTTATCTTATTGTTAGTAAGAATAACAACAATCAATACAATCACTTTTCTTTAGCAATTCTGCTTATTTATAAGTGTGTCACGGAAAAACTATTATAATTTTTTAAGCAGGCAAACGAGCAGACGGGTCACCTGATGGTAAGTGATCACCGTCGCCCATGGACATCAGCAACACCAATGCGTTGCCAGCCACAAAAATT
This sequence comes from Thymelicus sylvestris, assembly GCA_911387775.1. Lineage (NCBI taxonomy): Eukaryota > Metazoa > Arthropoda > Insecta > Lepidoptera > Hesperiidae > Thymelicus > Thymelicus sylvestris. The sequence continues at coordinate 8,413,695 of OU426909.1, read as the reverse complement.
GCTTATAATTATAGCTCCTCTGTCAAATCCTGAGCCATAGGTATAAGTTAACTAGCGCTTCGTCTTCTGTTCTCTCAGTTGCCGGGCCAGCCACGCCACGCCGTCCGCCAGGCCCGCGCCAGACAAAGCGCTGGACGAGCAGATGTGCCAGGGTTTGTCTGTGATGCGCTCCAGTCCTAGCGCTGTGAATATCGATACATTATTATACACTAGCTTTTGCCCGCAGCTTCTCCCGCGGTAGAGATCGATTTTTTTACAAATCCTACTTACTTTTACTTAGTTAGATTTAGTTGCCTATGACTTAAGTAATTTACATGTATCATTTGATAGCGTGATTCAAAACTTGCAAATGAATGTTATCGTACTAACGCCATCTATTAACAACATCCGGAACTAAATATCTAGCAACTAACAAAATATCGATCTTCCCATGGGGATGTTTTACTGCAGTAAAAAGTAGCCTACGTTACTCTCCATCCTCCTCACTATCTCCACACACAAAAACCATACCATATAACAGCTTTGTTGCGACGTGAAAGACGGACAAACAAACAAACACACTTTCACATTTATAATATTAGTATAATTAGTATAATAAAGTATATAACTAGTATAATAGTATAACAGTTCTAGTAATATTCATGTTAAATGTTAACAGCTGTGCCGGAATGACTCTCATTTAGCACGGTAACTGTTGAACACACATGAATATGAATGGCAGGGACATAACAAATAACAAACCAATGACGACAGAGCCTAAACTACCAGTAGTAAGCGGTGCGTACTGTTACGAATGTCAGGGTAAGGAGTTTTATTTTTAAACTAGCTGTGCCACACGGTTTCACCCGCGTTAAATTGTGGAAAAACTGCCTAATAAAATATATGATGTTAAATAGCCTATAGCCTTCCTCGGTAAATGGACTATCAAACACAAAAAGAATTTTTCAATTCGCACCAGTAGTTTCTGAGATTAGCGCGTTCAACCAAACCGATGATGATATGAGAATGATGAAAGCATTGAAAAGACATCGGAGTGAGCATGATGGAGGAAGGCTGACGGGGAGTTGGCTATGCAAAATGGGGTAAAATATTTATCCGGAGTCACCCTATGCGCTGGCTTCAGCCTTGCCAACCAAGTGTCAACTAAGCCCATGTCAACCAGTAATCTTCGGTTTACACGTATTAAGTAGTTAAGTAGTTAATTAAATTTTAAGTTAATTAACACGTATAAACGGACAATTTAGTAGTTAAAATTTAGTAATCAAGTAGATCATTCAAGTCATTTAGATTTTTTTCTATTTTCTGTTAAGTAGGTGGGCGGTGCTTATCACTTAACACGTTTGGACAGGCACTTGTTAGTTAAAATTTAGTAAAATACTAAAGTAATTAAGTAGAATTATATGAACTAAAGAGCTTTACTAAATTATTACGTGTGGACGCGCACTAAAAATTATTCACTTAAAATTTAGTTAAAATTTAGTTAACTACTTGACTACTTAATACGTCTAAGGGGGCGTCCATAAATTACGTGAGATGTTTTAGGGGGGGAGGGGGTCGAGTCAAATCTCATCTAATCTTTTTTCTGGTTGAAACAAAAAAAATTATACTATTTCGGTCCATTTAATCCAGATTGTAATGCTCAAGATTTAATCTTAAGCGTAATCGTTATACAATTAAGATCATTCACTAAATAAAAGCACGAAGCAATTTTTTTTTCTTTTTATAATAACAATCCAATGCGTTTACGTAAGAAACCCACATTTTGAAAAATCTCACGTGAGATTGGGGGATGGGGGAGGGGGTTGAATAAAATCTCACGAAATCTCACCAGGGGGGGGGGAGGGACAGAAAGTTTAAAAAAACACCTCACGTAACTTATGGACGCCCCCTAAGCCGTACTTAACCGCTACGTACCAGCAGCAACATGCGTGGCAGACAGCGCGTGCGGCGCGTCACACTTGTTGGCAAGTAGCAGGATGGGCAGCCGGCGCGCGGCCAGCGCTGGGTGCGCCAGCATTAGCTCCAACTCCTCGCGCGCTACCACTGGAAGAGGAGTCAACTAGATTAGTTTGATAATACGTAGAAGCCATAAGTAGAAGTACTTGAACTCGATTGAGTGTAGATTAGTGCTGTTATTGACCCCCTACGCAAAAAGTAGTGTTATTATTAAAAGTAGTGTTAAGTACTTTATAAGTTTGTCATGTTTGTGTAATCCTGGGAAAAACGGAAAAAAACTCCCAATTTTCTTTTTCCAACTCACAGATAAAGACAGCCCTTAACTACTTTTATGGCTATGTGTTCAAGCAAACTTGTCTTAATTGCAATATGCAATAGCATTAAAGATACAAAATTTTAGCATTGCTCTAAATTCGACTAATCCCCATGGTCCAGACTCCAGTCGTTCTGACGGTGCGCTTATCTCGTTCTATTATCTGAGGAGCTTTTGTATCGACCGTACTCAAGGTTGCTACGTCTTAAGTTTTTGACAATAGTTATTTTAGCCCCTTATCGTTTGGTAGAAGGCTTGATCAGTTTTTGACATTTTACGTATTTACAATGGATCTACATATATTAAATAGTGGAAGCCATACACGATCAAATATACTTGTCAAGTTTGCAGCGGACTTGACGCAGCATCCATTTAACTTGATCGAGTATAGCCAAGATATAGCTATCTGGCCATATAACTGTCTCATGCACACTAGATGCTGCGTCAAATCAAACTGCAAATTTGACAAGTCAAACTGCAAACTTGACAAGTACACTTGATCGTGTATGGCCTCCTTAATTGATTGACAATGGTTATGATGTCAGTCTATTGGTATTCGGTGGTTTCAGTTAAGATTCTCTTAGTTTTCCTAAAACCTGGAATTTCTTACCTGTCAGAGGTAAATTGTGGTAGGTACACCATACTTCAAGCGTTTTAAAATTCTTTATTATGGTCGGGATACTAAGAAATACCCGCTATACTAATGACTAATTTATACACGTTGCTTCAAATTTAAATTCACCTCTCTTCTAAAAGAATAACCAAACCCTATATTTTTCATTCACATTTTCTCCATGACAATATTTTTGCCAATTTCGTGTGATAACCCTGATGGCTATGGCTTAGCCGGTTCGTTATCAAAGTTGGGCTACCCTCATTAGCATAAGGATTTTAGGCAGCTAATCTAAGATCCAGTAAGAAATTAGTTTCAGAATAATTGCTAACAAATATTGATTACCTTGATGGCAAAATTGTAAATAATCAGCTCTGTTATTTCAAATGGACAAATAAATAGGGATTTTCTCCCCATAACCATCACAGGCCTTCTTGCCTACCAAATCTTTCGTATCGAGAATAAAGATTGACACTCCCTAATGGACATTGGAAATACACAAATAAGACTTTATACGCTTCCCGCCCACGACCGATAATCGGTGACCGATTATTTGTAGTAGAAAAATAGAACGTACTGATAGCAATAGTGCAACGCACACGTCCTACAAAAAGTCGGTCAGATATAATATGGCAGGAAAAATCGGCCCGATTATCTCTCCATGAAAAGTCGGACGTGGGCGGGAAGCGTTAGAATTACTCACTTCCTTCAAAAGACATCTCACCGACCTTCAGAACTATCGTGGAGAAAGAAATAGGTTTTGAATGTAGATTTAATAAGTAATGCCAAGTTATTTTAATACCAAGTCTGAGATGATCAGCGGAGTCGATGACAAAGATGACAGCATCAGCATTTCGGTAATGCCGCTCCCACAGCGGTCGCATCCGAGCCGCCCCGGACACGTCCCATGCGCTGAAAGACACGCCTCCACCTGCACAAACATTAAATATATAAAAAAACGAGTGTGTCCTTATGTACGCTTGACGCATAATAAATGACGAAGCAGAGCGTATCGTATAAAAACTCATTTGTGCTCAAATCTCACTCTGAAAGTGATCTTGTTGATGCCCCACAGTGGGGGCATGTGGTGGCTGCGTACGTTGGTCAGCCGGTCTCAGAGTGTGGAGAAGCGTGCTCTTGCCGCTGTTGTCCAGCCCCAGGACCAGGACCGTGGCCTCCGTGCCGCCGCCGGTCAGCCACACTGACAGCTTGTCTAGCAGACCCATGCTCTGTAACATACAGATATAGTATAATGCATAATCCAAAGAACAATGCCCAACTGCCATACATAGTTTTATTTCATTTTCAACTTAAGCGTCTTAAAATAAAAAAAATTCTAAAAAATACAGCATTAATTTCTGAGCTTAGATATATAAGAATTTTCAGCAGGCACACCCCAGAACCAAAGTATTTTGATATTGAATGTTTTATAACCATAGAAATATTATACATAGAGTACCTGGTACACAACAAAACAACGATGCCGGAAGAATAAGTGATGTCAAGATGACAAGATTTGATCACTAAACGTCAACGTCAATTTTAAAAACGATTCAGAAGTTGCCATTTTACTACTACTGAAAGATTAAATTACTTAAAAGAATTTCATGAGAATGACGAAAATAAATATTTTTAAATATAAAAATAAAAAAGTTCAAGCAGAATGTTACTTTTTATTAAAGATTGCCCGAATTACTCACTTTATACAATATGAAATAATTATAATCAGAAAATATGTACGACTATCAAAATATTTTCTACCATTAAAGAAAAAAAGTATGAAATGGTAACATTTTTACCGCATGAAAATGGACAATATCGACATCATTGTTATTATAATAGTCAATTCATCACTTATTATTAAAATGATTTTACCCTGGGTAATACGGGTACAGATATTAATTTTAAAAAACGTAAAAAAATATAGAATTGCTTCGGTGTAACTGACGTTTTAAGACGCTACAAAAACTAAAAATAATTTTTCGGCATTGTTCTTTTACTAACAAAAAATAACCAACTTCAAAATTACTCAAATACTACTTGTCAGATCTCGCTCAAATTTATGTGGGACCACATGACAAGCACCTGCTTTCAATTAAAAAAGACTCATCAAGCCACCTAAATTTGAGCTAGATCTGACGAGTAGTTTTTGAGTTATTTTGAGTGCGTTATTTTTTTCTTGGTAAAATTCAGATTATCCTAGAACTCCCAACTCCATATTTGTAGTACACAAAAGAGGCAAGAGGCAAGATAAATTATAATCAGAGTGCGAACAGTTGGAGCGTGTTTCGTCGCATAAATATGATTAGGTTCGACCCAGTTTATCGAGAACTCATATATTATTTCCAATAGCAAACATTGAGCTCGAGATAATCTAGGACATGTCTAAAATAAATGATACCTGGAAGGGAATACTTTCTCGCCTACTTTGGGTCTAGGATAGGTAGACATGAATAACTCTCTGTATAGCAGATTATTTCACTACGGAATTAAATTACTTTTCTATATGAATAAATGGCAAACAAACAAATGCACCACCAGATGGGAAGTGATCGCCCATCAACATCAAAGACACCAAAGGCATCAACGATGCGTTGAGGCTAACTTAAGACAGGTGGTAGTGATGATGAAGTGGTAGCTAATGATAGCTAACTTTAAGGCTTCAAGAAAAGATAAACAGTCACTATATTATTAATCATTTAGAATAATATTTAAAAACAGAAAAACAAATAATTACAAGTTATTATACTTCGGCTCACCCGGTCATAATGTAGGGTGAATTAACTTAGGTATGTAGATGGAAGAGGATGGAAGAATATTTTAATTAAGAAAAATCAATAATAATAACTTCATTGCTTAATTGTTTAAACAGTGAGGACTTACCATTAGATAGCCTACTTCTTTGCCACTAACAATGATGATAACGTCTTTTTTACATTATGATATCATTGGCCACTAAGCTATTTAATTGTCTGAACACTAATAAAGCAATAATCGCATAAAAATCAGATCTTCAACTTACTCAACTAAAAGAAATCCAAATTGCTCATTGCAATTGTCTTCGTCAACTGTTTCAAGCCAATCCAATTACGAAGCCTTCTTTCGGGCAGGGTAGTAGCTATGAATATCGGCCGAAACAAAATCACACGAAAAATATTTATACGAAACACTCCAATCACGCAGAATGACAAGTGCTCGACATACAAAATAACGAGTATTGATGTTACGTACGTTGCTATGACAACGGGAGACAAACAGCAGTAACGTCGGAGTAAAGGACAATTTCGATTCAATTGCTGGAGGAATGGAGAGTACCTAAATGCTGTAGAAAATGTATAAAAACAATGTGATTCGTTATGTATCGTTGTGTGGATATATTAAAGTCTCTTTTAAGAGAAGCCCTTCAAAAACTTATGTTGCGTTCGCCGTGAAAGAGGCCTTAGTCCTTGTTGCGCATTTTGCGATTTGTACATTTTGCGAGTTGTGTTAATTTTGCGTTCTGTACATTATGCTCCAAAGGGGTTGCTGCTACTTATTAAAAATTATTAAATATTTAGTGTCATATTATTTACTTACTAGTAAACTGTTTTTCTTCGTCAACACTGTAGCATTCAAGTAAACTTTAAATATCGTTGTAATGGAGGACGGGGGTAAATAAAATCAAAGGTAGATTTTCTTGCAATTTTCTTATAATTGTTTTCCATCATGGTTGCAAGAGTATACCAGAACAAGAAAAATGAATGTATGTATGTATTTATCAGAAGCTTACAATTTATACAAACTGACCCCGCATATCTCCGAAATGTATGCACGGAATGTAGGATACTCCGTTTTAATAGAAAAAAAAATGATTTTACCTCCAAAACTTTCAGTATATTGCACACATTTACATTATTCATAACACTAGAATCATGAGTATTATGATATTTAAAACTTTGTACTGAACAGAAAAGAAAAATATAATATTACCACTGTACTTCAAATATGGATAATAAAATGTAATTAATTTAATCAATGTCACAAAAGGAAGGTAACTTTTAATATTATAACTTTTCATATTCCACACTTGAAAAAATGTTTACAAGGTATTCACCATACCATACCATAATTTATTTTATTACGACGACCCTGTAGCCTTGTTGGTAGCGACCCTGCCTGCGAAGCGAGAGGTCCTGGTTCAATTCCCGGCCGGGGCAGATATTTATGTGACAGATAAATATTTGTACCGCGTCATGGGTGTAGTAATTATGATGTGTATATGTGTCGTCCATGCCACCTGCGGCCGCGACACAGGTAATAACCTACTGCGGGGGTATAAGTGTGTTAGCGTTTATTTATTTATTATTTGATTGAAATTAAACAAACACTAAATTTTGCCTCAAGCTAAAAATAATTAATCAGTGAATTAAAGTGAATAGCAGAGTTAATTACAATTAATTAAAGAGCATCCACATCGGTTAAACCGTTACTAGTGGAAACAAGCGTACAGACAAAGGGATAAAAATACTTAAAAATAAAAATTAATCATTTTTAAGGGATCTATAGCATTAATTAATAAATAGTTTTCTCAGTTTATCTTTAGTTAGTTATTGTATGAATGCTACCTATCACAGATAGTCACCCACGTCAGATATTAACAGGTAACGTTAGATACACAGCCAGTTCTTATATCCTATCTATCCCTTACTTCTTATCCTTATCGCTTCATAAACGATAGACCCTCGAAGCTACAAAGATATTTCCAATATGATTTATCTATTGAACTATCACAAAGTAGTGCAACGTGTCTCTTCACTATTCACATGAATATCTTTAGTCACTTCTTTCGTATTATTCACTGTCACTTTCTCACTCTCTATCTTCTCTAAATCTTTGGCTTTTTCTACATCCTCTGGATCTTCTACGTCTTTCTTCTTCGGGTATATTACGTTATAAATTTCTTCTGGTGTCCGGTTCTTGGTTTCTGGGATGGCTATAGCAGCGAACACTGCATAGGCCAGGGTGAGGCCTGCTGCCAGGCCTAGAGCAGAGACCAGGCCTCCATAAGCTGCCACAACAGGGAAGACAGCTACCTCTACAGCATTGCCAGCGCACCCCATTGCACTTATTAGCATAAGTGCACAACCCCGATACTGAAACAAATTATAATGAAGGAAAATTGTTACAAGTACCTAACCAGGAAAAATATATTATAGTTCGTCACAATATTGAAGCCTAGTCATTTAGACGCTAACTATTCCAGATTTCAATTCTTGTTATGTGCAATAAATTCAAACCGTTTTAATTTCGCTCTTTTTATTGCCTTTCTTTAAGAACCCCGTAACGTTCCGGGAAAACTTCGTTGAGAACTCATTGCACAGTTCACACATAATAATAATATTAATAATTTAATAATAATAATTTATTTGTTGCATAAAAGTACAAAAACATGTTTTACAGGACACGTAGTTCCCACACTAGGACACCCTGTGTTGTGGGTAACTACACTCTTCCGGAATGTTACATAAACATAATTACTATTTTTAATTATAATACAATTACACTGGTATAATACAATTACACTGGTAATAAGTATTACAACTTGACTCTATAAAGAATTAGATATAGGTAGTTTAAGCTATGATTGCGTGATACACCTGTGTTCATCATATTATTATAAGTTGATAAAATAAGGCGGGTGAGTTACACAGAAATCGGTAGTAAGGTAGGATATTATTGTATGTTGGTATTATCTAATATATTGGTATATTCATATATGCAAATGTGTGTTTTATCTATATATAATGTATGAATTTAAATATTTGTGTAATGTATGTTTATAGTGTATGTATTTAAGTATTTGTATAATCGAATAATTTAAGTATTTGTGTATATTAAGTAGTAACTTACATGTTAAGAGAAAAATGTTTAAGAGAAAATAAGTTAAAAATTTACAGATACTTTTTGAGCAGGTTTTCAGTTTCTGAGTAATTTAGACCTCGAAGCCAACCGATAATTTTTTTCTTGACTTTATATCTTGTGTCGTAGATTACCTAAATTGAGCAATTTATGTGTTTTGTTGTAAAGGTACGGACCATACGCGAAACAATCGTGGAAGTGTGTGTATGTGTAAGTATGTGTGAAAGTGTGTGTGTGTGGTAAGTGGAAACCGAACTGCTCAACTGTCCTTACCTGATAATCAAACATGTCAGCCAGAAGACTGTAGGGTGCGGACTGCAACCCCGCGGAGTCAGCCGCCACTGCTACGGCGAGGGCTATGGCTGCTCCCCCCACGCCCCCCATACCGCCCGCCCCTCCCCACACCAGGTAGGTGGCGGCTGCGAGGGACAGGCCCGTGCCGAACGCTGACCATACTATCAGAGGCTGTAACATGACGTTATCAGGAACGTAATTTAGAAAAAAAAATTACCAAGAAAAAGATAACCGACTTCAAAATAACTCAAAAACTACTCGTCAGATCTAGCTTAAATTTAAGTGAGACTACATGACAAGCATCACCTTTCCATTAAAAAAAAGAATCATCAAAATCGGTTCACCTAGTCGAAATTTCTGAGGTAACAAACAAAAAAATACAGTCAAATTCTCCTCCTTTTTTGAAGTCTGTTAAAAAGAAGAAAACAAGAGTTATTATTACGCAATTGAGTACCAAACGCGATACGATGAAGCTTGTAATGTTTGATAGGAGCCTCAGTTTTACTTCAGTTTTTCCTGAGGTTTCACTAAGTTTAGGAAAAACTTTTTGTTCTAATGTTTTTCTTTACGGAAAGATGAGTTTTTTTTCGTTCCTTCGTTTATTCTCCTCCATTAAAACTTTATTTTACGATATGCTAATAAAAGCAAAAATTACGTGCATAAGTGCATCAGATGCCGTGATGCCTGATGAGTGTATGAAAAATACCTTGAGTTTGAGTTTGATACACCATGGTTTGTGGAGTTACACTTAGTCCCACACAGATCATGGGTCTCTTCAGATCATACTCCACTACAATCATTCACTCCTCCACTACACTACAACAATTCACTACAATCACTTCAGTGCAGATTGGTGAAACCTTGTGATATGGTCTGACTGCTGTCTAAAGATAAGAACGGTACTAACAGCTTTAGGTAACCTTCGAAGCACGAGAGCGCTTAAGAAATTGGTACTAGCAGTCACCCATCCTGCTACCGACTTACTACTGATCGATTCAGTCCATTACTATTATCGATACAATCCGCTGGACTATAAACGGATATAACCCACAAACCCCTCCTTCCCACTGGACACTGGGCAAGTGCCCAGGGCCCCGTGATCCATAGGGGTCCCCTAGTTCCTGCCACTAAACGATAACCGATAGTTATTACAGAAAAACTTTTTAATTCGATTAAATCGAACCTAAATTACTGCCTACAATACCAATATGCTTATTACCTTTTGCGTAAATCTAGACGCTTGCTTATCTACTTTCTTTGTTTATTCCATAGATTACCCCCCTAACAAAATAGTGTTCTGTCAATATCATAGGGTGATAGGGACCCCATTATCCTAATACGCCCAGGGCTTCCAATATGTTAAAGACGGCCTTGATAAATGCTATATCCGAAACCAATGTTACCCGTCTTCCAACGCGCTCCACGAGGTACAACGCCACCGCGGAAGCTGCCAGCTGCATCGCACCCAGCAAGACCGCGTGTCTCGCGGGCGATGTGAACTGCGCACTCGCGTCTTCCACTGCCGGCTGTAAGGCAACCGTCGATATACTTGATTAGAAATCTCTTTATGGAAATAATAACGCTACATAATAATAAGGCGCTCCACCCACTGAAGACGCGTCCCGCCGCGGTGCGCGGAGTGACGGATAACGCGACTGCGCGAGGGGCGCCTTCCCGCGCGTTTCCGCGTCGGCAGTGTGTTGTGCTAGGCGTGATTTCTATATAAATTGAGATACTTGCATACAATGGTAAAACCTGCCATCCCGCGCTACGCGACGGAGCGCGGTGCAGTGGGTGGAGCGCCTAACGGTACACACTCATATCACCACATTAGGATGAAAAAACATGATTTTTAATTTTTCATGATTATTTGGCAAAATATTAATTTTTCAGAAAAATGCTTTCAATAACAGTTGTAGCCCATAAAGAGACTGACATTTTTCTTGTAGATCCAGTGGTTTGGGAGAAAAATGCGAATTTTACTTGAAATTTCAAAGTATAGGTACTTTACTGTATTATTAAATATTATTCAGAACTTGAGGCAAAATCGATCATCTGGAAAGATAACTTTTTATTCTCTTAAGTATGAGGTATGCCTAGCAAACAAAATTATACTCTGCATGATATTATTTTACGACTATTGTTCAACTCTTATATTCCTGTTGGGTAAGTTCATTCATCATAATAATATATCATCTATGTTGTCCTTGCCCTATTTATTCCGTCCTTGCTTTTTTAACCTGTAATCATAATAGGTATTTCACGGACTTCTAAATTGAATAATAGACAAATCTGGATACGGTTGTTAATTTAGCAACATTTTATTTAAATACTGTCACGAATTTTAAATTGAAATCTATGGATGACGCTTACTTTAAAAATCGTTTCCATTTTATTTTTCAATATTTTTCCATTTTTCATTTTCATTTTTATTTTTATTTATTTATCGCCTTTCAGCCTTTTGATAGGTAGGTACTTGTTTTGAGGGAGACTACGAGTTCTAAAATAGTTCTATAATCCTTTTGTCATATACTTTCAAACGTTGTTAATTCGAGGTAATGTGACTGTTATTTAATATGTGGCGGTGACAATCGCTTTCTGTTTAATAGAACTGAGAGTTACAGTACGGCCGCTGTATCTTGGCGCATCTGAACACAGGCTTTGCGAACTTTAGCCCATGTAAGACAGGATAGCAACACGAACATGCTAACGTATGACTGAGACATACAGATAATACACCGCGTATCGAGTATTGGCGAAATATGTTACTGCGCAGCCTTCTGCGCGTAGTTCAGACGCGCCAAGATACAGCGGCTGTACTGTACAAGGTTCCACATCAACTTACCACGTGCTCCAAGCCGTGTTCATCCCTGGCCAGTACAAACACCCGCTCAGCGTACTGCAGGATGGCTAGCACGCCGCACGCCTCCTGCCCCACCACCGCTATACCGCCGATGATGAAGGCGCGGCGGCGGCGACGGTCGCTTACTGTTTTGGAATATTGTGATAGTTATTGTCAATTATATTGTACTTGTATGTTTAAAGAGAAAGATATACCAAGAGGGCGCTCAAATGGCAGTCGGGTGTAGCGATTTCTTATAGGCCTTTGACAATTATGAATATTATGACGTCATATCATCGCGGATCAAAAATTGAACCTCGTATCTAATGTATGAACTTATCATAGTATAGCATTAATCAATGTCAATGCCCTCTGTTTATACAACGCTCGATCTAAGCAATATGACACGCAACCTGCATTTTTACAAATTAAATCAGTATGAAATCAAATCTCATGCGCATCATTCGTGTGTTCCCTTCATACTCACTAAACCTGAATATCGTAAATATACCAGTCACCAGGTCATACCTGAACACGCTCACCCTCAGAAGTGACCTCCACAATATCTATAGTAAAATATCTTTGGCTATTGTGGTACTTATTTAATTTTGTTTTTTATAACCTGCGCAGATGAGGTACCTACTTCAATCCGCGGACATCACTTAAGTATTGTGTAAATAATAACTGGCACTTCTACTCATCGTAGATAAGTAAACATTCTTCTACTCAATGGACAAAACGATACCTAATGCTAATCATTTTGAATTATTAAAGAGGTTGTTGAACTTAATTTTTGATGTGAAAAGGAGATAGTGGGCATATTTAGTCAAAAAATCCGTCTGTTTCGCTATTTATTTTAGAAAATCCTATTTCAAGTTCGTGCTTACACATTTCCTTGGTCAGTTTAAACGGCGTCACCTCATGCAGCTCAGGTTGGGGCAGGGTTTCCATCTCGTGGTTCAGCGCTGGGTCTTCAGGGGCCAGTCCTCGCAGCCAGGCCAAAGATAATCGCGCCTCCTGTTGACCAGTTTTAATTTATTTGCATCTTGTGCCATCTGTTGGTGAGTAGCAAGATATTGTAGATGTCGCTACTGGTATGTCTTTAGAATAAACATCATGTATCCATTATTACTAATTATAAGAATATTAATACACTGGAATAACGTACAATAAATATTAAATAATAATTTTTAAACTTTAATTCAAACTTATTATTTTACAGAGTCAAAGAAAGAGTGACTGAAGCCATTAAATGGTGAATCAAACGTAAAATTGAACGTGAAATAAAATAACCTTCGTTTTCCCTTTCGCAGCGAGGAACGATGGCGACTCCGGCATGAAGAAAAACATGATGCAATGGAGAACTGACAGGCCCAGACAGCACCACAACACCTGTCTAGAAAAAAACAAGTTATTGAACGTGAAACCCTTTATTAAATAAATTAAATAATTATGTAATGTATAAAAATGTAATGTAGCTCGTATTTTTATGTAACTAGCTAACAGTCAAGAAAACTCTTTTTTTTCAGGCCAAAAAACAAACCTCTCTGATGCTTCTGCCTCATATCGTTAAAATGGGATCAAATATGTATCAAAAGTTAGTGCTGATGATGCAATCCATGAGGAATTCAGTTGGTCTACTCGAAGACTCTTTGAACTTCATTCCATTTATTTATTTGTTTAATTGAAATAATGAACGTGTTACCGCTGTGGTATGCGTGCATCAGCAGCCAGGTACATGATCAGCACGCCCATATTGTGCGCCAGCGTCAGCGCCGCCACCGCCGCGCCGCGCCACGCCGCTCCGCACATCTGTTCACATTTATAAGATTTTCAATTAAGACAACGTGTAGTTCAATGTTTACCATGCTGGACTGCCGTGCCAAAGGTCCTGGGTTCGATTCCCAGTGAGCTTATAGCTTACATATCTTACTAGTGGATACTCGGCGTGTGCTAGATACTAGGTACGCTAAAAAAATGTTGTATGGGAAAAGTAAATAATTCTTGACAAAAATTTACCGACTTCAAAATTAAGGATAACATCTCGCTCAAAAAATGTGACCACTTGACAGACACCAGGTTTCGATAAAATAAAATCATCAAAATCGGTTTACCCAGTTGAGAGTATGAGATAACAAACATGAAAAAAAACAGTGAATTGAATACATTCTCCTTTTTTGAAGTCGGTTAAAAATCGACTTAATGAATGGACAGAGCTGACGATCCACCTGATGGTAAGTGGATATCGTCACCCATGGACATTAGCAACAGCAAAGGCATCACCGATGCGTTGCCAGCCAAGAAAAATAAAACTATCTACTGCTATGTAACATGAACCCTGAAACTGACCTCTCTAGCCAGTATTGGTACCAGTGCCCAGGCAGAGGCACCTCCCAGGCCAGCTGCAATACGCGCACAGACGATGCACCAAGCTCCGGCCCATGGACTCAGTAGCTTCAACGACCAACATACCTGAAGAATATAGAAATGAGTGACATAATCTATATCTATACATCTATACAAATAAATAAAATTTGTGTGTCTGTTTGTAATATTAAAATAACTGCTTTTTCTAAGTGCATTTGGATGTATACACGGTACATATACCAAAACAACATTTTTTACAATTTTTGTCTGCCTGTCTGTCTGTCTGTTTGTTCCGGCTAATCTCTGAAATGGCTGGACTGATTTTGACGGGACTTTCACTGGCAGATAGCTGATGTAACAAGGAGTAACTTAGGATACTTTTATTTTAGAAAAAAAATAGTTATTAGACGATACGAAGTTCGTCGGGCCAGCTAGTAGTTTTATTTAATTGAAGAAGGGCGAAAGCTTACAGCAAGTACATATAGTCACCCTCCCCGCTAACTGTCCTATCTAACAAACTGATCTATCTACACTGAAATACCCTGACTGAATACTGAATATTAATAATAACCTTAGGGCTTTTAGGCTACTACTGACTTAAAGGGTAAGCTAAACCCTATAGTAAATCGTAATCACTTCATTAATGAAGTCAAAGCTATGTTCAGCACTGTAACATGATTGTAGCGCCAAACCGAAAAACGGTTGCCCTGGAAAACTACCAATTGATAGTTAGGACAGTTAGCGCGGAGGGTGACGATATAGATCGCTCAAGTTAATCCACTTCAGACGATGGATGTTCAGGCTGTGATGGGTGACAGCCAGTAGGGATATTTAAACTCTTGTGTTTTGAAAGGTGGAAGATTACCCCCATGAAGTTATTCCCAAATTCCCAATTTTGAAAATCTTCAGCAGCAAAAGTTGTTTAGACCGTATTAGCTTCTAATTCTTCGCCAATCTTATTTTGAGCAGATTGGTGAAGTGAATCATGGCATTATCTAGGTTTAGGCCTTTCAATTATGCCATATGAGAACTGCAAAGAACGCTAACTGATAAAAGTCAGCATAAAAAGCAACCATTATTATCATTTGACTATGATGTTTCCTTCCATTGAAGCAAGTGGCAAATTATACTTATTTTATTCACTATCCACTCATAATTTGAAAAACCTCTGCGTTCAAGATCTGAAGTATCTGAATTTAAGTCACTCGTGAGAGATCCATAATCAAATCTATCAGGTTATGCCATACAGATAAATAGTACAATAATACTCTATTCAACATACTGACCACAAAAGCTCCCGAAGTAGCAATGATAGCCAGTTTCCTACCAGCGGCCAGAGCACGCGCGCTCAATGGCACGCCAGCCAATGTAGCAACGAACGTGGTCACGGCTGCGACCACCGCCCCACGACTGGCTTCCTCTCCCCCCTCTACCCCGTCTACCCCCGCCTCCCCGCTCGCCAGCGACACCCAACCCAGTGCCAGACCGAATGACACTGTTGGTACGTTGACTGCAACAGAATATGTTTCATTAGCTACCTATGTCTATTGCCTACACCAGTGCGCTTTTCTGGTCATCTTGCGTTCTCCTCAACCGCATGCCTGAAAAACCATAGCGCATGTAGTAACTTATGCACTGACACGAGTTATTTATAGACAAGTCTAGAGATAGCTCTAATATAGGTGCTTTCATGGCCACATATAAAACATATTATTATTACTTAATAAAAAAAATCGATGCACAAAATTCTATTTTAAACCGTGAGTCCCAAACTTGCGCGAATAATCTACTAAACAGTTCAATGCGAAACTCTTTGGTACCCGCAGGACAACTTAAAATATTATATGGATATGGCATGTGGTTACAGTCCGTCAAACAAAAAATATTTATTTGGCAAGTTTGATTCGCCAGGTTCTCATCCCATACCGTAACGCGGCGACAAGTTATAATAGAGATGAGTCAGACGAGGCCGCGAGGGTATGAATTTCGGTGTTTATAACAAGCATACATACATACTGACATCCCTCAACTCCACAAAGGCAAAACTTCTATGTTCAGGACAACTTAAAATATTATATGGATATGGCATGTGGTTACAGTCCGTCAAATAAAAAATATTTATTTGGCAAGTTTGATTCGCCAGGTTCTCATCCCATACCGTAACGCGGCGACAAGTTATAATAGAGATGAGTCAGACGAGGCCGCGAGGGTATGAATTTTGGTGTTTATAACAAGCATACATACATACTGACATCCCTCAACTCCACAAAGGCAAAACTTCTATGTTCCTTGTAGTTCATGTTACATTTATTTCATTAGGGGGGTGGCATATTCACCCACTTATAAAACTGCGTTCAAAGATAAAGATATAATTATTAAAAATTAGTTTTATGGTGGTTATTTAGGTTAGGCTTCTGCAAGGCTATTCTGTTTTGTAAGTAGACAGCGGAATCCGCGATGAGTTTCAAAATTGAAGTTCGAGTCCGAGATCTTGATATGTGATTCTCTAATCACCTAGTACGCACTTGCGAAGTGAAGTGAGTCTCGAACTTGAACTTCAATTTTGAAACTCCGCTGTCAAGTTACAAAACAGAATAGCCTTGCAGGAGTGAATTCCTTAACGATTAACAACACAGTTGCAATTTTTATACGCATACCTACATAATTATATTATATCATTGTCGATGAAAACTTTGCAGAAAATATATTTTTAATAATGTACCTAATATTTATTATCAGAATCATAAAAACCCGTAGAAAATCACTTGAATCGTCTATGATTAATGAATAATATATTAAAGTATTGTACCCAATTAGTTACAATACGTACAAATTAATTATTTTTCCCAGTAAATATACCTACGTAACGTAGTACGTAATCTTTCCCAATGATGTTCAATATTGTGTAACCTTGATCGTCAAAAGCGTGCAGAAGTACAATGACCTATATGTATATACTATACCAGAAGTAGCCCTGATCTACTAAAGCTCTCATTTTATGAATGGTGCCGTCTGCTCCAGTGACCTGGACCACGGCCGTGGCTAAAAGAATTTCCGATATGTCCTCCCAAGATAGGTGGGACGCGTGGGCCGAGGCTTCCATATTCGACGCTTTCGTGTTGGGTTTGACGCTTGGTTTATCCGATCAAGAAGTTGCTTCACCAATGCCTCGTGTAACAAGGTGTTATTAAAAAACACCTAAACGGCTAAACCTAACACACTAACCTAACACTAACCTAACCTAACACTTAAACCTAAAAAAAATTCGACATCGCTTACCTACTCGAAAAACACTTTTCTTTATTATGATTACTAAGACAATTTACACAATAATGCAACTTGTTTACGGTTAATAACCTCTGATCGTGCATCATTTGCAAAAATTGAGTGCATTGCCATAAGCCGTGGTCATTGTTGTATAATCCGCATTGTATAACCGCGACATGGGAATGGCGATATGGAAATAATTAGGTTTTTGAATGCTACTAGTCTGCTTGATGAATGGTTTATATGTAATTGATAATTGTGTGAAATATACGTTTTTGCTTTTGGTTATGGTAGAATATAGATGTTTGTGGTTGTGTTGGCTTCTGGTTGGTTGGAGCCTGCGACGGGAAGCTTCTAAACTGGTTTTGGTTTCCAAAAAGTCCAGGAAATCCTGCAACACAGGTAGCTCCCTGGGCCTTCTAATCGACTCTACGTATTCCGAATACGATGCGTTATCTAATTTCGGTGCTATTAAATGGACCAGAAGCGGATCCCAGGTGGATATATCTAGTAGAGACCGACCGAAGGTTCGGTTTCGGTTTCGGTTTCGGCCAGTTTCGGCCAAAAAATCTAGTTTCGGTTTCGGTTTCGGTTTCAGAAAAATTTGGCCGAAACTTTCGGCCAAACCGAAACTCTGTGTCCGTGAATTTTCGTGCGTCGTTCGGTTAAGTTCGTGGCTAACCCGTGGGCGCTGACTTTTCAAGTGAAGTCATTGATTTAACATGTTTATTATATTTGTTCATTAATCTGAAGAGCGTCGTACAGGGTGCTTTGGCGCTTGATTTTAGCCGTTTTTTGCTCGATATTAATAACGGCAACAGGTAGAAAAAAGGATATAATATCATATCCAAGCATGGTAATGAAACTGTAACCGGAAGATATTTAAGTAAAACTTTTACTAGGGGTATTAATTAGACGTAATAGATTATATAAAAAGTAGTTTTCGTCTATTTGTCTGTGCGTTTGTTCTGGCTACTCTCAGGAACGACATAACAGATTTACCTGCGGTTTTCACTCCCTTATAACTTACAATATATACGTATTGTAGTGAGCTTTGGTTATCATTTAGTGGTTGGTTTATTTCAAACGGTTTACAAATAAATAAATTACGTTATGTCAATTTCGCCCAAACTTACATTTATTGAGTGAGGGCTTACCGAAAGGTTTACGGAAGCATAGCGAGGGCATTCACAAGTAGTATTTTCGAAGTCTAAATCCCAAATCATCCATTACAATGAAACGGTTACTGATCGATATGTACACAAAAGTCAACGCAAAAGAGACCATAGCAATTATTTTTAGAATTTTCGTCTGTTTGTATGTATGTGCGTTTGTTCAGGGTAATTTCAAAATCGGCTAAATCGATTTGCATGCGGTTTTCACTGACGTATTTTAGTAAAATGGGGCTAAGATTTAAATGATCTATTTAAATGATCTTATATTAAAATTTAAAAAACTCCCGACAGTTTGATACGAGTATACACTAAACATAGCTAAGTACACACTCGATTAAGTCACCTTCATGCAAAAAATAACTAGATCAAAATCGGTTCCTCCGTTTGGGAGCTACGATGCCACAGACAGACATAAAGATACACAGACAAGTCAAACTTATAACACAGCTCTTTTTTCGTCAGGGGTTAAAAACAGCGTTCATCCATAGGTACCCACATTTTTTCGAATTTTGTCGTGTACGTTAAGATAAGTTTACCGAACTGAAGGCAGTTAATGTTAATACACATAAAAATGTACAAATAAAAATGTGAAAAAAAAACACGCAAGATTTCAGTACCTATACTGGGTGTCCCCTAAGTAGTGGGTCAACGTTAGGGGACAGATAGCTTGAGGGTTGACCTACCTAATGTCAAAAAATGACCTTAGTAAAATTTTAAAAATTCGGCTCCTTTAACCTACTTTTTTTCTGTTGAGTCCACAAATGAGCAGCTCAAAAAATACCCTAATGGTGTAGCCATACGAGCGTATTTTTTGAGCTGTGCGTCGCGTAAAATAGCGTAAATCGTAAAATCGCGTAAAATACAAACAAAGAATTGAATTAGATCTTTTGTATGAAACCAGCTCATTTCACGTGACTCAGAGCACCAAAACTACGCTCGTTCGGCCTCACCCTAAGTTTCGGTTTCGGTTTCGGTTTCGGCCGAAACTGGACCTAAGGCCGAAGGTTCGGTTTCGGTTTCGGTTTCGGCTGAAAAACCAGTTTCGGTCGGACTCTAATATCTAGGTACTCCTAGGTTCTGGATAGCATGGAGACAGTCCATTGTTACGTCGTATAGATCTTTTATCGCTCCGAATTACTGTTGTTGCATATTGGTTATGCCAAGTAAAATGTTGTGAGATGTAAAATAAGTTTTTTTCCCATACCAGCATACTTAGTAATTATCAGAACTGATCTGCAAATGGTGGATCAGTCGTTCAGCTTCTTCAGTCACCTACTTACCCTTCAGATACTGCATTTTTTGAGCATCAGACATGGACGCATTGTTGTGGATGGCTTCGGTAAATAGATCCTTGAATGAAACCTAGACATGGTGGTTTCCGTTGAAAATAGGAATATCTAATTGCTGAGTGGATTTCTCCCGATGTTTGTCATATTGATGATGTCACATTTTTGTGTTTATGGCTTTCTTCAAGTCCATAAATATCTGCTACATACCAAATTCTTCCTGGTAACGCCATTCGTCTCCACCGTTCTCACCTTCTATTTGCTAATGAAGATTGTCAACGTTATTCCAGCGAGACTCCAGAAACTTCAACGCGTCATCAAACTCTCACTTCTTCTCATGAAGGCTCTTAAATTAATGGTTTGCTTTTTCAGCAACTCGCTTAACGGACTGGTGTCACCTTCCGTCACGATAAATGTAGGTCGTTGCTGTGGTACCATATGCACAGGATGGCTGCCGAGGGGGTTTTAGTGGGTACAAATCCCACATCATCCGTAACCTGTGGTTTCGGGTATCTTTGGAAGATTTCCCCTCGAAAAAAAAAGCGTTGCTGTGGTATAGCAGCTCGGAGACGTACCTGGTTGTTTCGAGTCTTGTGCCCTGGTGCGCGTGGGGTCCCGCTTGGTTTTTGTTCACTTCCCAGCCGTTCCATGGTCTTACCAATTAAATCTTTCATGGTCAGATATACTTCCTCAGCGGTGTTAGAGCACTGCTTTTTAAAGGGTGTTCTAAATCGTCATACACATTTTGCTATGGTTATCCGTGTAATCTAACCAGTAAGACTCTAATATCTCTAACTTGCCTTTACAATAATCAATGGTTTTCTTAGAGGCTCCGTCTTATTTAAAGTTGGAGAGGAGGTCAGTCATTGACTCGTAGATGTCAGTTTGAACCACAAACAATTTATCCATCTTATGAATATTTGTGCTTTATGGTGTGTAAAAAATGAAATGGTCTGACCTTGGTATCTCCTTACAACCACCTTACAATCCAAATCACTGCAATCCTCTGGTTCCAATTGTAGACACTTTCACCACTGGCACTGGGTAATTATTATTGTTCAAAGCTCGAAGGACCATATGTAACGGCAGTGTGGGTGTTTTGGTTTGGTATGGTGTTACCCACTTTACCCGTTACCAAAGTTTATAGTTGTTGTTTTAACGGCGAGTATGGAGATAAAATATGATTGGTTTATTTACGTATAATTAAATGATTTAATGAACAACACTTAACACTACTTTACTATTAGTAACAACTATTGGTTACAAATGGCTGACTTAGGGCCGATTTTTTGATCCGTAGTTAAGGCGACCAATGGTTAAAATTAACGACCAATGGTTAAATTTTTGTAAAATCCGTTTTTTGACCCATAGTTAGCACAACCAGTGGTTATATAAATAACTATTGGTTACAATATTTAACCACAGCTCCAACGAGGGATTAGCAAGATGGCGGCTAGTTAACTCTGGCTTTATCAGCTGTTCTATGTTGTTTGCTCGTGTGATTTTAGTGAAACGTGTTACAATAGAGATTTTTTGTGTTATGAATTATGAATTTAAACATAACCAGATTCTTTGATATGTCAGAGAGTTCATCTGATGATGAAATTGTTGCGGAATATGTTTTAATGAGAAGACCAAAGCCCCGTCGCCGTCCCGTACGGGGAAAAAACCCGTTACGTATGCATTGGGCTTTAGAGATGCCGTTGAAAGTTTTTATAATATAGCGAAATTCCCGAGTAATGTTGGTGCAACAGATTCTACCCATATATGCATTGCAAGTCCAGGTGGAAATAATGCGAATTATATAGCAATATCGGCAACAATTAATTAATACATACTTTATATCTTTGGTCAACTCAGAATAAATGTAGTTAAAAGGATTTAAAGTACATAGTATAGAAATAAAACATATTTTAAAAATAATATCGTTTTTTATACATAATCATAACTTACTTATACTTACATTACATTATTTATATTATACCATATACCACAGTGCTTACATTGTTAAATAACTGGTTAACATTTCTATAAACACAGCGTCGGAATTAAACTTTTCTGCAAGAGATCGCCACGCTACATCTTTTTGCTGATTACTCGCGTGATCAGTTCTTTTACTAGTAATTATTGAGTAATCCTTGAGGAGGCATGCCAGTTTTATCGTCTCTTCTTTACTGAAATTGATTGTACGATCTCTGAAACACAGTGTAAAAGAAAATTACTTTAAACTTTGTGTTTACTATTCATTGTATCATACTGATTGTATCATTACCATAAAACAAATGTTAGACTTACTTGCTGGTTCCTGTCTTTTGCGATGCCATATTTGAATTTGTTATGTTTGTATTCTGTTCGTTAAATACTTTAATACCACTGAAAACAGAGACCTGACAGACAGCAAGACATTGACAACTTTGACACTAACAACAAGTGCGATAAACGTCAAATGCGTCAGGCATAGACAGTCTTGCCATGCAACAATAATTGCTCCCTACAGAAAATGGGGTCTATTAGCGCTCATTACAATGGCAACATATTTAGCCAATGGTCAATATTACCAGTAGTTAAATAGAGATCAAAAATCAAACACTTGCTTTAGCCAGTAGTTGGCTTCTAACCTTTGGTCAGTTTGACAAATAGTCAATCAAACTTTTACTACGGATCAAAAAACCGGCCCTTAGATTAAGAATTATAAATGGTAAAATGGTTAGTGAATATACACAGCGCCCGAGTGGCTGCTGGTTACTTACTAACTGTAATATTAAATTTTATTAATTAGGGAAAGCATCGCGCTACAAAATATATGTTGCGATGCATTAATACTAATTGCTGAGCTGTTCGGTACAACTCCGAACAACTTTATAATATACTAGCTGTTGCCCGCAGCTTCGCACGCGGAAATTATTATTATCATATTTGTACCCCACGTGTTAAAATTAACTTTTGTTTATTACAATAAACTTACATAAAAATTTCCATTTTTACAACTCTAAATCTGACGAAGTCGATTTGTATGTAAATGGCCTCCAACTCCTATTTGTAGGGGATGAATTTCGAGAAAACAGTGATACAGTTATTTTTTGTGTCTAACTATAAGCTTATATACAAATTTTCACCCTTCTTACTTCAAAACTGACGAAGTTTCCATACTAACTTGCGCCCTTTTAATTAACCCTTTAGATTTTAGGGGATGATTTTCCAAAAATCAATCGTTTACTTTTATATTACTATTTTATTTCAATTTTTATATTATGACATGATTATTTGTAATGACATTGACTGTATTATTTTTATTTGTATTATTGTTGGATATGAAATTAACTGTTGACTATTAGCTGAGGAAATTAACTAACGCATTAGGGCATCCTGTTATGTTAGTAACATTATGGAATGAATAAATAAATAATAAATAAATAAATAAAAACATAATACTTACAAAGGAGGTGGCCAATATTTACCCCGGAAATGGTTAAAATACGTTTTTTTGTACAAGGTTTTAGTCCTCTGAAAAGACATATTTTCCATTTATTATAACATAACTAGAATTTTAATTTTCTTCTGAACTCCACCGTGAGTAGTTATAATAAATTAACAATAATAATAAGTTGTATTGTATACAAATATACTTTTACTACCTCCATTGCTATCACCCCGGTCACTCACATGCGCGCAAATGTTTGACATTTGTACGAATGTTTGCAGATATGTGAAGGGCGGTCAAGCAAATGGGTTCGCATATGAGTATACAAGCCCATTTCCGCTTCTTCCTACACTTTGTTCACGAATGTTCAATCTTGATGTTGTTATTATGTTGTTATCATTCAAATCCATTTTCAATACAGAAAATAAATGGTAGTACGATTAGACGCCACGAACCACGAAAAATTAGGAGATACATCACCTTTTTAGTCGTGTGCGCAACTGGTCGCACGAATGTGTGGGAGACTACACGAAGGTTCGAGGTTCGCGCGCTTTGATGTGCGACAAAAAACCGACACAACTTGGAAAACCCCGAATGCCTCCAAAACTTCGCATCATCATTCGCGAAGGTCGTCCCACACTTGTGAATTCGCCTATTCGCGCGAATGTGAGTGACCGGCATCACTGGAGGTTGACAATTGGCTGACAGAAGTGCGAATGTCTACTATATTGTCATTTGCCAAAATAATATTTTTCAGTTTCATTTCTGCAAAATATTAATTGTATTTGATTTTTTGCCATGAGGTGAATTAATTGCGCGGTTGATATTGAGCGCATGGCACGTCACTCCATATCTTCCTTAGCAAGAAACCTGCAATCCATATTGGTAGAATGGATCACTGCAGTAGAGGTATAGCATTTTTCTTTACTATTAAGTAGTACTTACTACGACTAGGTTCACGCGGCAATGTACAATATTCCTGTTTTTTTTTTTGCAATACGTTTAGAAAATAAGTTCTATTTTATAATAGGCTCCTAACATTTTTTCTTTCAACTTTTAGGCAAAGGCTTGATGTGATGTACTGTCTTGTGTTACTGTAGATGAGTACATAAATGACAAAGACGCATGGAAATGACCAGCTCTGCAACCAGTTCTGTACAAGCTGTATATTTTTTTGTAATAAATATATTATATTTTTAAAAGATGTGTTGAGGAGATTTTTTACTGCTTTTCTTGTCCTCCATGACAAAGAACCTTTGCGAAAAGCTGGTTGATTAAAGAATTACGTGCATAAGTGTATCAATGATACCTAAACGAATAAATGATTTTGAATTTGAAAAAAAATTGACCTTATTTGCCTTATTTGGTACTATTGTTATATTTTATTCCTTAATTTTTACATATGTGTACCTAAATGTATATAATGAAACACTTAATAATATCAATATGCAGTTTTATTTATACATATTACGTTTGCTTGTGAATATTTACAGATAGGTAGGTGACAAGTTAATACATATATTTTATTTAGTACTGCTGGTACTTCTTTTTGTAGGAATAAGGTCATAAAGTCATAATTAAAGTAAAAGACATATATTAATTAATTATCCAAAAGATAAATAGTATTTATTTAATACAAAAATCGCTCTTTAAAACACTTTTTCACGATTACATATGTTTTGCAGAATGTCAAACTACAAAAGCTAAAACTGCCCGTAAAAGGAGAATCCCGAGTTCTAGAGATTTTTATTGATAAAATTATCAAAGTAGATATTGTAAGCTTTAATGTAAAGTAAAAATAGTATGTGTACATTATACTTCACAAATGGGGCAAATGCCCATACAGATGTTGGCCACCTCCTTTTGTTTCTGATCTGGAGATAATTAAGTAAATTTTCATGTTTTTAACTTCAAAAATGACGAAGTTGCCTACTAAGTACCATCCATTAAATTAACCCTTTAAGGGATGATTTTCCAAAAAAATGTGGTACAGTTAACTTTTGTTTATTACTATAAATTTACATAAAAATTTCATATTTATAAGTCTAAAACTGACGAAGTTGATTTGTACGTAAATGACCTCCAACCCCTATTTGTAGGGGATGAATTTCGAGAAAACAGTGATACAGTTATTTTTTGTGTCTAACTATAACCTAATATACAAATTTTCACCCTTCTTACTTCAAAACTGACGAAGTCCCCATACTAACTTGCGCCCTCTTAATTAACCCTTTAGGGGATGATTTTCCAAAAAAGCTCATTACTTTTAAATTTTGTTCCTAATTTTGAACTAATATGTAAATTTTCATGTTTTTAACTTCAAAAATGATGAAGTTGCCTACTAAGTACCATCCATTAAATTAACCCTTTAAGGCATGATTTTCCAAAAAATGTGATAAAGTTAACTTTTGTTTATTACTATAAACTTACATAAAAATTTCATATTTATAACTCTAAAACTGACGAAGTGGGTTTGTATGAAAATGACCTCCATCGCGTATTTTTACCCCTTAGGGGATGAATTTCCAAAAATCAGTTCTTAGCTGACGTCTCCTTAGCATAAGCTATCTCCCTGCCAAATTTCATCGTGATCGGTTCGGTAGTTTCTGAGATTTTTTGTTTAATCAGTGTATCTCTTTTCAATTTTATAATATAGACGAGTAAGTGCCTAAGTGGATAAAGTAATAACAACTAACACTATAACAAATAATTCTTGACAAAAAATAACCGACTTCAAAAAAAACTCAAAAACTACTCGCTCAAAAAGTGGGACCACATGATAAGCACCAGCTTTCGATTAAAAAAAGAATCATCATAATCGGTTCACTCAGTCGAAAGTACTGAGGTAACATAAAAAAATTGTCGAATTGAATACCTCCTCCTTTTTTGAAGTCGGTTAAAAATAATGAGAAACGCTGTATCTAAAGAAGACATTCATATTATGTAGTCCTAGTCCCTCAGATAATGTGTAAAACAAAAGATTGTCCTTATTCTATCCATAATCAGGTAAGTAATTTTATTTTTACTAAAGAACTCTATCCCCTTAAATTTATAGGGCATACCTAGCATAGAAAACTTCATAGTATTGCAATAGCGTGATTTCTTTTCAATCATACACAATATTTTTATTCCATAAAGTGTTAAAAAATTTAAAGATTACCTATTTAATAAAAGCATTTGTAAATCAGCTGATAAAATAAACATTTACTATTATTTAGAGAATGTTCAGTATAATGTTAATTGTTTACTAACTAGTATCTACCTACTTAAAAAAAAACATACTTTGTACTTGGGCCACTCCTCTTTCTACTTTACATAAATGACCTGTCAAATTTAACACCCCACCATAGTATACTTTTTGCGGATGACATTTCTATAATAGTGACTGCTAACAAGCACACGGACATTAAAATATTTGAATCGGACATTAACAAAACTATTGACATTATAATTAATTATTTAGGAAATAATAATTTGAAAATTAACTTATTAAAAACAAATTATATACACTTTAAGACCAAAAACAAAACAGATATAGATTTAAACATCAAGTTTGAACAACAAAGAATAGCAAAAATAGAGAGCACCAGCTTCCTAGGTATTAATATTGACTCGAATTTGAGCTGGGAGAATCATATTATTAAGGTATGTAATAAAATAAATAAATTCCGATATGTCCTGCATCGCCTCCGCAAAACTGCTTCTAGAGAAATAGCATTAATGGCATATCATGGATATGTTGCGTCGAACTTGAAATATGGTATACTGTTATGGGGAGCCTCCACTCATATAAATAGAGCTTTTCGGGCCCAAAAAAAATGTGTCAGAGCTTTGGAAGGTCGGCCGCCATATGAATCTTGCAAACCCCTATTCAGCAAACTAAAAATACTAACTTTAACAGGTATTTATATTCTCGAAGCGTGCTCTTTTGTAATTAAACATAAACAGAATTTTTTAACTGCTAGTCAATTCTACTCACGAAATACCAGAGATCCCCATCGACTGGTATTGGGCAAACCACCACGTACCTCACTCCTCCAGCGTAATGCGTACGGAATGTGCATAAAAATATTTAATAAACTGCCAACAAGTGCGAAAACAATGCCTGAAAGGCTGCTTAAAATTAAATTAAAGCACTTTCTATTAAAATCTTCATTTTATAACATTAATGAATTCTTAAATTGTAGTAATATTACATTGTAAATTAATTAATATAATAGTGTAATTAATAAAATTCAATTATCTGACATGTATAAATAAATTTATATTATAAATAAATTAATATATAGATTAATGTAAAAATGTAATATTAACAGATTTAATATAATAATATAGATGTAAGCTATTATTACAATGAAATTCGCATGCCTTATATGGTGGAATGTGGAGGACAGAATATAACTAATTTTTAGACATTGTTATGTACCCACTTTCAAGCGAATAAATGAATTTGAATTTGAATTTGAACATATTTTTGAATACTTACTCAGCATAACTAGAAGGATTTGGTTGAGGACGCCTCTCGCCCTAGCCAGTCTTTCCCGGCATCCCACAGGGGCGGTCATGTTAAAGAATACAAATATTCAAGTGTAATGCTATATCTTTCCACGCGCAACCTTTCACTGTATTAGTATGAATAAAATTGTTTTTCAATATCCACTGAGCTATAGCTAATTAGTTACGTCCAAAGGTTGTTAAGCCAAGGGGTTTCCCAGCCTCACACACGCGAATAAATCTCTATTATAATCTATTAGATTAGTTATAACTAATTGAATACAACTTAGTTGCACTGTTCATTTCAATACTCAAACAACTTATTTCTATATTAAAATAGCTTCTCTTCACAATTTTTTTTGTCATTTTTTGCACTAGTCACTTAGAAATCACTACGCATGTGAGCGCAAAAAAATTGGAAATTTTGTTTACGATATCGCGATCGAGCGTCGAGCGATCGTGTCTTCGACCGCACATAATGTGTGTGCTCACACTGACCATGTCAATACAGTGACCGATCAAGACAACGAACGCCCTATAAACATATCCCCACTCGGTCGCCGTGGACAGAAAGATTTATTAACTATCTGGTGAAGCCTAAAGGTAAAGGGTTTGAATTAACAATATCTGATAATCGATTTGCGTATTGTCTTTATTTTAGTGGAGATTTCCTTAAAGACGTCGCTCGGGACGGATATACGGCTGACTTCTTCAGATCAAATGTTTTCCTGAACATAAATTCCGTAATACAGGTGCTTTTTAGTGTATAAAATTCTGTATAATTTATTTATATAGGTACCTATCACTGATGCACGTCAGTCAATAATTATCAGTGTTTATTTCATCCTTACCCTTAAAATCTTCCCAAAATAAAATCAGATATTAAGTAAGTACCCACACTCAATACATGCAGCTATCAAAGCAAAGATGATCAATTATTGCTGATCGGTTAAAAGTGACAAGTTACAAGAAAATCCATTTAGACTTAGACTTACCTATACATCGGTGATGGAAAAATTCGCGAGAAAACCTGATTTCTCCATAATGTGGAGAATTGGACAGTATTGATTGATAGACGACAGTCAACCCCCTGTACCTAAATGAGTGAGATAGAGAGTGAGCGAGAGAAGATAGCTGTGCTAAGTAGTATTTATTAGAACGTAGGTTCCCATAATAAGGCCATACACGATCAAGTGTACTTGAACAAGTCTGCAGTTTGACTTGTCTTTGCAGTTTGACTTAACGCGCCATCCAGTGTGCATGAGATAGTTATATGGCCAGATAGTTATACCGTGGCCATACACGATCAAGTATACTGGATGCCGCGTCAAGTCCACTTGATCACTTGATCGTGTATGGCTTCCATAAAGAATGTCTGAGTTTGAATTTGGCTAGCCACTGATTCCTAAGTTATCGACAAGTTAAGCAACAGCGGGTGCGACCTGTAGTTGGATGGAAAACCACTGCTGCCAAAAAAATCTTGAGTGCTTCCATGCTTCGGAGAGCACTTAAATAATAATAATTAAAATTAATTAATTAAAATTCAATAATAATATGAATAGACAGTGGCGTAGCGTGGGCTCCCGCCGCCCGAGGCCGACCAAAAATTTGCCGCCCCCATATTATTAAAAATATTTTTTTTATTAATAAAAACGCACTTTTCTGTTTTTCATAGCACAATTTATATTAAAATTTAAATAAAATTACTTTTAATGTATATTTTCTTTATTATTTCAAAATCGAGTGGCTTGCCGCCCCCTCTTCATGTGCCGCCCGGGGCCACGGACCCCCGCCCCCCCCCCACGCTACGCCACTGTGAATAGATGAAGAACTGTGAATTAGATGGGGATATTCATCATTGTCTCAATCTTCAACCACCCCACTGCAACTGCTGTGCTGGGCTCTACTCTCACATTCTTAGGGTTTGGCCCACTGCTGACCTCCTCTTGCCTAGGGTATACTCTACCACGCTGCTCCAGTGCGGATTGATGGAGCGCGAGCGGTTAGTGGCTAAGGTCAACCCAAGTGTCTGAAGTTTTTATGCGTCCTGTGTGCTTAGTGCGAGTTGCATCGAAAACTTCACCATTCACGTCATCGTCAATACGTGAATATCGAGAAGTTGCGAGTGCCAGTCTCAAAACGTGACTTGTGTAGTTCCCCGTTTGTTCACCGAAAATATCATATTATGTTGGCAGCAAAAACCTCGTTAAACCTCGTTATACGCCGTGAAAGAACCCAACCAATTTGAAAATAATACATCTATTTAGTTGGAGCAATAATATCAAGCTACAATTAAAATAGTGGTGTTATACTGCAGTTTACTTGCTATCGTGCTATAGATTATTTTAGCTGTTTTGATTATTTGTTTAGTGTACATTAACTCGTTCTGTAATTATTTCTCAATCAAATTAAGTTGTGGCATTTTAAGCGAGAAAACAGGCAATATTAATTAATGGAACATAGATAAAGTGATAAATTTGATATGGAAAAGTTGTTGTGTGGTGAGGTTATGTGAATGAAATTTATTATTTACTAGCTGCCCGGACAGACTTCGTTCTGTCCAAAGTTTTTTTAATATTTTTAGATGTAAGCTATCCTATCTTTCAAGTAGGATCAAACTGCACACGGTGTGCTTTGATTAAAATCGGTTCAGTAGTTTAAGAGTCCATCGCGGACAAACAACGTGACACGTAATTTATATATATTAAGATTTAACAAGCTCAGATCAATAATTAACAAGTTCACGATTGACTGTTATATTTATTTAATAGGAATTATTATTAGGACAATTTTATTGTGTTCAGCAGTGTTTAGATAAGAACCCAGTAAATTAATTGATTCACTAGTGTCATCCGTCATGTTTAGTTTTTATATATTTTAAGAGATGGCATTAATAAATTCATAGCTGAAACACGCTGTTGAGGTTTCTTGGCAGAACTATAAGAGTCTGCTAGAAATATATGTTTTGTAGCCTTCACAAGCCTTCACTTTGATATATTGTACTCGCTCTGTGTCAATAAAATCAGTGAGTCTCCATACAGTCGTTTTTCTCAAGATTTCTGTTGTGGAGTTTTTGGGCCCGTCTGAACATTGGTCCTTATCGAGTCGGATGCCGACTGCGACTTCAAGGCTGATATAGATCAGAGGGTTACTGTGTTGTCAACACAACGGCAACTCGTCGTTGATGGTGCATGTGGACGCATCTGGGGAGCAGGAGAAAAGCTCTTAGCTCACGGCAGAAGGGTGAATTTGGCGTGGCCAATTCACAGTAAAGCAGCGGTTACCACAGGCTACCAAGGAACAAAGGCATACAGTGGAGCACTGGAGCTATCACAGAGGGCAGCACACGGCGCATAACTTGGAAATTGAAATTGGCAAAGTGTCTGACAGTGAGTGAAGCTAGAACTGTAAGTACTAAAGTGTCATACTGGACTTAGTTGATTTACTTGAATATTTGGACTTGTAAAAATTTCAAAAAAGTAAATTTGGACTTAGAATAATTTTTCTAATAGTGATCCAACGGGGAACCTATGTCCGATTTATTATAATCTTGTTTCCAAACACTTAGAATAATTTGTGAATTTTAACTTAGAAAATTTTGTCATCTTTTCAACTTGGAATTTTTTGTAAATTCTTGAACTTGTGAATTCTGAAAGTATAGTTTTGAAAGATGGAGTCATATCTAGTATTGCAAGAAGATATTTACAATAAAATTCAAAGGTCGAGAGCAAATTATAAGAAAACGCCTAAAGATCGTTTCTCAGAATGTTATGTAGAGACGCGTTTAGAAAACTTAGAAAGACTTTGGAAAAGATTTAATGAAACTGATTCTGAAATTTTAAGTACAATTAAGCCAGTAGATATCGAAAAGTCTTTGTATGTTAATTTGTATGAACGCACTGAAGAGGAATATATTGATTATAAAAGTGAACTAAAGTCTAAACTGTCATGTTTGGTAATTTCCAGTAAGGATGGTAAGGAATCGCCAAAGCAAGTAAGTAATAATAGCGCGTTGAAATTACCCAAAATTTCTTTACCTACTTTCAATGGAGATTATTCAGCATGGGTTACATTTCGTGATTTGTTTTTATCTTTAGTGCATAATAATAAATCTATTGATGATGTACAAAAGTTGCACTATTTAAAAACGCAACTAACTGGTGAAGCCGAGCAACTTTTAAGACACATTCCTGTAACTTCTAATAACTACGAAATTTGCTGGGCTCAATTAGAAAGTAGATACAACAATAAACGATATCTCGCAAATTGTATTTTAAAGAAATTAACTACTGTAAAAAATCTAGTTGTAGAGTCAGCGGGTGGCATTAAAGATTTGCTTGATACCATGACTGAATGTTTATCAGGCTTAGACAATTTAGGAGTTAATGTTACAACTTGGGATGTTATTGTGATTTATCTTATGAGTTTAAAACTAGATCCTGAATCCAGAAAGCTTTGGGAGGCAAAGATAAGCGAAACATTTAATGAGTTGCCTACCTTAGCTTCTTTTAAAGAATTTCTTCAGAACAGATTCAGGTCATTAGAATTTTGGACAACAAAGTTGCTAGGCCAACCACATCGCGAAACGTTAAAGCTCTTCATGTTACCGTTCCTATATGTGCTCACTGTAATGAAGATCACAAAACTGCTAATTGCAAAAAGTTTGCCAAGTTAGATGTAAATGCGCGTCGTGATTTTGTTCAAACCAAGGGCTTATGTTTTAATTGCCTTGGAATTAAACACTCTGCGTATTCGTGCCGTCAGCCTACTCGTTGTAAGATTTGCAAAAAAAGGCATCATTCTATGTTACATCCTAAAAGCGTATCACAGCAGACTGACAGCGTTGAGATACGGGAGGCCACGTCGAACAAGGATGTTGTACCAAAGAGCGAGTCAATAGTTAATTGTTTCTCGAAATTGCCCAGCCAAGTATTATTGGCCACAGCCTTAGTAAAGGTTGAGTCGAGAACAGGTGTGCTCATGACACTTAGGTCTTTACTAGACCAAGGGTCACAGGCTTCCTTTATAACGGAAGCCGCGGTTCAATTACTCGGACTGAAAAAGTTCACGAGTAAAGGGATGATAGCGGGGTTGGGAAGTGATCAGACTGGTTCATTGGAGTTTAAGTCTGTAGTTTATTTTAAAATTCAGTCACTTCGCGATCCGCATTTTATTGTTGATGTTAAGGCTTACGTCCTTAAAGAGATCACTGCCTTTCTACCTGAAAGAAAGGTAGTCGTTCAACCTGTATTAGAGTTGACCGAATCAGACTTAGCAGATCCCACTTTCAATATACCTAATAAGATTGATATTTTATTAGGTGCAGATATTTATTGCCAGATTCTGGAAGAAGGCATTATCAAAGGTTCACCTGGCTGTCCAATAGCGCAGAAAACCAAGCTAGGTTGGATCTTATCTGGGCAAATATATGCAAACTGTGAGGAAGGGGGTCAATCTAAGTTCGTGAGTATGCACACACACTATGATGTGAATGAGTTGTTGCGTCGGTTTTGGGAATTGGAGTCAGAGAGCTCTAAAAGGCACTTTACACCTGAGGAGTCCCGATGTGAGGAGATATTTTCTCGCACAACGAAACGAAATGCTTCAGGTAGGTATATTGTAAAATTACCTTTTCGTGACGAAGATCCCGCCTGCAAATATGGCAACTCAAGGGATATTGCTGCAAAGCGATTTTACTCACTGGAACGCAAATTATTAAAAAATCCCAAACTCAAAATAGATTATAGCAAGGTGATTCAAGAATACTTAGATCTTGGTCATATGGAGCCAGTTCCGAAAGAAGAACGTTTTAAGCAGGATGCAGTATACCTTCCACACCATGCTGTTGTCAAAGAAGACAGAACAACAACCAAGGTACGTGTTGTCTTTGACGCCTCGTGTCCTGGTACTAATGGAGTCTCTTTGAACAATGACTTGATGGTGGGACCGACTCTCCAGTCGGATTTAAGAACAATCATTTTGAGATGGCGTCTTCATCCCATATGCCTCATTGCGGACATCGTTAAGATGTACCGACAAGTTGAAGTTTATAAATCAGATTCAGACTTCTAGCGTATTGTTTGGCGTAATCCCGATGAACCAAATTGTGACTTACAGGACTACAGGTTGTTGACTGTAACCTTTGGGACTTCATCAGCTCCTTATCTTGCTGTGCGTGCCCTGCAACAAGTTGCACGTGACGATGGTATAAATTACCCTTTGGCATCTGAAAGAGTTTTAAAAGACTTTTATATGGATGATCTGATGACAGGGTGCAACAGTATTGAAGAAGGAAAGGCTATATTTAAGGAAATGAACGAATTATTGGAAGGAGGGGGATTTCAGTTACAAAAATGGAGCAGCAATTGTGAGGAATTGTTAGAAGAAATTAAGATAGGAAAGGGAAAGGATGAAGGAGCAGGAAATGTAGAAATGAAAACAGACACAATTGTAAAGATCTTAGGACTTACCTGGAATCGCCAATCCGACGCATTTGAATACTCCGTTCACTTACCGCCGCTAGATTATCCTGTAACTAAAAGGAAAGTCATATCAGACATAGCAAAATTGTTCGATCCTCTTGGCTGGATCGCTCCGACGATTATTATCGCGAAAATATTCATCCAGAAATTGTGGCTATCTGGTATTGATTGGGACGAGGAACTTCCACCACAATTAATGGAAGAATGGGTCGCATATCGGGCCGATTTGGTTTTACTTACCGGAGTCCAAATTCCTAGATGGGTTAATACGAACAAAGACGTCACACTTGTGGAGTTGCACGGTTTTTGCGATGCATCAAATGATGCATACGCCGCAGTGGTGTACTTACGGGTGATAGACCATACAGGAGGGATTAGTGTCAGTCTTATTACTTCAAAGACAAAGGTATCGCCCATCAAACAAGTATCGATTCCGAGGCTGGAACTTTGTGGTGCTGTGCTGCTTGCGAAGATATTGCAGGAAGTATCTCATACTTTGAACATTTCTAAATCTGGTATTTATGCTTGGACAGATTCATCTGTGGTGCTCGCGTGGCTTAGTAGTCACCCAAGCCGATGGAAGACATTCGTCGCTAATAGGGTATCTGAAATATTAACTGTACTGGATAGTGATCAGTGGCATCATGTCCAATCAAAGGACAACCCTGCAGACTGCGCTTCGAGAGGAGTAAGACCCTCGCAATATCCAAGCAACGAATTGTGGCTGAAAGGACCGGGCTGGTTGATGAATGAGAAAATAAACATAGGACAACAGAAATAAATTTAGAAGAGAAAGCAAAGGTATGCTGTATGACCATTACTGAAGAATTTGATTTGTGGGATATATATTCTTCACTAACGAAGTTAGTTAGAATAGTAGCATTATGTAGAAGATTTCTATGCTTAAGAAGTGCTAATAAAGTTTTTGCTAAGTGGATATCATTCCAAGAAATGATGGAAGCTTTAAATGTTTGTATTAAGCAATGTCAAGCACATAATTTTAAAGAAGAAATGGACAGTATAGCTAAGACAGGAAGTGTAAATAAAAAGAGTAAACTCACCTCATTAAGTCCATTCATTGATGGTGCAGGTATCATGCGTGTTGGTGGTCGTCTGCAGCTATCTCAAGTTAGTGAAGACAAGAAGCACCCTATTTTGTTACCTCATAAGTCTTCACTCACCCAACTATTGGTAAGAGAAGCTCACGAGAGGACATTGCATGGAGGTCCTCAACTGATGGTGAATTATTTGCGTACAAAGTACTGGATTGTGGATGTAAAGTCGTTGGTGAAATTGCATGTACGCAAATGTGTCACCTGCATACGTCACGCTGCTCGCACTACCCAACAACTTATGGGTCAACTTCCAGCGGCAAGAGTAACTGCTTGTCGACCCTTTTTGCGAACCGGAGTCGACTACGCTGGCCCAATTAGTATCCGGACGTCGAAGGGAAGAGGACATCACTCTCATAAGGGTTACATATGTCTCTTCGTCTGTATGGTTACACGAGCTGTTCATTTGGAGGCAGTGACTGATTTGACAGCTCAGGGTTTCCTTACAGCGTTTAAACGCTTTGTAGCCAGACGAGGACATTGTGCTGAACTATGGAGCGACAATGGTACTAATTTCGTTGGTGCCGCTAGAGAGCTCAAGTCTTTGTTCGATGCTGAAAGGTCGAGTATAGTACCAGAGATTGCTGAAGTGCTCGCTGTATCTGGAACTAGCTGGAACTTTATTCCACCTCGTGCGCCAAATTTTGGAGGACTGTGGGAGGCTGGAATAAGGTCCACGAAACATCACCTCAGAAGGGTAGTTGGCGATACCACATTGACTTTTGAGGAAATCACCACTGTATTAGCTCAAGTCGAGGCTTGCCTCAACTCAAGACCTATTTCGCAGCTTTCTGATAACCTCGACGATCCATCACCCTTGACTCCTGGACATTTTTTGGTAGGAGAGCCGCTTGTTCTTGTACCTGATGCTAATTACGAACAAACCAACATCAGTAGTCTTCGTAGATAGCAACTTACTCAAAAAATGGTTCAACATTTTTGGCGACGGTGGTCTGCAGAATATCTTACACATTTTTTGCAAAGACACAAATGGGCTCATAAACAACCTGAACCAAAAATAGGCGATGTAGTATTAGTCAAGGAGGATGATTTGCCTCCAGCCAAGTGGTTATTTGGGGTGATAGTCGATAAGCATCCAGGTGTGGACAAAATCACGCGCGTAGTTAGTCTACGTTGTAAGGGTCATGTTATTAAAAGACCGACATCAAAATTATGTGTCCTTCCTGTTGTCGATTAAGTAAGTTTTATGTTTAAAGAGTTTGTTTTATTTTTGTTAGTTTATTAACAGAAAGCATTGGTTGTTTATAATTTTTTATTTTGTTATTTCTTGTATGCTTTTACAGTGCAGTGCACTATGATAGTGCCAGTCTATTGATTAAAGTTGTTTTTTCTCACTGTACTGTGTTATGTTAAGAAACTTTAATAGCTCATGGTGGGCGGATATGGACATTCTGTCCATGGTGGGCGGAATGTTTAGATAAGAACCCAGTAAATTAATTGATTCACTAGTGTCATCCGTCATGTTTAGTTTTTATATATTTTAAGAGATGGCATTAATAAATTCATAGCTGAAACACGCTGTTGAGGTTTCTTGGCAGAACTATAAGAGTCTGCTAGAAATATGTTTTGTAGCCTTCACAAGCCTTCACTTTGATATATTGTACTCGCTCTGTGTCAATAAAATCAGTGAGTCTCCATACAGTCGTTTTTCTCAAGATTTCTGTTGTGGAGTTTTTGGGCCCGTCTGAACAAGCAGTATATTAAAATCTTTTAAAACAAGGATTAAATATATTTGTAAAACATATTACATAAGTCTATATAATACAGAAATCCATGTTTTTTTTATTTTATTAGTTAGTGACTCTGAGTTGGGGCGTAAGACCGTCTAAAAAATGCAGTAAGTACTGCCGTCCTCAAACTAAAAGGCGGTTAAGTGACAAAAACAGTTTTTGAGGTAGAGCCAAAAAACGCAGGATTATTTTGAAATCGTGCTAGTGATTCTCTTTAAAACAATTGTTAATGTTGTCATACTATGTCAAACTCAAAAGAATTTTTTTTTTAACTTAAATATTACTAAAGGTCAAAAAAATATCAAAACTGTTAATAAAGTAAAAATTTACCAGATGACATTTAGCCGCCTTTTAGCTTGAGGACGGCAGAGTAGGTATCTATACAAGGTGGCTGTGTGTGTGTGTGTGTGTGTGTTTCTTTGCCGGATATTAACATAACAAAATATAACGATAGTTTTTCACGGTGGAAAATACAAGGAAAAACAACGATTTGCCTCAAGTTGTGTAATGTCACACATGACCATCAATAAATCACAAAGATTTACGAGTACGTAGCTACTTGCGATTTCTCACTGGGTCATTACTGGCGACAGAGGTCATTGACCATCAGGATCGTGAGCTGGTTGGTCGGGTCGTATTCATATGAAAAAAAACGGGTGGGTCGCGTCATTTTTCTGCCCTAGCCGAGAATCCAAACCGAGACCTCTCGCTTCACAGGCAGGTCACTATGACACTACTAAGCTACGGGTTCGTAAGATAAAAAACGTATAAAAAAGCAACTTCAAAGCACAGAAACGTTCCGCTAAGGAATAAGGGGCTATCTAAAACAATACCATGTACTCTAACGCGGTGATTCCCCGAGTACAATCCCTTAACGGCTTACCCTAAGTACAAGATAAGTTTCATACGTGATATGATTACATGCAATTATCCTCGACGCATTTCGTTAGAAATACCAATTTTCTGCCTGCGCCTAATGCATAAGTAAGTACTATTTATTATGTCTTCTGTGCTAATACGTTATTATAATCAATGAACTCTAAATATTTAGGGTTGGCACGCGTTCTAAACAACAAAATAAAATATCAAATGAACTATACTGGCCTCCTAACGATAAACAACGTATCTGACATTTTTGACGAAAACGAGTTATTAGCATATTCGTAATCAGCGAATTTGGCTGATGACATTTTTGACGAAAACGAGTTATTAGCATATTCGTAATCAGCGAATTTGGCTGATTACGAATATGCTAATAACTCGTTGTCGTTAAAAATGTCAGATACGTTGTTTATCATTAGGAGGGCAGTATAGTTTGGCGGATGAAGACATGTAAAATTTTAATAAAAATTAAGACCAGAGGACTTCCCGTGAAAGTCAAAACCAATGAGCCCAACCTTATCCAGGTTTGTGTTGATGGAGTGCATTCTCAAGACTGTTGGCTAGGCATTCGGCCTTATCTAGGTCGTCAAACGTGTGGTAGGTTCGGATGAGTCAATGGAGGCATTGACTGAGCAGTCTTAGATCGGAGGGATCTCGCCAGTTGCCAGTAGGCGGTGTCTCTCCATCAGTAGCTCGAGCACGAATATTTGCGAGAAAGTATTCGTATAGTTAACGTAAGCAATTTGAATGGCATTTTTACAAAAGCGCCCCTGTCATGCGTAAATGGTACTAAAATGCAAATTTGACAAATTGCTTACATTAACCATACGAATACTTTCTCGCAAATATTCGTGCTCGAGCTAAAGGTTGTCCTATTTCGTATTTCTCTGTGTATAAGTAAATTTTTGATGTGAAAACTTCTTTAGGCGCGTTGGGAATTTTTGAGATGGGATAAAACCAATCTGCTCGTCACACCGTAATCATTTTAATCGACACCTACCTGTAGCGCCATCTCTGAGAGAAGTACAGAACTATAGATAATTTACATACGTCTCCGGTCTCGTATTAATTAATATCGAGATTGTAGTTTACATATACTTTACAAAGCGTTGGTAGCCATTCACTAAAAATGTAATGAATAAAAAAACACTACATTTAAAAGTATTTCCTGCACAATAAAATATTTCCTTCCTTCCTTCGATTCCAAAAAATACACAGGTAATTGTTCAAGTTACGACAGAAGTCGGTACCCCCGGAGTGCATTTTTTTATTTCCTTATTTTTTACTGTCCATTTTTCGTTAGCCCTTAAGAACAAAATAGTTAAGTCTCCGAGGAGGCAACCCTGACCATTGTATATAATTAGATCCATATCGCGTGCCGTTGTGCGTGTTAAGAATATACAATACTTTATTTGAATACATTTAAGTATTAGGTATATATTTTTGTATTAAATACGAAATGTTTACCTATGTTTGCGGAAAGTCAGTCACAGCCGGTAAATGATGATACGCTATAAAAATTAATTTAGTATTTCTTATGTAAGTACGAGTAGCTATTTTATGCCTTGTATTTATTGTATGAACTAGATTGGACAAACAATAGGTAATAAACTTGGATGAACGTGAACTGCGCAATTTTGTTTAAATATTATTATGCTTTAAAAGTAATTACATGATATGAATTTTACCAAGCAAAAAAATAATCGACTTCAAAATAACTCAGAAACTACTCGTCAGATCTAGCTCAAATGTAACTGGGACTACATGACAAGTACCAGCTTTCGATTAAAAAAAGAATCATCAAAATCGGTTCACCGAGTCGAAAGTTCTGAGGTAACAAACATAAAAAAATACAGTCGAATTGAATACCTCCTCCTTTTTTGAAGTCTGTTAAAAAGAGCTAACGATCCACCTGATAATAAGTGGCCAGCATCAACGATGGACATCAGCAACACCAAAGGAATAACCGACACGTCGCCGACCAAGAAAGAACTGACTCCCACCCAAGAAACCAGCCGGGACGAAATGAGTCGTCAGGCACCTGACTCAATCAAACCACCCTGGTGGTAGACAAACTCCACAAAGCGTATATCGCCTAGCATATTATATGGGTAGACGCCCGAAGACCTTTTTAGGGTTCCGTAGCCAAATGGCAAAAAACGGAACCCTTATAGATTCGTCATGTCTGTCTGTCTGTCTGTCTGTCTGTCTGTCCGTCCGTCCGTATGTCACAGCCACTTTTCTCCGAAACTATAAGAACTACACTGTCGAAACTTGGTAAGTAGATGTATTCTGTGAACCGCATTAAGATTTTCACACAAAAATAGAAAAAAAACAATAAATGTTGGGGGTCCCCATACTTAGAACTGAAACTCAAAAATTTTTTTTTCATCAAACCCATACATGTGGGGTATCTATGAATAGGTCTTCAAAAATGATATTGAGGTTTCTTATATCATTTTTTTCTAAACTGAATAGTTTGCGCGAGAGACACTTCCAAAGTGGAAAAATGTGTGTCCCCCCCCCCCCCGTAACTTCTAAAATAAGAGAATGATAAAACTAAAAAAAATATATGATGTATATTACTATGCAAACTTCCAACGAAAATTGGTTTGAACGAGATCTAGTAATTAGTTTTTTTTAATACGTCATAAATCGTAAACCGCAATTTACCTCGATCAAAGTTACAACGAACTTCAAGAACTTTTATATTATGTTACTTGCTGCTACGGAACCCTTCATGGGCGAGTCCGACTCGCACTTGGCCGCTTTTTTTAGTCAGAGCGCTTTCCTTTCTACAAGTTTCTGTACGGGTCTACGCCCGATGACCTGTGAGCGCCTGAACCGATTTTTCCCCGGTTCGAAAAAATAGCGATACATGAAAACATTTTGGTACTCATTGTATAAGATTTACTTATTGTTTCCTCAACGACATCGCCATACAATTTCCCACTACAAGGAAGACAAGGTATCCTGGCTTTACCCATTATCTTCAAAATCGTGACGCAGTTATTGTCATTGTTATTCATTACCTCTTTCGTATTCCTTGCAGATTCCATTTACGCTCGACATTCGGCCTACTAACAAAGACCCATTTGTATAATACAGATATACTGACGTATTGCTATGTATTTTTTAATAGAAATAGCCGGCAAACGAGCTGACGATTTACCCGATGGTAAGTGGTAATCTTCGCCCATGAACACATCCTTTTATTCCATCTGAGGAACACATATACCGCAAAGTGATCATTGATTCGTTGCCAACCACAACTACCTTTTAATAATATTTTACTTAATTTAAGAGATTTTGAAGTAGATTATATTATCACGCTTAATCATTCATTTGTAACAGTTTTAGTTGATCGGAAATAATAGAATGAGTAAATAAATTATTGTAATTAGGTACGCACAATACATAATTATTGGAAACTAACTGTGCACCGCGGTTTCACCCGCGTTCATTTGTGGAAACTTCGGTAAAGACATTGTTCTATTAAAATACCTACTGAAATTAAAAAAAAACTTGAGAGGTGTCAAGGGACTCCCGGATGGAACGAAGTTCCTTGCAGTCAGTACTAGGATAGCAAAAACATGCAGCAAGTATGCAAGATTTGTTTTGGCACATTCGCTTGCATGTTTTTGCTATCCTAGTACTCTGGCTTGCTTTCTA
The DNA here is from genome assembly GCA_911387775.1 of Thymelicus sylvestris. Lineage (NCBI taxonomy): Eukaryota > Metazoa > Arthropoda > Insecta > Lepidoptera > Hesperiidae > Thymelicus > Thymelicus sylvestris. The sequence continues at coordinate 8,371,870 of OU426909.1, read as the reverse complement.
TGTAAAAAAATACGAAGAAAGCACTTGACACTTGACAACTCTCAAGATTCAACTACGACGGCAAAAAGTGTTGTTACCACTTTTCGTTACCAAATTTTCCGCCTAGCCCCCTTTCGCAACGCGCGATAAGGAACTTCGTTCCAAATATATTAGTTTTTTATTTTCTTGATAATTAATTATAGATAATGTTAGGAAGCAGCATTGACGTACTATACATAGACAGGCTATCTCAAACAAAATGTGTGTTCCACCGCCGGCTTGCCCTCCATTCTCTTTTCAAACTAGAAGCCTCGTTTGCACACTTGCCATAGAGTAACTTTGTATATGACACTTGTCGAACCAAGACAAGCAGTCACCGACTCCAAATCTTTACAAGCTCTTACTCCAACTTTATTTAACGTGCAAAAGCGTTTAAACGATTTCAAACGTAATTACCATTCATTCGTGTCAAAAAATCCAACACTTTAAATTGGTCACAAGCGTCACGTCGGCAAGCTTATTTAGTCCATTAACAAGCTAGTGGCTTGCCAAGTTCAAACGCTCCTTATGATTTTTTCATTCAAAATGGCGGGAACATTGCTCAATAATTTAATTAAATTCGTTTTAGTTGATTTAAGTTAAGATTTTGTTTTCTTACTGATGATAAAGTGATAACATTATCTTTTTTGTTTTTTGTCGTGCAATTGTGACACATTCTTATAACGCACGACGGCATTTTTTCAGTTTTTTCGTGAACAATTTTGACATGCGGCCGCAATGAGCGCAGCCGAGTGACAGCCGAGTGACAGAATTAAATGCAGCCGGCCGGCTGCAATGCACACCCCCGAACCCGATGTTCGCGGTGTCCCTTCTATACGCTAGTAATAATAATTCTATGGGAAGCAGTGATAGCCTAGCGGTTAGAACGTTGGTCTCCCGAACGAAGGGGCCCGGGTTCAAATCCTGGCACGCACCTCTGATTTTCAAATATTATGTGCGTATTATAAGTTAATTATCACTTGCTTCGGTGAAGGAAAACATCGTGAGGAAACCTGCACACCGGAGAGTTCTCCATAAAGTTCTCGAAGGTGTGTGAAGTCTACCAATCCGCACTTGGCCAGCGTGGTAGACTATGGCCTAATACCCCTCACATTGTGAGAGGAGACCCCGAGCCCAGCAGTGGGACAATTATGGGTTGTTGCTTTGCTTTTTATAGATAATGTTAAATGATGGAAGCATTAGCATAAAAAAACACAATCATATTTCAATGCTTTGTCAAAAAAACTACAAGAGGGTAGTTACAAAAGTTTATTACATTACATTGTACTCAATCATCATTCCAAATTAGCCTGCGTCTCCAACAACAGCTTCGCAAGCGGTATCTTCGCGCCCAAGTCTAGATCCGCGAAGTCCCGGTCTCGTTCCCGGCGGAGGCAGGCCAGGGGGGGCTCGTCGCCGCAGGGCGGGGGGCGCGGGTCGAGGAGGGCGGAGGGCTCGGGCGCCCGGAGTGCCCTGAGCGGGGAAGCAGCTAGGATCTCCGCTGCCTCTGCGTCGCTTGCGCCTCCTGATTTGCGCCATGCTTCCGTTGCTGTAAGTACAAGTATTTCCTATTTACGTTTAGGTTCTTAATTAGTCTATTATATACCAGCACTGTAGGAATATAATTTTATTATAGTTATTGTAGGTTTATATTTCATTTGTAGAAGAGAGGTGCTACAATGTTCCCGGGTCGCAAAAATTTGGATGCGTTTTCGTTCGTCGTCAACCTTCGTCATTACAAAAATCATAATCGACACGATAATACAATCATGATATAACTACATATATCGTCGCTGTCGACAATTATGGCTCTAACTACCAAATTTTCATTGATAACAGTTTTTTTTTTATAAACGCTTACACACTCACACCCCCTCAGTAGGTTAGGTATTACCTGTGTCGCGGGTGACATGGACTACACATAACACATCACAATCACACCTATGACCCGAGTACAAATATTTATCTGTCACATAAATATCTACCCTGGCCCGGAATCGAACCCCTCGCTTCGCAGGCAGGGTCACTACCAACCAGGCTACACTGCCGTATTAACGAAGAGTGCAATAAGTCGAGATTTGGGCTAATTGATTTAAGACCTTCAGTAGTTACGGATACGGTCTTAAATAAATTTTCCCAAAAACTCGACTTATTGCACTTCGTTAGAACGGCAGTACAGGGTCAACAAAACAAAACACACACACACGCACACACACACGTACGCAGGCACACACGCACACGCACGCACGCACGCACGCACGCAACACTCACCGGCATCCAAGTCCGCTCTATACACGGCGAGCACGCGGCGCGCGCGGCCGTTGAACCGGCCCGTGCCCTGCGCCGGCCGCTTGCCGTCCGCGTCCACGAACGAAGGGTGCGCGAACTGCGCGTAGCGCGCGAACGGGATGGGCAGGAACCATTGCTCGGAGAGGATAGTGTTCATGCGGACCTGGGGAGTAACATTCGGTTTAAATGAATCCTTATTTTGGCTTCAACCCATTAATGGGCCGCTACTGGGCACGGGTCGATCCTCTTGAGGAGGCCTAGAGCGCACTCCACCACGCTTCTCCAGTACGGATTGGTGGAGGGGATAGTGGCCAACCCGAGTGTCGGAAGTTTTCAAACCACCCGAGGGCCTCCGACATGGCTTAACGACTGTTATCTTACTATAACAACCGGGACCGACGGCTTTACGTGCCCTCCGAAGCACGGAAACGCTCAAGAAATGTTTGGCCATCAGACTACCGAACGCGCCCGCTGTTGCTAAACTTTGTCCTCGTCCCGTACGGGGAAAAAACCTGTTACGTATGCATTGGGCGTATGTAGTTAAGGTAAAAAGAGAAAGATAACCCTGTACTAATCAATTCCCAACTCACCCGATTAAGAAACTCCTCATTAAACTCCAGATCCGGTTCAACGACCAACACTAAAGCATCCTTCGGTATCGTGGGTAGCGCGGCCGCTAGAGCTACCCTCGCCGCCACTCGCGCCACCTCGCTAAGAGATGGCGCTAGCGGTAGGCTGTCGATATCCAAAGTGACGTTCATGACGTCAAGCTTCGAGTTGCGGTGCTTGTCGGTGAGGTTCCGTGCTGTTGTTAAAACTGTTGAAATGGCCGCTGCTTCTTCTGTAGTGGTACCATTTGGATTGGAGACGATGACCTGGTAACATAAAATCGTGATTGTTGACTTTATAAATAAGTTTTTATATTTAAAAAATACCGAACACTTTTATTTTATTTTAAAAAAACGCATCAAAATCTATTGGTTTAAGAGCTACGATACCACAGGCAGACATACTGATACACAAAGACACGTAAAACTTAAACACCCCTCTTTTTGCATCGGGGGTTTGAACATTTGAGGCGAGTCAGGAATTTCTATAGTAGGAATTCTGGAAAACAGTAAAACTTCTTACTATTTTAACTATTTAATTTATATTTAACGAATAACCGCCCTCGCTTTGCTTCGGTTTTCTTATTTTTTACACTTTGGGTTACATTACTGGAGTTTTATTAAGGATCCCTAATTTTTTTTAAAAATATAATATAGCCTATGTCACCCGGGGATAGTGTAGCTTCCCAACAGTGAAAGAATTTTTCAAATCGGTTCAGTAGTTTCGGAGCCTATTCAATGCAAACAATCAAATCTTTCCTCGTTATAATATTAGTATAGATAAATTGTAACTGAATTATCTTCAAGTCACGTGATACCAAATGACAATAGGATGTTACTGTCAGTTAATACACATCGGCAGTTAATACGCGTGCATGCACGCACGCACGCACACACGCACGCACGCACGCACACGCACCCGCACCAGTACGTACCACAGTGAGGTATGTGTTCCCGTCGCGCTGCAGGCACACGGCGTCGTACCGCGCGAGGAAGGCGGGCGCGAGGGGCGCGAGGCGCGCGGGGAGGGGCAGCACCAGCCACACGCGCGCGCTCTCCGTCACGTAACGCGCGGGCGCGAGACGCGCGGCGCCCAGCACGCGGGCCGCTTCGACCCCGCGGAGCGATGACCACGACGATGAGGAGGGTTCTACGTCCTCCTGGAAGGTGATGGTTGATTTAATGATAAAATTAAATATGTAGCTTAAAGTGCGCTGAAAGGAAACTATGAGTGCGTTCACGTTAAAAATTTTAATGATTCAGGTTAAGAGAACTGTAGCTCGAGCACGAATATTTGCGAGAAAGTATTCGTATGGTTAACGTAAGCAATTTGTATGGCATTTTTTCAAAAGCGCCCCTATCGTGCGTAAATGGTACTAAAGTGCCATACAAATTTGACAAATTGCTTACGTTAACCATACGAATACTTTCTCGCAAATATTCGTGCTCGAGCTACTGAAAGAAGTATGTAAATAGCCTGTAAACCAGTAGACGAGCCACTTTGTGGTCGACATCTTTATTAGCACCAAAGACATAACCAATGCCGCTAGCCAACACAAAGCGAGGCACCCGCGTTATTTCTGACTCTCTGACATTTCACGGTCGATCTAAGAACATCTGAAAACCTCTAACACCATGTTACGACGATTCAACCATGTTATTTTTCACATTATCGTATTTTTCTACAGCGCTCTCCGTGTAGTTAGCGACCCATTGGTTTTAGACTAAAATTTAGTCACTAAAGGTCCATGCATACGTAACGTGGACGGGACGGGAACGGGACGGGACGTGAACTTTGGAAACATCGTTTCATAGAAAATGTAAACGATAGCGCATACGCCCGGATGAGACGGGAACGGGGCACGTACGTATATTTATGCTCCGTCCACGTTACGTATGTACACGCTCACACACACACACACACACACACACACACACACACACACACACCTGTTCCGGCGGCGGAGTGAGCCGCAGTAGTAACCGGTAGCGCAACGCGGTGGGCGGCTCCCAGCACCAGGCGCCCTCCACCAGCTCGGCGCCCCCCGCCGCCCAGCGCCTGGTCGCCCACACGCGGGCCTCCTCCACTACCATCTGGGGGTTGGAGAAGTGGTGTTTACTTTCATACAGTTTGCAGAATTAAATGATGACGCCATTTGGAAAGCACTCGCATTTAAACACACCTTTAGACAACGGTCACTTATACTTACAGTGTAGACGAGTATTTAAATAATAAAAAGAAATTACTTATACTTGTTCTAACTTGTAATATGTATTACAAGTTATAACTTAAACGGGAAAGTAACATTACTATCCCATGCATTTTTTTTTTCAAAATGTGCTAAGGATATTTTTTTCATATCCTTTACTACTTGTGTGTAAAACATTGACAATGACACAAATGACATTTTATTCTTTAAAAAAAAACTACGTCAAAACTACCAGGACAATATCATGTCATGTGTCAATTTTAATAGGCAAAGCAAAATCTGTTTAAATGAACGTTAAAAAAATTAAACGTTTGAATTGCCAACTATACATAAATTATGATCATATGAACCAAAAGGCTGTATGTCCGTATGTCTCACCTCAACTGCCAACTTAGTGGCTCCCTCTAACGGCGCCACCATGCGATGGTCGTCGGGCATGAACGCGTGCGTCGCGTTGAAAGCAGTCCAGCGTAAGTGATCGAACCTTATGAAACAGAATGAAATAATAATGAAACCTTCAATCAATATACAACACGGCAGCATAATCAATTGATTGCTGTGATTAGGGGCCATCCATAAATTACGTCACAAGAATTTCATGACTTTTTGACCCCTCCCCCGTCCTTGTCACATTTGTGAGACCTCGCCCCCCTAGTGTGACGTCACATATTATGAAATTTTACACCTAGAAATTATTAAATTAAAACAGCAGTTCCGAAATAAGTTTTATTTCCATTATTTGTTTTTAATATTTACCTATACATACCAATTATTCAATTTTGAAATGTGACGTCACGAAATTTAGGAACCCCTCCAACCCCTTGTCACACAATGTCACACTACATCGACTTGGCTAGCTTAGTATATTATGACCTGTGGCTGTACCGCAAGGCCCCTCACATGGTGAAAAGAGACCCGAGCCCAGCAGTGGGACAATTATGAGTTAACTGATTGATTTATGTAAAAAGACACTGTTTCGCTCATGCGCACGTAAGTGCGTGCGTGCGAGCAAACAAGCGTACGTGCGTGCGTGCTAACGTACCGTGTAGCGGGCACGGGCGGCGCGAGCCCCGGGTCGGCCCGCAGGCCGGCGGGCCAGCTGGCGTTGCGGAAGCCCCGCGGGTGCCGCCGCGCCGCCTCCGCAGCCCTAACCCGTAGGGATGCTGTCTCCTCCGCCGCGCGTTCTAGGTACACCTATACGATGGAATAACACACACTACATTAGCCAGCCCAATGAGTTTTATGACACTGAGTAAAGAGTGTTAAAATGTGGCACTTAAACCTTGGACCATTGTGTTGAAACCTGGCTGGCTTCAACCCATAATGGCCCACTACTGAGCACGGGTCTCTCCTCTTGAGGAGGCCTATAGATACTCCATCACGCTGCTCCAGTTATCTCGTCTCATCATCATAGATCTCTCATCCCCATCATCTGAGCTACTGTAATATGTATATCCTATTATTCTTAATGTTCAATGTAAGTAGTATATGTTTATGGTATATTATATCATTTGATTTATTATTATATTATTGTAAATTATTTCTGTTGCAATTCATATTTATTTTAGTTCGTAATTATGTGACCGCCTTCGTTGTTTTCCCACTGCCCAAAGGTTGACTGGCAGAGAATGCTTTTAGCATTAAGTCCACCTTTTGTTCTTATACATTTGTATGGTTCAATAAAGACTAAATAAATAAATAAATGTGAGTGCAATACGTGGTAGGTATGTGTCTTGTATGTATCCCTCGATACATATAGATAGATATGATATCCCTCACCCTCGCCACATAAGCGTGCAGCTGGTAGAAGTGGTGCGGCTCGTGAAGCGGGAACACCGTCACCGCGTCCGCCAGCGCTGGCACCAGCCCGCCGAGCTCGGCGCCCTCTAGCCGGTGCGAGATGTAGCTCTCGCCCTGTGAGATAGTGAACGTTTGAAGCGACATGGCACGTTACAGTGACGTGACCAACCTGAATCACGCTATCAAAGTTTTCTGCATCACTTGTATATATACTCTGAGTGACAAAATCATGATCATTCATCATGCTGCATGATGGAGCGTCATGCAAGCTCATCATGAAAGCGTAACTAGTTACTAGTATTGTGAAGAGGTCTCCTGCTCTGTATATAAATGCATGTCATGCTGCATGATCTATAGTCCCGACGCCGAGCAGGAAGAATTTCGTACATTGACCTGTTATTACCTGTCTCTGTTATTCCCACGTAAATATAATGCGTCTCGCTCACACAGTGCAATGGCCGCCGTTTTATGCTAGCGAGAAGCGTTATATTTACACGGGAGTGACAGAGACAGGTAATAACAGGTCAATGTACGAATTTCTTCCTGTTTGGCGTCCCGGCTTTAGGAACCGCATTAGTCGGCCACAATAGTCCCAAACTGCCGTCCTCAAACTAAAAGGCGGTTAAGTGACAAAAACAGTTTTTGAGGTAGAGCTAAAAAACGCAGGATTATTTTGAAATCGTGCTAGTGATTCTCTATAAACAATTGTTAATGTTGTCATACTATGTCAAACTCAAAAGATATAACAATTTTTCGAACTTTAATATTAATAAAGTTCAAAAAATATCAAAAAATGTAAATAAAGTAAAAATTGACCAGATTACATTTAGCCGCCTTTTAGCTTGAGGACGGCAGCACATACCTGCAAGCTCCCAGCACACGGCAGGTGCGCGGCGTGCAACACGCATCGGCCGATGTTCTCGTGGTGGTGGGGGGAGTACGAGTTGCGCACGCACCAATCCAGCTCGCCGTGGATAGCGCGCAACACCGAGTTCGACAGCAGGATGCCGCCGTCTGGATGGATGGATGGGATTAGAATACGTAACGACACCTCACATACTCACACCCCGCTGAGATTAACATTTAATTTTGTATCTGGTAAATAAATATAGTTATTATAATCATATTTTATAGTTTTTTATTACATCCTTGGTGCATGACGAGTTAGAACAAACTTTTGGGGTGACCAATCGAAACTAAAATAATGCATGACAAGTGAAAACTAAACTAATACATGACGAATTGGAACTATACTTACATGTGACAAATTGTAACTTTTTGAGACGTGACAAATTATTACAAATTTAATATATTTTTGGCGCATGACGAGTTAGAACAAACTTTTGGGGTGACCAGTTGACCCCTAAATCTCTTCCTTTGATGAAATACACCTATGATGACAAATCAGGGTGTCGAAAGAGGAGACAAAATCTGCATATTCTTGACATCCATATGAGTTACCTAATGAACAGTATTGTGTGTCGTCGTCGGCGACCGTGCCCATGTAGACATCCTGGCTGACGCTGAGCCGCGCCGTCAGCTCGGTCAGACGACGCGCGTTCACGAATGACGCGTCTGACACCAGGAAGAAGAAGTCGTATTCCTAAAAGAAAATTGACAATATTTTCAAACTTTATTATTAACGAATGTTGATTTTGTGAAAAACAAGAACTGATATACTGGCTTCAGTCTGACCATGGAACTTCTTAACGGTAAAGACCACAGTCATACATTTTATGCTTAAGTGAATTGACACTGTAAAAGCGAGTACAGTACGGCCGACGTATCTTGGCGCGTCTGAACGTCGCGCAGAAGACTGCACAGTAACATTCGGCAATGCTCGGTACGCGGCGTATTATGTCTCAGTCACACGTTAGCATGTTCGTGTCGCTATCTCTGTCTTACATGCGCTAAATTTGCAGAGCGGACAATAAGTAGACTCTATGTCTTATTCCAGATCATGGTCTACTTATGTGCTAATTGTCATGAAAATCCGTTCAGTTTTTGCGTGACAAATTAACAAATTAACTTTTTTTCTTTTTCTTTCTTTCTTGGCCGGCAAGGCATCAGTGATGCCTATGGTGTTGCTGATGTCCATGAGCGACGATAGCCACTTCCCATCAGGTGGATCGTCAGCTCGTTTGCCGGCTATTTCCATAAAAAAAAATATCCATACAAACTTTCACATGTATAATATTAACAGGATTTTTACCTCTAGATAATTATCAGCGAGGTATTTCAGCGCGTGAAAGGGTTTGAGCATCTCCCTTGTATCAGTGAAGGCGACGACATTAGCGCGCGGGGGGGACTGCGACGCTGGCTCGGGCGGCGCGGGGGGAGCCGTGATGAAGAAACGCAGCTGCGGCGACAGTCGCGTTGTGGCGTTTAGAGCGGCCGCACGTCCTGACAGCGCTACTTCGGAGCTTAGTGCACCTGGAATGTATATAAATTGATTAATAAAGGTTTATACAACGTTAATAAATAAACTAACCACTACTTTTTATGGAAATGTTAATTTAATAAAATAGTTAAATGGTAAATTGAAATTAGTTTTGGCATTAAATGTTTATTTCTTCTTCTTTGTCTTCTTTATCTTTAAATTATTATCATTTTGTGTCTGCCTTATTTTTAAATTACAAATAACGATAAAAAGACTAACACCCCAACTCAGTCACTAAAGGTAACTTAAATCACTACTTAGTACAGAATTCGTATGGAGATTCTTTACTAAGGAGCGATTTAAATAACCGTTAAGTGACTCTGGGTTGGGGCGTAAGAATTACAAGTACCTCCCTAAAGATATTTTTTTTCACTACTTTCATATCAGTGTGTTTAGTAGATGGTTATCTATGAACATAATACTTTAACTATCTTTGCTGCAATCAGATAAGATAATGACTTTCCTTAGTTTCCGACAATGTTAGATAACTTGTCATGTCAATACTATCTTTATTACCTGAATAATCAATTATTTTTAATGCAAACAATCAATGGAGTTACATGGCTCTAATACTCTAGAGTAAAGTAACTATTAAGAACATCACATGCAATTTACTTTTAAACTTTTGTACTGTCTTATAGTATAAGGGTTCATGGATTGTATTAAAGTCAGCCAGCCAGCTATGAAGGCAAAAAAAATTGTCAAATTCACCACTTAATCCCTCAGACTACTGAATCTTTGCAGCAGCTGCACTGAGTATCATCTTTAGGCCATTACAGCATTAAGTAAAGTGCAAACAATTTTAGATCAGTAAATGGGTATTAAAGTTAGGTAATATTTAACATTATACACCATATTTAAATTTAGTTAAGTTTGTGGGCCCTTGTGGATAAAAGTTTCTCTTAATTTTTTTTATCTGTTTTTATCAATCAACATGCAATTTTTTCTGATTACTTTGCTAATGTCACTTAGTCTTACCCATTTTTGTCTCTGCCTCCCTTCCTGTTGAGACAAAATTAAATAGGATCACAAAACAATAATCAAACATACCAGCAAGTAACCCAGCCCGCATGCCAAGCTCAGTTGTGTAGTAGCGCGGACGTTGGACACTGCGTCCGGCAGCGCCCGCCGAGCCGAGTGGTCGCTCCTCACGATGCGGCTCATACTCATCCACTCCACCCTCACTGCTCGATACACCACCTATAGTTTTAATGGTATTAGTGGTACCATTTGTGCTATTAGGCATACTAGACAAAATTTAATAAATTATTCAAATAATTAAAATTTCGATTAAAATTGGCAGACAAGTATTGATAATGATAAATAAAATAATGTAACAAAATCTAAGAACCTAAATTTCGCTCACTTCTAATTGTTGTATTTTTTTTAATCAAATATTATGATAGACCTACGACAAATTATTACGAGCCTACGAGGTATCAATTACCTTACTAATAAAAATTTAAAAATTAAGCATTACCTGCAGAGGCATCACAGCCGCCGAGGGTTGGGAGAATGGGATCATCCAAGGGGACAGCAGCCAGCGCCAACCAGAGCCCCAGTAACAATCCCACCAGGAAGTACGAGTTGTGTTTAACCTGCGACACTACAAGACGTGAAAGCATCTTCAAGTCTATAAAGCTAAAAACTCGTACAAAACACACGCATACGTGTACACTATGCCTATTCAGCGATCTTGATACCACCGTTTTTTATCGCGTACAATCAAATCGAGTTCACTCACTTCCTAGTTTCAGCCATTTAAAGATAAATTAAACTTTATTAACTTTGTGCAACAGGCCAAAGTGCCTAACGAACGAGAGGTAAACATGGAAATGACATTGACATAATCATTATGACAAATGTCAGACATGACAGTGTTGACAGTGACGTAAAAATAGATAATTAACACAACGGATGTTAGTATGACAACACTGCAAATTAATACAAATAAAATGTTTTAATAAAATTTAAATGGAAGTAATAAAAACATTTTATGTAGGTATGTTACCAATTTTATTTAAGATTTCAGTGGTAATAAAAATCTAAAATAAAAAACCGTTTTAAAACCACTTTAATTCGTTGGTGATAAAACTATTCATTCAAATTCATCACATTTAGGGTGCGTTCCACTAGACGCTCAAAACGCTCACAACGATCAAATTATTATGATATTTTGATCGTTTTCGTTTTGATCGTTCGATCAAATTATTATGATACTTTGATCGTTTGATCAAATTATTATGATATTTTGATCGTTTGATCAAATTATTAAGATATTTTGATCGTGGTGAGCGTTTTGAGCGTCTAGTGGAACGCGGCCTTAATTCACGTTGCCATTGAAGTCTGCACAAATACCACAAATGTCAACTACGTTTATCCTTATCACATCACTGACAAACGAAAGGGTACGAGATAGAGAATGACCGGAATTTAAAGGAGGAATCTAGAAACGTCAAGATTGTCAGTGTCAAAAGTTCAAAACAAGTGTGGCACTGTTGGTGCACGCGGTTAGTGGTGTGCACTGGCGTGTTGTGGTTGTGGACCACTTGTTTGTGGTGCCGCTTCAAAGCGACTGCACCCTGAAGGCACGTTGAAATTGCGTTATGATTATAATTTGCTAACGGGCAGTTCGTACGGCTCGGCTCCTCAGCGCGAGGCGGGACCTCGTCGTGATCTCCGGTTAAAGTGAGGCTTCCATCAGTTCCATCGAACGACACTACGTGCCGAAGCCATGAAGCCACAGGATGACTACAGGAACGGTGATGGTAAGTATCTTTCCTTAGTTTCCTCGTAACTCGTAATACACGAGCATTCTTGCGTCTGTTACCATATCATCCGCGGAGCGCGTTTTTTACCTCAAATTCCGACTCACGATCTATGTCGCAGTTCAAGTTGCGGCGGTAAATTAAAATCAACATGACATAACTTAGTGTTTGCTGACGCAGATATTTCCTCCTACAATAAAATTAAATTAAATATTCTTATTGCTAATAATCGTTTCAGGATTGACATTGACTTCATTACAAGATCAATTTAAAGTTCTTTTAAATAATGTTACTTGCTGCTTCAGTGCTTTAATACAGTCAAGATTCGAATTGTTTTTTCTTACTATATTCACAATCTTTTCACTTATTTTGGTGGGCATTTTTATTCGGCACATTATAAGCAGTTCTGTGGCGTTTGCCTAAACAATACTGTAAAGAAACAGGTAAAAGTTTCAAAACACATGAATAATAAAACTTATGTTATCTAGTGAAGTACAAAAATAATAATAGATCCTCATTAGCATCATAATCATTTTGAGAACAGTATAACATAAAGTATATTGTAATCTATTTGTAATTGAAAGAGGTGTTCTTTATTTAAACTCGGAAAAGTATTTATTAAAAGGTAAGAAGTTTGTTCTGAGGTGTCATGTTGTCAATATTAGAACAACATGCTTACTAAATATTGACTTACTGTGTATTGTTTAGAGCTATTTAAATGTCTTTCCTTTTCTCAAGGGCAAAGCTAATTACTTTTATGGTGACAATGGAGACAATAGGCATCTACCTGCTGTACTGCTATTAACATAAAATAAAATCAGTTTGTCTGTGTTTTTGTTTAGTAAATAAGGACCTTGAGCTACAAGCAGTGCTGGATTAAGCAAGCGCAGGGCCCGTAGCAAATTCTTTCCTTTCAAAGAGCCCTTGATCTACTATGGGTTCTTAAGTATAAAGTGGTAAAAAACATTTCAATACTCAATACTTTATTTGCCATCTTTATGTTACAATTTTGTGGGTAATTAATGGTCTAGTAAATTACTATAGGCCCTGCTAGGGTCTGACAAGTACAAGTTTAAATATGTAGGGCCCCCTTTCACGCAGGGCCCGTAGAAATTACTACTCTTGCTACATGATTAATCCGGCACTGGCTACAAGTAAGATAAAAGTAAAAAGCATATTTTTAGGTTGAATTTTATCAAGTCATTGTATTTAGGTAACTGTAAAATTTAATTAAACTCACTCAACACTGGACTATGTTGACAACAAAATAAATAAACAATTTTTCCAAACCTATTTAATTTAATAATAAATTGAGAAGGCTGTTTTCTCTTTCTGAAAACTGTTATAACATATAACCTGTTTATGCAAAGTAGCTCAAATAATTTCTGATATATTGACATTTGTCTATGCTCCCATTGCTTTCGGTCGTTCCTCGAGAAACTTGTCAATCTCTTAGTCAGCACATACATTTTCAGTTCTTTTCTCCTTAACCCTAATTTAGATTCCGACCACATCACAGAACGGCTACGGCATTGCTACGTTACGGTACGTACGATTACGTTATACGCCTGGGTATGGACAACCACGATAGCCAGAAATTCACAATTCTGATGCTGCTGAACTTCAGTAACGCGTTCGAAACTGTGGACTTTAAAATGTCACTGGGGCTTTTGCTTTCCTTCAACATAATTATCTACACCTGAAGTTTATTGGTTTTTTAGTTACCGTGAGCGTCGACAACGTGTCCAGTTCCAGGACAAATGCTCTAGTTAGTTGGATACTAATGCTGGTGTTCCGCAAGGTGGCGTGTTGACTCCCCTCTTCTTTTCAATAAAAATAATCGCCAGTATCTCCTCTGTACCATTTATTTGCTCACGACTTGCAAAATACGTAGGCTTCTATAAACAACTTGAAACAAGCAAGTATTGTAAGACCTACGGCCTAAAATTAAACGCCGTTAAGTCGCAGGCTATCATTATTGTCCACGAATAATTGCGAAAATTAACTGGTCTCAGCTACTTGTAAAACTGATCGGCGTAATTCCTTAAAGTGACAAAGTTTTGTAATTTGGGCTTATATATGGACCAGTATCATTCTTGGATCTCGCAAATAGCTGAAGTGAGCATAAATATCGCAAACATCAAAATATGATCTGCGGTATTTATCATCAAAAACATGGAAAAAATCAATTAAAATGATTGTAACAGTTACTTAAAGTATCACAATGTCACAATAGCACAATGACTTGTCATTGTAACGAGTTTTATAAATTTATCGCAATTGGGCGGAACGGGCCTCGTGACGGCAAGACGGCGAAGGTCAGTGATTAGTTGACTGGTCTCTGCGCATTTGATTTGTTGCGTAACTGTATTGAAGCGATGCCTGTGTCGATCTAACAATAAGACTAACCAGGGTGTGGTCAGGATGGATCGATAGTCGTACATAAACAAACAGCCCACAAACGAACCATTTCGTTAATCTCGTAAGTGGTCTGTGCATGGACATCAGCAAAATCAAGGGCATATTTGCTGGCCAAGAAAAAAGAGAAAAATACAGTGCTGACTCAAGACCCCAGCCGGAACTAAGTTGTTTGGCGGCTGACTTAAGCAAAAAGGAACATAGGAGCCATTACCTTTTTCTTAGACGCTTGTTCATTTTAAATAGACAGACCTGTTTAGCCGGTTGTTATAAATAAAATAGCAACAGTCTTCGGACGCCAAGAAGACACTAGATTTGCGACCCCACGAGGTGGGTACTTTACTAATCTACACTGGAGAGTATATGCTTCAGACTTCCTCAATTACGAGGAGAGGCCCATTGTCTCGAGTGGACTGATAATAAAGATTTAAAGCCAACCGCTTCTTGAAGTTATTAAGATAACATCAGAAGTATCTTTCAGTCAACTGAGACAGCCTTTCAAGATACCAAAAAAGAGATATGTGAAAAAAGTGGTATCCGCTTGCAGGGAGACCTAGCTCTTACAAAAGCAATCAGCAGTTCTAGAGAATCGAAATCTGCTGGCTTAAAAGAGCCAAGTCACCATTTTCGTAACTTAATTCCACTGCAATTAAAAGAGCATTAAAACATTCCACACTATTTGGGAGGGTAGTATAAAATTCGTCATTAATTCCAGACAAATCCTGCTTAATACTCGTCGAAAATCAATAACGAAACGTGAGAAATCATTCAAAGTTTTAATTACGGCGCGGTGGCGTGGCAGCGAAGAGACGAAGATGGCCGCGGCAGCGTCAATTGAACCAATTGATGTCAACAATCGACTTGGACGCTTCCTCCGTCTAGAATTCCGTGATTTGTAATTTTAAACCTTACGCCTTTGTAATACCTGTCATCTAGATCTATGAAACCTGTTTCGGCTTAAAGTATCGTTTCCGTCCGTCGCCAATGCAGACATAATTTATGCGCAACGCAACACGTAGTGCTATCAGATATGATTACGATGCAGTAATGACTCCTATTTGTCGCGTTTTTATGATATTGTCCTCGTGATTACGATTACGAGTCATTATGCTATGGTTTCGATAATCGGCACGTGGTACGGCGTGAGCCGGATAATTTGGAAAAACTGATAATATAATGGTCGACCACGTGGAAGGAAAGAGAAGTAGAGGGAGATCACAGACCCGCTGGACCGAATTTGTTATGCCTTTACAAATTAACCAAAAAATCTGTTCCGGAGAGAGCTACAACACACACACACATTTATCTTTTGTTGTACTACACCAATCACATTGATATAATAAACGAAGGTATTTTAATGCTGTATGTCAATGTCAAGCACTTCTGACAACAACAAAAGCGTGCGTATCGTCTTGTATTGACAGAGCGACTACGAGCAGAACGGTCAATTGCCTCTTTTTTTGCGCGCTTCATTGTCGGCGTGTTAGTGGTAGATATCTACTTCTTTTTACATTATAATATCATTGGTTAAGGCGCGTAAACTACCTTCCATGCATCCATACAACTTTCACAAGATAGAGAAGCCTGGAAGATCCTAATTGGAAAAAACACCACCCTCAGTCACAAGGAAACGATGATGAAGGAGGAATTTAGTATTGATCAATCTGGCTGCACGGAAGTTTCTCTGCCAAGTCAAGCGCAACGCAAAAACTGTTGTAATAAACAGGAAGTTTTCGGCGTTTCGATTGCATCTTGCAGCTGTGACAAGTTTAAAACGCAGACGTTATTATGTTTAATACGAGGAAGCTCTAAAATTATTTGGAAGAAAACTTATGTTAAATTTTACACTCTAATTATAAAAATAGAACTAGTAAATACTTCGAAAGGAGGAAAGACACTGTGACAAGATTTATTACCCACATTGAGCAAAAAGAAAAGAAATGTCTGGAATCCTATTGGTCATATTATATTCATTAAGACTTTGCAATCTGGCAAAATAGATTCCTAAACGGATCAAATGAATTAAATACGAGATAAATGAGCCTAACTTTCTTAGGCTTGGCTATAACTAGCCAAGATTGTGTAAAAGCTCCATATTTTACGTCACACGCTAGAGGGAGATGTTGATGATGATCAAGTCGAAAAGTGGCCATAGGATCTCTGAAATGAAACTACACAATCATATACCAGGCTTTAAGCATGAAAAATTACACTCAGTGTATTTTTAATCATGCATTTTACTACATACTTATGTTATCAAGAGTATTCGACGCCAGGCGTGTTTAAATATAATCGCAGGTGCACGATTTGTATGCTGCATGTTATTTCTCATTGTACTTTATTATGCATACTGTAAATACTGTTAGTGAACATAATAAGTACATAGTATATTAGGCTCATCTACTGACCCGTCATCCATAAGTCACATGTTCATCATCTTTCATGTATGTATTTATTAATGTTATATATAATTTATGTATGTATGTATATTATAGTATGTATGGTATATATGTATATATTATATATTTATCATATTATATGTATGTTGCGTTTATATAAATACTGTATTTATACCGCCCTTCGTGTTGTCTCTGTTTGGCTTGCTTGTACTTGGTTAGCTGGTAGAGAATGCATTAAGCATTAAGCTCGCCAATTGTACCGTAATTTAATATTGTGGTCAATAAAGAGTAAATAAATAAATAATAAATATATTATAGATAATCTCTTAAAAGTTATGCACAGATTTTTAGGTTTTTTGACGTGATAACGTCTATTAAAACGATGAACGCCGGGCGCACGCAAGAAAAACCATGACTCATTGTCCCGTTCCGCGCGAGCGAGAGCGCGGAACAAGCGATAGAGAGGCACGATCGGCGTATCATAGGCGATCGTAGTTGAGTAGAGCGGGGCGGGGCGGAGCGGAGCTTTGTCATGACGTTGTCACGTTAACTACCGTCCGTAAACCGACTTTACAGATCTGTAATTGAATTTGCCAAAGCATCACCCATAGGTATACCCTTGCAAAACCAGATGGGGCGGCTAGTTTCATAGATTCATATCGAGTACTAAGACAGAAGTTTTCCAAATGCGGCGTGAAGGCGGTTTCAATCTTTTTTATGCCTGACTCATTCAAGTGTGTTCTAGCCAGACAGGTTTCATGAAGAGGGCCGGCTTCTGTCGCCCTCTTACGATACCCTGTTCTGCCGGCATGGGATGGGGTTTAGTATTCTGGGCCGCCCCAATACAGTCAATTGTTTTATACCTACTTAACGTAGAGTTAAGGCCTATCTGTTATTCTATCATAATCTAAGTACTATAAAATTTACTCGTAGATAACAATCCACGTGTTAAAAAGGAAGTGGGTACCTACTTAGTGTGTATATGTATTACGATTTAATTTTCATTCAAATAACATTACTGCTTCGGGCATATTAATTTATTAATGTAACCTTGGCTTCGGTGACGCAGATGTTAAAAAACTCGTCAGAGAAACGAAGTTTTTTTTAGTTGTTTGCGGACCAAACTGGTTTCATTAGAAAATAACTGGCTAATAATCCTCCAGTTGCATCTGAAAACATTAAGTTCAAATAGTACTAATACCCGTATTCTAGAAAATAACAGTTAATAACCAGGTGTTCTATGAATTTCATATTTATTTCCTTATACATTCCGACAGCATTTTTTGTCAAAAAACCCTCACGTAAATGATCTTGGGAAAAGCGGCAAGATACTGAACTCATGAAGCCACAACAGACTGTCCAGAAAAAATAACCGACTTCAAAGTTAGGAATAACTCAAAAACTACTCGTCAGATCTCGCTCAATGGGACCACATGACAAGCACCACCTTTCGAATATAAAAAGAATCATGAGATTCGATCGGTACACCCAGTTAAAAATTAGGAAGTATTCTAATAGCCGTAAATCGTAATACACAAAAAAACGCAGTCGAATTGTCGAGTGACGACCCTGTAGCGTAGTTGGTTGCGACCCTGCCTGCGAAGCGAGGAGTCCTGGGTTCGATTCCCGGCCGGGGCAGATATTTGTGACAGGTAAATATTAATATGCACTATTTAAAAAATCAACTTACTGCATACATATAAAATGTAATATCTATGTATGTATTTGAAAAAAAAAAGTTATTATTATTATAAAGTTATCTTAATAATTAATAATAAAGTTATTTCTATTCGGGTCATGGATTTTATTGTAATGTGTTAAATGTGTCATCTATGCCACCCGCGACACAGGTAAAAACTGCGGGGTATGAATGTGTACCTAAGCGTTTATTTATTTATTGAGATCCTCCTCCTTTTTTTGAAGTAAATTACAAATTAGGTAAAAATAAACATGTTTTGGCGTAAAAAACGTATCACATATAGATACCTGCATTACAAACTAAAGAAATCAACGAATCGGACCTAATACAGTTTTCTTATTAGTCCACAATGTCCATATGACGTAATTGCACGTCACCTTTATCGCTCCTAAGACAAATTGCGTAGATAAGAGCTTGTATTTTTATATAGCTGCTTACATTACATATATCCATTGTTTATGTGTTCAATCTATGCAAAAATATCATGTAAAACAGATGTAGTACTTGTTACGTAAATCGGTTGGATCACCTTGAACTAACTGCGGTGTTAATACCGGAGTGTATACACAACCAGATCAAGCTTAGCTAATTGGATTTACTTAGCTATTGGAAAATGGCCTGACAGGTTTTTACGTTGTATTCAATAACTGACGTGTCTAAGCGGTCTTTCAGGGTAGGGTATGTAGGTATGTATATCAGTGAGAGAAATATCAAATGCCGCCGTTAAATCGTGGCTTGGTTGGTGAGTGTGATGGCTGGAGAGCTATTGAACCATTTGACTATCCCACTTCCCACAAAGCTAGAAATTTATTAAATGATATTTTATTATCAGTCAATTAAGAAAGTACCGTTCTGGCAGGCATCTCGCGGTTGCGTCATGGTCCCTTAAATTTTTGAAAATGCAAAAAATATTTTTTTTCATCCCACTCCCACAAGGCTACAATTTTAATATGTTGCAATTTACATATGTTTAAGTGTAAAAAAAAATTGCCAGAACATTTTGAGGGTTGCAAGTATGTGCCAGAACAGAGCAAAGTTGTCATCGGGATTGCAATTCTATCTTTCTATGTATAATTTCAGGCTCTAGTCTGATTTGATATCATTCAAATGTACCAGGCGATTGTTGGTTCTCACAGATAGTACACATTGGTGGAAATAAATTTCAGTACTGCCATACAAAAAATAATAATTTTCATACAAATGTATCCATCTATTCATAAATTCAAGATGTAGCCTGCTTTTGATGTCATTTAAATGTATAGGGCTATTCTTGGATCTTACAGATCGTACACTTTGGTGGAAAAAAAATTCGGTATTGCCATACAAAATATAATAATTTTCATACAAATGTATCCTTCTATGCATAATTTCAAGCTCTAGCCTGTTTTTGATGTCATTTTAATGTATAGGACTATCGTTGGATCTTACAGATCGTACACTTTGGTGGAAAAAAAATTCGGTACTGCCATACAAAAAATAATAATTTTCATACAAATGTATCCTTCTATGCATAATTTCAAGCTCTAGCCTGTTTTTGATGTCATTTTAATGTATAGGACTAACGTTGGATCTCACAGATTGTACACTTTGGTGGAAAAAAAAAACAGTGTTACCCTACAAAAAAAAAATTCATGAGGCAAAATCAGCGAGTTCAATTCCTGGCTAATAATATTAATTTTTCAAAAATCTAATTATGCCGTTTTGGTTTTCGTCAAAATCAGCCCTGAGACTCCTTTTACCACTTTTCGCTATTCCTCATAGTTTTGAATTTGTCCATCCACGCTCACTTGAAAAATTCACCCTGTATACTCTTCTGGCAGATACTTGCAACCGCTAGAATGTTCTGGCTGTTTACATATATTTTTTAAACAATTGAAAGAATGTTCCCTGAAAATTTGAGCCTTGTGCGAGTAGGTTATGAATTGCTCTCCCGATGACAACTTTGCTATGTTCTGGCACATACTTGCAACCCTCAAAATGTTCTGGCAATTTTTTTTTACACTTAAACATATGAAAATTGCAACATATTAAAATTGTAGCCTTGTGAGAGTGGGATGAAAAAAAAATATTTTTTGCATTTTCAAAAATTTAAGGGACCATGACGCAACTGCGAGATGCCTGCCAGAACGGTACTTTCTTAATTGACTGATAATAAAGTATCATTTAATAAATTTCTAGCTTTGTGGGAAGTGGGATAGTCAAATGGTTCAGTAGCTCTAGGGCTATGATGACAGAAATTATGCCCTACTCATTAGTAGGGCATAATTTCTGTTTTACCGGCAAAACTGATGATTCGCGGATTGTTTACAATAAATTAAATTATTCACTTCAGCGTCAAATTGTGCAGAAACGTATTAACTAAAATGCGTGTTTACTTCTTGATATTTTATTTTTGCTTACGCGTAAAGTGGGCTTGAATATTTTGATTTGAGTACTTAATATTTTTTCTTCAATTATTAAGAAATATTTTTATTTTGTTTGTACAAAATACGCCCAAAATGAGCAACGAGATAGATACTTGGTCTGGTATGCTGTCCATTTGTTTACGATCTGCAGATTTCAAAGTCCACGTCTCGGCCAAATCCATACAGGAAAATCGAAAATACCATTGTTTGGACGAGTTATTCCTTCTGAAACAACCCATCTTCGTTTAGATTCAATTCAAATCATTTATTTATTGCTTCATGCAACATCAAGTATTTAATTTTAATACAATTCTTACTAGGAAATTAAATCAATAAATAAATTAATGTCAGATTAAATCAAAATAATATACTAAATTGATTGATTTTGCTGTCTTTCCAAATCAGTTTAAACTGATATAATTAAACAGATTAAATAAATCCCATATAACCTGTAAACTCCCTAGACAGGCAGGGTCTTACGCCTGTCTGTGAGTGTAATATACATAATATTACCTAGAACTATCAGAAAAATATGTATGAATTATTTCAAATCAAATGAATTATTGCATTGATATAGCAAATTATTTACCAATTGCAAAGAAGAAAAAACATTTCAGTAGGTACCTTTTTCTAGTATATTTGTTATCCAATTTTCTTATTATTATATCAGTTTTTGTTTAGTCAGTAAGTCAGTAAATATATTAAACAATAAAAACTTAGGCAAACAAAAGTTAAAAATAAACACATAAGGATAATAATTCTCTTATGAAGGCCACAGTATAATAATATTTTTATTCCACTATCACAGTAATTATAATTACATAATTGACGTTGTAAATACAATCCATCATTGGTTACAATGCTACGACATAGATTAACTTATCATTCTCATCAGTAACATGATTGCTGAGGATTAAGGGGTGGTAGACAGTGTAGGCACGGAACACAACGGTCATGTATGAATTATTTATATACTTATATCTAGTTTTTATTTACGTAAAAACAGGTTAACCTATCAATATTGCAAAAAAATGTAGATTTTGTTGTTGTGATAAGGCCACACACGTGTATTTAACGTTATATAAGGTAATAATGAAAACCAGTGTAAATTCATTATTTTTTAATGGACTGTTGCTTTTGCCATGTTTTTCCATTGCATGCCTAGACAAAATGTTTTTTCTTCGCTCACTTTCTGGGTTGATCAAACGTCGATACTGAAATATCGACATTTACCCTATACTTTTCTGCAATAGATAGCAAGTGCAACACTCTATTTATCAGTGGTCCATCGAATTATGGATTCGACTTTAATTCCAGTTTTATCATGCTGTTACAGTGTTATGGTATAGCAATTTTGAAGTAAATTAAAAAGCTTTCGTTGTTTTTTAAATAAAATGAGGAAAAAATTTAAAAAAAGTGTGTTGTTGTTGTGTGCAGGCGGGACAGCATCATCGGCGTCTCGCTCTGACGACAGCTCGGGTGACGAGGCGACCGCGCTTGAGGGGGAGTTGTCGCTAGAGGACCCTGAGGCGCCTGCGCGTGCGCTGGCCGCTCTCAACGCGCTGAGAAAGGCGCGGCAACACTATGACGTCGTATTAGCTGTTGGTACGTATGTATCGTGTCTTGTCACACGCTACGCGAATATGCGATACTCCCTTCTTTGAATAATGATACTTGTAGAACTCCACCAATCCGTACTGTAGCAGCAGTGGAATATGCTCTAGGCCTCCTCAAGAGAAGAGACTCCTGATAACCCATTACCAACCAGGTTGAAGCCACTGGTAGCAAGTTACGGGCCAGATCACATGTTATGTTGCTCAGCTGGGCACCGGACCTGGTAACAAGGTATTATATTTGTATTTCAGGTGGCGAGGAACTACCCGCCCACCGTGCAGTGTTAGCGGCCGCGTCGCCACGGCTGCTGGCGGCGCTGGCGTCGGCGCCGCGCGCGCTTCGCCTGCCTGACCTTGACCCGGACTCCGTGCGCGAGGTAAATACATACTACTCGTATTACTACTATTGCATTGCATACACTCAGACAGGTGTCATACACACGTATTCGCTTGTGTACAGAGTTACATAGATTACAGTAGTTACAAACGATGCTTAAAAAGTTGGTCCTTCAAGCCGGATATGTTTTGTTTTTTTCATCCAAGTTACTTGTGTAAATTTATGTTATGTTTTGTTTATTATCCTTACTGAATATTAAAGACATTATTGTTTATCAATAATGATAATATATGTAATTAACGCTTTACGATGCGCCCTTTTAACTATGTTAGTTAGTTTGTATTAATAAACAAATTATTATTAATATGTTTAGCTGCTAGAATACGCATACACGGGCCGACTACGCGTCCGCGACGGTGCGGCAGCCAGACGTCTGTACCGCGCGGCGGCCCGACTCCGATTGGAGGCGGCGCGCGCGCACCTCGCGGCGTGTCTCGTGCGGCGGGCTACACCTCGCGACTGTCTCTCTCTACGCGCGTTACCGGCGCTCTCTGTCTCACACCGCGCGACGTTGGATGCGATGATCGCGACGCACTTGGACAGGTTGTGTGAAGCGGGTGCGCTGGCGCAGTTACCGGTGGTGCATATAGAGTTGTTGAGGGAGGCCGGGGAGAGGGAGGAGGAAACACCGGCTGCGGTGGCTGATGCGGCGTTGGCGTGGCTAAGAGACTGTCTCGCTTCTGATCATGAGGTGAGACGTGTTTAGAATTTAGATTTAGATTAATGTTTGATTTATTTTATTGATTAAGCTACTTAATGTTTTGGCTTTGGTCAAATTAAAGCCGCATCCTAATCCAACGCAATAAGTGCTAAAACTTTCTTTTTTCTCTTTATGATTATTTCATGAGTAAGTGATACCTGATTTCAAGTACAAAGCGTCAAAACAATGACGAGCCTGAGATTGCGACCGAAATACGTCAAAAAGTTATATCACCTACTTAAAACGATAAACTATTGCCTGGAAGAGATCGCTGCTTAGCGATAAAGGCGGATTTTTGTATTTCCTACATTCGTATCTTTGTTTGTTATGTTTGCTTTTCAGTTACAACTTACAATAAAAAGTATTATCTATCTAAACTCTTGGTTCCAATTAAGGGGCCATCCATAAATTACATCATACGAATTTCATGACTTTTTGACCCCTCCCCCGTCCTTGTCAGTGCTGGTCAGTGGTCACATTTGTGAGACCTCCCCCCCCCCCCTGGTGTAACATCACATTATGAAATATACCTAGAAAATTGAATTAAAACAGCAGTTCCGAAATAAGTTTTATTTCAATGAATTGTTTTTAATATTTACCTATACATACCAATTATTCGATCTCTCATTACTAAACTCTTGTCATATCTCTCACTCCACAGTTAGAAGAGCTCTGTTCCCGCACGCACCTAGTGTTCGTCGACGCGGGCGGCGCGCTGCGAGACTGCGGGCAGCTGCCCGCCGCGCGGGGCGACGCCCCCGAGCTCACCGAGTACAGACGGGAGGCGAGGGAACGGGAGCGGGGGCGCCGCGCGCCGCCCCCTGTTAGACATCCCAGCCAGCCCGCGACTGCGCCTGAGTATACGTTGGCTGAGAACGATGATGAGGTTAGGAGGGTCTTGATTATATAATCCAATCATCTATTCTGTGTGTACTGTATGTGGTATCATAACTCCCAAACAGATGAACCAATCTTGATCTGGTTTTTTTTTTTGTATGAAAGGTTACTTAATCGAGAGTTTTTTAGCTATGTTTAGTGAAAATTAAAGTGTTGAGGGTTTTTTTAAATTTTAATTTAAGATTATTATCGTGTTACATATAGCCCTATTACAGAACCGCGGCGGCGAGTGCGCAGTGATAGCAGCGCGCAGTGAAGGGGGCGGCGCGGTGGGCGCCGTCATAGTCCTCCGGGGGCGGCTGCTAGCGGCGCGTGTGGCGCGGCGCGCGGGCGGGCTGGGCGCGGGGGGGCGGCTGCCCGGCGCCCCGCCCGCGGTCACTGAACCCGAGGAGCGGGGGGAGGGGGAGCGGATCGCGACTATGAGTGTGGGGCGCTGCGCGGCCGGGGGCGCGCCGTTAGGGGATAGATTGCTTGTGTGTGGCGGGTGAGTTTTGCGATTGGTGTTGTGTTATATTATTGTGTGTGATTTCAAAAGTAAGAATTGGCGCATTGGTACATTCCACTCCTATGTTATTCATACAGACAAAAAGTAGTGGTATCTCTCTCACACTCTCTCTTACGAATTACTTCAAAGGGGCCATCTATAAATTACGCCACCCTAATTTCAATGACTTTTTGACCCCTCCCCCATCCTTGTCACAGCTGGTCACATTTGTGAGCCCAAGTGTG
This sequence comes from Thymelicus sylvestris, assembly GCA_911387775.1. NCBI lineage: Eukaryota > Metazoa > Arthropoda > Insecta > Lepidoptera > Hesperiidae > Thymelicus > Thymelicus sylvestris. The sequence goes on along the minus strand of OU426909.1, from coordinate 8,346,480 downwards.
ACATTATATTTTGAAATTACACGTAGAAATTATTAAATGAAAACAGCAATTCCGAAATAAGTTTTATTTCTATTTAAATGATTTGTCCAGCTAAGCGCTAGTATACCTAATATTTCTAGTTACGACCGCGCCCGCGTCCTCCGCTGTGCGGAAGCGTACGACGCCCTCCGCAACGAGTGGGCGCCCCTGCCGGACATGTCGCGGGCGCGCGCGCGCTTCCCGGCCGTGCGGCTGGGGGGCGCCGTGTATGTGCTCGGCGGGAGCGACGGGCTGACGGAGCTGGACTCCGTTGACGTCTATGAGGAGGTCAGTGTGGGTTAATGATTGGGAGTTTTTAGGGGTTGTTATGTTCTGTTTAGACGTATTAAGTAGTTAACTAAGTGAATAATTTTTAGTGCGCGTCCAAACGTAATACTTTACTAAATGTAAAGCTCTTTAGTTCATACAATTCTTCACAACCTACTTAATTACTTAAGCATTTTACTAAATTTTAAATAAAAAGTGCCTGTCGAAACGTGTTAAGTGATAAGCTCTGCCCACCTACTTAACAGAAAAAAAAAACTAAATTACTTGGTTACTTGCGTACAAAATTTTAACTACTAAATTGTCCGTTTTTACTTACATTTACTTGAAATTTAATTAAAATTTAAAATTAGTTAACTATGTCCATCCTTGAACTCAAGTTAAAGTATGTGGCACTGGGCGTAGCGACTGGCGCACTTTTTTTCTATGGAAATAGCCGACAAAAGTGATGACGACCCACCTGATGGTAAGAGGCTATCGAATAGAATAGAATAGAGTTTATTTCTTTAAGTTAACACTGCAGTACAAATAGGCAATATTCTTACACTATACTTATAAAAAATGTTGAATATGTAACTTGACGAAATGGGGTCACACTCGGCACTGACCGCAGCAAGCCACGATCGCTGGTTTTCAGGGCGACCCTTATACGTCCGTTTACACGTATTAATTTACTTAAAATTTAGTTATCTATTTAACTACTTAATACGTGTTGTACGGGCTGGCCGTAACTAATACGAGTTTAATAAATAAAAGATAAAATAAGAAATAAAAATACTGTATTAAAACTGAACTTAATATGAAATAATGAAAATAATTATTATGGAGTATGAAATATGAGTAGCGCGCGGTGCTCGTAATGACCGAAATCGTACTGACTGTAATTTTATACAAAACTAATGAAATTAATAAAATGATGATGTTGCAAATTGCAATGCGAATGAAAGTGCAATGTACGCGCTTGTTGCGAAGAGGTGGGTGTGCTTAGGCACTTACTTATTCCAATGAAAATTACTTAAAACTTGTAACAATATTTATTCGTGAAGACGCCATTACAGTTAAAATGTGAAGAAAATTCTTAATACAGAAAAGTCATCATTGACATTATGACGTCGATTTATGTTTCATTAGAAACAAACTGCCAGGAGCTCGAACTGGGAATCGTGATCATAGATTTTACTATCTTAGAACTAGACCTGTATGTTGTATCTATATTACGAGATGTTTCCAATGTTTCAAGTAAGTCGGCGTGATTACGCATAAAATGCATAAAATTACTAAACGATAAGGAAGTATTTTTATCTATTCGACCTTTATACTGCTCCCATTCACGATATGTTTTTGGATCTAACTTATGACTTACAATATAGATTAACAACGTATCCCAATTTGAGACAGGTTCACCTAATGACTCTAGTGCTCGCAAATTCTTAGTAACATTATCCATTAAATGTTTTAAAGTAAAAGATGATTCTTTTGTAACTGTTTCCATATTAAATATAGCAGAAACATGATTTTGTACGAGAAGACGCTTATTATCATACCTGTCGCACAAAAGTTCCCACGCGACAGCATAGTTCTTAGCAGAGAACTCGACTGATTGGATTACCACCGCAGCAGCCCCTTCCAGACACGCACGTAAATAATGGAATTTATTGATATCATCGATATCATTATTCGAATGAATGAGGCTCACAAAGCTATCTCTAAACTCAAGGTAATTGTCATATGATCCGCTGAATTTGGGTAAATTAATTGTAGGTAACTTAACGAGCTTATGGTTACCTACATGCGAAATCTTATCGTCATTTATAGACTTATCTACATTACCATTATATTTTAATAATAAGTTTTGAGCTTTAGCTAGTGACTTATAGTATAATGCCTCAAATTCTGAACGTTCGATATACTGTGGACTGGCGTCTTCCACAGAACATTCCAATAGTAACTGCACCTCATCATATTGGTCGTACAACGACTCCATCTTACCAACACGCAACTGTAATTCTGCGGCATCCTGATCACTCAAGGTTTCCGCACCAAGTGCATCAATGTACTTGGAAAATACAGTCAACCGGCCTTTAAAACTTGCTCGTTTTTTAATTAACTCCTTCTCTTTAGTGGCCATTGGGAAGACGAGGAAAGACAACCTGGAATGCATACACTATTGTAAAAAATGTAATTAAACAATAAACAAGTTAAGTAATCCTCACAATATTTCTTAGGAAATAATTGAATAATGCGTTAATTAAATAAGTGCTGAAATATTTAAATGAAATCTTTTACAACTTTAGTAATAAATTTTACACCTTATAAGTCTTACTTTTCACCCATTCAAGATTACAATAATAATTAGTACAATTGCTTTAAAAATAATGAATTGTCGTAAATAATTTGTCTATATTTCCTAATAATCCACTATAAAAAGTGATGCAATACTAAATACCTATTAAAGGTAAGTAATGTTATAGAAAATATGTCACGTTTACACTTCTAACATGTATTACAATTGACATAACATTACATGTTGAGCCTAAAATATATGAATTTTAAACTATTTATTTTATTGAACAAAATTAATAAAACAATAATTGTTTGAAGTTTTACTATTACGACTTATTACAATTTTACTACTAAGTACTAAACCTTTAAGCACTAAATATGAATACCTGAATGAGTGTTGGGTGCTTATTATAAGTAAAACCTATACCAGCTTGTTTCAACGCAAATCAAGTCGGCTTAGCTCTTGCACTCCACTCCTCTTCTTGATTTTAAATTCTCCAAAATCCGGTAATCCTTTATGATTGTATAAACATCCAGATCCGGCTCGAAGGACCATGTTGCGAAGAGGTGGGTGTGCTTAGGCACTTACTTATTCCAATGAAAATTACTTAAAACTTGTAACAATATTTATTCGTGAAGACGCCATTACAGTTAAAATGTGAAGAAAATTCTTAATACAGAAAAGTCATCATTGACATTATGACGTCGATTTATGTTTCATTAGAAACAAACTGCCAGGAGCTCGAACAGCGCTTGACCGTACATATTCCCGGGCGGGAAAGATGAGATGTAAACCGAACATTACGCCATACAGTATCTCCTCCTTGACAAGTGTTATTATACAATTAATGAATTCATGACGGATAAATTATAGCGCATTTTTATTATTATTATAAATTTTTTATTATTGTTTATTATTGACTATTATTATAATATAATTAAATTATTGATACTTTTAACATTAAGGGCTTGTTTCACAATCTCCAAGTAAAGTCCTGAATAAGCTATTCGCCGGTTAAAGTCACGTTAAAGTGTCATTTTACGTACACGAAATGTCAGCTTAACCAACGAATAGCTTACTTCGGACTTACTTGAAGATCGTGAAACAAGCCCTTAATATTATTCGTTATTGTTTAATTATTTTATTATTGACCTAAGCTATTATTGTACGCCCATATGTGGCAGGGATATAGCGGATAATTTACTTTGTAACATACCTGTGTACCTATATTCCACAATAAATTGATTTGAGTATCTCACTCTCGTTCGCAGTTCGCAGACGGCAGCGGCGCGTGGCGGGCGCGCGCGCGCCTCCCGTCCGCGCGCTCGTACGCGGCGGCGGCGGCGGACGAGGCGCGGGGGGCGCTGTTCGTGCTGGGCGGCTGGGCGGGGGGGCGCTGCCTGCGCGCGGCGCACCGGTACACGCCCGACAGCGACCGCTGGGGGGACGCGCCGCCGCTCACTATCGGTGAGTGTGGACAACATGCCTTAAACCTCGCCTTGTAAAGATGTTGGCAAACTATCTGTGCTGGATGTAGACATTGGCCATTTTTTTTGAAGTGAAAACTTCTTTAGTACGGGGGTGACTTGAAATTTTATGAAACGAAACTGTCCAGTGGAGACTGAGTTGAGTTGAGTGGAGTGGAGTAGTAAAACCTACAATTATCATCTTCCCGAAATTTTACATTCGTCTCATTATCTTGAAAGCAAAAATTTTGAAGGTTTCACTTCTCACGTGTGAATTGCACACATTTTAATTTTTTTCGAAATTTTTCGTATTCGCCACCTGATTGTCAGTGACCATGCGTTGCCAACCAAGAAAGAAGAAACGACTGTCTCAAGAGATGACGAATCGTTAAGCGGCTGACTCAGCAAGAGAGTGGTAGGCAGCTTTCACAGAAATATACCAGTAATAATATTAATGACTCAATAACAATATTGATAATATGATCCTCCTGTGAAGCCTTGATAGTTCAAGCATGCATGCATGTCGCTTCGCAATTGGAATTAATGGACACGGCCATCAAGTTGGTGTGTAAACAAAAAACGTAACATGTCTGTGTGCAGGGCGGTCGCAGAGCGCAGGAGTGGTGTGGGAGGGCGCGTTGTGGGCACTGGGGGGCACGGACGGTTGGAACTGTCTGGCCAGCACTGAGATGCTGCCCCTAGACGACCCGCAAGCGGTATGTAAAACGTGTAACACTTTGTTGCAGTGACAGTTTTAATCTAGTTTTCTTAGCCAGTGGCGTAGCTAGCCCTAAGGAGGGCCCCATATCCATATTTGTTGTAGGGCCCCTTCGATGTTAGCTGTCAAATATTAAAAGGAGTGCCAACAGTCGTAGGCCGCTGGTGAGCTTTTTTTTGGGAGTGTTAGTGGGGCCCCGATACGCTGGGGGCCCCGTATAATTGAAACGGCTGATACGGCGGTAGCTACATCCGTTCTTAGCTACGTTTAGTGTAAATAAAACTGGTTTTTTTTTAATTTTAATTTAAGACCATGCTGTGTTCACAATACCACCATGTTTCCAGGTATGGAAGGAAGGTCCGCCGCTCCCCACCGCGCGGCGCTCAGTGGGCGGCGCGGTGTGGCGCGGGCTGCTGGTCTCCGCGGGCGGGTCGGGGGGCGCGGCCAGCCTGCGCGCGGCCGACTGCCTGGCGCCCCGGGCGGCCGCGTGGCGCCCCCTCGCGCCGCTGCGGCGGCCGAGAGCGGCGCCCTCGCTCGCCGCGGTGGGGGATGTGTTGTTCGCGGCGGGAGGGTTCTCCGGGAAGGTTAGTGTTGTTTGACGAAAGAAAGTCTTTGTGATATTATTACTAGTGTATAGGACTGATACCGCGAATCAGATGTTTGCGCAATGAACTGTTGCCAATTGGCTACAGTTTTCAGCGGATTCAGTCGATTTTGAAAAGAGAACGGGGGCTCTGTTTTGAAAGGAAAATAAAACCTCCCGCCGCGACAATCATTTTGTTCGCGTTGTCTGTACAGTCAGTACTTTAGTACATTATACTTCAATGTTATAGAATATATTGTAATAAATATTAGCTAGCAGGGATGTTATAGATAGAGGCGTTATTAGCGATTTTCTGAAATCGACTCAAAATGCATTAACAACATAATCTCATATTAAACAGAAAGCTAAAATGAGAATAAAATTGCGACATATTCCAATTAATTCAGATCAGGCGTGAAATAACCGGATGAAGTATCGTGCAACGTCGCATAGTGTATTATTTATTATCTTTAATTATCTTTCTGTATGGTACAAACAAGATATATTTTCATGTCAGGAGTTCCTGTCGTGCGTGGAGTGTCTCGCGGAGCCCGAGGGCCAGTGGACCACGCTGTGGACGCCGCCCAGCCTGCGCGCCGCCCCCGCCGCCCCCGCGCCCCCCGCGCACCCCGCGCACCCCGCGCCGCCCCCACTCGACACCAGTGATCGGAACGTGAGTAACCCACAAGTATACTATAATGTGTCGAATTAATGTGAATACGTAAAATTTTAATAAAACATTAATAAATCTAATGGAGCAGCCATAGATATAATACTACTAGACTAGACAAGCGGGCCTTCTTTGCGTCACGCTATTAGAAAGAGAAAGAGACCAAGAAGACTCGCGTAACTCGTAAGTAAGACAAGGATAGGTTTACCTCCTGCCTTTCTTCGCAGCGAGCGTGACGGTTTCACTTACATATGCTCAGATACCTTGCCTAGTCTAGTAGTATTATGTCTATAGGAGCAACACTCTGAACACTCTTAGGGGCCGTTCAAGTATTACGTAAGCTTTATGGGGGGTGGGGGGGTCTTTGTTTTGCATATTTTGGATGACATGGGGGTAGGGGTGTCTAGATGATGATTATGTCATCGGTAGTTATTATAACATCATAATTATAATATAAAAAAATACATTTATAATTGAAAAATGTTTACGTTACCATGGGGGGAGGGGATAAGAGCTTTGCTTACTTTTGCTGACAAGGGGGATAAGGGGGGGGGGGGGGGTAAATAATTGTAATAAATCTGCTTTACGTAATATTTGAACGGCCCCTTATCGGAAGTAGAGTACAGTGCCGACAACTTATCTGTGAAGTGGCGAAAATTAGAACTAATGCCGCCATGTTAAAAAGTCATTCATAGTACAGTTCGGCCGCTGTATCTTGGCGCGTCTGAATATAGGCTTTGCGAACTTTAGCGCATGTAAGACAGAGATGGCAACACGAACATGCTAACGTATGACTGAGACACAATACATCGCGTATCGAGTATTTCGAATTATGTTACTGCGCAGCTTTCTGCGCGAAGTTCAGACGCGCCAAGATACAGCGGCCGTACTGTACTTTGTGGTCATTCATCAGTTGCTACCTCTCGAATTGCGTCCAATGATTGGTCAAATGCGTCCGACAGCGCCTTCCTTTAATTTAGATGTTGGTTTTACTGTAAATCAAAATTTGACAGATAACACAAATACTACTGAAAATAAAATAAATAAATCTGATTTTTAATATAATTTGACATGTATCCACTTTTATCCGACGCACTATTACTATGATGAAGTTTGCCGCATCAAATGGCGATAATGCTGTAATAACCATGGATTCTCTTACGCCACAACTCAAGAGTAGTCACTATAATCCGGTTTACATATTGTGTTAAGTAGATAACTAAATTTTAAGTAAATTAATACGTGTAAACAGACAATTTAGTACCTTTTTAGTTAAAATTTAGTTATCTACTTAACTACTTAATATGTGTAAACCAAACATAACGGTTACTTAAATCGCTTCTTAGTACAGTATTTGTATGTAGATTCTGTATTAACAGGCAATTTAAGTAACCGTCAGTGACTCTGAGTTGGGGCGTTATGGTGGTCACTCACGATCATTCCATCGCGTCATTTTTGGAGCCACGCCAAATGATATATGTCAAAATGGCGCGATTGGACATACAAATTTTTTATATCACGCCATCAGTTTTTCACATTCACGATCAAATTTTGGCTGTATATCACGCCATTTGACACGATGGACTGACCGTGAGTGGCCACCCTTAGTAAAGTAATGAATATAAGTAAATAACCAATTTTTATTTTTATTTTCAGAAGACGCAAGAAAACGGCACGTTAGAGTAAAAAAAAGCTTAGAGGGAGGGGGTTGGAAGGTTCCAACTACTATCATTCCACATTCACCAACCCCCCGCCTGCTTAAAATAGTTATAACGTTTAGTGAAATGAGCAATCCGTATTTACGAATTGATAAGTGATGAATTGTACCTACCTCAAAATTATTAGCGGTCGTGAGACCTGATGCCTTTCCACTCGTCTGCTGTGAATACACTGGGTAGTGGGTTTGATTCTCAATTTTAGGTGAAAGGTCATTGTGACAGTAATATTTGGAGCTGTGAAATTTATTTTTATTAGATGAGATAAAATTAAATTTTATCTTTGTACTCGCATTGTCTTTGTACAATATCACGAGAAATTGACTGGATAAATAATAACTGAGATATACCTGATATAATCTATACAATTTGCTTATTATCTGCAATGTACATAAATGAATTTTTTTAAATGAAATAAATGATATTTTTCTTTCTATCATAATCAGTGGTCTTAAAGAATCATCTAAATTAGGTTTGTTTTTCTCTTACAAAATATACTATCTGTTAATTTTTTTTACTCGTTTGCCTATTTACACAAAAAAGTGATACAATGAAGTGGTTATAAATAGTTACTTGTTTTTCAACAAGGTGGCGTTGTAAAACTATTTATCTGAATCTATCCAGTGTATTTACATAAGAGACAAGTGCTTTACACGCATTTTTAAATTTAAAATTTTTATATTGTCTAATATTTATATATTGGCCGGCGGCTTTCCTGGGAGGCTGTGTCGTCAGCCGTGGTGTTGTGTTGAAGCTATATTTGTTAGACTTTCGCCGCTAGATGGCTCTGAGGTAGCAAGATGCGATTTTTATCCGCAATTCGTCGCAAATCCGCAGTATTAGAAGTTTTTAATGTGACCAGTGTTTACCTAGAGGTTGAAATTCTATTATAATTTATTGTTGAAAGAGGACTTTCGTTTTGCATTTTGCAGACGTTTTTATTCTTAGTCTATACAATCGTTAATACTTTTTTAAAAAGGCAAACATTCAAAGCGCATTTATTTATCTCTGTGTATTTATTTAATTTTACTGAAGGAGTAACTTGCATAATATTTAATTATGTAGTATGTATCTAACAAATTAATGAAATGTACTGTAATATGAAATAAATTTCTTGGAAATGAATATTTGTAACTTGTGCATTTCATAATAATGCATTTATTTTTTATACATATTATTATGTCGTTATTCATTGATTCGATGCGATCGTTCGCCGAAAAAACAAACTCAAATGATTTATTTTTGCAATGAAATTATTGTGAAAAAAAGTTATGAAAATCTTGATTTTATTTATTTTAAATGTTTTATGGACATTAAAAATTGACTTGCCGTCGTGTCCGCATTAAACTACGGATATACGTGGATACGGATAAAAATCGCAGTAATTGGCGTATTGTTGTAAAAATCAGAATTTTGATACATGTTGTTCATCTGCGGCTTGCGAGTTAACACATCTCCAGAACTACTGTCTTTTGACTTTTATATACATTTTATTGTAAGATCGCTCTGCGCTCGCTGTTATATTATAATCACGGGCTCCTTGCATAGGTAATGTTTGGCTAACGTTCACTTTTAAACTTTAAGTTTAATTAAATCCCTGTTTTTTTTAGTCCGTTCGGTCAAACAGTGTTATAACTCAAAAGGTCAAACAATTAGAAAAATCAAAAAGAACGCAATACGAAGTCAAAATTAGAAAATTAAATTGTATTATATGTAATGAATTCGACCATTGCGTTTATTGTTGTGACACTATTTGAGCGGACGGACGTTTCATATAGGGCAACTTATGGGTTTGACGCAGAATGGCCAATTCGCGAAATTCTTTCTATTTCTTATTTCTTTCTTGACTGGCTACGAATCAGTGATGCCTTTGGTGTTGCTGATGTCCATGGGCGACGCTAGCCACTTACCATCAGGTGGATCGTCAGCTCGTTTGCCGGCTATTTTCATAAAAAAAGGTGCCGCTAAATGAACACTTCTCATATAAGCATGTCGTATAAAGGGCAACTCGCAAAATAAGCACATTTAATGATTGCTGCAAGAAATGTGCACATTTTTACAAAAAAAATATAATAAACAGGGTTTTTTAAGTGTTGTCTAATTGTTGTCTTTTTACTCAAAAATGAAAATAAAAATTAATAATATACATGCTCATTCACTATCTGCTTATTTTGCGAAAGGCTCATTTTGCGAAGTGCTCATTTTGTGGTGAGCAAAAGACACTGTTATTATCAATGTTACTACCTACGTAAGGTATGATATAACTTTGCTAATAACATAATATACAATATATTGTATATTAAACATTACAGAAGGTTTTTCAATCATGCCATGTATACCTATCTCTGTTTCTTTGTGTACATTCTGCGTCTAACCCTTACTAATGAGGGTTTCTTTCTTTCTTTCTTTCTTTCAAAACACACCGTCCTATTCGCAATACATCGAGCACACTTGCCCCGTATGAAAGACCTTAGTTAATGATAAAAGACATTAAATTAGTGTAAGTGTGAAGCGGGCCTGCACTCGCTTCCCAAGTATTAATTATCCTTGTTTATGTTACTTTCAATAAATTGTATTTTAACTTTTCTTGCGTTTTATTTAATGGCGATACAGGGGTGTTTACAAATATTTGTTGGACAAAATAGTGGGAGCACGAGAAAAGATCCATGTTTATCAGATTTAACGTTAATATGATTCAATTAATAAAACGAATTCGAAATCGAAGTTAAGTCACTATTTTAAACATCAAAAAACAAGGTTTTTTTTATATTTGGTTTTGTGTTTTTTTCATTGGCAAAAATCGGCAATATTGGAACTGTCAATCAACTGCAGTGAATAATCGAAGTGAAGGTGGTATCGAGGTGGTCTCGAGGTGGCATCAATGAAAAATAAGAGTGATCTGTAAAAATATTCTATTACTTTACACATAATAACAGTCTTATATTTTAGAATAGCACACATTTCATTTTTGTATATTTTTTCTATACAAAATTAATTTAAATGTCACCTAAACCACGATTTATAAAATGAATTAATGACATAACATCTTGATCGACACGATTATTAGAGCTGTTTAAGCGCTACAGTGCTATATACGTAAACATACAAACATAAAAAAGCAAAGCAAAGCAACAACCCATAATTGTCCCACTGCTGGGCTCGGGGTCTCCTCTCAGAATGTGAGGGTTAAGCCATAGTCTACCACGCTGGCCAAGTGCGGATTGGTAGACTTCACACACCTTCGAGAACTTTTTATAGATAACTCTCCGGTGTGCAGGTTTCCTCACGATGTTTTCCTTCACCGAAGCAAGTGATAATTAACATGTAATACGCACATAATATTTGAAAATTAGAGGTGCGTGCCAGGATTTGAACTCGGGCCCCTTCGTTCGGGAGACCAACGTTCTACCGCTAGGCTATCACTGCTATAACATACAAACATAGATAGCTATAATCCTACCAGGTTGGCCCCTTGCAAGGTGCAATATGCATCAAGCATATGTGCAGATAGAAGCTAAAATTCTTATCGAGTGTGATTCTTTACACTTTAAAGGATCCCTTAAACATACCCTTAACATCTGATTTGCCACCCTGGACTAGTAATCTATTCCAGTTACTAGCTCCAACCATTAATGGCCATTCGAGCTCATTCTCCTCTTGTAGGCCTAGAGCATACTCCACCATGCTGCAGTACGGATTGGTGGAGGAAACCAGAAACAACACTATCTTTCAATATCACTGAACCGATCATTCACCATGAACACGGCGTTACGACCAGTGACGGATTAAGACTACTTGGTGCCCTAAGCAACCCACGCCTGTGGGCCCCCCTATCCGTATGTCAACGTGGTTTTTTTTTTGTGCTTCTTCTGGTGTTAATCCGTCACTGGTTACGACTATGCCCGCTGCGCACCACGTCTGTTGGACCATAGTGAAGATCTTGTCTATAACGTCCTCTGACTGGTTTGCTCTTTGGACCATTGGAAGTAGGTGAGCGGCCTATCTGATATAACCCCCCCCCCCCCTCCCCCCATAAGAACAGAACACTATCAGTTTTCACACTGAATCTATCATCAAGCACATGAACACTATCCGTCAATATCACTGAACCGATCATCCACCATGAACCGCGTCTCCTGTCAGGAGCTATGGTCGGCAGCAGCTAGCGCCTCTCTATTCTCGTAGGCCCAGAAGCCATGCAGCTCCAGCAGGATGGAGACGGCGGTGTGGCCGTGCCCGCTGCGGACCAGGTCTCGGAGCGTGATGCGCGCGGGGTGGGCGGGGCGGACCATGTCGAAGATCTCGTCTTTCACGTCTTCGAAGTTGACGGGCTCCGCGCCGTGAGCTATCATCTGTTCTTGGATTGCCTGTGGAAGGTTTACAGGTTTAGCAATGAAATATCCATATCCATACTCAATACTAATATTATAAATGTGAAAGTGTGTTTGTTTCTTTGTCCGTCTTTCACGTCCCAACGAAGCTGCTATATGGTATGGTTTTTGTGTGTGGAGATAGTGAGGAGGGTGGAGAGTAACGTAGGCTATTTTTTACCGCGGTAAAACATCCCCAGGCCATGGGAAGATCGATATTATTTTAGTTTCTAGATATTTAGTTCCGGACGTTGTTAATAGATGGCGTTAGTAAAATTCATTTGCAAGTTCTGAATCACGCTATCAAATGATAGGTACATGTAAATTACTTAAGTCATAGGCAACTAAATCTAACTAAATAAAAGTCAGTAGGATTTGTAAAAAATTTATCTCTACCGCGGGCGAAGCTGCGGGCAAAATCTAGTCTAATATATAAAGTATCTGAAAAACTTAATGGTAAGTGGTCACGGTCAGGCGACGCCTGTGGGCATCCGTAACAATTTAGTCATCACCGAAGCACTACCGGCTAAGAAAGAAAAGAAAAGAGAATAAAGAAAGCGAGAATTCTCTCTCAAATCTCGATCCAAAGAGGATGGTAGCGCTAGGCATGCGCTTCAAGGATAGATAATTTGAGGGTAAATTAAATCATGATAATTATAGTGAAAGACATTTTTCTTCTCTGAAAAATCAAGAATTGTTTACAGACTTCACTGTGACAAATTGCTGTATTTATGTGCTGTGGTCGAAACGGTGGGTTACCAAGGTGGTACACAAAGGCATAGTAAACCCAAAAGGAATTGGAACCACCATCCATTATTACTGGCTCTGACACTGCACTGAAAGACATATAGGTATAATACACATATACGTATATATAAATCAATTGCTGTTTGTTTGTCTCGCTAAAACTAGAGAATGGCTGGACCGATTTGGCTAATTCTGATCTTGAAATATTTGTGGAACTTCAGGAAAGATTTAAACGGTGAGAAACATAAATGATAAGTAACGGAAATACGACAAAATGACAACTTAATTTTCCAACACAAAATGTTAAAACATTTGATGTCTTTTGTCTTTTCAGAAATATTCAGTGAGAGATTGATAGGTGGTACAAAGTTTGCCGGGTCAGCTAGTCACCAATATAATAATGCAGCAGATGGCACTGCAAGCTAAAGTCCTACCCTTATCCCAAAAAAGCAAAAAAATCCTCACCTTAAAAAAGTAATTGAGTGTAAAAGCATCCAAGTACCCCTGCGAGTTGATATCTAACACCCTGAACAGATACGCCAGCGCTGCGGGCTGCCGTCTGTTCTCGAGCGCCAGCACCAGGTCTAAGTACGTCTTGTAGTCCATCTCGCCGTCGTAGGTCAGGCATTGTTGGAAGACGCGTTGGAGGAACGCGCGGGTTAGAGTGCCCGAGCCGTAGCTGGGGGAGAAACAACATTTTTATAAAAAGTTTAAGGTAAACGCTTTATATGCTTTATATATAGGTAGTAAAGCTGAAAATCATTTGTTTGTTAAATACGAATCTCTGGATCTGCCAGTCGGATTTGAGTAAATATTTTGTGTATGATTGCCACATCCTTGAGTAAGCATATAAGCTACATTATTATAATTCGGAACAAAAAAGGAGTTGTAGGAGTTGCTTCAAGGGTACGGGTATTAAGTTTCCCTGTGTCGCGGGTGGCATGGACAACACAAATAAAACTAGACATCACAATAACACCCATGACCCGAGTACAAATATTTATCTGTCACATAAATATCTGCCCTGGCCGGGAATTGAACCCGCCACCCCTCGCTTCCCAGGCAGGCTATCAACTAGGCTACAGTGTACATGTAGCGGGACTCACCCAGCCAGCTCACTGATGCTAAGCATCCCGTTATGATCCCGGTCCAGGTTGAGGTACTGTCCGTACACTCGCAGCGCGGACGCGGCGCTGAACCAGTTCTGCTCTTGCAGCTCCATCGGCAGGTCTTCCTCACGGAGCTGATGGATACATATTAAACATTGTGTTAGAAAGTTCACTTTTCACTAAAATCTAATATATAAAATTCTCGTGTCACGCTTTTTGAACTTGAACTCCTCCGAAACGGCTCGACTAATTTTCGTGAATCTTTGCGTGCATATCGGCTAGGGCGGAGAATCGGACAAAATCTATTTTTCATCCCCCTAAATGTTAAGGGTGGTCCACCCCTAAATTTTTATTTTTTTAATTACTATTAACTTTTGACAGAACGAAATCTGTGCGCGCAGCTAGTCTAATATATAAAAATATCGTGTTTGTGGTCGCACTCCGAAACGGCTCGACCGAATGTTATGATTTTTTTTAAATATTTGGTAGATATGAGAATATTCACAAAAAAATCAGATAATTTTGATAATTTATGTGGCAAAACAACGTTTGCCAGGTCAGCTAGTATTTTTATAGAAGGCAAAGACGTAAGACTTACAATTGCTTAAAAATAAAGCGCTTGCAGGACATCTGGTTAAGTTATAAAACTGTTGGAAAACTAAAAAGGATGGTTAATATCATTTATTTAAAAAGCAAACCACCTTTCAGTATCATTGTAATATAAAATGCCCTCTCGACCTGTCTACAATACATATAATTAGCAGAATATAACGTACCTCCAGCAAATCATCCAGGAAGGAACAGGACAACACGTCCCGGATCCTGACACGTCCTATCCTCATGGGATCCAGGAAGAACAGGAACTTCCTGGCTGCGGTGCACACGTAGAACGAGCTGAAGGAAGAGTCCAGGCCGTCCAGCGCTGCGAGAGAGGGCACCAGCTCTGCTATGTAGCTTTCCAGGTCCTGCGAGGATGTTAAGATAACTATAGGAGTTACTTTACGGCATTTCTTCTCCTTTGACAAAGTACCGTCCGAAATGCTGGTAGATTTTATAAAATTACGTGCTTAAGTGTATTAGTGACATCTATGTACATGAATAAATGATTTTGAATAGTGTTTTATAAATTTTAAAAACCCCCGACAGTGTTATTTACACTAAACAACTAACCAGTGCTGGATTTAGGCCTAGGCCCGTGAGGCCCGGGCCTAGGGGCGCCATGATTTTGGGGGCGGCAAAATTTTCAGAAACCTAAAAACTTAAGAGCGGTAAAATATGAGAATTATTTGTACCTAAAATATTTTTGTGAATTATTTTCGCATCAAATTTAAAATATTTTTTTTGTTGAGTTTACCTTTTAATTTTTCGGTGCAATATGGATTCTTTTTAATCTATATTACTTTGAAAACATTAATTTTCAGAGTTTATTTTCATAGCGGACAGTTATAAAATATTTGCTATTTCTCAATAGCCTTTATGAATAATTTTTTGTTGATTTTGTTGTTTATGGCGGGTTTTCTCCTTCCCCTCCCGTGACCTCGGGGAAAATCTGACATTTCACATTTTCAGAATGGCGGCCAACTTGAGATTGTCAACTTTTTTGTTTATGACTTTTTGTCCAATATTTTTGGGGGTTTTCGTAAAGTTTGGGAGGAGAATTACGAAAAATTTGAAAAAATTGAAAAACAAGATGGCCGCTGAGATATTTGAGTTTGATTTTTTCGATGTTAGAGGTGACTGCGGGGTAGCATCGGGGTGGTTTTTCAATGTTTTTTTTTGTGTTCGCTTGATGAAGATGGCGGATCCTGTGGTGGCCATTTTGAAAAATATACGAAAATGTCATTTTTTGTGTACATTTTTCTTTAGGTTGGCAACATTTGAGCAGATCCCTTGTTTCGGGTGGTTGTGGGAATCGAGGCAAAGTGTTGCCAGGTTGAGTTTTTTTTTCGTTCATACATTGTTTTGGACTTTTTATTCAAAAATATGAAAAATAGAAAGAGCTATAATTTAAATCAAAAAGCCCCACGGGCAAATGAGCCGTGGTCATCGTAATAATATTTGACCATTTTCGTCGATGTCAACTGGCAACACTGGCTGCTGGACTGTTTTTTTTTTGTTTTACGAAAAGTCAAATTCGTCTGCGAGAAGGAGTGGTGGGGGGTGGTACGACTTACGACGTATGGGTGATATTTTTAGTTTGTCTCCGTGTGTATGGGAAAAAATCGGCCTTTCGAAAATCCAAGTTGGTGGCCGAGTGACTTTTTTTATTATGCACCTACCCAAGATTAGTGTCATTTTCGGCTAATTCTTTTTCACTCACAGATATTTTGAATTCTATTCAAAAATATAAAAAGTAGGAGAAACATTTTTAACCAAAAAAATTCACCATAAATTTTTCATGGTTGTCGTATGACATTTGACCATTTTCATCTCAATTAACTGGCATTTATAAACGATAATTCTATGTTAACTAATAAAACGTATTTAAGTTAATATTTGATACATAATAATTTAGGTTTTTAAAAATTGCATATTTTAATTTCGATAATCACGTCCTTACACAGAGCAAAAAGGGCGCCATATCTCAAGGGGCCTAGGGCGACATAAAACTTAAATCCGCCACTGCAACTAACTAGCTAAGAACCATAGAGATCATGTCAGCTTTCAAACAAACAAAACCGCATCATAATCGGTCCACTCGTTTAGGAGCCACAGACAAGCATACAGATACACAAACACGTGAAACTTATAACGCCCATAGTTTTGTGTCGGAGGTTAAAAAGCATTTAGAAAAGAACGGTGAAGTCCGTTTTTGAATTTTATTTACAAAAAAGCGTACAGACGTACAAAGTGAAACTTCTTAACAAAATAATATTTTATTTTTTCGTATCGAACTGTTTTAACCGACTTCAGAAAAGGAGGAGGTATTAAATTCGACTGTATTTTGACGTGATAACGTCTATTAAAACGATGAGCCGGGCGCATCTTTGAAAAAATGTAGCGTTCCGCGAGCGAGAGAGCGGCAAAAGCGAGAGAGAGGCACTATCGGCTACGATCGGCGTATCGTAGCGTAGCGGCGTAGCGTATTCGTAGCGGCGAGCCGTAGACGATCGTAGTTGAGTGGAGCGGTCATGACGTTGTCAGTTGTCACGTTTAGGCCAGATCCTCACTATAATGCCGTTCACAGTCCGTTCTCGGTTCAATCTTGGTTTGATAAAATATTATGCAGTATAAAATATATGTGTGCATTCATACTACCCGTGACAGTCAAGTTTCGCTCCAATTGTATAATTTGTATGTGATACGACTTTACCAGACCGAGAACGGACTGTGAGCGGCATTATAGTGAGGATCTGGCCTTAACTACCGTCCGTAAACCGACTTTACAGAAAAGCATTTTTTTTTTGTTACCTCAGAACTTTCGACTGGGTGAACCGATTCTGATGATTCTTTTTTTAATCAAAAGCTGGTGCTCGTCATGAGGTCCAACTTGAATTTGAGCGACATCTGACGAGCAATTTTTGAGTTATCCCTAATTTTGAAGTCTGTTATTTTTTGTCAAGAATTATATTTTATCTAGTTCAATTTTGTTGCTATAGTCACTGGCTCAAGCCCGAAAACACCTGGAAGAGCCTCACCATTACCACTATTCAACATTTTAATGAATCTATACTAATATTATAAAGAGGAAAGATTTGTTTGTTTGCACTGAATAGGCTCCGAAACTACTGAACCGATTTAAAAAAATCTTTCACTGCTGGGAAGCTACACTATCCCCGGGTGACATAGGCTATACTATAATATACTAGCTTTTGCCCGCAGCTTCGCCCGCGGCAGCGATCGATTTTTTACAAATCCTACTTACTTTTACATAGTTAGATGTATAATTTGATAGCGTGATTAAGAACTTTCAAATGAATTTTACTAACGCCATCTATTAACAACATCCGGAACTAAATATCTAGGAACTAACAAAATATCGATCTTCCCATGGGGATGTTTTACCGCGGTAAAAAGTAGCCTACGGTACTCTCCACCCTCCTCACTATCTCCACACACAAAAACCATACCATATAACAGCTTCGATGCGACGTGAAAGACGGACAAACAAACAAACAAACACACTTTCACATTTATAATATTAGTATGGACTAGTATGGATTTAAGAAAAAAATAGAGATCCTTAATAAAACTCCAATATGTAACCCAAGCAAAAATAAGAAAACCGAAGCAAAGCGAGGGCGGTTACTCGTCAAGAAATAATTTTACAACGGCAAACAATTAGAGACCGACCGAAGGTTCGGTTTCGGTTTCGGTTTCGGCCAGTTTCGGCCAAAAAATCTAGTTTCGGTTTCGGTTTCGGAAAAATTTGGCCGAAACTTTCGGCCAAACCGAAACTCTGTGTTCGTGAATTTTCGTGTGTCGTTCGGTTTTAAGTTCGTGGCTAACCCGTGGGCGCTGACTTTTCAAGTGAAGTCATTGATTTAACATGTTTATAATATTTGTTCATTAATCTGAAGAGCGTCTGACAGGGTGCTTTGGCGCTTGATCTTAGCCGTTTTTTGCTCGATATTAATAACGGCAACAGGTAGAAAAATGGTCATAATATAGTGTCTAATGCTGTATAGATAATGATACGGAACTCATATCCAAGCATGGTAATGAAACTGTTACTGGAAGATATTTAACCTGGCTATTCTCAGGAACGACATAACAGATTTACCTGCGGTTTTCACTCCCTTATAACTTACAATACATACGTATTGTAGTGAGCTTTGGTTAACATTTAGTGGTTGGTTTATTTCAAATGGTTTACAAATTAATAAATTACGTTATGTCAATTTCGCCCATACCTACTTACATTTATTGAGTGAGGACTTACCGAAAGGTTTACGGAAGCAAAGCGAGGGCATTCACTAGTAGTATTTTCGAAGTCTAAATCCCAAATCATCCATTACTATGAAACGGTAACTGATTGATATGTCTGCACATGGAAGATATTTGAGATAATCTATCACGAGCGGTATTTGTCAACGCAAAAGAGACCATAGCAATTATTTTTAGAATTTTCGTCTGTTTGTATACAGTATGTGCGTTTGTTCAGGGTAATTTCAAAATCGGCTAAATCGATTTGCATGCGATTTTCACTGACATATTTTAGTAAAATGGGGCTAAGATTTAAATGATCTATTTAAATGATCTTAAATTAAAATTTAAAAAACCCCCGACAGTTTGATATACACTAAACATAGCTAAGAACACACTCGATTAATTCATCTTCATGCAAAAAAAACTAGATCAAAATCGGTTCCTCCGTTTGGGAGCTACGATGCCACAGATAGACACGTCAAACTTATAACACCCCTCTTTCTTTGTCAGGGTTAAAAACAGCGTTCATCCATAGGTACCCACATTGTTTCGAATTTTGTCGTTTACTTTAAGATAAGTTTACCGAACTGAAGGCAGTTAATACACATAAAAATGTACAAATAAAAATGTGTAAAAAAACACGCTAGATTTCAGTACCTATACAGGATGTCCCGTAAGTAGTGGGTCAACGTTAGAGGACAGATAGCTTGAGGGTTGACCTACCTAATGTCAAAAAATGGCCTTTTATATTTTACAATTTAAAAAATTCGGCTCCTTTAACCTACTTTTTTCTGTTGAGTCCACAAATGAGCAGCTCATAAAAATACCCTAATGGTGTAGCCAAACGAGCGTATTTTTTGAGCTGTGCGTCGCGTAAAATAGCGTAAATCGTAAAATCGCGTAAAATACAAATTTCAAAGAATTGAATTAGAACTTTTGTATGAAACCAGCTCATATCACGTAACTCACAGCACCAAAAATACGCTCGTTTGGCCGCACCCTAAGTTTCGGTTTCGGTTTCGGTTTCGGCCGAAACTGGACCTAAGGCCGAAGGTTCGGTTTCGGTTTCGGTTTCGGCTGAAAAACCAGTTTCGGTCGGACTCTACAAACAATATACATACATGTTCAGTAAGATATCCCTGTCCAGTGACGTCATACAGCGACAGGCCGATCCTGGTCTGCTGCAGCCACACGCGCCGCATCACGTAGTTGAAGAGCGACACCCCCCGCACCCTGCCCACCCCGCCTTCGGCCGCCTGCAGGCGACCAAACACTTCCGCAGTTAGGTAATGTCTGGAACATGTGGTGGTAAATTATTGTTAGAGCAACGGTTTTTGTGTCTTAATTAGCTGCCCGGACAGACTTCGTTCTGTCAAAAGTTTTTTTCGGAGGAGGAGGTATTCAATTTGAGTGTATTTTTTTGTTTGTTACCTCAGAACTTTCGATGGGTCCTCAGAAATTTTGATGATTTTTTCTTTATTCGAAAACTGGTGCTTGTCATATTATGGTCCCACTTAAAGAGCTAGATCTGACGAGTAGTTTTTGAGTTATTTTGAAGTTGTATTTTTTTCGTGGTAAAATTCAGATTATATAGAACCTAGTCTCGGTGATAAGTATGAATAAAATAGATGCATAATAAAGACAGAAACGTTTTTAAAATTACTTACCTATATTTAGGCCCCGCACTGTCCCTTAGCTTACGAAACTGCATATAATCTATAGTTAGCTCATCATTGTTGGCCATGCTGTAACTGCCATTAGATTTCTCTAACAAACTCCATAAATGCTTCAACTCATTATTATCCAAGAGTTCTTTACTCTTCTTCTGGAGAAACTGAGCTCTAGTTTCTTCTCTCAACTTCTGTGCTAGAACTTCATCGGGACGAGGTAACTTGAAGTAGAATTTTGGTACTTTTTTGTACGATTCCTGTTCTCCCTCTAATCTTGGTTTGTACAGTTGCTTGAATGTGTCTATCTCTGTTTTTTCACTCTCTTCTTTTGTTGTGCTTGTGTTTGTTTCTGAAAAAAAAAAAACAACAATTCATTTCTGGAACACAAAATCATTAATAACACCTTTTATGCCTTTGGTGTTGCTGATGTCTATGGGCGAGGATAGCCACTTACCATCAGGTGAATCGTCAGCTCGTTTGCCGGCTGTTTCAGTAAAGAAAAACTTATTTATTGGATGTGGGGCAGTATTTAAAAGCAGGGGCGTAGCTACCGCCGTATCAGCCGTATCAATTATACGGGGCCCCCATTAACACTCCCAAAAAAAAGCTCGCCAGCGGCCTATGTGACCGCTACAGTTGGCACTTCTTTAATATTTGACTGATGTTGAGGGGCCCCGCAACAAATATTGATATGGGCCTCCCTAGGGCTAGCTGCCCCACTGTTTAAAAGACCAGGGTGAAATGAAAGGTGTTATTTAAGAGACTAATACAGTGACAGAGGAGACAATACTTTTGAGTTTTTGATAAAGAACTAATGTTTGGTTTTTAAAATGTTGTCAAAGATATCGGTCGCAGTGATTGTAGTATGAATGTATGTAGAAGGGAAAGGGAAAATATAAATATATTGCAAGAAATAACGAATCTTTTAATTAAAACCTCATCTGACCACTGATCGCGGCATAAGTTTAAGTAGCAGAGATCTTAAAGAACATTATCCTTGCCCGTGTATGTGTTAGGTAATTATGAGAAAGCCGTAAAATATACTGAAGCCGTTGGTAATGGCTTGGAGCACAAACGTTTACATCACCCCTGCATCATGCATGGGTCACCATGGGTTACTAAAGTCCTATATCAACTTCAGTACAACTTGCTTCAACGATATGAAACGAGGCCAAAGTATAGAAACGTAAAGAAAGTCTAACCATCTAGTTTTTTTATGTACTTTCTAAGACGATTTTTCAAATCGTCGTTAATCTTCTTCTGCTTAGTATTTATGGTCACTGCTTCATCTTGTGTAGTATTGTTACTTGCATCTGCTGTATTTGTTTCTGAACTCGTTTTAGACATTATAAATTAGTTTAAATAATCCTTTTAAATACACAAAATTCAAAACAACACACGAAACTTTTGTAATTTGTTGATGTTGGCTAACTGACATCTAATCTGACTTATCTGACTGACAGCTGACTTAATTGACGTTAAGTATTTATGACATTGACAGAATTGTACAGTACCACAGAGTGCTATATTAAATAAAGATTATACAGATGTAATTCAGAAGCCGCCCTTCTTTTTAGTTAATATAATTATGACATCTCGTATTATTTTCTACACAACATAGCCAACATAGGTAGGTACTTTACCACACAACACTATCGCGTTTATGCTGGGAACGAATTATTGTGTGCCGCACGCCGCAAACACAAGAGCCGAGCGGGAATGCCGACGGCGTAGTCATAGATTAGACACTATGGCTGCGTTCCAGTAGACGCTCACATCGCTCACAACGATCAAAACGCGTTCCACATGGCGACCACGGTCGTAATGGTCGGGGTGAAAACGTCATTGATGACGTCATTAATTTCGCTCACGGCAGTTCACGGCACGCTCAAAACAACCCACCTCACGGGGTGGGTCGAAGTGCCCGTTCCACTTGGGTGTATGATTGTAACACTCACAAGCTAGTGGAACAGGAAAAACCGCGGTCGTGAGCGTGATCGTTGTGATCGTCAAGTGGAACGTAGGGTATATCGACGCCCCCGAGGAACAAAGTCGATATCGATGGTTACCACTGTTTTAATGTTTTTTTTTCATTTTTGGCATCTACGAGTCAATATACATCTGCTAAATATTATTTAGATTTTTATATTTGAATTTCATAAAATTAGAGCCACTTTTATTTTTATTCTTCGGAAGTCATGTACAAATTGTAGCCCATAATAAAGTCGTAGTCATATATTACTGAACAATTCCATATAATAACAGTATTATCGTTTTTTGTTGATAATTAAAAAGATAATTATATATTCTTTTATTTTTTTATACAATGTAATTCCGGAAAAAGTAACACACGTTTTGATGTAATTCCAATAATTATTCTGCCTAGGATAAAACAAAACTCGTTTTTTGCTTCTCCTGTAAAATTAACTTTTCTCTGTTACCACTTTGTTCCCCGGGGGCGTCGATATAGGTATACTTACCCGGGCGTAGTGTGTAGGAGTCATGCAGGTTGCCTCACGACGTTTCCGTTCATAAAACTATCACATTATAAAAATATAGGAAATAGAAATAATTAGGTACTTTTCCGTTGAATAAAGACAGATTTAAAAATATTCATTTTTTCTATCAAAAAGACTTCAACGAGTTTGTTAACTTAGCGTTGTTGTCACAAAATATTATAGTTATCCTAGTTATCCTACTAATATTTTAAGCAGTAGGTATAGCCTATCGGTTAGAACGTTTTTCTCCCGAACGCAGGGGCCCAAGTTCGAATCCTGGCACGCACCCATTGAGGTAATACATAGAGAAGCTATCTCAAACAAAATGTGTGTTCCACCGCCGGCTTGCCCTCCGTTCTCTTTTCAAACTAGAAGCCTCGTTTGCACACTTGCCATAGAGTAACTTTGTATATGACACTTGTCGAACCAAGACAAGCAGTCACCGACTCCAAATCTTTACAAGCTCTTACTCCAACTTTATTTAACGTGCAAAAGCGTTTAAACGATTTCAAACGTAATTACCATTGATTCGTGTCAAAAAATCCAACACTTTAAATTGGTCACAAGCGTCGCGTCGGCAAGCTTATTTAGTCCATTAACACGCTAGTGGCTAGCCAAGTTCAAACGCTCCTTATGATTTTTTCATTCAAAATGGCGGGAACATTGCTCAATAATTTAATTAAATTCGTTTTAGTTGATTTAAGTTAAGATTTTGTTTTCTTACTGATGATAAAGTGATAACATTATCTTTTTTGTTTTTTGTCGTGCAATTGTGACACATTCTTATTACGCACGACGGCATTTTTTCAGTTTTTTCGTAAACAATTTTGACATGCGGCCGCAATGAGCGCAGCCGAGTGACAGCTGAGTGCCAGAATGAAATGCAGCCGGTCGGCTGCAATGCACACCCCCGAACCCGATGTTCGCGGTGTCCCTTCTATACGCTAGTAATACTAATACTATGCACGCACCTGTTATTTTCAAATACATATGTGCATACTATCTATTCTCCGCGGCTTCGCCGGATATTTCAATTAAAAAGAAAACTGATATATAAGATGTCATACTTACGTGATATTTTTATAAAACAGGTTTAATGTCCAGTATAATATGTATATCTAACAAGGATAAATAATACGGGTCCGCAACGAATATATTTTTCTTAGGATCTAATTAACATCATTAGACAATCGACTATTAATTAATTTCACCTAATAGTCAATTAGGAATAACTGTATTAATATGACCTAGCGTTTTAATCCTACAAGTCCTACAACTGGATTAAATATTCCGTGAATGGTATGAGGTGACGCTTATCTGAATTACTCAAGTCGTGTGATGTCTTAAAGCGTGTTATAATAAATTATTATATTTACCATCATAGACTTAAATATATATACATATAGGTTTATGTTTACCATGCCAGTCCTACGTCGTTCAAAGAGTCTTAGGTTCGAGTACCTGCGAGGCAGAAATTTTAATGATGAGTTTAGGTGTGTGTTCATATCTTTTTATGTTGTGCATGGTACAACACACAGGGAATCCTATTGTGGGGCTTACGAGTTACGCCCCAACTCGGAGTTACTAACGGGTACTTACAAGGAGACGGCAAGGGTGTGGGGTTCTCAAATCAAACTGTGGTTCTGCGTGTATGTAGTACTCAGTAAGTGTATTCATATCCTGAATCCATAGAGCGCACTACTTGGTCATTGCCGAGAAAAAGAATCCTAAAGTATGAAAATATTTTTTTATTAAAATTAAATAACTCGCTATAAACAATTTCTTTTTGACTTTTATACAGTATTGAACGGCGAATTCAATAATTTATAACTCTTTAAACATCAAATACATGAAAATTTAAAATTCGAATGTGATTAGGTATTATTAAATGAAATTTAATATACCATACATAATATGAGCAAAATAACGATAATTATTCTTCCATGATAAATATCATCCAGGTTGGTGTTTTCCTTAAGATTAATGATTGAAAAAAATTGTGGTTTAAATATTTTATCACAAATATTCACTGTATTTATTAATAATATTAATCAATAATTTATTGTATTTAATGATATACTGCTTTAAAAAAATGATAACGTTTAAATGAACTTTGGCTTTTTGTATTTTTTTATAAGTTCTAATTATTAAAAAGTTATAAATTATTCAATTCACGGTTCAATAATGTATAAAAGTCGAAAAGAAATTGTTTATATTGACTTCTTGAATTTTATTAAAAAATATTTTCATTTTTTTTCTCAGCAATGACGAAGTAGTGCGCTCTAAGGATTGAGGATATGGATACACTTACTGAGTACTACAGACACGCGGAACCACAGTTCGATTTGAGAACCCCACACCCTTGCCGTCTCCTTGTTAGATCGCTCCATAACACATAATTTTTTTGGTGATTCTTTACTAAGAAGCGATTTAAGTATTGGAGTATGTATAGTGTAGTGTTTATTAATTTCATTAAAGGTAAATTTAGTTAATAGCATACTTACAGAAAGAAGCAGGTATCTTTTGAAGTCACTCTCCTCTACAGAATAAATTTCGCAGATGGAATGATTCGATTACTGTTAAAATTAATGCAAATTGTCACAGAGACCGCAATCTGTAGTTAATTTTCCTATTTGCGATCTCTTGTTACACCATGGTTTGGTTACACCTTCGATGTGACGCCGCTTAATGAAGGTGAAATCTGACAGTA
This sequence comes from Thymelicus sylvestris, assembly GCA_911387775.1. Taxonomy (NCBI): domain Eukaryota; kingdom Metazoa; phylum Arthropoda; class Insecta; order Lepidoptera; family Hesperiidae; genus Thymelicus; species Thymelicus sylvestris. The sequence continues at coordinate 8,320,768 of OU426909.1, read as the reverse complement.
CATTGAAGTAATACTATCAGAAACGCCGTAAATCATCTTGTAGGTATCATTATCATCATGGGCGTAGCCAGGGGGGGGGGGGGGGTTTCGGGAGTTCAACCCCCCCCCCCCCCCCCCCACCCTCTCCCGAAAAGTTAGGGACTGACATTTTTATGTGCTAATAAACCCTTAAAAACATTTTTCTAGACATCATTCCGAATCGAATAAGCTATCGAACATATTTTTAGGAGCTTTATTTCACGTTTTTGAACTTTTTGACTAAACTAATAATAATAGATTATCATAATATCTTACCAATATACTAGAATTTCCCTCAAAATCAGTGGGTTTATAGGTCGCACTAGCAAAGTGCGGACGGGCACTACATACTATACTTAGATAGGTACATTAGATACCTACATATTTTATACTACACTAGCTGCCCAGACAGACTTGTTCTGTCAAAAGCTTTTATATTTTGAGATGTAAATTATCCTATCTTTCAAGTTGCATCAAACTGCATACGGTGTGCTTTCATTAAAATCGGATCAGTAGTTTAGGAGTCCATTGCGGACAAATTAACAACGTGACACGTAATTTATATAATATATTAGATAATCTGTAGAAAATATTATTAAATTATAATCTGTAAAACAAATTATCATTTCCTTATAAAATAACCTTGTTATAGAAATTATAGAACAGACAATTTTATAGAACGCACATTCAGTTACTTTAGTTCCATAACGGATCCATCCCAATTGATGGCGCTTGCGGTTCGTTCAGCTTTCCTCCACAACTCGTGTTTTGTTAGTTTCACTGGGTTTATTCTATAGTTTCACTATCTAATTATTATTATTCGCAAGTGGAATCTTTATAGAAAACTATCAATTTTGTTATCTACACAGATGTAAACAAATCCGATCATGATTATGGTGAACAAATTTAATGATCAGAGAATTAGCAGGCTTAAGTGGCAATGGGCTGGCCACATAGTTCGAAGGACTGATAACCGGTGGGGAAGAAAGGTCCTCGAATGGAGACCACGCCTCGGTAAAAGGAGCACAGGACGCCCCCCGACCAGGTGGACTGACGACCTGAAGAAGACAGCGGGTATCCTCTGGATTCAGAAGGCTCAGGACCGGTCAGAGTGGCGTAAATTAGGGGAGGCCTATATAATAATAATAATAATAATAACTTTTTATTTCGGATAAAATCCATATTATGATGTTAGTAAAAACAAAATTCTTATAAACTATTGTTAGTAACATAAAATACACAGAACACATAAACAGTTACAAAAACATTCACAATATAACACTGAACACAGAAAACAGATACAAAAACATTCACAACTTAACACAGCAACAGTTACAACACATTTACACACCTAAAGTACATACACAAAACACACAACACAAGACAACATTAGATACGTTTAAAAGAGCTGGTGTGACGCTGTATCCAGTGGTACAACGTCGGAGAGTCCCACCTTTCCGCCAACGCACTCAGAATGCCGTTCGGGCTGGCCCTCAGCCGCTGCATTAGAGAGGCACAGCGTTTGCGCATGATAGCTTCGAAGCCATCAACTTGCCACTCTGCAAACATAGCCGAAGCACTGCAGTGACGAGGCAGCCCAAACAGCACCCTAAATGCGTTGTTATACTGTACTCTCAGGGCGTCATACGCGCGCCGCGTGTACCTCACCCACAGGCTGCAGGTGTAGAAGGATTGACAGTACGCCTTAAATAGGGTTTCCTTCACTTGGTCAGTACACTTTGCAAACCTGCGGGCAAGCATATTACAGCGCACGGACAGCGCCCTGCGCTCTCGCTCCAGGTCTTTATTATCACTCAAGTCGTCCATAACCCAGTGACCCAGGTATTTGAAACTTTTCACTGTGTTCAAAGGGGTATCGCCAAGGTACAACGGAGGCACATTTTTATAGATTTTATTACCCGCTTTGAACACCATCACCTCACTTTTTTTCGCATTATACCTGAGTCCATGAGCTTTCCCATACATTTCACAAGTAAGCAATAGCCTACGCATGGCGCTGATTGATGGGCTCAGCAGCACCATATCGTCAGCGTAGCTAATATTATTTATGCAGACTCCACCAACATGACAGCCGATTTTGGTGCTGCTGAGCTCACCCAACAGACGATTCATATATAGATTGAAAAGACGGGGCGAGGTCAACCCCCCCTGCCTCACACCACCATCCAACCTATACACCTCAGAATACTCGCCAGCCCACCTTACTACATTCTTCTGATTGTTGTACCAATATTTTAAAATAGATATAACCCCACAAGGTACATCCGTTTCCTTCCGTAATTTATCCCACAGAATTTTGTATGAAATAGAGTCAAAAGCCCTGGATATGTCCAGGAAACATGCATAAATCGGCGTGTTTCTAGCAGTGTAGTACTGAACAGTCTCCTTGAGGCACAGAATGGCACTTTCGGTCGAGAGACCCGGCCTAAAGCCGAACTGTGAGTCATGCAGTTGAATATGTTTCTCAAGGTGCTTGTCAAGCAGACTGTCCAGCACCTTTGCTATTACAGTAGCCAAGGAGATAGGTCTATAATTGGCCACGTCTGACACATCCCCGGTTCTATTTTTTACGATTGGTACAACAACAGTCTTCATGAGATCCTCAGGAAGATAGCCATGACTCATACATAAATTAAAAAGCAAAGTAAGCACTCTCGGAAGATGGATTCCTGCGTATTTCAGATGCTCAACGCTGAGACCGTCGTGACCAGGCGACTTCCCTCTTACCATGTTCTGTATAACGGCAGTTACGTCACACACAGAAAATTTAATGTTTATGTCCCCTGTAGGGGTCAAAGAATCTAGCAACTGATCACTAGCGCAATCGTGCGGTAACTCAACTTTAAAATGTTCACGAAATAGGTTAGCTATGTCCTGAGGATCACTCACACCCGCTACGCTAACAGGGAGGCTCGGTTTCGGATTATATTTATTTGTGTTTTTCCAAAATTTACCAAAATTTTTGTTGGTATGGTGTTGTGCAATAATATCTAATTTTATTTGTTTCTCGTTATCTTGGCAATACTTTAATTTACTTTTGAATATTTGCCTCGTATTACACATATCATGATAAATGGGTCCACTAGTGGGTTTCCCCATAGTTACAACCCTATACCCTATGTCCAACAGTGGACCTCAAAAGGCTGATGGATGGATGGATGATGGATTTAATGATTAGTAAACGTATTGAGAAATAAGTTTACCAATAAACTTCGCGTAGTAACAAATACAGGTATTTTATATTAGCGACTACCTGTAAATTATATTTGTGTATGAAAGGTACACAAAGATTATGACATATGATTTAGCGGCATCTTGCTAACGGAATATATTTATGGAGCGTTTTGAAATATGTTGTTATTGACGACCGTGTAGCCTAGTTGATGGCGACCCTGCCTGCGAAGCAAGGGGTCCCGGTTTCGATTCTCGGCTGGGGCAGATATTTATGTGACAGATAAATATTTGTACTCGGGTCATGGGTGTGAGTGTGATGTGTTATAATATATGTCGTCCATGCCACCCGCGACACAGGTAATAACCTACTGCGGGGGTGTGAGTGTGTTAGCGTTTATCAAATATGTGATTACTTATATAAATAAAGCTTAGCATAAATATATTCCTACTAATATTATAAACATGAAAGTTTGTATGGTTGTTTGTTACTCTCACGCAAAAAATACTGAACGGATTTTCATGACATGGGGTACTTATTATCCTTGAAAACGCGTGTAAAGCAACGGGGAGACCACTTATTTAAAGTGATATTTAAAAAAATAAGATCTGTTCCGAAAAGAGCTATAACACACACACGTTTATCTTTTGTTTCACTACACCAATCACATTGGTATACCGTATAATACACGAAGGCATACAGCGTTAAACGCTGTATGTCAAATGACAAGCACTTCTGACAACAACAAAAGCGTGCGTATCGTCTTGTATTGACAGAGCGACTACGAGCAGAACGGTCAATTGCCTGTTCTTACGCTCTTCAATACTCTTCATCGTCGACGCGCTAGTGACGTATCTACCGTTTTTTACATTATTTACATTATAATATCATTGGTTATTACTAAGATCTTATGCGCGTACTATAAGGTTGCAACGGAGATCAAATAAGTTGGAGTAAGGGCTTGTACACAAAACTGCGATGCGACGTCGCATCGCAAAAACCTGCGAGCTCGCACGTCGCGTCGCAAGAACTTGCGAATTGATTCGCATCGCGCATTCCTGCGATGTTACGTCATACTTGTTGACAACACTTTTAAGTCGGCTCTGAGACAGCGTGTTGGCAAGACGTACACACATCAAATAAAGTTTGAGATCACTTTGAAAATACGAAATCTTTTTTGTTACGTTAAAATGAAACGTTTTTTCTTTTTCTTCTAAGATTCTTCATTTAAAAATCAAATCTTTTAATAACAAATTCATATTTTCGATGAAAATAGTTCCCTTCGGCGTTCATAATAGTAATAAATGGATGAACCCAAAATCTTCTTTGTAATTTTTGCCTGTATCTCCTAAGCAATAACAAAAGTGCACACTTCTTTTTACGATCCATGTCACGACCTAGTTTTCAACGGTCATCAAAGGAATGGTCACCTTATCGTGGAAGGGACACGCCTTGCCGCACGAAATCGCATCGCAGCAATTCGTGTCGCAACTTTTTGCGTTGCGAATTCGCATCGCGTCGAATCGCAGTTTTGTGTACGGGCTCTAAGTATTAATCAAGTTACATGCCGTTTTATGTGTTGCCAGACATATTCACCGCAGGGGCTTAGATATACATTAAGGTTCTTGTATATTTATATTTTTTTGGTACTATCGAAAAGGGTCTTGACTAGAGGGGGGGGGGTCTATTTATATAAATATTACGAGGTGCCTTAAATGGAGTATAATGATGTCAAAATTTCGGCATTACTTAAAATACCTTGCTCAGCAAGTCTAAGTATGTACACGAATCATAAACTGAATCGTATGATACTGTAAATGTCCAAATAAAACGTACAAGTTTATTAATGTGAAGATTACAAAATATGTTAATAGCTCCAGAGGAACCGGTTCATGAAATATTGGTATAGATTCATCATTGTCGAGTTTTTTCAGCCGTTCGCGTTACTCAACTGCACGCACCGTGTGTAACGAGTTGTTGTTATTTTGTTATATAACTAGATTACCTAGTAAGTAAGTAGTAAGTAGTTAGTATTAACTAGTATCCCGCCCTCGCTTCGCTTCGGAAAACAAGGTTCTTACGTCTTTAGACACACCCGTATCAATGTAGAGCATTTTATCAGCCGTTTTGATTTTCTAAATGGACATATTTTTAACCGACTTCAAAAAAGGAGGAGGTTCTCAATTCGACTGTTTTTTTATGTTTGTTACCTCAGAACTTTGGACTGGGCGAACCAATTTTGATGATTCTTTTTTTAATCGAAAGCTGGTGGCTGTCTTGTGGTCCCACATAAATTTTATTGAGATCTGATAATGGCATCCATGAGAAAACCACATAAGTCGTAAATTTGTGTTAAGATGTGCGTGACAAATTGACGAATAACTCAATATCACGCCAACCGATTTCGATGATTCTTTTTTTAATCGAAAGCAGGCGCTTGTCATGTGGTCTCACATTTTGAACGAGATCTGACAACTATGTAGTTTTTGAGACTTTGAAGTCGGTTATTTTTGTTAGTAAAATTTAGATTATATTATACTAAATAAACATTTAGTTTGTAAGTTCTCATGTAAATGAATTATAGTATAATTCGTAATGAGAATAAAGTTCTTAAACCATATACTAAGGGGTGTTATTTAGTTGCAAATATTTGATCAGAACAAGGTCAGTACAATGAGGTCCTAGGATAAACTGACCATTTTTCTGACCACTGAAAGCGGGACGCGCACTAAAAAAAAGGTCATCGGACGCCTTTGTCTTAAAGCGGGACGCCTACGGAATTTTGTATACAATAATTTACTACTTACAGCTAAAAAAAGGTCGTCGGGCGTCTATTTGTCAACAATAAGTAGAATTTATAACTAAAAAAAGGTCATAAGTAAGTAAATATATACCAAAGCGGGACATTTCACACAAAGCGGGACTTATTTGATCTCGCGGGGGACAGCGGGACAGATGACCTCAAAGCGGGACAATCTCACCCAACGCGGGACGTATGGTCACCTTATCCTAGGACCAAGAGAAAACAATGGTTTATTTATGGTTGTTACCTCAGAATTATGGCGATTTTGATAAATTTGAATTTTACTGTTTTTCGGCAGTCTGATTTTTTATTTTAAAATTTTTGATTATTAGATAATCGGGTTCAAACAGAGAGACAATCAAAGACATTGTTCTATTCTATCCATCCAATAAATTCTCCTCCTCTTCTCTTATATAGCCCTCAAATCTTAAGATCAATGTCAATCAGGCCTATGATTGGTCTAAGACGTTTATCCTTTGTTCCTTTGTCCTGTGACCCGTTTTCAGGTACGGTAGCTCTGAAGCATATAAGCTTCTTAATACCGTATTATATACTTAGTATACCTTACCCAAAGAATCCTTGAGTTGGAAGGAATATTTCAAGCGGCTGTTAGATAACGTATTGCACGCCTTTTGAAAGCGCAATCTTAGGGTCATCTAGGTCTTAGTGTTATAGACCAGAGCTTCTGCGTTTATCGTTCTACAATTACCTAATGGCCAGGTTAGGTAATTTTACTCCGTTTTAAGGTTGGGTTGGCTCGAGCCTTATTACCTAGATAGTGTTACAAAGCTTATTCAGTCGGTGGACTGTATTGTGATAATTCGAATAGTTTAGTGTGGGTTTGTCCGAATTACCTTTGGAAGGATTTGTTTATGTGTTTGTTTAATAATAGAATAGAATAGAGTTTATTCATTAGTAAATTAGGATTTTCGTACGGTTTGTCGAAATTAATTTCTTGTGTCATAAAAGCGTAAGCAGACAACAGAGAGATAGAGGAATAGTAAAGATCTTCTTGTTAATCACTCAGTCATTTGATACCTTCCTGATTCCTGATAGTGATAGTACATCTCCTCCATGACATGATATCGATATCGGTATATAGGTATCGAAAAATTAGATCAATATCGGTAGATTAGATACCTACGTGCTTTGGATTTTGCGTGTTAAAATGGTAGCATAAAATAGATTCACTGTTCTATTTCATAGACTTAAAAGGATTGTGAAATACCTTATTTAACATTGACCAGCTATCAGTTACACAAAATAATTTCGCTGTCATCCGAATGCGATAAAAGCCTTTAAAAGCTCACATTACGCACGGTATCAATAAACAAGGTCATACGTCATTCGTATCAAATTTTTATTACATAATTTTCATAACGAAAACGATTTATTCGTATGACAAAAGGCGAAGTCGAAACAAGCGTAAACCGCCAAACCGGACCATCCGTTGGTGCGCGAGCGCAGGCCGCAGACCCACCGAGCAAGTTCTGCAGCTCACGTCAGCTCAGTTATGCGCGAGCCGTCGCGGGGTGCGGACGTATCGTTGTAATTGTAGTGTAAATTAAACGCGATCGTTACCGATGTTTTACTGTGCTTAAACATTACCGTGATAAGTTTTACAACGAGCACTGTGATGATGAACGGATAACATTGCCGAATTTGCTTATAGGTAAGCAGCAACCCCGCGGAGTTAAAGGGCCCTACTTCAAGCGTTTGAGTAGCTGAGAGCCGAGTTCTTTTCGAAAGGCTTAGGTTGGTTTTGCAAGGCGATTCGCATTCTAAATACTAAGGTACGAGTAACTAAGGCCCCAGTTGAGGCATTTGTCAACAATTTGTTGTGAAATAGGTACTGATTGTTTGATTGAAGACTTTGTGTATCTGCGAAGTTAATTTGCTGGTTGAATACAATGCATCGAATTTCTCTGACCTTGCGAGGTTTAGTGAAATGTCAAGTCGATGGTGAGCGTACAACTGTTCGCTTGTAGAGTTGAACCAGATCCGGAATTCGCAGTCACCTATCGGCTTAGATTTAAATTTGAAATTACAAGTGTTATTAATTAACCATAATAATTAATTAACCATAATAATTAATTAATTATATTTTTTTTATTTTTTAGTTTGATTTTTTGAAATAAAATTTTGGTATTTTTTTCTTTCTTTCTTTTTTCTGTAAATATTGAATTGGCATCGGTCCTCGATAAATCTACGAAGTTTGAAAGAAATCTGACCGTTTGAAGTGGTTCAAAATTAAGTCCAAAGGAGTGGGTTACAAGTTACAAACAAACACAAGTTACAAACAAACATACAGGTGAAGGTAATATAAAGCGTATACGTTTGTAATACCTTTTTTACAAAGGTATTTTAAAATTCGTCTTTTTGAGATCCTTAAATGCGGATTTCATAATATTGATTTCCAAAATAAGACTGGATATTTAAGGCATCATGCATCTTTTATTTATTCAGTAATATTGCCAAAGATATAATGCGCTGTTATTTTTATCCCAAAAAACGGTACTACGCACTACTTGACTGAAACCGAGTATTAAAACCGAGTAGGTTGCTAACTAAAAATACCACCTACTTTGTATTTAGAAGCAATTTAAAATCTGGGTTTTTCTTTTACATGTAGAAATTGTCGTTGGTAGAAATAACAGCCGGTGTTGCTGCAACTTTGAGAATAAGGATAATGATTTGCTCCGAATTCCGATATTTTCTAAGGTTGTAGTTACATAACTTTGTAATCTCCGTTTTAACTCGTTCATTTAGATACCTCGTAGATACCTCACTCGATGGGTGTGAAAAAATATCGAACTACCCAGTTAATATGGCGCCCTAAATCCGCCATATTTTTTAACGTTACTTACCTTACGTAATAATAAATCTTAAAATATTATCTTCGCTATATTAAACAATACAATAAAAAAGAATAAAAAATAATTCGAATATAGATTTAAAAAAATTGGTAGCCCCACTGTAGTAGCTATTGCTAAACTTTTTTGTGTGCAGTCTCTAAACGCTACAGAAAGGATTCTAAAAGAACAATATACACAAAATAAACATATTTACCCTACGCAGAATTTGATATTGATAACAGGATATTATATTTCAAAACCATTTCCACCCGGCGACCAGAAATCTAAGAAACACAATGGCATTTCATATTGTCAATGTGATTATTAAATTATAATTGCTAACTGGCCTCATTCCTGCGTTATCTGGTCTGCCACCATTAGCCAAGGTCCCGAGTGTCCTGAGAGGTATTCTAGCTATGCTAGAATATCTAGCTTGATATCTAGCTACAATGAAATCGGACTGGTTTGTAAGCAGAAATTTAGCGTACAAGCTAGTGTCAGTTAAGGTTGTCTAATTTTGAGTGGTATCGCTGTCTAGAAATGCTGGTTTGTTGTGTAAATTACGTTGCAATTTACAAAAGTCTAGCCGTTGCAGTCTTAAGGCACTAATGCCTTATTAATTTGTCTTATGAAATTACATTTTATTCAAAGTTGGTTATTACAAACACTTTTCGAAAGTAAAGTCTTTTATTTACGCCATTGCTTTAACAAATTCCTACTCACAATAGTCACAATTGCAGACGGAACTTATTACTAAGTACCTACTCAATATCAACTCATGTTAAAGCAGGCTTGTCTTTAAATGAGTCGTTCAGTATAATTACACTCATTAGTAGATACTTAACAACTACCAACGTATTTTTGAGTATTCGAATATTTCATTCCGTAATAATTTGTAAGAACATGGAAGAATTTTTTATAAAATACGAAATAATTATTGCTTTACACTATAAATCTATAGAGAATCATCATATTTAGATTAGATTAACGATTTCCATTTCCTCTCTCATGCTGATTATGGAAAAAATCCGAACTCTGTCGGTGTCATAAGAACAGTGGCGCAGAAAAACAGAAATATTATTTTATAGATATTATAGAATTTGTAGATTTTTGTATGTTTGCCTATTTGTCTGTGCGTTTTTCTCTCATCTCGGACATTTTACATAGAATATATGTATGTCAATTCATAGAACCCTGTCTAAACATCGGTTTGTGCATTAATGCCATAATGCCATTCTATTTTCCAAGGGTTCCCTGGCGAGTCGGTAATGTTCTCAAGCACTAAATATCCTCGAGGCTGAACAAGACATGGTTATGTCTTCACTAGAGAACACGCGATGATATTGGTATTAAATATTCATAAGTCATAATTGCTAGATATCGTACAATGAACGGCCCTTGCGTGACCGAAGGGCGCAGTATCGCCTGTATCCACACAAATTGTAAGGATGGTTAACAGAATTGATGATTATGATTTAATTTATTGGGATTTAACTATACGTATTTCCCGTTTTTGTAAATAACGAGTGATCTCTCTAGTGTCGGTAGGGTAGGTCATAATTTGGAGATCTTTCGCCAGGTTAGGTAATAATTTGGAGATCTCTCGCCAGGGTAGGACATAATTTAATTGATATGTAAATGGATGAACTTGATGAGAGAGTCTGCTAAGCCTGGATTAACCATGCTGGACTGTGAGACGAATCCTGTCATTATTGGGACAGTTATGGGTCAATGATGATGTAAGAATTGTTATGGTCCCCGTTTGAGTTTACCAGATGGAACATTTATAAGTCCTGACAAAAAACCTGATATTCAAGTCCAGAAATGCTAAATGGTTAACTCTAAGTGAGTATCATGCTTAAAATTCCTGAACGTTAAGTCCTGATACTTCGAATGCTAACAAGGAAAATTACGCGAAAAACCGTTTTGGATAAACTAAATTGAACTAATAACGTCCTGAATTGGTGTACCTGTAGTTCTTCAGAACGCCATTAGCAGACAGATTAACGGATATTGAAGATGATTTTTGCCTGTATTCTTTCAGTTTCAGAAATACCAACCGCCCGTTTTTGAAGGGCTGATCAAAATTATAATTACTTAACTAATTATCTGTCAAATCTGTAGCCAAACCACAGAAGACATATTAGTACATAAATGTAGCCAAACGTCAATCGGGTATCTGAAAGCATGAATAATTGAACAACATGTCAAACAGAGCTGTCTAATTATACCTCAAAATCGTTATGCAAAGACAAATGTTATGTCAAGTTAAAATTATTTAATTATATTTTAATTACTGTTTTAGAAACTCGATTATTTGACAGAACTGTTAAGTTAACGTGTTACTTCATTTAGATATTTATCTGCCTTTCAGAAACTAAAGTCAATTGGTAGTCTACTGCCTATTTATTTTTGGTATTAGAGATAAAAGAGATGAAGTTAACCAGGAGAATACTTCCCAGGTTACCCTGGAGTGGCGCGTTGAAAATGTATTTACGATAGTCGCATAAATGTAAGGTAGTCGCATATATTATCATAGATACGAGGACATTAGGATAAACGCTATTAAATACTACGAATGATTATGTATTAAGTATGTTAAGTAGAAATGAAAACGAGAAAGTAGTTTTAATCACTCTTGAATTTGCAAATAATTTTAAATTACATAACTTAGAAATGAAACTTAGGTAATGTATTGAAGAAAAATATGATATCGACACATTGAAGTATTATTACTAGCGTATAGAACAGACACCGCGAACTCATTGTATGTTCCAATGAATTGAAGCCGCGCGGCCGCATTTCCAATGGATTCATTCGATTTTGAAAGGAGAACGGGGGCTCAATTTTGAAAATAGAACTTCACGGCGGGAACACACATTTTGTTCGAGATGTCTCTTCTATGATATTGTACTTCAATGTATCGACATAATAATTTTCTGTTATTACGCATTATTGATAACCCTGCCAAAATGACACTTGGAGGAAGTGTCTACAGTGAAACCTAGGTACTTTTTATCTGTGAATTGAAGGAGGGCCCTGTCGGATGCATTGGACCAATCATTGGACGCAATTCGAGAGGTAGTAAATGAATCGTTTTCAACTTTGGAGCCAAAAACGTAGCAATTTCATGAATTTATGACAAATGAATGAGCATAAAGAACTTATGAATGGAGCGGCATTAGTTCCAATTTTCGCCATTTCACAGATAAGTTGGTGGCAAAATTATAATAGACACTATGTAATAGTATATTACTATTAAACAGTCGATACGCTTCGTAGGTTTAACGTCCTCGTAGTGAAAATAGCCAAAGTCAAACAATTTGATACATATCCATAGACTAAAAAATATTGTCTATATTGCTAACTTCATAAAATTTGGCATTATTTTATTGGATCTTCTGATCTTTCGTCATATTGGAGAGTTAGTTTACATTTTATTTCGATAGATTTCTGGTCAACGCAAAATTTAATTTAACGTAAGTTAAAACCGTCAGTTAACCAGGATTAATTAATAACTCAAAACATGCGTAATTATGCTTAAATATGTCTTTAATTAATGAGACAAACTATTAAGTGAGCAGGTGAATAAACTTAACAGTTTTCGAAGTATCGATAATCCTCAGTTAGCCAGTTAACATACGAGGGACTGTGACGCAATCAAACTAATTCTTTTGGCCTAGAAACAAACCAGTTGCACAGGATGCACAATAAGGCCGACATTAAATCTAATATATTTGTACAGGAAGACGCGCAAGAACATCCGAAATAACGTTATTTCACATTTTATAATCTGTGAAACGATGTAGATAACGAATGTAGGTTGCGACCGGCATAGACTATGGCGTCGAAATTGGAGGGAAAATGTATTCCGTCAGTTTGTATTTGTATTTGGAATATTGTTTGATGCGTGTCGCAGGGAAATGATGGAAACCGAGATTTAATGAAGTCCCTAAAGGATTTGAACAAAATTTGAAAAATTTCAGCATCTCATCTTCAGTTTAGGGAATTTATGAACCCACTGAGATTCTCTAGAGAAATGACCCAAGGGAGTTTTTATTTTATCATCCTGTTGGATTTGACTAAATCCCTCAAATAGATATTAAAAAAACCAAAACTCTGAGTGGTGAGACTCGAGACTAAATTACCAGTAACCATGAGGTTGGAATGTAGTCAAGCATTAACTTATAATTATTAAAAAATAAAACTTAATTGATTTACATAGTTGTTTTGATGAAGTTCAACACTTAATTAGTTTAGTCTATTTTTAGAAAAGAACTAGCTTATACCCGCGACTTCGTCTGCGTGGACTTGAGAATTAAATGAAAGTAATTAAAAAACATCCCGGGAAATGCGAGTTTTTTTGGCACCGAGGGTTTTGAACAAATTTATAGAACCGAACATAAGAGCAATATTAAATGATTCAGTAACAAACATAACTTTGACACTGTAAAACTGTCGTTCCTATGCATGGACATAGTGATCAATTAACCAAATACAAATAAGTTTAAGTTTTTTTGGAATGATACCTCCACGCATTCCTGAGAAAATAGGGTCGATAGATAGACAGACTGACGGACAACGAAGTGATCCTATAAGGGCTATGTTTTTTCTTTTGAGGAAAACTCTAAAACAATAAATAACCTGTAAACCCAACTTCCAAACTAAATTATACCCTTTACCTGATGAAGAAACAGATCCATCTTCGACCTCGAACGACATGCACCCTGTTATTTGATCCGGGATATGAAATATTTGTGAGCCAAATTTCATCTAAATCCATTTAGCCGCTTTAGCGAGAGTAAAAAATATCTTATTATACGCCTAAGAAATATTAGTGGGATTTTATATACGTACACCATCAGGTCTTGAATTGGTCAATGTTGTACTGGTTTTGCTGTCGGTCTTGATGTTCAACAAATATTATTAAAACTGTTATTCCCACCCATTCTGGAGTTACATAGTCTGTCTCTAAGATACACAACCAGACCCAACCCAGCCCAGACCCTAATACAATATACTGTTACTTCGTAGCAGCTACCACACAACATTTACCATAATAATGTATTTTTTATACCACCAAAAAGTAGAGATTTCATGGAAAAAAATCCCACCGACTTTTTAAAAAAAGTAGATATTTTGACTTGAGAATTTTCGATTGATAATTTAGTGTGCTTTTTCGGTGTTAAGTCAAAATAAGGTGAAAAAAGAAATATTTAAAATCAAAAAATTACAGTGTGTTTGGTACATAAAAAGTTAAGTTTTCACCAAATTTCGTGAATTTGTTTTTTGTAAAAGAGAAATAAAAAACCAAAAACTTGGTTATTAGAATTTTTCACATAAAGTTTGAGATTATATGAAAAAAATGGAAATCCAAAACTTGTAGATCTTTCAGAGACAACTTTATTTACCCTTTAAACTCACCCCCCTCCACTTCCCGACCTCAGATCGCCCGTAAATTATTTTTCCTTTCATTTTTATTATATTCTCTTCCTTTTTCAATGGGTTTCATCCTACTATTATTTTTTCACTTACCATTTTCAAAGGCTTCAGCCTTGGTCAATTAAGATATATCTACAGAGATAAATAAAGACAACTGAAAAAAAAGCTTTTACTTCGACTACACCTCCTCGAAATTAAACCAGGACATTGTAGCAGTTAGAGATTATAAATGACAGTTTAATTCAGATTACGGGAATACTGGACTGCTCCTATTTATTCATAGACGTCGACAATTTTTTCCTATACACAAGTAAATTAAACAAATAAAATAAACAGCAAAACCTAAAGTAATCGAATTCTTCTTCCATTTTAATTATTGTTTTATTGGCGCTACTTCTTCCTTCTTTTCGACTTATTATGTGTTTTCATCTGACCAAGTAATGTCTGTAAGACGGTCCCCATGCTGCTCACCAGATCACGCAAACTGCCGCTGCCGCCGCGCCGCTCTGTCTCCATGATCAGATCGGGTGGTTTAGCAGGTAGCTGAGGTGTACCATGTCAGATTTATCGGTCGATCGCGCTGACCACGGGCTACATGAGTCGTCAGGGACGTCTTGCCCCTCCGTATTTGACTGCCTGAGAGCTAAACGCTTCTGCGCGAAGAGTCAAAAGAGCCCCCCCAACTATTTGGGGAGTTTCGCAACCGCGGTACCAGCTAGATTTACGGTAATGAAAGGATCCCCTACCCGACAGCAGGGTCCGCCTCTCAACCGGGAGACTCTAGTTCTCCTGAGTTTATTCCTGAATAACTTTGGGATTTTTAAGCGTCCAAGAACCTGGCCCAAATACCAAACGTATATTTTATACCTAAAAAACGTTTCAAAAGAAACTCATTGTTTAAACTGATTCGCCATTTGTGGATTAAACAGCGTGCCTGCATTACTATAACATTAGTTTATTTTTACTACTATTTAAATAATAAATAGTTATCTCACTGCTAAATCATAAATAACTTACTCTCAACTTGATTTGGAAATTTAATCATCTTCATAATTTATTATTTTTTCATTCTTGTTTTCTTTCTTGGATAACAACCAATGGGTGATATGCCTTTATTTTGATCTGATCACGGACGATGCTTTTAGTCATCCATGGAGGATGGTGACAATTTAGCATCAGGTGGCTCATCTGCTTTTACGTGGCTATTTGCAAATTCAAAAGTATTTTAGTTATGTATTTGTATTGCACTTACATCCGGTCATAATTAGCCTATGCGGGGCCGCGCTGGCTTGGTACGCATTGACCAGTGGGTGACAGCAGTAGACGATTATTCCCAAACATTGTAATTTCTTACTTATTGTGATTTGAATTTTTATTAATATCTACTTCCTTTTCCTACATCACAATAAGAAAATCTAAATTGTAATACTTTGGCAAAATTTAAGATTTTTATTTATCTGCAGGTAAAACAATATTTGATAATAAAATTTTCCTAAATTGTGTCATAATAATATTATTATCACTAACTCTGACCCACACCGACCACCACCGACACCACATTGACCACAACGAATTGAATATAGGAACAGATTCCTATAGTTATGTTAGCACAATCTAACATATTTATGTGTTATTGATTGAGTAGGGTAAATAATTTCTTGAAAATCCAATGTTTTAAATATTGTAAATATGTATAGTTATACATTAATTTCAATAAAAGATTTGTTGACTCGTTCTCAGACCTACGTACATTTTTTAATAAATTTATGGCTTCTAGTTACCTAAACTGACATCTATTGTTGATTTGCAGAACTAATTCACAGAAAAATAATAAATTAAAAAAAATTGGTACACATTGATTTTTTGAAGAAATAACGTATATTTTCCGATACTAAACAATCTTTTATATCCCTCTATCGGGCACTTTCAGTATTTCCTGCAGTTATGTGGCGTATCAAAAAGTCCTATTTATTGATATCTCGGCTTCTAAGCGACTTATCACGATAAAACATACACCAGATTTTAAGTTAGACCACCAGTAATACAATTGTGAAAACCGCACTCAATTTCATTCAGTGGTTTTGGCGTGATGCTGTGTCAAACATACAGACAGACAAGATTTTTAAAAATGACAGATTCGTAATCTATTGGTCCTATAAAGTCCCCTGATACCAAATTTTCTTAAATATCTTCAATGTACAGACATTATCGAGTTACAGTTTTATAATATATATAGATTTGACGAACACTATTACAATGTTAAATAAACGTAATTTCGCATGCAAATTTGCAAAATTATATGCAAATAGGTATGATAATATTGGTGTACGGTTCAATATGCCTACTTTCTGAAGTGAAAAAAGATATATTAGGTAGGTAGGATGAGAATGTAACATAATTATTATTATGATTCAGCATTTGTAGTATGAAGTGAACATGCTATTATGTATATGCTAGCCAAGCTATTGGTCCCAGGTTCTATCCCTAAATTCTTTTTTTACTGGGATAAATAATTGGCTGTTCGAATCGTGTGTGCTGATAAAAAAATACTAACAATATGAATAAATACTATGTTCGGCATAATAATTTGAGTGTGCTAGCGTTGTTTACTTTCAACTCTTATGTTTATACATGCACTTGTACACTTTTGTATGCAAACATTTATTGCACTTGTGGCAAAAATCTCAATATTTACCACAGGACGGTCTACCATTATGTTTAGTTTCATTTTTGATATTTATTATTTCCGACTCACTTATTGTTTACAAAACACGTGGGTTGCTCTCTAGATCATTAAAAAAATCTACGTCAAATATACCAATGTATAATAATACTAAAAAATATGTACCTACATACGGCACCATAATAGTTTTATTTGTATAAATTTTCTTATCTCTCTAGAATCTTAAACCCATGATTTATTTATAACATCATAATCAATTGCATAAAAAACTTGCATTACGTCCACCCACAAGTTTTGTTTACAAGATCCTTTAAAATAAAAATAAAACTTATAAAACAGATGTAACATAGGTATTGGCTATAAACATTGATCGTTTGGCCAGTTTTTTACGTTGACGGTCGTTCACCCGACCGGTGTGACAACCATCCGTAGTCGCGGTCATTATGGAAACTAGGCATTTAGCTAAATAACCTGCCGTAAGTAGCTGTCCTATTAAAAATGTGGCTTCACTCACGATGAAATTTATTCTGGTTCGAATAGGGCTGTCTCTGATGTTCATTTTTAATATTCTGTCTATCCGTTATCTACTCCGGTAAATTAAATTTCTCTTCTAATGTACTGTAAATGTGCTCGAAAAATAATACCCAAAAATAAAACCAAATTTGTAGTCGATGAAACAACGAAATGGCGATTAGGATAAAAATCTAATAGTTATCAGTTTAATCATGAAGAAGAATATAAAACTTTGTCCGTTGTTTATTTTTCCAGAAAACGACGTGATGTGAATAGTCTTACAAACAAAAAGTATTTTTCGATAGATAAGAGTGACAACCCTACAATAATACATTATTAGACCCGTAAAACTTCAGAGATGCGTAGTAGGTTAACGGTTGATATTATATTACCATCTGTAATGATACGACGACGCCCTTAAGGTTGAGCGCACTCTATTATTATGTGAACAGTGGATATTATAATGAAATGAGACATGTATTGTCTTGAGACGATATTGTCTTTAAATTGCTTCATTATCTTAAATTTATTTATTTATTTTCAAGGATCACTTTAGCATATAAATAGTTAGTGCAAATAAAAATATAAATGCTCCTAGAAATATCGAATAGATGATGTAAACTGTCACACTTTATTAATATAAATGTCCAAGCAGCAAATTGAAAAACATTATCGCGATTTTTTTTTTGGAATATGAAAAGTTAAGTATGTAGTTCTTTGGATTGTCGATGATTGTTCTTTGAGTTGTTCTTTATTAATTTCTACACTGACGATAGGAAATGCCCAATGCATTACATAACGCTAAACATTTTATTTTGAGGAAATGGAATGAGCATACTGTGTACATCTTATATTTCAAAGTTCACCGCAAGTTATTTATTTGTTCGCTTGCACTCGCTAATCTCATAATCTAACAGGCGTAATGGAGTCTTCACTGCATTGTAACAGTGTTGAAAGAAGAGTAAATTTACGAGTCGTGTTGAAGTCACGTTCACTAGAAATAAATAAAAAACCCTAACTCATACTCCTGCCACTAGAATAAGTAGTTAATTAGCAATATTGCGGTGAGCGATCTTTGGCAATAAATAAAAATAAACCAAAATGTATGTGTCCATTTCCAAATCATCCGATTAATCTCTTAAAACTATATGTATAAAAAGATTAATATTAAATATTTTATCATCTATTATGTAGTAATTTCTGCAGATGTTCAACAACAAACTACTTATTCATATTACGGAATTACGACAGCTAAGCACTTTATTGTATGTTAGAAAAGGGTTTTAATATTTTAAATATAGTTTTAGTGATAAATCAATTAAATCATAATTCATAGTACGTTCAAAACACACAATTGTGTAATAAAATATTATTAATAAATTAACAATATACAATTTATTTTGTTCGAGTTCTCCAATTGAATTATCGTAAATACTTAATACTGTCCTTGAACTAGAACAAAAGAAGTAAAAATCTAGGTCAGATGCCTAACTCGCTAATGAAAAAACCGTAACGAATTAACATTATTCCTACATTAATTCTATTCAATGTGAAGTTTGTTTAATTTGGCACGCATTACACAATCAGCTATATACTTACCTGCTGTTTGAGTGTTCTTTTTAAAACGTCCTAAAGTACAAATGGCCATGTAGTCATGTGCGAAACTCACGTACCTTTGTATTACACAACATGGTATGTGTAAATTTTATGTTTAATTAGTTACCGCCCAAGAACGCGATTCATTAAATTGACATCCCTTTAAATTAAAACAAACAATATATGTTTTCCAAGCTTACTTGTTAGCTTCATTAAATCCCCGCTGTAAATAGTTTTATTCAAAATATCGTCCATGTACACTATGTACAGTGTATATGATTAGTTGCAGTTTTATTATAAAATGTAAGTTAACGATTGGCACAAGCCGACGCGTGACGTGAGCGCTAGACATCACATCAAGCTTGCCTCTTACGGCTGGTTATTAAGTAATTAAAGACAGATCAAAGACATCGGTTCCACACAAGTTACCGTGAAGGCGGTAAGTATTTTGCTCTATATTAAGAGGCATTACAATAATAATATAACCTCGCATGGCCAGCCACGCGTTACTATTTGCGAAACATTGAAATTAATTAAGTTAAGAGGAATTAGCACTTTCTACTTACTTTCATTAAATGGGTTTTACTGCGCTATTACTTTTACTAAAGTAGTAAAGTATAAGTGATAACTGCTTAAGAAATGGATGAATGAATAAGGTAAAGCGTGACTGAATAAAACTTATTACTTGAAATTTTAGGCCTAAATTTGAAGTATTTAATGATGTAAATTTTACATATTGATACCAATCTTGTTTCATAAAAACTTCCTATTTTTAAGTGAACTACTAAGCATCCACCAATCTACACTCTTAATCAACCACTTACCATCAGGTGGATCGTCAGCTCGTTTGCCGGCTAATGCCATAAAAAAACGTAAGCTTTCTTAATTATACACTAGCCATTTCCTAAATTGTCAAATTTCCATAATTCTTGCCACATTCACATGTTTCTCATTCTGTATTACGTATTCGAATGGAGATATTGAAGCTATTTCTTGATTATATAACTGTATTTATGATATCATTCACGACAATTCAATGTTATTCACGTGTTTTTTTATTAAACTGGTTTGTCAATGTGCGAATTTTATGCGGATTATAAATACTTACATAATTTTGTTTTTAAACTAAACGTAAACAAGTTAAACATCAATAACTTAAGGCACTACCGTAGATTATTGGCTGTGGTATTATTACCTTAAGCTATAAGCAATTTTTTTATAAAATTATAAGCTAATATTAATATTAAGTATACATGAATTTGAAGCGCTCATAGCTCGGCGGTTTGCGTCGATCCAGTGATCAGCGAGGTAAGCAACAGCGGGCGCGGTCGGTATTTGGTTGGGTGACCGATAGTGGCAACCATTTCTTGAGCGTTTCCGTCCTTCGGAGGGCACGAAAAGCCGTCGGTTCCAGTTCGCGTGGCATGAACATATCCGACACTTGGATCTTGGAGCAGCGTGGTGAAGTATGCAGTAGGCTCTATCCAGGTCTCCACAAGAGAGACCAGTGCTCAATAGTGAGCTATATGTATCGCAAGCTAAACTAAAATATATTTTTCGCTGTTAATATTGCTGTTGGTCTGGTCGTGCAACAAGCAGTTTTTGTTTCGCAGTCAGTTGTTTGGACAAAAGATTATGCAAATATGTAATTTGGTCCTTTTGTAAAAGGTATCCAGGCTATTTATTAAGGCTGCCTTACTGAACGGTGATTAGGGTCGCCACACAACATGTTTGTGGATACATCCTATTTTTTATGAAAAGAATGTTACGAGATAACAATTTGTGATTTTACTGATCTGATACTGATATTCAGGTGTTATTAGCATTTAGGAGAAAAGTTAAAATCATAAGAGCAGAATAGTGTCACAAATAGTTTTCATTAATAATTCAGTACATCAGAAAAGGTATCACCGACGCGTAGTATCTGGAAATAAGAAAAGAATAAAAATATGTCGAAAAAACGAAAACAAGGGAGAAAAAGAAAATAACTGGCTCTTAAGCCCGCTGATTTAATTCGGTAAAACATCTTCAAAAAAAATATAAGTAACAGTGAATTGAACCAAAGACAGGCAATCACACACGTACAGAAAATCACAGAAATACAAACAATCACAGATACACTATTTATTTATTTAAAACTTTATCATAGGGCTTAAAGCTAGAAACATTCTGTGCCTTTGGGAAAACAGAAACATAAAAGGACATACATAATTATAGAAATTATACTTAAAGCATAAATATATGCTAATATTATAAAGAGGAAAGATTTTTGTTTGTTTGCATTGAATAGGCTCCGAAACTACTGAACCGATTTGAAAAATTCTTTCACTGTTGGGAAGCTACACTATCCCCGGGTGACATAGGCTATATTATATCTTATAATATATATATAAATTACGTGCCACTTTGTTTGTCCGCGATGGACTCCTAAATTACTTAACCGATTTTAATCAAATTTGCACACCGTGTGCAGTTTGATTCAACTTGAAAGATAGGATAACTTGCATCTCAATTTATAGTCGCAATATTATTTTATTGCTAATTTTTTGACAGAACGAAGTCTGTCCGGGCAGCTAGTTAAAGTTTATATTGTAGGCATCTTTAATAGCGATTTAAATATTTTTTATCCAAGGTTGGTACCTGGTGAGTGGTGACCCTAACCCGAGCGATCTCAAATGTGGGTGTTTGCGTTTGTTCGCCTTTGTTATATTTTGTCGTGTCAATTTATCGACACTCGATTCACAGTTTTGGCGAACTTGTCTCCTCCATTCGAGTCACTCGAGTTACTCGAGTTATGATTGATAATGTTGATTGGACATCAGATTCCGTTGAATCGATTAAACGTCGTTTGGTCTTATTGATTAGTGACGGTAGTTGGGTATTTCTTCACTAATTATACCTTGTTCACAAATCTTAGAGACTAAAATGACAACCACAAATGTCAAAGTTTGAAATAATGATACCAGCTAAATTTGTGCGATCTACTTTTCCGGTTTTTTGAATCGTAAACTATGTCGTAAGAATAGTGACATATTAGTAGCGACACTCATATCTACCTAGATATTTAGTATTTGGCTAAATAGTATAAAATTAACTGTATACCGAATGTAACCATAGCCAAATACTCATTTTTGTAAGCAAAATAACTTATAAATTTAGTAAGTAAGGGCAAATATATTATGGATATATGAATGATAATGGTTGCATAAACTTGTTTTTAAACTAATTTTAGGGACTCAATCAATAATCACACAAATAGTCGACCTTCCTTAAAAGCCGTGAAAATTTTTCCGATTTACTTTTCGGTTTATGGTCATCACTATTTAATTTGCACCCGAAACTGGTCACCCATGAAACGTCAATTTAGTCTCTAAGATTTGTGAACGGATTATAAATTGTTGGAGACATATTTGTTATAGGAGATTGATTAGCGATGACGTAAAAAAATGTTAGAAATTAATTCAAGCGTCTTGCGTCGTTTCGTCGTTTGAATATCATTAATTTAATTGGAATTTGGTTATATAAAAAAAAAAACTTTTTTTTCCGTTTCAGTTTTTATTACCAAGGATGGTTTTCGTGTGTGATACCTTTTCTAAAAAGTAAAAATTAGGTTTTTTTAATAACAATATTTAAATTAAAAATCTTTAATAAGTGTTATATGCATAGATTTACGTTTTACAAAATTTTATAATTTTTATTGCATTTAAAACTTTAGTAAACATACCTATTTCCTTTGTATGTATTACCGAACCTCATTCATCATATTTGATACATATTCTAATTACGTCTCAAACCCATATCGTAATTAAAAGGTGTCAATATAATTGGAAAATTATATCTGTGCCACAGCTGTCATAGACCAGAGAATGTTTAGACAGGGCCTGGTAGCATTCGGATGATCATCGGACGATGCCTTGAGGCGTTCGCAGTCTTGAAGAACTAGTTAATTCTAGCCTTTAGCTAAATAGTATAAAACCCGACGTTAACCATATGCTTCTAGATATCATGTTGAGACGATAAGTGGTAGGACTATTTTAGGGTACGATAAAACGTACAGTAACTAAAAAATTGTAATTTTTCGCAACATTGGGGGAGTATTTTAGGGTACGATAAAACGTAAAGAACTAAACCCATGTAATTTTTCGCAACTTTGGGAATATTATCTTTGTCATACAAACCATGTTACTCCTTTAGAGGATGAAATTTAAAAACCCTTAGTGCTTTTTCACAAAACCCATGTAAAAAACCCTAAACTCAAAATCCTCCGAATGGCAAAAGCTTTAATTTTTTTGACTTCGTAAACTAAATCTAAAAAATAAAAAAAAATCAAGTTGTATCGAGTCAAAATAAAAAAAAAATCTGGAGAGCTGAAAGAAGGAACAATTAATTATTATTTATTTACTCAAAAAATGTAATTAAGAAAATAAATAAAAATGTCGGTTTTTTTTGTTTACGTCTGCTGATGTTCTTAATGACATTGAAATCATAATCTTTCCACGTCCACATGTTAAAGAATTATTCACAAAATATCCTAGGTACCTACTGCACATTAAAAAGTGTCTCTCGCGCAAACTATTCAGTTTAGAAAAAAATGATATTAGTAACCTCAATATCATTTTTAAAGACCTATCCATAGATACCCCACACGTATGGGTTAGATGAAAAAAATTTTTTTGAGTTTCAGTTCTAAGTGTGGGGAACCCCCTAAATTTATTGTTTTTTTTTTCTATTTTTGTGTGAAAATCTTAATGTGGTTCACAGAATACATCTACTTACCAAGTTTCAATAGTTCTTATAATTTCAGAAAAAAGTGGCTGTGACATACGGACGGACAGACAGACAGACATGACGAATCCATAAGGGTTCCATTTTTTGCCATTTGGCTACAGAACCCTAAAAAGCAGATTCTATATTTTTAATAATTTCAGATGGATTTCACATGTAAAATCTTCTCATTCTACTAATAACAGATCTAAGTAATGGGGCAACATTATGCAATCCATCTACTCTACAGAAAATTGAAAGAAAAATTACTATAACAATGCCTTTGGCGTGTAATTTGAGAATTACTGAAAAGGATGCAATTTTAAAATGTAGTCCACTTTAAAATTATTACATGGAGTCGAAGTAATTTGTTATAAAAGTGCTCTATTCATTTCAGAGCGCACTTTGTGAGATACGTGCAATTTATTTAATTTTATTACTAAACATAAACTACTACTTACATTACATACTATATCGATATAGTTACTTTAAAGTAGGGCTTATTCTAAGTAGGAATACAAATTGCCTTTTTATGCTTGGAATTTTCTGCGAGTCAAAACGGTTTGTTTTGTTTGTGGGGGTCTATTCTTGCAAGCTTCATTAGACCTTGTTTCTCTTAACCTAAAGGGTTAAAATTTAACATATTCTGATGACAATGCATTTTTAACCGACTTCAAAAAAGGAGGGGGTATTCAATTCGACTGTATTTTTTATGTTTGTTACCTCAGAACTTTCGACTGGGTGAACCGATTTTGATATTCTTTTTTTAATTGAAACCTGGTGTTTGTCATGAGGTCCCACTTAAATTTGAGCTAGATTTGACGAGTAGTTTTTGAGTTATTTTAATGTCGGTTATTCTTTTCTTGGTAAAATTCATTCGTTTATAGTTGGGCCCCAGGTCAGAAAACTCTTTAATGATAAAATCATAATATTCACAAAATATTCAGTAGAATACACCATGATCCAAAATATTCAGTAGAATACACCACGATCCAAAATATTCAGTAGAATACACCATGATCCAAAATATTCAGTAGAATACACCATGATCCAAAATATTCAGTAGAATACACCATGATCTTTGAAGGTTTAAGGACTTCAACTCGAATATCCTGCTAATATTATAAATGAAAATTTTGTGAGGATGGATGGATTTTTGTTACTCTTTCACACAAAAACTACTGAGCTGATTTCCATGAAATTTAGCAAACAAGTAGACCATGATCTGGATAAGACATAGGGTACTTATTATCCCAGAAAAACTGTGCGAAGTCGCGGGTAGCGCTAGTCGTTCTCTATTTCAATATCCCTGTATTTTTAAAGATCTGTGTCCCTATGTCTCCACCTCTTTCTCTTCCCCAAGAACTATAGCGATAAATAATGTCTTTATAAGATCAATGCGATTATTTTTTACTGCGATCGTGCAATGTCGACGATGTAGTCGGAACTCGGAATGTCGCTCCGCCGCGGGCCGCGTCACTCATGAGAGTCAGCCAGTTGCGATTGCAATTATTCGATTATTTCGTTTGCATTACGAATTGAGGCGATTATTTGGCTATTCCAGTGTTGCTTGAGGCGGTGTTGTTTTGAAACTGTTAAAAAGACTACAAAAGTTGCAGACTTGATGTTCAACAATTTGTATGAACTTTGCTTTATATTTAGTCGCAAAAGAATGGCTATTCTTGGCGAATAAAGGTGTATTTAAAACACGTGAGATAATATTATGAGTGAAACAGAATTCCTAAATGTTAAGTTAATTACAATTCCAATTCATAGTAGTATCATCATTAAAATCATCCATCAGCCTTTACAAGTCCCCTGCTTGATAGAGGCCTCTCTGAACTTGCACTAATCTGACCGGTCCTGAGCCTTATGAATTCAGCGTAGAGTCTACCTGCTGTCTTCTCTCTGTGTAGCGCGATGGTTACCATGCCGGATCGCCGCGCCAAGGGACCTGGGTTCGATTCTCAGCGAGGCGAAAATTTGAATGATGAGTTTGAATTTCTGTTCCCGGTCAGGGTGTGTGTTCTTGTCTTTGTGTGTTGTCCATGGCACCCACGACACAGGGAATCCTAGTGTGGGGCTAGCCGCTAGTGCGAAGCGTTATTCTTCAGGCCGTAACTACATAAACATTCTAAGCTTCTTTCACAAAAAACAGAATTTTCTAGAATTATAAGCTCTGCCCACGGATTTGCCCACGTTTTCCAAAATACCCACATTCCATTTACCCTCATTAACTAATCTATATATTTTATAATCGTTCGTAACGAGTACCTACCTAAACTCGAGACGTGCGTCGGAGCTATCACACACTTTTTTTTTTATTAGAAGGACTACAGCAAATGTTAGCAACCTTTAATGTGATTTACTTGTTCATTTATATTGAAAAAAAGGCCCAAGGTACGTTAGCGTGTTCGCGTGTTATACGGACTCACATCCAGGCCTTATTTCGATGCCTATCAAGAAACCTAGAGCTGCCTCTTAATTAAGACTGCGACACTCGTAAGACGCTACGATCTAATGTACGTTACTTTTTAGTTTAATTCGATTTAACTTCAGTGGGACAATAAAATTATGGGTATTGGGTTGTTAGTTATTTTTGCTTTACACAAATTGAATATTAGCTTAGAGCTTTTAATACGGCTTTATTAAACATTGAAGATTTAATGTGATACAAGGACTTTATCGTTTGAAGTACCTATCATACATTGCTTTGAGATGCTGTGTATCATATATGATATATCATAATTTGCAGAGATAGAAGCGTAAAACTTATGTGTAGGCGCCGGAGCCCGGAAGATATCATTTCCGTTATTTGTTAAGATTGTCTAACATCCACAAGGCAAATGACTCGACAGGTAAGGTTGTGTTCACAATAATTGTAAATCTCAGTGGTAATAAAATAAATTGATTATTTAATATCCATTTGTATTTTTATACAAATGGAATTAATAAAAATAAATTATATTATCATAAACCCATATTAGTATAATGGTTACTATCTCGGTCTAGCGTTTGAAGGGTCCTGGGTTTGATTCCGAGCGAAGCAGAAATTTAGTTGTGAAGTTTTTTGTGTTTATAGTTGTGGTTGTGTGTTTTTGTCTTTGTGTGCTGTCCATGGCACCCAAAACACAAGGAACTAGGTAACGGAATACCGTGAGTGGGGCTTTGAGTGTGTTTATCATTTTTTTATGGTATTATTTAACGCTGATTCAGCGACTCCAAATTGTGAAAAAAAGGTTTATACCTAAGTAATATTTTCCTATATCTATATCAGAGTGAATTTGATATTTTCATTGATGTAATACGTAAGAAAATATTATTTTCGAATATATTCGAAGACCATATTTTGCCTCGCTGTGTAAATGCGTGTTAGTTGTCTAGTGTAGAATTGAACATACCTAATGCAATATTATTAGACATTATATTATTATTTAAATGTTACCAATATTCAAATAGGGATAAGGTGTGTGTAATGGAATATCAAAGATTATTATTATTATGTCAATACCCGTCTATCCGACATTTAAATAGGTTTTCTATGTTGATCAAAGCCTAACATAGCTTTTATTGCATATTTGAGTACGAGTGTCGCTTCATGCTCCATACTTGCAGCTCTGACACGCATTAAACGGCGCGTTTTATTATGCTGAATAGTCCAGGCGCTTGCGATCGTTCTTCATATCGTTCAGATCATCAGATCAAATCACAAGTAAATAATACATAGGTATAATAAACCCTTAACACTCAACTCCCGCACTAAGATTCCCTGTGTCGCGGTTGGCATGGACTACACAAATAACACATTAACGCTCATGGCCCGAGATGTAATTATGTATCATCACATAAATATCTGGCCCGGCCGGGAATCGAACCCGGGACCGCTTGCTTCGCAGACAGGGTCACTACCAACTAGGCTACGGGGTCCTCAAATTCGTCAGTCCTGTGTAATTTTATAGGAATATTTAATAAATATTTGTTAGTTGAATTAAATGGTGAATGCTTCAGTATAAGCGCTGTGTTTCGTAATAAAACATCTAGTTGAAGTTACCAACCATACTTTTTGTAAAATCAAAAAATGTATAACTCCAGGAGTCTATTCAGTTACGATCTTTGGCATAGAAGTTAAGATCTCCGAATTTAAACCACCTCTCAGACTATAATGTTATTATAGTGCGAGTTGTAACGCCGTCAGTTAGGTACCTGTGTAACTAGTGTAACTACAGAACCGTAAATAAACGTGTATTGCTTTAACTGTTTTCCACATGCCCGTACATTTTTGGGTATGAATTGACCTTGTAGGTATCGTACGTCTGAGGTTATTATTTATGAAGAACATCTCATTTTAACAAAATAAAATAAATGCACAAAACGTATCATATTTTTATGCAAATAGTTGATAATGACAGGCTAGCGACTACAGTAAGTGGTGACTGTCCATGGACTTCAGTTAACCAAATGCATCACCGATTTGTTGTACAAAAATTAGTTTAGCTGACGAGAGTCGAGACTCATTTAAATTTTACAGGGCTCTTTGGGAAGATTTGATTGGTTGAGTAATGTCCCGACTGCTAAACTACTGGGCTTCTTTTTCTCTTTTAATATTTTATACGCAGTCTTGTTTTTATAAATACATTTTTTTATTTTACACTTTTCAGTTAGGAGTTATTGACTTCTTCATCAGGATTATAAGACGATAAAATTCGCAATAATGTCATTTCATTGAGGGAGTTAATAAATTAGCAAGAATGGTTGTTTAAACGACTTCAAATAGTTATTGTATCCTAAACTGTTACTTAAAATGAAAAATGATGAAGGAAACTTAAAAATAATTTTTGAATACCTATTCAACGATACCCCACTTGACGTAGTTCACCGATTTTTTTCATTTTGACAATATGGCGTCTGGTTTTCGCTGTAATGAATTTTGATTATTGTTATGTCTTTAATAACACTCGCAAAGTTAAGACGAATCGATTGACGTAAGAATCATCAAAATCGGTCAAATCGTTTGGTCTCTACAATGCCATATAGGAACAAACATACATGGACTGATAATAAACACATTACCGTCCCTTGCGTCGCGCAGTCAGGTAAAAATCGTTTTAATTAATGAAATAAGTATGTAAAACTTAGTATGTTTTATCTAGCAGCTAAATCCTGGTCTATAAACCAAGATTAAGATAACACGTCTGATGCAGGGGTTAAGTGGTCACACTGATCACAGTAACCCGTAACCTGCAACCCACGACCGTCATTTGTCAGATAACAGCTGAAAAACCGATTTTACTTAGCCCGAAGATATACGCTAAATGTGTTTTAAACATAACGTAACGTTGGTCTGACTTATGGTAGAATGATAGACTGGCAACGCGATTGTAAATGGTGATACATCCATGATGTCAAAGGCATTATACTTACGCGTTTTCCTCTGATTTAGGTCCACCAAATTATCACACAGGACAGTTTTATCGTCATCATTTTTATAATGCAGTTGACAATAAAATTTAGGAAGCGAAGTAGTGTTGCTACATACACGCATGGTGACCGCTTTCGATCAGAAACTTTCGATGGTTACTTTTTTTTGTAATGCTTATTGCTTTGACTTTTTTATGTGAATAGGCGACAACGAAAAGACGCTTCACCAGATGTTAAGTGGTCACCGTCGTCCGTAGACATTGGCAACGTTGAACCGATACCGATGCGTTTTCCGCCAAGAAAAAGAGAAGAAAAAGAAAGAACTATGTATACCTAATGTTCAATCCAAAATTCCATAATGTTAATTTCAAAATTGTTCATTCCATAATAATCGCAGCAAATTGTCTTTTAGGTGTGATGTTCCCTTATAATGTGTTAAGTGGCGAGCAGTGTCTTGGTGGGTTATTTTAAACCTGGTGTAAGGAAACCGCGGCTGTAAAAAGATCTTCTCACGATAGTAATAATAACTGGCAAAGACCGGCTTTATTACAGGACAGCGTCTTAATTAAATAACTGTTTAGCGGCCGACGCTAATGTCGGACAATTTGACGATTAATTTATTTAAAAAAGTATTGGTGTCCGGATTTTATTTCAAATACTTATCGCTATTGATGGCTATTAAAAGCATCAGTAAAAGGAATCAATGACAGATAGGGAGTAAGATAAAAAAATATAAGAGTTTCCTTTGTGGTATTGTTTTAGGACTTCTTAATTAATAAGCCCTGAATCAAATGTAAAGAAACCACTATTGCATCGTCCAGTTGGATGGATGGATAACATTTTGTATACCATTCGCAAACAATGACATTATCATCTGTCACACCCATTGAGGTATAAGTATACATAGAGAAGACATCTCAAACAAAATGTGTGTCCCCGCCGGGAGGTTCTATTTTCAAAATTGAGCCCCTGTTCTCCTTTCAAAATCGAACGAATCCATTGGACATTGAAGCCGCGCGGCGTCAATTCATTGGAACATACATTGTGTTCGCGGTGTCCGTTCTATACGCTAGTAATAATACCCCAATGGTCACACCTGGGATTTTTTGTTTATCTGTGCTATTATTGTGATCGAAGTGCGCCAATTTTTACAAGGCACGTGCCATGCGAACATCTGGTTTTCCAAATTTCAAGGCAATTTAATCTTTATTCTTACATGCATAGCATAATGAATCGCTAAGCAATTTTTTTAGGTAGGATTTAAATCTACAATCAGCTGTCTGTCATTTGCAATCGAAAATAAACTTTATTACTACAAGATAAGGGTATTTTTGGTGGAATAAACGTACCTAATTGATTTGTCACGGATTCCCATTACAAAATGAGCTCCCCTACCTTACTTACAGCTGCTTTGAAAACAGATGGTTTGTGTTTTTGTCAGTACACGTGTGTTTTCAAGTATTGTACCCGTAACCCGATCTGCTGCGGGATGCTTCGTATAATGTCACACTGACTTGTTTGCGTGTTACACATTTTGTTTATTTTTTATGTTAATTATAGCCCTTTTTAATGCTAATGGGACTGATCTGATTCACTGGTTCATATCAAAATTAGAACATGACACATATGTGTTTTCAATATAATAAAAATTAAACACAAACGTTATCAATCCAATTTAAAATTTAATTGAAACTAATTTATTTTAATCATAATTTTCTGGGACTTGTTTTTCTAGCTAAAATTAAACTGATCAGGAAAATGATTTTAACTGTAGTTCAAAGTAAAATGTACCTACAATACCTTACATGTACCTATAGCAGTACATTGGAGATATATGGTAACTTGATGATGCTAGATGTAACACATGTATTATCTAGTAAAAACTAGAAAACACGCATTCCAACCAAATACGGATTTGACTGTAATGCTATAAATTCTAGTAGACCGAGGTGATAAAGTCATTCGAATTTCTAGAAACAGAAAAAAATAATATTTTTCGAGTTCAATACACACTTCGTAACTAATAATGTAACATTTTAACACTATTGCATGATTGAACAGCGTCTATTGTGTGAATTCACAATTAGGTAATGCTTTGCAACATGTTTAGTGATAGACCTGATCTTATCTAGGTTTGAATGTGTTGCCATTTTTGAATAAGTTAACACTAGTGGTAAATGTTAGCTGAGAATAACTTCTATTGTAATGTAATGAATGTAATGTAATAGACAATTTCTTAATGTTAAAAGTATACTATCATTTATAATATACTTTTAACATTAAGATAATATTCTACATACATAGGTATATTGTGATGTGATTTGAACCAAGTATAAATAATTGTCTCAAACATTCTCTTCTTTAAATAGTACCTAGGTGTAAAATAAAGTAGCTTCCCGCAACAGCAACAAATCATTCGAAATAAAAAAAAACAAAAATGTCTGTACCTAAGCTTAGATCTTTCAAACTAAGCAACGGATTTTAATACGGTTTTCATTAATAGACAGATTAGATTAGACAAAGTGATTCACGAGGGAGATTGTACAACACAGGAAGGGAAAGAGGAAGAGGAAGGAGTTGTTAGGCGGTACGAAGTTCACCGAGTCAGCTAATTAGTATCTAAATAAAATATACCTAATCTAAATTTTACTAACAAAAAATAACCGACTTCAAAGTCTCAAAAACTACATAGTTGTCAGATCTCGTTTAAATTTATGTGAGACCACATGACAAGCGCCTGCTTTCGATTAAAAAAAGAATCATCGAAATCGGTTGGCGTGATATCGAGTTATTCGTCAATTTGTCGCGCACATCTTAACACAAATTTACGACTTATGTAGTTTTCTCATGGATGCCATTGTCAGATCTCAATAAAATTTATGTGGGACCACATGACAGCCACCAGCTTTCGATTAAAAAAAGAATCATCAAAATCGGTTCGCCCAGTCCAAAGTTCTGAGGTAACAAACATAAAAAAAAACAGTCGAATTGAGAACCTCCTCCTTTTTTGAAGTCGGTTAAAAAGGATGATTATGTTTAATGACGTATGTACCTATTTTCTGCCAACTGTATTCGTCCAATGGAATCGGGTGTCATAATGTGCCGTCTTTATTTTAGATAAAAAACCCAATACCGTAGATACAGTTATAGTTTCAAGCGTTTATTTCTTTTATTAGTTACTGTTTACACTATCAGTAATTATTATGTTACAAAGTCAAGTGTCAGATCAAAGTTCAAACAGTGGTTTTTGTGAATTCACAAAAACCACTGTGATGAAGTTTAGTACAACGCCATCTAGCGGTTGCAAACCGGCGCGTATAATGTTCATGATATACATTGAAGTATAATGTCATAGAAGAGACATCTCGAACAAAATGCGTGTTCCCGCCGGGAAGTTCTATTTTCAAAATTGAGCCCCCGTTCTCCTTTCAAAATCGAACGAATCCAATGGAAATGCAGCCGCGCGGCTTCAATTCATTGGAACATACATACATTGTGTTCGCGGTGTCTGTTCTATACGCTAGTAATAATACTTCAATGATGATATAACATTTTTTTACTGTTACTCCCAGTTACTCCACATTTTATTTGAGAGAAAAATCGCTTTTAAAACAAGAAGTATAGAGTTGAAATAATTTTAAATCACGTGAAAAATGTACAGGAATAATTTGGTGAGCAGTTTTATTATTAGGTAGCTTTGATATAAAATTAAAATAGTACTTATGGCTATGGGCATAAAGTTCACAGTGCTCATAGACAAACAGTTAACTTTGTTACTCAATTGTTCTTTCAGCACATAGTCTCTATGCCGACGACCTTAAAGAAGTTTTTGTGTTTTTGTGGAAGGTAATAAAAAGTGCAGGTTCAACGAACCAAGCGTAAGGTAAATAGATAGGTGCGAAGCAAAATGGTATAAACCGGATGAAGAACGAAATTGACTCTCCAAGAGTTCCGCATTATAAATTTTTAATATTTTTTCAATTTTTTTGTGGAATTAGGTTGTGAAATTAGGATTTGTCCTCTATAGGATAATAGGATCTGAAATATTCCTGTTGGTTTTCCTAAACATTATGGGTCACATTAGGTATGGGAGATAACAGTGATAAATTTTATATAAAAACAGTAACACAGAATTTGTATTTGGTAAAATAGAAATGAAAATTTTGGACGGTTAAATTAGCAAGTGTCCTAATAAATACATATAGGACTTTGCCGTTGCGGAATCGGCTAACTTCATTGCAAAAAATTGTCTATGGAAATAAATATAGATAGATAGGTTCCATTCATTCCAGTTGTTGCGAAGAACCCTAAAACGGTATTTGGATCGATAATTGTATAGATTCTCTCTCAGATGATGCTCGCTGAACTATGATAAGCTTAACCTGCTGCTGTTAAATCTTGTTGTCAGTAACCATTCTAATCTACAACGCATCTAACAGAATAAGGTTACAATAACCGTTATTTTATAAATTATAGATAATACAGGATACGTCGTGATTTTTTCTGACAATTGTCAGTTTTTAAAAGATTCGAAAAGATTAGCACAGCGAGGCGGGGTGAATCGAAACGAATTATTATCGGACATAGAACAACAGACAGACATAATATTTAAAAACGAATGAGTAGTTACCTTGTTTTTGTGAAAAATGCATTTATTTATCTATAATGTTGTGTGATTACATCATATTATTTAAACAACAAAACAGATAAAAACAAACTGACGTTCGGTATTTGAACCAATTTTAACAAATCATTATCAAAATTACACTCCTATCCTATCCTATTATGTATTATTAATATGTCGAAATATCGTTTAGTAGAAATCTAAGTTTGTAGGTAACGAGTTAGCCGGAAAGTAATTTATTAAAGGAAGTTCATAATCATGTTATAACAGTATTCAACACTGAGTAAAAATACCGTAAGTTAGCGTAATGGCGCCAAAAGTTCAAGTCCAGTTCCAAATTTGAAACCAGGTTGAAAATGATTGGTACTTTTTGTTATGATACTTATTAGGTGAAATACTTAGATGAATAGTGTTGTACCTACTTCCGGCTTCATGTTTAATGGTTCACGATTCCGGAGCGATATGTTGGATTGTCGACATCCCCCTAGTACCCATTATTAATATGTATAATTTTCTTGTAATTAGTTTGCTCTATGAATGTCGAAAATAAAAAAATAGTTTTTAAATAAAATAAAATCATGAATTTTAAATGGCTTTATATTATTTAATCTTTTTAACCCACATTTAATAAAATGAAAGTAACGCGTACCTATATCAGCAACACGCATATGATTCGTTTCAATTCTCTACGGTAGAGACTACCGGTAGCTACCGGTATTTTTTTTATAAAATAAGCGTTTACTTTTATGTTCTTTATTTTATGTAAACGTAGGTGTTATTACAACGATTGTTAACTCAGATATTGGTAGGTAATTCCACACGAATCCTAATGTTCCGTAACCAATATGATTAAGGTTTTGCATGTAACCCTATATCAGTCTAGACTTCTAGTACCGATGAATAAAACATTGTATAATTAACACGTTTCAAAATAAATACCTCGTTGTGCTGTTTATCTGCATTCATGTTCTGCCTGTACCACAGATACCTACGGAGATAATTTGTTGACAATATTATTTTATTCTTGACCGGTTTACGGTGTTTGTTTGACTGCATTTATTTTAATTAGATATCTCTATCTAAAGTATTTATTACTAGTTCTGTGGTATGAAAATTTTCTATGTTCGGGGTTATTAAAAAATATATTAAGGCTCTGTACAGGTCTTTTAAACTATAATCGTAAATATAGATGGGTGTGGCTGTTAATAAATTGATCATTAATGTTGATTCATTATTTTTTATGTAACTACCCAACAAAAGAGCTGATGATCCATCTTATGGTAAGTGGCCAACATCGCCCATGGACATCAGCATCACCAAAGGTATCAGTGCTTCACCGATGCGTTGGCGACCAAGATATAAGCGGAAGAAAGAAATAATGTAACTAAGCTCCTATTAAGAAACCTCCAGCCACAGGACGAGTCGTTTGGCGGCGACTACAAGAGCAATAGCTACCCAGCCACGCAGGCTTTGACTTTTGAGAAGATTCATATTTTTTAAATATAACTAAATTTATTTTTTGGTCTCAAATTCGTCTCCGATTTTTCAGGACCTATGTAGGTAATATGTACTTTCTGTTATTTCACTATTATGTTGTATTGTAACAATACCATAAAATATCTTTAATTTCAACATTGATAGGTAGCTAAATTGAACCACCAATTGGAAGAAGGGAATAAGCGCCACTTTTTGAAAAATCACTTTTCTACATTTTTACATTCTTTAGACGTAGCGCTTTATTTTGAGTTTTAAGAAAGGAACAAAAACCACTCGCTTCGTATAGATTCATGCGCCATAAAAAGATTTAGTTGGAAGAAGGAAATAAATCCTTCTTTTATTCCCTTCTTCCAACTATCACCTGTACAATATTATAGAAATAGTGTTTCTTTTTGCCTGTTTTTTTTTCAATAAACAAAAGCGATGTTTTAAGAAAAGTTGTAAGTCCTTAGACAAGGCAACAACGTTCAAGATTTCGCAATATAGAAGCTTTGAGTATACTTCAAGTCATAAAGGTTACTTGAAATGTTCCGAATTTATCGATGGTTTCGTTAAAGCTACATTTTTGCTCCAAAAACCTTCTACAAACCCAAAAATAACAGAAACTCGGGCATATGCTACTAAAATACCCATAAATGAAAAAAAATATTAATATACCTGATGAATTTAAAGATTTTTACAATATTATTCTTGCCTGGCCAACGACGAGATCCGAAAGTGAGGAAATACACGAATAATAGAGTGTCTTTACATTTTTTTTTAATAAATAAATAGTTTTTGTCATTATTTTGTCTATTATTTCAAATTATTTTGTGTATAATATATGATAAATCGGAAGAAGGGAATAAATCCAACACATTTACATAAACATATCTATATGAATATTATATATTTCAGCCAGGTCTAATAACAAATAAATCAGAATTTATATTTTCTTCATTATTCATTACTATCACATGAGCCTATAAGTTGCAAGTAAAAAGTTATAAAGTTTTTTTTAATTATCTCCATTCTTGTTTTTTGGATTTATTCCCTTCTTCCAATTGGTGGTTCAATTAAAACTAAATTTATTTTTTGGTCTCAAATTCGTCTCATATTTTTCAGGACATACCTATGTAGGTAATATGTACTTTCTGTTATTTCACTATTACGTTGTATTGTAACAATATTACAATACCATAAAATATCTTTAATTTCATCATTAATAGGTAGCTAAATTATAACTAAATTTATTTTTTGGTCTCAAATTCGTCTCAGATTTTTCAAGACCTATGTAGGTAATATTTACTTTCAGTTATTTCACTATTACCTTGTATTGTAACAATGCCATAAAATATCTTTAATTTCATCATTAATACATGTTTGACTTCAGATATTGGGAATAACAACCGCTAAGTCCTAAGATTCGTATAATTTCACAATGGCGCTAGCGTTATAAAATGTCACCCAATAAATAACACTGCTTACAACTTGATACAATAACTTATCTTGCTCTCTCTATCACACCCACGGCATTAGAACAGGACAGCGCGAGATTTATCGAACTGTGCATGTCGACACGTAATAAACATGGACTAAAACAATGTAAGCAAGAAGTATATTAATAAATATAATATTTTTAACAATATCTTACAGTTTATACAAAAGCTTACTTATGAACACGCATAAATTATATTTTTAGAATCTATGCGTATGTTCCTGGAGATCTCAAAACGGCTTAGCCTATTAGGATTCGGTTTTCTGTGTTGTATTGTAGTAAGCTTTGGGTAATACTTCTTTAGTGTTTATTAAAAATGGAAAATACAGAAGTATACACAATGCTAATTTTTATCTACCACGAGACGGCCCGATGACATCAGTGATACAGGGCTGTATTGCTTCAATAATAATAATTGTAAGTTGTTTTTTTGCAATCTGGAAATGTGAATATTAGCGTTTATTTATTCCAATAAATCAAAAATATGTACATATATTGATGCTTATATTAATAGTGTCAGCATTCCTTAACACATGCCATGTCTAATCGGACTAGAATATCCTCATGGCGATGTATTTTCATTTTCCTGTTCGAACATTATACACCTTGTTCTATGTCATGTGCAGTGATAAAATCGCCAATAACAAATACCCATAAAGTTTAGTGTCTGCTTTACTTGAAAATTTATATTTTATACAGTGTTGTCAGAGTTGCTTCTATCATTTTATTACTTGCCCTCAAAGAGCTTTCATTATGTTTAAAACGTCATAAAATGTAAGTCGATATTGTATCGTTTTATGTTAACAGCTCTTCAGGTACAAAATAAACTGTTGTGTAATAATAATGTAACTGCATTTCTAGTTATAGTGCACTCACTTTATCGATAAGGTGAATAATTAATAATTATAGCTGGTATATTTCATCATAAACGTTAAATATATTGCCATTACTACGGAGTAAATGTGTAATGAGATAGTTGATCAGAAATATGGTGTTTGTGCAGAACCTGGTTTTTTTCGACAGTAACTAAAGTTATGACGCTTTTTAAAAGACTTCAAAAAAGGAGGAGGTTTTCAATTCAAATATTGTTGTTTTTTTTTATTTGTTACCTCAGAACATTCGACTGGGTGAACCGATTTTGATGATTCTTTTTTTAATCGAAAGCCGGTGCTTGTCATGTGGTCCCAATTTGCGAGCTACATCTGAAGAGTAGTTTTTGAGTTATTTTGAAGTCTATTATTTTTTTCTTGGTAAAATTCATTACCAGCAATAACGTCAAAGAGCTTATTATAAACACAATAAGGAAACTAAATTTGCCAAGAACATCGGAATGAAAATTTCGATTACCCATCTATGTGATTACCTATTATTCGTACTTTAATGTAATAACATTATTTAGATAATTTTGACAACGTTAAGTGAAGAGAAAAGTTACAATTAAAAAAAACAAAAAGTTACAATTAAAAAAAAAATGATACGTCACTGTAAATCCTGTGGTACTTACACATGTGTTAGTTTGTAGCACACGAGCATGCGAAATGCAGTTTACTAACTGAGGTGCGGGTGGAAGGGGGAAGATGCGTGTGTGCGTGCATGTTTGCTAAATTAACACGCTACAAACTAGCATGCTACTTTTTAGCATATGTTTCTGGGGTCTATTCTTACCAGTTCTAGCCATGATACAAGGCCATACTTATGACATTTTTGCATGGTCCTCGGTTCGCCTTTGTAAAATAAACAATATGGAAGTCTAGAAGCGTAGGTTGTAGGTGTCTAGTAAAAATGAGAGTGGTTTCCCTATCGTCCCTCCATAATGCCTAGCTGGTTACCGCACGCTATTGTGTTGATTGCGTCACACCGTGGAAAAATGGCGTATCGTGTGATCACTGAAGATCTATGGTAATTATAACCTACTAGCAACAAGGCCTTGCTTCGCTTCGGAGAATTACATTCACATGTAATACCTATATGAAAAAAAATACTTAAAAAAGGCCAAGAGGTACTAACCCTCAATGCGAAGCGAGGGGTCGTGGGTTCGGTTCCCAGCCTGAGCAGTCATTTTAATCACACATTAGTATTTGGTTGGTTTGTCTGTAGTTGTTTCTGATATCTTATTTTTGTTGTCTATGGAAACTTGTAAGCACTTATATAAAGTTGGTTACTGGCTGCCTTCTTGATCTGCCTCTGTTGTCTTTGTTACTATCTAATAAAATATGGGTTGTGATAGCTTACTTTGATCATAATCTTACTTATTCTTAAAATAGTTTCTTAGTGTACATTGTGTGGTCGATGTCGTCACGGCGTGGAAACCGTGGCAGGTCGTACGATGGTACTTGTTAATTATTTCCTAGCAGTTTTTGAGGTTGTAACTTTGTCACATACAGGTACCTACAGGTTATTGTGAATGCTATGAATAAAATGTCACATGTGATTCGACCTGAATAGCCTTCTGCTAAAAGCTTCGAGTCTGACGAGAGAACGTCAGCGTATTTCATGCCAATAGCCCAATAACCAACTACATAAGGCCTGTATATCCCTTATCATATTTGATTATGATAAGGGATCCGATGGTAAGGGATCAACATCTACGGCTTAACACGTTAATTATCGCGTTAGAATAACGTCACTATAGTGGCCAACAGTAAGCGGCTTTGTTAGTAAGAAATAACTAAGGTGACTTTTCTTGCTTCACAAGGATTTTAACGCGTTCAAATTCACGTTTTTTCATGCAGCCGTTAAAATTAATACAGA
The DNA here is from genome assembly GCA_911387775.1 of Thymelicus sylvestris. Taxonomy (NCBI): domain Eukaryota; kingdom Metazoa; phylum Arthropoda; class Insecta; order Lepidoptera; family Hesperiidae; genus Thymelicus; species Thymelicus sylvestris. The sequence goes on along the minus strand of OU426909.1, from coordinate 8,281,134 downwards.
GGGTTATTACAGATCGCCATAGCTTCGTTTGTTATTCCTTAGGGTGCACCATGATCAGAGGCGGTTGGAATCGGCTTAAAAGCTGAATAATGTTTAAGCCTCAAAAACCATAAAAAATTGAAGAACTTTTCGTGCTGAATAAAGTTTAAGCCTCAAAAATTTCCATAAAAAATGGAAGTTTACGTGACGTCTAAATCTTATCGGAAACAACAGAATAGCTTTCGATTACCGCACGTTGGTCTTTCGGTGGTAATTTGATCCGTACACAAACCCACGCTCTTCTGCATAGATTATAGTCTGTGTATTTGTTTGTTAGTGTGTTTGCCTGTTTTTGGAAAGGTTTTGTAACAGCTTGGGTTTTTATGTCGCGTAGGCGTTAGCGCATTAGGAGTGTTCTTTGTCATGTTGTTTGATGAATGTTTCAAGGTTTCAAGTATTACGGGAGCTTGTAGTCAGTGGCGTAGCTAGCCCTAAGGAGGCCCATATCAATATTTGTTGTGGGGCCCCCTCGACGTCAGCTGTCAAATATAAAAGGAGTGCTAACTGTAGCGGTCGTAGGCCTCTGGCGAGCTTTTTTTTGGGAGTGTTATTGGGGGCCCCTGCTTGTGTTATCAACCTGGAAAACTTAATAATGAAATTTTGTCTTTATTACTTTATCCTTCACGATACAACTCAATTTTTGTGGTAACAAACCAACACTTCTTGCTTTCGGTTACCTGAGAAAATAGGAATAAATAGGTTTTTCGGGTTTTGCTTTTTTACATGTTATTTATTTTGTACCTAAGTAAATGGACCTTATCCTTTATGTTAGTTATAGATATAATGTACGTTTGTAGATATCGCTCACCCAGTAATCCAACGGCACATCTGCATTTGTCATATTTTACAGAAACGAATTTCAAAAATTTTATAAAACCGTTTAAAATTTTCTTATGGGTTCTTTTTACGTTTTTTACAGATTGTATGGGTTTGTAGTATAGACATTAATACATATTTACCACTGTGTAGATTATGCACTTTAAACACGTATACCATATAAACTCAATTTCGCATTTTTTGCAGATGTGCCAATATATTACTAGGTGAGCGATATTCTATACTTTCTATAGTAATAACTAACTTACCGTTTTAACTTTGATAGGTATGTATTTTATGTTAATTTCTCAAATCTCAAATATTCTGAAGATCATTTAATTTTGTTACTGAAAATATATACATACATAAACACAATAACATGTCGTACCTCGACAAGATAAGCGATCTCCAATCTCTTATGAAGCCAACTTGTACTATCAGTACAAGATAGACAGTTTTCTTGACTTTCTTGTAACAATATTCCAACAATATCCCAAACTAATAAATTAATACTAATTCAAATAATGTAACATTTGGCTCAATTCAGCGCAAGGCTATTAAGACCGCCTTTAATTATATTTAATAACTTAAACCTTGTAAAATACCAATTTTACTTGGGTAATTCTTAACTTATCATTATTTCTATTATTACTTATTTAAAAAAAAAGTTTTGTGTCTATATTTGCGTAACAGATTTCGAAATGTAATACGCTATTTAAACTACTACTGCTTATTAATCATTATTTATTTGTGACCTATCGCAACAATGGAGACATTGTTACTGCTCCTTTACTTCATCGTCAACGTTCAGACAACCGCCGATGTTATATAAACAGCGCCAATTAGGCTTTCATTGCAAATCAGAACAATAACTACAGTGACTAACACGTAACGTAACAAGTAATGGAACAAAAACCCTTAAATTACTTCCAACAATGCGCACGTGGGATTTAGATGCGATCAGAGGCGTCAGAAGTCAGAACACTGTAGCAATGCTTACGTCATAACGGTAACGGTTCAAATTTTGATTTTTATCGACGTATCCGTGACTTTTGTTGTAAGTATGGAGGTTCTATTTACTATGCAACGAGTACCTACCCACACATTCGATAGTTAAAACAAAACACGGTTGTCTGTAAAGTCGATTTACGGACGGTAGTTTAACGTGACGTCATGACAAAACATTGATTAAATGATTATAACTTTTATAGATAAAATTGAGCGCTTCGTCCGATCGTAGCCGATCGTGCCTCTCTATCGCTTGTTCCGCGCTCTCGCTCGCGCGGAACGGGACAATGAGTCAAGATTTTTTGTACGTGCACCCGGCGTTCATCGTTTTAATAGACGTTATGACGTCAATAAATCTTATCCATATCTGTATTATTAATAGGTACATACGTGAAATAGCTTTGACACAATTAGTTAAAGTTTATAAAGAGAAGAGATTTTAGCCTTATTGGGGCTGCTTAGATTACTAACCCCAATGTCACACAATGTCGTAAGCGGCGACTAAATCCGGCTTGCTGATAGTAGGGCCCCTCGGAAAGATTATATTGGTAATATTAATTTTAATTGATAATAATTATTGCTATTATTATTTCTCCGTAGGCCAACTTATCATTCGAAAAAAAGAGTTTAAGTAGGTATGTCTTTTTTCAACACTGTCTTTCTGTTTTACTGCTTGAAATTAATTATACTTACATTCATAAGAAGTTTCGAACATAAATATAGAGTTAAATATATATAATATTTTTAGTATAGATTATACATATATAGGTCTATGTAATTAATTTGCTTTGTCTAATTGATATTTTGTATACCTCCTCAATACGTAAGGGTAATTTTACACTGTAATAGGCCCATTATTTAAGGGAGTAGCGAATGAATGAATGAAATAATTCCAATTAGAGAGGCCTTTGCCCCCAGTGGGACAGTAATGGGCCATTACCGCTCAAATAGGTCGCCTTTGCCCTAATGCATAACTAGGGTTGCCATGCGGTACTTCGTAGGGAAATTCGTACTTATTCGAATGTTGATATTATTCTGCACATGGTTCACGTTGTTCTTCTAATGTGTAAGGTTAAAGTCTCGCAAAAATCTAAAAAAATAATATACTATAAGTAATATTATTGTAGAACCCAGTCTCGCATAAGCGTTTTGCCGTAAAGATTTTTCTGTGTCAAAGTTTTATCTTTTTGCGTATACCTACTGTGATTATAGATATAAAATAAGACCTAGTATAGATATAAAATAAGACGAATATCGTTTTAGTTACTTAATTCAAAATGGACGGAGAGTTGCCAGACTAGCAGAACTCTACCACATAATGGTAGAATGATTGAAGCATGAGTTTCTTTGACTTTAACTCCCTGATAAACCGTAATTGGGGCGTTTCTTGCTTTTAATTCTTCTTTCCTCTCTGTTTTTTTTCTTAGCCGTCAGTCCATCAGGGGATCATACGTCTAATGTTTCTGATGTTACCTCTTATCATAAGTTGCTTGCATTTGCTACTTACATTACAGAAACACTTTTTGCCCAAAAATATCCTACTGAAAGGATCAACAGGAGTGACCTGGCGTTTTCTCGCCATTATTTCGTTTTGGCTTGGAATCTTATGCACTGTTTACGCAATTACAGTACGGCCGCTTTATCTTGGCGGGTCTGAACATAGGCTTTGCGAACTTTAGCGCATGTAAGACAGAGATGGCAACACGAACATGCTAACGTATGACTGAGACAATACACCTCATATCGAGTATTGGGGAATTATGTTACTGCGCAGCCTTCTGCGCGAAGTTCAGATGCGCCAAGATACAGCGGCTGAACTATTATTCTCGTCACCATCCAAGTATCCCGTCCTGTGTGCAACACGCCTAAATGAAAACCGCATGGCCTAACTAATGAGCACGAGAGGTGAATGTTCCCTGACCTATGGGATTCCAATATGCTGCAATAAACACTATCTGTGTCGTAAACTTCAAACATTGTTCACTGCAATTCATTAGGCGCAGAGATCTGCTTTAAAAATGAACGTGCCTCTACTAAATATTATTGTTTTTACTTGGTGTTTCAATATCTTATACTTCTATACTAATATTATAAAGAGGAAAGATTTGATTGTTTGCATTGAATAGGCACCGAAACTACTGAACGGATTTGAATAATTCTTTCTCTGTTGGGAAGCTACACTATCCCCGGGTGACATACCTAAGCTATATTATATTTTCAAAAAAAATTAGGGATCCTTAATAAAACTCCAATAATGTAACCCAAGGTGTAAAAAAATAAGAAAACCGAAGCAAAGCGAGGGCGGTTACTCGTTAAATATATAAACGAAGTGAAATCAGTTTACAAGATCAACAACAGACGCTGCAACTCTTTTATATGTGAGGACTAGCTGGCTTGGTACACGTCGTTCTACTGTTACGCAAAAATATTAGAGGAAGCAATACAGTTTATGAATGCCTTAAGTTACTCGGTAATCTATCTATATTCTATATATATACATATATATATAAGGCAAAAGTGATTGACTGATGTATCAACGCACAGGCCAAACCCTTAGGGCTAGAAACTTAAAATGTCGCACATGCAATCACACAATATATTTCTTTATCTTAGCGTAGTAGAACACGCCGGGTATCTACTAGTTTTGAATAAAAATATTTGAATTTGACAACCCTATCAATAGGTCGCATAAAGCGTTGTTAAATACGATAATGAAGTAATAGGGCCATTTCAATCCGACCTTCCAGAACACGGAAGAGCTCAACTCAAAGCTTACATATTATCTAATAATTGAGATAATGTACGTAGATGACAATACAACGCGGTATTGTACGAAATACTGTGCCACCAACTTATCTGTGAATTGGAGGAGGGCGCTTCCGGATGCATTGGACCTAGGGCATCGAGCCCGGGTTTACCCGGACCGAAAAAACCCGGGTTTTCCCGGTTCTTAGGATTACAAAAAAACCCGGGTTTTATTTTTAAAACTCGGGTTTTTCGGGTTTTTTTTTAATACTTTTGTTTTTGTTATTTATTAAGTTTAAGCCACTTCGAATGCAATTATAAGTAAATGGAATAAAAACACGCATTGATAAATTATTATTTATTGCGTAAAAAGTAGCTTCGTTGCTCCGTTCCTACCAATAAAACAAGTCATGCAAGTTAAGGCGCTACTGCGCCCGTTTGGTTGATTTTCTTTGCCATAGGTATATCTCGTAAAGTTTATACGCTATTAGTGTAATACTAAGGTATTTGTTTTTTGACTATCTACTTTAAATCTGCTCGAAAATGTTCACACGATAACGTGAAATTTTCTCGATAAAAAAAAATCATAAACTAGGCTCTAATTATTTACATTATAGCTTGCTACCGCGATATTTTTAAAAATTTGTGCATGGAATTCTTTTTAAAACATAGTACATTATCACATCTAAATCCATGTATTTTTTTGTGAAAAAACATGAAGTAGTTTTTAAAAACCAAATAAAAACGTTGTTTGGCGCTTATGTCGGTCAGTTTCGAGCGCACGCTTAGTATAGCTGTCTCACAATTTTAGAATAAGAACTCATTCCCTCACTATCTTTATGATCTGCGTTCAGTCTAAAACGTAGTGATTAAGTACTCTGTGGTTCAGTCGACTGCGGTCTTCATCGACGTTGGACGTATGTCTCTCTGCGCTATTTTTTATTAAAGAATTTGAAGTTCATCTCTTAAGTGGTAAAAATAGGGGTTGGAAGTCACTTTCATACAAACCAACTTCGTCAGTTTTAGAGTAATTGTTGTTGAACAACAGTTTGATTCCACTCTTACTCACACTTACTGAGAGTAACAGCTGTATCTGGAACATAGAGGACATTTCGAACTTGTATTTTATTATCACCGCAGTTTACATTAACATGTCCCATACTCACAACAGGCAGCGACTTCTTGTCAGCCACAGTAATTTTAGATATAGGAGGAGTCTGAATATCATACAGCCAATCACTCCTACTCGTCATGTGCATTGCTGCACCGGAATCTATATATATACCAGTCATTGCTCATGCTGTTTTCCGTGAACGCTGAAAAAGCTGCAATATAAGTATTAGATTTCTTACACTTTTGACTCTTTACATCATCTTTGTTCCTTAAGTTCTTTGTGCCTTTGTTCTTTAAGAAAGGGGATAAGACCCTTTTGAAGAACTACAGGCCCATTGCACTTCTGAGCCACGTTTATAAGCTGTTTTCGAGAGTGCTCACAAATCGCATTGCACGCAGGCTTGACGACTTCCAGCCTCCCAAACAAGCAGGATTCCGGAAAGGCTACAGTACCATGGACCACATACACACACTGCGGCAGATTATACAGAAGACTGAGGAGTATAATCTGCCACTATGTGTTGCCTATGTGGACTATGAGAAAGCCTTTGATTCTATCGAGACCTGGGCAGTACTAAATTCTCTTCAGCGGTGCCGGATCGACTACCGGTATATCGAGGTGTTGAAATGTTTATACACATCAGCCACCATGACTGTCAGAGTACACAACACAGCAACGAACCCCATCCAACTGCAGAGAGGTGTCAGGCAAGGGGACGTCATATCCCCAAAACTGTTCACCGCTGCGTTGGAAGACGTGTTCAAGATGATGGAGTGGAAACGACGTGGCATTAACATCAATGGCGAACACATCACACACCTGCGATATGCCGATGATATAGTCGTTCTGGCGGGATCCCTGGAGGAACTTGGTACAATGCTCGGGGACTTGAACAGCGCCTCACAACGGGTGGGTCTTAAGATGAACATGGACTAGACGAAAATCATGATGAATGTCGATGTCACACCCGTACCGGTTGTTGTTGAAGGCGCTGCTCTCGAAGTTGTAGATGAGTACATTTACCTGGGACAAGTGATCCAAATGGGTAAGTCCAACTTCGAGAAAGAAATCACTCGTAGAATCCAACTCGGATGGGCTGCATTCGGGAAACTACGTCATATCTTGTCGTCCAAAAAGTTACCTCAGTGCCTGAAGTCGAAGGTGTTCGAGCAGTGTGTGTTGCCAGTGATGACATACGGATCCAAGACGTGGTGCTTCACTATTGGCCTTATGCATAAGCTTAGAGTCGCCCAGCGGGCTATGGAACGAGCTATGCTCGGTATTTCTCTACGCGATCGAATTAGAAATGATGAAATCCGTAGACGAACGAGGGTGACCGACATAGCTCAGAGAATTAGCCGGCTGAAGTGGCAATGGGCTGGCCACATAGTTCGAAGGACCAATAATCGTTGGGGAAGAAAGGTCCTCGAATGGAGACCACGCCTCGGTAAAAGGAGCACAGGACGCCCCCCGACCAGGTGGACCAACGAACTGAAGAAGACAGCGGGTATCCGCTGGATTCAGAAGGCTCAGGACCGGTCTGAGTGGCGTAGATTAGGGGAGGCCTATGTCCAGCAGTGGACCTCAAAAGGCTGATGGATGGATGGATGGATGGATATCGTCTTTAGTACTGGGCTTTCTCGGAGCTGTGCAGTATCGGCTTATACATATGTCCATGCTTAGTGCAATTGAAACAACGAGGGCCTTGGCCCGGTGCAGACCTATACTTTTAACCTCCTGGATTAGTTTTGTCTTTATAGCGTCCGCAGTGATGGGTATTCCAGAGCTCTCTAAAGCCATAATCCATATCCATAGCCATAGCCATAATCATTGGCCTATAAGTATCGAGGAGTCCGGCCAACATCATTGATGTACCAATCCACTCGTCTTCAATCTGAAAGTTGATGCTGCGCAGCTTGTGTGCGGTGCTCATTATTTTGTTCACGTATTCTGCAATACTATTGCCACATCCTTGTAACGTAGTTGTGACCAAGTCTTTCAATAGTCCGACTCTTCTAGTCAAGCCGTTGTCGTCAAAGGCTTTCTCAAGATTCATCCATACATCCTTCGCAGTCTCAGCATTTTGGATATGCATATGCACGTAGTTCACGGGGTCGAGAAGAAGAATGATTTTTGTTCGGACTTTGATACTTCATATTTTGTACTTATTGTAGGAAATCGATATAATAAACGCAGATTAATGTATTTTAAAAAATTACAATAAAAAGATCGAAATGCTCGAAAAAACCGGTCTACCGGTTTTGATTACTCTTAGACCCGAAAACCCGGGTTTTCAAAATTGAACCGAGTTTCGATGCCCTAATTGGACCAATCATTGGACGCAACTCGAGAGGTACCTAGTAAATGTCAAATGAATGAGCACAAAGAACTTATGAATGGCGCGGCATTAGTTCCAATTTTCGCCGTTTCATAGATAACTTGGCGGCACTGTACAAGAGATTACGATAGCGATGTCTTCCAGACACCTTTAAGTCTTATTGGTAAGTAAATGCTGTAAGAGATAGAGGGAGAGGACCGTATAAAAAGTGTTGATTACAGATTTCCAAACTTAGGCCCGTATGCAATAGCGCGATCTCAAACACTTAGATTAGATAAGTATGCCATTTTTACGAGTATATGCGATCTGAAATATTTTTAATCGACAAAAAAGGAGGAGGTATTCAATTCGACTATATTTTTTTATGTTTGTTACATCATAACTTCAGACTGGGTGAACCGATTTTGATGATTCTTTTTTTAATCGAAAACTGGTGCTTGTCATGTGGTCCCACTTAAATTTGAGCTGATTCTTTTTCTAATCGGAAGCTGGTGCTTATCACGTGGTCACACTTTTTGAGCTAGGTGTGTCGAGTAGTTATTGAGTTTTGAAGTCAGTTATTTTTTTCTTGGCAAATATTCATAATAGCATCTCAAACCGAATCTTGAGATTGCAATGATCTTAAGATCCGTTTATGAATACGGGCCTTAATACACCTGCCATTTTCTTAAAAGTATTATTCTTTTTCTCTCTCCATCTCTCTCTTCATTTCTGTCGCCATCTTTATGTATCATCTTTATTAATTATCAAGATTAACATGTTATTTTTATTTCCAGGTAATCACATTTCTACTTCCTTCGTAGTCTCATAGTCTGCAGTCAAAAATAAGTAATCAAAGATAAGTAAATATGACAATAATATTATTAATATTGATGTTGATTATGACTTCTCTAATTGATTTTGACAACCCTGACATGTCAGTAACGACCAGTTTAGTTTTAGTAGACTTAAGACCACTGGGTGAATTTACTCAGGTACCTTTATAGGTAGACTTATGTCTACGCTACCCTGTGCTCTGTTATTATTATTAAAAAAACCGGGCAAGAGCGTGTCAGGGCACGCGCAATGTAGGGTTCCGAAGTAGTAAGTTTATCGACTATTACTCATTAATTACATTACATGCCAAAAATGGTCTTAGAAGACCCATAATATTTTTGAAAGACCTTTTCAACGATACCCCACTGAGCAGCTGTCATTCTTCAGAGTAATATCGCGAACGATGTTAAGAATTTCCATATAGTCTGGGTTTAAGAAGAGTTGCAAATCTCCAATACCTAATGCGTAATGTAATAACTGCACGCTCGACCCAAACACGCACCGGGAAGTCATTGACACCAGTCTCCTGACATGGTACCTAGACCTTTTTGAATGTAAAATATCTTCCTAGGAGCACGTGAAAAATACCGAGCCCATGAGTTACACAGAGCTGACAATGGATAGAAATGTCACGAACGGGTTGCGAATATGCGGTCCTAGTTTTTGAGTTTAACCATTACAAAAAAAAAACAATAAATCAAAACAGTTAATGTGCTCACCACCTTGGACCACATCTTAACTTACCATCAGGTTGGATTGTGGTCAAGCATTAACTTATTTGTGTAACAAAAACTTTCCTCCTTATAATCAAATATATAAAATTCTCGTGTCACGCTTTTTTGAAGTTGAACTCCTCTGAAACGGCTCGACTGATTTTCGTGAATCTTTGCTTGCAAATCGGCTAGGGTGGATAATCAGACAAATCTATTTTTCATGCCCCTACCCCTAAAAATTTTTTGGCAGAACAACGTTTGCCCGGTCAGCTAATCTAATATATAAAATTCTCGTGTCACGCTTTTTTTGGAGTTGAACTCCTCCGAAACCGCTCGACCGATTTTCGTGAATCGTGGAGAATCGGACAACATCTATTTTTCATCCCCCTACCCCTAAAAATTTTTTGGCTGAACAACGTTTGCCCGGTCAGCTAGTAATATATAAAATTGTCGTGTCACGCTTTTTTGAAGTTAAACTCCTCCGAAACGGCTCGACTGATTTTCGTGAATCTGCGTGCATATCGGTTAGGGTGGAGAATCGGACAACGTTTGCCCGGTCAGCTTGTTTTTCATCCCCCTAAATGTTAAGGGTGGTCCGGTCCACCCCTAATTTTTTTTTTATTACTATTAACTTTTGACAGAATGAAGTCTGTCCGGGCAGCTAGTATTAGGATAGATTGCTTTGTTTATCCAACAAAAAATACACATTGTTTCGGTAATTTGAATAGTTCTAACATTTCTATTGCTTATAAGCTCTTTATCGACAACGATCGTGACTCCGCCTACGGTGTCGACAACGGGCTTGTTTTGGTACCGAGCCCGACAACCATTCCTCATGTTTTCCGGTAAATTGTTCAGTTCCTGAAGCTAATGCCATGCAATTTTGGCTGGAATCTGAGGATCTCGACGGATAACGGTTGGGAATAGGTACGTAATTTAGGTTTGGACTGTTTCCCAATACATATGATTTGAGTTCGAATCCTACCTTAAAGTAGGTACATATTATTATTATTAGTCGTATTTTTTGTAAACTATTTTTTTATATAAATGCTTTTACACACTCATACCCGCAGTAGGTTTTTGCCGGTATCGCGGGTGGCATGGGCGACACATATAACACCCATGACCCGACTACAATTATTTATCTGTCACATAAATATGTGTTCCCGGCTGGGTTCGATCCCGGGATCCCTCGCTTCGCAGGCAGGGTCGCTACCAACCAGGCTACAGCCTACAGGGTCGTCAAACAGGTCGTCAGTTTGTCGGCCTCTGCCGACATAATTATTTTAACGCCTGTATCTGACTATCTGTTAACTGAGACTGATGGCTTAATTTATTTGAAGCAATTAAACATGAAATATCACGAACGGTCACCCATCCAACTCTTGAACGCACCCGAATTTGCACAACCCCATAATTTACAAGACAAGCCATGTCTACAACGTGTAAAACTGCAAACGCATCAAACATAATTATAATTTTACAATAGCGTAACATCTTTAAGCAAACGAAGGTCAATTATATCACTATGCAGCAACCGTACCAAATTCGGCGTGCAATTATTTTCTCTCCTATAAGGCTACGGATGGCATGGAGTCGATTTGAATTGACATTTTTTGACAGTTCAATGGTTATTGTCTGCGTGATGATATCTGCGTCTGTGTTGCGATGCTGTAACCAAGAAAGCTGGTCAAGTGTGACCGTGGCATCTTTGTGTGTGTATCTGTATTGAATTATTGATGCAATATTAATGTTAATTGTTATATCGTTTGAGTAATGCACTTAGCGGCAAGGTTGAGTTCGCTTCAAATCTTTCTTCAGTGCAAAAAAAGGATTGGATATATAACATGCTTGAAATCATTCTTATGAGATCTATAATGGCTTTTATAAGTACCCCCAAAGAATACAAAAATCAGTTACAATTTGATTCGTAAAAGATTGCAGTAACAAAATCCTTCGCATTCTGCACACACTTCGCTAACTTCGCTTACAACTGTTGTGTCAGAGCCTAAGTAAAATAAATGGTTTTCCGAAGATCCGCTCCAATATCCCATCGACAGCAACAACCATTCATCAGTGGCGCTGCACCACAATCTATCATTACAGCGTGACGTCAGACGCTTCGAACGTCGCTCGCGGTCTGGTTGAGAGGAATTAGCGGAATACAGTGGAAAAAGTTCTCTGGTTGTCTTTAATATCGTGTTATAACTATAAACACAATTATAAAAAATCCCGACAGGTTTTAATCGACTTCAAAAAAGGAGGTATTCAATTCGACTGTATTTTTTTTATTTTTGTCACCTCAGAACTTTCGATTGGGGAACCGATTTTGATGATTTTTTTTTAATCGTTAGCTGGCGCTCTTCATGTGGTCCCACTTAAAGAGCGAGATCAGACTAGTAGTTTTTGAGTTATCCCTAATTTTGAAGTCTTTTTTTTGTCAAGAATTATATTTATTGCTAACAACAATCTAGATTACGTCAGCTTTCAAACAAAAAACGCATCATAATCGGTCCATTCGTTTAGGAGCTATGATGCCACAGATCGACACAGAGACGTCTAACTTATAACACGGGCCCTATTTTTGCGTTGTGGGCTAAAATGTTGACTTTGGTGCTGTGATTGTTACTAATATCAAATAAAAATATTGTTTTGGTTGTCAACACTATGAAAGACTGTCCGCGTGAAAGCTATAAAGGCCGCTAAGGCTAACAGCATTGGTCCGTTGGAAAAATAAATCATGGTTTTTTTAAAAAAAGACTAAAAAACACGCTTTTATAGAAAATCCTACGAAAAATTGAAAATTTTGAATTAAGAATCGTGTAATTGTAAAAAAAGCGTGGTGTGCTTTTTAACATATTATCAAAATGATAATCCTTCTTTTAAACTATTATTTATTTTTCATTTTTTAGTTTGATTTTTTAAAATATTTAATTGTCATCAGTCCTCGATAAGTCTACGAAGTTTAAATGAAATCTGACCGTTTGAAGTAGGTCAAAATCAAGTCCAAAGGTGTCGATTACAAACATATAGTATACAAGTGAAGCTAATATAAAGCGTGTAGGTACAAACATGTTAGTTTATATATTCTGTAGATTCTATGAGTTTTAAATTGTATATTGTGGTTGTAATTGCTAGTTTAAAAAATATACGACACACTATAAACGTTCTTATAAAATTTATTCTAAATTACTTTACAAACAGTTCTTGCATAATAATATTTCCTTTAGGCCCGCGCCCGCTCCGCGCCGTAGCAAGCGCAGCCAATACCCTTCTAATCTTCGTAACGCAACTACATACTTAAAATAGCCATAAGGGTGCGTTATCACAAAAATCCAATATGAACGGACCTCGTTCCGCTATCCGCGTTTCAAATTACATCTCCACGAAGTTCGAACACCGTGGAAGTCTATTAAAAACCTATTTAAGATAAGGAAGAACTTACGTGAAGTGTACAAATCACTTTACTATGTAATGAAAGAGATAGCATGTAATTTGCCTTCCCGTCTGAAAGGGATAGCTTGTAATTTGCCTCCCCAGTGTGGAATGCGTCGATCTATTGCATGTAAGGGCTTATTTTATCTGTGCGATAGGTCTTCGTCACGAGAGCTTAGTGAGTTACTGCGGTGTAATGCGCTATTAATGATATTTTAAAAGGAAATAATTGAGCTACGGATACTTATAAATGAGGCATTCTATCTTAGTTTTCAGGACACATGTCAAATCTCAAGTGGCTCCATCTATTTTTGAATTCTAAGCAATCGTTCCTAGTCCTGCAGAGAGGATATGAGGACAAGTTCCATTTGCACGAGTTTGCTGAACTCTGAGCATTTCAAGCTCCCAGTCGTTCACTCTTGACAGAGCTGTCGTGGTTGAAACGAAGATTATGCTTATGCTTAGATTGTAGGTTGATTTCTTTAAATGCTTGGGTTAAGTACTACCACAGAAGACATAATAGTAGTACTACCGTCCTTCTGAAATAGAGTTGCCTTCAAATTTTGAACATCCAGGATCCGAAGGTCTATTTACGGAATATTTCCATGAAGGCTGTCTGGCTAGCTACCCTCTGTGAAGATTTGCCACCCGTACTATATTATATAGTATCGTGCTATATTTCAGTCAATTGTACTATACGTTACAGAAAAATAATATAGAACAAATAATACTATATTTTCATAGGTAATTCAGTTGTCGAGCTTTTTTTAACTGTGACGTTGACCGTTCTTGTACCTTATTTACTATCTATTATTTTAAAAATAATAAGACTTTGTTAACCAAAGCTAAGACTAATAAAAAATACACATGGAAAAATAAATAAGTACTAAAAATAAATGTGTATTAGGTATTTTTTTCCTTGAATTTCCCAATAGTACTATATTACTTGCAATGTTTTGAAAAAAAAAACTATTTTATCTTCAAAAAAAGGTGGCAACCTTCTGTCTAAAGCCAGGCGCCAAACGACTTGCTGTGTTCCGACTCGGGGTTTGAGAGCCAGTTCTTTCCTGCTCTTTCACTCTCTTTCTTAGTTGGGAACGCATCAGTTACAGTACCATTAGTATCACTTACGTCGATTGGAGTCACTTATCATCAGGTGGATCTTCAACTCGTTTGTCGACTAGTAACGTCTAAGACTAATGCACCAGAACATTTTGTAACGTTTACAACAACACAGGAACTCAAAAACTATCCAAGGTTACCCCCACAGAACAACTAATTATTAGATTCTATGTTCTGTGGTTACCCCTAAACACTCAAACAGCCCACACACACAGACACATCCTCACACACACGCGCACATATACATATTTGCATGCGCCTTTACTTCAAGAAAAAGATTCTCTATTTCTAAATCATGTCGCTTTACTAATTAAATGTTAGCTAATGAAACACGCAATTAGTTTGTGACCAAATACCTTTTTGTTTGTGGAGGGTTCATTATTGTATTGTACGTTAACGGGTTAAGTAGTGGGGAAAAAATTTGATGACAAAACCAATTAAACCCAAAGCAGGCCATTCTTCCTACGCAACCTTTAGATTGATATCGTTGAATAGGGTTGGCTCTTACCGGATCGGGTCGTAGCCGGATGAGTAGCAGGTATGGATGCGCTACCAGCATCCATCCATCCATAGTATGCTATTCTAATTTTTATTTGAGTCGCTTCTACGTTTCACTTTTGCAACGAATTTTTGGGTATTTTCGAGATTACTCAATGGGCTTTTTACTTTCCCTGTAGTTTTTAAAATTCTAATATTAATTGTGTTATTATGTATGGAATTTATTCTGAGGTAAATAAATAAATAAATAAAATAAAATAAAATTACTGATTTTAGTTTTGAACCGAGTGTTTTACGAAAATTTTTCGGAGGTTTTCGTTTTTTTCTACAGACAATATAATATTAATTACTAATTAAATAGTTAATAATTAATAATATTAAAATGTTTACACATTCAATTAACTGAACTCAAAATAAACTTGAAATAGACTATAAATTTTGAATTATTAAATTAAACCGCAAAAGAGTAGTCGTCTTAAATTACTTTATTTTATTGTGAGGTTCTTTTTTATTTCCTTTAATCTTTTTTTTGCTCCGGTCCGGTCCGGCGTTCAACTATCGGATAGTAGCAGCCCTACATGAACAAAAACCTAGAACCAAGGATTTCCATTATGACAAAATTACGTGGGAATATCTGTCCATGTGATTGTTTATTGTTTCGGCCGCTCATGTGTTGCGTTGCGATACAGGAACTTAGCCTTTGGAACACCGTTCTCGGATCCGCGGATTAGTGGCGGAGGTTAACCTTGAAACGTTAATGCGGTTTAATGGCGGAGGTTACGTCAACCCTTGAGGTCGGTTGTTTCGTCTAGTCACCATTGACTATACGATATAAAAATGATTTTCCTGTTAAAAATTTACATAATTATCAACAAAAAGATCATCATTTTTTGGCAAATATTTGGGAAAAGCGCTTTAGGCTTCTGACGATCTTAAGATCCTATACGCTAGACAATAGATAATATTCCTATGTTATCTCTGTGTTCTATCTATACATTCTTACGTACATTGCACCAATAACTCATATCGTATCCCCAAGTCAGTGAACTTGGCATTAATGCCACGTTCATGTCTCGCTACATACCACTACGTCGCATGCTGCCACTGTCAGAACAAGCAATGGACGCAGACAACTGACTCCATACCTGGGGTTATTACAAGATTTTGTACGATAATAATAATAATAATCTTTGTCATGATCTACATCGTAAAATCTTCTAAATGTTTGGTCGTCGTATCTAGAAATAAAAAAATAAAATTAAAACTTTCATCTGCCATGTAGAATCACAAGTCACAGGTGGTCCGGCTTTGAATCAAAGGCATCTAAACTCTAATTCCTAATTTGTCATACATTGCTCTATTATTTAAAAAAGAACAACATTATTTTTATGCAGCAATGTCATTGTATTATACTTAAGGAAGCATACGGTTGCACGGACTGTTCTTATCATCCTACGCACTGTATAGCGTATACGTAAGTTCTATGTACTTAAAGGTCCTACTCCACAGTGTGAGGTGACCACAAAAAGTCCATCGGAGTCGCAGTGGCTCAGTGGCTCTCCCACGTCGCCGGTAGAGGCCGTCGTTCATCGTCGGCCCAAGGTCGGACACCATGGTTTTTGCCCTACTTGTACAGACCGCAGAAACAATGATATAAAAATAAAATATATAAAAAAAGTATTAAAGTAAAATTAAAAAGGAAATATTTTTTGTTGGTTTCATGTTTACAAATATATATAGGATTAAACCGCTCTTCATGCATTATAGTACCTACCTATACGAAACACAAAAACGACCCCGTAGTTAGTTGGTGACCTTGCATGTGAAGCGAAGCGATGCGATGATCTTGCATGTGGGCTCCTGGGTTCTATTTTCTACACAAAGCATTTATGTAAAAAAATAAATACGTCTTACACACTCATAACCCCGCAATAGCATTCTCTGCATACTGATATTGTTGTGTTATGAACAACACTATAAACATCATGAGTGTCATGATATAAGTATTTTTCTAGAGAATCTAGAATTCTAGAGCCTTGGATGTTGTCCATCCCACCCGCGACTCAAGGGGTCTTAGTGCTAACTTAGCATTACTAGGGTATGAGTGTATGTTTAGAAAATAAATATACTTAGGTATTGAATAAGATTAGATGTTTTCAGTCGGTTATAGTAGAGTCAGTTTAGTTTAATTACTTCTTTATGTTTCATGTCATTGTATTTTAAATATTATAATTTTATTGTTCTCGAAACAGGATCCCAGAATAAAATTAATAACGATTATGTTAAATGTTGCTGCTGACGGTACAAGAGCCGTCAGTTTTTGCGTGTTACGGGCGCCCGCGCCGCGATTCCGAAGAATTCGGTTCCTTACAGATTAAAGATCTTTCAAACATCAGGTGATGTTGCCGATCAGATTGGTAATATTTGGAACAAATTTGGCGCGGTTCTTTGGTGTGTTTTTTGATAACTTACCGAATTGCGATTTTTTTAAATTTAAGTTCAGTGAACAGTTTTAAAATTAATATCTAGATTTTAGTGACTTCGTTCATTAAAATTCTAGTTGTACTAGAGGACGAACTGAGATCGAAATTCGGACTTATTATTTACATTAATTTATAATATTCTAATGTCACTGTTAGATTTATCTCTTTTATCGCTATATCTTTTTTTAATTTGTTCCGTGTATACAAAATTGGCATTATCAGATTAAATTGACTTTGTCAGTATTAAAACAATAACATGGATCATGATGATAATAATTTTGTGGTTTTTTTAAAAAAAATTGTTTTTGTACTGAGCACGGGCTCTCCTTCTGAGGAGAATGAAAGAAGTCACATAATCAGATGAATTTATCCTAGTGCTATAACAGTTATCTTATCAGATATTGTTGTTGTATGCAAATCTAATGTGTCACACAATTATTGCACAATAAAGCAAAAAAGCAAAGCAACAACCCATAATTGTCCCACTGCTGGGCTCGGGGTCTCCTCTCAGAAAGCGAGGGTTAGGCCATAGTCTACCACGCTGGCCAAGTGCGGCACAAGTGCACAATATCTGGGATCAAGTGTTCCAATAGTGTTCACTTCCAATGTATGTATGTAGTAGGGTTGCCAGATGGTCGGGATTCGTCTGGATTGTCCCGACATTTCACAAGACGTCCACATAAGTTCCGACAAAATACAAAATGTCCCGACTTTTTGAAGTTTTGTCCAGATATTTCAGTCTTGCTAGCTGGCAATCCTATATGTAGGGTTAAAATCCGCCAACGAACTGACATGTTATTTTAAGATATATTTAAAGATAATTTTTTCCACGAAGCACGAAGGGCAAGCTAATAATAATATTTAAAACGGAAAAAAATACGTTCTCAAATTTTTTGTCTGTTTCAATTTTTATTAATTTATCAGATTATTTCATGACGTAATTAAACCTATACGTAAAATATTGGGTTCACACAAAAACAATGGGTTAATCACCCGTGACAAAAACAGAAAATGGTCTACTTGTGGAAAAAATGTTGTGAATAATAAAAAATAATGTTCTATTTCAATGTCAACCACTTTGGATCACAAGTATGACTCATTTAAAGTAGGTAGGTACTTGTTTTTCTGCTAAAGAGTAACTAATTGTACTTGAAAAATTTCATGTAAATTAAATTGCCCGTCAAGTGCCAAGCATAAAACGTTACTATTAAGTTACATTATAGAAAAAAAATATAATTTATGGTTGTACATACTTTACATGCTCAAAAGGTTCACAGTTTACATGAAGTTTACAAGAGGTTTGACAAGAATTAGTCCAGAAAGCAAAATATGACGTCATGTGTTGCTAATAGGTACGTTATTTTGAAGAAAAAAAATATGTCAAAATATTGTAACCCTTTGCCATTGTGTATGACAATAATATTTGAACTTCAAATTATATCAGTCGTAACATTAAAGTACAATAAATTTGAATGCACACTAAACAAATTTAAAATAATCTAAATTTTACTAACAAAAAATAACCAACTTCAAAGTCTCAAAAACTACACAGTTGTCAGATCTCGTTCAAATTTATGTGAACCACATGACAAGCGCCTGCTTTCGATTAAAAAAAGAATCATCGAAATCGTTTGGCGTGATATTGAGTTATTCGTCAATTTGTCGCGCACATCTTAACACAAATTTACGACTTATGTGGTTTTCTCATGGATGCCATTGTCAGATCTCAATAAAATTTATGTGGGACCACATGACAGCCACCAGCTTTCGATTAAAAAAAGAATCATCAAAATCGGTTCGCCCAGTCCAAAGTTCTGAGGTAACAAACATAAAAAAAAAACAGTCGAATTGAGAACCTCCTCCCTTTTTGATGTCGGTTAAAAAGTTACACAGTTATTAAGTATTAATTAAGAAGAAGTAAGTATCAAATAAGAAAGCCGCTGCATCGTTTTAAACTCGCGCTTTGACAACACATCGTTTATCGCTCAACAACTTGCAGTAAGACTGATACTTTTTGGGCTCTGATTAACACGTGGTCTAAGGCTTTGTACACGTGAGAATTTCTATTGAACGGAAGTTTATCTATAAAAGGTTTGAATTACATATCGTGGATCGTGGATGGATAATAGTATTACGTATGCTGGAGTTGGGCTTTGGTTCCGAAAGGAGTCCTGTCAGGATACAAAGGTATTGAAAGACCAGTTTTCTATAAACATACACAGATGGTGTTACTTTAAACACAGTGTTTTCTTTAGCACCGAGCTTGGGAAAATACCGTGTGCATATTTAATTAAGAGTACGTAAGGTTATGTTAGGTAGGAATAAATCATAATAAATTTTAAAAAACCTCAGACAGTGTATTTTTACTAAATATAGCTAATTTCGTCAACTTTCAAACAAAAAACGCATCAAGAAGTCCATTTGCTTAGGAACTACGATGCCACACACACACATACACAAAAACAGAGAGAGAAAGAGAGAGACAGGCACGTAAACTTTGTAACACCCTTCTTTTGCATACACATTTTCAATAAATTTAAGTAAAAACAGAAATATAGGCGCATACATAATGTTCTATCAAATCACTCAAATCAGGGTATTTTACTTTAAAATTCAAGTAGCTATGTTAGGTACCATATCCGACCAAAAAAGAAGAATACAAACAAAGCGACCTGAAGGCAAATCTCAGTGATCTTCCATACACTTCTAAAGCATCTCAGATTTTATGGAACAAAAGGTAAAGCACCATAATTATAACATTGGCTTCACAGTAACATGGAAATATCAAATAACACAAGCCGCGTCCGACCTTGCTTTAAATATGCACATACAGACAATACAGTTTATGCGTGTCCGTACGTCAAGCTCACGACCCGCCTGCTGATGACTTGAGGACAGCGGGAAGTGCAACATACATAAATACAAGAAGTTTACATGTTATTGTCAAGAGCTTTAAACACATGGGCGTAGCCAGGGGTGGGGTTTCGGGGGTTCAAACCCCCCCGAAAAGTTAAGGACTGAAATTTTTATGTGCTAATAAACCCTTAAAAACATTTTTCTAGACGTCATTCCGAATCGAATGAGCTATCGCACATATTTTTAGGAGCTTTATTTCTATTAAACACGTTTTTGAACTTTTTGACTAAACTTTATAAATGGCACTACATACGTCGTGAGAAAAAATGAAGTCTCAATTTTCTTTAGGGTTATTTTATGTACTTTTAGTCGTTGTTTTCTTGAATACGCCAATTCAAATGTAAAGCTTGAATTACATGTTCTTGTGACTAAAATTTTAGGCTTTTCTACACAGAACTTGGCACCCATTTAGATCTCAATTCTTTTTTTAAAAATTGGCTTTTTCTTTACATTCATGTTTTTGATGGGATATCATTACTTTTTGTACAGAAATTATTAGTAGGTACTTATTCATAACGTTACTGATTAATTTTGTTACCTTATACATGAACTGTAATAGTGCCCTTCAACTAAATCTGTAGTTAGTGCACCGTGGTCCAAAATACCTATTACTTCATTATTTATAAGTAATGATCTTCTACTATTCATGTCCGCTAAATATTGAAATAATAATTTATACTAAATCCCAGTCTGTTATAATAATAATAAATACGATAGTCGAGTATACTCTTATTAGTTATAAGTAGTTTGTGTTCGATGAGATAACGTGCCATAATATATTTGGAAACAATACTTCGAATAACTTTAAACTGGTATAATTTCGGAAATAATACAAAATTTTGTGGTGTACATGCCATACAAGGTAAGAGAAGAATAATTTTTCACACATTAAAAATGAAACAATGCAATACACTGGAAATAACGGCTACTGACGTCTCACTAATCTGTACGTAAATAATACGAACGTACACAAACATCTTCCTCCCGTTAGAAGCTTCACAAAGTACGAAAACTGATATGTTTCGATAAAAAAAATTAAGGGTGGTATTCCACTCCTTATATATATTCCACATAATGACCACCTGTCATCAATTTTGATTGCTGTTCATAAATTTCAGGCGTTATAAGTAAGTGTTCCTAATAGAATCAATTTTTTGAAAAATTATCATAAAATGATAAAAATTTACTACTTTCAGATTTATTCCTTTGTATTCACCCGACTACCTATCTGCATGCCATATTTTAACTTTCTAGGTCACCTGGAAGTTGGATATAGTTTTGATCTATAGGTCAGTCAGTGTTAAATTTCTCGATTTTTGGACGTTAATATCTAAATAACCGTTTGAGATGTGTTTATGAAATTTGGAACACGTATGTATTTCGCAAGTCTTAATAAATGAGCCAAATTTGACAGGTTTATGTTGAATAGTTTTTGAGTTATGAGGTGGTCAAAAGTGGCTCCAAATGGTTCGTGTAATATTACACACGGTGCTGCTCGCCAATTCTGTTAGCTAGAAAATTGGCTTACACGCTACCGCGTGTTTAGAAACCGTGATAGCTAGACAGCTGAAATTTTCAGAGATGATGTATTCTGTCGCTGTAACAACAAATACTAAAAACAGAATAAAGATTAGGATATCGTTTATATTTAACGTCACATTGATTGACGTTAACAAGTGAATGAAGTTGAATTTACCAAAACCATGTAACGTAATCCATTGGTATTCAGTAGGTACGCGCTATTGTTGAACGAAGTATTATATTAACTAGCGGATAAAAACGTGTACTTACAATACCATTCACATCGTATAATCGGATATTCAACTTTATTTAAATAGCGTATCTTAGTTTTTCAATTTAAATAAAGTAAAGTAATTATTGTTTGAGATTTTTAATAAGTATGTATTGTCAGTTTTTAGGGTTCCGAAGTAAAATCAGAACCCTTATAGTTTCGTCATGTCCGTCCGTCTGTCCGTCTGTCCGTCCGACTATCTGAAACAAAGCGCCGAGATCCTTATTGCTAGAAAGCTGTAATTTGGAATAGATATATGTACATAGTTATTTAATAAAACTCCAGAAATGTAGAATAAAATATTGGAAAAAAATTTTTTTTTCAGGGTACCTCCCCTGCTGACAGGTAACGTGAGGATTAATTTTTTATTCTTCGCGTACCCTATAGTGAGGGGTATCGTTGAAAATGTCTTTCAAAAATATGGTCTTCTCTGAGTAGTAGTCGATAAACTTACTTCGGAACCCTACATTGAATTGCGCCGATTGCGCGTGGCCTGACCTGACACGCACTTACCCGGTTATTGTACTGTGTAGTTCAGTTGGTATAGTCAGTAGAAGTAATCAAATTGTGCGAGTAGTGTCGGGTTCAATTCCCGGCCTACATGAGTATTAATTAATGGATAAATTTCATTTTATTTGTTTGCTAGGCCTACACAAATAAAAAATCCTTTCAAGGTTCTCCCATAGCGCTCAAACGTATTTCTTTTTACATAAAAACAGTTAAAATGCAAAAGGCATAGTTGGCAGTTTTTATAACTCCATCGCAGTTAAGCTAGAGACGTTATAGTCTGGTATAAAAACCGTTGAGTCCCGACTCCCGACTCCCGGCTAGTTAACTCGCTCGTCCATCATACATGTTGTCGGCGTCACTAGCTGTCACTCACGTCAGTATGCACATTGTATAACATATTGCACCATGCAATCCCAAGTATGCCTTGCCTGATTTGAATTTTGGTCTCCCGTTGGTACACTGGATTGAAATTGCTAGTAGGATACAGAAAAGTATTATGAAATCTGCGCAACTACGAGTTCTTTATAATTTTTCGCAGGTGTAATCTGACCGGTCCTGAGTCTTCTGAGTCCAGCAGATGCCCGCTGTCTTCTTCAGGTCGTCAGTCCACCTGGTCGGGGGGCGTCCTAAAAAGGAGTATAGGATTATGTATTTTAGAACAATTATACGATACATAATTTTTTTCTAAAAAAACAATAGTTAAAGAGTATCGATACCTTGAGATAAACCGCCCTTTTTTGCCCTTAAGTCCCCCCCCCCCCCTTTTTTGCCCTTACCCCCCCCCCCCCCCCTCCACTTCCCGACCTCAGATCGCCCGTAATTTTTTTTTCCTTTCATTTTCGTTATATTCTCTTCCTTTTGCAATGGGTTTCATCCTACTATTATTTTTTTTGGTTTCAAAAATTATCGGCACTAGTCTATGTTATTACCACGATTCCCTACGCCTAGTGTAGGTAATGTGCGTTGATTGATCACCGCAGGATACATACAGACCATTTGTCAGTCGCATCTCATCTCATACGATCTTGATGTATTACTGAAGCTGGATTTAATTGATTTTTGCATTAACTGCTGTGTTAATGGAGTCGAGTTCTTGCTTTTTGTTACAGTCGTTAAAAGGTACATGGGCGTAATCAAGTAAGGTGGGAGATAAATTGCTCGTATACTATATTTATACACATATCTAATGGCAACTGGCAAGTGGTGTTAACATCTAAGGTATCATAATCTAAATTTTACTAACAGAAAATAACTGACTTCAAAATAACTCAAAAACTCAAACCAGATCTCGCTCAAATTTATGTGGGACCACATAACAAGCCCCAGCTTTCGATTAAAAAAAGAATCATCAAAATCGGTTCACCCAGTCGATAGTTCAGAGGTAACAAACATAAAAAATACAGTCGAATTTAATACCTCCTTCTTTTTTGAATTCGGTAAAAATCAAAATCATTTATTCATGTCGGTATCACAGAATTCACAGATATCACAGATACATTTATGCACGTATTTTTTTAATCTACCAGCTTTTCGGAAAGGTACTTACTTGTCGTGGAGGAGAAGGAAAGCCATAAAGAAATTCCTCAATCACCAATGCCTTGTCGCACAAGAAAGGCAAGAGAGACTTCACAGAAATATGTTAATACCTTGTAATATTCATGAATTATTTATAATAATGAATGAATAATTATACTGATGAATTAATAATAATATTAATTAATAAATTAATGTTCTTCCTCGGAGCTCTACCAGCAAACCGGCTTGACGCCTGTTACGATTATCTGGCTAACTAGAAAATAATTGTGTAATTATTCATAATTTTCACACATGACTTAAGTGAATTACATATCGGGAAATGATAATTAGAGCTTATTAACATGTTATGTATTGTGGGCAGTTATTCAAATTGTACAACGTTATGTGAACACTTGAAAGAAAAGGTGTTGGACTGAAAACAGTTCCGCCTTGCTATGCTATGTTGGTAGTATGGCATAAATGGTATAATTTAGCACAATGAAAATGTGTATACAGACAGGAAAATGTAACCGAAAGAAAGAACATTTTATCCTTACAACACAACGTGTACTATTGGTATTTTTATCTAGTAAAAGCACGTACTATACTTCTGAAAAATAATCTAAATTGCACAAAAAATATTACCGAGTTTACCGACTCCGAAGAAAAAGTTTTTATAAGTGGTAGTTTAAATGTTACCATAAGCTTCTGTTTGTGTTAAATGTTTATAAGATTCACCAAATATAGAGACACCTAGACAAACAGACAAAAATCTAAATATCATTATTAATTTACCTTTGTGA
This sequence comes from Thymelicus sylvestris, assembly GCA_911387775.1. Taxonomy (NCBI): domain Eukaryota; kingdom Metazoa; phylum Arthropoda; class Insecta; order Lepidoptera; family Hesperiidae; genus Thymelicus; species Thymelicus sylvestris. The sequence continues at coordinate 8,256,471 of OU426909.1, read as the reverse complement.
ACAGATCGAATTACAATTAAAAATGAAATAAAATATAACAATAATACATTTTGGCATGAATTTATGCTGAGTTTTCGGATACACTTTTATGCCGTATATGCGACAACGGTAACGGTTAGCGTTCGATAACATCTCTAGTTTCAAGAGGACACTTTGTGCAGAATCATTTTGATGGTCAAATGGTCAACAACCTTACGATGGTCACCAACCTTTAACAAAAACAATTAGAACGAACCACTTATTTTTAAAGAGTAATTGGAAATATATTAAAATTCTTAGAATATTTGATTTAAAATTTACTGTTATTTATACAGCCTGGGATGAAGATTTCTTTTCTATTAAACTAATTAATTGTGCTTTAAATAAACTCAAATCAAAACTGCCTCCTTATTTGTATTCAATGAAATGATTGTGCTTTTAAGCAAGGTACTTCAACTAATAGTATAATGTTATCATTAGTTTATACTTTACCCATAATAGGTTTACTATGGGTTTATACCCTTAATATGTTTCCCCATTGGAAAAACCAATGATGTACGTAAAAATATAAAATTAATCTTTGCATGTGTATCTAAAATCACAATTGCTTATCTAGACACGCGGGAGCGTGTCAAGTCAATTTCTTAGCTAACAGAATTGGCGAGCAGCACCGTGTGTAATATTACACGAACCATTTGGAGCCTTTAATATTCCTGATTGCACATTGTTTAATTAACTAATATCAAACGAAAGTCGCTTTTCTGTCTGTTACAAAAAGACATGTTAAACTTATAATACACCTTGTTTTTGCGGGAGGTTAAAAAAAAATTCAGAAATCTTCGCTTTACTCTTTTAAATAAGACTTTACTTTTTTAAATTGACGCATATCTTTGTATCCATAACATAACGTCAACTTTGTTGCGTGTCTGTGTATTGATTTTTTTACGATCCAATACTGAGACGCAGATCTTTTGTAATAACCATTTTATAATATCTAACAGCCCAATTCCAATGAATCATTACATCAATTTATCACTGATAAAAAATAGGGCAACTGACCTCGGAAAATGTTACGTCATTATGTATAGGACTATAGGTAGTATAATAAGTAGTCTGTCTTTTAACACAATGTACTGCAATCTGTCTATTATTAATATAATAAGTAGTATTCACAGTTTGTACAATTAATTTGAAAAATAGTAAATCTAGGGTAACCTAGCCTTAAGTGGCTCGTCTGTTATAATATGTCGATTAGTTACATAATTTAAAAAAACCCGCCTGCTATCAAAAACCTATCATGATGTACCTTTTTGAAATCCTTATGGTGAGCTCTTTAATTTGATACCCATATTGTATTATTCGATTTATTTTTATTTTTTGATACTTCAAACAATCGCACGACCACCATATTTGTTTTTTTTTTAATTTCGCTTATCTAAGAACACTTGTGTTGTCAAGACAAATCTAACGATATCTCAATTATATAAATCCGTTTAGTGGTTTGGAAGATATGAGGTTATAAAGAATATTACATACATACATACATACATACACGCATACCTACATACATACATACACGCATACATACATACATACATACACGCATACATACATACATACACGCATACATACATACATACATACACGCATACATACATACATACAAGATACGCGCGAAAGACAACCCGTTCCCGGCAGTCTGGTAAAAAGTCAACACTTCAACGGTTATTATAATAAAACCTACGCAGACATAGCCACTGTTAAATCTAGTAGTATTAGTAGAACTGCGTCTATGAGATTGGTTATGAAATGAATGCTATTCAAATGTTATGAAATACTTTGCTATTGTCTGATTTAAATGTTGCAGTTTCTATCCTTTAATTTTATGTAGGTACCCGTCTTTCGTCAACAATATTGTAACTTCTATAGGAGGAAAGTTGGTCTTGATTCGTTATACTTACTACTCATATTTTTATAAGTACTACTATTTATTCTGTGATGGTATCAATAAATAGATTAGTTATATGTAAATTGCTATATATATATATATGCCATTTATTAAAGAGATACCTAATATTATTTTACGGTTTATACAGCAATAATATATAACAATACTAATCTATTTTTACTATTAAATCTGGTTAAGTGCGAGTCTGTGTCGCGCACGAAGGGTTCTGTACCATTATCTATACAACAAATATTATTATTCCTTGAATATTTCAAGCGTCTACATGTTGCCGTTATTGATATAGAGCACAAAACAGTAAAAAAATCATATTAAATATACATTTTATTCTGTTTTTAGTGTTTGTTGTAATAGCAGCAACAGAAATATATTAATAACTGTGAAAATGTCAACTGTCTAGCTATCACGACTCACGGTTCATGAGAGCCTGGTGACAGACAGACAGACAGACGGACAGCGGAGTCTCAGTAATAAGGTCCCGTTTTTACCCTTTGGGTACGGAACCCTAAAATCGACTGGAGGTCGAGGTATGAAAAGCACTGCTTTTCTGCATGGATGTTCCTCGATTGTACCTCCTTACTATGTACAGTGACTTATGTAAAGTTAGAGGTGCGTGCAGGATTGCAACCCAGGCCACTAGGTAGATATTTGTAACACCAGGAAAACATAACATAATATGTACAAAGCCATCAGACAGGTTTGATAAAGCATTACAAAAACACATGCAGATTCTATCTAAGAAAATTATATGCTTCATTAAAGAACCCAATCATTCAAGTCGTCCTTTTAATCAACTTCTTATAACAAAAAGTTAATTTAGACAAATTGGCAACTTATCGAAATAAGAATATGCTTCTAGTAATTAGTATAATAACGCGTGAAAAATTTACTACCAATAAAGTCTAAATGTTTTTGGCATTCTTTAATACAATAGATAGGGTTGCCAGATGGTCGGGATTCGTCTGGATTGTCCCGACATTTTACATGATGTCCAGACCAGTCCTGACAAAATACAAGTACCTACAAGGCCCGACAAAATACAAAATGTCCCGACAAATCCCGACTTTTTAAAGTTTTGTCCAGATATTTCAGTCTTGCCAGCTGGCAATCCTAACAGTAGACCTGCGATAATCCGACAAACGTTGTACAGGGCGATGTCGGACCGGAATATCAAATTTGTCGAATTTTAGAGTACTGACTAGTAAATAAATGCCTACTATGACTGCCTAAGACCCTCTATAGCCCGGAATTGAGTAATTGTAGTCAGACGAATACCAATTCAAAGAGGCGATTTGAACTTTTATGAATTGAATTTTTATGTAGCATCAACAGTGATAGGGGGCGCTGGATAAGAGGCCGCCTTTTACCGCGACTCCACTGTATATAGCCTTCCTAGTCCCTGGATAGCTACTACCGTTATTCTTGAGTCAGCCGTCAAGCAAAACTCGTGTTCTGGCTGGGTGTCTGAGTTCTTTCTTTCCTGTTTTATTTCCTGGCCGGCAAGGCATCGCTATATTGCCTTTGCTTTTACCAATGTCCATGAATGACGCTGGCCAGTTACCGTCAGCTGGATCTAGCCCGGAGTTCTTTGTTCTTGCCGTTATTTTTGACTGGTTACATAAAAAAAACTTTTTTGCTCGTAAACCCATTCCCATCTGTTAAGTTATTTCCTACAACGAGACGAATCGAATTGACGCCTGACTGATTAATTGTAAGCCTGATGCAGTTCTACAAAGGTCTGATAAACAGGCAAACAGCTAGATAGAAGCACAATTAACCAGAAAAGCAGAACGATGGCGCTAACAACTGCTTTCGGCCTACTCGTTACTTCCTGTAACTACACCAGTCAGTTGTCTTATCTACAGATCTCATGAATATGTTGTGGTCTAACCTCATTCCGAGCTGTCGTTAGCGATAGCTTATCTGAGAGCTGTGAGCTGTGAGCTGTGAGCTCACCTGTCACTCTGGTATTGTTAGCTGTTCGACCATTAGCGAGTTTAGCGGGATTCACTTGGGCAAGTTTAGCGATTTGGTTTTATTTATTAAAGTAAACGCAGGCAAAACCATGGGCAGTGTAGTGTTTGTACTGCTATTATGGTTATAGCAGTAATCATGTTATCTCGAGAGCACGGGTAGTGGGGCAACACTGAGTCAGTCACGAGAGAACCGGAGACGCAGGCAGACGTGTTCCCCTACCACTGGTGACGTAACGAGCTAATGCAAGTCAACCATATCACTATATCCAAATATTACGGAGCACGTAAGTACAACAACTACTACATAATGGCGACGAGGTCAAAAGGTCAGTGCAATAAATATTTTATTTTGTGTTGATAAAGGAAGAGTTGAAGGGAAAATAACACGTCGATGCAAGAAATAATCAACAGACGAATGTTAATATTAGTGCCGAATAGTTAACTCGAGAATTTGTTTAGGTGTGCTGTAACTTTAAATAACGTATTGAGCAAAATCATCATAATTATCGAAGTTCTCTCTCTAATTAGGTATAAAAATTGCCGCCATTACCGCTACCTACACAATTCCCTTTGTTTTCTGAAAAATGGCATTGATTGACATTGTAAAAACAACTGTGCGGTGAGTAAAAAGTGGCATTTTGTGTTATAAGCGTAATTCACGCTACTGAAGTAATAATAACATAAATGACATTTTGGATATAGTGTCACTTATTTAGCTGAAAGTGATAGCGAGGCAGGTTTTGTTTTTAAATAAGAAGTGATATTTAGTGTTTAGCTGTGTCGTTTTAAATATAATACACAGTATCATTGAAGTATTATTACTGGCGTATAGAACGGACACCGCGAGCACAATGTGTGTTCCAATGAATTGACGCCGCGCGGCTTCAATGTCCAATGGATTCGTTCGATTTTGGAAGGAGAACGGGGGCTCAATTTTGAGAATGGAACCTCCCGGCGGGGACACACATTTTGTTCGAGATGTCTTCTCTATGTATACTTATACCTCAATGCACAGTATCGATCTGTTGGAGGGATTGCTACATAAATGGAGTATTGCGTGTGGTGCCGCGTGTTTGGTTAAGGTTGCGTATGTGTGCCAATGAGAAAAAGTGGCATCATGCGGAACTTTTTCTGAATATATTTTTTGAATAACTACTTATTTACTAGCATGTTTTTAGTGCCTAACTAAAAGTAGGTTGGGCGAACTGACGAGAGAGGCTAATTGCAACGATATATTTCAGTTTTCTTCATAGATAGTGATCGCAATGTTGAGTTGAAAACTTTGAATGGCTATACTGAAAAACTACTATTTTGTAAAGCGCCATTTTTTGTTTTAAATGAGCGAATGGTGTCCGGCATCCACTCTTGCGTGTGTGTGTTGCACAGCAACACTTAGTACTAAAAAGGAGATAACATTATACAAATTATGAACTTAAATAAAGGAGTAGGGACTTTAAAATATTCAAGAATAAAAGGGTTCCCTAAATTAGTGAAATTTATTTAGGACTAGCTGTTTATTTAGCACTCTTCGGCTTTATAAAGTATAGATTTTACTACCATTATAGATGGCCGCACATGCAAGTTAAGTTTAATTGTTGAGAGTGAGTTTGCTTCTTCACGGCCATAAAACTATAACAGTAAGGGTAATTGTCAATAAAATTAGCTGTTTTTATGACTATTAGTTATATTCTACGCAGGTCCTGGGTTTCATTCAAACGTAGTTTTGCTTTAGTTACAAAGTACATGTGTAGGTATGATAAACTGAAATAATTGCAGTCGTTTTGATATGAATTCTGATAAAAAACGGAACTGAAGTTGTTTGATAAAAATTATGTTCTGTTATGAAAGTATTGCATTGGCAGTATCAAACATACATACATGCCTAGCCGCCTTGGTATACATGCAGCCATGCACTTGTATTTCTTTTGAAAATAATATACATAAACTATCACAAGCTGTTGTAATACGGTTAACGTAATTTAACGTTGCGGCGCCGGGTCCCTATTTCAGCTTGTAAGTTCTTTGTGATTCTTTAGCAGTCTTTCCTTTTGGTATTTGACTATCACGGCTGCACTACACGGCTGAAAATATAATAACATAATGTGGGTAATCATAAATAAAGTCGATTTGATGGGCGGTAGCGTAAGAAGGAAAGAAACATTTATTCCGTCATAAGAATAGCAACATCGTTAGGGTTCTATGGTGGATGTGTCACTGGCGCGCCGACGATGGGGAGCGCGGGAGCGGGTAGTTGACCGTTATGGTCGTGGTCGCTCTGTTAACACATGACGCTTTTGTTGTGGTCAGAAGTGCTTGACATTTGACGTACAGCGTTGGAATGCCCTCGTGTATTGTACCAATGTGATTGGTGTGGTGGAGCAAAGGATGGGCGTGTGTGTGTGTTGTGGCTCTTTTCAGAACGGAGTTCTTGGTTGGTTTATAAGGGCATAACGTATCTATATTTTGAATATCATTGCGTATTGGGAGATGATAGGAAGTTCCTATCATCGTTCCTATTAGGAACCATTATACAAGCCACGACACCGAAATTCAAATCTTCGCGATGAGACAAGTTTATTTTTCTAATTTAGTTTTTGTGTTGAATTTTATAGAATCTATTGAGGCAGTGAGGGTCAAAAGCGCTTGCGAGCTAGACGCGTTCTTGTGTTGTTACTGTGATTAAACTAAGTTTTGCCACGGAAATCATATTATATATTTATCATTGAGTTATTCGTGCACAAAAGGACCTGAGGAAAGCGCCCTTTTGAAGACGCACGATTTGATATGCTGTAGTAAATTCATAGCCCTGGAGAAGCCGAGCCTTGGTTTTGACAGAATTCCACAAAAATCGTGAAGGAGAAACTCTCCTGACGTCCAAAAAATATTTATTAAGCTGGATGTATTTAGTTATAAATCGAGAAGTCCTCTTTAAACAGATTTGCAGATTATACCAATGCTATGACCTTAGTAATTAATAATTTTAATAGATTACAATTAAAGTTTGGTAATCTAATCTAATTAGCTATAATGGCGCTACCAATTATTGATCTACTTAGGTTGATTTCGGGGTCATAAACTCATAATTAAGTACTTACCTGCCTGAAGGATTGTTGACGTGAGTAATTTGATGGACTTGATAGGTCATAAATTTTGGTGCATAATGTACTTATTGCAATAACTATAATGTGTGTGTTAGGTAGTACGAACCTACATGAAATTGTAAATCGTGCATAATTGTGTGTGTCAGGTAGTACGAACCTACATGAAATTGTAAATCGTGCATAATTGTGTGTGTCAGGTAGTACGAACCTACATGAAATTGTAAATCGTGCATAATTGTGTGTGTCAGGTAGTACGAACCTACATGAAATTGTAAATCGTGCATAATTGTGTGTGTCAGGTAGTACGAACCTACATGAAATTGTAAATCGTGCATAATTGTGTGTGTCAGGTAGTACGAACCTACATGAAATTGTAAATCGTGCATAATTGTGTGTGTCAGGTAGTACGAACCTACATGAAATTGTAAATCGTGCATAATTGTGTGTGTCAGGTAGTACGAACCTACATGAAATTGTAAATCGTGCATAATTGTGTGTGTCAGGTAGTACGAACCTACATGAAATTGTAAATCGTGCATAATTGTGTGTGTCAGGTAGTACGAACCTACATGAAATTGTAAATCGTGCATAATTGTGTGTGTCAGGTAGTACGAACCTACATGAAATTGTAAATCGTGCATAATTGTGTGTGTCAGGTAGTACGAACCTACATGAAATTGTAAATCGTGCATAATTGTGTGTGTCAGGTAGTACGAACCTACATGAAATTGTAAATCGTGCATAATTGTGTGTGTCAGGTAGTACGAACCTACATGAAATTGTAAATCGTGCATAATTGTGTGTGTCAGGTAGTACGAACCTACATGAAATCGTAAATCGTAAATGATTGTGTATTAGGCAGCAAATGCCTTACGATACCAATTAACGTACATACCTTTTGTGACACGGAGTACTACATGTGTGTGTATTATTATTGATGCGTGTTTTTCGGTAAGATGTTAAATAATCAAGTCCGAACTGATATATATTTAATTATCGTTTACACATATATAATAATACATGTGTAACACATAAAGATAAACTTTCAGATTAATTTTATTCTTTCACAAAAGGCAACCCTGACATTGCCAGAGAGGATAAGCGACAGTGTTAGAAAGGAAGGCAACTCATTACGCGTTTTGATTAGCACTGTGCGATCAGAATTACACTTTATTGCGTTGGAGCCAGAGTCACTATTTATTTAAATGATTTTTCGGAATTTTTCTTAGTGCACCTTCTATAATTATTTATAAATACTATTATTTATTCTGTGTTTTTAGTTAAATTCAGAGTTAAAGAAAAAATTGTATTCAAGCTAAAGTTACAATGAAAGTAAAATTTAAAAGGCACTCTATCTCGAAGAGTCATAGAAATCAGAGTAAAATCAACCAATAATAATGAAGTTTAGTTTTGCTTAACATAAACATAAGTTACTGTGTTGTGGGCAGTATGAGCCCTCATGAAATTGAAAATCATACGTTACTGTGTTGTGGGCAGTATGAGCCCTCATGAAATTGAAAATCATACGTTACTGTGTTGTGGGCAGTATGAGCCCTCATGAAATTGAAAATCATACGTTACTGTGTTGTGGGCAGTATGAGCCCTCATGAAATTGAAAATCATACGCAACTCAGTTGTCGGCAGTATGAGCCCTCATGAAATTGAAAATCATACTTTACTGAATTGAAGTGAGCTGTCGGCAATATGAGCCCTCATGAAATTGAAATCATACATTACTGAGTTGTCGGCAGTATGAGCCCTCATGAAATTGAGATTGATACATTGACTTGATGGAAGTAGTAACCTCATGAAATTTAGAATCATACATACATTACTTGACTAGACGGCAGTATAGGTCCCATGATTTGAAATCATAGTAACTAAAGTGTGTATGGACCTCTTGAAATTGAAATCATTACTGACTAGACAGCAGTATGGGCCCTCATAACTTTGAAAACCATACAAAATGTAGTTATTTTGTAAACATATTAGTTATTTGGCGTGATGGAGTTGAGATGTAGAATAAAGATAATGAATAGACGAGGTATTTCAATGAATGACTGGTGTGTGAATGATTGGTATCGGCAGTGTCTGATTCATATGTGACACCGTTGGGTCCGTTGGGATCCGTTGGATCCGTCCATTCAGGAAGGACGCCTAAATAAAGGAAATTCCTGTTGCGAGTCTAGCCATGGTTGGCGTGTTATGGTCGTCGGTGGGACCTAGTTTATATTACGTATATAAGAGGATTGTCTCGCAAGTAAAACTTTAGTCTTTAAAAAACGAAAGCAGGTTGTAAGCTGTACGTAATCTGTTGTTGACAGTAAACCACTTTTAGTAATAATATAAATTTTCATCGAGTTTCTCATATTTCCTGTGTTTGTTTTACCAGTAAGTTGTCTATTTAAAGACAGAAATGACGAGGTTTGTTTGAATGTTGGTATGAAACCTAATAACTTGGCGATCTTGATCAAAGAGAGAAGAAAGAGGGAGGTATGAAAAGCTAAGAGGTGATGTAAATAATTATTATTTAATAAAGATAGAAGGAGAACGGGTGTGAATGGGAAAGGTGTAAGACGAAAAAAGTCTCAGGTGTTGTTTCAATGTTTAAAATAATTGCAGTGAAAGTATAATCTACATAAGTAATTCTATACGAAGCATGCATATGACAGTTTGAGTTTGTTGAGGCTAGTGAAGGCGCCCAGAAGGCTCAAGTTTACAAACCGTAGCCTGCTTCATACATATAGTGCGTGTTACAAATGTGTTTGTCTAAGTAACTGGAATATTGAATGGTATAGACGTGGAGTGGCCTTTGAAGGCTTGAGTTGCGATCAACTGCAGAGTCGACTGTGGATCGGGCTCCATATTAAATAAAGATTTTAATAAGGAAGGGATGTAGTGTTTGTACTGCTATTATGGTTATAGCAGTAATCATGTTATCTCGAGAGCACGGGTAGTGGGGCAACACTGAGTCAGTCACGAGAGAACCGGAGACGCAGGCAGACGTGTTCCCCTACCACTGGTGACGTAACGAGCTAATGCAAGTCAACCATATCACTATATCCAAATATTACGGAGCACGTAAGTACAACAACTACTACAGGCAGAGTAAAGGTTTTTAGTTTAAGGTACCTACTTAGATCCTAACAATATTTTTTTAAAATTAGCAGCCAACAAAAGGAACATAATAAAATACATAATAAAAAGAGCTAACATAATAACATTTTACGTGTAAATCTAGCAGCCATAAGCCATAAAACAGAGCATTATCACGATGGGAAAATCGTTGGTTTTGCTAACAATCTTGTCCTGCTTTTAAACAATGGAAAAACAGCTACATGCATTGCGTAAGAAAATTGGATACATTTGAATTATGAGATTACAATACTGATCGTGTTCAACAATATGTAGGTACAGAACAGAGAACTACAGATGGATAGATATGTGCCTCTCCATAACAATGCAATTAGGTTTTTGCATGTTGTTTGCCATTTTACAACCTGGTTTACACGTTGTAAACGCGTAATTATAAAGCCACGCTTCTCTGATGCGGATTGTTAAAGGGTCGGCTTAGGAGACATTATGCGACCTGATGGTTACTATTATTCCATCCATCCATCCATCCATCCATCAGCCTTTTGAGGTCCACTGCTGGACATAGGCCTCCCCTAATTTACGCCACTCAGACCGGTCTTGAGCCTTTTGAATCCAGCGGATACCCGCTGCCTTCTTCAGGTCGTCGGTCCACCTGGTCGGGGGGGGCGTACTGTGCTCCTTTTAACGAGGCGTGGTCTCCATTCGAGGACCTTTCTTCCCCAACGGTTATCGGTCCTTCGAACTATGTGGCCAGCCCATTGCCACTTCAGCCGGCTAATTCTCTGAGCTATGTCGGTCAGCCACGTTCGTCTACGGATTTCATCATTTCTGATTCGATCGCGTAGAGAAATACCGAGCATAGCTCGTTCCATAGCCCGCTGGGCGACTCAAAGCTTATGCATTAGACCAATAGTGAAGCACCATGTCTCGGATCCGTACTATTATTATTATTAGGTTATTAGGTTATTAGAAATATTAGCATTAGCACATAGGTAGACCATGAGCTGGAAAACTTAGGGTGCTTATATTCCGGAAAACGCTGCAAACCCAAAGTGGGAGGGTTAATAAACATTTATCTTTTGTTTCAGACGAGATCATCAATGGCCTGAAGAGATGTTCCGAACGGCGTCAGTCGAGGGCTCGGGGCCGAGGACGCCGCCAGCCTACGCCCCGCATCCGCCGTACGTCCCCCCGCGCTTCTTCCCCCCTCGGATCCGCCCCCCTCCTCCCCAATACTGCTTCGATGCTGCCCGCTTCGCCTGCGACGCGTCCAAGCCCCGATACCTCGACGTCGAGAGAGAGCGATTAGTAACCCGATGGCTTGCGGAGGCCAACGAAGCATTAGTGAGGAGAGATCGACCCCCAAGGTACAAGCCGAGGAGCAGCGAGAGAAGACCAGAGTACCTGGATAGAAGACCGAACGCGGAATGGTCGGACAACTTCTTGCTCGGACGGAGAAACGGGTCAGTGGAGTCGGAAGACGAAAGTAGTGATGTGATGACTTTGAAAGAGTTTGTGGATAAGTTTTCTCTGCCGCGTGTGGTGAAGTTTGAGGGCGAGGATAGGTCTGTGCTTCTGTACCGTGTGTTGGAGGCGCACCGGCGGGTGGAGGCGGTTCCTCTGTCGGGGAAGAAGGGGAAGCTGGTGGGGAAACCACTGTACATTCCCGACTCGTATGACGGTGAGTGTTTTGATATTAGTATTATGAGGATTAGCGCAGAAAAACGCTGATCCTAACAATAGAATTATTACAGTTGTATAACAGCTGGGTCATGGCACGAAAATGCAATGAGAGCAGCTGACAGCAGGCTTCTTTTATACCCTCAATGAGTTTGCTCTGTTATTTGTATAAAACCAGTTCCCTTACAGTACGCAGATAAAGTCATTGTTTAATTTCACTTTACACACACGTTCAGTCACATACAATACAACATCGGATCAAAATATAAATTAGGACTTTGAAAGTTATCAGCACGTACCCACTTTTGGTCATCGAATTTCTTATTTAATATGCAATAACAGGGAATCTGTGGAGTTTCCTCCCTGGACCAATTAATCCTACTTTGTCCCTGGTAAAAATTACCCTGATTTGTCCCCCCCTGGAAAGAATCCGAGTACGCCAATGTATGAAAATAAATCTCTACGAAATCGTATAGAAACAGCCTTAACACAATATTACTACAATAAAATAGGTGTTAAACTAGAGATTTATATTCTAGCACTCCTAGAAACCTTGAGTTAGCGTTAGAGCAAGTTTACCTGTATTTGGGCCGTTGTTCGACTCTCAACCTGTTTTGTTACTGGATTGAGATTTTACATCTTAAATCTCGACTGGAGTTATTTACTAGTGGCCGCCTAGATGTCTAAATTCCACCGTACCTAATTCTTAAAATTTTAAAGTTATACAAGTTATTTTCTTGTTATGTGAATGTATTGTTTTTATGTATTATTATGTTTTATTTGATTTCCTCCATTAGAACACATTCTTTGCCAAAAAAATCATGTGTTTTATATTTTATTACCTATGATAATCTTAAGGCCAGATCCTCACTATAATGCCGTTCACAGTTCGTTCTCGGTTTGATAACATATTATGCAGTATAAAATATATGTGTGCATTCATACTATCCGTGACAGTCAAATTTCGCTCCAATAAAATTGTATAATTTGTACGTAATACGACTTTACCAGACCGAGATCGGATCGAGAACGGACTGTGAACGGCATTATAGTGAGGATCTGGCCTAAATGTTCAACGTCACTCTATCGATTGGTAAAAACTGCATGAAATGTGCAGTATTTGTTGTGGAAACCTGTCTTACATCGCGTGATTTTTATCTTGTGATTAGTAGGTATATCTAATTTATTTTTACCATATTGAAGAGACATCTAATGAAATGTACCGCCGCGCCGCGCCACACCCTAACGAAGAACGTATTAAATTATCGCTATTTCTTTGAACACACGTAGGATGTTTTTACGGGATTATGTGGCGTTAACACTCAAGTCGGCGCCAGATATTAAAATATTTATATTATAAAATAATTAACTTCATCGCCGGATGTCGCAAGTCAAACTCGTTCATACTCGTGGGAAATATTCTCGAGTAAAAGTCAAATATTAATAAATAATAACTCAATATCTGCAATCGTTATCGGTCGTTCTCAATTTTCTATCAATCTTAAATTAATCCTAAATTAGTCAGTTGCCTAGCATCTAGTTAACATCTAGTGTTAGTTGTTTTGTTATTTAATTTACCTGTTATCCTATCCGGAGATAATAGATTATTTATCGAAAACGAACTTATGTGTTTCGTTACTTGCAAAAAACTCATGTCAAAACAACTATAGCCAATTATAAAGTTGTGCACACATTCAAATAGACATTTTGATGTTGTATTTCTTATTCTTATTCTTATACTAAGTAATTGATATAATTATAATATTCATACAGTCCATAATTACACACGTTTTAAACATCCGGCAAGTAATCGGATCGGACAGTATGAACAGACCTTTATATGAGCAAAGTTAGGCAATTTGGGCGCCGTCGGAAGTTCGATAAGCGTCGTATCCCCGACTGACGTGGGTGTTCAAGGTAACTTAGTAGACTCTTACTATGTTATTGATTTACCATAGTAGGTAAATTACCTATTATACGAGACATATAACGAGTGGGTAAATCCTAGTCTCCCACGACACAGGGAATCCTAGTGTGGGAGCTAGTGTATATGACTTTATGTAAACAAAGTTCATGAAATAAATAATTTTCATTTTCATTTTCATTATTATCAGGTGGGTGTTTAGTTAAGAATGTGTCTCTGTCGGTAGCAGTTCCTAGTTAATGACCTAGTCTGCGAAACGAGAGGTCCTGGGTTCGAATCCCAGCATTTGGGACACAGACATATTTGTCTGTGGCTCTTGGGCTATCTTCGTAAACAAATGAAACATGCCTTCGTTCAATGAATGATGAATCCTAGTGAATAGGAGCTTATAACTGGAATAATTTCATATTGTCCACAAATAAGAATAGCGAGTCTTAAAAGGCATGAGGGCAAGAGGGCTTATGCAATGGCCGCTACAATAGCAAATGTTTGACCGATCGGAAATGATTCTACAGATGATGTCTTATGCAAATATCGTCTTTAAACAGCTATTACTTTGAGCAGGTATTAACTATTAAATGTGGTACTACAGGGTTCTGCGGTAGTAAAATATTTTTAACCGAATTTAAAAAACGGAGGATTCTCATTCCTGTTATATTTTTTTTGTTTGTATGTTTGTTACCTCTCCGATCTCTAAGATATATGAACCGATTTGGAAAGTTCCTGGAAAATGCGAGGCTAAGTGACATTGTCGTGAATATGACTGAAAACGGCAACCCGGAAAAACTACCAACCGGTTAAGCCTCCGGGATCAACACTCGGTTAAAACGGGACCCTACACAATACACATCGCTTACGCTTTCCATGACCCGGGGACAAACGTTTATCCGTCACATAAATATACGGGAATCGAACTCGGGACCTCCTTCACAAGGTTCAGTCCTTACTCCTTAGTTATAGCATTAGTTGCTACAGAACCAAACCTACGAATAAGGTAATCGCACCCATCACCGACTCCCGACAGTTCAATACTAACGGCAAGGAACCACACTCGGTGTTAACGTAAGCTAATGATCGCGTAATGCTCAGCGCACACTAGAGTCACTAGACAAAGAACAGCTGGCACTGGTCATTACCCGACTTGATTTCATACGGTCTAGTGACCGTGTATAAATAGGCAAATACATATTTATAGTCTATGTCATAATTCTTAATTAATCAAATCGTTGTCAAACTGAATAATAAGTGAATCAGCTTGAATAGGTATTCTTTTTAAGGTTCCGTAGTCACAACAGAACCCTTATAGTTTCATCATGTTCGTCCGTCCGTCCGTCCGTCCTCAGCATAGTGCAGACCCCTTAGTGCTAGAAAGCTGTAATTTGATATGGAAATATATATTTATTATTTTAACAAAGTGATAGAATAAAACTATGGAACTCTGAATTACTACCTCACTTGCACTTGTTTTATATTGCGACTCTATTACGAAGGCGAGTCCTTATTCTTTGTGATTTTATGGATTTATTGACTTAACGATACAAAACTCAACAATCATGAATACAAGAAAAAGATGACGAAAGCAAATCTCGTAGCCATGACCATGACTTATGTAATTGGGTTAAAATGGAGTAGGGGAGATTTGTCGATGTTATGACACCAAAATAATAAAATTGCTTGTGTGAAATACAGATTCCGTGATATCACCAATTTTAAAGTGATATTTTAATGAATCAGTTTTACAAAAAATAAAGAAAGAAACAAAAAATACGGGCAATCATACAATGTAGGCATATTAAGAACTTTCTTTATTTTAAAAGAAAACTTTTAATACGGTCATTCGTGTCCTCTGCGTAAGCGATATACCTACTTTGTATAGTTAGAATGAACCAGTATAAATATGAGAAAAATAGGGTAACGCCAGAAGTATCGTGGTTATTGTATGGAAGCAGTTGTATTGTAAACCTTGTAAGTAATTTATATTCTAAGCGTTTTGTTCTAATTGTTTTATGCAACGTGGATGAGACCTCTAATGCCATTCAAACTCGCAATAATCGCAAATCGCGTAATTTCATACAAAAAATTGCATAACTACGTAAATAATACAAACATTTTATGAATCAATTTGTCCTCATGAATGTGCTAGAAGTTACTACGAGCCCAGACTACGTAGAGATATTATGAGATTGCGTAAAAATCACTTTAGTTGGGGCAAGTGAACTTTCAATAAATTGATGAATTGTTGCGTTAAAGCCAAAGAAACTGTGGTTGAGGAAATGATTTGTCAAAGGTTTTTGTCTGAGTAGCAAACGAGACGGAATGATGGGAAGTGACCGTAGAGACCCATTACCGACACATTGACGAATAACTGAGAAATTATTTGTCAAAGGTTTTGGTGTGCACTTTCTGAGTAGCAAATTAGACGGTGACATTACCGACGCATTGACAAATAACAAAGCAGATAGTTACTTATATCTGTAGCTCGAGCACGAATATTTGCGAGAAAGTATGATTAACGTAAGCAATTTGTATGGCATTTTTTCAAAAGTGCCCCTATCGTGCGTAAATGGTACTAAAATGCCATACAAATTTGATAAATTGCTTACGTTAACCATACGAATACTTTCTCGCAAATATTCGTGCTCGAGCTACTGACATCTAATTTCTCAGTGTAACGTTGTCGTCGCGTCGTAATAGTTCAAACACTTCCGTTTTGACTACAGGTGCCTTACCATGAACTCTAATAAAATGTGTCATGTTCAAATTCAAATTCAAATTCAAAATCATTTATTCATGTAGGTATCATTGATACACTTATGCACGTCATTTTTTTAATTTACCAGCTTTTCGGAAAGGTGCTTTGTCATGGAGGAGAAGAAAAGCCGAAAGAAACTCCTCAGCACATCTTTTAAAAATAAAATACATTGGTATATTTCTTACAAAGAAGTATCACTAGCCTGTACGGAACTGGTTGCAGATCTGGTCATTTCCATGCGTCTTTGTCATTTATGTACTCAGCTACAGTATAGTAGCCTTTCCCTAAAAGTTGAGATTTTACATGTTTCTTAAATAATTCCACTGGCAAATCACGTATTAACTTTGGGATTTTATTATAGAACTGTACACCACGGCCCATAAAAGATCGCTTCACTTTAGAAAGACGGTAAGATGGCGTTACTAACTGGTGCATTTTTCTTGTTTGGCGATTAGTGATATCAAAATTTTGTTTATACGCGCTTATATTATTCCGTATAAAAACCACGTTACTATAGATATATTGTGAGGCTACTGTAAGTATACCTATTTCTTTGAACTTGTCACGCAAAGTTTCACGAGATCTAAGTTTATAAATAGCCCTAATAGCTCTTTTTTGTAGTATGAAAATTTGTTCTATACTGGCTGCTTTGCCCCACAGCAAGATGGCATATGACATAATACTGTGAAAATATGCAAAATAAACCATCCTAGCAGTTTCGACGTCAGTAAACTGCCTTATTTTCCTAACAGCGTAAGCAGCCCTACCGAGTTTAGTCGCGAGATTTGTTATATGTGGGCCCCACTGAAGTTTACTATCTAAGGTCACCCCTAAAAAGACCGTGGATTCCTCCATGTGCAATATTTCATTATTCAGTCTGAGAGATTTGTTAACTTTTTTAACATTAGGTAGTACAAACTCTATACATTTAGTTTTTTTTGCATTTAAAAGCAAATTATTGATAGTGAACCAACGCGACACATGCGAAAGAGCACTATTTACGTCGTCAAAATTTACTTTATTCCTTTCAGATTTAAATATTAATGATGTATCGTCAGCAAATAGTACAATATCCGCTTGGTTCTTTACATAATGTGGTAAATCGTTAATGTATACCAGAAAAAGAAACGGACCCAAGATCGAGCCCTGCGGTACACCCAACACAGCCGGTGACCCCGATGACTTAATATCTTTTATACTAACTTTTTGTATCCTATCACTCAAATACGACGCGATCAAGCTAAGGGCCTTGTTTTTTATACCATAGTGGCCAAGTTTAAACAGCAATGTTTCGTGCTGAACACAATCAAATGCCTTAGATAAGTCACAAAATACACCTATGGCATTTTGTGATGATTCCCATGCTTCAAATATATGCTTTAAAAGCCTAGCCCCTGCATCGGTTGTACTACGGCCTTTAGTGAAACCGTATTGATCAGGATGTAATAAATTATTATTGTTGAAATGGGACAGCATTTGATTCAATATTATTTTTTCAAAAATCTTACTAAGAGTTGGTAAAATAGAAACTGGTCTATAGTTATTAATATCGGTTTTTTCGCCTGTTTTAAAAAGTGGTATAATTTTGCTGCATTTCATAAGATCTGGAAAGATACCTAGATCTATGCATTTATTAAAAACTATGACCAAATATGGTGCTATAATATCTATAATATGCTGTATTATTTTTACCGAAATGCCCCATAAGTCACCGGTATTCTTTACCTTCAGAGACTGAAATGCGCTAATTAAGTCTCTAGTGGTTATATGTTTAAATTCAAATAAAATATTACATTCATTAACATGATTTTTTAATATAGAAAGTGCTTCCGTCGGCGAAGAAGCTAATGAACTAGTTAACGTTATAGGAATATTACGGAAGTGATTTTCAAACTCACTTACTCACTCACTCATGTTCAGGACAGGTCAGCTTGTAGCTAAAACCTGACAGGAGTGTATTTTGTACCATGAACGTTTACCGATGACCTGCAATGCCTCTACTTCTGTCCTGCATCTTAGTCTATGATACTTGATTTGTACTAATTATGTTCTGAAATAGAGCGTTTTATCGGTTTACCGGTTTTCAAATGAATGCGTAATATTGATGTTTTTAAAAGTTTAAAATAACAATCTCAATTGAAGATTTTGAGATTTGTTATAAATACTTAAGTGTTGTGATTTATTAACTTTTCGTTCTCTAAAATTACCAAAAAAATTATCGCTAAGTGATGCTTACATTTTTGAACGTAATCTTACACCACTTGACACTTGACACAGTGACATGTCTAAATGTCTATTAAAATGTGTGATTTATAATGCCGGTCACTCACATTCGCGCGAATACGCGAACCCACAAGTGTGGGACGACATTCGCGAATGATTATGCGAAGTTTTCGAGGCATTCGGGGTTTTCCAAGCTGTGTCAGTTTTTTGTCGCACATCAAAGCGCGCGAACCTCGAACCTTCATGTAGTCTCCCACACATTCGTGCGACCAGTTGCGCACACGACTAACAAGGTGATGTATCTCTTAATTTTTCGTGGTTCGTGGCGTCTAATCATACTACCATTTATTTTCTGTATTGAAAATGGATTTTTATGACAACAACATAATAACAACAGCAAGATTGAACATTCGTGAACAAAGTGTAGGAGGAAGCGGAAATGGGCTTGTATTGTATACTAATATGTGAACCCATTTGCCTGACCACCCTTCACATATGTGCAAACATTCGTAAAAATGTCAAACATTTGCGCGCATGTGAGTGACCGGGGTTAGGAGCGATAATTTAAAAAGCATAAGTACAATGAATGTTTTTAAAATTTTCCAATCAAATGAAATGTATTTATTTTGTGATGATGGTGTATTTGAAATTCGCCATGGCTGCATCCCGTCGTGTTTCATCATCATCAACGAAATAGCCGAAACAGGACAATAAATGTTACTTTCGGTGAGCTGTAATATTTTGACGTTAACATATGCCACTTTCTGATGTCAATACGACAACAATCGCGTCATGGTACACGAATTGCAGGGCAGAAGATCATTTTTGAAGTCACGTGACCGCTGTCCTGTTACGGTGACGTGGTCGCTGGCTGCCCTGTTTTTTAGCCAGATCATGGTAGGATATAGCAGGACAGGCCAATTATCGGCTAAAATTGACCTGTTTTAAGAGTTCATGGTAAGCCCCCAGAACCCTAAAAATGTCCGGTCACCTGTCACGCGTTAGAATTATGTTGGATGGTTGGTACACGGATTTAGTGATCTCTTTTCTTTCTGTCGTTGTTCAAGAGGTCGGTGTTCTGCCGTTGTTGAAGAGAATGTACCAGGCGACCAGACGAGCAGGGGAGCTTGGCTTGTGCTCAAGGATAGATACATCCCTTCCATCCATCCACTACAACTGTCTTTGGGAGAATGAAGTACAACTCTTGTATTAAAAGAGGCAGCCATCTTAGATCGTGATTTCGTGAATGAGCTTTCATATTTCGATTGACTATTTTAAAATTGGCTATTATACATTTATCATAAAAACTTTTAATTATGCTTTATGTACAAAACGTTACTATTTATAATTGAACGAAGGCAATTTCATAAATTCAAAACAAATCGTGTTGACCTTAAAATAATTATTATTGATAATATTTAATAGCCTAACATGTTCTGGGGCGATTTGGTTAATCGGTTACAAAACGAATACGCCTATGTAGCGGGAATAGATTCAATCGGACAATTGTTGAAAACACTGATGTTTATCTATTTCCTTTTGTTTGAACTATGAACTGTTATGATTTATTACTTCATATTTAAAAATTATAACACAGTAACTATAAAACATGTAAGTATTCTTAAGCTTTCGCTTTGAAGCGAAATCCTTATCCTTTACCTATAAAGTAAATTAAAATTTTTAATACGGCATTACTGCTTTATGCCTTAACTAATTTTTTTATTAAAAAAATGTCTGCTTTAAAATACATTGAAAACTTGGTTGAAGCTGTTGTATTTTATTTCTTCACAACAAAATCATCTATATGAATGAACTACAATGACAAATTCCAAAGATTTTTACAAGATTAGTGGGTGTGAAGTAAAATTTCGAAATTACCGAATTGCCTGCGACATTATAAACGGAAGCATTAATTTGGTTAACTTTGTCGGCATTTTAACCTTCTGATCGATAACTCAATTGACTTACCGTTTGTGATTCGCCCACGCATTTAATTGGTAAGTCTAAACAAAAGTATAATATTTATGTACGTAATCATGAAGGACAGAAAGTCGAATGTAATAGGCATGATGACAGTAAGTAAAAATCACTAAAACTATGTATTTATTTAATGAAACCCTTTTAATGGATTACAAAACAAGCATTTATCGTATTATTATTAGCGAGATTAACAATATTTTTGATAAAATAAAACCACAAAATACGGCAAGCCGCCATCTTAGCTAAAACGCCAGTCAGTCTCAATTAGCGCGAATTACGTCACGCATCTTAAAACAAATGAATAATACCATACTAATATTGACGGATTGTCTTTTGTTTTCCTGATAACTGACGTCACTACCACGTCCTGACACTTTGAAGCGTTTTGGTGCGAATTTTAAACTTATAAATTGAAATGTATTTATTTTATACTAAACCTTATTTTTTTTGCAGAAGTATGATGTACGTTGTAATTATAATAATAATATATTTCCCAACAATATAGAACAGTATTTCAAAATCAGTCATCATGCCTATTATATTATTATGTACATATAATGAACATACTAGATTTCTTCCTGAGGCTTTACACATGTTTTTGTTTTGCGTGAAGGACAGGGGCGTACCTACCGCCACCGCGCCGTATCAGCCGTATCAATTATACGGGGCCCCCAGCATATAGGGGCCCCCACTCCAAAAAAAAATTTCGCCAGCGGCATACAACCGCTATAGTTGGCACTCCTTTTATATTTGACATATAAAAAATATTGATATGGGGCCTCCTTAGGGCTAGCTACGCCACTGGTGAAAGAGTAATAAACATCGTCACAAAATTTCATATTTATAATATTAGTAGGTTTTTTGCAATGTTTTTCCTCAAAGGAAATAAAACATTTTAATTTGAAAATAAGTAGTTAAAGGATTTAGCCCTTCACGGAGACAATTCAAATCAAACAGATATAATCGGCTAATGTCGTACCTAAATCGTCTATCAACTATCGTTAATATGGATTTTACCAAGAAAAAAATAACCGACTTCAAATAACTCAAAAACTACTTGTCAGATCTCGCACGTGGGGCCACATGACAAGTACCAGCCTTCGATAAAAAAACAGAATCATCAAAATCGGTTCACCCACTTGAAAGTTCCGAGGTAATAAACAGTCGAATTGAATACCTCCTCCTTTTTTGAAGTCGGTAAAAAACGGAACTTTTATCTAACTCCACAAATCCTTACCTGAGCTGACTGTGCTAAATCTAGGAATATATCAAGACTAGTCCGGCTAGCGGGAGGGGGGGGGGTTAGGGGGAGGGGTGAGAGGGGTCACGCAACGACCTCTACCGGCCGAGTTACGTGGGACGTTGATCCTTGAAGAATAGCATTGTTTTATACCGGTGTTGTACCCATTCATACTGTTCATTTCTATGCAAGACCGTAAAAGGTTTGTCTGTACAGGTACATACATTAATATTCTTAGTTACCCACAGAAATGTGTGTGTGTGTGTGTGTGTGTGTGTACATTGAAGTGAGTTTGATTTCCGCGTGTTGCTATTACGGATAGAGAGATGAAGATCCAAATTGTCGGATCTTAGGGTTTTTAAACTTTCCTAAGGAGACAGCAACAGTTTACTAAAAGTTCCTCTAAGTTTTGGAGTTACACAGAGTAACTCTATCTATCGATGCCGCGGTATATAATTTTATGGGGAGTAAAATCAAACTTTCTCCGTTACGTTATGCGTTATGTTTGTAATTCGTAACACACAATCTAGATGGCGTTGGATGGCTGGTCAGTAATGATAATAAATATTATTTTTGTTCATCCTATTCTGATAATGTGAAACATCTTCATCATCACCGCCATCACCACCACCACCCCCACCATCATAATCATCATCATCATCCGTTGTTACTGATTTGAGGATTGCAAACGAGATGGCGTTAATCTCCAGTCGTTACACATACACACACAATTTTTTTATATAAGTAAATAGCCGACAAATTAATAACCCTCCGGAGTGTAAATGGTCAACGTCCTTGGACATTAGTGATAGTGACGTCACAGGCTTCACCGGTGCACCGCCCACTTTAAGAGAAAGACTTCCACCGACGCGATGCACTGGAGAAACGTGGTGGAATATGCTCTAATAAGCCTCCTCAAGCAGTAAAACCGGGCCTCAGCAATCCTTGAGTGGAGCCTTGCTTACTGTGACCTAGTGATTTAATATTGAGGAAGTATTCGTATGATACTGGGTTCGGTTTCTTCACACAATGTCACCAAAAATGAGAAACTTTAATGTCTGAAGTATAGTTTTGTTCGACGAAGTTTTTTGTGTTGTGATGTGTGCTGTGAGTGTGTGTGTTTGTCATGTTTGTGTGACTGTTTGTATTCAAGCAGTGTGTTAAAAGAACCTTCAGGGCCAGTGTTTCAACCCATAGTTGGCATTAGCAACATCTAATACGGCTCGATATCGACAATTTGACCAAAGAAGCCATTCAATCGTAGAGGGGAATCCTACCACATCCGCTGTCCTCTCTTGATTAGACAGAATTGTATCCTTTTTGCTCGATTTGCTCCAAATGTTTAGCATTTCGTTTAAAACTGATGCAGTTGAGATTTTGGTTCGATAAAATTTTCTGTAATAATAACGATCTGGCAATGGTTATGAAATATCAACGAAGAAGCACGACGAATGTAGTGGTTAAGGCGCGGTGTGATCTCAATATTAACAAAACTGGGTTTCTTTGAAGCTCGAGACCGAGGAAACCCATTGAAAATATCGCACGCAAAAAATACAGAGCATAGAAATAAAATCTAAAGAATAATGTCAACCGAATAGAATATTAAATAGTTATTTAATATTTCAAATAAAAATCGTAATTTGCTATACAAAAATAAACTTTAGCGTCGCAGTTCTCTGTATTTTCAGCGGTAACAACATTTTTTTTTTTGAGAATCTAATAGGTATATGGTTTTATTAAAACTTGAACCGGACAGATATTGAATTTAATGTGTATATTCTGAATAATCTAAGGAAAACCCTCAAATTAAATGTTTATTCGCAGTCTAGTTACATTGTTAGCAAAAATGTGCTTTGCAATTTTGAGCCCTATTCAGCGTCACGTAAATGTAACATTAGATTAGCGCAGATATGCGGTTGTGTGCGTGAAATCAACGTTTTGAAATCGTAGTCATACCGCGCCTTAAGTAGTTTTATTTATCACTAGCGCTGCCCGCAGCTTCGCCCGCGGTCCGGGATAATAAGTATCCCATATGTTATTCCAGATCATGGTCTACCTGTGTGCTAAATTGCATGAAAATCTGTTCAGTAGTTTTTGCGCGAAGAAGAAACAAACATCCATACGAACTTTAACATTTTTAATATTAGTAGATAGGATTAGGAAATTAAAGCGCCATTTTAATTTTCATCAAGACATCAACAGTCAGAGTTGGACAGATAGAAATATCACTCGATTTTTAGAAAATAGTGTAGGGCTATGAGTGTGAAGCGTTATTTATTTATTTACTTATTTATATTAGAATATTGTGGATGTACAAGGACCATTTTTCGATTCAGGGGTCCATAATTATTATTATGCGAAATATTCTGCTTTAAAGTGCTCATTTTGGTTAGACTCAAGTGCTAATAAGAAGGACTATAATAAATTACGACTACTACTAGGTACCTAGTAATACATAATTCTAACCTCGTAATAATTTTTTTATACACATAACACTCCATTTCTTCCTGAATCCTATGCAAATGGTTTCACTATTACGATACCTTTTATCTTGTACTGTCCCTTACCATATTTCATGTCCACATAACTTGTCCAAGTTATTTATAGCTAATTATTCTTATCTGCAATAATCTAGTACTACACGACATCGGGCGATCCGCTAAATTTTTAGTACCCAACTAAATCCTGTACTTTACGGCAATGCGGGAGAGGATTTTTCCCCGAGAGGGATCAATGTCCCATTAAGTAACACCATATACGGCCGCTAGAGGTCGTTGGGTGACCCCACGGACCAGCTAGGCTTGATATATTCCTGTACAACATGCAGTACCGGCAAGTATCAAGACTGAACAGGTCGAATGGAACACTACATTTAGATTTTTGAATTTGGAATAACATTTCGGTTAAATTATTTATTTAGAATACAATAAAAAATAAAGATATTATAGAACAAAAAATTTAGGGTGTAGTCTTAATAATGATTTTAGAATTTTTCTCTTTATCGGTTTGTCTGTTTGTTTGTGCGTTTATCCCCGTTTGTCTTAAAATTAGCTTAATCGATTTAGATGCGGTATTTTTAGTGTATTGTAGAGAACTTGGGATAACATGGATATAACACTGTATTAATTGTTTTATTTCAATCGGTTCACATATATTTTCGTGTGTTGTTAACTTTCTTAATAACTATCATTCGTCATCCCAATCAAGGCACCGTACCAAGAAAACCGCTTGCTAATCAAGACACATAGCAATTATTATTATTATACGCTGCCCGCGGACATGCCCGCATTTTCCGGGATAGTAAATACCCCCTATTCCAGATTATGGTCTATTTGTGCACAAAATTTCATAAAAATTCGTTCAGTAATTTTTTTGCATGAACTAGCAATGAACCTTCATGTAAACGTTCACATTTATAATATTACATGGTAGGATTAGTGGGATGTGACAAATTTATTGTAATACTATTGTATGTACTATGTACGGTCAGCAGCAGTCGTCCACATAACAAAACCAAAACAGAAGCAACATAAAATGCATTGATAACATCTTAACGACACATTATCCGTCAGTACAGAGGCCACGTATCATGGCCAAGTATGGCCTAGCGGTAATGGGCCGGCCCTCCCACGCCACAAGACCTCGCAATGATATTGATGCAGTAATTACTTGGCTTATACACTGGATGACAATTTTATTATTAGTCGATTTTCCCACGATCTCAACACAACGATACATTTGACGACCCTGTAGCCTAGTTGGTAGCGACCCTGCCTGCGAAGCAAGGGGTCCCGGGATCGATTCCCGGCTGGGGCAGATATTTATGTGACAGATAAATATTTTTACTTGGGTCATGGGTGTTATTGTGATGTGTTATATGTGAAGTTGGACTTACACAGGTAATAACCTACTGCGGGGGTATGAGTGTGTTAGCGTTTTTTAGCGTTTATTTGTACAGTAACGTGGCGGAGTATGTTATAGGTTCTTAGTTATGAGGAGCAACCCATGTCCTGTAGTGGTTTAATCTATGAGTTGAAGCCACTTACGCCAATGTTTGTCACGCCTCTATACTAAGCTTGGGGTCTGCCTGGGTAGCTATTGCCAAACGACTAGTCGTGTTCTGGCTGGGGGCTAGAGAGCCAGTTCATTCTTTTCCTTCTCTCTTGACCATCAATGATGCTTTTGGTGTTTCTGATGTCCATGGGCGACGATAGCCACTTACCATCAGGTGGATCGTTAACTCGTTTGTCGGCTATTTCAAAGCAAAAAAATCACAGTGTGATGCGCTATACCACAATACATAAAAGTACTACGTAGCTATACATAATTTTTGGAATCTCTGGATCGGATGGGAGAAGAGGCGAAGAAAAGAAAAGTCAGGTTAGGTTTCCATATGAAATTATGTCCTAAGCTTTCAAAATTTCTAGGCTTCTGATAAGGTTGCTGCCGGATTTTAAAAATGTCAGATTTTTAAAATAGCAGCAAGTACACAAAACCCACCTAATTTTAGTTCACTCTACGGAAAGTTTTTAAAGTTTTTGGCAGTATAGTATCTCTCAGGGCAGTGTGAAAGATTGTACGAAAATGTTATTATTTCGGCGGACGAAGTCGCGGACACGAGCTTAATTTTATAGATTTTAGATTCAGGGTGTTTACACTAAATTATATTGACTAATATCCTTTCGCTCCAACGACAGTATTCTAGCGGCCGGTCTCAATAATGTACTAACAGTTATAAAAATGTAGATAAGGCTGTCATTAGTATGTCATCTGTCATATTTGTCAATTTTTGCGTCTCAATAACCTTCGGTGGATAGAAAATTTCTACCCATGACATTGATCTACCGTCCGGAGGGCCAAGTCATACCGTAGGTATGTTGGTCCATACAAAAATAAATACTTGCGTCTCAATAACGCTTTGACAGCTAACTGTCGGTAATAGAATTTACCATCTATCGGATTTTTTCACATCGCTCGATTTCGACGGATAACTGGTAGATTTCTCATATTGTAAAGAAAATTTATCAAAACATCATGGATTTATTAATCACTGATGAGTGATAAAGAATTTTCTAAAGCCTGTATATTTGATTCCGCCTTTTTAATACGGTTCCAAGATCGCCGAAATTGTCCTCGTATAAAATATATGACTACATATATGACTGAATTATGTGAATCCAATTTTGTTTATAACTACCTAGATTCAGATTAAACATAAACCATAATCTAAATTTTACTAACAAAAAATAACCGACTTCAAAGTTACTCAAAAACTACTTGTCAGATCTCGTTTAAAATGTGAGACCACATGACAAGCACCAGCTTTCGATTAAAAAAAGAATCATCAAAATCGGTTCGCCCAGTCCAAAGTTCTGAGGTAACAAACATAAAAAAAATAGAGTCGAATTGAGAATCTCCTCCTTTTTTTGAAGTCGGTTAAAAACGGCAGTGAATGAGAATTGATAACAATTCCTATCTTTAAAGTTTTAGGTAAATAGGTATTTTAATAAAACAAGAACACTAAGCTTTTTAAGTTAGATTTATTTTGAAATTATAACAAAAACATTTCGCCTTTTCAGAAATAATGGTGTATCCCTGCTACATCAATAGCTATTGGCTACTATTTTGGCCCTAGGAAGAAAGGTGCTTCATCTTTTGTGAAGGGTCTGGACTTCATCTGAAAAAAAAACTTCCTTTAGTACATTTGGCAATAATTTTTTGTTTAAAAGCAAAAAGAAGCAACAACTCATAATTGCTGGGCTCGGGGTCTCCTCTCGCAATGTGAGGGGTATTAGGCCATAGTCTACCACGCTGGCCCAGTGCAGATTGGAAGACTTCAAACACCTTTAAGAACTTTATGGAGAACTCTCCGGTGTGCAGGTTTCCTCGCGATGTTCATTGTTTTCCTTCACCGTAGCTAGTGATAATTAACTTCTAATACGCACATAATATTTGAAAATTAGCGTGCCAGGATTTGAACTCGGGCCCCGGACAAGTGGGAATAAACAGTTCGTTCGGGAGACCAACGTTCTAACCGCTAGGCTATCACTGCTACAAGTACAACAATTTACAATTACTAAAATTTTTTGTTTACTAAACATAATAGGTACCTAATATATTTTATTTTATTAACAAATAAAGTCTATACTCACGGTAATTGTTGAGCTATGTGTTTCATTATATAATCCTAGTTTATTCATAAAACTAATTAATATTAAGTACTAAAATTATGAGAAAATACACGTTGTTTATATTTTGGGTAACCAAGCGACATAAACGAATGTCAAATGACAATAACATGACGTCATCGTCGTCCGGGATACCCATGAGTGATAAACGTCCAATGCTGCGTTTTGTTACTAGTGAAGCATTGTTCCAGGTTACACATAACATTATTTTATTAACTTCATCCGCGAAATTTACAGTACATTTGGAACAAATTATAATTTTAATAATAAAATGAAATAAGTTTATAATCAAAAACACTGAGTTCCTTTTTATGATAAAAAGTATAAAAAAAGTATAAAAGTATAAAAAAATATATTGTTATGCGGAAACGAAATTTTCAGAGGGACATAAAAACCAGAGGCAGAAATGTCACTGAAATATTATTATCTATCGATGATCTTACTTTTTTTTGCTTACTTTTGATTTGTGAGACGGCAGTTAGCGGGAGATCAATGTTTACTTTTTATCTCTGATATGTACCAGAGTTCCACTGACAGTATAATATTGAGACCGGCCGTAGATCGCTCTGTAAATGTGTCCGTAGGTCCATTGGTACAAGCATTTACTCCACATCTGATTCATTGATTCTATTAAAGCTATCCACATGCTAATCACGTCAATGTATACTCGACTGGATGTACATCGGAGTACATAATTTAACTTGTACCTCACGGGCTAATCTTGTTACGTGGAATAATAGAGGTTTTCTCATAGACCGCTTTCAATAATCTATGTATCCATAATCTCTGGATAAATTAGTGGATAGGTGGATATTGTGTGTTGTGTGGTTTTTCACAGTTGCGAAGGTGACTAGCGGATTATGCATAGATAGAATTTTGACAATGGTCGTTAAACCAATCTTACTGATAAAGCCAGGTTATATGTATAAGAAATTCATCTAGACACATCACATGTTTTATTATAGCATATAACTGTTCCAGTGCCAGGTTCGTGTCTCCTTTCACAATGTGAAGGGTACAGGCTAAAGTCCACGCTGAGTGCGGATTGATAAACTTCACAACATTTTCTCTTTATTTTGCTTCTCTCATCATGGATCGTCAGCTCGTTCGCCGGCTATTACTATAAAAAAATATTCCTATTAGAGTATTACGTGAACTGTCGCTACGGAGATTTCTTCACGATGTTTGTACGACGGGTACGGATACTTTGTAGATCATAATTGTTATCAATTAATTTGACTCCATCCACTAACGAGCCCATACTTAAGGAGTATAAAGATGGCCGTTCTCCAACTGCGGTACCCACCCTTAGTTCTCTCTGATTCATTGATGGTATTGGAACTTGGTAAACAAATCACATCACTATATCCTCGACTGAGTCAGTACATGCCTTACTTTGTAGCTCACGAGCCACGGAGTAATTCTGTTACGTGCTATGAATACCGAACGGCTCTCGTGAGGAGATTTCTCCTGAGTGACAATACCATAGGGAGAATGCTGTACACTCGCCACTCTAGTAGTAGTGGAAAATAACACACAGACACAGAGAGAGACAGAGAGAGATAGACATACACAATAACATTATTATTAGACACACAAATGGTACTCACAATCAGACATGCAATCAGAACGACTTAATTGTAACTCGTTACCTCGGAACAAAAAGGATACCTGTCATAAGTCAACCGGAATTGAAGTCGGGACTGTCTTGACAAGCTTGGTCAACTGGGCTACATGATCGTGAGAGCAATCACTATTTTCTATTTTTTTCTATTTTTACTGTGTACCTACTCATTCCTGAAGTTACTCAGTGTAATTTGATAAAGGATCCTTGATTAATTGTGACCATTCCTCGGTTTTCATCCATATCAGGGTCTTTTATCAGTGTCTTCTCCCAATCTATTGGGTCTTCTCTGATCATTTCATCCTTCTTCGTCCATCTTTCATAATAAAATAAAATAAATAACGCTTCACACTCATGGCCCCACACTAGGATTCCCTGTGTCGTGTGTGCCATGGACAACACACTAGACAAGGACATTCACACCTAGACCGAGAACAGCTTCAAAATTGGTATTCCCAATTGCCGCCAATTTAATTCTTATAGGTTGCTGTTCCAAAAACGTTGAAACAGGCGTTTCAATGCTGTTGAATCAGCCTACCTGCAAGGACATGACTTTTTATAGGTAGATGATAACATCTACCTACAATAATACATAAGTATTGATCAGATATTTATGCATTTAGAATTTTATTACATGTGTCATCATTGCATTCCGGAAATACCAAAGTTAGATAGCCAAAAATTCTGTAACGTAGTGGGAATAATTAATTCATTTTGCGATTTTGACCGCAACTTTTTTCCTCATTTGAGAACCGAAGATTAGGCGAAGTTCATCTGGTAGATATTTACTTTATCTTTTAAATTGATGAGTGGCTTCCATCTTTTAACGGCCTTCTACTGAGTGCGGGTCTTTCCTCTTGAGGAGGCCTAGAGCATACTCCACCACGCTGCCCCAGTGCTAATTGGTGGAGGGGTTAGTGGCCAACCCGAGTGTCGTAATTTTTTTCATATCGTCCGACTCCCGAGGGTCTTCGACATGGACTAACGAGTGTTATCTGACGATAACAACCAGGACCGACGGCTTTACGTGCCCTCTAAAGCACGGAAGCACTCAAGAATTTTTGCCAAAATCCTAATTTAAAAACAACTTCGACTCCAAATGCAGGGTGAATAACGGAGTTTTTTTCTCTTTTATAGCAGACGTAATAGTTCTTGATACTTGATGTTTTTGCAAAACAATTATTATGCTACAGATGTGAACAAAACCTTAGCTATAGGGAAAGGTCTCCTCTATAAAAATAAGAATTGCAAAAACGAGGCAAGTTGCTCGCACAACAAACCAGTGTCGGTTGTATCACCTGTGTGACCGCAATGACGCGAATCACGCGAGCGAGCGATTGAATCATTGGAATGCGCGTCTCGTTGTGCACTATGATGTGTAGGCCAATGTTTGCGAACGACTGTCGAGTGATAATGAGAAAACTATGTATAGGGTTGAAAACTATGTATAGGGTTGCTGGATATGCAAACAACGTAGAAAATATTTTTTGTTAGCTTAAAGTTGGTATATAACTCAAACGGTGGTACAGAAGTTTAAATTATTTAAACTGTTTGTATTTATCGAATAACTTGAAAGCCTATGTGTAACCTGTAATATAAAATGTTTGGAACTTCAAAAGCTGAATGATTTTAAAGTTTTAAACCTTTTACAAAAGTTTTTTTTTTACATTTTGCAAAGGATCAAGTACCGACCAAGACATATTGTGTTCTATTTTATTTTTGATATTTTGATTGTTACATAAATGTAACTTAAATAATGACGCTTATAAATAACTTCATCAAACATTCATTCTTTCAGTAAATCATTTATCATAAAAAAGATTATTTCAAGGAATCGTGATTCTAGGTTTATTACATAGCATCTGATAACCACTTACCCTAAGGAAATCATGTGATTCAACTGAAAAATATTGACCTGTCTATAACGGCGTCATCTATAGATAAGCGAATTCGTGACATAACTTCTTAATGATCGATTTATTATGGAATGAGTTGATATGGAGTTACGACCTTTGAATAAATATGGTGACTATAAAATATCTTGAATCTTTATGGCGGCCAGGTGCTAAAGGCTGCATCAGACTCATTATAATCTATAACATTTTACTATTACGCTCTGGTCTCATCATGAGATCTAAGACTGCTATGATATACATAATATGTAGTAACGGATTACTCGTTGTTTAACATTGTAGAAACCTTTTGGACTTCAAAGCAGAGTCAGGCTTAAATTCATACACATTATGATTAATGAATAAATAAAACAGACATGCTTCGATGAAGGTCTCTGGTGCGGAATTCACAGCTTGATTAAGTATATTTACAGTCTGAAAGCAGAGGCTCAATAATATTGAAATAATAAAGTATAATTAAATTAAACATAATTATAAGCGTAAGATGTGCCGTCATGAAGTAAGTAGCTGCTCTCGGATACCAAGGTTATTGAGACCCGACACTGACATTAGTATAAGTGGACAGTGACACTTAAAATAAAAGGCATAAAATCTCAGAAGTAGAATGTATGAACATCTATGATTAACTTTAATTATTTGCTGGTTATTTCGTGCAGGTTTGCAATGTCTCAAGTCCAGTATAATTGAACAATAGAGCGGTACATTATTTTTGAAGTGAAAACTTCTTTAGTACGGGGGTGACTTGAAATTTTATGAAACGAAACTGTCCAGTGGAGACTAGAAATGAGTGGAGACTGACTTGAATTTTTTTTTAAATGAGAGATGATTTGAGAGATGAGTTGAGAGATGAGTTGAGAGGTGAGTTGAGAGGTGAGCTGAGAGGTGAGTTGAGAGATGAGTTGAGGGATGAGAGATCATTACTAAAACCTACAATTATCATCTTTCCGAAATTTTACATTCGTCTCATTATATCTTGAAAACAAAATTTTTGAAGGTTTCACTCCTACTACGTGTGAATTGCACACATTTTATTTATTTTATTTATTTATTTAATCTTTGCAACACCTTAAGCTAGGGTATACTCTCTCATTCTCTATCAGTCAGCCCTGGGGGTTGTTGAAAAAGTAAGGTAAGCGCAAATTGTCGTTTTAATCGGTAATATACCATAGATGTAATTAAATTTTAATTACGTCTATGTAAAATACTAACTTATATGTCATGTGCATACGACTAAACAGTATTCAATCATAAAAATATCCTATTTAATGACTGAAAACTTATTAGATACATGATAATTTAATGAATTAATGATAAATATGTTTTAAAACACATTAATATAATTATTTTTTTTTGTAGTTTTACCAGGCTTACCGTCTGATGCAAGTTATCTATTACACTCTTTCTTTTTCTTTCTTTTTTATCTTCTGTTTTTCCCGGCAGTGCATCGGTGCATTTGGTTTTGCTGATCGTCGCTGATCACTACACATCAGGCACCTGCTTGTTTGTCAGTCATATAAAAGAAAATTGTTTCTAGATGACATGACAATAAATGTTAAATTATGAGCGTACATATTAGTACTAACGGTTAAATAAATTACTTATCTATTAGCTATTCAGCCACAAATGACGCATGACGCAGTTAGAAGCCGCGCGTCGCAAGAGATCCTTGTCTACCTTAACGGGAGGCGATTAACAAATTAACAATCTACCTGTGTCATCTTCATGTCATTATACTTTATAGATTGAGCTTCAATTATGTAAGTAATGCTTAAAATTTTAACAATATGTCATACATCCATTTTTAGACAAGTCTTCAAATTTTTTTCTTTTTGTCAAAATTTGTTAACAATAATTATTTATTTATTTACCATTAGTTGAAAAAGTTGTTTACTTTTTCTGCAGGACTGTCGAAATAGCGTCTGTTTAAATAAAACTACCACCGCACAAAAACAGCTGCAAGTATTGCTGCAACTTGCAAGGACCAAAATCTACCACGTGAACTATAACGGATTCTGAATTTAGAAGGTCGTTCGAGTTTGAATTCGGATCACTTCGGACTACGTCCGTGTCGAGTAATTTAACAAAATTGTTTTAAAGTTGTCCGTAAATTAGAATTAAGAACCTATTATTTTCTTTAAATTCATGAGATCCTAGTATCTTAACAATAAGTCCATACTCTATGGCATATTATGCTGCTCGCTACTGAGAAAAGCAGTTGATTTTGTAATGTAGCCAATATGGGAGCTATGGACTTCTTCCCAGAAGCGCTTCGGAGAGAACTTCGATTGGAACTATTCATGAGTACTGCGCAGATAGTAATGTGTCGTATAAACATGTTGAAACGTGTTACGGTTAAAATATAAAGTACATCCTAACTTTTAGTTTTAACTCGGTGAAAAAAAATCGTATCTACATTCTACTATGTAATTGTAAAAGAAAATGTAAAGAAGTGTAATTGTAGAAGAAAAATTTTTCTATTTTCTAAAATAGTGAATACCTAAGCTTCAACCAATTAATGGCCCACCAGCATACTCCACCACGCTGCTGCATTGGTCGATGTAGCTACAGTATGGATTGGTGGAGGGTTAGTGGCCAACTCAAGAGTAGAGTGTACATGACGCCCGAGAGAGCCGTACTCAGCTACTCAGTAGTGGGCGATTGGGTTGAAGCCACAGGCAACGTAGCGACCCTCACATATTACGGGCCTTTTGAAACCGCTACTGAAGCTATTAAAATGTCACGGTTGACTCTAAAAAGAGGCTGAGATTCCCCTGATTGTTGAATGCTGATGAACTGGGTGGTAGATATGCCCAACAAGAAATTCTAGCTGTCGTTGTTCATCGAATAATAACGACGGCTTGCGTAGTCAAAAATTGTGAGTATCTGTTAGATTTTAAATCTGAAACAATTGCTGTGTCGAAGTTTAATGTGAAGGATACCCTGATATTTCCGCAGAGACCTGTATTTTAAAATTTCCTTCTGAGACCATAAAAATATTTTATACCTAATTATAAAAGGATGCAAGATAGTAACATGTTAATTTGTCGCCTTCTTATGAAGCGTTAAACACGACGTGAGAAGTATGTTCAGTGGAAAGTATCCCGCCCTTTCCCGCCATTCCCTTTCGTCGGCAGAACAATGACATTCCCCACTTATCGACTACGATCGCGAACACGCGTTCAATGCACCAACTTAATTTTGCCGTTTAAAACAAACATGCGTTTGAAAATGAGCCTTATTCCCTTGTAATAGGTACCAATTATCCGTTTGGTATCTGTAAAAAAATTGTCACATACGATTATCCTACCAAATTGTGTTTGCTTACAATTTGTCACTTGTACAAGGTGAAGTCAACTTTATTTTTTCAGTCGTAAGGTTGCAATAGAGATTGATTGCTTGGACAATTTAACATTGTGTTGTGTATGCGTTTTCTACGTATGTATCTGAACAGGGATGGCGCTATTGTCCGTTTGCATTGAATAGTTTGAATTAGAATTTCAAAAAAAAAACATGTGGCTGTATCACAATTCACAGGGCCAAAATAGACCATACCCCTTAAACAGATTATTTACATTAAAATTATCTTTATTTTAAGCATCGTTCGATGACCTCTTTCGAGATTTAGGTACTTAAAACTTTAAATTTCTATATTATGGGTTATTTTTGGGTTAATAAATTAAAATATTCTTACAAAAAAAGTGATTTTTTTGCAGAAGTAAAAAAATTTAGAAAAATGTTCAAGGCATTCTGTGTATCGAGATGATACGCCCATGGTCATCTATACTTAATATTATAAAGAGGAAAGCTTTGTATTTTTATATTTTTGTATTTTTGTATGTTTGCAACGAATAAACTCAAAAACTACTGAACCGATTTTAAAAATTCTTTCACCATTAGAATGCTACATCATTCATGAGTAACATAGGCTATATTTATTACTAGAAAACATTAGGGATCCTTTCCAAAACATCAGTAACGTGAACCAAAGTGTGAAAAAATTTGCTTAAAAATTTCTTACATCGCATACGCTGTGGAAACTATTGATGATAGAACAAAAAAATGTTCTACAATATTATAGAACACATCAATATCTACAAAAAACCTCGCGATAGTATATGTCCAACTATTGTCGTTATGTCACTATAACCACTTTTTACATTTTAAATGTTAATAAAAAAGATGACCAAAATCAGATCATGAAAACCATACCTTCATATTAATCCTTATCCAAATAAATCATTTCATATTCAAAACTGTTTCAATACCTATAGATAACTTATTGAATTACTCAAATCGGACATTCCATTCGGAAGATATTACGTAGTAAAGAAACTACGTGACAACGTGATTGTACGACTAGCAACAATCATCACCGGCCCCGCGGCCGGACAGCTCGCGCATGTTCGGCGGATCCCGATTATGTAACACGGGGAGGGGAGGGGAGGGGAGGGGAGGGGAGTGGGAGAGAGAGCAGGAGCGGGAGAGGGAGAGGGAGAGGGAAAGGGAGAGGGGAGAGGGAGGGGGAGGGAGAGGGAGAGGGAGAGGGAGAGGGTGAGGGAGAGGGAGAGGGAGAGGGAGAGCGAGAGGGAGAGAGAGAGCGAGAGCGAGAGGGAGAGGGAGCGGGAGCGGGAGCGGGAGAGGGAGCGGGAGAGGGAGGACACGGAAACTATAACGGCTAAGAACGGCTGTACCGATTTTAATGATCTCTGATTTGCTACATTCTTAGGCGATACGAAGTTCGCCGGGTCAGCTAGTAATTTATAATGCAACAAGAAACGGATACTAAAACTGGAAGGTAGACGGACCTATCATTAGTGTCTGTCAAATGTCAAATTTTAGGTCTTCAAACTTTATATTCTATGCGACTTTTTTGGGCAAATCCTGTTTTTCTGTCTGACTGGCAACCTTGCCACCAGTTTAAAGGTTGTTGGCACGTTGGAGTCAGAGAGATGATTCCTGATTTACAATCTGGTGGGATTGTAGTCAAGCAATAACCATAGCAATAACTTATAATTCCTAAAAAGAAGATTTTCGAACTATGTAATTCGATCAGTTACGGCCGCACTCAGAGTCACTTACGATTGACAATTATTATTAGTCTTCTTAACAACTATAAAGTTGTAGTTAGTTTTCAGGAACATAATAATCCCAAGAGTATTAAGAAATATAACTAAAGTTACAAAATACTTAATTACATTCGTTATTAAACTAATGTTAGGAGAAAAAATCGAAAGGGATTCACGCGTATTACGTTTATCAACGGAAACGAACGAATACCTACCATGTTTCCGATGTTACTACAACGCTACAAGTGTTTCCTAATCGTTAATGAATGAAATTAAAATAAAAACCAGTTGTTCCACTTTTGAATTTAAATTAATTTTCTTTTTTATTTACATAAATCAGAGTGAGTGTACTTTGTTAGTTTGTTACCTTCAAAATTGACATGATAAGGTGACGACATGAAATTGGCTAAAGTCCAAGTTAATTCAAGCTTCAAATTTTAAGTTCATTTATTCTACATTTATTAACAACTTATAAAAACAAACGACAAAACCAGTTTCTTTACAATTACGTGAAACCGGGAAGAGAAAACGATTTCTACCCACTGTCCAGTGTCCATGTCCGATACCGGTATTACCGTTATTCTATCCACAGACAATTGATGCATTGTCAAGTGTCACTGTTGATGTCGCTAGCCGCCAGAGGGTGTCATGTTGCTAATCTGCGATCAGGTGTCACATCACGGATCCTTGCACTTGATGTTGTGGTATTTAGTATTTAGAGATGTTATGCCTGGGCTGATACTGGATACACATGCTAGTTTGTAGCACAGGAGCATGCAATTAGTCCAGTGCCGATAGCTCTAAAAACGGTAAAAGTGGAAGAAAATTATAGTAGAATGAAACCTATTGCAAAAGGAAGAGAATATAACGAAAATTATAGGAAAAATAAATTACGGGCGATCTGAGGTCGGGAAGGGGGGGAGAGGGGGGGTTTAAGGGAAAAAAATGGTTTATCTTTGTATTGTTTATATTTGTATTTGCACTTTTTTACATAACCTCAAAATTTATGTGAAAAATTCAAAAAACCACGTTTTTGGTTTTTTATTTTTATCTTTTACAAAAAAATTTTTTTTTTCACGAAATTTGGTGAAAACTTACCTTTGTATGTCCTTAACATAAAATAGTTGTCGTTTCATTGCATTTTCTGAGAACATTTACCATAGTAGTGTATTGGTTTTTATATACCAGTAGAAAGTAGAGATTCCAACGAACAAAAGGACTACCGACTTTTTAAAAATATCAGATATTTTGACGTCAGATTTTTCGACTGAAAATAAGGGTGTTTTTTTGATTTAAGGTCAAAATAAGGTGAAAAAATATATTTTTTTGAATCAAAAAAATTACAGTATGTTAAGGACATACAAAGATAAGTTTTCACCAAATTTCGTGAAAAAAAAAAATTTTGTAAAAGATAAAAATAAAAAACCAAAAACGTGGTTTTTTGAATTTTTCACATAAATTTTGAGGTTATGTAAAAAATTGTAAATACAAAAGTTGTAGATCTTTTTATTAACTACAACTTTGCCATTCAACTTTTTTCAATAGGACTTGTAGTTTTTCCGGAAATCGAGATAAACCATTTTTTCCCCTTAAACCCCCCCTCTCCCCCCCTTCCCGACCTCAGATCGCCCGTAATTTAATTTTCCTATAATCTTCGTTATATTCTCTTCCTTTTGCAATAGGTTTCATTCTACTATAATTTTTTTTCGTTTCAAAAATTATCGGCACTGGACTAAATGCAAGGCGCAATGCAGTCTTCTAAGTCTACATATTGTGTTCTAAACCAATAAGGTAATTTCTAGCCTATGTAACTATCCAAGGCCTTATTTTTCGAGGAAGAAATCTGCCAAAGATACCTGAATCCACAGGAAGCAGGTTATGTGAGATTTCTACCCACTTATACTCCCTCGGCAGCCATCCGGCGTATATGGTGAGGCACCGAGATCTCAAGTGACCGCATCGGTGGTTTTTCCAAGACTGACACCAAGCCAAGTCTTCACCAACGATTCATAGACTGCTTTTAAAGTCTTGGCTTGAGGTTTTTACAGGACGGCCATCTGCGAACATAGAAAACATACTTCACATATGAAATTATGAACTTGTTTCACTTATGATGTCAAGATACCTGTTTGTATTCATGTAAAGAAACGGCGTCATTGCGTCTGTAAAGCGATACGGGTCTAACTATCCGTGGCGACCTTCCACGATGGTTTCACTGGCCTTAGTGGCGCATGGAAGGCCAGCTTGTGTGAAACTACTAACTTAGGCCCTTATCCCACTGGCGTTATGCGAGCGTTGGCATTTCTCCAACGTCTGCGCAGCGTTGTCGGGACGTTAATTAGAGAACATTAGAGACTCAACGTGGACGTCGCGTCAACGCGACGTTGTCGCTGCGCAAACATTGAAGAAACTAACGCTCGCATAACGCCAGTGCGATAAGGGCCTTAAGTACTGGATAATGCTACTGGATTCACCAGATTAAAAAAAATGTAGGTATCTATCTACCTATTTTTTATATTCCTTTGCATACTTTTCTATATCCTTATTATTATGGATATTCCTTTCTATGTTTCAAATCATTATTCAATAAACAACTGATATTTGCCTACAGCAAACGTCAAATTGACTGTTTGATGTAACATCCTACAATACTCCTACATCTATGGATTTATCAACAAATGATTTTTTAATAAATTTTAACAGCATTTGATAAGATTCCTTACGGCCTTCTTGTGATAACTGCATTGTAGAGTTTTGCTGCATTTAAAAACATGCTTGTCAGTGTAGTGTACTATAAAATACTGTCACGTGACCTGTCAATTTATTCAAAATAGTTCTCTCTTGAAGACAATACCCCTGTGACCACATTGACTGAGAATATTACGTACTTAAAAGTCACAAATTACTGTCGGCCATTGTTATGAGTGTTGTAATCGCGGTAGTGCCCGTGTCCCATAGACAACATAGAAGACCATTGTCTCCAGTTTCATAACCGCGTAATAAGGCGCCATGTTTAAAAAGTAAAACTTTTTTGGCGCGTGCATTTGTTTTTTATCGTTCGAAAATGGAAAACTGACAAGGTCGGCTATGAATTGATGGATTATGTGCGCTCTGTTATCATTTAATTTTGTGTTGACAGTAAAATTGTCGCTTTGTTGTTTTTGTTTATGTTTTTTTGTTGGTTGAAGTTATAATATGCGTATTACTTATTTTATCTATTGAACTTTTTTACATTTTGCATAATCTTTTATTACGTATAAAAATATTGGTGAATTAGTGTCACAATTACAATAGATATCTTTAGTTTTATTTAGTAACATAAAATTACATTACATAACATTAAAGATTCAGAAAAACGTGCATGAATTAGAACTTTCCGTCAATGAATATTTAAACCTTCACCAATTATTATTTTGTACGTTACAAGGATAAGAACATCATTTTGAAAGGCACTTAGGGCTCAGCGATGTTCGTGATGTCATCTTTAGGAACTGTCGTCCACAAACTTCATTGATCATTAGTTGAATGAAGGTATCTTAAAAATACTTACCAAAACCATGATTCGCTAAGATAATTTAGAATCCAAGACGGGATACTCGTACTATCAATATTAAGATTTATAATAGGTAATCGTAATATCATCCTAGGCACTAATATCTGGAAAGAAAATTGCAGTAAGTAAGTTGTTAAATGTAACGGTAGTTACGGAAAAAATGAAGACGTACAAAAACTAATTTTACCAGGAACTTCTTAGTCTAGATATTGTAATTATTGTCAATAATCATATCAGAAAGTCGAGTTACATCGATTTGAAGATTTGATTTGAAACTCGACCGATCGACCGATTATTTGCAAGATCTGATCGATGGGCTAATAGGTCCCATAGGTCATTCGAAGGCCCATGTTTTGAAAGCAAGCCCGTGGGATGAAACCCATGAGCACGAGTAATATAGAGGCCGCACTTGAAAATATAAGTTAGATTTTAGTCTTGCTTTAGGGATTTTTTTATTTATTCTTGATTGAATTTTGTTCGATTGTGTCAAAATATAAGGACTTCACGGTAGTGAGAATCACCGAAGTCTTATTATTCGTTACAGATGCTTACAACAAACCCACAACACCCACTTTTTTGTTTGTATTTTTATATGGAACTCAAACAAGAGGCAAAAAAAGCAAAGCAACAACCCATAATTGTCCCACTGCTGGGCTCGGGGTCTCTTCTCACAATGTGAGGGGTACAGGCCATAGTCTACCACGCTGGCCAAGTGCGAATTGGTAGACTTCACACACCTTCGAGGACTTTATGGAGAACTCTCCGGTGTGCAGGTTTCCTCACGCTGTTTTCCTTCACCGAAGCAAGTGATAATTATCTTGTAATACGCACATAATATTTGAAAATTAGAGGTGCGTGCCAGGGTTTGAACTCGGGCCCCTTCGTTCGGGAGACCAACGTTCTACCTATTAAACAAGAGGCATTTGACCTCAAATAGTATGGGCCGTATATAGGATTTCTTTTCGGTTGAGAATATTGTATTCTTAAATGTATTATTACTTGTTGTTGTACGCCTATTGTACCTTCTTATTAAGCGCAATAAATTCTTATTATGTTTTCATTTATTCATTCAGCTGTAGGGACGACACCAACCTAGCATTAAGTACATCAGGGTACAATTTTATTATTAAATGTAAAACCTCATTTACGCGAGCAGTCGTATGCGCGCGTAGGTAGGTACTTAAAACATGTGCATAAAATTCAGTAAAATCTCCGACGCAATTTTATTTACATCACCCAAATTTTATTTATTTATTTATTATTAATAGGACACCCAACACAGATAACACTATTGCAATCTTATGAATACTTACGCTAAAGAGTTCTACATTTAGTGTGCCCATAATTATAGAGTGCTATATATCTTCAATCTATAACAATATTCCTGAAATTCATTAATTCATTTCTTGACTCTGCGCTCTCTGTCGGTATCCCTGCTCTTTGGTCATAGCCATGAAATTGTGGGTTACGAACCCACGCCGAGCCATCGCAATCTACAGAATTACAGTTCCAATATTGATGGGTTTTAACAATCAGGAATATCCTTATATTATAATGTAAATCTTAGTAACGGATTTGTATTGTAAATTGTGTACTTTAGTCACGAATGTCACGATATTACGAGTTGGTTATCGGAGTATAATAATATTATGAATAAGATACCTGAGGAATTTGTTAAAAACTTTATAACTATTTACCAACTTGATTTCAGTTTTAATTCTAATCTTTAAATGAACAATTGTGTTAAAATGTTTTTCATAGACTTCATGGCTACTAAGTAGTAGTAGGTGGGATTACTATCAGATCAGGCATTATTAACTTTACTTACTATAATAAAAATCCGAAATATATTTTCATGTCACTTTCAAAAATTAGTGTATTATAAAAACAGATGAAAATAGTTTCGGTAGATTTAAAGTTATCCAGATAGTAAGAAACGATATCTACTATGCTATGAAGTCAGTCATCTTACATTTTATTGTTGTCTGAGCAAATAATAATATTTCATTTCAGGTAACTAAGATCCATTAATTACAACATCATGTACAAAATTAAAGCCAATTAATTAAAGATAAAATATTAAAAATAATAATCAATCGAATACAAAGTCAAGTTCAAAATAAAAAAAAATATAATTCAGTTCAGTATCGATAAAATATTTAAAATAATAATATCTATTTACAAA
Organism: Thymelicus sylvestris; assembly: GCA_911387775.1. Classification (NCBI taxonomy): domain Eukaryota; kingdom Metazoa; phylum Arthropoda; class Insecta; order Lepidoptera; family Hesperiidae; genus Thymelicus; species Thymelicus sylvestris. The sequence goes on along the minus strand of OU426909.1, from coordinate 8,214,025 downwards.
ATAACCAAATAACTTTAAGATCAAAATATCAATTTCAAAGCAAAGCCCTTTTTTATTTTTGAATGATCAGTTGTTGTTGACCCTACTGGCCTTTATAGCTTAACGCGGACTGTATGTGACCTGGAGGGACCCAGCCGCTGAAAGCCGCCCAGTCATCCGAAGTGGACCTGTTGGTTCAACATAATATGAACCCGGTACAACAGGCCGCTGACACTACACGAGGGATGACCCCGTAATCCCCCAAGTCTAAGTGCACTATTGTACATATTGATATATCTCACCCTAACTTCTCAGAAGCAGCTACGAGGAGATCATAAGGAATCATTCTCAGAAGCGAGATTTTTTTTCAATCTCAGGCAATAGATTTTCCCACGAGAACTAAGTTCTAAATTTAGTTATCAAAGCCAGTCGAGCGGGGTCGGTGATCACTGATCACTGTATCCATATTTATAAACTACACACCACCATCCATGTTAATTAAAAAGGATCCATAAATAATGATCCCGAGTAATAAAAATAAATGTATTTATGATCGCCATCTCTATTCAGTAAACATGTTTAGGATTTTAATTTCCCTTTCGTTAAAGGTAGTTAAATAATGTGATTAAACCTGAGTGAAGCTGAAAGTTTTCCATAGTGTTCTTAGCGAGTGAAGTCTGCCAATCTTGGACTATGATTGTATAGTGTTATCTAATTTTAGAGTGTATTTTTAATTTTTATCGTAATTTTTAATTTAAAAAATACACTCCGGCAGTACCGACAGAAGTGAAAACTTGAACAATTACATGTGTATTTTTTGAATAGTCACTAAATATTTTATTGTGCAGGAAATACTTTTAAATTAAGTATTATTTTATTCATTACATTTTTATTAAATGGCTACCAACCTCGTGAAGTATACGTAAATTACAATCTTGATATTAATACGAGCTGTAATTAAGTAACTATAGTTCTGTACTTCTCTCAGAGATGGCGCTACATGTAAGTGTCGATTAAAATGATTACGGTGTGACGAGCTGGTTGAAATCCCATCTCAAAAAGCTGAACGCGCCTAAAGAAGTTTTCACTTCAAAAACCTGGCACATAATGAAAATATGTAATTTAAAGACAAATAAACCAAGCCAAGATTGCTTATCAAATAAGACTTGTCTAAAAAATGGAATATACGTAGCGGACGTATATCATACACGCAATTTTCTTTTTAGATTTTATTACCTTTCAAATCAAATTAATAATTGAAGCTATTCATATTAATTTATAGTAATTAGGAATAATAAATGGGAGTCAAGTTCGATAAATCATTAATGAGAACGTGCAGTTTATAACGATGTCATCATTAATTAATGAACTTACATCTCATAAATTAAGATGAGCATAACAGTAATTTATTATGTTATGATTAGGAAGGATACTTATTTTTTTATGAAATGATAAATGATCAGTGATCACAATTCGTAGATAATCGCTTGAGATTTTATAATTACTATTTGTTGGAGTCTTATGGCCGATTTCAATAATCTGTACATTATCCGTTGATTACTTAGTAGTTAGTAGATAATACAATTCTAAGTATGATGTAGTGAATTTTGCTAGGCAACTGATACGAGGATGGTGGAAAGATAGAATATTAGGAGCCGTTGTAGATAGATAATATAATGTAACCTACATTATATTATACTCATATCCCGAGTCCAAGTTAACCTCCTCTCCTTTCCTCTCTTCTCTTTGTGCACTATGCTGAACATCAGGCGAGGGTACTAGCGGATCCAGGGAGGCTAAGGGTTAGCACATTTCTGGCTCTGAACCATCCCGTAACCAAAACAATACGGTGCAATAATAGATGTATTGTATGGCCGCACGCGTGTAATTTTTTTTAATTTTTTTGCAGATTTAATAATATGAGGGGGCATATTATCCGGACCAGTAAAATATTTAGTTTCAGTTTATCAATTGCATTTTCTACATCAGATACCCTCGCTACACTCTCGGGCGCTAAACACCGCGAGAGAAACCCAAAGTATGTGTGTATGCATGTATGATGATAGCGGGAAGAATGAATGAGGGATGAAAGAAGTACTAACACTAGATATAAGGTCAATTTTTACTAACTCTAAATATGGAATTATTCCGAAATAAATTGTTTATTATTACGTATTATTTAAGACACAGTTTTCATAATGGGTATAAAAGTATACATGTAAAAGCGTGACTTAACTGCGAATTTAGGTCACGTCACAGTGTGCTATAAAAAGATTAAATGTTCGATTTAAGAAGATAGCTAGCCACTGGTAAAATACTCTACACTACGAGTCACTAATGGATTGAAACCAGATACAAGGTTACAGGTACAGGTACCAGGTCAAAAGAGCCTGGTGTCCCAGTAAAAATGTGTTGTAGTCCCCAGTTGTTACCGCGGTCGGTGTTATCATGCCGCGGACCGTTAATCGAATCGAGGCGACAACCGAACTGGGACAGGGAGGTAGGAACAATGGACGTGATGGACCTTTGGCAGGACTATCAAGATCGTCGCCGACGACGTATTGGTTCGTCTGTAACTTGGTTCATTCTACTAGTCTGACGATCGGACATAACCAGTAGAACTAGTGGGAACAAAACGTACATACGGTTTTTGTTCCCACTAATTCTACGATAGAACTAACCAGTAGAACTAGTGGGAATTAACCTGTAACTTTGCTATCGAAAGAATGAGGCTCCAATCTGGCCCACTACTGAATATCGTCATGTTTCAGCCAGTTTATAGAAAACCATAATAACTTAACACCTAAACCTTTCTCATGCACTTTTTCACTAGTGGATACTACGTAAAAAGAATATAAGATGGAAAAAGTCGAAAATGTGCCTAGTGCATTGTTTTAGTAATTTCAAACGATCTTCGCATTATTGCCTTTCTAATGAAACCATTTTGGGGCACATCGGCTGGATAGTCTCAAAGTGTATAAAGGACACCCGTACAATTTTTTTTTGTGTTTTATATATTATTATAACTATTCTTGGAAACTATAGGAAAATACTTTCAGTAGTTTTTGAGATCTAGAGTTACAGGCACGCGGCGGGTGACTTACTTTTAGTAAGTAGTAATAAGAAAGACAAAGAAAGAAAATTATGCTTTCGTCTCTTCCATTTTTTGAAGCCTTGAGTCATATTATATCGTAAATCGATATACCGCATCCTACAACACCTTCGCACCTCTACGTCACTCGCATCGTGAACTCGATTCCAAACTGGTTTCTCGATGCCACTTTAATATTCGATTATTCGCTTACGCAATATCGTAAAAACATAGCTGGTGTTAGGTTACGTATTAGACAAATAGCGGCTGCTAGGAGCTGCCGTATTTGGTGAAGTTAGTTTAGAGCATTCGGTGTGTTTAATTTTCAGATTATGGTAATGTGTACATGATTTTAATTTTCAAATATTATGTGCGTATTACAAGATAATTATCACTTGCTTCGGTGAAGGAAAACATCGTGAGGAAACCTGCACACCGGAGAGTTCTCCATAAAGTTCTGGAAGGTGTGTGAAGTCTACCAATCCGCATTTGGCCAGCGTGGTAGACTATGGCCTGTACCCCTCACATTGTGAGAGGAGACCCCGAGCCCAGCAGTGGGACAATTATGGGTTGTTGCTTTGCTTTTGCTTTGCTTTTTACATGATGGACTGAGGGAAACAACACTGGGCGCGGTTAGAAGTTCTTCGAATGGACAGTTGCTGTTGGCAATAGCAGCCTTTACAGTTTCACGCGGACTAAAGGGGTTAGGAGTTATGCATTCGGATGTTGGATGAGCACTGTTTGTAAATAGCTGATTAACGAGCCAACGAGTTGAATGGTTTGTGTCGTCAATGGGCATTAGTGACATCAAAGGCGTCACCATTCACCATCCGTGAACCAATGGATGTAGTTAACCAGGCGGGTAACCAGGACACGCTTACCCTCGTGGATGGATACAGTTAAGATTAAACTCGATGGCCCTGAGCCTAGCGACCTTTAACGATAGGAATCATAATCATCATTTATTTATTTATTCTTTTGAAATACCTTAAAGTAGGGGTTACAAGGGCGAACTTAATGCCTAATGGTATTCTCTGCCAGTTGACCCTGAGTGATGGTGATGTGTGAATGTGTGTGTGGTGGTGAAAATCATCATCATTTATTGCAATCCTGTTTAACTAACTATACAATTTTGGTAGTGAACGCATGAACCACAAGGGTATTGCAAAATTAACAAGTTTATCCTCCAAATGCCTCCCCTGAACATCCAAAACTTCCCTGTTCTGAACCTCCAAATCTCTGTTCCAGTATTTCTATGCGAGTGCTAAAAAGCTTTTTATTTATTTATTTATTTATTACATTCAAACATACAGCTACCATTACAGGAAATTCCCAATGCGATAGTGTAGTTACATTTTGCTTAAATAACAACAAAATTAGTTTTCCAAATAACATATTACATATTACTTTTAGAACAACTGGTGTATTTCTCTTTATTGTCATTGTTCTGCCTTTTCCAATAACTCACATATAACACTGATATTCCTAAGTCTCTAGAAGCAGTATATAGTTGCGAATTACTTCAAAACAAGGCTCTCATTAGGTAGACGGATACATGAACAGCGCATTCAGATGTGAGGTTTTGCAATCGTCTCGCTGCAATAGAAAGTCGCTATTCTATGCTAATCGCTAATTGTTGTCGGGAATTAGTCCCGTGTCACTTGAATGGTCACTGGCTCAGTGGCGTGGTCCGGGGTTCGAAATGTTCGGACTATCGTTATAAGAATTTTGTAAAATAAGTAGTAACCTTAAAATAAGTACCTTACATTATGTACATTCACATCCCTGCTTTAGATGTACATTCACATCCCTGCTTTAGGATATTTTGTCTGCTAGATCATGGACACGCAAATTAGATAATACAGACACACTTTAGCCGTACTGGGGTATTAGAATTCTGACCTTCAACCCCATGCCGTACTAGGATGTCGTAAAAGGCGACAGAAGTTGGGAACTGAACCAGGGACTTCCTATAAAAGTTGGAAACGCTTCTTGACTAAACGGAACCGAAAACACTGGCCGTATTGAAGTGGGTCAGAATACTGACCCCAATGCCATGCCGGCAGACCAGGGTGTCCGTCATCGTCAGGGTCACCGTCGCCTATGGACATAAGCAACACCAGAGGGTTAATAATGTAACGCCCTGAAGAAGAGATCTTTTTACAACATTCTTGAAGAACCCTATCTCATAGTGCACCAGGAATAACTAAGAAGGGAACAGAAGGACGCTAATACATTTTCCCCCATATTCATAAAAAGAAGTAAAGTTATAGAAGGCTTATAGTTTATAGTGTTTTGTTTCTTTCACTCTTATTAAAATCGATAAAGATAAAACACATTATCATATCAGTGCAATAGCTACAATAGGTTTAATAAGCGTATAAACGCACATAATAATACACATACATAATTGTAAGTAATTCATAAGAATTACTGTACCTACAATTATAATACATCTTTTAGAAGCTAGTTTTGTGTATACGAATTTAACAAATAATTAAATAACAGAAAATAATTTCACTAATACTTTAATTAATTACATATTTCCTGTTTCAGGTAAGCCGAACCCAGCTCTAATTACAAAGGTAACCGATTAAAACATTAGAAGCAAGTGAGATCGAGTTTAAGCAGATTATTCGAGTTATTATTCGTAATTCAACCTAAATACTCGCCAACCAAATCTCCTTTACTAGTGTTAGAAGTGTTTTCTTGGCAAAACTCAAGGTCGATGAATTAACGAGAATTCCGTATGATAAGTTATTAAAACTCATCATCTTTATTTTCTTATCGTCACCTTTGCTTAACGTAAAACAACGTCACAATAATCAGGATGAACTCAAACACAACTGCACGGTGTTTCTTTATATTTTACTAAAGCCAAAAAAAACATTAATCTGTAACATAAGAATAAAAACGTGGAAATACATTAATACATCAATTATTTATTTATTTAATTAGAATATACAGTTTTATTATAACTAATTAAACTAAAACTAACAAAAAATAAATTACTATAACTTAAAATAATCTGTAACAAATATTTGCAAATTGGCCAGGCATGAATGTGGTGTTATTTTCTCAAAACCCGTCGTTCCTGATTAGTCTGGACTCTGGTTACCGATTACATGTACGTAGCAGACGGATCGCCGTAAGTATTTTTAATCGACTTCAAAAAAGGCGGAGGTATTCAATTCGACTGTATTTGTTTTTAACCGACTTCAAAAAAGGAGGAGGTTCTCAATTCGACTGTATTTTTTTTTTATGTTTGTTACCTCAGAACTTTGGACTGGGCGAACCGATTTTGATCATTCTTTTTTAAATCGAAAGCTGGTGGCTGTCATGTGGTCCCACATAAATTTTATTGAGATCTGACAATGGCATCCATGAGAAAACCACATAAGTCGTAAATTTGTGTTAAGATGTGCGTGACAAATTGACGAATAACTCAGTATCACGCCAACCGATTTCGATGATTCTTTTTTTAATCGAAAGCAGGTGCTTGTCATGTAGTCTCACATAAATTTGAACGGGATCTGACAACTATGTAGTTTTGGAGACTTTGAAGTCGGTTATTTTTTAACCGACTTCAATAAAGGAGGAGGTTCTCAATTCGACTGTATTTTTTTTTTTATGTTTGTTACCTCAGAACTTTGTACTGGGCGAACCGATTTTGATGATTCTTTTTTTATTCGAAAGCTGGTGGCTGTCATGTGGTCCCACATAAATTTGAACGAGATCTGACAACTATGTAGTTTTTGAGACTTTGAAGTCGGTTATTTTTTGTTAATAAAATTTAGATTATTGTTAGTAAAATTTAGATTATTGTTACTTCAGAACTTTCGACTGGGTGAACCGATTTTGATGATTCTTTTTTTAATCGAATGCAGGTGCTCGTCATGTGGTCCCACTAGATCTGACGAGTAGTTTTTGAGTTATTTTGAAGTCGGTTATTTTTTTAACCGACTTCAAAAAGGGAGGAGGTTCTCAATTCGACTGTATTTTTTTTTTTTTATGTTTGTTACCTCAGAACTTTGGACTGGGCGAACCGATTTTGATGATTCTTTTTTTAATCGAAAGCTGGTGGCTGTCATGTGGTCCCACATAAATTTGAACGAGATCTGACAACTATGTAGTTTTTGAGACTTTGAAGTCGGTTATTTTTTGTTAGTAAAATTTAGATTATTCTTGGTAAAATTCATTTTAAACCAGTTAACTCCAAAGCCCTTTAGGTAGGGGGATAATTCACTTAGCACATTTCTATAGCCAGCTCCTAGTAGGTACTCAATTACTTTATTAAAAATGAAAAATTACACTGCCTGTTTTAGTTATAATATTTGTATGTAAATCTATTGATATGTCAATTAACAAATAATCTGTGCGAAAAACACATTATGCATACGTTAAAACAATAATTATGCGCCTGCGCAACCCTAACGCTACGCAGTGTTAGGAAATCAGGAAACAGCGTAGGTTACACCGCGTTTCCTCTGACATTTAATTGGTGTTGCGTCGATCAATCACGGAGCTAGTTACGATGCGATGTCTAAACGTAACTCAGTTTTTCTACTCGCTATTTACCTCAGTTAAGCGCTAATCGCTGCGTGCGGCTTATGTAGGGTTACGTCTTGATTAGAGGATAATTGTTGAATCGATGTGTTGAATCGATGTATGATAGTATGGCATGAGAATTACAATCGTCATGGATTTCTATTATGTTAACGTTGTTACTCCTTAGCAAGCTAATGGTGAATGTTCACTGTCGCCTATAAAAATTAGTAACACCGATGGTTTCATCGATGTTATATTGGTAAACCGATAATAACAACAAATAACCGACTTCAAAATTACTCAAAAACTACCTGTCAGATCTCGTTCAAATTTATGTGGGACCACATGACAAGCACTTGCTTCCGAATAAAAAAAGGATTATCAAATCGCTTCATCCAGTCGAAAGTTCTGAGGTAACAAATATAAAAAATACAGTCGAATTGAGAACCTCCTCCTTTTTTTGAAGTCGGTTAAAAAGAAAGCAAGGGACCCGCGTTATTTCTGACACAGGACCGAAAGACGTAAATACATCTCACGGTTGATTTAAAAAAAAAGGATGGTAGAAAAGGTGGTTAGAAAGGAGGGTGGGTGGTGGTTTTTCTGTTCGTTTGTCGATGACGTAAAAAGTCATAAAAATTGTGAAACGAAACGACTGATAAAACGAGAAGGTAACTAATTTCGAGTGTGGTTAGTTACTATTATAACGATGAAGTTTAGGTACCAGCGAAGCGTTCCTAAGCGAAAGAAGCGAAGCGAGGGCGTAACACTCAATGTATAAACAGAAGACAAGATTCAATATTGGTTTATTTGATTTAAAAATAAGTGAAAACAAGTTGCTTATTAAAGATCCGAAGATACAATAGCGTTGTATAATCAATTCTAGCCGGTCGCGGTGCAATGTTGCACAGTGCACTGCAGATGTGCGCTTAACGATTTGATAGAACTGTGCTAGATGAACTGTGCTAGATGACCACGCCTCCCTTTGCTAAAAGGGACCTTTGCCAACTTGGAAATAGGTATATATCCGCTTTCCAGTATTGCTATAGAAATTATATAGATGGATGGCATTCGCACCCGAAAAATATCATCCGATTCAAACGCAACAAGATCTTAACGTATTCACTCCACACCTGAGATTTTTTTATCTCTTTTTGATCTACTTCACATAGGTACAAGTTTCACCAAACTGCCATAAATTTATTAATAATTTTGCAATTATCAAAGAAATATCTGTCCTTGGAGTCGAACCCGTGATACTCGCTCGACAATCATGGTCGTCAACTAGACTACAAGTCAACTTGCTTTGACTATTTCGACATTTATTTTAAAAGTCGTTGCAACTTGCAACGTTAGCTTTTGTCACTTCCAGTCCCTGGTTCTGGCATCCATGTTCGATGTTTGATTCAATTGTCGGCTTTATCTAGATGCGGTTCGATGGCCGGTCCAACACGGATATCAGAAGTGGGATCAGGTGCTCGGTTATTTTTTCTCTCACACTTTAAGGCAACGCATTCAATGGCATTCGGCCGGCTAGAGTTGCCAGTACAATATGCGATGTCCCGATTTTCAGCGGCTAGTGTTGTCCTGATTTTGGATAATTTGATTTTTTTTCCTTACTGGTGTCTCATTTTTTATATTTTCTTCTAAAGTTATAAAAATAAAATGTCCACTGTATTTTAACTACAATATAATTATTCCATGCTGCCGTCCAAATTCCAAAATTTTACATGTACAAAATTAAATTTGCAGTCAAATTTACAGTTAATATTTGCTTCAGCCGGGAATCGATACCAAGAACAGGCTTATCAAGCAATTCTGCTGACAAACATTAAAATAATAATTATCATTGCTTCATTAATCATTCATCTTGTTTTATTTTGTAAACATTATTTATTATTTGTAGTTTTTTTATGATTATTTTCTGATTACTATCCAACAGACTATAGAATATTCTAGAGCCTGGCAACACTAGCCAGCTGAATAGCATCTTCTGCTTTTTGTACACTTTTTCTCGCGTCGTTTTATTCCGAACACTATTGTCAGTGCAAATGGCCGAGTGGGGAATATTTGTTTTCTTGTTGCTTTGAGTTTGACTCGCATTGAAAAATTTTCATTTAAAATTCATTTGGCCATTAAAACACATTATTGTCCGATTCTTATTTCTTATTGTTGTTTGAAAAGTTGCCTATGATGTATAAGTTATAACAGACTTGAGTAATGCCGTCAAACTCTGAATAGGAGAGTCAATGACCTCCAACCTCCAAGCCAAGTGTGGTTTAAAAAGTTCTGTTTGAAAAAAAATCTACAATAGGTAAATAACTTTTACAATAAATCTAATTTTACTATTTTATTTCAACAATTTACTTTTTAAATTAATTTAACGAAAACTTTAGGACAATTTTGAATTCGAGGTCATTTTTTCGTTCGAGGCTTTCTTGTTAAAAAATTAATAAGATGGCGTAGTAGGTAATATATCGTTTTTAACCGCAGTTTCTAAAGTTTTTAAATTCTAATAGTTTTGTGACGTCAACGTGTAGCGTTTAAAACTGACTTCAACCGCTTTTATTTCAAAACTCGTAGACACTGTGACGTCATAAGTAGTATCCAGATGGCGTGACAGTCGCGCTCTATTTACGACGACTTTGATCGCTCCAGTCGCACCACAGATTATTTAAACACTACTTGTCGCATGGAGGCAGTTACGCGTAACACGCTACTCTATTGTTTACGCGCGTCACTCGATCTTTACCTTGATTAGGGTGATACACATCTGTCAGCATCGTATTGAGGAAATGAATTAACATTTCAAGTTAGGTTAGGTTAGACTGAAAAGATTGTGCTTCGAAAAATTAAAAAGAGATTTAATATTAAAACTGTATAATAGTATGGATTGTATATTAATGTTTGCTACCATAGGAAACTGCCACCTGGCAACTGTCTCCACTCCATCTCTTGTTCTCATCCATCTCCACTTTATTCCATTTCTCTCTCTCTCTCTCTCTCTCTATGATTATAATTAGTTATAGTTTCAGATTTACATCATTTTTTAATATTTAATTTTGCATGATGTGATAAAAATAAATATTTTATTCCGTGAGTGAAGTAGACATAGAGCTAAGCTGTGAAAACCTGGCCACTTTTATGCTCATTTTTTAAATTAATATAAATGTAAAATGTGTTTTACGTACCTATTCATTGATGTAAATTTTATAGATCACATAATTAAATATAGCAGTTCACATGTATGAGCTAACCATGTGGACAATTTGATTACCATACATAATAACATAAGTCACTACTAACACAAATAAGTCTCGTTACAGGGTTATACAAAACGAATCGTTGCGTACAAATGTCTTCAGTCTTACTTGATTCGTTTCCATTCATTGATTCTTCATGGATTGTTTTTTGTTATAATCTCCTTCCTTGTTATTGTTATCTTTAAAATGTTTTAAAGAAGTAGGTAAGTATTATGCGGAAATACTAATTAACGATCCCTGAAACTTTTTTGACCTCTTGTTCTTTTGCTCTTGGAGACCACCTCCTTTTAAGCGAAAAACGAGATTATCGATACATAATCACACTATAATAATAAATATTATTAGAATTGCGAAAGATTCACATACAAATCTACTTACTGTGTACTTCGTGTAAGGGAACCACTTTCACATGATGTACTATTTCAACATAAAATGTACTAGGCTAACATAAAAATAAGTCGACCAGATAATAGCTATCAGCCACATCCGCACATTTTCACCTGCAGGGAAAATAACGTAACAATCACACATGGAGCGAACGTGAGAACTCACTAGTGGTTATGCCTTCCTGGTATTAGCACTTTCTATAATAGGAAAAATAGGAAAAAAACATTTTTAAGCCAGTTTGTCAAAAAAAACGCATAAAATCCAACCCAAAATTATTAAGAATATTTTTTATACTTATGATTTTGTTGCTGTTGGGACTTGCAAAACGTTGGATGTTTTAATTGTGTATTGTATGATAACAATAAGTTAATTGTAAACAAGATTAATTTAAATTCTTCGTTTTAATAAATGCCATAGTTAATGTTCGTAGTAATAACTGGCCATAAAACTACCCCACTTGATTATAGGTGAACTTTTTATATTTTATCAAGCTGCTAAAATTAGCAGGAGCGTCATAAATTTTTTTTTGCAGACAAGATCGCTTGAGGCATTTAACTTCTTAACTTTAGTTTGACATGCAAATGTATTTATAAATTTATAAAATTCATACTCATAACATAACATTCCTTGTTAAAATTATTTGTACCTACCTGCATGACCGAACTTTGCTGTTGCTTAACAATGCCATCTACTGAAGTAGCTTTAGTGTTGCTACTCGCCAATAGATGTCAATAAGAGTCTATTGTAGCATATTTTCATTGCCTGAAAATACGGATAAAACAACATTTTCTAAAAATGAATTCTAGCTAGATCGATCTATCGCCCCGGAAACCTCTTGCATACTAAATTTCATGAAAATCGTTGGAGCCATTTCCGACACATATGTATTTATGTATAAGAATTGCTCTTTTAAAGGTATTAGATTAGATATTACTATTTTTGTATTTTTTCTCTGAACCACCAGAGTACAGTAAAAAAGTCTATACAATAATAATACTAATAATCTAAATTTTACTAACAAAAAATAACCGACTTTAATATTACTCAAAAAGTACTTATCAGATCTCGTTCAAATTTATGTGGGACCACATGACAAGCACCTGCTTTCGATTAAAAAAAGAATCATCGAAATCGGTTCACCCAGTCCAAAGTTCTGAGGTAACAAACGTAAAAAATTACAGTCGAACTAGCTGCCCGGACAGACTTCGTTCTGTCAAAAGTTTTTTATTAAAACCTTGAGATGTAAGTTATCCTATATTTCAAGTTGGATCAAACTGCACACGGTGTGCAAGTTTGATTAAAATCGGTTAAGTAGTTTAGGAGTCCATCGCGGACAAACAACGTGACACGTAATTTATATATATTAAGATTGAGAACCTCCTCCTTTTTTTGAAGTTGGTTAAAAAAGAAACACATTCACTTGTTTTTCAATAAATGAATTGGCTGTGGTATGGACCCCATGGCCCCAGCGTATTAGCCAAGAGGACCGCGGGCGCGGCTAACGACTTGCCAGAAATGGTACCGCAATAGAGGATGCCACTCCATATACAAATGTTGTACGCCTTTAGATCTATTAGCGAAATTCATTCTAGAGCGGAAGTTATTTGGACTAGTAAACATTTTTGCATAACTTGACCTACCGTTAGGCACAAAGATACCTCTTTGTGTATATGTTTAAGGGGGCCTTACAAGGCTACCAACACTTCGACAAAATAGAAGAGACAGTTATTATAAAATTACGGTAGGCCCATTGAGAATTGAATGGTTCTCGTCTCTACGTTTATTTTTTTATTTGTATATAGACTCATTTATAAAATTACATGAAACGCAAGCTTATAAAACTAAATGAAAAAACATAGAGTTAATAGGTAATACCCAAGCTGCAAAAATATTGTAACATGAAGTTTTTTCTAAAAACATCAAAATTGAATACTAGCCTAATTTGCTCCAACCAGTATAATGTCAAATACATTGAATTTTTTATCGTCCAAAGAAACGGCCAAACCTCGGCTATCCCTTAAAACTGAGGCAATAAAAGGAGCTGATACCGAACACGATCAAGTAAGATCTGGATCTAGCCGGCCATAATTGGACAGGCCACCGACTAGGAGCATAGGAGCATTTGAATACCAACGTTCCAACGTAAAGTTATTCACAGTGAAAGGCGGTGTTGGGCTGGTGGCCAGTTCAAGGTAGATAAGTCAAGTTTGCGCTATCTCCGACAGAACACTGAGCTATTTCGAAAAGTACTTCCTGCTAAGGATGGCCAATATATCGTTTCCTGTTACTTTTGCTCAAAATATTAGCTATTATACCTAATCCAAATATTAGATACTTAGAATAGATATTATTATTAATGATATTTCGCATCGCATTCGATGATCAGTTTTGAAATCATAAATCATTAATTAAATACACATAACACATTATAAGTATTATAACCCAAAATTTTTGACCCTCGGACAACTGTATTTTGTCATTCATTTTATTTTAGCGTTAATGTCTACAGTAATGTTAACAACTATAAGTTGTGGAATAAGATGATGTTTTATAATAAAGACTAGTTTATAATAAGGATTTTGTTTTAATCCAATTGTTATTTAGAGTAATATCATTTGTACATGCATCATAATATCATTAACTGTATTAAAAAAGTCAAAATTATCTATTTTTGACCCGGGAGAAGAAGCAGCAAGAAATTAGCGAGGATGATTTTTTATTGGTACAAAACAACTGCTCTTATTTTAAATTTACTTATCTACACGTCAATTTCGTCATCAATAGATTTGTAGCATCTGTTATCTAGAACACAACTTGGTATTGATTACAAAGACAACACTACAAACGAATTTAATTAAGATCTTTCAGCGTCATTAACCAACAAATTAAGCCGCTATTATTTGCCATCTAATTTCATCATAGATTTAATCAAAGCTATTACACTTTATTGTTGCGTCACTGTGTGACGTCACTTTCTCTTGAACGTTATTATGTAGCTAATGTAGCTCCTCGCTCGCAGCTCCAATGACCTATGACATTCTAGTACTTGTAATTAGAACTGTGGGTTTAGTCACAAATAGAGCGACAATTCTTAGTTAGTTTAGTTGTGTACTAAATTAATTTTGAACTTTCTTTAAAGAGTTACAAATCTAATTTAATTAATTTTCCTACTCATACTAATGCCTTAAATGCATTATGTAAGCAAACTTTTGACTTGCGAGTTAAGATCTAAGTCTAACCGTCACATGATTATATCAACTTTGGTAAAACATTCATCAATTGGCTATTTGACAGTTATCACGGTAAAATATGAAATGTGTTAAATATGGTTGCATAATGTTTAACAATAATTATACAATACGTTTCTTGCATGAAAATAAATTGTAAATATTTTTACTTTTGAAAAATAGATTTGAGTTTTTTTACCTGTGGATACGAGAACCGAAACGCGGGCGGCCATGATTGAGCATGTTATGACGTCACAATTCAAAAAATAAAGCGTCGTGTACTACTAACTATATCGTGTGCACTGTGCAATTTACTGAGAAAATTAATAAGATATATTTTGATTTCTGCTTTTGAGAGGTTTTGTAAAATGGAGTCAGGCTATACAAAAGCTGACAGTGCGAATTTGCCTCAAGTTGATTCATTTATGGTCGCAAATTTCTGACCCTGACTTTTGCTCTACCGAGTTTCGGAATGCTAAAACCTCCTTGTAAGTACTGAAATTAATAAAGTAAAATTGGTCAGTCTTGCTAAGTGGTCACAGGGGGATTTTTTTCTAAGTTTTTCCTCAACGTCCCCTTAACGACACCATATTACTAATGATTTTAAATTACTTATAGGTTATGTTTTTGAACAATATTAGGTTAGGTTTAATTTGTTTTTTAGTAAATCAGAGGCTAAGTTGATTTCTTCTAAATACTTACATCAAAGTGGTCCTCACAAAAGAATATTGCTGATATAACAGATGTTAACTCTGGGTCTCGACGTGCTAATTGTAACCACTGCTTTCGACGTTGAGGGCATTTAGAAACGTGTAGGTATAAACAATTTGTCAGGTTTATTTGTAGTACTTCTACACATAAGGCACTGCACACTAGCTTGTCATTTTCACAATTCCAGTGAAAAAGGTGTAAGTTTTTCACATAAAATATCTTCAGAGTTAGAGCGTAAACTTTTGTTAATTGAAATGTGACGTCACAGCCAGCAAGTGACAGATGGTGGACTATTTTCGCGCGAATTTAAAATTAATGGATTAAAAGTGATTTTTTTCCTACTAAATAACCCTTTTATGAGAAAAATAAATATTGTAAGAGGTATAAAATAAAACTACGAAAATTAAAATATTTTTCCAAAAATTGTCTAATAGCCAATTGGCGTCCGAGGTCCATAGCAGCAAACAGCAACGATATCACCGATGTGTTTACCAATAAAAGAAGCAGAAAATCCGCAATTGACAATGGTGGTTTTAAAATGTGTGACAGTGTATTGTGTTGACTTGTGACTCTGTGAGTGAATATCATAAGTAAGAAAGAATTCCTCGTAACAGAGTTTTTCACCAAATTTGATATTAAAATGCATTCAAGATTGATCGTGTCGTGAGTTCGTGAGGTTCTATTTGATATATTTTGGCTATATTAGTTTTAGGCAAAGTTTATCATCGAACAATAAATAAAGAAAGCCTTTGAACTAAAAAACTAAGAATCTAAAACTAATCTAAACCGGTTCTGCCTCTTCAAATGATGTCAGGAACAGATCTGCGTTGGCTTGCACAATAAGGTAATTATTACGTGGGAAGGATTAACCAATATTACGAACACGATTCCTAGCAATCCTTTGTTAGGGGTAACACTGTTTCGTATACTTACAATTAGTTTCGATAACCAGTACCATTTTGCGTAGCGTTTTTCATGAAATAGATAAGGTTAATTATGAAAATCCCTCGTCTCTAGACGGCAAACGATGCACAAATATAATCTTAAGTTGCATAAAAGCAATTGGTTTGAACCAGCTATCGTTTGCGGAGGATGTGATCATTGAGTTGAGACGATGAAATAGCGTGTCAAATCGAAAGGCGCACGCGACGATTACACTGTATTGCGTTTGTTTATAGTGGGTTAAGTATTTATAGTTCATACTGGTAGCGCCGTTTTCCGAAGCGTTCTATTTTTGTATACCTATTGCTATAAAGGTTTTCGAAGTCTCGGAAAAAGGAACACAGGACACCTCTGAACAGGTTGTGGTGGGCTGACGACCTGAAGAAAATAGCGGGTATCCCCTGGAATGAGAAGACTCAGAACAAAAAAGTTTTTCTTGGCAAATTTCTGGATTCCCATTCAAGTTAAATTGAGATGTAAGATAAGATCCCTTAAAACCGGAACATCCCACTGAAATCGGAACATCAAATAGAGATAACTTAGGTCCTACAATTTGTAAACGAACTATCCTTATCGCGTGTAAACACGACATGTCCTAACAGAACGATCCATAACATAAGTCAACACCGGAATAACGGTCAACTCGGATGTGGCCAGGAGGGTTTGTAATAAATGAACATTACTCAGTTTGTTTAGGGCCAAAATATTTACACAGTCGATAAATAAGATATGATTTAAAATTTTTAAACATCATCATAAACTGTATATCTGATAAGTGACAAGTGGATGAGCAGGGCACGCAGAATATGGGGTCAAAGGTTCGATTCAAAGCCGGAGTATGTGTGACTCTCGTTTTTAAATTTTACATCAATACTTTGCCTGAATTCTGGGGCTGGTGCTGGGCCAGGATGGCTGGAAACTCAACATTACTACCAAGCAAATAAAGAGTTTGTTGACAACCTACAATTATATCTGGACCAGCATGTCAAAGCGTCTTCAATCTTACGGATGTCTAATCGATGGTGAATTGGTGACCCATTAACATGATCCATGCTCGTTTGAATATCGTTAAGCCATAGATAGATCATCCACAGATGAAGTATTGGCAATGCTATTGCATTGTGATGGTGTCGCAAGTCTGATCACGACCGATCGTATGATGCCACTGCTCGCGTGCTCATTGCACTCTCTATTACCTAGGTAAGTAGCTTTAGTTATTAACGAAGTGAAGTGTTGTGGGCTATCTTCGTGGAATCGATTTTAGGTAAATAGTAAATGTAGCAGATGACACCTAACGGTAAGGAGACATTGTCGCCTATGAGGAGTTTCTTTCGCCATTTCATGTCTATGACAAAGAACCTTCCCAAAATGGTGGTAGAGAATATGATGTTCGTAAGTTTATTAAAAACATACCCACATGGATAATCGAATTTGAATATGATGAACGTTGGTATCATCAAAGGCATCCCCGATGCATTTCCGGCCCAAAAAATCTAGTCAGACGTGTAAGCCCATACTACTTACATGAGTACTGTCAGGATTAATAGGGGAAGTTGATTCCGACTTAACGATGGATGGAGCTACACTACTGTAATCGAATCGCAACCATGAAACTGATATCTACCTTCGTACTAACCCAACATCTCTAGATACATCCTAGCAGATAAAACTTCCTATTTACGAC
Source organism: Thymelicus sylvestris (assembly GCA_911387775.1). Lineage (NCBI taxonomy): Eukaryota > Metazoa > Arthropoda > Insecta > Lepidoptera > Hesperiidae > Thymelicus > Thymelicus sylvestris. The sequence goes on along the minus strand of OU426909.1, from coordinate 8,196,196 downwards.
TACTTTAAACGTCTACCAACCCTGTAAGTAAGGCACCTCGAATAAAACAAATAAACAACCCAGAAAAGATACGGAGTGTGATAGATAAAGAGCAACCATCTTTCTATTGCGTAACGGTTTCCAAGCGAAAATTGAATTTCGAACTTCGCTATATCTTTTTAAAGTTCGGTATTAAGTGGCCAGTGTAGAACTGTTGAACCAGAGTTTAGATAGAGGAATAGTGTTGATATGGTGCGGAATTCGGTATCGTAATCCATTGTAATAAGGTTTACATTCGGATGTGATGTCGCCGTCAGAGAAAGCAACTGATGTACGACGCTAGGCATTGATAAGTGTGCTTCCCGTTCTGGAGTCATGCAAATTATTATCACCGAGGTGACCTGCGTTTTGTAGGCGGTTGTTGTATAATCCTTATTTATGGCGGTGAACTCGGCTGGTTGATGCTGCTGAGATAGTGGGTCGTTGTTGGACGGCTGGCATTCCACTTACAGTTTGATGGTAGGGTTACCAGGTCCGTGAAATTTCTTGAAACAGTCTCTAAATTAGCAATTTCCTGGCATATTGTGTGTCTGTGTTAGCCTGTAAAGTAATTGTACCCAGAAGCAGAAAATGTCTAATTTTAACAATTTTAATTAGAATACTTTGTTATACAATATGGGGTCATTAAATTATTTTAATTATTGCGATTAGATTTTTTATTATTATTTTTATGATTAAACTGCTTAAGAAATATTACAATTTTTATTTATTATATTTAAAAATCCCTAACCATCAAATGCCCTGGCCGACAGTTAAAATTCCGGTCATGTAAATTTTTCTTATCTGGTAACCCTAAACACGGCGATTGTGCCGATTGATGACATCACATTGATCTTATGTGTATTATTATTTATTTATTTATATTGCCATGTCGTAGGCGTTTCGGTATATTGAAACGAAAACATTACAATAGGTATTGTTTTGAACTGCAGCTTTTTCTTTTTATGGAAATAAACGAGCTGACGATCAACGGTATGTGGCTGTCGTCGCCCATGGATAAAAACGACACCAAAGTCATCACTGATGCGTTGTCGGTTAAGATAGAGAGAAGAAAAAGAAAGAAAGAAATAAAAATGAATAAAAAAATAAGGAACCAAATAATACGAAATTAACTCTTTAAATTTTCTAATAATTTTATCACAAACATATTTAATATCTTTCGCCAAGAGAAGTTTGAACTTGTTGAGAAACTCTTTAGAAATTTATTTTCATGGTTTTGGAATTCATTATCCAAAACAATACTTATTTCAATAAAATTTCAATCGCATCCCATTCTGATAAAGTCCATTTAAATTCGGCACAAAATCCCAAACTTTGCATGAACGTGTTAATTTCGTATTCAATGAAAAACCACGCCCACAGCCTTTTATTACATAACTGACATGTTTATACCAAAACTTGTTTCTGTTATTGTCTGCGAGTTTATTGACATCTGAACAATATTTTATGTTAATAAAATGTAGAAATATTTTTATTGGAATATCAATTGTTTTTATCGGTAGTAAATACCCGAAACTGAGCGTAAATGAAACCTGTTCGCATGATGATAAGTTACCACATGGAAAATTTAAGTCCTTAAACGCCTCTGGTATCTATAGATAAGTCCTGAGATATAGCCGCAAACGTTATTAACAGTCTACGGAATATACTACGCTGTATTAATATCCCGATTACATGAAGCTTGCCTCACTGTCTTGAATGAGTCGACGGCATACGAATTGAGAGCCAGTACTTTTGTCTTCTCATTTCTTTCTATTATTCCGTGATACCTTTAGTTTGCTGATCCATTAGCGACGGTGACTTCCCCTCAAATCGTTTCTCAAATCCGGCCGCAATTCTGTGATAAGCCTAAAAAAAAAGATTTTAAGACATGGTTCATATGGTAACCCTACTTCATCGCGTATGGAAAGCCCTAAATACTAATTCTCCATCTACGATTCAATGCTATCCTAACTAGTATTCCTTTAAGATTAAAGAGATTCCGTACAGTTAGTTTGCAAAATAAGGCACTTTATCTGAAGCGTATCTCTAGGAATCCGTTCAGGTTAAAAGGTGTGTATTTTATGGCGTCGGGACCCATGTTTGCGGTCCCCGTTCTAATTGGTTACTCTGTGTTCATGCTAAGAGGGGATTTATGTATTCCAATTTGATTCATTCATAATTCCTGGTTTAACTCATTCATTTCGTGTACTGTTTCTGAATCTTTTCTGTTGTTCATGGAATTGTAAAAGGAGCTGTATTTTTTGTAATAAAAAATACTGTATAATTTAAGTCAAAACAAGACATTCCATTATTAAAGTATATGGAAGTATCAGCCACAATCAAAAATTCGAAAAAAAGCATCACAAACATTGAAGTATAATGTCATAGAATAGACATCTCGAACAAAATGTGTCCCCGCCCGCGCCGGGAGGTTCTATTTTCAAAATTGGGCCCCCGTTCTCCTTTCAAAATCGAACGAATCCATTGGCAATCGAAGCCGCGCGGCGTCAATTCATTGGAACATACATTGTGTTCGCGGTGTCTATTCTATACGCTAGTAATAATACTTCAATGATCACAAAGTATTAAAAACGTTTTTTTTTAAAACCTTCCTGCTCGTTTGTCGGTGATTATAAAAACATAATAATAACATCCCTAACGTCTTATTTTGACTCGACTTATCCCAATTCGATTATGCCTGGTGTGGTGTTATAGAAACTGAAAAGTTATTTTGTGTATCTAAATCTTTCATCTTTTGCAATCTTTCCAATAGTAAAAAGTTCGACGTTTAAATTATCCAATTTACTACAACAACACCAAGAAAATGGCGGGTCTTTTGGCGGGAAATTAAATATAACCTTTCAAGTCAAGTACAACATTCTTGTTTTTAATGTCTAGGTAGGTATGCGTTTTATTGCTATTAAGAAGGAAAATATAAAACTTTTATACTTACCAATTTTAACTCAAACTCAAATCATTATTTCTTGTAAATACCTAAGTATTAATACAAGTTTATGAACGTCAGATCTTTTGATTTGAAGCTACCACCCTTTCCGAAGGTGCCTTATTAAAGAGGAGAAGAATCGGCGAAAGAAAATCCACACTACATCTTTACGTGCCGTATAGTTGGACGTTTGGCTCATTCATAATCACATACCGAAGAAACACACGCACGCAAAAAATAAATGAGCTTCCTATCAAATGATTTTTTTTAAACGTTGACCAAAGTTCATCAAGTGTCTAACTAACACTCAAACCGAACCTCAGAAACATGGAGACCGCGAACACAATGTACGTTCCAATGCATTGGCGCCGAACGGCTTCAATTGCCAATGGATTCGTTCGATTTTGAAAGGAGAGCAGGGGCTCAATTTTGAAAATAGAACCTCCCGGCGGGGACACACATTTTGTTCGAGATGTCTATTCTATGGCATTATACTTCAAAGCTCAGAAATTATAATTTTCGTAGCTAACCAAGTAAAGTTATGATTTGAGATAGATATCAAAACTAGTTGGATAGATGGTGGATAGAGCGAAATGCGACAACAACAAATGATTTCATAGTTCTGGCCGGTTTACTGTTAGCTGCTGGAGTTCAGAATGTCGGGCCTGTCTAAAATATTTATTGTATTTGTAATAAACTATCTCTTGGACATTACAATGAGCTTGACGTGTCTAATCTAATCTAGTCTATAGGTATTTTGAAGGCCTACATCCATCCTTGGAACAAGTCTACCTCCATTGCTCTATGGTGACATATTTTTTGTCTTGGAGGTCTCCCGAATATCTTGTAATTTATACCTGGTGTATGTCATTTCTTCCCAGAATTCAATCCTTGTTGGCGACACTATCGAATGGTGTAATAATACCTTTTGTTTCTTTTTTTAGTTTTAGTTTTTATCAAAATCGTCCCCGAGATTCTTTAAGCATCCACACTTATCCGCACTTAAAAAATTCACAATTTAGGTATACCATACACTATTTTTATTTTTAATATTATTAATATTGCGTTCAGAAACAAGGCGTTTAAAAAAATAATAGCACTATCGTTAATTGTCAAAGATAAAAAAATACATTTATAAAACAAAAGACAGGGAGGCAAAGTGGATTATTTTTTGCTTCTTTTTTAGAGATCTGTAATGTGACTAAAACCTTTTAAACCTTAATTTTATAGGGCTGGCAACTTAGTACATACCTAATAAGTTATTACATTTTTTAAGTTAAGTGAAGTATAAGTTATATTATGCCGCTTATTCTGTAGAACAAATATTTAATTAACGGATATTATGGCTATATTTTGAAATATTAATTTAGTGATAGCCTAAAAATTTGAACGTCGCGTCGTCGGTTTCTTTCATGGAAGGTCCTAGTTTGATAAATAAAATTAATTGTAGCACTAATTTCTAAAAGTTAAGGTGTAAATAGTTTTCCATAACGTTAAACATTCCTCAATAATCCCTTTATCTATCGATAGACCATGAAAATGCGTGTAGAAGTCTTTGAGATAATCGGGGTCAAACAGACAAACTATGTGATGAAAATATTTCCAACATTATTTAAAGGCGCGTCTCTGAGTCTATTACAACCATCGGACGAGCAGACGTCCTTGAAGGTCGACAACTGGTCAATGGATTTTTAACCCATAAAATTACCCATAAAACGGCCAGGGATTCCAGAGTATATTGTAATTTGACACAGAGCCGACGTACGAGTAATTTGTCGGAACGTGGATTAAAAAAAAGTAAAAGTTTAAATTGGATTCCCGTGGATTGGGTTCTGCACTATATTAATGGTGTATATGTATATATTTTTTATTAGAGTCCTATCACTCCTATCCTCCAATCCTATCATATTATGCTATAATATGCTGTGCATGTCTTTAATTTAAGTACATGTAAAAAATGTTTTGGTCTATATCATAATAATGTATATTATGTACCTAGTTGGCGTGCCTTAAATAAATAAATAATTCCAAATAAAGTACGGGCTCAAAAACTCCGTTTTTACCAAACGGAACCCTAAGCATCAAAGAGTTTGTTGTCATGTCATGACAGCGGTTTGTTTTTTAAAAATAACATATTGTTTTTAAAGTGTCCAGTGTTACGTGGCGAGGGCCGACAGTATTGACATAATGGCTTTCGTTTCGTCATTTATATAATGGAGATTTATTATTCTGTACCTGATAAACAATGTGTGGGCGCGTAACTTTATAAATGCTATTTTTATCTGTTTGCACTGTGTGCGGAATTTACCTGTAGTTGCTGCTACAAGTTTAAAATTATTTATGAGTTTGTAGTTGATTGTATTTTTTTTATGTTAGGTAAGTACTTAGCTTTCGCTTCGCTTCATAAATAATGGACCTAACGCAAAGAAATAGCTGCTCATCTGTAATATTAATAATTTAAATGAAAACCCAGTATTTTTGATAAATTATTTAAAAATATTATTTAGAAATACGTATAATTATTATTCTAAAAAGCCAGAGTTGTATTCATTTGATTTGACATTTCTACACCTAGCGGCCATCCTAGCTACTCTATGACAGTGACAGTTAGTAACTTGTAACTTTTCGTCTGCCTCATCATGGGAACAGCCCATCATAGCCCATCATCAAAACGCCATCTATTATCCATTTTAGGAACTTCACACAACGCCATCTATTGACTAATAGCTAAAGTATTTACAATTTTTTTTTAAACTCAAACCAGTGTTTCTAGGATAATAATTAAAATAGTGAACAACTTTCACAGAAAGATGTTATGTACCATAAAAAGCTGAGCGGATATGTAATGACGAAACTTCATTAGCATTTACAAAGCAAGCTCATTCCACATAACATCCTGAGCGGTTAAACAGACGAGTGCCTCAAGTTCATGTTTAGGTATGCTATTACTAAGAGTTAAGTTTCGCTTTTATTCATTGACATTCTTCTATGCAATAAGGAAGTTGTGGCATAGCAGACTATTGAGCGATAAGGCTTACCGCGTTTGACACATGAAGACATAATGGGATCTATAATACTTAGTATTTTTGCTTTTGGTAAGAAACAAAAGTAACGTTTTTGTGAAACGTTTTTAGAGTTCCGTAGCCAAATGGCAAAAAACGGAACCCTTATGGATTCGTCATGTCTGTCTGTCTGTCTGTCTGTCTGTCTGTCTGTCTGTCTGTCTGTCCGTCCGTATGTCACAGCCACTTTTCTCCGAAACTATAAGAACTATACTGTTGAAACTTGGTAAGTAGATGTATTCTGTAAACCGCGTTAAGATTTTTACACAAAAATAGAAAAAAAACAATAAATTTTGGGGTTCCCCATATATAGAACTGAAACTCAAAAATTTTTTTTTCATCAAACCCATACGTGTGTGGTATCTATGGGTAGGTCTTCAAAAATGATATTGAGGTTTCTAATATCATTTTGTTCTAAACTGAATAGTTTGCGTGAGAGACGCTTCCAAAGTGGTAAAATGTGTGTGTCCCCCCCCCCCTGTAACTTCTAAAATAAGAGAATGATAAAACTAAAAAAAATATATGATGTACATTACCATGCAAACTTCCAACGAAAATTGATTTGAACGAGATCTAGTTAGTAGTTTTGTTTTAATACGGCATAAATCTTAAACCGCAAAAAACATCGATCAAAGTTACAACGAACTACAAAAACTTTTATATTATGTTACTTGCTGCTACGGAACCCTTCATGGGCGAGTCCGACTCGCACTTGGCCGCTTTTATTGTTAAACGTTTTTGTTTTCACCGTTCAAATTGCCATAGAACAGGGAAGAACTGAAAAAAGGAATACACTGGCTCTCAAGCCTCCAGTCGATACACGACGAGTCATCTAAGAAAAGGGACGGTAGCTAGCTAGACAGGCTTCACGGAAAAATAACAATCCTAACGTGCTTAATAATAGCGGCCGTCAAAAGGAAAGACCTGATGCTATCGCTTCAATCGTTGCGTTTAGCTGGATATAGGTACGACAAATTGACATGTTATTCAAAACCATCAGTCCTTTAAAAAAAACTTTTGTGACGCCTAAATTCTCAATCGACTGAGCCACAAACCCTTAACCTATTCTGCATGGAAACAACGTGCAACAGTTACGTCCAGTACTTCATTTGTGGAGAAAGACCCCCTGCCCTGCATTGGATCACTAATGGGATGTAGCAGCCAATTAAGGGGGCATTAAGTCGATTAAAGGTCAGATAATGGCATTTCAAAGTGTACAATTAGAAGCAAAAAACCTTACAACCTTTAACGATTGGCTTTCTATCGTAAATACAGTAATAGAAACATTAATAATGTTTTGTTAACGCCCTCGCTAAAGAAATTTACGTTTGCGCAGGGAATTTTAAGCGCTTTTAAATGTATGGTATTCTGCACTGAAAAAGCGAGTTGCGTGGAGTTATGTATAACGTAAAAATAGCCTGTTGCCTACATTGTCGTCGTCGTAAAATGAAACAACTTTGTCGTGGTCACATAAACTCTGCCTCTTTGAAATCCTTTAAAGTGTTAAGTATTTTAAAATTATGTCCGGTATTTCTATTATTCATAACTTTATTCGCAAGAAGTGTACAAGCGATTTGTATCCATTTATTACTTATGAATGGATGCAGTTTGTCTGTAGTAAAGTGAATATTGTCTCGTTAATTTATTTAATTTGATTACAACCAACAGATTATGATATAGTATTTTAATGAATGTTAGTTGCAATCGAAACAATAGTTTTTTAGGAAGCGATAACACTTATTAATAAAGCAATTACTCTATCTGTACGTGTAAGCCTCATGATGATGCAGATTGCACTATTGTTTTAGAGCTTAGGTACTATCTTCATCCAGACTGTTACAGTTAGAACACCGTTCTCAAAGATCGGTTACCAATTTCTAATTTATTTGTGATTAAAAACTAAAGAAACTAAGTATTACGTAGTTTAGGTAGGTACATACAAAAATAAAAATCATCCTATTGCTGAGACGTTCCAAAAAAATAAATAGCTCCTGTAATTAAGCTCATAAAATATTCCTGCTATAACACAATCGTAGGCAGGATTGATTGATGAGATTGGCTATCCGTAACAACCTAATTATACAAATACCGCCATCTATTATCGAGTGGACGGCATTAATTCACGAATAATTTGGCAATGAATAATTCAGTAGTATATCAGTCTGAATGTTAACAACTATGTTATTATGTTTCGTTCATGAATCATATTTCGAATATGTTAATAAAATAATAAATAATGTATATTCCAAACTGGAACACAACGGTTTGTAAATCTTAACTTATTGACATGGTTTGAAAAAAAGAGAAGAGAAACTTGTGAGAATTTCATGACTAACAGAGAGGGGTAGATGTCCCGCCAGGCTACGTAATCATCTCAGGGAGCAGCTGTACTCGGATTGTTCATGTTCAAAACTTGTACGTACTATAATGCAACTAATAGAAGAAATAAGAATACTTTGATAGCGTGATTTAGGTCTGACGTGACGTTTTATGTTATGGTACAATATTGCCACAAGTGATTTTTATCATAAGAACAGTCCTTAATTTACGATTATTATAATATCATGTTTAATAGCTGAAGCTATGTATAAGTATTAATAGTATTTACAATAAGACATTAGTATAGTTAATTGATCGAAATAATTTTAAGTTTCAACATAATTAAATGCAATGTATTTTCAGTCAATTATTCAGTTCAAATGCAAAGTAGACCATCTCTTATCGAATTCAGATTTTTTTTTGTAGTTTCTTTAGAATCTAAAAAAATATGAGGAGTAAAATCAAACTTTCTCCGTTACGTTATGCGTTATATTTGTAACTCGTAATGCGTAACACAGAATCTATCAACGCCATCTAAAGATAAATAATCCTATTCTGATGATGGGCAACATCGTCATCATCATCATCATCATCATCATCATCATCGTCGTCGTCGTCGTCGTCTTAGTCGTAACGTAGATAATAATAGAATAGTATTATAGTAACAACACCATCATCATCACCATGGTAAATTGGTAATGATAATAATAATCTTGTTAATGATTTGACGATCGCAAACTAAATAGCGTTGTTACTGACTTGACGATTACAAACTAGATGGCGTTAAGCTCTAGTCGTGCGTCGGAGCAGACACACACAATTTTCGTTGTTTTTTTTTTTGTCCCCATATTTTATTTAACCTTACGTCTTGTTTCCAGGCTGGTTTTCCGCATGCGGGTGCCGCGGGGGCGCGCAGGCGGCGCCCCGGGGCTCCATCGCGGCGCTCCTCCGCAGCCGCGCCTTCGCCCTCGTGTCCCCCCGTGCGATATCTGCGTACCGCGCAAGGCCGGCGTCAGGTAACATTTTTTTATTTAAACCCCTTCCGTGATGAACTTTTATTACATGTTTCTAATTCCAGCGACAGTTTTTTTATGCTGTATTAGTCAAAAAGTTAAAGTTGTTGTAAAAGCTAAACGTTGACTGAACATTGTACAAACTGCCTGTAATACATGTGCAATGCCGTCCGCTTAGTGGGTTTTGGCCACAGAACACCTAATAATTAGTTAGAAAGGGCATAGCGCGTAATTTGTATGGGAACCACTGTCGCCATTCCGATCCCCTCCATTTGCTTACTCCTACAAAAATGAACAAATACGCACGAGGGTCGTTATGTGTGCGTGAGAGGCGTGACACTGTAGCTAAGGATTGACTGACGTAAACTTTTATCGGTATTTATTGTCGTAAGGTCGACAGATATGTAAAATAAAGGTAAAATATCATAATTATTGGAAAATAATATAGGAAACTTGCTACGTATGTCAGATTCAGATTCATTTGTTCGTCATCATACTTATTTTATTAAATATACTTATCTTCAAGGCAAGAGTGAATAGGCTTTTGCTAATTTAGTGCGTTTTACCACCCATGACTACATCGCCACTTACCATCAAGCATTAACTTATAAGATATAAAAAATAGGATTAAAAAAATATATAGGTATATAAAAAATAGGATGTAAAATACGTCAATGTTCTTTCAAACTATATCTCAATGCATAAAATATTAAATTTATCTGGCCACATGTACATTATTTAAGAAAGTTGTTTTTTATTATAACTTCGAAAGAATCTATCGAATATCGATGTCATCTTTTACTACGCCCAACGCTAGAGCTACTGCTACGTGTTCAATGAACTAATATACTAACCTACATACGTGATACATTACGCGTTCTCATTGATGTGTTAAAAATGACGAGCGCATGAAGCCCGCAATGTATATTTTTTGGGCAAAGAATCATTTGAAGGACATTTTTAAAGATTTAAACTAAAATATCCTAGTTTTTTACTTAACGATGAAAAGAAACGCTTCCTTTGTTTATTTAAAGCATTTCGCTTCTTGTACGGCAAGTAATTACCGTACATGTAGGCATTTATAAGTAATTTAGTCGCAGTATTTCGCAGTACTTTTCTCCGTTGGAGTTCGCGAGTCACTAAACAGCGCGATCGCGTGTTTTTGAGGATTGTGCTCGTTTGCGCCTAATATTGGCGCGCCTGCCACGCCCACAACGCCTTTCTAACTAATTATTAGGTGTTCTGTGGTTTTGGCATACTCTGACATCTCTTTGAGCGTGTTTGCTTGTGTATGTATTTAAGCATGTGTGCTAAACTTGCTTGCTAGTTCAAGCATGTGTATCAGAAGCCTATAAGACTGTAGTAAAAGAAAACACTAGATATTTTTTCATGTAGGTATGCATAACTCAAAATTATTCAAGTCAAATTTATTGTCACACTCAACGTTACAGCTCTAACACAAGTGGTAATAAACCCCTCGTCCAACAGAAAGCGGGCGGGTGGGCGCACAGTACGAGCGGGCAGCGGCGCGGCCGGGGACTCCGCTACGTTTGGCCGGGGTCTTCGCTGACGGCAGCAAGGCTAAGGCACCCAAATACGCTCAGCTTATTGATCCGCAGGGGAATGTAAGTTTTTTATATTAAAACATTCAATTCTATTCAACCTTTTTTCATCTCTTGTTTTTTATGGAAATAGCCGAACGAATCCTCCTTATCCAGTGATGCACCAGATGGTACCAAATCCGTTACCGACCTAAAAAGATGAAGAAAAAGGAAGAAAATTTGTATCCACAAGTAGGTGAGATATTCACCAATACACTGGAGCAGCCTGGTGAAGGGTGCTCTAAGCTCTCTAATAGAGAGAGAAACATTATAGGTTTTCAGTGTGTTATAGTAGCCAAAATCTGTTCCAATTTTGTTTACTTCTAATGACCTCAGAAGTTCACTAAACCATCAACAATCTAATGACGTAAGAGCTCGTGCTTGTAATTCTAACCGGCCGCCGTAACCCACATCCAGTGAGAAATGACCGCGAGCCTTCGATTGTTAAACAATTCGCGTGTAGATAGATCCGTTAGCTCCAGACGTTTGTTGGTATTTTGTTGGTTCGCATATTGCATCTTAATTGGTACCGCTGTGGTACTAATTGGTACTTATTGCCTTCTATGAACAAATGCCTGTAAAGTAATGATTTTATTTATTGACTTATTTGAGATAGGTTGCTGTAGGTATGTGTGTGCAGGGCAGATTGTGACCCATTAAGTAAACACGCTTGTCCATACATAATAGATTCAAAATCAAATACGTCTTTAATGGGGAAGACTCTTTGAATTCATTGTTGGAGTTTAAACTATTTTAGAATCGATTTTCATAAGCCCGGGGTATGAAAAATTGAAAATTTATCGGGAGTAAAATCAAACTTTCTCCGTTACGTTATGCGTAAGGTTTGTAATTCGTAACAAAGAATCCAGATGGCGACTGATTTGACGTTCACAAACTAGATGGCGTTGTTACTGATTTAACTATAACGTCATATTAAATTAAATAATTAATATGAATAAATGTATCAAGCATGATTATCTTACAGTAATATAAATAATTCGTACATTTACCCTCATTTACTAATATTTTAATCGTTCGTAAGGAATTCCAGTCGTGCGTAGTGACGTGGTAGGAGCTGACAAACAATTTTTTAATTTATTCATTTTTTAAATTCACAAAATTAATTACAGTATTTTCATGTGCCACTAATCAAAATACGATGTCACTAGTACCAGCATTAAAATAGAGCATTAACATCCTATTAGATACATAATTCGTTATTAAAACTATAAAATTGTTACTTTACAAAATTACTTATGATTAAGTTACCACCACCTAAACGCCAGTAATAATTGTCAATGGCCTCGTTTCCAAAATCTTTTAAAATCTTAAATGAATTAATCATCGCGTCCAGGGACGCATACAATGTTAGAAGATTTAACAGATAATAATACACGCTACAATGTTGCAGTTCTAATGAATGGAGCTTGGTCCCAATAACTACTTGGTATTATACTCTATGTTGCTCATAAAATCAGTAATCTATTTCAATGTCTTGTAGATATGCTATTATGCGATTAAAAATAATAACTATATTTGTTAGGACGTCAATAATTTACTTAATATTATTGTTTTACTTTAACATAAACATAATTTTCCCTTACCTCTCAGTCTCTCTCAATGCGAATGGTACAGGCCGTAGTTCACCAAGCTGGTCAAGTGCGGACTGACAGACTTCATACACTTTTGAGAACATTATAGAAAACTCTCAGGTGCACAGGTCTTATCACGATGTCTCACTATCGAAGCAAGTTAAAATAAAGACGCAAAAATTCGATCCCATCGGACCACCAATGTTTAATCCATGTTTGATGCTATTTTGCCTATGATGACTATGATGAGAAATCTTCAGAAGACTACACACTTTCAAAGCTTTGATTGAAGCCTGGATGGCAACGCGAAGGCAACGTCATCTACAGACACAGATTCTCACCGGGCATGGCTGTTTAGGTGGTTAGGTACCGGATTGGATGCGAGGCTATAACACAATTCCACCATTGCGGAGGGGACCGGGACGACGCACAGCACACGCTCGAGGTATGTCCTGCTTGGACATCCGAGCGGCGCCCTGGTCGAGCGGATCGGGGAAGATATAGTAGCAATAGTAGCCGCGATGCTGATGGAGAAAGATGCGTGGAAAGCTTTGGTCTCCTTCTGCGAAACCGTTATGGTAAAGGAGTTCGCCGAGCGGGATCGGGAGAGGGCTGATTCTGCTCGTAGACGACATCGACATTGAGTGGATTCTCAAACGGAAAAGACGACGCAGTCTCACATTGCGCCGGTGCGTTCACTTGAGATCCTGGAGCCTCACCATATGCACCGGATGGCTGCCGAGGGGGTTTTCGTGAGTACAAATCCCACATAACCCGTAACCTGTGGCTGTGAGTTCGGGTATCTTTGAAAGATTTCCCCTTCGAAAAAAAAGGTGCGTTTTAAAACTGATAAAAGAATATAATTTATTATCTTTTACGGCTGTATGCCCGTTTATAAGCTTTTTGAGAAAAAACTTTTACTGATAAACAAAACAAACCTGTATCCAGTATCCAGGAATTTCACTCTGGCCGCACCCAAATCGATTTAAAATTTAATTCCGCTCGAGGATATTAAAGTGAAACAAAAAAACACATCCCTGTTCCCTCTAAACATAAAACCGTAGAGCTCGCTCTCCAAGAAAAAAAACTGAAAATAAAACAAAACCTCTTTACTCAAACCATAGAACTCCATTCTACAACGCGCTAATATCGATTAATCAACTGCTGGTAGGGTTACCATGCCTCTGAATTTGTGCGGACAGTACATCCTCTCTATCCTGATCTTGCACGGTTTTTAACATGCGGTTTTTAGGGTTCCGAAGTAAATTCGGAATCCGAAGTAAATTCCGTCCGTCCGTCTGTCCGAAGCATGAATGTACATATTTATTAAAACTCGTAGAATAAAATATTGAAAATCAATTTTTTTTCAGGGTACCTCCTCCGGTACAGGTAATGTAAGGATGAATTTTTGTTCGTAGCGTACCCTATTTTGGTTAGAGTCAAGTGCCCCCCCCCCCCCCTTGCCGCCTAAACGGTTGGAGTTGGACAAGTGGAAAAATTCTCAAAAATATATTATATGATGAATTTACAAGGAAAACTATCACGGCTATGTTAGCATCAGTAGTTAATTAGTAATAGTCGATAAACTTATTACTTCGGAACTCTACATTGCGCATGGCCTGACACGCACTTGCCCGGTTTTTTTTTTTTTTTGAAATCATTAATTTGAAATCATAGTAGCAAATAAACTATGAACTTTTTTAAATTTTAAGTTAAGATTATATAAGCCAACTAAACTGACACTATTTATAAAAGAAAAGTACATCTGCCAGCCAATATCAAACGAGGTATTACACCTGGTTACAAGACTCAGGACTATTTGTGAATGGTAACCCTAATCAGGAGAGCATGTTGCGCGAACGATGCAGGCGAAAAGCATTAGCTTCTAACGCGAGTTCTCGATTACTGTTCGATGAGATATATCGATTGTTTTCTGTATCGAATACTTCGTTGTCGAGACTACGATTTACTAGTGTATGGAATCGATTGTTTTCTTAATTTTTATTGAGCCTTTTAGTCCGTTATTCAGACGAGTTTTATTTGGTAAAGAATTTTGTCAATACATTTTATTGAAATAAAACAGTAAAAAATTGTTTTGGCATTTTTTTATTTTGTGTCAGCTTTATTTTTAAATTATAACACAATTAAAAAACACCATAACTTGTAAGGTTGTTAACCAAATAAAACTCGACTGAAATATGGATGGAAGTTCATCATATTTTATTGCGGTGGGAATCAACAAATAATCGGTAGAACAAAAGGACTTTGGGCAATTAAAGTCGTGATTTTAGGATAATAATATGTTTTTATGATGATGATTTTAATGCATGTTTTTAATGATTAGAACCGGACGCAAATAGTAAGTCTTAATAACTGATCAACTTAATTAATTTATTATGTGAGATATTAGTGAATATTTTTGTTTTTTAATAATTTTGTATATATTATGTACCTGATCATAAAAAATACAAAGGTAAATAAAAACACTTTTAAGGAATAAGAGGATTGCATAATTCTATATTCATAAAATTATATCGAGGTAATTTATTTAGTAATCAGCTTTTTTTAGTCAGTTTTCATAATAATATTATACGCAACATACGCGTAACGCGTTTAGTTTTTGCACGTATACACAGAAGACATAATAAATAGTTCATAATTGGAATATAAGACGCGTACCTAGTTAGCATATTCCCTCCTAACAACCTTGGGTTTTATTTATATAATAAATAATACGAAATTGATGCAATACTTGGATACAAGCAACGACTTAAGCGCCCTGTCAGTTGATAACACCATCAAGAAAAAACTGTTTTGATTATCAACGAGCGCACCTACAAATTAGTTGCAAAAGAAAAAACACAAAAAAAGCGAAAACTTCTTTCAGCCTCAGCATAAATTACATTCCTATCCTGGCTATCCTGAGATACATTATTATTAAGTCGAAAATTAAAAAGAAATAAGTCTTCTTTACACTCGAAAGAACATTAAGGCGTTCTTTGTCTATTTTTGTTCGACAACCCGTAGTAACGCAGCGGGAACTAAGGATCTTGATGTACAGCTACAAAAAGCTACCGTATTCGGTTTGAATAAGGCTCATTTTACTCCGTATGTTAGTAGGGGTCCTGCAAAATTGCGTAGACAGGGGAAAAAAAGGTGAAAAAAAGCTTGGGTTCTTGACAATAAGGTTCAAGGGAATGCAAAATAGATTGTTTCTCGCATTACTGTGCGGTGAACGTCCTCTATGAACCCCGCGCTGGGACGAACCCTGAACAGGGCTGTCACGATTCTGAAATAAAAGCTATTATCTCCTTTTTTATCTGTTTCTAGGATGGAACGGTTGACGTTTAGGAGCCATATTCAAGTGATATATTCGATCATTATAACTGGGAAAGCAGTTCTCGTCTTTGACATTTATTGAAATGAAGTTCGTGTGTGAATAACTGTTAGTTAGGTTTTAGTTGTCATGTCCGTCTGTAGACATTCGATATTGATGGAACGGTACTGAGGTTAGTAGTAAATTATAAAATAATTATGACTGAAGGACTAAAGACCGTCGTAGTAACGGCTAGTGTCGATCGGGTGATTGAGACAGCTTTGGGCGCGGTTTGAGTTGGATGACTTGGATGGATGAAAGGTAGAGGAATAATTCGGACTTCTATATGGTTTGGAACGCAAGTTTTGGAGACATCGGTCCCGGTGATCGGTAGATAATAGGGAAAAGGGGGATAGCAGGGATCGAAATCTCGTCCATTTTTTACTAGACTGAGTCTAGTACTAAATCTCGCGACATTTCGAATGAATGAGTTTATTTGTTGAAGTATGCTTATATTATCAGAGATTTGAAATTAAACGGGAGAGCAAATAAGACTAAAATTATAACCTGATGGAATACATAGTGTTTTATTTTGAAATAAAGCGGATAAATATAATCAATAAATAAAATCAATAGCATTTCAACACGATTTCAGTAGGACCGAAAATCCAAAGGACCATTTTCCGAAGTGAAGCGAAGGCGGATTACTATTTAATATTAAAAAAGGTCTGTACGTTGACCATTCGTTACTTCATAATGAGGTAGGTGCGTTAGAGGTAGCCATACAGGGAGACTGGCTGTCTAGGCCGGCCGTGTCGCGATGTCGTTATCTCGTGTGATCGAAGAATAGTCACATAGTGTTCAAGTTTCGCGCCAAAGAATTTAAATATGGCTGAAATGGTGGTTTTCTGTAAAGGATTTGTGCTACGCTTAAGAAAGCAGTTTTATTTATTTTTGGTTATTATACTTTAAGTTAGAACTTGTTTGTTACGTGTATACGTGAATGTAAGGGTGCTTTTCCACCAGAGATGTACTATGCTAAGTTGCTAAGGATGCGTTTGTTATCAACCAATCATATTCATTGCTCCACAACACAGCGCTTAGCAATCATAGCATTGGTTGGTGGAAACGGATTCAACTAATTGTAAGCTACGTTTTTTATGCTATGGATGCGTGCTATGGATGGTCGCGAGTGGTGTAGCTATGTGCAGACCAGTGTACCTACAGTATTTTCTTAATTGACTGATAATAAAACATCATTTAAAAAATTCTAACTCTGTGGGAAACGGGTTAGTCAGACGGTTCAGTAGCTCTTGGACTATTATTGTCGATACATCGCACTGCAACTCGAACTGCGCATCTTCCTTGCACCACACTCCGCTACATAGCTTAGCATCAGTGGAAACGGTCACATAGTTTCGTAGCTTAAGGGCAATAGTTGCCATTACATCCACACCACAGATATCTAGTATATCTGTGATCCACACTATCCACTGTCCATCGATTGATGAAGAAGATTGATTGATTGAAGATTGATTGTAAGAAGAATTACTGGCATTCCAGACGTTGTGATGTTTCGCGAATGCTTTATGTTGCAAATAATGTTATGAAAAGAAGTCTATATCGCCCGAATTTTAAAAAAGATTTATGAATTTGACAGAGTGGTGTGGGTTATTTATACTTGGCTTTAGAAGCATTTAGAGCATAAAGTAGTTACGTTTTATTTAATTTTATAATAAAAAAAAACATAAAAAATACATACATAACATACTATTATTCAGTACAAAATATTAAGCAAAGCAAAGCTTCTCTAATCAATATTTATAAGGCGACTGGGGTCTACGAAAATGATAAAAGAGAATCGGTATTTTCCACTTACAAATTACCTACCGTGGGTAAGGTCGGTACTTAGGTAGTATTTTTGCCACTTTCTTTGACACAAATTCACATTGTAATTCACATAACTGTAAACAAACATTAGGTAGGATTATTTTGTACAACTCACCATCATACTATGGCGTTAACACAGAAGTTTAGATAGCTGTTTCGACAAATAACTGCTTATTATGTTGTTTAGAAATAATCGTCAAATTATTTGATAACTCTAGAACTACAGAAGAAATAATAAGTAGTAATAGTATGGACAAAAAATTTAGTATAGGTCGTGAATGAAAAACGACTAACCGACTAACAAGAGTACTTTATGCAAATCAGCATCCTTGCAATGTAGAAGTGGCTTGCAACTTATAACGCGCCGCGTATTATGACGTCGGTCGTCACACTTGTTGACAACTTCAGTTTATTTGCAGGACGCTTCGAAGCAAGATATAGTCAAGTTAGGATAATCAGCTTAGGATAGTCATTGAAGTATATGAAATAGTTCATTGAGGATATTCAGTTTATTCAGACGTGTTTTATTCCTAGGTAAACAAATCACTCAACCAAGCAGTCATTGGGTTGTTCCTAAAAACAACAATAATTTTTAAGATTTTTAAGTGTGATTCCAAAGTATTTTTTTAACAATAGGTAGGTACATATCATAGCAAAGCAACAACCCATAATTGTCCCACTGCTGGGCTCGGGGTCTCCTCTCACAATGTGAGGGGTATTAGGCCATAGTCTACCACGCTGGCCAAGTGCGGATTGGTAGACTTCACACACCTTCGAGAACTTTATGGAGAACTCTCCGGAGTGCAGGTTTCCTCACGATGTTTTCCTTCACCGAAGCAAGTGATAATTAACTTGTAATACGCACATAATATTTGAAAAATTAGAGGTGCGTGCCAGGATTTGAACTCGGGCCCCTTCGTTCGGGAGACCAACGTTCTACCGCTAAATACCGCTATCATAGCATAAATTTCGCGAAAGCCTTCGATTCCATTAAATGGCCCAAACTTTGGAATACTCTTTTAGAAATGGGCACCCCAACACACCTCGTACACCTCCTTAGACGGCTCTATGAAGACGGAACAGCATCTGTAAGAGCAGACGATAAGTATTCAAGCCATTTTCACCCAAGTGCCGGAGTTCGTCAAGGGTGCATAATATCACCGCTTCTGTTCAACATCTACACAGAGCTTATAATGAGAATCACCCTTGAAGATTGGACAGATGGAGTTTCAATTGGTGGCTTGAAAATATCCAACTTACGCTATGCGGATGATACCACCTTATTCGCATACAGTGATCGTCATTTGGAACAACTGTTGCAGAGATTAGAGTGCATTAGCCTGGAATTCGGACTTAAAATCAACCGCAACAAGACCAAGATTATGATTGTGGACAGGGCCAATAACAACATGCCCGAAATCACCCAAATTGCGAATTGCCAAGTGGTGCAATCATATATATATCTAGGGGCACTTATCTCAAACAATGGCGGATGCATGGATGAGATAAAGCGACGCATGGCAATTACAAGGTCTGCTATGGATAAGATGAAGAGAGTATGGGGAAACCGTAATATTACGAAAAACACCAAAACCCGCCTAGTCAAGGCGCTGATATTCCCCATATTTCTCTATGCGGCAGAAACGTGGACCCTGCGAGAGAGTGAGAGGCGGAAGATAGACGCTCTAGAAATGTGTTGCTGGAGAAGAATGTTGCGAGTTTCCTGGACTTCTTTTCGCACGAATATATCTATTCTCAAGGAGATAGGTGTAAAACAGCGTCTGTCTTCCACAATACGAGCTCGCATTCTGTCGTTCTTTGGACATGTTTCGCGGCGTGGACATAGTTCCATTGAAAAACTTGTAGTACAAGGTAAAGTTGATGGCACAAGACCTCGTGGCAGATCACCCATGCGCTGGACAGACCAGATTAAAGCTGCTGTGGACGCTCCCGTCCACGAATGCACACGAAGAGCAGCGATTCGTGAAGAATGGCGGCGAGTTGTGAGGCGTGCCACAAATACCAAATGACCACGACCACTCTGTCAAGAGTGCAGCGACTTAGAAGAGAGAGCATAAATTATAATAATATGCCAGAGATGACACCACTTACTGTTATAAGAGGTTGGTAAGCGCTATACTCTACCAAAGTACCTATTTTAATTTATAAACGTCTATGATGTAAAATAAATAGATTTTTAAAATATGGCAATGTTATAATTACAGAGGCTTTTTAAGGCCAGGCGGTCTATTATGAACTCTTAATTCCAGCCAAGTTCCAGCGTAAACGTTAAATTCGTATTACCAAAGCGGTCACGTGACACTTTTTAGCCAATCATACGTCGTTCCAAGCCCGATAAATGAATTGCCTGGAACATGAATGGTTTTATAAAAGTTCATAATAGGCGCCCAGATCCTCACTATAATGCCGTTCACAGTCCGTTCTCGATCCGATCTCGGTCTGGTAAAGTCGTATCACGTACAAATTATACAATTGGAGCGAAACTTGACTGTCACGGATAGTATGAATGCACACATATATTTTATACTGCATAATATTTTATCAAACCGAGAACGAATTGTGAACGGCATTATAGTGAGGATCTGGCATAAAGGAAAATACAGCCGTTTAAAACTAAATAAAAATCGAAACAAATTGCAATCGACTCGTGAATAGTTTGCACAATTTTAATAGGTTTTTAATTAGCGAACGCTAAATCTATCCTTTTATAGCGTTAATGTATTACATGTTGTATTCCCGGTGAGTAAGGTGCATTTTAGAATGATTTCTAGTTTATAAGACCTGTTCGGTATTGTATGCGGTAAGGTCAAAGAAACCATCAATCGTAATGCTATGTGAAATCGGAATCTTAAGGATATCTAGTGATAATTATTCTGTAATCCTTATTCAACCCTAATGATTCTAGTTACGTATGAATAGCTGGATAAAAGATAAAACTAAAAATAGGAAGCTGTATATTTTTTTTTCCATATCTTAATGTCGGTAGGTCTTTTATATTAACGTTTATAACTAGCCAAACAAATTTTATGGAACTTTTGTACGTCAATATGTAATCGGAGTTCTCTTGCGAGTTCCATAGAAATTTTTCGCAAAACAAATATAAGTCACCCGTTTATATGCAAAATTAACTTAAATCACATATTTGAATATTGTTATTGTAAATAAAGGCCGAATCCAACAAAAAGACGAGACTTTAAAATTGATATTCCTATGTCTATGAAAGCCAATTTTCAGCCCACTGTGCGCCGGCCAAATGAAATACATAAGTACGTATACACCTCCCTATATATACAACATCATTGCGTATACATAATAATATGAATTTGCTGTCTAATGCTAATGTTACAAACATTTCAAAAGTAATTATTATGTTTTATTACTATTATATGTACCTACTATTATTTATTCTCTGGTATTATTACGCTTTTTTGCCGGGCGGCGACATTGACATAATTAATTACTGCGTTAGGACTTTTACTTTTGATTTCCACATATGGTTTTGGTTTTTATTTATTTATTTTATTTTATTTATTTTTATTTATTACAATTTTTTTATAAAAAGTTAAGGATGTAACAAGTAACAAGACTTTGAAAACAAAACTTTTATAGGTACCTGTTACCAGTCAGACAGGGTCCGGTACGTTCATAAAATAGCCATTAAATTGATCTCTCATGGTGCTGTAAAACTTTCGATACAATACGTTAACCTCTGAAGGCGTTTAATCATCCGGAATTTACAAAAAAAAAATTAATTAAATAGGAAAAAACTAAAAGGTAATAAACTGGAAATGTGTCCACATTATTATTTGTTTTATTTCCATTTCCATAAAGGTACTAACGTAAACAAAAATACGTTATCTTATAGAATGCCTTCCGTATTTGTTAATATTCAAGAAACTATGGAACGGATTTTCATGATATTTAGCACAAACGTAGACCATGATGACTGGAATTAGATATAGGATAGGGTACTTATTATCCCAAAAACACTGGCAAAGCCAAAGCCGCGATTCCAAATATATATATATAATTCACTATACCGAATGGAAACAGGAAAATAATCTCAACATTCTATGTCAACGGTAAATCTACCTGACAATTAATCTTTTAGCCCAAATATGTTGGAGTATAAAGATCAGGTGCCTTACCATGAACTCTAATAAAATGTGTCATGTTCAGGACAGGTCAGCTTGTAGCTAAAACCTGACAGGAGTGTATTTTGTACCATGAACGTTTACCGATGACCTGCGATGCCTCTACTTCTGTCCTGCATCTTTAGTCTATGACATGCAAGGTACTTGATTTGTACTAATTATGTTCTGAAATAGAGCGTTTTATCGGTTTACCGGTTTTCAAATGAATGCGTAATATTGATGTTTTTAAAAGTTTAAAATAACAATCTCAATTGAAGATTTTGAGATTTGTTATAAATACTTAAGTGTTGTGATTTATTAACCTTTCGTTCTCTAAAATTACCAAAAAAATTATCGCTAAGTGATCCTTACATTTTTGAACGTAATCTTACACCACTTGACACTTGACACAGTGACATGTCATAAATGTCTAATAAAATGTGTGATTTATAATGCCGGTCACTCACATTCGCGCGAATACGCGAACCCACAAGTGTGGGACGACATTCGCGAATGATTATGCGAAGTTTTCGAGGCATTCGGGGTTTTCCAAGCTGTGTCGGTTTTTTGTCGCACATGAAAGCGCGCGAACCTCGAACCTTCGTGTAGTCTCCCACACATTCGTGCGACCAGTTGCGCACGCGACTAAAAAGGTGATGTATCTCTTAATTTTTCGTGGTTCGTGGCGTCTAATCGTACTACCATTTATTTTCTGTATTAAAAATGGATTTTAATGACAACAACATAATAACAACAGCAAGATTGAACATTCGTGAACAAAGTGTAGGAGGAAGCGGAAATGGGCTTGTACCTATTGTATACTCATATGCGAACCCATTTGCCTGACCACCCTTCACATGTGCAAACATTCGTAAAAATGTCAAACATTTGCGCGCATGTGAGTGACCGGGGTTAGGAGCGATAATTTAAAAAGCATAAGTACAATGAATGTTTTTAAAATTTTCCAAACAAATGAAATGTATTTATTTTGTGATGATGGTGTACATAAAATTTGCCATGGCTGCATCCCGTCGCGTTTCATCATCATCAACGAAATAGCCGAAACAGGACAATAAATGTTACTTTCGGTGAGCTGTAATATTTTGACGTTAACATATGCCACTTTCTGATGTCAATACGTCAACAATCGCGTCATGGTACACGAATTGCAGGGCAGAAGATCATTTTTGAAGTCACGTGACCGCTGTCCTGTTACGGTGACGTGGTCGCTGGCTGCCCTGTGTTTTAGCCAGATCATGGTAAGATATAGCAGGACAGGCCAATTATCGGCTAATATTGACCTGTTTTAAGAGTTCATGGTAAGCCCCCAGATCACCGTAGTTAGTTGCATAACAAAGCCTTCTTGTCTTACTGATTAATGGCGGAGATACGTTGATGAGAAGCGAGATGATTTGCAACTTCGTTGTGAACAGGGTCGCCATATATCAAACGATGTCGGGACACGTCAGGACTAATGAAATACCAAAATACAAAAAGTAATCTATATAGCGCACACCGTAGGATACTATTTAGGGCATACAGTATACATTAGTGTAGATATGTAGAATTTTCAACTTTAGAGCTGTTGTTTATCTTTTCACTACTTAAACTGATTTATTTACTAGGCGTTCTATGACGTGTTTCGAGTTTTTGTATTTTTGACTTTTATATTTAATCTATTTAAATAAAGATTTTTCGGACAAATTTTTCACGAAATGTTTTATTAGTTAATAATTAGATTTGAAGAAGAAGAAGAAGAAGAAGCAGTGATAGCCTAGCGGTAGAACGTTGGTCTCCCGAACGAAGGGGCCCGAGTTCAAACCCTGGCACGCACCTCTAATTTTCAAATGTTATGTGCGTATTACAAGTTAATTATCACTTGCTTCGGTGAAGGAAAACATCGTGAGGAAACCTGCACACCGGAGAGTTCTCCATAAAGTTCTCGAAGGTGTGTGAAGTCTACCAATCCGCACTTGGCCAGCGTGGTAGACTATGGCCTAATACCCCTCACATTGTGAGAGGAGACCCCGAGCCCAGCAGTGGGACAATTATGGGTTGTTGCTTTGCTTTAATTAGATTTCGGTTATTTAATAACAGTAATAAAATAATCATAATGCAAAAACAAAAAAAAATTAAGTGACAACTACGAAACGGTTTATAAAAAGGTGTTCAAAATCCACAAAATCCTCATTTCCCCTACAGTTCCTCTAATCGTGAATCCGGAAAACAATACATCGCTAGACAGTCTCGGTTGTAACAACACGATGGCCACACTAGCCATGAGCGATGGAGTCTCGCCGCGATAGTTAGAGATGCTATCGCCGATCAGATATCACCGAATTATAGTTTTGAGGAATGTACAGATCAATCCTGTTATACTTCGATTTCCGTGTGGTGTCACTGGTCAGCAGGGTTGCCAAGTAACTCGTTTTATTTTTATTTGAGAAAATACCTGGTCTCATTTGAAAGGTGCGAAGATGGTTTGAGACCACTAAAACAATGCATTAGGCACATTTTCGAAAAATTTTGCGTACTTAGCACACGCCGGGTATCCACTAGTCATTTAAGAAACCAAGAGGTTGGGGCCAAAGTTTAAACAACCCCTTCAGCTCCATAAGCTTTAAACTAATTTTTAAAAAGTAAAAATTTAAAAAAAGGTAATGAAAGTGATGCTAAGGAAAGGAAAGTGATAATTTCTTGTATTCACATCGGATGTACCTACTTACATGGCTTAAGTCTATTTAAATTCCTTAAAAGAAAATCTTCTTTAGACTAATAGTTACTGTCTAATACCTAGTATGGAGAAAATATTATTAGCATGGCGTAATGAACGACCATGGGCCTGGGTTCGATTCCAGTGAGGCAGAATTATGAGTTTTAATTTTCTGTTCCCTTCTTGTTTTTGTGGGGCTATGAGGTGTATGTTTAGAATTATTTATTTTAAAAACAACCTGTAGTTGCCAACGATCAATTTCATAAATCACCATCTTCTTAAACCTTACATTGTCGTGATGTCCGCATGAGACGAGTTCCCATAATTCCTGAATATTTAACCGCCGCCATCATAATTCCATGGCATAACTGTAAGGAACTGCTTCAAAACATATTTGGTAGTTGGTACAACCGACTTTCCGTGTACACCGTACAGAAAATAATTTGCCGAGAATTCTAAGAGACCGGTCACCTTGCCAGCACGTTATAACCCTTATTCCCTAACCGATACAGTCGTACTACGGGAAAATCGTACTCATTTATAACGGGCGTGGCAATAAAAAGTGACATGACGATCTCTACTATCCTTATATGGTTCAAAGTTGACCGAAACAATGGCATTGGCCATTACTACGGCAAAACTTGTCAACTCTAGTTAACAACCCTATCGACAAAACAATAAAGTCTAAATTCTATTGGAAATAGCCACGTGAAACTCCAGGATTTTGGCGCGGTCCTAACAGACAACATTGTTTGCGTCCACGTAAAACAAATATTGCACTTGTTGCGATGAATTAGAGTCGGTTATTGTGTGCGTAAGAAGGCTATGATGGCAATATGAAGTTGGCGAGCATGTTCGTGCGATGCCTGTGAAATATTGAATGATCGAACTATGCCAGTCGACGGACTCTGGTCAAAACGTGACTATAAAAACTGTCACAGCATATCAATGTTGTCAGAGCACGGCCATACGACTTTCAACTTTATTACTATAGCTTTTGAGGTAAATTAGATATAACAAAGTAAGTTTTAACAAACTAATCGGATGGCATTGTTTATTGCGCTCGTATTAGGCGTGTTTCGTATAACTATCATTTCTCTAGCCTGTCCCTTCGTGGTTGGATATGACCTGTTTTGATATGAGAAGCCATTATGCCTTCATATTTGAGATAGGAGGCAGTCGGATGAACTGTGAAATACGGTACTCCGACAAGGTCGGCATGCATTTAACAAGACTGGGAAATAAATGTTGTGCACTGAAAACAAGGGTTAAGCTTAAGTAACTTCAATTCTATTCAATTCCGTTGTGAGAATTTTTACACAAGGAAAAGCTTATTTTTGAAGTAGGGCAAGTCGGGGCAAAATATAAGAGCGTTGCCGAGCAACGGTTGCCCTACCTTAATCATACCAAATATCAAAGACAGAAAACCCTGGAATCTGGGTTAGTGTGAAAAATTCATAATTTTCACATTTACATTTTGTATACCTACTAAGTATGCTATGTCATATTTACAGTGCCGGATTAACCACGTAGCAAGAATTGTAATTGCTACGAGCCCCGTGCGAAAGGGGGCCCCGCATATTACCCACTCATCTCTGCCTGAGCGTAATAATTTTTTTTTGAGTGATACTTATTATGTTAAGGTGTTTACTGGATGTCACAAAAACGTGAAACGTTACAAATTTTCCTACAAAGGCAATCCACGTCAGACACTCTGTAACCGACTATTTCCTTGACCTAATAAAACACCGAATTTCATACGGTAAACGCACAAGTTCTACAAAAAGTTGCTTGTGTAATCTATAGATGGCAAATAAACGTATTGAGTATTGAATTGTTTTTTTTACCACTTTATACTTAAGAACTCATAGTAGATCAAGGGCTCTTTGAAAGAATTTGCTACGGGCCCCGCGCTTACTTAATCCGGCACTGCATAATGATATTATTTCTGTAACTCACACTTTCATTTCACAAATGAATCCAACTTCACTGACCTCAAATACACATACGCACGTGTGTTATAGGTCAGTGACCTATCCCTGACAACAGCGAGACGTCAGACGTCAAACACGTCAGTAACAATCAAGCCCTTTTGCAATTTTTCAATACATAATGGAATTAAGGCCCATACAATTCCAGCCTTACAAATGGTTGGACGAAGCCGTGATCTTCAACAAAAGGGACGAGCAAGTACCAATTGACTGGATCAAGGAAAATGCCAGCACTATCGTCCTTCTCTTCACAGCTAAGGAAGTAGACAAGGACGGAGCTATTGAGAAGTTCTACGAAATGTACGAGAATGTAAAGTTTATCAACTTACCGATAGAAGTGATATATGTACCCATGGATGAGACTGAAGCAGATATGATAGAGAGCTACAAGCGACAAGCCAACTGGTTCACTCTTAAGTTTCATGATCCCCTGGTACACGTTTTGAAGTTTATGTATGGAGTCACTAGTATACCGCATATCTTGGTGATGAAATCCAATTGTGAAGTAATTTCGTACACTGGAGTAATAGATTTATTGCAATATGGCAAAAACGCCATCATAACTTGGCTATCGGAAGCTGCGATAAATGCCAATCATAGAAAATTTAGTAAGGAAACTGAGATGTATGGGGAAAAATGGGAATATTTGGAAAAGGGGCAGCGTGAAGGGTCAAAATCTGACTATCAAAGAAAATTTAGTTCGAATTAAATGCAATTATTGCTCTGTCATTTTCTTCTAGAAGCCTTCATTGGTTTTCTTCGTATCTTTTTCGTTGGTAATTTTAATTTCATTAAGTCATTACATTTGCAATATGCCTACTTATTTCTTTTTAAATATGTATATTTTAATATCTTCGTATGTTCAAAAGTAAAGATAACAAACAATACCATGAACTCTACATTATTGTACAATTACCTGATTCATTTACGCCCCAACTGAGAGTCACTAACGCTTACTTAAATCAGTACAGAATTTGTATGGTGATTCTTTGCTAAGGAGCGATTATAGTAACTGTTAGTGACTCTTTGGGACGTTAGATCTATGTAGCCGCACCGAGGGTCCTGGGTTCGATTCCCAGTGTTATTTATTAATTTATTATTTATTACTCAAAAACCAATGATTGCCGAAAGCCATTATTAATGTAGACAAAATGTTTTTTGTCACCAAAGAGTAAAGTCAACACGTCAATATTGGTAGGTATTTATCCAATACATTAAATTGTAAGTGTTCATACTAAATATCAATGTAACATCCCATTTTATTCTTACACTTATCAATCAAATTGATTGATTAACAAGCAAATGTAATCGCTCATAGTTGACCACTTGCTACCAACACAAATGGTATAATAACTTATGGTGGCCACCACCGCCGCGCCAGTCGCGCCACTATCGTCGGTGATGAAACCGTATTGTGTAGCAGATGAAAGATGTGAGTGGTTCCTTTCTTAATGGTTGTCAGTCGAATTTTATTTAGAGTTACGGCAGTATTTTTTATAGTTACGGCAGTTAAGCAACTCCCTATATTTTTAACTATATTTTAACCGACAAAGTATGGGATATATTCCCATATATTTATTAATATTTATTTTATTTTATTTTAATTATTTATTTTTTTGGTGAATATACAACTAAATATTCTGTGAATATTTCAAGCGTCTACTTGTTGCCGTTATTAATATCGAGCAAAAATCGGCAAAAAATCACGTTTGTTGTATGGGAGCGCCACTTAAATATTTATTTTATTCTATTTTTAGTATTTGTTGTTATACGAGTAGCAGCAACAGAAGTACATCATCTGTGATTTCAACTGTTTAGCTATCACGGTTCATGAGATACAGTAGAGTCTTATTAATAGGGTCCCGTTTTTACCCTTCGGGTACGGAACCCTAAAAATGGGCTACACTAATATTTATCTGTCACAACTACGAGAATAATATAATCAGGTTGCAATGCAAATCAGCAACCGAACAATAGCCTAATCAGGTTTTTTGTACAACGCGTAACTGATACGTCGATCCGTCAAACACTAGGACTTGTCAGGTGCACCTAGATTACAATACGAGTATACCTGAATAAAAGGTCACCTCGAACGGTGGTGTAACGCACTAAGATACTACTTTCTTAGGTTGGTTACTTATAGCTAGGGTTGGCTAATATATTTTTATCGTCTTCGAAGGTTGACTACTAGAGAATGGTATTAAATCCGTCCCTTGTGATGTATTTCGAATCACTAATCCAATAGACCAAATTGATGGAAACTAATGTCGCATTATGAAAATTATATTGCCGTAATAATACTATTAGATATTGCTATTATTATTATATTATTATTAATATTATTATTTATTTATAATTTATAGGTATTTTCCTTTTAGGCTTTTTTTAAGTGTAATAGAGCTATATTACGTTTTTTTTTTTTGTAATTTTAGCTATATTATGTTATAGAATTTAAGTATTATATGCATAGTGGCATGAACTGCACTCCAAAATGGCTCGCACAGAATATCAGTGCTGTGGTGGTTCTCCAGAGCAATTACTGAGTGCGATCCATTTCCTGAGTGCTTACTACAGAGTATAATTTTATTGTAAACTATAAGTTTTTTTTAAATGAGGATCAGTAAAGTTATAGCAAATTCTATAGATCTAGTATCCACGCGATTCTTTATGGCATAAGAATGATATATCTTTTTGAATCATCGAAATCGGACCATTACTTACGAAGATATTAAGTAATAAACATTGCCGTTCCGGCCGCTAAAATTCAATCTACGCGGGCGCGTGTGACGTCACGATCTCCCAGAGTGCAGCCGGCCGCGGCAGCGGCAATTACTTCTCGATTCGACCGAGAAGCGCACGCAGGCGGCGACGCAGTTGGTCACTATAGTCGGCAATTTATTTACATAAAGTGTTGTTAGAGTGTAATTTTGTGACATTAAGTACTTATAAAACGTACATAATATGAGTACTAATAAAGTAGAAGCTGGTTTTGTGCAAGCTCAATCAGATAACCTTCAAAAAGTGGATTCTTTCATGGTATTTGATTACCAAGGTAATCATTCTAAGTTCACCAGCGCTGAAATTCGTGGTTGGAAAGTAGCTATACATAGGATAAGTAGCTTAACATTTTAGTACCTTGTCACAATATATTTCTTGAATTTGTCATAGATGTTGTTTGGAAACCGTCGAAACAGTTACTATTACAAAGTACTATAATGTTAAGCTATTTTTGAGGCAGACTGTTGGTAGGTACTTATTAGAAATCTCTAGTTAAGCTGTGAGTGGTAAGTAGATGTAAGAAAGAATGAATGTAAAGTATACGTATAGGCCACAGGGACGTATTCACAACTTATGTATGAAGTGTTTATAGTATCTTGATAAATAAATGTTTTCGTTCATTCATATTATGTAAATCATTTCGCCGATGGCTTTTTAACCTACTTGCGCTTTATTTAGTACATGGTTCCTACGCTTGCTGATCTATGACAGAAACCTTAATATTGGTTGTCAATAGCTGTTTTTTTAGGGTTCCGTAGCCAAGTGGCAAAAAACAGAACCCTTATGGATTCGTCATGTCTGTCTGTCTGTCCATCCGTATGTCACAGGCGTCACAGCCACTTTTTTCCGAAACTATAAGAACTATACTATTGAAACATGGTAAGTAGATGTATCCTGTGAACCGCATTAAGATTTTCACACAAAATAGAAAAAAAAAACAATAGATTTTGTGGGTTCCCCATACTTACCTAAAACTGAAACTCAAAATATTTTTTTCATCAAACGTGTGGGGTATGTATGGATAGGTCTTCAAAAATGATATTGAGGTTTCTAATATAATTTTTTTCTAAACTGAATAGTTTGCGCGAGAGACACTTCCAAAGTGGTAAAATGTGTCCCCCCCCCCCCCCCCCCGTAACTTCTAAAATAAGAGAATGATAAAACTAAAAAAAATATATGATGTAAATTTGATTACCATGCAAACTTCCACCGAAAATTGGTTTGAACGAGATCTAGTAAGTAGCTTTTTATAATACGTCTTAAATCGTAAACTGCAAATTACCTATCATTATGTTACTTGCTGCTACGGAACCCTTCATAGGCGAGTCCGACTCGCACTTGGCCGCTTTTATTTCCCTCTCACTCCGATGAGTGTTGATGTGTGTGTTGAGTGATGATGATGTTACATATCATCCGCTGAGTAGTAGTAGGGGCTCGACCAAAATTAGCACTATAAAGGCAAATATTTCGCAAACGCCCCCCTAAATCCAAACATGGTCCTAGAAGATCCTGAAGATCCATAATATTTTTCGAAGACTTTTTCAACGATATCCCACACTATGCGACGAATAAAAAATTCATCCTCACGCCTGTGTAGGGGAGGTACCCTGAAAAAAAAGTTTTTCAGTATTTTATTCCACGATTCTGGAGTTTTAATAAAGGTGTATGTCCATGCCAAATTACAGACGGACGGACGGACATGACGAAACTACAAGGGTTCCGATTTTACTTCGGAACCCTAAAAAGTAAAGCGTATTGCTGCTGGACGGTTGAGAAGGTGGATTTCCATGACTGTGCTGCTCAAAAAGGAGGCTGCAAACATAGCGTAGCATTTTTGATGTGGCTCCATAGACGCAGCGAGGAGCCATCTCTCACTGAAAAAAAATGTTCCTGAGCCGAACCACAGCTGGCTATACATATAGATACAACTACGAAATTTATATAAGTTAAAGATATGGTACCCAGCTCATTTACTATTGAAGATAAATCATAATATATTATCTCTTTTTACAACGGAATACCATTTTCTACGAAGTTTTGGCTTTTTCGGCACGTTATAAAATAGTTTTTTTGGCGTTTTCATAGAAGTGTTTGAACGTTTAAGCAATATACAATATTGATACATAGTTAAAAGGTGAATTAGGCACAAATCGGACACTTAATTTGTTTCAAAGTCACAAATTATCCAAACAAAACATTACGCGCCGTATCGCTGCCAGCGGCTAACTGGCGGCGAACGGTATCGTGACGTCACAGCCTACCGCGGCGGCCCGCAGTGTACTTCGCCAGTAATTTGGTCATAACTTCGTCAATTTTTGTCGTAGAACAAAAATTTTTACACTGTCTGTTAAGGATTTCTTAGCTCTATAAATCTGCATTCTCAACTAAAAACGTTACGGATCCTCATTATTATTATTCTACTCATTTTCTGTAGTAAGTAACTGTTGGAATAAAGTATTTCTTTCTTTCTTTCTTTCTTTCTATTAGCAATTACAATAATAGTGACTTCTTGATCCCTAAAAATACATGTTATCAGATTCACATTAGAGACACTATTAATTTTTAGTTTCGTTTCAATTTGGTCCAGTGGATTAAAGATTCGACTATGTACATCATTATAATAACTACCTGTTGATGACAGACGAGCATACGGGCCTCGTTGGCGTCGGTAGTGCATATACCTATCTGGAGGGCTATTCCCTAAAATACAAAGTCGAAATTGAAGCTCACTCAAGTGAGACTCGAAAGCGAACTTGCATCATCTTGATGTCATTCTCTAATCATCTATTATGCACTTGCGAAGTGAAGTGAGTCTCGAACTCGAACTTCAAACGACTAAAGATAGGAATTTTGACACTCATCGCGGATTCCGCTGTCGAGTTACAAAACAGAATAGCCTTGCAGTAACACCCTGGGCATCGCCGATGCGTTGCCGAAAGGAAATGAGAAGATTGAGAAGAAAGAAATAAATGTAGCTTACGCCTTTTTTCGCGACATAATTTTTTTAAAGGTTTACTTTTAACTAAGTGTATGATAACGAAATTTTTGCTCTCGGCACACAAGATATAAGGTCAGGTTCGATCAGTGTTTTTTCGAATGTTAAATCATAATCAGTTGAATAATAATAACAACAGATTGCTAAAGGCGTAGAATCTTTTCACCAAATGTTTTCACATTGAGCCATTTAGAATAACATTAATATCAAATAGGGTTAATTTGTAACCTCATATTATCCTGTTCCCTTATACGAAACGTCATCGTAGCTAAATGTTTTCCGCCTCCATTTGACTTGTTTAAACGTACAGAAGGGATAGTAACTATGAATTTGAATAAAGGCCAAGGGCCTCAGTACGCACTGGTAACTAGGGCTTGAATATCGGAATCTCGGAATCTCGAAATATCGGAATCTCGGACCGTGAAACCCGATATTACAATTCCGATACTGAGTGATTCGATATCGTAATATCGGAATCAGTTTTTTATTTATTTTAATTTAAACAAAATGATTTTAATGCGTGCCACAAGGTATATTGACCACTAGGTCATAAAATTGAGCAAGTAAGTATAAATATTTTAGCTGTGTAGGGAGGTAGAGTTAATATCTTTAACCGTATTCCTGTTGTGAGTCTGCTCAGCCTACTGCACGAATAATGCGACACGGAAAAAATCTATTCCAAACATAATTTATCTTCTTAATCTCGGTATACCTAATAATTTCATCATCTTCTGCAGATCATCTGTACGAATCTCTAGTTGCTGAGAATTCGCATCTAACTGTCAATGGCCATTTACCGCAGATACCTCATTGACCATTGTATATCGGAGGTTCACATCTACAAAAAAGGTTTTTAAAACCTTTCGATGTCTAGACGTGAACAAAGCTAGTGGAACAGATGGTATTCCAGCTCTCTCCAGGTATCTACTGTTTTGCCACGCTTGGTTCGTCTCTCAATTAAGACGAGCATAGTGCCTCAGGCGTCGAAGTTTGCCAACGTGCAGTCCGTGCCCAAGAATGGCAATCGAGCTGACCCTGCTAATTAACGGCCAATTTCAATTACCAACATACTCAGGAAGATTATTACTGAACATGCGCCTCGTTGCATACCTAGAACACAATGATCTCCTTAGTGACCCTAGCGCTATAGCCTAACGCATACCACTCTACCGCATTCTAGCGTATCTCACCCAGTCGTATCTGGGGCGAGGACCTTAAGAATAATGTAGAGGTGGTTGCCTTTATCCCTTGACATTTTGAAGGCCTTCGATACGGTTTAGCATGTTAGCCTATTGATCATGCTTCCTGCGTATGTCCTATTCCCTGGCCTGATCAGCTGGGTTAAAGACTTTCTGAGTGAACGTTCATTTAGAGTCGTTATAAAAGATTATTCGTCCCAAGCAACCTTACATCACAAACAATGCCGGATTTTCTCAGAGATCTTTTATCTCCAGAACTCTATTCCTGCTGCATATCAACGATCTGGTCGAACGATACCTGACAAGCTTCCGACCACTAACGACCAAAATACAGTCTGAAGAGAGGCCCGGGTTGAAAGAGTGAATCACTGCCTGAAGTCACTGAATAGGGCGACGCCAACCTTGTGAAATTCAACGCCACAAAAACAGAAGCATTTATTTTGGCCCTACTTTTCAGAATGTATCCTTGAAATACTCCCACCACAAGAAATTGAGATATCCTTGAACCTTAAATTTGAGCGGTTTATTGAATCCAAAGTTAAGGCAGCTGCCAGGAAACTAGGCGTCCTAGCAAATGTGTTGCGATATTTCAAGTCACTTCAGCTTTTATCCTTGTATAAAGCATAGCTTCTGCCGTACAGCTGTCACATTTGGTACAGCTGAATTTCATCTATCAGTAAAAACTATTTTGCGATTCAAAAATTCTAAAAAAATTAAGGTCGTGAACTTCTAACACGAAAACCAAACCGAATTGAATAGATTTAGGTGATATTTGCAACGAACGTGAATAAAACAGTACTAAAGACGTTATAATTTCATTATCCTATTGATTAAAAACCTTTTTGCTATCCAAGACGTCCTACTTTACAATATAAAATTAAATTTAAATTATTTAAAAAAAAAAATGTTTAATTCCGATATTGATATCGGAATTCCGATATTAGCATCAAATATCGAAAATCAATATCGATATTGAAAACCTTCCGATATTACAAGCCCTACTGGTAACATAATTGAATCGTATGCCCCGAGGGCAGGAGATAATAGAATGGTTACATCGGTTGCCGGAACAAATAGATATGCAAATGTCTGGTAAGCTATCGTTGGTTTGAAACTTGAAAGTCTTATTCGCGACTGTTGCTCACTGCTCTGCAAGTTGCGTTTGACAGTGACCCCATTCGTTTGGTCTAAACTGTAGATGTAGGTACGGATTTTCGGAAGAGAAACACTGTGATACTAAAAATAAAAATGTACTGTATGCAAGTTTTTTTTTGTGTTGTGTAATAAAATAGGACTAGAGTTAATTATAAAACAAAGACGTATCATATGATAAGGGATTAATATGCAACAATAAATTGATTTTATAGGGTCTTCAAGTAGACTAAGTGCGTGTTGGCAATTGGCATTTACAAAGATTGGAGAAAGAGCATTATGAAAAAGAAAGAAAATTAGGTATGGAGTTGGTATTTCTCACGATTTTGGAGAAGACAACTTCACTAAAGACTAATAAAATACATTTTAAACTCAAAAATGTAAAAAATACTAAGTTCATTAAACCAAAATTTTAGCCTTATCAGGACCAAAATTCTATTTACTTGAATTGCAACCGTGAAAATGATATAGAATCAAACAAGTAAAAGGTTCAAGTTGACAGCTGAGCCCGTTAAAATATGACCGCGCGGCCATTACGGAGGACAATGGCGGCCATATTGGAATGCGCGAGCGCATAAACAATAATGAATTGCGTGCTGTTGAATGAATGCATTAAAACGAATGGCGACGCAGTAAAACAGGACTTTATCTTCAGTGTTAGATATAAGCGGTCACTCTGCTAGATTCTAGTTATCGCTGGAATAACAATTAGTTAAAGTTCAACCTTTAAAACATCCTCTATCTGCCATCTAGGTTATGGCTGACCAGAGAGGTAATTTGAATAACTATTAGAACGTAGATAATTGCACAAATGCAAACTATTTCAAAGATTCTAATGTAGCGATGAAGAAACCACGCCTGTTTAATATTTTATCTACACCAATCTACAGTCCCAGTATGGTTAAACAATGATGTAACTACATTACTCTATGACGTCTATGACGAAACCACTAGAACTCCTGAGGCCTGACCAGTTGATACCCATAAGCACACTACCAACTTCTGAAATGACCGCTGTCCGTTGCTTTATTATGTATTTAATTTTGTACCTAGTTTTGTGATTTAGACCTACAATTTTCTTAAGTAATTCTAGATTACATTTTGGATTGCAGTAAGTACCTATAGTTAGGAAATTTTTGTAAAGGAGAAAATTTTAAACTAATATATGTAACTAATTAATTAATTTAAAGAAAAACTCGACTGCGTAAAAAAAAAACTAAAAAGAAAAAAAGAAGGCCGGTAGTTGAGAATGTTGTTGAAAGTAATACTGAACAACTAAAACATAGAAGGATTGACGTAAGAATCATTAAAATCCGTCAACGCGCTTGGTCTCTACAAAACGGTCTCATAGGAACAATCAACAAACATACATGGTATAGACTGACAAACACCTGCTTTGCGTCGCGAAGTCGGGTAAAAATAAGAGTGGCTGCTGGTAACGTTTAAGGAACATTTTTTTTTGTCAAGATTACCTACTTATCTCGAAGCTAAGGGAATAGTTACAGTGCTCCCAACTTATCTGTGAACTGACGGAGGGCGCTGTCGGACGCATTGGACCAATCACTGGACGCAATTCGAGACAAAATGAGCACAAAGAACTTATGAATGGCGCGGCATTAGTTCCAATTTTTGCCATTTCACAGGTAACTTGGGCGCACTGTACCCATATTCTTATAAACTTGCCAAACATATTTGATCAAGGCAATTTCAAAAATATTATTGTAAAAGTCATCATCTCAACAAAAACTTAAAACGAGCGTTTTTGCGACAATAAATCAGTCAGCCAGGACATTTCTCCTTATGTAGTTTTGAGACAGAAACCTGCTTGTACCAACGTACTTGTTACTTCTTAAGATGAATGGATAAAACCCAGTTAAACTAGATTGCCCAGACAGCCTGTCGGTATATAGTCTCATTATTTTAATGACCACTCATTTTGAGTTAGCTTTATCCGGTTAAGTCACTAGCTTTTGTGTCAAGTTGAAAATATAAGTATCTACCTAACACATCATTTAGATATTTCTGTACAAAAAAAAAATTTGAACTATAGTTGACACAACAATCTTAATCATCAATCGTGGGTACCTAACCGTTTGAATTTAAAATGATAATCGTCCACGATTATAATATAAGTTTCAAATTATAAGACACTGCCTACTTATAATTCAAAACTTAATACTAAGTTATAGTACCTATAGAATAGAAGTAGATGAAACAATTGCTTTTAGTATCTATTACGCCTGAATGTAAATAAAGCAATATGTGTACGAGTATAACCATTATATTTATAGCCATATTGAACATAAAAAAATATAAAATTTGTTTCACACTAAATATAAAATCAAAACTGAGATAACGTTGTCCTTTGTAACGGACCAGATTTTTTTATTTTTTTCTATTTTTATGGGTTCTTTCATGAAATAATCTTAATTTAGCTAGGTAATTTTAATATAACCTAACTTAACCTCAAAATACACCAACCATTTCTCACCATAACAATCTCCTTCCTTCCAGGAGCTCTTCGTCCCCATCAACACGAAGGGCGAGATGTACGAGGTTTGTCCCGAGGAGCTGTCCCCGGCGGAGTGGGACTCCGAGGCCTCGGGCGCCCCGGTCCCGGCTGACGTCAGCACGCGGGCGCACCGCCTGCCGCACCTGCTGAGTCTGTGGCGCCTGCCGACCAGGGTGAGACTGCTGGCTGGGACTGTGCCCATTGAGATGGCGCATGATGTTGGAGGTAATTAAAACGTGGCACTAAAGTGCAACTAAAGTTGGTCTCGGACCAGTGCTCAGTACATATTCAATAACGACTCTGATCTCCCTAAGTTCATAAGAGATGGCGCTAGTTTTTAAAAGAAAGAAAAAGCATTTATTCGAAGATACAGAGCACAAACCAACTAAAATATTAATCTAAAGATAACAATTATACATGAAGTTTGTGCTGCAACAACGACTTGTATGAATAAAAGAACTTGTGTAAATGTTCCGAAGAAAACGAAAAATCGACATAATAGAAATCGCGCGCATTAGCTTTTACTTGTTCAGTGCGCTGGTAAAGGTATCGCCTCTTCAGGTGGGATTGTAGTCAAACATTAATTTAAAAAAAATCTTTTGTCTCTTTCAGATGATCTTCTTCTTCGAGCTGCTGTCACCGAGCCGGTTTTGGTGATGTGCAATCTTCCCGAATACAGCTCCTTACCGTCCAGCCCGAGCAAGCAGGTTGACCCTCGTTACCATCCCA
Source organism: Thymelicus sylvestris (assembly GCA_911387775.1). Lineage (NCBI taxonomy): Eukaryota > Metazoa > Arthropoda > Insecta > Lepidoptera > Hesperiidae > Thymelicus > Thymelicus sylvestris. Next base: position 8,158,215 of record OU426909.1, on the reverse strand, counting down.
AGGAAACACTTCAAATCCTTCCCCTCAACAGCAGCATCAAGGTCCGACGTACGCAGCTCGGTTTCGAAAGTGAAAAACGAATGTTCCTCTCCGCGCGCCTCCAAAAAGCTCTAACCTTCTGTCAACTGAACGTTGACAACTGGATCAGGCAGATCTCATACGCCAACTCAACCGTCGTCAGCAAAGCTAAGACGGCCGAGGATCTCATGAAAGAAGACCATGAACCGGTCAAATTTGAAAAGGAAAGAAAATTCACTCTCCAGGGACTGAAGATAGATACCTCAAGATTGTTTGGCAAAAGCGAGAAGGTACTCAAAGATATACCAGACGAGACCGAGGGCTCTATAATATTTCTAAGTAAAAACGAACTGGAACACATGAATTATGACGTATACAGCGATGATGAAGGGAAAGATGACAAAAGTGATGTAAAAGTTGAACAGGAGCAGTTTTCCAGTGACAAAATGCAGGTATTCAGAGAAGACTCTGAGCCAAAGAAGAGTAAATGGTTTAAAAACTTGAAACTGCTTAAAAGTACGGAAAAATTAACTGATGAGAAGATAACGACGATTGAGAGCACTGAAAAGTACAGAGACATTAAAGATCCGTTCGATCCTCTTGGAGAAAAACATAGCTCCATTGAAAGATACCAAGATATGGCTAAATTAATAGAAGATCGTTTTGGTGCTTCGAGAAAAAGTGATGGCACAGCCGAAAAGAGTCATTCTTATAAGAGTCTTACCACCTCATCGTCTGATATGGGAACAAGTCAATGTAGTTCCAATCACAAGAAACCTGTCCTAACTAAATCTGTGTCAGTTCAAACGGGAATGCCCGACAGCCCTTACACTGAAGAAGACAGTGGCATTAATATGAAACATGGCCGAAAGAACCTTAGTGTTGATCAAATAAATTACTTTGGTTCCATTGAGAGTGACTCCAGTTCCGGACGTAAATTGAAATCATTGGACGAAAATATGCTTAAAAAGTCATCAGCAACAAAGTCTTCCACTAACTTGGAAAGGCGACAGAGAATACAACCCGACTTGATACCCGAAAAAGCAATGGTCAAATCTGAATCTTACAATCAGATTCAAAGTTGCGAAGACATTAATATGTTCGGAGCTGGATCTTTATATAATGACAACGATTTTGAAATAAATTATAAACAACACTCTTACATAACTGAGAAATTATGCTCTGAATTTCACGTTAAAACTAAAAGAGTTCTAAGCAAATCAACTTCTAATTTACTTCATCCCAAAAAGTCAACTGAAAAGAAAGAAGGTAGTAACAGTAACAGCATGCCGACTAAAACAGAAAGATCATCTGAAGGAGACAAAGTTGTTAATTTTAGAAAAAAAATAGACAAGCCAAGAGCACCTACACCTAAATCAGAAATTGAAGAAGATATATCTGCAATAGACATCTCCGAAGAAGAACCTCAAAGACAAGTTAAAATCAGAAGATCGATATCATCGATTCAAAAACGTAAACTACCAGTAATTGAAGATTTACCTTATGGTCAAGTTGCAGATGCAGTAAACGTCGAAGAGGAAGTAGTTGATAATGATTCAATTTCCGATAACATTTACGCAGAAATTTGTACTCCAAACGCCAATAAAACAAGTGACGAAGAAACCTACGACTGCAATGTTGATGTTATAGCAACTGACCCTGTTATTTGTAATGTTAAAAAGGAAGTTATTATCCGAAACGACGAAAGAGCGAGGCAAATGATAGAAAACCAAGAGAATCCGTTCAGGCATATCGAAGTTGTCGTTATTGAGAAAACTACTGACTTCGATTTGGACATGTCTAGCGTCACATCGAGTGAATTTGATGAGACGGGAAGCAAGAATGACGTGCCCATAGCTATAGATTCTTGGGAAAGAGATAAGGTGAAATCAGATCCAAAAATTCATGCTATTAGACTAGAAATAACTAGTAATATGGATGATTACCCAGTGGAGAATCAGAGTCAAAGTATAGATCGGACTGAGGTCCATCTTAGTAAAGATAATTCGTTAAGTTTTAGCAACAGTATCCACTTGAATGGTACATATCCCAACGAGGCCATTTATGATACTTTAAAATAAGTAGTTGTAATAATAGTGTCTGCTTTATCTATAGGGTCACAATCTTGTTGTAATAGTCATATTATGAAATTGTGCTTTACGTCAACTACCCGCCAATCTGTATTTATTCTTGGTACCTTCAGTTTCGATAATAATTAAGAAAGTCTTAATGAGATTAGATGCGTATGTTTTGGTATTGTATATTGGATAGTTAAAGAATATGGCCAGTATTTCTGTCCATAAACTCTTGCTTCTTATTTGAAGTTATCTATTGGAAGTAAAACTACACTTTAAAATATATTTCCTTAAAGGTGTCTTCCCAAGAGCATAGAGAAAACATAACTTTTTTTGTCTATTTGCTTCATTCCTTCTGAATTTCGTTGACTTTTGGATATTATTATATTATATTTTTATCTCTTCTATGTTTCTTCTTATTATGATAATGAAAACAAACCCTAAAGCCAAATTTAAAATCTGGTAAGTTTTCTTAGATTCAATTAAATAAATGAATGTGCTCATAATATTCCGCAATAAGAGCTACCATAATATTTACCTTGGATTAGATTAAAAAAATATTACGCACAAATACCTACCAATATACTTTTTTTGTTACTCTACGCATGTAATTTTTCCGCACGAAGTGTACCACTTACGCTTCCCGCCCACGTCCGACTTTTTGTAGGAGAGATAATCGGGCTGATTTTTTCTTCTATAATATTATTTCTGGCCGACTTTTTGTAGGACGTGTGCGTTGCACTATCGCTATCAGTACATTCTATTTCTCTCCTACAAAAAATCGGTCACCGATTATCGGACGTGGGCAGGAAGCGTTATTGTTTATGATGCACTGTTTTAGATAATTTAACATTTTAAAGCACTTTTCGTAACAAGTAAATTATGTACATAAACAAGTAAGCGATTAATTGAAAAATGGAAAAGTAGTTTGCTATAAACATAATGTTACTGTTAATTAATACTGTTATAATATAATGAAAATATTGTGTTTTCATTGTGTAGTAAAGTGTATTAGGTATTTAGGCACTCTTAAAATAGAAATGCTTTATGTTCATAAAAAATATTATCAAGATATTCAACCGCGCCAATCTTTATTGTAAGTACATATCTAATATTATTCTGAATCTGTAGTCTTTTTTCATTTAATCGCAAACTTGAGCACAGGAAACTGGTACAAGTTTCTTGCAATGTAAAATCGATTTTATAATACTCGAAGCACCAAAATCGATTTTACAACCGCACTGGGATGAGGTGCACGCCATAGATAATATTCTATGTAATATTCGGTCATTAGTCTTTAACAGTTAAGTCGAAATTGACCGAATATGTAACGAAGTAATCACAATTATTCGTAATTATAATTGGTGCTATAATTAGGTGCTCAATTTAGCTGTAGGGATCTGTTACATCACTAGAAGTTTGGATTGGTTGCTGTACATTGTTTGTTTTGTAAAAAAAATAAAAGTATGTTTTTTACTCTAAATGACCGTAATTTTACAGCATATAGGTCTGTAGAAAATATTCCATAGATAGATATATCTCATGTGAATCAATTTAATATCAAAATAATCATTCTGTGGGAGATAAATGGATTGGATAGATTTATATCTATACGTCTACGTAAAATTATAGTGAGTATAGTGACATTCTAAAATACCTATTTAGCTCCCACCTGAATCAATTATTATATTAATTAGCTGAAGCAATATAGAAAGATCACTAGAATAAAACTCATCCATGATTTAAAATCATAGCTATATGTAGCTACATATCTATTTTATCTACATTACCCTCAGATCAATAAAAAATTAAAATGTGTGCAATTCACACGTGTTAGAAGTGAAAACTTCAAAAATTTTATTTTCAAGATAATGAGACGAATGTAAAATTTCGAGAAGATGATAATTGTAGGTTTTACTACTCCACTCTACTCCACTCCACTCCACTCCACTCAACTCAACTCAACTCAACTCAAGTCAAGTCAGTCTCCACTCATTTCTAGTTTCCACTGGACAGTTACGTTTCATAAAATTTCAAATCACCCCCGTACTAAAGAAGTTTTCACTTCAAAAAGGTAGATATCTCACCTGAATTATACGCATTCACGCACACATACGTTTAAACCAAGCCGGTTCCTCCTGCCAGTACAATTAGTGCTTGATTTCAACTTGGCTTGGTGTGCGTGATTGAAAGAAAGAAACATTTATTCCGTCATGAATAAACACGGTACAAAGTTACAACAAGAAAAAACGAACAATATGTAGCCATAATAAAATTATTGCGTGAACGAAACAGAAAACATTTTTATGAGGGTACCATGTTACCTGACGAAAAAGGACTACCCTCAGCCTGTGCCATGGAACGGCTAGAAACCACGGCTGCTGGTTTTCAGGGTAGTCCCGTTTTTCGCGTAGTTTCACATGCATTGCATGTAAATATACGAATTGCGTACACCAGCTTGGTATTTTTAGGCTACACTCATTTCAAGGCGGTGAGTTATACCTTTTTTATTGAGATAATACCTAATAACTTTCATATTTTTTTCAGTCCCTTTAACTAAAACTGGTGTAACAGATCCGTGTGTAAGGGTCCACATATCACATGACAATATTGTAAATTGTTTGTACCATATAGTTTTTAATATTGTATAAATAAAAATTGATTTTAAGTCTGACGCTCTCAATAATATGTAAAATTAATCTTATAAGAATAATTTGTGGAAATACGAATAAACGAATTATACACTGAATGGTTTTTATTTTTATTTTTTACCTGCCTATTTTACCAGCGAGACACAACAAGTATATTTCAGATAATGTATGTAAAGAATAGACAGGTATACCTACCTCGTCTGCGGAAATTTTTTTGAAAACAATTTCGACGAAAAAACGATTCATCGAATAACGATTCGAGGAAAACAAGTCGTCGAAAAACGAATTAGTCGAAATGTTAACGAGTGACAGAAACAAATCGCTTAAAAAAATTGTGTCAGCTCCGACCACAATCTGTGGCTCCAACGCACGACTGGAGTTTAACGCCATCTAGTTTGTAATCATCAAATCAGTAATAAGATTAATTATATAATATCATTAGATGACGTTGTTATTATTATAACAACGATGTTACGATGATGATGATGTTTATCATCAGAATAGGATGTAACAAGATTATCATTACATGTTACTGATCAGTAACAACACCATCTAGATTCTGTGTTCGCATAACGTAACGGAGAAAGTTTGATTTTACTCAAACCTCGGGCTTAAATATAAAAATCTCCATACACATTAGTAACCAGGGTTGATACCAACGCGTTGTCTGATAGGTCAAGAACGAACCATGGACCCGCTTGCGATGGCACAAATAGCTGTGCATACAATAGTCTGTTGGTCCATGAGGTAAACGGGGTCATAGCCACAGAGTACTTAATCATAACATTGAAAACACCGATGTAGAAAGTTTGTTCCACAGTTTAAAACTTTAAACGTAGTACAAGGTAGGAAATGACGTGAAAAGTGTATTGTATACGAACGCCAAGTAACCAGGCGGCTTGCGGCCTTGCACAACGAAGTGCCGATTTATAGTAATTGCCTTAAATATCTTGTTCAATACAAAGCCTGTTCTGCGGAAGTTCTTGAAATTACGTGGCGTAATGGTTGCCATGCCGGACCACCATTCGTGGGGTCCCGACTGTCCCGAGTTCGATTGCCAGCGAGGCGGAAATATGAATGAGTTTGTATTTCTGTTCTCGGTCTGGCTGGGTGTGTCCTTGTCTCTGTGTATTGTCTATGGCACCCGCGCCACGGAATCCTAGTGGGGCTATGAGTGTGAAGCGTTTATGATTTTCTTTTTTGAAGATCACGAGTAAGGTTTAGCCCGTTTTTGAGACAAGTCTTATTTATTAAACTTGGTACTGCTTTTTGTTAAAATTATAATTTTTATTACTTTTAAAACATACTTCATTTCAAGGTTACATTTATTAAAACAACAATTTGACAAATATATCGTATTTAATCAAATAAATTACAATTAATTAAAATTAGTAAAGTACCGACAAATAATTTCGTTACAGTGGCGCGGATTTCAAAAATAAATTTCATTAAATACCTACCCATAACACATAGGACTAAACTTTAAAAATATGATATAAAAACATAACTTTGCCAAACAAAATTATGCCTTTGTGCGAATTGTGTCTCAAAATAAAATATAGGAATGAGAAAAAAACATAGAAATAACATCTAAATGCTTTCCTTATATTAGAATTAAATTTTATACAATATACAAGAATATAGTAAGTATTACATAGTCTGATAGTTACTTTCAGTAAATGAGATGTATATTTGCATTGACTACAAAGAAAGGATGTACATATTCAAAAGCTACATTGATGACAACACACAGCAACATAATGATTATTATATAATTATGTAAATATAGGTACACTATAGTATTGTAAACACATCATTTACAATGAAATTTGATGTTTTTTATTAATCTGTGGCATGATACAACTTTGAAAGTTTTGACGTCACAAAAAGACGTGGTAAAAACTGAGCATTTTAGAGAAGATTGTACAATAACGATTTAGCAAAAACATTTAATTTTTGCATGTTTTCATTGGATTAAACAAGGCAAATTAAAATCGGTTACAGAAGCTAATACAGTGTGATAAGATGAGTTATCATTACATAATTTTTGGAACATTTAGACACGTACAAAAAGTATACATTGACTAACATTTGGTGAGAGCAATACACTAACTAGCTCAGTTACGGTTGGAATGATTGGAAAGTTTATTATGTAACCGATGGGTATCCATCTCACTCATTCTAGGTAAGTGTGAAAGAGAGCATGCCACAAACGATTGCACTAGATTATCAGTCGGGTCGGAGATTAGGCGAGCCTTATAGATTGGATTATTTGGAAGACCGCTGAGCCGCACACTACGAAGATGAATAAGGCCAATAACCAAGGAGCTACGGGGTACTGATCATCCTTTTCCTGAAAAAAAAAACGGAATAAATCTATGTACTTATTATATATATAAAACACAAAAAATGTACGGATATCCTTTATAGACTCTGAAACCATCCAACCAATATGCCCCGAGTTGGTCTCATTTAAAAGGCAATAATGCGAAGACGGTTTGACACCACTAAAACAATACATTGGGCACATTCACATTCGATGTTCGACTTTTCCCATTAAAAAAAATCCCTAAACAAAATGTATTTGTCATTTTTATCATGGTGGCACATGCTGGGTATCCACTAGTATCCATTAAGTCACTCAGTAAATAAATAAGCAGACATACTACAATATTAAATTATCAGATAAGGAACAAAAACTGTTGTTAACAAAACCTATGTTATACATAAGTCGGTACTATTACAATATTTCTTCTGTTGTTATACCTCAAACCTAAATATTGTAACAGCATACTAGGCCATTACATTTTTTACTCTTACTACTACAAACACGCAATATCTGATAAGATAAATTGATTAACATGTCTTAATCCATGTCCATAAAACATGATAATTTCTCTGATATTAATAAATCAATTTCCAATGTCATTCATAAGCATTGATAAAGGATTTTAATTTATTTTTAGTAAAATATCTAAGCAAAAATAATTTATTAAAGTTTGGGAAAACAAATAATGTAGGTCTTCTGCTTTTATTTTGTTCGGCGAGTGCTGATGTCTATTTAAATTATTAAATTTAAATAAATTCATCTAAATCATTACAAGTTTCACTTGCTTATACATATGTACTTATATTGTGAACATAAAATAAATAAAAATGTTTACATTACTTTCACATACGTAGTTACATATACCTATAATCTATGTTTGGATCTACCCCAGTGAACATAAATAATATATGTCTGTGTCAGGAGACTCCAAATAAATACAACATTTCAAGTGTTATTTATAAAGTCCTCATTGTAAAGTGGGAACAATCTAAATTGCGCAGCATCACAGCAAGACTAATTTCGCTTCGCTTTCACCAAGGGCGCGAGACAAGGACAAATGTATAAATAAACACATTATAAACGCCTATTGCATATTGACACAAATGTATTTCATGGACATAACTTTGTTATTATTATATACAGTGGATTGAACTACGCAATACTGAGGCATTAAAACTGATAAGCAGCTATGATATTTTTTCAGCACACAAACATTTAGTGTAAAAAGGGCTGGGATTTTCCACATTATTATCGTGTATTACTGTATTCTCATGAACTTTTTGAGAGCGATTACTGTAAATAATATTTTTTTGTTCGATAAACAGGCGGATGGGCCACCTGATGGTAATTGATTACTGCTGCCCATGGCGGTGTGGACCACAGTCCAACGGCATCACTAACTCATTACAGATCAAAAGGAAATGGAGAATTAAACTTGAAAGTTAAATATTGCTATGGGAGTCCATAGATTGTACGGTCTCATAGTAAAACTTAAGCTTGGTTTTCATTTTTAACCTAGCAATTATTATATCTGATCAGATTCCTTGGTGCATGAGAATTTGGACATACAGCTATATTGTAAATAAAACATTTACTGGTAATTATTATTTTTGAATTAATTTCAGTTTAGTTTTTTTACTACGAATAGTCTATAGAACAAATTACCTTTGTGGTTTTAGGGACATTCCCTCTCATGGTGATGTTTTTGCTGGCGATCTCATTTGCAATACGCATCCTCTGCTTTGGCGCCATTTTGTTTGCAGTTATATTTGTCCTGGAATATTAAAAATAAATATTGTTCGAAATGGAATCATTTCACAAATACAGAAAGTTGCTCGAGCATTTTCAAATGCGGAGTTGTTCAAATGTTTCTTAACTACAACTCCACGTAGCGGAAAATTGCATTAAATGGTTTATAATTCTAATCACTTTGTTTTCCAAATGGATAATGTTTATTGATGTATAGAAAATGTATTGTACCAAGGTTTTAAACTATCAGTAATGTTTCTCTTTAAATCTGATAAGTTTGTACAAATAATTTGTTGCATCAGTAAGATGATTATGTTCAGCCCTTTTTACAGACTTCAAAAAAGGAGGAGGTATTCAATTCGACTGTATTTTTTTTATGTTTGTTACCTCAGAACTTCCAACTGTGTGAACCAAATTTTGATGATTCTTTTTTTAATCGAAAGCTGGTGCTTTTCATGTGGCCCCACACATAAATTTGAGCGAGATCTGACAAGTAGTTTTTGAGTTATTTTGAAGTACGTTATTTTTTGATTACCTAATTAAAAAGTCTATTGAAACTTATCTTTGGCTGAGTGTATTTATACCAATGGCATATTCAGGAAAAAAATGTGGCAGGTGGCAACAAAAGAAAGTATAATGTAACGTCCCTATACATTTAATACAGCTAAATCTATAGAAGACAATAAAAGGAAAGTACTGTGTGATGAAATATGCTATTTAAATTTCAAAAGAACTTTAAATAATTTTATGACACAGTATTATACTGTCCACAGAAAGCAGTCTTTAACAAAAGGATGACGATGTTATAAAGTGTCAATAACCGGATTTATTAGCGTGGAAGTTCAAGATTTATGTTATGAACGACAAATTACAAATCTTCAAAAATATCTTCTAAAATGTTATTATATCGAACTATTGGCTTGCAAATACACTGAATATTTTTATGTAATTAGAAAATATTCTAATACCAAGGAAAACAGAGGTTGTTTGTTTGAACAGTTGTGCTCACATATGTTAGCAGATTTGGTACAAAATATCTGCGTAATCGACATTCACGCCACATTCTTGTATTTAGAAATTAATTTTTAAGCAAATTAATTAACGACCTAGAGCAAATCTCATGTTGTTATCGCAGCAAATTAACTGATTGCAATAGTTACTGAGAATTCCCAGAAAATGTTCTAGATTTTCCGTAACACAAATACTCAAAGTATAGGAAACAAAAGATAAGGTAATGGAAAAGAGACTACACTTGCAGGATATATCAAATATTACTTTGACTGTGAGAAAAAGAGTTTAATACTTACAAATTTTCCTAAAATTAAAGGCTTTTCAGCCAAACGCACAAACTCACTTGACACGTAAGTAAAAAGTGAAACGAAGAACGAACAGTCGATAGTTTCCAGATAACTTCAAAATTTACAAACATCAACGTCAGCAACTCAACACACGTCGCGTCTGTACGTCAAATGACTTCACAGACTATAAATATCAAATGTCAAGTGGTATGAAGCCACAGCATATGTAACACGTTTCGTGTAAAATATATTTATTTATTTATTTATTCTAAAATATAATTTATTATATAGTTTAGTATAATTTTTAACCACAGTTTTTAACCGACTACACAAATAGAAATAAGAAAGAAAATATTAAAATTGAAAAATGTGAATAAAGAGCCATCTACTTGAAAATAAGGAACCATTTTTAGTGAGACCTTTTTGCCGTATGTCATTCACAATTTAATTTATAGATGGCGTTACTTTAACATAGCTTCGAAACTACTGTCTCTAGATGGCAGTAATTTACCCTAAACAAAAAAATGGTTGTCTGTAAAGTCGCTTTACGGACGGTAGTTTAACGTGACAACCATAGATTAAAGTGACAACGTCATGACAAAGCTCCACTCCGGTCCGCTCCACTCAACTACGATCACCTACGGCATCGGCTACGATACGCCGATCGTAGCCGATAGTGCCTCTCTCTCGCTTTTGCCGCTCTCTCGCTCGCGGAACGCTACATTTTTTCATAGATGCGCCCGGCGCTCATCGTTTTAATAGACGTTATCACGTCAAAAATGTAAAGAATATCTACGATTTCACTACATACTAATTGCGTTATAATAATATTATATTTAAATAATAATTGGCAATAACAGCACCTATTTGTGATTTCCATGAATCCCCAAGCCTATAATGGTATATACTATATAGCCTGGTTGACATATTTAACTTGCGCCACTCTGACCAGTCCATCCGTTCTGAATCCAGATTCAAGCGGATGTGTCACCATAGAATAAAGGAGCGATATTTTTTGTGTATTATCTATTAAAAACTACAAACCGGATCAATTATCTAATATTGTTCTTACCTATTAGGTTCTTTCTGACGCGATGGCGGTAGAAAGAGAGAACAGCTTTTATCTTTCAAGAAAACATTTTCATGCGACGGATAGCTACAAGCTACAGTAAGTAAGTACCTACCTACAACCAGAGGTTTACATATATTATGTATTATTTATGTAAGTAGGTACCTACGTTGGCACAAGTAAAGAAGTCAATTTGAATTGTTGATCCAACTGCATTTATTTTTTTCCATTACCGTTTTACGTTTTACCTAACACTTTTCACGTATTTAAGCAGAAGAGGGTGGCAGCACTGGCAACTATCAGGCGGACCTCACGGATTTTTTTTATATAGTAGTAATAATGGTAACTGAAATTTACCTTTTTACTTTACCAATTTACTTTATTATACTTAGTAGTAATAAATGAACTCTTAAAATCATTATTATCAATATTATTCCTCCGAGGTGTCGTAAAAGGCGACTAAATCCGACCCGCTGGTGGTAGGGCCCCTCGAAGGATTACATTGATTTAAATTGTTAATTAATTCATTAATACCAATAATACTATTATTATTTCTCCATAGGGTTCGCCTGGATAGCTACCACCCTTGAGCATGAGTCAGCCGCCAAACGACTCATCGTGGGCCGGCTTGAGAGGTTCTTTTCTTTATTTTTCTTCTCTCTTTCTTGGCTGGTAACGCATCAGTGATGCTTTTGGTGTTGCTGGTGTCCATGGGCGACGATAGCCACTTACCATCAGGTGGATCGTCAGCTCGTTTGCCGGCTATTTCTATAAAAAAAAATTATCTACAAGGAAACAATTACTTATAGATAAGGTATCTAAGGTTTACGCTCATACTGTGTAACTATGAGTAGTGAGTAGGTACACATCTTTCAACGAAAATCTCTAAGTATTGAAAATTGTGGAAATAAGATTGCATCCTTCTCGCACACTGAGAGAGACAAGAAAGATATACACACATTAATTAGAAGGAGATGAATGTATTATCAAAAGGATACCCAGGATATCACTATCAGGTGTCAGCGAGCCCGCCAATCAGAGAGACAGGTTATCCTTGGAGGGTAATCCTGGCTCTCTGATTGGTTCTCGCAGATAATGCTGGGTAGGGCAACGCCCCCGAATAGAATCCATTTGAATTTGAATGTTGAAGGGGAAGGTCATCGCCGGGATTGAGAATGAATGAATACAGAATATAGAATGTTTTTTTTTGAATTTGGAATGTCGAATGGAAAGTGAATGTTTAATTTCTTTAAGTTTTATACCTTAGGTAGGTACCTACAATCTACATAAATCGTTTATTTTTTGTTTTATCCGCGAGTTTTGTAATTGATAGATAACAGATCTAATATACCTACTTACCTACTTTACTTGCATGTTTCAATTTTAATAGTTATTAGGTAGATTTTAATCATTAAATATTAAAAATGTTATAGGTAGGTAAATGTGATTGATATTTAGGTAAGTGTCTAACGCCCCAACTCAGAGTCACTAACGGTTACATAAATCGCTCCTTAGTAAAGAATCACCATACAAATTCTGTACTTAGGAGCGATTTAAGTATCCGTTAGTGACTCTGAGTTGGGGCGTAACTACCTACCTACCTTGTTAGTTTATTTAAGTTCAGTTTACTTATCAATGACAATGTACCTGTTATAGTAGGTAGGTAGGTACCTATAGGTAGATATTTTATCGATGTAGAGAAAAAACTTTCTTAGTGATTTTGGCTTTAAATTAGCCCCTTATCTATTCTGTACATTACTTACCTACTATTAGTACATAGTACATACATTAACCTACTTATCTATTCTTTCAGAGAAATCAGAGCTGGCAGACGTCATTGACCGTATTGTAGAGCGTATCAGGAATCATTACAATCGAAAAACACCTAATTAGGTAGGTAGGTAGTTACCCTTATCATACCTTACCTAATTCCTGGTCCTGGTTTACTAAGATATAGCAGTCGTTGACGCCTTGGCTGGCTGAAACAACCCCATCATTCTTACTCTTTAATAGGTAAGGTGAAGTCATTTAGGCTTTAACGCCTTTTAAGTTTCAGGAGAAGTCTCTATTAAATAAGGATTAGGTTGATAAATAGATAGGCAGGCATTTTTTCCATTATATTATGTGGCCATTATACCTAATACCTAATCCAAGAGCTTTGGCGATAATCGATGAGTCCTTCGACCGCTCTACATTGCATTACTAGTAATTAACTACTGATTAACCAAACAAATAAATAAATAATCTGAATTTTACCAAGAAAAAATAACCGATTTCAAAATAACTCAAAAACTACTCGTCAGATTTAGCTCACTTTTAAGTGGTACCACACGACCAGCACCAGCTTTCGATTAAAAAAAGAATCATCAAAATTGGTTCACCCAGTCGAATGTTCTGAGGTAACAAATATAAAAAAACCTTCGTAGGTAGTACAGTCACCTGCAGAGAAAAATAACCCATCTGTTACTGTGTGTTTATAAACAGATAGTGACTGTACCTACTTATCTAGAGCTACTAAAGTTAAAATTCTGAAGCATTTCGAATACCACCGAATACTTATGCCAATCGTGTCTCGGCAATTTTAATCTGGCGCCCGCCGCTTCGCAAACACCCAGCCACCGCCATCAGCCACCGCCAGTCCTAAGATAACACGGTTCGCAAAACGTGTGCTGTTTTGTTTAGCCAAGCCGCCCTGACGGCCTGACGCCGCTCTCAATGGTAGGTAAGTACCTACGCCAATGTGTTTGACAGATTTAAAATTTTGGCAAGCTTTAGGTAGTTATCAACATACAACTCTACAATACAACTCTACAAGACAGTGGGGTTTTGTAATTGTACCCCCAAAACTCTCCCTCTATTTATTGTAGGAAGGTATTTAGCTGTGAAATCTAGACAGGTAGGTAGCTGCCTACATCATTTTTAAAATCATAAGTAGATTCTATTAGTCTACCTATTAGGTATGATTCATTGATCACTCTATGTCTCGTCTAACCCTAGATCGGTAACATAGTCTCTCTTAGATTTCCAAGAACTACCTCGGTTAGTAAATAAATACATGTATCATGTAAAAATGTATTGTAAAATGTAATGTAAAAATAATGTAATAATAAATGTAAAATGTAAGTAAATCCGGGGGAAGACCAGTAGGTCTAGTAAGACCTATCTACTTGGAGTAAAAGTACTTACATATTTATCTTGTTCACTTTGATTCAGCTTTTCTCTTCTACTTACTGCATAGACACTGGTACTATAGTCCCCGCGAACTAAGATGCCCAATTTGTCGTTTGCAATCACAATGACACTAGAGATGTACAAAAAAATCGGTTCACGAAAGAAACCAATTTTTGCAACAAATCGATTCAAAATTGTAAGACCTTCTAATCGATTCGATAATTAAATTGTAAACTAAAAACCGTAACATTTAGGTACCTCCCAACTATAATACCTCGATTGAGCTACATATCTCGTACCACGTATTCTCAATATTATGTATTTACGACTCCAATAAAATATTATTTTGTTTCTTCCTAACAACTCATGCTGCTAGATATGCATGGAAATAGCCGAGCCGGCAAACAACCTGACGATCCACCTGATGGTAAATGGCTGTCGTCGCCCATGAACATCAGCAAAACCAAAAGCATCACTGATGCGTTGCCGGCTAAGAAAGAGTAGAAAAAGAAAGAAAGATTGATCATGATAGAAAGAACTCATCCGCTCAGTTTCATAATAATATTTTGAATAATATTATAAGCGTCAGGGAAAAAACTACAGTGAATAAATTCTTGTTTATTTCGTAACACACATTCATGTATAAATAATTATTATTTTGTTGAAAAAAAAAAAGAATACCGCAAAAAGCTTAGCTACATAATTACATATAATATATTATCTGCAGTTTACTGTCCATGGATGGCGAAGTGCCCATACATAATGGAAAATGTCCTTTGTTAGCATCCAATTCGTCGTGGTATTCTTAGGTACCTAATTTTAAATTCAAATGCAAGTAAATTATTTTTAACAAAGTAATTAAATTAATCAATTTTCATTTTTAAATTCCGATTATAGTAATGCATCGATTATGATTGGTTTTAGAGACGGTTTCAGGCCGTCACATCACTTTGCGTCAGTTTTGTTTTAGGCCTCTTCATCTGTCATTGTTTCGACGTCAAATATTTTTAATAAATTTTGCATAAATTATGATGTGATGGGATTTTTACTAGATTATAACGTTTACTATGATTTATAATCAACGCCAATGCAAATGAGTAAGGATTTTTAACAAATTTTGGAAAAATCCTTTCTCCGTAAGTGTTCAACTATTCATGTCAAGTAAATTAATATTCCATTTCGCTCAAAGACGCCTATACAATGTTAGTTCATATTAATAAATGGCAGCTATCATTATGGGCATCTTAGATAATTTTGACTATAGATGTGTCCAATAAACGGAATAGGTACTCTTCAATTAAAATAAATTTAATGGTAAAAGTTCGGGTTTAACGTTTTTGTAAAAAAAATATAAGTTCGTAAAGTTTTTCCAAAAAAACGTAGGTAATAAGTCTCCTCCTAAAAACAATTTCAACAAAAACTGCAAACATTATAAGAATTAAAGACATTAAATAAATAGAAGAGTGTCTACATTAAAAACATTTTAAACAACACTGCATCTTTTAAACAGATTTTCCACCTTTCTGATCATATCCCTTAATCCCTTTTCGTACATTTCGCAATGGAAAACAACAAAAACTTAAAGAATACAACAAAAATAAAAGAAAAAGATAAAAGACCACTGTGTTCTCCATAGCATTGTCACGTTCTACAATAGATAACAATCAGAGATTTTAGGTTTGATAGCGAACGTATACATAGGAGTAAAAAGTGATCCTAGTAGACATGTAAGTAGTACCTATACTTACTAATACTACATGCCTACTACATCCAAACCGATACATGTAATAAATATTAACATTTTAAATTAGTAAATAAGTAGGTATATAAAAAGATATATCAGTAACAATCGTCCATGCGATCCATTAATTATCTAAGTCCTAACCATCCATATCTGAGGATCCAACATAAAAAAATAGGAGCAAAAACAAAAATAAAATCTTAACACGTACAAAATTTCAATTTGAGAACATCCTCGATAACAATCAGTATTCATTCAATTTCATAAAAAAAACAAGGCCGCGTTTGCGCATACAAAATTTTTCACATCACTAGTTTCCAATAAACCACCATTAAATTGGATTTGGGTGAATTTTCCACCATAACCCCTGAATGTGTGGTCGGTGGTATTGCCAGGCGAGCTCCTTGCATTACGTCAAACCTCTTCAGAACTCAAATCAGGCAGAATGGCGCGGTGCCTTGGCCGATTAAAAAAGAAAATAATCGTAAAAATTAAGGCGCGAAATCTTTGCTACGAGCGAAGTAATTTTGACTCTATTACGTAAATTTAAAGTACATTTTGCATTGTACAGTTGATGTAGGCCTTGTTAAATTTGTGTATTTTTTTAATGCTAAAAAGATAGCTATGGGTATTCTGGTTGACCTCTGCGATGGTGGTCGTTTCTTGTTTGTGTAAGCAAAAGTTTCGTTAATAAACGTTTTTATTTTATCTTAATTACTTTACAAAATGCATTCAATAGTAAATAGGTCATTCTTTTTAATTTAATTTTAATCATTTATACCACTATTTCTCCACGTTATCCGCTTGGATAGCTAGATAGAGGGTGGCTGTTGCTTGAGAGCCAATAGCCACCAAACGACTCGTCGTGTTCCGGCTGGGAGCTTGAGCCAGTTTCTTCCATTGAAGTATTATTACTAGCGTAAAGAACAGACACCGCGAACACAATGTATGTTCTAATGAATTGGCGCCGCACGGCTTCAATTTCCAATGGATTCGTTCGATTTTGAAAGGAGAACAGGGGCTCAATTTTGAAAATAGAACCTCCCGGCGCGGTGGGGACATACATTTTGTTCGAGATGTCTATTCTATGAAATTATACTTCAATGGTTTCTTCTTTCTTTTTCACCTTTCTTTCTTAGCCGGCAAAGCAACAGTGATGCCTTTGGTGGCCCCTGATGTCCATGGGCGATGATAGCCACCTACCGTCAGCTCATTTGTCGGCTATTTCCATAAAAAACTACTTTTTTATCCCAGCTAGATTAAAACTATGTATAGCAATGGATACATAGTTAATAAAAGTAATAAGGCGTTTCATAGCATAACCGCATTTAACTAATGATTATGAAATCAACTGGTTGAGATCTTGAGATGTTACTCAGCAGTGAATGCGATAGAGCTAGAACTCAATTCAGCAAACTTCATTAAATAGGAAGATATACAGTATGTCTATGTACCCATTAACAAACCTACAATTAACTTGTCAGACAGAATTTACACTCAACAAAACAACATATTTACAATGATGTCACAGGTCCATGTCGTCTTTGAATTTAAAGTCAATCTTAAATAGATTAAAATTAAATGAACATAGCCAACACATCGTTCACAGGCTCAACGTCACAATAAATAAAATAGAGCTAATAATAAATTATTAATTATGCAGTAATAAAAATTATAGTTCCAACCAAATGGCACCTAATGGTGTAATTTCATAATTTGTATTGCTTATTTAGTTTTAAATGCAGTTGAAGTTCGTGCATAGAGTAATGACATCGAGTTTTTATGTAAATACACGAAGGATGAAAAAAAAGTTATAGATAAATCAATGCGTATTCGAAGTTTAAATATGTAATTGCAAACAAACATCGTCGCATTTTGGCGCCGAAAGCTGACGCACGAGTGAGTTCCATAGCTGATGATCCCTCTGTCTGCCTGCGTCTGTTGCATTTTACAATAGCAGTTTTTGTCTTTCTGCTCGTTTGCACGGATTCTATTTAATCTGTGCCGATGGGCTTAAGATAAACAATAATTGGCTATTAGACAATTTTTGGAAAAATATTTTAAAATTTTCGTAGTTTTATTTTATACCTCTTACAATATTTATTTTTCTCATAAAAGTGTTATTTAGTAGGAAAAAAATAACTTTTAATCCATTAATTTTAAATTCGCGCGAAAATAGTCCGCCATCTGTCACTTGCTGGCTGTGACGTCATATTTCAATTAACAAAAGTTTACGCTGTAACTCTGAAGATATTTTAAGTGAAAAACTTACACCTTTTTCACTGGAATTGTGAAAATGACAAGCTACAAGACGTGTGCAGTGCCTATGTGTAGAAGTACTACAATTAAACCTGACAAATTGTTTATACCTACACGTTTCTAAATGCCCTCAACGTCGAAAGCAGTGGTTACAATTAGCACGTCGAGACCCAGAGTCAACATCTGTTATATCAGCAATATTCTTTTGTGAGGACCACTTTGATGTAAGTATTTAGAAGAAATCAACTTAGCCTCTGATTTACTAAAAAAACAAATTAAACCTAACCTAATATTGTTCATAAACATAACCTATAAGTAATTTAAAATCATTAGTAACATGGTGTCGTTAAGGGGACGTTGAGACCAATTTTACTTTATTAATTTCAGTACTTACAAGGAGGTTTTTGCATTTCGAAACTCGGTAGAGCAAAAGTCAGGGTTACACGCAAAGAAATTTGCGACCATAAATGAATCAACTTGAGGCAAATTCGCACTGTCAGCTTTTGTATAGCCTGACTCCATTTTACAAAACCTCTCAAAAGCAGAAAACAAAATATATCTTAGTAATTTTCTCAGTAAATTGCACAGTGCACACGATAGTCGCTATAGTTAGTAGTACACGACGCTTTATTTTTTGAAGTGTGACGTCATAACATGCTCAATCATGGCCGCCCGCGTTTCGGTTCTCGTATCCACAGGTAAAAAAACTCAAATCTATTTTTCAAAAGTAAAAATATTTACAATTTATTTTCATGCAAGAAACGTATTGTATAATTATTGTTAACCATTATGCAACCATATTTATCACATTTCATATTTTACCGTGATAACTGTCAAATAGCCAATTATTACGAAATGTTTGGATGTATAAAAAATTGCCAAGATGTCCAGACATGACAGTAAAGAGATGACATCTACGTTACTACCAAGGTGTATGTTTGTAATTAGGTGTAACTTATATAATTAGGTAACTAGTAGAAAGCTCTTTCCTTCAGAAAATCGATAGGTTTTACGGCCGGTCTCAATATTTTACTAACAGATAAGAAACTGTAGATAAGGCTACCATTAGTATGTCATCTGTCATATTTGTCAATTTTTCAGACGCAAAAATTGAGAAATATGACAGATGACATACTAATGATAGCCTTATGTACAGTTTTTTATCTGTTAGTACACTATTGAGGCCGGCCGTTAGAGAACCATCTATCTAGATATAATTTCCTATGGTTTCCGAGTGACAATTAGGTACACAACACACACTGACTGACATACATCGCGTTGTCGGTTCTATACGCTCGTAATAATACTTCAATGTAATAAACTCATCTAATTATGCACCTTATTTAATTCTATGATATTTAACATAAGGCTATTATGTATTCTGTGCTTGAGACCCACAATGGAGCTCTATGAGTGGAATAAAAAAGTGAAAGATATACCTAACCGCCAAAATACGTAATACCGATTCGGCAACGTTGCAATTTTATTATTAATATAGAATAAATGACTTATTAAAATTAACATCAAAAGAGTATAAAACTGTGACAATGAGCCATCGTAATTACCAGTACAATACAAGCACAAAGTGAACATCGGCTTCTACCATTATTATTCGAGTCACCCCCGGCCCATACAGCCATACATATTGCCCGGGTTATGGAGGGATGTTCATTTATTCGCGTAATACGATATTTTATTGTCGCTTTGTTTAAACAATTGTGCAAGTGATTGTACGCTCTGCACCTTGCTGGGATGGCGAAATGTTGTAGGGAACCAATTAATTTTTATTTTTATTTTTTACGTATTTTTATTTTTTGTGAAATATCTAATCATTTTGAAATACTTTAATAAGTAACTTTGTAATTTAGTCCGCCATCCGTAAGCAAATGTTACCTAAGTTTGATATAAAAAATACTTCTAAATTGTACCTACTACTTTGCTGCCTCAGTTCAATGGGATACACATTACATAACCACCCATTGGTTACAATAAAACATTTAATGTCAGTCCAATTAAAATATATGATTTATTAAAATATACAATAGATATGTATAATGTATGGCTATTTGTTGCTAATTAATGTATTCCAGTTTTTTTTTCATAACAATGACTATTTACATTTTACAAGGGAACGAACTCACAGGCAAACATACAACATTTATAAAACTAATCTTTCTAGCGCATTAATAAATACCTACTTCATAATCTCAATGAACATCAGTCATTACAAACATCGACCAGTAACAGTGTATTTAAATGTACGGAGTTGCTCCATACAGCATAGCACATCCCGTCATTCCCGTCCCATCCCGTCATCCACCCTATAGTCTATCGAGCGGTGACGCGCTACGTCGTACCTACTGCGGGCTATCACGTTACATAGCTCTCTGTTCTCTGTTCTCTGTTCTCTGCTCTCCTGCCTGTCTACTCCCGTTTGTACAATTTTACTTCGGCGAGGATCGAGAAGCGCTTTTATGTTACAAGGTTTATAAAAATTGCGGGAAGTTTGGCGTCGTGGGGTAGGGGTAGATAATCTAAACGATTATTACATCTAGTACAGGAAGTATTTAGAATATCGCTTCGAGGTCTATTTGGTGTAAAAAATTAGAGTAATGTATGCAATGATTATGTTATGTCCATTTTAAAAAAGGTGATCCACCCATGCATGTACTAAACAATCTGTAAATTTAATTTTTGTATCAAGTAAACGCTTTAAAATTCAGTATAAAATTCTGTTAGTAAATTAAACCTACCTATACTTTTCATACTTAACTATGCTCGAAGTAGTCTAGTATTATTTGCGCCACGTAGTTTTTTTCTACATTATTCTTTTACTTTCGGTGGCACTTTCTAAAACTTTGGTTATCTCCAAAGAAAATAAAAGGATCGCGTAACTACAAAGTATTTAAAATATTTACTTATTCATTGAAAATTAATGTAGCATAAATTGTCTCTTCTACAAGTACTATTACAATAAAAAATGGCCATTGTCCGTTTGTCTAAAGTTCTAAACCACGCGTCTCCTGTGACGCAATATATGGCGCCACATAACAATGTGTCGGCCATTTTGAATTGCGTTGCAATTATCAAATGTTTCGGCCAAGTAATTGCATTGTATTCTGCCTTCGGAAATGTGGACACGTTTTATTTATTTTTTAATCTTATTCAGGTCTCAATAAAGATGAATTTAGAGTGGGAATGTTCTTTTGTTATTTTAATAAGGGTTCTTGAATTATTTCACTAGGAGCACATCATTTCACACGAGTTAATACTTACTTCAAGGTGCTCAATGGCCTTTTTTTATCCGGGAGCATATTTTTTTTCAAATACTTCACTTTCATACTCGTTACGTCAAACATAAGTACGCGCGGTTTGGGATGAAGAAAAGTGTCATGAATGTCCGCTTTTTGCACTAGATGTAATTATGGTTACCTACTTGAAACCCTTGAAGGTAACTTGAGAAGGTATGGGTAAACTTATCCGGGTATAATTGTGGCGTAATTATGTAGTCTCGACTTTCGTATTATAATTGTTCAAGACTAATTGTTCTTCAAGAAATTCTATTAGATTTAGGTAGTAGGAGTATCTTCACCTTCAGAGCGACTCAAGATCGTCGAAAAAATTTTGGTAAGGTATAGGCCTATAGGTAGGTACTAGGTACTATTATTTATTCTGCAGGGGCGTAGCTACCGCCGTATCAGCCGTATTAATTATACGAGGCCAGCGTATAGGGGCCCCCACTAACAGTTCCAAAAAAATGAGCTTGCCAGCGGCCTATGACCGCTACAATTGGCACTCCTTTTATATTTGACAGATGACGATGAAGAGGCCCCACGACAAATATTGATAAGGGGCCTCTTTAGAGCTAGCTACGTCACTGGTATTCTGTGGTATAGGTAGAGATAGGAATCTAATGTCACATGATCCGTCTTCAGGTACCTCTTCGAAGAGTGTCCTCCAGATTACTATAAGCTCACTGGTGTCAATTAAACACAATGATCTTTCTGAGCTGGATAGTCCTTCTGTCAGTAAAACCTTGCCTCCAAGTGGTTAGTAGATAGTTCAAAATTCAAAACTATTCATGTAGGTATCATTGATGCACGTCATTTTTTTAACCGACTTCAAAAAAGGAGGAGGTATTCAATTCGACTGTATTTTTTGTTTGTTACCTCAGAAATTTCGACTGGGTGAACCGATTTTGATGATTCTTTTTTTAATCGAAAGTTGATATGTACTTGTCATGTGGTCCCAATTAAATTTGAGCGAGATCTTGAATGTTTTTGAGTGTTAAGAGTTTTTGAGTTATCCCTAATTTTGAAGTCGGTTATTTTTTGTCAAGAATTATTTATCTAAGTACCAGCTTTTCGGAAAGGTGCTTTTTCACGGAGGAGAAGAAAAGCCGTAAAGAACTCCTCAGCACATCTTTTAAAATAAAACAGAGGTACATATTACAAAATGGTAGGTATTCTAACCTACACGGGACCGGAAGCGGTTCATCTATTTTCAGGCATCCTTGTCATTTATACTATAATCGTATATTCCTACTGTAGTAACCTTTAGTTTACATTGTAGACTCACTTGTAGGTACCTATTTAAGTAGATAACATTGTATGACTGCCTTCATCTACTTTGAAACAACGATTAACAAGGGCAGACAGACGCCTTAATACGTACCTAAGCAAGGGACTTCCTACAAAATAAGTGAAATAAAAACAAACAAAAACTTTTAAGCTTTTTATTTACGAGGGGAGGGGCTTCCTGTAAGGATTCCTTGTTTCCCTTATTTCGTCACCCCCGCGGCCCCGCGGCCCCGCGGCCCCGCTGAAGGGTTGCGAAGCCAACACTGCCTTGTTTGTTTTTACTCGATTACGTTTATCAACTAGGGGTAGGGGGTGCTTTTGACAGTATACATCTGTTTTTTTACCGGGCGTGAAGGTTGGAAACACTAGGTTCTTTTAGGCTGTTAGCACCACGATGTCTGTTTCATTATATTTATGCTCGCTTCGCAGGCAGGGTCGCTACCAATTAGGCTACAGGGTCGACATCCACACTATCATCCACACTAACTTTCATATCTTAATATATATAAATTACGTGTCACGTTGTTTGTCCGCGATGGACTCCTAAACTACTTAACCGATTTTAATCAAATTTGCACACCGTGTGCAGTTTGATCCAACTTGAAAGATAGGATAGGTTACATCTCAAAATAAAAAACTTTTGACAGAACGAAGTCTGTCCGGGCAGCTAGTTTCTAGTATTTTTTATTATTATCTCTAGTTTTTATGAATTATGGTAGTGTTTACATTTTTTTGTTATTGAACCATACGTATTGTTTGTAGTGAAGCCATTTTCTATAGTTAATCCGTCGACCTCAGTCAACACCGGCGTTGTTCGGAGGATACATACATATTTGGTTTTGGTTCTGGTTTTAGACGGCAATAAAATGTTGCTCTCACGGTTAATAATTTTAATAATATAAATGTGAAAATTTGTTTGTGATGACGTATGGATGTTACTCTTTCACGAAAAAACTGCTGAAGGGATTTTCGTGAAATTTAGCACACAGGTAGATTATGCAGGTAGAATAAAATATAGGGTACCTACTTATTATTTCAGAAAAAACAGGCACAGCCGCAGGCAGAGCACTAGTATTGACTAACTATCTATACTAATATTATAAATGTGAATGTAAGTTTGTTTGTTACGCTTTCACGCGAAAACTGCTTAACCGATTTGGTTGAAATTTAGAATGGAGGTAGCCTATACCCTGGATTAAAACATAGGCTACTTTTTATCACACAAGATAATGCGATGGCTCTAGCGATAAGTTCGCCCATTTTCTGCACCTTATACCTGGCTGGATGGATGGGTAGAAAACACCCTATAAAGTCGAATCCACCCCATACACTTAGGGTATATCCTCTTAGCGTCCCGACTCCCAAACCAACATTAGGTACATTAGAGTAGTTTTGAGTGCGTGTACCGTCTGTTGTTTGTCGGCGACCGGCGTCCGTCCCCAAACTGATGGTGTTTGTACTGGATGCTGTATTGTTTCAAGAGCTTCGTTATGGACATGACTGGAACGATTGTATTCTGTAGGCCACTCACAAAAATCGAAACTAACAATAAGTAGAAAAAATAATACTAAGACGGTCGTTATGTATGCGGTAAGTACATCTTAAGTGGAAACATTTGCGTAGTGAGTAGGTAATTTAGTCAAAGTAATTTACGGGGCGTAAATTGAGTCACTAATGATTTCTTAAATCGTTACTTAGTACAGAATTTGTATGGTGATTCTATACTAAGGAAGGAGCGATTAAGGTAACCCTTAGTGACTCTGAGTTGTTGCGTTAGTTGTTTATTTAGTCGTCTTTTCAGCCAACTTTTAACAAAATCGGACATAGTAGGTACCTACTACTTACCTAATTCATCAGTAGCACAATTTGGGGTAATTTAGTTGCAACAACATTATTCATCTATCCGCTGAAAGCATGTCAAAGTTATCAACACCTGAATCACGCTATCGAAGTTCTCTACATTGCTGTCATATAGCTGTTCTTCTTTTCCCTCTGTCTCTATCCTGCTTGGCGCAGCAATGGTTGTCATAATGAAGTGTTGGTTGGCAGCTTGAGTGTCAGCTGCAATGCCTTCGAACTCTTCGAAGTTAAAGATGCTAAAATTAAGACGCAAAATGTGTGCAATTACTTTACAATTGCTTCTTTCCTCGTGACTGGTATCCACAGAAAAAAATCGATATGTCCATAATGTTATTGACTTGACTTGTACAAGCCATTCTAAACGATGCCAATCCCGCGAAAAATATCCAAAGGACGATAATGCAAGTAGTAAAAGATCCGGCGTTAGGGGGGGCGAGGTGGGGCGACGGCCTAGGGCGCCTTTGGAGGTGCGCCACATTTGAGAGGGAGCAGAAAAAAAAGGAAAAATAAAATTCTTAATAAACGTTCGCATTGGTTCAGTAAAAAATTTTCAAACAAAAAAAGGTCGACTTTTATATTCTTATGTGGGCGCCACAATATTCTTGCCTAGCGTCAGTGGCTCTAACGCCGGCACTGAGGATGTAGTGGTATTTGTCCAACTAACTCCCAACCCCCTAAGTTAGTGAAATATAATAAAGCTATAGAAAAAGATTTCCATTTTCTAAACTAGTTCAGGATACCTATAACTAACCACCGGAGTATAGAACAATACCAACGCCAATGTACCATCCGCGATTCAAAAAAATAATAATTCATCAATGCTTAGCTTCTCAAAAACCATATTTACGTGTTTACAATAAAACTTGACTTGTTTAAAGCCTAATTACTTATATTATCAAAGTAATCGACACTCGAGCGATAACAAAGCGTGTCGCAGATCAAATAGAGAGCAAGTTCATTACTCTAAACAAATTAGAATTGACAAACAATACAATACCAATCAACAAATACTTCTATAGCGCGATATGTTTGTCGAAAGCTCTTATAAGACGCGTGCTGTTAGGGGTATGTCTTATCGCAGACGATAGCGATAGGCGAAGATTTTTTGTGATGGGGTAAATAAACAATGGGGTAACACTAACAACATACCATTGGGATAGCATTAAATTATCACATATAAAACAATTTCGTAATTATTCAAACGTTGCTTCTAGAAAGATTGGCTAGAAGCAGGTCAAGGTCTATCATGCATGCACAAGTAGATATAGTTTAGGTACTTTAAAAATTTACGTGCACCCATTTAATTTTGTTGTTAATATCTGTGAATGGAAATACTTATTTCTAATTATTTATACAGCTTTGAAGTGTGATAAAAATTTTCCTTCTTGCACGTTATAACATAGTGCACATAAATTAGTATTCATCATCATTGATGCTTATGTCCATGGGAAACCTGGTAATGTTGGCTACGTTAGTCAACTAGTCACATAAAAGTCTTTCTTTCTTTTTCTTCTTTCTTACTTGGCCGGCAAATCCAGCGATGCATCAGTGATGCTTATGGTGTCGCTGATGTCCATGGGCGACGATCCACTCACCATCAGGTAGATGTCGTTTGATGCTCGTTTGTCGGCTATTTTCATGGATAGGACAGGTACCTAACGCGCCACAGCTCTCGTTACTTCCAGTAAGCGATATTGTGTGCCGCTCGGATTAGTGGATCGCTTGAATGTGCTAACTACCTGGATAGTTGGATACCTGGTGCCTTACCATGAACTCTAATAAAATGTGTCATGTTCAGGACAGGTCAGCTTGTAGCTAAAACCTGACAGGAGTGTATTTTGTACCATGAACGTTTACCGATGACCTGCAATGCCTCTACTTCTGTCCTGCATCTTAGTCTATGACATGCAAGGTACTTGATTTATACTAATTATGTTCTGAAATAGAGCGTTTTATCGGTTTACCGGTTTTCAAATGAATGCGTAATATTGATGTTTTTAAAAGTTTAAAATAACAATCTCAATTGAAGATTTTGAGATTTGTTATAAATACTTAAGTGTTGTGATTTATTAACCTTTCGTTCTCTAAAATTACCAAAAAAATTATCGCTAAGTGATGCTTACATTTTTGAACGTAATCTTACACCACTTGACACTTGACACAATGACATGTCTAAATGTCTATTAAAATGTGTGATTTATAATGCCGGTCACTCACATTCGCGCGAATACGCGAACCCACAAGTGTGGGACGACATTCGCGAATGATTATGCGAAGTTTTCGAGGCATTCGGGGTTTTCCAAGCTGTGTCGGTTTTTTGTCGCACATCAAAGCGCGCGAACCTCGAACCTTCGTGTAGTCTCACACACATTCGTGCGACCAGTTGCGCACACGACTAAAAAGGTGACGTATCTCTTAATTTTTCGGGGTTCGTGGCGTCTAATCGTACTACCATTTATTTTCTGTATTGAAAATGGATTTTAATGACAACAACATAATAACAACAGCAAGATTGAACATTCGTGAACAAAGTGTAGGAGGAAGCGGAAATGGGCTTGTATTGTATACTCATATGCGAATCCATTTGCCTGACCACCCTTCACATTATGTGCAAACATTCGTAAAAATGTCAAACATTTGCGCGCATGTGAGTGACCGGGGTTAGGAGCGATAATTTAAAAAGCATAAGTACAATTAATGTTTTTAAAATTTTCCAAACAAATGAAATGTATTTATTTTGTGATGATGGTGTATTTGAAATTCCCCATGGCTGCATCCCGTCGTGTTTCATCATCATCATCAACGAAATAGCCGAAACAGAACAATAAATGTTACTTTCGGTGAGCTGTAATATTTTGACGTTAACATATGCCACTTTCTGATGTCAATACGTCAACAATCGCGTCATGGTACACGAATTGCAGGGCAGAAGATCATTTTTGAAGTCACGTGACCGCTGTCCTGGTACGGTGACGTGGTCGCTGGCTGCCCTGTGTTTTAGCCAGATCATGGTAGGATATAGCAGGACAGGCCAAATATCGGCTAATATTGACCTGTTTTAAGAGTTCATGGTAAGCCCCCTGGTCTACAGTTCAGTGGCTTTGATTTATTTCTTTAATTAATATAAAAATAATTAATATCAATAAATAAATCAATGCTTCTAATATTATAAATGAGGATCTATCTAGAAGTTTGTTACTCTTTCACACAAAAGCTAAAACTAAAAGGAATTTAATAGCATAAAATACCTATTTAATATCAGATGGCTCGACTGCAAATTTATCGGATGTTAAACACCGGTTAAAAACTTAGTACTCTATAAAAAACTCTTTTGAAGTAGGCATTTTTTATTTAAATTAAAACTTAGAAAAATTGACACTACTAACCTACAGTAATACATTACCTATCAACCTATCATTATTTATTCGTATAGCTCGTTTGCCGGATATTTCCATAAAAAGAAAAAAAAATCATTATTGGCCACAATAGAATATCACGATACAAATTGCGAGCTTAATGCTACATGCACTCTCTACCAACTAACCATTGGCTTATCTTATGTTATCTCAGTACCTGGCAAACCCTGGTTTAAAGCTCTGGTTGGTAACCCTGGAGGGTAACATTCGCCAGCCTTCTGAAGTTAGCGAAGCAGGTGGTACGGCAAATATTTGTTACCACGTGAAGAAAAAAGTGTGCGAACTGCAGCGGCCGGAGCTTAAAGCGCTAATGAGCTTTTAATGACTCGCTCGGCTACTGGTCAAACAGAGCTTTGTTTTGTTGGAAGCTTTGAGTTTATTCAGCTGGTCCATCTGTGGTCACTCGTAGAAGGTTTGAAGTTTTTAAATTATTGATTTTAAACTTAACTCATCGTGGATTTCACACATTTTACAATGTTACGTGTACTCACTATATTTATTTAAGGGTATATATAAGGGTGAAATTTATAAACAGTCTTACGCCCCAACTCAAAGTTACTAACTAACAGTTACTTTAATCGCTCCTTAATAAAGAATCACCATACAAATTCTGTACTAGGAGTATTATAATCTAGTCTTAAGTTTTTCAATGTTACTAACCAACATATGGATGAAAGTCCGAAATAAATTATTTTATTATTATTATTATTATATTAGGTATTATAAGGAGCGATTACTTATTAATTCTAACAATGACAGTTTAAACTCAGAATTTAGTTTAAACTGCTATTGATATTACCGGCCTAACTGTCATTGATATTACGAGATAACCAACAAAGATAGTTTAAACTCAGAATCATATATTAAACTGCTATTGATATTACGGGCCTTAATCCTTCTATGGTGTAGTTGTTGTTTTAACAACATTCTAAACTACTGGGTTTGTTTTTTTCTTTTTAGTTTTATACGCAGTCGGGATTTTGGTTTTTTAATATAGGTATTTTTTATTATTTTTCCTTATCCTTAAAAATCTTTCCATCCCTAACCTACGGTAGTCACGATAGGTACTTAATAACGCCAAATTACTGAGTATCCCTAACAATGCGCCCCATAAACATTTTCCCATTAATTAAGGACTTTCCATCCCATAATACAGGTCACGTGGCCTGTCACATCTCTTTGTACGTAACCACTAAACAATGAAAGCTATTCTACTTGCTTCAAAAACCCTCCCACTTCTATTTTGAATCTTCTGCACATGCAACAAGAGTTGAAATTGCATAACTTAGTAACAAATATTTTTTCTTTATTTTCAAAGCAAGTTCTTTCCGAATAACGGGATTTTTAACCTTATAGGGTTTGGAATAAGGGTTGTTTGAAGTTGGACAAAGGCAAGTATTGTCAGACGCCATGCTGTGCAAATACAAATTGTCCAAAGCGCGCCAAGTTTTGACAGGTGCAAAACTTAATGGCGTCACGTGACATTTGTGTAATGTTGTTATTACTGACATCTTCTATAAGATCTCAGATTAAAAATAAGATACCCACGATACCTAAGTTTGAAAAGATAATTTGAGATATTTTGTAGTTTTCGTTTTTATTGGAACGAAATTCCTTATCGCGCGTTGCGAAAGGGGGCTAGGCGGAAAAGGAGAATGCCCATAGCCAGTACTCTCAAGAAAAATAATTGTGTCACAATGACTTTTGTACTAAAAATTAAGTTAAAATATTTAAAATATTTTACCGTATTTCCTAAAAAATTCTTTTTGGGCTTAACTTTCTTAAATTAATAAGTAACTTTACTTCCGTTTTACAACACAAAAGCATTCGGCCATTTATATTGGAATTGGAGCCAATCAGGGATATTTTAAGATCCTTCGGGCCAATAGGTTGCGTTGATTCGATTATGACTATGATACAACAAACTAGATGGTGTTAGTGGACTGTCAAATGAATTTGATAATTATTACATTAAAAGTTAGATGGCGTTTGGGGACTGTCAAATGAATTTTAAACTTGAACGTATACGACTTAATGCGCCTGCATAGAGTCTATATTACTGTGTCTACTATAACCTAAATACAAAATAATTTTGTTGAAAATCTCATAACTCCTACGATTAAAATTGACTAAAGTTGGTTTGTGTAATGTATTAAGATAAATTATTCAAATAAAGGTATTTTTATCAGGACACAAAAATATTAATGTCAGTACATTTCTCCATACAAAATGGGCATTCTCCTTTGGTAACGACACTTTTTGCCGGTAACGACACTTTTTGCCGTCGTAGTTTTTTTTTACATAGAAAGCAAGCCGGAGTACTAGAATAGCAAAAACATGCGTTTTTGCTATCCTAGTACTGACTGCAAGGAACTTCGTTCCATCCGGGTGTCCCTTGACACCTCTCAAGTTTTTATATTTATTTAGGGATTAGCACCGACTAAATCAAAAACTGGAAATAGAACAAGATCTCAAGCAATAATTATTGTATCTTAAAAATATTGGCTGATAAGGCTGCCAGTGCCTCCTATTTGTGAATACAACATCGCTGAGCATTCATCGTCCATACCTGCTTACTAAAAAAATAACACTTTAAAAATATAACAAAGATTTGTTCCTTTTTTAAAACTGCACGTCAAATCCGGATGCGTTGTAATCCGATATACAGGTTGATTTTTTTAGATCCAAGGAGCCCACCGCTTCCGTTTCGGATAGTAAGAGGCTTTTGGGAGTTTTATTTTTATTTTATTTCAAGTTCAAGTGTACTCATAATCTGTAGTTATTGATGTATTCAACACAATTGAAGGAATTGAAAAATATCTACTGTAAGTCTAAAAGTTTATTAACTAAAGAATCACCATACAAATTCTGTACTAAGGAGCGATTTAAGTAACCGTTAGTGACTCTGTCTTCTTCATTGTTTAAAGCAGTTGCTTAACTACTAGAACAACTAAAACTGAACTGTAAGCGCTAACTTTCAACTTTCATGAACGTCCGACTTGAAATGGTTGAACTGTAATTATTAATACTGTCAATATCAAGACCATGGTTTTCTATAACGGTAAGACTGAAGTCTATGAATGAGAAGGTAATAACAATTTGACACAGAAATGTCTCTCGCGTATCATTCGTCCCAAGGCTGTGAGGCCTGTGAGCTGGTCGTGGACCGTGAAGCGTTGCGGGAACCCGACACCGCGCGTTGCTTTACAAATTCATCTGCCGAGACGACACAGGTATGGAGGGTTTTGTAACATATCTGTTTTAAAGTTTAAATTGTGTTGCAGATAGAAGGTTAATATAATAAAATTATTGCAAAAATTTACAATGACAATGCATTGTAAGCAAGCATTTACCTATGTATAATTTTGTGTAGAAAAAGCTTTAGGTAACGATGGTAACTTGACCAGCGCGTTGGATGTCAAATAAACCCGTCCTGTTCATAAAGACAACGATATGATATAGTATATTATGACAGATAGTATATCTGTCAGCCTTTTCATGTCCACTGCTCGAAATAGGCCTCCCCTTATTGGCACCTCTCCGGTCTATTGCACCTACTAAGACTCATTATTGTACTTCATTAGCAAATGTTGAATAAATGAACAATTAAATGACAATTAAATGATAAAACTCTTTGTATCTTCCTTCAGTAGGTAGTTGTTTCGTCCTTTTTCCGTCTGCGGTTTGTCTGCGTTACCGCTGCGCTGCGGTCGCGGTCGCCGGTGAAACTTAGAACACCATGTAGGTACATACTATGTAATATTAAAGTCGAAGGATAATTTATTTCTATTCCAATAAGGTCTGAAATGTTCAACGTTAAATGTATTACGAGTATATTATAACGAATTTTGTTCCAAGACTGTAGACGGATTTGCTTCGCTTCTGTTGCAATAATCCTGGTAATAATTTTATTAAGGTTATCTGTGGCAAATGACGAC
Organism: Thymelicus sylvestris; assembly: GCA_911387775.1. Classification (NCBI taxonomy): domain Eukaryota; kingdom Metazoa; phylum Arthropoda; class Insecta; order Lepidoptera; family Hesperiidae; genus Thymelicus; species Thymelicus sylvestris. Next base: position 8,126,061 of record OU426909.1, on the reverse strand, counting down.
CCGTGTGGTACAATGGTTACCTACCATGCCGGATCGCCAAGCCAAGGGTCCTGGGTTCGATTCCCAGCCAGGTAGAAATTTGAATAATGAGTTAGAATTTCTGTTCTGGTTGTATGTGTTCTTGTCTTTGAGTGTTTTCATTTCATTTCATTTATTTCAGATAACATTGATCCACATACACAGTAATTTAGTCCGGTAAAATGATTACAATAAGTACAATATATATTATGTCAAATTCTTAAAACAAAATAAATAATAAAAATAAGAAATAATCAAAACAATCAAATTCAATAAATTAAAATTATCCATCATATAATCCATCTAAAATGTAATAATAAATTAAAATTAAATTAAATTAAATTAAAATTTTAAATTAAAACAATAACAGACACTTAAATAAAAATAATAATAATAGTGATAATAATAATAATTAGTCACTTTACCTAAAGTCATAAAATCCAAATAAGATTATTTAACTAACTTATATAGCTACCCTATGACGTGTGACATGTCTATTACAGCAGTGAAGGATATAGAGGCTATCTATCCTTCCACCGATCATTGCCAGGACGGTATTGGAACTGCTCCGCACCCTGTGTACTAGGGACGCGCACCTCTTTCGCATCGTGGCGTGGAAGCAGTCCGTGCGAGCTTCCGCGAACATACCCGAGGCGCTGCAAAAGCGGGGCAGTCCCAGCACCGCTCTGAACGCGTTATTGAACTGGACGCGGAGGGAGCTGTAGCATTTTTGTGTGTAGTTAGCCCACAGACTGCATGTGTACAGCGAAGTGCAGTACGCTCGGAAAAGCGTGATCTTCACGCCTACCGAACACTTAGCAAACCTGCGAGCCAACATATTTGCCCTCCTAGACAGAGCTCTCCGTTCCCGTTCAATGTCCCTGTGATCCTTTAGATCGGATGTGACTATATGCCCCAGGTATTTAAGTTCGCTCACCCTATCCAACGAAACGCCACTTAAGTAGACGGGTGGTACACACAACGGGGACACTGCATTAGCTCCATTAAATACCATAAACTTACTTTTCGTGGCGTTATACAGGGTGTCCCGTAAGTAGTGGATCAACCGAAGGTGGCAGATAGCTTGAAGGTTGACCTATCATATGTCAAAAAATTACCTCAGTAAAAGTGTCACCGTTTTCGAGATATTGATCATTTTTTAAAATTTAGAATAATCGGCTCCTTTACCCTACTTTTTCCTGTTGAGTCCACAAATGAGCAGATATTTTGATAATTTTTTTCCCTAGAGCTCTCAAATAGTTGCTTTATAATAATCAGTATGTAATGTTGTTGAAATTTTTAGGAAACGCTGAGAAAATAGCATCTACTTTGGATATTTTTGTTTTTGATTTTCTTCGACACAACTTTGATGCGAGGTGGTTGAAAAAAAATGTACTGGGCAAGAATGCCCCAGTATGTTAAAAACTTGTCTGTAAAATGCAGATTTTAAAAAAGTACAATACAGGCTACTTTAATCGGGAAAAATTTCAAGTAAAAGCCATTTCAGTGTCAAAGGGGTGAATTTGAATCAAAAGTTATTTTATTGTTTACTGTTATGGGATGAAGTTTTTCAATGGTGTTTGCTTAAAATTACGTTACGTTAAATTAATGCTCTAATAAATAATTAAAATAATGATTATTTTGCGATATTTCAACCTTTTAAAGAAATTTCAAATTACCTCAGAATTACTTGAAAAATATTGTTTATTTCAAAAATAATGCTATTATTTACTGTTTTTTTAATACTTGATGATCAGAAAGCCTTGTAAATTATTGCTTTAAGATTATTTTTGTATGAATATTCATCAAAAAAGAATGAAAAAAAAATGTAAGTAAAACATTTATTTTTATTTATTTTATCATACAAAAATAATCTTAAAGCAATAATTTACAACGCTTCCTGATCATCAAGTATTAAAAAAACAGTAAATAATAGCATTATTTTTGAAATAAACAATATTTTTCAAGTAATTCTGAGGTAATTTGAAATTTCTTTAAAAGGTTGAAATATCGCAAAATAATCATTATTTTAATTATTTATTAGAGCATCAATTTAACGTAACGTAATTTTAAGCAAACACCATTGAAAAACTTCATCCCATAACAGTAAACAACAAAGTAACTTTTGATTCAAATTCACCCCTTTGACACTGAAATGGCTTTTACTTGAAATTTTTCCCTATTAAAGTAGCCTGTATTGTACCTTCTTAAAATCTGCATTTAACAGACAAGTTTTTAACATACTGGGGCATTCTTGCCCAGTACATTTTTTTTCAACCACCTCGCATCAAATTTGTGTCGAAGAAAATCAAAAACAAAAATATCCAAAGTAGATGCTATTTTCTCAGCGTTTCCTAAAAATTTCAACAACATTACATACTGATTATTATAAGCAACTATCTGAGAGCTCTAGGAAAAAAATTTTATCAAAATATCTGCTCATTTGTGGACTCAACAGGAAAAAGTAGGGTAAAGGAGCCGATTTTTCTAAATTTTAAAAAATGGTCAATATCTCGAAAACGGTGACACTTTCACTGAGGTAATTTTATGACATATGATAGGTCATTCTTCAAGCTATCTGCCACCTTCCGCTGATCCACTACTTACGGGACACCCTACAGGCTGTCCCGTAAGTAGTGGATATACATATCAACCCATGCTCACAGGCGTATTCTTCGCAGATTTGTACCAATTTCCTTAGGCCACAGACCGAAGCACTCAGCAGTACCATGTCTTAGTTTTGCATGGCACCCACAACTCAGGGAATCCTAGTGAGGGGCTATGAGCGTGTAGCGTTTATTAATTAATGTACGACGGCATTGACGACAGCTAACCTAGGTTCATATTTTGTTTTTACAAATAATCTAATTAGCTATTTTTCTAATTTTTCGCTTGATAGATAGCATCTACCCAGTGAGCCGGAATTAATCGCCTCTTACGATACCCATCTGGCGTGGGATTGGGTTTAGTATTCTAAGCCGTCGCAATACGGCTAAAAATACTCAGCAAAATCCGCTACATTCTTATCAAACAAATAGTTGGCAAAATATTTTCTCATACAGTCTTCCATATCAAAGTGTATTACGTGAAACTCTACACTATGCTGAGTGTCAACTCAACGTCTCCGCTTATTTCGTTTTCTCCTCCCGCTTGCATCGAATATCGAGTAGGTAATGACGTGGCACTTAGGGTGAGATCTATGTATAAACCGCACTTAGACTTGGTCTAATTGGTCTTTGCTTAGACAACAATCAAATGTAGGTAGGTACCTACTATAGTCCGTTCGCTGTAGCATGGTGCGCGTGACAGTTGCCTATATGATGTTGAGATCTGTCAGTACTTATAGTAAATACGTCTATGGCGTTACGTTATACGCATAAAACTTTCCTTAATTTTTCTTTCTAATAGGTTTTATTTGTAGATTAGAACATTCCGGTTGGGTTTAATTTAATTTACTTCAATAATTAATGATTTAATATATTACGAATGTGGTACAGCTGAAATACTAAGTCATAATTTGTAAATCGCGGTAACTTTCAAGATTGAAACGAAACGTTATTGAAACTGTCACCCGCACCATGCTACAGCGAACGGAGTATTATAGATACATGACTGACACTGATACGAGAAATTGAAAGTCACTTATAACGGCTAACGTTAAATTTTAATTTAGGACCATTATTTTTGTTCGGTTCAAAAAAAGTTCAAAAAAATTGTGTGTGTCAGCTTCGAGCTCCGACGCACGACTGGAGTTTAATGCCATCTAGTTTGCAATCGTCAAATCGTCAATTCAGTAACAACGGATGATGATGATGATGATGATGAAGGACGATGATGATGATGTTTCACATCATCAGAATAGAATGTACCAAGATTATTATTATCATTTAATTTATTATCATTTGATGGCGTTGTTACTGGTCAGCCATCCAACGCTATCTAAATTCTGTGTTACGAATTACAAATATAACGCATACCTAACGTAACGGAGAAAGTTTGATTTTACTCCCCATAAAATTTCGTACCGCGGCCGCGCGGGCTTAAATATAAAAATCTATTGATAAGGAGTTAAACTCCAAAAGTCATAAAACGGGGAATTTTAAGGTTGATTTGGGACCATTGTGTTGGTTCGGATAATTTTAAGTCTAAGCAAAGCCTAAGCACGGTTTATAGATCTCCCTCAGTATATAAACGTACCTGCCGCGTGTCTCCTAATGACTGCACGTGCCGTCTAATGGAATTAATTATTCCAATCCCGCCCTTGTTATTGTAATAACATAATTTGACGTGCTCGCAGCCTATGCGCGCCTGGTAATCACTTGGATAGTATGTACATTAACTATGTAATATTTATAGGAGTCGTTGAAGTGCTCCATTGCCGGGAAGTTCTAAAATTCTGAATAGGACTAAAATTTATATGCTTCACGCTATTCCGATTGCATGGGCTCATTCACATTTTCTAAGAAACGATGTTTCCAAAACTTCACGTCCTGTCCCGTCCCCATACCCGTCCCGTCCCGTCCCCGTATCCGTCCCGTCCACGTTACGTATGCATCGACCTTAAACACACATACACACAGATACAAACTACACTAACACAAAAAAAACCATTTAAGTTATACCAGTATACCACAGAAAACATAATACCTACTTAGTATTAGTAGTTATATTCTACAGAAAAGTCGCTGCGTCGAGTAGGTAAGGTACCTAGTTATTTACACAGGAGTTATTTAATATCTTATTCATAATAATAATTATGATGTATCGTATTTATTGTTGATGTTTAATTACTCTGCAGTTTATCCTAATTTGTGTTGTTAGTCGAAATGGGATATCTATTGTTTAAGTTTCTATTTCGAGATTAAAATTTATAGGTCTTCTGATGAAACTACATAGCAGCTATATGAATGGAAATAATGCCTTACTTATATTGGCCAGATAATTACAATGCATGGCGGTAGAGTAGTGTGGCCTAGATACCCCTCCTAAAAAAAGGGGTGCGAAGTAAATTCGGAACCGTTATAGTTTCGTCATGTCAGTCCGTCCGTCCAAGCAAAGCGCCAAGACGAAAAAGAGAAGAGATAAATCCATCACAAAATAAAGTAACAGGTTTGAAGAGTAGCTTAGACTTGAGATAGGATAAGATAAAATACCATAATTATATGACATCATACCATATACCTACTATATGACGTATACTATACCTACTATATTGTTCACGCATCTTCACACATTGCTAAGTTGCCCACGTCCAACAGTGGGCACACAAAAGCTCTAACCGCACAGTGCTATCAAACAAAAGGCCCTCTTCCCAAACTGTTTGTTTCAATGCCCCTTTTAACAGAACAAACAGGGTAAAATGCCGATCAGTTTTAGGGTTCAATTCAGCGAATTTCAATTCGATCATCCATTAATGGTAACTCTACACCCATCGATGATTTCCCCTTATTGAGGCGCCGTTACCGCCTTTTGGAATCTTGTGATTTATTAAGCAATTTAATTGTAAGTTAAGCATGGAAATAAATTGGAGATAAATATGAAGTTATATATAGGAAATTCAATAGATCGGGGCTTGAGACTCTTGACAGCAAGTCTTTATTTTCTCTTTGATGCCGGGCTTGTTACTTCGTGGTTCGGTTGGTGTTTCTGATGGATCAGATTCTCATAGGGATAGATGATTACTATTCACCATAAAGTAGCGTCTGCTACCTGTGTGTATATCTACGAAAATAATCTAAATTTTACAAAAACATAACCGACTTCAATAAAACAGTCTTCGAAAAACCTATTACAAAATCGCCGTAATTTATACCGAGTAGTTCCTTGTGGATCTGTTGATAAATGATGGAGTTCAGAGATAAAAACATAAAAAGTACAACCAAATTGAGAAGCTCCTCCGTTTCAAAAAATGAGGTACCTACGTGTACCTACTACTCTACTGTTAATTTACCGCCAGGATTACCTAATGTAGGTATTGCGAAAGCCAGCGACCTTCAATGGATCCAATGGATGGACCGCAGGGATCCAGAAATATAGCTTCGTCTCGTCCGTTGTTCATCAAGATATAGATACCCTAAGGAAGGTAATACCTAGCTTGGAGTCTCTTGGAGTCTGGGATAAGATAAAAACGTAAACAAGAAAAAACCAAGCGGGCAGAAATAGATAACACCGAAATTTTACACAACTTGCAAAAAATGATAATAACTGTTGTCTAAGACGACTTAACACGTTCACTGCGGAACAGGCCCAATTCAGCCTGCCGCGGAATTTCAGCTGGTGCGGACGAAGAAAACTATGTCCCTCTCGCTGGTGCGGGACTATTATCTCAGGTGTTTGTAAAGATACGACAAAGACAAATATATATTTGAGATTGTGGTCAAAATTGTAGGTGTTCCCTATAAAAACATCACGGCAGGCCTTTATCGGCCTATCACGCACTGACGGTAAAAAATATCAACTCGGTGCGGGAGGGGGCCTATTGTGGCCCGCCGTCCCAACAGGCTTTTGGCGGCCCGATACCGCACAGAGCGCCCGCCTCGCCAGTTAGTGTTGGGCAAGCTATCGTAACTGACGTACGTCGCGTTTTTTTATTCCTTAAAATTAAAGGCACGATGTCAGGCAACAAAAGGAAGATAAATATTTTGGAAAATAAATTAATTCGCGGTGCAGATAGTGATAGTGACAGGAGTCAGGAGATATTTTTTAGGGTTCCGTAGCCAAATGGCAAAAAACGGAACCCTTATAGATTCGTCATGTCTGTCTGTCTGTCTGTCCGTCCGTCCGTATGTCACAGCCACTTTTTTCCGAAACTATAGGAACTATACTGTTGAAACTTGGAAAGTAGATGTATTCTGTGAACCGCATTAAGATTTTCACACAAAAATAGAAAAAAAACAATAAATTTTGGGGGTTCCCCATACTTAGAACTGAAACTCAAAAATTTTTTTTTCATCAAACCCATACGTGTGGGGTATCTATGAATAGGTCTTCAAAAATGATATTGAGGTTTCTAATATGTATCATTTTTTTCTAAACTGAATAGCTTGCGCGAGAGACACTTCCAAAGTGGTAAAATGTGTGTCCCCCCCCCCTGTAACTTCTAAAATAAGAGAATGATAAAACTAAAAAAAATATATGATGTACATTACCATGCAAACTTCGAACGGAAATTGGTTTGAACGAGATCTAGGAAGTAGTTTTTTTTAATACGTCATAAATCGTAAACCGCAATTTACCTCGATCAAAGTTACAACGAACTACAAGAACTTTTATATTATGTTACTTGCTGCTACGGAACCCTTCACATGGGCGAGTTCGACTCGCACTTAGCCGCTTTTTTTATATTATGTGCAGGGTGATATGAAAAACTGCGGGAAACCATGAGGAATTCCGAAACAAAAAAGGCAAAAAAGAAAGTAAAAAAAAAATAAAGCATACTGCAGAATGTGCAAACAAAATCTTTGTGCGAAATGTTTTAAAGACATTCATTAATAAATAATTAAATAAACTATTTTTCATTTCTTTACTATAATTCTGTTTTATTTTCGATATCCCCTTATTTTTGTCTTTCCCATCACTACTAAAAATACTTTCTAGTGCGGTTCTGGTCGATATCGACCCGCCACTTTCCCTGGTTTATTACTCATTTTCTGTTCGGCAGATCCCGGGGCGAATCAAATCTAAAGAAGTTGGGTTCAAGGTTGTTCCAACAGTCCAAAAACTGCTCACCTATATTATGTTTTCGCAAAGTTATAGCAATTTAATCTAACCTTGTGCTGACGGGTCGAAAAAGGCCTACCACGCACTGGCGAAAAAATCATTGGGGGCACAATTTGGCCCGCCGCCGCACCAGACGAAGGTTTAAGATTTTACTTGCCGCAGCCAATGTGTTAAGTAACAATTTCTATGACGTGCTCACGATATAGATTAGTTTAGTTTAGTTCAGGCAGGTGTCGCTCGGGCGACGCGGCGGCGCCGTCATGTTTGCCGACCACTCCCGCTACCCTCGCTGGGGGTTGTTGGGGGTTGTCGGGGTTGAACAAATATTGTGGGAGATATGCAAAAAGTGGACGGATATTAGGGCAGAACCATGCGAGTGCCGACACAAGCCTCCTGCTTATTGTAGAGAAGTCTATAGTTTTGTAGTGCAACGTTAACTTCTTGTTAAAATGTAATTAATTCTCAATATGTCTCAGGTAGGACATAGAGACCTGAATGAAATTGTATTTGTACCAACCATTATGTACCTATTGTCCACAATACCTAAAGCGTCTTTGACTTTGACTTTGACATTTATTTTCAGGGTCGCACAAATATAGTGGAAAACTAGCTGCCCGGACAGACTTCGTTCTGTCAAAAAATTTGCAATAAAATAATATTGCGACTATAAATTCAGATGTAAGCTATCCTATCTTTCAAGTTGGATCAAACTGAAAACGGTGTGCAAATTTGATTAAAATCGGTTAAGTAGTTTAGGAGTCCATCGCGGACAAACAACGTGACACGTAATTTATATATAATAAGATAAGCAAAAAGTGGACAGTATAAAAATATGACACTAACATTAATTTGTAGATTTAGGAGTGAAGTGAAAATTCGTATTTAAATCATAAGAAAATAAAACTACATCAAAATCATTCAAAGTAACATTCATAAAATTTGTAAGTAAATACTTCACATAAAATGTATTTTGAAATGCACTATTGTCCGTTTTTATAACAAAAAATATTAACCCGGATCGGAATTCCCAAGCGAAAAATAAATTCTCAAGTAAAGGGTTAGTTCTCAACTTCTCACCCATTAATTGTTTGCTAAATTGAGACAAGTGTATAACGGGAAAAGAATCTAAAAAGGGTTATTTAAAGTGTTTCGTTATACGACCCCTTGAGAAATGTGATGAATCAAAAAAAACATTGTTAACAGAAAAATAGCTTTATTTTTGTACATTTTTTCGCAAACCTAATAATAGCCACATTTCTTAAATTATTATGAGTTGGAAAAAAGTTAATTCATGACGAATGACTTTTTAGCAAAAAACACAATTCTTGAAAAATGCTGGAGATTTCTTAAAATAAACTATAATAAGTTCGTTTAAAATGATTATTCCTTAAATGAACTTGAATTATTTATTGATTAGCTGTCCCGGCAAAAGTTGTTCTGCCAATTTTTTTTGGATAGGGGGACCCTAATCACCTAGGCCCCTAGGGGTATGAAATATACTTTACGACCTATTCTCATATCTCATATCATATGTACATAGAAAATTTCATAAAAATCGGTCGAGCTGTTACGGAGGAGTGCGACTATGCGACCACAAATACCGTGACACGAGATTTTTATATTTGTACTAGCTGCCCGGACAGACTTCTTTCTGTGTAAAGTTTTTTTTGAGATGTAAGCTATCCTATCTTTCAAGTTGGATCAAACTGCACACGGTGTGCAAATTTGGTTAAAATCGGTTAAGTAGTTTAGGTGTCCATCGCGGACAAACAACGTGACACGTAATTTATATATATTACTAGCTGCCCGGACAGACTTCGTTCTGTCAAAAAAAATTTTTTTTTTTAGATTTTTTTTTTTTTTGTTTCGAATGATTAGTTGCTGTTGGCCCTACTGGCCTCTACAGCTTCACGCGGACTATGGGGCGGGTCCTGGAAGGGACCCAGCCGAGAAATGCTAAAGCAAAGTCAGCGGGAGTGTACCGGTTGGAACACAGAAGGTGAACCCGGTACAACAAGGCCGCTGACGCTACACGAGGGAGGGACCCCGTGGTTCCCCCCCCCGCTGATATTATGACCTATGAAACAAAGACATCGGGGGTGTACCGGTTTATTCGACCGGGCCGAATCCAGTACAACGGGCCGACGACTCTTCACGAGGGGGGATCCGTTTATGGCCTTTGCAGGCAGGTCGGATAGATGTAAGCTATCCTATCTTTCAAGTTGGATCAAACTGCACACAGTGTGCAAATTTGATTAAAATCGGTTCAGTAGTTTAGGAGTCCATCGCGGACAAACAACGTGACACGTAATTTATATATATTAAGACTAGCTGCCCGGACAGACTTCGTTCTGTCAAAAGTTTTTTTTTTTTTTTCAGATGTAAACTATCCTATCTTTCAAGTTGGATCAAACTGCACATGGTGTGCAAATTTGATTAAAATCGGTTAAGTAGTTTAGGAGTCCATCGCGGACAAACAACGTGACACGTAATTTATATATATTAAGACTAGCTGCCTGAACAGACTTCGTTCTGTCAAAAGTTTTTTTTTTATTTTGAGATGTAAGCTATCCTATCTTTCAAGTTGGATCAAACTGCACACGGTGTGCAAATTTGATTAAAATCGGTTCAGTAGCTTAGGAGTCCATCGAGGACAAACAACGTGACACGTAATTTATATATATTAAGATAAGATTAGATTTAATGATTATTCGAATAGGTACATAAATCGTTCATGTTATTCAAATTAAATCATTCGACAATTACCTGATATTGATTGATGAATAAAACCTATTAAAATTCCTCACTTATTAGTCAGCTTAAAAAATAAATGAATGCTGGAATGTAGACAAAAAACTGTAGTAGTACAGTATGAATGCACAAGAAAAACCTATGTAACAAAATACATAACGTTGAAGCGTTGAACATTAGTTCGATATCCGTGGGACTGGGGTGCGTGGCCAACCGCGAAGCCTAGAGAAACTGCGGCTAGACCAGCGTCTATAACCACTATAACTTTATACCGCCCTGGTACCTCGCTACACTTGCACCTACTAGATATAGTAAACTAGCGAAACTATGCGTTTCCCACACAGATTTATTTACCGTCCCGGATCAATAAAACCAAAACTCACTTGTATGTCTGAACGAGTTAATTTCAAAAAATACTTCGAGAGGTACATATTAAAAAAGCATGAAAAAGTCGATTCTATTGAATTGGAGATGGAAAAGGTTTCACTAGACCTAATTATTTTTTCAAAAAATGACCTGGTTAACTGTATCTAAATCGATTGCATAGGTATGAGAGGCAGTGAGAGACTGAAAAAGAGGAAATCGAGATTACTACTATACTGTATTACTAAAAAATGATTCAAAAACTTCAATAATGATTGTGATCGAATTTCTATCTCTGATTTGCTCTGGAAGAATATTTAAGTGGTTATCAATTTAAGTTACTATTTAGAGAGTTTAGAAAGATTATGCAGCGTATATTTTTATTATAGGTAATTTAATAAGTAGATAGGTAGGTACTAGGTATACAAAAAATTAAAAAGAAAAGAGAAAAAGCAAGTTTTGTCAACAACATACATTTCAACAACGTTACTTTTTCTTTATTAACTGGCTAGCGACCCGCTCCGCGTATATAAATTATACACGAAAACCTTCTTGAAGAATCACTCTATTCACTAAGGAAAACCTCATGAAAATCCGTTCAGTAGTTTTTGAGTTTATCACGAAGAGACAGACAGACAGACAAACGCGGCGGGGACTTTGTTTTATAATATGTAGTGATTATAAAATAAACGTAACCAACAATAACACCACAGAAGAAAAACTTTACTTTTTTCCGAACATTTAGAAATAAATAATTTTATTTTTTTAAAAACTCAAATAAAATTTGGAATACAAAAATCCCAGTACATTATGCTTAGCAATACCAGGAGCGCAGGGGAAGGCGGAAAGTCGCTGACGGCTGATTGACATCTCACTCGCTCGACGGCAGCATGTTTATCTCATTTCTTTTTACCAACATTCCAATGCCATTCAGATAAATTCCTTTCAACTTTACTACAATGTCAGAAGAGTGAGTTTTAATCGTCGGTTCCATTTGTCGTTCTGGTACGAAATTACTAATGTATGAATGACTAACAAGACAGAACTAAAGTAAATAGGAGCTAGAAACGGACCAGCTGTGTCCGGTGCCCGCTTCAGTTTTAATTCTAAATGGGTTTAATTGAAATACGGTACGTTACGTTACAAGGCGGTTTAAAATTAAAGCAGGTGCAGTCGACGGAATTTGAAATTGGAACAGATTGACTTTTGAATCTGACTGACAGTATTATTTTTTGAACAACATCCTTGTTATTTGCACACTGTGCTATAAAATAATTGAAGGAATTGAACTGTTTTATAACAGAATTTTTTATAATAATTTTTTCGTGAAACTTAAGGTTCTATCTATAAAATCAAATTAAACCCTAAAATTAGTCAACATCCCCATTACCTAGATTAAGATTAAAATTACTTCTTTTTTTTGTTATCATGTTCTTCAACTTCTCTTCTAATATTATGAACTTCTGTAATTTTATTAACGAGTGGGTAAATCCTAGTCTCCGACGAGTCACGAGACAGGGAATCCTAGTGTGGGAGCTAGTGTTCATGACTTTATGTAAACAAAGCTTATGAAATAAGTAATTTTCATTTTCATTTTCATTTTCAATGGGATTTATTTATTTATTTATGCTTTATTGACCCTTAACAAATAAGTGGTACAAAAGGGATTCAATTAAGTATGTCTCGAAAAATTGTTTCTTTAGAACTTAAGTTAATATTTGAAGTTAATAGGTACATCGCTAAAAAGACAATAATTCTTATTATAAAGTTACGTCCTCAGGAGAAACCGATTAACTCTTCAGAAATAGTCTCAGTTCTCAACTTCTCACACTAATTTGTAACTCTTTCATTTCTTGACACAAAAAATACCGAGAATATGGGATTTTACGTGACCCTATAAGTCAAAGGTCAGATAATAGAGAGCAAAATTATAAATGATCCAATTGTCGATTAAAATAGGGTCACCCCTAATAGCGTTCGGTGTATCACAAAAGAGCTATAATTTTGTAAAAAGAAGTAAAACGCTGACAAAAGCTGACCCTTTCTAGGAAGAATTGGCCGCAAAGTTAAAAAAAAAGTATTATTTCTTTTTATTGACCTGAAACTCAAAACCGCGTGCACATGCGCGAATAGTGGAAAGAAAAATAGTAATTTTTTTATTCATCCAAAAATATCGAATTACGGCTCTATGAATTTCCGAACGGAATAAGTTTTTTGGAGGTTTGGTACCTACATGTGTTACTGATATAATTTTGTGAAAGTAGTTTTTGGGGAGCAAATGTGGTACGTTTTTATAACATGAAATTATTTTTATATTGATTAAGGACTTAAAATTAATTGAATTTAAACAGAAAAAACTTAACTCAATGTAATTACACTACATTTTACATTTAAGAAAGAATTCCGAACCTTCCTCTAAACAAATAAATCACCTAACTTTTTCTCTGGCTGTTTACAAAAATAACCGCGGCAGCCCAATGTCAATTTAAAAAGTAAACGTTTTAAATTAGAATCCTCATTAAAATGGATACGCAGAAGTGTCCTACGGCATAACATGTAAGAGCACGCCGTGACAGGAGGTGTCGAATGGCGAAAATATTTGTCATGTCACTAATGACTAAAGGGTTTGGCTTTCTTCGACTGTAAATGGAAGTAGCTTTCCTATGGGATGGCTCCTACAATTTGAACTTGTTTGATCCCTCCGGATCCCTTCAATATTACCCCGTTTAAATTATTGTTACAATGAGTAAGTGGGAATATTTACGAAACGATTAGGTATACAAAATAAATAATAAATAAACATTTTCGCATAAATGCCGTATTAAATAAATATTTTCGACTTACAGGTTGTAACGGTCGATGCATACGTAACGTGGACGGGAGGGGAACGGGACACGCACGTATATTTATGCCCCGTTCACGTCCCGTCCCCGCCCCGTCCACGTTACGTATGCATCGACCTTTAGTGGGAGCACGTTCATTTTTAAACGGTTTTATTTAGCTTGCCCTGTTTGTGTCAAATCTTGCAAGCTGAATTAGATCTACCTTCACTTGTCCTTATCAGTTGAAATTTTACACATTACTTTAGTTCTGATGGCTATGCATTTAAATGACAAGTTTAATCTGATACTACTCCCAGGTTTGGCTGTAGCTGAGCGAACTCCTTAATGGTTAACAGCACAGTCTCCATTTTTTTCTTCAGTATCTACATGGACAATATGAAAGTGTATTTAATTTTTTTAAATCATGACTTGTTAAAGTAGATCTGATCTCTACTTTCTATAAAATTACATTGAACTTCTACTTAACATAATGAAATGTCGAAGCGTGATTAAAGCCTATTAAACATCAAAATGAACAAACACTCTTCGTGCGTTAAATGTCACGGACCCCTTTACCATCCAGCCATTACTTGACAAACTCACACGCCCCGCTGGTCACGTACGTTTATTAATAATAGTATTAATCCTATACACAACCAACCACCAAAACAATTCGTTCATCAAACTGCAGATCACACACGATACAAAAAGAAAAAAAAAAACAAAACAGGCTTCAAGATAAAAGTCCTTTGACTTTTTCTACAGAGTAAAAAAAAGAAAAATTAAAAAGAAAACTTAAGGCCGCGCCATACTGTCTGCTATCCGATTTCCGACATATTAGGTTACAGCCGGAATGATGGCTTTACTTTTATTCGAGGACGTAAAAAATTATAATTTTCTTTATTGAGATAAATTGTAAGCGAGCGAGGAAATTTTTACGGGTCGTTTTAAAAGGTTGTTTACAAAAAAGTTGTGATTTTAAGCTTTTTAGACCTTTTTGGGACTTGGTTGGTTATGGGTACCTAATTACCTATGTTAAAATATAACAACATTAGGACAAAAAAGGAGGAGGTATTCAATTCGACTGCATTTTTTATGTTTAATTTTTAATTTTAATTTTTAATTTTCGACTGGGTGAACCGATTTTGATGTTTTTTTTTTAATCGAAAGCTGGTGTTTGTCATATAGTCCCACTTAAATTTGAGCTTGATCTGTCGTGTAGATAGTTTTTGAGTTATTTTGAAGTCGGTTATTTTTTCTTGGTAAAATTCAGATTATATACGATTAATTTATAGAAGAAAGTAGAGAACTCCTAGCAGGGAATCTCATAATGGAAATATGTATGATTTTTATAATTTTACTTCCTTCTTAGTTACTTTGCGAAAATTTTGTAAGCATTATGCGCGTTACTGGCCTAAAAAGGGGCTGCCTCTACATCATTGCAACCAAAATATGATAAAAATATTAACAGTTTTAATTTTTAATAGAACGATAGAACTAGACTGGTGGGTGATAAAAAAATCCTTGTGCTTATTATACATACTCGAGTATCGTCTGTTTTTTAAAACATCCTTATTAGATTCAGTGGCATTCTTTTATCCGTTGTGCACCTGCATGGGTTGCAAGAAGGACTTGCTCACTTGCTTACTTGGATTCAAGGATGTATAGAGCCGATTATAACATTTGAAACTTTGATTATACCACGACTTAAGATTTTTTACAGTTTTTGGGTATAATTTTTTTAGTATATTTTTTTCTCAATAGGGAATATACAAAAGTGACTTAAATTTACTTGAATTTTTTATCCACGATACGATACTTCAATACACCTAAACCTGTTTTGACCCTGTCCGCGTGAAGCAGGCCAACAACTCAAAAAAATTTTTTTTTGAAGTGTGCTGCTTTGTGTTGTCGATTTTCGAACATTTCGAGATTTCGGACTAATTAGAAATATTTTTTGTTTGACACACTTACGTGACTTTGAAACACCGGGCGTCCATAAAACGTAATTGTTACCGATAACATCGACGCTGCTGACGTGAGCGGCCGTGGCGCCACGCAGCGTCGACAAATATCGACTATAAACATTTATGTTGCCCTGGTACTTTTTTATTAATTTATTTATAAATAAATAAATAACAAAGTCAATTTATATTTTTTTACATAAAAATGACGAAAAGTAGACGCCTCGGTCATAATATCCAAATTTACATAAAAATAAATTAAATAAGGTTGCCGAAGCATATTTTACGCGTAATCCATGGTAACAAGCATCGTAAAATAAGTATTATTTTAAAGTTTATACAGTTTCGATAGAAAACGTGAATGAAGCTAATTAATGCAATTTATAATTTCAATTTGTATTATCAGGCTGATGATAACCTTAAACGGACAGTCAAATATAAATATTTAAAGCATGCCAGGTCATCTAATTTGTCTACGATAAGAGCAAAAAAACTGTATGGTTTTATCACAGTAAAGGAATCTAACTTATACTGTGGTTTTATTGTGAATTTTTTTTTTTCAAGTCAATTTACGTCATTTATTGACTAGCAAAAAAAATTACTTTAAGCCATGACTTCTAAGTAACAAAATCGACTTTGAAATACAAAGCGCACATAAGTTTCATGTAGGTAGAGTTCCAATAATACTGAGTCAGCAACGGCCAACTGTTGGCGTAAGCGGCGCCTGTCCGATAAAGGTTGTACACGAATTATGTTGCCCTGGCACTTTGTTATTAATTGTTTAATAAATATTGCAATTTAAATGAGATTAATTTAACTATAATTAATATGACTACGGGCCTCTTTCACCACCATCAAGTAAAGTCCCGAGTAGGCTAATTGCCGATTAAAGTGACGAGTAACTATGCATACGCATTTCACAATCGCCGAATAGCGCTACCTGACAAGTAAAGTAGCCAGTAACTTACTTGTAACATCATCTGCCAATTAGTTTGTTTAACTGACGAGTAAGACGAGTAACGGTACGTGCAGTGAAGTAAAAAACATTTACAGCTAACCATATAAGTATATTTATTTGACAAAAAATTATTAAACCTTTACTTATTTCATTTATAGATAATCAAATAGACGATTTCGAAAAATTTGCACGAAAAACACCAAGAATTTGTCTAGTTATATTTATTTATTATTATATTTTCGACTCTCACTCCCGCGTACAAAATATATACAAAAAAAATTATATAATAAACATAAATATAGGTATATACCAATAAATAAACTTACATAAACTCTACATAAATAAATACTTGTAGCGGGTGGAGGATTACGCCCCGGCAGGGGAGACCAGACGGCCGGGGGTCAGGGCGACAGGCTGAGAAACCGACGGACTATCTTAGCCGAGTCTAGCAGCACCGCTTTCTGCATCTTGGCTACGAGCGAACTGCCGCGAAACCCCAGTCGCCTCATATGGTGAGCGAGGCTGACTGGGTTCAGCCCATTCGCAGATATAACGATTGGGATGGTTTTATTGGACTCCACATGCCACATGCTGGAAACCTCGTAAGCCAGATCTAGATACTTTCGTTTTTTCTCTGTGTCCACTAAAAACACCCTGGACTGTGCCCGGTCCATCAGCACGATATCAGACTTATTCGCCAGAATCGTCCTGTCCGTGATGATGGACCGGTCCCAATAGAGCCGAACTCCGTCACGCTCGAGTACTGGCCAGTGGCGGCTGGTGGATCCTAGAAGTGGTGGTGCACTGTATCAGGGTATTTTTATTTTTAACGACTACCAAAGAACGGTTATGATTTTCGCGCGTAGACCTTCTAAACGGCTGGATGGATTTGTATAGTTATATTCGTCTTAAGTGTCCTTAGATGACTGTTTGAAAAATAAATAGATGAGTGTTTGTAAAATAATCCTGCCGATTTTAATTCCAATTTTTGTTGAAAAGTTTTATTTTCTAAAATAAATTAGCTTCCAAAATGGTCGATGTTAAAGTTAATACTCATTTTCACAGCTATTTACTCACACACAATGTCCCACAATTCAGTAACTATAATATTATAATACTGAAAATCCTTGCAGAATGTAAACAAACGCAACTCCTTTTAGCTACCACAGAGTACTTAATCACTATGTTAGCTACTAAAAGCGCGCGCGAATTTCGTGAAACCTTGTTCCGCTCGGTAATCTGCGGTTCGCTGGTGCGGCGCTCCAAAACGTCATAATTCGCCGTACATTTTCTATTGAACTAGCTCTGTCTCACGCGCCAGGCGTTTTCGGTTGCATCTCATAGAAGTTGTATGAGCATTCGCCGTGCGCTTTGGCTAGCGCACCGTGAACCATTTTACAGCGATTTTCGCGATAATGAGTCTTAATACTTTATCAAAGAGTTTAAATTGGTTCATCATAATTTCGTTAATATTGAATAGATCGTTAATCAGACACTATTAAACATTTTTTGTTTTATTTTTCTAAACATAAAAATCTGGCAGTTCGGCGCACGAGTGCACTTAAAGTACAGCCGCCCCTGGCAGTGGCGGCTGGTGGATCCTAGAAGTGGTGGTGCACTGTATCAGGGTATTTTTATTTTTAACGACTACCAAAGAACGGTTATGATTTTCGCGCGTAGACCTTCTAAACGGCTGGATGGATTTGTATAGTTATATTCGTCTTAAGTGTCCTTAGATGACTGTTTGAAAAATAAATAGATGAGTGTTTGTAAAATAATCCTGCCGATTTTAATTCCAATTTTTGTTGAAAAGTTTTATTTTCTAAAATAAATTAGCTTCCAAAATGGTCGATGTTAAAGTTAATACTCATTTTCACAGCTATTTACTCACACACAATGTCCCACAATTCAGTAACTATAATATTATAATACTGAAAATCCTTGCAGAATGTAAACAAACGCAACTCCTTTTAGCTACCACAGAGTACTTAATCACTATGTTAGCTACTAAAAGCGCGCGCGAATTTCGTGAAACCTTGTTCCGCTCGGTAATCTGCGGTTCGCTGGTGCGGCGCTCCAAAACGTCATAATTCGCCGTACATTTTCTATTGAACTAGCTCTGTCTCACGCGCCAGGCGTTTTCGGTTGCATCTCATAGAAGTTGTATGAGCATTCGCCGTGCGCTTTGGCTAGCGCACCGTGAACCATTTTACAGCGATTTTCGCGATAATGAGTCTTAATACTTTATCAAAGAGTTTAAATTGGTTCATCATAATTTCGTTAATATTGAATAGATCGTTAATCAGACACTATTAAACATTTTTTGTTTTATTTTTCTAAACATAAAAATCTGGCAGTTCGGCGCACGAGTGCACTTAAAGTACAGCCGCCCCTGGCAGTGGCGGCTGGTGGATCCTAGAAGTGGTGGTGCACTGTATCAGGGTATTTTTATTTTTAACGACTACCAAAGAACGGTTATGATTTTCGCGCGTAGACCTTCTAAACGGCTGGATGGATTTGTATAGTTATATTCGTCTTAAGTGTCCTTAGATGACTGTTTGAAAAATAAATAGATGAGTGTTTGTAAAATAATCCTGCCGATTTTAATTCCAATTTTTGTTGAAAAGTTTTATTTTCTAAAATAAATTAGCTTCCAAAATGGTCGATGTTAAAGTTAATACTCATTTTCACAGCTATTTACTCACACACAATGTCCCACAATTCAGTAACTATAATATTATAATACTGAAAATCCTTGCAGAATGTAAACAAACGCAACTCCTTTTAGCTACCACAGAGTACTTAATCACTATGTTAGCTACTAAAAGCGCGCGCGAATTTCGTGAAACCTTGTTCCGCTCGGTAATCTGCGGTTCGCTGGTGCGGCGCTCCAAAACGTCATAATTCGCCGTACATTTTCTATTGAACTAGCTCTGTCTCACGCGCCAGGCGTTTTCGGTTGCATCTCATAGAAGTTGTATGAGCATTCGCCGTGCGCTTTGGCTAGCGCACCGTGAACCATTTTACAGCGATTTTCGCGATAATGAGTCTTAATACTTTATCAAAGAGTTTAAATTGGTTCATCATAATTTCGTTAATATTGAATAGATCGTTAATCAGACACTATTAAACATTTTTTGTTTTATTTTTCTAAACATAAAAATCTGGCAGTTCGGCGCACGAGTGCACTTAAAGTACAGCCGCCCCTGGTACTGGCATCGGTGTGTACCTATAATACGGCACTCTCTCATCCAGGAGACCGTACTTCAGAGCAAGCTCTTGGTGAAGGATTTTGGCCGCTTGGTTGTGTCTGTGCAGATACTCGAGTGTTAGCAAGAGCCGAACATCCCGACAGCACATGCCCGAGTGACTCGCCGGGATGGCGACAAGCTCGACAAATGTCGGTAGTGCCATCCTTCAGGATGTACTTTCGGTAGTTCTTATTATTATTATTATTATTTTAAACAATTGATATTAAAATATATCTTTGTTACAGAGTAAAGTTAGCACTTCTTTCTCTCTTGATTATATCCATGTTTTACTAATTTAATATCGGTCAAAACTCTAAACTAAAAAATTACCTGCGAATTTTAATAACACCAACTTATACAAAACCTTTGTAGTAATGACGGACGGACTGGCACTTAACCGATTTGACACGTGTTTGACATCTGGAAAACACAAACTGACCGAATGATGGAACGCATTATGACAAATCATTCAACTAACCGGCAAGTTGTTACTCGGAACTACATTTTATATTGTGAAACTGATAAAAGTTAATTGTGACTTTTACTTGCCGATTAACGTTATTCAGCAAGTAACTACTTATGACTTTACTTGACGATTGTGAAAGAGGCGCTACGTGTAATTATGTATACCACAGAAGACAAATCTATACTATAATAAAACTCAAAGGGCAAATTTACTGTACATTGAATATTTTTAAAAATTTTTGATTAGGGGGCACTTCAGTAACGTGTTAGAGCACAAAAATATTTTTTTTAGAATTATTGTCTGTCTGTCTGTCTGTCTGTCTGTTTGCCTGTCCGGGCATCACATGAAAACCCTTGAACGGATTTCGATGAAAATTGGTAAAGTTGTTACTAATACTCCGGGTCATATTTTAGGATACTTTTTATCCCGGAAAATTAAAAGGTTTCCCCGGGAAACGGGATGAAATTTTGTATGGAATATTTTTAAAACATCAACCGATTTGCTTCAAATTTGCATCAAATGTAAATTTATGGAACATGTATTTTTCAGTTTTCCAAAATTTTGCAAAAAAAAGAAAAAAATACAAATTAATGTGAATATTGCTTATTTTTCAAAACCCGCTCCTGGAGGAATCCTTTGTGATTTTATCGTGGGTTTCAGTATATAAATTACTAAATATAAGTACTTCAATGTAAATTCACCATTTTTGAAATTTCCTTCTGCAAGAGGTACAAATAAGGTAAAACCTCATAATTTCCGTATGCGAAGCTGCGGGCAACAGCTAGTAGTACAATATAATAATAGTAAGGCGCTCCACCCACTGAAGACGCGTACCGCCGCGGTGCGCGGAGCCACGGATAAAGCAACTGCGCGCGGGGCGATTTCACGCGCGTTTCCGCGTCGGCAATGTGTTGTGCTATGTACTAGGCGTGATTTCTATATAAATTGAGATACTTGCATACAATGGTAAAATCTGCCATCCCGCGCACCGCGGCGGGACGCGGTGCAGTGGGTGGAGCGCCTATTAGTACTTTATTGTTACTATAACTATAATATAATAATATGTGGTACATGCTTGTAGGTACCGCATTGATTTGTAATTTATTGTAACGTCGTTTTGCATAACGAAAATTTTAACGATAAAACCGAGCAAGTGCGTGTCAGGTCACGCGCAATGTAGAGCTCCGAAGTAATAAGTTTATCGACTATTACTCATTAACTACTTATGCTAACATAGCCGCACTGATAGTTTTCCTTTTAAATTCATCATAGAACCTATTTTTGAAAATTTTTTAACTTTTCCAACTCCAACCATTTAGTCGGCACGGGGAGGGGGGCATGGGGGGAGACACTTGATTCTAACCAAAATTAGCACTTTAAATCCAAATATTTCACAAATTGACCAAAAATAGTCTTAGGAAACTCATAATATTTTTGACATTTCAACAATACCCCACCATACTATAGGGTACGCGACGAATATAAAATAAAATTCATCCTCACGTTACCTGTAGGGGAGGTACCCTGAAAAAAATGTTTTTCAATATTTTATTCTACGATTTTGGAGTTTTAATAAATACAACAAATTACAGCTTTCTAGCACTAAGCGTGTCGGCACTTTGCTTCGGATGAACGGACAGACGGACGGGCATGACGTAACTATACCTACCTAAGGGTTCCGATTTTACTTGTGAAAAGGTAAACTTCTTCGTTTTTGAAGGCGCTCTAGATAAACGGCGTTATAATCCACTTAAAGATTTCTCAGTTTAAGAATGGTATAAATGATTTTTGTTGATTCTACAAATATTGTAAATGTGAAAGTTTGTGAGGAAGTATGGCTTTTTGTCATTTTGCGGGTATCTTTTTGCGTTTTTGACCTTGAGAGTACAATCCGTTTGTTGCTCTTTTACGCAAAAAGTACTGAACCGATTTTGATGAAATTTAGCACACAGGTAGACCATGATCTGGAATAACATATAGGGTACATATTAACCCGGAAAACGCGGGAAAAGCCGCGCGCAGAACGCTAGTATTTTTTTAAATACTAGACATATTCACATGTAAATGTACAGTTATGCTCATACGAGTAGAAAGCTAGAGCTCTGTGCAATAGTACAAAGAAAAAGCTTATCTGTGTAATTGGACACTAAACCAGTTCTTAGAAAGCCTCCGTTATTTAAAAACAGTTCTTTAATGCACCGAACTGCATTTCGCAATATTACATATTTATCGTAAAATGACGTGACCTTGGCAATGGCTACACACTTGAGAGATAAGTTCGATACAGTAGGGCTATTTCTTTCATCATTTCATCACAGTTACAATTTTTTTTGGTAGATTCGACATTGACTCTATAGGTAAAACCGTGTATTTAGTTTTTAAACTATTAACTTGTTATGGTTCTAGGTCACCTAGAAAGTACCTAACTATCCTTCGATGGAGGAAAACATCGAGAAAATAGCATCTCTTTGATTTTTATATGATGTTCTCGAAGTATACCTACATAGAAATAAATATATGTCAAAATATACGGTCAGAGTATCAAAATATAAAATGTTACTTACAAAAAAAATACCAACATTTAGAATTCAATTGTGACTAGAGTCAGTCCAAGCAACCTCTGAGAGACTCCAACCCTCAAGGCATAAAACGTTGAAGTATCAGTAAACAGTTCTGCAAACTATTCTGTGTTCTCGAACAGCAAGCTCAGCAGTAGTCAGCAGACAGAGCTAACAATGATGGTAACGATGGTGGTAAGCCCTACTCAGCAGAAACACCGTGGGAATGTTTATACGTACGACCTACTTTACTTTGTTACTATCATAGTAATTCTGCGTTTTTAGTAGCGTCTTATAATAGTAAAGTTAGGTTTCTCTCGCTAGATTAGTAACTTCAATAAGCACTTGGATTCGGCCCGTGCAAATTTCACCTCTTAGGAGATTTTAACGTACTCGTAACTTTTACAAAAATAATAATTATTTACAGTTCCAAAAGTTTTATGAGCTCTTGCAGTTAAAAGCTGTTGATCCTACCTACCTAAGTAGTCATAAGTTTTTAGTCTTACAATGAGGTCTTAAAGTAGGTACTTACATAAATAGTCTTAGCATGAACCCTGCTAGGGCAATTTATCTAAATTTAATACATTATTATTCAATTATTTAATTATTCTAATTATTTCAATAGTAACAATTAATATGTTTTAAAAATATACAATTTCAATACATAATTCAATTTCTAATTAATGTCAACTATTATTATTAATTTAATACAATGCTGACAATTATTTAACAACATTTAAACATTATGATTTAACAACATAAAATTTAAAAGACATAATAGTATTTGATAAATAAAATATCTACACATCATTATATAAAAAACCATTCGGGATATTGCCCTCAAAAGTTCAAGGATATGGTACCTGACATCCCACCACAGTCCACACGGACGGAAGTGGTCATGTTATTGGGGCGAGGGGACTTTAGGCATTTGTATGGGCTCTGTCATTTACAGTGGATGCCCACTTGACGGAGTGGAGTCCAATATGATGTGAGGGACTGTTTAACAGTTAAACATCCTCTTGGTAAGGTTCCGGGTTCGATTTCCGGGGGTTTAAGTTACAAATTATATTTGGATGTGTTTTCGGTTTTTCGGTACTAAACTAGAAAAGGTTTAGAGGTTTTTCAATGGTTTTTTAGCAAAAGGCATGCTTTTTTTAATGCCTTTCAATCTCTGCTATCGATAATAATTATTATAGGGATTGTTTCTTAGTACTGTCGGCAAAAAAATTAGGTATTCAAGGCATGAAACAAAAACGTTAGATAGTAATGTATAATATTACAGAATGTTTGTATTGTTGTCAATGTTAAATAGTACCTAAATACTACTTATGTAC
This sequence comes from Thymelicus sylvestris, assembly GCA_911387775.1. Lineage (NCBI taxonomy): Eukaryota > Metazoa > Arthropoda > Insecta > Lepidoptera > Hesperiidae > Thymelicus > Thymelicus sylvestris. The sequence continues at coordinate 8,101,854 of OU426909.1, read as the reverse complement.
TATTATGTCTTCTGTGATACCGTGATAAGTACGTAATTGTGACAAAAAACATGTTTTAATTCTTTCTTTCAATCATTTCACTACCTTAACATAGGTAAGTACTTTTATATCCATTATCCGTTCACTATTAATCCAGACATCCCCTAATTAATGTAATTAAAGTAATTAAAGATAAATTTATAGATTTTTTTTCTTAACGTAACTTCAATTTAGTCATCCAATTTACTCTTCATTAAAATACTCATAAATTCTATCTATTCCTTGTACCATGTATGTATTCAAATTCATCCAAAACGGGTAAATTAACAAGATCACTGTGAAGAATACATTAGGGTGATAATTACGTATTATGATCTTCATCACCGCCAACCCAACACCCACTGAGCCAATTACAATGACGATGAACAAGTGTTGACAATTTGTCGCGAATGTCACGATAACAATCACACTCCCCCGTTCGCTGTCTCCCCTTGCCTCTGTTATTGTTATTCCCACCTCTTTATGACTTCACAGGACGAGATTATATAGAGGTTTTTTTATGGCAATAGCCGGCAAACGACCTGACGGTTCATCTGGATGGTAAGTGGCTATCGTCGCCCATGGACATCAGCAACACCAAAAGCATCACTGATGCGTTGCCGGCCAGGAAAGAGAGAAGAATAAGAAAGAAAGAACTGGCTCTCAGCCAATCGTGTGTATAAATTACGAATGTAAGTGTTAAAACGAAAAGGAAATGAGTGCTCTCGATTTATACCGATATTTCGACCAAGTGGATCATGGTTACGGCGAGAGCGGCAGTAAACAATATATACAAATCTCGTGAGCAACTGATTTTTGAAAATTGCAGGCATATATGAAGAATCAAATGAGAATCATTAAAGAATATGATTTGTCTGTTTCGATTTTTTTTTTCTCTTTTGCGTTTTATACTTTCTTTAATTTAACCTATATAAAAAAGAAAACACAAAACAATTCAGTGCCTTTAAGTACTTTTATGGAAATAAAAACAACATATTGGTACCAAAGTTCTTCAACTCGTTCATTCCCAGTAGTTCTCTTCATGTTACATATTTTATAATTATAAATTTTCATGAGAGGCCAAACAAGCAGGTTTCAAATATTAGGTACCTTTAGTTAGCTAATCTTCAAATTCTTGGCAACTGGTACGTACTTAACTCGTAGCGAAAATTTAAAGGGGATAAACAAAAAGCCACATAACTAAACATGTAAATTAATTCACGATAATTAATTATAGTTCCACCGCAGAACTAATTACCAATTAAACAGATAGTTCCATTAGTCATCCGCCCCATTTACCGCGATTAAGATAGCTTATCGCGCACGCCCCTCTCCCCGCTTATCGCTTGTCGCTCGTCGCCCCTCATGTGTGACGGTGTGAGTGTGTGACACTTTGTCACTCGTCGTCAGATACTAGTATATCTGAGGAACAAATTCTGATACAGAAATAGAGCTGGTTCTTGCAACATTACATGACATTACGTGACTTAATTCCCCCCTCTCCTTTTTACTATCGAACATCCAGACGCACGGCGGGTATTCATCCCTTTGTTTTCAACATCCCCCCGGTGCGGACGTCGCGCTTTGCTTCGTCTTTTATTATACGTACCGCAAGGGACTGGAATAAATAGTCCGCGTGGGTGTTCCCCTCTGATTATAATGTGGGTGTCTTCAAGTCAAGCGTAATAGGCTTCTACTTCTACTAAGTTAGTGTGCTTTACCATCCAAGGCTTCATTACTGCTTACCATCAGGTAGTTTTGTGGTCAAGCACTGACTTATTCGGTATTAAAAAAAACATATTACTCAACCAGAGTCCAGACCTCGATTTCTTTGGTAATACGTATGTGCATTGGCATGGTAAGCACTAACAATCAGGTGGCCCGTCCATCTCAGCTATTGACATAAAAAGGTAATGAAGGTACCAAGTGTTCCAAGTGTATTTACGAGTTCCCGCCATCCCGCCATCCCGGCCTCCCCTGAGCCTTATCCCCACATCGTAACTCCACACCGCGCGATATGGGAATAAATTAAATCGACTTAAGTTTTATCACTCTATGTAGGTGGTTTACGGTGTCCCGCGGAGTTAGTGGGGGTGGTATTGCGCGCTGTTAAGTGATAAGCGATATGATAGCGATTTGATTCAAACTATCAGCTGCAGAACAGGGCTCGAGTTTGCTCAAAATTTACTGGGTTTGTGTGTTCTTGTTTTTGTGTGTTTTCCATGACACCCACGGGCCACGACACAAGGAATCTAGTTTGGGGTTATGAGTGTGTAGTTTTTATTAATATTACTTCGCCACTGTTATTGCTACTGCGAATTACTATGTGAATTGGTAGTGGGATCACTCTCTCGAGATATTTATATTCTTTCGGCCTCCGACATAGCTTAACGACTGCTGTCTAACGATAACAAATCTGATAAATTAGAATCTACTTTAGAGTTATCAGCGCATGATGACGTGATGTATGTAGCGTGTAAATTTTATTTAAACAAAATATATAATACGTAATTTTTTACAACGTGTAACAACAGTTTACTTCGGTATTAATATTATAGTGATAATAAACATGAGTCATAGCTATTAGCTAGCGATCGAACAGCTCCTTCACGCAAGTTTTGTACCGCACAATGTAATAATTCAAAATCGTCCCTGCGGTATAGAGTTGCAAAGGTGTTCGTTTTTGGCACTTTTAAGCCGATGGCGGGTTCTCTTCGTGCGGAATTTATATCAAAAATGTACTAGTCATTGTAGATTACAAAAAATGTTGCACTTACCGTCTTCAACAACTATCGTCATATTTTAGCCAATTTCGAAAAAAGAGCAATGATCACTTTAATCTTTCTCCGAATTATTATCTATTGGCGAAAACTATATAAAAAACAGTTCAGTAGTTTCTGAATTTGCGTTATATACACGAAAACAGACGTGGCGAGGGACTTACTTTCATTATAAGTAGCGATTAGTAATTATCGCATCCTAGTCCATGGCACCCACGAACCAGGGAATCCTAGTGTGGCGGCTATCAGTTTGTTTTAATGGAAATAGCCGGCAAACGAGCTGACGATCCACCTGATGGTAAGTGGCTATCGTCGCTCTTTGACATCAGCAACACCAAAGGCATCACTGATGCGTTGCCGGCCAAGAAAGAGAGAAGAAAAAGAAAAATAGAACCAATGATTCTATTTTATAATATCATTGGATAGAACTAACAATTAAGCCCCCAGTAGATATAAGTGCATTAAATAAAACCGTTGTTTTGTATACCTACTTGTAATAATAAATAAAAAACGCTCACACACTCATTTTGATCGAGATTGTACTTTATTATTTATATCAAACCTCATGTCAAAATATACCTATATGGTATTCATTCAAATAATATGAACACCGATACAAACTATTCATAATAGTCATATCAATATGAAACGGCCAGCCGGAACACGACGAGTCGTTTGGCGTCTGACTCAACCAAGCGTGTAGTGAAAAAATGTACCTACATCTACCTACTTCGATCGCAATAAGGAATCAAAACTAAAATAGAACAGACGTGTTCATCCCAAACTACTAATCCCTAACAACCCCCGCTATTATTTCGACAAATTGATAACCATAACGGGGATAATGGCATAATCAGTGGCGCCCCCGCGTGTTGGGAATCATTGGTTATAATGAACAATCCCTCAGGGGACAGAGTACTTATTTAGCAGGCGGGGAAGTGGTAGGAATATGTCAGTTTTGATATTTTAGCGTTCTACCTACTGTTTAAAGATGTTTTGTTGGTGAGAATTTCATTTGTGCTTTGAACCCATTAAGTAACAAACATCCATCCAAAACTCAAGCCCCGAAATGAGAAAAATAAGGGTTTATATACCCAATCCTTGCCGAACTTCATGAACTTAAGCCATCCTTCGATATTTCTCTACGTGATCGAATCAGAAATGATGAAATCCGTAGACGAACGAGGGGACCGACATAGATCAGAGAATTAGTCGGCTGAAGTGACAATGGGCTGGCCGCAGTGTTCGAAGGACCGATAACCGTTGAGGAAGGAAGGTCCTCGAATGGAGACCACGCCTCGGTAAAAAGAGCACAGGACGCCCCCCGACCAGGTGGACCGACGACCTGAAGAAGACAGCGGGCATTCGCTAAATTCAGAAGGCTCAGGACCGGTCAGAGTGGCGTACATTAATGGAGGCCTATTCCAGCAGTGGACCTCAAAAGGCTGATGGACGGATGAATGGAAGCCATCCTTAAGTTCATGATCTGCATAGTCGGCAATAATTTTGGGTCATATCTAGCAAAAAAAAGCAACAACCCATAATTGTCCCACTGCTGAGCTCGGGGTCTCCTCTCACAATGTGAGGGGTATTGGGCCATAGTCTACCACGCTGGCCAAGTGCGGATTGGTAGACTTCACACACCTTCGAGAACTTTATGGGGAACTCTCCGGTGTGCAGGTTTCCTCACGATGTTTTCCTTCACCGTAGCAAGTGATAATTAACTTGTAATACGCACATAATATTTGAAAAATTAGAGGTGCGTGCCAGGGTTTGAACTCGGGCCCCTTCGTTCGGGAGACCAACGTTCTAACCGCTAGGCTATCACTGCTCAATGATCTGCATAGTCGGCAATAATTTTGGGTCATATCTAGATTTTTCGGTATGTAACAGCTCGCAAGGCTTCAGTATATAAAATGTTCGAAACAAGCAAATGGTTTCCTCGAACCATTGATTATGGTCGAATTTCTACCACTGGGAAAACACTCGTAAATATAATTATCGTAGTGTTAAAAATCATTGCTTGTGAAGTGCGTGCCCCCGGGGACCTAGGGGGTCGGGGGTCGGTTTGAGGGGATCATTCGACACTCGGGTCGGAGTCGGATTGTCTTGCAGATCCAATTTTGTTTGTTGATTGTGACAAATTGATTGAGGGTGTGATAGCGATTTTGTTTTGAAAGTTATTTTTAATGTAAGAGAACTGGTTCTTGTAGCCTAAACAAATTGTTCAACTCCGTGGTTAATACAAAATTATAATTCTTAATAATTTTACAAGTTTTTTAACATTATTTCCAGATGAAATAGACATTTATTACATACCTACAGTATTTTAGCCGGAAGTCTAATTTAGACTGGAGACTCTGAGAGTGAAGACGAAAATAAAAATTAATCAGTATAGAATATTACTATAAGGTATTTTATTAAAAATACTAACATGGATTCCATTATTTTATGTTATTATCATAGGCAACTTGAATACTATTACAAATGAAATAATTTAAAACATCACCATTTGTTAATTTATATAATCCAATTTAAATAAGAAAATTCGATTACTGTTAATGTAATAAATAAATAAACTACTTAGTTATGTAAAAACATTATCAATTTATCATCGTAATGGGATTGAAATGAAACTAATTTAACGAGTAGCGGTGAGTGATCGGATTAAATTCGCTGTGAACGTGACTTCACAGTTGTCACCTCTGATCCCCGCCGCGCCGCGGCCGCCCCGCGCCGCAGGAAGTAGATACCAGGCTGGCATAAGTGTTTAATTTAATTACTATCTTATTTAAACCATGTTTTGCTTGTGGAAACTATACAAAAATGTGTTTACCTGTTGATGATTATCTAATAGATGCAGTTTGGGAAATTGCACACAGATAGAGCGAGATGCAACATTTTTTGTCTATAAGGGTGGCCACTGGCCACTCATGGTCGCGCCATTTGGCGTGGCTCCAAATGACATATGTCAAAATGGCGCGATTGGACATACAAATTTTTTATATCACGCCATCAGTTTTTCACATTCACGATCAAATTTTGGCTGTATATCACGCCATTTGTCGCGATGGACTGACCGTGAGTGGCCCCCATAAGGGTGTTACCAGACCAATCGATCGATCGTCGATCGACGGCATCGATCGATGGTGGAATCGATTAGTCGACGTCGATCGATAGTTTCTACCAGACCAATCGATCGATAGTCGATCGACGGCATCGATCGATTGTAGAATGGATTAGTCGACGTCGATCGATAGATGCTAACAGACCAATCGATCGATGGTAGAATGGATTAGTCGACGTCGATCCGTAATAATAGTACGAGCAACATCGTACTGGCCAAGAATAACGCGTCCTCTTCTGAATACATTTCGAGAGAAACTGATGGAATATAGCTGGAGTCAAACGATTAAGGCTGTATTCCCAGTAGGCAAACTGTTAGCGGCCGACTGAGTGAGCCGCAAATTTGTCGCGAATTGAAATTTGAGTTAGCTGCAAACTCAGATCAATTTGCGTGCGTCGCAAGCAAACTGTTATGAGTTAGCCGCTTATTTAGGTCGACCGATTGAATTTTCACTTTACTATTGTTGTACGAAGGGAGTGGTCGTGTTGGTAACGATGGATATTTTTGAAGTAATTGGTATCTTCGAGGCGCTGAAAGAGGATAAAAACTGTCCAGCTGTCCGTATGAACAGTTTGAGGCAAACGGACTCACTACGCCCGGCGAACAACCATATCGCCGCCGCCGACTGGAACCGGGTTTGCTGTGAGTTAGCCTGACTACTGAGACAGTCGGCGCACGTAACGCTGCAAACTGCGTATAGTGAGCGCAAAACTAGCAAACTGTGGACACTCCATTTCAAATATATGGAAGGGCGTACTAAACCGATACGCTGCAAACTCAGTCGGCCGCTAACAGTTTGCCTACTGGGAACATAGCCTAACGTCGACCGACGGTCGATCGATTGATTAGTCGAACGGTATCGGTCGATCAATTAAAGCTACCTGACCTATCGATCAACGTCGACCAATGGAATCGATCGATTGGTTAGTCGAACGGTATGCGTCGATCAATTAAAGCTACCAGACCAGTCGATCAACTTCGATCGACGTCGATTGATGCCGTCGATCGACGATCGATCGATTGGTCTGGTAACACCCTAACAGTCTCCGGTATCGCCAAGACCGCGGCTGTAGTGTGTTATAGATCCTTAGGGTTCCTTAGTCAAAATGAAACCCTTCAAACATCTGCGAACATTGTGGAGAATTTAGTGTGTATGTTCCCTCGTTTTTCTTCGCCGAAGCAAGATTTCTGATATGCACGGCTTTTTACCCGAGTGCCAAGGAATGGTTATGTGTTTTGCGCGTATCTTGTATGTATATCTGTATGTATGTATGTATGTACGTATGTATGTACGTATGTATGTATGCATGTAATATTCTTTATTAACTCATGTCTTCCAAACTGTTGGAAACAAACCGAGAGAGCAGTGATAGCCTAGCGGTTAGAAAGTTGGTCTCCCGAACGAAAGGGCCCCGAGTTCAAATCGGATTGAACTTAGGCCCCTCTGGTCTGACAGACCATGTCCAAAACTACTACGCTATCACTGCTTCATCTATTTATCGGTAAATCCACAGGAAATAGGTACTAGGATAACATACTTAACGGGCTTCCGATATAGGAACGCCTCCGTGACGCTCAATTGTTATTATTGGCTTTGAGTTGAGCCTTCGACTTCTTCAATTTACACGTACATTTTTACCATTATTTTATGTTAGTAGCCGACAGACAAACAGACAAGCAGTTGAGCTGCCTGATAGTAAGTGGTCACCGTCGCCCGTGGACATCAGTAATGCGTTTGGAAGAAAGAAGAAATTTTGGAAGAAAGAAGAAAACAAAGAAAGAACTGGATCTGAAAGTCTCAAGCCGCCATCTGTACTGTAACACAAGTCGTTTTCAGTCGTATAGCGACTGACTTGGCATGAGTGGTACGGTATTATTATTACCGCGAAACATGACTTCTATACTATAATAAAACTCAAAGGGCAAATTTACTGTACATTGAATATTTTTTTTAAATTTTGATTAGGGGGCACTTCAATAACGTGTTAGAGCACAAAAATATTTTTTTTAGAATTATTGTCTGTCTGTCTGTCTGTCTGTCTGTCCGGGCATCACATGAAAACCCTTGAACGGATTTCGACGAAAATTGGTAAAGTTGTTACTAATACTCTGGGTCATATTTTAGGATACTTTTTATCCCGGAAAATTTAAAGCTTTCCCCGGGAAACGGGATGAAAGTTTGTATGGAATATTTTTAAAACATCAACCGATTTGCTTCAAATTTGCAAAAAATGTTCCTTACTTAAATTTATTGAATACATATTTTTCAGTTTTTTTAAATTTTGCAAAAATAAAATAAAAAAATACATATTAATGTGAATATTGCTTATTTTTCAAAACCCGCTCCTAGAGGAATCCTTTGTGATTTTATCGTGGGTTTCAGTATATAAATTACTAAATATAAGTACTTCAATATAAATTCACCGTTTTTTAAATTTCCTTCTATGAGAGGTACAAATAAGGTAAAACATAATTTCCGTATGCGAAGCTGCGGGCAACAGCTAGTATGAGTATATATTTAAAAAAAATTGGTTTTCAGATTTAAAAACTTCATTACCGTTAAATCCAACACTACAGCGACGCATAGACACATTCTATTTGCGATTTGAATATCGGAAATGATATTTTCAATGGACTCTTTGGAACGTTCACGCTTTGCGTCTCAGAGCGACGGTAACCGGACGCCATGTTGCGCGCGTCGCCCGTGACGTCGCTCTGACACCTGTCAGTTGGAGCGGACATTCGAATTTAGAATGTTTGAATCATATTCGCCATTCGTATGCAGATAAAGTATAGATATTCCTATTTGGTTTCGTTTTATTCAGGCATTTAACTTTTTCTTCTAATAGGTTTTCAAATGGACGATGAGTAGCTGATTTCAACGACCCACGTCGAATGGGTGTCGTAATAAGTGACTAAATCCGGCCCGCTGGTGGTAGTTTTCCTTGGAAATACTGATAATATTGATTTTAATAGTTCTTTAATGTCATTATTTCTCCTTGGGTTCCGCCTGGATAGCTACCACCCTGCTTCAGTTAGCCGATAAGTTCGATAACCGACTCGTGGTGCTCCGACTGGGAGCTTGAGAGCCAGCTCTTTGTTCTCTCTTTCTTAGCCGTCAACGTTCTGTAATTAGTGATCGAATTCGTCAACGCATCAAACGGCAACGTCTCATTAGTATCGTAAAATTAGAATCAATAAAATTCCTTGTGTATCTTTTTTTATGGAAATAGCCGGCAAACGAGCTGATGATCTACCTTATGGTAAGTGGCTATCGTCGCCTATGGACAGCAGCAACACCAAAGACATCACGGATGCGCTGCCGCGTTGCCGGCCAAGTCAGAGAGAAGAAAAAGAAAGAAAGAAAGAACTGGCTCTCAAGCCCTCAGCCGGAACACGACGCCGGATCTCTGTCATTCATAGTTTTTGGGCAGCCTATAATGGTGTTTTTATTTTCAGGATCTTTTAAGCATTTCTCTAGATTCGGCACGTTGAATTCCATCGACGTCTCTTTTTAATTCAAAATAGTATTACTACGCAAATCCTTGCCCTTCGTAACAGCTATACAAGTAAGTTAAACCTACCTACCTAGTATAGATTGAAGGCTATATTTACCGCGCCACAACAAATCTGTTTCCGTTAACAATTAGCGAGAGCGAGCAAAAAGACAAACAGCCTGTTTTGTTATTGGAAGCCAATTCGCTGATTTAACGAGTAATTGCTCAACAATGTTACATAGGGTTGGCACACGCGGAGTCTGTGACTAGGGGTCGCATTATTAAACCGATCTTTATCTCTGCGATTTCAAAATTCGTTTGGATGCTGAAATATATCAACTGCGTGTCAAATCATACGTAAAAATGACTTAGTATGATCTGAAATCACGCTCTTGAGCCAAGATTGGTTTAACAATACGGGCCTGGGAATCTTCTATGCAGCTTCATTGCGGATCTTTGAAGTTAAAACTTAACAAAGTGGAGATATTTCAATAATTAAAAATTGATTAGTTTATAAGTAAAAATTTAAACGTGGTTTAGTAATTGCAGATATTGTTATTGTACATCTCACGTGTCTCTATTCTAGACTTTTCAAAGTTTATCGACTTGAATTACTTTTATCACATATACCTAGCTATATTAGTTATTTTATTTCATGTGATTTATTTAAGTTAAAGTTACTAATAATATTTAAGAATTATTGTATAATGTATACCTACCTTTTGTTAAGACGATAAAATTTGAATTTACAGTCTGATTGTGAGTCTACCTGTAGGTACCTACGTTATTTAATATGTACCTACCTACAGATATTTTGTCACATGATATGACACTTTTTGTTGGTGGTTTAATGAAGTCATTATGAGTAAAGAAATGATAGAATTGAGCTCGGCTATCCGTCGTCTTTTACCGTAATCTCAACGATCGACATTGTGTTAAGAAATGAACAAGCTTTGTGCTATGATCGCTTCCCTAAACCCTTCTCGGTGCTAGGCAACGGTGTCCATCCCAACTCCCATCTGACGGCACTGACGCTATCCGTGGGGTCGGGTGGTACGTGGTTAGTACGTTTAATTTTAAAAGTTAATGTTATGAGGGTAGTAGAAACTAACTTAGTTGTGGGGAATACCAAATATTTAGTAAACACTTACTAAAACATAGCTGTGGGGAATACCAAAAAAGTAAGCACTTACTAAAATCAGAATATTTATTGACAGTACTCGATTAGAATTGCAGTTTTTTTCTCAGTTTCTATCAATTATTTTTCTTTTCTAATAATATAAATTGCTAATAGGTAATGTGGGGAACTTTAAGTAAATGGTGAATAGGAAACTAATGAATAAGTAGGTAGGTAGGTACTTTTCCTAAATGTAGGTACTTATAATATTTAAACGTTTAAGCAAACATTTTAGCCGAGAGGATACAGGGGAAACATGGAGACCATGCCCGAATGAATCTTCTTGTCCCGTTGGAATTGTCACGTTATTTAAAAAACTATCAATAAAACCAAAACAAATCCGAGATTATCAAAAGTTTAGCAACTATTGTCATGCGATGCGAGTACCAGGGAGTCATAGCGCAACACGATACGTTCCATACGTATACGTTCCGTGAAAAAGTCGGCGGCAATCTTCAAACTGCAGTGCAGCGTCTGCAAACATTGTCTTGTTTCAAACTTACGCACGCGTAGCACCTCTCGCTGCACAAACACATTACTGCCTTTCGCGTATCGTTAGCGAAACTATAAAACGAATGTAATTACCTCGGGGCTTCTGCACACTGGGTATGATGATAAAAATGTTTCGTTCTAAAAATCTAGAATATTCTTAAAATATGTGCTTGTTCTTCTTCATTCATAATTTGGAAGAAACAATTTAAAACAGATTCACGGTTTCATGGTTGGAAACTGGTTACGCAATAATCCTCTGTAAAGACGTGTTGTGACCAAACGAACATACGAAACTATGCCATCAAATTTGATCAAATTCTCTTTATGTGTAAACAGAGATAGAAGATTCTCTCGACTTTCCATCTCTATTCCACTTTTGGTCTAAGAGCTAAATACGATTAAGAATTAAAGAACTCTCTTTCCAACTCTAGCTCTTTGTTCGTTTTGGTCTTCTCTAAACCCATTCAACAATACTTATACTACATACTAGAATTCATAAGAAGCCAATGATAACCTCAGGCCCGTAAACCAATCTTGGCTCAAGAGCTCGATTAATCTCGCGATCAAGCTCAAGATCTTGCATTTTTAGATGTCATTTTTACCTATTCAGTGACATATTTCAGCACTCCGATTGAGACCTTCAGATCTTGAGATCCTAAGATCAGTTTAATACGCGTCTTATATCTCAGTCGAATGTAAAGTGCTCCTTAGTCCATCCGTTTCGTAAAGACAGACTGCCTGGCGGTTATATGTATATTTACTCAGGCTTCTTAACTTAAAACAATCACCACGATACACACCTGCTGACGAGAGGTTTTAAGGAACTACACATTTAACTGGAATACCACTACTGAGTATTTTGTGTGCCTTTTTATGACAATAGTCTTCAAAAGAGCTAAAGACGCTGCTTTTAAAATATTATGCGATTGATTTTAAGATTGTTTAGCTAGCTGATTCTTTTCTTAAGCAGTTGGGTAGATTAATGATTAAATATGAATTAAAAAACAATAGAAGACTGGAATGATATCGAGTTAAATGATTTTTTTTATTTATTCTCATTGAGGACTATGTACATATATTTTAATTTTTTAAGTATAGTGACTACGATCGATGCAATTCAGTCGAAAAAAGTACAACACATATTGTGAGTACCCGTGTTATATGTATATAGTAAAGTAATACTTTCATCTTTTTAAAACTCAGCTACATTGATAATTTTAAGTCTAAGTCGAGGTATCTTTAGCACACTGTGGATAATATTAAAATATGATTATGTTATATTATTATTAACATAATAATTTATTTATGTATTTATTTACTCTTTATTGACCACAATATTTAATTAATGCTTAATGCATTCTCTACCAGCTAACCAACTACAAGCAGGCCAAACAGAGACAACACGAAGGCCGGTATAAGTACAGTATAATTATAAACACTAACAAATTGGTATTAAAATGAAAATAAAATACTTAAAAAATAATTAAAGAAATTGAAGATAAATCTTTTGGCAGCCCTACGCAAGCAATATTCGTCTACATCTCAATACGTAGAATATTTTAAGAGTTAGACACAATATGGCGGTTAATTCAGACGGGCTCGTTGCGTTCTGATGTTGTTGTTAATTAGAGCTGGGCTTGTTTAACTGAACGCTCGCAATACAATAAAACTCGCATTTCTTAAAACATTTATGATGTAAATCCGAGGAGCCCGCGGCGAGGCACGCGTTTCCCGGGATACCTAATGAGTACCTACTTTAAGTGTTATTCTATGTGCATAATTTCATGAAAATCCGTTCAGTTTTGCGTGAAAGAGTAACAACCATCCTCCATTTTTACCATTTTTAAATCTATCCATATTTTATCCACCCATTTATGATATTTACTAATATCATAAATTCCATCCACCATCCACCATCCACCCATTTATGATATTTACTAATATCATAAATGGGAAGTAGGACTATTCCTCACGCGTAAAAAACCCAACTTTTTGTATAGTTAATAGTATCAGGCGTTACTTTGCGGAAATCCATTGTTATTAAGTTAGTATTTAGTCTACTTTGCAACAATACTTTGCGGATTGTTGCAAAGTAGACTAATACTAACTTAATACCAACTTTTTGTAATAAACAATGCACATTACGTTACTGACAGCCGATAACGCTACGTACACATTTTGTTTACACTTCTAATCTTCTGTTTTACTCCCCATAAAATACATTTTACGTATAATACGTACCCGCATTATACAAAAAAGTATAGTGAGTACCTGTATTACAGTAAAATGTGTTTAGTTCACGATGAGTTAACATTAAAATCCCCATAAAGTATTGATATCGGGGACTTCATGTACTATGAAAACACATGCATATTTCGTTTATAATATTAGCAGGATAACTAATTAATTATAGTTATGCAGTATGCTACATGTTAGGTTACACATACCGATTTAAGATAGGTACAGTGTTTCACTCACATAGGTAGTTAGGTACTCTACTAGACATAAAAATAATAATTATAATTTTTGGGTCATTAGTTATTCTGTTTTGTTTATAAAATTTTATAGTTATGTTGTCGAAGTAACAGTGATTTGTCTTTTTCTTTCCTAATTTTATTCTTCTGTTTATATTTTTTTTATTTCTTCAAATTTAGTTAAATAAATAAACGCTTACATGTTTACGTTTATTTAGGTAAAATAAAAGTAAAATTTAACTGAAATGTGTAGTAATATTAACCGACATTTTATTCTAGTAACTACCTATCAAAAATAAAATTACTTTGTTAACTCAACACGTTATTGATTGTAATTTTAACCAATAATAAATTACTTACAACTGATGATAATTATGATAATGATGAACGATGAATATGAAGAAGCCCTTTATCAGAGTGAGTCAGTGAGTCGGTGAGCCAGCTGAGGTACCAGGAGTGCAGACATGCTCAAGAGGAAGCTTCAATAGGTGTGAGACTGAGACCATCCGGCCCGACGCACTAATGGCTGGACGGTGGGCCGAGTGTGCAGCGACTAGCGGGGTCGATCCTCGTTAGTAGGTCACTCCATGGGACGTATTAAAGTAAATAAATTACATAAGACGCTCATAGCACATATGCACATACGCTCATAACATGATAACTAGGATTCCCTGTGTCGTGGGTACCACGGACAACACACAAACACAAGAACACATACGTATACCCAGACCGATGAACCCACCCAACCCAAGACTAGTCACGGGTGGCACGGCGATCATGGTAACCATTGCGCCACAGGGGTCATCAACAATAACAGTTAAATACCATTTAATTTAATGAAAGATTATTATAAAAAAATCTTCAGTATTCATCAGATTTGTCAATTTTTTCACGATATTTTCTTTCGTTATCATTATCAAAATGTAGTCGTTTTCTAAGCTTGTCTAGCTACGGTGAGTATGTGGTCCATGAAGTTGAGAGCACTAACTGAGTAAAAAATCTATTCATTCTTTTCTTGAAGACATCCACGTCTTACGTGGGCGAGAACGTGGACTCAGGCAAGCTATTCCAGTCCTTCGCGGTACGTATGAGAAGGCAAACTCTTAATGATGTATGAACAACAAGCATCGAGTCTACAACAACGGAAGCGATCGATTATCGATTACAGCGGATAAGGATTTGGATAATCGATATTTGAATCGCCGCTCGCTGGCTCCCGTCCCTTGCTTGGAGACATTAGTCAAATTAATCGGTCGACTGATGAGGCGACTAGACGCTCCGACAGACAGTCACGCGCGATGCAAATGAAAACGGCCTCTATGTTTTAATTTAAACTAATGTTTAGCTCGTTAGTTCACTGTTCACACCAGCCGGCAGCCGGCAGCCAGCAGCTTGCAGGTCAGCTACATCATTGACGGGGAATTTCAAAAAGCCTATTGAAGGATTGTATTGTAATCATGTTTATTTATTTATCCCCACAAATCATGAAATGATATGAAAAACAATTTAATGCATTAAAATAAGGTACAATATGCGGGCTTTATTCTAACACAGCATTTATAGTTTTATACCTACTGACGAAAAAAAGGAGGTGGTCCGATTTTGATGATTCTTTTTTTAAGCTGGTACCATTTTGAAAATTATATTCCTACCCTAAAAGTAAGAAAATAGGGGATGACTGATTGTTCATCCACGGAACTTTGTAGTTTGTACTACTCGTAGATGATCTGATTTCGATTATTCTTTTTTTACCATCAGGTGGATCGTCAGCTCGTTTGCTGGCTATTTCCATAAAAAAAATATGTTATTATTATTTATCTATGGGGTCCGTCTGGATATCTACCTCACTCTTGCATGAGTCAGTGGCAGCGTACAGGGAAGATGCTTCCTGTTCCGTAGCAAGCTGCTACCCACACGACGTCACGTGCGGCTGGAGCGCACTCCACGTGCATCAGTCTTCTCGATCTCACATTGCGACTCACCGTGGATACAGGGCATTCCGTGGAAATAAAGAGAAATATTACTGACAGAGAGACTTATTCTCAGTTAGCGCTCTGCCCGCAGCTCTGGTGATCTGTGATCTGGAATAAAGATTTAGGGTACATCTGTTCTGTAGTTTTTGCGTGGAATAGCAACAAACATCCACACTAGACGACCCTGTAGCCTAGTTGGTAAGCGACCCTGCCTGCGAAGCGAGGGGTTCTGGGTTCGATTCCCGGCCGGGACAGATATTTATGTGACAGATGAATATTATAATGAATATTATGTCTAAGTTCGACATTATCTCTACAACGCAAGAATCGGGCCAATGTAGTTGTGCATAATTGCGAATAGACAATGAATGGGGTATTGAATAACTAATTTACATAAATACTGCATCCATGGCCCAACGGGAAGTATCTATTTGACTGGCGCTGAACGGGACTGAGAAATGTTTCAAAAGATTTATAGTTCAGAACTGTGTAGTACAGTCAGCAGCCTCAACTGGCAATCACTGCGAAGCTTAGTTACATAACTCTAATAAAGAAAATATTTTCTGAAAAGTATTCAAACAATTATTAATGGATTGTTAACTATAGAACTGAACTTCAAATACGGTATAGAGCCACCACTCCCAGTTACCGCAACTCTACCTATATCTGTGACTGCAACAGTCATAAAGTTCACAGTAGTAAAGGCAGCAAGATTGATTCTTGGATTGGCCACTAAAACCGCTTCACTCAAAGAACACGTAAATGACAGACTAGGCAACGGAGTTAAGGATTATGGTTAGATGGAATATTGAGAACGGTCATAAGTCTGTTGCCTAGCAAAAAGACAACATTACATAATTGTCAGTTGACATTATTCTACTCTACCTGCCAAACCATCCAGAGCTTATAAAAATATCATTGAAAGCTTATCACAAACAGATTCTATCTCCACTCAGCATCTCAATCGCTACGTATCTCGAACATTGGTGGCATTACTCAAATCGATACGACACCTGTGTTGCCAGGCGACGGAGGGCGCCATTCGACACCGCCGCGTAATTTGAAATTCGAACCGCGCCGATAATGTCTGAGTCTGTGTTGCCAGTCGCGTGCGCGCCCAAATTACCGGTAATTTGAAATGGGATGCATGCGTTTTTTAAATGACGGAAGCGTTCATTTTGAGAGGATTGCGGTTTGGATGCAAATGTGTATAAATAACCAAAGTATTTTGAGCTAATTAGTTTAAACTTAAAACTGTTTTCAAATGTATAATTAGGCAAACATAGCAGGATCTACATCCTTTTTAATCAAAACGGATACCTTATTTTATCTTCATATCCATTTTAAATGGAATTCTTATTTTATACTACCTACCGATATTTTGACCAAGTTACATGAAATATGGTCACGGGCAAACTGCGGACGTTACTGACAGAATTGACAGATAAGCCTGTTTAACTTTTTCTCGATTTTTTCGAGTTCGTCTTTCAAAGAATATCTTTCAAAAAATATCCGTAACTTATTCAAGCTTTTTGGATAAACAATTAATCAACCAAAGAAAATATTTAAATGGCAGCCATTCCAAAAGGAATAAATAAATAATAGACTTTAATGAAACCAAATTGTACAAATACATAGGGTTGAGAGTTGTTGGTCCCCACTAGCATTCCCTGTGTAGTGGAAGACCAACACCTTCCTCTTATACATGTTTCAATAGGCTAGAGCGCCAAATGTTCGTATTTATGTCGATAAAATTAGCTACGTAAAATGTTAAAAAAAGATCACTAATTTATAACTGGACACATTATAATATGTTATTATATTGTAGAATAGTCGAACTATAGTAATTAACATAAACCCACTCAACAAGCCGGGGTCGTATTAAGACAGTCAGATAATAATATTCCATGATAAATGGCATATTTTAATCATATTCATTGGCTCCAATTTGGTTTGTCTCGTAGACCTTGCTCCGGCTGATGTGCACTGGTGAAATATACTAATTAATGTATGCACCAATATATTATGTGTTTCACCTACATGCAAACAAGGGTTTCAATTGAACAATAATGCCATTCCGTATGTAGAGTAGCGTTGTTATAGAGACTACTAGCGGCCCGGACAGATTTCGTTCTATCAAAAGTTTTTTTTAGATGTAAGCTATCCTATCTTTCAAGTTGGATCAAACTGCACACGGTGTGCATTTGATTAAAATCGGTTAAGTAGTTGAGGATTCCATCGCGGACAAACAACGTGACACGTAATTTATATATATTAAGATTAGCGGTCTGACAGTGGGTTAAACGCATTTTCCGGGATAAATTAGTACTCTATGTTATTTCAGATCATGTTTTACCTGTGTGCAAAATTCATGAAAATCTGTTCAGTATTTTTTGCATGTAAGAGTATCGAACATTCATAGATCCTCGCAAAACATCTTTTACATTTATAATATTAGTAGGATGGGGTTCGATACCAGAAGATTTTTTTTTGAGGAACTTCGTTCTAGGAACGAAGTTCCTCAAAAATTATTATGTCTCAGACACACGTTAGCATGTCCGTGTCGCTATCTCTGTCTTTCATGCGCTAAAGTTCGGAGAGCCTATGTTCTGACGCCAAGATACGTCGGCCGTACTGTAGGTCTCTAGATATTGCTGGTCTGCGGCACCCAGCTGCTTAATTGCCGCTGCACCAGTGCGCTCAATTAGCAACTAGCGTCGACATCGCGACACCGCACCGCACCGCACCCACCGCACCACACCGCACCGCACCGCGCCGCACCGCATGCGCCATGCGACAGTAATGCAGTAATGCTAATTGTCAGCTCGACAGTTTAACGCTTCGATATTAGCTGAAGAGATAACGTCATCTTTAGGGCCCGGCGCCCATCTATGTAATGTGACTATCTATGTAATGTGTCCGAGTGATACATACACCCATGGATCGTTGAAAATCATATTATATACTATTTGTACCAAGTTTTGCCCGCGTTTTAAGGGATAAAACTTGTATGCTATATCTTATTTTAGATCACATCAAGAGTAACAAACATGAATAGATACTCATGATAAAGAAACTTCCACATTTTACATTTAGTAGGATGTGTTTTTCTTACGAGTTGTTACAAATTGGACTAATAAACAAACAAACGCTTACACACTCATACCCCGCAGTAGGTTTTCACCTGTGTCGCGGGTGGCATGGACGACACATATGTATAACACATCACAATAACACCCTGCACCCGAGTACAAATATTTATCTGACACATAAATATCTGCCCCGGCCGGGAATCGAACCCGGGACCCTCGCTTCGCAGGCAGGTTCGCTACCAACTAGATTACAGGGTCGTCGTTAATAATTTGAAAGAGATAATTTTATTTCAAAAAAATTGAAAAAGAGTCCAATTACTTAGCCAATCAAAAAAGCTTAAAGCCTACGTAGCCTGAGTAAATCCCTGTCTAGCAGCTACTTAATGTCTGGGAATGCTGACGGGTTCCAACTTCCAACCCTCCGGATAAACCGGCTCGTTTAGCCGCCAGCCGGCTGGATAGGAACCTTCCTTACATTAGTAAGGCTTCCTGGCTAAGGCCAATGGCAAATATTTAGGGTTCCGTATATTTTAAGTAGTGAGGATCAATCTCATGAGATTTTCTTGTTAATAATAATAAATGCTGCATTTAAGGCTACTTGCCCACATCCGATAATCGGTGACCGATTTTTTGTAGGAGAAAAATAGAACGTACTGATAGCAATAGTGCAAAGCACACATCCTACAAAAAGTCGGTCAGAAATAATATAGCAGGAAAAATCGGCCCGATTATCTGTCCTACAAAAAGTTTGACGTGTGGGCGGGAAGATATAGATATAGATTTTGCGGGTAGGTGTAATGTCTCCGCCGAGAAGACAATTGTGAAGAGGGAAGACTACAACCTCATCGTCTTCGAACCTTAGGGCACCCCCTAAGGTTTCAGATCTGGATTTAGAACGTCGCTTGGAGGAGGAGGTCGGGGCGAGACGAGCCCTTACGTGGAGGGAATCCTAGTATGATGGTCTTACGTTAATTAATTATGTAATTACATTTAAGTTAGGTATATCGCGACCTGATAATAATAATTAATAAGTAGTATTTATTTATTTATTTATTACGTCACACCAACAAAGTGTACACTATCACACTCAAAATATAACAAACATAAAAAATACATTCTCTAGTGTCACCTCAATTACCTACAGGTGTAAACAGCATGCACAATCAAATATAATCAACAGAATTCACAATTTTATATTATTAATATATATTAATATAGTATTAAACACAGTAGTAAGAGAAGTAATACCACAATGTCCAAACAACATTTTAAAATGACAGCAAAATATTACCCAACTATTGTTTTATAATAATATAATATTAAACAGATAACAATATATGAAATCTTATCTTATCTTAATTATAGATACAAGTGCAATTTACATTAAATTTTAAATTATAGTTTAATATCAATAAATGAATGGATAAACGAATATTATAGACTACAAAGACACTGGAATATTTCCTAAAATCGGACATAGAATCGTGAGGTGTAGATTACAACCAAGTAATTGTAATCAATATCATTGACTGATTACCGGTAACCTTGGCTTAGTAAGATAACTGTACCTGTTTTAACACTTTTTGCAGTAAATTACAAATACATTATGTACAAACGTACAATACCTACACTACACATGGATTTTGGACCGTTCGTTGTTAACAATGCCGTAAAAATGGTTACGTAATTTTGAAAACGTGTTAGTATTATCTGCATAGTTATTGAGAGTGGAGTGTTGTGTGGGTAAAACCTAAAGACGAAATAATAATGACGAGTAAACTTTTTGATTATAATTATTTGACGAAGAAGCATTTGAGAGGATTTGATAACTATAAGGTAAGATCTGATCTTGGTAAACTTGGAATAGGGATAGTACCTATCTTATTATAATAATTACTAGTTAATACTATACGTATTTTTATGATGTTTTATCAAAGATTTTGAAGAGATATCTAATATGTAGATTGAAAATGTAAGTTAATAGTGGGCGCTACAAAATTTTAATTTAAAACCTTTTCAAACTTTTTGTTTCGTTTATCAGAAGGTTTGAGATTTCTGGTGATGCAATCTCTAACTAACATAATATAATATAGGTAAATTTCGAACTCCTTAAATTAAGAATTTATTTATTTTTATTTATTAAGTAAACGAGTACAATTTTATTGTTACCCAAAGACACTTTAACAACAATGTTAATTGCATTAAATTGTGTTAAAAATACAAGTTTTAACGTTAAAATTTCTGTGTAGAGCAACTTAATACGGCACGGTTACGTATTTATTTTTAAAACTATTCTTGGTTTATGAACCAATTATAATTATTATTTTTGCGTTCATTCAGTATAAATTCAAGGTCGTCCTATTTTAATGTTATTGTTATTATTTTTATAATATTGTGAGTTATTGCCCAAATAAACGGCTACGTACTTAACCGTCGTACGTTAATCAATAAAATCGTTAATCAATATATCAATAATAACTGATTTAGTTATCCGAATTACTGATTATACCTACTGATAATAGTCTGTGGTTTATTATAATTTTTTAAAATTTTTTATTAGGTTTTTTCTTCTCAATTAATACATTACGTACCTAATTAGCGAAATAGTTTTTGTGCTAAGTTTTTGTGATACGCAATTACTTTTTGTGGTTGTATGTGGTAGTAGGTTAATATAAATAAAATATCATTATGGTATTGAAGTCATTAGCGGTTAGAGTTCTCTTTGTAGGTTATTTTTCTCTTTGTCTTTCCTAATTGAGATGTTTTGGTGCCAGTTCCTATCGATTTGCGGAATGGCTGGCTGGACTCATTACCGTCCAGATTAATGCTGACGTTACTCATGGTGGAGAATCCCCCACGGAACCATTGGTTCGCGAGGCTGACTCACACTTACTGATATGTCTAGAAGTTCACTAGATTTGTTTGTTTAGTTAGTGGGGATATTATTAAATAAGCTACATTGTGATATTTTCTGTGTACCTATCACTGATTCCTGTATTTTTATTTCAGTACAGTGCTATAGACACCAGTCCTCTGAGTAAATATGTTATGCATCCGATATGGAACATCACTGTTAAGGTATTTATTATTATTAATATTAATTACTAGCTGTTGCCCGCAGCTTCGCATACGGAAATTATGTTTTACCTTATTTGTACCTCTTGCAGAAGGAAATTTAAAAAACGGTGAATTTATATTGAAGTACTTATATTTAGTAATTTATTTACTTAAACCCACGATAAAATCACAAAGGATTCTCCCAGGAGCGGGTTTTGAAAAATAAGCAATATTCACATTAATTTGTATTTTTTTTCTTTTTTTGGCAAAATGTTAAAAAACTGAAAAATATGTGTTTCATCAATTTAAGCAATGAACATTTGTAGCAAATTTGAAGCAAATCGGTTGATGTTTTAAAAAATTTCCATACAGACTTTCATCCCGTTTCCTGGGGAAACCTTTTAATTTTCCGGGATAAAAAGTATCCTAAAATATGACCCGGAGTATTAGTAACAACTTTACCAATTTTCATCGAAATCCGTTCAAGGGTTTTCATGTGATGCCCGGACAGACAAACAGACAGACAGACAGACAGACAGACAATAATTCTAAAAAAAATATTTTTGTGCTCTAACACGTTATTGAAGTGCCCCCTAATCAAAATTTTTAAAAAATATTCAATGTACAGAAAATTTGCCCTTTGAGTTTTATTATAGTATATAGATTTCTTTAGCCTTTATAAAAAAGAGTTATAAAACGTACTTATATTTGTTGCAAGAGCACTTTATGAAACGGTTCTACAAATTAGGTTTAGTAATTTTTTTCATTGTACATACTCTAAAAATAGGTAGGTACTCTTTGGGTTATACATTTTTAAGTGAAAAGATGTAGGAAATATAAGAAACACTGTCTCATTACAAACAACTGAAAGTTTTAACCTAAAACAAAACTATTTATCTATAACCTAAAACAAACAAAACTAATTAGTAATGCAAAATTTTATTATACTTTGTTTTTATTATTATTTTCGGCCAGAATTTTTTTATACTCAGTATTGTTTTAAATCATAGAAAAATAAAAACAGAGTGATTTTTTTTATGATGTTTAAAAAATACTGGTGGTCTCGAAGAGATCGCTTAATAAGTGGTAGGACCGCCTGTTGTAAGCTCAGTAACATTAATATTGACCATGTACCTATCATTTTGGTGTTCAACAAAGAGGATTTTTTTTGTCGTTATTGTTGTTTAACATAAAGCAACAACCCATAATTATCCCACTGCTGGGCTCGGGGTCTCCTCTCAGAATGTGAGGGTTAGGCCATAGTCTACCACGCTGGCCAAGTGCGGATTGGTAGACACACCTTCGAGAACTTTTATGGAGAACTCTCCGGTGTGCAGGTTTCCTCACGATGTTTTCCTTCACCGAAGCAAGTGATAATTAACATGTAATACGCACATAATCTTTGAAAATTAGAGGTGCGTGCCAGGATTTGAACTCGGGCCCCTTCGTTCGGGAGACCAACGTTCTACCGCTAGGCTATCATTGCTGTATAATTGTTTAACATATCTATTGCTAATTTTTAGTTCCTACCCAAATGGATAGCCCCGAACCTACTAACTTTCGCGGGTTTCGTCTGCATGGTACTGTGTGTGGTATTACTGTTGTTCTACGACTGCCACTGCTACGCAGCCGATGACCCGCCGGTCAACAAACGTATGCCTGACTGCGTGTACACCACTTGTGCTGTGCTAGTCTTCCTGGCTTACAATTTGGGTAACTATTTTAGGTTAAAAGTTTTATCAATTTGTGTTCAGCCTTACAGTTTGCGTGATGTGAGGGATAGCTTGCCTAATCCGGGATTTGGATGTGTTGTGGTGAACTAAGAACATGTTTAAAAGAACCGCTAATCTTGTTATCGTAATGAATCTGGGGCCTTTGCATCAGTTTTATTTCTTTTTTCTCTTTTTCTTGGCCGGCAACGCATTACTGATGCCTTTGGTGTTACTGATGCCCATGGGCTTCGATAAGCACGTACCATCAAGTGGCTCATCAGCTCGTTTGTCTCTTATGACCGGTTTACACGTATTAAGTAATTAAGCAGATAACTAAATTTTAACTCAAAAGTTACTAAATTGTCTGTTTACACGTATTAATTTACTTAAAATTTAGTTATCTACTTAACTATTTACTACGTGTAAGCTGGACTTTACATTTAAAAGAGTTACAAATAAATACCTTTGGTCTACCCATATCCTCTTTCCTTCCAGATGGTATAGACGGCAAGCAAGCAAGGAGGATTGGAGTGTCTGGTCCTCTAGGGGAGATGTTCGACCATGGACTGGACTCCTTCATAGTCTTTCTGATTCCCTTCTCTCTCTTCTCCGTCTTCGGGAGGGATGAATTTTCTGTATCAGTGTTCAGGTCTGTTAAGAAGAATAGACGAGAAATTTTAATTACATCTTTATGGATTTGGCTTCAACACATTAATGGCCCACTATACTTAAACAGTAGGTAACTATATTTAATTTTCTAAAGCGAAAAGAGCATGGTTTGTGAGTGTGGTCAACACCGATACAAACGGGTCATAATTTATCAATATGACATGATAGTATGACCACTAATAAACGGCCGTATTGAGTAGATATATGTTTTTGCCATTTTTTCGTTTTACAGAGAATAGAGTTGTTTCCTAAATTTTTTTTTTTGTTGTAAATGGAAAGTTCATATATAAGTTTTATAACAAAGTTATTTTAGTTTTTTTTTATTCGCTATAATTTAAAAGTTACATCAAATCAAAAATACGTTTTTGAATCCAGTACCGAAAACACGCCGACAGTTTCCGAATAGACCCGAGCGCGCGTGTGACGTCACTTTGTTAATTGCTATTCATTGCAGCATACAGTTGATACTGTGATTTGACTTTAAACTGATAAAATCTTGATATTATCGTCAATATATTGATAAATATATCAAAAATGCTAAACCTTAAAAGTTATCGTGCTTGTTTTGTACCATTACGTGTGAATACTACAAAAAACAACACCCCAAAGATAATGTTAAATGTGTACATTTATTCGGAACCTGTATATCCTACTTTCCTACTTAATGTTATAAATCTGAAATTTTGGATGTTTGTGACTCCATCACGCAAAAACGGCTGAACGGATATAGATGGCACACAGATAGTTTTTGACCTAACTTACCAGATAGGATACTTTTTATCCCGGAAATAGACCTTTTCCCGAGGAATAAGAGGTAAAATTTTAGTTTTCGTTCATAGATTCGTTTTTAGGGTTCCAAAGTGAAATCAGAATTCTTATAGTTTCGTCATGTCCGTCAGTCTGTCCGTCTGTCCGTCTGTCCGTCTGTCCGACTGTCCGACTGTCCGACTGTCCGTCCGTCCGTCTGTCCAAAGCAAAGCGCCGAGACCCTTAGTGCTAGAAAGCTGTAATTTGGCATGGATATACCTACATATTTATTTAAAAAAAAATTAAAAGGTCTTCCAAAAATATTATGGGAAGACCATTTTTGGACGGACCCCCGTTTGCAAAATATTTGCTTTAAAGTGCTAATTCTGGTTAGAGTCAAGTGTCCAGGGGGGAACATAAGTAGTTAATGAATAATAGTCGATAAACTTACTACTTCGGAACTCTACATTGCGCGTGGCCTGTGACACGCACTTGCCCGTTTCTTTTATGAAACAACTGATGGTTTTATTTTATTACGTTGTATTTAAAATACATTTAAAAAAAAATATTTTTAAAAAATTGAACAACTCAATTACTTTTGTAATTTAGCGTTTACATATTTCCACATCTTAACTTGGTTAATATCTTACTACTTACTTACTTATTTACTAATTAACAAAGTAACTTTTTCCTTAAGATCGACTCAAGCAGCCGGGCTATAATCGCTCCTGATCAATGTTGATGTGAGTTAATTTCCAGAGGTTACCTCATAGTGTTGAGTGTGGTACTGAACTTCTACGTGAGTCACTGGGAGAAGTACAACACTGGAACGCTGTATCTGCCCTGGGGATACGACCTCAGTATGTGGGTGAGTATATCACCAAGTCTAAAGTAGACTGGAGAACATGCGTCTCTCTTATAACCCTCGTAGACTCTGTAATAAGTAGTCGTAAACTCTCTTCTGCTATGGGCAGGTAAGTAAATCATACATACCATGTGTCATGGGATTCCAGTGTTCATCGTCATCGATCACTTAATTAACAAAAGTCGTCAGGCGTGAACTCAATACCAAAGATCGGAACTCGGAATGTTAATACTTCTTGCGTGATTGGGAGTTTCATTACACCATTAAGTAACCTAGCCGGCTATTAATATTCACCCGGTAAACGAGTAGCCGAATAAGTTGATGGACGATGTTAATAAAAAAAACTTAGTCTAAATTCGAACACGACATTCTACACATATTTCTCCCTAATAATAGTGTAATACAAATAATAGTGTATGCTTCAAAGTTAAATATAATTTTTAATGGTGTTTTTTTTAACTCCTGATCCAAAAAGAGGGTACAAAATTTTTAGCCACTTTAAAGGATACGAAATTTTGGCATTCTAGCCACTTTTTCAAAAGTGTTTAGCCATTTCTTGGTTCACTGACTTGGCAACACTGAGTCCCGTTTGATGATCCTTCAAACCTGCATAAAGCGGTTTCGTCAAACACGTAAGGTTTGAATCAAACCGTTTGACCGTCTCGGGGGCACTTAAGAACTACCTCAGACTGTGACGTCAACAGGTGTCTTCAGCAATCTTCCTGCTAGCGGGCCTCAACGGGCCGCAGTTCTTCAAGACATACGTCCTGGGCAATGTGACCTTCGTGCAGGCGCTGGAGATAGCTGTCCACACCACCGGCCTGTTCACCACGCTGCCCATTGCTGTTTATAACGTGTATTTGTGAGTATAACAAGCGATTGAGAACGATTTGGGTGCCATTTTGCCAAAGGAGATCCCCCGCCAGGCTAGGTGTTGTGCCTGGGAAGTGGCCCTGTCCCGATTTTTCATCTTTGGAAATCTAATATATAAAATTCTCGTGTTGATTGAAGTTGAACTCCTCCGAAACGGCTTGACCGATTTTCGTGATTCTTTGTGTGCATATCGGCTAGGGTGGAGAATCGGACAACATCTACTTTTCATCCCCCTAAATGTTAAGGGTGGTCCCCTAAAAATTTTTATTTAATTTTTTTAAACTTTTGACAGAACGAAGTCTGTCCGGGCAGCTAGTAGTATATAAAAATAATTGCAATGTAGAAAACCTTGTTAGTCTAATTCAGCTTGGGTGTGAACGCTTTTGAATTTTGACTATTTTTTATTTTTACATTTTGGCCTCTCATGTTTTCAATTGTTTCAGGTCACATAAAAACCGCACGGGTAAACTGTACCCGCTAATCGAATCACTCCGACCCGTGTGGTCAATGCTAGTGCTGACCACTCTCATGACCTACTGGGCAGTGCGGTCTCCGAACAATATTCTGGAGGCTCAGCTGCGACCGTTCCTGTTTCTATTTGGAACTACCTTCAGTAATATATCTGTGAGTATACCTCATTGCGTACGTGAATAGTCGACAATCTGTTGCCCAGATATTCCTGTCCATCCATCCTGATCCTAGATCCTTAGAATTTCACTGCTGGATATATGCCTCCCCTTGCGCCACTCTGACCGGTCCTATCCTCAGTCTTTCGAATGCCCGCTGTATTCTTCAGATGTCGTCAGTCCACCTGATCGAAGGTCATTCTATACTCCTTTTTCATGCCCATGAACATTGTAAACACAAAATCGCTCATGCATTGCTGGCCAAGCGAAAAGAGAGAAGTAAGAAAGAAAGACAGAACTGGCTTCCAAGCCTCCACCCGAAACATGACGAGTCGTATATCTAACGACCAACTTTAGACGGTGATAGCTACCCAGGGAGGTTTCATAGAAAGGAATTTGTGATAGGCAACAACAGTAATATGTAGTAAAACAATATTTTGTCCATGATAGTTGCATTTTCGTATTGTTTATAGCTATCCATGGAACATAAATAGCTGTTACGTATCGAAAGCTCATTATTCCGTAGACTACGTGTTGACTCGGGTTACGCACACTTCTCATATCCTCTCAGTTACCACATTTTTATATT
The DNA here is from genome assembly GCA_911387775.1 of Thymelicus sylvestris. Lineage (NCBI taxonomy): Eukaryota > Metazoa > Arthropoda > Insecta > Lepidoptera > Hesperiidae > Thymelicus > Thymelicus sylvestris. Next base: position 8,074,086 of record OU426909.1, on the reverse strand, counting down.
TTATTGGCTATATCCAGTGTGATATGAAATAATAATAAATTATGGTTATGGAATGTGTAAAAATACATTAAAATACACTTTATAGTAATGTTATTTAGTCGCCGCTTCGCTGTGGTTAAAAAACGAAATCACAAACATAAACGACAAGAAGATGGTGTGTACCTGTTGGTACGATGTTTTCACTTGGGTCATGGGTTTGAAACCCACATCAGCCAAGTTTTACTTTTTGGACAAGATGTAGGCAGCTGGTATGTAGAGTTAAAGCTTGTAGAGTCGGGCTATGTAGAGGGGCTTGTCTTTGTGAGATCTGAAAACGTTTTCACAGTGAAAAGATTATGAGCTTGTGAGTCTTGAAAACCTACTCACCACTTATAGTAAGTGGCTACTATTGTCAATGGATATCAATAAAATATTATGCGTCATCTAGACATCGCCGGAAAGAAAGCAGAGAGAAGAAAGGAGGAAAGAAGGGAAAGAAGATGAGAAGAAGGGAAGAAGGGAAGAAGGGAAGAAAAGAACTGGATTTCAAAAGTAATATACTTACTTAAATAGTAAATATATAATACATGTGGATCATCAGTTCGTTTATCAGGTTACATAAAAATATAAATACTGTTGTATCTATAATTACTTATCCAGTAATGTATGTTAGTATATCTATATAGGAAATATTTATTTTTAGGTATTATTTTTAAAGTCGGTACTTAATAATTTACAATCCGGGAAACATAAATCTGTCAGACGTGGGATTGGACAAGTCTATTCAAAATTTTGGCTACAATCTATGTCTATTCTATGCATATAATAAAATTGTAGCATAGTCAGGTTTGTCTGTGGAAGATATTTTGAGAAAAAAGCTATTTATTGACGCAATAAATTCTACAACAAAACAATTTCGAGAATTTTTAATCGATTTCAGAAAAGGAGGAAGTATTCAATTAGACTGTATTTTTTTATGTTTGTTTACCTCAGAACTTTCGACTGGGTGAACCGACTGGTGCATGTCATGTGGTTCCATTTAAATTTGAGCGAAATCTGACGAGTAGTTTTTTTAATTATCCCTAATTTTGAAGTCAGTCATTTTTTGTCAACAATTTTATTTGCTTGTTTGTATGTTTGTTCTCGTTAGACTCGCTACGTTAGCGCGTAAGAGTCGATGAATTTACAACTCCGGAACCCTACATTGCGTATGGCGTGACACGCACTTGGCCGATTTTTATTTGAACGCTGACATGATTTAGTTGTAATTGGCGAAAATAAAACTGTCTGGGGTTTTTACATTTTAATATTCCTAGTTCTGTCTTGTTTCTTGTAGCGTAGTGTAAGTACGCTGTGTTCTCGGCCGACAACTCATCAGTGGTACCTTTGATCATTGATGGTAACCATGCACCATCAACATCACTACTCCATTCGTTCCCAGAGTCGTCTGATCGTAGCAGAGATGAGCAGTTCTCGGTGTGATGCCCTAGTACCTCTGCTCTGGCCGCTGTCACTCCTCGCAGCAGTGGCTCTTCATCAGCCCCAATGGGAGCTAGCCGTGTTGTACACAGCCATCGCTGTAGCTGTGTGCGTACATGTACACTATGGTGTGTGTGTGGTAAGTAGAAAAAGCGGTTTATAACATAGGCCCGTCATTTCAATAGCAGTTTAATGTATGATTCTGAGTTTAAACTGTCGTTGTTGGTTCAACAAAGATAGTTTAAACTCAGAATCATAGATTAGGTAAACTGCTATTGAAATTACGGGCCTTATGCAAATATGTCTTAAGCCCCAACTCAGAGACACTACCGGTTACTTTAATCGCTTCTTAGTAAAGAATCACCATACAGATTCTGTACTAAGGAGCGATTTAAGTAACCGTTAGTGAATCTGAGTTGGGGCGTTAAAATGATTCCATGAATACATCCACTAGCTGTATACTAACTAATAACTCCTAACTTCCATAGTACTCTTCCTAACGAACAGTAACTAATCATATCATGGAGTATAAAGGAGAAATGACTCTGTTGTGTAAAAGTGTCCGTCAAACTGCGTTATATTGGTGGCGCCACTGTAGCAACAGTAAAGGACTACATAAACAGTTGAAGTTTGGTATACAGGACTGTCACTGTCTAACTTCAATCCGTCAATAACTCCTACATTCATACCATACCTACCTATCCTTTGCCTACACTAGCGCCAATTTACTGCTTATAGCTGGACAGTTTTTGAACCTTCCCTCATATGAGTTAGTTCTCCTTTACCTCTATCCTCCACGATAATAATACCCTAACTCTACCAGAACTATGTACTAACTGAGACTGAGTACAGTCACTCCTACAGAGGTTCGAAGTCTGTCACATATGTCCATTGTCAGAATGATGGCATTGCAAGCTCGTTTGCCTATAGCTGGTTATACATAACCCTAAAGCTATATTATACATAACCCCTTTTTAATATTTTCTTATGTGCAATATATAGTACCAGTAAAAAGAGACAAACACATAAATTCTAAAGTGAGACAGGAAGCATTGTACGGGGGTAGGGTAGAGGAGTGAGGGGTAGGGGAGCGGAGCGGAGTAGTGAAACCTACATTTATCATCTTCCCGAAATTTTACATTCGTCTCATTATCTTGAAAACAAAAATTTTCAAGGTTTCACTTCTACCACGTGTGAATTGCACACATTTTAATTTTTTTATTGTATAATCTTTTGTATATTTAAAAATCTTATATTTCAGGTTCGCCAAATGTGCAAGCATTTCGGAGTAAATTGTTTCACGGTACCGACATCGAAGCAGAAGTAAACTTTCGTATTTCGATTGTTTTGTATTGACGTTACGTTGTAATATACGGTTTGTGTCAAATTAAATAAGTGTTAATAATTAAATTGAACTTAGTACACATAGATATTATTCAGAGATAATGATACATCATAACATAAAGTAATTTTATGATTTTTATGTCAATTGTACCTAACCTTAATCTTTTCAGTCGTTTTCACGTGATTGTCGCACAGACGTACAGATAAAAAAAAAAAAATTGGGCAAACTAAAATTTAAAAAAAACTTCATCGATAGATTACAGTCTCATTATTTGTATATATTATTGCAATATTGAAAATCTAATTACTCAAACTATTAAAAATAGTGTTAAGATACAAAATATTTACCTACTCATTGTTTTCATAATGTAAAAAACAATGTCTTCCTGGCTTTTTTTTGACTGTTTTATGGTTTTAATAAGTATTATTTTTTAATTGTATACCTATATTGTAATTACCATACCTGTTTAAGTACCTACCTTAGATTGATATTAACAATAATAAAAGCTTTACTCTATATTACGTTATAGTCTATATTATACCCCATGGAGATACAACCTGCTTCCCCAAGTATCCCATTAAAAATATCTCCAGGTAAGTGCACAGCATTTCAGAGCAAAAATATGACACCGAGGCACAATCTAATTCACGAAATAATACGTAATTCAATACAGAATAGGAAAAAAGAGCAATCCGAAGTATGATGCGAAAAGCTGTGCTACCTTCCAAGTGCGTGCGAGCGAGACGACTGTATCGGTGCGGTCGGTCGCACGACTCCGTCTTTAAATTATACGTTCTCATAGCCTTGTAGCGTGTTGGCCGTTTTGTAGAACGGCGGATTTACGTGAAGCTGCTGCGACAAAATCTGCTTTACTCCTACTGTATAAAAACGGTTTTTGATTGAATGCAAAATGGTGTTGAAACGTTTTAAAACCGATTGGAAATTCAGTAATGGGGGGTGCTGGACATGGACACCACAGTCGGGGTTTAGAATTTCAGTACAGCTTCGGATAGCTGCGGAGCGATGCTTTGTTAGTAGTCCAATTGTTTACCAAGGCGATTTTTTTTAATTCCCGCCGCTACTATCATCGCGACGAATTAAAAACCGGATTCGTAACAAAACGACTTATCAAACAATCGTAAACAATAAACCAATAAAATTCAATCCTAAAAACAAATAGAAAAGTGGACAGTGACTTTGTGTTGTGTCTGTGGTCGATAAATTAAAAATAAATCGGTGAAATGGTAGCAGATAAATAATTAATTTTCTAGGTAAGTGAGGTGTTTGAGAATTAACCGGTTTTTAAACTGTGGTGTGGAAAAACATTACTGGCATGTTGTTAGTAGTTAAAACCGCATGATGGAACATGATTTTGGAGAATAATATAAATGAAAGGCCTTGCAGGAATGCAGACGATAAGACTGGAGGTAACTCATTAAATTACTATCATAACTTCTACTTGTCACCGACGGTTCAATTACTAATGGAAAATAAAATATAACACGGCTAACAGGAGCTTTGGAAAGGTCGCCTCGCCATTTAATTTTTTTGTTTTTTTCGAACGTGAAAAATTATAGTATTAAAATAAAATAGATTAATAATGTTTTATAAAAAATACTATGTAGAGTCATGTGTTAGCATTTAGATTTCCTCACTACAAGTAGGTATAAATTAATTTGCATTACTTAAATATTTTAGGTAATCCTATCGAAAAGGAAAATATAATAAATTAATTAAAAAGTTTTCCCAGCTGCCGCTCTTTATTTTATTGATAAACTAAAGACAAAAATTATATTAATTAAAGAAAAATGTTTTATCAATTTAATGAAACGTAACGATTTCAGCAACAACTAGGTATTCATCGTTATCATAATTTATAACTGTCCCACAAGTGGGCTAAAATCTCTATGTTCTCTTAATACCTATAAGAAGTAGCTAATGTTCTGAGGGCACGATACCGAGCAAGTGCAAGTTGGGCAGCATTCACTTATAAGAACTCTATGTAGAGCTATTCTTTTAGATTTCCTCACGATATTGTGCGAGAGTAAACTTTCAGTATTGTGTGAGGCTGGGTCACCTTTTGTACATAAAAAAAACTGTCCGAAGCAATTCAGTCTATATTTTACCATGAATAATTTTATCAATTAACCACTTAAAGTCACAATAAATATATACAGCAAATATACGTAAGCAATATGTAAGTTATAACTTATAAAGTTGTAATGGCAAATTAGGAATTGGCAATAATTTTGGATCGTGGACATAATCATTTTCTCACCCGGTGAAAAGTTATCACCGTCGCCAATGAACATTAGTAAGCATCCTTTCGTTAACACTTCTCCAAGACGACGCGCGACGGACCATAGACGACGCGCATTGCTTTATCTTGCGTAGGTACTCCAAAGGATTGGAATAAAATGCCCACGGCGGTGTTCCTGTCTTTAAGTGAATACGAAGTGAAGTGAAGTGAAGGCGACGCTAGCCACTTACCATCAGGTAGATCGTCAGCTCGTTTGCCGGATATTTCTATGAAAAAAAATGCTCTTAATTGTGTATTTTGCCCCCTGGTTTAAGACTACATAGCTTATCATCAAGTATTCGAGTTTTAACCTATCTATACTAATATTATAAAGAGGAAAGATTTGATTGATTGTTTGCATTGAATAGGCTCCGAAACTACCGACTCGAAATAAAAATAATTTAAAGACAGATATTAATCATTAATGCCAAAACTAGCGTCTGTTTACTATGAATTATTTTTTAAACTAATTTAAATAAATATTTCAATAAAACGTAGTGCCAAGATTGCTTTCCAAATAATACCTTCTTGTCTAAAAAACGGCCTCGTCCCAACTCAGAGTCACTAACGAACGATTACTTTAATCGCTCCTTAGTACAGAGTTTGTATGATGAATGATGATTCTTTATTAAGGAGCGATTAAAATAACCGTTAGTGACTCTATGTTGGAATTTCACTTAAATTATGAAGCCACTACTGCAACTGATATTGTTGGGAAGGGATCACGGGACAGCCGTCCTTGTCGACAGTTTCGGACAGCGATAGTTAAAATTAAAAACTCATATCCCGTAAACTTCACGGTCGTTAAAGTTTAACAACTATTGTTTGACATTTCGCTGGCCGCAACCCTTTGCCATGGACGCTAAGGACGCCGGACGTAGTAGTTTTAAATACCAGTTTTAAACGTTTTAAGTAGTTTTGAATTAATAAATTTGTTTTAACTTAAGACGTTCATTATTTAATAATAATTGTTATAAGGTCGCCGAATTAATGTTTACTGAAAAAGTTCGTAGATGATTCCTGAATAGTCTGAAACGTAGGTTTTTCAAAGTTTCAAAGTGAAGTCAATTGTCTTTCAAATAGGTAGGTAGTAGGTACATGCTCATCCAATTTCCGCAAATCAAAGTCAAAATAAATAATCCCTTTTTTTAAGAAAGTCAATGACATTACGATATTTTATGAATTTATTAGCAAAAATGTCGGAATTTTAGTAGATTTCATTTACAGGTTGTCCCGTAATTAGTGGATCAACCGTAGAGGGCAGATAGCTTGAAAATGGACTTACAATATATACCTAATGACTTTTGTAGAAGTGTCACCGTTTTCGAGATGTTCACCTTTTATAAAAATCTCGAATATTTGGCTCCTTTACCCATAGAAGTATAATGTCATATAATAGACATCTTGAACAAAATGTGTGTCCCCGCCGGGAGGTTCTATTTTTAAAATTGAGCCCTGTTCTCCTTTCAAAATCGAACGAATCCATTGGACATTGAAGCCGCGCGGCGCCAATTCATTGGAACATGCATTGTGTTCGCGGTGTCTGTTCTATACGCTAGTAATAATACTTCAATGCCTTTACCCTACTTTATCCTGCTGAGTCCACAAATGAGCAGATTTTTTGACAAATTTTTTTTCTAACAACTCTCAGATGGTTGCTTTACAATAATCGGTATCAAATCAAATCAAAATCTTTTATTCATAAGTATCACTGATACACGTATGCACGTCATTTTTTAATCTACCAGCTTTAAGGTATGTAATTTTGTTGAAATTATTAGGGAACCCTGAGAAAATAGAGTCTACTTTGGATATTTTTGTTTTTGATTTTCTTCAACACAACTTTGACGCGAGGTGGTTGAAAAACAATGGGCAGGGCAAGTATGGAACAAAACTTCAAACTCAGCAGGAAAATGTATGGAAAAGGAGCCGAATATTCGAAATTTTTAAAAAAAGCTTAAAATCTCGAAAAAGAGCCGATTCTCGAAATTTTTAAGAAAGGTCACAATTTCGAAAATTTTGACACATTTACTAAGGTTATCTGTTGACATAAGGTAGGTCCACACTTAAGCTATCTGCACTGCCACCTACGGTTGGATCAACCGTAGGTTGCGTAACTACTTACAGGACACCCTGTAAATACAAACATTAATGTCATATTGTGGCCCCTACTTACTCTATTACCGATAAGAATGTTGCGTTAACTGATTTTTAAAAGTTAATTAACATTTTTGTCTTCACATTTCCTACAAACTATATATTTCCACGCCAACATTGTTTTCTAGTTCCATACGACAGCCATGATTACAATTGTTTAAAAAATGTCTTCGTATTTTGGAAACCGCGCCGTACTAGTTCGTAAACTAAAACACTCGCTTGGAATTCAGTAAACATCGGCTCGCTGCCTCTCAACTCCATTTTAAATCTAAGCTGGAGAAATTTTAAACGGTTTTATTTAGCTTACCCTGTTTGTTTGGGTCAAATCTTGTAAGCCTAATTAGAAAGAAAGAAAAACATTTATTTCACACACAGGGCACAGCAACAGGTACAATAATCTACAAAATATATACAAAAATCTACTGTTATGCTTATAATGCAGTGCCATGTAGATGGAAGAGAAAAAGGTCACAATCAGCGACGTCCGCTGATTTTCAATGTAGACTGCGGCGTCAGGCGCGCGCGGCGCGACGCACGCAGGTGTGGTGCGTGGCAAACTTGCTTAATTCAATTTATAACTAGCTTAATTCAATTAATATTATACTACTTCTTCTTATCCTAAGGAGTAGAAATTTTACATACTGCTTAAGTTCTGATAACAATACGTAATGTGATAAGCAGGACACTACACAGTTTTCGCTCCAGGCGACGGAACTCCTTAACAGCACAGTCACACTTTTTTTCTTTCGTACCTGCTGTTTTAAACTATCGACTTGTTGCATTTTTACCCGACTTCAAAAAAGTTAGGTTCTTAATTCGTTTATATTACCGCGTCATTTATCAACCGATTAGAAGAGATGCGTGAAGGATTCCACCTGCAGTTGCTTCTGCAATAGACTTTCTAGCCACTAACTAGGTTTAGGTTGTTATGTATTTTTATTGGGAACCTTCTTAATAGCTTAGGTATGATCCTAAAAGTGACCGACCATTTAATATCTGCGGGCGCGGTTGGTAGGTTGATGGGTGACCGCTAGTAAACTTTATTGAGAGCTTCCGTGCTTTGGAGGGCACGTAAAGCCGTCAGGTCCCTGTTCTTCCTTAGGTAATAATCGTTAATCCATGTCGGAGGCCCGAAGCAGCATTTATTCCTAATTATGATTCATAATTTTTATTTTGGACCTTCATTACGTCGGATATTTATGAACAATTTCGATAATTTCTTTTTGAATTAATTAAGATATTAGTTAAGAAATGATTCGATAAGCCAAAACGAAGCAAGCGGCCTGGACTGATCGAGGCGTAGCGAATTCCGCGAAGTTCCTATACTTTTATGCTCCCGTCCGAGTAACTTAGCTTAGTGGACCGTGACGGGAGCGGTAGTGATGCACAATGCTTTATCGATAAAATTTATAAGGTATACAGGTATACTTAAAGTAAACAGGGTTACTTGTTATTGGTTACGATCCCGTGATGAGGTAGCAAGATACGTTAAGTACTACATAATGACCCACTAAAGTTTTCTCTAAAAGTGTACCGTTACAGAGATATGTTCATTTGTACATTTTTATTTATTTCTCGAAAAGCATGGTATAGGCCGTGTAAAAGTCTATAAAAATGAATTCATGTCCAGAATCATATTTTTATTATTTCCTAGAGTTTATGATACTTTAACAAATAACCAACTGTATACGCGACGGTATAGTTATTAGTACCTATAGTTGCACTATTACCTGAAATTTAAGATCGCCGATAGGATTTCAGACCTCGAAAATATCGTTCTAAATAATCAGATTTAACTTATTCTAAAACTACATGCTTTATATACCTTATTTGTGCATTCGATAAAAATATATGATAGACAGATAACTAGAGTCAGGTTAAATGATTTACGATTTTTGTTATGATTGACTGGATTGGAAAAAAGTACGTAATGCCATTTATTCATATTTTTATCCGGAATATTTTCATAAGTAAGTATATTTACTGCTTATTTACGATATCTATGATTTATTTATTACGACTGCTAAGGATATTCAATTATATTGAGTGTGAAGCGTTAAATTGTCGCTTAACTACAACAAGATTACAAGGTAGGTTAGGTATGTTATAAAATTTTCGGATCAACGGATTACTGAATACGTTTACTATAATCTGGCAGCTGATCTGTTGAATTGATATCTGTCGTAAAAAGTCACAGCTATCCCTTCAACACATTAAAAAACATAGTAACCGTAGTAGGTACCAAAATGGAGAGGAACGAAGTCCTTTTGTTCTTTAATCTGAAAACGAAGTAATGGTTAGTTTATTTCTGTCGTACGGGTGATATTGTGATGGTGTATTGAAAATAAACTCTAAGTTACAATCCTACTAATATTGCTAAATGTGAAAGTTTGTTTGTAATGATGTACGAAACGTTTTAACCCTTTCCCGCAAAAACTACTGAACGAATCGTTAATTATCATGCACTTATTATGAGCAACCCAGTAGTCTGATATTCTTAGGACTCCAATACAGCCTAACCACTAAAGCATAATCGTATATGTTGCGTTTATATAATATTATTAATAATAATAATAATTTCTTTATTGATTAAACACATGTACATTATATTTATGAATCCTCTGGTCCTTGAGGTAGCTGTGTAACTGTGTTTCAAGGACCAATTTCTTCTCCCATTTATGAAATCTATTGTTTAATCCAAGAATTTAACACAATATAAATATGTACATACTGTATTTATTCGCCATTCGTGTTGTCTCTGTTTGACCTATTTTTGCTTGGTTAGCTGGGAGAGAATGCATTAAGCATTAAGCTCGCCAATTGTACCGTAATTAAATATTGTGGTCAATAAAGACTAAATAAATAAATAAAGCAGAAGGAATCATACAAATTCACCAACGCTATTCAAATACAGACCATGCCCGTTGGTAGCCTGGCCGTTCTTGATTGACACAAGAGTGAGACTGGTCGCGTGATACTTAAAATAAATTATATCATTTATTGGATTAGTAATAATATAACATGATACGTTATTGTGAGTTGAGGTTTCCGCGGTTACTTGGTATGAATTAAATCTAAGATTTCTTTCTTACAAGTTATGAGTAATGGCCACCTGGTACTAGGTATTTTATCTTATTAATCTTTGCCTGACATTCGTTGATATTTTTGGGATTGTTTACCTTAGTATAATCTAAAGACAGTAGGTGTTTAAGGTATTTGATATTCCATACGGTTACAAGCGAAATATTCGTTTATAATCTTTATTTTACGTTAACATCCGAGTAATCAGCTATGTTGTAAGTGGCCATCTTTACGTACATGATCGAACGCGCAACTATGCATTCCCAAAAATTATGCAAGGTAACCGCGGTATAAAAACTCTACCTAATGTAAGAGTACCGTAGGGATTAGACTGTAGTACAAGACCCATCGACTTCTAACCGATCACCTTAACCTCGTCACTTGCAGATATAAAGCTAGGTTTGGGCTCAAGAATGCATGGAGCCTCTTGAACCCCATGTATTATTTCGACTCACAAAATACAAATAGTCTCTATATTAGTGGCGGAAGTGTATCTACTATCTGTAAGTATATCTAGCTATCACTTTTAGCACACAAAATTGTAGCAAAAGTATTACCTCATCGACAAGTCCCATCACTAGTGCTCGTGCGCACGAGACACGCACTTCATTAATAAAAGTTAAATAAGGTTGTGTTGTGGAAGTCATTTTGGTTTGCGATCAGATAAGGTTACATCGACAATAGGCCAAGTGCAGATAATGATTTACTTGGACATTGCAGCGTCACGTTTACGCCACTAGATGGCGCTTTTAAAACAAAGTCAAATGATTTATTTCGTTGTACATTAAAATTATTTATTATACACACATAAGGTACGTTATATTATCTTAAAGTTACTTATTGATCTAGAAATTAGTAGCTAATCCTATGGTGATGCCTAATGTCTCGATAGACAGTACCTACCTAACTAACATCGCCATACCCATCATGGTCAAGTATTCTGAGCCACTACACGCCAAAATCCCCAGTGGACGAGCGTGGTGGATGCTCTAGGCCTAGTCAAAACAAAGCCGTGCTCAGTGCTCAGTCAACTTCGAGAACCTATGTTCTAAAAGCAACCGTAAAATGTAATTTAGTAACTGTAGTTAACATTGAACCATTTTCTGTCCGGAGTGGCAATGTGCTTTGCTAAACTAAGGGCAGTTAAGCATTTATAGCACTATGAATGTTTAATTCACATGATAATGCTCCCTGCATCACTAATAATTAAATAAACAAAGGAATTTAAAAAAACAAAACATCTGAAGAACGAACGCACTCAGCTTCGCTGCGGTAGCCGCAGCGCTGGTTTTCAGTGCTTCCGTCTGTGTCGCATAGTTTGGGTTATGGTGAAACTGAACTTAGTTAGTTTATACTGTTAATAATTACCTATTATAACGTACTTTAAAATTACTCAGCAGTGATAATATACCATAACTATCACAAAGTAACAGGTACCTACCGAAGTTACTGTAAGGTAAAGTAGGCTTAGTTAGGGACTCAAGCAAAATACTGCTAGGTATTTGGGGTAATTTGAAAATAGGTATTGACGGTCATAAGAGGTGACGTCTTCGTCAGATGGCCCGACTACCATATTTACAGCTTACTTTTAATTTTATCGATAACGCGTAGGTTAGGTAGGTACCTACCTATTCATGATTTTTGTATTTTGTATCGATAGATAAGTAATTATTCAGCTTGGTTGAGATCATTGATATTATGAAACTCTGAAACTATTGAATATCAGAAAAAAAATCTGTCTGAAATCGAATTATGAAGGTTTCAAATAAGTAATTTCGGTTTCCCATTTTTCGTTTTTACGTGAAAATTTCTATTCGATAGAATTAATGAAATCCGTTTTGTGTTTTCTTTTCATTTTCGTCTATTTTTTTATAACGTCATGCAACATTTAAAACTACAATAACGAATTAATTAGTCAAAAATCAATTGAAGAATCCATTCGAATGTAATACGAGATGGAGGGTTAATAAAAATGGATTAACCAATTAAAATTAATTTACTGCTTTCCAGAAATAATTTTTGCTCGCATTAATGGCAGTTGATAAACCACTTATTATTAAAATTTATCTTAGAAAATCATGAATATTGCCATTAAATTACTTAGTAATTGGTTTGGTACAATAAATTTGCATATACGCAAATTACCTATTAATTAATTTATTAATGTCAAATCGTAAATTATTTAATTTTTATATTTTTTTAGATTATTTTTAATCAATAGAGTTTGCATTTGAGAGCTCATCAATTCTATATGGTAGATATATTGTAGCTCTAAGGAAGGTACGAAAAAGCTGGCAAAACATTAATTACTAATCACGTCGTAGGTATTTACTATTTATTAAGAATAGAATAATTTTCACAGATTAAAGTATCGAATATGTAATTTAATCAAGTTTATAAATTATCTGTGTGCAAATATCATCTAAATCTGTTCAGGTATATTTCATGATTGAGTCTCAAACGTGCATCACATTTATAATATTAGTAGATTTTACCACACCGACCGAGGTCGGTCAGACCTAACACCCAAAAACATCGTAGTTCGCACCCAAACGGTTGCTTAAAGCCCTATGCAAACAAGGAAGCATATCAATTAAAATAACACCCCACAAAGTTCACTAACCACGTTTCGAGGGACAAAAATAAACTAAGAACACATCGCAGCGAATGACCATAAGGTCCAAGAACAATCGCCACATGTGGCCACAGATTAACGAAAAGAAAAACAAAATTAATATTCCTGTGTTATCCCTTTCGCACTTGAGGTTTAACATGCATCTGTCCCGATCGCTCGCGACGAAATCATTCTTGGAAGTGAACGCGCACGCGCACAATGCGGCTGTTGTGGGCAAGAATTCGAAAAAAAAGATTTAACGCCGGTCTGAGCTAAATAGTATGAACATAGCGAGTTAGGTTCAATTTCTATGATTGGGTAATAAGGAATCATTGTCAAATGGATTATTCAGGTTTTTTATTTGGTATGGAAGCACTAAAATTATTACGACTGTGTATTTCAGTTTCTTCCTGTTCCAATAAAAATAAAGCAAATCAACTGGATATTAAAATTCAGTCATGATTAAATAATATTGGACATTGGAAGCAAAAGGCAGTCAAACCGTTTACCAAATAAAATCATCATTAGTGGGATGCACAACGGATGCATTGTTTAAAATCGCTTGAAATTTTCGACAGTAATCACTGCTAAGATTATTTTAATGTGATTGTTCCGCCGTTTCTTATAAAGAGACACGGTTAGAGCATTTCATACTTAACTCAGTTTTATTAAATTGCCAAATTTTTTTTAAATGAATTGAGAAAAAACACTTATATGACTTATTGACACTATATGACATAATTAGTACTTTATATTTGCGAGCTTTTTACTGGTAACCTTTTAATACAGGTAAGTTTATATTAATTTTTATCTATTACATTTTATTATTTACTATTATTTTATGCCCATTTTTATAGAATATAGAAAAGTTAGCAATTTGTATGTATGTAGTTATTGTGATTTTCCAAGCAATATTTATCCAGTGTCTTTGGTTAATAAATGCTATGGCAAAGGAGAACCCCGGTTTCCGGCCACGAATTATATGTAATCTGTGCTAGCACATAAGACTGGACAAGAGTAAACTATATACATAAAAATTCGTCTTATTTACTAAATAAACATATTTAAATCTTAGCCTCATTTGCAATCGCCAAATGAACAAAATAAAGAAAGAAGTTCTCATTGTATTTACCTCATTACAGACGATTTTATAATCGATTGATTAAGGAACATATGTATTAAATTAACTATTTATTAATTATAAAAACAATATGTAGGTATTCCTTTCTGATATGTTTTCATGTTCTATATAAAGCTAAACTATTTAATATATAATAATTACCATTAAATCCTTTAACGACATCGTTACGCTTATTAAAAGACATTTTGAGTTTAACTTATCTGTGTAAAAAAAGTAAAAGAATATTATGATGACATTTATGACAATTTAATTTTTGCACAGAGTACTTAATCACTATGTTCTATTGCATTCGCTTTTCGTTTCGTGCGTTGGTGAATGTGTTTTTGATACAATTTCTAGATTTGCTTTTCTTACTACCACTGCCTGAATATTGGAAATAGGAGTATAGCGCCTCCTGCACAATTTCTTGACGAAATATTGATATATTTTGATGATAATGAATAAAATATCTTTAAAAAATTAAAATGACTTTATTACACAACCTTTTTGACATTTTTTTGGGTAAAACCCATTAAAGTGGGTAGGTAGTATTATAACCACCTACTCAGTTTTAACCATTATGGTTTAAGTAGTATTTATTTATTTATGGTCTTCATTATATTCCTGACATTGTCTATATACTCGTAGGTGTTTGAGGTAGTAAGTGCCTAGTAAAACGCATATTCAGTAGATAGGTACTCACCAACCGGTGACCAACCGACCTTACGTTACCCATAATAAACGAGAACTTTATCAAAAACATATTTTTTTCATCAGCACTGTGACACGAGTGTGACATAATCATAACCCATATTTAAGGTGATTCATTAGGATTTCATTAGTTGGCCATTGCTAGCAGACGTGAAAATTGGAGAAATTAAAGCTTTTACAATGATCTAATTGACCACCAATTTTCATTCTTGTCTATTCTGGGCCGGTGTCTCTATGGAAGATGGGGTTCTCCTTTCACCCATTTTAATTATTTTCCAAAAAAATTAAATGATCATGTATCTAACCACAAAAAAAATTAAATGATCATGTGTACCTAACTACATGATTTAATTGCTAGTGGCGATGTAAGGCAGATAAAACAAAACATAATCTAGTTGAATCAGTGAAAAAACGAGCATGCCTTACTTTTTCAATGAATTTTTTTTTGTATGATTGTAACAATTATAAATTCATACAATGTACCAAGCAGCTATAAGTGTGTAAGAGGCGCGCGATAAACATCTGGGACTTTTCAACGGCCCTTATCTTTGTATCAGATGCATTCGTTTGGGTTTTTGTAGGTCTGGTATCTTGGATCTATTCATAAAAAGGCCTAGATTTAGTGGATTAAATTTGAATTAGACCGATGAATTTGGAATATTTTTATGGTGATTTGTTTGACCGAGGAAATACATAAAAATAATGTCGTTAGTTCCATATACTTCCCATTAGGAAAATTTAAGAAAAAGTTAAAATGTAACAATTAATGTAGGTATGCATTATTTACTGATTGATTGTGAATGATAAAGAAAAAATTTAATTAAATTTGAATGCTGTATGTAGCTGTACCTAATGGAAAATACGTACCTATACTTATATGATCCTAATACCATATAACTACTATAATGTCTTATTGCTAATAATATAAATGCGAGGTTTGTGAGGATGTATGTATGTTTGTTAGTCTTTCACACAAAAACTACTGAACGGATTTTCATGAAATTTTGCATACCGGTAGACCATCATCTGGAATAACGTATAAGTTACTTATAACCCGGAAAACGTGGCCAAACCAGGCAGAGCGTTATTAATTGTGGTCAAGTTATATTTTTATGTAAAAACAAATGTTTTAAAAGTAACTACGCTTTTATTGGCTTCCTTCCATCTTCATCATCAGAGCCAGGATTTCAATTAAGACCATTTCTCGAGGCAAATCAAATGAGCCCAAGTCGATAGAGAGGCATCATTTTATTTCAGAGTTTCTGTGCCTACTATGGAAACCTTCTGACTCCATCATAAAATCAGATACACACACTATGACGTCATTTTGCACTCTCTTTCGACTTACAAGTAACAAAATTTCATCTCAATCGATCACCGTGTCTTTCTTTTGCAAGATTAAAATACACAGAGAGTTGAAACTAAAATATAAAAGTTCTTAAAAAGGTTCTTTCTTCACTTGCTTGTGTCCAAGAAAACACATTTCTGTGAAAGAAAACTTCACCTAAAAATTCTCCATAATGTTCTCAAAGGTGTGATTTTGATGTGAGAGTGATTTTGTATGAGCCTCGAGCATTGAGAGTTACGATTTGATCATGATACAAAAATAACTCATCTACTTAAATAATATAATCTTCTTATTAACAAAACTCATTGATCACATCACACCCCTTAAAAGGCGGTGTTTATGTAAAGAAATGGTACCTAGCAAGTGCATAATAAACATAATATGACACTTGTATAGCGGCCGCTTTGTAGTAGGTACTAAAGGAGTCCATGTTTTTATAAATAATAATAAAATGCAGAGTAAGTGACATCATCATGTGAGGTTAGTCGCGATACTAGCAGAGCATAGTATAAGTGTGGATTCCATTGTTATTATTTGTATAATCAAATCTATTTTATATACCTAGCTTCGTAATAATGCTGGCTAGTAAAAATCAGTTAAAACTATTGTAGTTTCAAGCAAGTGTTTTTCCAGGTTACAATGAGTAAGTACTTAACTATCATATTTCCTAACAACATTTATTGTTATTTTTATGTCATTAACATACTATGTTACGTCAAAAATTGATTAGAATCATGTACGTAGAAAAATAATATAAATAAAAGTAAATGATTGTTTAAACTTTAAAAGCTATGAGTATGATACAGAAAATAGTATAATAATATATTTCCCAATATAGGTGTTACATTTTATATGTATGCAGTAAGTAGACTAAATTAATGACATACATGATGCACAGAACAGAACCTACACTAATTAGTAAACTTGTGTTGTAGGTGTCTGCTAATCGTTCTGAGGAACAGTATAGCCGATATGTAATAACTATACTAAAAATATTAGTTTAAAACAGTAATTAACTAACTAAACTGAAAGTCATAACTCATATCATTAGCCTTGCTTTGGAATTTTAAAAGAACATACGTATTTTTCTTCAAGGATAATTTGATTACATATGTGGAAGGGTTTTAATGCCTCTCTAATTCCCAGCGTACAGATGCAACTGGAATTTTGAAGTAAAACAATTTTATACAGTTAGTTACATCTTACATCTGCGTTAAACGCCGGAAGGTGCTTTACTAAGCCTTAACGCGTTTAAAATGTCAGTCTTACTTAATGTGTGAATTAACGCGTTAGGACGCCAGTGGACCAGGAACATTACGTAGGTGTGGACTAAAAGGGTCAAGATTGTTTACTAAATAATTCTTGTCCAAAAAACAAAGTACAAATCGATCACGCTTCAAAGATTCTTTCAGACAAGTCAAGTACGTTAATATTACTTACGCACTTAAGAATATAATATAGCATTTAGGAACAACACTTGCTCACTTACGACGCATGACTTACCTTTACTAGTGTTGTACTTCAAAACGAATAAATAATATCCGTCGAAAACGATTACGATGCTATAAACAAATATTTCATTGCGATTGTCGCATTTCCTAGCAGTAGTAAAACGTAGGAATGTAGCTGAGCCTGTTTTATCTTCCTTCAATCGTAGGCAATACTTGTCTGATGTACCAGGCGTACAGATCTATATAGGCGATGCGCTAATACAATATGTTTGGTTACAGCCATTCATAGACAAAAAGACACGTTCACACGTTCTTAGAGCATTCGGTTTTTATAAAGGATCTGTAGGTAGTTAGTTATTTGTTTTTGATTTACTTCGCTAAACTAAATATTCCTTAACAAATACAGCACTATTTTTCGTTTTATTATAAAATGATCTCTCACGTTTTTAAGGTGCTATAATATATTTTTTCATGTTTGATCGTGATCGATACATCTCAACGTTTCACATACACTTTGTATAACATTTATTATTTATAATATTTTAAAACCAAACAAAAATTCTATGTACCTACCTACTTTTAGATAAACCATAACTTTATGTTATTTTAATTGTTCCTAATAAATAATATTCTATTACTATTGAGGTACACTATTATTACAAAAATACCTCTTCATGACTAATTGACCAACGCCGAAACCCCGAAACTAATGATGCTTCTACAAAAAGTCAGAAGATTCCTTTTATGGCCTAAGCAAGCAATAACGAAACATTTATAGAAATAATTCAACCTCGAAAGGTGTAATAGGGGTTGAAATATTGTATGGGGTGGGCCGTGGGTGAAACTACATTGTGTTTTTGAATAATATTAAATTATTATTATTATTATTATTTTAAACTCTATAATAAATATAATTATTTGTGATTTGTACCCACTGCAACCACAAAATCATGGAAAGCGTATCCTACGTGCTTGTTCATACTGACTCGCGGGCGCGGTCGCGGGCGCGGTCGCGAAATTTCAAACATATGAACTACTATGAGAGTGTTCACATACAAAACGCACGTGCGGTGTAAGTAGCGGGCACGCTAGCGACAAACGCGCGCGGCCCGCTAGCGGCAATATCAAACGCATGAGAATGTATGAGTGTGTTCACACTGAACTAGCGGCGGAACGCGCGATTATGTCAGGTAAGTTCAACCATTTTGAACTTGTCGCTAGAAACGATAGCACATGAATTCATTATGTCCCCAGATTAAAGGGATGTTCTTTCATCTAAGATCATGTCCTTCAATACAGAAGAGTTTATTAGTACTATTCAGGCTAGAACTGATTTGATTTGAACTCAGATTTGGCAGAGTAAACACAGGCATCTTATGAACAGAAACATTCTTAATAAACTATGGAAGGAAATTGCTGAATTGTTTCCTGATATGGAGGGTGAGTACCTAAATGGAACTTTAGGTATGAATTTTCGGTTAAAAAAAGATCGTCGTCCATGTTTTCAACCTCTGACAACATGTCACAATCGCGCAAACGCCTGGCGGCCAGTGTGAACACGAATCCGCCACCGCGCCCGCGCCCGCGCCCGCGAGTTCAGTATGAACACTCACTATATCTTCCAAGCGTTTGTCGACTGTCGCGGAAGACAGAAACACATTAGGTAAACACAATCAAGGCGTCATAAACAGTTAGGACTAGACACTAAACAATTATTATCTATCACACAAACCATAAAGATATTTTATACTTTATTAAATAAAGTTTCCCAGTTATCACGGAGAAATCTATCTCTACAATACCTATAGGTGATTTAAAATTAGGTGAAGGAAAAAACAAAACGAGTAATATTGTAGGCATAGTTACCATCTGTTACGTAGGTATTTAGGCGCTATTCTACTCACGATTTTTGAATTCTATACCGATATTTCGACCGAGTTACATGGACCATTTTTTACATATATAAGCGACACGATTAAATCTATGTAAGATGGTAAACGCAGCAACTTAGTAAAAACCTATTCCCTCTCCAAGCGGAGTCGCCTCTTACCAAAAAATGCGGAAAATTTGGTATTCATTCACCACAATTTGCCACTTGTTAATTTTGAGAACAAAACTAATTAATAAAACATTTTTGTCGAGCGATTATATTATTATAAGTAAACGGTGTCATTAACCTATTGTAGTATGGCTGGGCTTGCACAGAGTAATTAATCACTACGTGGCCTTGTGTAAAATAAAGAGATTTTTTTTAATTTTACTATTCGGTATCTGGCCGAACACTGATTTACTATCCGGTTTTCACTATCCGGCCGGAAAGGCCAGATACCGGATAGTTACCGGTTATCCGTTTCATCTCTACTTAATATCCCGGAAAACGCGGGCGAAGTCGCGGGCAGAGCAGTAGTAAATAATAAATCTATGTTTCATAATCGTAAATAACCATTGCAAACTCATTCTCGTCTCGTGACTATAAATGTCACGGTGAGGGCATACAATCAATAGTGCACGTTAAAACGTCATCAGGTGACAGGTTAATGTCATCGGTATCGTATTTGTTACGATTACGTTACAATGTACGCGAGCTTGCAACAACTTGGAGAGCTCTGACGGAAAGCAATAATACTTAGATTTGATTTTCATAAAAAAAAAATGTCATCGACCGCCCACGCCTATTTCAAAATTTGATGTTTGATTAATCTTAAGGGACAGTTTTTAGTAGTAAGTGCTTAATTAATCCTACAAATATTTTAAGTGCGAAAGTTTGCATCGATGTTTGAAATTCTTTCACACAAAAACTACTGAATGGATTTTCATGAAAAGCATAAAAGAAAACCACATCTGCTAGGCTATTCTGTTTTGTAACTCGACAGCGGAATCCGCGATGAGTGTCAATTTTGGCAAGGAATTTTAACACTCATCGCGGATTCCGCTGTCGAGTTACAAAACAGAATAGCCTTGCTGGTATAGTATATTGGTTGGGGTACTTAATATCTCGGAAAACGCGAGCAATATACCGTGGGCAGAAAGCTAGTGGGTAATATTTGAGTCATTCAAGCCATTCGATAGAGTGATCAGTGATGGAGAGAATTTTCTCAATATTCCGTCATACATTAGTCACTTAATTGTGATAAACGGACCAACTACGTACCCACAACTAGTGGTACAGCACAACAGAACTAAGCCCATTGGTACAGTTATGTACAACTAAGCACAATAATTACTATTCGCTATGGGAAAATTTAGCTTACAATTTAGAGCCATGCCGTAACGTATCGTCCATTGGAAAACATGTCACAAGATACATAGATAGGTAAAAGTCGCATCAATCATCGCAAAGTACCAGGCGCCTATCCGTTGCTAGGCGGTTGATGTGTTCGCGTCATAACCACACACCCGAGCAACGCCATATAGACAGATACTTATCAGTTTATATGAACAAGTAATTTGTGTCTGTCACATCTTATCGTAAATAAGACGTCACATTACACGACTAAAGTTTCATTTTACTACATTAGGTAGATAAGATAGGTTTGTCGATACAACTGTAATATTTAAACGAGTGAAACCTTTTTAGGGTTCCGTGGTCAAATGGCAAAAAACGGAACCCTTATAGATTCGTCATGTCTTTTTGTCTGTCTGTCTGTCCGTCCGTATGTCAATTTTTTTTTCATCAAACCCATAGGTTTTGGAAAACCATAGGCTATGGATAGGTCTTCAAAAATGATATTGAGGTTTCTAATATCATTTTTTTCTAAAGTGAATATTTTGTGCGATAGACACTTCCAAAGTGGTAAAATGTGTCCCCCCCCCCCTGTAACTTCTAAAATAAGAGAAGGATAAAACTAAAAAAAATATATGATGTACATTACCATGCAAACTTCCACCGAAAATTGGTTTGAACAAGATCTAGTAAGTACTTTTTTTTAATAGGTCATAAACGTAAACCACAATTTACCTTTCATAAACATCGATCAAAGTTACAACGAAATAAAAGAACTTTTATATTATGTTACTTGCTGCTACGGAACCCTTCATGGGCGAGTCCGCCCCGCACTTGGCCGCCTTTTTAATTCTCGCCTTGAAAACACGCTTTTCATGGACCTCATTTTTGCCGACGATAATTGAACCAAAACCAGATTTTTGTAAAATTAAAAATTGTTAAAGACAAATTGTTAAAGACATAAAACCTGCATGAAAAATTTTATTTATGTGGCAATATTATGTCATGGGAGGTATCGATAGGCGATACTTTTTTAAATATCAATATCGGTATCGATAATTCGGTATCGTATTGGCAGAAGTGTGTACCTATCAAATCAATGCATCCCTCCCTAGTTATGACATTGTCATTGTCACAATAGTCAAATCGCCCGGTCAGTATGATTTTTTTAAATACTTCTGGTAATTTAGGAGATGTTTTTGCGTCTTACATAAATCTTCATCATACCAGTTATTGTTATTTGAATAAATAAGGATTGTCAACGGAAAGTAGGTACACTGCATCTTAAATCTATAAGTAGTTATATATTGTATGTAATGTATAATTAAATAGCATTTATATCAACAATAAAAATGCCTTCAAAATTACAGGCAACATTTTAACTTTTAGGGACATCGCATACGTCTACTTAACACCTAGTAGCTTAGGGCCTTAGCAAACACGCTACTTTTAGAATCAGTGATTCGCGTTTCGCTTGTTTTTCGTCGTTTTCGTTTTTGGCGACCCTCTCTGTACGCTCTACATTCAATCGCAACATCAATGCTGCATCGCGTTTTTAACGAAAAAAGAGGGGTTTTATAAGTTTGACGTGTTTGTGTATCTGTGTGTCTGTCTGTGGCAACGTAGGTCCCAAACGGATGAACCGATTTTGATCTGATTTTGTTTTTGTTTGAAAGGTTCTTAGCTAATGTACAGTGTAAGTCAAACTGTTGGGGTATTTTTTATTTTAATTTAAGATTATTGCGACTTGTATTGTGTGGATGTGCACGAGAGATCGACCGAGCTAAGCATAAGCAGGCGCGGTCGGTAATTGGATATTAATAAACGCTAACACACTCACACCCCCGCAGTAGGTTTTTACCTGTGTCGCGGGTGGCATGGACGACACATATAACACATCACAATAACACCCATGACCCGAGTACCAAATCAAATCAAATCAAATCAAAATCTTTTATTCATATAGGTATCACTGATACACTTATGCACGTCATTTTTTAATCTACCAGCTTTTCGGAAAGGCGCTTTGTCAAGGAGGAGAAGAAAAGCCGAAAGAAACTCCTCAGCGCATCTTTTAAAATCATGGATGGTTACATAATATTGCGTTCTAACCTACGCGGAACTGGATGCGGCATTAGTTTCCAGGCGTCTTTGTCATTAATATATTCATTTACACTATAGTATCCTTTGCCTACTAGCTGAGATTTCACATATCTCTTAAACATTTGGATAGGTAAATCACGTATTGACCTAGGTAATTTATTGAAAAAACGTACACCGAGCCCCATATAAGAACGTTGTACCCTACTTAGGCGAAAAGATGACGTAACCAAATTATGTCTGTTTCTAGTTAAATGATTATGCGTATCACTATTCTGCTTGAACATACCTAAGTTGTTTTTTACGAAAATAATATTGCTGTAAATAAATTGAGAGGCTACTGTTAATATGCCTATTTCTTTAAATTTCTCACGCAGGGATTCGCGTGATTTTAATTTATAAATGGCTCTGATTGCCCTTTTCTGCAAAATAAATATAGCATCAACGTTAACGTTAGCCGCTGAGCCCCACATCAATATACCATAGGACATGAGACTATGAAAGTATGCAAAATAAACAAGTTTAGCAGTTTCTACATCAGTAAACTGTCTTATCTTTCTAATGGCATAAACTGACCTACTTAGCTTACTCGCGAGAGCCGTTATATGGGTGCCCCATTGTAGTTTAGAATCTAAGGTGACACCCAAAAAAACCGTGGATTTTTCCATAGTTAGAATTTCATTATTTAATTTGAGGCTTTTACTAACATTCCGTACATTAGGTAGTGAAAATTCAACACACTTAGTTTTTTTAGCATTTAGCAGCAAATTATTTGTAGTAAACCAGTGTGATAAACGAGACAGAGCACTGTTTACATCGTCAAAATTCATTTTATTTCTATTCGTCTTAAATATAAGAGAAGTATCATCAGCAAACAGGACAATCTCTGCATATTTCTTAATATAATACGGCAGATCATTTATATATACTAGAAAAAGAAAGGGGCCTAGAATCGAGCCCTGAGGTACCCCCATAACAGATTGAGATCCCGATGACTTGGTATCATTTATGCTAACACATTGGATTCTACCCTTCAAGTACGACGCAATCAAGTTGAGTGAATTATTCTTGATACCGTAGTGACTAAGCTTAAGTAGAAGTGTTTCGTGCTCAACACAGTCAAATGCTTTAGACAGGTCACAGAATACCCCTATGGCATTTTGTGAATTTTCCCAGGCCTCAAAGATGTGTTTAAGAAGCCTAGCACCTGCATCTGTTGTACTACGGCCTTTGGTAAAGCCGTATTGTTCAGGGTGGAGTAAGTTATAAGTGTTGAAGTGCATCAGCAATTGTTTTAATATAATTTTTTCAAAGACTTTACTGAGAGTAGGTAAAATAGAAATAGGTCTGTAATTATTAACGTCTGCTTTATCCCCAGATTTAAAAACCGGAATAATCTTACTATACTTCATAAGATCTGGGAAAGTACCTAGATCTACACATTTATTGAATAACCTAGTTAAATAAGGGGCTATCACATCTATTATATTATTTAAAATTTTGACAGACATTCCCCATAAATCACCCGTATTTTTAATGTGCAATGCACGAAAGGTTCGAACTATTTCCAATGAGGAAGTATATTTAAATTTAAATGAAACACTACATTCATCAACGGTATCTTTTAAAATAGAATGTGCTGCCGTCGGGGATGAACTCAACGATTTTGTCAACTTAACAGGAATATTTTGAAAGAAATTTTCAAATTCATTAGCCACCTCTTTATCAGAGGTTATTTTATTTTGACTAACTAATAATTCATATTTAGAATCACGTAAATTTTTACTACCAATCTCGTTACCAATAATACTCCAAGTGGTTTTTATCTTATTGCTTGATTTGACAATTTTTTCCTTGATATGCATAGACTTAGCCATAATACACACGGCTTTAAAAATTTTTGAATAACACTTTACATGTTCAAGGAAAGATGGAGAATGGTTGAATTGTTTTTCTCCATATAGCTCATATAATCTATCCCTACTTTTAAAAATACCTATTGTGGCCCAATCACTAAACTTCAAATTTTTATTTAGTTGCACCTGCTTAAATTTAAAAATTTTATTAAATTCACTATTTATAGTAACGAAAAGGGCCCTATATAAGTTATCGGGATCAGTATTTTTCAATGATAAGGGGCTGTGGATTCTGGCGGCGACTCCTAGTTTAAAGCGTGTCATTTTGCTTTTAGTTATAGGTCTATATTTCATTAATTGTTTATTTGCAATAAAGTCAGTACTAACCAAGATGCGCTGACCACAGTGATCGGACCTTAATTTACTAATTATTTCTTTATTTATTATTTCACAGTTACAGAATATATTATCTATACAAGTAGATGACGTCGGTCCTACCTACTAATATTTATCTGTCACATAAATATCCAGCCCCAGCCGGGAATCGAACCCGGAACCCCTCGCTTCGCAGGCAGGATCGCTACCAACTACTCTACAGGGTGGATGGTGGAGCGTGAATGGATGGGTGACCGCAAAAATATTTTTTTTCCCGTCGTTCCCGGTTGTTGGCGTAAAACTTCCGATATTAGGGATAGCCACTAAGTCCTCTACCATTGATACTTGGAGCAGTATGCTGTATGCTCTAGGCCTCCTCAAGAAGAGAGACCTGTGCTCAGTAGTGATCCATCAATGGCATCAATGGGTTGTAGCCAAAAACTTGCACACACACACCTACATTTTTTTGGGACAGCTTCGATGCAGGTCGGATTTAGCGAAATCATAATAATTGTTTCTCCAGTTATTTATTTATTATTTTCAATGTTCGATGATAGCACATTATACCAATATATCGGTAGATAGGTACATAAATGTACATTATCGTCAGTAGATACAATCTGTGGTACAATAGACAAATGACAGGCGACTGTCGTCATAATTGCGCTCAATTGATAGATTCGACATTGATTAGTAATAATTGACGTCACAACTCACAATACGTCAACCAGCTCCGCCCCAGTTGGATGTCGTAACCTATGATATGGTAACTAGGTACCAATAAAGACTATTTGTTTGATGTGACGTCACATGCTCTTAAAACAAATAATTTTACCTACAGATAAATAGTAAGTAATTTTCCTTTATTAATGATGGAATTTTCCTAAATCCAGAAGTACCTAGAATCGGAAAGAAAAAACATTGCTATATTACTTAAATCGTTGAACTTCAGCTTTACCTACTCCCAAAAATTTGGATAAATTATTTATTTCAATTCACAAAACACGTCAAAAGCTTGTTTTTTTTTACAGAAAAGACAATGAAACGATTACTCTGTTGATGTAGGTAGGTATACATATATCTGAACAAACGCTTAACCAAAAACAGCGGCAGAAGAATTGTCTATGCTCAGTATGAACTAAAAAGAAAAATAACACAAAACCTCTCGTAAATATACGACTTAAGTTCTTAGCAACAGAGATTAAATTCGTCTGTCCAATCCTAGCCTAGACTATAGAAGTGTACAGATTGTTCGAATTTCAATTTAGTTCGGCAACGGAAGGGGCGTGGTGGCCGCTGGGCGGGGCGCGGGAAGGAGATAGGACATCGCGGATGTTCGTAATTCAAATTTCGCAGCTGTTCAACGCCGCGTCAATTTTGGAACAGATTATAAAGATTACATAGATTACGATTTAAATTCCGCAGTGCAATTCGGAGACAGATTAATAATACCTGCTCTGAATTGGGGTGAGGAAAACTTTTTTTTTCATGAATAGGAATTCGCTGTGAATTCGTACCTATATAAAAAAGATTTGAATAGATACTCAGAACGCTTTTTGCGGCTTTTTGCACTGAACACTTAAATACCGACTTCGAAATACGGCAGTTCTGTTTATGATTAAAATTAAAACTTAATTTATCCCATCGATTCGTGGTTTAATTAGATAGATTATATATAATTAAGTAAGTAAGTAGGTATATAAAAGATAAGAAATACTTACGCAGCTTGCGGTAGCTACTGATATTTTTAATCACAAATAGAAAGCATTAAATTAATAGTTAAACCATTTATCGTTACCCATCGTAAAATTACCATTGGTAATATTCTAATAGCGGTTATTTATGAAGTAAGTAACTAAGTAGTCACCGCCCACGAGAGTCTCGCACCTCGGTTAAACTGAACCATGAATTGAACCTCCCACGCGTTTCACGGAATAAATTATTACCGGTTAATATAAACATTAAACAACGTAGGGCTATCAACAAATACTAAAAAGCTTTTCGATTTAAACAGTCTCGAAGCTTAAAGCTTCATCGTACGTAAGTTTAGTCTTAAAGTACCCGGTAAAACTGTAACGGACAAGTCTGTAACTAAATTAAAGACTAAAAAACTAAAATTAATCATTTTATAATTTCTGTTTATCTGTGCGTTTGTTTTCGCTAATCCCAGATATTAACATGTCTTAGGGTGAGGCAAAACAAGCGTAATGTTTTGGGCGAAGCACGAAAAATGAATCGTGACACTGCATTCGGTTTCATACCTACTAAAGTCCCACAAGGCGACGCAAAATGAATTTGAGATTTTTGTATGAAACTGAATTTTACAATTCATTTTAGCCCACACACTTTTATTGCCTCGCCCGTAAGGTATTTTTTGAATCCGATTTTTAGGGTTTCGTAGCCAAATGGCAAAAAACGGAACCCTTATAGATTCGTCATGTCTGTCTGTCTGTCTGTCTGTCCATCCATCCGTATGTCACAGCCACTTTTTTCCGAAACTATAGGAACTATACTGTTGAAACTTGGTAAGTAGACCTATTCTGTGAACCGCATTAAGATTTTCACACAAAAATAGAAAAAAAAAACAATAATTTTTGGGGTTCCCCATACTTAGAACTGAAACTCAAAAATTTTTTTTTCATCAAACCCATACGTGTGGGGTCTATGAATAGGTCTTCAAAAATGATATTGAGGTTTCTAATATCATTTTTTTCTAAACTGAATAGTTTGCGCGAGAGACACTTCCAAAGTGGTAAAATGTGTGTCCCCCCCACCCCCGTAACTTCTAAAATAAGAGAATGATAAAACTAAAAAAAATATATGATGTACATTACCATGCAAACTTCCAACGAAAATTGGTTTGAACGAGATCTAGTAAGTAGGTAGTTTTTTTTAATACGTCATAAATCGTAAACCGCAATTTACCTCGATCAAAGTTACAACGAACTTCAAGAACTTTTATATTATGTTGCTGCTACGGAACCCTTCATGGGCGAGTCCGACTCGCACTTGGCCGCTTTTTTATTTTTATTTTTGATTTATTACTCGTTAACTTGCAACCCCTGGGTATGTAGTCGTGATAGTCTCCCTTTTTAGGGTTCCGTAGCCAAATGGCAAAATACGGAACCCTTATACCCTGTCTGTCTGTCTATCTGTCTGTCTGTCTGTCCGTCCGTATGTCACAGCCACTTTTCTCCGAAACTATAAGAACTATACTGTTAAAAATTGGTAAGTAAGATGCACAGAACACCTAATAATTAGTTAGAAAGGGCATAGCGCGTAATTTGTATGGGAACCACTGTCGCCATTCCGATCCCCTCCATTTGCTTACTCCTACAAAAATGAACAAATACGCACGAGGGTCGTTATGTGTGCGTGAGAGGCGTGACACTGTAGCTAAGGATTGACTGACGTAAACTTTTATCGGTATTTATTGTCGTAAGGTCGACAGATATGTAAAATAAAGGTAAAATATCATAATTATTGGAAAATAATATAGGAAACTTGCTACGTATGTCAGGTTCAGATTCATTTGTTCTTCATCATACTTATTTTATTAAATATACTTATCTTCAAGGCAAGAGTGAATAGGCTTTTGCTAATTTAGTGCGTTTTACCACCCATGACTACATCGCCACTTACCATCAAGCATTAACTTATAAGATATAAAAAATAGGATTAAAAAAAATATAGGTATATAAAAAATAGGATGTAAAATACGTCAATGTTCTTTCAAACTATATTTCAATGCATAAAATATTAAATTTATCTGGCCACATGTACATTATTTAAGAAAGTTGTTTTTTATTATAACTTCGAAAGAATCTATCGAATATCGATGTCATCTTTTACTACGCCCAACGCTAGAGCTACTGCTACGTGATCAATGAACTAATATACTAACGTACATACGTTACATTACGCGTTCTCATTGATGTGTTAAAAATGACGAGCGCATGAAGCCCGCAATGTATATTTTTTGGGCAAAGAATCATTTGAAGGACATTTTTAAAGATTTAAACTAAAATATCCTAGTTTTTTACTTAACGATGAAAAGAAACGCTTCCTTTGTTTATTTTAAGCATTTCGCTTCTTGTACGGCAAGTAATTACCGTACATGTAGGCATTTATAAGTAATTTAGTCGCAGTATTTCGCAGTACTTTTCTCCGTTGGAGTTCGCGAGTCACTAAACAGCGCGATCGCGTGTTTTTGAGGATTGTGCTCGTTTGCGCCTAATATTGGCGCGCCTGCCACGCCCACAACGCCTTTCTAACTAATTATTAGGTGTTCTGTGGTAAGATGTATTCTGTAAACCGCGTTAAGATTTTTACACAAAAATAGAAAAAAAAAAACAATGAATTTTGGGGTTTCCCATACATAGAACTGAAACTCAAAAATTATTTTTTCATCAAACCCATACGTGTGGGATATCTATGGATAGGTCTTCAAAAATGATATTGAGGTTTCTAATATCATTTTTTTTTAAACTGAATAGTTTGCGCGAGAGACACTTCCAAAGTGGTAAAATGTGTGCCCCCCCCCCCTGTAACTTCTAAAATAAGAGAATGATAAAACTAAAAAAAATATATGATGTGCATTACCATACAAACTTCCAACGAAAATTAATTTGAACGAGATTTAGTAAGCAGTTTTTTTAATACGTCATAAATCGTAAATCGCAAAAAACATCGATCAAAGTCACAACGAACTACAAGAACTTTTATATTAAATTACTTGCTGCTACGGAACCCTTCATGGGCGAGTCCGACTCGCACTTGGCCGCTTTTTTATCATATACTTAGTTACCAATTTCCGTGATTTTTTTTCACGTGCCCAATGGCACACTTGACTGTAACCAATATTAGCACTTCAAATTAATGAATAACTGAATCAAAATGGTCTCGCCAGACCCCTAATATTTTTCAAATAGCCTTTCAACGATACCCCACACTCGACGGGAAAAAGAAGGAGAGCAGAGGTTATAACTAGCTCTGCAATATGGCAGCCGAAACAGGTCAAAAATATTTCATGGTCGACTCTACCAAAAGGGTGGTATACCTATAGTAGAAGATACACCAATATTACGCAGTTTAACGGACACTTACCGAGTCATTTCTCCTTTACCTCAATACTCCATGCGTCAAGGTCATTAGGTCGTTGATACAGAAGTGTTACAAATTATAGCAGATGTGACAAAATACTGAAAGATCTGCAGTTTAGCCGGAGTAAACATTACGTGACAACATGTGACGCCAGTAAAAATAAAATTAATATCTCACACCGATAAGGCCTACCGACATTTAAATTAATAAAAAATATAATAAAAATAAAAAAATACATTTCAAAAAACAATTTCAAAATTCTAAATTCGACATGTTTTACAAAACAGAATAGACTAACAAAAATTAAAAAAAGTTTTAAGTAGTGTATGCTGATTGCTGTCTAATCAATGTTTTGGTCAATAAGAATTATTATTTTTCAATTTAACACCTATATTAAATTATTTATAACATCCCTATTTTCCAAATTACAAAATCATGATTTTACTAAGTATTTAAAGTTTTTTTTTTTTGTAAAACTTTTTTTTATCCAATATACCTTACTAGTTACCAGTGTTACCTACCACACACCACGAGATTTTTATTATTATTATTATGCTTGTACGTGTAACGGATCTTCATTAACCAATGTATGGAAGTCAGTACAACAGGTAATAACATCAGAGACGCAACAGATAAGGAAATTTCATTTTCTAATTCGATTAACAAGCAATTCGGTGGACTGGGCCGTTTTAAATCGATTAATTTATGCCCACATTGCCCACCGCGAGCACGGTCGAGATGTTATCGCAACCGTTTTGTCCACGACACCGATCAATGCATAATCTTTATTTAATTTCAATACATCTGCTTACTCATGCACTCCTGGTACTTTTGTTTTATAATAACAACACAGATCAAAAACAATGTTCAAGTTTCTCTTAAATAAAACTCGGCAAATAAATGTTGTCCTACAACGGGATAGCGTAAGAGCATACATCATGTCAACTCGATTTTGCCGTATTATAGTGTGAAAAAGTAGCTGTCATGTAAGCTAGCTAGCTGTCAAACGTTTTATTTGTTTTTTGTTTGAGGGAATTGTCAAGTTTTGTCGTGTGGTGACAGAAATCAGATGATTTGACTGACGCCATTACATTATTCTACGAATAGCTCCGTTATTCGGTGCGAAACGGCGGTATAGAAACAATTCCCGAATAGGCCCACTATTCTTAGAATTGTAGATGGTAAAACGTAAAATTGATTTTCTCTCGATTAACTGACGATTTATTCTAAGATTAAGATTTACTCTTGTTTGGTCGAATCCACCCTTAGTCTTATAATACAACTAAGAAAAATACAATAAAGATTGCAAAAACAATAAGATAACGAGAACATTATTATTCATTTTAAAAGTTCTAACTATTATTTTTTCTGTGGTTTTGGTAAGACCTAGAGTTCGCGGAATTAAGTCAATTTCATGCATTTTTATTAGTGATGGGCCGACTACAACCGAATAGTCGGGAAAACCGACTATTCGGCATGTTTTCTAGTCGCCGACTATTCGCCGAATAGTCGGCAAAAAAGGCCGAATAGTCGGCATTTATTTTCGCTACTAAAAATAAAGTTAAAAAAAACTCCAAAATTATAAAATCAACATAGTTAACTAGATTTATTATTTTAATAAATCAGATAATAACAAAAAAAAAATATTGAAGTGAGTGAGAATGCGCCTTGATTTTGCTTCAACGCCTCTTTGATCGATAATTCCAATCTATACTATAATAAAACTCAAAGGGCAAATTTTCTGTACATTGAATTTTTTTTTTTAAATTTTGATTAGGGGGCACTTCAATAACGTGGTAGAACACAAAAATATATTTTTCAGAATTATTGTCTGTCTGTCTGTTTGTCTGTCCGGGCATCACATGAAAACCCTTGAACGGATTTCGATGAAAATTAGTAAAGTTGTTACTAATACTCCGGGCCATATTTTAAGATACTTTTATCCCGGAAAATTAAAATTAAAACGTGATGAAAGTTTGTATGGAATAGTTTTAAAACATCAACCGATTTGCTTCAAAGCAACAAATGTTCCTTGCTTAAATTTATGGAACACATATTTTTCAGTTGTTCAAAATTTTGAAAACAATAGAAAAAAAATACAAATTAATGTGAATATTGCTTATTTTTCAAAACCCGTTCCTGTAGGAATCCTTTGTGATTTTATCGTGGGTTTCAGTATATAAATTACTAAATATAGTACTTATATTTAGTATAATAGTTCAATATAAATTCACCGTTTTTTAAATTTCCTTCTGTAAGAGGTACAAATAAGGTAAAACAATTTCCGTATGCGAAGCTGCGGACAACAGCTAGTGTATGTATAAAACAGGGTGCTACTTTAAAACAGGAGTCATCGATAGCTTTTGAAACATTTCTACCGTTATCTCGCACATTAGGATGAATTATGGTGGTAAAGAGTAAAAATTGACCGAAGTAAGGATGATCGGCATTGCCGACTAGTCGGCCGAATAGTCGGCAATTTTTTTGCCGACTAGTCGGCTAGTCGGCTGATCGGCAAAACCCATAGTCGGCCCATCACTAATTTTTATCACTAGTGACCATATGGGATCCCTTACAAAAATCTATTTTCAATAAGTAGTACTTCTAAGCAAGGATTTTTCTGTTTAGAAGGTTTTGTGAGTTGATCAGCCTAAATAAGCAACTTGATCCACTTGGCAGTTGACGTGGTGATCGCTAGTGGCAAAATTAAGATTCTTTGGTGTTTCGGACGCTTTAATGAAAGCTATCGTGTCGATCGAGTTTTACTGACAGAATTGTAGTTGACACCCATTTTGGTGGCAATCTGGCAGCGTACCATCTTCCGATGGCCACTACATGGGGCTGCCACATAAACATAAATCCTTCACGACCCCACACACGAAGACCTCAAACGTTTTTGTAGGTAGGTACCAGTGCAAAATTGGGTTTATTTCTGTTAAAATGTATTTAAAAAATATACAAATGGATTTTTTTTGTCTTTGTTGTCTTTACTAAAGTAAGATAATAAAAATCTTATCTTTATCTTGCAAAAGTTATCTATCCTTTTAAACTTAATTTAGAATGAAATTACCTGAGGAGAACCCCATCTTCCATAGAAACTCAGGCCTAAATCTCAGCTAAATAGACAAGACTGAAAATTGGTGGTCAATTAGATCATTGTAAAAGCTTTAATTTCTCCAAATTTCACGGCTGCTAGCAATGGCCAACTAATGAAATCCTAGAATTTCCACCTTAATTATAGGTTATGATAATGTCACACTCATAATCATGTCACTCACAGCGATATATTATGCATGTTACTAAGGACTTAAATACTACCTCAAACCAAACCATGAACCATCATAAAATCATGAACTCATGGTTGAAACTAAGTAGGTGGATGAATATTATTACTAATAAAAGCAATTTCATGTTTTATAGAGATTTTATTAGCTATCATCACATCATAATATATTAATATTTCGTCTAGAAATTGTGCAGTACTGTTTTTCTAAAGGTGTATAGGGTACGTCATCCAGTGTTCAGAAAAAGGTCAGTCACAAAACATGCGATCTCAGAGTCCTATATTCATGCAATATTTGTTTAAAAAACAAATCCAGAAATTATAGCGAAAACACATTCACCAAAACACTAGTACGAAAGCGAATGCAATAGAAAATTAAAATAACTGTGTGCGTTTCGATATGTTTCGATAGTAAATAGGACTGCAAATACGATGAAAATATTAATTAAATAGTAAAATACACAAAAGCGTAAAAAGATGCAAAATGAATGACAATGGTGTTATTTATAAATGCTATGGTATCCAAAATGACATTAGATAGGGATTACACCATATATGTTGTCAATCTATTCAAATGTCTCGAAGTCTATGTCAAAATACTTGAAATGTCTTTTAATTAGCGTAACGATTTAATAGTAATTACAAATATATTACATAGTTTAGCTATACAATGAATAAGAAAACATGTAAAAAAGGAATTAATATTGTACTTACAATCAATAATAATTCATAAAATATATTATTAAGTTCCCTAATCAATCGATTTAATCGATTATAAAATCGTTTGTAATGAGGTAGATACCATGAAAACTTTTTCGTGTTATTTTGTTAATTTAGCAAATGCAGATGATTTAAATATGTTTATTCTAGTAAATAAGACGAATTTTTTGGTATATATAATATAGTTTACTCTTGTCCATTCGTATGCCTACACACAGATTAAATATGGTTCGTGGCCGAAAATCGGGGATCTCCATTGACACAGAAAGAAAATAAGAAAATTGAGGAAATTAAATAAAATAAGGCGCTGTTTTCATGTGTAAACGGCATCATGACAACAACATTAATTAATTTAAGAGACTATTTTTATTTAAATTCGGTATCAAGACAACATAAATAACAATGTTTAGGTACTTTTAATATCGCGTTATATAAACTCGGGACCATGTAGGTACGTAATTAATGTCACTTATGGATTAATTTACATTAAATCAGAGGTTTTAGGATAGCTTCTTCCGTCTTTGAATTTAACTAATTAGATTAAATCCTCAGTTTTTTACTACTACATTAAAAACTAAATATAATTTATGTAAAATTAAGCGATCTTATCTCGGGCCGTTTTGTCGTAGCGACGTAGCCATCGGCAGTCTGCTTGGAAAGTCATGAATACGAATTTACATTCTCTAGATTCATGAACTCCTGGTACCTACTAGATACAAGCAATTCCATGAGGCAGTTTTAGAGGAATGATCCAAGACTCAAATTATTTTACACACACATTAACCCATTGTTACTATTATTTCTAGCGTAGACTTATTATAAGTACTATTATTTCTTCTGTGGTAATCCGTACTTATTAATGGACCAATTCAGAGAATCTTGAAATTCCTGAACGATTTTTACAATAAATTAATTTTACTAACCCATTGTTACTATTATAACTAGCGTAGACTTATTATAAGTACTATTATTTCTCCTGTGGTAATCCGTACTTATTAATGACCAATTCAGATAATCTTGAAATTCCTGAACGATTTTTACAATAAACTAATTTTACAATTAATTGACGATGTATATCTACAATAATTACCGTCTTTACATCCGAATCATGGAAGATCCGGATTCTATTTTTGTTTAAAAAAAATTAAGTACCAGACCTCACAAAATATAATATAACCTTAAATCAACAATCTCGATATAACGAGTCGACCAATCGATTTTAATTCGATCGTAAACATAATCAAGTTATCGATTCACACCGGAGCAAGCGACGCGTCGACCGGCCGGCACATACAGACTTCAATTTATTATAAATTCAAATTATACAAGTTACGTTGAGAGAAATATGCAAAAGGTATGCCGAGGTATCGACGGAGTTCAATGTTTCTGATATTTACGTAATAATCGGATGTATTTTTACAAGTCGTCAATATTATTTTGTTGTTTTAAAAAACTTCTGTGTGAACTTCGGATCAGTCCTGCACACCGGAGAGTTCTCCATAAAGTTCTCAAAGGTCTATGAAGTCTACCAATCCGCACTTGGCCAGCGTGGTAGATTATGGCCTGTACCTCTCACATTGTGAGAGGAGACCCCGACCCAGCAGTGGGACAATAATTATGGGTTGTTGCGTTGCTTTATTTTGACGACCCGTGTGGCGCAATGGTTACCATGCCGGATCGCCGCACCGAGGGTCCTGGGTTCAATTCCCAGCGAGGCGGAAATTTGAATGATGAGTTTGAATTTCTGTTCTCGGTCTGGGTGTGAATGTCCTTGTCTAGTGTGTTGTCCATGGCACCCACGACACAGGCAATCCTAGTGTGGGGCTATGAGTGTGAAGCGTTATTTATTTATTTATACAAATTCTGTTCTAAGGAGCAATTTAAGTAACCATTAGTGACTCTGAGTTGGGGCGTTAATGGTAGTTTGTTAACAAGTAATAAATAATTAAAAAAAAAATCCCGGTTATACGTTCCCGTGGGATGATTACGACGTTTAGATGTACGTTTGTGAAACCTCTCTTCCATGAGCGAAGCGGGCGGAATCTAGTTTGACATAAAAATTATTTTTTTTTTTGCTGGCTACTTTTTCTATTATGAAGTGGAACGTGTTACGTAGCTACCGGTGATATCCATAAAGATCTATTCATAGTGACCAGTCGCGGGATATCTGACGTGGCCGGTGGCCCCCCAGCGCGAGGGTCCGGCAAGGTCGAACCTCAGAACCAGATATTGTCGTTGTCTTAAGTGTTAGGCATATTAAAAGAAAATAGGAAATGATACAGCAAAGATAATTAGAAAGAGAAATAATTACTAAGCTTCAGCTACAAAGTTCTTGGGCCATTATTAATTACGTAGGGACAATTTTGGCAATTTTTGATTCCAACTGCCCTGTTTTAAAAACAAATTCGATTAAGATTTCTCGAAGGCACTTGCACTACAACGTCTGCAACATAATTATAATTAGACGCAGATAAATCAAAGATGTTTTAAGATAAAAAAACATTCCTTGAGAATTGCTTTAACAAGTAGGTAGCTATATTTTTTTCCAAAAACCAAAATAAATCGGTAAACATCAATTGGTCGATTCTCTTTTTTGATTCATTCTAGGTTGTACTGACCTATTGTCGATTAGTCATGTGATAGTATTTCGAGTGAGCCGTCAACGTCAATAGTATGCAAATACCAGCCTCAATATCTACCTCAATACACAAACCGCAAACTGTGCGTCTTTGAGCTTGATTTCGTAGTTATAGTTTGGATAGATGTGAAGACATGTCAAACAATAAATTATTATTAATAAAAATCAGAACGCGGAACTCTCTTGTCAATAATAGAGTACGGTGGGGCACAGATACTTGCGGTACAGCCATAGAAGCCGAAAAGTCCAACTTACTATCATTGCTTTACTATGATTAATCTGCAGCTATTAACACTCATATTGGTTGGTAAATAATATAAGTATGGAATGGAATGTTCTGTGTTGTCGAGCTATCCTGAGATCCTGCGTTGTACGACACAACTGGGCTTGCCTTGTTCTGAAGGCCTAGGCACGCCACCCACAATTTAACATAAAATGTTATATGACATTTGCAGTAGTACAATTTGTATTTGTCTTATGGTGAACGCACATTTATCCGCACGTGTATGAAATCATACGAGAGCCCGATGCGGATTTCATACAAATGCGATGCGTCCGGCGCGGACGGTGCGGATATATCTACCATATGTGCGTTCACTGTTATCTGTTGTATTTTCTCCCAACTTACACTGTTTTAGATAAGAGTGTTGCCCTATCAGATTTTTTGATGTTTATTAAATTTTAATAATTATGCACCTATTTACATTTTATCTGACATATTTGAAGTTAATAGTCGACCAACGCCCAGATGTGCAACTGAATGGTGCGGTAGTCAATAAAAATAATGAATAACTAATATAAACTTCCTAAATAAATTCAACTACTCAAAATAAATTTTAATTATCCATCCATCAAATCAAATCTATCCGCGGCTATTCATTCTATCTAAGTTAATGACGATAACAAAGAGGTCTCAGTGTGAGGCCTCGGTCCCGTCTCCAAACGGAGGTACCATATCACGCTGCGCCGCGCCCGGGCGCCCGCTACCGTGCGCCCCCCGCCGTCAGAACACAGCCTTAACTTTTATTTTACACTGGGCTTTTCGGGGAGTTGCTGTAATTTAGGGTTATTACGCACGAGCAGCAAAGTTGCGTTTTATTTTAACATGCCTAATGCCAATGCCTCTTACCTATGTAGGTACAAGGATTGAGAGTGTTGGCCTAAGACTTATTAATGAAGGAGTGCTGTAAGTTAAATTTTACATATTAAGGACGTGTTATTTGTTAATAGTTATCTACGTTAAATTGGTTGCTAGAGAATGCTTTAACATCACCATTCACCTTTTTCGTTTCTTGTAAGTAACTACTTTTAAATGGTGTTAGTATTATAAATGTAAAAAAAAATATTCAGTAATATTACAAGTAGATATTTAGATATTGATTGGTTACTTCGGGCTACTAAATGTCAAACATATCAGCCTGTTGTAAGTGTAACCTATTTGAGAACAATATTTATTTAATAAATGTCTGCTCCGGGCGGCAATAGAATTAGAATTTAGAAACCATCGCTCTACATAAAGGGTCATCAAAAGGGCTACAGTATCGTTCTATATCGTACAGTACAGTTCTATACCTAGCTAAATATTGTACCTCAAACAACTAGTTACAACAGCAACTTTTACCTAATGTAATACTCGATTTTATGTGATCACTCTTTAATTAAACTACCTAACTTATCCTAATTCCAAACGACAAGCCGACAAAAATGACTCGTCGTGCCCCGTGGTCCTCTTCCTTGGCCGGCAACGCATCAGTGATGCCTTTGGTGTCGCTGAGGTCCATGGGCGACGACAGCCACTTACGCTCAGGGTAATAATCAGCTCGTTTGTCGGCTATTTCCGTAAAAAATTCCTCAACACTTGAATTACATCTACAAGAAGTCCTTCGTGTGCAAGAGCCCTTAAACTCGACCATTAATATTAAAATATTGTAAACAAAAGAGGACTGGAGACCACTTTCGAGTTTGGACGCAATACGAGGGAAGCGTGAACTCTTATTAGATGCGTTTTTTGTTCTCAAACCGAGTAGCCGTTTAATTGAATCGGACATCCAAAGTTTACAAATAAATAACTGGTAAACCATGAATCGTACGTAATACTGAGGTATTGAGTAACGGATTTTGTATTTTATGTGATACAATAAACGCTTCACACTTATAGCCAAACAGTAGGATTCCCTGTGTCGTGGGTGCCATGGACAACACACAGAGACAAGAACACTCACCCAGACCAAGAACAGAAATTCAAACTCATCATTAAATTTTCTGCTGCCCTGGGAATCAAACCCAGAAGGTCCTTTACGTAAAGCGCTCACTGGTTATGAAAGCTTCCTAATTAGCCAACTCATTGTTATCATCTGTTGGTGGTGATGACAACTTCCATCCATCCAGTGGTTCGTCTGCTCGTACGGCAGCTATAATACAAAAAGATACTATTCCAATTGCTAATTAGAACATTGAACTGTCACACCTGTAAAATATTCCCACATTGAATCATACAGTTCACATGCATCAATTACATATTCACATAGTTTAGGCGGTTAAGAATGTCGGTCGCATAAAAAAACTTCACATGGTCACCCGAATGTCACATCTCGAGGAAGACTGACAGGTTTTTATAAGCCTTGCGGTTAGGGTTCTTATCGGAACCGCTGATTTCGTCTCCTTATGCAACAGAAGCTGGGTATTAATAAAAAATCGATATAAAAACTCTCATTCTCGATCGCGTCGAAGTCGATTTGACAAGTTGATGAACACGTTTCTGCTTCGACATTTTAGAATTTGACGGAACCTTGTGGGTGGTCCGAGCGTGCACGTTTATTTTCTTTGTTCTTATTTTGTTTATTTTTTTTTTCATTTTGACGTCGGGCGATGACTAACAGCCTTTTGATAGCAAGCCACCAACATGGCGTGATAATTGCTGACGTAATTTTTGCTAAGTATACTGAGTCTACAGAAGTACCTACCTATACTTAACCTAGAAAAGCTGCGGAATATGTTTAATTCTCAGAAATAAAATGTAAGATAAAAATCATTTTTAATATGATCCCGCAAAAGTGCTAAAAATAAACAAAATAATTAAAAACAGTTTAATCTCAGGTCTAAAACTATGGACGACAAGGTAACCCCGACGCGTTGCCACCCTAGTTCGTGGCGTTCGAAAACGAAGCGTTAGACAAAATGGCGGAGAGACTCTTCAGACAAAAGACTGTCAGTGATTTAAACGTATCGTGTGTGTCGGAATGAACGTTCGGACAGTATGGTGACTCTGATGCCGTGTAGCTACCTCGGCGGGGCTTCCCCGCGCTGCAGCCTCGAGCACGCCGAACCAAAGGTCAGAATTACTTCTGAAATAAGCTCCACCTTTCTTCACAAGTATCTGTAAACCCCGTCACTCTTTATTTCACTTTTTCACCACTTAAGTAGTTTCTTTAGTTGGACTTAGAGCATCTATTCATTATGAAGACATTCATTATAAGATTTTTCATATATTTTTGAGATAGTTATATCGTTGTTACATATAAAAAAAACTAAAAGAAACAAAATAAAATTTTAAGAATGTCAAATAAGTAAGTTTCAGTTAAATGCTCTATGTCCTTGGATTGTTGATAAAATACGTGAAATGTATTAAGGATAAGGGTGGTGAAACACATCAAAACACGATATGTATGGGTACGTCAATCAACAATCTAAAACCTTGTACTACGCACGCTTAGAATTTTTGCACGCGCATCCAGAATCTACTTATCTTCTTCACTTAACGTCTTATATGATTCATAGCTAAGATGTCATTGATTCATAGGATATGTAGGTAAGTGATTCACAGCGCTGCAGCGGCAACTTTAGAATAGGTTACAAAAATTATAATCAATATTCGCAAGGGACTGGCAAAATTGAGCGCTTCCTTGCTCGGAGGGTATGTTAAACCATCGAACGATGGTCATCGTTAAATAGCATATTTTTCATCCATTAAAAAGTTCCAAAGAAATTAATTTATTTTTAAGAATTTTTAACCACTATCTTGCATCCGATTCACGCAAAATATGAACATCAGGCATAATTATGCACGTCTATGCACTGTCTGCATGCACATGCACAGCTTTCGCATGCTTATCTTAACGTAGCTTAGCTGTGAAATTGCAATTGCGAATGTATATTAATATAGACTGTTTAATAAACTGTTTTATCAGTAACGACCACACAGTTAGTATTAATTCCAGTTACCCTTTATCTGTAGGTACCTGTGTAATGTATTACATCATGTAAGTAACACCGAATTTTATTGTTAAATACATGTGGATAGAGTGCCCACGCGTTCGGTTGTGAGAATTAAATATGCTCTACCTACTCTTTGGGCCCCATTAGATTTACCATGATAATTTTAGGCGTTTTAAGTCAATAAGATTGTTTCTAAATTCAATTTAATCTAACAGCGTTGTTAGTTAGTGTTAGATTTTAAAATTTCATATAAATAATGAATGTAAATAATTTACTTTGAATTATTCATTAAACTTATCAATATGATATCATTTTTGAGTGCCTAATAAAAAAAAATTGGTTACATATCATTAAATGGGCTATTTTTACAAACTGCCCTACCATCTAGCAGACCAACTTTGCTATCAACTATCAATCAATTCACGCGACTTTTTATGAGTGGAAAAACAATACAAAATAGAATGGGAACCACCAAAACCTTTTTATTGTAATGTCATCCATATCAGTTCACATTCCAATAAATTGTTCAATTTCGTCTATCAAATGGAACCCCATATCCATATTGTTCTCGTGGTCATGGTCACCCTACACAAACAAGAGTGTGGACAAACTGTTTATGTTCTCCGAGTACGTCTGGGGCTCATGTTTCCCATTCATACGTTTATCTTTAGGGGCCATTAAAAAGTCGTAACAACGAGTCGCCTACCTACGGGACAGTGCGTCGTTAGCCACACGACACCAGGCGATCATGGGTGTAGAGTCGGTTTTCAGGCAGGACAGTTTTGGAATGTGGCGTTATCAATAATTGGATTTATTGTCGAATGAATTAGGGATCATACCTCTACGGTCTATGTACGATTAAGAGATTTAATAAGAAGCTGGTATATTGGTTCCTTCTTGGCGTCGTGTTGGATGACGCTTGGAGTGTCTAATATCCACATACCATCAGATAAACCAGTCTGCTGTTTACCTCCTTAAGTCATGAGCAAGGGGAGATATCCGTGCTTTTACACGACACATCAGAGTCTGCAAGTTCGCTTATTCCACCTGGGGGTTTGTATAAAAATATTGATTTACAAATGTCTTTTATGCTCTACATTTTAGTGATAGATTTAACTTAAAAATTAAAGAGATCAAGTTATGAATCCGCCTGGATATTTATCTGAAACTATCTGATAAATATCATGATAAATTATCAACGAAAATAGTCATCTTGATAATTTCGAACTCTTGCCTAGATGGCATATGGTAGAGCTACAACCATTAAGTTATGGTCAATCAAAACTTTTAGTTAATTTAGCCTGTCCCGATGTCGATATGTAGTCAAATGTTAAAAGTAGCCCTTTCCTGGTGTTCGATTGCTGAAACAATCGCATGTCAATGATTTTAACGATGGAAGTTTCTTCCGCGATTTCTTCTCCTCCATGAGAAAGCACCTTTCCGAAATGGTAGTAGAATTTAACAAGTGATGTTCTTAATAAGTGTATTTATAAATGCAGTGATTCCTATGAAAAAATATTTGATGAATATTTGAACTCTATGTGAGTTGGCCTGATAACTAGTTGGCCAGAAGGTGTGAAAAGATTCAACCCTCTCGAGTTTAGAAAAAAATAACCTTGGTAGTTTCTTGCCGCTTCTTCTCCCAAGGCCAGTCACGGTAGTTCGGTAGGGATTTGGTGAAGCGATGTAGTAGAGTGACTTGAAAAGAGTTTATAACAAACCGAATCCGATAAAATACTCTCGGGTAAAATAACCTTACCCTACCGCTTTACTCTTCTGCCGTACACAGCTTACACTACCACCGTGCCATTCTCAGGTATATGACAACCGAGAACTGAGGCCAGCATATTACACCAGGCCTCCCTGTGTACCACGCCCCATTACCTCGATAGTTTAGTAGCTATCGAAGGGAAGATTGACTTGAGTAAATTTTAGATAGAGTCACTTCGGTTTCGGTTTAAAGAATCTTTATTTCTCATAAGATTTTTACATCACTTAAAATGAGAAACTTAAATACCAAACTAAAAGATATTTGTGTCCAGCATGCATTGTTGCGTGTGTGCGTTTATGTGTATGTGTGTGTGTGTGTGTGTGCTTTGTCACTGTGTGAACCTTATAAAAGTTACTAGATAGTTTTTTTTTTAATATAAGCCGCAGGTAGTTTTTATAATTCAATATTTATATACATAGTTTTCTATGTATGTTTCAAATTTTTTTGTTAACCATCTGTACCACACCACAACCACTTACGCGTTTGAAAAGAACCTCAGTTCTACAAAGAATTCGCAATCTCTGATTTATTTTAATATGTATATCCGGGTTGATTGCCCTTTCTGTTCCATTGTTAATTAATAAAAATGAGATACAGTAAGCCGTGACGTCACGAACTCTTTGCATACCAAAGCATGTCCGTGCTGCCCCAACCTTAACCAACATCGCTGTAATCGATTAACCATTCCGAATGATCGCTGCGACAATAAAAAGATTAAAAACAAAAGGCTGAAGCATCGATACACAGAACCACCCAGAGATAACACCAATAAAAACAAATTTGTTCAACTTGATC
The DNA here is from genome assembly GCA_911387775.1 of Thymelicus sylvestris. NCBI lineage: Eukaryota > Metazoa > Arthropoda > Insecta > Lepidoptera > Hesperiidae > Thymelicus > Thymelicus sylvestris. The sequence continues at coordinate 8,030,423 of OU426909.1, read as the reverse complement.
GCCGAACACGGTGCGATTTATCGGGCGAGATGTCTCTCTTGATAGTACTTTAAATTGTAAACTGTTGCGCTATTCCATTCAGTCGTAACGGACAACCGGCTAGTGAAGAAATTTAAACGCAATTCCCTTTTGTTTAGTATCAAATTCACATGCAAATAAAATATTATAATACGATAGCTATCTTCAAAAGTAGCATTGATAAGAGACTCGTTATTGGTGTGCGAACTGCGATAGCACATACAAGTCGCCGCAGTGCAAGAAAGATAGAACATACATACAAGTGAGTACAATTTCATAACCTCTTCGCTTTCATATTGCCCTAGTACTTTATATGAAATGTTAGAGACAAAACGACACATCTCACTCACCAATCAAGGAAAAAAATATTTTTTTTTATAAATGGTACGAAATATTTCCCACGCTAACATAATTTCATTAATATACAAAATCTTGTTTCTCCTCCAAAACAATAAAACTCAGTTTAGGACAATTAATTACGAAGAGCTAAAACAATAAAAAATGGTCCTTCGTGTTGTCGTTTCAATAAATCACTATTAAAATTGACATTTCACGCGATGACTCGAAAACATAAATGCATCGAATTAATATCACGGGAATAAGTATCCGCTGTACATTAAAAAAACAAATATTGTGGTCGATAAATTTGAAAATTTATTTTGAAGGGAGACGGGAGCGATGGCTTGAAATCCAGAGGTCCCAGATCGTAAATATAAAGTGAGATAAAACAATAAACGAATTACCTACGTTTAAATAAATAACAGTTTTGTAACGATCCTTGTTTAGGGCACAGGCTGATCCATAAATGTGAACTTTAATGTGTACGTTCATAAAATTTACGCATTATAAAACTGATTTTTGTTAACTGGCCGGTAAGGACGTATGATAAATCTTGTAGTTTTAGATGCCTTTAATGGTCTGTATAAGGGTTGTTTACAGATTTCATTAATTTATTTGACCTTTCCCAGTCAATAGCGGACTCTATAAAAGAACTCTTGAAGAAGAGCATAGCTACTGAACACTAGATGGCTCTGCTTTTTCATCTCTTCAGGCTACAAAAAATAAATAAGATTTTTTTTTTAATACTTACATAATATAGAAAATATAATAATGGTTTATATATTATATAAATATTTAAAACGAATTGTTATGCTAACGGACGGTATTATTTGTAGCACAAAACAAAGTAGGTATAATACAGCCTGTAAACAAACGAGCACTAAGCGCTGTCGCCGCGTAAAACGTATAAATTAGCCGTATCGCGAGATCGGCCGGCCTCACACCTCGAGGCATGCGCGGTGATATACGGCCGTACGGCGGTCCCGTGCGACACCTTCAATGTATGTTGTCCTGGTTGGTCCTTGTCCTTTGCTGGCGTGTAGAAGAAACATTTTGAACGATGATTGATAGTTTCGTTAATACTCTGTGGGGCTTAGGACAAAGTGTGGAAAATTTCGTATCAAGATTTAAATCGATTAAAGCAGTGATTCCCAAAGTGGTCTATATCGACCCCTAGGGGTCTATGACAACCTGCAAGGGGTCTACGTCAACGAAAAAAAATTTTGGAGGTCCATGAAATGAAAATGGGGGTCCAGGATAGTGGATCTCAACACATACACTGATAGTACCTATGTACTTACATCATACTATCTTATAATATCAAAACATATACATTATTTATAAAAGTACCTATGAAGTAAAGAAATTATTATATTATGTTTATAAAATTGTGTATGTTGTAGGATGTTGGTATTCGCTTTGTGGTCGCAATACATTTTGAACTTGTAAAAATGTTTATTTAATGCTACGTATATTTTACATAACAGATACAAAATTTTATTTTGAGTAGTTTTAATTTAAATTCAATTAATAAATGTATAAATTAACATGTGTTTTTACTTTAAGTTTTTAACACTAAACTTCACTACAGTTAGAAATTTACAGGAAATCAATATCAGGTAAGTAGGGGGTCTACCCAACACGGAAAAACATGGCAAGGGGTCTACGACACAAAAAAGTTTGGGGAACTCTGGATTAAAGTATCAAACATTACTGTTCCATGAGTCAATCAGATAAAATCAGGCCTATGACTCTGGCGACCCTCGGAAGACATGTCATGGAAATCATGTCATGTTATTTGTACCACTTTGTACTTACTACAAATATACAGTAACAACTGTTTTATCTAACTCTACATTGCTCTACACTACACTTACATGAAAAGGTAACAAAATTTTAACTTTTCGACGTTGATTTAAGTTGTTTATTAAAATAATGGCATTGTTGTGAACATTAATTTGTTATTGAGACACAGCAATGCAACAGCAATAGCGAAAAAAAAATCTATTAATTTCCATCGGTACAAATTCCATTGTACTCCTTACCAGGACTACATAACGAGTAACGACTCAAAACGTGAAAATATTCAGTGACGCGGTATCACCTCACAAACATTTTATAATCGTGATTGATACAGCCACCTTCGATTGAATATGAGATCTGTGAAGTGAATATAAAATTCATTATCGTGTGCACGACGTTTCATTTATGCCCGTATATCAAATGGAGACACAGTGGCGCCCTCAGAAGGTTGTTAAATAAATTCGGCTTGATTTTATTAATGTTGTTACCGTAATCTTGATCTGGGGAGACATTTAGGAGTTTTATTATTTATAACTGGAGGTTTATCTGGCATCTCTTGTACCTACGTTAGAAAAGTTAGGATTGCCGTTACACGTTCGTTCGGAATTTGGATTTCGAATGCGTATGATAGTACACTGACAGCTACAGGTTATACGACGCGGGAAAGCGTCATTTAGATGCTAACTTCATCTCTCCCATATAAATGTCAAGTTGACATTAACAATGATAGGGATGTATCAGGTTGACAAAACATGCATGGAGGATAAATAAGAAGGAGGGAGGCCATCTCTGTGTATGAAAAGTGTCCGTAAAAACGCTTCCAATTACGGGTGGCGCTGCGGTGCGGTCTACAACAGTTATGTTCGAATATCTATTTTTCAGACACTAGCGCCATTCATTACGGGTGGCATAACTCAGCAAACTTCACTCCGTCTAAAACAGCCATGTTCATATATGTATCTATTTTCCACACTAGCGCCATTCTGAAATGCCCATTATTGGAACCTCTATTTTCAGTAAACACTTTTTAAACTTTCCCCTCATATAAGATGGCCCTCCTTCTACCTTTCAATGCTCCATGAAAACATGATGGTCAATAAGCATATTTATGTATATTTTATACAGACAATTAAACTAAGTAGATACGCAATCAAATAATGTTATGGAGATCAAAATAAACACGTGTGTACCATAAATGATAAATAAATAAATAAAAATTCTACAATCGTATCAGATCATGAAAGACGTTACTTGATATTTTTTTATTTTGATTATTTATTCTATCCTTCGCATCCTTTATTCCTTATGAATGCGGTTTTCACTCTTGTATTGTAACAAGATTAGGGTAAACTTTTATTGTTTCGTATATTCAAATCGATTCACAATAAATAAAGGAAAGCCAAAAATAATTTATGTTAGTTTAACGAATCCTGTCTAATCATTTTTTGAGCTACTAGGCTTCTAAACTTCCCGAATCGAACCCCAAATGGATAATAGTTTTTCAATAAAATATTCAGAAACTAAAAATAACACATGCGGTCCTTAACAATTGTCACTAGCGGCCGTTAATCATCATAGGTATCCACTATCCACGTATAACCACAAACGTGGCGGGATTATGTCAATACACGAACGTACCATTCTTTAACTGACAATGTACCACTCGCTACCACCGTTCTTCCCAGAACTACACCAGAAGTTTATAAAAGTGACGAACGCTCACTGATACCATCACAGTCTTACTCATTCATGTCTTTAGTAATTTTAGTGTAAATATCTACAATTAGTGCAGAATTTCTGAAATAAGTGTATCTACCTAAAATATCTGCATAATTCGGTTATATTTATATTTAACTTAAGGCCTACAATTAAGCTCTGTGAATGGAATGGAAAGTAATTGAAGTGGAATGCAGAATTTGCCGACGAAATTTGCGCTTAATTAAGGTTATATTTCAGTTGACCATATAGTACATAGTATGAAAAAATCCTTTCCCTTATTACTTAACACTTCCATTGAAATCACTTCCGACATGAAAATATAGATAGTCCACATACTGTACATCGATAGTTTCGTTTATAATCTAAGAAACTTACATACTTTGTGATCATACATTATCGGTCTATGACTTGGAGCACGCTTTTTTACGTATTTAAACTATGCTTTGCCTACTGCTAAGCTAGGTATAAAGCAATAATTGCTTTATTCAGGGTAATTCCTTTTTTAGCCTGTTTTTTATGATGTAGAGCAGTGAACTGTACGTTAGTAGGTATATTAGTTCATTAATGTACAGTGTCAATTAAGTAAATTTTGACACTACTATTAGGTACTCTAGACTTAGGGCTTGTTTCACAATCTCCAAGTAGAGTCCTGAATAAGCTATTCGCCGGTTAAAGTGACGTTAAAGTGTCATTTTACATACACGAAATGTCAACTTAACCAACGAATAGCTTACTTCGGACTAACTTGAAGATTGTGAAACAAGCCCTTAGGGAAATTCTTTGAAAAATGTGAAAAAGTCCGACTTTCAAAGTAATTTGAAAAATTATTGATGAGAAAGACATAATTATTTTACAATTTTTAAATTTAAAATCTAAGACATTTTTACATAGGTAGTTTAGCAATTTCAGATGTGATGTTTTTTTCACAATATTATTGAAATACCTAAAAATCATTATTTATATATATATATATTACTTTATTTTTCATATCTTTTATATTTAGATAGTTTTGCTACGGGCGTGGTCGGTTATACATTATTTTCTTACATTTTTTAAATAGTTTTTCTATTTGTTACAGGCTAAGAGACCTAGACCAGATTCAAGTGCTGATGTACGGTAAGTTTACTGCATTGTGCAATTTCGACCTAATCAAATTAGGAACCATTTTGTTAGATTAGTTTTGTATTTTAGTATTTTTTATCATTTATAAGTAAAGCAGGCTTACATTATTAAATGAGAAGTTCACGACCAACACCACGATTTACAAAAACACTGAATGTTATGGCACTAATATTAAAACTAAAAACGGAAAAGCTAAAACAGCCGGCACAATTTTTAACTGCGCCATCCGATACTCCAAATCCTGTTACTACAAAACTCCAAAGTGAAAAATTCAAAAAAAGAATAAAAACTTTAAAACTCGAACACGTAACGGACCGGAATTGTGTCAAAAACAGATTTATTGTTGTATTAAAGATGAAGAATTTGAAAACGAAATTTCTAAATAGATAAAAACTGAAAGGAACGTCGTGTTAACTACTAATTAACTTAACTAATACGTCGCCCGGTGGAATGCGGCCCGTCAAATACCAAAACTATTTATCTTTTATTTTTGCTTGTTGCCGAGATGCCATTGAGTATTTTAATATCTTGTAGTTATTTGATGCATCGATACAACGTTTCAGATTTAACCTTTTGTTTTATAAAAAATCTCATTTCATATTTTAGTGGGCGTAGGCGGTCTTATAATTTTATTAAAATGTTAATGATGCATTTAGCATATTATGAGTTTTGTAACTTGCAGATTAACAATTTTTATTTTTCAAAACAGATGCTATTCATGTCGTTCTAATAATCATAATATAAGTTAGTAGTAATAATCTTAATATGGCATGGAGGATAGAGTAGATGGAGGGGCCATCTGGGTGTATGAAGTGTCCGTAAAAACGCGTCCAATGGCCACTATTGAACCTCTATTTTCAGTAAACAGCTGGATACTTTTTCAACTTTCCCGTCATATGAGATGGCCCTCCTTCTACCTTCTATATTCCATGTAATATAGGTAGTAAAATCCATAATTCGACAGTCTAATTGACAAATTAAAATCATTGCCAGAACATGCATTGCTATTGTTATCGATATTCTGAAATGTTACATAGTTAATATTTTTGTGTAACTTTTGAAATCAAGTTAAAGCTTAGTGAGATTAGATGACTTCTATTTAACTTAATTTCATTAGCTTTTAGTAAATAGATATTACACACTACACTATCGCTGTTTAAACGCTTACATTTTCTATTTCAAAATCAATAAAAAAGAAAAAAAAATCTTATCCGTCCATCATTTGCCAAAAATGCACAAATCTCCGGGAATTTCGAAACTGCTTTAAAATTAAAGGACCATATTGACACGCCGTAACACAAAACCTTTTGTGTATAAAATCACTTCCTTTGATCAGGGCGTGATAATTTGTGAAGCTCTCGATCGAGGGCGTCCCATTCGGTATTTGCTAAGTAGCTCTTTTCACGGCAATTGTGTTTCGACAATATGAGGATTACACGGGGATTATGGACCCCTGGTATTGTGTTGTATGAAGGAGCCCTGCTAGTACGTTTGCAACCTTTATTTGGAGCCCTAAAGGTGGAAGTGAAGTATTCTTTATTTGTGTTGACAATGACATTAATCTACTTGACGACTGAGTGTGTGTGTGACTATAATGAGCGTAATGATGAAGTTGGGTAAATAAACGGTAAAATTATACGCCGCCGCGATTAAATCGCACTTTGACGACAGGGAGCTTGGATCCACTTTTTCGTAGGCATCAATATTAGGTAAGAGATTCTACCGCATTAAAATTCGACCATAATCTTACATAGCGGACAGATTCTTTACCTGCACCATGCCTGCACCACTCTTTTTCTAGAATCAAATTGTAAAATATCATTAGGTATAAGCTGGTAGAATAGATTCACCTACGTGTTTCAGCTGCCTGCAGTATTTTAGAATCATTATAATGTGGTTTTTTCGTCTCTTCCTTGACAGACAACGCATTGGCGATGCTTTTAGTATTACCAATGTCTATGGGCGGCGGTGACCACTTACATAGGTACAATAAGGCACTTGTGATCTGATAAACCTTCTTCCTTGAAGAAGCTTGAATATCCCTAATTTCGTATTCTACTGTAGGTTCTTTCTTTAACAAAAAAAAATAGCATTAATTGATAATAGCGTGCCGTAATATAAATTGTGTAATTGACCTTCCTTAACCCATCATCATAACTCTTTATAGTATTCAGTAATAATATTCGTGTCATTTGCCTTGTGACATCTGTTTACGAATTTGGCGGGCAAAAAACATGCAATTAATAGAATCTCGCGCCTTAACTTGACACGTGGACACCAAATGGTTACTGTTGGGATTCCGTTTTTATTTGAAAACTATTTGTGACTTTAATTTAAAAAGTTCTGACATTTTGCCAAATAAATGACGAATATAGGAAAAATAGAAAAATAGAGTGAAGACGCCTTAAAACAATTTAATATTTTTCTAAATTCCAGTACCAAAAAAGTGTCTTTAATTAGATTTTGTATAAAGTATTAAACCACACTAAAACGAAATAATTTTAATGTTAGCAATTATTGTGGGTTAGTCATCCAATTATGACGTCACTTATTTCGGTCGGTAAAATCAATGCTACCTAAAAGTAATTGAAATGGAATGCAAAATTTGCAGACGAATCTGAGCTTTTAGGTTATAGGGTACATTTTACTTTTATCTAATAAAATAAACTCCCGCGGCCTCATCTGTCTTTCTGTATGAACGCGATATACTCAAAAACTAGCGAGTGGATTTTTGTATGGTTTTCACCAATAGATAGTGATGATTCCTGAGGAAAGTTTAGGTTATTGTTTTATGTAAATTTACTTAAATCCACGCGGGCGGAAGCTAGTGTCCTTATAATTAAGAATTAGTTACACCGCATGTTGAAACAGTGAAAAAACGTGAGCAACTCTATAAAGTTCACTACAATCAAAGTTGATAAGTATTAATAAGCCCATATTTAATGAATGGAATGCACTCAACAACATTTGACCCAACACAAGGAACCCTCGAGGCTCGAAGCGTGTTGCTAACGACTTTTTTCGCTTTCCGAAGTGTGCCGGGCATTGTGCCCTTTTCGGGGCGTCCGAGGCAGTGAGAGAACGCATTGTGACTTGTGAGTTCCTGCTTCCAGAGTTCCAGCCAGACCCATTGAGGATTAGTTGGAAAAAATAATTTAATTTACAGTCACTTCAGTTCAGTCAACAATTTGGCTGGCAGATAGACTGACGTGGCAAAATAAAGTTTCAGTTTGATCCTTTCAAAACACTTTCATTTCGAAGAAGGCGGCTTGTTTATTTTATCAATTTCCAGCCGATCACTACTTATTTTAAATTAAGTTTTCAAAAATCGATTGCAATATTAAACAATTTTTTTTCTTGTGAGAGTAAAATTTAGCAGCCGTGAAAGAAACAAATAAAATCTCGAAGTAGGATTATGAATCGTCAATTTAATATCACAATTCAAAGAAAATTTTACACCGTTTGTAAGTGACAAGGTTCATGTTTTACAAACATCACAATTTGCCTCGCAGAACATAAAACTAAAAATGTGACAAATAAGTCATCCACCATATGGAATGTCATTCATCAATTATTTAGAACGACCAAATTCAAAGCTTTGAAGTCTTTTGTTAGACAAATTTAACGCCGTTTTACGATGACTACTGCAAGTAAAAAGAACTCTGTGAAAAGAACCGAAACATTAAAAAAGCTTTCAATTAAAAAGATAGTGACAATGCTGCCAACATTAACTGAGATCTACTCGGGGACGTTCTTTTGATATACGATAGCGTTGTTTGAACGCAGCTCTCGAAGTGGCGGCAAAAAGCAAAGTGACACTTGAAAAAGGCGCGAACTAATATAAACAAGGGTTCTTTTTTCTAGCTAGACGATTATTGTAGTTTGGCCGAATGATGAATATCATAAGCAAGTATTGTTATTAATAACACGCAATAAATCATCGCGGAACAACGTGTTTCCTTTCTTAGCTTTACGTTTGTAGTGGTCAGGTCACAACATTAAGTTAACTAAAAATAACTTCATCATTTCTATAATATCGATATTGCCAAATGAATATTAGATGTCAACAAATCATCGCCATTGTGGCGGTTATACAAAATATTTGATAGGCAATTAAACAGTTTCTTTAAACAAACAAGTTGTCATATCAGCTATTAGCATAGATTTGCATTAATTATTTAAGTCATTAATATAATTTAATTCAATAAAATATTGGAAATATTATTAAGCTTACAACCATAAGTAACCAATATGGGTGCGGCTACACGCATATAGCTAGTTTTTTTCTATTTAAAATTTATAACACTGCATATATTTAAAAATAAAAATTATATTTGAATTAGGAACCATAATTAAGTACCTGTTTTACGATAGTTTACCGAAACGACATGCGCGCTATTAAAAAGATAACATCTTTTTTTTTAAATGAAGCGTCTAAACGTTGAAAAATATCATCAATAACATATCGATATTGTAATTTCCTTTAATCGTTATCAGTATTGTAATACAAATTAATACTGTGGATATCGTAGGTATGTTATATAATACATTTATAATAACATTCATAAATACTAATTTATTATGTGATTGGGTTTGAAAAGAACGATTCTGTATTATTTATATATTTTGTGCATAATAAAATTTTATTATTTTCATTGTACAAATAAACCACGTCTAGTGACGTCCTCCCAACTGTCAAGTGTGACACAGAGTTGAAAACGCGCAGGCGTTGATAACGAGCTAAATTAATCGGAACACGTGTAAACAGTTTGTTAGATAAATCCACAACCAGAGATACGAGGGGTCTGCCACGGCATCTGCCGTTTGATTCCGGTGACTCGTTTTATGGACATAATTTAAAACAAACACACTGATTTAGCGTTTAGTAAAGATATCTTAATTGCTACAATCTTTTTAATTACCACACTTTAGCATAATTAATATTTTCAACGTATAAGTTTAGTCGTTAAAGTCACATGGGACAAATGATATATGCTTAATGAGAAACGATGTCAGTGACATGTCACATGATTCTAAATATAAATTTTTCCTTGACCAGACGAATATTAAAGACAGCATTATTCCAGCTCTATGCGAAAAAAATATTTAATTGAAATTAAATCGCTTCACAGATAAACAAAATTATGTTATAATTAGAAAAACGTTTGTTTAATCGTTATCCGTCTTCCTCCTTCCGAAATTAAGACATTCGAAATAAGTGACTGTTTAAAAAAGGCGCGTCTCCGTAAACAAACGCGGCTGTTAATGGATTTTTATCTCCGTGTTGTGTTAAACTGAGGGTGTTTTGTTTGCCTCAGCTTTACTAACAATTAAGGGACGAAATGGCCGACATTTTACTCAGCAAGAACACCTGCTCAAATACCTACTGTAAAGGGTAGAGGAAAATGTTTGCGAATTTATTCCAGTATTAAATCACAAATTCTCGCATTTACTGTTGGAGATTTATCCGTCTTCGTTTAGGAATGCAAATGTTCAACAAATTAATGAATCCTTTAACGTAACTTAGGATACTGCAAGTCCAACATTGTTAAAACGATCATTAACCTTAAATAAATATGCGTTTACCAGGTTATCAGGAGAAGTCAACACATCGCCTTGTGAATCCGAATCAACCTCCGATTCCCCGCCATCACTCCTCCAAGATGCCAGTCTACCAGCGCTGCTAGTGTCAGGGGCGACGTCACTGTTCCAGAACACGACAACGTCATCAAACCTGAGCCTTCCGTCTGACAGCCTGGGCCTGCCAAGCTCAGAGGTGGAAAGCTGCAGCTTGGCTAACGGATGCGTGACGAGTACGTCTCTGGGATTGGCGTTGCCGTTGACCTCGGCTGGCGGGCTCTGTTCCACCTCCTCGTCATCTGCGGTGGCCTGGTTGATGAATGAGGATAGCACAGGTTTGTGTTGTTATTTGCTTTCTATCGTTCACTCTTTCTCAGACAGTGCATTAGAGAAAGATGGCGCTGTTTTTTCTTGCATGAAGAACATTAACGTGTGATATATTTCAACGCACCTGTACTTATTTTTGAAATCATTGCTTTCTATCCAGTTCCGTGGTCACGATTTCCTAGTAAAAGCTTAAATCGCACATGAAGCAGATGTTTATTGTTTTACTGCTCATTATCATGTCCCATTTGTTACGGATATTTTCCTGAAAATCCAAAAAGCAGCCATGCCAAACAGTTCTGTAATGTGGTAGTGTAAATGGTTAAGTGCCAACCTTGTAGTAATATTGAAGCCGATGGCTGATATTAAATTACTATTACTAATAATAGGTAATTGAGATAGATGATGACCGGGAAATATGATTAATGATTATTTCTAGCGATTGCTCATCCAGTATCCGCGCTTACGTGATACCTTACGATTCCTGTATGCAATCATGCTTCCCATTAGGATACTATCAATCTAATTTTATTAACTCTTCAAAATCTTACTTAGCATTCTTATTGAACTATCTCTAAGTTTTTCTGATTAATAACCTTCTAATGAACAGACTGAATACTCTAAAGTAAGCAGTACTCATAATATGTGCAGGACCTAACTAACAAAACGAAAGCACCTGAACCAGCTTGTGATTGATTCTTTCACACAAAAATCCAATACATTATAAAATCACAGTTGATTTTAAAATACCTTCTAAATGTACCTAATAAATAACTTCACAACAGTGACAATTGTGACAATTCACGTCACGAAGAATTAAGATTATATTATAAGTGATAAGGATGATGAGGTTGATGATGAGGATGATAACGATAGTGATAAACTAGGTGGTGGCGTCAAGAGCGAGGTGCGCAGCCCCGGGCTGTGCGAGGCAGACGTGGCGCTGTACGGCGAAGCCCTGCCCTACGACCAGTCCACGCTGCCCTACCAGTATTATAATAGGTATGTTGTTACTTTTAAGCTCAGATACCCGTGCTAGAAGCTATCATGCTAGTAGTTAGCACAATAGTAGCTAACATGGTAGTCTAGCATACATGCATACATTTTTGAATGCTTTTAAAAGGAACCTATTTCTTAATCATGTGTCCTTTGTTCATTACAGTCTTATTGAGTGGTCGATTTTAAGATTCGAATAAAATTTCATTTCATTCATCAGACTTTGATGTTGCTTTTGAAAGGCACTTTATATGCAAAAATCAGTTTCATCTGACCGAAAACTCTCCAAAGCACCGTAAATCAAAAAACTGAAAAAGGAAAGAATGTGAATGATATTAAATTAATTGTAGACCATTTCATTCAGACTTTGAATTAAGCAGCCGTGGACATAAGGAAATAAATCACTAAAGCCAAAACAATTGTCTTATTTATGATTCAATGGATTCGAGTAAGCATTAAGTAATTAAATTAACAAAATCCAATTACAATTTCCACGAGTAACAATTTTAAAATTATTTGTGACCTCTGCATTTCAAATAACTCCTTTATTATTGTTAATTTCATTAGGTTGTATAATTTAGTCGAAGTTCAGAAGATACCAAAAAATTACATTAACGTTACGAAACTCGATTGATTAATAACATTGGATGACCTAATACAAAGGTTAACGATCGGGTGGAAGTCGGAAGCCACAAAAGGAGTGACGTCCATATTAATAAGAGCATTGGGGCCAAGAAAGTATGTACACTTACGCCCACATGGTTTATGTGAATGAAACAGTGTTTAACGAAGTGTGACGTAGGTTCGGTAGTAATACATTGACTCATTGTATTTCAGTTAAGACCCAAACAAGGTCTTGTTATTTAATTTTATACTATACTTAATGTACAAAGGAACTAAAACTAAAAATCTTAAAAAATATAATACAATAATTAAAATATATTATTATTAAAAGGAGTCCCTTTAGGCAAGGTTCCGAAGATACTGGCAGCATTCCCCCTTTGAATAGCAAGACTAATTCTTTGTCCGAGGTAGCTGCCAGCTCTTCGGTCTCCTGTGACGTCGACTAACCTTTTTGTTATTTCCTTAAAAAGCCTTAAAGCGCTAGGAAAGGTCTAGGCTCCGAATATGACTTTGTCCCATTCGGTGTCGAGACCCTTGGTCCGTGGGGTCCTAGCGCTTTAAGGCTTTTTAATTTTATTGTGTATTAATTTAATTACTTCCAACGCCCATGATAACATACTATCATTCTACTACTACTGGCACTCACTTGGTTCCAGTGTTGACAGGTACCATAATTATATGTAGTTACGATAGATCTACCGTATTCAGCTTCGATCTTCTGTAACGTCTTTACTGTTTTTAATAAATTCTATCGTATTTTGAGGCATACAGAGAACATATTACAAAAATCCCCTAATAAAAGCTACTATATTTTATTAGTATCTACCGTATTTTAAGAAAACACCGTAATTCAGTTTTTTGGACCTGACTGCTTGGTACTATTTTTTTCACCGAATAAATGTACCTAGTACATCAAGGCATCTTATGTCATCTGTCTTCCAGCATGCAGCAGTATGGAGGCGGAAGTGCGGCCTCCTCGTACGTCAGCTCCACACTCTACAACCAGCCCTATGCAGCATATCCACCGCCACATAACACCAATAACAGGTACATTGCATGGATTGTCGCTAGTCAGGTCAGGATTGACGTTAGACAGGTCGGTGTGTATTTTGGCGTTAATGTAATAAGGATTAGCAATAAAGTATATGAATATAAATAGTCAAGATTAATTTCACTACAATAAACAAGCATTTTTCGTTTTTAACCAAATTTTATTAGTCAATCCGATCAATTCATAAATGGAATGACTAGCTCAACGTTCTTTTCAAACAAAATTCAAATATTCAACGGTTAATAAGTTACAGAGAGTTTACCGCCAGTTTTTTCTGAAAGGTCCAACGCCAAATCTACGAGGTTCTTTCTAATCATTCTATTAATGGTTTGAGTTACTTATTATTAACAGATGTTTACCAAGCTAACATGAAGATTTGTTTCAGGTCATCATGTAAAGCGACGCCAACGTACCTCAGTGCGTATGGTGTGGGTGGCGTCGGCACGGTCCCCAGTTCCGGGTTTAGCTCCCAGCCCTCGCCTTACGCCTACTCTTCCTACAACGGCGGCCTTACGCAAACCTTTCCTAACGCACAACAAGTAAGTTGCTAATTTATCAAAAGGAAATTGGTCCTGTCTTTTAAAATAGGTACATAAATTATTACACAATTGTAGAAATTTTAATGCAACGATAACGATACGCTTATAAAATTTTAAATGAACGATCAGCTGCAATTTCCGATTAATAAAGTCACCATTGGCTGTCGATATGTAGTCTCCCAAATCCTTAAAAAGCTTAACTCAAAGCGCATAATTATATTAGGTTGAGCTACTACCGCCATCTAACAGGATTTGTTGACAACTGTAATATTTTATTTTTAGGACTATAGCAGCTACGCTACAGGATACGCGGACCATAGCGTAGCGCAATATGGAGGCTATTACGCTACCCCTAGCTACTCGCCCTACGTCAGCTCGCCGAGTAGCAGTGGTAGTGCTGGACACACTTCATATCACTTAGGTGGCGCTTTATCAGGTACCTATATTTTTATTTTCATTGTAATTTGCTCTTTACAACCCCTTTTTAACTTAAATATTTAACGCACCTTGCAATCACTTATTATAATACCTTTGCTCAATTTTCTGCCTATTAAAAAAATTTAAACACATTTTTGGAACGCAGCTTTAACCTATTACCAACATTACGGCCGAAATAGTTTTTCGACAATTTTGACAATCATCTGAATCTCAAACTGAAAGGCAGTGTTGCCAGATGGGGCTATTAAGCGCCAATGGGGCTATTTTCGTTACCGAGCGGCTATCATATTTTACCCGTTGGCTACGTGTAGCCGAGGGGCTATTTTTCAGCGCTCGGATTAAAAAAAGAAAAAAAAGCTTTGGGCTTGGCTTTTTCAACAAAATGAGACGATATTGACTGCCGATGATCTTTTTTTTTTAGCTCCTATACTTCGAACTCTAGATGGGGCTATCTCGGGGCTACACGCGCACTCTGGCAAGGCTATTCGAGAAAAAATTATCTGGCAACACTGCCGAAAGGTTTAAAATGTCAAATGAGTTTTGTCAATCAATTTGTCATTTGTCAGTGTTGATTTGTTGAATTGAAAGTTGTGTTGTGTTAAATATTTTATAATAGTTCAGTTGTTAGTTTTTGTAATTCATTTCCATCTACTTTTAATTGTAAACTTACTTAATCCAGGGTAAATGTTGACAACGAAGTAGTAATTAAGCGAAAATAGTCTTAACAAAGTGTTTTCGCGCTTACTTGTAAAGTTTTAAAACTTTAGCTGAAGATGAATAAAGAGAATGAAAGTTTTAATTCTAATAAACGAAGAAGACTTGAGAGTAGTGATTCACGGGACGAAAACAATTATAACTCCGAGAGTTCATATTGGGAGAGTTCAGGCAGTGAATGCGGTTTGTTATCACTTTTAATAAATCTTTTGAAAGGAAATTTTATACTTAACATGTTTTTATTATAGTAACCGAATTGAGGTGTTAGTACTGTTGAATAACTCGTTTGTAAAGCTATTATTTAATTGTAGTTTAAAATAAACTATTACAAGCATTTCCAATGTAGCTACATCTTCCATCATGAGTTCTCATAAAAGTTTGTGAGGACGTAAAATTACACATTTATAATATTAGTAGGATAAATATACTTGCTGCTTGCCCAGGGATTACTGCAGTGATGCAGTACATGAGTAGCAATGATCAGATAGATCATGTTGTTTTTACTTTTTAAATAAAAATAATGTTATTTTTCTAAAGTAGAATAAAATTATTTAGACCTTATTATTTACATAGCAAATATAACATCATGTTAATTTATATTGTTCCAGAGTCTCCATCATCAATGCTGCCATCTATGAATGACACAAGCCCACTCTCCCCTATCAAAAATGAAATACATGCAGCTAGTCGGAGATGTAGAGAAAATTCTGGGTAATACTTTATTTCTCTATGTTCAAGGCGTCGAATGATATGAATAAGAAGTAGTAAAAACATAGACTATAAATTAAAATACAATTAAAATACCAACACAAGTAACTGACATGAAAAGCATGCTTTTTTGACTTGTCAACATATTCACACCTTGTACCTTCATAATATATATTGATGTTGTAAGATTGTTTAAATTATCATAACGAAAACCATCAATGTATTTTTACCAAATTTAGTCTAATTTATTCAATATTATTTGTTAGTCCGGGATTAAAATATTATAAAGTAGTAAATAAAATTGATAATTTTGCAGTATCCTTAAACAAGTATAAAAGACAAGTTAACAAGCTATTATGTATTGACACATTGCTGACATATTTTGACTAAATGTTGTTTTATTCAATAATTTATCATTTCATCATATACCTTCCAGCGAGAGCACAGCAAGCAGATCCAGAGGGCGCGGTCGTCGCAACACATCTTCCTCTCCAGCCCAGCACGTCCCCGAACCAGCCACGGACCGAGTCTTCATCTGGGACCTGGACGAGACCATTATTATATTCCACTCATTACTCACTGGGACGTACGCTACTAAATATAATAAGGTGGAGTGATGACTTCTATTGCATTAGATAATGTTCTAGTGAATATAATTTATAATAGTGCATTACTAGCAATTGGTATTACTCATTTACATATTTCACTGTATTTCAGGACACCCAACAAATAGTGCAATTAGGTTTCAGAATGGAAGAAATGATATTCAGCTTAGCAGATACGCATTTCTTCTTTAATGATGTTGAGGTAAGTCAGCCACATAGTAAACTTGATACACTACCCATTGTTATCTTTAAGAAGCAGTTTAAACTGACTTCCTTGACTAATTTCAATAATGCCTGAATAAATGGTGTTCAAGTATAATGCATTTCACATAAGACTTCTTCGCTGTTACACTATAACTATGCCAAGCGTGTTTGTTTAGATTATCTATATTAACCTTCGTAAATATAAAAATAATGCAAGCATGTATGTGAGGTTTGGTATAGTTAAAAGTTTACACGGAGAATAATTATTATTAAATAGAGGCAAATAGAACATTGAACAATTACAGTGCAAAGTAACCCTGACACATAGAATTGTTGGATTTTATGGGTTATGGATTTTATTGTATTAAAAATAAAAGACGTTACATCTACAGGACTGCGACCAGGAGCACATAGACGCAGTAGCGGCGGACGACAACGGCCAAGATCTATCAGCGTACAACTTCGCGTCGGACGGGTTCCACGCGGGCGCCGCACCCAACACGGGGCTCTGCGCGCCTGGTGTCCGCGGCGGCGTCGACTGGATGAGGAAACTGGCGTTCCGGTACCGGAAAATCAAGGACACGTACAATAACTATAGGAATAGGTGAGTTGGAACTGCTGTGGAGTGTTGCGCTCCTGGTACTTAGATGTTCGTGTCATAACATGAGTTTCTTACGCCCCAACTCAAAGTCACTAAAATATACAGAATTTGTGTAAATCCATGTATGTTGCTGTGAATGGCAAGGCTCACGTTACATTTGTTTCTAGTGTGGGTGGGCTGCTCGGCCCAGCCAAGAGAGAGCAGTGGCTACAACTACGAGCTGAGTTGGAACAGGCCACGGATAACTGGCTGACGCTGGCTTGCAAATGTCTCAATATGATTAACTCTAGGTAAGGCAAGTGTTTGGTTACAATATCAGCTGTAAATAAGTTCCACACGTCATTGTGATTAGCACAATTACTTTTTAGGATCCGTTAAAGTGTTGTAAGTGCTAATTCTAATCTAAGTTAAGAGAAAAAGTTTATCAGGATCGGTTTAGCATGTCTAGGCAAGGTAAGGAAATAGTAAAATATTAACACAAAGATTTTATAGCATTAAAATTACAGAACATTTTTGTATCATGACCAGCAAAACTTAACTCTTTGCTGTTAAGTTTTGCTGGTCACTCTCTCTCTTCACTCAAATAGCCGTGACGGTAAAACTTTACAAGAAAACGTTGCATATTTTGTTACCGAGTGTATCCTAGTGTGTATCCGTGTTGTGATATCCGGTGTGTGTATGTGTTGCAGAGAGAACTGTGTGAACGTGCTGGTAACGACCACCCAGTTAGTGCCAGCGCTGGCCAAGGTCCTGCTGTTTGGGCTGGGGGGCGTGTTCCCTATAGAGAACATATACTCCGCTACTAAGACTGGTATGTGTGTGTTTTCCTACGTTTTATGCTTTATTAATGCTTGACACTTGAATCTCTGTGAAATTAATCATCCTTCTAGTTCAATGGAAAAGCCAGTGGCTTAGACTGTGTTTTGTATGTCTTGTTTTGATTGATGATGATTTTCGTATTTTTACCACATCCTTTTTTTATTTTTCGTAAAAGGATAAAATAATAAAAATTTCCCCATGATTGTGGATTGTCAGTTTTCAGAAATCCCCTAAAATAACTAATTTTTTATATTTTTTTCTAATAATTATTTCTATTCTTTCCAGGTAAAGAGACCTGTTTCGAGAAGATAAAGCAACGTTTCGGCGAGCGGTGTACATACGTAGTGATCGGTGACGGCCAAGACGAAGAGGCCGCTGCTAAAGCCAAGAACTACCCCTTCTGGCGCATCTCTGGCCATTCAGACATCGCCGCGCTGTACAACGCGCTAGACATGGGCTTCTTATGATTTGCTGTGAGCCTGGTACTAGCCGTACGTAACTTTTTAAAGCGTAGCTTAACTGTGGTCTCCGAGTTTCTGTTATCCTGGTAGTTTGAATGTGATTTTTATAACGTCATGATATATTGTATCAGCTGCTGGTCTCCTTTGTCAAAACTGTGGTCGAAGTTTCTATTATCCTGGTAATTTGAATGTGATTTGTTTATGTCTGGTCTCTCCTTTGGTTTCTAATGTCACGGTAATATAATTTGTATACGGTATACGCGCTTATAAGCACGATAAATTGTTGTTATTTGATGCGCGCATGACAAATAATAAACTTTTGTAAATTCCCTTTCCTGTAAAAGACATCGGAATACACTCATGCTCTTCAGTAGATTTCTCCGTGAAACTGTAAAGGATATGGGGTTTATAAGCGCGTATTTTCGCTTATCAGACGTGAGTTTATTCAATGATCGCAATAAACCAGGGAAATAACAATTGATTTGTTTCTAATGCACTGAAACTGGTCAGTATGGATTTGATAGTGGAACCTTCGTAAGTATTTCTGACGCCTTGGTACATTCAGTGTGCAATACTTGTTTGTTTATCTGGTGGTTCCTCGGATAAGATAAGAAAAAAGACTCCTAGTTTAGAGCTTACTAGGTATTGGTTTTAGAAATGCAATAATATAATGTCACACTGAAGATTTTATACATTTCTGTTTTCTAAAAAAAATATAAAAATAATAAAAATTTATTGTGATTTTTATGCGATATAATCGAATTCAGAATGTTACAAAGACATACATACACAAATAAACTTCCTTCAAAATTAAATAGTAATGATTACTTTCATTATGAAATAGTAGCTATGAATAAAACCTATGCAGTATGGCCTAAAAAATATGCCCAAAAAGGATTTATTATGGAAATTTTAATAATTGTAAAAATATCACAGTAAGTCATTTAGTTGAATCCTAAAAGTGATAAATTCAGTCATTCATTGATAAAATTTGTCAGTCAAATAATATCTTACGAATATACAAGTGAGTTATATTGTCACTTACATCAGCTTGAAAACTAGCTGCCATATACTCATAAGATAAATAATAATGAAATAATCTGGTTATTCAAAAACTGTCTCTCGTTGCCATACAATTGATTGATACCTATCCTCTGCCATTTTAATTTTTGTAAATGAAGGCTCCCAAGTTGAAGTACATTTAACTCCATAAAGTTATCTTTATCGTTTAGTTTATAAAGCTCAAAGTCAGCTCAAAAGTGGTAAAAAATATAGTAGATTTTTTGTAAATAAATATCAAATTGTAGGAAAATGTTCTACTATAGAAACTTGTTTTCATTCCTACTATATAAGTTTTATATATTCTATACAATGTACAGATTTATAATTATTTTTAGTGAATATTTTTAGGGCAATGTTTATAAAAATATAAGTAGGTATTTCTATGGTTTTACTTTATCTACTGGTGTGTGTTGACATTTTTATGAAAAAATTTTTTGGTGTATGGAACATAGACTTAGTAAGTCCTAAAACTCCTAGGTTGGACTTTTTACTGAACACAATAAAATTATTTACTAAACATTTGAACTTTTAAATGTATTTTTTTTAAAGTGCGAATGTAAATACTTTTTTAAAGGACGAAACTGCTATTCTACTGCGAAAATGAACCTTATTGTCATAGTAATAAAAATTTCAACGCACACCCGTCCGTCTTGCTGCTACCCACGACTGCATCGATTATACAAATGTACTGTTACTCGTTATTTAATTGCACAACTATTTTTATACATCTTCAGAAACTTCAAACTCCATTTTGGGTACGACACAACTTTGGAAAATATAATACGAGTATGTTTGAAACCCATAAAAGATAGTTAGTTGTACTTGTAATCTATGGGGTTTAAATGAATTTACAGCTCATTTAGACTCGTTTTTATGTACATGCGTCATTGACATAGCGATTCATTATATCGAAAAGATTTCACACATTTGAGCCGAATTGTCATTTATTATGGTGACAGAACAATAACGGATTCGCATTTTTATTGATTCGAGAATGAGTGAATATAAAAAACGCGGCACAGAAAAACCAGTACCAATCCGAAAAAAAACATTAATTCAAGTAAGAATAAGCCTTTGGGGCGATAAAAAACTTATTTCGTTACGTATCGTTGCCAAAATGGAGTTTCGCTACAATAAAATATGTCTGTCTGTTCTGCTACGGCTTCATATCATATTGTAAGTAATAAAGTAATGGCCAATCAATACACGTATTTTGCAATAATATGAAGTTAACTATAATTTATACTTAGTAGAATCCTCTCGCGAGCGAGAGAAGAGCCTATGATAATTATTTTATTATTTGATATTATATTCATTTTAGATAATTGTACAAATATTTGTAGTGCGGAGATAACTTTATTTCTATTCTATGGATCCATGGTAGGGATTATGAAAATGTTCATTTAGGTTACAAGTTACACTTTGTAAACTTAATAAACGCCTCAGTTCTGTAGGAACATGCATGTAAATTGAAATTATCACCCATGTTGACTTTGGCGCCTAAATCCAGTTGTATCTATAATCGAAAGCCATTTTCTTTCTCGCGTCAAATATCTTAAACAATTTTTTTCGGATATAATTATAATGTCCATATATTTCGTATTATATCTAGACACGCGGAGCGTGTCAAGTCAATTTCTTAGCTAACAGAATTGACGAGCAGCACCGTGTGTAATATTACACGAACCATTTGGAGCCACTTTTGACCACCTCATAACTCAAAAACTATTCAACATAAACCTGTCAAATTTGGCTCATTTATTAAGACTTGCGAAATACATACGTCTTTAAAATTTCATAAACACATCTCAAACGGTTATTTAGATATTAACGTCCAAAAATCGAGAAATTTAACACTGACTGACCTATAGATCAAAACTATATCCAACTTCCAGGTGACCTAGAAAGTTAAAATTTGGCATGCAGATAGGTAGTCGGGTGAATACAAAGGAATAAATCTGAAAGTAGTAAATTTTTATCAATTTATGATAATTTTTCAAAAAATTGATTCTATTAGGAACACTTACTTAAAATGCCTGAAATTTAAGAGTAGCGATCAAAATTGATGACATCTGGTCATTATGTGGATTCCAAGGTGAATATATAACGAAACATATCAGTTTTAGTACTTTCTGAAGCTTTCAACGGGAGGAAGATGTTCAGTGTCCCAAGTGCCTGTGAGAAGTGCACAGCACATATACATTTACGTGAAGATCAGTGGTTCGTCAGGAGACGTTATTTCCAGTGTATTACGTCGTTTTATTTTTAATGTGTGGAGAATTATTTTTCTCTAATCTACAAGATTACACCACAAAATTTTGTATTATTTCCGTAATTATACCAGTTTAAAGTAATTCGAAGTATTGTTTCAAAATTTATTGTTGCACGATGTCATCGAACATAAACAACTTATCTGTACTAATAGTATAAAGAGGAAAGATTTGATTGTTTGTTTGCATTGAATAGGCTCCGAAACTACTAAACCGCTTTGAAAAATTCCTTCACTGTTGGAAAGCTACACTATCTCCGGGTGACATAGGCTATATTATATTTTCAATAAATTAGGGATCCTTAATAAAACTCCAATAACGTAACCCAAGGTGTAAAAAAATAAGAAAACCAAAGCAAAGCGAGGGCGGTGACTCGTAACTAATAAGAGTATAGCCGACTTTCGTATTTATTACGACAGTATAATTGGGATTTAGTATTAATTATTATTTCAATATTTAGCGGACATCAATAGTGGAAGATCATTACTTATAAATAATGAAATAATAGGTACCGTATTTCGGACCACGGCGCACTAACTACAGATTTAGTTGAAGAGCACTATAACAGTTCATGTATTAAAATTAATCAGTAACGTTATGAATAAGTACTTACTAATAATTTCTATACAAAAAGTAATGATATCCCATCAAAAACATAAATGTAAAGTGAGAGTCAATTTCAAAAAAAAAAGAATTGAGATCTAAATGGGTGCCAATTTCTGTGTAGAAAAGCCTAAAATTTTAGTCACAAGAACATGTAATTCAAGCTTTACATTTGACTTGGCTAGTTTTCTTTAGTTAGCAACCAACAAACCAAATTAGAGAAGAATGTCATAAGCCATCAACCTAACAGATTTGACGAAGCTAATTACATAGATATAATATAGCCTAGGTAGGTACGTGAAAACTAACCAAGTCAAATGTGGAGCTTGAATTACATGTTCTTGTGACTAAAATTTTAGGCTTTTCTACACAGAAATTGGCACCCATTTAGATCTCAATTCTTTTTTTTTTGAAATTGACTCTCACTTTACATTTATGTTTTTGATGGGATTTGTATAACCCCGTATTAAGTATTCGATACTAAATCGTGTACATAAAAGACCTTAATGAATGTCGATTGGTATGTAAAATTACTTTCTTATAAAAGTAATTTAAAATTACGTTCCTTTTAAAGTGCAATTTCAAGTACATAACACATATTTTAAGAATTTAATTAAAAACTTCGTGTGCCTATAGTATATACATACATATACATGGGTCTATGGCCTATTACTTTTTCTTGATTGAAATTTCCATGCATGTTCCTGTATTACTGACGTTTTAAGTATTGTTGTATTTTAATATAAATAACACATCCGTTTTGATATTGTATTTTTGAATGTATAATTTTATATTACACAATTTTTTTATCCGACGCTAAACGCACTTTTGGTAATGAAGCAATACGTATTTATGTAAAGATTTTTTGATGCTTCCGTATATTCTGTTGTATTTTTATAGTGATTACATAATTATACAGTTTGTATCAAAAACCCCATGATTGTAGCAATACTACTGAATTAATTCAAAATTGTAAATACAGCTTAGATATAAAACGGTAATAGCTTATACGCTAGTGATATGAAAAATATTTCAAAATTTCGATTATTCGAGGTGTAAATAAAATATATTATTTGACATTTTTTTGTTTCTTTTCTACTTACGAATACCTACAGTAACTTCGGAAAAAATAGGAGAACGGCCGTTGCGAGTCCCTGACGGCCGTTTTCAATATTCTCTCTATCCATAATTCTCACGATAGTTTTCCAGAAAAAAAGACACAATATTGCATTGACGTAAATTATATCAATGCAATATTGGCAGTACGAGTTGGTTCTTGGGGTAATGTGTGTTCAGAATACACATTACAGCTACTTCACCTAATAATTTAAAACGATTATCTTGCTTGCAGATCATTCCATGGTATAACTGACCTGTAAAGTCCGGTTTACATGTATTAAGTAGTTAACTAAATTTTAACTAAAAAGTTACTAAATTGTCTGTTTACACGTATTAAACTAATTTACTTAAAATTTAGTTTTAACTACTTAATACGTGCAAACCGAACATTATGGAGATAGTCGGGGTAAATGAAGTGTTGGGTCTGGTGTTTACGTACTCTGTATCCACAGACATGTTCTGTACCACTGGTTGCCTTTGAGTACTCTGTGAGGTAGTGTTTAAGTAGTCTGTGGCATAAGTACTCTGTGGTCTGTGGTGGTTGCCTAGCAACGCCTAACCAAACAAATGTGTTTTTGTAATAGACGATCTTTGATTACTGGAAGATAATAAACATTGGTAAAAATGAAGTCTTCTGTGAACACAATATTATTCGACGTGTCCAAGAATGAGTTGTTTAAGATCAACGAGAACTTGAAGATGCTGCACCGTAAGCTGAAGACAACGTGGAAAGTCATGATGTGAGTTGTATGTCCAACTGGACTCTTTATATTCATATATACTTATGTTGGTAGTTACAATCCCGGTTCACCGTGCCAAGGGTCCTGGATTCGATTCCCGGCGAGGCGGAAATTTGAATGATGAGTTTCAAATTTCTGTTCTCGGTCTGGGTGTGTGTCCTTATCTTTGTGTGTTGTTCATGTCACCACAACACAGGGAATCTTAGTGTTGTGTGGGGGTATGAGTACCTATAGCTAAAGCGTAGAATCCCATGTTTATAAGTTTAATAGTGGGCCATACATGGGTTGAATCTCAAACCTAGCTCAAAAAGTTCTAAAACCTATCCCTAGTAACCGCGAAGAGCTATCCCCCTCCATCCTGCAAGACGTGCGGATCCTGGTGGTACCGGGGCCGCAGAACGTGTTCACGGATGGCGAGCTGGCCGCGCTCAAGGGTATGGTGGAGAGAGGAGACTCCGTGCTGGTAATGATGACGGACGGCGGTGAGGAACGGATGAACACTAACATCAACTTCTTTTTGGAGGAGTATGGGATTGTTGTTAATAATGGTGAGTATTACTTATGCCCTTCCTACATCTGGGTTAATCTAAATTTTAAAATAACGGCTGCGTCAGAATGCGCCTAACTAAGAGCCTTTGCACACGGCGCGTTTTTGAAGGGCATCCGACGAAAACGCACGGAATCTGCGCTGCAAATGACGAGGCCTTTTCTCGAACGATCGCGTTTTCGGCGCCGAAAAAATACGTCGTCTGCAGAGGCTCTAAGAGCGTTAGGCCGCAGATGTGGCCACAGAATTAAAATCCTTTGATGTATCATGCGTCAAAAAATCCGCCATCCAAGTTATCGCTTATCTTGCAATGCCATTAAAGAGTCCACGCGCCCTTTAACACACTTACTATTGGCCACACCTACGTAATGTCACTCCTTAATTCAGGGCGACCCGTGTGGCGCAATGGTTACCATGCCGGAACGCCGTGTCAAGGGTCCTGGGTTTGATTCCCAGCGAGGCGAAAATTTGAATGATTAATTTTAATTTCTGTTATTATATTTTAATATCCTAGTCTGGGGCTATGAGTGTATAGTGTTGTTATTATTATTACCACTGTTTCCAGACTGCGTGGTCCGTGCAAAGTACCACAAGCTGTACCACCCGAAAGAATGCCACATCTCCAACGGGGTACTCAACCGTGGGCTGCTTAAACACATCATGAAGATGCCCAACTACTCCAGCGAGGCTGATGATTTTCTGTTAGTCATGTTGCCCTAATACCGGTAGTTTAGCTACATAGTAGTTACATTACAGTGACAGGCGGGGGTCGGGTTTGATTCCGTGCAGATATTTATGTGACAGAAGAATATTTTTTATGCCCATAATTCTTTCGGACCCATAGCAACGTGAGAATATTAACTTTTGTTTTTCCGCCATTAAATAAATAATTTATCTTCTAAATAGCATGTTGTACTTCATCGAATAGCTTTGCTACAAAACACACAATAATTCTCCAATTTATTCTCCATCTGCGCTGACAGTGAAGATCCTCCAACACCCAACTTCGTGTACCCGTACGGCGCCACGCTGACGGTGAAGCGGCCGGCGGCGGCCATCTTGTCCAGCAGCGACATCTGTTACCCGGTGAAGAGACCGATCGCTGCGCTCTACACTTCGGAGAAGAGTGGAGGTAGGGTCTCCCATCAACGGCTACTCTTTAAAATAGAGGAGGTTTTCAATTCAAGGTAATAAAAAAGCAGGTTCTCAATTCAAGGTATTTTAACCCCCGACGCAAAAAGCAAGTTTGGCATGTCTGCGTGTGTGTGTGTCTGTTCGTGGCATCGTAGGTAGCTCTGAACGAATGAACCGAATATGATGTGTTTTTTTATTTGGAAGCTGACGTGTTCGCGATGGTTCTTAACTACAATTTATGAAAATTTGTTTCGGCTTTAAGGTCATCAACTCTTTTTTGCTAAAAATAAAAATATCGGAGATTTTAAAATTTACGGTTTTTTTTTCTTTCTTGTTCACTCAAAACTCCGTTCACTCAAGACTCCGGCACGTATATTTATGCCCCGTCCACGTTCCGTCCCCGTCCCGTCCACGTTACGTATGACCTTTAATGTGCGGCTATGAGTGTATAGCGTTATTTATTATCAGCGTTTTACCTTACCAATAAAACGCTTATTAAGCGATAACCTTATTTGAAGCCTAATTAAACTATTAGAGAGTAGCGTATTTGATTTCCGGTAACGTGTCGGTTTTATTCTCGAATTCTCATTGGTCCTCCCCTCCTACTTTAGTTCTCTAGGTGTACACCAGGTGGCGCCGCGTGCTCGAGGAGGTTCGGCTCGGCGCATTGCTTCATTGGATCTCAAATATAAACAAATGTTTTCACCAGGCAGGGTTAGAATGTTAGGCTTCAAATAAGGTTATCGCTTAATAAGCGTTTTATTGGTAAGGTAAAACGCTGATATTAAGCTTTGAACCGTTATTTGAAGCCTAATTAAACTATTTGAGATTTGTCTGTTATCGCCTGGTGTACAGCCATCGCCAATGTGATGATATCCTGAAAATTATTTTAAGGCCTTTTTAGCATATAAGTGCAGTATACATTATTGTAGGCCTAAAAGTTTTGTACCTGGAATCGGGATACATGTAAACTTAAGTAACGTAAGTATATACATAGTTTCAATTGAAAACTACATAAATATATCGTAATTTTTACTAAAATTATAAATGTGAAATTTTGTGTTTGTTACTCTTTCAGGCATACGTTGACACGTTGGCAGACGTTGAACGGACTTTCATGAAGTCCAGCACACAGACAGGCCATGATCTGGAATAAGACATTAGGCACATATTGTCCCAGAAAACGCGGCAAAGCTGCCGGTAGAATGCTAGTAATCAAATACTTATTAATAATGACTAAAATAAAATCCATATACGTATAGGTATAATTATTATAATTGATAATAATAAAACATTTCATAACTTCTAACTCGTATCAGCTTCTTGGGCGCGACTGCAGGTCGAAGACTACCTGTGCAAGCCTTAATACCCGGTCGAAGCAAAACTTTCTATATTACTTAGTATGTGAATCTGTCTATATTGATAACTCAACTCTTATTTTATGGATGACTCAACAGGATAAGTACGTGGTTTTGCACCGCCGTTTGTATTTAAATTTAGGCTCGAAAATTATAGTTCTTGGAAAATAAACAATTATTAACCAATATCTTAGTAAAGTGAGATCGTGTTCACGACCACTACAGCATTATAAAGGCATGCTTTATATAGTGCAGAACATTAAATTAGTTCTGGTCATATCAACTAGTAGGTAAGAACGTCTGCGTCACAAATAGACGCGTTTCATTTTATGAAAGTTAGATGATAAAAATATATCCATAAAATATAGATTCATATACTAACATAATCTAGTTCTATATGAAATCCCTGCGCTTAGTATATTATTTCGGTTTATAAAATATCTAGTGAAATCGGCCTTGTTTGGGTTAGTTACAGGAATTGGATTTACTTTCGCCAATGTGACTCATTTATAGTTATACCGTGAAGGTTTGTAAGTATTAATAATAGAATCGTAAAGTTGCACGATGGCTTTACTGATCTGTCAGATCCGGCGTTCTGTAAACTTCGACTACACGAGTTGTTCATGAGGCAAAAAGGTCTCTAGTGGTAAACCCGTCTGGTAAAAATCACAGTTGTAATCTGGGAAAAAGGTGCCTTTTTGGTGGCAGAGTCGAGCACCATATAGCTGATCAGCTTTTCTGTTGTATCAACCCTGAATGTAATGATCTTGAATTTGAAACTGATCGAACAGCCTTTATAAATAAATAAATTTCTTTATTATGAATTGAGTATGTTATTTCCATCAAAGGCATTGATTTGTTACTTCCTTTTCGTAGGTACTAACCGTTCGGTTAACGTTCTGAGTTAACAATGACTGACCTACTAGGTGCGGATCGAACCTTAGAGCGTAACAAACAGCGCGCATGCATATTATGGACTATAGAGCCGCTTATTTCTGAGCCAATGTCACTACAAACTCTGGTTCTTCAGTTTAGCATGTTATTTCAACTCATGTATATCACTAGGCAATCCAGAATTTAAGGGTGTTGAAGTATCAACCGAGATAGGTTGAGCATTCCATCAATTCGAATAATTAAAGGCACTCGCTGAATTATTGTGGATACTGATGGCGAGGATTTTATGTAGTGGTTACATACTATTGGAAAAACTGTTATGCCTTAGGAGGGCTTGATAATGTAAGTGATTCCCGACTATCGGAAAAATAGCAAAAGTTACTTAACCTTTTATACTTTGGATATCTTTGCGACTGGCTGTTCTCAACAAGATAAAATGTTTTCTTGATCTTTGGATCTTTTTATGGAGGTATTGTTATATTATTGACTTATTATGTTATCTATTAGCCTATTAGGAGAATAGGCAAGACTTATTCGGTTGCATGACAACCGATCCTAAACGATTCCTAGATACTAAATGTTGATCTGTGGTACCAGAATAGACTTATCAAAGTTCATTTGCCAACTCAAATGTTTAAAAAATCTATTTAAAATATCGTTTAAGGGGACAAGATTCTTGCAGTTCAGTGGACAATCTGCCGATAGGTATCTGTGTAACACAATTCATCAGATGGAAAAAATGTTTGATGTATATTTCGGCAAGGCCATGAATTATTAGTGAAGGTCCCAGGATGGACCTCTTTATTTTACAACGCTTGCCCGATGCAGAGGTTGGCATATAAGAAGTTTAATGAAGAAAAACTAAATATTTAGAATGAGCAATATGTCATTTATATAGAATAGATGATTATTTATTGATCACGTTGTGTTGAGGTAGGCACTTTGGAATATTGATGTTAATATAAAAAAAGGAACTGTAAATGTATCATGATACGAAGTAAAATGAATATTATTGAATAACCGCTACCGTAGAATAAATACACTTTCTCTTATATATACGCCAGACGCAACCACAAGCCATTTGCAGGAAAAACTCTGTAAACTTCTCCAAGGAAGTATTGATGTGCTTTGGTATTAATGGGTAGTTGGAAATGTACGTTGGATAATTCTATTTTGCATAATCAATCCAATAGTTGTAAACAGTTTACTACTATATATCATTATGAGCTTGAACTTGTCAACAAACAGCATAATTCAGGTTATTTTAAATATCTGTAATACCAAACTGGGACTAAATCGCACGGTTTCTGAAAAACCCTTTTTCTGTTAATTAGCCTGTTTCCATGGCCTTCGAGGTAGGCGTTTGAAGGAGGACAAAGCTAGGTACGGTTTGACACAG
Source organism: Thymelicus sylvestris (assembly GCA_911387775.1). Taxonomy (NCBI): domain Eukaryota; kingdom Metazoa; phylum Arthropoda; class Insecta; order Lepidoptera; family Hesperiidae; genus Thymelicus; species Thymelicus sylvestris. The sequence goes on along the minus strand of OU426909.1, from coordinate 8,000,632 downwards.
CACTGTTAACTGATAATGGCTTTGCCAAAAATAGAATGCGAAAATTTTATATGAATTTGTAGTTTCCAGTTTGTGGTGCTTGTAAAGTTGATATTATTCTACAAATTCTGGTAAATAGACCGCTCGAAAAGGCATGGACTTTACTTATATTTTAGTGCAGTTTGGAGCCATGAAAATTCTTTGGGCTAGATCTTTGTCGAAAAGTTATTTGATGGTTGTTTGATCTATTCATAGGGCAAGGGTAGTCGCGCCCGTGGTTCTTAAAATTGAATGCCTTCCCGACACCATGAAAAGGTAATTTAAATGCGGATAATTATAATTTAATACGTAATACATACATATTTGTACTGTACTTTAAAGCATGACTAGGTGAGGTACCTGAGTCTGCTGATATCACTGTGCTTGCGCAGCAATTTTATTTTTGAATCGGCGCTCAGAGCGGCCAGAACTTTTTAGATATTTCATGGGGCGAGGGTAATCGCGCCCGTGGTGCTTAATATTGAATGCATTTCCGACGCCTTAAAAAGGCGGTTTACTCACGTAATCTAAACGAGGGTAATTATAATTCAATACGTAATACATACATATTTGTAATGTATATCAAAGCATGACTAGGCGTGACCTGAGTCTGCTGATAGCACTGTGCTTGCGCAGCAGTTTTACTTTGTGTCGGCGCTCAGAGTGGCCAGAAGTTTTTAAGCACTACCCTCTATGAAAGAAGAAAAAGATTCCAAGATTCTCACTAGTGGGAGGAATCTCTCATAAACTGACCTTCAGAAAATTATCCATAATTGCAAAATGTTATAAAGTTTGATGCTAATGCAATAAATTAATAATTTGGCACTAGTACCCGTAAGCTGTAAAACATCATTAACCTCACTCACTTAACATTTATCGAGACTGTCAGTGCCTTTTATATTTAGACATTGTCGTAGTAATAATTAATTGACATTTACTTCGTTACTTAATAATAATAATGATCTTGAATCATATCAACAGAAAAATATTACTAATTGTATTGTAATAAAATTCTTATTAGTATTGCCTTAACTTTATTTTATTTTGAACTTATATACCTTCATGTCCACAGTAAATATTAAGAGATTGAGGCTATGTTTTATTATTTATTAGAGTTATGTGTGACAATTTGCATGCCCAAAGAGGCGGAACGTAAGAAATGACGTTTGTGAACCACCCATATGATTTTACTATTTCTGACAATAAATGATTATGATTATGACCATATATTTTTCGAATTTACGGTTAGTAAATGTGATCGATCTCTTTCAAATGTGTAAAGGCGCTTATGCGGCTAGATTCTCTTGGTAATAGCGGCGAAACTCTGCTCAATACATAAATGTAAGTGAAGAGTATTTGCCATAGTATACGGTTTCATTTCAACCTTGATTCAGTAGGGTAAAATTTAGACTAACGGCAAAATTCGCCAATTGGACTAGGGCCATATGCACGTGTCTCTGTGCTGCTACACAACACTACAGTAGATAAGTAGGTTGAAATGCAACACTACTATTGGTAATTTAATTTAGTATTGTAATAACCACATACCTGATACGCCAAATAATGTACAGAGGTAAAGCAGTTTCTTGCTGTACTTTCCTGAACGGGTTTTCCTTTTGCGGCGCACGTGGCGGGGTGCCGCGGCAGTACTGGTTGGCGGCGCTCGGCCCAGCTGACGAACGCGCTTGCTACTGATGATCATCTTAACATTCTAACGTTCCGAGAACTCGAGTCATAAGAGGAAGAATTCGTCACTCTTATTAAGAATAATTTTTAAATAAAATGAAATACGAACGATAAAATCGTTAAAATTCTTCAGTAATACACTCAAATTTTTAGAAATCTAGTAAGGTTAGGAATTACTTGGATGTCTCTTAAGACACGACCGACTGTTACGAAAAACAAATCGCCAATGAAGCAATGCGCCGAGCCGAACCTCCTCGAGCACGCGGCGCCACCTGGTGTACACCTAGAGAACTAAAGTAGGAGGGGAGGACCAATGAGAATTCGAGAATAAAACCGACACGTTACCGGAAATCAAATACGCTACTCTCTAATAGTTTAATTAGGCTTCAAATAACGGTTCAAAGCTTAATATTAAATTTTAAAATCATTCAATAATAATGATATATTATAACAGGTAAACTATTCGTGATCGGCTCCGGGCATTTCTTCGCCGACCAGTACCTGGAGAGCGAGTGCAACGACCTCATCCGGGAGACGGTGTTCAACCACCTGGGCGGCGTCGCAGACCTCTACCTCAACCCCGTTGATGTTGAGGATCCTGATGTGAGTGACAGAAGAAAAATATATTCGGTGAAACCATTAACCGATACAAAGTATGGATAAGTCACGTGATTTTTCCGCATTTTAAACGGTTGGTTCAGGTTGGGTAAACATGGTTATGTCTATGTTGTCCACGCAGAACTTTCTTTCTTTGTCTTTCTTGCCCGGTTACGTATCAGCGATGTCTTTGGTTTTGCTGATGTCCATGGGCGAATAGCCACTTACTATCAGGTGGATCGTCAATTTGTTTGTCGGCTATTTCCATATAAACGAAGTAGACAATGGACGATGAACGAAAAGCAGTGTTAAATCTGACCAACTGACGGAGGTAAAGAGTGCATTCTATCAATGGTCACACTATAGAAGTACCTTTACAAGAGGACAATTTTCACAGCTTTTTACTTTAAATTTCCGCTGCGTACTGTATTTTGACTAATAAAAGCAATAGTAACGCCATTTCTTATTTTCAGCTAACGTCTGTTGTAACTAGATGTCGCTAGTGTCGCTACTAAGGGTTTGTTGTACGGGTTAACTCTAGGTGTTTGTGGGTTAACCTTTACCCAGGTGAACGAGTACCGCACGCTGGGCGACACGGTCTGGCTCAGCACGGTGATGCTCCCGGAGCCGGCGACGGCGCCCCCGCCGCGGCTGGCGCCCCTGCACCCGCACGCCTTGTTCACTTGGAGGCTGTTCTCCTTGAACTTGGCGCAACGTGAGTCGTTTGCTCAATATGTTGTCTCTACTTAGATGCTTTCAGAAAAAACATCTTTTATAGGCGTAAAATAATGAATGACTGTTTGAAAATTCCTGGTATGATTTTTTTTAATATTTAACGTTAGGGGGTAAAAATAAGTGATTTTAAGCAAGCTCTTAAATATTTTTTGGTTGAAATATTGGAAAATCTGTTTTAACGTTTTTGACTAGTTAACAACTAACTGGTTAATAGTAAAATATAATTTTAGTTCCAGAAGTACTAGGACTGTATGATGCACTAGGAGTAAAGCACGAACCGCTGCGGCTCATCGCACCGCAGTTTGAGACGCCCTTCCCGCCATTACAACTCGCGGTAAGACGTCTCTATTTAACTAGGACGTAAGTATGGTTGAAGTCAACAAAATCCTCTTTACAATAAATACCATAGCGATGATAACGTTGGCCTTATTGACAGTTATGTATTACACCTAAGTTAGGCACGAAAATGCTCAAGAAATATTGGCTACTAGCGGTCACCCATCAATCAACAGTCCCCTGTTGCTAACGACTAATATTTCAACTCAGTTGTATGTATCGCGGTCACAGTTGAACTACTCAGTCCACGATGAGTTAAGTTTAAAATAATCTATTCTTTGTTTGTGGCCGATGGTCATGGCTACTACCTTTGCAGGTGTTCGCTCCAACGTTCCGAGAGCCGCCTCCTCCGCCACTAGAGTTGTTCGACCTGGACGAGGCGTTCAGCTCGGAGCGGTCGCAGCTCGCACGACTGGCCAACAAGTGCCTGCAGCCTGCTAACTCTAGAATGGGACAGGGTATGTCTTTCTATCTCTCTTTCTTGGTTGAAAACGCCTTTGGTGTTACTTATGTCCATGGGGGATGGTGGTTACTTACTATCACGTGAATCGTCTGCTCGTTAGTTTGGTACTTAAATAGAAAGAATAAAATAGGTTTAAAAAGAAATTTGAGTTCCAATAAGCACGGACCCGTAATTTTCAAAAATTGTGTTCTTATAAGATGTTAAATGGTCAGTCGCTTCGGTGAAGGAAAACATTGTGAGGAAATCTAATTATATACCCAAGAGTTCTCCATAATATTCCCAAAGGTGATCAGAGTTGGCCACCGTGATGGATCGTGACTCCTTATATCGTCAGGGTCACAGGACACCCGAACTCAGCATTGGAACAGTTATGGCTTGTGGATTAAGGCAGAAGAACTTAAGGTAGCATCGGAGACCAGCTTGGCTACTGGCTCGCTATCGCTACAAGCGTTAAAAGCGTTACAAGCGTAAATTTTTTTTTGTATTGGTTCCTCTCCAGGCGACGGGCAACTGGACAACGAGCTGGAGTACCTGATCCGCGAGTGCGGGCGCGCCGTGCGGCTGCCGCGGGCGCCCCCCGCGCGCCTCATGCTGCACCACCTCGCCGCCACGCTCGCCACCTACAAGAAGATCGTGCCGCGGGACTGATGCCAGGGGACTGATGGGTAGATGATTGATGCCAAGGGACTGACGGGCAGAGGCACTGATTCAAGGAGATAGCGTGGCGATGAGCAGAAGATGGGTTGATGGTAGACTAAGCGTATGCTGAGACGCAGATGTGCAGCTGTTAGGGAATATTTTTTAATTTACACTACTGCAGCGACAATTTGAATTGTTCATTGTTCTGCCGTAACTTTGAAGTATTTGAAAAATAATTTGAAAGTTTTTCTTTTACTTTTACAGAAAAGTAAAATAGCAACTCATTAATTTTATAGTTAGACTCTGGAACTGTCTGTCTCTTATTGTTAGCTTCAGTCAGAACGCGAGTGTGTATCTGCCCCTGCCATTCAACTATGTGCTTGTTCATACTGACTCGCGGGCGCGGTCGCGAAATTTCAAACATATGAACTACTATGAAAGTGTTCATATACAAAACGCACGTGCGGTGTAAGTAGCGGGCACGCTAGCGACAAGCGCGCGGCCCGCTAGCGGCAATATCAAACGCATGAGAATGTATGAGAGTGTTCACACTGAACTAGCGGCGGAGCGCGCGACTCAATCGCGATGTCAGGTAAGTTCAACCATTTTGAACTTGTCGCTAGAAACGATAGCACATGAATTCATTATGTCCCCAGATTAAAGGGTTGTTCTTTCATCTAAGATCATGTGCTTCAATACAGAAGCGTTTATTAGTACTATTCAGGCTAGAACTGATTTGATTTGAACTCAGATTTGGCAGAGTAAACACAGGCATCTTATGAACAAACATTCTTAATAAACTATGGAAGGAAATTGCTGAATTGTTTCCTGATATGGAGGGTGAGTTGAGTACCTAAACGGAACTTTAGGTATGAATTTTCGGTTAAAAAAAGATCGTCGTCCATGTTTTCAACCTCTAACAACATGTCACAATCGCGCAAACGCCTGGCGGCCAGTGTGAACACGAATCCGCCACCGCGCCCGCGCCCTAGACCGCGCCCGCGCCCGCGCGTTCAGTGTGAACACTCACTATGTAGTAGTCAATGGCACTATTCTTCCGAGTCTGCAAAACGTTGTGCTACGCCATCTGCATCTCAGCATACGCTTTGCTTAATTGGTCATGGACATGAATACCAGCGAAGTGAAGCACTAACGACCAAAAAGAAGCACTACTGATTTTATCTACTAAGGACATATATAGACATAGTGACATTTTTAAGAAATATATTTATTATAATGTAATCTAAAGAAATGGAACCATATTAAATAATTTTTATATCAAAATGTTATTTTATTGTTTCGTAGTATATTCCTATGAATATACATATATTATGTGTAGGTACTTTTAGTACATACACGTTTATTTTTTACACAAAATTCAATATAATTCGATTTATGCCTACCTACATAATTATCATTTTAAAACTATTTTCAACGATATAAGGATACAAGAAATAATATTATAACTGAAATATTACTGCCTATGATAAGTATATAATATCTTCAGTAACTTAAGTACTTGAAATAACATTTAAGACATGCATTGCATTTTATGTAAACAATCAATCAAATCGTACATTTATCGCTCAATTGACGAAAACCATCAGAAAGCACATAAAACAACAATAAAACATATCGATTCAATGGTATGCAACATTCGGCTTCCAAACAATGAAAGTAACAATATTCTTGCTTATAATATCAACTCTGGATACATTTATAAATTTTGCAATCTGCGAAGATGAATCCCTGTTGACCGACCCGATAATAACAAAACCATATCCGAAGAAGTATAAGAAACTGCAAATACTTAATCCGAGAAAGTTCCTAAAAATACGATCTAATGAAAATCGGAAACGAAATCTGAAGAAGAGAATTCTAAGGAATGAGGGTTATACGTATTTTCCGGCAATAAGCAATCAACAAGCACCCGATAGTCCCTTCTTTCAGCCAGAACATGACATCGAACCAAAGGTAAGAGTCAAGAAAGTACTACCAGATTACATATTTACATTATCGAGAGGAAAACGTTCAGTTAATAAAGATAAAGAGATAAATAAAGATAAAGATGACGGTAAAAATGTTACAAAGCGAAAAAAAAATAGGAGAAAGAAAAAGAAAACAAGAGATGTTGGTAAAGTTGGAAGATCCCGGACCAAAAGAAACTCTACAGAAAAAATTAGAAAGTCAAAAATTAAGTCTAAAAACGAAGAAGCTAAAGCTACTCAACCATTGAAATATACTGTGAAAAGTGATAAAAGATCGCGTAAACTAAAGCAAGGTGAGAAAGAGAAACTTAGAAATGGAAGAACTCAAAAAAGGCAAGACAACATAGAAAGAAGCTCGCGGAAGAAGAAAGTAAGACGGCAAGGGAAAAAAGGTAATGCATGATACAGACTAAATACAAATAAATATTGAAAAAGAGATTTGTTTTTAATTTCCGAACCCATTTTCGTAGATAGCAGAAGGTTAATAGCAGGGAAAGAAGCCATGATAGCGGATTATCCATACGTAGTGTCCATTCAGAAAGGAGGCGAGCACTGGTGCGCAGGCGCATTGGTCAATCAACGCCTGGTTATCACTACGGCTAACTGTATTTGGAAGTAAGTGTACTTGTAGCTATGTCAATTAGAGGGAAGTACTGTCTTACCCATCGTCGTATTTCGTATCTTAACTATTTTGTCAATTACCTGCAATACATTTTTGACCAATATTCTTGAAATACGCAGCAATAAAACAAGTGTATGTCATTTATTAAAGCAATGCATACCTACATAACACTGATATGCTGCAGTACATTGCATATCTACATAAATTACAGTACTGTACTGCAGTACATACATACATTAGACGGCAGTTAATCATCAAGCTTCTTGGATATTTAATCATTTTATAAGTACCTTACCTATATAAGAAAGTTAAGACAGTATACCTAGGTACTACAGAGTTATCAGACCTTTTATAGCGAAACTGACCCACGAATTACCCTATAAAACAACATGAAAGGTTTAGCCGCTTACGCAAAATGTTCCATTGTCGCAAATGGTTCCATTCTCAAAACGTCCCTCCCATTCGCACATCAGATCAGACCATATAAGTCGTCTCCGTATCCGCGCGGGCACTCGTCATGCTGACCGTGGCGGCCAGGTAGCGAAGATCCAGGAGGTTATGAAGCATCCCAGGTGGAGCATCAGGAAGAACCCGGACAATGACGTCGCTTTGATCCTACTGGACAGGAATATCAAGTGAGATTCTTCTTCTTTCTTCTTCTAGCTTCTTGCCTTACAGAAACTATACCAGGGCGCCATGACAACAGCGTACGTAGCCAAATACCTATGTTGTATTGAAATGCACATGGCCGTACTCAAAATGCTTATATATTTGTAACTTGAATATGTCGCAGGGAAATGATGAAAACGAGAGATTTGATCTAATCCTACAGTGCTTAAGTCAAATTATGAAAAATCTTTATCTTTTAAAAGTCAATAATAAAACAAAAGTTATATTGGTTATGATGACATACTGCAAGGATGGCAGTCTCCTGGAGTAGGTACACCCTGTATATGCGAATGTATGGAAAACTGCATGATTCAAGTATGATGTAACAACCTGTGTAATATCACCACAATAACACACACCACATACAAATGTAATTGTTTTTTACAGGTTTTCGGATCATGTGCACAGCCTAGACCTGCCGAACCACGCCATGCTGCCAGCGTTCGAGGATGCTTGGGTCACCAGTTGGGGAGCTGAAAGGGTAAGCTTATTCGTATTCGATAATCCTGTTTCCCTGGTCCTGGAATAAAATACATCTGTAGTACTATATAGTTATCTGCTCGTTTATTTATTTGTAAGGAATTGTAACTCAGTTCTATCTAAGTAATAGATTTCGTCTGTGGTAATAGTTATATTCTCAGTTCACTGCATGCGTTATAAATATAATTTATTTTATACTTTAGCTTCAACTCATTACCGGTTCACTACTCACATAGCATACTCCACCACGCTGCTCCAGGGCGGTTTGTTGGAGGGGTTAGTAGCCAACCCAAGTGTCTGAAGTTTATATGCCCCCCGGAGGTCACCGACATGGATTAATTTTCCAACTAGCGGTCACCCATCCAACTACCGACCGCGCCCGCTGTTGCTTAACTCAGCCGCCGCCGGACAATGAGCGGATAATATCAGATGTTCATGTTATCTCCAGCGCGACGGAATCTTCGAGAACACCCAGTTCACTCTCCAAGTGTACCACTCGCGTCTGATGGACCACGAGAAGTGCAACAATGTGACGCAGCGGTTCGGAGTCCGCGTCTCTGAGAACTTCATCTGTCTCACGCAGACTGGAAGACGGGCGCCGTGTACGGTATGGTGATTTGTTCAGTTCTTGAGGTTCTGCTAAAGATCTAAAGTAACTCGGTGTAAAAAGGGCTTTTTTATGGAAAGAGCTGAAGATCTACCTAATGGTAAGTGGCAATCGTCGCTGATGCGTTGCCGACCAAAAAAAGAGAATAAAAAGAAAGAAAGAAATAAATAACTATCATCAGTTTCTTGATCGGTAGAATTAAATTAGAATTAAAGTCTTCTTAAAATTAGCCTTGAAATGTTTTTACGCATTTCGATCGAAGTGCCGAAGCACCAGTTAAAATAATACCCGCCGGTTCCTTTTTACACACACCGGTGATGCCTTTAGTGTTACTGAAGTCTATGGTCCATGGGTGGCGGCACTGGCGCCTGGCGGCCACTTACCATCAGGTGGATCGTCAGCAAGTCTGTTACAAGAATCCAATAGGTGTCGCTATGGATGTTATTAACAGAATTAGATAATATTTAAACTTAAAGTAATTGTCGTAGATCCTTGCACTAAGCGAGACAGTTCCCAATTATATTGTTTTCTAGTGTTGTGTCCCCGGCTATTCCGGGATAATAAATTTCATGGAAATCCGTTTAATACGACCCGTGTGGCGCAATGGTTATCATGCCGGATCGCGCGCCGCGCCAAGGGTCCTGGGTTCAATTCTCAGCGAGGCGGAAAAATGATGAGTTTGAATTTCTATTCTCGGTCTGAGGGTGAAGTGTTCTGTTTTTGTGTGTTGTCCATGGTATGGTGTCGTGTACACAGGGAATCCTAGTGTGGGGCTATGAGTGTGAAGCGTTATTTATTTATTTAATAGTTTTTTCGTGAAAGATAAACTAACATCCATACATCCTCTTAAACATTCATATTTATAATATAAGTAGGACTTTTGTGTGTATTTTTCAGCGGGATACGGGAGCACCGGCTGTCAGTGACGGCATTCTATGGGGCCTGGCTTCATGGGGCATCCGGAAACTGTGAGTAGTGTTATCGTACATGGGAGTGATGAGAGTTAATTGTTAATCGATATAACGCTACCCAGAAGGCTTATTTCTCATGGACTCACTGATACGGATACAATTCACAAAAAAAAAAAACACGTATAACGACCCCGTATCCTAGTTGGTAGTGATCCTGCCTGTGAAGCGAGAGGCCCTGAGTTCAATTCCCGGTCGGGGCAGATTTTTGTGTGGCAAATAAATATATGTGTACCTACTCGTGTCATGGGTGTTATATTAATGCTTTACTTATGTATGTGCAAGCGTTTATTTATTTATTTAATATATTGGTAGATGCGGCACGGAGCGCTTCCCAGCAATGTTCTCGTACCTGGCGTCACCTTCCAACCTGGAGTTCATCACCAACGCCACGCACTACCTGATGTCGGAGCAGCGGTTCTACCCCTTCCCCGACCGGTTTGAGGTCAAGTTCGTGGAGACAACCACTGCTGCTGCCAACCCTGGGAACGACTATAATATATTTGAAGGAGGAGCAAAATAAAGATGATTTGGTTACCTGATTGTTTCTTTCGTCATCGCAGTCCATAGGGTAAAGGGACCAAGTGCAAAGCAGATGTTACACACATTTAAAAATATTATGGAGAAATCTTAGCTCCTTAAAGGTTCACTGCATAGTCACATTTTTATTTGCTTTGGTACGTTGACACAATTAAACTTTGAACTTGTTTCACTGAAGTGACAATTAGCACCTTATTTTGAAAAGAGGTGCCTACTTTTTTGAAGTGCAACATCTGAATGTCTTTGATGTAGTGTGAGGCATGGGCGTAGCCATGGGGGGGGGTTTCGGGGGTTCAAACCCCCCCCCCCCCCCAAAAGGTAAGGACTGACATTTTTTGTGCTAATAAACCCTTAAAAAACATTTACTAGACGTCATTCCGAATCGAATTAGCTATCGCACATATTTTTATTTTTAGGAGCTTTATTTCTATTAAACACGTTTTAGAACTTTTTGCCTAAACTAATAATAGATGGCGTGGTCGTGACAAAAAATAGTCTCAATTTTCTTTAGGGTTATTTTATGTACTTTTAGTCGTTGTATCTTCTAGAACACCCCCCCCCCCCCCCCCCCCGAAACTTGAACCCCCCCGAAACTAAAACCTGGCTACGCCCATGGTGAGAGGGGTTTCGTTCTAGTGTTCCATATCAACACAACACCGGTCGGTCCCACTGCTGGCCTTTTTCACAATGGGGTCATAGTCCACCCCAGCTCAGTGCTATTTTTACCGAAACTAGTATTTAAAAAAAAATTATAGCTGTGTCATACAATCTCAAGCACTGAAATTCCAAGTTAACACAACATTAAAACAAATTTAACATGTACTTATTTTTTTACAAAAACAATTGAGAAAACGTTTAGTTTAATCACAGTGTACGAGTAGGTATAAATAAAACAAATAGTTATTATATGAGCATATTTAATATTTTCTTTTTCAAAATTGTAAAACTCACATTTTGAAATTGCAAAATTATAACTAAATTCTCATATCGTTAATAGTAACAAACGCGACTTCGTAATTTTTCTCCATTTTTTGTATTTCTCTCGAACTAATAATAATAATTAAACCATTTATACATCTCTAATAATAATATATTTTAATGTCTAACAAATTCATTTTCTCAACGATTTACCACCATATTCGTTTTCCATTATCCCAACATCAACTTTCATACTTCTAATCAACTTTTTTATAATAATATTCCTAAAGATACTTTTTACATTTTCCTCCTTTATGACTATGCCGTCTTACGCACCAAATGACATGGTATTTTAGAAAAATATTGGAATGGCTTTTTGGAACTAAGGCCTACGAAAACTAACTTAAGTTAACTTAAAGTATAATATAAAACGAACCATACTCGACTCCACAACATTCACCACATATAACTTCATCAATCCGATTCTTTGGCAATTTTTGTATTCAAAAGTGGATTTACAATTTTATTGAAACTGGCATGGAAGCTTTATACTATTGATTAAATTGCAAAATTCTGAAACTGAACAGGTGCGTTTATATGGAACCTGATTATTTTGTAGCAACTTTCACCAACGCGTGTTTAGATATATTTTTTAAAATTTAAATACCCCCTTGAAGCTACTATATCTTAAAATACGTTTTGTACAACATTAATTTTCTATTCAGTCCAAAATAATACACTTATTGTAATTTTCTTCTTTGAACATGGAAACTCGACCAAATCAGTGAACATAATCAGCTTCTATATAATCGCACCTTGAGCAGTTCGTATTGTAGGCTTCACAAGTTTTTGGTTAATGCCACTTGCTTATAAATAACAATTATCATATACAATGTTTACTGAAACTTATCCCAGGGCTATGTCAATATACGGGCATTACAAGAAAAGTCAAATGTAATTATACTAGGTGCCTATAGTTATGTGTTAACTGACTGGATAACACCCACAATGAAAATGTACCTACTTTGCGAATAATATTACCACATCGAAGAAACTAATTTTTATTTACTGGCTTTATTTAAAATATTTAAGTACAACTATAATATTTGTTAGCCTTGCGACAAACCTCATTTAATACATCATTACGTCAACAAGACATTCATGTAACTAATCGTTGTTAGTTTTCAATTACTATGCCAAAAAACAAATATTTAGACCAGAAATTATTAAAAATAGTCGCATTGCATTAACGTAATAAAAATTAGAGTTGGGCAATAAGTATTGTCGAATAAGCATATGAGTGCTATCGATTGAGCACAATAGATTTATCGAATAGACATTGCGCATTAGTGTTGTCGAATAGAAATAATAATTAATAGTACAATGCATGGGCGTAGCCAGGTTTTGGTTTCGGGGGGGTGTTCAAGAAAATACAACGACTAAAAGTACATAAAATAACCCTAAAGAAAATTGAGACTTTATTTTTTCTCACGACGTATGTAGTGCCATCTATTATTACTTTAGTCAAAATGTCAAAAAATATGTGTGATATATCATTCGATTCGGAATGACGTCTAGAAAAATTTTTTAAGGGTTTATTAGCACATAAAAATTTCAGTTCTTAACTTTTCGGGGGGGGGGGGGGGGATTATGCTTACAATAACAATGTACATTTTGTTGGTAATAGTTTTTTCTTTCGATAAGTAAACAATTAACTCGATGTGTATCAAAATATTTTGTACACGTACAATCCAGTGGGTTCTCCATTCAGCCAACACGGTGTAGAGTGACATTACCCAAAAACCTTGAAGATATAAACTTAATTACCAACGTAATAAGCGTTTAGTTATTGGAATTATTATTAAGTATCGATTTAAAACGTATTAACGGAAGTATTTAATTATTAATTACACTATGGACAAACGTGACTAAAACTGGCCAGGCGACCGCGACCGATAGCGGTCGCTAACAAACTAAATGTCACAACAAGTGTCAATTGTAACGTAACAACACCTAACATTAAGAGGTATATCCAATTAGTTTTTATTAACAAAAAATTAGGCCAGAACACACTTTTTGTACACAAAAAAGTTGAAACGTGGAACCTTAATTTGTACACAAGCGGTTACCTTTAAACCTACAGTACTTGGCCATAACACTATGGTAACAGATATACACACATTGTAAATAACATTGATGTAATGAGCAAAGCAATAGTAAGATATTAGTTAAATTACTTAGCAACACCAGATCGTTAAGCCCGCTTCACACTTAAGATAACGTATAAGAGAACTTTAACATCGATCGGTGTTGCCCTAACAAAAAATCGTATAAAATTAATTAATTTTGGATGGAGCCAATCATGACACGATAGCAGATTCTATAAATCTGTTAAATTAATGGATATATTAGAAATATATTATTCGTTCATAAATACAACTACAGCACTATTAATATTATACAAAACAACAAATAAATTCGTGCTCCTTACACCTAAAACGCCATAAAAACCTATAATTAGACTCTGTTGTAGTTTACCACACGGAAATTTATTCTAATTTAGAGGATGCCATACTTAGTCGCCATTTTAAGGAGTCTATTCGCACCGGGCAAGAAATCGAATTTTAACTAACACTAGAATCTCCCCTGATTATTTTTCTTACATCTAAATATACACAAAATAATTTTGTACTCTCCGAACGAGTTTTACATGGCAACACTTTGCAACGACTATGGCAACTTTGTACGAATGCCGACGATTTTTCTCGGGCCTAAAACTCGTGAAACTACATCCTTAACCAGTGGGATGCCTAAAGATTGAGGTTGCTTTACCTTAATTCCCATAAATGTAGCGAGTGACAGATATTTTAGAAGCATTACCCTTATTCTATACAATTATCAATTTAAATCTTCGAAAAAAGAAGTTTGTAATATTTTTCTTAATTTTATAGACCTGTTTCAGGTCAGTAGGACAATGTTAGACAAAAGACCGCAATTTATACATACGTTATATCGAGTGAGAAAATTATTTTATGATCTATTAGTGATATATCCAACCATATTTTATGATATTAATCTGATTATCACCGAAATGCTGTAATTAACTGGTTTTATGTGAAATGTATGTACATACACTTATAATATTATGTGAAGATCCGGGATATTAGAATCGAGCCATTTTGCGTTTTTATGTATACAGTACACTACAATACAAAAATTCAAATATTTCGTATGTTGGTTAATAAAATTGATCTAATTATTGTACATGTTTCTTTTGAAAAAAAAAAAACAATTTGCTCGATTCAATTGCCCAGACTGTATTGTGGGTAGCTCAAAATGTAAACCTAATTTTGGACATTGAAGTATAATGTCATAGAATAGACATCTCGAACAAAATGTATGTCCTCGCCGGGAGGTTCTATTTTCAAAATTGATCCCCTGTTCTCCTTTCAAAATCGAACGAATCCATTGGAAATTGAAGCCGCGCGACGCCAATTCATTGGAACATACATTGTATTCGCGGTGTCCGTTCTATACGCTAGTAATAATACTTCAATGATTTTGGATGACTTATTCAGACAAGACATGATATATTCATTGAGGCATTAGGTACAATAAAAAATAAAGTATTTCTTTACAAAATCAATACTTGAAAAGTAATAATAAAATAAGTACAATTTCAATTCAGAAATCACAGTAACACACTTGCTACAAGACAATTAACCATACATTTAACTTACAGAAAAACATCAATTTTTTATATTTCTCCCGGACGACAATCAAATTCACCATATTATCCAACATAGAATTTTCCATTGTATCTCTACACACATAAATAATTCTAGAATATCTAGAGAGCTATTTACAGTCCAATTCTCTAATCAAACCACAAAATGCCGTCCGTTTTTAAAGGAAACTCACAATTATTCATCCCAATCAAAAACAATCCAATATCGAATCTATTAATCCAAATCGATTCCAATAATCACGTTCACGAATTGAGTAATTTCCGACATTTTCCCGCCCATTTTCAAAAAAAGAACCTCACAATTCGCCACAGAAAAACAATCCAATAATGTCCGAATCACCGCAGATAATAAAGATGCGTTCACAGTGGGGTGCGTTCAGAAATATCCGAATTTGAATCCGAAATATTCCGAGAACGGTTTAGGCGTGTCCTAGGGTTGGTTGAGGAGTAGAGCCTCTAGCTCGTCAGCTGAGCGGAGAAGAAAGGCAGCAGACTCGCGGTAGCCCGTGATGAGCTGCCTCACAGCACCTACCTCGGCTCCCGAGAGCTTCTGGGAGAGTAACTGTGCCTTAGCGGGCACAGATGATGTGGTGGGAAGAGACGGCGCCGAGGAAGTTGGGTGAAGTGAAGAGGCGCTTGAAGTCTTGAGGGACAAGTCGGTGGGCGCTGGAATGATTGAACAGTATTAGTGTTTGCTTACGTTGCAAAAATGAAACTTAGACGTCGTATAACGCTAAGTACCAAGAATGTTAGAAGGTCGAATGTTAAGATCTCAAAAAAGTGTCCATAACAGATTTTGGCTACATTTTGCTAAAAAAAATATAGTAAATAGATTTTTTTTTGTTTATTTGTTTAACTACAGTATACTCGTACACTTACCGCTAAGATTGGGGAAGGTATGCGTGTGCGCAGCCATGGCGGACAGCAGCGCGCTCTGGTAGGCGGCCATCGCCGCGTTCACGCCCACTCCTGGAAATTATTATTAGAAACTTTAATTATTATGTTGCTGAAACGTAAGGCTGAAGCTTCGTTCTCTGATCAGGCTATTTCTTTCTTTTTCTTTTCTCTTCCTTGGCCGGCAACGCATCAGTGATGCCTTTGGTATCATTAATATCCATGAGCGATGATAGCCACTAACCATCAAGTGAATGTCAGCTCGTTTGCCGGCTATTTCCATAAAAAAGGCTATAAAAGGTGGAATATGATGTACATATTGTTAATGACTGTTAAGGCGGATATCGAGTCAAATTCATCCAATTAGTTGTGAATTATCGGACTTACTTCAGCACAATAGTCCCGTGCGAATTTAAGGAGGAGTCACCTCATGGTAAGTTACGGTTGCCCATGGATCAAACACCAAGGTCACCAGCAACAGGCAGGAATTACTACCACCTGACTAAATTACTACAGTCGGTAAATCATGATCAATCTGTAGATGATTATTGGGCTAATCCTTAAAACTGATAACACAAGTCCAATTCACCGGTAGGGGGCAGCGCTGAGAGAGTGGACAGCAGGGCACTGCTGGAGAGCGCTGAGGCGCTCGGATTTGAGCTGGAACTGAAACAAAGATAACATGTTTATGTCCTTAGAATTACATGATACCAACTACGACTAACAAAGAAATAACTGCTGGGAAACATGGATAAATGTAAGCATTACGGTACCGAATAAAAACATAATTTACTAGGTACTTGAAATTAAGTGACATTTAAACCTTTAAACAGAAAATATTAATATAATAATAATAAACTGCTAGGAACATACTTCTGCCGACCAAACGTCTGCGGTGTCCCGAAGGTAGTCGGGAACGATGGTCTGAACAGCGGAGCTGGGGACGACGCAGGGCTGAAAATAAAAATATATAATCATTAATTATAAAATTCCACATATCCCAGGACTTCTTTCAAAGTTGTCTTCTCCTTGAATAGCCTAGTTATCTCTTATAGAACCATCCCCCCTCAGTCTAAACGTCTCTTGCAGAACCTTTCCCCAAACATCTCTTGCAGAACTATCCCTAAATAGTCTAAGCACCTTTTGCAGTTCTGTCCCCTAAACAATCTAACCAACTCTTGCAGAACAGAACTTCTTCTTTGCAGATTGCCCCTAGTAATAAATATTGCTGTCCCCACTCACCTAGCAGTCTTGCTGCCAGTGTTCCCATTAGCATTGTCGAGCTTGAGGGTATTGTTGTTGAGCAGCGGGTTCTCCAGGGTGGGGCTGGTGGAGGGCCGCGTGGTGTCCGCGGCCGCCTTGCTGTGCCCGCTGGCGGTCGTGGTCGACGGACTGCTGATGGCGCCAGAGTACAGGCTCAGGAACGATGACGCTACTGCTGATGTTGCTGTTGTGTCTATTGCCTGGAAGAGGAGGGTGTTCTTAGGGTCAGCAATTTAAGAACACTACTCGCCGTGGTTCCAAGAGGACTTGAGTTGATCAGATCAAAAGATTTAGATTACCCTGGCAAAAACCACAGGGTAGTCCTAGTGTATTGTGGGTTCTTACCCTGGGTGAGGACACAGAAGGCATAGGCTGGCCGACGGGGTCCAGACCCAGTTGCATTCGCTTGGCGTTGATGCTCTCGTTCTCGCAGGCCTGCGCGAGGATGCGCTCCGCTTGCACCGATGTCAGGTGCTGGAGGCGAAAGGATTGCGTGGGCCAGGGTACCAAACCTCTTAACTTAGCACCGGATTGCGTTGATAGATCGCTAACACACAGGTCAGGCTTATACGGTCGTTGTGATACAAGTTTTCTGGTTACCTGGTAGTTTGTCATTGTTCGCAGATTTGCACGGGTAACAGCAACAGTTTTGGGGAAGAAGGTTTGTTGATTGATTGAGGGATTTATATGGATCGATTAATAGACTTAAATGTTACTGGAGATAAAACATCATTGCATATTAAAGACTAACTGACACGTTATTATGTACTTACCACTATCCGCAAACAAAACACCATCATTTCGATTTCTTTTGTTACAAATAAAGCAGCAACATTGGCTATATTAATTTCATATGACTTACCGCATATTACTTTACTCGTCGAGTTTCAGGTTAGAGGTTATCTGAAGACCAAATAGAGGATGATAGAAGATGATCTTACCATGGGAGTGGGTACGGTGGGCATCGGTTGGCTCACGGGGTCCAGCCCAAGACGCATGCGCTTAGCGTTGAGGCTCTCGTTCTCGCATGCTTGCGCAAGAATGTGCTCGGCTTGCACTGACGTCAGATGCGCGGGCGTCGGTCGTACCTGCATATTGGTTATTGATTGATTGAATGACTGACTGTTTTATTGATTGACTGACTTGACTGATTTATTGATTGATCGACTAACTGACTGATTTTTAATTGATTGACTAAGTGATGGATTGATGGATTAATTCTTATGACTACGGCGCGCTAACCATTTAGAACGCAAAAAAAAATATTTAATTTTTCAAGCATTTCATTCAATTTTTTTTTCGTTTTATTATAATTGTGAAGACGTTGAAATTTCCTGCATTTTTTACATAAAATGTAAAAAGTTTACTCTAACGCTAATCAAACAAAGATTCCAAATATCTTAAATAGATAAAAGGAATTCATAAATGCATCCGACGCCAGAGACCCTCACCGCAGTATCCCAGGCGTTGCCAGAGGGCGTGTTCCCGCCGTTCCCAGTCGTGGGCCCCTCGCCACGAACTTTCTTATTCCGCCTGCAACTCTTCAGGTAAGTCCTGATCCTCTTTCGGGCACGTTCGGCAAACTCCGGGAACTGTCGGGTGCAGGAGTCTATGATGGCTTGGATCTTCTCTTTCGGTTGCTTCGAGATAGGAACTATTCTGTCGAGGTTCTCGTCTACGAAGAGACGGACGAACATCTAGAATAGAGGAATAATAAAATTAGATAAGTGTATTATAAAGTTTTAATTAATACTATGGTAAACTTAATTAATTACTGGTAAAATAATACGGACATGTTTTGTTACTTATTTTAGAGGTCCCACAGATATTATTCGGATATAAAAGTATCATTCAATTACCCGTAATAAAATTATTAACAATTATGAAAATCAAAGGTTTGCTAGATTACCTGTCAAGCGAAAAATCTTATGCAGACATCTATGGGACAGATTTTGGGCATTTAAATTTTCATTATGCAGGTCCCTAGGGAAGTGGTGGAAGTACTCAAGATCTCGCAAGACCATAAAGCCAATAGATCTGGCAAGATCGAGATCGCATTCCCTGATACTTTCCTCACTGCATTCCAACAACAAATTCAAAAATTTTCTTCTGAGCTGAGTCTTTCCAAGCTCGCTCAGTCCTCTGTCCGTGTGAAGAATCCAAGCTAGCAACAGCAACTGTCCATTAAAAAAAACTTACATTAAACGCCTTCAGTCGCTCCGGGTCGTGATGCTGCGGGTCGACGCGGTCGTCGGAGTCGTCATCCGACGCGCCGCCGTCGTCGTCGTCCTTCGTGCGGTCCGACGAGGACGTCTCATCGTGCGTCGACGGCTCCATGCCCGGCGTCGCGGAGCCGACGTGGATTGGGCTCTGTGGGGAGGGACACATTACAATTATCTTCTTCTTCGGTAAAAGAAGTACAGGCTGTCCCCCGAACAGGTGCAGTCACTAATAATAAGAAGGCCTGTGTCCAGCAGTGGACTTTAAAAGGCTGCTAGATAGATTTTCTTCTTCTTATGGTGCCATCTTCTAACGAAGGTTGGCGATCATTAAGGCGACCTGAACCTTGGACATTGCACCTCTAAATAAAGATCGGGTGTTTTTCTTATACCATTGGCGGAGATTTTTAAGCCAACATGTTCTTCTTTATTCTTTCTTTCTTCTACTTCATTAAAATTATACTTTGACGTTCAAACAGCGTGTCCGGGATATCAGTCCGGGATTGGGCGACAACAATCAACATGAAGAAAATCTCTACATCTTTTACCAAAAATATCGTAGGTAATAATGAAACGCTGCTCAACCTTAAAACTCACCGAGTGTCCGGTCGCCAGGGGAGTAGGCGGTTTCGGGGGCTTGCTCCCTAGCCCCAGCGCGCTGTGGTACGAAGCCCACAGGTCTGCCATGCTGTCAGCGCCCTCTGTTATGTCGCCGTTGCGACCTGGAATTACCAGGAGAATAGGGGTTAATACAGGCGTAAAACAATAGTTAGAAGTTTATAAAAAGAAAATCGATTCGAATTTCAAAATTTTGATGTTTGGCACACTGAATCAATTTTGAGTCGAGTTTGTTTTTCTTATACTAAATTGCAACTTTTTGTTTTTTTTAAAGGTACCCAACTAATAACTACCAATCAGACGAGCTCGTTGTCAAATTGGTATACTTGATCTTTTACTCTGGCTGGAGAAACTAGGGCCCGTATTAATAAACCAAACTTAAGAGACGCTGAAATGTGTAAAATCGTATGAAAAAGTGACATTTATAAGATCTGAAATCGTGCTCTTGAGCCGGGATCGGTTTATTAATGCGGGCCAAGGAATGTCCGAATCCGAACAGACCGAATGTCCTAGCTAGGACGAGAATGTTAGTCTGAAACTAATTTTGAAGGCGTCCGCCATTATGACAATTTTTTATATGAATGAACTGGCTGGCTATTCTACGAGTTAGGGTTGTAGATGCTTTGAAAACTCAATTATAACATTTTTTTTTACCTATTCCATTACACCCACTTAAGAGCAGTATTTTTTTCGAAGCGAGCGATAACTCCCTCTTCCCCTTGGTTGCGTTAAAAAGCTTTAACAGAGATTTAGATTTATATTCAGAAATTAAATAAATAAGAAACTATAATTACGTTACAAACGCAAATTATTCTTTGAAAAAGATTTCACTGGCCACTAACAAAATATAACGCATTATAAACTAACGCATTTAGCGTACTAAAGAACATGGCTTCTAAACTAAGCATTTAAAATGGCTTTGTTTCCTGATTTCGCGTATTCCGTTTGATAAGTCCGCCTTGTGCCGTATTCAGAATGGGAACAAAAGAATCATGGAGCTCAAGATGAAAAGTAAAGACTTGAGAGTACGGAAACCGTAGAGGGGCAGTAGGCAAAGGGGTAACGTAGATAGCAAGAGTTTGTCTATGACAAACCGTGTCGGCTAAACATCCTTTTAGTCGTAGACTTCCTATGACTAAAGTTGTAGATTAATACCAATATAAAATGTTAAATTAATTTGGAAGGAATCCGACTAATCCTTGTAATTTGTGAAGATGTTTGGAGGTTTGGGTCGCCATCACGCGCTATGTCCAGACATAAAAATTGGATTAATTTTATCCCTCTTATACGTTTCCATGGGATGTTTAGAAATTATGTTTACCAATATAAAATTAATATGGAAGGAATCCGACTAATCCTTCTAATTTGTGAAGATGTTTGGAGGTTTGGGTCGCCATCACGCGCTATGTCCAGACATAAAAATTGGATTAATTTTATCCCTCTTATACGTTTCCATGGGATGTTTAGAAATTATGTTTACCAATATAAAATTAATATGGAAAGCATACCCAATACCTAAATTAAGAACTTGTAGACCAGTTGATGGTTACTGGCTCAGAAAGGGCAAGCGCTTTGATTTCCGGCCAATGCAAATATTTAATAGGAATACCATCTATTTAGTGACAATGTAATAGTCGATCAACTTACAAATGCGGAACCTTACACTGCATGTGACCTTACCATTACACACTAGGCCGGTGTTTTTAATTTAAAACCTTTAACGTTTTTAGTTGTCTGGTTGTCAAAGTAGCTACTGATGATAACATGTATTAACATGATATACAACGAAAGAAACTGTTCCAATCGGGTGTCCCGTAACGCATTCTCTTTTTATAATTATCCTTTCAAGAAATAAAAACCCAAAGAAAGTTTTTATTCA
Organism: Thymelicus sylvestris; assembly: GCA_911387775.1. Taxonomy (NCBI): domain Eukaryota; kingdom Metazoa; phylum Arthropoda; class Insecta; order Lepidoptera; family Hesperiidae; genus Thymelicus; species Thymelicus sylvestris. Next base: position 7,978,745 of record OU426909.1, on the reverse strand, counting down.
GCAAACTGACAGTGATGGGAAATTATCCATTGCCAGCTGGACTACTAATAATTATGGGTTTATAATGGTTTGCAATAGAAAAGTTAATTGGTGTTCAATGAAAAATTTAATACGTATCTACAATGAATTAACACATAACACATAAAATAGTCAGTGGTAGTTCTGATTGGAAATCACTTCCACAAATAGGTAACTGCTTGACACTTCCCTTAGTAATCCTCGCTGCGGCCCGTGTATGAAACACGGCAATATGAATTCCCTTGGTTTTCTGGTTCTTTTTACATTAAATCCGGCTCGAAGGACCAAAATATGATGGGAAATTATCCATTGCCAGCTGGACTACTAATAATTATGGGTTTATAATGGTTTGCAATAGAAAAGTTAATTGGTGTTCAATGAAAAATTTAATACGTATCTACAATGATGACAGAAGTGACATAACTTTTTACAAAAGACATAATAGAAAAATAAACTAACGAAATAGGTTTTATTAGGCAGAAACTTTGCCTAAACAGACAGCACTCCTCAATTAACTTTGCCACAACAAAAAAGAAGGGGTACTAAACTCGTTTAGTAGGGAACCGTGTACCCAATACATAATTTTAGCCTTTAGACATTTAGTATTCATAGTCCAGTTACTAAGGCGGCAGAAATTAATGAGGGTGGAGACGATAGCCGGACCAGTGCATCTGCCCCTAAATGTCAACCGATCCAGCCTTGCCTATTAATAATTTCAGTTGCCTTGGTACGGCGACCATAGACGAATGTATTATAGAGTTGGTATATCAGGCCTGACGTGTGCTGTGCACGTGGTAGTCGAAGAGGTCCCGCGTTCGTTCTTGGATAGACATTTGTATGACAAATTAGTATTCTTTGGTCGTTAGTTTTTTTATGTTTATTACATCCATCTGTCCATGTCATGTATGTGAGCGTTTATTAAATAAAATTCCGCTATCATAGTTGCTATTCCTGTGCAAGTAAAGAGCTAAATTCCAATGAAAATATCTTGTGATGGAAAACTATTATTCTTCTAGTAGTAGTATAGCGCAATGTTCATTCAAATAGGGTATAATTGATAAGTTTATACCTCAGGATTACACCCACACCCCTTAGAAACTTGAAAGAATCACCAATACTTTTAAATAACTATTGATTTTAAACTTATAGTACTTAATAAAATATCAAATAATATCTAATATTGTACTTCTATGCATATTTAAACTCGAATGCCTGAAATAATATTTAATAAATTCAAAAGACCTATCATTTTTGTCATCCAGTTTGCACACTCAAATGTATGTCGCCTGTCGTATAAAATAGTTTTTGCCCTGTCCGCTCTATGTGAATATTCTGCTTATGTCTGCGCTCTCAGTACCTACTGAGCTCTCGATAAGGCTTCGCAGGCAGTAAAAATAGCTGACGAACGATTCTGCCTTGGAAATTATGCGAGACCGTTGAAATGAGCCGAACGTTTGAAAATTTCAACGTAGTTAAATATTTTTTGTACAAGTTCCATGCGAAGATAAAAATGTAAATGGCGTTGTTAGATGAAGTCGCGATAAAGTTAGCCTTATGTAGCTTCATCACTTTACAACAAAGTCTTTGTTTAAACGTTATCTCAAAAATAACTGCACGGATTTTTATGATGTTTTTATCAAAAGATAGAGATATTTTTAAGGCAGATTTGTATTACTTATGAAGCTTTTTTTGTAATTTAGCCGAACTATCATCATAATAATATGATGCCAGATGATCTTGTACATAATCTCCAAGTTTCAAAATTTATTTAATCTAATTAATACCGCTCTTCGTGCATATCTGGTTGGTCTAATGGTCAGTTGATAGATAATGCATTTATGCATTAAGCTCGCCAAATGTACCGTGATTTTGTGGTCTATAAAGTTTAATTAAATACCTAAATAATTTTCAAAGTTATGAAACCTGCACATCTTTGAGTTCTGCAATTGTTCTCGAACGTGTATCAAGCTTATCAATTTGCACTCATCCGACCCAGCGCCCAGAGAGAGAACCCCTCACAGATTGCCATGAACTACTCTTAATTAATTTGAGTAAAATAGTTTAATTTCAGTAAAGTAGTTTAATTTGAGTACAGTAGTTTAATTTGATTTGAATAAAGTAGTTAAAATGTTGTCAAAAGAAAAATTTACTGGGGCAACACAGTTTATTATTGTCTCATAATAATATGTCTGCCTCTGGATGAAAGTCGAACCTGACTCTTTGTACGTCAGATAAGTTAGGTGTATCATTTCAGTCCAATGTCCGTCGCTCATTTCGGTTCAAATTACGTTTTAAAAGTCTGTCTTAAAGTTTGGGATATTATTATTTATTGCAGCAATTTTTTTGAATTCCTCAACCAATATATTGTTAGACACCCTTGAAGCACCAATCCCTATTATGCGCCAAGGTCACTCGAAATAAACCGAAAAAGGTTTCCAGACACTCCACAAACGGAATTTCCTTTATAATTTTTATCTCTATAGAGAAAACCCTTCCATTCCGCGGGATAAAAGTTTTTCATGTTATTATAACGTCGGCGTCCCCATATTATTGTATTCCGTGTAACGTGCTTATCAATGCCTACTTGGCGTTTTTTCTGGTGAATTTCTGACAATAAACCTGTATTAAACACAGTTTAAATTTAACTTTGACTTTGAACCTGAAAGACTGGTAGCCTGGCTTGTGTCGTTCCTAAGTATAGTTAATAGTATCAGGCGTTACTTTGCGGAAATCCATTGTTATTAAGTTAGTATTAGTCTACTTTGCAACAATCCGCGTTATATATATACGTATATATACGGATATATATATATACGTAATATATATGTTTAATTATTGTAGTGCATGTTTCCGTCGTGAGAGGGAGGGAGGTACCACGCATGTTTTAAAGTATATACCATCATACATGTTAACCGCGGATTGTTGCAAAGTAGACTAATACTAACTTGATGTTCCTAAGTGATCTATCAAGTAGTAGGAATTTCAGAAATAATCAAAATTAATTCAGAAATGATTTAACATAATTTCTTTAAGAAACTGCTACCATACATCCGAAATTTTATTTTAATATTTTCAGCATAGCACTTTTTGAACCTAATTATATAATCATTGAAATTACCTTGCGTCTGGCTGTGATAATTCCATGCCAGCAGCATCAGTTTCAACTTCTCAGCGTCTTTCATCAGGGCCTGACCTGCACCAGATCACATTCGCCAATCAACTTCAAATTTTCAAATTTAAAAAACAAATTCACTTCCGAATTCAAACAACTTAAAAGCCAATTAGTGTTGCGTATTTTATGCCAGTCAAATGGGATTTTGAAGGTGGATTTATTTTGCTTTGTTGCACATAAAATACCAAATATTGATTTGATGCAAGTGGCTGTGTTGAAAAGTATTTGAACAAAACATTTTTATGACTACGGCGGATAAATCAGTTAGGCACGCTTTTTAAATCCTTTTTACTTCGTGAAAAATATAATCCGTCATTTAATTAATACTGGTGACTTTTTGTTTAGCCGCCGTAGTCTGGAGAAAGATATTAAGGTGCTTACTGGAAAAGGTATCGTCGTCATTCATATCAGTTGGCTCGGGAGTCAGATTGTCCTGTAACAAAGAAAATTAACATAAATAGAAGTCGTAAACAAAATCTACTCGTTAATTAAAATTATTAATCTGAGGAGGGTTTTTTGGTTGTTGGTGTGAATGAGCCAATCCCCTGGAAGTGCATTTGAAAAAATATTTTTGTGTTTGATAGCCACATTCATGAGGAAGGCTTTATATACCATATTATTATAATTTCTGAACAAAGGAGTTCCTTCAAAAAAGAGTTCAGTGGTACGGGTATTAGCCCTGAAGCGAAGCGACTCTAGTGTTATATTACAAAATAACGAACGACTCACGCTCTACGATCGAAATTCGACCGTAATAAAAATTGTCAAAGGGTAACTTCACTTTAACACTATTTAATAATGTATTTTCAATAATTTCTTATACAGGGTGTCCAGCGATAATTTTCGCTTTTTTAGTACATGAATTAAGATTAACAAGGATAATAAGTACAAAACGACATCAAAATCATTGCTCTTGGTTGCAAGACTGATGAGTTATCGCTGTTTGAATATGAGCCTTATGCGAGTGTCCCATACTCCGCGCGTAGCTACGTGCTACATTGAAAAAAGAAATTAAGAAGGCTAGACCCCCACATGTGGGTATTTTTGTCGATAAAATTAGGTATATTTCAGGCCCTTAAATTATCATTAGGGTGCTGGACACAATGTATAGTTTTATTGTACAGAGTCCTAAGGGTGTGTTTTATTCTTAAAAACTCACTCAGCTAATTTTTCGACATAACTTAACGACTGCTGCTTATCGATAGCAGGAGATTAACGGTTTAACGTGCCCTACCAGGCACAGAAGCGCGCAAAATATTTGCCACAAGCACTAATCGACTAGATACAGAAACTGCGATTACTTAACTCAATTGCTGTACTTGAAATTAATTAATTAATTAGAAGCGAACGATAATTAATATTTCATTGAAATTAATAAACATTTTTCTTTTTCGTGGCTTTCCCGACAAAATAAATAATAATGCTACCTCTACTAGCTACTGCTACTCTATTCTGCTTTGCAGAGTCTGCTAGTCTAACGAACTTGAATAAAATCATCCAACGGGGACATCTAGACAAATCAATAGAGTGGGGGGAAACGATCCCAGAACCCTTACGAAATTCTGGGAACAGCATTAAAGGTCATACATAACACGCACTATTATTTGATTAATTATTTTCTTATGAGATAGTGCTCGCGACTTGGTTCGCGAAAGTAATGTTCCTACACTTGACTCCTTTAGGAGGAGAATTTTCAAAAACCCTGTAATACGTGTTTTATAATTCAGATAACAATACTAAATTCCAAGTTATAAGTAAACCGAATTTTTTTTATACACAATTGAATTTTCTAATGTTGATGATAATGATATTTTGTGGCATGTGAAAATCTTACCGTAATGATGCAATGTTTAGACGCGGACGGTGTCAGGTTAGGGTTAGCCTTCGATGGACCATTGTACTATCGGTCTTACGGCTAAATAACCTTGTATAGATGGCCAATAAACTCAATGTCACTCGGTACTCTAGTGTAAGGTATAAACCTTTTAATTGTCGCTTGAGTTTCATGAGCGTCCTTAGTAGAGATTTAATTTTAAAGCGATTATAATAATTTTCTTACAGTAATGCCATCTATCTTGAGCGCTCATAGCCCGGCGGCTTGTGTCGATCCTATGTGATCGACAAAGTTAAGCAACAGCGGGCGCGGTCGGCAGTTGGATGGGTGACCGCTAGTGGCAAAAATTTCTTGAGCGTCTCCGTGCTTCGGAGGGCACGTAAAGCCGTCGGTCCCGGTTGTTATCATAAGATAACAGTCGTTAAGCCATGTCGGAGGCCCTCGGGCGGTTTGAAAACTTCCGACACTTGGGTTGGCCACTAACCCCTCCACCAATCCGCACTGGAGCAGCGTGGTGGAGTATGCCCTAGGCCTCCTCAAGAGGAGAGACCCGTGCCCAGTAGTGGGCCATTAATGGGTTGAAGCCAGCCAATGCCATCTAGACTTGAGCACAATATACCTAACATATTTACTTATACACATGTTAACTTAAGAAGTTAAAATAATTAATTTTAATCTTTCTATGATCATTAATGTCTTATCATATTATTTTTCCGTGATAACTTTTTTTATGATCGGGGTTATTTGTAATGGGTTTCACAGCACATCGCAGTACCAAGCAAGCATAGGCCCGTGAGTTTTAAATAATTAATAAATTAGCGAATCGACTGCCGGCGCGGGTCATCGCACCGGTCCGCGGGCGCGAATCGATAGTGCTTCGAGTGGACACGCCACTACCCCACTAAATATAGATATACCATGTGTCCTGTGCATCGGCTACCCTGGTACCCTCTGGCCGGTTTATGCAGCTGCCTTGTAGATTATCCCCAGTTTGTGGCATCAGAATCTAACGTCATCGAAAAAAAAAGTTTAGCTACAAGTTTATTTGCAGTTCATGTTTTTTAGCGCCAAAGTCGTCCCCTAAACCAAAAGTTGTTTCTACTTATAATCATTAAAATAAATAATATTTTCCACTCAAGTATTTAAATACTGTTACTGCAACTCAAAAAGTTGTCTGGCAGAGATCCTACGATAGCGATAATCCGCCTTTATTTATTTTCGGTGTTAATTATTTTCGGTGTTAATTTACTGTCCTACCTGCCTAATTAATGGAATAAAAAGTATTCCTTTCAGAGATAACTTTAAATCTTTTCCTCTTACATTCCCATTAAGATTCGTTAAAGACTTCGAAAGCAGTTAATGAATGTCAAAGTTGTTTTACAAGACTTGAACGAATTAGATGGGCGATCGCTATTAATTAGTCCATTTTAGTGGTTCCGTGTTTCAGAGTTTTATTAATAAAACTAGTAGCCACACTCTACTTTGCCTGAGTACAAATACTTCTATGTATTCCAATAACCGGCTGTACCGGATTAAAAAGACACGAAAAACTTACTCTTTTCATGAATAACATTAACAGCAACAGTATAAGTTATAACAAATCGCTGACACATGTCGAACTCCCGCGATATGCCACACAACAGCCAGTCTTGTAATCTATACTAATACTAGCTGCCCGGACAGACTTCGTTCTGTCAAAAGTTTTTTTTTGAGATGTAAGCTATCCTATCTTTCAAGTTGGATCAAACTGCACACGGTGTGCAAATTTGATTGAAATCGGTTAATTAGTTTAGGAGTCCATCGCGGACAAACAACGTGACACGTAATTTATATATATTAAGATTATAAAGAGGAAAGATTTGATTGTTTGCATTGAATAGGCTCCGAAACTACTGAACCGATTTGAATAATTCTTTCACTGTTGGGAAGCTAAACTATCCCCGAGTGACATAGGCTATATTATATTATCAAAAAATTAGGGATCCTTAATGAAACTCCAATAATGTAACCCAAAGTGTAAAAAAATAAGAAAAACGAAGCAAAGCGAGGGCGGTTACTCGTATGTAATACAATATAGAAGTCTTTGCCTCAGTATCAATCAGTCAATAACAGTTACCGTTTTGTTAAATTCATACATACATGTTAACACAGATCCTTCATCAGTTTCAGTAAGCAGTATAAACGCTAAACGCTCAAACGCTACACACTTATATATATCCCCGCATTAGGTTTTTACCTGTATCGCGGGTGGCATGGACGACACATAAAACACATCACAATAACATCCATGACCCGAGTACACATTTATCTGTCACATAAATATCTGCTCCGGCTGGGAATCGAACCCGGGACCCTTCGCTTCGCAGGCAGGGTCGCTACCAACTAGGCTAGAGGGTCGTCAGTATAACATTAAATTGTCGACAAAAGTATGTGGTTTATCGAACTCAAGTATCCATTCGCCCAAAGTTTTAAAGAATATCTTCAATGCGAAATACAACTCGACACAAATTACTTTGGGTGGAGTATCGTGTTCCGCACCGCTCAATGTTATGCGATGGCCAGCTCACTTGTTGAATGAAATCTTCGTATGTTTTCGTAAGTTGACGCCGTGCCTGCAGTCTGGAGCGGTAAAATGCTGCTGCGAAATATACAAGGGGCTTATCGGCATACTTATTATTGGGTAGAGTATGATATAATCATAAACATGCATTGTCATCCATTGAAGTATAATATCATAGAATAAATCTCGAACAAAATGTATGTCCCCGCCGGGAGGTTCTATTTTCAAAATTGAGCCCCTGTTCTCCTTTCAAAATCGAACGAATCCATTGAAGATTGAAGTCGCGCGGCGCCAATTGATTGGAACATACATTGTGTTCGCGGTGTCTGTTCTATACGCTAGTAATAATACCTCAATGTTGTCATCCAACCTAAAGCTTATCGTACAGTGTGAATTTCAACTTTAAAATTCTAATAATAAGGATTAAATAAATGTGTCTTAAGTTCTAGGTAGGAGATTGCTTTGTCAGAGTCTGGAATCAATAATAGGGTAACCTGGATGACAGATCTCCAGGCCTTCGCCCCGGCAAGGCTAGATACTTAACTAAATACAATAATTACATCACAAATAACGTACAATGCTTTTTTAAATTATATGAGACAGTGTTAAGTTGGCTACTTAACTTACTTTTAGTAAGTTTCTATAAATTTCTATAAAGAATAGTAAAACTCATATCGTAGTAAGTTGAGCATAAACCAGAATGAGTTCAGTTTAAACTTTTCGTTGCTATTATGTAAAATAAGACTCCTCCTTTTTTGAAGTCGTTTTAAAATCTTACGCTCTATATAAAATACATGCACCTTGTAATGACGACCTATGTTATGATCATTATTACCTACTGACATTTGCAGTGTAGGTACGAGTAGCATAAAATCCATAAATGGAAATGGATTTCTTTGGAATTAAAATTAAATCGGATTTATAAAAACTTCGTGCAACATTGTTGCGTAACACGTCATTTCTATGAATGTTTTCCGGTATACATACATACATGTACCTTACAAAGGTTTTATTGTACAATTATAGGAATGTAGTGCACTACGTTACTAATATTGCAAATTTTTACAATCAAATATTAGTGTCAAAGACTTTTTATGAATTAAAAAAAGCTATACAATTACCTACTATTGAATTGTTTGAACTTATTTGGACTTTTGGACTTGGATTTTCTAACCAAAATACGGTTTTTTGAGCACTTTATTAAGTATTTTACTAAAGCCTATTTTCATTTCTTGTTTGTTTATTTATAGACAATATGGAGGAAAATACTAATCAAAATGACTGTAGCGGTAATAGTAAAAAGTTTCCCAAGTAAAAAGTAAAAGTTAAACAATTTATATTTCTGAGATCACATAATTGGAACTATTGAAAGGAATGTTAATTAATTAGAATTATAAAAGCACTCATCACTCAACTCTGCGAAATTTGAATTACAACAACAGACGAAATTAAATTCATTACATTTTAGTTCTCCTCAAGCGTTACTATGTATCTACTGGGAGACCTATCTAGTTTCTCGCTTTATGTCAGTCAAACATTAAATTCCTAGATAAAAAATATTTTTATTTTAACACAAGACAATAACAAAAAAATAAACGCTTTCTTTTTTCAAAATGAATGAAAACGCATTCAAAAAAATAAAAAATCTCATAACTTTGGAAACTAGCAAATAGGTGCCTGCAAATAAGTGCAAAACGCAGATGCAAATAGCCTACATCTTCTACAGGATTAAATTAGCGAAAGCTTTTTCATTCATCCATCAACCCTCGAAGTCCACACTAACATTGGTCTCCCCTGGCGTTACTCCAACCGGTCCTGAGCCCTCTGTTATGCTGTTTTATTGTTATAGAAGTTGTTATCTAGTAGTCACTTATAGCCCAGTGCCGATAGCTCTAAAAACGGTAAAAAGTGGAAGAAAATTATAGTAGAATGAAACCTATTGCAAAAAGAAGAGAATATAACGAAGATTATAGGAAAAATAAATTACGGGCGATCTGAGGTCGGGAAGGGGGGGGGGAGGGGGGGTTTAAGGGAAAAAAATGGTTTATCTCGATTTCCGGAAAAACTACAAGTCCTATTGAAAAAAGTTGAATGGCAAAGTTGTAGGCAATAAAAAGATCTACAACTTTTGTATTTACACTCTTTTACATAACCTCAAAATTTATGTGAAAAATTCAAAAAACCACGTTTTTGGTTTTTTATTTTTATCTTTTACAAAAAATATTTTTTTTTCACGAAATTTGGTGAAAACTTACCTTTGTATGTCCTTAACATACTGTAATTTTTTTGATTCAAAAAAATATTTTTTTCCACCTTATTTTGACCTTAAATAAAAAAAAACAACCTTATTTTCAGTCGAAAAATCTCACGTCAAAATATCAGATTTTTTTAAAAAGTCGGTAGTCCTTTTGTTCGTTGGAATCTCTACTTTCTAATGTTATATAAAAACTTATACACTACTATGGTAAATGTTCTCAGAAAATGCAATGAAACGACAACTATTTTCGCAAAAAAAATTCGGATTCCATTGATTGCATATAAGATTGCAAAAAACATGCGAAAATAGTAGTCTTTTCATTGCATTTTCTGAGAACATTTACCATATTAGTGTATAGGTTTTTATATACCATTATAAAGTAGAGATTTTCGCAAAAAAAATTCGGATTTCATTGATTGCATATGAGATGGCAAAAAACATGCTAAAATAGTAGTCGTTTCATTGCATTTTCTGAGAACATTTACCATAGTAGTGTATAAGTTTTTATATACCATTAGAAAGTAGAGATTCCAACGAACAAGAAGATTACCGACTTTTAAAAAAAATCAGATATTTTGACGTGAGATTTTTCTACTGAAAATAAGGTTGTTTTTTTGATTTAAGGTCAAAATAAGGTGGAAAAAAATATTTTTTTTAATCAAAAAAATTACAGTATGTTAAGGACATACAAAGGTAAGTTTTCACCAAATTTCGTGAAAAAAAAAATATTTTTTGTAAAAGATAAAAATAAAAAACCAAAAACGTGGTTTTTTTAATTTTTCACATAAATTTTGAGGTTATGTAAAAAAGTGTAAATACAAAAGTTGTAGATCTTTTTATTACCTACAACTTTGCCATTCAACTTTTTTCAATAGGACTTGTAGTTTTTCCGGAAATCGAGATAAACCATTTTTTTCCCTTAAACCCCCCCTCCCCCCCCTTCCCGACCTCAGATCGCCCGTAATTTATTTTTCCTATAATCTTCGTTATATTCTCTTCCTTTTGCAATAGGTTTCATTCTACTATAATTTTTTTTCGTTTCAAAAATTATCGGCACTGGACTATTAATCCTTAGCACAATTTTAAATGTCACAGTAGCGTTGCCATTGAGAACGAAGCTTAAAACTGTTTAAAAAATTGTACTCGTTGGAATTTATTTTTAAAATCTATGTATTTTCGTGTAAATAATTTCATGTTAAGTGTTTTAGTGGTATTGTCTCCCTTATTTGGCAAAATCAATAATTAAAACAGTATTATGAAACTTGTGTTCTTTATTCTTTAACAAACATTTAGATGGAATTTTTAAAGTAACATAATAGGTACATATTTTGCTTCAAACAAAACAAATAATAAAATTTATATTACCACTCATGCTACTGTTTCAATCTGTTGCATTAATAAATACGAATAAATCTTTGTCAAATTCATATCTTTCATTCATTGATTAAACGACCATAGCTATGTTAAATCAAAAAACGATCACTATTTAACTAAAACTATTTAAATTTTGATTTGGTCGGCAACGCGTCGATGATATCTGCTTTTACTAACTTGGGTGCATAGGCGACGATTCCTATTGCCATGTAACCTGCACCAGTGTGTACCAGTCAGATATTCTGTTCATTCACAAACAATTGAAAATAACTTTTCCTTTCAAACCAATCTACGAAGTACCACGTTATATTTTATTCATTCGTGTACGTATGAACAAGCGCCATTTTAGCTGCCTTTGAAATACATAGCTCAAGTTTAGTTGGAATAAGTTTTCTTGCTAACTTACTATTTTGAAGTATTGTTAAATTATTCCAACCTATTGGTACCTCTTGACCTGAAACGACGCACTTTGAATTGCTTTTTCAATGTGCCTGACCAATTTGATGATAAGAACGAACGATTATTATTTAAATAAATTTATACACTCATCCATATATTCTAGGATTCCCTGAAGACAAGAACACACCCACGCCGAGAACAGAAAAAAAATTGATCATTCAAATTTCTGCCTGGCTGGGAATCTTCCCCAAGACCCTTCGAAAGGTGATCTGTAATCTGTACATATAACACATCAAATAACACTCATGACCCGAGTACAAATATTTATCTGTCACATAAATATTTGCCCTGGCCGGGAATCGAACCCGAGACCCCTCGCTTCGCAGGCAGGCAGGCTCGTTTCGCTTGCTACCAACTACGCTACATGGTCGTCATATGAAAGATATATTTTGTTAAAACTATGAGTGAAATTTAGAACTTCATCTATTTTCTGTGCGTTTTTAACTGATTTGGAATTTTGGATGGTTTTTTACTTTTTTCACTGATCTATTGTACTAAGCTTGGGGTGTCAGTTGGCTATGTTCAGTAGTTACAAATAAAAAAGATATGTCAATTTCAAGAATTACTAACTAGTTTTTCGTGAGTGGGTACTAAGGTAAAAGCTTTCCGATGGCAAGCGAGGGCGGTTATACGTTTAAGTTATATATGTATTTGATTCTAATCTGCTTCACTCATGATAATTAGGGTGGAGGCTTATGTAGTGTAAGCTTAGACAAACACAATTATGCTTACATAATATACACGTACATCTCAGCCGGTGAAGTTTCAAGTAGATATACATTTATACATATAAGTACATATATAGTTCAGATATCAGTGTCACGTTGTCAGTGATAATCATGCGTGAACCGTCCGCGTCGGCTACGGTAGCTTAGTCGTGGCAGAGTGACGGAAATTATATTGATAAATATGCGCTTCGATTGTCAATTAATTTTAACTTATGAGAACGACTATTTTTATCTTTCTAACTAGATGCAACTATTACCAAGAGGAAACAATGTGAAAAAATTGGAGTGTAAAATGAATAGCCGACATAATATTTGATCAATAAACGCTATTAAGTAATTAAGCGCGATATGCTGCTCGAATTGAAAAACGCGAAGAAATATAAAATTCAACTGATTTCAAATTTACTTGCAGCAGTGGTGACTACAATTTAGATTAAATATTAAATTAAATTATTATTTATCAAAAGGGGAGCATGTGTTGGTATAATTTTGTTTTTGGATTTAAATATTATGTAACATGTTTTTGAAGTAATTTACCCGCTATTTGTCTTGAACCAAAATATCAATATACTATATGTTATTATTACCAGGGATTGAGAGTTGTACGTTCAATTATTCACACGCACACAAGGTCCCTTATAGAGAGACACGAGGGGCCCTAAGGAAGCGTTAAGCCACGTCTTGTCTAAGTACCAGGTGCACATATACAGATAGAAGTTAGGTGGGGTGACGGTATCGACCGTCTTGAGGGAGGGCCAAGGACCGCATCTGCTATGCAGCCACTAAATATCCGTTGACCCTTCGCTTATGTACGCCTAGTAGCGTATGTCCTATTGCAATTTACCAAGTAATTAATTACACCTCAATGACAGATAAGGTGCAGTGGTGCGTACACGTATAGACAGACATATGATATAACGCGAATATGTAGATATGTATAGCAAGGTTTAGCCTCAATACTTGACAGTTTAATGATCCGTGAAAGTTACTGTACAGATTGTTATATTCGAGTACATAGGCGAATTTGGTATTGATTATTTTGCTGTATTTTAATTACAATAAGCGATCATGTTGGACGGAACTAGCTTCTCTATGTTGAAAGGAATATAGCTAATAATCCTACGATAATAATAATAGCAATTTGAAAGTTTGTAAATAACTCTTTCACGCATAAAATACTGAATGGATTTTCATAAAATTTAGCACACAGATAGCCCATGATCTAGAATAACATATTTGGTACTTATTATCCCGGAATACGCAGGCAATGCCGCGGGCAAAGCGTTAGTACTAATAGTAGCCAGGGGCGATTTCCAGCATTTCCAGCTTCATTTAATTTAATTAAGTTATTTATTCTTAATTAAAATAATATTTAATTAATATTCAAATAAATAATTAAAACGCTACACGCTTTAAGCCCACACTAGAACACCCTGTGTTGTGGTTACCATGGACAACACACACAAAATAACAGCACATAATAATATTACATAGATTACAATTACGAAACTACAATGATAATGGAATGAGTGTATAATCGTTTTTTTATAGACACAAAGCAGTCACACTTGGATTATGGCGTGAAGAAGTCTTTGTCACTAATACTTATTCAATAGCTTTTGATTAGTTAGCAATAAATTATGATAGGCTACCGAGGGAATACTAAAAGGTCACTGTTTTTGCCACAAATGCAACCCACAGTATTGACATAAAAAATGTTTGCCATTTCTAATGACGGTTGGCTTTTGCAACCGTTTTTTTCCACCTGTCATAGGAAAACAGAAGGGTGATGGAGCTGTTTGGGGAATGGCTAGACTGGTCCGACATTTTTTCAAAGAAAATGCTTGACTGCAATCCCACTATATTATGTTAAGTGGCTATGTATTCTTGGGTAGACACACTAATAGTAAAAGCCTATTCACTGTTGTCATTGATAATGATTAGACGAGTTGACTAAATTCTGCTAAATTTTTTTGGTAATAATATAAAATGATGGTTGATAACCCCGTAGGCAAATTGGTAGTGACCCTGCCTGCGAAGCGAGGGGTCCTAGGTTTGATTCCCGGCCGGTGCAGATATTTGTGACAGATAAATCTATGCACTCGGGTCATGGGTGTTATAGTGATGTCTTATTTGTGTTATCCATGCCACCTGCGACACAGGGAATCCTAATGCGGGAATATGACGGTGAGATTTATAAAGCGTACTTAGGTTTAGCGAAGGCTTAAAATTATCCGAACAAAAATAATGGAATCAACCTTAAAATTATATTATTGACTTTATAATAAATTAATAATATTGATAAGGCTAATACTTATAAGGCTTTCTTGGCATTCTAGAATGGGATTTGGTAGCTAAGTAGTTAAGCCTACCTAACTAAGCTAGCTAGGCTTAACATAAAGTTATTCAAAACTTTTTTTTATAATCAGCTTTTGTGGTTATTCTCTTTATTACCTTCATTTACGACTACCATGATCTTCTAAGATCCCTGTGAAGTCATACAGACCTTTTAAGTGGCAATACAATCATCAACAGAATTCACTTCACGCCATCAGAAAACTTAATATTGCTATGAGGCTGCATTAATCACTTAACGATGTCAGAACGAGTTACCGATCCACCTGGTATGGCTGATAAAACTTGCACGATCGCGGTACTTTGTAGGCACACTTTTATACGTTATTGCATTGCCAATTTTTAATTTTAAAGTTACCGGTATTATTGATGTGTATTTCAGATTTTATTAAAACGTTTTACATTTAAGACGAGTCTGATATACATGGCGTGATGGCCGTGATGCAATATTATTGTAGCAAAGATTCGAAATTTAAAAAAATCAACGTGTCATTAATTCACCCTTGTTCACCCTTCGAAAAGGTGAACTTGTCAGTGTCAAGATAATAGTAATCAGGAGGACATGATTCGAAGAGGTACCTAAAGACGGATCATTGATACTCGAAATACTCATTTGTTTTAAATTTTTCTTTTGTAACCCATTTCTGATTTCGGCCAATAACATATAAGGCAAGGCTAAATTAAGTCAGTTCGTATGTAAAAATGACATTTGTAAGATCCCAGATCGCGCACTTAAGCCGCGATCAGTTTATTAATAGAGGCCTAAGATCAATATCTTTATTTCTTAATGCAAATTTCGTCGGATAAATGTAGACAGGTAATTTTCATAAAATCTTAAAAATCAGAGAGGGCTACAATTTCTTACAGTCTTAGTCGAGTAGAGTATATACTCTAAAAATTACCTGTCTACATTTATCCGACGAAATTTGAAAATTACAGACTGATATAACTGATATAATTACTGACTCGTATTGCATATGCCTAAGGGTGGAACAATAAGACATAAAATATAATACTCGTATATTATGACATTTAAATCAGTATTTGTCTTATCTGTCATATTTTGCCCCGACCAACCCTACTTCAAATAAGAGTGTTGCCTTTTATGTTAATTAAAATTTGACAAGTAGTCACATGTTATCCAACGGATTATAATGATTTAACCATAATTTTATCGGCAATTCAAATCCAGCTGAATGTCACTGTCGATTCAGTTTCATCGGATAGACGAAATAAATTGTGATATAACCTAGTTTTCAATACAAAATGCTGCAAAATTTCGGCACCAACCACCTATGTATTGGTTCCTGGTATGTACTGATACATGGGCTATGTACTGCGGTGTCCCCCTCGCGAACCACCCCCACCCCGCGTTACCGTAGTGTGGCCACCCCGCGACTAGTAATGTGACGCCGTTATCGATAGTCGATAGTCGATAGGTCGTTAGTTCAAGGTGAGGTTGTAAGCGGATGAACAAGGTGCGACTTTAGTTGTTTAAAGATTGTTCTGGTATTCTTTACATATTTTTAATTTTAGTATTTTCTGCATACTGCATAAATCTATACTTAGAACTGAATAACTAATTCTCCATTAAACGACGCGACGCCACATACATACACAACATGCCTACCTATGACGTGGGAGTCTTGAAGAAAAAAATGAATAGACATTTACTAACTTAGTCTACACTTGCCATCAGCTGGTTTTGTGGCCAAGCATTAACTTATGAGAAATAAATAAATACATAAACAAGTAAAAAAACTAATACTACACCGGAACGAGTTACACAAAGTCAAAGTCAAAGATGCTTTATTGTGGACAATAGGTACATAATGGTTGGTACAAATACAATTTTATTCAGGTCTCTATGAAACAAAATTACAACTGTTTTGTATCGACCTCCTCAGATGAGGAAACCTGCGCTTCTCCATAATGTTCTTTATCATCGCTTATGTGGGATTGGTGTGAAGTATTAATTTATCTAAAGTGCTAGCTTAATACTTTGAAAAGTCTCCCATCCAGAGATCCTGCATCTCTAATTTAAAAAGCTATATACTATAAATGAATTATCACTATTTTTGGTGAAGGAAAACCAAGGTAAGCTGTAGACCTGAGAGTTCTCAGTAATATCTATTAGGTGTATAAAGTTTGCCAATCCATACTTGGCCAGCGTGGCGAATTATGGCCTATAACCCTCATAGGCAGACACCCGAGAATAGCTGTAAGATGCGACGATATTGTGAAAAAAAGCAACGATTAGTTTTATCGATAACAGGTATCCGCGTAGGGCAGCAATCAGGTGGCAGTCACCGTATAATCATTAAATACCCACGCCAGGCGATGACGCCCGCGGCACAACCGCCCCCTTTCGCCCAATTATGAAAATACGAACAAAATACATTTAAATTTCAACACCGAACACCCAACGGTCGGCCATTGCTGATCGCTGTATCGAATCCATCGATAATAATTCGCGAAGCACGCCCCCATCCTTACTGTTGCTAAGACTGACAACTGCGAATACTCGTACTGTTCTTACAACTTATTTGGCCAACAAGTCGGTCTACAATGTTTAAATACGTCAGTGCATAATTATCCTAGTCGTTATATTTCGCGGATGCCATAGCTATGAATCATCTAACTAACAAGCTCCTACTGAGAGAGAGGTCCCGAATTCGATTCCCGGCCGCAGTTAGTTCTATGGATAGCATGCGTATGACGTGCGTCTACGTGGACAGAAGGTCGTAATGTGATGTATTAAGTTTCATCTTTTTGCAAAATCTTTCTCACAATTCTGCAGGTGTTAAAGACGATCCGAACTTAGCTAGTAGAAGATCTTTTATAGTAAGAGATTATGGGCTGTGTTAGTAAAGAAAGCTCAGCATTAGAAGGGTTACGAATTATGACGAAACGAATAATTTCGAAGGACATACAAGTAAAAAAATTGAATTTCGAGGCAACAAAACATGCAACGTTTTGTTGTAACGTTTAAGCGTCACGTCAGAGAATAACGCCACAATGACTAGATAACTGATAAGTAAAGAAAAGAGTAAAAGTAGAGTCAGAATAGGCGTCAATGAAATAAAAAAAATAAAAAAAAATAAAGATGTTCCACTGCGTACACTTTTTGGGGTTCTGTATTCAAAACGGAACACAATTAACATAATATGTTCCACTTCGTATACTTTTTGGGGTTCCGTATTAAAAACGGAACACTTATGTCCGTCCGTCCGCAGCATAGCGCAGAGACCCTCATTGCTAGAAAGCTGTAAGCTAGTGTTGCATTTGTGAAAAATTTCACGGCAGTAGCACTTTTGCGTTGCATTTTTCTGTTGGCCCTAGCTGTCTTTACAGCTTCACGCGGACTATGGGGGCGGGTTCGAGACGCAGCCGGCAACCAGCAGTAGCATATATGATGAATTTAAAAGACAACCTGCATGGCTAGCCCTACCTTAAGTAATTTATGAGTAATAGTCGATGGACTATATTGCGCGTGGTCTGACACGCACTTGGCCGGTTTTGTTTATGACAAAGGGAAGGATGAGTGAGGGAGGAAGATTTAAGACTTTAAGATTCACACAAAAGAGTTCAAAATATAAGCGTTTCTCTAGATGGATGTCTGCTCCCCTAAAAGATTTTTCGCCTAAAGCTTTACTTAGACTCAAGATAGCCCTAACTTACTCAAATCGTGCGTCATGAATTTACTTTTTTGAAGCTTGTAAGAAGTTGACAGCTTCAATGGTTAGGAAGTTAGTCAGTTATTCAGAGGCTATTCGTTCAGATTTAATGAATTTTTCAAGGCAACGTCCCTATAGTCGTATAATCATCATAATGATCATTTGCTTCAATGCATAAACATTGTAAGGAAATTATAATAATTACGAATTAGTTAGAAAAACTTTTTAAAGGTAGGTTAATTTCGCTTTTTGAAACCCGAAGGAAAACAGTGATGGGTAACAACACCTTTAAATTATACACTTTGGTAGGCTAACTATTACTAATTGATAGTTTCACAGATGTTCGTACAGCGCCACCATGCGGTGCTAGCAGGAACTAAATTTTTGTCTTCTTTTTCCTTTGTTTCACTCTCTTCTGCAAAAGGTATCTTAGCGAAAATTTCGCAAATTTTAATAGGGTTTATTGCTATTTAGTGCTTTCATAATATTCCAGACTTTTAGTACCAAAGTGTGAATTTGTACAAATTTTGACCTTCAATAATACACATAAGTTCAGATACATAATTATTTTTTTTATTGATTGCTGTTCAGCAGTTTTACAATATTCCAGAGATAAGTATGAAAAAATATATAGTATTGATTTCGGCGGATTCTTTTATCTTTGTTTCGTGTCAAGCGCTCAACATCACTGTCGACTGTCACCCATAATTAATTTTATGTTTCTATTTTACTTTACTTATCGAAACAAATTCAAATGTTACGTTACAAAGAGGTCAATAGTCAATAGTCTCAAACGTAGAAATGTCGAATTAATTATGCGTTTGCATTTTTTACATTGTAGGTACATTGCAATGCATGTCGGAAAAATATTGCCACATGCTTTTGCACTTTTTTTTGCGTCAGTCATCATGTTTACGAGTAGTAGTTTAGTTAGTAGTTACGTAAAAACCAAGACTAGTGATATTTTCCTTGCGTTCGTAAGGCGTTGCCAAAAATGTTGCCAAATAATAAATTGGTTTTATTTTTAGTCCATATTTGCAATTTTAAATGGGGTATGCAATGATGTTGTATGTATAGGGAGGGGGGTATGTAAAAAAGATTTTGCGCAAGCGGCCGGCTAAAAATAGGTTCACTTTTTTATTCGCCATTTTCAGAACTTTTTGCCCGTCGCTACCAGGAGCGTAGAGGCGGGTTGGAGTCTTCGCGGTCTTTCAAAATAAACGGTTTCCTTTAGCATTCTGCTGGCTCGGTAGTTTCGCTGCGCCCCAGTATTTTTAAAGCGGACAGCGCCACCCCGCGGGGCTCGCGGGGTCTACCCCCTAGCCCCCTGGCCCCCCGCCCACACACAGTAATACCATAACGGGTGCGAGCTATGACGAGATTATCTACGTACACGCGTATACCCGCACAAACGCTGGCTATGTACTAGGAGTACATGGATACATAAGCGATGACTTGTGTACATAGCGGCATTGATTTACCGGGCCGGACGCGGCCATCATCGGTGCGCGATGACAATTACACGGCATTAAACAAAAATAAATCATGCAGCATGCTCTCTATAATATTCCAAGCGTGAAAGGACCCGACTCGAAGGCATATCCTAAACCCTTCAGCGTAAAAATAGAAGTCACTCTTAGGACGTAAGTCCTATTGGAACCTGACGCGCACTCGAATATGTGACTTTAAGGACACAAAGAGACTATTAAATCGACGCTAACGTCTTTTATTATCTTTTGTTTCCATGCGTTACCAGCCAAGAAAGATGTGTGGTGTGAGCTAGGGAAAAAAAGAACTGGCTCCCAAGCCCGCAAAAGGTAAAGATAAAGACATAGGTTGTCGACTGAATTTCTCATCTTGACTCACACAGGTCAATTAATAGCGATTTAATGTAAAGAAAGAAAACGTACCAAACCGACTGAAAATTCATTTTCTCTAATAATGCAATCTCTAATAAATTATCTAGATATAATAAAAGAAACTTAGATATAATGGATATAAAATAGCTTACCATTTAGCTAAACGAGTTTGCAATTCCACGTCAAAACTGTCGCCTTTAAATAGTCATCAGCAACAGCTCAGTAGTTTGCACAACAGAGTGATGTTCAGGGTTCGATTATTCCGTTCCAGATACAAGACTAATAATAATAATAAGATACAGGAGGAATATTTGTGGTGTCTTAATGTTGTACCTATGTCGTCTATAGTAACAATATCCCATTTTAGCAGTCTCAATCTAAAGTGTGACGACGCGACGCTTCAAGACGTCTGTCGTACAACGACTTTTGTCTTTTGTCGTTGTCGCACATGTAAGTGAATAAATACTTAACAAAAGAAATCTTGTCTGTATAATGGGATAACATGTGACTTGTAGGCAACATTTTTTGGAGATTTTTCACAAAGTCACCTAAAAAGTATTAGAGATCAGTAATTTTTTGATTGACATAATGCAATGCAATGGGTATGTCAGACCACATCGTTCAGAGGACCGATGGCTGATGAGGTCGAGAATTCTGCCAATGGTGATCACGCCACATAAGGAAGATAGCGGAAACCCCCCGAGGCTAGTAGAAGTAGCGCCAATTAGGGGAGGCCCATGTCAAGCAGTGGACTTCACAGGAGACGTAGCTAACAGGCTACTAGACAGAGATATAACAGTCACAACCCTCAATTCGAATTGACATCCCACATTCAGTTAAACCCGACCTACTTCCACCACGTGATTGAGTAAGTGACGAAAGTTCAAAAGGTTGAACCGAAATTTTTATGCCGAGCCGTTCAGCTATCCGGCGCAAATCAACTCCATAGCGAAACTTTATAATACTGGTATAGCGAGGGAGCGAGCTATTATATCTGACCCATTTCTGCGGCTCAAATCAGCTGATCTTGGCACTTCTTTTCGCTTATTCCAATTTTCTTTATGTCTTCAAACTCATGCATATCGTCTGTTTTTGGAATCGCTGTGTTTGGAATCCGCATAACGTGTTTTTTCTCTCAACTAATTTACACAAGTTCTCTCAACTTGTGTTCTACTCGTAGATTTTTGTATTGCTCCATTGGTATAGCTTTTCAAAATGTGTATAACTATGAATAATATTTCAGGAGTTCCTTTATTTCCTTACACCATCAACATAACTGAATTTTGATAAATATAGACCAATATTATACTTTTTCAAATAAAAAAGGAATGGTAACAAACCTAAAAAATACAAACTGCTCCATATTTTGAAGTCGGTTAAAAAACTATGTCACATTCAAATTCATGTTTTCAAAACTTTTATACAGTATACCAACCAGTGTACCATTCTTGCCATTTCGATCGACGACGCATCCACGACTCTTTTAATATTAGAGCTATGCTTAGACTATTGGTAGCTTACACAGAGTTCTTAATCACTACGTGCAGCTAATTATTGCTTCAAGAATAAACATAAAACTATTCCTTCCACTAGCAACAGTAATTGTTTTTGTTGTATAGAAACAGCAAAATGACAGCATGCGCATTTGACAATGTTGCAATATCTGTAAAATGCCACAATTGTGTCAGTATTCATGCAGGCTCGGCAGTATGGCCGACCTAGTTCTGTGACCGACTCGCGCGGATTTTTAAACATATCTCTGACTTTACCATTTGACTTTTAACGCTATTTTTACATTGAAATTAATATTAAAGGTGCTTTGTTGCTAACTTTACTACTCAGGTTCTGTTGGGTCCTTGTAGGTCCTCTCAAGTGGCTCAGTTTGCGCTGGCCATGACAGAATGCATGTTTAAAAATATTCAATATGGTATCAAGGTGTATTCAAGAAGTATTCGGTTCACCCCATAGATTATCTCCAATAGATACCGCCAAATTTTGTGAGTTCAAACTCTAAGAAAATTTCCCTTATGCGGTATCTATTGGGGGTAATCTATGGTTCACCCCCAAAGTGTAAATAAAGATTAAATAGAAGTTTTAAACTATAGTGGATACCGTCTATGTAGATGACTACGTATGACCAGACTACGTTTAGTCATTTATAGGAAACAATTTTTTATATTTAATTAAGATTGAGAAATAGTCTTCAAGTAAAATTAAATTTAATAATCTCGGCTTTCGTAAGTTCACTCATTAGAATTAAAATATAAAGCGCGAGTCTGTTTTGGTCGAAAACGCACCGATGGTTTGCCTGCTGTGATGTCCATAGGCGACAATGACCACTTAGCATCAAGTAACGCAACAGCTCGTATATCGAATTTGCACAACAAAGGTGTTGGAAATTCTTCAGAACACATTTTACAAGTTTGATATCACGATTCACAGACAAAGCCGTGGACAACATCTATTTAGTCGAATATGGCTGAATTAATGACCCAGGATTTATGACAGCAGCTGATGCAGTCGGTTTTAGAACCTTAAAAATCTTCCTTTCACAAAATAGTCTAGAAATAATTTGAGCTGTTAAGCGACTTAATAAATAAATAATTAGGTAGGGGGTGCTTGGTGCGGAAACCGCCGCGTAAGTACTAGGCTCGCAGAGAGCGAAGGGGGCAACGGGAACAGAAACGCAAATAAGATGCCGTACACATTGTACTAAAAACGTTTAATTAGATTTTAGATTATGGATGACATTCTAGTACATGTAAAACTTTATAAGAAATGCACGAGTAATGTAAAAAAACCGGGCAAGTGCGTGTCAGGCCACGCGCAATTCGCGGGTTCCGAAGTAGTATCTAACAATAAGTTTATCGAGTATTACTCATTAACTACTTAAGCTAAAATAGCCGTGATAGTTTTCCTTGTAAATTCATCATAATATAACCTATTTTTGAGTTTAAAGCCAAATATATTGCAAACGGTCCCCTAATTCCAACAAAAATAGTCTTAGAACACCCATAACATTTTTGGAAGACTTTTTCAATATGTTATTCTACAATTCTGGAGATTTAATAAATATGTACCTATATCCATGCAAATTATGATGAAACTCAGAGAAAAGTGAGGAAAAATTGATAATTTTTCAATGCGCTGCACTTTCAAACTCCTAATTACTCCTCTTGTTAAAATGCAGATATTGCCCTAGGATTAGTTACCTAGGACTAGTTATGTTATGATCCATTGAGTAAGTAACCATTTAGATAACATTTAATCAATATCAACAGCGATATATTCAGACACTAACTTAAATCATAATTAGAGAACGACTCTTGAAACTCATGATCAACCAACCATCGTGAGTACCTCTTATGGCTTATGAATTATGTCCGTTTTACCAACCGACGCGGTTACTAAGCTTGTGTGTAGTCTCCTTAAGCGTAGAGCGCCTCCGAAATTCGTAGCAGCGCGACTATGGCGTCGCGAGTTCCGCAAAGCAGCCTCACTCAATCTCACGAGATCACAGAACAAATGTGTTCGGCGAAAGTAAACTCTAACACAAGGGAAGAAAGTAGAGTTTACGTAGGCACTCGAATCGATTTATGACGTTTTGTGCTGTGCTATCAGTATGAAATTAACCTTAATCTCACGTTTCCAAGAATGATGGAATCTGATCGTGGTTGGAGCACCGCATCTGAAGACCTGCGTACGAAACGAAGCGTTCTTAGCAGTTAAAGTAGCAATTCATTGGGGACCAGATTCGTGTTGTATACGTATGTTCTTCGTTACACTATATTGCGCTCATATATTTTACTTTGAACAACCAATAAAGTGATAAAATGAAAAGGTAACATAACAGTATTAATACCATAACCTGCCAATAGATGGCGTTGTACCGAAAGCTGAATCACGGTGACGACGTTTACTTGTAGATACTGTAAGTAGTGAGAACTACGTTATACGATGTTCTTTCTTCTCTTTCTTTTAAAACTATTTTTGAGGAGGTATTCCATAAATTCTTATGAATATTATGAATGCCACAATAAATAATGATAAATGAATACCACAATTGATTGATTTTGATTGACATGATAAATTGCTATTAATGACTAATTGACTTATTTATACTGTGTGGATTTACGAGTTTTATGAGTACTATGACATCAGACATGATTATTTGTACTAATATTGACTTATTTAGAATTTTTTAATGATGATTTATTAACTAACCAGGATTTATAAATTCATATAAATATTATAATGTCACCTACAGTTTAATGTATATGAAATACACTAACGAATTAGGACATGCCTGTAATGTTGGTGGTAATATTTTTGAATAAATAAATAAATAAAAGTACATGTACGAGACTGATGTAATTATATAATTACTTAAAAAACTTAAATACATACTACTACAGTACTACTTAATTATGTAGGTCGATACTGTCGAATGCTGTCGATAGATGTAAGAGAGAGAGGCAGTTTTAGTAGAAATTGTGTTTTGTTAAGATTTAAAGTTGATTTACGAATACAAAGTATAATTACTATATTATGTTATTTTATTGATTACATCTATTAAATAATATAAAAAAGAGAAACTGTAGATTTACAGTTCTTTAAGTAGAATTTTGTAGTTTTCTACAACTTTTTGAAAGCTTTTTTGCAGTTTTAATCTAGATTAGGGTTGGCAACACTACTGGTTATTACTTATTAGGATCAATCATTTAAAAACACTGATATTGTAGGCTCAATATGCCTATAAGTGAGTATTGATTCCTGAATAGCGTCATAGCGTGTGGGGTATGTCTTAGCGAGGGTGGTTAGTTAAGGCACCCTCAGGGTCCTAGCAACTTTGTATATAATGTACTACTAAACACCCTTCAGCGCAGTGACGCGCAAGGATTCAACTTCGCACTTTGTAGGTTGGTACTCGTATGTTGCATTTTAAAAAATTCGTAGTTCTACCTCGGTAGTTTCGGTAGGTGGAAAATACCTTTTCTCTTTACAATATTTTTATGTATTAAGAAATTAATGGAAACCAAAACATGGTGAACGTTTGATAAATATAAAAGCAGGGTTTCCCAAGCGCATATAGAAACATCTGTTATTCTGATGTAAATAAAATAAATGAAAAACTTCATACACATGCGCTTTGTAAGTTGAAACACAACCTCAACATTTCAGTCAACTACCTAGTTTCGGGGGGTAGGATACCACAAAAAACGTCAGGGGTGTCGCAAACACAAAGCTTTCCAGTTGGCAAGGGGTTGCGGTCATAATACCGTCTCTGTACTCTGCGGAGCGTGAACGGAGTATTCCGAGTGAAGCGGTTAGCAGTTCGCTTCGACTTGGTTATTGATTTGGTATACTAGCAAGTAATTTACCAGGTAATTTCTGATGTAAAGCTTTGATTCAATAAGATAATTGATGATAATAGATGCAATAAGAACCACTAGACGTCTAGACGATGAGCTTCGGCACTGACGAAATTCGAAGAATTTGAAATTCGAAACGTCAAAGATTTATTATGTCCACTCAAAAATAGAAAAACACACGTAAAACATGTTCCTCTATAATATATTTTTTTATTAGAACAAACTCAAGAATTTAAAAAACATTGGTATGAGTATTGAAATTAATAAAGCTTTATACATAGAATTTCTTCGAATGTATTTTAATTTAATTAAATTGCAAAACAACGTCTATCCGGGCAGCTAGCTTCATTACCACATGTCCAGGTGTCTTTCCACGTATTTTCCTTTAGAATATGGAAATAAAGCATTCATTTACAGCGTTTTACAGTATTACGAAACAGCACAATACGAAATACGGTTCATACTAATGAAAACAAAGCCAGCACAGACTAGCATTGACGTCGCGTAACACGTATTTAGAGTTTATAATATATTAGTACCAGCTTATAACTTATATTATTACTAGTTTTTATATTATTACTAGCTTCTGCTCGCGACATTGTCCGAATGGACTTCAAAATTTGTCCACAGAAAGTGTTATTAAAATGGAACAACATTTTACTTATAAAGCGTTAAAGTTGATCGACTCAAAAAAGTATAATCTAAATTTTACTAACAAAAAATAACCGACTTCAAATTCTCAAAAACTACTTGTCAGATCTCGTTCAAACTTATGTGGGACCACATGACAAGCACCAGCTTTCTATTAAAAAAAGAATTATCGAAATCGGTTGACCTGAT
Source organism: Thymelicus sylvestris (assembly GCA_911387775.1). NCBI lineage: Eukaryota > Metazoa > Arthropoda > Insecta > Lepidoptera > Hesperiidae > Thymelicus > Thymelicus sylvestris. Next base: position 7,952,240 of record OU426909.1, on the reverse strand, counting down.
ATTGAGTTATTCGTCAATTTGTCGCGCACATCTTAACACAAATGTACGACTTATGTAGTTTTCTCATGGATTCCATTGTCAGATCTCAATAAAATTTATGTGGGACCACATGACAGCCATCAGCTTTCGAATAAATAAAGAATCATCAAAATCGGTTCGCCCAGTCCAAAGTTCTGAGGTAACAAACATAAAAAAAAGAAAAAAAATACAGTCGAATTGAGAACCTCCTCCTTTTTTTGAAGTCGGTTAAAAATGACAACAAAGGGTGAGAAATCATCAAAGAAAAATTTAATGTTACTTGAACATGTTATGCACCACACATTTATAAAAAAATTTAATGTTACTTGAACATGTTATGCACCACACATTTATAAAAAAAATCCGGTATAATAAGTTCGTTTTATTAGCTCTTAGTCTGTGTGCTTTTCATGAAAATCTGTTCAGCAGTTTTTGCGTGAAAGAAACATCCATACATTCTCACAAACAAACATTCACATTGTATAATATTAGTAAGATTTCTCTCGACAAAATATTATCTTTACACACGATTGGGGTGGCTTAGAATACTAACCCCAATCCCTCGCCGGACGGGTGTCGTAAGAGCCGACTAAATCCGGCCCGTTGGTGGTCGGGCTCCTCAGAGGGATTATATTGGTAATATTGATTTTAATTGTTAATTAATACCATTATTGCTATTATTATTTTTCCATGGTGATCGCCTGGATAGCTACCACCATAAAGTAAGTATTAGTAAATACCTCTATGGCTACCACCCTTGAGCTTGAGTCAGCTGCTAAACGACTCGTCGTGTTCCGGCTGGGGGCTTGAGAGCCAGTTCTTTCTTTCTTTTTCTTCCTTCTTTCTTGGCTGACAACGCATCAGTGATGCTTATGGTGTCACTGATGTCCATGGGCGATGATAGCCACTTGCCATCAGGTGGATCGTCAGCTCATTTCCATTAAAAAAAATCAATTTTTTTGCCCGTTGACGGTCAACGATGAATTAGTTTTGCAATATTAATCTAGCATACATTAATCCAAACACACATAAATATTTCACATGCACAAGCGAGAGTGAGTGAATGACACACATACATCATCCACATACACATCCACATACATATACCAGTATGTTTATCAATCAACTCGTTAATAGGGGAGCAGGGCTCTCAGGAGGTACACATTCACAGCAGTCTCCCTACGTTTGCATTTATTTTAAGGGCCAGTCAGGGAGGATGCTTCAGCTATCCATTGATACGCGTTTAATATATTAAATGGGGTCAAGACTAGAAATTAATTTATAATTAGCGTCGCAATTAATTTCTACGGCGTAATAGGTATGTAAAGAAATATGAAAATTATTTTATTTATTTATTGCTAAGACCCCAGCTATTGGGCCTACAGGTATATTTTTATGTATCTAGACGGCAAAAGAGCAGAAAAGAAACCCGATGGTAAGTTTTCATCCTCCCCTTTACTCAACACACTGTCAGCAACACAAAAGCCATCACCAAGTTGCCGACTGAAATAGAAGGCTCACTCGCATTATAACAAGCTCTATCGTTCATCATGTTCATGTCTGTTGGAGTAAGTAGTTAGCTGGTTGAAAATGCGTTAAGCGTAATCGCCATTTGTAATTTGATAGCATATTTGACGACCCGTGTGGCGCAATGGATACCGCGGCGGATCGCCACGCCAATGGTCCTGGGTTCGATTCCCATTGAGGCGGAAATTTGAATGATGAGCTTGAATTTCTGTTCTCGGTCTGGGTGTGAATGTCCTTGTCTTGTGTGTTTTCCATGGCACCCACGACACAGGGAACCCTACAGGGTTATAAGTGTAAAACGTTATTTATTTATTTACTTATTAATTTGTTTGAATTCCTTACATATTTGAGAGCCAAACCTTCTCAGCTCATGCCTCAGTTAAGACGGATCGGTGATAGGTCCCTTCTAATATTAATAATAATAAATAAGATTTTTTTCCAGTCTAGGATTCCCTGTGTTTCAAATAAGACTTCAGAATATCTGCCCCGGAGAATCGAACCCGAGACTCCTCGCTCCGCAGGCAAGGTAACCATCTGATAACAAAGGTGAACCTTTCTTTTCTTCAGTCTTCATTCGTTCGTTGGCTTTACCGTTAAAAAAATTAGAAGAGACTTAGTTTAGGCATCTTTAGATATAAAAAACACAAGAGCTTTGCTGCAAACATCCTGTAGAAATTTTAACGTTAATGAGACACACCTGCACTAGATCTTTAACACTATAAAACACCATACCATCCAGGGCAAGATGAAATCGGTTCTTAAATAAATAACAGAGTACAGACCCCTTACACAGCCTTTCTTGGATTAAGAAAAATTCTCTGTCATACAAAAACCGGGGTTCGCCAAGCCCGTTAGTAATGCCGACCCCCTGGGCCTGTCTGCCTTCAAGTAATTACGCCCCCTTCCCCCTAAAGCCTCCCTACCCCCGGGATAAGTAAAAACAATATTTTTACGCCGACCGGGCCACCAAAAGTGACAGATATAAATTGGGGACGAATGGAATTAGTGCTCTGTTAGTGTCTTTCTGTCATCAGATCGAGTGGCTCCAAGATTTCATTACTTATTGGACGTTAGGGGTACGATGCTTCAATGGGTATTATATGTAGATTTTTCTACCTATACGACTACCTATACGATTTTCTGCAAGATATTATCTGAAACATGGTAAAAACCGCATCAGGGAATTAAGTTAAAAGTAAGGTTTATTAATATTATTTGATTTTGTAACATCTGATTTTAAACTTCGCGGACACTAATTATTTTTAAATGTAACGGGTACTCACGGTTTGTATTTTATAATCCTGATGTTTCGACCCAGTTACATGGACACGATGTCCAGATTGCGAATTTGCAGACCTTTATATTACCACAGTCATATTGTTTACAATTTCTAAAGCAGTTGATTAATTTTTAATACACTTAATTTGAAAAATCATACGAACTGCCAACAAGATTCGAACTTGGATTCTCTATGCAGCGAACTAGCGTTCAACTACATAATTATATTCTATCTCCTCCTTTCCGTATGACTATCTCTTTCATCCTCAACTAGAACTTATGCAGTAGAAAAAGAAGAATTACCCCTGCATCGACCCCAAGCGTAAGCCAAACATATAAGCTCACATCCTTAAAGTTAACGTGCCCTTTAGTTACTCGTAGAATCGAGTTCACTATTACCGTTTGTGGAACTACGAGATAAAAGATAACCCAGTTCCCGCACTACAAAAAGAAGATTTGTGCATTTTCTGTTCTCTATAAAGCGGTTTGCCTCCGACGATCCTTAAAGCGAGTTTTTCTTCTATTTTTATAAAAAAGTTTTAACATTCAGTACTTGTACTGAAATTAGCTGACTTAATGCGCCCGTCCGTGTGCAGTCCCAAGGCTATCGGCGGACTAAGCGGTTATGCTAATGGTTGGTTGTAAGAATCAAAATCGTGTATTTGTTCAAGTACCAAAATCTTTACTCCTCATCCGTTCTGTAGTTTTTTTGTGAAAGAAAATATCCCATATAGAGCAAGATCCCAGGGCCACCAGACGTCACGTATTTTCTGACGGACGAAATGTGGACGATTGAGTAGGGTTAGTATGTACTATGAGCGTATGCCTACCTGCTAGCTTGGTCAAACGGCCAATTTCCAGGTATCAGGTGATCAAGGTACATAAAAACATTATAAACTTCACGTAAATTCTCATGGCTGATATTCACGTATGTTCTAGAAAATATAGTTAAAATAAGTCGTCAATGCTCCCAGACACTTTCCGTCGGCCATATTGCTTTGCAGACGCTTTAAAGCTCTCAAAATAATAAGGTATCAACACTAATCGACTCCTGTAGAATTCGAAGAGCAATCAAATTGCGCGGTGTAAAAGTGTCTGTTTTGGTGTAGGCGCACATAACTAATTATTTTGGGAGATTTAAAGCGTCTACAAAGCAATATGGCCAACGGTAAGTGTCTGGGAGCATTGACGACTTACTTTTAACTATATTATCTAGAACATCGTGAAAATCAGCCATGAGAATTCACGATAAGTTTATAATGTTTTTATGTACCTTGATCACCTGACACCTGGAAATTGGCCGTTTGACCAAGCTAGCAGGTAGGCATACGCTCATAGTACATACTAACCCTACTCAATCGTCCACATTTCGTCCGTCAGAAAATACGTGACGTCTGGTGGCCCTGGGATCTTGGACCAATACAAATAGCCCCCTAACGATACTATTATTATGACAGGAAGGGTCTAAGTGAAACGCACTATACTAGGGCTGCATAGCCCAGTCAGCATAGCGAATGATGAGTTCTAACATGACCGTCGAGTGAACGAAGTATTGTGTGCTTCATGATAAGTACTATTATTTCTTCTGTGCTTCACATAAGAGTTCCCCTAACTACGATACCTACTATATTATGCCAGCAAGAGATCTCTTAGTAAAACGCACTATACTAGGGCTGCATAGTCCAGTTAGCATAGCGAATGATGACTTCTGCATGACCGTCGAGTCGGCAATGACGCAATGTGGGTCAGTCGGATTTAGGCCGCAGAAACACTCGATCAAACTGCAAACCTGACGCATCCAATTGATTCGTTTAGATTTTGTATGTGCGTCGTACACTGCCTAACGCACTGACCTTTCTAATTTGTAATTTAGTAACAGACAGTATTTTTTAACGCTACACACATTAGGATGCCCAACACACACACTCAGACCTATAAAATAAATTCAAACTCATAATTAAAATTTCAGATTTGATTTGATTTTTAAAAAATCTGCCCCGCTAGGAATCGAACCCAGGACCCTTCGAACCGTGGTCATACGCCATGCGAATCGCGTCGCGCAGGAACGCGTCGTAAGACTGCATTTGAAATGAATCTGAATTATTGTCAACATTAAAGTAAATCATTTTGCTGCGTTGAAATAAAAGAGAATTACTGGCAACTTTTAACAATCGCTTATCATGTGAGAGATATGTGATAAGAGTTTCGTTCGAATCCTATCTAAAAATCGAATGAAACGGATATATGGCGACGAATGCAAATAACGCAGCGAGCAAGAATGCCTGCGCGGGCGCACGCCATGAATAATGCAGTTGTTACGATTGTGAATTGAATTTTGTCCTAACTATTGTTTAAGTGTTCGAACGACACTTAGTACCTATCTAGAATAAGATGTATTTGTGGGGTTGGCGTCTATTGACAATGGAATCGATAAGGCGTCTTTTAGGAATTTAAATTCGTTTACATATTATTACATATTGATGATAAATCTTTTTTACTAGTTATGCATCTATACGATTTGACGATTGAAGTTCACTAAAAATAGCTTAACAGAGACTGTTTTTATTGAATTCCTCTGTGGGAATAATAGGAAATCAAATTAATTTAATCACCCTGCATACATATTTTAATTTACTGTTACATACAAATGTTAATGATACTTACTAGTCTTAATCAGAGTAATTTCAATTCACAAATAAAATTACAAATGAATCAAATGAGGTTTTGTCATCATATCCAAATATTACAATAGCAATCCAATACAATTTTAAAAATTAAGTGCCACTTAAAACTCAAACTACCAAACTTATTACAATCAGAGGTACGAATATTATGATTTGGGAAATGATGCCTGCCTTTGCTTGAGTCAGCTGCCGAAAGACTTGTGGTGTCCCAGCTGGGGGCATGAGAGCCAATTATTTCTTTCATAAAATACCGTGCAGTCATTGATAGATTGCTACTACGTTTCAGATGAATCGCCAGACTGAAAATCTTTCTTATTTAGAGCTGACGATCCACCTGATGGTAAACGGCTATCGTCGCCCATGGAAATCAGCGACACCAAAGGCATCACCGTTAGCTTAGGGCAAACGAGAATGATGAACGTGATGATAATTTAAGGCAACGTGCGCTTATGCAATGCAAGTTGGGACCTGAAGGAGTTTTTTTTGACACCCTAATCAATGAATGTCACACCCCCTTCCTGAGAACCCGGGCGTACCTAAAAGAAAGGTCAATGTCAATGCTTGGTACATAGACGAAACTCTAAAAAACGAGGGTAGACAAGAAAAGATAAATTCATCCCTCGTTACCTGTAGGCGAGGTTTTTAGTTGAAATAAAATCCAAATTACAAATAACAACTTCCTAGCACTAATATTCGGCTTACACGTATTAATTAGTGAAGTAGTTAACTAAATCTTAAGTAAATTAATACGTGTAAACGGACAATTTAGTAGTTAAGTAATCAAGTAGACAAGTAATTTAGAAATTTTTCTATTTTCTGTTAAGTAGGTGGGCGGGGCTTATCACTTAACACGTTTGGACAGGCACTTTTTAGTTACAATTTAGTAAAATGCTTAAGTAGTTAAGTAGAATTGTATGAACTAAAGAGCTTTACTAAATTATTACGTGTGGAGGCACACTAAAAATAATTCACTTAAAATTTACTTAACTACCTAATACGTCTAAACCGTACATAAGGGTCTCTGCACTATGCTGCGGATGGACAGACATGGTGAAAGTATAAGGGTTCCATTTTGACTAAATGACTAAAAATTAAGAATCGGTCTGTGATTCGTTTCGACTCTACCAATATGGATACAGCTCCAATGGCAGGATACTGGCCTTTTTCAGATGAACTGTCCGAAGGTTGTAACCTTATCTGCCAACTGATCGATACTAACACATACAACATTATATAGTGTACAAACATACCTACAGTACGCATGTGTGAGCGGACTTAGTACTAGCGTATTGTAGATAGCAAGATTACATGTATACGTTCAAGAAGCCCGTGCTATAGCCGATATAAGCTGCGGACAGGGCGACCAAGCGTTTGCGTTCCACGGGACGGCTCTCAAGGTTAAATTAATACGTATATGTGTACATACATAAGAGTACTGCATCACCCGCACACAAGGCATTCGCCACCAGCCGTCAAGGTGTGTTAAAGCACTGAATTTTGTGTTGTAAAACTCTGACGTCTACAGCAAACCACGAAGCAAAGTTGTTTCATATGACATTTCTGTAATGCAGGCAGCGAGCAAATTACATTGCCTCTGGAATATTGTTCACTTGAAACAACGTCAGGCGTCAGTTTTTACCATTTTTGACGTCCGGCAATAAATACTGCCAGTAGGATTTGTCTGGCAAAATCCATTTCAAATTGTTTACGATATTCCCTTCAACATTATGTAAGAATCAGTCTTCAGACTGTAAGTAAAGTGAGTCCAGTTTTTTCGTACCTTTAGCAACTGATTCCTGAAAACTGGCCATTGGTTTAAGTTAACTGATAGTTATACGTTCACTGTACACACTAGACACTAGTAATACTCTATAGTATATTTGTCCGTTAGAAAATAAGTAAAGTCTGGTGGCCCTGGGCTCTTGGACCACTACAATTAGATCTGTATACAGAAATAAGTCGCGAAGTAGGTAGTTAACGCCGATGAATAAGATTTCTTTCTACGTATTCTCCATTTGCAAAAACCAATTGGAAGAAAATTAATATACAATAGGTACATTGTAAAAACCTACATATTTTACAACAAAATTATATTACTTTATTAAAATTGATTAACAATTAAGTTGAATAAAATACATTAATTGAAACAAAAAAAAGCTGTAGTAACTTGTAAGTGATTTTTAACCGACTTCAAAAAAAGGAGGAGGTTCTCAATTCGACTGTTTTTTTTTATGTTTGTTACCTTAGAACTTTGGACTGGGCGAACCGATTTTGATGATTCTTTTTTTAATCGAAAGCTGATGGCTGTCATGTGGTCCCACATAAATTTTATTGAGATCTGACAATGGCATCCATGAGAAAACTACATAAGTCATAAATTTGTGTTAAGATGTGCGCGACAAATTGACCAATAACTCAATATCACGTCAACCGATTTCGATGATTCTTTTTTAATAGAAAGCTGGTGCTTGTCATGTGGTCCCACATAAATTTGAACGAGATCTGACAAGTCGTTTTTGAGAATTTGAAGTCGGTTATTTTTTGTTAGTAAAATTTAGATTATGACGTCCACTAATTGAATCAGCAAAAATCTAATCATCCTATAAGTATAAGTCTTATATTCTCCTCAACAACTGGTCAACCTAGTCGTAGGACACCTAACTAGGTTTAGATACAGGCAGACACTAGCATGCAAGGTCGCCCGGCGCCTCATTGGTCATCGCGTGGCCGAGTCATGTGGATGCGTCCACCATCATATACGAAACTGTTGCTATGCGGTTTTTAAATACAATACCATTCATATAAGTCAACAGACTTATATTACACGTGAAAGATTGTTTCGTGAAAAATGTGTTCAATGGCAATAAATTTGCTTTGTCATTTAAAATAGCAGAAAGCCCAGCTTTGTGAAGGCTTGTGAGGTAATTTAGTAGGCAGGGCAGGCGTTAGTAATTGTTGTATCTTATTGTTAGTGTATATTTTTTCAATGTTTGTAAAATGATGTTTTTTATGATATCTGAATATAAATAAGATTCTATGTTAAAGCCCAAAACTAAAGATGGAATAGTTTTTCTTAAAGCGTACCACTAAAATGTACAGGTTGAAGAATAGTGTAGTGTAGTGTGTCGCCTCACTATTTCATTAAATACCATAAATGCATGATTGGTGTCCATTTCGTAACAAGTTTGTTGACTAACGGCTAATGGCAAATGCTATATCGACCGTGTAACAAACTAAGGAAAACAATATTTCCATGCAAGGGCAGATATAGAAGATAGTAGATTTATTGATAGATCGATAGGAAGCAATTGAGCCATGTTGAAAGCAAGAACCCAACGCTTGTGTTAGCCACAAACTCCTCTCAAACATATAATATATATGCAATTTTAATTTAAATATTGACAAATTTATTAATAAGTTTGAAATTTAAATATGATAATGTGAATATTATAATAATAGCATATAAGGTCTCCGGTGCAGGCTGGAGGAGATGTAATATTAAATAAATAAATAAAAAAAAAAAAAAAAAAAAAAATGCAATTTTAGATCGTGGAAAGTGAAATTGGTGGATTCATTATAAGTACTAGATAAACTTCTTATAACTAATTGCCTTTATGAAGGTTTCCTTTCATACATCAAAACAATATGAAACATTTTAAGTTTCTATTTCATTTTAACTACAAAAATACAATCTTATCTAAATAAACTAGAAGCTAATAATAAAATTATCATGAGAATAAACAGTCTTGTCCATACTATTTTTCCAATGAAGCCGCGTGTCATTCGAGACTCCGCCATTTTGCAAGGCGAACCGCTCGCGGCGGGAAAACTGACTTTGGCGCCAATTTCGATGCAGCAACGTCTTGTTATACGACCGCATCGGATCGGTCTCTCCTTACTGCCATGTAAACGACACCAACAACCTTCGCAATTCGGTCGGCTAACACCACGAGTGTCATTATAAACTCCTTTAATTATACCATTTTTAGTGCGCTTTATAGCATAAGACGGGAACCTGACCGTATTAAAGTGGCATCGTGGATTCGCAACCTTGGATTTATCTCGGCCGATCTAACTCGATCCCTCATTCATTAACGTGTGGACTTGATAAGGGGCCAAGCGAGGTTGGCGAGTGGTCGATGACATAAGAAAAACGGGATAACTTGACGTTCTAGCTGATACATAAATAAAAATGAAAAAGTTACCTTTGGCAGGACGTGTTGAAGCAGGGCACCAGCTTTTCTTTTTGCGGCCATCTTGGAATTGCGAGAACACAGTACTTATGTCTTTGGTTTAAATTGCGTTCGTTATTTTCGAAATTCAGTTCTTTGACCCCATTTCGTGGAGAAGCACTGAATGAAATTTCTACGGAATTAATAGATATTGGTTTGTCGTAATTCTTCGGTTTTACTTTACTAAGTGTCAGGAATGGAAATCCTATCGCCTGTTATGAATAATTATGGCGAGAACTTGGCATAGTATAATTTAAAATAAAAACGTGAAAAAAACGAAACACTTTTTTCAGTTGCGGTGTCGGAATCATAATAATGCTTATTACTCTTCGATCGGAGACTAGATAAGTGTGTGTGTTATGAATTTCCATGTATTGCGGTATCCAAACCAATAGGCAGCCATTAAAGTAAGTTTGTTATTGGTAACGACATCCGGGAAGACATCAGATGCTTCAAAACCTATAATGTAGAGTTTTTAACGAAGTCGAGACTAAAAAAAACAAATAAAGAATAACATAGTTACTATACCCACTATAATTTCAATACAATGATAAAAATAAGAAACAATTCTGAGCAACCAATCTCATATTATGTAATTAGTCAACAAGTCCAATTTCAAAACCTGCATTTGTCTCTTTTACTTTTTTACACATTGTACGATGAATGAATGAGATAAACAGACATGGCATATTTCACTTAATTTATCCATACTTAAATTAATTTTCTTAAAAAACAGGCAAAGGAGATCGCCAAAATCCCATACACCTTTGGGCTAAGAACATCATTATTGTAACATATTATGTTAATTTAACACATTTAACATTTGTTAATTTGTGTTAATTTATGATTCTTATGTTATTTAATAATCGTTGAGTAAATTCGGTTTCCTTGGAGGTATGAGAGGTTATTCACAAGAGCAGAAATCGTCAAATCCTTAAAACAAAGTCACATTCGTAAAAAAAACCCAAGCCGAAAGAACCAAGAAAGAAAACACATCCGTAAGCGAATAACACTGATTGTATGAAAATGAATGATCGTTTGTGATAGACAGTTTCACTTCGATATAATTATGAGTAGCAACAAGTATGTATATTTACTATCAATAAGTAGCTTCACTTACAATGTTCTTCAAGTAAATCGAACATGAATAATTCGAATAAAAATGGAGTTTTTCGATTTCTCGTTTATATTTTTATGATTGACCTATTCCTGTTATTTGACAGTTCCCCGTTTGCTTTACCATAACAATTTTATGATTATGAAAGTGATGACAGACGGTAAAATATTAAGATTTTTCACTGAATACCCTTTTTCATTAAATCGATAGTTTAGTAGTAAAAATCGATCGTTGAAATTGTTGTTGAAAGTGTGAAATCTAGTTTTTTTAGGTATTATGGTTTCTGTAATGAACAATAAAGCTGGCCCAATTTTAGCGATATCGTTTCAATTTAGAGAATGTAAAGATAATTCATATTTTTTAACATCATCCATCACCTGATTCATCCAATATAAAACCACATAAATGTCTCACGCGTAATCTAAAATCATGTTGCATGAAGCGTTAGTAAAAAAATTGTAAGTACCAGGAGAGCACACTGTAAATACAGATGAGGGGTACATCGGCCCACGTTGCGTCAGGTCAGTCCCTGATACATTTCATTTTCGAAAAGCCTACTTTTTGTCGAGGGTGCATTGCCCACTCGCACCCCTATTTGCACAATACTTTTCAATGAGTCGGTTTATTGTTTGCGAGCTACGAACTCATGTACCCCCGTTTCTATTTATTCGGAATAGAAATGGGGTGATTACGAGCTGAAATGTTTTTGTTAACTGCAAGGCTAATTTTGACAGCAATTTAATCGACCGACGGGAAAGGATGTTCGCCTTTTGATTATTATTTCTATTAGTTTCCATTCTAATAACAGTTTATTACTTATTATGAAGGCAAGTACGGTACAATACAATCGTCTTTATGATACCCCAATTACAATAATATTGAAATAAATGGATACATTTTACTTCGGTAATGTTTGTTGGTTATACGATCGGTCGGTCTTCAATGAAATGTCCAAATTATATAAATAAGATAAATAAAAATATTTTACCCTAATTGCAAAGACATATTTTCCACCAAATAAGGAACGCTAATAAAAGCTAAATAAAAGCTACCAACTACCTCGACAAAAAAGCATTGGATGACAATAAACCACACTCAAGTCAGCTGTTCATCAGAAGGACACAGTGCGTATGTAGTAAAACTACGAGGAAAACTGTAAATTGTAATTGCTCGGGAGTATTCAACATCAATCAGATAACAAAGGAAACATATAGTTTGTAAGTTAAAAGTTTCTGAAAACACATAAGTAGGTACCTACAGGTAAATTAAGCCCTATGAACACACAAAATTATTCATGAAAAATAAACAATATACATGTGCATTTAACACCTGGACCAATTTAAACGCTATCCTGAATCTCTGTAGTATTTATTTAAAAGCAATATCTGCAATAAGAAAAAAGCAATTATAGATATTTAACCGTCTTCCTGTGCGCCTAATTAAAGCCTTTTAAATGTACCAATTAGCACAGATAAAAAATAGAATCTAACGAAACTACGAGCATACTGTAAATTCTGAGAAAAAAATACCAGGCGAGCATAGCACGGCGGAGCTTTGAGCAGATTAAATCGCAGAGGGCTCTCATTCCCGTCCCGCGATAACCGACATCGCCCATTTTCTATCTCGGCCTCAGTTTTTGTGCCCGCTCGCTCGAAACTAGAATTAGCTGCGTCAAACCCTGCGTTATCTCTACAGACAGAATACCTAACGTACAGTAAAAGGCTTCCCTTGCTGTATTTCAGGCAGTAGACGAATAGCGAAAGAAACTTTAACGTACTTGCTTGAATATTTGCACCCTCGACGAAAGAACACACCTCTTGTATTAGATATTTTTTTCTGAATCTCGGAAACGGCGCCTACGATTTTCATGAAATTTAGTATGCTGGGAGTTACGGGGGCGATAAATCGATCTAGCTAGGATTCACTTTTAGAAAATGTCGTTTCATCCTTGTTTTCAGGCAACGAAAAACTGCTACAATATCATTGGCACTTCCGGACATCTATTGGCTTGTAATAATAATATTACTATTGGGAGCAACTAACTGCTTTAAGGACACAAAGCTACTTCAGTAGATGGCGTTGTTAAGCAATTCTAAAATACCGAGCAAAGCTCGTTCATCTAGATATTAAATAGAAACTTTTCACATTCTATTCTCGTTATAGCATTTGTTAAGTAAAATCCTGCGTTCACAGACAAGGGCAAACGTAGGCCGTAGCAAAGGAGCTAAGTCTTGCCGCATTTTAGGCGCTACAACATTAGGGAGTCGTGGTTATAGGTACTTGTTTCACCACTAGCGATATTCAGACTGAAATAGTTAGATAGTAAGTACTTTTTTTCCAGTGTACATTTAAGAAAATTACTATCACAGTGTAAGGAAAACGTTACTTTAAGCAGATTATTACGATATCAAAGGTAATAACTATTGATGCTCTCTCTCGGGCCTGATTGAATCCGTAGTAGCATTTTATCGTAGTCAAGCAGTACCAGCGAAATCGTATGATAGAATTTTACCCTTTATTTCGTTTCAAATGCCAAAAAGAGTATATTGTAACTACTGTATGTTAGCAAAGTTAGAAACAATGATCAACAATGAACAAATTCTCTATCTGGGTGTGTGTTCTTGTGATCTTGTCTTTGTGTGTTGTCCATGGCACCCACGACACAGGGAATTCTAATGTGCTATGAGTGTGTAGCGTTATTTATTTATATAAAAATCCTATTTCGCTTATAGTAAAAGGTGTCACAGGTGCCTTATTCAGTGGTTTTAATACCCACGTAGTTCAGAACACAGCTCAGCCACGTTTTAGGCAACCAGGCAAAGTGCGCAACTGCGCAGTGCGCGGTTATTAACATTTTAATCCGCGTCGAGTACAGTTCTCAAGACAGTTGGCGCTGATCTCAATCAATTTGGAACTGAGGTTCTACACCATACTGTATCATTTATATTGTGATGCTTTGTGACTCTACTGGCTAAGTTAGCGGTCGCAAGTTTGATTACATTGAGATAATTTGATCTATATGTTTGACGTTCACAAATAATCATGACAGTTTCTAAGTTCGATGAAGAGCGAAGTATTTTACGCTTCCCGCCCACGTCCGATAATCGGTGACCACTTTTTTGTAGGAGAAAAATAGAACGTACTGATAGCAATAGTGCAACGCACACGTCCTTCAAAAAGTCGGTCAGAAAATATGGAAGAAAAAATCGGCCCGATTATCTGTCCTACAAAAAGACTGACGTGTTATCATGGAGATAATGGAAATGCTCCTTTAGATAAGCTTAAATAAGCAGGAGTCCTTTTGTGAGTGGTAATTTTAAGACATTTGAATTGGTGGCCATATGGAGAAATACGGTAATATTTATCACACACTAATGTCTATTCATTGAACTCAACTTGATTATAGCGCCACCATGCGAAAAATAAAGAAATTAAATTTTTGTATCTATTTTGTTATTTTTCTCTGTTGATAATGTTGACACACACATACATGCAGTTCCAAATGATCGTAAATGCGTAATACTAGTACTAAATACGTACCAGGATGGCAGAATGCGATTGGGGAGACAGACAAGATGTTATCGCCGTAAGCGGTCAAGCATCAAGACCCTGATTGGAATGTAAGCGTTGTACTGTGAAGGAATTTACATGAATACAGCTAACGTCTGAATTCCTCGTAATATGGCACTTTGTTAAATTAAATTAATAAGTTAAAAAAGAAATGCAAATTGGGTTTCAAAACAAATAAAGAACTAAACTTGATGACTTGAGGAAGATTAGGATCATGCTAACCCAAAATAATTTAAAAGATTCATTGGGCATTTTTAATTTACATTGGCTGTAATTTGTCGTAGTTGCTACTTTCATTGCTATAGAAACGAAAGCAAAACGTGGGCAGGATTAGCTAAAGATGTAAAGCGTGAACAGTGACTCAAATGACTGAAGATCACTTAAAAGTCTGAGAATAGTGACTGTCTTAAAACAATTCGGCAGTAATTCAACTTCAATGCATATCTCAATGAACTCAGATGTGTTCACATCATTACTCGTCAAGTAAAACCTCTGGCAGATGTGTGGTTGCTAGGCGAGTGCGGTCATTGCTCTAGCTGCTATTTTCTTTCGCGATAACACCAAGGCCACTTTATAGCTTTCGGCACGGTACGGTGACGTTTTTCATAACGCTAAAACCTACGCTAACCCTCTAACTGCTGTTTCTTTGTTAGCCTTATGTACTGGCTGATTGAACTTTTTTTCTTGTTATTCTTGATATGCAGGCTTTAAGCTGTAATGTTGTTACGCTACTTTTTTAGATTTTTCACATTATTAAGGAATATTCTCCTTATAATAATTATCTCTATCGATTTTTCAAAGCACTATTTCCAATTCTATGATTTTTTATAGAAATTAAATTTGAATGCCTATAGTTAGAGCATTCTAGGTAAGAGTTAGAGAAAGATTGATTTGATTGATCACTGAATCCTCTATAAAATTTATCATAACCAGTTTACAGGTTCACAAAATTGTCTCTTTTGAGGGAACTGTCAAATTCGACAGCCCGTGACAACCAAGACGAGAAAGAAACTCTTGTTGATATTTTCGATTTACCGACCAAGGTCGAACAAACGTATTCTACGCGAAAATAATCTTGACGCTTGACGATAGCAATATTAGTAATGAATCTTGAGTCTTGACTCGCTGTACCGAAACAGCTGTTCCTAGAACTGTCAGTAACAATACTAACTGTATTACAGACATAACAGACTAAGTAAACAATTTAATAATTTAGATAGCTCCATTCATTGTTATTTTATTACGAAGAAATATAATTGTAACAGAATCACGGTTTGTAATCTCTTTCTTTAACTGTTACCTTAGATGCTGTCTTGATTTATTCATTGTTTTTAAAACAAATTAATCTCATGATGGCAGGATGGTTGCTAGCCGCCATCCATGGTTACGTTAGAGGCATCAAAGACGTATTACTAGTCAAGAATAATTACGATAAAAGGTACTCTAGTGAAGTCAAATTTACTACAATTCCTTTTTTAATTCCTTTTTTAACCGACTTCAAAAAAGGAGGGGGTATTCAATTCGACTGTATTTTTTATGTTTGTTACCTCAGAACTTTCGAATAAGTGAACCGATTGTGATGATTCTTTTTTTAATCGAAAGCTGGCGCCTGTTATGTGGTCCCACTTAAATTTGAGCGAGCTCTGACAAGTAGTTTTTAAGTTATTGAAATCGGTTATTTTTTTAGAATAAATCATAAGAGTTATTCTCGCTTGAATTACTTGATCAAATACATTACTGGTGCATTATGGGTAATGTATTAAAAATTTAACTCCTATTTCAAAATGCAATGGATTTAAATCATTCTTTTTATCGCGCAATATCATTAGTTTAGTGCAACCATTATCGCACAACATGACGAAACACAATAACATCTGAATTCTGCCTTATGTCCTAATACAATAAAATTGATTTCCATATAAGGCAATTTGCAGCATGTTTTCAATAACTAAAGCTGCCGGGTGGATTATGAGAACAGATCTAGATTCAGAGAAGTCTACAGTCTATACTTTAGCCAAGAAAATTTTAAACTGAAAAAACATAACTTGGTACCTAGCAACCTTATCAGCGTTAAGACCGTGAAGGATTTGATTAGTTCGACGCGCGCTTGCACTCCAAAATTACTTGCGAAACTTTGCCCGATACAGTAAACTTCAGCTGAATTCTGAGCTCCTGGTTACTCAAGAGATTAATTTATATAATTCTTTTATAACAAATTATAAATAAATGAGTCTGTTTGTAATATGTATCATCCTAAAACTAGATTTTAAAAGGCGCACTATTTGGTAATGTCCATTTTTTGAAACCGAAATATTTTCATAGAATAAACATAAATTGCCACCAACCAAGTGAATATAGTAAACTTATTCTAATTACGAAATGTTACTAATTAATAAATTAATTGTTATATCAATAATTCTCAGGAAATAGCTAACATCTACAACATCGGAATACTCTACAACTGAATACTAAACGATCAAGTCAACACCATCAAGTAGGTACAATGCAATAATCGGAAAACGCACTTGGAAAACAGAAAGAAACTGGAAAAACCTTGACAAGTCTTCGTATTTTTTAATACCAGGAAATTGCTCAAGATAACGGGCTAATGAAGTAGGCTGTTAGGTTAGTAAATTTACCAACACAATGCATTTCGCTCGAACTGGCGTGACAAAGAGGTCTTACTCCGACAGCCTCATCTATGGCTAATTGCATTTTTTACCGTCACCGCGTACTAATGCCAAGGCCCATTACTCATCAAGTTCCTATGTCCATTCCTGACTTATGCAAAGATGCACAGCAAAAACTGGTATCGCAGTTCACGTCAGAGTTAAGTCCGCGGTTTTTATCGGAATCGAAGCACTACGACAAACCTTTGAGGTTCACTCCTTCACTCGTTTAGCAGATCGAGTTTCGCGAGTAAGTTGCGCGGCAGCGGCACATACGTCTTCGCTGTACGGGAGTCGAACGCACACTGGCCGTGCGTTCGGTAATGGCACAGTCCGGCCTGCCCCCTCTCCCTCCCTACCTCACACCCCCGGACCCCATACCGAAATGCATCAATGACACTCGAAACACACGCACATCGGCGGGGGGACAATCGATGAAAAAAAATATGTATCGGACGATAGTTCCCGTTACGGACTTTTAGCTGAATTAGTTGCAGTATGTAATTCACGTGTGTGTGTGTGTGTGTGTCCGACGGTCAAGGTGTGTGTGGAGCCTCGCTATGATTTATTTTAAATTCTATTCTGAACATAGATTTAGTTTAATATACCTATACATATAGTAAGTACATACGTCCTGAACCGCCTGAGGCAATTGAAATGTAGAGACGTGTTACTATTACTAATAGAGTCCGACCGAAACTACTTTTTCAGCCGAAACCGAAACCGAAACCGAACCTTCGGCCTTAGTTCCAGTTTCGGCCGAAACCGAAACCGAAACCGAAACTTAGGGTGAGGCCAGACGAGCGTATTTTTTTGAGCTGCTCATTTGTGAACTCAACAGGAAAAAGCAGTGTAAAGGAGCCGAATTTTTGAAATTTTAAAAAAGGTCAAAATCTCGAAAACAGTGACATTTTTACAGAGGTCACTTTTGGACATTTGGTAAATCAACCCTCAAGCTACCTATCCCCTAATGTTGATCTACTACTTACTGCAATCTAGCGTGTTATTTTACACATTTCTATACTAGTAACTGCCCTCGCTTTACTTCGGTAAACGTAATACACACACAGCAAAAATTAGAAAAAAATGTATCAACGACCGTTGTGGCGCAATGGTTACGATGCCGGATCACCGCGCCAAGGGCACTGGGTTCGATTCCCCGCGAGGCGGAAATTTGAATGATGGGTTTGAATTTCTGTTCTCGGTCTGGGTGTGAGTGTTCGTGTCTTTGTGTGTTATCCATGGCACTCACGATACAGGGAGTTCTAGTGTGGGGGCTGGGGGTATGCGTGTGAAGCGTTATTATTTAAAGCGTTATATGGATGGATGGTGTTTTTAAAAAGACATAACTAAGTATTTTATTTGTGTAACGATTGAAATAAAACATATACCTACATTAAATATGAACCCCATTTTACTAAAATACATCAGTGAAAACCGCATCCAAATCGATTTAGCCTTTTTTTTAATTACCCGGAACAAACACACATATACAGACGAAAATTCAAAAAAATAAAATTGCTATGGTATCTATTGCGTTTACAAATGTCCCGCGTGATAGTTTTTCTTGAATATCTTCCATGTACAGCCATATTATACATATGTTACGACCAGTTACCGTTTTAATAAGTATAATTTATGTATGGATGATTTGGGATTTAGGACTTCGAAAATACTACTAGTCCCTCGCTCTAGTGCCCTCGCTTTGCTTCGGTAAACGTTTCGGTAAGCGCTCACTTAATAAATATGTGGGCAAAATTGACATAACTTAATTTGTTTGTGAACTGTTTGAAAGAAAACAAACACTAAATGTTAACCCAAGCCCACGACAATACGTATAAGTCAATGAAAACTGCAGCTAAAACCGGAACAAAAACACAGACAAACAGACAAAACGGCTAATAAAAAGCTTAAGCTCTTAGCTCTTCCACCTTCCACCTACAGACATCGATCAGTTATAGTTATAGTTTCATTATAAGTTTGGATGACGATGATGATAAATAATAATAATACATACAGACAGTTAAATGGTGTTAGATAAACTGAAAAAAGACAGTAATAAAATTAAAGTAAATGCACACTAAAAATATAATAATCTATGCCTATCCAAATGAGCGCCAAAGCGCCTTGTCTTCGGCATATTAAAGAAACATAATACACTTGTAAAAATAAAGACTTCTCGTGGAAAGTTAGTGACGACGAGTTAGTCGCGTTTCGTGAAGATGGCTGAACGACGCACGACAATTCACGAACACTGAGTTTCGGTTTCGGTTTCGGCCAAATTTGGTGGAAACCGAAACCGAAACCGAAACTAGATTTTTTGGCCGAAACTGGCCGAAACCGAAACCGAAACCGAAAGTTCGGTCGGTCTCTAATTACTAACTCCCTCTTGAAGCATTAAGGTGATATCTGATATTTTCGATGCCGTGTTTAATTTTTTACAAAATGCAGCTGTATGTTGATCAAAGAATAAATGATTATCATCAAATTAGTGTAATGTTGATATCATTATATTCACGACAAGCATTCTGATCAATGAACGTAAAACACAGCTACTTGCAAAAAGCCAAAAAAAATTGAGTAGGTTACATCTGCTGAGATAGTCTCCTCACAATGCAAGAAGATGAAACCATAACACCACGCTGGCCAAGTACAAAATTGCAGAAACTGCATATCTTCCCCTCTAACTCTCTATTTTTCTCTACATCTCTCTTTCTTTCTCGCTTTCCCTCTGAGAACTCTCAGCGTGATAATAAATTTCTTAAATAACTTGGGTCTCTTAAACATAGGAAACCATTGAAAACTTCAAACCATTTAACACAACAAAACCGGGCAAGTGCGTGTCAGGCCACGCGCAATGTAGAGCTCCGAAGTAGTAAGTTTATCATTATTACTCATTAACTACTAATGCTAACATAGCCATGATAGTTTTCCCTGTAAATTCATTATATAACTTATTTTTTTAAGAATTTTACACTAGTCCAACTCCAAGCGTTTAACTGGCAGGTGGAAGACACTTGACTCTAACTAAAATTTGCACTTTAAAGTCAAATATTTCGCAAACGAACCCCTAAATCCAAAAATGGCCTTAGAAGGTCCATAATATTTTTGAAAGAACTTTTCAACTATACCACACACTAAGGGGTAAGCAACAAAAAAAAAATTCATCCTCACGTTACCTGTACCTGTAACCTCCCCTGAAAAAAAAAATCAGTATTTTATTCTACGATTTTGGAGTTTTAATAACTATGTATATCCATGCAGCTTTCTACCACTAAGGGGGCGCTATGCCTCGGACAGACAGACGGACGGACATGACGAAACTAAAAGGGTTCCGATTTTACTTCCGACCCCTAAAAACGGGGAGTGTTTGCGATTGCTATTTCCAAATACAAAAATCATACTCAATGAAGTATTCATAATAATTCCTCAAATTCCAAACACGATAAAATTTATTACGTCTGTAGAGTTAAACGCGAAGTTCCGAATTCAGCAAAAAGACTACATGTAACATGGCTCTACACGCACGGAGGCTGCATTTGGCAATGGCACGGGTTTCATTCTGCTCCAGAATATATTCCTGACAACGGCTCTTTGGGAAAATCTTTTAACTCTACAGGAATTGTAGAGTTGTAGTCTGTAGAGTTGTTTATTAATCGTGCCTACAATCCCTGTAGACTCTACATTCTACATGTATTTAGTAGTGGATGAGAATTAAGAATTGGCGCTAAAGCTATATAGGGAAGGTTTGGCTGGATACTCTCTTAGCTTACTTACCTTACCCTTACCTTAACTTTGTTATATTTGCTATTTCATATATTCAGAACAGATTCTGATACTGTTATAAGCAAAAACATTTTTTATGTTATAATTTTTATAATTATTTATAATTATAATTATTTATAATTTTAACAATCTTAAAAAGCTAACAGAGAAAATGCTCAAAAATTTGCCGGTCGCCTTCCTCAATTTGAATACTATTCCCAAAAAACTAATTCATACTTAATATTAAAGAAAAACTTATATGTAGTAAGTAAATTTCATAAAATATGCATCTCGGTACTATCCTATGAGTTTTCAGTTTACGTAATATCCGCCATCTTGTTTATAAAACCAACCTTGACCCTGTGCACGTGTTGTCTCTCATCCTCGACATTTTCCTGAATTTCTTTTTCATATAAAACTAGTAACAATAACTCCTCACGCTTCGAGATACATGATCCTTACAAGTGCTGTGGACGAAACAAATGTTACCTACTTGTTTTTATCAGGCTTTTATAAATATTATACGTATATTTAAGATAACCAAACCTGCCCCAGGTTAGTCTCATTCTAAATCAAACCCCTCTATATATAGATATATTGGTAAAAATCATTTAGACGCTAGTTATTAGGATAATAATTGCGTTTTTAGTAGATCTACTGGGCGTTTATATCACGGGAGAAATCGTCTGAAGACATCCAACGGGTAAAGAGGGATTTAAGATTTTTACACACTTAAAACCCACTTGATACTTATCTGGTGCAACACAAGGAGACCGCTTTCTCCAAGGAACACCTTAACGTAATCTAAAAGACCCTCGTTGTTCAAATAATTAAAATGAGCCTCGATCTAGAATCCAAGTCGAGTCCAAGCCAACCCTGGAAACCAGCAAACCAAGGAGTGGCATACAACCCAGATCTCTATAGGTGCTGCAGTCCAAGAGTCCAGGTTTAATTGAAATATAGATATAAAATGTTCGTGTGTGCGTTAATTATAATATGTATTCTCGTCAACCTCTAAGACCAGGATAGCATCAGATCAGAACAAGGCACACCTTAATTGGCGAAATCAATTTAACCAATGTCCGCTTGATTACTAACAGATAATGACGTAATTACAGAGCACTCACACTCGCATACCCTGCCTTCACACACTAGGATGGTATGTACGCGTTATGTACGTTACGCAAACCTATTTACTACATGCTACATATTTATTGTACGCATGTATAATTTACTTGTTTGTACGTGTACATGTCACACGTAAACATAATATGTATACATAGTGCACGATCGTCGCATGTTACCAGGGCGGCATAGCACCGAAACGTGATAACAACGGGAATTGGCTATTTGACAGTTGTCACGGTAAAATATGAAATGTGTTAAATATGGTTGCATATTGGTTAACATTAATTAAACAATACATTTTTGCATGAAAATAAATTGTAAATATTTTTATTTTTGAAAAATAGATTTGAGTTTTTTTACCTGTGGACACGAGAACCGAAACGCGGGCGGCCATGATTGAGCATGTTATGACGTCACACTTCCGAAAATATAGCGTTGTGTACTACTAACTACATCGATTATCGTGTGCAATTTACTGAGAAAATTAATAATATATACTTTGATTTGTGCTTTTGAGAGGTTTTGTAAAATGGAGTCAGGCTATATAAAAGCTGACAGTGCAAATTTGCCTAAAGTTGATTCATTGATGGTCGCAAATTTCTTTGCGTGTAGCCCTGACTTTTGCTCTGCCGAGTTTCGGAATGCAAAAACCTCCGTGTAAGTACTGAAATTAATAAAGTAAAATTGGCCAGAGTCTTGCTAAGGGGTCACAGGAGGATTTTTTTCTAAGTTTTTCCTCAACGTCCCCCTAACGACACCATATTACTAATGATTTTAAATTACTTATAGGTTATGTTTATGAACAATGTTAGGTTAGATTTAATTTGTTTTTTAGTAAATCAGAGGCTAAGTTGATTTCTTCCAAATACTTACATCAAAGTGGTCCTCGCAAAAGAATATTGCAGATTTATCAGATGATAACTGTTGGTCTCGACGTGCTAATTTGTAACCACTGTTTTCGACGTTGAAGGCATTTAGGAACGTGTATAAACAATTTGTTAGGAAATTTAATTGTAGTACTGTTCAGTACTTGTACTGATCAGCGCGGGCCGGCCGCGGTGCGCGGGGACAAGAGGCGGCGCGCCCCCCACACGACTACGTTCTACCCGACATTCACGGCTAAGCGGGCGGCACAGCCAGTACCTACATATACGTACCTATTTGTTGTTATAATTTGGAAGTCAATATAAACTACGTTATTACCAAAAGCGCCTATCATTAAATACAGTCCAAAACACAATACGTAACAGTACTTCTACACATAGGCACTGCACATGTCTTGTAGCTTGTCATTTTCAGAATTCCAGTGAAAAAGGTGTAAGTTTTTCAAATAAAATATCTTCAGAGTTAGAGCTTAAACTGTTGTTATTAGAAATGTGACGTCACAGCCAGCAAGTGACAGATGGCAGACTATTTTCGCGCGAATTTCAAATTAATGGATTAAAAGTTATTTTTATTCCTACTAAATAACACTTTTTTGAAAAAATAAATATTGTAAGAGGTATAAAATAAACCTACGAAAATTTTAAAATATTTTTCCAAAAATTGTCTAATAGCCAATTGTCTTGCGAGGTTTCTATTGACGGCGTTCGTCGCGTTTCTACTGAGCTAAGTCAAGTACTTGGTGGTCGGAGTCGGAGTGACAAAATCCAGTTGGAAATATACGTTGAATCGAATTTAGTTTGGTTGAAGGGTGACAAATTGTGGACTTCAAAAAATATGAACGATACGAAAAAGATTTTCTTTTGTGACGGCACAAAACCTAGGTTTCTTAGCGGAATACAGAAAATTTGTTTTTTTTCGAATTTGCAGAACAAAACTCATTTGGTCTCCTTCTTTACTCAGTTTGCCCATAACCGCAACTCTACGTATATTGGTCCCTATCAAAAGTCGATGTTTTTCATAGATTGATGAACATTATGAACCCCATCCATCCCCTGTGAAGCCCCTGTGTATAACCTCAGGGCACGGAAACTATTCACGCTCGACCGATAATTTTGGTTGCCTTTCTCCTAAAACAGAAAATATAGGTCACTCGGTCATAACACTACACGGGGTTAAGTAAAGTACGACGCTTATTTTACGATGACATCTCTTAGCATTCATTTCTTCCTAGTACTTAGGGATCAGAATGAAGCTACCAGGGGGTGTATCTGTAATCAACAGTGGCAATAGTCAGAGCCTCTAGCGGTTTGCGGGCCCTCGCCCCGGTTGTGGTAGCGATGCGTAGACTGTATTATTGCATCTCAATCAAATATACACTTTATGACACTGAAAGAAAAGTTTATTTTAGATTGGAAGGCATAATTGAAAATGTTTAAAATTAATTTAAGTTTCAATGTGCTGACAAAAGGTATCCTTGCGTTTATTACAGCCTGGTAGCCGCACTGATCATTTTGTAATTCCTCCAGTCGGTTTATTTTTTTTTATCCTGTCTATTTGAAGTTTACGTACGATCCATGTACGATTTCAACTCATTTTAATTAGTTACCGTTGCTAATATGCTAACATTAAACGAAGGAGTATACAAAACTACAATCAGATTATAATAAAATTATGATATTTATCATCTTACTCCCTCACTGCTGGTCTCTAGTCTCCTCCTAATAAAGTCCACCACGCTAGACCAGTGTGTTGGCAGTTTTCTCATTCTCTTTATAGAAAAACATTCTAGAGACTCTGTATGCAGTTTCCTCAGGCAGTTTCTTTAAAATATTATAATTTGAAAGTCAGAGATATGTACATTCAAGCAGAAAAATATATTTATAGTAAATATAAATAGTAAATAAAGTTAATCCCAAATTCCTTTAACAGTGACAATGCACGTCCAATGAGCAGACACATTACAGAATTAATGTGCCGTAAAATGGACATGAGAAATATTCGGTACACTGACCGTATAATATTTATTTACAAGTCAACAATTTGTAACGTACATAAATTGTACACAGACGAAAATTTTATTGAAGTTCTTATATAAGTACTATTATTTCTTCTGTGATAGTTTTTAAATAAATATAATACAGATCGTTTTGTTTCAGGTATCGCTGTATCCACTTCGTTTGCCTGCATTACAATGAAATCAGCTCCAACTATGAGCACAGAAAGAAACAATAGTACTTATCTACGAGCTAAGCTTCATTCTATCAAAAATGTTGAATTTATTTCAGACACGCTTTTATTAATTTTAACGAATTTTAAGATTTGCAATAAAATACAATAATTTCAAAGGTTCGTTTTGATGTCTTGACAAGGATTATCAGGATAAGAGATTAGCGTGTTTTTTAGAGTTTTGTAAACAATAATAATTTTTTTTAAACTATTTTATTTTAGGAGAACTAAAATACTGAAAACTGGTTTAAAAAATCGTAAATATATTATTTATAATAAAAAATCTATCTTTTAGAATAAACTTGTCTCATGTTGTTCCAAAGTTGCTTATGTTTACATAACACCATTCTTAGTAAACAAGTGTATGAGCCAAAGGTGGTGTGCAGTAGAAGTTAGAACCATTGACGTCAGATACGTAGTAGATGTCTTGGGTGTGCAAGTTCCTCTCATAAACTGATTTCGATTGATAGGACAGAAGAAATAATAGTACTTATCTGCTAGAAATACCTGACAGCTTGTTGGAAAGTGACATCGGTAATAAAATTTTCGAATACCTTAACTACAAATCTGGTGCTGAAATCCATTCAGCATCTTTCAATTTATTTATTACTTAATGTCTTCAGTACCAGGCAAATTATTACCGCTCAGAGATCGAGTACGAACGTATGAAGAGAATAATCAGATCACTTATCACTAAATCTTACTGCTGTGTGCCAATTAGTATCGACCTATCTATATATAATATTAGCTCGCTATACACCAAACGCATTCATTATAAATTGACGCTTATTCCATTGGAAAATGAACTTTAAAGCACAGGGATAAAGCGTTAGTTAAAATCACGGCAGGCCAATCGTGTTGAACATCTTGAAGCTACCCTAGTAGTGGTAATTATTGTAATCTGTATTTACATATGTGTGAGTCGCAGTAAGTTAATTGAGATCGGTCTAATGAGAAAGTGTCTAGCTCAAAAAAATATAACACAGAGAGAGAGAGAGAGAAAGAGAGAGATTGTGTGTGTGTGTGTGTGAGAGAGAGAGAGAGAGAGAGACAGAGAGAGAAAGAAATATATGTATATTATACAGGGTATAAGTACATATTCAAACTGCATTAACTCACGAGTCTTCCTACTTAGAGCTATGATTTTGATGTCGTTTTGTAGATAATATCTTTGTGAATCAATGCACGTACTAAAAAAGGTAGTTTTTGTGCTAGTTTTTAAAGTATGTTAGAAAAACTAAATCTTTTTTGTAATAAATAGATGGTATTATTACCTTTCAAATAATATTTTTTTATATCTATGGGACGTTTATGTCCAGAGAAATCGAAATATTTCGGCAGAGTCATCTCTCTCTAGTCTCTTCTTTCTATTCGTCTTTGCATATTCTTAACTTTTTCTGTACACAATATATCCAATCTTTTAGTAAATTAATAACTTATTTTAAAAACATATTTAATTACAGATAATAATAATTAAGAAGAATAAATAATAAGATATTTGATTGATAAAAAATGGAAAAATGTATGTAGTTAATTGTTTTTTATTCAGCCATTACTGAAAAGTACCATTCGAGAACTCGCTGCCACATACAAGTATACCTACAGATGTATCCGAACAATGTACATACATGTACTAAGCGGTACCTAGTACCTAGTAAGTGTACGCAGTACGCACTGCGTATCTATGCACGTGAGGCGGCAGGCACCTACTTAGCGGTTCATATAACGACGCACACCTAATTTGAACTGCTTAATGGGAACAGAACACCGATCTATATTATATCTGGATATGCTATCAAGACTACATTTCGATGTAGTTGATCCACACCATTTTGGCTCTTATTATCATGTAGGTAGTTGCCTTGGAATTAACATCAATACAACATACACGTAAGCATACTTTTTTTCTTCTATTACCTATTTGGGAAAGGTTGTTTGTCACGTAGAAGAAAAAATGGCGAAAGAAACTCTTCGGCACATTATTTTTCTTTTTTTTACTTAAAATAAGTTAATGCTTGACCACAATCCCACCTGATGGTAAGTGGAGATGTGGTCCAAGTGAGCGCACTAACTTAATAAAAGCCTATTCACTCTTTTCTTGAAGACATCCACGTCATAGGTGGGCGGGAACGCACACGCAGGCAAGCTATTCCAATTTCCAATCCTTCGCGGTGCGCATAATGAATGACGATGCAAACTGCGTCGTCCTTACCGGTGGTATGTTCACGACGAAAGGGTGGATACCCGCCGTGCGTCATGTCGTTCGATGGAGGAACGAGGAAGGGGGAATTAATTCAAATAATTCCTGCGCACACTCTTTCCAAAATGTGCCCTATAGAAAGCCGAGAGGCTGGCTACTCTTTGCCTGTGCTCGAGATTTTGCAGATTGGTCTCAACCAGATTTGAGTCGAGTCACCAATGAGCTTCTTCGCACGCCTCTCCATCGAACCCAAGGCAGAAAGGTGACATTTGGCTGCACCTTCCCAAATGTGAAAACAGTACTCCACACACGGCCGAACCTGAGCTTTTTACAGGGTTAAGATTTGCCTCGGTGTGAAGTACCGCGGCCGCACCTTCGAGAGGACGCCGCTAAGTTTCCTTG
This sequence comes from Thymelicus sylvestris, assembly GCA_911387775.1. Taxonomy (NCBI): domain Eukaryota; kingdom Metazoa; phylum Arthropoda; class Insecta; order Lepidoptera; family Hesperiidae; genus Thymelicus; species Thymelicus sylvestris. The sequence continues at coordinate 7,924,539 of OU426909.1, read as the reverse complement.
CACCAGCTTTGACTTTGGATTTCGATGAACTGCCCAAGGCTGAGCTTGGAGGATATGTCCACTCCTAACAACTGAAAGCAGTCGGTATAAATAATCCAAGGACACATTTTGAAAAGTAGGAGCCAAGGTGAGCGAGCTCCTTTTGGCGGTGAAGAGACACGTCTGTGTTTTAGTGGTGTTGAATCTCACAAAATTAGCTTCGCCCCACTCGGACACCGCCTGAGATGTGAGATTAACACGTTCCACCATGGCCTCTCTTTCCGACTGAATTTCGTGCCTATTGGCCCTGGAACTCGGTAGGTATCTCTCTACCACTGTGCTATCATCTGCGTACCCATAGATAGCGAGCATGAGCAGATCATTACTGTGTAGCAAGAATAGAGTGGCGGAGAGAACGGACCCCTGGGGAATTCCGGCATTTGTAGCCATCGCTTCTGATGAACTGCCATCGACTACAACGGAAAGACCGGTCGCTCAGGAAGTCCTCTACCCAGTTGATAACGCCATAGGATATACCGGGGGTAATACGAGTATGGTGTATAAAAAAATGCAAAACATAATACAAAAGTAGGTTAAAAGTAACAGGCAGCCAAAGCCTCAAAGAGTATACGTATAGCCACATGCTGCCGCGCTGGTGGAACGTTACGTATGCGATTAGACTAATCTTACGTTACGTTTTGTTCGTTTTTCCTCTCCGTACGTAGGGATACGTTCAACATTAATTAGTTCCACTACGGACCGGGTTTTACGTAAGAAAAACGCAAATCCGAGAGCATTTGTACGATCTTTTTGTATATCAGAAATAGGAATGTTTACATTATAATATGTATGTTAGGGGGTATTGCAACGATAGTCTCGTAATCTACGTGTTGTTTTCATTGTTGTTCGCTGTCATATTGTCACTTGCTTCGGTGTAGGTAAACATCGTAAGGAAACCAGCACATCTCTTCACTATGTTCTCAAAAGTGTATGAAGTCAAAAGCCTGTACTTGACTACTATCTTTTCTGATTTATTCCTTCCGGCTTTTATCCGACTTTTTGATTTGTGTGACGAGCTTTTTACGGAGATTCACTTTTAAAAGTGTCGACCAAAGGGCGCATAAAGACTATCTTGCAGTACACTGAATGAGGGTTTAGTACGGCGCTGAATTAAATTTTTGTATATACTACGCGTTTCCTTCAAGTTTGCCCTTGTCGACCGTTACGATTTCACAGCTAACGGTACTGTAGACAAAAAAGTAATCAAAAAATTTCACTGGCTTATTTAACATATTACGTTTACCACTGTGTAAAACATTTTCTAGTTTAGTCATTGTAGTGAGAATAATCAACGAACGTAAAATAAATCAATAGAAAAATAATTTAACGAATGTAACATCAAAATCAACAACAAACTCAAGAACGTACTTGCCGCACCGGACCTCAAAAATACGCGGGTAGCGTTGCTGTCCGTACTAAATGAGGTGCGGTACGAGGAACGGGGCGGGAGTTAAGGGCAAACTTGAAGGAAACGCGTAGTAAAATGTACGGACTTCTTTTGGAAATGTCAACAAATTAAAATGTAATTAATATTTTTTTCTATTACAATTGTTTGTAATGTCACAAATGTTACAATGTGTCTCGTAGAATTATTCATTATAATTTATATAAATAATACTCGTAGCTGTAGGTAGGTACTAAGTTAAATAATAACGTGAAAGAAGATTTACGTTTAAAAAGCCTCGTTAACTTAATTTTAACAACCTTTGGTGACTGAAAATGAGGTAAGATTTTTCAACCACATTTCCTAAAACAAACTGAATATTTACTGAAAACAATATGTTCTGTTTTGGATTCAACGTTTGCATGACATTATTAACCAACTGGGCTGGATCTGAAAAGGCACAGTTGAATTAGAAAGGAGCCACCCTACGCCCGGGGTACCAGGGTGACATAACCATTGCGGTAGTTAATTAGCAACTCAGGGCGCGGCGCGACAGGCGCGGGCGCGGGCGCGCCGTTTAGAGGAAATTGTCGTTTTTATACGGCTTCCCCCTCACCCCCACGGCCCTCGAACATACGAATAATGAAACAACATACTCACTCACATCTTATAAGCACATGTCACCCTGGTAATAAAGAGAAATTAATATCGCACGTTACAATCAACCCCTAGCCGTTTTTAGCCGGGATATAGCTGACTTGATAGTCATATAAAGGCTAGCTGACCCACGTTTAACGGGCCCACGTAATGTTAAGGCTCCGAACAATTCTATTCTTACATTTTGAGGCTTTCCTAATTTCGTTCCTTTCGGTCCTAATGTTTGCGAGAGAATCATTTTGCGGCTGTTTACATTCAATTCAGCCGTTTAATTTACTTAATCTGTAAGAAACTGAAAAAGGCAATCAGGAATGCATAACGGCAACCTTCACACACAGATAGTCTGACTACAACTCAATGTGCTACAACTGACTGTCATTAACTGTTTATTAAAGCATTGTAACACCTACACATCTCTTTTCTTTAAGATTTAACTTTTACAAACTTGCCTTGGTCGATAACACAAAGCATGTATCGACCAAATCTTGCAAGATGAAGTACTGTTTCTTATCCTATGGAGTTGAAATGTTACATGTTTCTTTGGTTCTGATGACAATGCACTTTTATGATAACGTTGACCTAGTACAAGCATAAACAGAGGTTGTGAAGGAAAACAAATTCCGTGCGGAAACGAATAAAAGTTTTCCATAATGTTTTCGTACTACTCACTGGGTACTCAGACTTGCCCAGCACCGAAACTGGGTTTTAGTAACAGGAGACACAAAAGTGTATAAGCACAAGTACACTACACTACACACACACACACACACACCCCTACACTCTCAACATTATTTGTCTTGACGCTATTAGTCTCTTTTCGCTAGACCCACTGTGACGTCACGAAAGAAGCCCTCACGAAATTTTTAACTCCATAAGTTTATAACCCATTTCATTCTCATTCATTGGAAATTTACTCAACGGATTTTCATGAAATTTTGCACACAGGTAGACCATGATCTTAATTACATAATAGGGTACATATTATCCAACCGCTAGTACGTATGATTACATGAATGGAAATCCCCCCTTTTTGAGAATTATGGAGGCATGTAGAAGTCTGATTTTTGGTAAAGTTAATGTTTATGGTGAAGAAGTACGAAAAGCTACATTTTGTGAATAATTTGTGTTAAACTTAAAATTACATTTAAAAGAAAATAGAAGTTTGAAAAATGTGATTGTGAAGTAACTTTTGACGGATTGAATTACGGTTGAATTTCGACTGAAGAACAGGTCTCTAGTGTATACAAATACGTAGGTATGTAGCTCTTCTTTAAGGTTTCTCTTGTTTTTGTTTTAAAAAAAAATAGCATTACCTGTACAGTAGGGGAGGTACCCTGCAAAAATGTTTTTCAGTGTTTTATGCTACTATTCTGGAGATTTATTAAATACATAATATAATCATTACAAATTACAGATTTCTAGCACTAAGGCACTAAGGGTTTCGGGGCTTTGCTTCGGACAGACAGACGGACGGACAGACGGACGGACAGACGGATGGACGGACATGACGAAACTATAAGGGTTCCGATTTTACTGCGGAACCCTAATTGCTTTCTCTTTCTCTTTAATTAATTAAAAAAAAGTGTGAATAACCATCACACTTTTCATTGGGTTAATATTCCAATTTTTTACGATGTTTTTACGAGGAATCTAATAAAGTATTATTAAAAGTTTCGGTACTTTTATGTCTTCTGAAACCATTCCCCGGTTTTTTTTAATGAAATCCGACAAACGAGCTAGCGATCCATCTGATGGTAAGCGGCTATCGTCTCATGGTCATTTGGGGCACCAAAGGCATCACTGATGCGTTGCTGTCCAAGAAAGAGAGAAGAAAAAGAAAGAGAGAAATATAGATTAAAAAGAGCCGTCCATTGTTAAGGCTGAACAGGTCAAAACAAACTTTAAATAGCTAAATAAATAAGCTCGTATTCTATTTGTCATTTTGCAGTTATAACGATATCGCTATGCACAGTGTCAAATTTTGGCTTAGTTGCGGTCATGTATAGTTTATCTGTTTTTTCGAAAGAGATTAATGTGGCAAACAATTGATAAAAATTCCCACAGTAAATTTCTGTATACTTTAAGAGAAATAATTTTTTGTGTGAAAGGTCAATGACCTCAAGGAAAATTTAATTATTTTTTTATTCCTAAAATATAATTGTTTTTGTTTTTGTTAGTATCTTAAATAATGTAACATTGTATTATCTATTCATACTAAAAAAATAGGAAATGTAGCTGTAATATAATAAGACATATTTAAGATTTTTTTATTTCCACTTTTTATTGATTTTTAATTTAATCTTGTTGCGGTCGCATTTTATTCTTCATTATAAATATGCACAATATTGTTCTTTATAATGTCCTAAAAATTTAAAAATTACAATAAAAGGGGTAGAGAGATAAAGCGTTTCTAAGTATTTTAGAAATTTCTATGGAAATAGGGTTGTCTAAAAGTAATCATAAAAATAAATTTATGTATATATAAGCAATCTTCGTTTCACTTGGTCACGTCACGCCATAACATGAGAACGACTTGAGCAATTTCATTTATCTTTTTTTACGGAAAGAAAAAATAAAAAAAAAATACGCAGAAATTTGGATAATTTCAGAAATCTTAACATCTGTCGGTCAGCTATCCTAGGTATATTATAAATGAGAATGTGTGTCTTACCTCTTCACGCTTAGACCGCTAAACCGATTTAGATGAAATTTGGTATATAGACAGTTTGAGTTCCGGGAAAAGATATGTCTTTTATAAAACTATCCTATGGGATAGTTTTATCCCAGAAATCATCCTTTAAGGAGGGTGAAAAGGGGGGTGAAGTTTATAAGGGACATCAATAACCGCTGAATCGATTAAGACGAAGTTTGATATGGAGATAGTTTGAGTTGTGGAGAAGGATACAGCACAAATGTGAAAATTTCTAAAATGGTCAAATTATTGTACTCCACGAGGACGAAGTCAAAGGCAAAAGGTACTTTATAAATAAATTATTAAAAACTACCAAATACCTTTAGGGTAAATTGCATTTAAAACTATTGTTGTTCTCTCGTTTTCGGGAATGTCCAGAGGTCGTTATTTCGGTCCTCGTAAATGAGCACTGTTTTCCAATAACTTGAACAAGTCAAGATGAGTCAATTTAATTATTTCTGCCACTCGCTGACCAACATGAGGGTTGGCGCACTCATGCTCCTCTAACATTAAGTCACTCGGTCGAGGCCCGATATGACATCCCCAGGAGAATGGGTCAAAGCAGCGCCATGGGTCTTTGCCGGCTCCATGACGCCTCACCACCGCTTCTTCGGACATTGAGTACTGATATTGGGTTCTAGCGTAAGCTTCACGAGGGCGGACCCCTTCCCAATACCACTCAATGTTCTTCATCGAAGATCTTTTCGTGTGAAAAGACTTGACGCAACGTTATATTGCGTATCATAAATTTTAAGACAAAAGTTTTTGTTTTTAAAACTAAAAAAATGTGACTTTTTTATATTAAATTTTGATTAAAAAAATCAACCTTTAATATTATTATATTATTATTATACATATTACTATTATTATTACAATATATACCGAAATAACGATATAAATTAATATCAATATGGTAATTAAATTTTCATAGAAAAGTGACAACCCTTAACAAAACTTTCAAAAATTCATATCTTGTCACCCCTTTATTATTATTAGCCAATATTTTTTACACAAATACGTTATTATATGTAGATTATTTACATTCAAAAATAAAATGCGACCATTAAGAAACCGTCCCACAAAAAAAAAATTTTCATTTTTGGTAAAAACATTAATTGTGCCATAACTTAGCGTGTTTTTTTTGTAGTTTTTGGCTAGGTTATAGATATGAACTTCTTTTATGAGAACATATTTTATTTATCCTCAAATAATGTACAAAAAAAATTATATTGCATTTCTATGATTTCTATGGGTTTTTCTCGATAATCACATAAACTCAGAAAATAATTTTAAAAAAAGCTTCAGTGTCTTTGTCAATTCTTTAAAATATTTACAGCTATCAATTAAACACATAAACTATACATGACCGCAACTAAGCCAAAATTTGACACTGTGCTATGCGATAGTTATTACGGAAAATAATTGAAAATCTGCCTAGTCTTTTGCATCATTAGCTGCGTAAATTAACAGGCCAATTATTCAGTAAAAAAAATCCTATGCTTATTAATATAATAAATAGGGTATGTAGTTATGTACTAATTCGTCAAGTCAGGTAAAGTACACGCTGACCTAACCAACGTAAAATGGTATCAAGATTGTCATCGTAAACCATCTGCCATTTTATATAGTGCCATTTTTCATGGTCTTTTGGGTCTTTCAAGGTTAAACAATGAGCAAAGGCATCCCCAAAACATTGTAGCCAAGTACCAGGGAGGCATAACCGCATCAGATATAGCTCCGTTCCGTCGGCATTATGCGACCGCCGCGCCGCCGCCGGCCCCGCTCGTAACAGTCTAGCGAGGCTAAAACCGAGCGATTCGGTTTTATACACACCCCCTATAAAAGGAAAAGGACCGGGTATGGTCCCGGGATAAGTGGGGGTCTGTATCTTTATATCTGCCCCCCTCACCCTAGGGCATTATGACCGGGGGGTTCTTTGGACAGCTAAAAGAAATATCCGGTGCCTTACCCCGCTACCAACGGGCAGTAATACCTCTTAGCTTATTTACGTGGAGATTTTCGCACCCGTACTGCTCCTGAATCGCTGGCTACATACGGGTTCGTATTTTTTTTAATTAAGCGAAGGGAAGCGAACAGCGCGAGTTAAAGCCAAGTGTTTCGTACAATGGTTGGCGCGGCGTAGGTTAAGTTTTTGTCTGACGAAACGACGTAGTTATTTTAATTTCAACAGTGTTTTTTCTACCTTGTAGGTTTGGGTTTAGGCGTATTTATGTTTTAATTATATTCGTTTTCATTATAGTAACATTAAGGATATTAAACAAAAGCTAGAAAAATAAGCAATACACGTATGGATTAAATCGTCTTATTTTATGCTTTGACGATAATTATTCAAAGTATTTCCTAGTTATAAAAATAACGTTAGTAACGAGGTATTAAATGAGTTTCCTGCGATCGGACTTATAAAGGAATGCAGATAATTCCTGACTCAAAGCTTTATCGAGAGTCTGTGGGAATATTTTCGAGAAAAATCTTTAAAAATATTTTAGATGGAAATTAACGCGCGCCAGTATCAATTAGAGCGTAGATATAAAGAGAATATCTTCGCCCCTTAGCCCGGAGGCTAACGGTAATGACATAGTGGCGACGAGAGCGATAAACTTAACGTTACAGATTTCAACTGAAATAAAATGCACAATAAATAATTATTCTAGGATCAATTGATTTCAACAAACAGTGAATCACGAAATAAACAAGACATTTAATTTTATAATCACAATTTTATATTCACAAATAAGGTTGCACAGTAATGTTGCACATTAAAAGTACTGGCACTTGATAAAAATTCAAAGACAGTTGTGAGCATTTAAAATCACATGATCTGTCTACAAGTACATTAACAGATTATTGAACTCTTTCACATTGGAGCACTGTGGAGTATGCTTCTAAACTGTTTAGTAACAGTTTAGAAGCATACTCCATAATCTAATCTATACGTGGTCAAGAAAGTTGTCTATAGAAGACTTGCTTCGTTTGACTCCTTCACCAATTCCTACTAAGGAACGTACGTAAGGTACGTAAGGTACGTACTACGTATAGATTAGAAATCAAGATGTATTGGAAGCCTTTAGGCAGCGATGAGTACAATCAAGCACCGCTCGTTTTTTACCAATTAAATCAAATGTGTCACAAGTCACAATATCTAAATTCATAATATTCGCTTGTCGCTTGCCTGTCCACTATGAACGAAGCCTTAAGCTTTTAGGTGGGGGAATCGATTGGTGATTTTTTATTCTCAGCGTGTTGCTAATGTTTAGAAAAAAATCTCATATCGCATTAACCGAACGGTATGAGCAAACTCGGGATATCTTTAATTTCGCAGAATGTGGTCTTTGGTGTACTTTGTCGCATTGCTTGTTTTAGATTAGTTCTTAGAAATTAAACGTTGTGTCACTGCTTCTATTTATAAAATAAAACAAATCCTTTGTCTATTTATTTTAATCTCTATCTCAAAATGTACTTCAAGAGTGATAGTTTATGTTCTACTTTTTATATGCTTATAAACAAACGAACATGTCAATATAGTTAACGACTGAATACAATAATGTAATGTAATGTACCCTGCTTGTAAAGGGTCCAGGTTCGATTCCCAGCAGCAAATTTTTTTATGAGACAGACAAAAGTTTGCGTCTGGGTCATAGATGTTAGTTATGTCCTATTATTCTTTTCCATGACTTCCATCACTCATTGTCAGAAAATTCCATTGCGGGAGTATAATTGTAAGCGTTTTTTTAATAGGTGTTCATGAATGCTATACAGTGTTTGTACCAGAACTATAACTACTGCAAAGCAAACACACGTTTCAGCAGGTCTACGAGAATTTCAAAATGTCTAAATATTCACTTATCGTACAGGCAATGGGTACGGTTCGCTGTAATGTGCGAAAACTCCGCTTTGACTTTGAGTGTGCAATTTATATTGCACCAGAATTAGCCCCTTGCTGCACCGATGGATAGTTCATGCTTATAGCCCAACATACATAAGTCGATTGTTCATCAACTAAGTTAATTATAATCATAATCTTAATTGCTTCATGCGTAATATTACAGAGCTAGACACGAAATATCACATTTAGCCCTGCTAGGGCGTTGCAATAGAATAAAAATAAATTAATAAGTACAATATTGCAGTTTTACGTAATAGTAATTAACGTGTTAATAAAATTAAAATCTAAGTACCTATATCACAGAAACATAAATACTACGGAAAATTAAAGCTAGAAACAAGTTTAAAACAGTATTAGATAATGTGAACTATGCAACCACAATTGACCACAAAATGTCTAAAACTTGAGTCGGCCAGTAACCGTACTGGAGCAGCGTGGCGAAGAATCTCTCGGGCTCCTCAAGAAAAAGACCCATACTTAGTAGTAGTTTACAAATATATTTAAGCACTCTTCTCAGTTGACTTTTCTTTGTCAAATTCTGTGCATATTTAAATAATTATCAATAATAAAACAAAGTTTCTACAAAATAACATCGAACTAGTTCCTCGCCGACGATGAAGCCTCGCTCCACAGCACAAGGCGAGAAGGGTGCTCGGCAAAAATACTGTTTAATCAACATCCTGTAGCTTCTATTATCCTGGTATTTCATTGAGCGTTGCGAAATTCCCTACTCCTTTCGCCTGGTAACTTTATAAAGGAAAACTCGACTTTTCAAAAAGGCAACCTTTATTTAAAATTAAAAGGGCGTGCACAATTTTGAACTTCATTATGACGCTGTTTATAATGCTGCATGTAAACTCTTAATCCTACGAATAAAATGTCCTTGAGGTGAGAGGCAATAGTAAGTTTGGCGACGGTCGCGGTGCTTCTTATAATGAAGTGTTTTTTTTTGCGAAGTCAAAATAATCAGGAAGTGTTGTTTTTAACATCTATTGGAATATCATAAACATATGCCATCCTTTCATTTCAATTTTATTTGAAAGATATGTAATACTTTCAGATTTTTTTCTGTAAAAAATGAATTCTATTTTTTGAAACGACAGTACATTTAAGGTAATTAATTAAGCGGTTCTTAAAAAGTTGTCGTCAAAGAAAAGACATCAACGTGAGCGAAATCTTTAAATATTCCTAAACATTCGTTTTAAAGTATTATTTTTCATTAGTATGACGTTTATCAATAATTATGTTGTTTTTGTATATTATAATATCTCTATTATAGTTTCACATGAATAACAACGACTTGATATTCTGATTCTAAAAGAATATAATGTAAGATTGTTTTTTTTTTATTTTGTTACCTCAGAACTTTCGACTGGGTGAACCGATTTTGATAATTCTTTTTAGGGTTCCGTAGCCAAATGGCAAAAAACGGAACCCTTATAGATTCGTCATGTCTGTCTGTCTGTCTGTCTGTCTGTCTGTCTGTCTGTCTGCCTGTCTGTCTGTCTGTCCGTCCGTATGTCACAGCCACTTTTCTCCGAAACTATAAGAACTACACTGCTGAAACTTGGTAAGTAGATGTATTCTGTGAACCGCATTAAGATTTTCACACAAAAATAGAAAAAAAAACAATAAATTTTGGGGGTTCCCCATACTTAGAACTGAAACTCAAAAATTTTTTTTTCATCAAACCCATACGTGTGGGGTATCGATGAATAGGTCTTCAAAAATGATATTGAGGTTTCTAATATAATTTTTTTCTAAACTGAATAATTTGCGCGAGAGACACTTCCAAAGTGGAAAAATGTGTGTCCCCCCCCCCCCCCCCCGTAACTTCTAAAATAAGAGAATGATAAAACTAAAAAAAATATATGATGTATATTACCATGCAAACTTCCAACGAAAATTGGTTTGAACGAGATCTAGTGAGTGGTTTTTTCTTAATACGTCATAAATCGTAAACCGCAATTTACCTCGATCAAAGTTACAACGAACTTCAAGAACTTTTATATTATGTTACTTGCTGCTTCGTGTTAATATTAAGTACTCTGTGTAAGATTTAACTATCAGCTATGATATACTTACTCTATGGTATTAAAACTATAAAATTTCTGTAATGGCGTCTTTGGCTAACTCTGCTACGTTCATACGTTGTTGCATTGTAAAGATATAAAATTAAAATAAAATAAAATACTGTGAAGCTCAACTGCGTTAACTGTTTTAATAATAAAACCCAAACCTATAAGAGGTTATGGGCCCAGTCCACACAGTCCAAGTGGTGAAAGTTTTTGTTAGTTGTTACGGCAAAATACGTAAAATAAAATTCCACGCGGAAGAAGTTCTATTAAGAAGTTTTGAAAAGAACATAAGCTGTGCCTGTAAGTACCTTTCCATAATATGGCAAGTAACGAAGACAACATCGAAAAACTATCTAATCCCGAAAGCTTTCATCTATGGAAGTTTGAAATATCAATTTATTTAAAAGCACATGGCTTAGAGGTTACGAAAACTGATAAGACCGATGCCGTTGCAAAAGTTGACGAGATTAAAGACGCTAAGGCGCAGAAAATCATACTAAATAGCATAGATAAAAAGCTAAAAGCTCATATTTTGAATTGTAAAAATGCGAACGAAATGTTCAAAAGGTTATGTGCATTATTTGAAGGTTGTGAAGAGCGCAATCAATCTAACCTATTGCAAGAATTCTTTACCTACAAACATGCCAAAAATCGGACTATTAACGAACTAATCACAGATATAGAAAATATGTCAGTGAGACTCAACAATCTGGGTCATAATATAAAAGAAGAACTCATAATATCAAAGATATTAACTTGCTTGCCAGATTCATTTAAATATTTTGTCACTGCTTGGGAATCTACTCCCAGTAACGAGAAATCTCTTACCAACTTAACTAACCGTCTCCTGTTGGAAGAATCCCGATGCTCGAGCAATAACGATCAAAATATTGCATTAAGAACAGCTGTAAATGATCATTACCACAAAAGGTGTTATAAATGTAATAAATTAGGCCACATCCAGTCACAATGCAAGAATAATTTTAATACTTACAAAAGAAACTACTACGAGAAAGATAACATAAAGAATAAAACAAAATTTTGCTCTATTTGTAAAAAGACTAACCACAATGATGAAAATTGTTTCTTTAGGCCTAGAAATCATAAAAATATAAAGAAAAATACAGCTTTATTAACAAGAAATGTAAGTGAAAGCAATAATAAGAAAGAGAAAATAAAATTTGTTGTTGATTCGGGAAGCACATCACATATGACTAACAATATTGATATTTTGGATGATTTTCAAGAATACCAGTCATCAATTTCAGTTGCAAATAACAATGTTATCATGTCCGAAGGGTTGGGTTCTGTCCGTAGTACACAGTGCAAACTAAATGAAACTCTATATGTTCCGGAGCTGTCACAAAACTTATTATCAGTCAATGCAGTAACCAATAATGAGGGATCTGTCCTGTTCACTGAAAAGGGAGTGGAAGTATATAAAAAGGGAAGTCTTATTCTAGAGGGACAAAAGGAAAATGGGTTGTACTACATTACCTTAAATAATATAAATAAAAACAGTGATAGTCAGAAGGAAATGCAGTCTTTATTAACACATGCTAAGTCTACAGCATTACAGTGGCATAAGAAACTTGGTCATCCTGGAAAAGAGATTTTAAATATCTTACCTCAAATAGCAGATGGTATAAAAATAGATAAGAAAGAAATAATAGAAGACTGTGAAGTTTGCATCAAGGCTAAGCAAAGCAGATTACCATTTAAAACTGAAAGAAAAAGAGCAGAAAGATTGTTAGAAATATTACATACAGATGTTTGTGGACCATTTGAAGTGCCAACATATGATGGTAAGCGTTATTTTGTCACCATACTAGATGATTACAGTCACAGAACCAAAACAGAATTAATAAAACATAAAAGTGAAGTATCGGATATAATTAAAAACTATATAGAAGAAATAGAGAGAGAAAAAAGGGAAACTGTTTCTATAATAAGGTGTGACAATGGAGGGGAATATAGAAGCGAAGAATTTAAATTATGGTGTATGAAGAAAGGAATTAAAATAGATTACACTGTTCCCTACACGCCTCAGTTAAATGGCAAAGCCGAGCGTCTTAACCGCACCATTTTGGAAAAGGTCCGAGCACTACTATTTGAATCTAAATTACAAGATGAAATGTGGGGAGAGGCAGTATATTGTGCCACGTACCTAATCAATCGATTGCCAAGTCAAAGCATCAATAATAAAACACCATATGAATTATGGTATGGGAAACAGCCTAATTTATCTAATATTCAAATATTTGGAAGTTATGTTTATGCTAAACAATTAAGCTCAGTAAAGAAACTAGAACCAAGAAGCTGGAGGCTCATAATGATAGGCTATGCTAATAACGGATATAGATTATGGAATGAAAAGAAACGAAGGGTTGAAATACATAGAGATGTAATATTCTTGGAAAGTGACACAGAAAAAAATAAAATAAAATTAATACCGGATAAAATAATAAAGTCAACAGATAAGGAAGACATACAAAATTCAACAGAAGATGAAATAGAAAAAGTTATAACAGAAAATGTGAACATAAAACAAGAAGTTTTAGATGAAGAGGTAATACAATTAACAGACTCCGATTCAGAGGATATTGAACAGAACAAGGAAAGTGAAAGCAATGTTCCAGGAACCTCACAGAGTGGAGAAAGTGTTGGACCAGAAATGAGAAAAAGCAAAAGAATAAGGAAAAAACCAAATAGACTAATCGATCATGTACTACTTACATACACGGAGGCTACAAAGTGTGAGGATAAAGAAAATTGGGAGAAGGCAATAGATTCGGAGAAGGAGTCGCTACATAAAAATAATACATGGGACCTAGTGGACATACAAGAAGCAAAGGGGTAAAGAAATACTTACCAATAAATGGGTATTTCGTGTAAAGGATGATGGTATGTATAAAGCTCGACTTGTTGTGAGAGGCTTTGAGCAGAAAGGTGTAGATTACACTGACATCTACAGTCCAGTGGTAAGTCAATCAGTTCTTAAAACTTTATTTGCTATAACAGCGTCCAATAATTTTGAAATGTATTCCTTTGATGTAAAAACTGCATTTTTGTATGGCAATTTAGATAATAATGTGTACATGTATATCCCTGATGGCTATGATAAAATACCTAATAAAATTTGTAAACTTAATAAAGCTCTGTACGGGCTCAAACAAGCCCCAATTACTTGGAATAAAAGATTCTCTGAAACAATGTTAAATCTAGGTTTACATCCTTTGAAAACTGATCGTTGTGTATTTGTAAACTCAAAAAGAAATATTATAATCGCTATATATGTAGATGATGGGCTCGCTATTGCTGAAAGTAAACAAGATTTAGATAAAATATTATGTTGCTTAGAAAAGGAATTTGAAATTAAAATTTGTAAGAATCCTAAAAATTTTGTTGGTTTAGAAATAAGTAGAGATAATACTGGTATAATATTGAAGCAGGAAACTTACACAAATAATTTACTTAAAAACTTTAATATGTATGATGCTAAAGCTATTAGTACTCCTTGTAATACTGATAAATGTACTGAGACAAAACAGACTTTGCGAACAAGTTTTCCATATAGAGAATGTGTAGGTGGATTATTGTATTTATCTACTAGAACTAGACCTGACATATCTCAAGCAGTAAACGAAGCCAGTAAAAAGGTAGAAAATCCCAGTAACTATGATATAATTGCATTGAAAAAGATTTTGAAATACTTAGTTGGTACAAAAGATAAAGGTATAAAATTTCATAAAGATGGTAACACATCCACGTTAAATGCTTATTGTGATTCTGATTATGCAAATGATGTAACTAATAGACGTAGTACAAGTGGTTATGTAATTATGTTTTCGGAAGGACCTATTTCTTGGTGCTCTAAACAGCAACCAATAGTTGCCCTGTCTTCAACAGAGGCCGAATACATTGCTGCTGCGGATTGTATTAAAGAAACTTTATTCTTGAAATCTTTTTTGACTGAATTGTTAAACTTTAAAATTGATATAAAATTAAATATAGATAATCAAAGCTCTATTCAATTAATTAAGACAGGTTCTTTTAACAAGAGATCTAAACACATAGACGTTAGGTACTATTTTATTCATGAGCATTACATAAAAGGTAATATTAAAGTAAACTATTGTTCTACAGATCATCAACTTGCAGATATTCTTACTAAACCTCTAGGAAGAATAAAATTCGAATTTCATAGTAAGAAGTTGTTAACTTAATAATATGCTAAGAATTAAGGATATACTTTAGTTTGTAAATGTTGTTCATCACTAAATGTAGTAAAAATAAATTTAATAAAATAGTTTGTACTGCTTCATAGATATAATATCTTTGTGATTATTAAGTTTCATTTATAGTATGTTACATTTATATAATTAAGTATTGTTAAATATATATATGTACTTTTATAAATATAATATGTATTAATAATGTAAGAACTGTTGTTTGGAACAAAGTTGTTTAAAATAAAAAAAAAAAAATCAAAAAGTATTTTTATAAAATTGTTAATTTCATAAAAATAGGAGAAGGTGTTAATATTAAGTACTCTGTGTAAGATTTAACTATCAGCTATGATATACTTACTCTATGGTATTAAAACTATAAAATTTCTGTAATGGCGTCTTTGGCTAACTCTGCTACGTTCATACGTTGTTGCATTGTAAAGATATAAAATTAAAATAAAATAAAATACTGTGAAGCTCAACTGCGTTAACTGTTTTAATAATAAAACCCAAACCTATAAGACTTCGGAACCCTTCATGGGCGAGTCCGACTCGCACTTGGCCGCTTTTTTAATCGGAAGCTGGTGCTTGTCATGTGGTCCCACTTAAATTTGAGCTAGATCCGACGAGCACTTTTTGAGTTATTTTGAAGTCGGTTATTTTTTTCTTGGTAAAATTCAGATTATTGTTTCAGCCTAATTGAGTGGTTTTACTGAAACTGTCATTGAAAAAATAATTAACACTGGATTTCGGGTCCTATGATTTTCGATGGTAGGTACCATCGATGTACCTATGTATGTACATGTGTTTGTTTATTTGTTTGTAATGGATAAACTCAAAAACTACAGGACCGAATTTAAATTTTTCACCAATATAAAACTACATTATTCTTGAGTGATACAGGCTATTGATTGCGATTATTAATGTGTTATACTTTATCACAAGTAAAAATGTTTGACGCCCAAGGAAGTAGGTACGAATCAGCCATAAAATAGACAAATAAGAAAGAAACTAAAGAAAAAATTATGAATGCCATATTTTTTATTACTTTACCAACAAAATACTCTAAATTTTTCGCTTTTTAATTTTCCCAGAGGTTATCTACAACAAATCGTTAAGATTGCCTTATGGGCAAAATGCCATGCTTTTCTTGCCTTATAAATATGATGTACAAGTACTCGTATATCCTCTCGTACATATACAATTAAGTGTAAAACATAAATAAATATTGCGAAAGTTAACAGCATAATCCAGTTGGTTTTGGCCTTCCCTCTCAAAAGTTCTGGATACGATCCCCGGTAAGGACATTTTGTGACAAATTGTGTTTGTGTCTCATACAGATAATCGTAATGATGTGGTGGTATAAGTTTAGTTTATTTCGACTTTGTAAAACTGTATTTAGGGTGTGGCAGCCTGGGGTTATTAAGTGCTGACACTGTTATAATTTACTTTTCAATAGTACAATTATTTAGGGTGGGGTGTGAGCATAGATTACCTCCAATAGATTCCGTATTAGTGAATATTTCTTAGAATTCAAAGTCACAATTTTGCGGAAGGTGCGGTTTGCGGGGTACGAAACAGATACGCTGTGATTGGATATTTAAAATTCAAACTTGGAATTTATCAAGCTCAACCCGTCCATAGTGATTGAGTATGTATGATCGATTAATCGTACGATCGATGTTTGTTATTATCATTATTTATAATGAAAATATCGATGCTATTAATAAATATATAATATTATATTAATATTAAACTGGTAGGTATAACGATGATACAACTGAATCCATCAACCTTCGATGATTATTTCTTCATATAGTAGAAACTGTCAACTGAAAAGTGTGTTATTTTATTATTTATTTATTTTTTATTTTATTTTATTAGCACACCATACATTACATTACAAATATAAGTTCTATAGAAACTGGACTAGTGTGAGTGCCAATTACAGGCGTGAACAACATTCTTTAGTATATTTATCAAGAACAATAGAAACGCACGTCTTGAAACTCTGTTAAACAAACGACACTGTATTTGGTAGGAAACCATCCCTCTCCACGGTGCATTGCTTCTATACATTTTTCCGTCCTCTCGGGGTATCTAGGAAATCTATAAAACCATTACCACAATGTTTTTTCATATAATAAATAATATTGTTATCCTTGACTACAGCAACCTTTATCCCACTTATAACTTGTTAGAAATTATCGATTTCATAGCAATATCCTCAAAATGAATATCGATACGCGTTTAAAATGAAAAATTCACTTCCCTAGTATTGTCTTTAGTCAGAAACAAGATAATTATTTTGAATTAGGAATGAAATTTTTACAAAATGTCACTCTCAAAACCAGCATAAGTTGAACTCTGCTTCATTAGAAGAAAATTTGTAAAATAAATATGAATTACTAATTTATGAAATGATATGCCATCGTTTTGGTAACTGTTTTTACGCACTGATTTATCACACCATTTCACTCTGCAATAAGCCATGGTTCCATCAGCGAATGCTTTTTTGAAATTAATTAAATTCTGAAAGATCCGCGTGTATACGGGTCAAAGGTCTTGGTCGATACTAATGTCGTGAATGCTAGTACAGCTTCATATGCATAGCAAAAGCACTGCTATGTTGCCGCGCGTCAGTTGCCTTGTATGCGGTATCTTGTGGGGGTAATCTATGGGTGTGAGTGTCTATTTAGAGAGTGAAGTATTTCGAATATATTTTGCCTCGTATCTTGTACCATTAACAGAATAAAAAATCCATCCCAATTCCCGAGTTACCAGGCAAGCAGAAAATCCAAAGATATCACCAACTCATAATCGGCACGGAACAAGTTCGAATTTCGGGGTTTTCCCTGCGAACTTCGCTCAAAGACGTCCTCAAAGCCCCTAGTGGGTGGGTCGGGTACTAGGGAGGCAGGGTGGTTTTAGGGTATCAAAGTTTGCCCCTGTACCAGGAGTGTAGGCGGGAAGACAGGCTACTTTGTTCGCCTTTTGCCTCGTGACGGAGGCACTTAAGGGAGGCGCACACGGTCGCAACGCTATAATATTAAAGTACCGTAATATACCGCTAAGTTTCGCGTGACGTTCGCACGGTAAGAGTGCTGAAACCCTCTGACGTTTCTTATTTCGAACCGAAGTGCACCTCCTGAATGATATAATGATATCATCAAAAAGTACACGTTTGAAATTGCTTACTTGCTTCTTACTTCATACAGTACATCACAAAAGTAGGAGACCATGGTTTGTTTAATACGTGATGCTAAAGATAATTGCTAAACATACATTATTATGCTTATTGCTAATTTTACATAACTTTTATTTGTAGAAAATCCAAAGATATCGATGTATCTCTCTTTCCAGAGAATCTTTACGTAAGCGTGTTTATTCATTTATAGTTGGTTAAAAGTATTCTTTATAATTGAAATTACGTATACAATCATATAATTTGAAATATAATCGCACATCATTTTATAATAGTATCTCATGTCAAGCGTGTGAAACGCTCTTTAACTGACATTTTTTGTTTGGAACAGATTTAAATTCAAATTCAAAATCATTTATTTATTCATGTAGGTTATCATTGATACACTTATTCACGTTTAAATAAAACAAATAGAATGCTAACGCAAGCTTATTTTTTTGATGCGTCACTGTAAATCAAATCCAAATTGATTCAGCCATTGAGATTAGCACGGACGTGGTGATAAAAAAATAGTTTACGTTTTTATACAGCCCGTAGCCGCATGATACTAGGGTAACGGAGGATTCTATACAATAATTTTATACATTTATACTGCTGTATGCTGCGGGAGCAGGATAAATTATTAACTAATTAAAGAATCCATACTGCATTTTAATGTAAAAGATTTTATAAATACCAAATCATACATAAAATAACGGTTTATGTTCAATACACGTACAATAACAGACATGCCTAATTTTTTCTACACTTTAGTATTTATTCTAGTAACTTACAACGAGATAAATAAATCTACAACTAAACGGTAATTGTTACTGACCGACAGACAATGCTCCCCAGAAACCAGTGGATCTTAAAGCATGAAACTTTGAACAGAGGTTCCGTAGTGGTGGGAAAAAAGATTTTCAAAATTCATCTCATAAAGGACTAACACCCCAACTCAGAGTCACTAACGGTTACTTTAATCGCTGCTTAGTAAAGATTCACCATACAGATTTTGTACTAATAACCGTTAGTGACTCTGAATTGGGGCGTAAATATTATACGTATAAGTATAAAGAAGTTTTTTAACTTCAATCACAGACACTAAACATTTTAAATGCAAATGAGTACTCACATTTTTTGCATTTAATTTATACCAATATTCGATGTTATATGACCCTGATCCATGTAACTGTGTCGAAATATCGGTATAATATACAAAACGCGCGTGACGTTTTTCGTCACCTTTTGTGTCACAAATCTTAATCATTTTTTCCATTTATTTCACAACGCGCCTAAAGAAGTATAACTTCAAAAATAGTGAGTACCCGTATGATTCAAAATTATTGAAACTTAAATAAATAAATAAACGCTAACACACTCATACCCCCGCAGTAGGTTTATTACCTACTAGCTGACCCGGCGAACTTCGTATCGCCTAAGAATGTCACAAATCAGAAATCATTAAAATCGGTACAGCCGTTCTTAGCCGTTATAGTTTCCGTGTCCTCCTTCTCCCGCTCCCGCTCCCTCCCTCTCCCTCTCCCTCTCCCTCTCCCTCTCCCTCTCCCTCTCCCTCTCCCTCTCCCTCTCCCTCTCCCTCTCCCTCTCCCTCTCCCTCTCCCTCTCCCTCTCCCTCTCCCTCTCCCTCTCCCTCTCCCTCTCCCTCTCCCTCTCCCTCTCCCTCTCCCTCTCCCTCTCCCTCTCCCTCTCCCTCTCCCTCTCCCTCTCCCTCTCCCTCTCCCTCTCCCTCTCCCTCTCCCTCTCCCTCTCCCTCTCCCTCTCCCTCTCCCTCTCCCTCTCCCTCTCCCTCTCCCTCTCCCTCTCCCTCTCCCTCTCCCTCTCCCTCTCCCTCTCCCTCTCCCTCTCCCTCTCCCTCTCCCTCTCCCTCTCCCTCTCCCTCTCCCTCTCCCTCTCCCTCTCCCTCTCCCTCTCCCTCTCCCTCTCCCTCTCCCTCTCCCTCTCCCTCTCCCTCTCCCTCTCCCTCTCCCTCTCCCTCTCCCTCTCCCTCTCCCTCTCCCTCTCCCTCTCCCTCTCCCTCTCCCTCTCCCTCTCCCTCTCCCTCTCCCTCTCCCTCTCTCTTTTCCTCTCCCTCTCCCGCTCCCGCTCCCACTCCCGCTCCCACTCCACTCCCCTCCCCTTCCCTTCCCTTCCCTCCCCTCCCCGTGTTACATAATCGGGATACGCAGAACATGCGCGAGCTGTCCGGCCGGCCGGTGAACCGGTGATGATTGTTGCTACTCGTACAATCACGTTGTCACGTAGGTCCTTTACTACGTAATATCTTCTGAATGGAATGTCCGATTTGAGTAATTCAAAAAGTTATCTATAGGTATTGAAACAGTTTTGAATATGAAATTATTTATTTGCATAAGGATTAATACGAAGGTATGGTTATCATGATCTGATTTTGGTCATCTTTTTTATTAACTTTTAAAATGTAAAAAGTGGTTATAGTGACATAACGACAATAGTTGGACATATACTATCGCGAGGTTTTTTGTAGATATTGATATGTTCTATAATATTGTGGAACATTTTTTTGTTCTATCATCAATAGTTTCCGCAGCGTATGCGATGAAAGAAATTTTTAAGCAAATTTTTTCACACTTTGGTTCACGTTACTGATGTTTTAGCAAGGATCCCTAATTTTTTCTAGTAAAAAATATAGCCTATGTTACTCATGAATGATGCAGCATTCTAATGGTGAAAGAATTTTGAAAATCGGTTCAGTAGTTTTTGAGTTTATTCGTTGCAAACATACAAAAATACAAAGCTTTCCTCTTTATAATATTAGTATAGATGTCGCGGGTGGTATGAACGACACATAACACATGACAAAATAAAAATCCGCGGATTTTAAAGCAAAAATTAAAAACAACGTCACATTACATACTTGTTACATAAACAAGTAACAAATATATTTACTTAACCTTTATTTCAGAATGAAAATGTTCCTCAAGGTCAACTACGGAATATTCCAGATTTCTTGTTTACGTGACCAAGGCACCGAGGCACTGCGTCATTTAATACCAAGTAATGTTTACACGAAAAAACCCCTAGTAACGTAGAGATCCCTAATCTCTAAAGTATACCTAAAGCTATATAGCGCGTTCCCCAAAGCCCTTGGAGCTTAGACAAGACAGGCCGTGTAACCTTCATGTCTTGCGATTTTGCTACTTGTCGATCGATAATGTCTGTGATAGTCTCGTATGATAATAAAAATAGCCTAAAATTCAATCAAGAAAGTCGTTGTGTTCCGGCTGGGGGCTTGAGAGCCAGTTCTTTCGTTCTTTCTTTTTCTTCTCTCTTTCTTGGTCGGCAACGCATCAGTGATGCCTTTGGTGTTGCTGATGTCTATGAGCGACGATAGTCACTTACCATCAGGTGGATCGTCAGCTCGTTTTCTGGCTATTTCCATAAAAAAATGAAGAAAATTCGTGTATCTTTAAAAATAAATATCATTTTTATGATTAATAATATAGACATCTAAAGCCCATTTAAGGGCTACTGTCACCATCACCTTAAATAAAAATATTAATTTGTAAATCAACTTTTCCCAAATTTTTTCTCTTCAATTCTTTAGTCTCACGCGATGTCACACAAAATAAAATGATTAGACAAAACAAACACCTTATCTGTTTTATAAATTTGTGCAATATGTGCATCCAAAGTAAACCGAATCCGAAACCTTTCGCTGACAGATAGAACGTTCAGTGAATATTTAACTTCACTTAACTTTTAGTCATTAGTTACATTACAGGCAATGCAATTGTAAAACGTATCAAGTACATAATCCTTTAATCTGTCTTCACTAACTGAGCCGTAAACGAACTCAAACACTGTAACTAGCTTGTTAATCGCCTCGAAATCGCGTCGCAAATCAGCCAGTCTGCCCCAGGCCTAAAGGTCATACAAAATGGGGTACATAGGCCCCAAACTCGAGAGGCCTCAAAGGGTCTGCCGACCAAAAAAGTATATAACCCGAGTAGGTACCAGGGGTTCATATAAGCGTGGCGTCTTGTGCCTTCGAGCCAGGGATGTTAAGAACGGTTCGGAGGGTCGCCCCCCTTCCGGTGGAGGCGGGTGTAGGGGAAAAAATTCAGAGACCGTACCCTTGGATCGGCTGATGCCGCCGTCTACGTAATTAGTGATGCGATAGCGCGGCTGCCCTGTCGACATCGCTTGATCGATTGTTTTTATTTCGACCTGTCGTTCTATTTCCGAGCTTGATTTCGTGTGCGATACTCTCGTTTTTGTCTTTTAATTACGTACATTACGCATATGTTTAGTTTAATGAAAGTTCTGTCCAGTTTAGGCCACGGTATATCGTTACTTAGAAATTAATTTGTACAAATTGATTTTTATTACCTGCCATTTATTTAAGTTTGTGAATAGTAAAAGTTATGAAGCTAATAGTCAAAATTATTCCTTCCACACACAAAGACTAATAAGTTTTTTGTACGTCGTTTAATCCTGAGGGTTTGTTTTAACTTAGAATCACATCCAGTACAGTTTATCGTATGGTTTTAGTAAACTACGACTAGTAAACACTAGTTATATTGTTAGGAATACTTTACAGAATAATATGATCAATTTAAGTTCGAAACGGAATATTAAGAACCGAAATATCAAGCATACATATAAAATACATAATATCGTAAGCACCTGTATACAATCCGCGATGATATTTTGGTAAAAAGATTCTTCAGGAAATCATTCAAAAACTTACCATACCATACCGTACCATACAGTAGTTTTTTTCTATAATTGAATTGAATTATACAAAACAGAATATGTTCTTTGTAATTGTGCCATATTTATTTCATTTAGTAAACCATACTTTCAAGTTTCTTTTCTATACAAAATAGTTTCAGTGTTTCAAATTTGGCAGGCAAGATCTAAATCGGTTATAATTTTTAATGTCAATATTTCAATACAATTTCGTGGATCATGGAAAAAACTGTTGAGAATCCGGGAAATTTAATTTAAATTCATACGATGGACAAATTTACTCAGTAATACTATGGTTGCAATGAGTTGTCATCATGAAAGTAATGGCCACTCGATAGAAAATATTTGTTTAGCCATTCGTGGCTAGCCGTTATTATTATTTTTGTGCGAGGGTTTCATCCCCAACGGTCACTACCAACACGATCTATTGTGGACAACCCCACGTTTAAATCTGATCCGCAGTAGAGCCCTCTAGCGGTGATTTGTAGAACTAAATGTGTACTCATAATTTTTATTTTATTACTAGCTTTTGCCCGCAGCTTCGCCCGCGGTAGAGATCGATTTTTTACAAATTCTACTTTTTTACTTAAAAAACTTGCAAATGAATTTTACTAACGCCATCTATCAACAACATCCGAAACTAAATATCTAGCAACTAACAAAATATAGATCTTCCCATGGGGATGTTTTACCGCGGTAAAAAGTAGCCTACGTTACTCTCCACCCTCCTCACTATCTGCAAACACAAAAACCATACCATATAACAGCTTCGTTGCGATGTGAAAGACGGACAAACAAACAAACAAACACACTTTCACATTTATAATATTAAGTATGGATAGTATGGATATGGATATCAACTGACATCACTGATATATTGTTACTGTTATTAAATTATTATATATTCATTCATTACAATTAGGAATACCGCCTATACATCAACAGGTCTTCTCAAAATGTTTATCCCTACTAATGTTATAAATGTGAAAGTTTGTTGGTGAGGGTAGGGATGTTTGTCTGCAAAAAACAACTGATCAGAATTTGAAATTTAGCAACTAGGTAGACCATGATTTCGAATAATATACCTTAAGGGTAGGTACTTATTGTCCCGGAAAACGCGGACAAAACACACATGCACTACCACGCTTACACATTCCTAATGTGGCAATAAATACACGAAGTGACATATTTTGCCCTGGCTAGAAATCGAACTCAGAACTTCACGCTACAAATTTTGCACAAGGTCATTTGACAATTACTATTAGGTATAGACAGTTTTAATTGAATTTATTTCGGTCATAAAAGCTTGCTTTTATCGATACTAATTTCGCCGTACAGCCCTAGAGATTATGACAAGATCCAGAGCGCAGGGCTGCTAACGACGGCCAGGGAACTGTCAAAAGAACCTACATTAATGTTATTATAACTTTTTCTAGCCGTGTGTGGACGCGCCCTCGTGTGTGTGCCTTAATGAAATCCGACATCCCTATATTACGACTTACGACCTCAGAGTCTCGTCCACGAGAGTTAATTGATAGGTTGATTAATGTAGATAATAATGGTAATAATCAATTTACAAAAAAAAAATACCCGACTTCAAAGGAATTTCTAAAAACATATATCTAAATCTCCAAAAATATAAAACGAATCTGGAAGCAAACCCGGATAAAACAAAAAAATAGGTAGATAAATGACGGTGTTCAGAGGTATCATACAAAAAAAAATATTCCGACGAATTCGGTCGGACGAGTCGGTTAAAACGAATAAAAGTAGATATCCATACACTAATGTTTGTGATTTCCCAATGAATATCAAAGACAGGATCACATTAAATGCAAGATTGTGATCCATTTTGATTGACCCTATGATCAATGCTTAATGATTCTCGTCTCTGTTGGACGAAGTGCTTAAGGAATAAACTCTGTATGGATCAGAGTTTTCGCGAGTAAGGTGCGTTGGTCGAGAAGGGCTACCTCATCTTTGGTTTTTGTGTAGTAAATAGTAACACGCAGCAAAAATTGCGTTTAGTTTGATTATCTACGGGGGCCGCGGGGGTAATTTATCTCACATCTGTGATAATATTTTAATTATGACGGCTAATATACGGGTAGTAATGGGTATAAAATTATAAACACAGATATATTTTCTGACTAGCTGTTGCTCGCAGCTTCGCATACGGAAATTATGTTTTACCTTATTTGTACCTCTTGCAGAAGGAAATTTAAACTACGGAACCCTAAAAACGGTGAATTGATATTGAAGTAGGTACTTATATTTAGTAATTCATATACTGAAACCCATGATAAAATCACAAAGGATTCCTCCAGGAGCGGGTTTTGAAAAATAAGCAATATTCACATTAATTTGTATTTTTTTTTTCTTTTTTTTTTCGCAAAATTTTGAAAAACTGAAAAATATGTGTTCCATCAATTTAAGCAGGGAACATTTGTGGCAAATTTGAAGCAAATCGGTTGATGTTTTAAAAATATTCCATACAAACTTTCATCCCGTTCCCCGGGGAAACCTCTTAACTTTCCGGGATAAAAAGTATCCTAAAATATGACCCGGAGTATAAGTAACAACTTTACCAATTTTCATCGAAATCCGTTCAAGGGTTTTCATGTGATGCCCGGATAGACAAACAGACAGACGGACAGACGGACAGACGGGCAGACAGACAATAATTCTAAAAAAATATTTTTGTGCTCTAACACGTTATTGAAGTGCCCCCTAATCAAAATTAAAAAAAAAATATTCAATGTACAGAAAATTTGCCCTTTGAGTTTTATTATAGTAAGAAGATAGATAGCTATCGACGAAATGAAAGAAGTGAAGAATACAGATTTGTTCACGATGTTTCGATTTTATGCCGGATATACATACCCGTGGGATGATATGGACGTTTACGTATCGTTTGTGAAAACACACAACCGCGAGCGAAGCCGCGGGTGGAATCTAGCAAATTAATAAAACTTACCACTGCTTAGTGTCTAATGAAGGTTTCTCTTACCTGCAACAAAAATAACATTTTTAACATATTGAAGGATTTTTCAATGCTAGGTCACAAAGAATGACCCACAGTTAAGTAACTAAAAACCTTTTTTTGTAATTTATCTTTATGCAATTAATTAACTCCTGGTCCCTTCTTGTTATGAAAAGACCTAACAAACCCAAGGGTTTACAGCCAACCCGGGAATCAGAAGTCAACCAGAAATTCTATAAGACTTAACGACTCATCTGAGGAAAAAAATCGTCAGCATATGTTCCGCACGGAACAATCAAATTTCATTTCGCACATTCATGGAGTCTTCCTTATATATTTCATGAAATGAGCAGTAGGACCACGACAAAATACCCTAGCGGAATTATTAACTTTTTCATTTACCGGATTCGCCAACAAACCAGCAGAGGAGCGTGATGGTAAGTGGTCACCATGAACACCAGTAACCAATGGCATCACCGACACCGGCCAAAATCAAGAACAATAACTGCAAATTTTAAAATCCCCCAAATTTTTTTACCAAAATAAAGCTTGAAACGCCTGAACATAAATTGTAGCTAACAAGCACCTGGAATACGTCAGCTTTCAAATAAAAAAAATAATCATAACTGATCATTCGTTTAGGAGGTACGTTGCCGCGAACAGACACACACGCACTCAGACACGTCAGACTTATAACACCCCTTTTTGCGTCGACGGTTAATTATCAAGCTTCAGTCAAATGCTATCCAAGGTATCTAAGGTATCCAAGAACATCGATTTTGAGGCTATCCGTAAACTGGGATCCAATCGGTGTTTACTTAGGACGTCGTATGTATGTGATCGTTCCGTGTACACTTTATAGTTACCGCTATTTATGATTATTGCTTAAGACTATACAGGCGTCCTCTGGTGGCGATAGCGGTGACTAAATTGCAGAGTTTACAGTTCTAGTCCTTACGGAGGGTTTAAAACCAGTTATAATCTTAGATCAAGGTAAGTGCGCTAAAGCATATCTTTGCACGGTTTGTTATTTTCTTGGAAAATAAATAAGAAACGATTGAAAATCAAATAAATATAGTCGAAAGCTTCTGACCATTTGAAAGCAATAATCTGAAAAACTGCTGTACGTATTTTCATTTGATTTTTACCAAATGATCTTGCCGCCCCATTACGGCTGGGTTATCTATCCTTTTTCTTTTCTCTTCTTTCTTGGCTGGCAACGTATCGGTCATGCCGATGTCCAGGGCGACAGTGGACCATCATAACTTACCATCAGGCTCGTGTCCTCATTTGAGCTTGCACATACATATAAAATATGGGTTTTATCACCAGGAATACATAGCCATTACGTTCTTGATCGATTGAATCATTAGTTAGAAAGTAAAACTGCTTCCCCGTGACATTGTCTACATGGGACAGATATTTATCCTACCAGGGTAGCAGGAGGAGGCAACAACTTCTTTGTTTACGAGCGGCTCAGCTCTTAGGTATGTTTAGGCCCCGAGGGTCGGGTACCCATATTGGACATTTTGTATAAGTGTGGGTCTCGATCCCTTGCCAAATCCCTTTCGGGAAGGGACCGAAAGGTCCGACCGTGCCGGCGTTCCAAATTTGCGGATTTTTAAGGTGAAATTTATAAGGGACGACCCTAGACGTACCAGTTCACGGTACACTGGTTATACATTTTTAAAGGATATGATTCGTGTTAACAAACAAATGAAATTGGAACTGTGTGGCTGTGTGTGTTAAAGTATAACATGTGGACTTGGAGGACTACCTCTATCCTCCATGCATGTGACGAAAACGACAGGAGATAACATGATCACTTGACAGACAATAATGTCAGATGACTTAAGTCCTGTCGTAGTGAAATACCAAGAAGTATGCTGACGTAATTTTAAATTCATATAATTCACCTCCAAAAGCAGATTCCAATTTCAAATATAATTTCATAGAAAATCATGTCATGTCTACTATTGTCTACATCTTGACAAAAAAAGGATTACTTTGAATAATGTAGCAATTTATTCACATACCGATTGTATTAAAGTGTTAAGAAGTACCTAGGTACTTCAAAATAACTTTTACAAGAAAGTAGGGTAGCTTAATATAATATTTACACCACTACAGTACTACCATTATAAGACTAAGTAGCCAACGGTTACGATAAATAAAAAAAAGCGTAGTAAAGGACCCGACGGAGTGGGAACTGCACGCAACAGACATACGACGTGACGTGTGGTAAATATGGAGGTGGTAAGGCGGTACAGTCAACAAAAGCGTTACCACCACAACTAATGTAACACCTCCTACCTTACTTAGAAGAAAGTAAAAAGTAAACGGTGAAAAAATCCATTAGATTTATGCGAGCTCCTTCTAGTAATCAAACATCAAATAAAAAATAGCATTTGACATTGATAATAAGTAAAAAAACTTATAAAAAACATGACAGAACGTTTTACAAGATCTGTGGTACATATATTTCGTTGTTTTGCTGCCAGTACCTATTTTATTACTAGAAAGAGCTTAAGCTCGCATATATGTAATTTTTTTTTGCCGTTTACTTTTTACGTTCTCCTGAGTGAATGGAGGGAGGTGGTACATATACTGTGGTAACATAGCTTTTATTTGTTGCCAGTACTTATTTTATCACTAGAAGGAGCTTAAGCCCAGCATATACCTTATGCATTTTTTCACCGTTTATTTCATACTTATTCCTTAAGGTAATTGTTCGCTACATTTTCTAGGTCCCGGTTAGCATACTGTACTGTTACAACATTATAAAGAATCGGGTTTAAGTTCACGTTTTCTTTCATCGAAATAAGTACACAAGCAAGTAACAATTATAATATACTAGCTGACCGGACAGACTTCGTTCTGTCAAGTTTTTTATTTTGCGATGTAAGCTATCCTATCTTTCAAGTTGAATCAAACTATACAAGTTGTGCAAATTTGATTAAAATCGGTTAAGTAGTTTAGGAGTCCATCGCGGACAAACAACGTGACACGTAATTTATATATATTAATATTTTTTCATGAAGCGCTCTGATACTTTTTGTACTCCATAGGATAAAACTTCAAAATAAGTTCAGTCATTAGTAATAACGTCAAAAGTATAAGTATACAACGTATTTATATCACTGACACCATCACTGAATTACATATCTAATTGTTTCTCATACCATTTCCATTATTCCTCACCGATTTATACACGAAGAAATGCCCCGAAGCAATCCATACGCAACATTTTTGCGTGGCAGAAATATTAGGAAAAAAGATACAAGAGATCATATGTGGGCTAATTGGTTCAGCAACGAGAACACAATTCTTCTACTAGCAGGATCTAAGGCACTTGTTTGATAGAAACGATGAGCGATAACGTTAGAATATACTAGATTGTATTAGGTATATAAGTTGGAATTGATTACAAAGCTGCTTGAAATTGATTATAAAAAATAAATATTACAAAAAAAATCATACTGTATGCTATAACGTATCTAGACTTTACCATCTACATGATATTCACTGTGGCTCCTGACACTTGAAACCTATTTTAGCCATTGATTAATTAAGAGGTTTATTTACCAGTCTTATTTACCACTTAAGGATACCCGGCGTGTTTAACTACACTAAAAAATCATCTTCGCATTATTGCCTTTCAAATTAAATCGTTTGTCTGCGTTGTACCGTTTTTTGGTGCCCATCGGTTGGATGATTTCAAAGTCTATAACACACATACTCGTATGTAGGTAGAAACATTTTTTGTGTTTTATTTATATAAATTGGTTACATGAGTGATTATGGCAACTATCTCACTTATAAAGTATGTAAATAAAAATTATGTGGTATTCTTAAAAAAAAAACCTTAAAACGAATATTTTAAGCATGTCAGTGACCATTTACTATCAAACTGACTATACTTTTTTGCCGTATTTAAAAATTGAATACTTCAAGAGTAGTAACTATCACTATCTTTTTAAAGAAATTAATAAAAAATTAAAGAAAAAGACAAGCGACCCTAGAACTGGCAGCTTTCTTGCTCAGCGTGTTAGTATTGCTATACAGCGAGGGAATGCTGCAGCAGGATGTTCTTTTGTTTATTCTTAATTATTGTTATTTCTTAATTATATGTTCTATTGTTAATTAGGGATCTATACGAAAACCGAAGCAAGCGAGGGTGATCACAAGTTGTTATAGAAATAAAATCGCTTATATCCTACGGTACAGCAGTATCCTAATCAAACAACATTTATAAATAGTGGTGGGTGCGGCACGCGATGCCTGCACCGTACTTAGCGAGTCCCTGGCCCGCTAGCCGTCCCTCATGCCCTTCTACCCTCATCCCTCGCAGGGTACACCTACCCTCCGCCGGCCTACCCTCGCTCCTAACTAGATAATAATATAACGAAAAAGGAAACGTTATCATTTATGAACATATTCCTAGTATTTTGTAGTTTTATGTACGTTACAACAATTTTGTGACTCTTCTTTTCTCACATCTAGAGAAGACAATTACATTTGACTATGACGACATTCAACGATTTGTCGCTCTATATCCTACTAATATTATAAATGTGATGTACATGGTGGTTTGTTAGTTGTTACTCTGTCTCGCAAAAACTACTGAACAGATTTTCATGAAATATAGCACACAGGTGACACAGGTAGACCATGATCTGGAATAACATAGGGTAATTATTATCCTGGGAAACGGGGGCAAACCTCCGGCCGCAACGCTAGTCTATACTAATATTATAAAGAGGAAAGATTTGATTGTTTGTTTGCATTGAATAGGCTCCGAAACTACAGAACCGATTTGAAAAATTCTTTCACTGTTGGGAAGCTACACTATTCCCGGGTGACATAGGCTATATTATATTTTCACAAAAATTAGGGAACCGTAATAAAATTCCAATAATGTAACCCAAGGTGTAAAAAAATAAAAAAACCGAAGCAAAGCGAGGGTGGTTACTCGTCTTAAATAAAGAAGATGTAACGGGGAAAAGTAGCAACACAACTAAATTCTACTCTTAAACTATAAATAATTATCTACATTACAAACTCAAATAACCCAAGCAATTTTTACTGTCAACTAAAACCCAAATCTAAAACCCCATTATTTATCAAAAAAACATTGAGCTGGGTCTGCGAGACCCATTTTATATGTAGGCCCTTCGTGCGAACCCTTCGCACCCTCGTCCTTTAACTAGATAACGGAATCGGGTAAATCGAAACTAAAGAAAAGTATTCGCCCGGCATTAGCTCCCAAGCTCCCAACTGGGTCACTTTATACACCTAAATTAACATTAGACTGATGCGGCTAACACTATAATATGAAACTACGTGTGTTATAGCAGCAAGGCCGTATTCTATTTATACTTTAATGTTTTTTACTCTCACGCAAAAACTACTAAACGGATTTTCATGAAATTTAGCACACAGGTAGACCATAATCTATAATAAATAACATATATAAAATAATAATAATAATACTTAACATCTCGGAAAACGCGGAAAAAGTCGCGGGCAATGCGCTAGAACAACATGTAGTAGATACATGGTTAAAGAAAAATCAAAGTTTTAACGTCGAGCTACCAATAAGTAGTCGTCGTCATCCATAGACCATTACTGACGCATTGCCGGCTATGCAAGAAAAGAGAAGAAAGGAAGAAAGTACTGGCAATCAAGGCCCATTCAGAAGAAGAAAGAAAGAGTGTTTATGAAGCGTCAAGCGGACTTGACGCGGCATCCAGTATACTTGATCGTGTATGGCCACGGTATAGCTATCTGCCATATCTATCTCATGCACACTGGATGCCGCGTGAAGTCAAACTGCAAATTTGACAAGTCACACTGCAGACTTGATCAAGTACACTTGACCGTGTATGGCCTCCCTATGTGACAGAAAACTGTTATTTCTCCAAACTTATGGATAGTTAATGATTAGTAATAGAGTTCCAAATTTCGAATAAAAATACTTTTCTACAGCGTTATTCGTATGCGTCTGCTGGTTTGTAAAGAAACATAATTTTATTTTCTATCTATTGAACGATAACTGTTTAGTATAATTACTTAATTAGTACTTAAAAATTATGTATATAAATAAAGGTAATGAAATTTAGATTTCTACGTCCATTTGGTCAGCTCTTGAGAAAGTTACGGTGAAGAAGTTATGAAGTTACTGTCAGAATAACTCAACAAAACTATAATCAAAACACGGTTTCCTCATGAAAAGCCGCTCGTTTGAGCCGGAGTCGCGACAAAGCATTTTCTTAATTAATTAAGTCGCAAATTGATTACTTTCGACGGCAGGAAGAAATAAAAAGTGGGGTAGGTACCAGGAGCGCAGCGGGCGGTAGGGGCGTCGGGTGTTCGACCCGCCTTGCGTTGCGAGTGGGTAATGTGAAAGCAGACACACGAACCCCGCCGCTGCCCCTGGTAGCGATAGCACAAAAGTCGAAATAACCAATTAAAATTATATTAAACAAGTCAATAGTTTAAAAACTAAATTCACGCTTTTAGTGTCAATATACAGAAGGAAACAATGTTGTGACTGTGCTAATAACCGTTAATGAATTCCCTCATCTGAAGTCAAACCTGAGTACCTGCGACACCAGCGCGCGTCTCCATTAGGACAGAACAATATAGAATTGGTATTCGATGAATCAATCGGACATATTGAAGTTACTCAACTTATAAGAAGCTGATGATCATCAAACGACTGAACAGATTTTATAAAATCATAGTTGATAACACTTTGAATTAAGTCATCTTTTGAACAAAAATAAACAAATTAAAATTGGTAATCGGTTTATATGTTTGGTAGGTGTGTACCACATACACACGTTAAACTTATTAACAATTATTTGTTTCTGCCCGGAGCACAGACATGCCCGGAGAATAAAAATAACAATTGATTCCGTACCTCGAAGGAAAAAACCGGACAAGTGCGTGTCAGGCCACGCGCAATGTAGGGTTCCGAAGTAGTAAGTTTATCGACTATTACTCATTAACTACTTATGCTAACATAGCCGTAATAGTTTTCTTTGTAAATTCATCATATAACCTATTTTTAAGAATTTTTTCACTTATCCAACTCCAACCGTTTAACCGGCAGGTGGGTGAGACACTCGACTCAAACCACAATTAGCACTTTATCGCCAAATATTTCGCAAACAGACCCCTAATTCCAAAAATGGTCTAAGAAGACCCATAATATTTTTGAAAGACTTTTTCAACGATACTCCACACTATAGGGTACACGAAGAAAAAAAATCATCCTCCCGTTACCTGTAGGGAAGGTATCCTGAAAAGAAAAGTTTTTGAATATTTTATTCTATGATTTTGGAGCTTTAAATTATATATGTACATCCGTGCCAAATTACAGCTTTCTAGCACTAACGACGACAGACGGAAGGACAGACGGACGGACGAACAAGACGAAATTTTAAGGGTTTCGATTTTACTCCAGAACCCTAAAAAGGCGCTACGCCAGCCTATATCCATAACTTCAATGAGGTGTGTCTTCAAGAAAACTTACGAAAAGATAAGAAACCTTTAAACAAATTTTTTGCAACGACGCTAAACTGAGAATGAATTAAACGAACAAAGAAAAGCTTTTTTGGCTTTTTAAAAATTCTTTTTTTTTATATTATATACATCATATTCCCAAACATGTAATAGAAGAAAAAAAACTTTGCCCCTTTTTTGTCGACGGTACATTTAGCCGTGCCCGGCGTACTAGCAGTTATTATTTACCGGCTTTATCATTTCGAAAATTTCATATTCCCCGTACTTGGACGCTTGAGGTTTAAAAGCGTAAGGGGGTGTACTTTTTGCTGCAAACTGCTTGGTTGTTAGCTCACACGCTCACCAGGGGGCATAGGGGGAGATTCGCAGCTAAGAAATAATAACCGGGCTTGCTTAGAACCATTCGACATGTCGTTGCCCGCTGTTCTCCTGGTACAGCGATATTCCATTTCGTTGGCCTTTTGAAACGGCTCCGAATTATTTTTTTCAACGTAATCGATTCTTTGAAACACGACGTAGGTACTCGTAATTACTTAGTTTTATAAGCGACGATAGTAGTAATTTGTTAGTAAGGTCTAGCATACTGACGAGTCAAATCATGACATATCACATATTAGATTAGAAATTTTACCACTAGCCAGTCAAGTTAAAAATATCGCAAAGAAACCTGTATACTTGAGAATTTATTCTTAAACTCAAATGAAGTCTGCAAGATAAAATAATTTAGGTAATATTAATATTTTTTTAAAAATCCTTGACTAATAAACAATGACTAGGGAATGCAATATCGATCTCGCGAGATCGCGTATAATCCAAAGCTAATTATTGCCGCGGAAGGCTGGAAGGAATCTCTGCTAGGTCTAAAATCTCGCGAGATTGCATTCCCTAATAATGACCAAATTGTCACATGACCGTTATGCCGTCACAATCTCCCTACCAACAACAATGTGTACTAATTTGTATATATCACTGATGAGTATATAGAATACGATATGAAGTCATTGATGTTCGGGGTCACGTGACTTAGTGATTTAAGTACATTTTGATTTTAAAATGAAAATAACAAAAAATATGTTTTTATTTTTTATTATTTACCTAAACTTGCGTAAAGTTATCTTTTGTTTTTATAAGAGTGACCTCCAAAAATACCTGAAGTCTTTATCACATTCGTTTGCAGTGACCCACATATAGGATGGATGAATTCTTTATTACTCAGTAATTACTAATGCTAACATAGCCATGATATTTTTCCTTGTAAATTCATCATATTATGTAAAGATGGCGCATCAACGTCAACACAAAAAGACATATCTGTCATTCTCATCAGAAAAGTTTGTGTCTAGAAACTTGAACTAGTGTCATATAAAATATTTCCTGATATACCACACACCTTACTCTATTAAAGAAAAGCTCTATTACAGAAAAGAGTTGCTCTATTTGATTTTTAAGAGTTTATTCAAAGACATGGCTTTACATTTATCCGAGTAGGCTACTATAGCTACCATTACTTAGTATCTATCGACTAAAACGTCACCAAAATAGCCTTGAGAAACTACCAACTATTTGGTCAACCACCCAATCTACTTCGTTGCGTATCCACGGTGAAATTCCAACCCAATTCCAACGAGTTAGGATTCAAATTAGATCGCGCTACGGTTTTCGTAGCAAGTTAAAATGTGGCCCAGTGGTAGAGTTTGTTAATGCTCGTAGACAGCTACGGCGTAGCGCTACGATAATGAAAGATGGACGGTGTAATTAATTTAAATTTGTACTTTGTGTAGTACGGGTTAAGACATTTTTTGTGTGGCAGGCTTTTTTAGAAATAGCCGACAAACGAGCTGACGATCCATCCATCCATGGCATCATCACCCTATGGACATCACCAACACCAAAGTCATCACTGATGCGTTGCCGGCCAAGAAAGAGAGGAGAAAAAGAAAGAAAGAAGAAAAAGAAAGAAAGAGAGAAGAAAAAGCTTGTCATCTAAGGGCTTTATAAAGGACTTTGGTTGAATCAACATGGTAGTCTAATGTCGACGAAATCCTGGTTGGAAGTGACCACAAGGACGAAGCGTCACGCGTTCAATTCCCGATCGTGGCAGGCCCACGACATAGGCAATTAGAAATAGTGGGGTTGTGTGTAGATTATAATTAGGAATTAAATTCGCGGCCCATTAGGGATTTGTGATTAATTAATACCTTCACGACACATGTTTGTCCCTGTGCTATGTTTAGTTATATTCTATTCAATCTAAGGAACCAAATGTTAGAATTGGAAGACTTCACAAAACAATAATAAGACATTACATAAAACTCACGATGCTTTTCTGTAACAAAAGAAATGATAACTAAGATTATTGTTTAAATAAACAGAATTTTCACCATCGCTGCGTTTGATAAAAACGTAAGATTTGAAGTTACAATTCCAATATTACTCAATACCTATTTCCAATCGCGATTCACTCGTAAGATTCCTGTCACATCAGCACAAAGTGTGTCGCCAGTTCTGTTATTGGAATGCTTGATGTGCCAGAACCGAACTGGCATCAGTACTTTATACTAATAACTAGTGAATTCTCCGCAAACGTTATAGTTACCTTATAAGAGCGTAAGGTTAAGGTGTGCGTAAGGTAAGAGGGTAAGGTTTCCGTAGTTCATATATGTATGTATGGCTTCAACCCATTAATGGCCCACTACTGGGCACGGGTCTCTCCTCTTAAGGAGGCCAAGAGCATACTCCGCCACGCTGCTCCAGTGCGGATTGCGCGGTCGGAAGTGCGGTGTCGGAAGTTTTCAAACCGCCCGAGGGCCTCCGACATGGCTTAACGACTGTTATCTTATGATAACAACCGGGACCGACGGCTTTACGTGCCCTCCGAAGCACGGAAACGCTCAAGAAATTCTTGCCACTAGCGGTCACCCATCAAACTACCGACCGCGCCCGCTGTTGCTTAACTTTGTCGATCACATAGGATCGACGCAAGCCGCCGGGCTATGAGCGATTCATATGTATGTATACTCATGACAAAATAAAACTGTCTAGCTCTATGAATCTCTGCGCTATGACGAAACTATAAGGGTTTCGTTTTCACTAAGGAACCCTAAACACCAGCTTAGTGCGTACCGATGAGTTCTATTGCCGCTTATTGGTTTAGATATCGGTCTCCCTCACAGATAACTCAGTTCAAATACTGCACGTAGCATACGATTTTGAAATTATGTGCTTAATAATCACTTCCTCAGAATTCTGAATAATGATATGGAAGGTATAGTAACTAGACAATCTATGACATTAACCCTTGTCATCGTGGAAGGAGACCTTAGCCACACAGTAAGAGAATTTTAGTTTGTGATGATGATCTTCAATAATGATATTCGATATATTTAAAGAAGTAGCTATTGCTTTACCTTTCTAACAAGTCGTAGACGACCTGCCAATGGTACGACAGACTGGTCCACCTATAAAGAAGAAAGAAGAATCCTTTCTTCCTTCTAAAACGTTCTAGAAAAAAGAGAAAAGTTTTATTTCTTCCTTTTAGAACATAAGTTAGACCTGCTGAGATGTGAAAGATGTGTACCTACTACTACTTTGTTGTTGCCTCACATTTTTAATACTTCGAGTTGCCTAGAAATTCAGCGCAACCCTGTTTATGTTTGTGTACAGTCATAGACAGTAGATATACAGTGTACAGAGTAGGTATACGGTGGATAGTAACAGCATTCGGTAAAGTTTCAGTGTACGTTAATGCAATAGTAGAGGCAAGCCGACGGTCGCCCGTATTTTTAATGACGGCTGCGGCGTCGGTCGGACCTACGGTGCCGTATTAATCTTAGCAACGGACGTCCTTAGGGTGTGCCCACATCACGCTCCGAGAAATCTTAGTTTTTTTTTCGCAACGTTATCAATTGTAGAGGGATTTGTTTGGAATAACCTTTTAATAACAAATCCCGTGCCAACAAAATAGCCAGCAAACGAGCTGATGATTCACCTGATGGTAAATGGCTATTAACGCCCATTGACACCAAAAGCATCACTAATGCGTTGCCGACCGAGAAAGAGAGAATATGAAAGAGAGAACTGAGTGTCAAGCCCCCAGCCGGAACACAAGTCGTTTGGAGGGGGTGGTAGATAGAAAGGGGTGGTAGATGGTGGTAGCAGGTTATGTGAAGCCTTATCACCAAACAGGCGAGCTTCTGTCGCCTTTTACGACACCCCAGTATGCCAGCATGGGATTGGGTCAGTATTCTAAACTGCCCATATACAGCATAAAATATTCGTTACAATGTAAATAATTAAATGATATCCGTGATAATGTGACATTATTATATTTATAGAATTTACTTGTTTTATTTATGACTGCTTTTAATCTTTTTCAACATCTCCCTTATATTTATTTTAATATTATTATTAACCCCTGACAGACACACATCTAAACAGTATTCCTGTTCAGACAATGAGGGTAAAAAATACCCAGTACATACTATATAAATTTAAATATCTTGACTTCTAATGAAGCTAGAAAGATTTTGATTTTATCAAATTAAACTTCAAACAATTCTGCGTAAGACAGATATATTATTGAAGTGAGTTATTTAATTTAAAATAGATAAAAATAACATTGAAGTTGAAAAAAGTGCCGTTTAGAATTTTTTGTTTGAAACGCTATATCTTACATTCTAATAAGCTAAAATAGAAAAAAAATATATTGATTCTGAAAGCTTAAAAAGCGTACTAAATGATGGTATAATTAGTTTTTTCATGCACTCAAAAAAAGTTAATTATTTTATCATTTGAATGCCATAAAGTAACGTATTCTAAAGAGTAGGTAAAAGGCAGGTTTTCAAATAATTAAAAAATTTTTACTTGGTTTCTTTTTTAATTTCTTTAAAAAAAAACAAGTAACCCAAAAAAAAATATTTTATGCAAAATTTTTCCTTACAACACTGAGCACACATAGGCCATCGATCGCGATGCTTTCTACACATTGGCTGTTCGCATTTTGGACACATCATTGTTGTTGTAATGCCTAATACGTAATGACAATACATAAGAACATCTTGTTGAAGGTCGCTTTTGTTCATTCTCAATCTCATCAAAATTGTTGTGTACTTATTTAACTACACTCAACTGACACACTGGGTAAAAAATACCCATATACCTTTCTCGCTCACTGCGTTGTAATAACTGAATCTCAGCAACGACTATTAATCACGCTTCTTCAAGGTCTCCACAGAGTATCGGTGGAGGGGAGAGCCTTTGGGTTAATACCTACAAAGTACTATAGCAATAAAGATATTTGGGGTGGGTATTTTCTACCCAGTGTGTCTGTCAGGGGTTAAATCACGACGTTGGTATTGTGTGACTTTTTATGAAATATACGAAATATAAAACGATATATACGAAATTAGTAACAATGAATACGAGTATTATTAAACGTGCAAACTGTATTCTAAAAAAGTTCTATTCACGGCTGCTCAGAATCAACAAAGCGGATTAATGTAAGGCTTGTCTGGCCGCACCCTTACCACCTATACGCCCCTGATCGCCTGGTAGGTGCCACCCAAGGATCCCCGCTGTGGGGGCGAGAATTTCCCCGATTTTTCTCCATTTTCCCCAACTTTTTTTCGTTGCATGCATTATGCAGGACTAAATTTATCGTAGGCGAAGTAAAATGTATGGCGCCTACGCAACGCTGTCAAAATGGTGTAAAGGTTGGCAAGATCTTTGAAGGCCCTTATTTATATAACTAATAATTTTATTTCTCTTAATAACTGAGAAAGAGTTTTTTTATAAAGTCCAAACTGTTATTCTTTCATTACAATAACACTTCATACACAAAGTTTAGGCAAGTTTTCAAATTTGCGAGAAAATATTCCCCCGGGAAACCGTAGACAGTCTCGACAAAGTAGCGATTGTTTTTTTAATGAACGCAAAAGCAAGAGGCAATCTCCGAAGCGTCCGGCCACAGCGGAATCACGTGTCAATAGACGAATCGGCCGTTTATTTTTCATTTCAGTGGAAAACGAGGAAATTACGAGGGAGTAAAAAATACGTCTCGATCTTTGCAGGCGAAAAAATCCGCCGAAAAGGAAGCGAGCGACCATTAGGGTATTATCGGGGAAAAAAGGGCGGAGGGGAAAATCAGAAAAAAAATTGCTCGGAGCCACCCTTTCCTTTTCGTGAGCGTCGCCGCTACCCCCGACCTTACATTAGACACCCCTGGCGGGTGCCACATGTGGGGGGAATTACATAATCGGCAGGTGAATTTGGAAAATTAAAGTTGGTACACTATCACGTTTGGAGCCCGTCGGGATTATTGCGTTCGTTGACGGCTTGGGCTCGGCCTAATTGGATGAATGTGTCAGCCCCAAAGTGCGCAGATGTCTACAGATGGACCCGCTGCTCTCAAATTTTATCACAAAATGAGTATTACAGTCTAGACTTTTTTGGTGAATATCTTTAGAAGTTTTTGTGGTGCTTGGCCATAGATTCGATTCCCGGACGAGAAAGACATCGACATTGATTTATCTTACTAATATTATAAATGTGAAAGGTTGTGTGGATGTATGAATGTTTGTTACTCTTTCACGCAAAAACTACTGAATGGATTTTCATGAAATTTAGCACTCAGGTATACCATGATCTGGAATAACATATAGGGTACTTATTATCCCGGAAAACATATACAAAGTAGCAGCGCAGCAGAGCAGCGCGGCGCTTAGTGACAGTTCTCTTGCTCTTTCTATTTGTTTTTTCTTTGAACTTATTCTTGGTGTTTACATATTGTGACTGTTATTGTAATTAAAAAAAACTCATTTAAATATGTTTTCCTTACAAGAACCACAGAAGAAATAATAGTACTTATAATCAAGAACAACAATAAATTGTTGTCAACAAGAAGAACAATTTATAATCAAAGTAATTGATGACACTTTATTTGACGTTAAGTGGTGAAAGTTTTTCAGGAAATTATTTAATTTTGTAAATCAAATCAAGTAGTTTCACCACAGAAGTTGTTTCTTCTGTACTTATAAATAAATAGTTTCACGAAAATTACCAGAGTGCGCCTGTGGACTTCTGACTTGTGTGACTGGTGATAGAGCAAAAGAAGTTGGGTACAATAATTGAAAAAAAGAAAATAATAGAATAAAAATATTCCAACACATATAAGTTTGTTTTTTTTTTGCACACTAGAGAGTTTTTTAATCTGCCTTAAAAACACAGGAAGCATCACAGCGCTACCAGGGTGATATACAATCAAGGCGTCGCGTCAGAAGAAATCCAAAGGGATCGCTAACGAGCGTAAGGTCGCGTCGATATCAAAATAATTCATATGTGACAATAATTAAGAGGCTTCCCGCTTGTCCCTCAGGGCTAGGCGGGGGCGGAGGGGCGAAGCCTTGTATCACACAACCCGCTCGAGTGATTAAATTGGGCTCAAGTTTTTGTACCAGCGTGTATTTTAGTGACGCTTGATGATTTCTAAAGGTTTCGGGTCGACACACACATAAATATTATTGTGTATTCAAACTTAAATATTTCATGTAGTTACATGATTTTGTAACTTTCCAAGGATCTAAATAAATTGACAAAAATATTATTGGTTTGTTTCGGTTACAGAAATTATTTAATTCGGATCAAAAGATACCGATGACGGGTATGAACTATGAACATGACCACAATCAGCCAAGTTACAAATTAAAAACATTCAGGCACGTCAAAAATAAGGTTTCATATTCGTGGACCACATTAGTTTTATCAGAGGGCAAACCTCCTTACAAATTAAAACAAGAAAAACTAATAGAAAATAATTGTAACAAAGTACCTACTAGGGCGACATAAAGCCGTGACACTATAGACAAACATCGAAAGAATTCGTGAGAGCGTTGATATGAAAATAATTCACATGTGACAATAATTAAGGGGCTTCCCACCCTGACTGAGGGTAGGCGCAGGGGGTTGAGGGTAAGCCTCGTACCCCTTACGATCCTTAGTACCAGGGTGGTTATTAGATTGTACTAAAGTTTTTGTTTGTAGTTTTCCAAATGCGTTTTCCAATTTAGCTGAGCTGTTTTGACTATGAGTCGAGTGTGATACTCGTATATAATTACGATATAACCACAGGAGAAATAATAGTACTTATATATAGTTATATATAACTTATTTTGGATTAAGTACATATGTTATATTCAAGCTGTAGTACTTAACAAAGTACCAAATATGTGAAACAATAGCGGTTTACTTTTAAACTAAATACAGAATTAAACTATGATGTACATTTATAAGAAAATAAAAATAATTAGCTTATCTATCGATAACATTTTTTCTGCAATCCAGGCTAATAAACTAATAATAATAGAAACGCTGATAAACTGTGTTAAGTTTTCAATAAGTTAAGTAGTCATTAACTTAACCAATTTTGATGTAATTCAGCACAGAAAAAAGCTTAAGCCCCAGAAAATATAAACAGCCAAGACCTGAGAAAAAATATTGGATATCGATTGATCACCAGAGGCAAAACTCATGTAATTATGTGATTTATTTAGTTTGGTGATATTTAACTTGAGACCTACATTGAAGTAGTATGCAAAATTTTCAGACGATGTTGGACTTAAATCAGGTTTTATTTTTTTCTTTCATATTCCGCTCAATGAGCTACTTCGTTGGCCTGAAATAAATTTAATAAGTCACATATAACTGAGTTTACTGTGCTGTCAATCCAAGTAAGGTGTTTTCTAACACGTAATCTTTCACAATAATAAAATCTTAGTAATCTTTCGCAAGAGTTACAATTTTCACTTTTTTCTGTACCATTGAACTTGTCAGGGGTGCATTGGCCACTTCACCCGATGTCCAAGTTTCGTCCCACTTCATTTCCATAAGGCACGAAAATAGCAGCAGAAGTGACAGTCACCTTGATACAAATTCAAGGCCGCGTTCGACTGCAAAATAGATGCAAGCTCCATTTTCACTATATCAGGGTATTGCAGACCTTACACCGAGTGCACAGAGTCCTATTTCCATCAAAACGTCCGTTAATTATTTAGAAACTCTGAGCAGACTCGAACATGCATCGAATTTTTCAGGATTTTAGTTCACTCTCCTTTAGTGCATTCTTAGTTTACAACTTAGACTGAATAGTACACTAATATCTAATGCAAAAGCAGAGGACAAAAAATCTAACTAAAAATAAAAAAATGCTCAGCAAGGACACGTACCTAGTTTAGTTGGCTAAAGTACGCAGGGACAAAGATCCTAGGTTCGATTCCCGGCCGAAGCACACCGATGGCATGTCAATTTTCTTCATATTCTAATTATTTTTAAAAGTTTATTTTGCGTTTTGCATTTGGTTGATCGAAGTGCTTTAGCTTTATCAGCTTTAACTATTTAAATTTTTTTTTAATGCTTTTAGCAGGCAAACGAGCAGACGGGTCACCTGATGGTAAGTGATCACCGCCGCCCATGGACATTAGCAACACCGGGGGCGTCACCAACGCGTTGCCGGCGGTTTTATTTAGCTTGCCCTGTTTATTTGTTTGGGTCGAATGTTGCAAGCCTAATTAGACCTACTTCTAGTTGGATAAAATTTCAACTCCTTAATCTTAAGGAGTTGAAATTTTACACATTGCTTTAGTTTAGTTAGTTTAGTTTGATCTGATCACCCAGGTTGATACT
The DNA here is from genome assembly GCA_911387775.1 of Thymelicus sylvestris. NCBI lineage: Eukaryota > Metazoa > Arthropoda > Insecta > Lepidoptera > Hesperiidae > Thymelicus > Thymelicus sylvestris. The sequence goes on along the minus strand of OU426909.1, from coordinate 7,881,450 downwards.
ATACCAGGCCAGGTTAACAGCACAGTCCCAATTTTTTTCTTCAGTATCTGCGAGTACATTAACAATATAAAACCGTGTATTTAGTTTTTTAACCTATTCCTTGTTAACTATGTACTCATTGACTAAAGTATGATCGAAACTTTGACAGATAAACAGATACACACTGTCAAAACTTCGTCATTCAAACAAAAACTTATAACAAAACAAACAATACAAACATTTTGTAGATGATCGAGGTCAATCGACTACTGTAGATTAATGTGAATCAAATTGTTATTAATAGTTCTTCCGGACACATTATTTTGAGGGAAGGACTTAATTCGTTCTGTAACTCATTTAAGTAATATTTCTTTGTTTACAATTGCCTTCGTAACGGGTAAAATATCGATTAACCTTTGGTGTTACGAATATAAATTTTCGGCAATGATAAGATAATTTTATTTAATACTTGACAAACCATTATTAATAGTGTAACTGACAAATTTTGTCAGTTACACTATTAATAATGGTTTGTCAAGTATACTATAATATTATTATGCTGTCAATAATACTGTTAATTACTCATACTCTCCAATTCCAATACCTAAATATAAAAATATATAAATAAAAAGTAAATTTAAAAATCAGTTAGGTAAGACCCTTAATAATAAACCGATGTCGGCTTAAGAGCGCGATCTCATATCTCACAAAGGTCATTTTTACATCTATCTATCTAACAGCCTCTTAAAGTCCACTGCTGGACATAGGCCTCCCCTAATAGGCGCCACTCCGACCGGCCCTGGGCTCTCTGAATCCAGCGGCTTCCCGCTGCCTTTAGGTCATCAGTCCACCTGGTCGGGGGGCGACCCGTGCTCCTTTTACCGAGACGTGGGCGCCATTCGAGGACTTCGCGGCCCCATCGGTTAATTGTCCTTCGAACGATGTGACCTGCCCATTGCCACTTCAGCCGGCTATCTCTCTCTAGTTCGTTTATTAATACGGGCCTTATGTATGATTATTGATCATAAAAGTACGAATCTGTTATTATGAATGACATCGTCATATTAAATCACGAACTTAGCTCAAATAGTATGTGAACATCGATTTGTAAGAATCATTACAGATACCAAATAATCAATGATGTATGTGGGAACACGCCGTTACATATACAATTACGACCTAGTAACATATATGATAAGAAGGCAACGACGTGGCATTGAAAACTGGTCTAGCTGAATAGGAATGAAAAATATCTATTCTATCCATCTACTCTATTTGTTTTTTAAAGTACTGAATCATGACCATGATTCGACAGCTCTAGAATACATCGCTACAAACAACAACAAGTGATAATAGTTAAAAAATAACCGACTTCAAAATAACTCAAAAAGTACTTGTCCGATCTGGCTCAAATTTAAGTGCGACGACATGACAAGCACCAGCTTTCGATTAAAAAAAATCATCAAAATCGGTTCACCCAGTCGAACTGTATTGAATTGAATACCTCCTCCTTTTTAGAAGTCGGTTAAAAACTAATCAGTTTAGCCTGTGAAAGTTTGTTTATGAGAGTGTTCGAGTACGGATGCTTGTTACTCTCTCACGCAAAAACTACTGAACAGATTTTCATGAAATTTAGCACACAAGTAGACCATATTCTAGACTAACATATACCCCCTTATTACAAGACGAGGGCTAAAGTTTAGGTTTAAACCATGACTAAATAGTCCAGGCTTGGTACGATACTGACTTTAGTAACATACTGTAAACCAAAGTTTATTACAAAACGCAAAATACTCGTTGACTTGTTAGTACTATTGGTTTCAATTTTAGACCTTGGCTCACCCTTGGCTGAAAATGCTGACATAACTGACACGGGTTTGACACGAAACTGATTCAAAACGTCAGTATTTATTCGATTACGACGTTCCATAAATTCAGATAACTGCCAGTAGCAGCTGTGACAAGGAGGTCCCTCGGCCGCGCTCTGTTTTATTTAATTTTTACAATTAAATAGTACAATACAATACAAAATGCAGTTCAGTGCGAACTTTATCATTATTATAATGCAATATTAAATTGCGTCGCCTACAATTTATACTACGATGCTGTTTATTGTTTTTGACATATTTAATGGAACACGTCTATTATTAATATTAAGAGCGTAAATATTATTGCAAATAAATAATTATACAGTTTTCAATCAATTCTATTGATTGTTGTTGTCGTGGATTTTATTACATGTTAAAACATGTATTTTTTAAGAATTAATGTACGCGTGTGGATTTCTCGCGCGTATTAATAAGAGTCCATAATTTTACGTAAACAAAACCAATCTTAACTAAAATAAAATCCAGTTGGCTTCGAAATTTATTACACTGTTGAGATCTTTGGTTCATAAGTGCTATTATGAACAATTGTACCTTGAGCAGCAGAGTGTATTGTAAGTAATAAATATTGTGACTCATCCAATTCGTAAAATTCACAAAATGAATAACAATCTACAAATTACTAAAATATAAGCAAAACTTTATTAATATTAGTACACTTAGGTAATATATAAAAGTTCTGGTCGTAATCTAAGTATTAATTATTCATTATTGAGGTATTAACAGATTCCTTCATATGAATTGAAAAAACATTACAATGCAATATAAAATTTTGAATCTATGGGATAATTTTGCAATTGCTCCGGCTCCCTTTAGTTGGCTCAGCAACTCCTTGCAAATCAACTGCATCATCTTGAATCTAAAATAACAAAAACAAAACAATGTTATTATCATTGGAATAAATAGGTAATAATAGCATAGTAAGGGTACTGCCAAGGTTTGAGTGAGGAAGAGAAATATATCACCAACTAATTCTATATCTAGTGTGAAGCAACATGATAATATTTGTGTTCGTTTTGGAATTAGTTTGATAAATGTTTATGCATTTCTCATAACCCACAATAGGAGTAGCAACAGAATATACGACAAACCTTAGAAAGAAGTATTTACTTAACATCAGGTGGACAGAATTCTCACTTGCTAGTTCACTTTCAATTTTATAATTGCAGTGGTTCTGTATGTAAACAACATTATTATAGATACTTACTTCGTGGCGAGTCCAGCAACGTATTGCACAAATTACTGGAATTTCAGAGGACAAATGGATTTCCACGATGGTCATGGAGTCCAATTTTCTCGCACCAAATCCACAAATTTCATTGTAAACCTCTTGGTAACTATATTTACATTAAATATCTTCATCACTCAGTTCGGCAAACGGATCCATAACAACACGATTTTTATGCCTACCTATTTGTCTGTCAGGTGATACTGAATATTAAAATATCTTCAGTATGTACAAAATACATTGAATAAAACATTTTAATAAATATTTTTCAACAATTTCGAAATAAACATGACAACAACCTCAAAACTGACTTTGACATTTGTGAAATAGTCCAACGTTAAACTAGGGGGCTCGCAGGTTTAGCTATAGTCTCAGATGAAAGAAATAAAAGGCACGTAAAGTCGTTCGAATACGACGTAAACCTACCACGGTAAATACAAAATAAAAATCAAATACAATCTCGTGTCACAAAGCGTCAAAAAGCATCGCGCAATGCACGTCGCAATTGTCAAAATTCTTTCATCTGAGGCTTTAGTATCATAGTTAGGCAATGGCTTAAGCGTTAAAACGCATCTTGTAATAATAATTTGCTTAGTCCAAGCTTCAAAGGAGGTTTAGTACCAGGACTAACGATAGACTTCGTTCTGTAATGAGACCGATAGGGTTCTTATTAGCTCGGAAAACACGGGTAAAGCCGCAGGCCGAGAATAGCATAGCGGGCAAGCAAACTAACGAACACTGCAAGATAACTTGCCGCTTATAAAATTGTAAGGTGCCGTGTTGGGTATGAAATGAATGAGATTATAAGCAGCATATTGCAAATACTTTCAGAGCGTTTTACCGTTTCGTTTGTAGGTTTGTTTTAATTTTCAAACTTGTTTCACCTACTTTTTTATTGCACATCGAGAAGGCTATGGTAACTATGTATTGATAACATTTTATGTAGGTGGATTCGGACAGTTCCAAGTAATCCGGGCGGGGACTCCGGCGGATGAGTACCAGGGTTCAATAAATGTTTTAAGGGTGCGTAAATCATTACTGCGACGCTAGCGCTACCTACCGAGAATCGTGGAGTAGATTGGCTGAGAAACGGATGTGGCACTAAGTTTTTAATGCATCATGAGTCTTCAAGGCTCGGCCACGAAACACACGCCTCGCTAGAAGCTCGTCGCTATTAGTGTCATGTCAATCATCAATGTCAATATTAATTCGCAAATAAATATAAACAACTAACGCTCTGTCCGCGGCTTTCCAGGATAATAAGTACCTCTATATGTTATTCCAGACCCAGGAAGACCACCTGTGTGCTTTTGACGACCCTGTAGCCTAGTTGGTAGCGACCCTGACTGCGGGGCCAGGGGTCCCGGGTTCGATTCCCGGCCGGGGCAAATATATATGTGACAGATATATATTTGTACTCGGGTCACGGGTGTAGGTAATTGTGATGTGTTACCTATAATATGTGTCATCCATGCCACCGGCTTATAAAAAATATTCATGAAAATCCGCTCAGTACTTTTTGCGTGAAAGAGTCAATGAACTAATATTCGTTCACTGGAAAGAGTAACAAACAGATTTATAAGATCAGTAGGACAGTTGCTGCAATTTGCAGCGCACTTTTTGATTTTGACGCTTGACGCTTGCAGCGCAGAGCGAATATGCTTTGAGCGTTGCCCGGGGCGGGGGGGCCCCTGGTTTGGTTAATACATAGTCTAACGCCCCAACTCAGAGTCACTAATGGTTACTTAAATCGCTCCTTAGTACAGAATTTGTATGGAGATTCTATACTAAGGATCGATTAAAGTAACCGTTAGTGACTCTGAGTTGGGGCGTAAGAGCCGTAATAGAGGCGTTTGCACCCATCTGCTTATCGAATAAAAATTGTTTTATATCAAATATCTTATGTAAAGAAAAGTATCGCGAATGAGTTGCCTAAACATAATTATGTTCACATACAGGATTGTAATCTATATAAAATTTCAACTAAATTCATGTTTTTCTTGGTCTTCCTTTTATTTAAGATCCTATGTTGCTCAAAAGCAATTTATCCTTGAGAATGATCCTTTCGATTGGTATCATAAAATACGTGGTGTATTTTAAAATTAGGAAAACAAAAATCTATGCATAACTTTTGGTTAAAGAATAACATTTGAAGAAGACATGTGTCAAAGCAATGGAAAGAAAAAAAGATGTTCTTATTAAATTTTCTTTCGCAAGCAGAGAAAGGAAGCCAACTTGCTCTATGTAACCGAGACGGCTTCCCCGAGGGAGCCTTGCTTGGCACAACTCAACCCCATAATAATGAGCGCTGGCGGAGCGAGCCCGCCTTGCGTTTTATTATACCCTCGTACATAGGCTCGGTGAAATCATACTAGCACTGCATGAACATTAACTATTTTTTATCTTTACTATGTTTTAGTCGACCTACTTATTTATCTTTATATGATTTTAAAACTCTTCGTAAAAAAGGTTCTTTCATGAATAAATCATTCGCATGGATTGATTGATTGATTGATTGAGATCTATCTACCTATATGACGATACGGAGATAAAGTTTGACACAGTTTGTTACAAAAATAAGATTAATTAGCATTTCAAATGACACTATTTGACAATAGATTTAACAGTTGATTAGTTAGGGTCAATTCACACCGAGATGCGTCATGACATAAAGATTCTTGAAAAGGCCAGCTGCTGCGCGGCACGATGATTAATCATTGATCATTAATTCATTACTAATTATTGATTAATCACTCTCAGAATGTATGAAATACATGAACAATCCTTAAAAAGTCTTGCCGTTTGTACATCACAGACGCTCATTTAACTAAGGCTTGAAACTTTCCCATTTGTTTCAAATAACGCTACGCCACGACTTAGTAGTCTTGGCACGGGAGAGCTAGCCTCGCTACAAGACAGAAGCTAAAGCTGTGGCGCCTCTTAGCTTAAACATATCTTTAGATCACTGGGAATATTCTATGAAGGTATTAAACTTCGCTTCAGAGAACAACTTATATACGAACAGTGTCACAATAAAAAATATACTTAGTTGATGATTAAGTGTCGTTCGGTTCGAGCCCGATTATGTCCAAAATTAATTTATTTTTTTACCTAAATTAATTTAACTTACATAGCTTATTTTGTTTAAAGAACTTAAAAACTTGCTCCCAATAATGATAAAATTAAGTAACCGTTGTATAAAGTATTTGATCGATGATAACACTTATAATCGCTTACGTTTTTAGTTAAAATACTAAGTATAATCACGACTGCAGCCTATTCGTGCGCCGAACTCCCCTTGCAACGCTAGGGTCACCGTTATGGCGTAGTTAACCCATGATTTATAACTAGTACCTACACTCAAAGAAAATGGTTTCATAATCTCTCACTTTTCCATATTTTAATATTAACCGCTGTTTATTACATTGTATAAGGGGACCCAAGCCTAGTAGTTTTCTTAAACTACAAAATCTTCACGTTCGGTCTATTGATTCGTTTTTCGATTTTCCACTTTTCCCATACATTAATAATTTGAAGATAAATTATTATGTAAAGATGGAAACGTCAACGTCAACACAAACCTGTCATTGTCATCAGAAAAGCGTAGTGGAACACGCCGGGTATCCACTAGCAGAAGAAAATAATTTAGTACCACTAGTAAGTAATATAATAATTCTGCGGTTACCGAAGCGAAGAAGCGTTACGTTTTACGCGTGGGTAAAAATAATCCATTTTGTTTTTCACTCCTACTTTATTAAAGGCTATTTCTACTTTAGTATCCACCACCATGTCACAGACGAAACCATAAAACAGAACGATCATGCAACCATCTCAAGCCATGGGGGTTGCCACCCCGTCGTTCGCTACCGTATCTACCAGGCGAGCATAGCGCGTGGAGAATTTTAACGGAATTAGTCGCAAGGACCCGCCTGGAGGGCGCCGCAGTAAATTCACACATACCGAGCGTAAGGAACCCCCCCTGTAGGGCATAATCTAAACGGTTGGCAGCTATGTGCCTGCAAGACGACTTAAAAAGGAACTAAATTAATTACTAATGTGTTTTTCGTGCGATATCTTTTTATGTATATAAAAAGTCGAGGTAATTGCTACGTGGCTACGTTCTACACTTTTTTGTGAATATGGTAATAGAAACTAAAAGAAATTGTATTTAATTACAAATTATTATTTTGATTGCAATGGTTGACTCTTAATTGATGATAGAAAGCCCTATTTAGTATTTTATTAGAATATACATAAGAAATTGTTTATTTGTTTTTCATTATTAATGTCCATTAGAGATAAAACGGATATCCGGTAACTATCCAGTATCCGGCCTATCCGGCCTTGTCTTCAGTATCCGGTCGCATACCGGATAGTAATTCAGTATCCAGCCGGATTCTCATTATTTTACACAAGGCAAATAATAGCACAGTAAGTTATGGACATCATTAATTTATACGCGGTGTAATAAGGATGGTGGATAAACGGTGGCCCAGGGGTAGGGACCTCAAGACCTATCAGTTTAACCCCCATGTATGTTCAGCAATATTCAGTGGTTCAGCTGATATTTTGGAACTAGTGATTTTTTTGAAGAAATCAGATTCTTTGAGAAAACTTGAAATTACAGCCTAACTGTTAAGTCTAAGCTCGTGATTTTTTCCTCAGGTTGGCTCAATAGTATGGCTTTTGTACCATATAAACGCTGTCAATCATTGGTTTATCAAAATCGAAATAATATTGAAACAATGTTGATTTTTTTAAATAAATTTTAACATTAATTTTCAGAGGCTGTATAAAAAATATTTCACTGCTAACTTTTTTCCACAAATTATCTGGAAAAACTACTACTATTCAAGTAAAATAATCCCTGAAAATTTAATCTGGCTAGCAATACGGCAACATGTAAAAAATTTACTTGAGTCAAAAAGCAGCGAAAATCTATTTAATGTCTTTAAAAATTATAAAAACACTTCAATGCTATAACCATAATAGCGAAGTGCAAACTTATGTGAAACGCACTCTAATAACAATCTGAACCGCCATTTTAACCGTTATCCTGCCAACGGGGTCGAATTGACCCTCCTGTTAATAAAACGCAAAATCGATAGCAAGGGGAAGAAACTCAATTATGTCATGTTCAAGGTCGGTGTCGTATGTTCGTCTAAAATAAATCAATTTTCAACCAGTTTATCCTTTAATACAGTTATCGAAAATCGTTTCTTAACAAGTTTGTTACTCAGGCGATGTGACGCAGAATGTCTTTGAAATATGTGTAAATATTATTTTTATATTAATATGTGTGAATGTTTCGTATATGTGTGTTTAATTCCTACAATGGACTGCAGGGAAGAATAACAATATACGAGTAAGGTGACCCCTCTATTGAGAGGGCAAGAGTGGACTGTTTTATGTCAGTAACGGAGATTCACCAATCTCACCTTATGCAATGCATTTATTGCATACTTATTTACACAAACACACACACATAAACAGATCGTGCTTTTGAGGATATTTAAAAATTAGAAACCCGTAACTTTGCTTCGGAGTACAAAATCTCGACGTTTAGGTATACATATCTAAACAACAACGAAATTACTAGGTTATAGAATTGCATGCACGTTTAAAATTTTAACTAAATTCTATTGTTAAAAATCACATGAAAATCCACTCAGAGTTTTTGCGTATAGACGATCATTGGGTTGAATTTGACTTGGGTTTGGTTTGTTGAAACTAAGACACTTTTGAAAGTTGTATTTTTTATAATTTGATTTGCAAAACAAATTACCTACATCTACTATTATGATTTAGCTTTCTGCTTCTTACCGTGTAAATTTTAACTAAACCTCAGACTGCAAGCATGCATTGGTTTAAAAGAGACTTTCACGTATAGATTTAGGCATATCGAAGTACACGGATAACATAAGTCATGCAAACCGCACCAACCGAAGTGGTTCTGTGTATTAACCATTGAGATAGAGCTGGAACTACTAGTACGCATCAAAACTAGTTACACAGAATGATGGTGGCCCAGAACTAAACAAACTTCTAATCTCTGACATCAAAGCCGTCGCACGGCCGCAAGTGGCGAGCTACGAATAAAATAGCCCGTTGTTATTAACAGCCCCTGTAGGAGAAAAAAGGGGGTGGGCGGGAGTTAGGGTGAATGGAATCGGCATAGACTTATTTGACCGTAATTCGGAGGTTCGAAGTGACAAAGAAATGGTGTAGTTAACAATTTTATATGGTTTCGAGGGTGTTATGCTTCTGTCGTCTAATTGATTTCAATAATGGTAAATCTAGATCAAAGAAAGAAAGAAAGAAAGAAAGAAAGAGACGCTTTATTCCAACAGTTACTTAATACAGATAACAGGTATGGGTATAAAAAAAACTTTAACTCTTAAAATTAATTTTATTTATTTATTTAATTTATTTAAACCGCAGCACTGATATTATGTGCGAATCATTTTGGAGTGCAGTTAAATAAACATTAAAGATAAAGCAGACAATATCAACACTTTAATTCAAATATCTGGATGACTGAGCTTTGCTCGGTATTTTAATATTGCTTAATAACGCCATCTACTGAAATAGATTTGTGTCGTTATAGCAGTTACTTGCTCCCAATAATAATACACTACACTGTGTAAATATCAAAAATTACCATGAACAAAAGAAAATCATCTTGACACATCCAGCGTCTCTACATCCCTGTGCTCATCCGAGAAAAAAGGGGGGAGGGTCGATCCCACGCGGCGTAGGGGGCGCAATGGACTGAAGGAGCCCCAATCAATCTTACAAGTCGCGTGAGGGGGCACTTTCGGCAGTCGGCTGTCGCGGGGGCGCACCCTCACTGACCCTCGCATCCCAGAAACGGTCCGGTCTACACTTTTGTATCTTTGTTTAGTCGTTTGTTTGATTAATGCCGAGTGGAGGGGGTTCGGTTCGGTTAATCATTAGTTTCAACCACTATTATCAACTATTTTTAATTAGTAAGCCATTAATAGACTCTTTCGTACCACTCGTTCGTTGAATAGTTCTTTTTATAACTTTAATTTGATTTCTTTCCAAAGTTATTAAAAATATCGTAGTGGGGCATTGGAAATTAACCTTGCATTTGAAAATTGCAATATAAAATATCACAAAATAAAATTATCTGTGTCATAGGGTATGTATGTAAAAAAATAATCATTAAATTAAAAATATTATTAGAATCACATTTGAATGTTCTCATTTGAACTAAGTTATATCGAAAAATTTAAAAATCGTAGGTGTTAAGTTTAAAAAAAACAATCAACTGATTTTAAATTCAAATTGATTCGGAAGATGATTAAACATTAAAAAACCAGATGAAAAGCAACACCGAATTTTGATTCGATTCGGATAATAATCGGCTGAAGCAAGAAAAAATATTTCGAATATTCCTAACCAATCTGAAACCGCCATTAAGTACAAGCACACGATTATATAAAATGTTTGCGCGAAGCGAAAACAGAACACGTTATCTAGAGATTCTGGCAACAAAAAAGCCGTCATCAGAAGTATACTTTCACAGTTCTCCGTCGGGCATCCTTTTTGTGTCTTGTCTAATACCGTGACGCCCCCTCGGCTGATGAAACCCACCCCACCCGCCGCCCCGAGCGAGAAAAATGAGTTAGAAAAGATGCGGCCGCCGATTATGGCGTAACGCTACGTCCTTTGTGTGGGACATTCGTCTGAATCAATCGGGCCTCGGCGTTACAGGGTTACGTGATTACGTTGCGTGTCAGGTGATCCGTGATACGCTCCGAGTTATGCTCGCCTGGTAACTTATTTTTTGCTAACATCATAAAATTGAAATAAAAATGAAAAGGAAATTGTGATATGGTTTAGAGCAAAAACTAAAATAAAAAAATCATAGGTTATTTGCATGACACGCTATAAATTCACCACAATGAACGAAAGTGCTTCCGAAGTCAAATTATACCTCTATGAACACAGACATGCATTCTATACTAAATGCGATTTGCAGCCGAAACAAATGTAAGCAAATCATTAAAATCGTTTTATAGGGTTTTTTACCAACTGGCATGAATTTGTACAACAAATGCGTTTTATTTAGACACTACTCAATAAGGTATTTGTGAATTCTTAAATAATTAATACAAATTGATCGATAACAATTATAAAATCCGAGTAAATGTGGAAACAAACAAAATTAAATAACACTGTCATCATTCAAACACTTGCAATGACAATCTTATTTCCAAGAAGCGATTTGAAACTTTTAACATAATTTACTACTTTGTCTTAATGAGTTGTTTGCCTAAATAAAACGCATTTGGTGTACAAATTCAAGTCAGTTGGTGAAAACACTAGAAAACGATTTTAATGGTTTGTTTACATTTGTTTCGGCTGCAAATCGCATGGAGTATACATATATACTGTATATACATGTCTGACTAACATAATAAAATTTTATATGCGCCAAATCGCTAATAAGCTTTAGTTTCTCTTCGCTTCTGTTGGCCTGAGGCGCTGGTTTTATATTGTAGTGCGGGCTGACGACCGCCGACCGGGCTGTACGGGTCTCTTTGTGCGTGGCAATTATCAGATCTTATTTGACATACATAAAATCAAAAATATACTGGAAATATTTTTAATTTATTCAATAACGTGTTGTACATGTTTTATATTTCATAAAATTTAATAATCGACTTCATGAGTGTAAATTATTCAAGTGTGATAATAATATGAAAACCGTTGTTGTTATAATTTCCGTTAAGTTCGTGAAGATTATACAGAAAACTAAACTCAATTACTCAGTAAACCGGGTTACTTACCCGGGAATCGAACTATAGACCCCTTATTCAGGTAGCGCAGCGTCACTACGAACTGGGCTACAAACCCGCAATACTCGCAAAACACAGCTCAACCAAAAACCCCTAACAATACAATATTCAAAAACATAGTTAAACGTGCCGAGTATTTCGAAGCGAGTTTCTAAAATCATAACAAGGGAACATAAAGGGTTACCCCACAAAGGTTGTGGGTCTATCCGACCGACGGCTTTATACCGGTCTAGTTGCTACAAGTTTTGTTAGGGTTAAACGCGAAACGCGAACAAATTCACATTATGGTCGCGGTGAGAAAAATATTTTTGCGGCTTATTCGTAACTAACTGCGAACACTTTACGTTGTGATACGGTTACTCACGATGTATGAAATGAAATTGTGAAGTTGGTTTTTACAAACATGAAAGTCAAACTACGGGGAAAAGGATTAAAGGGATGACCCTTCAACAATGTGAGTGATTCCGCAAGAAGCGGCAAAAAACTTTCAAGATTTTTTTTAAGTAACCAGTGGACAATAGAGCATGTGATCAACCTAATAGTAGTTTGTCAAACGTAGCCCATAGACATCAGTCATACTAAAGACATCACCGATGCATTGCCAAACGAAAAAGAAGGACCTGCATTATTATGCCCGTATTCATAAACAACACTGGGAGGTCTCACAGTGTTTGCGAGTCACCGAGTGCATAGTGGCATTAAAACTATAATATAGACAATAACGCATAGTGTTGGTTTGACTTCTATCAAAATAGAAAGAAAGGATCGATTGTTTGTTGATTGTTTGTACTGCTATCTTTGTCTTTTATCTTTTTCAAATGCAATTGATCCTTAAATCTGACTAGAATATCAAATTGATCATTTACAGGGCTGTACACAGCACCATGCGTCCGCTCAGTCAAGTGATACTTAAGTGTCGACTGCGAAACAGAAGACTTACCATAACGAACGCACTGAGAAATGCCTTACTTCGCATAGTAACTACTAAGTACTATTGCTTCTTTACTTATACAAGTATTGTTCATGAATAATAATATGGTTGTCAGTCTCTGCCCGACACTGCGCCCGAAACGCATAAAACATGCACTTTTATATATAAACACTAGCTGCCCGGACAGACTTCGTTCTGTCAAAAGTTTTTTTTTTATTTTGAGTTGTAAGCTATCCTATCTTTCAAGTTGGATCAAACTGCACACGGTGTGCAGATTTGATTAAAATCTGTTAAGTAGTTTGGGAGTCCATCGCGGACAAACAACGTGACACGTAATTTATATATATTAAGATATATTTTAAACATGTCATATCAAATATTCAATTTTATGGCGATGCAAAAACAAACGAATTATTTATAGAATCCATTTAACTCTGCTAGGAACTGAAAATAGAACCATTTTAGTAAAACTATTTTAGTCTCTCCCGTGGCAAGCCAAAACAATGAGTATATTATAATATCAGTGTGTGTAGGCGTGCGTGTAGTTTTAAGCTAGGTAAATATTCTGAATATGCGTTGAAACTCCAGTAGATGTTTTTGTAATCGAATTTTTCATCGACTTCATCCCGAACCATGTTCCAAAATTAAAGCTATACCTGTAAATGTTTACTGTATTAAAAATCATAATAGGATGTTGCGAAACGTTTCTGTGTAGAATATAATAATTAAAACTACATATTACATGATTATAATACAAAATCGTTACTTTCGTGCTAGTGCTAGTGCACAGCAGCAGATCCAACTGTTGTAGTTCAAAGTGTGTTACAAAAAAATACTCTTTATAATATAATTTTATAGAAACATAGTGAATATGTTAATGTTTATTATGTGCGCTTTATTTCTAATCTTTTTGATTTAAAACAGATGTCAATGCTTGAATTTTCAGGTATATTTCATGTTGTTAGAGCACCTTTCAATATATTTCCTTCATGTTAATTTAGTACCTTTCAATATTGTATTACATGCTTAATAGAGCAAGATCCCAGGGCCACCAGACGTCACGTATTTTCTGACGGACGAAATGTGGACGATTGAGTAGGGTTAGTATGTACTATTAGCGTATGCCTACCTGCTAGCTTGGTCAAACGGCCAATTTCCAGGTATCAGGTGATCAAGGTACATAAAAACACTATAAACTTCACGTAAATTCTCATGGCTGATATTCACGTATGTTCTAGAAAATATAGTTAAAAATAAGTCGTCAATGCTCCCAGACACTTTCCGTCGGCCATATTGCTTTGCAGACGCTTTAAAGCTCTCAAAATAATAAGGTATCAACACTAATCGACTCCTGTAGAATTCGAGGAGCAATCAAATTGCGCGGTGTGAAAGTGTCTGTTTTGGTGTAGGCGCACATAACTAATTATTTTGGGAGATTTAGCGTCTACAAAGCAATATGGCCAACGGAAAGTATCTGGGAGCATTGACGACTTACTTTTAACTATATTATCTAGAACATCGTGAAAATCAGCCATGAGAATTCACGTGAAGTTTATAATGTTTTTATGTACCTTGATCACCTGATACCTGGAAATTGACCGTTTGACCAATTTAGCAGGTAGGCATACGACCGTAGTATACACTAACCCTAGTCAATCGTCCACATTTCGTCCGTCAGAAAATACGTGACGTCTGGTGGCCCTGGGATCTTGGACCATAATAAGGAGAAGAAACACATGATCTACATCTTTTATATCCTGACCTAAAATTATGCGAATAAACGTGAATTTTATTAAAAAATTAATTCAATAACACGAATAATTAACCTTTTGGAAGACACTCTCTACGATAGTGATGATATAGTAAACCCTACGGAGTAAAATTCTACCTGGTTTCGTCATACATGTTATAGTCAAATATGAATCATTGTGAAATTGTAAAGTAAAAGGTAAGTTGACTGCTTACCTTATTCTCTCCGCTCAGTCGCTCATGAAACCCCATGTTCCGCATATGCTTCAGGTAGGCCGTGGTGATAGGCACACTATAGTCCACCTCTTCTCCGCTGAAGTACATCGACCCATCTGGTCTCCAAGGCTTGGGGAACCTTCCAAACCCGTTACCGAACTCCAACCCACCTTGCAGCAACTTCTTTCTGGGCGGAGACCTCGATTTCGGAGGATCTTTTGACGTTAAGTTCGCCACGTCGAGAGGGTTATATTTTTTCTCCCGTTTGCTTTCAGTCTTATCACTGTCGCCTTCTGATGCCCTGGTACTTTCTCCGCTCGATTCTTCCCTGACTTTGGAATCTTCTTCTTTATTTAAAAGGATCGGTGGGCTATCGGACCTGACGTCTTCTACGTCAATGAGGCTGTCATCTTTGTCTATCTCAGGGTCAGTTCTGACTGGTTCTTCTTCCCTGAAGGCTGGTTCTACTGAGGAACTTCTGTTATACAGAGGCGTCACGTTAAATCCATTGCTCTTTTTAGATGTAAGCTCTATGTAAGTGGGTTCCTGGTCTTCCGTCTGGTCTGCTTTGGGGCTTTCGACTTTTTTCAAGGGCTGGAGGTCAGTGTAGTCAAATTTTTGCTCGTACGGAGTATTTGAATAGTTCTGCGCGGCGTCTATTTCTGATTCCCAGTTTCTCGTGTATTCTGGAGCACAGTGGGGGAGGAACGGGAGGAAAGTGGGGTGACGGGTGGGGGAGGGGGAGGGGGTCGGCAGCGGTGGAGGGGAGGCACTGCGTGGGCGCCGAGCACATTCCGCGCACCCCGTGAGGAACCGAGTCACTGCTTCTCGGGGCAGAAAAGCGTAGGTTTCTGTTATCTGTGGAAAAAAGAGACAATTATGATATCGTAAATGTTTCGATTTAAACAATGAAACATGTAGCAAGATACGTGGCAAAGTTAAACTTATTATAAAATCAGCAATTATGAATTTACACACTCAGATCCGAACAAGATGCAACCTTAACCCATCTGGTTTATTGGATGAAAAGAGTTTCATACCTATTTTAGTACAATAAAAAATACATCGCGAGTGGGTTGGGTGAAAAAATCCTGACCAGACTATAATTTTTGTGGACGATTTATCCAAGATGGATAAATAAAAGAGATGGATAATAAAAAAGAGCTCTCCTCTTGAAGAGGCCAAAAGCATACACTCCAGCACGTTGCTCCAGTGGCGATTGGTGGAGATAAACCAGATACAATTCAATATTTATACCAATATTTTGTAATGTAACGCAATACTGTAAGTATAAAGTAGGTACTTACTCCAGTCATTTGATTTTGAAAAAACAAATTGCAACTAAGATTTTCATAACTCCCGGAAAATTTTCCAGGTAAAACTACCAAATAGCTGGAGTAGGTAAAAAACAATATGCAAAGAATTGTGTTTTCCATACAATTTTGTTTCAATTTGATTTCGACAGTATTCGCCAAAAATATATTCTGGAAAGCGACATCTCGTAAACATTCCGCGTACTATAACGTTTTCGTTCTTGGAAGCTACGCCTACGGTTCGAGCTTGGCTTCGCTTTCACAGTACAAGACATAATTCCAAAAATAACCACTAGATGGCAGCAGTTACAAATTTACAACGGAAATTGTAAAACATCGTATTATTTACTTTAAATAATATAATACCAAATGTAATATAACCTCACCGTTCTGTAAGTGCGTTTTTGACCCGCATGTTTTCCTGGTCTGCCTTCAAGTTCCACGTGGACTGTATAAATAATGTCGAAGAAATTCTCAACTATTGCCACTTTTCGATACACGGGTTCTTGAACTGGGGCATTCTGTAACAAAGAAAATTAAAAGTTATTTTCTTTGTTTAATAATATCAAGAACATCATAAATAAGAAATTCGGCATCCGTTCCCGAGCGAATAGTTTTAGAAAACTCGAAGTACAACGCCATCTAGCGTTCAGTAGCATGCGCAGTACTAACTCTAATGGTATTGCTGTTCATTCACAGAGAGCGACACCGTGCATTAAAAAAAAATAGTTAAACCATTGCTCAGTAGACAGTATACCACTGTATAATATACTAACTTTTAAGCTAGTGTTTTCAGTTTATAAAATTTAATACAAAAAAATGTTAATGAATTTTATTTTGTAAGTATAAAGAGATTTATTTATTTATTAAGTCTTTATTGTAACCTAAATATAGGCTTACAAAGGGCGGACTTAATGCCTATTGGCATTCTCTACCAGTCAACCCAGGGCGATGGTGAGAGCATGTGGCAGGTGACAATAAATTGATCAGTAAACATTTCCCTAAAGAAGACCCTTTTCAACCTGTAATCGTGATCATAGCACAAGAACTTAAGGTATTCCCAGTTTCTACCTACTTCCGATAATTTGCTCACATTAATATCACTTTATAGACTCATGAGTGACACATGACTATCGATATCACTAATCGGTCCAGTCACTTTCCGCACGAACCTAAAATAAGTATAAAACAACAAAAATTCTGGAAAATTGTAAAACAAAATCCTAATTCATACAAATTCTTCTCGTGATTTAGAACACAATGGTTGTCAGTTGGTACCGATAACCGACCGAGTTATCAACCAGTTGGTACGTAACGTAACCCTTCGATCGCTCGTGTCCCCGCCGCCATGCGCGCCAGTGTCCCGCTGTCCCGCGTGTCCCATAAAGTTATCAATCGGTACTTGTCAACGTCGTGCTCGGGTTCAGACGGCGGGCGTGGGACGGCCGGGGTTATTTAGATGCGGTCTTGACTTGTAGGGTTGTACATACATCGTTCATTATTAATGTGGTAATATAATTATATAATAATAGAAGAGACGGGAGGAAAACGTGCTGGCAAAAAGCGTGTGTGTTCGCGGTCGTGTCTAGTCTAGAACTGCCAGCGTAAGGCGTCCGGCGCCTCGGTAGGCGGAGCTTGTCCGAACTGTCACGCAAAGAAAATTCAAAACGTTACCATATAAGGTCGGCGACGCGATGACAGAACGTTCCCTCATAAACAACGCTCTCAGCTCGGGTTTGCTTGCGAATTAATTTTGTGCGTAAATATTGAAAAATCATTATTTTTACTTGAGTGTAATGGCACCTACACTACACCCCGGCTGAGACCGTTGCTTACTACGGTCGATAGTAATTAGGGAAGTGAACGACGCGTCCGCTTCGTGTGGTTTTCTGCTGGACCTTTTCTTTCTTCTCCCTTGTCTGCTCCATTTCGGTCTTTTGTTTGTTGTTACCAGTCTTGGTGTCTTCTGCTGCCATGAATGCTGGTTTCAACGCTGGAGTGATGATTGCTCAGCCAAGTATGTCCACAGAATGCCCTCGATCCTCGGTGAGTCGGGATGAGAGGGTGTGACGACTGATGCGGAGGGCGAGAGATGTGCACTCGAGCCGTCCGTGAAGCCGTCGTGTGAGTTGCTGGAGTGATGATTGCGCAGCCAAGTATGTCCACAGAATGCCCTCGATCCTCGGTGAGTCGGGATGAGAGGGTGTGACGACTGATGCGGAGGGCGAGTGATGTGCACTCGAGCCGTCCGTGAAGCCGTCGTGTGAGTTGCTGGAGTGATGATTGCGCAGCCAAGTATGTCCACAGAATGCCCTCGATCCTCGGTGAGTCGGGATGAGAGGGTGAGACGACTGATGCGGAGGGCGAGTGATGTGCACTCGAGCCGTCCGTGAAGCCGTCGTGTGGGCAGTAGCTTGAACGGGGACAGAAAGCGTCTTGGGCTGCGACGTACCCGATCAGCTAGCGTGGCTGGCGTTGCGACTGCGGGGAGATGCTGCTGCTGATCATCTAATGTGAGCGGTGAAGTGAGATGAGGTTACCAGCTGCCACCATCGTCTTCTGGAGGGACAAGTTCTTGTAGTCGTGGGTCACTAAATGTGTGTGGGCAGCCTGCCAGCCCATAGCGTTCGAAGAAAGTCATCCGGCATAGCCCCTCCGGTCGCGTCCTTTCCGTCCGGCATTTTTCTCGTGTCCGTCCAAACGTCGGGGTCACCAATATGTGGTAATATAATTATATAATAATAGAAGACACGGGAGGAAAACGTGCTGGCAAAAAGCGTGTGTGTTCGCGGTCGTGTCTAGTCTAGAACTGCCAGCGTAAGGCGTCCGGCGCCTCGGTAGGCGGAGCTTGTCCGAACTGTCACGCAAAGAAAATTCAAAACGTTACCATATAAGGTCGGCGACGCGATGACAGAACGTTCCCTCATAAACAACGCTCTCAGCTCGGGTTTGCTTGCGAATTAATTTTGTGCGTAAATATTGAAAAATCATTATTTTTACTTGAGTGTAATGGCACCTACATTAATAATATTATTTAATATATATTTTTTATATTTATTGTAAACTCATTCCACTTGGTTCAATTGAACCAGAAAAATTACACTTCTTACAGTTCTTAGCAAGCGACGAGGTGTAATTTTATGGTTATTTCAATAACTGTTCATTCGAATTACACATAATATTATAATAGTGACGAAAATAATATTGTATATTAATCTTAAGATATATTTACGTGTCACGTTATTTGTCCGCGATGGACTCCTAAACTACTTAACCAATTTTAATCAAATTTGCACACTGTGTGCAGTTTGATCCATCTTGAAAGATATGATAGCTTACATCTCAAAACACGAATTTGTCGTTTACTATCAACTAAGAACATATAAGGATTTAATCAAAATACGATGATGGGTACATTTTTTATATTTTACTTAAAATAAGTTAATGTTTGATCACAATCCCACCTGATGGCAAGTGTAGATGTTATCCAGGGGTGAGCGCACGAACTCAGTGAAGGACTATTCACTCATGTTTTGAAGACATTTACGTCTTAGGCTGCTGGGAACGCGGACGCATGGCGCATGCAGTAACGAAAAATGTGTAATACGATACGAGTATGTATAAAAAAATGATATGCTGAAAAAATAATACAATAGTGTTGTGGCAACCCTGTCGAGTGGCACTCAGCCGCGTCGGCGTGGCGGGACCCTGCCGCCGCCGGTAATGCGAGGCAAATGCTCGTGGGGATTGATGCGGCCGGGTATTTCTTTTGTCGATATCGATAAAAATATATTAAATTATTCTACACCTAATAACAATAATTGTAATTTAAAAGGAGGAAAGTTGAAACCTATGTAAGTCTCTTGTTTAGCTTATTGTACTTTGTTTTGCAGTTAAATAGTTTATTTAATTGCTTCGATAGATTAACATAGATTTATTTATTTATTTATAGATCCTAATAGTAATCATTTCGTATTTACTTTGTTTTATAGATTATGTCATGCCTGATGTATTTTTTTATTCAGCTGTTCTTTTTTTGAGTGAGTGTGTTTTTGATGTGATCATACACATCACATCGTAGAGATCCACGCATAATGTAAAGAGGAAATATTGCACCGTGCTGACCAAACAGGGCTTTTGTGTAAAAGCGTGAGGAGAGCACTGAATTGAATTATTTAAGTAATGAAATTATTGTGAGAGTATAATTCAGCCATTTTTTTGTGTTTTTATTTCCTGATTTTTTTTTTTTGTATTTTTACAATATTTTGGTCTTAATTAAATTATGTCCGCGTTGGACTTTGGCTTTAAAAATAAAATCTATTCTATTCTATTTTATTTTTAGAAAGATTTAAAAAAATTGTCGAGCAACAATAATTATGTTCATCCGATATAATTATTTAAAACTTGGAATTTTTGTAATTGAACTAGTAATATTATTGTAGTGTATTTCAAAATTTATGATCTCCAATATGAACCATCCCTTGGACATCCAATATAATCGCGAACGAAGTCGCGGACATCAAGTATCAACTGCTAAATAAATAAAGTAAAAAAAAATTATCGACAATCGACATCGACAGCGCCAGCCCTACCCACCACGGGCGGGAGGTGTCACTCCGACACGCGCCGCGCCGCGCCGCCGGCGGAAACCCGTCGACCGCGCGCTTCGCTTGCCGCTCGCCGGCTGCCGCTAACTACCGCTTGCCGCTTGCCGCTTGCCGCTTGCCGTTTGCCGCTTGCCGCTTGCCGCTTGCCGCTTGCCGCTTGCCGCTTGCCGCTTGCCGCTTGCCGCTTGCCGCTTGCCGCTTGCCGCTTGCCGCTTGCCGCTTGCCGCTTGCCGCTTGCCGCTTGCCGCTTGCCGCTTGCCGCTTGCCGCTTGCCGCTTGTCGCTTGCCCCACTCCGCTACGCGAATCACTTGCCCGCTTCAGACGCTACGCCTCGCGTTTCTCAAATTAAACGTAAATACATACTATTACTAATAAACTACACTACATGCCTAATTGCCTACATCTTATCATTTAGTGCTAGGATTTTGCTGCGACATGGATAGGGAAAATATTTCTGTTATCATTATGATGCTACTGTAGTTCTGTTTGTTAAAGTCTGTTATTGTCGAAGGTGCGCGATGTCAAAAATCAGCAATCAGTATCCCTCTCATTGCCAGAGAAGACCATTAATACGAAGAGGCTAGGTTAAGCCTAACCATAAAGATAATATTTAACAGACTTAAAAAAATGGAAGAGGTTCTCAATTCGACTGTATTTTTCTTTATTTGCGTTACCTCGTAACTTTTATTTTAACTGGGTGTAACAATTTTGATGATTCTTTTTGTATTTCGAAAGCTGGTGCTTATCATGTAATTCCATTCAAAGAGCGAGATCTGACGAGTAGTTTTTGAGTTATCCCTAAATTTGAAGTCGGTTTAGAATTCTTATGTTCTGATGATGAAATTATAAATGTAATGCATGTTTTGCATTCAGCTAAAACACAGTTATATTCATTCTTGTGTGCCAATTTTATTATAATTATGTGCAGTTCTAATAGTACTCATATTATAATTTATTATCATTTTATACCTATGATGAACATGTTCAACCGACAAGGAATTCTTATATTAAAAAATGATGCCTTTTGGAACTGGAACCTCCCTGTGTTACAATATAATATATATTGTTATCGGCTATCAAATATAAGCTAATCGAGGTAGATTAGATTGACTGTCGACTATTCAATCGATTCCCGTAATTTTTTAACTGAACCGATTTTGATGTTTTTTTTTTAATTGAAAGCTGGTGGCTGTCATGTGGTCCCATATAAATTTTATTGAGATCTGACAATGGCATCCATGAGAAAACCACATAAGTCGTTTTGTGTTAAGATGTGCGCGACAAATTGACGACTCAATATCACGCCAACCGATTTCGATGATTCTTTTTTAATCGAAAGCAGGTGCTTGTCATGTGGTGATTCCTAGCGATTTAAGTAACCGTTAGTGACTCTGAGTTGGGACGTAAGGCGACGAAGACCCAAATATTCATTTGCCTATAAATTAGACGTCCTAGAATATTTCGCTATGGTTAATTATAAACGTGGATGGAATCGGGCGAGTCACATCACAAACGCCGACATCTGGGAGCGGGGGGAAGCGGGAGGGGGGGGGGGGGGGGCGGTGCGGTAATGGCGGTGGCAATTACGGCGCACGACAGACTTGGCACGTCGCGTCGCTCGGCGCTGCGAAACTCACTTTTTGCGGCCTGTATATTACTCGCGGAGTTGGCCAAAGTTAGGCGAAGATAGTGTAGAGCCACTTCGAATAACTTTATGGTCCCTGTGGCCTGTACTCAGGTGACTTCCGATCCACGAATTGCGTATGATTTATAATTGGCTTTGTTCCTGCAGAAGTAGCAGCGACTAGCGAGGAACCTAATCAGCTTAATACAATCATTTCCACTAGGCTTTTCGACGAAAAGTATAGCGGATAGTTTGGACATGTTACGAAGCTATAATTTACTATTTTTATTTTATAAAACGCGCCTGGATGACCTAATCCTTCGTCTATCTAGCCAGCTACCACGTTTGAAATAAGTTGTTTTACTACTTACAAGGAAGCTATTTAAAACATCAAATTATCTTCATCCTCAAACAGTTCGTCGGTGACAACAAGAGGTCTATTTTTATTTTTTAGTTATCTGTTCTCCTTGTATGATTGTACAATCTTTGGTCTGCCAACAATATAGAGTTATCCAACTATCTAACAATATGCACTTTCCTCACCACATTTTTCTACACAAGCAAGCGATAATTGATTTATAACGCACATAGCAATCTACATTCTAATATTATAAAGCTAAAGAGTTTGTTTGGTTGAACGCGCTAATCTCAGGAACTACTGGTTCGAATTACAAAATTCTTATAGTGTTTGATAGTCCATTTATCGAGGAAGGCTATAACATCATTATGTTTTAGTATTTAGTTCTTTCCACAAACCCCGCAGGGCCTGTGCTAGTAAATAAATATAAGCGAAGGATTCGTATAGATCTACAATACTACGCTATCACTGATAATCTTATACCTATACATTATACATATATTCAGGAAACTCAACTCCTCACGCGACGCCAGGCGTCAGCTCTCAGCGATAACGATATTGGTATCCGCCATCCATTTCAGCGGGCGCGTCGGGGGGCGTGGCTACTTCGTGCTATTTATTTTTATTCTTTGATCAGAGTGCCACGCCAGTCGCCACGCTCTACCGCCGACTAATTGCTGATTTGTCTCGAAACGAAAGTAAGATAGAAGATACGGTAAGTTTATCTGTTTTATAGTAGAAGGATAACTTTTGAGTTTCTTATTTTTTTAATTTCAGTATTTTTTTGTGGATCTACATAATATAATTTTATATATTATTATTGCTACAGATTATTCAGGGTAACAAAGATAAATCTATAGGTACATATTAGTGTCAAATGAAATTATACATTAAATTATATGTTAATTAAAATTGGATTTTTAAACATAAAATCACTTTTAATTATTTATTCCTATGCAGCAGTGTTGCCAATGCAAATTTTTAGGCGGCCGTGTACATTAGATAAAAAAGCCGTGTTTATATGGAAAAAGATCAACTGTGGGCCGTGTCCACAGCTGCCAATTTGCGAAAAGCCGTAGAATTGGCTAATTAAAAAGGGCGTAGGGCAGCCGTAGGCCGTAGATTTTGTGATTTTTTTGGGCCTGAAGCCGCCTGAAAGCCGTAGAACACGGTAATTGCCGTAGCATTGGCAACACTGCTATGCAGACCGTGTGGGTTAGGTTAGATATTAGGTACCTATAGGTTTCCCGAAGCAAACCCGAGGAGTTACTAGGCAACTTCGCATGTTAAAATAAGAAATATATCTCAATACCTACCTCACACCAGTATTCTAACTATACCCTACGCGTTTTGCAGCCGAAACAAATGTAAACAAACCATAAAAATAGTTTTCTAGGGTTTTCACCAACTGACATAAATTTGTACACCAAATGCGTTTTATTTAGACAAACTACTCACTATGTTATTTGTGAATACTTAAATAAGTACATATTAATCGATAACAATTATAAACTCCGAGTAAACGTGGAAACAAACAAAATTAAATAACTCTGTCATTATTCAAACACTTTGCTGTAACAACCTTATTTCCATGATGCGATTTGAAACCTTTCAACTTATTGTACAATTTTACGTATGCCTATAAATAGAAATGACTACCAAAATCTTTACAGAGTTATGGTGCTAACTTACTTTGCAATTTGGTCGTATTATTTTCCGAAGTTTAGATCGTTTATTAATCTGTGGTATGGTCGACACGGACGTTTCATTACACACGGAAGTATAATTTATTATAATAAATTAACCAATGATAGTAATGGTTTTCTTTATTTAAATGAATTTCACTATATGATATTTAGGTAACAGCAACTAATCTAAGCGGATTTAAATTATTTTAAGCTTCTTTCAAATACCCAATTATAATTTTGGAGGATAAAAATTTAAAGGAACGGAACGTACGAACCGAAACAATGCCTGATTGGCTAGATTGGCTGACGTGACGTCGCGCGTCATCCGCTATTTGCAGCAAGCAATTATTATCAAACATAAAATAAAATATTTGAAAAAGTCAAGAAGTTAACTTATAGAAAAACGTGAAATAGTTATGTGGAGGTGAAAATACTTGTGTCTCATTGCTAAAATGAGGGAAGAAGGCCGTAAAATATAATAAACTGATGAAACATTGCATATCGAAGGTACGTATTCACTAATTACTTAATAAAGGCTATATTGTTATTCACAATCCCTTTTAAAATCAAAGCTCCTCAGAAATAATCCATAGTGTGGATTAATGCCCTGGCCAAGTGCGACCTCAATGTCTTTGAGAACTATTATGCAGGTTTACTTACTATTATGTCTTGTTATCTGCCAATCCACACTTGGCCAGCGTGGTGGACTATGGCCTAAACTTCTCATTCTAAGAGAAGACCCATGCTCAATAGTGGGCCTTGATGGGTCGAGATTATGATGATATATAATATATGTTTTAAGCAATACATTAATAGAGCTAAAGCTGTGGGTATTGTCTTGTAAAAATATAATATAATTATGTGAAAATCTTAATATAAAAAGCATACATTCTTTAATTTTTAGGTCATACAAAAAGTAAGGTCTGGCAAGATTTGAGCATTACTTCGAGCCGTGAAGCTTTCTGAGAAGGGTTGTCGATGGGTTTAAAAGGACCTTGTGGAAAAAAGAAAGCGCTTAATAATAGTGCATATTGGTATGTTTTTTCACTTTATTGAATAATTGTCATGTCCAAAACTGTACAGCTGTACAAAAATAAATCTGTAAAAAATTTACACGCAGTTTAACATCCATGACCGAAGTACAAATATTTGTCTGTGAAATAAATAATGTATCTGCCCCAGCTGGGACTCGAACATGTTATCCACAGCTCGGCAATTAGGGTAACTGATCACCGTGCCACGGCTCCTTCAATATAATGTATCTGTTTTTTTCTTTTCAGGTAATGAAGATGGATTTTTAGAAGAGGGCCATTTAATTTTTGAAAGCCAAAAGGGAGATGGGGATTACCACAAGGAGATGAATGTTACTAACAATCTATGGTTGTCCGTTGTACCAACATGTGATAAAGTTTTGTATATTTATTCATGTTTCAATTACTGTCCTTGAAGAACTGAACTTGAAGAGTTTAAAACTTTATAGTCATTTTACCTTAATAGTCATATTTATTTTGTTAAATGATAATTTTGAAATAAAATTGTAAAAAATACGTTTACGTTTTTTTGTTACTTCACCCTATCACTCTATAGCTGCAACTGTGTACCACCAACAACTCAGTGGCTCATAACAGGGCACAGGTCTCCTCATAACTGAGACCCATGTTAACACCTCAATGCTGCTTAAGCACGGGGCACCTCCACTGAGGAGGAAGGTTAGTAGTCAAGCTTTAATAATGTCGACTATTTAATTAACGAGTATATACTCGTTAATTACTTAGCCCATAAGTTCGATCAAGAAGTTTTTTGTCACTACAGTCGTTTATTCATTACATATTCCAAATGCTGGGCATATCATAGCAAGCATTGCTTAACTCTGACGATTGGAACTCGCCTCGAGAGGCGAAGCTCTCGTGGTCCCGTTTTACAGCATTATTCTACTAAAGTATCTACATATAAAATAAATATACTTTATCTTTGAAGGTAAAACAATGTAATTACGTACTAATTAAGCTATTTTAAGGTTAGGGTATAAAGGTTTAAATATGAAATCAATAATTTTATGATACTATGTATTTTATGCATTAACTTATCATTAAATTAGTCACTTGATTTATTAGTAGCAAAGATTAAGAAATAAAGGAAAAAAATAAATATTCTCATAAAACCACAAAAAGTTTTATATCCCTGGTTGTCAGTGGTTGCTAGGCAACGGTTTGTCATTAAACATTTCGGATGCAAGGCGCGCAGAGTATAGATTTAGTTCAATTGAACTCAACAGGTGTCACTACCGTCCGCTGTCCAATAGCGTCCGTCTGCAAGCGGGTGTACTTCGAGTATCGATATCGTCTCGTATGGAAATGATTGTTATCACCCGTGATACTTCCAATTTAACTGAGCTTAGAATTTCATTACAGACAAAGGTTTAAGGAAATGTAACTGTAGACGAATGAGTAAATATTTAAGCCACTTATTGACATAAATATCAGTACCAAAAGGTCCAATTAGCTAAAATAATAAAATGGGGCAAACATGATATTTATTAGATTAAATATCAGGCAATCAATAAATTATAGAAATTATTTAGTTATCGGTTAATTTTCTAAAGCAAATCAAGGGCGGGTTACTAGCATCATTACCATTACCCAAAACCAAGAATAACGCTATTTTCTAACCCGCATCAACAAATACGTGTAAATTGTAATCTATTCATAAACAGTAGGTAACTGTGGATATAAATGACGTCATTACCAGACCGTGTATAGCAATTAAGAGGCGGAACGAAGCACCGGGCCATTGGGCCGCCCGCGCCACCGGGCCGGTTGATCATTACCGGACGGGCAAGAGGGATTCGGTTATCGCAGACATTCGTGGGGTTAACACGACTTACCTGCTATTAGGCACTTCACGTACAGGTAAGTTTGTTTGATAGTTTGATCTATATTAAGTAAATAAAAGTTTTTATATTTGGAAGTTTTCTTTGAACGCAAAAATGGAAACTGGATTTTGATGAACTTTTAGCTACCAAGTAGTTTATAACAGCGATAGGATTATTTTCATCCCAAGATTCTTAGGAAATTGTTCCGGAATCTGTCCTAAAGTCCTAACCGAATATCTATCTAAGTATAGTTTTTATAAAAAGGTTCCAGGGTATTCCACGAAACCCATACAGTACTCAACTCAACGATTCCACGAAGCGCCAGTTGACCGTCCCGACAGCACGAGAGACGTCAAGTATCACCCCATCCCTCCCCCTCACCGAACACCCTAAAGAACGTGTAACGACCCCGTGAAACATATTCTCGGGAAATGCGAAGAAAATATTTATTTACATTTTATTTTTTGATTAAGTGTTATTATAATTTTCTCGACCAACCCAGCTTAGGCCGTAGGAGAGGCAAAGCCAATACGTGCGTGACCCAAGGTTGGCTGCAAGCAACTGCCGCTTTTCGAATTGGATTGAATCCTACTTACACCGTACACGCGCCTTAACGGAGTCACCAGTTCGAAGATTGATTTTGGAGTTTTCCTCCTAGATGGGTTACAAGACCAGGCTAACGAAGCCCATCCCGCCGACTACCTCCGACGGTTGTGAAACCAATGAGAAGACGTGGTTTCAAAATCTAGCTCGGAAAAGAACTAACGTGAGCTTTGTTGTTACCTTCTACTCTGAAATATGACATGAGTGATAATTATTAAGGAACGCTTGATAAAAAGAATTTATAATATTATTAAACCACGAGTAGATACCTACCTACTATTTTTTGTTAACCGACTTCAAAAAAGGAGGAGGTTCTCAATTCGACTGTTTTTTTTTATGTTTGTTACCTCAGAACTTTGGACTGGGTGAACCGATTTTGATGATTCTTTTTTTAATCGAAAGCTGGTGGCTGTCATGTGGTCCCACATAAATTTTATTGAGATGTGACAATGGCATCCATGAGAAAACCACATAAGTCGTAAATTTGTGTTAAGATGTGCGCGACAAATTGACGAATAACTCAATATCACGCCAACCGATTTCGATGATTCTTTTTTTAATCGAAAGCAAGCGCTTGTCATGTGGTCTCACATAAATTTGAACGAGATTTGACAACTATGTAGTTTTTGAGACTTTGAAGTCGGTTATTTTTTGTTAGTAAAATTTAGATTATTAATTTTACCATGAAATTCTTCACAGTATTCGATCATCTTCTCTGTTGAAATTTTTTTAGTTTATTTAGGTATGTGCATCTTTCACATCAACCGTTCAAGTCCCGGGACTCTAATACAACATGAATTAGAATCCTCTCTGATATATTTTAATAATTACTCCGAAAGATACGAGGTAGCATGTCTATACAGGACCTACTCTGTTCAAGAGCTCACATTGCAAAACAAATCCTGCCTTCAAAATATTTGAACTTCAAATAAAGTGACAACAAATATTAATAAAGGTTTAATATTCGCGCGGCGTCTATGTCGGCGACAGGCGATACCGACAGCGACAGGCTACACCGACACCGACATGGCGAGCAAATATTCGGCGTGGGCGTGGGCAAACTCGCCGACTGACATAGGCGTGACGGACGAGACAATACGCAAATTAACTACAGAGAAACAAAGCTTATTTTGGTTTTTTTTTTCTGGACGAACGAACAGGTCAGACGCATCACCTCATTGTATTTTGTAACTGATCATGGAACATAATCAAATGTAACACCAGACATTTCAAAACAGTCACGATTCCATGCAGCCCGGCAGTCACGGTCAAGATTCGAGTTCGGGACTTCTCTCTTTCACTAACTACGCCAGTCAACGTTACACGACGGGACCCAAAGCGAGATAAATGACGTGTTGAGCCGTCATTTGACCAAGACAATCCCTATCGATCAACACCAGGGAAAGTACTCTTTGCGCCACATCCCTTGCCCTTGCGGTTATATCCACCCCTCTCGAACCACCCCGTCGAGTGTCTTTCACACCCCGATTAAGGTCACTGTTCACTCTTGTCGAGACACGAAACGTAGTTAGGTATAAAGTGAAGCAGAAGTAAAGGTCTCGGGTTTGATTATCGGCCCGAACATACATTTATGTGACATATATTTTGCGTTGTGTATGGTCCTACCTAGATGTATGAATTTGTGAAGTATTCATCGTGTTTGTTCATTCTTCCTTTTGATTTTCCCGGAGCGCTATGACATGGGGTGGGGTGGTTCATCAAAAAAGGTGTAAAAAGAGGTCTCTTTCAGGACCGGCGTTGCAGGTCGCCCGTCACACACACCTTCAAGCTTAAAAAAACTATAAAAATTCTTAATACTCTCGTGGAGTATGAATGTGTGAACATTTATTGTTATTATAGTTATACTAGCTGACCGGGCAAACGTTGTTCTACCAAAAAAAATTTAGGGGTAGGGGGATGAAAAATAGATGTTGTCCGATTCTCCACCCTAGCCGATATGCACGCAAAGATTCACGAAAATCGGTCGAGCCGTTTCGGAGGAGTTCAACTTCAAAAAAGCGTGACACAAGAATTTTATAAGTATATTCGATTGAATTTTGGTAAGTCCGTCAAACTTTATAGCTATGTACTTTTCAGAGAACTATAAAGCTATTTTTTCGAGACATGACTTGTCTTCCAGCGTGTTGGCTTGGCTTGGCTTCAACCCATTAATGGCCCACTACTGGGCACGGGTCTCTCCTCTTGAGGAGGCCTAGAGCATACTCCACCACGCTGCTCCAGTGCGGATTGGTGGAGGGGTTAGTGGCCAACCCGAGTGTCGAAAGTTTTCAAACCGCCCGAGGGCCTCCGACATGGCTTAACGACTGTTATCTTATGATAACAACCGGGACCGACGGCTTTACGTGCCCTCCGAAGCACGGAAACGCTCAAGAAATTTTTGCCACTAGCGGTCACCCATCCAACTACCGACCGCGCCCGCTGTTGCTTAGCTTTGTCGATCACATAGGATCGACGCAAGCCGCCGGGCTATGAGCGCTTCATCCAGCGTGTTACATATCTGAAATTATTTACAAGATATCACTTGAGTTTTCGAGATCATTCGTCTATTATTGTCGTCTATAACCTTCAATAACTTGTAAACGCCTGATGTTACAGTTCGATGAACACAGTCGTTTAGAGGTTTTATGGCGGGCATTCAGGTTATAGTAGGGTTGCCATCCGTCCTGTTTTCCCAGGACATGTCCTGGTTTTTGTAGTGTCCTGGGACGTCCTGGATAGTTTTTAAGCAGCGTCCTGGGTTTTTAAATTTTAAAATTCACGGCTCGCAAGTAGGGCATGGATACCGGAATTCCAAGATTTCGCAATTCCGGAATCTCGGACAATTTTTCAGTTCCAGAACTGAGTGTTTCAATATCGTAACTCCGGTATTCATTATTATTAAACAAAATAGATATTTCGAGTGTTTATTTATTTCTGAACGCACCCACGAACCCAATTATCCAATTCTCTCTATACCTTGTGTACCCCTCGCGCCACCATTATTACCTTTATAGATTAGCTGACTAAGAAATTATAATTGTATGAAATCAATATTTTTGTTGTGTTCAAAAGCAGTATTTGATTCAGAAAGATTTAGTTGTAATCCGTAAATATTCAAAAATATGGTATAATGAACATATCTGATGAAACTTTAATCAAATAATTTATTTTATTATGCATCCATCCGTCCATCCACCAGCCTTTAGAGGTCAACTGCTGGACATAGGCCCCTTCTAACTTGCGCCGCTATGACCGATCCTGAGCCTTCTGAGTCCAGCGGATGCCCACTGTTCTTCAGGCCGTCAGTCCATCTGGTCGGGAGGCGTCCTATACTCCGTTTTCCGAGACGTGGGTGCCATTCGAGGACCTTTCTTCCCCAACGGTTATCGGTCCATCGAGCTATGTGGCCAGACCATTGACAATTCAGCCGGTTTTATTCTTTAGAAATACCGAGCATAGCCCTCTCCATAGCATGCTGTGTGATTTTGAGCTTGTGGATTCGGACGACAGTAAAGCACCACATCTCGGGAGCCGTATGGCATCACTGGGAACACACACTGCTCGAATACCTTCGACTTCAGGCACTGAGGTAGTGTTATGATATGACGCAGTTTCCCGAACGCAGCCGAAGATTTGGATTCTACGAGTGACTTATTTCTCGAAGTTCGATTTACCCATTTATATCATAATAATATCCCAGGTAAATGTATTCGTCTGTAACTTCCAGAGTAGCGCCGTTAACAACAATCGGTATGCGTGAGACATGGACATTCGATATTATTTTCGTTTCGCCAGGATGACTATGTCATCGGCTTATCGCAGAAGTGTGATGTATTCGCCATTGATGTTAATTCCATGTCGTTTCCGCTCCACTAGCTTGAACACGTCTTCCATCGCAGCGGTGAACAGTTTTAGGGGTATAATCTTCCCCTTGCCTGAAACCGAGGTAGTTCCAGTATGGATGACGGCTTCAAACAGTTTTTGGAGCGCCACTAGGAGGGGTTTCTCTCAGCTCTCAGCAACTCGGTAGTGATACCGTCATCTCCCAATGCCTTGTTTTTTAAAACTGTTTGAAAGCATCTCTAATGTCATACAGGCTGACGTCCGGGATATAGATTGTGTAGACTCTATCAGGTCAGTTTATTTCGCTCGACCATCCCGCGGGGAGCTGGAGCTTGAGAGTAATATCTCTCAGTTTCTCTCAGAACTTCAGGTTTGAAATCAAATATCGCTGTGAGATTCCATTGTTTGAATTATTAAAAAATAAAAATTAATAGAATAATGCAATATGGGTATCAAATTAAAGAGCTCTTCATAAGGTTTTCAAAGTGTATCTTAATAGCTTTTGTGATAGCAGGCGGGTTTTTTTTATTTTTTATTTCAACAACCAATATCGGAACTAATTCCGGAATTCCGGAATCAGAGGTCAATATCGAAAACCAATTCCGGTATTGAGAATAGTTCCGATATCACATGGCCTAATTGCAACTCTATTACTGCGTCCTGTTTTCAAACTGAGTTGTCCTGGTTTCTACAACTTCAAATCCTGGTTTTTTAAATTTGAGGTTGGCAACCCTAGGTTATAGCACTAAATATTGGTACAATTGTAGGGAGTTGTTTGTTATCCCTTCCTATTTGTTTTATTAACCCTTCAATTAACTTAACAATCGCTCATAACTTGGTGGCTTTTGTCAGGATCGACAAAAGCAAGTGATCGACAAAGTTAAGCAACAGCGGGCGCGGTCGGTAGTTGGATGGGTGACCGCTAGTGGCAAAAATTTCTTGAGCGTTTCTGTGCTTCGGAGGGCATGTAGAGCCATCGATCCCGGTTGTTATTGTAAAATAACAGTCGTTAAACCATGTCGGAGGCCCTCGGGCGGCATTAAAATTTCCGACATTCGGGTTGGCCACTAACCCCGCCACCAAACCGCACTGGAGCAGCGTGGTGGAAATGAAACGAAATTTTACACTTTAGTATCGACACAACACAAGGTATGTCTTGTCACTTGGAGCGTATGACAATTTCGCAAGTTTTGCAACCCTAGAGGTATAAAAGCTACAAAATGAGTAGAGTAGAGAAGTATTCCAAACGAAGTAGCGCACCGCATCGCGTCTGCCCGCATCGGTCAGTGCCGACTGGCGGGCAACCGGCATACAAAGTGACCGCACGCTCGTAAAACGCGGTGCGGTTGAATGCTCTCGGTTTGGTTCGACCGTTCGAATTCTTTCATGTATGTACATACATACATACAGTCTACACTTGTATAGTCAGAGGACTCGGTACTGAATCCGTGCTATTTCATTTTTCAATTCATAACTGGGAAAAGAAGATCGACTATTATGTACAATACAATACCTATTCAATGAGGATCCGTAACGTTTTTAGTTGAGAATGCAGATTTATAGAGCTAAGAAATCCTTAACAGACAGTGTAAAAATTTTTGTTCTACGACAAAAATTGACGAAGTTATGACCAAATTACTAGCGAAGTTCACTGCGGGCCGTCGCGGTAGGCTGTGACGTCACGATATCGGTCGCCGCCAGTTAGCCGATGGCAGCGATACGGCGCGTAATGTTTTGTTTGGATAATTTGTGACTTTGAAACAAATTAAGTGTCCGATTTGTGCCTAATTCACCTTTTAACTATGTATCAATATTGTATATTGCTTAAACGTTCAAACACTTCTATGAAAACGCCAAAAAAACTATTTTTTAACGTGCCGAAAAAGCCAAAACTTCGTAGAAAATGGTATTCCGTTGTAAAAAGAGATAATATATGATTTATCTTCGATAGTAACTGAGCTGGGAACATTGGCTGGGAACCATATCTTTAACTTATATAAATTTCGTAGTTGTATCTATATTAGGGTTGCCATCCGTCCTGTTTTCCCAGGACATGTCCTGGTTTTTGTAGTGTCCTGGGACGTCCTGGATAGTTTTTAAGCAGCGTCCTGGGTTTTTAAATTTTAAAATTCACGGCTCAAGGTAAGATCTCAGGAGATTCACTACAATACGAAAATAAGGTGTTACAGCAAGTAGGGCATGGATACCGGAATTCCAAGATTTCGCAATTCCGGAATCTCAAACAATTTTTCAGTTCCAGAACTGAGAGTTTCAATATCGTTACTCCGGTATTCATTGTTATTAAACAAAATAGATATTTCAAGTGTTTTTATTTATTTCTGAACGCACCCACGAACCCAATTATCCAATTCTCTCTATCCCTTGTGTACCCCTCTCGCTACCATTATTACCTTTATAGATTAGCTGACTAAGAAATTGTAATAATTGTATGAAATCAATCTTTTTGTCGTGTTCAAAAGCAGCATTTGATTCAGAAAGATTTAGTTGTAATACGTAAATATTCAAAAATATGCTATAATGAACATATCTGATGAAACTTTAATGAAATAATTTATTTTATTATGCATCAATCCGTCCATCCACCAGCCTTTAGAGGTCATCTGCTGGACATAGGCCCCTTCTAATTTACGCCACTATGGCCGATCCTGAGTCTTCTGAGTCCAGCGGATGCCCACTGTTCTTCAGGCCGTCAGTCCATCTGGTCGGGAGGCGTCCTATACTTCGTTTTCCGAGACGTGGATGCCATTCGAGGACCTTTCTTCCCCAACGGTTATCGGTCCTTCGAGCTATGTGGCCAGACCATTGACAATTCAGCCGGCGACCAGCCTCTGCCGCTTGGGCTCACATGGTGCCTGCAGTTTGTTACGCAAGGGCGGAGGGGATGCACTTACCGCAGCGCCGGAGACGTTTGGAAGCCTGTTTGTGTATCAAAAACCCCTAAATTCTCCCTAAAAGTGCATACTATAATCTAATTTTGTAATTATAATGATTTGTGTCATTATTTTTCCAAAATAATAGTAGAAGTGGTGTAGTGTCTCCCCATACGGAGGTCGAAATTTTGCTTCTTCCTCCACAACCTGACTAATTTAGACTAGTTTATGATAAATATTAAGCAGTTTTCACAGATTTATCCTCAAAATAATCTAAATTTTACTAACAAAAAATAACCGACTTCAAAGTCTCAAAAACTACTTGTCAGATCTCATTCAAATTTATGTGGGATCACATGACAAGCACCTGCTTTCGATTAAAAAAAGAATCATCGAAATCGGTTGGCGTGATATTGAGTTATTCGTCAATTTGTCGCGCAAATCTTAACACAAATTTACGACTTATGTGGTTTTCTCATGGATGCCATTGTCAGATCTCAATAAAATGTATGTGGGACCACATGACAGCCACCAGATTTCGATTAAAAAAAGAATCATCAAAATCGGTTCGCCCAGTCCAAAGTTCTGAGGTAACAAATATAAAAAAAAGATACAGTCGAATTGAGAAGCTCCTCCTTTTTTTGAAGTCGGTTAAATAAAATAAAAATTGTCATCCTGTGTACAATAAAGCATTAAATAAAAAAACTCAAAAACTATGTGTTTCCTCACGTATTACCTTTAAGGGGGGGGGGGGGTCCTTACCCCAACCCCTCCCCTCCCCCCAACTCCACCCCCCTTCCACTGATACTAAAGAAATACCCAAGGTTTTTCCTATGTATTATGATTTTACAAAAAAAAATCATAACTTGAAAACTATAACTTTCCGGGACATAAAAATTGTAGTGGGGGGCTCCCCTTTACCCCTCCATCCCCCCTCCCCACCCCGAACGCAGGTACCTTAGATCTATAGTTTTACCTGCAACTTTTTTACTGCGTCCTGTTTTCAAACTGAGTTGTCCTGGTTTCTACCACTTCAAATCCTGGTTTTTTAAATTTGAGGTTGGCAACCCTAATCTATATGTATAGCCAGCTGTGGTTCGGCTCAGTAACATTTTTTTTCAGTGGGAGATGGCTCCTCGCTGCGTCTATGGAGCCACATCAAAAATGCTACGCTATGTTTGCAGCCTCCTTTTTGAGCAGTACAGTCATGGAAATCCACCTTCTCAACCGTCCAGCAGCAATACAATAAATAAATAAATAAATAAAATACGCTTTACTTTTTAGGGTTCCGAAGTAAAATCGGAACCCTTGTAGTTTCGTCATGTCCGTCCGTCCGTCTGTAATTTGGCATGGACATACACATTTATTAAAACTCCAGAATCGTGGAATAAAATACTGAAAAACTTTTTTTTCAGGGTACCTCCCCTACACAGGTGTGAGGATGAATTTTTTATTCGTCGCGTACCCTGTAGTGTGGGATATCGTTGAAAAGGTCTTCGAAAAATATTATGGATCTTCTGGGCCCATGTTTGGATTTAGGGGTGCGTTTGCGAAATATTTGCCTTTATAGTGCTAATTTTGGCCCTACCCTACCCTACTACTACTCAACGGATGATTTGTAACGATGAGTGAGAGGGAAATAAAAGCGGCCACGTGCGAGTTGGACTTGCCTATGAAGGGTTCCGTAGCAGCAAGTAACATAATGATAGCTAATTTGCGGTTTACGATTTATGACGTATTAAAAAAAACTACTTACTAGATCTCGTTCAAACCAATTTTCGGTGGAAGTTTGCATGGTAATCAAATGTACCTACATCATATATTTTTTTTAGTTTTATCATTCTCTTATTTCAGAAGTTACGGGGGGGGGGGGGGGGACGACGACACATTTTACCACTTTGGAAGTGTCTCTCGCGCAAACTATTCAGTTTAGAAAAAAATGATATTAGAAACCTCAATATCATTTTTGAAGACCGATCCATAGATACCCCACACATATGGGTTTGATGAAAAAAAAAATTAGAGTTTCAGTTTTATGTATGGGGAACCCCCAAAATTTATTGTTTTTTTTTTCTATTTTGTGTGAAAATCTTAATGCGGTTCACAGAATACATCTACTTACCAAATTTCAACAGTATAGTTCTTATAGGTTCGGAAAAAAGTGGCTGTGACATACAGACAGACATGACAAGTCCATAAGGGTTCTGTTTTTTGCCATTTGGCTACGGAACCAATATTAAGGTTTCTGTCATAGATCAGCAAGTGTAGGGAACTATGCACTATATAGAACAAGTAGGTAAAAAGTCATCCGCGAAATGATCTACATACCTATACCGAAAACAACATTCGTTTATCAATAAACTATAAACACTTCATTCATAAGTTCTGATTACATCCCTATACGTATACTTTACATTCATTCTTTCTTACCCCTACCTACTACTAACAGCTTAGAAGTTAGACCTAAAGATTCCTAATAAATACCTACCAACAGTCAGCCTCAGAAACAGCTTAACATTATAGTACTTTGTAATAGTAACTGTTCCGACGGTTTCCGAACAACATTATGACAAATTCAAGAAATATGTGACAAGGTACTAAAATGTTAAGCTACTTCTGATGATGACCGTACACGTAGATAAATAAACAGTACCTTTACCTTTGTGCTTTCCAACCACGGATTTAGCGCTGGTGAACTTAGAATGATTACCTAGGTAATCAAAAACCATGAAAGAATCCACTTTTGGAAGTTTATCTGATTGAGCTTGTACAAAATCAGCTTCTACTTTATTAGTACTTAGGTATATTATGTACGTTTTATACTTAATATGAAAAAATAACAGCCCTTCATGTAATTAAATTGCCGACTATAGTGACCAACTGCGTCAGATCGGCTCCGTCGAATCATGAAGAAGGAGTGCCGGTAGCCGGCTGCTCTCGGTCGGGTTTCATGACGTCACACGGACCCGCGTACTTTGAATTTTAGCGGCCGGAACGGCAATGTTCATTACTTAATATCTTCGCAAGTAATGGTCCGATTTGGATAATTCAAAAAGATATATCATTCTTACGCCATAAAGAATCACGTGGATAATAGTTCTATTGAATTTGCTACAACTTTACTGATCCTCATTCTAGACGACCGTGTGGCGCAATGGTTGTTACCATGCCGGACCTAGCCAAGAGTCCTGGGTTCGATTCCTAGCGAGTTTTGTTGAGTTGAGTTTGAATTTCTGTTTTTGGTTTGGGTGTGTGTGTTCTTGTCTCTGTGTTGTACATGGCGCCCACGACACAAGGAATCCTAGTGTGGAGCTATGAGGGTGTAGCGTTAATAATTCTAAATGTGAACTGAAGAAGTTTGGTTGTTTTATGTTTGATTTTAAACTTAACACATCGTGGACTGAACACAATTTTAGTATAATACGGGTACTCACGGTATATATGTACATATTATTATATCAAAGAGTTTCTCCGCGTCACCGCAGTCTAGCCGTGACCACGATCCCTGCAACTGGGTCGAAAGATCGGCGTATAAACTATAAAATATATGATATCGTGAGTAGCACTCGCATATAAAAATATTTTTAGGTATGTGTCTTTTCATCACGCGCGAACTGTTGTACTTACGGAAAATGAAACTTCACTCTTGGTCTGTGTCCATACTCCAGAACAAGAAAATACGGTAGATTGTATCCCGGTTCTGTTTCCCTTGTATGATTGGGACGTTTACCTGTTTGTGATTTATCTTATTCCAGTGTTCCGCGGGCAAGGCCGTGGGCGGAAACTAGTATAATACAGATGTTTGAATCATACCTGTTATAACATAACTATAGAGTATAACAAGCTGCGGTTAAACGGCCCGCTGCAACACGAGCCGCACCGCGCCGCACCATCCGTGTAGGCGCGGCTCGGCTTAATTCGAACGCAAGCCTGCTTGTTTAAACGACGCGGAGTAGCACGATTCTACGCGAGCCGAGCCGTCCGTGGAGATGCGGCTTGAACACATTGCGCTGTTGAACCGCGCTGTCTGCTTGTTCGTTCTGCAATAACAAAACTAAAAAACAAAATGGGCCTTCCTTCGTCGCGCGCTCTGTACCATCTGTTTAGACGGCGCGTATTAACACAAGCCGAGCCGAAGATGGCGCGCGCGCCTTTGATACGTGTCGAAAAAACCGACAAGTGATGGATCGTGCGAACTTTGTCGAGCCGCGCCGAGCGTAGTAGTTTAAACAGCGCGTGGCGCGCTGAATCACGAGCGGAGCTAGGCTCGGCTCGCGTGTTTGCGCGCCGTTTAATCGCGCCATAAGTATGTATGTATGAAACCCAAGAGAAGCCAACCCGTCCCGATCTACTGACAACTCCGACAAGGCGCGCGCGACATCACTCAGCCCCTTGTCGTGTCGCGGTCGTTCCAGTAGGGTTGTCACCTTCACTAACAGAAATAAATCTTATTTATTACTCAACAATTTTAGTTGTCGAAATTCCATCCTACTTAATTCGTTAAAATTTAAACAAAACAACAGCATTTCATCGCCATCAATGGGCCCACACTTACGTCATTGCCAAGATTCATGTGTAAGTTACAAGTAATATTTATCTTCAAACTTAAACTCAGATGATTAATTTATAAAACATTACTTATTAAAAGTATTATGGCATACGGGCTACATGCTATTTCGACCCAAACATCATCGTTTATAGTTTAATCTAAAGCTCAACATATATCAAAGTAAAAGGTATAAATAATATTAAAATGTAGTCAGTGACTGACAACCCTAGAGCTATAAGCGGTGTGGGTGGGTGGGGAGCCCGGGCGCGGAAGTGTCGTGCGTGCGATTTAATTCCATCGCCTCGCGCCCGGGACGGCTCGAGTGCGCTTGAGTAGGGATGTTACCTACCGGCACGATCAATATCGATAAATTTATTTAGTTTTTTTATCGCCGTGATTAACATAAGTTAATTATGACATGAAAATAAACATGTTGGTCCTGTGACAAATAAATATTTAATAAATAAACTTAACCCCGCAGTATTCCCTGTGTTACGGGTGGCATGGACTACACAAAAAAGATATCATTTTAACAGCCATGACCCGAGTACAAATATATAACCGACATAACCGTGTCCCCTAACTACTCGGGACCCTAACTACCAACCAGGCTACTGAGTCGTCAAAATGTGCCATTAGATACATCGGATACCTGATGGCATGGAAAACTTTACTTTTTTCTGTTTGACACCTAAACTTAAACTAAAGTTTTAATGCAACGCGATGGAATTAGTAGGTACTGTCTCCCTCAAATGTGAGGAGACACTGGGTCCTGCTGTATGTGATTTGAAAAGATTGGAGCCATTGCCTCCTATTTATAGGTGTATACGCAAAGTTGTTATATCCCAATTTTAAAGGGATTTTGATTCATTACTTTTAAGTAGTTTATTACTTCAACACCTTGACTTAACGTTAAGTTCACTTTCTATATAACACTATAATAATGTGTGCAATATTATTATTCACTTACTTAAATTATAATCCAATTTCTCTGTATCTTTTGAATTCATCCTGGTAATCAACATTTTATAAAAAAAATCATCTAATCTAATATTATGTATACTCTAATATTATAAAGAAAGATTTGTATTTTTGTATGTTTGTCCATCGATAAACACAAAAACTACTGGACCGATTTCAAAAATTCTTTCACCAATAGAAAGCTACATTATTCCTGAGTGACATAGGCTATTTTTGATTGCGATTAATAATACACTTTACTTCATCACATCACATCACAAGTAAAAATGTTTGACGCCCTCGCTGGGCGGTGGTGGGTACGAGTTAGCTAGTTTTAAATAAAATAAAACCTCGATAAGTCGATATCGACATCCGTACAGTAACATCACTACGTAAAGGCAGTGAGCGGTGGCCGACATCGGGCGGTCGTAAAATTGCGAGACCAGGTGATTCTGTCGGCGCGGCGCGGCGGCGCTCTCTACATTACCGATATACCTATAGATATACCGCCACGCCGCCGCCGCGCCGCGTTCTAGGGTTGAACGTGACTTAGTTTTTATTGTATTTTTTTATTGACATTTATGTGAGCATATGAAAATCGTGGTGTACTAACTATTTAGACGGTAATGCAAACATTCAAAACGTCTTTAAAAGATTTTTTTGGCGTGAAATCTATGCTACAAACTATATTGTACACCGCTTAACATAAGTACTTATATACTTAATAATAACAAACCAGAAAGTTTAGGAGGAAACAAAAAGAAAACTCTCAATCAAAGATACATGTTTTATTGTAATGATTTACTTCACACGCATTTGACAACTAGCTTTCATCATGTTCCACGCTTAAAGTAGGGTTCACTTACAAAAGTAGTAAAAATTTTACGACTCATACCAATGACCAAATACTTTCACAAGATCGGACTGAAGCTTGCTTTTGAAGTAGTGTGAACATTGATTTACCAAAAGCTGATGTTTTCCATGTTTGGTGCTTTGGATTTTCCTTTACAAGCTGGGCAGTTCGACCGCGTCAATCCCGGCGCTCCGCAGCCATAACATGAGAATTTTGGCTGAGAAGATGATGGTGCTTGTGTCTCAACATCACGGGAGAGAGGCTGCGAGCCTACCCTGATGAGTTTACCTTTTTTAAGTACCTTTTTACGACAGACATCGCAGCGAAGTTTATGTTTAGTATTTTGGCTTGTTTGTTGGTATTCCTTCAGTAAATTTCGTTCCACAGCTCTTGCTCCTTCTAATAATCCTTTAAAGCTATCAAAGCTGTTTCGAGGAACGCTACTACGAATATCTGGTCGAATGAGACCATAAATCATATCCAACTGCACGCATTCCGTGAGTCCAGGTGACGGCAGTTGAGCGAAAAGCATTTGCTTTTTAGCTATGAAGATGTCGATTTTTTCCTGAGGTTGCTGGGGTTCCGACATTATTTCTTGGTATAAGACATATGCTGGTTTATTGGGTACAAAAGATTCCCTTATCTGAGTTTCAAATTCTGTCCAAGTACCGACGTTGTCCTTTACTCTTTGCCACCATATTGCAGCGTCACCCCTTAACAGTAGGGACATTCCGAATAAAGCATCTTTGTCATCTATATTCTCAAGCCGCTTAAAAACATTCAAAGCTGACAGAAAGGCTTCCAATACTTCTTTCTGTTTTTCACCACTGTAATAATTAGTGAAGTTAACTAAAGATGCCTTTCTCTTCTCTGGAGCAATGAGTGATAATAGTTTCTTTAACATGCAGTCAGAGAGGGTGACCATCGATTGCTCAGAAGTAGCTTCCGCCATTTTAGCTGCGTGTCCTTTAGAAGCGTTGATCGGATTCGAGGCACGTTCAAATGATAATCGGTAAGTACACTTTACATAGAACACGGTCCGGATGGTATTCTCGAACAAAATACCGCAGTACCTGACTCAGTGCCAGCCCTATTAGCCTGCTTATCGGTCTAGTTCCAAGAAATGCAAAAACACAAAACAAAAGAAGGTCGTAACGCAACACACGCACCGACGGCACGGCGTTCGCAACACAACTGACTGACTGAACTGAACTGAAGTGAACTGAACCGACGTCGTTTGTTGCCAGGAGACGAGACGACCCTAAAAACCCCGCAAGTCGGCTCTGCTCGGCTATGTTCGGAATCACTCGGGTCGCACCAAACTCGAACAATATGCGCATGAGTGGAGTCTTACTTATCTATAATAATATTATAAAGAGGAAAGATTTGATTGTTTGCATTGAATAGGCTCCGAAACTACTGAACCGATTTGAAAAATTCTTTCACTCTCGGGAAACTACACTATCCCCGGGTGACATAGGTTTTTTTTTGTATCTTATAAGTTAATGCTATACTATATTTTGAAAAAAAATTGAGATCCTTAATAAAACTCCAATAATGTAACCCCAGGTGTAAAAAATTGAGAAAATCGAAGCAAAGCGAGGGCGGATACTCGTATGAGTCGTATGTATTAAAATTAAAGACACTCTTGCCTGAGACCGCCGCCTAACGACTTGTCGTATTCATGGGGCTTGTAAACCAGTTCTATTCTTTTCTATTCTTTCTTGATAGCGTCGATGATGCCAGTGGATTTACTTATGTCTATGACAGTGAGTATTTACCAACAGGTGGCTCGTCTGCTTGTAGGCAATTTATATAAAAATAAGTTTTCCTTACAAAACGATGTGAAATGTAATCTAAAATAAGATCGTCAACCCTAGTCGGTAAACACGGTATTCACCTCCCACTTAGTGCCTAGCCGGCCGGCTGTGAAACTTCTGCTTGCCGGCTCGTGAGCCAAGCTCTACTGTATAAATAATGTATAGCTATAACCACTACTTAAGGTCGCAGGTATACGGGGAGAACAGAGAGGGATTTGTCGGGCTTGATCCGTTGGTACGAGTGCTGGTACTGGCACAATACAACACACATTCACGAAGGAAAATCATCAGGCTTTATAACGAAAGAAAAAGCAACCTTTTATATTTGGATTTCAACACATCAAATTACATAATGTTATTTCCAACGTAAATCCTACTATAAAATACCACCGGTGGGTACATTCGGTTCAGGTAAGGTAAGTACCACGCTGTCCAAGTACGGATTGGCCAACTTCATTTTGGATGGAATTTAAATAATGGAAAACATTTAGATCTGAAGATTTCCATTCTCAATGCTTTGACATTATGTATAATTACTTTAGTTTATCACCGCAAAACAAAGTAAAGTAAAGTAGAGTAAAATTAAGTAAAGTAGTGGCAGCTAAAACACAAATAAAAAAAATACAGTCGAATTGAATACCTCCTCCTTTTTTGAAGTCGGATAAAAGTTATTATTTTAATGCTGTATTTTACTCGTACTACGCTGTGTTACACGCGCGCTCGTACTACACGCTAAAAAAAATTGTATGGGAAAGGTCGAAATTCGACTTCATGTCTATGAAGGG
Source organism: Thymelicus sylvestris (assembly GCA_911387775.1). Classification (NCBI taxonomy): domain Eukaryota; kingdom Metazoa; phylum Arthropoda; class Insecta; order Lepidoptera; family Hesperiidae; genus Thymelicus; species Thymelicus sylvestris. Next base: position 7,837,866 of record OU426909.1, on the reverse strand, counting down.
CAACCCGTACAAACATTTTTTTGTGTTTTAAATATTAGAAGATAGATATACTTCATATTTTTCTAAGTTCTAAGACAGTTTGTGGTCACTGTCCAAGAGATGGTCAAAGTCATCGTTGCGTTGACAGGTTGTCCGTTGTTTTCGCTTTTTTCTACTAAAGATAAGTAAAGACAAGTGAAAGGTCAGGGTTCAATTATTGTCTTTTTTTCTATCTTTAAATCTTAAATATGAATCCTGTCAAGGACAAAGGATTACACTAGGTACTGACTGAGAGAACAGGAACACAACAGAGGTTAAAATATCCTACAGGAATAAGTGTCAGACAAGACAAGTTACCAGGGCAACATGACGGCGGTGGTGTACTGCAGAATAATACAACTCCCTCGGGAACGTATTGAATAGCGTCGCTCTTGGCCTTTCCACCCGAACGAGTCTGCAAGACGCTGTGCATTGTTTTGCTAAAAAATATTTTTCTGTGAAAACACAGACATGCCTACCTATAATGGAAATGAAATTTAATTTATATTTTTAACATAGCGATTCAAATTCACCAAAATGTTTGAAATTAATTAATTTCATTTGTTATTTTTTTAATATAATTTCCTTTATAAGGATGGTAAAAAACCACTAAAACATTTGAGTTAATAATCTAAATTTTACTAACAAAAAATAACCGACTTCAAAGTTACTCAAAAACTACTTGTCAGATCTATGGTCAGATCTCATAAAAGCAACAACCCATAATTTTATTGTCCCACTTCTGAGCTAGGGGTCTCCTCTCAGAATGTGAGGGTTAGGCCATACTTAGTCTACCACGCTGGCCGAGTGCGGATTGGTAGACTTCACACACCTTCGAGAACTTTTATGGAGAACTCTCCGGTGTGCAGGTTTCCTCACGATGTTTTCCTTCACCGAAGCAAGTGATAATTAACTTCTAATACGCACATAATATTTGAAAATTAGAGGTGCGTGCCAGGATTTGAACCCGGGCCCCTTCGATCGGGAGACCAACGTTCTACCGCTAGGCTATCAATGCTTTTCAGATCTCATAATATTGAGTAATTCGTCCATTTGTCGCGCATATTCTTAATACTTTACGACTTATATAGTTTTCTCATGGATGCCATTGTCAGATCTCAATAAAATGTATGTGGGACCACATGACAGCCACCAGCTTTCGATTAAAAAAAGAATCATCAAAATCGGTTCGTCCAGTCCAAAGTTCTGAGGTAACAAACATAAAAAAAAAACAGTCGAATTGAGAACCTCCTCCTTTTTTTGAAGTCGGTTAAAAATATGACCAGCATAGTTATTTATTTATTTTTCATTCAGATTGCTTTCTGTTTTGTACTTTCGAAATTTGAATTTAGCTATAAGTCACTGGAGTAGCGAAGGCGCAGTACAAAATTTGTAAAAGACCTTTTATGTCATGCCGCAAGGCAATAATAATAAGGCGATGCCGCGCCGCGCGCCGCGGCTGCCAAGGATCACAAGGATTATAACAGATTGCCCAGTTTTCAAGTCCCCTTTACAAAAACCACGTCGAACCATTTCTGCACTGTCCTACAATTTTTCAATTATGCTGAAATTCCAGAGTCACTTAACGGTTATTGTAATCGCTCCTTAGTACAGAATCACAATACAAACTGTGTACTAAGGAGCGATTTAAGTAACCGTAAAACTTTTTAGTATAAAAAATTAATTAATTGATGACATTCGTGTATAAAATAGGTCACGATACTCGGGCATCATGAATCACAAAGAAAGAACTGTGGAACGCAATAAGCACGCTTCGTTATATCGTTCACTTCGGAGCAGATCAATTCTGCAGCCGGTTTCTCTATGTATGTATTGTAATCAAAGCATTTTATTCCATAATCACTATTACTTTATTACATTCAAAAGATTTGCTGAGGAATTACTTTCTATTTCTTCTCCTCCACCTTATGAATTATTGATTTAAAATTCAAAAAATTGTATAGGTAATTTAATAAATTATTAAATACCTAGTATATCAGTAGTGTCGTGAGCTTCTCAACCGGGATATCATTTTGATCCGTAATTATGGCGTATTTTCGTTCAAAATTAGGAACACCGCCTGACCCAACAATAGTTGCAATTTGCAAATTCAAATGTATTATTTTATTATTGAATGTAGTAAATTAATAATGTAGTCAATATAATAGACAGTACACTGCAATGCAGTCTAAATTTACCTGTTATTAAGAAAATAATGCTTTATCAGTTATAACTTATAACAGAAGAGTACGGCAGAATATGGTTTGCTCTCTAATTATATTTATTTTCAAATAAAAATTAAAAATATCGTGTTAAGTGTGATGATGAGTAATTTACTAGCTAGTTAGCTACTAAAGCAATTTTTAAGAAGATAAACCTTTTAATATTTTTCCTCTGGCACAAATTTTTTTACTGCTCCTCTATAATATGTCTATAATAAACGAGACGACCCATCGCCCCCATCATCGACCCCATTAGTCCTCAAAGCGTTAGAACCCATGTAAAAAGGATGATGATGATTATAAAGAAAGGTTGATCAATTCCATCAATAATGGACCAGGGTGACCAGGCCCCAGGTAGATTGTTACTTCGTCCGTTTACCGTCTATGTTATTTTCTTTATTCTTCTTTCTTTCTTTTCTTTCCTAGTTTATCTTCGCGATACAAAAATCACACAGATCAACTGATATTTCACAATACATATTGTACCAGGAATGTATAGAATCTACGAGTATAATACATATACATCCGTATCTCAGTACAACGCGCAGCGAAGTAGCGAAGTAGGAGTGTGGCGAAGCGGCCCGAAGGCGGATGACGCCCCGACAACTGCCAACAAGCACGTCATTAGAGCGGGCCGCGTCACGCGAGCCGTCCGTAGGGCTGCCAACTACAATAATTATTATTTAATATTAAATTTAATTTGATGTGATGATTAAGTTGTGATGACATACGGATCCGAGACGTGGTGCTTCAATTGGCCTTATGCAAAAGCTTAGAGTCGCCCAGCGGGCTATGGAACGAGCTATGCTCGGTATTTCTCTACGCGATCGAATCAGAAATGATGAAATCCGTAGACGAACGAGGGTGACCGACATAGCTCAGAGAATTAGCAGGCTGAAGTGGCAATGGGCTGGCCACATAGTTCGAAGGACCGATAACCGTTGGGGAAGAAAGGTCCTCGAATGGAGACCACGCCTCGGTAAAAGGAGCACAGGACGCCCCCCGACCAGGTGGACCGACGACCTGAAGAAGACAGCGGGTATCCGCTGGATTCAGAAGGCTCAGGTCCGGTCAGAGTGGCAGAAGTTAGGAGAGGCCTATGTCCAGCAGTGGACCTACAAAGGCTGATGGATGGATGGATGGATTAAATTTAATGAAAAATGAATATAACTGCGAGCGTCTTTGTGTTGTTTGATTCGTAACGTAAAACAGGTAAATGTTTGTGAAACTTATAATTTCAGTTTTAGTTTATTACATGGGATAAGCAGGGGCGGCTGTATTTTAAGTGCGCTCGTGCGCCGAACTGCCAGATTTTAATGTTTAGAAAAATAAAAAAATTAATGTTTAATAGTGTCTGATTAACGATCTATTCAATATTAACGAAATTATGATGAACCAATTTAAGCTCTTTGATAAAGTATTAAGACTCATTATCGCGAAAATCGCTGTAATATGGTTCACGGTGCGCTAGCCAAAGCGCACGGCGAATGCTCATACAACTTCTATGAGATGCAACCGAAAACGCCTGGCGCGTGAGACAGAGCTAGTTCAATAGAATATGTATGGCGAATTAAGACCACTCTGGTGCGCCGCACCAGAACCGAAGATTACCGAGGTTTGACGAAATTCGCGCGCGCTACGTCGGTCGCCGCGCGGCCGGCGCTCGCCGCCTAGCTAAAAGGAGTTGCGTTTGTTTACATTCTGCAAGGATTTTCAGTATTTTAATATTATAGTTACTGAATTGTGGGACATTGTGTGTGAGTAAATAGGTGTGAAAATGGGTATTAAACTTTAACATCGACTATTTTGAAAGCAATAATGAAACTTTTCAACAAAAATTGTAATTAAAATGGGCAGGATTATTTTTCACACTCATTTAAGGACACTTTTAAGATGAATATAACGATACAAATCCATCCAGCCGTTGAGAAAATCATAACCGTTCTTTGGCAGTCGTTAAAAATAAAAATACACTGATACAGTGCACCACCACTTCTAGGATCCACCAGCCGCCACTGGGGATAAGTACTGTGATACTACTGGGCTCTTACATGAGCAATACCCAGTTGGACAATACGAGTTTGGGCGATACTGGTATAGGTAACTTTATCTATATCTATATCCATCCATCCATCCATCAGCCCTTAGAGGTCCATTGCTGGACATAGGCCTCTGGAACTTGCACCACTCTGATCGTTCCTGAGCCTTCTGAATCCTGTGTACCTTGCGGATGCCCGCTGTCTTCTTCAGGTCGTCAGTCCACCTCCTCTGAGGGCGTCCTGTGCTATATACTGATTTGTATATAAAACACAAAAAACTGTTTGTACGAATGTCTTTTATAGACTCTGAAACCATCCAACCGATTTGCCTCAAAATGGTTTCATTCAAGAGGCAACAATCCGAAGGTGGTTTGAGACCACTAAAACAATGCACATTCGGTCCATTGATAAAGTCGATTTTCCACTTTTCCCATACAAAAAAATTAAGATAACAGGTAAAGATGGCGCGTCAACACAAAAACACTGATCTGTCATTTTCATGGTTATTCTTATTAAATTGCAGTCGTTAAGTCATGTCAAAAGTTTTCAGGCGGTAAAAGATTACAGGGCATAGTTATATAACATTAATAACATTAATATAATACGAAAGCATCACAATCAAGTAGATTCCCCTCCCCTATCACAAAACTCGCGAACTCTGTTGTTCACTATTGTTTTTCATTACAGAGTGGCAGCCCTAGCGTTCAATTTATTGGTTTTGTTGCGTAACATCCTCGCTGTCTGGGCTCCGGCTCTCCACTGTGCGCCGCCGCGCCGCCTGCCGAGTGCCGCCTGCCGAGCCCCTGTTCGCCTTTCTGCCGCCCGGATACTAAGTATTGACACGTGCAACGGAGGAGGACGATATTTTATTTTACTTTATTTAGTAGAAAGTTACTTATAAAAAAAAGAATGTAAGGGTTAAAGAAACTATGACAAAGTTCAATAATGTGAATTTTTTTTAAATATGGAAATTCCAATTTAAAATAAACAAACGAAGGCAACACAAATTTATAACACACGGGATGAATAGAAAGAAACGTACAACTTATACAACGATGATAAGATCAACAATTATTGACATAATTATACTACTATGTGAATTGAGATGTTGACACTAATTTATAAATTACATAATAAATAATTGTATGTTTAAAATATTAATGGTAACATTTATTAACCTTTTAAAATATTATTCTTTTATCGAAATTAATCACAATATTTATAATTAATTTTAAATTTTAAAAATAAGATAACTTTTAATAATTTAACTCATTGTCTCGAGACCACAAACGCCATTTTGAGCTTGTGACGTCATTGTTCGTATTTTAAAACCAAGTTCAACAAACTTCATTTGAATTTACAAGAAAAACTATCACGGCTATGTTAATCAGCATAAGTAGTTAATGAGTAATAATGATAAACTTACTTCGGAACTCTACATTGCGCGTGGCCATGTAAACTTACTACTTCGGAACTCTACATTGCGCGTAGCCATGTAAACTTATTACTTCGGAACTCTACATTGCGCGTGGCCTGACGCGCACTTGCCCGGTTTTCTTTTTAAAAATTGAACATTATTATTTTTATAATAGTTTTATCGTGAATATTGAGGTTATATCTATAAAATTAAATTGAATCCTAAAATTAGGCAACATCTCTATTGTACCTAAGTGCCAAGAAATTAAAATTCTGGATTGGATATGAATAAAATCTATATTTTCAACAATAATAATTATTATTTAATTGGTAGGTTCTTTCTTTATCATATTTTGCGGGAAAATACGACTTGGATCTATCTAATTTTCAGAAAGTTGAGAAACCCCTCTTACTATTCTACAAAACCTTCCGATACCCATCCGACCCCGATAAATAAAAGAGGTTAAAAATAAATAAAAAACAAACGCCATTTTTCCTGGCAGCGAAGGTGTGGGCATAAAAACCGGCCCGACGACATTTGCCGTGCGGCGGAGTTACCAGGCGATCATAAATTACGGGGTAGCGGCGGCGGTCAGCCCCGTAATTGCATGGAACTCATGGACGCGCGGAACGGCGGCACAGTTTATGATCTGCGGCAGTGGTTCAAATAGGGCGAGGCGGAGCCAGAAATAATGAATTAATGTTTTCGTACCTCGTGCCAGCGCGCGACAGCTTTAGAAATTGAAAATATAATTATAACCAGAACGTAAGATGAATTCAAAATCGGACAAGAGCACATAAAAAAAACTTGGTTAAAAATCTATCACCGTACTTCGAAGGTTTTATGCCGACTATTTCTATTGTTTTTAGATAGTTGGTTGAGGTTTTTTAGGGTTTATCCTTTTATCCAATGATTTAGAAACTTAGATCTTAGATTACAAAGTGAGGTCGATTGAGAGATCTGTTTAAAGTTATGAATTTTATCTGAAAAAACCGGGCAAGTGCGTGTCAGGCCACGCGCAATGTAGAAGTTCCGAAGTAGTAAGTTTATCGACTATTACTCATTACCTATTTAAATGCTAATTGCTAACATAGGCGTGAGTTTTCCTTGTAAATTCATCACATAACCTATTTTTGAGATTTTTTCACTTGTCCAACTCCTAACGTGTGACCGGCATGTCCCGCATATTTTTAGAGATGGAACCTGTGACATACATAATAATAAAAGAGTATCTGCACTACCCGCACTCGAGTCAGTCGCCATCCGGCCGTCAAGTGCGCGGGTCGTGTTGTATCACTGAAAGCCATTTTGTGTTTTATTTCTAATACCTTATCAGGTAAACCTACGACAGCACATTTGGCGACGAGGATGAAAAAAAAAATAAAACAAAAGGAAAAAATGTTAAGTTCACAAAATGTTAACCTTGAGTTATCATACGAAAATGTCGGTGCTATTTGAAATAATGGAGACTTGTACTATGTTTAGTTTTGGAAAGTTTTATATGAATCGTTTAAATTTTTACTGAAAAAGAAAAGACAAGAAAACATTTGACAAAGTTCTAATAAGTACCTACCTACAAATGCATTTTTGTTCAATCTTTGATGATTCTTGATTAAAAATGTTGATTTTTGAATTAACGAAGGTATTTTGTTAACAAATGCATCTAGTAGATTAAATTAAATTCCTTATATTGTAGCCTGATATTCGTATTGATAACACATAGGTTACAAAACACACATATTAATGGTACAAAATAAAAAACAATGCGTGTCGGCGCAATAATAGGTAATTTATACCTAAGATATTGATTCATTGTTGTATGGTCGGTATCGACACGGTCAGTTTACTTGTAATGTACAAGCATTGGGATCATAAAATGCGATTAAAAGGATCTTGTTCGTGTGATAGGTTAAAAAACTAAATAAGTAATATTTAGTTTACAATGATAATTATTAATTATAGTAAGTTGAAAAATGTTTGATATTTCAACCTGCCAAAATGATAATAATAATTTAAAATGTCAATATAAATCCAAATTCAGTCTTCACATTAATATATCAAATATCGTAATAAGATAACCGTAAACAATATCATAGCGATATTGCTATACAGTATCTTCATAGTTTGTCTCAAAAATAGAGACACTTACTAACTTACTATGTTATTTAAAATAAGGCTTCACACTCATATATTAAACACCTCCCAGGTATTGGAAAATTTCACACAATAACCTCACTAATTTTCAGCACGACACTGTTATTCGAACCGCACCATTTCTACGTTATTCGTAAGGAAATAAATAAAATGACCACACTTGGTATAATTATATCACTTTTATTTGCTAGTACAACCTCCTAGTTCGGTATCTAGCAAACGAATGGCCAAATTTACCGATCTCTACTCAAAACTCGACTTCCGGACAAGAGAAAAAGGAAGGAAGTCGGTATTTTTAAAATTGAATATTTTCGCCGGAAACGGATCAGAGACGGAAACAAAAAATAAAAACGGAAACGGAATTTATCTTCAACAACAATACGAGTATTTTGAACAAAATCATATTTCCACATTATTTAAATGAACTACAATAATTTAAGTTGGTAACAGCTCGGCCATCCGTAAGCTATACGAGTCTCTCGTATTAATAATTATGAGCAACAACAATAACAAAATAATAATAAGAATAACCTTATATAATAAGTACATTGCCATATTCTCTTAATCATCAATTAATCTTATTTGACAAAAGTTGAATGAAAGTGCAGATTAATTTGATTATAATTGTTTCCTGATATTTTAATACATGAATAAATCTGTAGCAATTTTACATTATTCATTATTCAATCATCATGACATTTATGAATACAAGTACCAAATAATTTGAAAGATCCATGACCTTGATCTCTCAAATTTAACTATAATATACAAACATTTATCGATCCATGACATTGATCGGCCTTTATAGAGATGACGGAACAATAACACATTTGTTGATTCATGACTTTAATCAACCAATGTGCCTCTGATCTGATCCATGACGTTGATCATCTCAGAGTTGCACAAGTCCATGACGTTGACCTGTACATATTACACCGTCACTCCAAATCCTTGAGTCACAATAATACGTACATAATCATAAATTTTAATTATTATTGCTCAATTCTCACTCAATAACATTTGAAAAAATAGCTTTTATCAATTTAAAAATATAGTTCATTATTACATAACATTATTATACATCATCATTCATCTACCTCATCATTCATGGATTCACTGTCGGAAGAGCTCTTATTGTCAGAGGATATTTGGTGAGTAAGAGTTACCCATGGGAATATTTTGTCAATAGCTACAACCGATTCATAACGCCTACCTTTTCTAGTAATTGGGGTGTCTTCGATCACAAACCTATCATTAGGCAGAACCTTTTTGATACGATAAGGGCCCTGACATTTTGGCTCTAACTTCTTCGATTGACCCTCTATACCTATAGGTGCTCTTATAACTTTAACGAGATCTCCCACTTTAAATGATACATTATTTTTACGATGTTTATCATAATTAACCTTAGCCTTTTCTGCTTGTGCCTGCATGTTTTGACTAGCATCATGTCTGAGTTGCGTCAAGTCATTTTCGGTCAGATCTGGGGTCGCGTCAGAAATAACTTCATTTAATATTCCCTGTGAAGGGTTCGTAACATTATATCCAAACAAAAGTTCAGTTGGAGTCTTTTTAGTAGCAGCATTGAAGGTAGTATTTATACCAAGTTGAATATCCGGCAAATGATCATCCCATTTACCGTTTGGCTTATCATGATTCATGGCCCCCAGTGCGGCCAAAATTGTGCGGTTATACCGCTCAACTTGGCCGTTTGCACGTGGTGTAGCCACTGCATTACAAATATGCTTAATTCCCGTAGATTGCATGAATGACTTAAACATATGACTGGTGAAACTTGTCCCCTGATCAGTAATTAACCGTGTTGGTGTACCAAAATAACTAAAGTGTTCTCTAAAAACTTTGATGCTCGTGGAAGATTTTGTATTGCGAACTGCGGTGAGATTTATGAATTTCGTGAAAGCATCAATTATAACCAGAATATAGGTATTCCCTCGACGAGTTCGGATGAAAGGCCCAAGATGATCTGCGTGGATCGTATGGAAAGGCCTATCTACCTTGGGAATGGGGTGCATTACTCCAGCTTTTGGTCCACTCGGTGTTTTATGATGGGCACACTCTAGGCATGCTGCAACATACTTTTTAACAAATCGTCTCATTTTGGGGAACCAATACGATGCCTGAATCCGAGCAAGCGTCTTATCAAAACCAAAATGCCCAATGTCGTCATGGTTACTTTTTAATATCTGCCACCTCGCGCCCTTTGGAACTACCCAACGCTCGCCGTTGTCGCTGGTAATACGGAAGACTCTGCCATTTTTCAATTTATAATTGTTAAAAATGTCTACTACATCTCTAGTTTTTGGGTCGTTTAAAATTGTTGCGATATTTTTAATTTCATCGTCTCCTTGTTGTACTGTAATAAGCCAGTCCTCCGTATTTACAGCGAGAACGTCGATGATATGCTGATCATTCGTTTCAGAATCTACAGGGCTTCTACTCAGGGCATCGACGTGTGCCATCCTTTCACCAGTCCTATACTCAATCTCGCAATCGTACTCTAAGAATTGTATCCACCAACGGGCAATCCTAGGTATTAAGTCTCGTTTTATGAGTGTGCTGCGAAGTGCATTACAGTCCGTAATTATTTTAAATCGAATACCTAGCAAATAAATTCGGAATTTAGCTAACGAAGCAATGACTGCAAGGGTTTCCAATTCAAAGGAATGTAGTTTTTGCTCATCAGCGCTAGTCTGCCTACTATAATAAGCCACTACTTTGAATAAACCGTGTTCATCCTTTTGCATAAGTATACCTGCTATTCCGAACTTACTTGCATCTGTGTGTAGTTGTGTTTCCGCGGTTGGGTCGTATATAGTCAAGATTGGTCGTTCTATGAGGCGCGCTTTTAATGTTTCGAACGACTCTCTTTCGTCTTCACTCCATTTCCAAGGACTGTCCTTCTTTAATAAAGTTGTGAGTGGACGAGCTATTAACGCAAAATTTTTGACAAACCGTCTGAAAAAACTTGCAAGCCCTAAAAACCTTCGGACTTCATGAACATTACGAGGAGTAGGGAACTTTTCTACGGCTTCAGTCTTTTGGGTACCTGGTCGAATACCTGATGAACTAACCTCATACCCAAGATATTCAATTTTGTCGAAGAAAAAGTTACACTTGCTCAGCTTTAAAGTCAGTCCGTTCTCTTTTAAAAGGTCGAGTACCTCTTTTAACCTAACCAAGCCTTGATTAAATGAGCTGGATGGAATCAATATATCGTCCATGTACACAAGAACATAGGAGCGAACAGCTGATTTTTGTATAATCCTGTTCATGGTGCGTTGAAACACAGAGGGCGCATTGACCAACCCGAATGGCATCCGATTATATTCATATTGGCCATCGGGTGTCACAAATGCGGTCTTTTCACGTGATTCTTCAGCGATGGGAATTTGATAGTACCCCGAAGCCAAATCAAGAGTTATATAGAGAGAACTACCGGCTAAAAGATCAAGTTGGTCTTCTATTCTAGGGAGAGGGTAATGTTCCCGCTTAGTCTTTTTGTTTAGTGCGCGATAATCGACACAAAGCCTTTTCTCTCCAGACTTTTTGTTGACTAACACAATAGGGCTAGCATATGGGGAACTAGATTCGCGTATTATTCCATGATCCAACATTTCTTGTACCATGCCTCTAACGTGTTCCCTTTCGGAAAAAGAGAGTCTATACGGACGATAAACTACTGGTTCCGAATCTTCCAGATGGATCACCATTTCCGTTTCTGTCGTAAACCCGAGGTCACTGAGATTATTTGAAAAACAACTTTTATATTCCTTTAACAGGTTCTCAAGTTGAGTTTTTTCATCAACCGTAATAGTACTACCGATGTTAATTGGTGATGCATCTGAAAGAAGTCCGGTTACGAGAATTTGGTTTACTTGCAGTTCAATGTCAATTTTTAGTGCTCGAGTAATTAAATCACCATAGATAAATCTAATATGTTGCTGTCCAATATTTTGCACTAAAACGTTCCCCAAACCTTCGTTAATACAATATTCACCCGGTAGCAGATAATAGTCCTTCTCTTTATGTGCCCTAATAGACCCATTCACATAAACTTTCCCCGAGTAGCGATCATCACAAGATACCGGTATGGCCTTGATGCTTCCCATTGGGACAATGATGTCTTTGGAACAAATCAGTAAACATTTATGAGTTTTATTATTGGTAACTTTTTGAAAAATTAGGTCAGTGTCAGTTTTAATAATCCGAATAGTCGGTCGTTCGGTAAAGGTGTGACCTAGTAGGATTGGAGTATTAATATGCGAGTCGTCGACTACGAGTGTTTCAACATTTTTCTCAGTAATGCCTTGAATCTCAATATCTGTAAAAGCTGAACCTATTGGGCGAAAACGCGTGTTACCAAATCCCGAAAGTATAGGCCCTTCTACCGGTTTCCATTTAATTTGTAACCGCTGGGCATCACTAAGTCGTATTAGTGTAGCCTCGCAACCTAAGTCTACTAAACAGTCCGAAGTTAAGTTATTAATCTTTAAAGGAATTTTGTATTTTAAACTAGAGTTCTTACCGCTTTCGATTCTTAAAATTTTCTTAGTACCGTCCGCGCTTTCTTGAGTTTTCTTTGGGCAATTAGTTACCGTGTGACCCCTCAAGTTACAGTTTGTGCATTGCACTTTAGGTTTTGTGCAACGGAAAAAGGTGTGCCCTGTTTCATTACAATTGTAACAGACTATATGGGAATGACTATTATTAGTTTTAGGGTGAGTCTTGTCAAGCAGGGGATTTGAACCAGTGTGCGAGTGGGTACGTTTGTCCTTATCCTTACTCCGTATATCATTCAAGGGGTTCCTATCTTGCCCTACTTTGATAGTTTTAAAGTATTTAAGAACCTGCTCCGGTTCCGCATACTCTACGGCTTGGGCTCCTAATCGAACACCTCTATCTTCGATACCAAAAATCAAACAATCGACAGCCCGTTTACCCTTAATATCACAACGATTAAGAAGGTTCATCTTGGCATAATAATATAATTCGAGCGACTCGCCGTATCGAGCTTTCTTGCCTAACATTTCAGTAAGCAGTTCAGCATAATTTTCTCGTGAAGGGAAGGATTCTTTTAGTTTGACCTTCCATTCAGACCATGATAACAATAGTGAAGGCAACCCCTGATACCATGCCTTTGCTACCCCTGTAAGTTTCGGTAAAGCGTAATGAACGATTTGCTTCTCGTCCCAGCCATATATTTGAGCGCATTCTTCTATTTTATGAATCCATGAATCAATTGTTTGCTCTTTACATAGAGGATCGAATTCGGGCACTACATTATAAAGAACTGGAAATTTGTCACGTTCTACAGTATTTTTGTCCCTGATACCTTGCATCACGCTGATAAATTCTTCAAAAAATAATCGTTGAGAATCTGCGTACCTTGATTCGTTTATGAAGCCTGTGGTCACGCTCGAAGGACCAGCAGCCTGCGCCTCGCCAGCGGACTGCACCACGCCGGCGGCCTGCACCACGCCGGCAGCCTGCGCCTCGCCAGCGGACTGCACCACGCCAGCGGCCTGCGCCACGCCGGCGGCCTGCGCCTCGCCAGCGGCCTGCACCACGCCGGCGGCCTGAGCCACGCCAGCGGACTGCACAACGCCAGCGGCTTGAGCCACGCCAGCGGACTGCGCTATGCCAGCGGACTGCGCCACGCCAGCGGCCTGAGCCACGCCAGCGGTGTGGGCCCTGGTACTCCAGGAACGCCGTGAATGCCTGGATCCGCCCGCGTCGTGATGTCTTGAGCGCCTAGTACTACTGCTGCGGCGGCGCTTTGAGTGATGGCGCCTACGGCTACTGTTTCTCCTTGACCGCCTCTCGTAGCGACTGTGATCACTACTTAGTGAAGAGTCGCTCTCAGTAGACAGTGCCCTTTTCCTTCGTCTAGGCATTTTAGTATTTAACACGTCTTTTGTTCTTATTATCGTGGGCAGTATGGGATCACACCGAAATAATAAAATACTTCAGTGGTATCCAACTTCTGAGTTATTAAACACCTCCCAGGTATTGGAAAATTTCACACAATAACCTCACTAATTTTCAGCACGACACTGTTATTCGAACCGCACCATTTCTACGTTATTCGTAAGGAAATAAATAAAATGACCACACTTGGTATAATTATATCACTTTTATTTGCTAGTACAACCTCCTAGTTCGGTATCTAGCAAACGAATGGCCAAATTTACCGATCTCTACTCAAAACTCGACTTCCGGACAAGAGAAAAAGGAAGGAAGTCGGTATTTTTAAAATTGAATATTTTCGCCGGAAACGGATCAGAGACGGAAACAAAAAATAAAAACGGAAACGGAATTTATCTTCAACAACAATACGAGTATTTTGAACAAAATCATATTTCCACATTATTTAAATGAACTACAATAATTTAAGTTGGTAACACATAGTCCCACACTAGGATTCTCTGTGTCGTGGGTGCCAAATTTAAATTTAAAAATAAGTATAGTACTTACGTAGCAAGTAAATGCAATGATATTATTTTACCGATGTTATTCTAAGCAATGATATTATAATGTATAAAATAAATTTTTGAATATCATTGATTCTAAGCAAATCTATATAATAAACCACAAACAATATTTGTTGCGATGTCCTTCAGACTGAAACTATCCAACCGATGTGCCCCAAACTGGGTTCATTTGAAAGGCAACGAAGATGGTTTGAGACCACCTAAACACACATTCATTTGCCGGTTATCTATTAGTAGAACATGGGGTGATAGATCCTGTTGTAAGTGAAGATCCTAACCATACATACAAGAAACTGTACCTGTTTACATTTTCGAAATTAAAAGAATAAAAACATACATACAAATATGTAATGACTAAATATTATTATGTAATCAAGTCAAATACACTGCAAAATTGTCAGATGAGTGAAAACTCGTCAAGAACATAATATATTTGGCATGTTTAAAACATTCGATTATACTCGTATAAATCAAGAAGTCGTTCCAATTTTAATTATGCTTTAATTCCATTAAAATGATCACGTAGAAGAAAAATATATATTACAGATTTGATAAACAAATGATATTTAGTTTCTGAGATACAAAATATGATAATGATAACTAATAAGTATTTGCTTATTTATATCGTATCGAAACGTGTTTCAGATTCTATTGATGAGACATTTCACTAAATAAGCGAGCAATTTTGCATATCGCCTATCTCATTTTGAAAATATTTTGACAATTGTAATAATCTAAAATATCGAAGGGACTGAATTATTACTGTTTCCAAATCGTGACGGAAACGATCTTGCGTATTCTTTGCTAAAACAGTAATCAGTATCAATATATATCTAAAGATTTCGATGACATTTTGCAGTCGAGAATAAGTGTAAAGCAATCGAGTTATTTGTATTTTTGAAAAAATATATACACCACATACGTTGGTTACACCATTTGCATAAGTTGAAGTAAGTAGTTCAATTAGTAAGTAGTTCATTCCGGGTAATATTGTTCCTAACTAAAATCAAGATTGTAAATAAATTTATGTTTTAAATGGATTATACTCTTAAGGTCAAATACGGAAAAAGTAAAAATTATTTTAACAAAATAATTTAGAACATTCCTTCATTGGCCGGTATAATACTGATTCTACCTGGTTTGTACTAGAATGCAACCTATAAGCTTAGTTTTGCATCTGTTGAATAATATCGTGATGAATTGAGAAACTGAACTAATAATAATGAACGAAGCAAACTCGAACAAACAGTTAAACCGTTAAGTAATGAAAGGCATTAAAAAAGGAAAACTAACTTTCACTTACCTATATAAAATTGGAACGAGATCAAACGACGACTAAATGTAGTAGACATGGGAACCAATAATCATATTATCAGTAATCAGTAACCAAATATTTTGCTGCAAAATGTTCACTTAAATGTCGTACTAGAAATGCAAAGGTTGAAGCATAAAATACTTACTGAGTCAAATATAGACCATTAATAAATGGTATTTATGGTATCGATCAAGTCAAATCAGTGAAGTACTGACAAATAATAAAAGATATCTGTTATGGTATCTAAAATCAGTCAAGTACTGACAAAGAATAAAAGATATCTGTTATGGTATCGAACATTTGTCAAGTACTGACAAATAATAAAAGATATCTGTTATGGTATCGAAAATCAGTCAAGTACTGAAAAATGGTATCGGAAATCAGTCAAGTACTGACAAATAAAAATAAAAAAAAATTATATCTGTTATGGTATCGGAAATCAGTCAAGTACTGAAAAATAAAATAAAAATATATATATCTGTTATGGTATCGAAAATCAGTCGAGTACTGAAAAATAATAAAAGGTATCTGTTATGGTATCGAAAGTCAGATAAATACTGACCAATAATACAAGATATCTATTGTGGTATCGAACCGCTTTCGAAATCAATGTTACACTAAACCGTGGGAGGTAATGTTCACCGTAATATGTCAGTTGAGTACTTACACTATTGACCAATACTAAAGATATCAATAAGGATATCGAAAACAAAATATGGACATAGTCACGAAAACGTCAATTAAGTACTGACCAATAACAAAAGATTTATAATATTGAAAGAACGTTTTGATAAATATCGAAACTATCAACTTTTATTCCAATTACCCGTGCTGGTCAACAAATATGAGGATATGGCTATTAATGGGAGGATATGTAAACAAAATGCATAAATTAGTAGAATACCATTCAATGATTCCTATGGTTAAAAAACCTATATTCATGTTTTAATAATAACGAATCTATTCGTTTTAATGTATTTGTGTGCGAAGTTGTTATTAAAGGTATTCACACGCGCACCTCTAACGACCGCTCCGAATGATCAATGACAAACCGATATCACTGTACGGCTGTCTAAGTAAATACCTATATATTTGCACATTATCGCTTTATTTTATTACATATCCTCGTAATATGCCTGAATTAACTTAGTATGAGCCTGAATTCCTGCTAAATGGAATCACAACATTTGTTGTTGTGGACTAGATCTGCTCACTGAATATTGAAAATTCAATAATAATTAAAAACAATCATGTTTGAATAAGTGATAAAACAGTTATCACCGAAATATACAGGACCTACTATTTAATTGTTCCAACGAACAAAAAAATATTAATTAATCAATTACAAGTACAAAGATACTTTGAGTAACTAATAAAATCCTTACTTGAAATGAAAATGAAATGAAATCAAAATGCAATGAAATGAAAATACAATGAAATGAAAATACATATATTCCAAGGTACCAATTGCAACACAAAAAAAAATAGTTATAAGAAAGAAAAAGAGATAACAAAAATAAATATTAATAAGTAACACGAGATATATTGTATGAGTGTCAGTGCTGCAGCGTGTTGCGTGGCCACCGAACAGGCCCAGACTCAGCATAAGCCGTGCTGCACAACATAAGCCGTGTAAGCACAGCGCCAGTACTTGATATGTAATTGCATTGAAAGTAATAAAGTAATAATTTTAATGGAAAAAATGATATCAATCGTTCTAAGTTTCAAGAATCACAATAATGAATTTCAAGTGTGAAATACGAGTTTCAGAAAATTATAATCATATTAACATCCCCATATGTAACACCGCAAAAAAGTAAGAAAAGGAAAAAGGGGAATTTGGATAATAACGAAGAAAATGAGGCCGCTGGGCTTCTACTTGACATAACACGACGCTCAGGAGCGTTGGTGTTTCAACACTCCACGTACGCATTGGTGGTAGACGCTCGAGCAAGAGACGAGATCGTAGCGCTTGATGATACTCGCACAAGCTCAAGGAAGTTTCTTTACGTGTATTACAAGCAAGGTAAAAGTATAAAAATGAGTTCAAAGTCATACTCTGCCTATAGAATGTGAATATTGCTTTGTCGATAGACTAAATTACTTACAATTAGTCAATGATATGGTTATAAATTAACTTTGGTTATTCATTGACGCAATAATTTTAAATTAAATACGCCACAGTCTGTTAAACGTTAGTCTGGATGAATTTATTTACTTCTTTGATATACCCTGTTTGACAGGCCTGTTTAATTTCCTGACCAGAACTTGATAGCTAAACTACATTAAAGGCCAGGTCAACACCAAGTTTGGAGAAATGCTCTCGTTGTGTTTTGTTGCAGGTCACTTCCAGTGTGAAATATACCCTTTGGTCCAGCCGTGCTGCGACGATGTACTGGGTCAGGTGCTAAAAAGCATACGAAATAATCAAATATTTTGTACCTAATAAAAAGTGTTGTTATGGAGTTTCTTCAACTGGTTCTTCTCCACAACGATAACACATAGCGAACCAGTTACGTTACGTAAAATAAAATAAAAAAAATAATAAAAAAAAAAGGAAAAACAAGGGAAAGCAGAGAGGACCGTATATTAAGAATAAAATAGACTAAATAGGAATAAATCATATAAGAAAATGTTATAAATCCTTATAGTAATAACTTATTCTTTTGTATTTTGTAAAAATAGTGATTCAACTGGACAAAAAAGGTAATCTTTGGAAATATAAAATGTTACAAATGTTAGAAATAGGTTGTGTACTTTGTTCGAACAAATTATATTCTAATCAAAGCTAAACTTATCAATTGTTTATCAGTGGACAAATTACAAAATTAAAATTTTGGTGAAAGGGAGAGATGTGACATACATAATAATAAAAGAGTATCTGCGATCTCCGAACAAACGAGGTGAGGAACTAGTAGAATTTTTATTTTCCACAGATCTCAGGCTTATAAACAGGGGGTCAGAACCAACCTTCGTTACCTCCAGATTTCAAACTATTATCGACATCACACTCGCTACGGAAAAAGTGTCGGAAGAGATCCTTGACTGGCACGTGTCAAAGGAACTGTCCTGCTCTGACCATAGATGGGTAAGATACAAACTAAACGTCGACTCAAAAAAACCGGAACTTTGGCGAAACCCAAGACGGACAGATCGCACAAAGTTTGGTTTGCTAATATCCGCAAGTCCGAATCTCAAAACGATTCCGGCGGGATATTACGAACCTGCGGACCTAGAGAATCACGTTACCAAACTAACAGAAACGTTAATAAACAGCTTTACAGAAACCTGTCCACTAACAACACCCTCAAAAGGAACTGCCAGCCATAATGGATGGTGGGGGCCTGAACTTGAGAGGATGAGACGAAAACTACGCAAACTGTTTAACAGAGCAAGCAACACGCGAAAAGATACAGACTGGGATGCCTATAAATGTTGGCAACGTTTGTACAAAAAACGGATTCGCGAAAGACAACGAGAATGTTGGAGAAATTTCTGCACAAACATCGAATCAAATACTCAGGCGGCCAGAGTAAAGACCATCCTCTCGAGTGAACCGAGTAGGAACCTAGGCTCTCTGAGAAAACAGGATAACACTTACACAACTACACCCAGTGAGATGTGTCAGTTGTTACTCGAAACACACTTCCCAGGATGCGACATCACTGGAACCACTGACTGGGAAGAAGCGGACCAGCCGGAGTTTAGACGACCTAGCGCTGAAGCCGTCATAACTGCCGAAAGAATTGTGACCCTGGAAAAAGTTCTTTGGGCAATCAACAACTTCTCACCTTTTAAAACAGCAGGCCTAGACGGCATCTTCCCGGGACTACTTCAGTGGTGCAAAAACACCATAGCACCACACTTGGTACAAATATTCAGGGCCTGCCTACTGTATGGTTATGTCCCGAAAAAATGGAGAGAAGTGAAAGTGGTATTCATACCCAAACCAGGTAAGAGTGATTACACGCAACCGAAATCATATAGGCCAATAAGCCTCACCTCATTCCTACTCAAAACCATGGAACGTCTATGTGATACATATCTCAGAGACGGAGCTCTGGAGCGGTATCCTCTACACCACCAACAGCATGCCTACTGCTCAGGCAAATCAACGGAATCTGCACTGCACAGTGTTATCTTACCTATAGAAGGAGCACTATCAACTCAATCATCAGCGCTTGCGGCCTTCATTGACATTGAAGGAGCCTTTGACAAGACGCAATTCCACAGCATAAGCCAAGCCCTGCTCAGACATGGCGCGGACCCAATTATAATCGATTGGATCGACGCCATGTTAAAGCAAAGGGCTGTACAAATTACAGTAAACGGCACAACACGAGCCATTGTGTCGAAGGGCTGCCCGCAGGGAGGGGTTGTCTCGCCACTATTATGGAACTTGGTAGTGGACGAGTTAATCTCCTCACTGAATGAGGCGGGCTTCTATACTGTAGGCTATGCAGACGATATCGCAATCCTCGTAAGGGGAAAATTTGAAGCTGTCCTTTGTGACCTTATGCAAAGGGCCCTAAAAATCGTCGAACGATGGTGTAGCGACCACGAACTGTCGGTAAATCCATCAAAAACAGAACTTGTACTGTTCACAAAAAAGCGGATCACTAATATCCACCGCTTGCCAAAACTCCTAGGCACAACTTTAACTCTGACCAGAGAAGTCAGATACCTGGGTGTCATCTTAGATGACAAGCTGCTATGGAACAAACACCTAGATAACAAATTACAAAAGGCCTGTGCCATATTCTGGCAATGCAAGAGGCTACTTGGCAAAACATAGGGTCTCCACCCAAGAATTGTCATGTGGCTATATACTGCAGTAATAAGGCCAATTATCAGCTATGGCGCGGTGGTCTGGTGGCCCAGAACCAGACTAACCACAGCCAAAAACAAACTGCAACAATTCCAAAGGCTAGCTTGTGTAGCTACAACGGGTTGCATGAAAACCACCCCCACAGCGGCACTGGAGGTACTGCTGGGATTAACGCCCCTCGACCTGTTCATACAGCAAGAAGCGGCGTCAGCAGCCATCAGACTTAAATCGCTCAATCTCTGGGGTACAACAAATGGGATTCACACCAAAATCTTGGAGGAGGCAATAGTCAATCAACCATTGATAGCCTCCCCCAATGATAAGGTCCCCAAACAACTCAGTTTTGATAAGAGCTACCAAATACAGCTCACTGAGGAAACCAAGGATCAAGCCGGTATACATGAACTACGCATATATACCGACGGATCAAAAACTAAGACGGGAACAGGTGCAGGAGTGTACTCACCCGAAATAAACATACATATATCAATGGCCTTGGGCGAGCACAGCTCCATATTTCAATGTGAATGTGTCGCCATAATACAGGCAGCAAACGCAGTCGCCAAACGAGGCCTGGCGGGCCAAAATATACGAATCGTTTCCGACAGCGCTGCAGTACTACAGGCCTTGGACAGCAAAATCATACAGTCTGGGCTCATACTAGAGTGTCACCAAGCATTGCAAGGCATAGGACTAAAAAACCAAATTACCTTGCAATGGATCAAAGGGCACAGTGGCTCTCTAGGAAACGACATGGCAGACCAGTTGGCCAGAAGGGGATCCGACCAGCCAGCGGTTGGCCCGGCCCCTATGCTACCACTAGCATTCAACCAGCTAAGATCCTGGCTACGTCAAAGAACATTAAAACAACATGCAGATCAATGGGCACAAATCAAAACGTGCAGACAATCTCGGGAAACAGTGCCCTGTCCCGACGCACGACTGACCAGGAGGCTATTGTCACTTGACAGGAGGAACCTGCGAGTAATTGTAGGTAACATCACTGGACACTGCCCACTTAACAAACATTTATATGTTCTAGGTATGACCGACAGCCCTCTATGCAGGGCGTGTCTATCGGCCGACGAAACAGCCCCTCACGTAATCCTGGAATGCGTGGGCGTAGCTACCCAACGGGCTGAAATCCTCGGCACTCCGAGGTCGTTCCGTGAAGCCTGTGGAGACACCAGGAGGATCCTGCGTTTCTGGACGGAGCTAGGCTGGCTAGACAACTAGCCGGCACACACATTTACGCAAAATGGCCCAACCTAGAGGCTAAATGCGGAAATTGGAGCCCATCACCATTACCATTACCATTAAGAGTATCTGCACTACCCGCACTCGAGTCAGTCGCCATCCGGCCGTCAAGTGCGCGGGTCGTGTTGTATCACTGAAAGCCATTTTGTGTTTTATTTCTAATACCTTATCAGGTAAACCTACGACAGCACAGAACCTTCTACTAATGAAGTCGAAAATGAGCAGCTTTTGTATTTGAATAACAACGCAGGCCACATTAAAGGGTCACTGCGATTTATACTACTTGTTCCTGAATCCTGACATTAAATTTTATTCAAAAAAAAAAAAACAAAAATTGATGTCTGTTTAGTATATGTAATTTCTTACAATATATTACAAAGCGTGAAATACAAAGATTTTTTTTACTTTCCTTTATTGAATGCTAACTTCAAACCGCTACTGCTATATGAGCAATCAATAACTCTCGTTTATATCTAGTTTATATCATGTTTATACCTAGCAATTACCAGGCTAACCGCCCAGGCGCCGCCAACCATACTCGTAAATTCGTAATTTATGGTCGCCTGGTACAAAGAGGAGTCATGTGCGCCATCTACGTTTTCCCGTGATCAGAATCACCACCTCAGCAGTGTACCTAAGCTAATCCACTCCACTAATCCTCATAGCTCTTCTCCACTGGGGTAGTAGTTGCGCGTAGTATCAAACCTAACGGAACATTGGCAACACAAATCAGACATCGGACCTTCAAATAAATATAATCTTAGTAGCTGCCCGGAGAGACTTCGTTCTGTCAAAAGTTGTTTTTATTTTGAGATGTAATATATCCTATCTTTCAAGTTGAATCAAACTGCACACGGTGTGCAAAGATTAAAATCGGTTAAGTAGTTTAGGAGGAGTCCATCGAGGACAAACAACATGAAACGTAATTTATTATTAAGATTACTACGACAGTTGAGGAATTCCTTAAAATCCCCAATATTTAGAACTAAATTTTGATAAAAAGCAATAAATCTCTTTATAATTGACATATTTCTGACATAACAAACACACAGTTACAATACAACCCAATATACCAAACGACGACAAACGTACGTAAACCAGTGGCGTAGCGTGGGCTTCCGCCGCCCGGGGCCGACCGAAATGGAGAATGCCCATTTTGTATGGAGAAATGTACTGACATTAATATTTTTGTGTCTTGATAAAAATACCTTTATTTGAATAAGTTATCTTAATACATTACACAAACCAAATTTAGTCAATTTTAATCGTAGGAGTTATGAGATTTTCAACAAAATTATTTTGTATTTAGGTTATAGTAGACACAGTAATATGGACTCTATGCCGGCGCATTAAGTCGTATACGTTTAAGTTTAAAATTCATTTGACAGTCCCCAAACGCCATCTAACTTTTAATGTAATAATTATCAAATTCATTTGACAGTCCACTAACACCATCTAGTTTGTTGTATCATAGTCATAATCGAATCAACGCAGCCTATTGGCCCAAAGGATCTTAAAATATCCCTGATTGGCTCCAATTCCAATATAAATGGCCGAATGCTTTTGTGTTGTAAAACGGAAGTAAAGTTACTTATTAATTTAAGAAAATTAAGCCCAAAAAGATTTTTTTAGGAAATACGGTAAAATATTTAAAATATTTTAACTTAATTTTTAGTACAAAAGTCATTGTGACACAATTATTTTTTTTGAGAGTACTGGCTATGGGCATTCTCCTTTGCCGCCCCCCCAATGATCTTTGCCGCCCCCATATTATTTAAAATATTTTTTTTATTAATTAAAAATGCACTTTTCTTGTTTTTTTCATAGCACAATTTACATTAAAATTTAAATAAAATTAATTAAAATTTATATTTTTTCTCTTCTTTAAAAATCGAGTGGCTTGCCGCCCCCTCTTCATGTACCGCCCGGGGCCAGGGCCACCCCCGGCCCCACCCCACGCTACGCTACTGGTACAAACAATACTGACTTGAACTTCTAAGGTTAACTTTTCTATAGAGACGTGTTGATTACCCGTTCGCACACGCGATGTCCGTAATACGGTTATTATAAAGTATTACGCGAATCCGCGACCCTATTCTGGGGCCCTAATTGTAAATTGTCCACTAGCTATCCAAACTGATACACGTTATATACCTACTACCTGTAATGTTATATAATACCTTTATTTAAGAAGGTTTCACTTCTACCACGTGTGAACTGCACACATTTTAATTTTAAAGTGAAACTTTTATTCTATCGCCCCAAAATTCGTCCATCTATCTTATTATATTATATAGTTACTTGTATTTACAAACTAGTGTCCACTTGGGGAACGGAAGAGTGGTTTACTAAACGAAATCACAAACATAATATAAACGTCCCAATCATCCCAGGGCACATACAACCGGGAAAAAAAACTATTTTCTTCTTCTGGACATGAACTATTTGTATGCCAAGTGTTATCTAAATATCTATGAAACTGATAGCGCTTGATGAAAATACAAACATCCATACATCTTCGCAAACTTTATTTATAATATTTGCGTGATGGATGTGTCATATTTATCATGCAAAATATAATATAAAAAGACAGTGAAAAAACAGAAAATGAGTCCTAATTTTGTGTCCTAGCTCCCAATGCTTTTATAGCCCCTCCCCTCAGTAGCATCAATAGCGTGTCACAAACTGCTGTATCCGATGCTTTTACGTCGAACCTCGCTACTTTACGACGCTCAGTTAAGGGGATTGCCTTGCCCGATGACCTTGAAGATTTGGTCCCTCTACTAGTATTTTTTAACTAAGCGCCATCTACCGACCAACGACTATACTACAATAAAACGAACTAGATAAAGCAAGGAAACATGTGGCACAGAGTTGTCATCGTTCTTGCCTATTTTTGTTCGCTCTCTGAGAGATTTTCGAATTCATTTTGTTCCTATAGTTTTTGTAGTCTTGTACGAGTATCTGCCTACATGATAATAATTTATTTATTTTGAACTACGCTATGCACTATGCCTGCTGAAATAGCTTTCATTATACTAAATGATACATTCTGAAGTCTGATGATGACCAGGTAAGTACTGATCAGTGTTCAGTAACGGGAATAGTTAGGATGACCTAGCTTTCAACATTTATCTAATTGAGCACGGGTGCTACTACATGAAACATTCTGAAGGTCTGATGATGACCAGGTATATACTTATCGGTTTTCAGTAACGGGAATAGTTAGGATGACCTAGCTTTCAACATTTATCTAATTGAGCACAGGTGCTAGTACATGAAACATTCTGAAGGTCTGATGATGACCAGGTATATACTTATCGGTTCTCAGTAACGGGAATAGTTAGGATGACCTAGCTTTCAACATTTATCTAATTGAGCACAGGTGCTACTACATGAAACATTCTGAAGGTCTGATGATGACCAGGTATATACTTATCGGTTCTCAGTAACGGGAATAGTTAGGATGACCTAGCTTTCAACATTTATCTAATTGAGCACGGGTGCTACTACATGAAACATTCTGAAGGTCTGATGATGACCAGGTATATACTTATCGGTTCTCAGTAACGGGAATAGTTAGGATGACCTAGCTTTCAACATTTATCTAATTGAGCACAGGTGCTACTACATGAAACATTCTGAAGGTCTGATGATGACCAGGTATATACTTATCGGTTCTCAGTAACGGGAATAGTTAGGATGACCTAGCGTTCAACATTTATCTAATTGAGCACAGGTGCTACTACATGAAACATTCTGAAGGTCTGATGATGACCAGGTATATACTTATCGGTTCTCAGTAACGGGAATAGTTAGGATGACCTAGCGTTCAACATTTATCTAATTGAGCACAGGTGCTACTACATGAAACATTCTGAAGGTCTGATGATGACCAGGTATATACTTATTGGTTCTCAGTAACGGGAATAGTTAGGATGACCTAGCTTTCAACATTTATCTAATTGAGCACGGGTGCTACTACATGAAACATTCTGAAGGTCTGATGATGACCAGGTATATACTTATCGGTTCTCAGTAACGGGAATAGTTAGGATGACCTAGCTTTCAACATTTATCTAATTGAGCACGGGTGCTACTACATGAAACATTCTGAAGGTCTGATGATGACCAGGTATATGCTTATGGGTTCTCAGTAACGGAAATAACGGATGACCTAGTTTGATGACCCTGTTTTAATGTTGCCATTGTGACTGTTCCTAAATTAAAATAATTAATTAATTCTATAGGAAATAAGGTTAGGGGGGGCGTAAAGAAAACTGCAGAGTTTAGGATTTTTAAATATCATCGTTATATTAATCCTTTATAGATTGGGAAGTACAAGTAATACGTCTGTATCCTACCAAGAAGATATCGAGAAGAACAGCGTGTGACTAAATGAGTGGCCTTTTATAAGGTTGGATTGAACATCAATCTTTACTTATACTGATACTTAGTTTTCGTGATTATATTTTCTTAGTAAATAATCTACATATGATTTCTTTGTATGTAAGTAAGATTAGCAAATGATATTAAATTAATTGAAAAAATAATACAGACATTGTTACAAATTAAAGGTAGCAAACATTTTGTGAATATGAAATGAAAAGTTACATCATACAAGTTCACGTAATTAAAAATAATAAATGCATTTCATTTCATTTCATTAATTGAAATGGTGGAGGAGCAATTTATTATTATTATCTATTTGTTCTATTCATCAAATGAATAAAAAATACTAGTATACAGATGGCAAATTTTAAATTATAGTTGCATAAATTATTGTTAGTCACTATAATAATTAATTATAATATAAAAAATATGTGCTTGTCTAAAAAATGTGTAGCTTATTTCACCTAAATACATGAAATTTGACACATTTATTAAAACCCCTTAGCTTAATTAAAATTTAAAATTTCATAAATGTCGCTAAAATTGTTTTTGATACATCAACGGCTGGTCACGGCTAGACTGAAAGTTAATGATAATTAGTGAAACAAGTGAATAAGCGATTCCACTGTGTAGAGTAATTTTACAAATAACAATAGGTATATTCATTATCTATAAACACTAATAATTTCTAGACAAAAAGTAATGATATCTTATCAAAAACATAAATGTGAAATGAGAGCCAAGTTAAAAAAAAGTATTGAGATCTAAATGGGTTAAAAAGACAAAAATTTTAGTCACAGGGACATTGAAACTTTCAAAGCACCATGGCCGCCTATTTCTTATATTTTGGAAAAAAGTAAGTAAGATCTATAACTCGTCTTCCAGATATATTTTTTGTTTCTGCTTGTGATTCTTCTTCAATAATCAAATCTTGTAAATCTTCTTCATCTTGTTCAACCTAAAACAAACAAACAATGCAGTGTCAAATTAAATTAGCTAGGGAAACTATCTAATATCTAAAAAATACCACAGTGTAAGCAAACAGACTAAGTTACCGGCAAAATTTGCTTTGCCGCCTCATCAACTTCCGTCCCAGACAGATCATATGTTTCTGTTAACGACTGAAGTTCCTGATTTTGTAAATCTGAGTTTTGCTGGTTCCTGAACTGCCTGAAACATAATAACTTAAGTGAGCGAACGTAATGTTTTTACTGCTACAGTCAGTAATAAGCCATACACAAAAATTCAAATGAGTCCAAACACGATGGTTCTACGATATGCCATCACTGAGATCCTTTACCCACCTTCGGAGTCCACCATCAGGTAGGTGACATCATCAGTCACCAAGGTATCAATGAGACCTTTCAAAGGAGTCCAAGCACGATGCTTCTACATAGTGACGTCACTGAGATCCTTTACCCACATTAAAAGTCCACCATCAAGTAGGTGACATCATCAGTCACCAAGGTCTCCATGAGACCTTTTAAATGAGTCCAAGCACGAAGGTTCTAAGCTACGTAGTGCCGTCACTGAGATCCTTTACCCATCTTCGGAGTCCACCATCAGGTAGGTGACATCATAAGTCACCAAGGTCTCCATGAGACCTTTTAAATGAGTCCAAGCACAATGGTTCTACGTAGTGCCGTCACTGAGATCCTTTACCCACCTTCGGAGTCCACCATCAGGTAGGTGACGTCATCAGTCACCAAGGTCTCCATGAGACCTTTCAAATGAGTCCAAACACGATGGTTCTACGTAGTGCCGTCACTGAGATCCTTTACCCACCTTCGGAGTCCACCATCAGGTAGGTGACATCATCAGTCACCAAGGTCTTAATGAGTGCTTTCAAATGAGTCCAAACACGATGGTTCTACGTAGTGCCGTCACTGAGATCCTTTACCCACCTTCGGAGTCCACCATCAGGTAGGTGACATCATCAGTCACCAAGGTCTTAATGAGTGCTTTCAAATGAGTCCAAACACGATGGTTCTACGTAGTGCCGTCACTGAGACCCTTTACCCACCTTCGGAGTCCACCATCAGGTAGGTGACATCATCAGTCACCAAGGTCTCCATGAGACCTTTTAAATGAGTCCAAGCACGAAGGCTCTACGTAGTGCCGTCACTGAGATCCTTTACCCACCTTCGGAGTCCACCATCAGGTAGGTGACATCATCAGTCACCAAGGTCTTCATGAGACCTTTTAAATGAGTCCAAGCACAATGGTTCTACGTAGTGCCGTCACTGAGATCCTTTACCCACCTTCGGAGTCCACCATCAGGTAGGTGACATCATCAGTCACCAAGGTCTCAATGAGACCTTTCAAATGAGTCCAAGCACGATACTTCTACATAGTGATGTCACTGAGATCCTTTACCCACCTTCGGAGTCCACCATCAGGTAGGTGACATCATCAGTCACCAAGGTCTCCATGAGACCTTTTAAATGAGTCCAAGCACGAAGGTTCTACGTAGTGCCGTCACTGAGATCCTTTACCCACCTTCGGAGTCCACCATCAGGTAGGTGACATCATCAGTCACCAAGGTCTTAATGAGTGCTTTCAAATGAGTCCAAACACGATGGTTCTACGTAGTGCCGTCACTGAGACCCTTTACCCACCTTCGGAGTCCACCATCAGGTAGGTGACATCATCAGTCACCAAGGTCTCCATGAGACCTTTTAAATGAGTCCAAGCACGAAGGCTCTACGTAGTGCCGTCACTGAGATCCTTTACCCACCTTCGGAGTCCACCATCAGGTAGGTGACATCATCAGTCACCAAGGTCTTCATGAGACCTTTTAAATGAGTCCAAGCACAATGGTTCTACGTAGTGCCGTCACTGAGATCCTTTACCCACCTTCGGAGTCCACCATCAGGTAGGTGACATCATCAGTCACCAAGGTCTCAATGAGACCTTTCAAATGAGTCCAAGCACGATACTTCTACATAGTGATGTCACTGAGATCCTTTACCCACCTTCGGAGTCCACCATCAGGTAGGTGACATCATCAGTCACCAAGGTCTCCATGAGACCTTTTAAATGAGTCCAAGCACGAAGGTTCTAAGTAGTGCCGTCACTGAGATCCTTTACCCACCTTAGGAGTCCACCATCAGGTAGGTGACATCATCAGTCACCAAGGTCTCCATGAGACCTTTTAAATGAGTCCAAGCACGAAGGTTCTAAGTAGTGCCGTCACTGAGATCCTTTACCCACCTTAGGAGTCCACCATCAGGTAGGTGACATCATCAGTCACCAAGGTCTCCATGAGACCTTTTAAATGAGTCCAAGCACGAAGGTTCTAAGTAGTGCCGTCACTGAGATCCTTTACCCACCTTAGGAGTCCACCATCAGGTAGGTGACATCATCAGTCACCAAGGTCTCAATGAGACCTTTCAAATGAGTCCAAGCACGATACTTCTACATAGTGATGTCACTGAGATCCTTTACCCACCTTCGGAGTCCACCATCAGGTAGGTGACATCATCAGTCACCAAGGTCTCCATGAGACCTTTTAAATGAGTCCAAGCACGAAGGTTCTAAGTAGTGCCGTCACTGAGATCCTTTACCCACCTTAGGAGTCCACCATCAGGTAGGTGACATCATCAGTCACCAAGGTCTCAATGAGACCTTTCAAATGAGTCCAAGCACGATACTTCTACATAGTGATGTCACTGAGATCCTTTACCCACCTTCGGAGTCCACCATCAGGTAGGTGACATCATCAGTCATCAAGGTCTCAATGAGACCTTTCAAATGAGTCCAAGCACAATGGTTCTACGTAGTGCCGTCACTGAGATCCTTTACCCACCTTCGGAGTCCACCATCAGGTAGATGACATCATAATTCACCAAGGTCTCCATGAGACCTTTCAAATGAATCCAAGCACGATGGTTATACGTAGTGCAGTCAATGAGATGCTAATACCCACCTTCGGAGTCATCATCATTTAGATCTCCATCCGCCGTCAAACGAAATTCTCAAGATAGCTAAAACGTTCAAAAAATAAACACACTAAAAATAATGTACTCAATATACTTACCAATCGTTTTGGAGACCTCGGTCACGTGTTTCACTTTACATTTTCATACAATATTTAGCTACAGTCAGTCTTACTCTATGATAGGGTCAATAAACTAAACGAAATTATAATCTACTTTACATATATTTACAAACTTAATTTCTATTGTTCTTTTACGAAATATTTATATTTGTACTATTTACAATATGACTTCATTCAAAAAATTTTCAAAACGTGAAGTTTTAGTTTTTATTAGGAAAAAATAACGCGCGTACAACCCACCCGTCACAACAGTCATCGAGACACTGATCGAGCACGCGACGCAGGGCTTAGCGGGGGCGCTCCAGTGGGGTACTGGTGAAGTTTTGGGTTTTTATTCATTATTTAAAAATAATAAAAGAATTAAGAAAAAAACAACAATACAAATTGTGAAACACGTCATTACATATTTTTTAGTACAAAATTCATGCCGAACTATATATCCGTTACAAAGAAAGTTTACAATTTAGGTTGAAGAAGGACCTATTTAAAAAAAATTTTTCCCAATATTTGGGAGAGGTTATTAAAATTTTAAACAATACAATATCATTGTGATGACCTTCAGTATACCATATATTTTTTATATGGAAATCGCACAAAAGGATTCATCTGCAGTCTTCTTCAAACTTACAGTGTTTTTGAGATTTGAGCGAGCCAATCCCCTTAAACGCGTTTTACGGGTGTCGCGAAATGGCAGCAGATACCCCATAACCAATGGTCGTAACCTAGCGATCAATGGTGGGACTGGCTTGCCTTCATTGCTATTCTATATGT
The DNA here is from genome assembly GCA_911387775.1 of Thymelicus sylvestris. Lineage (NCBI taxonomy): Eukaryota > Metazoa > Arthropoda > Insecta > Lepidoptera > Hesperiidae > Thymelicus > Thymelicus sylvestris. Next base: position 7,806,881 of record OU426909.1, on the reverse strand, counting down.
GCCATGGGTTCCTAGTCCGTACCGCTTGTGAAAATGGAATGTCCATTGCGGACGAAGTGCTTCAAAGAACGTACTTTTTGGATTTGATGGAAGATAGATCTGATTATGAGACTATTGTGGAGTTATTAATTATTAACGCAAAGCCCTTGCGTTTGTTCCCGCGAATTTCCCGCTCAGAAACGTTCAATTTATTTGACTGTGGTTAATTAATACTGAGCTATTGAGTACCTACTAAGCTAGGTTCCTCCACAGTATATAGATATGTACTGTGGTTCCTCGAAGCGAATGAGGCGGTTACTAGCCAACAATTATAATAATTGAGTTGACGGGTTTGTTTGTTCTTTCTTCAGCCATTAACAAAAAAAAACATTCTTTGTATTCAGAGTCAGCCATGTCATTATAATCGACAGCCGATACTCAGAGCGTTCAATGGGGGTGCGTCATCGCGTCACCCGGCACCCCTCATTACACTCGCACCACCAACTGTAATTAAGGCGGCACATTCGCACCCCTAACGACAGGTTCTTAATATCCCGCAACCCTAAGTTAAAAAGAAAAATCTAAAAAACTATTGCTTCGCTAAAACTCTTCGGATAGATAAGTTCAGTAATTTTTTCAAAGTAAACAACTAGCGCAACCTGCGCAGCTCTTTTGATGCACGTGCTCGTCGTGTGCAAAAAAAACTGACCGTCATTTTAGCTGAATGTGCCAGCCAACAAACAGAATTTGTCTAGCTGCAGATACGCCGTTTTAGTTGCAAACTCAAGAAAATGTACCAGGAGTTCATGAGTCAACAATGGTTTCATCGATAACGACAGCACTAATAACCGAGCAATACGGCAGTAAGACTGCCAGTATTAATTTTTAGAATACATTACTGGGTAACTATAAAGCATGAAGTCATAATACACAGCCAAAGCGATCGATGTATACATTATGAAGTTTAAAGTTAATCGTAACACACTTCAGCGTTATCAGAGTATGGGTGATATGCGGATATTTGTATATGCCGTGTCACGTGTACCGCGTTTTTATCATTCATATAATATTGCCTATAGCATAGCCACACCTACCGATGGTTAGATATCCCATGAACTATAATGACAACGCCAATTTATTGTGGCATTTGTGGCTATATTTATGATCTCCAACGAAAAAATCATTCAAAATTTATAATAGGATTATGATACCCAATATGTATAAGGATGCTGAATTAGGTAACTTCCAAATTCCGATGTCCCTAAATGCAAAAGTTTCGTAATATATTCTTGTAAGTTTTATATCTCACGCTAATTTTCCGCGCGGAGGCAACACAAGGGGCGGGGCGTAAGCAAGAAAACCAGCAATATTATACTGCAGGGGACATTTGATGCGCGTTGGCTAGAGGCTTGGGATCAGTGGTTGTCAACATTAGGAAAAGCGAAGAAGATAATTTATTACTATTTTTGAGTCCAAAAAATGAACTCTGGAAGTTTTTGAAACTAAAGATATTGAGTAGAAAATCAAAAAATATTTATTCAGTCTAAGAGTTACATTTAAGTAATTCAGTTTTTGAAGCATCCTAGTAAGCATAAAATACTTTATGCTTGTGGCAGGATACCCCACTCCTCCTTAACACAAGCGTTACATAATTATAATAGACTAAAAACATAAAATTTTCTAATGAAACAATGTACTATTGACAGTAAGTAAAACTAAAACTTAGTACTTATGGAATGCACCAATCTGTGTGTGTGTGTGTGTGTGTGTGTGTGTGTGTGTGTGTGTGTGCGCGTATGTGTCTGTAGAGTATAATAAATATAAAACAGACTGTAGAGGGAATAGGAATTGATACTGACGTTCTGTTTTTCGAATAAAATAATTAAATATGTGTCCACGAAACTATAAATAAAATTAAAATAGTTTAACTTCAAAAAGTCTCGTATCACTCATCACTATCCTGCCCATTTCAAAATTTTATTAAAATTTAAAATGTTTTTTCTTACATACTTCCACATCAGCCGTCATCTCTACACTTACACATATCTTTCATAGGTCTCGTATTACTCGTAACGTAAACGTAAAATGCTTTTAAAGTTAATATGAATTATTATGAATGTCCGATAAAGGTTGAGTACCGCTGCAATACCAAGAAAAAGTGGCTGGCACGTCGGCCGCCCGGGACGTTGGTTCGCGTCGCGTCTGCGGGCAGATTTTATCTCGTTTATTATTTATTTACGGCGGCTACCGACGCACGCCCGAGGCTCCCTAGCTCCGAGCGCCGAGCTCTCGACTTACGACTCGCCTTTGATAAATAAAAGGAAAATCTCGACGCAACTCGCCTGGACTCGCTCGGGCGCCCGCCTTGCCTCTGAGCCTGTTTTGGATTTTAAGCTGCTTAGTCTATATAGCAGGAGACGGCTGCACTGTTATAAAAAAATTTAGCGATTTTGAAATTAGTTATGTCAGTAAACTCAGTAACAATGATTTGGATATTTTTTGGAGTTTTCCTTAAGAATCGATTTTCATATACAAGCCCCGGGGTATGAGATTTATGGGGAGTAAAATCAAACTTTCTCCGTTACGTTACGTTACGCGTAATGCGTCGTGCGTAAACTACCAACCAAGAATCTAGATGGCGTTGTTTACTGGTTTGACGATAACGTCATGTTAATGAATATAAATAAATGTCAGTACAGTAACATAATAAATGCGTTCATTTACCCTCATTTAGGTGCTAATCTATATATATAATCGTTCGTAAGGAGTAAACTCCAGTGGTGCGTCTGAGCTAACACACACAATTTTTGAAGTGAAAACTTCTTTAGTACGGGGGTGACTTGAAATTTTATGAAACGAAACTGTCCAGTAAAAAGAGACAAACACATAAATTCTAAAGTGAGATAGGAAGCATTGTACGGGGGTAGGGTAGAGGAGTGAGGGGTAGGGGAGCGGAGCGGAACGGGGTGGAGCGGAGCGGGGCGGTGCGGAGCGGAGCGGGGCGGGGCGGAGCGGAGCGGAGCAGTGAAACCTACATTTATCATCTTCCCGAAATTTTACATTCGTCTCATTATCTTGAAAACAAAAATTTTGAAGGTTTCACTTCTACCACGTGTGAATTGCACACATTTTAATTTTAATTTTTAAATAATTCTTAAATTATTCTGTTTCTCCTGGCTCGTCTAACGGCCGGTCTCAATAATGTACTAACAGTTAGAAAAATGTAGAAAAGGCTATCATTAGTATGTCATCTGTCATATTTGTCAATTTTTGCGTCTCAATAACCTTCGGTGGATAGAAAATTTCTACCCATGACATTGATCTACCGTTCGGAGGGCCAAGTCATACCGTAGGTATGTTGGTCCATACAAAAATAAATACTTGCGTCTCAATAACGCTTTGACAGCTAACTGTCGGTAATAGAAGTGACCAACTATCGGAGTCTTTCACATCGCTCGATTTCGACGGATAATTGGTAGATATCTCATATTGTTAAGAAAATTTATCAAAACATCATGGATTTATTAATCAGTGAAGAGTGATAATGAATTTTGTGAAGCCTGTGTATTTGATTCCGCCTTTTTAATACGATACCAAGATCGCCGAAATTGTCCTCGTATAAAATATATGACTGAATTGTGTGAATCCAATTTTGTTTATAGGCTACCTAGATTCAGATTAAACATAATCCATAATCTAAATTTTACTAATAAAAAATAAACGACTTCAAAGTTACTCAAAAACGACTTGTCAGATCTCGTTCAAAATTTGGGACCACATGACAAGCACCAGCTTTCGATTAAAAAAAGAATCATCAAAATCGGTTCGCCCAGTCCAAAGTTCCGAGGTAACAAACATAAAAAAATACAGTCGAATTGAGAACCTCCTCCTTTTTTTGAAGTCGGTTAAAAACGGCAGTGAATGAGAATTCATAACAATTCCTATCTTTAAAGTTTTAGGTAAGGAGGTATTTTAATAAAACAAGAACACAAAGCTTTTTAAGTTAGATATATTTTGAATTTATAGCAAAAACATTTCGCCTCTTCAGAAATAATGGTGTATCCCTGCTACATCAACAGCTATTGGCCTAATGAAGAAAGATACTTCATCTTTTGTGAAGGGTCTGGACTTCATCTGAAAAGAAACTTCCTTTAGTACATTTGGCAACAATTTTTTTGTTTAAAAGCAAAAAGAAGCAACAACCCATAATTGCTGGGCTCGGGGTCTCTTCTCGCAATGTGAGGGGTATTAGGCCATAGTCTACCACGCTGGCCAAGTGCAGATTGGTAGACTTCAAACACCTTTATGAACTTTATGGAGAATTTTCCGGTGTGCAGGTTTCCTCGCGATGTTTATTGTTTTTCTTCACCGAAGCTAGTGATAATTAACTTCTAATACGCACATAATATTTGAAAATTAGATGTGCGTGCCAGGATTTGAACTCGGGCCACGGTCAAGTGGGAATAAACACTTCGTTCGGGAGACCAACGTTATAACCGCTAGGTTATCACTGCTACAATAATATTACAACAATTTACAATTACTAGATTTTTTTGTTTACTAAACATAATAATATATTTTATTTTATCAACAAATAAAGTCTATACTCACGGTAATTATTGAGCTATGTGTTTCATTTATTCATAAAACTAATTAATAATACCAAAATTATGAGAAAATACACTTTGTTTTTATTTTGGGTAACCAAGCGACATCAACGAATGTCAAATGACAATAACATGTCATCGTCGGAGTGCTAAACGTCAAATGCTGCGTTTTGTTACTAGTGGAGCATTGTTCCAGGTTACACATAACATTATTTTATTAACTTCATCCGCAAAATTCACAGTACATTTTGAACAAATTATTATTTTAATATTAAAATGAAATAAGTTTTTAATCAAAAACACTGAGTTCCTTTTTATAATAAAAAGTATAAAAAAAGTATAAAAGTATAAAAAAAAATATTGTTATGCGAAAACGAAATTTTCAGAGGGACTTAAAAACCAGAGGCAGAAATGTCACTGGAATATTATCTACCCATGATCTTACTTTTATTGGCTTACTTTTGATTTGAGAGACGGCAGTTGCCGGGAGATCATTCTTTACTTTTTATCTCTGATATGTACCAGAGTTTCACTGACAGTATAATATTGAGACCGGCCGTTAATCTTCACTACTTTACTGAACAGTGGATTAATAAATAAGAAAATAGTTTTGTACAAAACGTTTAAATTAAAACCACAGATGTAACTTATGTCTTGTGACCACAGATAAAACCTATGGATAAAAAAACATTGAAGATTGAAGAACAACGTCCACAATAGGCTAGTTGACAAAATTTGGAAATTAGTTTAAAACTATAGCTTAGCATCTATTTCACCCCAAAAATATATTATTCTAAGAAAAATAAGTCTTTTACATTAGTATTTTGAGTTTTAGAAATGAACTTAAAATTGACCGCGAAAAAGGCCAAGACTGTCATGGCGTTTTGAATGACGTCACACCTCGCGAAACAGCCGTGTTTGTTTATGAACTTTATGACAGTCAATTGTGTTTTTTAATAAATAATGAATTCCTCGTATTATACATACTGTATAGTGCCCCAAGTAAAAGTACAACGATAAAAACGCCAAACAAATTATTCATATATGTTCCAAACAATAAACAAATACGAAGAAAGTGGTTAAATATGGCAAGGAGGCAAGATGCTCATTACTTTATCAACTGATTCCACAATTTATTTCTGTGAATATCATTTTGATGTAAGTATTAAACACAACTTGATGTATCTATTTATAAATGTATAGTAAAAGAAATGAATTTTGCAAAATCTACCATAACATACCACACATAACCTATAAAATGTTATGACTTGAATAGGGTTTTATGATTTATTTGAGTTAAAATATTATTTTCGTTTTATAAAATGTAATAATTCATACTCTTCTTATTTTTTTTAGATTAAACTAAAAACGAACTGTATTAATTTAACGAGAATTGCTCAAAACTCCAAATAACCTGTTCACTTTATATGAAAATGACAGCTACAACGTAGTGTTTCGCGAGGTGTGACGTCACGCTTCCATGCGCTTCACTGATTGATGTTTAATGTCACGTGATTAAACGCCTCAATTTGTCGATTTTATTTTCCAAAAATATTATTAATCTTTTATTATTTTAATAGAAAAGTTGCATTTTTGTTTACTAATTATCATGGTTAATCATTAGCGGCCGGTCTCAATATTATACTGTCAGTGAAACTCTGGTACATATCAGAGATAAAAAGTAAAGAATGATCTCCCGGCAACTGCCGTCTCTCAAATCAAAAGTAAGCCAATAAAAGTAAGATCATGGGTAGATAATATTCCAGTGACATTTCTGCCTCTGGTTTTTAAGTCCCTCTGAAAATTTCGTTTTCGCATAACAATATTTTTTTTATACTTTTATACTTTTTTATACTTTTTATTATAAAAAGGAACTCAGTGTTTTTGATTAAAAACTTATTTCATTTTAATATTAAAATAATAATTTGTTCAAAATGTACTGTGAATTTTGCGGATGAAGTTAATAAAATAATGTTATGTGTAACCTGGAACAATGCTCCACTAGTAACAAAACGCAGCATTTGACGTTTAGCACTCCGACGATGACATGTTATTGTCATTTGACATTCGTTGATGTCGCTTGGTTACCCAAAATAAAAACAAAGTGTATTTTCTCATAATTTTGGTATTATTAATTAGTTTTATGAATAAATGAAACACATAGCTCAATAATTACCGTGAGTATAGACTTTATTTGTTGATAAAATAAAATATATTATTATGTTTAGTAAACAAAAAAATGTAGTAATTGTAAATTGTTGTAATAATTGTAGCAGTGATAACCTAGCGGTTATAACGTTGGTCTCCCGAACGAAGTGTTTATTCCCACTTGACCGTGGCCCGAGTTCAAATCCTGGCACGCACATCTAATTTTCAAATATTATGTGCGTATTAGAAGTTAATTATCACTAGCTTCGGTGAAGAAAAACAATAAACATCGCGAGGAAACCTGCACACCGGAAAATTCTCCATAAAGTTCATAAAGGTGTTTGAAGTCTACCAATCTGCACTTGGCCAGCGTGGTAGACTATGGCCTAATACCCCTCACATTGCGAGAAGAGACCCCGAGCCCAGCAATTATGGGTTGTTGCTTCTTTTTGCTTTTAAACAAAAAAATTGTTGCCAAATGTACTAAAGGAAGTTTCTTTTCAGATGAAGTCCAGACCCTTCACAAAAGATGAAGTATCTTTCTTCATTAGGCCAATAGCTGTTGATGTAGCAGGGATACACCATTATTTCTGAAGAGGCGAAATGTTTTTGCTATAAATTCAAAATATATCTAACTTAAAAAGCTTTGTGTTCTTGTTTTATTAAAATACCTCCTTACCTAAAACTTTAAAGATAGGAATTGTTATGAATTCTCATTCACTGCCGTTTTTAACCGACTTCAAAAAAAGGAGGAGGTTCTCAATTCGACTGTATTTTTTTAAGTTTGTTACCTCGGAACTTTGGACTGGGCGAACCGATTTTGATGATTCTTTTTTTAATCGAAAGCTGGTGCTTGTCATGTGGTCCCAAATTTTGAACGAGATCTGACAAGTCGTTTGTGAGTAACTTTGAAGTCGGTTATTTTTTATTAGTAAAATTTAGATTATGGATTATGTTTAATCTGAATCTAGGTAGCCTATAAACAAAATTGGATTCACACAATTCAGTCATATATTTTATACGAGGACAATTTCGGCGATCTTGGTATCGTATTAAAAAGGCGGAATCAAATACACAGGCTTCACAAAATTCATTATCACTCTTCACTGATTAATAAATCCATGATGTTTTGATAAATTTTCTTAACAATATGAGATATCTACCAATTATCCGTCGAAATCGAGCGATGTGAAAGACTCCGATAGTTGGTCACTTCTATTACCGACAGTTAGCTGTCAAAGCGTTATTGAGACGCAAGTATTTATTTTTGTATGGACCAACATACCTACGGTATGACTTGGCCCTCCGAACGGTAGATCAATGTCATGGGTAGAAATTTTCTATCCACCGAAGGTTATTGAGACGCAAAAATTGACAAATATGACAGATGACATACTAATGATAGCCTTTTCTACATTTTTCTAACTGTTAGTACATTATTGAGACCGGCCGTAAGCCATCCGATTTATTATTAGTGGAAACAAGCCTATTCTGTTATGACGTATGAGATTTCAATCAGAAAATAAAAACAAGAAATACCAAAACCACGGTAAAGATAAAAAAAACCTTGCATTTTGTCAACGTCAGTCAACTCTCATAATCAACAAGCATCGGACATTTTGACTCGCTACATAGGTACTAAGTTAACATAAAAGTAAACACGGCACAGTGGCCTTTGAATTCAAGACGTTTACATTTACAATGCCAATCTTGCATATCACCCTTAACGATAACGCTGTCTGTTTTTACGATTAACTTGAAACGTTACACATGATGCAAACATCGATTGCTTGATTTTATCTGATTTATTCACGCTATGAACTTACCCAGTAATGTACTGTAAAACAATCAATATGGGAATTTTTACTGCTATCTTCCTCTTTATTTAGTGCCCTTGTATGTGTATAAAATCTTTGTTGACTCATGATCTCTTGGTATATTTTCTTGAGTTTACAACTAAAACGGCGTATCTCCAGCTCCACAAAAAATCAGTTGGCGACTTGAAAGTTTTGTGAACGAGTGTTGAGTTGAATGAGTTGTCTAGCTAGAAAAACGAAAAGATTTTGTTTTTATTTGTTTCTTTCTTGTAGAAACAATTATATGAATGAGGCTTCTCTTAGTTCTCTTCTACCACAGTATAAATATTATTACGTAATATATTTATACTGTGCTTCTACAGTGTGCTTCTACGAAGTTAGTGGCGCTTTGGCATCAACGACTTCATTTCCGCATCCATCAGATGGTTTTGTGGTCAAGCATATAACTTATTCTGCATAAAAAAATGTGTACATAATACTGAAATATACCGAATTATTCATGTTTTTTTTTTATTACCTACTTTTTTGTACTTATAAAACATTTAGGTAGTTTGTTTTCATTTTCTTTCAAATACAGCATAAACAACATTTGGCCAGGAAATGTGGAGAGACCGAAAAGGATGTTTTTTTTTCCCTGAGCAAGCCAGCCCAGAGACATAAATTGCTACTCAACGTGACATAAGTACCAGGTACCCATAAACAAAGAGAGATGGTAGTGTGGCACGCAGCGCGGTGGCTGTGGCGGCCCGCGGCAGCAATGTCGCGTATATGCGGCGCCTACCTACATAATTAAGTTAAATGACGTTCATTACCTCTCCGCCCATTAGGAATATTATATTTTTATTTTGTCATATGGCCTAATGTGTAGTTGTCAATGATGTTGTATGTATAGGGAGGGTAGTTGTTAAATAATATATCATTGTCATCATAATCATTATATCATATCATAATCATATCATTATAATCATTGTATCAAAACGTTACTATGAAGTTAGTATCAAAAACTAATATAAATTTTGCCACCATATTTTTTAATTTCAATTTATCTAAGAACGCTTGGGTTATCAAGACGAATCTAGCGATATCTAATTATTATACATGCAATGCATACATATTATAAGATACGCGCGAAAAACATAACCCTTCCTTGGCAGTCGGCACGTCGCGTCGGGTAAAAAAGAGTTCGGTTTAAATTGCAGTATAATATAAATAAAGTGAAAACAAATTAATAGAGTTTTTCAGTTTTTAGAAACAACCTTTACATTATGATAGATGGACAGCCTAGAGCAGAGTGCAGACTACACCACGCTGCTCCAATACAGATTATTTTATATAAGTTAATCCACGGGAGAACTATAAAAGCACCCGAAATTCTCCGATACGACTAACTCCCCAACTCAAGAGTCACTAACCGTTACTTTAATCGCTCCTTAGTAAAGAATCGCCATGCAAATTCTGTATTAAGGAACGATTTATCATTTAAGTAACTGTTAGTGACTCTGAGTTGGGGCGTTAGACTTCCACCCAACAACCGGGACAGCGGCTTAACGCATCTTCCGAAGCATTATAAGCGCCCAGGAAATTGCAGTCTATTCATTAGCGGTCACCCGAGTACCGAACGACCGACCGACCGCAGTCCGCACCCATACTTGCTTATCTCGGTATATCACTTGTACGAGATAAGCCGTGTCGGGTGTGCGGCTGTGCGCCTCAATCACGGATCACGGAGCGTCTGCGTTTTTGCCAGTACAATGCTTTGCGTTCATGTTTGCCTGGTACTTTAGAATAACGTGACGCAAATGTGACGGGGTAAAACGGGTCAATTGCATCTAATGGTAAGCTATACGAAAATAGTTCCATTTACATAGAACTTAAGGTGCAAATTAGAATGTAAGCAAACTGGTAATATTCATACAAACTGAATTTAATATACTTAAGTATTAATTATTTAGTACTTTTGTTATTAACACGTTAGCTGCCATGTCAGGCACCGGTGCCTGACAGACATGGTATCTGTTTAGGCCATGTCAGTCATGGGTGACTGACGCCATAGTATATAATTTAAATGATCTCAGGGAGCTGTCTAACACGTTTAGCGCGTTTTTCTCTATTATAATCTAAATTTTACTAACAAAAAATAACCGACTTCAAATTCTCAAAAACTACTTGTCAGATCTCGTTCAAATTTATGTGGGACCACATGACAAGCACCAGCTTTCTATTAAAAAAAGAATCATCGAAATCGGTTGACTTGATATTGAGTTATTCGTCAATTTGTCGCGCACATCTTAACACAAATTTATGACTTATGTAGTTTTCTCATGGATACCATTGTCAGATCTCAATAAAATTTATGTGGGACCACATGACAGCCATCAGCTTTCGATTAAAAAAAGAATCATCAAAATCGGTTCGCCCAGTCCAAAGTTCTGAGGTAACAAACATAAAAAAAAATAAAATACAGTCGAATTGAGAACCTCCTCCTTTTTTTGAAGTCGGTTAAAAATTGACTAACAAGGCCCCAGAAAAACTATGTTCAGCTTGGCCTAACCTTTTTATATGTAGAACTGGATTTATTCATATTATTAGATATAATTTACATCAATATAAAACCAAAATGCAAAAAAAAAGAAAAGTCCGTCATCGAAATTTTGCTTTGTCAGCTAACGTGTTAATTTCATTTAGTAACGAACTTATAATAATAATAATATGTAGTCATGACCCGACTCCCGAGTAGGACATATTTTTTATCTGTGACATATGTAAATATCTGCCCCGGTCGAGAATCGAACCCGGGACCCTTCGCTTCGCAGGCAGGGTCGCTAACTCGCTACCAACTCTTCAGTCGTTATACTTTGTGGACCTACAAAAAAATTTTACCTTATCAAATCTTTCGCTATGTATAAAACAAAACATTATAATTTTATTTTAGTAAAGGTTACCTTAAGGGTATGCGATTGATATTTTGACGTGACAACGTCTATTAAAACGATGAACGCCGGGTGCACGCACGAAAAAGCATGACTCAATGTCAGTCACGTTCCGCGAGCGAGAGCGCGGAACAAGCGATAGAGAGGCACGATCGGCTACGATCGGCCGAAGCGCTCGGTTCGTGCCGCATGTATCTCTCTTCCTCTCGATCAGGTATGCAATCATTTCATCAATGTTTTGTCATGACGTTGTCACGTTAAACTACCGTCCGTAAACCGACTTTACAGACAACCAATTTTTATGAACGAAAAATGCGCCCTTTTTGTACATTGTACAGTGTACTGTACACCCAACTTTGGTTGGCAAGCGGCGAGCCAGTACACTCGGTACAGCGAAAACGTGCTCAAGTACACATCGGTAGGATGATCGCGATGAGAAAAAATGCGCCCGCGGTATCCAGAAAGGTGTGGTCGCAGTGACAGCGGTTAGGGTTCCTTAAATATTCTGGCGCTGGCCTAATAGTCGATAAACTTACAACTTCGGAACTCTACATTGCGCGTGGCCTGACACGCACTTGCCCGGTTTTTTTAAATTAATTAAGACATTTATTTTTTCAAACAAGGTTTCAATTGTTAAAGTAATAACAAGTAGCTTAATTTGGCGAATTCAACACGACACAAAAAGGTAGAGCTGACTGTTAGTAAATAACATAATTAAGTATTAATCTTAATATACATAAATTACGTGTCACTTTGTTTGTCCGCGATGGACTCCACTACTTAACCGATTTTAATCTTTGCACACCGTGTGTAGTTTGATCCAACTTGAAAGATTAGGATAGCTTACGTCTCAATTTATAGTCGCAATACATTTTTGACAGAACGAAGTCTGTTCTTATTTTAATAACACGCTGTCAATGCAGTCACGCCTCGCCGGACCGACATGATAACGCCAGACGCTAAACTTTGCGGAGAGATTTGTTTGGCTAATCCCGGCTCCCTCGCCCGACCTCGTCTGCAAAACGCTGCCCCCTATAGCTTGATAAAGGTGCGCGACTGCGAATGATCTTACTATTCGAATAATCTACGACTACTAATGTACGTATTCGACTTGAATATTAGTAATATACTAACGTTCGTATTCGAATGACGACAAGTCGACTGCTAAATTAGTAACTAATCTAATAGCCGCTCTAAGAGTCGAGTCGCTCGCGCATTCGACGCTGACGACTAGTCGACTGCTAAATTAGTAACTAATCTAATAGCAGTAATAATATAGCCGCTCTGAGTCGAGTCGCTCGCGCATTCGACGCTCACTCAGCAGTGTTGCCAACTTGGGGATTTTCCACCTAAATTTGGGGGTAAGTTAGATGAAAATGGGTATCTTTAGGGGCCATATTTTTTAGGAGCATACACTAGAGGTACAATTTTTTGACGCATGTTTCAATAGTTACCTTTTTTTAGAGGAATTTTCTAGGGCGAAATTTTAATGCCGGGTTTTGTAACGTATTTAGAAGATCATTGATTGGGTTGATGAATTAATTCAATTTATCCTGGTGAGCTTCTTTTTCCTTTTACTTACTTAAATAAATTACTGCTTAGACATAGTGTTAGGGGGAAAGAGGGGAATTTCGAGATGACGCTGTGGGGGGATGTTTAGTCGAGGTTGGCAACACTGTCACGTAGCCAGTTGTCAGTTTGGAATGAATATCATTATTATTATGTATGATCGTTCACTAGACATGGCTCGGTACGCGTTTTCGTAATACCATAACTATTTATTGTTATTGTCGCCGATAAAGTATTTTAAAAGTGTTTATTTGAAAAACTATTTATTGAAATGGTACTCGGTATATCAGTTTTAATGGTATCATCGGTATAATATTATTCTCGCTAATGTCGGTATACGGACTGATTAAATGAATCCTTAATAGCGAACTTTATTGCAATAGGAATAAAGGCGATATACTGTTCAGTTGCATTTAAAATAAATATATAATTCCTAACTCGCAATACCTCGTATTTACGAATAAATGGTTTCTCTCAATAAATAGTTATTGAGGCACCTGATACCAATAAATAGTTACTTAAACTATTTATCGTTTATACCGCCCATGTCTATCGTTCACCACTCCGCCGCCGTGCGGTAGTAGTCGCTTCCTTCAAGTTCCTTCATTCAATGGAGTTTTTGGGCAAATTGATTTAAGACCTTATTTATTTACTAATATGGTCTAAAGTCAATTTGTCCAAAAACTCGACTTATTGCACTCTTCGTTAGGATGGCCGAGTTCGCCGTTCGCTAGCCGCTAACAAAGTTCCGAGTCGAATGAAAGGTTACGATTCGTACTCTGTGTCGACTCAAGTCAAATTAGTTACTAATTTTTATAGATTATTCGAATGAGTCGAATGATTTACTAAGTCGAATAATTCGACTGGAATCATTCAAAGTCGCGCATCGCTATAGCTTGAACGTTTGATAAAGTTAAGTAACTTTGATTACGAGTTACTCATAAAACTGCTCATACTTCATAGACCGGTTTGTCAGAATTGATCGAAAAGTTTAGCAAATTCAGTCGATGGATGACCAATGTAATTCCTGCCACAATACGAGTTCATTGTACAGTATGTATGTAGGTAGGTAGGTAGGTACACACCTTATTTAACAGGAAAAACACAGCCATTCTGTTATCTTAATATATATAAATTACGTGTCACGTTGTTTGTCCGCGATGGACTCCTAAACTGCTGAACCGATTTTAATCAAATTTGTACACCGTGTGCAGTTTGATCCAACTTGAAAGATAGGATAGCTTAAATTTCAAAAAAAAAATTTTGACAGAACGAAGTCTGTCCGGGCAGCTAGTAATAATATTAAATTTTACCGCAAGATTTGACCCACACAAGCAGGGTAACGGTAAGCTAAATAAAACCCTTTAAAAACAAGCTATATCGAATGATGAAAAAGCTATGTCAAATGTAATTAAAACCAGGTATATTTGAGATGAGCTAAGCCAGCCTCCGGCTGAGGCTGGGTTCGGTTAACTTGATTACCACGGGCGCGCCACTCGGTCCAAATTATAATCTAACAGGATAGATTCAGGGCATCTGAATGCCGTTATTTAATTTTAAGGGAAAATTAAATCGAAGTTAGTAATAATAAATTAAAAAAAACCGACAGTTTTTTCACAAAACAGCTAACAATCATGTCGATCACGTCAACTTTCAAATTAAAACCGCATCATAATCGGTCCATCCGGACACAGACACGTTACACTTATAACGTCGCCAGACTGTCCTGTACCTACTCATAAATCGGTCTAACAGTTTACATTGTATACAGAATCACTAAAAATATGCAAAATGAAGTAATTAGATGTCAAGTTTAAAATCGTACCAAAAAACGTATAGGCTTGGATTCAATCAACGCGGTGGAAACGCTGATTAATGAATATTTTTAATCATTCAACGGTCCCTCTGAGATTTGCGAATTAGGTCAGTAGGGAGAGGTCTGTAAGTGTAAAAGCGGCTTTTAAAATCCGGTTGTTCTTTTAAAGTATGCTTTAACTGCAAGTGTAAGGTCTGGCTGTAATTGAGTTTATGTATTCTTTATCACTCCAGTGTGTCCAGTGAAAAGATAATTTAGGGACTTCTAGGCAAATAATCTGAATCTTACCAAGAAAAAAATAACTGACTTCAAAATAACTCAAAAACTACTCGTCAGATCTAGCTGAAATTTAAGTGGGACCACAAGACAAGCACCCGCTTTCGATTAAAATAAGAATCATCAAAATCGGTTCACCCTGTCAAAAATTCTGAGATACCAAACAGAAAAAAAAACCTTTTTTGAAGTCGGTTAAAAATAGGTACAAACTGATACGGTCGCCTCCGAAATGAAACCAACCGGGAAACATTTTCTCGATGATATCAAAATTACCTAAATAAAAACTGCATTATACATACACTAACTATTAGTTAGTAACTATACATTTTATAGATAAAAGAAAACAAAAAATATTCCTGGAGTCATTTGCAGTTGAAATCCATGTGGGTATTGGGTAATATATCAATATCAAAGAGCTCAGAGAATATTTCTGGAAAGTTACAAATCCAGCTGAAAGACTGATTCTGACTTTTGGTTAACGGAGTTCTCTGTAAATAAAAAATAATAATAAAATTAACCGGTCTGAGTGGCGTTGATTAGGGGAGGCCTATGTCCAGCAGTGGACCTTAAAAGGCTGATAAGATGGATGGATGGAATAAAATTAACACATTCACACTAGGATTCCCTTTGTCGTGGGTACCATCGAAAATGTCGACAACACACAAATCTCACTAACATACTAACAATCCTTTCAACATCTGCCTACCATTTGCCAATGTTATTGATAACATTAACAACCAGGATAACAGAAGCGTTAGAAGCGTGACGCTACCAGTGATCCACAAATCGCTGCTCGCAACTTGATAACGGCAAACGGAGCACTTATCGTGACGGGGAATGAATCAATCAATCAGCGGGGATAATGAGCTGGGGGAAGATGGCGGCGCCGTCGCGGCCAAGGACTTGGTGGCGGCGGTAGCGGGCGCGGAAGCGGGCGCGGAAGCGGGCATAGGAGCGAAAGCGAAGTGGGAATGTTTTATAATATTTTTTTTCAGTCAAATAGTTGAAATAATGCAGAAGTGATGAAAAGAGATTGAATAAGTATAAAAGTTACAAGTCTAATTAATCAATCGTTTATATTTAGTTAAATACATTAATCAAATAGGCTTAGTAGAAACTTAACGTGATTCTTATTAGAATAATTATTCGAGGAAATATAAAGAATGATTCAATAAAAGCTAATCGTTTACTCGGTTTCGATAAGAACGGGTAGAAAAATCCGAGGGTCAAGGAGAAATTGTTTTACCAAGAAAACAAATCATTCCCGCTGAGTCGGGCTCTGAATTGGCTGTTAAACTCATGTTGGCGCAGGCAGCGGTTTTTATACTGGGATTGAGAGAAACTTCCTCTACAATACTCTCCTACACCCTACATGAGTTATCACAACCTTGAAATCACAGGAAAAACTTTACAAAGAAGTGAAGGAAGCAATCGAAAACAGTGGAAAGGAGGTTTTGGATTACGATGAATCATTTTATCTAGACACGCGGAGCGTGTCAAGTCAATTTCTTAGCTAACAGAATTGACGAGCAGCGCCGTGTGTAATATTACACGAACCATTTGGAGCCACTTTTGACCACCTCATAACTCAAAAACTATTCAACATAAACCTGTCAAATTTGGCTCATTTATTAAGACTTGCGAAATACATAGGTACGTCTTTCAAATTAGATATTAACGTCCAAAAATCGAGAAATTTAACACTGACTGACCTATAGATCAAAACTATATCCAACTTCCAGGTGACCTAGAAAGTTAAAATTTGGCATGCAGATAGGTAGTCGGGTGAATACAAAGGAATAAATCTGAAAGTAGTAAATTTTTATCAATTTATGATAATTTTTCAAAAAATTGATTCTATTAGGAACACTTACTTAAAATGCCTGAAATTTAAGAGTAGCGATCAAAATTGATGACATCTGGTCATTATGTGGATTCCAAGGTGAATATATAACGAAACATATCAGTTTTAGTACTTTCTGAAGCTTTCAACGGGAGGAAGATGTTCAGTGTCTCAAGTGCCTGTGAGAAGTGCACAGCTCATATACATTTCCGTGAAGATCAGTGGTTCTTCAGGAGACGTTATTTCCAGTGTATTACGTCGTTTTATTTTTAATGTGTGGAAAAATATTTTTCTCTAATCTACAAGATTACACCACAAAATTTTGTATTATTTCCGTAATTATACCAGTTTAAAGTAATTCTAAGTATTGTTTCAAAATTTATTGTTGCACGATGTCATCGAACATTAACAACTTATCTGTACTAATAGTATAAAGAGGAAAGATTTGATTGTTTGTTTGCATTGAATAGGCTCCGAAACTACTAAACCGATTTGAAAAATTCCTTCACTGTTGGAAAGCTACACTATCCCCGGGTGACATAGGCTATATTATATTTTCAATAAATTAGGGATCCTTAATAAAACTCCAATAACGTAACCCAAGGTGTAAAAAAATAAGAAAACCAAAGCAAAGCGAGGGCGGTCACTCATAACTAATAAGAGTATAGTCGACTTTCGTATTTATTACGATAGTATAATTGGGATTTAGTATTAATTATTATTTGAATTATTTCAATATTTAGCGGACATCAATAGTGGAAGATCATTACTTATAAATAATGAAATAATAGGTACCGTATTTCGGACCACGGCGCACTAACTACAGATTTAGTTGAAGAGCACTATAACAGTTCATGTATTAAAATTAATCAGTAACGTTATGAATAAGTACTTACTAATAATTTCTATACAAAAAGTAATGATATCCCATCAAAAACATAAATGTAAAAGTGAGAGTCAATTTCAAAAAAAAAAAGAATTGAGATCTAAATAGGTGCCAATTTCTGTGTAGAAAAGCCTAAAATTTTAGTCACAAGAACATGTAATTCAAGCTTTACATTTGACTTGGCTAGTTTTCTTTAGTTAGCAGCAACAAACCAAATTAGAGAAGAGTGTCATAAGCCATCAACCTAACAGATTTGACGAAGCTAATTACATAGATATAATATAGCTTAGGTAGGTACGTGAAAACTAACCAAGTCAAATGTGGAGCTTTAATTACATGTTCTTGTGACTAAAATTTTAGGCTTTTCTACACAGAAATTGGCACCTATTTAGATCTCAATTCTTTTTTTTTTTGAAATTGACTCTCACTTTACATTTATGTTTTTGATGGGATTATTACTAACAAGTTATCGCACAATCATTTGAGATTTAAAATCGCTTATACCCATTACCATGTCCTGGGTGCATCGAGTATGGCGTTAGGGCGGGGGAGCAAGTGACGTGTTTATTTGTGGGGGCTCGGGGCCCGGGGCTAGGGGCTCGTTTTACGGGTACAATACCGTGGCGTCGTCGTCGGGGCCTTAAAGTACATTATTTGTGAACCGACGCTGATAAGCGTTCAAAGCGCCTGCGGTTTTTAACTTTAGGTCCGACCCAATTATCGTTCCACAGCCTTGACAGGGTAAAGTAAGTTGTAAAAAACGGAAACTGCGTTGGGGTAGTTATTACGAGTGTTAGAACTCTCTAGCCAATAACGCAATAATTTTATTGGCTTCAATATTGAAGGCACATAATAGTGTGTGAATTGAGGTATAGTAATCTATGCTGGTAATGTCTCAAAAATGACGTAACACTTAATTTGCTGCCACTTATGCAAGAAAGTGTTGACGACAAATATATGTACATATAAAAGTAGTATTAAACTTAGCTGTTAGCTAATACTTGAGTTAAATGTTACATTTTTCTTTATTTAAAGCAATAATTATGTTACAGTATTAAAAAAAACTCTGATTTTCAATTAATTCAAATATTTGTGTAATTTTTGGGACATCCTATAAATATAATAACAGTTATTTGTTTGTTGCATTTTAACGACAAAAATTTCTTCAGAAAGGTTCTGAAGATTGGGTAGAAAGAAGTAGGTAAAGTTACTACTGGTCTCTTAGGCTAGGTTACAAACAATTATTGTATTATACTTTTAAATTTTTATTTTTAACCGACGAAAAAAAAAAGGAGGAGGTTCTCAATTCGACACGTATATTTTTTTTTTTATGTATGATCACACAGAAATCGGCACAGCGTGGTCCGATTTGGATGATTCTTTTTTTATTGGATAGGGTATGTCCTGAAGTTGGTCCCATATTTTTTTGAAAATTTTATTCCCACCCTAAGGGTACGAAAATAGGGAATGATTGATTATTCACCCGTTTTTTACCCGGAATTTTTACATGTTAACCCCAATAACTTTGTACTGGATGATCCGATTTCGATGATTCTTTTTTTATTGAATAGTGTGTACCTTGAGGTTACTCTTGTTTAAATTTCGAAACAAAATTTTACCCCTATAGGTACAAAAATAGGGGATGATTGATATTTCATCTACTACATTTTTACCTGGTAACTGAATCTATAATTCATAAAATCAATAATCTATTATTAATTATAAGTATTATAGCAATTAAAAATTAAAAAATAATTACTTTTTAACAAAAAATAAAACCAACGAAAAAAAACTGAAAAGCAAAAAATAAAATAAACCATTTAGTATTATAAATTAAGATCCGAAATTAACAGTAAATAAATAATTTTGAGGCGGTGCCAAACCAATGAAAAAACAAACGGCGAAAAGATGTGCGCCGCGCTGCTGCTGCCGTGTGCATCGCATGCCACTGCCCTCATAATATTATGTTTGGCACGGTCTCAAAATTATTTATTTACTGTTAATTTCGGATCTTAATTTATAATACTAAATGGTTTATTTTATTTTTTGCTTTTCAGTTTTTTTTTCGTTGGTTTTATTTTTTGTTAAAAAGTAATTGTATTTTGTGACCACGGCTATCCAGACTTCCGTAACAAAAATGAAATCGGTACGTTGCAGCGTTGCCAAGACAAGGGATAGCTGACAGCAGGCAGTGAGCAGTTGCTTTCCAACACTGAAACACTAAAAACTCCACGGTTCATCTAAAACTATTCCCAAACTATTTTGGGCAAGAGAGCCCTTTTCCAAAATGATCCCTACGATCCTCATAGCAAAATTACTTTAAAAATCCTATCTCTAGTTTTTTTCATCTCATTAAATTGTGTGAAGCGGTCAGTGAACTGGCTAGCTAAAAGTGCTAGAAGTAAGTGCTCTTCTTGTTCTTTTTCTTATTCTCATTCTCTCTCTTATTTCTTGGCCGCGCCGCGTCGTCGTGCGTGATATGTATGTATGTCTTTGGCGTTACTGATGTTATTAGGCGACGCCGCCGCGCCGCGACGGTGACCACGTAAATCCTGTTGGCTTAGCTACAAACCTATTTCAAAAGTAATTGGTAAATTATCAAAATACGTTTGGTATCGGTTGCTTGTCCGAACAGAGTTTGACCAGCCAATGGAATTGCCATGTAGGCGCACAACCAATGTTGGCCTTGGCGTATTTGTGTGTTGGCCAAACGTCGCGCCCGCTGCGGTCGGGGCGACGCTCGGGGCGGCTCCGCGGCTAGCTGTCGTGGGATCTGACGGGTCGGCCCGCTTCGATCGCGTGCTTCGGTGTAGCGCGACCGGTTAGCTTTGATACTTGAATTTGTTACATTTTTTATTATTATTTTTGTTTTGATTTTGATGCGAATATTTTTTTTTTTGCGTAAGAATATATGTTAGATTGATGTATTGTTTGGGAATGTTCGCAGTTAAGTAACGTGTTTATTATTTTCTGTCATTTCAGTGTACTTATAAGCTGGTATCGATTTCGTTCGCGGGTCGCAGAAATACTGACATTCCAAAAGCCTTTAGGACATTAATATTTGAACGTCGCGTCGTTTCTTAGTGCCTCCACACTGTAGGTATAAGAAATCCGGGTATAAATTTTCGTGCTTCTAGATCTGGTGATTTACTGTGCGTTGTCTGTCAGTTTATTATGTACAAATTCATTCAGTGAAGACAGCATACTAGTACTCGGTTATGGTGACAAAGAATCATTGTATTAATCCTAAGTTCTATTTCCGTAGCTAAATAAACTTTATTTGGAACAAATGCACTGAATAAAAACGTCGCGGCTTTTTTATTAAAGATATTGGGAACCGAATATATTTTTATTGTTCTAATATTACGAAATTTATAAGTAATGATACAAAAATATATTTTCCAGATTTAAACTTTCAGTAACCCTAGCAGTCCTAATTAATTTTAAAAGAAACAAGTTGCGCCCGCTATGGGCGTACAGCGTCAGTTATAGATATTTATAACTACTTAGTGAGGCGGCGGCGCGAGTGACATGGAACGTGCCAGCTTGGGCGCATTCGTCGCGTGCTCAGCGCCCTGTAGCGGGACCTATCGCATTTGATACTTGCTTTTTTATTTAATTTACAATTTCAACTCAACTGGTTTCAGAAAGGATGTGTATGCCATATAAGATTAGCTTGCTTTTTATTGGTATCCACGGAAAGGAGCAAGTGGCCAGGTATTACTGCAAATCATGGTCACCTAAACTTATCTGGCAGTTTGAATTTTCTCATAATTGTTTTATAATAGCTAGGAATTGGAGTTATTGATCATAATTGTGTTATAATAGCTAGAAGCTGTTATGTAATAATCAAAGACTTGTCTGAATTATAAGACACTGATTAAGGAATAATTTTGTGTTTAATTAACGACAACCGAAATGCATTATGCATAATAAGCATTCACGGTTGTTATAATTTGATAGCAGACGATGAGCTTTGTTGGATACTTTTGAAAGTAAAAACTTCTGGAACTAGGCCACATTAGAAAAAGTCTAGGTAGGTTAAAACCTCTTGTTGCTTTTCCTTTCCATCTTTGCAGAAGTAAGCTAGTAATCACTCGTGTTCTTAACTTATAGGTAAGCCCATGTGTCGTAGACAGTTGAAAAGGACTAATGGCCCCCTCTAAGTGACGGACGCAGCGAACGGATCTGTCACCACTCACCACCTGTTCAAAGACGAGAAAGCCTCTCTTTTGTATTGATCCAAAGGGATACCCAATAGGTTTTTATGGAAAAATATATCCCACGTTGGCAAGAACCATATATAACTTCTTGTCGACGATCCCAAGCTTACAGACAGACAGATTAGAATCGGTTGAGTTGAGGAGAGACGTTGGCTCGCTATGCGTATTTTACCGTCTGTACAACGGGGAGTGTTCTGAAGAACAGTTTGGTTTAATATCTGCGGTTGATTTCCGTCACCGCGCATCACGTACCAGGTTCCATCAACACCACCTGAATACCTGGCGTTCGTCCACAGTTCGGTTTTTACGTAATTTCCTGCAACGGACGTGTAAACTGTGGAACGAACTTCCTGCATCGGTGTTCCCGCTAAGCTATGACATGGGGTCCTTAATGAAGCGGGTCTATGGTTTTCTTCGAGGCCGACAACGCATTGGTGACGCCCCTAATGTTGCTAATGTCCATGGGCGGCGGTGATCACTTACCATCAAGTGACCCGTCTGCTCGTTTGCCTGCTTAAGGCATAAAAAAAACTTATATGATTAGGGATTCTTGCAAACGTGATATATTATTACCTACCTACAAATGCTTTGAAATGATACATATTTCGGTGCAAAAGAAATGCGTTATATACATATATCAACACACTTAGTATCTCGCAGCGTAGCTCGCCGCGGTGGTTAGAGTGACGTGGAATCTGCCGGTCCGGGCGCTTTCTTCATGTACTCGCCGTCTTGTAGCGCGAGTAATCAGTCTTGACACTTGTTTCAACTTGAGATATTTTATAGATTTTTAAGCTGAGATTTTTTGCATTTAAATTTTTTATAGATCATTTTATTTTTCGTATTAGTATGGTAACGTGGTAACGTAGATTTTCAATTTTTAAAAAGATATTTCAATACGTACTTTCATTCTGAAATCATTGAAGTCCAAATTACAATTTAAGTTTTGCTTTTATTTACCTGAAACAAATAAAAAACTGATTATTCACAGCCATTATGAGGTTTATTGCAACGTCAATATTAAATTTTATACTGATAGTTTTAGAACTGAGATACATCTTTCTAGGTAGCTCGGTTTAATAAATGTGTATTAATCTTATCATCAACTAACTCAACAATTCGTATCGATTCAGTATATCAAAGTTATCCTCACTGTAGACTCTTTCTCGCAAACGCAGATTATATCGTAATAAAAAGCTGTGTGAAACGTGACGACTTGATATATCTTTATACATTTCTCTTCTAAGAACTCCTTTAGTGTTTTTTCAAAGGCATTTGTAATAAAGTCAAAGTCACGATATTTCAAAAGGACAATAATATGAAGTTACAAGGATCCATATGTCCTTTACGGTTGAATTTTTTTTAATGTATTTGACGGGATCTTATGAAACACGTTTCTAAAATGTTATGGAATAACCTGGCCGGTCGATGCATGATGACCTAGGTGCCTTCTTAAAGTTTTTTTACGGAACTAGGTACTATTCTAAAAAACCAAACCCTCAAAAATGTGTATTATTTATCAAATACTGTAATGTCAGCCTTAAAATAACCATTTAATAAACAATCAGTCATCAATTTAATTGGCTCATCCAAGGGGCTGAAAGACTGTTCTAATTGAGCCACCGAATTTATCGGGACAAGGATCACATTCTCGCAGAAGCGTAGCGCGACAATAAATCATTTTATTCGGTCTCTTGGCGACGGAAATTCAAGGGACGTTCAAAATAACTGCCGCGTCTGCGTCAAAAACAAAAAGGAAATTCGGAGCCAGACTTGCATAAATTCTCCGAAACTCCGGGGCTGGGGCAACCTTAAACCAATAAGACCGACAAACAAAGAATATATTAAATATGATAAATGAAAAGTTTTATATATAGCGATATTTATTTTTCATGACCTTTAAAAATATTGTCAATTTTATGTTCGAACCTAAAAACATGTTAACGTATTATAAAACCAAAGGAGAGAGAGTAGCTTAGTACTTTGTATGGAGATCCATACAAAGTACTAAGCGTCTATTTAAAACACTTAGGTGTACCGTGTACGTGTTGAGCTGGCGACTAAGACCACAAACGACTGCGGTTATACGTCAAGGATATGCGGGTCAAGTGCCCCCGTGGCAGATGCTCCTTGTCATCATGTCACAAGGGTAATAATTATGTCCATACGTTTCAAACCTAAATAGTAAATAGCGTCTTCTCTAAAGTCGAATCACTCACTAATCGACCGGACGAAATTGACATTTAAAGTGTCAGTTTTTGACGAAAAATAAATAAGTATTGTGACAAACCGATTCTGATGTGAATTATTGCTACGATAAGATTTGAAATATGTGTTTTATATGGACCAAGAAGTCGCTATTACGATTACTACGACCTACGGCACCTACGGCCACAATAGTTCACAAAGTAACATTATTTGCTATTAAATCGGCAGGGTGGATTAATTCGACTATAGATAGATAGATAGATAGATAGATATAGAATTTCGACTGAACCGAGCGCGCTGACAAAACAAAAGAACAGCCGGTCTACGTACTGTACCAGGCGTCTATAAGTAGGTAGGTATACGATATTGAGCGGGCGGGCATCACGACACAGGATACGGGCCGTGTTATCGCGCCCCCACGGCGAGCACGTCACCTTGTCACCGACCCGGTTTAATGGGCTGCCGAGTACGCCGCATAAGCGTGTTTGATACTTGGATATATTATGAATAATTGTCTTTTGTTTTATACACAAGTACATATTATTTTCCACACTATTTATACGTTGATTTGTAAACAAATTATTGTGACAGGATGTTACAGTTGTTGAGTAGTTTTTAGTTCTTATATATTAAAGCTGGTAGATAAAATAGACGTATAAGCGTAACAGTGATACCTACATGAATAAATGATCTTGAATTTTGTTACTTTTTCGCAAACTAGGTTTTTATGTTGAGAGTAGAATGATAAATAAATTAGATACAAATAAACAAGACCTGAGAATATGTCATACTTATTATTGTATACCACGGCGGGCAACAGAACCTGGAACCTTACGTCGCCGTGTCAGTAGGCATAGTCACAACAAGTATTGAACTACAAGGTATTTATAGAGGTACAAAGTAAGCTGGAATAAATTATATCCATGATTTAATTGCATAATTGTCATACTTTGCTGATCTTTTAACATTTAATATTCTTTCGTTATTGTTTCTTGATGTATAATTATTTTATTTTTGACCTAAATTATTATTGCATGATCATAAGTGGCAGGGATATAGCGGATAATTTACCTGTATAACATACTTACCTGTGTACTTATATTCCACAATAAATTGATTTGATTTGATTAAGTAATACACATCTTTACAGGAGGTGAATTTTCACACGTGTTTCACAGATTAACTAGATTACACAGATTCCAAACAACTTTGAGAATAGATATGGGTAGATGAGATACTGCACACAAATTGGTCATCAAAGTTGAAGAACTTTAGGTTTTGAACTAAACAGCTATTTCTAACGAAGACGAGGTTCCGAGTTAGCGTTTATAGCTTTGCAATATATTTAGTTCATGTCTAAAGCAAGGATACCACCCACTGGTGTGTTTGAAAGTAAAATATCACCTATCCTATACTCGACAATATATCAACATTACTACATAATGCATGTTTACGGCATATTTGTATAATAACGGCTATCTTCGTAGGTTAGTTATAAATAATATAATGTCATTATTTTATACCTGTACATACTTTAAAATTATTACATTATGTTATTGACTGCTTGTGACAGGCTTTGTTATAGGAATTTAAACAGGGAATTTACTACTTTATATCTTTAAACCTAACAATGATAAGTGGGTAGGTACTTAAATTGTAATACTTTCATTTTATTTATCTGAGATGTTGTCACATTCACAAACGTGTCATGTTACAAAGCCGTGTGAACGATATCAAATCAACTTACTTATTGAAATAACAACAATATATAGACAGTTCTATTTTATATGATGAATTATTGATTTGTTGTAGACATGTTTCAGGTTTAAGAAACAAATACAAGGCCACAATAGAGAACACCCACGCTTCAATAATGTAACAAATCAATTGGGAAGCCTCACAACTGCAGGCCAATTTAACTAACCGATCTAAACGCTGCATGTTGATAAAACCATTTACGAGACATTGACATATTTGCTTCTATAACGCGACGTGTTTTGTGTGCAATCGTTTTCTGTGTGTTATCGTTTTCAAATAAAAATCTCTTTTAATTGCGTCAGCGACAGCATAATGTATGTAAAAATAAGCAAATGACAATGGGCCAAGAGTAGTGACCAACTAAATTTGTATTGCTCCTTCATTTTTTCCATAAAATTCAGAGAATAAACCTAATTCATACGCGTTTATGTGTGGCCCGGGCGATAGAGCCATACGAGTCGCGCGGCGCCGGACAGAAACCAGTCCGCGCAAATTAAATATGTAGGAGCGCCCACGCCAGCAGGGCTGTGGCAAGCTGAATGGTATCTTTTATTTATTGACCACATTTTTTTATATGTACAAATTCAATTTAATATACCATTGTGTCCATTGTGTAATGGAGAATTCCGTATCACTATAATTTGAATCGATCAGTCGACCAATGTTTGGAGGATTTTGGTGACTTCAGAAAATGCAGTTATCAAATAATGTGTAATCAATGTCAATTAATTCATCCTACTACTTCTAACTTCTAGTTTTTGGTTTGATCTTAAGGACTTCACTTTATTTGTGTACTTAAATTGTGAAATCACTAGACTATCACGGTTTTAAGAAATCTTTTCTGTTTGGTTAAATTATTCAGTGGTTATTATGGTCACTCAATACAAAACTTGATGGCTATACATTCCCCACTACCTGAATGAAACAAAAATATGAAAATAACACAATTAAAATTTTAAGAAATTTCACTCATTTGCAGCCCTATGTTTGAAGCGGGCGTAGCGAGAGCTTTGTCATTAGAGGGAGTCGGCGCCCGCTGCTCGTAGACATTTTTATCAACGTAATGCAGCTGAAACTGAGTTATATTGCCCAGAAAAATATCAAAAAATATATCGTTCTCATACACACTATTTGTCAATTTCATCGTTTTTTAAACTCACATTAATTTAATAAGCAGCGACAGATGGTATAATGGGAAAGACAATTATAGACCACACCTTTAATTTATTAAATGCAGACTGCATAATTCCTACTTACTTTAAAAATATTGAATTCGTGAATTTAACATTTAGCACTTGTGAATACATTATCGTTTTCAGACTAAGTTAGTGGTGGTGTTTACTTATTTCATATCTTAATTCATCCACAATTACTTGTTAAAACACAATAAAGTTACATAATATATCGACGTAAGCGGCTCTAAATGTTTTTTTTTGTCGGAAAAAATTATTCACTCTTTGATAAAGAAGAATAAAATCATGGTGCTCTCTACATCTTCCTCAATATTTACTGCAATCCTAATTTAAACACCAAGTCGAAACGAAAGTATTATCTGTATCTGATCTGTATTTAAAATTACGAAATAAAGTAACTAAAATAAATATTTTATCAAAACAATATCATTTGCAGCCCTACCGTCGAAGCGGGCGGCGAGTGCTCAGTCATTAAGGGCGTTAGCGACGCCGCGCCGAAGAGAGCAGACATTTTTTATGTGACCCGCAAGCCGCGCCGACGAGCGTATTGCGGCGGGCGGATACATGGCGGCCTGTAGTTTTATTTATTAAATACGTAGCCGGCCCGGCCCGGCTTCGCGCAGGCAGGTATGGTTTAGTTTTTATAGCGCGCCATACTTAAATAAATCGGATAGCGTCTACAATACTCTTACTACAAACAGATAAATTGAAGAATGTAGTTTATGTATCGCTGTTTTAATG
This sequence comes from Thymelicus sylvestris, assembly GCA_911387775.1. Classification (NCBI taxonomy): domain Eukaryota; kingdom Metazoa; phylum Arthropoda; class Insecta; order Lepidoptera; family Hesperiidae; genus Thymelicus; species Thymelicus sylvestris. The sequence continues at coordinate 7,778,887 of OU426909.1, read as the reverse complement.
AAGATCAGACTAGGTGAACACTGTTTTTTATATCAGGCGAGATTTTTTATGCAGCACAATGTCAAACAACCTACAATCTATAATTAATAATTATAGAAAGTCATAATGGGTACAATTCATTGTAATTATATTTAAGGTGGCGAGATCATCGTTTGACTACGACCTAGAGCTGGATTTGAATGAAACATGCTTTAGGCGGATCTAAATTAGCTTATAATATAAATGACTTGCAATAATAATATTATAATTAATCTAACTGGTTCCTTAAAATATTTAATTAAATCGTGTTCATTATTTAACTAGCGAAAAGCATGGTTTTACGAAATGCTTTCTGGATGTGGTTGTCGCGCTTCTGCAGACATGCTTTGGACCCGACTACTTACTTGAAATTTGTGACAAAGAGTTTTTACTGTTTATAGTTCATCTGTATGCATATGTTCAATGAATGCCCGATCGTAGATTGAGCTACATGTAAGTAATGAGTACAGCGCGTTGGCAGTATAAAAAGATCATTATCACCTGTTGTAGTCAGTAATGTTAGAACCCATTAGACACCTTTCATACCGTTTGAAACGTTGTGAAATACTTACTTTGAAAGTTGTAAATGATCTACATGTTATAAAGTTATAAACATTATTAAATTGCAGACATCTGCATCTTGAACTAATATTTATTAATCGTAATGTAGCAAAGGAGAAAAAAATGTCGAGAGTCCTTAAGCTCCTTAAAGTAGTTATTAAAAGGTTAATAAATTTTATTTCTCGTTAAATTACCCAGATTGCAAAATTCACGTAGCAATTACTCTTACGCGTTACGCGCTTAAAAGTACATGTTTAAGCTGCTAGATTCATTAATTTTTCGATACATAAGTTGGAGCTAATTTTAATACGCGGGATTTACAAAATAAAAAAATATCTATGTGACTGTAGATTTCAGTTATTGAATAACCTAAAGAATCGCGGTGTCAACTTTCAAAGCGTCTAGGTCGCGTCTTAATTCATAATTCAATGTGCGCCGCCTGCCAGTCGCAAAGTGCAAGCGCGAGAAAAAAGGCGACGGGGGTGGGTGCGAGGGGAGATAACACCTCGCCGAGGGTTGGGGTAATGTGTCCCCGCCGACCGCACATCGGCAATTATTATAAAGAGGCGCCGCTGTAAACTGGTTGAAATATGTACGTGCTTTATAAGCCGTGTATTAGTAAAACGGGCGAGTCGATGCAGCTGGGTTGATTTGTTAATTAATCGCATGTATGGATGAGAAATTTGGACACGTTTGAAAAAATATGAAGATGTTCTTTGTAGTTAGTTACAAGTGAAACAGTACTATTCATTATAAACGCTTTTATAAGCAGCTTGTAATACAAGTATTGATTCGTGGAAAATGTATTCGAACTCAAAATAATAGTGTTAAGTCTAATATACTAAGTTCTTATATATTATGTTTGTACATGATATTTAATAGTAAATAACTTTATTCAGATTTACTTTATTTAGTACTGCTAATAGTTAGTACTGCTAATAGTTACTTTATATGACTTTACGATGTTATCAAATATAAAGTGAAAATTTGTTATTACGAGTAAGAATCATATATATAAAACAAATTACAAAAATACATCACAAACTTGTATACACTTATCCATAATTTATTATATTATCAAAGAAAATGTTTGATAGATTCTTCGGACACCATCTACCAAGATAGAAATAAAAATAAATGACCAAGTATCAAGTCAATTCACGCGCAGTATGGAGGATCGCGACCGTAAGCCGTGTAAGCCATCGGCGACCGCACAGCAGGCCCGCTGGCGTTCCGTCCCGTTCTCCCTCTCGCTCGCACGCACTGCACCCGTACTGCTCTACTACACTCGGTTTGACACGTCCCGTAACATGAGAGAGCTTAACGCAAAGCCCCGGGTGAGCGAATTTCATTTCTGTGCGCCGGATAAAAATTTAATAAAGTCGAGCCAAGTTTGACGCTGTTGCCGAAATTAGGCACAGGTTGTTTGGGAGGTTTAGCATAAAAGGTGGTCGTAACACTTGTGTAACAAAGTTAGTCCTGTAAGCCTAGTCGATAGACCGGCCCGAGTTTGATTCCAGACCACATATAGTTACCACCATAAATACCATAGTGACCACATTAAGTAAATAACGTTTAGAGATTTCTAGTGCGTACGAGCTTATCAGCCTGTTCCTTGTGAGTCTTTACTCATAACTTTTATTTTATGGAAATAACCGGCAAACGAGCTGACGATCCACCTGATGGTAAATGGCTATCGTCGCCCATGGACAGCAGCAACACCAAAGGCATCAGCGATGCGTTCCCGGCCGAGAAAGAGAGAAGAAAAAGAAAGAAAGAACTGGCTCTCAAGCCCCCAGCCGAAACACGACGAGTCGTTTGGCGGCTGACTCATGCTCAAGGGTGGAAGCTATCCAGGCGAACCCCATGGAAAAATATCCTGTTTGGCTATCATCTTTTCCCCTCCACCTACTTATTCAACACTTTGTCTGTGTGTTTGTTCGGGGTAATAGAAAAGGCTTAATCGATTTGAATGTGGTTTCAATCGCTCTATAAGTAAGTTGAGACTAACTTGGGGTAAAGTTAAGTTGTATGTTGTTTTTCAATCAGTATAATCATAACTGTAATTTTTAACCATCATTCAGCTAACAATAAATCTATCTCGAGAACGTCAGCTTTCAAACAAAAAAACCGCATCAAAATCGGTACATTCGTTTTGTGGCAACATAATTTGGACTCTCGGAAATAACTCACGGCTCACCGTTATCGCTAGTGCTGTGCATTCTCCGGCGATAACCTAGCCTCAGCCCTCAGCTCAGTAGTTCAGCGCAACAGGTCCGCTCATAAATCTTGGACGCCGCGCCATAATCAGGTGGGAGCGTTATCGGTTACTTAAGGTTACGGTAAAGGTGGAATGATTTTGTTTTAGCGGTTCAACCCTTTAAACGTTTGTTTTAACGCTCGTTCTAGTTGTCTTGTCTTATTCACTCTTTTAAGCGCTGTAGTTTCGGAAATAGAGATGTAAGAGCTAGTATTCGACTTTTCGATATTAACTCAATTAAGTGTTTACAAAATTATTAAGTAGGTACTAGCTGATCCCGGCAAACTTTGTACCGCCTATCAATCTCTCCCTCTCCCTCCTCCTCCCCTCCTCCTAGGAACATTTTTTTATTGGAAAATTAATTTGTCGTTTTAGTATTTTCCGTTACTTATTATTTGTTTCTCACAGTCTAAACCTTCCCTGAAGTTCTACAAATATTTCAAGATCAAAATTTGCCAAATCGTTTCAGCCAATAGAGACAGACGGTCGTACGATTGATGTCCGTAGGCAACGATGGCCACTTATCATTAGGGTAGCTCGTCTACTCTACTCGTTTGTCGGGTATTCATAGAAAAAGCCTGCTTTATCTATGCTTACTGATTGGCTCATGTCCTTTTAAAATCGAGTATGAACCATATTGACATGACGCGCTTTCCTTGCTCTTCTGATTCAGACAACACTGAAAGGAAGGCGACGCTATCTTTTTATTCTGAACTAGAGCTCCGGCCGCGGCTTTTTCCGAGTTTTCCGGATAATAAGGGTACTTAGTATCCTACTCCAGATTATGGTCTAGCTGTATGCTAAATTTCATGACATATCGTTCAGTAGTTTTTGCGTGAAAGAGTAACCAACTTACACTATCGTATTAGTAGGATCATAGGATTACTAGCATGTTGATGAATGCGTGGCGCGACTGGCGCGTAAAAGTGCACAGCTAAGCAAGGAACGTAAGCTAACAGGCGTTTATGGATGTAAAAAGTAAAATTAAAGATATATTACACCACATTTATAAAATATTTATTTTCAATAAATCACATTCCATTTATAATAATCTATATTCGTGGCACATTGAACAACAGATAAAATATACTCCATAACTATTATCAAATCTAGGTACCGTTCTATATTTTGAGGTATTTCTTGTATTACATTAAATATATTCAAACAATCACATATAATTTGTCACACTTCCTACTTTTACAACACTTTAATACTTACATTTATCACACTTAAAAATAAATTCGATAATTAGCCCAGTGCCGATAGCTCTAAAAACGGTAAAAAGTGGAAGAAAATTATAGTAGAATGAAACCTATTGCAAAAGGAAGAGAATATAACGAAGATTATAGGAAAAATAAATTACGGGCGATCTGAGGTCGGGAAAGGGGGGGGAGGGGGGGTTTAAGGGAAAAAAATGGTTTATCTCGATTTCCGGAAAAACTACAAGTCCTATTGAAAAAAGTTGAATGGCAAAGTTGTAGGCAATAAAAAGATCTACAACTTTTGTATTTACACTCTTTTACATAACCTCAAAATTTATGTGAAAAATTCAAAAAACCACGTTTTTGGTTTTTTATTTTTATCTTTTACAAAAAATATTTTTTTTTTCACGAAATTTGGTGAAAACTTACCTTTGTATGTCTTTAACATACTGTAATTTTTTTGATTCAAAAAAATATTTTTTTCCACCTTATTTTGACCTTAAATCAAAAAAACAACCTTATTTTCAGTCGAAAAATCTCACGTCAAAATATCTGTTTTTTTTTAAAAGTCAGTAGTCTTCTTGTTCGTTGGAATCTCTACTTTCTAATGGTATATAAAAACTTATACACTACTATGGTAAATGTTCTCAGAAAATGCAATGAAACGACAACTATTTTCGCAAAAAAAATTCGGATTCCATTGATTGCATATAAGATTGCAAAAAACATGCGAAAATAGTAGTCTTTTCATTGCATTTTCTGAGAACATTTACCATATTAGTGTATAGGTTTTTATATACCATTAGAAAGTAGAGATTTTCGCAAAAAAAATTCGGATTTCATTGATTGCATATGAGATGGCAAAAAACATGCGAAAATAGTAGTCGTTTCATTGCATTTTCTGAGAACATTTACCATAGTAGTGTATAGGTTTTTATATACCATTAGAAAGTAGAGATTTCAGCAAACAAGAGGACTACCGACTTTTAAAAAAAATCAGATATTTTGACGTGAGATTTTTCGACTGAAAATAAGGTTGTTTTTTTGATTTAAGGTCAAAATAAGGTGGAAAAAAATATTTTTTTGAATCAAAAAAATTACAGTATGTTAAGGACATACAAAAGGTAAGATTTCACCAAATTTCGTGAAAAAAAAATATTTATTGTAAAAGATAAAAATAAAAAACCAAAAACGTGGTTTTTTTAATTTTTCACATAAATTTTGAGGTTATGTAAAAGAGTGTAAATACAAAAGTTGTAGATCTTTTTATTGCCTACAACTTTGCCATTCAACTTTTTTCAATAGGACTTGTAGTTTTTCCGGAAATCGAGATAAACCATTTTTTTCCCTTAAACCCCCCCTCCCCCCCCTTTCCTGACCTCAGATCGCCCGTAATTTATTTTTCCTATAATCTTCGTTATATTCTCTTCCTTTTGCAATAGGTTTCATTCTACTATAATTTTTTTTCGTTTCAAAAATTATCGGCACTGGACTAAATGTGTAAACAGTAAAAATAAAATCGAAAAAATACACTAGGAATTCTAATTTTGAAAACCACGAAATGTTCGACGCCATATTGATTTAAGTATTAACCCTGCGTCCGCTTACTGGGTCAATAGTGACCATTAAGCCAAGTTTGTCTCTTACTTTAAATTATAATATTTTTGTCGTAAAAATTAGGTACCTTATCTGAGAAATGTATCCCGTTAAAATAACTAAAACAAACACAGCCGAAAACAGAGATCTCTAAATAGTAACATTTACTAACATCCATTTATTTACTTAATGACTAGTTCCCTAACATCCACAAAATTTTAACACAATTTTTTATCTGTCACAAACAGGGGATAGTTTTTTTTTAATATTAACGGAAGTAGATTCAATTGATTACGCAAGCGTTTCAAGTAACAGATTGATATTTAGTTGCAAGATTTTTTGTACTTTGGCTTTATTATATATTCTGGTGGACAGATTATTCCTTATTGCTTATGTAAAACACTTTCTGATATACGATAAACTTCTATCACATTTATATAAATACATCTAAACACATATTATATATGTATCGTCATATCAATGAGCAAATCGACTCATATTTATGACAAATGTACTCAATCTCCCTGAGCAATTTTGATTAATTTAGGTAGATCTCGATACTGTTCAACGTTTTATCAAAATCACATTGATCAAATAACAGATTGACCACGCATGTCGGGATAAATGGTCCCCAACTTTAAAAATGATAATTGGATACAATACTTACATTCCCAGTATTCTCTACAATCCAATGGGATTGTAAAGAATACTGGGAATGTAGAATTCTGAGTAATGACTCAGCTCATCTGTAATCTAATATTTAAAACAAAATTTATGGAAATCTACCTTCTTACCGTGATTTTGTCATTTCGTTTCAACGCTTCCTCTAGTCTTCTGCTTCAGATCCGATGGAGTATTCGACTTTCAAATCTCGATTCAAGTCGTCTGGAGAGTCATTTCTTAGACCCATTACAGCCCGAGAGGCAAAAGTGCTTTGCGACGCCATACTTGCCAGTATACCGTTAGACAGCGCCTGCACCGAAAGAGCTTCCTGTGAAGGTCCTGCATAGCTGTACTGCTGGTACACCGCCTGTATCCTCGCCGCATTGACCAATGTCTGTATCTTCAGCTGCGTGTCCAAGGCCAAGCTCAGCGGCAACTTCCGCAACTGACTAGCAATCAACTTCCCGAACATTTCGAACTCATTCTCATTCCCATTCTCCGAATGCTGGCTCAAGTCTTGCGGTACATCTGAATGGTCGCTCCTATCATCGAAACTTTTTTTCTGTTTCGCCGGTATGGGGTATATAGTAGCGAGCGAGGTAGTCAAAGGCGTCGCGATCCCAACGGGAGGATTCAGGAACGGGGCGGAAGTCGAAGTTGGAAGAATTCCAAATGGACTCGCGGTTTGATTTAATCCGAAAGGTGTCCCAGGGCGCGGAGACGGCGTGTTAAGGACGTATGGAGTGGACGAGCGAGTAGAACTGCGCCGTTTTCGCGGGCTTTTCTTTTCAGGTGATCTCCGCTCGCTCAAATCTTGGACCGCATCGCTCTCGTCGCTCACCGGTATTTCGAGCAGACTATTGTCCACCTAAAAAAAAGACATGAATAAATAGTATCGCTGCGTGGCGAAACCGCGCGTCGTTTTTTGCATTGTAAACAGTAAATAATGGCGAACTCACCGAGCTCGGTGTGACGATCGCCCGCAGAAACCTGTCTGCGTGTTCGAACCACGTGACGCTCGGACGGTACGCATGCGCGCCAGCCTTTCTCGCCGCGCGAATCTTCTTCAGTTCCACACTGTATGACGATCGGATGTTTTTAATCTTATTTTTCAATTCTTTAACAGTAACGTCGACTAGGTTCAGCGATTTGATGATTTCGACGTATCCTTGTTCTCTTATCTTCTTGTTCTTATAGTGTTCTGAGACGGGGTTCCAGAGGTACTCTCGCTTTTCGTACTCGATTATCATTTGGATGGTCAAATCCTCGCTCCATTTCGGGTTCGCCAAAATCGCGACCATGTTTGTTTATATCATAATACGTCGAGTTTTGTTTTGTTTGTAAAATTCGCGTGGTATCAGCGAGCGGTACCAGGAGCGCAAGGGTGCGGGCGTGTCGCATGCGCGAAGCATACTAAAAGCACGTCGATGGGCCGGCGTGGCGCGGGGGGGCGCTATTTCGGGAGCGTCCGATACGCAGCCGCGTGCTTTGGCGCGTGCTGTTTCCTCTCGCGCACGGATGCTGGGCCCGAGTGAAATGGAAGATTTGTGGCCGGGCGGCCGGGCGACGTCCACACAGAGGTACCGGCCTACGATTTACGCGTTACGCGCACACAACGACACGATAATGATGAGATTTATAACGCCTACGTCGACTTCCACTACTTAAACAAAGACTTTGCTAAGTTATCTATTTTGTTATGCATCTGTAATGGTTAATAGCTATTTAAATTACTTAAGGTAGCTTTAGTTAAACATATTTGTTAATTACTTAATTTTAACTTAGTTATTTAATATTTTTTTAAGTTTATTGGCGATACGAATATCTATATTTACACTATGTAGGTAGTGGTTATGTTAAGGTAAATAACATTTTATTAAAACTTTTTCAATGTGTTTTTAAAATCAAATTTTTCTTAAATAATTTTGTGAAATAACATTATTCGGAACCATTTGCACTTCAAGTATTTGATGAATTCTTATTAAAATAACAAGTTTCCACCCGCGGCTTCCCTCGCGTTTAAGTGGTTTTTGAAACGAAATCACAAATCTGTCCCAATTATCCCACGGGAACATACAACCGGTATAAACTATTTTTCAGTTTCAACTTAATCGGTACAAAAGTTGATGATGATGATGTCCTCCTTGACGTGTCCGTCAATGGCAAAAAAACAAACAAACATACAAAGGTACAAAGGTTAGCGTGTGATGAAAAGACAAACATGCCAATATCTAAACATCCAAATATCTTAAGTTTCACATTTCTATTAATTTATTACTTAGGAGGAGTTATAACTTTTATAAAATAAATTGTTAGCCAATGATCTTCTTTAACTTCAATGTTTAGGTATATGTTTTTGGGTTATATAATATATAAAATTATAATATAATATGGGTATATTTAAAATATATTTAAACATTCATAAACCGCAACTAATACCTAATTTTCAAATTAATATTCTATTCAATTATCCCACAATGTTATGTTACCAACAATACATTCACACCATTGTGAAAACTAAAAACTTTGGAATTTAATTCATCTACTGCAGACATCAATCAAAATATACAAATGCAGTTAATTAGAATTTTAGTGTACTGGGATTCAAATATTAATTATAAATCCAATCCTATCTGAACCAAAAAAAATACGCAAAGCACTTCTCGACGACTTTAACACTGAAAATTTCTTAGTGCTACTTATTCCCCAACACAAATTTACTTAAAGTAATAGTTGATTGTGTAATGGTGATTAGATCATTAAATTACAAAAATCATTAACCTTTCGTCTATTCAATTAAATGCTGTCTTCAGTTGACTGACTTCGCTGACTAAATAAAAAATTATTCAAACAATGCTTGGTCACATAATTATGTTTATCATTAATTAATACATAATTATTTCTATGAATAGTACCGTAAGCAACAATAAAGAAAATAGAAAGACTTTATATCGACCATAGTAAGATATTATGTTTTATTTTGAATGTTTAAGAGACGGCTTATTTTGAATTTTTTTACTTATTAATAATAATAGCTTAAATAGATTTATTAATCGTTTATGAATAGGGCTAATATATCTACGCTAATGCTAACTGACTGATAGACAAGCACACTGCACAGCCTCAATAATATCTAGAAGATTTATTATAAGAATATAATTAGGTATGTATACAATATCCTTGTAATGCGGCAGAGCAATAAGGAACCAGTTTTGAAATATTATCCACTAAAGTAGTAAAATAGGAAGTAGAAATCACGGGCATCAGTTAATATGTAATACCTAAACAAATATTGATAATAAGGCAAATGTCAATTTTCAAAAATTTATAACTCAGATAAAATGTTTTGTATGAAAGATACGAACACACATTAAATAATATTACATTAACGCCCCAACACAGAGTCACTAAAGGTTACTTAAATCGCTCCTTAGTACAGAATTTGTATGGAGATTCTTTACTAAGGAGCGATTAAAGTAACCTTTAGCGACTCTGAGTTAGGGCTTAAGTACCTCCATTTTAATGTAATAGCAATATAGTTTTTGAGTTATGAGGTGGTCGAAAGTGGCTCCAAGTGGTTCGTGTAATATAAGAATATAACACACGGTGCTGCTCGCTAATTCTGTTAGCTTGAAATTGGCTTGACACGCACCCGCGTGTCTAAATTTAATATACTAACAATATTTGTAAATTGTTACTATCATATTATCACAATAATTATATCAAAATTGTTTATCTTTAGTAAGTAATTTTTAGGACGATTTAGATAGCGGGGTAATTTGTGTCTCACCGGCACGTGAGGGTTAATTTCTCACGATAGTAGAGCTCGTTCGATCGTTGTTTCCGTGTAGCCAAATGGCCAGCGTTGTTTTAACATTTATTTTTGCAAGTGGTCTGTGATCTAGCGATCGCCGCGCCGGCGCGGCCGCGCCGTAATTTGCCGTTTTTTTTAAACCGACTTCAAAAAAGGAGGAGGTATTCAATTCAACTGTATTTTTTTTGTAACATACTTTTGTAAATACTGCTATTCTGCTAGTTTATTTTTAATTATGTTCTTTTAAAAAAGATGTGTGTACAAATACTTCATTTAGGCTGAGGACAAACGAGTGAATATTTTTGAGCTGTGAGTCGTGAGTCGTGCAAAATGTGTCAACTGCATTCAGTTTCTATAAAATCCTGTTTGTACCACACGCTGACGCAAAATGAGTTGCGACTTTAGTATGAAAACAAACAGAATTTACGTAGGTAAATAAATGTATTTATCACATCCAGAAGCCTCGTCGGGAACCGAACCTGGAAAGGCTCATATAAGTCCCTGCACTCCCTACTCAGCTAAAAAAGATAAAGGCGTCCGTCCAGCAATGGATTGTTAATTTATGCGTATCCGAACGCAATGCGGAACAGACGACCGCGTATCTGAATAGTCGGGATATCTGGGATTTTACATGACTATTGCAGGTTTTGTAGGTTTTGTATTCTGAATGGTGAATATTGGATATGACTGGCAAACGGTTCCTTTGAAACATCCTAATTACTCGTATTGCTGCAACAGATAGGTACTGACTCTCGCGTCGTACGAGCCCGAGGTCATTATTCTCCAACTGTCTTCCCACACGGCTTGGCGATATCCCCTTTCTCTCACCAAGCTGAGTTCGTCTAGATACCTAATAATCATCATATCATGGAAATAATGGTTTAGGAAATATAGACTATATATATTTCCTAAACCATTATTTCCATACACCTGTTATATTTCACATTTGGCTTGAGAGCCAGTTCTTTCTTTCTTCTTCTTCTCTCTTTCTTGGCAGGCAACGCATCAGTGATGCCTTTGGTGTTGCTGATGTCCATGGGTGACGATAGCCACTTACCATCAGGTGGATCGTCAGCTCGTTTGCCGGCTATTTCCGTAAAAAAAAAATATCTGCCAAGCGTCCGTTACGGCTCTAATAAAATTGTTTTTCTAGAGTTTCGGTTGAGATCAGTCAGTGATAATAAGTAACAGCCCTTTCTTTCTCGGTTTCTAATGCATCGGTGATGATCAGATAAGTCTGATGTTCGTGCCTGGCAGACGTTTTTATCATCACCCTTCTAAAACATGAAGATGTATCCCATACGAAATCTCGAACAAAAAAGTTTCGTTCCAAAAATTCGTTGTAAGTGAACCAAAACTAAGTTTAGCTGTATCATTAGATATAATTTATAACAGTGCATCACTGGGAAAGACGCAACGAGTAGGTATCGGGTCGGCAGGCCGCCCGGCGCGGGCGGGCCGGTGCGGTGGCGCGGCGGGCCGGACAGTGGCCCCGGCGAGTGGTAATTACTGACCGCGCCACTTCAAAGCGAGGGTCGAGTCGCGTTTACACTATGCGACACGACTCACGAGTCACAACTCACGTCACGACGCGACAGCTCACGGCTTGTTCCCCACTAGGATGAATTTCTAGATCGTGATAATTTGGATCGTTGTTGTTTGCAGTGGTGCATTATACCTACTTATTTATGGTGCTGTTAACATAAATGAACGAATTGGCACAAAAATGTGGATAACGTTAATATGTAAGATATTTTTGTAGATGTGTATTTATGTGGATAAATAACTAAAGTAAGGATCCGTTTTAAGAACTGTCACGACGTCCTCGAGTTTTTATGTGGTTTTCATTAACAATAATTTGAATTTTGTATGAAAAAAAATAACCTACTTAAACTAAAGAACCGAATTGAGCTCCTCCTTTTTAAAGTCGGATGATTGGATATAAAAATCTCCATTTCAGTTTTAACTTCATGTCTATTAAAAGATAACAGCGGGCTAGTAAAACCAGTTAGAAAATAAATTTAAATGTCTAGATCCAGTCCAACCCATCTCACCAGTAACTTATCAGAGTCATCATAAACTTGTTCAAATCTATTTACACCCATCCATCCATAGGTAAGCTTAAAGTTTCATAAACCTATCTTTAACACCCATAAAAGATAAACCGCCAACATTCAGTGAAAACATAATTACGATTAATTAAAGTCGTCTGCTATAAATGGTCTTTGGGATATTTATGTCTCGTGGCCCCGTCGGCACCTATCAAGGCAGAGCACCAACTTACTTTTACACTCACAAACGCCTTAAAGCTAGGGCGATAAGGTTGAAATTGGCTTGGGAAATAATCATTTTAATTTGTAGATGGACAAGGCTTGTATTTTCAGTTTACGTCGCCTTGTGCAGAAAGGAATAGAGTCGAGTTTAGCGTATCAGATGTGCATGGTGGATGGTAATACGAGATCAACACCACAGATGGATGGGCAGTGACGCAAGGTGGTCACCACTGGTATGACATTTATTTTCAAACATTTGCATTGGTATGGGATGATTTCCGAAGTAGCTTTTGATTTAAGGAAATTCTATTTCAATAAATGGTCTTTAGACGATCATGCAGATTGCAGCATGACTTGCATTTCGGTACAGAGTTGGAGACTTCTTCACGTGGCTTAGAGCTGTATACATTTTGACTTTTGTTAAGTGAGCCGTTTGTTCCTATGACGAAATAAATCAATGACTTTGACTATAATGTTTTAGGTGGCTTATATGGAATTATATGGAATTAATGGTGGGTTATATGGAAATTGACTGACCACACAGTTACCCATTTTGAAAAGTTACATTCAACTTAGCATTTTTTATGTAACTAGCACACTAACACACGACCCACCTGATGGTAAGTGGTCAGATCACCCGGATCAGTAGGTAACACTTAGGTACTGTCTTGGCGTTACTAATGCGTTTTTAGCCAAGAAAGAAAAAAGTAAAAGAAATTAAATACCTATTGGCTTTCAATCGGGCCAAAATAAGTTCATCCTGCTTTTTTATGGAAATAGCCGACGAATAGCTGACCATCCACCTGATGGTAAACGGTTATAGTCCCTCATGCCCTTTATCGATACCAAAGGCATCACTGAAGCGTTGCCGGCCAAGAAAGAGAGCAAAAAAGAAAGAAAATATATTATGTTGCCTGTAGCGATCACCCATCCAATAATCTGAATTTTAACAAGAAAAAAAATAACAACAGCCAAAATTTCAGATAACAAACATAAAAAATACAGTCGAATTGAATACCTCCTTTCTTGAAGTCGGTCGTGAATGGACTCGCTCGTGGACTCTCCACACAGGCCTATGTTTCGCTATGTTATGGCATAGTCATGGCATGATAGTGACGTCACGTAGCTAGGTGGTAACTATAACTAACAACGTGATACGCTTGTTGCCCCGTCATTAATTCAGGTCACTTGGGTTAAGGACTCACGGATCAGTACCTACGCACCCACGCCTGATATGGTTCAAATTGAAGATACTAAATTCACGGCAATCGATTATCATAATTCATAAGTATACCTATAAAGTCTAGTAAAATTAAACTTAAGACACCTGGGATTAATTAATCCAGGTCTTCCAAATGAACAAACGACGGCACAATTTTTATACGAGCTCAGTGTGATTATACATTATATACAGATAGACCTCTGGGCCAATTGAAAGAAAGAAAGAAAGAAAACAATTGAAAGAACAGTAGGCGGTTTCACATCACAAAAGACGCTTCTTCTTTCATAAATAAATAAGTACATAGAGTAGACCTGGTAGTGGTAGTGACTCTGCTTGCGAAGCGAAGTCTTACGAGTTCGATTCCTCGCTAGAAATACATTTACGTGACATAATTTTATAACGTTGCTTCTCAGGTCATGACTTAACCACGCCTGGCACGGGCGAAAACCACCCCGTGAGTTTGCTTCATCGCCTCTAGAGCCGGCGGGTAGTGTAAGTGCGGCTACCTCGTATACCTCGTATAGGTATATACTGTCAACTCGCCTCGCACCAGTAAACAGTATTTTTACAGTAACCAAGATAAAATTCGCAGTGAAAAATATGTCGTAGTGTAAATGTTGTTTTATGTACCTAACTTACGCCCCAACTCAGAGTCACTAACGGTTACTTAAATGGCTCCTTAGTAAAGAATCGCTATACAAATTCTGTACTAAGGAACGATTTAAGTAACTGTTAGTGACTCTGAAATCTGAGTTGAGGCGTTAGTCGATAACACGACGAGCTGAAAGTTGACAATAATAAGTGGTCAGATCAGTCACCATCTTCTATTCTATCAACGACAGGAAAAGCATAATTTCCTGACTATGAATATTGATTTTTGAAAAATCCAATGTTTCAGTTTTAGTTTTCATCAAAATCGGGGCCGAGAGTCCTTTGAACACTTTTCGCTATTCCTCATAGTTTCGGATTTACCTATCAATGTCCGCTTGAAAAATTCACCTGTATATTATTATGAAAATGAAGTATCAAGAAGTGTGAGGCGGCGTACATGTCGTTTGGCGCGGCGCGCCTGCCGCGGGCAGGGGGCGCGCCGGGCGCTTCGCTACTTTGTACCTGCCGAGTGCCGCTCGTCGCTTGTGCTGCGATATATTATACAGCGGTATATCGTATTATAGAAATGATGTATGGCGGGTTGAACTACGATCTCCCGTTAGGAAATGCCTGGTTCGATACCAGAATTTGTCAGTTGATTACTTTACAGGGTAGGAAAAATAGTAGTACTTTATAAAAATATAGTTCTTCGAAAAAGACGTATTGTATTAAAGTATGTATTGTCGCTTGTCCATAAATGACGGTAACCGCTTACTATTTAACGGTTTTTTATTCTTCTTCGTCTTTGGTCTTGCTGTATCGGCTACT
This sequence comes from Thymelicus sylvestris, assembly GCA_911387775.1. Taxonomy (NCBI): domain Eukaryota; kingdom Metazoa; phylum Arthropoda; class Insecta; order Lepidoptera; family Hesperiidae; genus Thymelicus; species Thymelicus sylvestris. Next base: position 7,763,859 of record OU426909.1, on the reverse strand, counting down.
CACTCATTTGTAGGTACATAAAGAGACGACACACGCACTCTTCACTCTCCTGGAACTCGGTGTTCCACAGCACAAATGAATTCATAGTCACCCACGACCTGAAAACCGCACTATCAACGTACGTAATATACTCTGGTACTACCAATACTGTATACTCTACACGGGTTTTATGAATTCCTAGTACCTATCGAACAAAACTCTCACTAGTGCAGTCAATATGGGCTTAGCCCCTGTGAGCGAAACCCGACACACAAATATAGCATTGCAAATCGCCCCGGGCGCGTGTCGGTACTTACTGCTAACTTCACCCATAAGACAATAGTACATAATTCACCATAATATAGTCTTCTGTGACCGTACGTACCCATGTAGTGTGTGACCGTACCAATTGTACAGCAAAAGAGTTAGACAGTAGTATATACGGCGTGATAAAAAATGTTTTACATATACAGTTTAATTTTAAAGTATATATTTTGTGTTCTAATCAATGCTATACAGAGTATACAGGGTGAATTTTTCAAGTGGGCGTGGATGGCCAAATTCAAAACTATGAGGAATAGCGGAAAAGAAATTTTTGAAATATCCTACATTCCTGGCAAGAAAACGAACCTGTTGATTTTGAAAAAAAAAACACCTGTTATCCATTCAATAGTGTCGCTAAAATAAAATAAAATTCAGGGAAGTAATACATTCAGTAATTAGCACACACAGCAAACTTAAGGAAAGATCTCATTTTTCACTAAATTACAATCGTACCTACGTGATCCTGATGTGTCTTGGATGGTAAAGAGCACAAAATACACGTTTAAATTTTATTCATTTCTCGACATTAAAAAAATGGTGATTTCAAAGCCAAAATGTTGCGTATTCTTCCTTCAATTTAAAATCCAATTTTAAAAACCTATGTTCATTTGACCGTTACATAATGTATATCATTAAGCGTTTTCACATTTCCAGAATGTTGGTAAACTCGCCGCAACCGGATATCCGGCGAGTCCTGTGTGGTCCGGTTATTGCCGAGCCGGTCGCAAATAGCTATCGGGTAATGATCTGAGGGGGAGGGCCCGGGACCTGGGTGATACAGGCTATAGATATAGATATTTGCGTAGGCGGGTTGTAGCTCAATCCATTAGCCAACCACTGCATGGGTTTTTCATCGTTATTGAGGATTTTAGAGGCGGTTTAAGCCACGCTGCGTCACTGCGGAGCATAAAATAATTTACAGGTGTCCTGAAACTATTGCGAAATATATTGCGAATAGCGAAACTAGCTTTTAAGTTTTAACTTTAAGGCATCAAGCATCATCAGTTGAGAGTGTCATGACGAAGTTTTAATGTTGAAGGCTTTCGATATTACTATTTCTGGAGTCACGACAGCTACCTACGTGTCCTATGAAGCACAGGAGCGCCGCTACCTATGTAACTCCTTACGATAATTTTTCCAAAGTAAATGGTAAAAGTTCTAATTATCTATGTAACATCAAAATTTGAACCCTACAATGGGGATGCTAGACCGAGATTATAATTAAAAATAAATAAACGAATTAGGGACCAAACTTCAATCCGCTATGGCTCTTTAATACATATACCTATCTATATCCATTAAAGAGAAAATCGGAACAATCAGAAAGACCGACTCATAAATTCATTTTTTTTTCATTTTGCACACTAAAAAAATCAAGGCAGTACAGACAAAAATATATTAGATGTAGACTTTACGAGGCAGGCATAGGGATCGAACGATACTTTCGATACTGAGTAGGTATCGATACTTTTGTTCGCGATGCTTGATACTGAGTACTCGATACTCTTACCTGGTATTCACCCGCCAGTATTCTATTGTGATTCTATCGACTACTTTTCAGTGTTTTCAATGCAAGTTTTTAGACGGCCGTGTATACTGTGGGCCAGGCCACGTCCAGTGCTGCCAATATATTTAGTATCGGTTCAGCATTCGGACTAAAAAAAAAGGTCATCGGGCCTCTATTTGTTAACCGACTTCAAAAAAAAGGAGGAGGTTCTCAATTCGACTGTATTTTTTTTTAGGTTCGTTACCTCAGAACTTTGGACTGGGCGAACCGATTTTGATGATTCTTTTTTTAATCGAAAGCTGGTGGCTGTCATGTGGCCCCTTATAAATTTTATTGAGATTTGACAATGGCATCTATGATAAAACCATATAAGTCTTAAATTTGTATTAAATAAGCGCGACAAATGGACGAATAACTCAATATCACGCCAACCGATTTCGATGAATCTTTTTTTAATCGAAAGCAGGTGCTTGTCACGTAATCCCACATAAATTTGAACTAGATCTGACTAGTAGTTTTTGAGTAACATTGAAGTCGGTTTTTTGTTAGTAAAATTTAGATTATCAAAGAATGATATGAAATTCACTATCGATGACCTTTTTTTTGCTCTAATGTGATCCTCACAAGTAAGAAGTATACAGAGCTGAGTAGTATCGATACTTCTGGGCCCTGTTTAATAAACGTTACAAATTGTAAATTGTAATTGTATTTTACAGGTTACAATTTTACAAGTTTCTGTTTAATAAAGAATACAACTTACAAGTTTACCATGGTAGAAAATGTACAAAATTGTAAAATTGTACCTACAATTTTACATATTTCTGTTTAATAAACATTTTCTCTTTACAGGTGACAATTAACATATTTGTAAGGAAAACTGTTTTATTGAACAATAATTGTAATTACAAGTTTACATATTTTGTAAAATTGTAGTACAATTCCGACAGGTGGACTTGTCTTGTGTCAGAATTTTACAGTTTAGTGCCTCAACCTAATAAGTAAAGAAATTTTATTGTTATACACAAAAAAATGGTTCTAACAAGTAGTAGTAGTGGTAGTGATAGTAGTGATGATGAATATATTCGTATAAGTGAACGGCGACGGCGAGTTTTAGCTGATGCGCATGGTGTGACTAAAGGAACCGAATAAAACATCTTTATTCTCGTATATTAAAGACAAAATCGTGATTTTATTATTGTGCTCCATGACTTGAAAAACAACACGTCAATGTCAAATTAAAGGTATATTATAAATAAAATCCTAATTTTGTTATTATGTTCCATGAGTTTCGTTAAAAATCAAACAAATAGAAAAGCAGTCTGTAAACTAATTGGTAAAACCAAATTCTGAATATTTTAAAATTGACATCTACTACCGTAAATTTCTTCAAAAAAAAAAATTACATTTTATGTAATTTGTAACTTACAACTCAGACTTACAACTACAAATTTGTAGATACATTATTTTATCGAAATCTACAGGCGTTTTCTACACTTGTAAACGTTTATTAAACATCATTTACAATTCTAATATTTGTAAGATTTTTATATGTAAAATTCTTACATAATTGTAAGGTTTATTAAACAGCAATTGTCATACAACTTAACAAATATGTCACTTATTTACAAAATTGTCGAATTGTAACGTTTATTAAACAGGGCCCTGGGCCCTGTTTAATAAACGTTACAAATTGTAAATTGTAATTGTATTTTACAGGTTACAAATCTACAAGTTTCTGTTTAATAAAGAATACAACTTACAAGTTTACCATGGTGGAAAATGTACAAAATTGTAAAATTGTAGCTATAATTTTACATATTTCTGTTTAATAAACATTTTCTCTTTACAGGTGACAATTAACATATTTGTAAAGAAAACTGTTTTATTGAACAATAATTGTAATTACAAGTTTACATATTTTGTAAAATTGTAGTACAATTCCGACAGGTGGACTTGTCTTGTGTCAGGATTTTACAGTTTAGTGCCTCAACCTAATAAGTAAAGAAATTTAATTGTTATACACAAAAAAATGGTTCTAACAAGTAGTAGTAGTGGTAGTGATAGTAGTGATGATGAATATATTCGTATAAGTGAACGGCGACGGCGAGTTTTAGCTGATGCGCAAGGTGTAACTAAAGGAACCGAATAAAACATCTTTATTCTCGTATATTAAAGACAAAATAGTGATTTTATTATTGTGCTCCATGACTTGGAAAACAACACGTAAATGTCAAATTAAAGGTATATTATAAATAAAATCCTAATTTTGTTATTATGTTACATGAGTTTCGTTAAAAATTAAACAAATAGAAAAGCAGTCTGTAAACTAATTGGTAAAACCAAATTCTGAATATTTTAAAATTTTTGACATCTACTATCGTAAATTTCTTAAACAAAAATTACATTTTATGTAATTTGTAACTTACAACTCAGACTTACAACTACAAATTTGTAGAAACAATATTTTATCGAAATCTACAGGCGTTTTCTACACTTGTAAACGTTTATTAAACAGCATTTACAATTCTAATATTTGTAAGATTTTTATATGTAAAATTCTTACATAATTGTAAGGTTTATTAAACAGCAATTGTCATACAACTTAACAAATATGTCACTTATTTACAAAATTGTCGAATTGTAACGTTTATTAAACAGGGCCGATACTTTTTGGGTATCGATACCAGAGGCCGATACTTCGAACCCTAGGCAAGCATAAGCTGAAGGGAGTGAGTCGGGCGGCGTTGCTTCCGGCGTTTCCCGCGGAAATAGGGCCCGTTCCGCCGCCCGTCTAATGGCACAAGCCTGGGACGTTATGCGCGCCTGGTACTCGATTCCTAGATAAATATAGTTTACACATACATCGTGGAAGTTATCAAAGAACCCGTTTTAAATTTATTATCCGTGTGGGCCCAAATGACCAGTATATTTTGTATTTTTGGATGTTTAAATTGGTTTAAAAATCATAACGAAAATTAATGGTATTATAATAAAAGTAGTAAAATTATGAATATATTAACGTTGTCAAATAAATACCATTTTGAAACGGTGACGTCGACTTTATTCACCTGAGTTAATTCACCCAGGACCTACGTTGTAAAACTTTTTCTTCGTCTATCCTCTATGGACAAACAAAAAGCTCTAAGACCATACTGACCACAGTACAAAAAGTAACCAACATCGCTTGTGGAAATGGGTAAAGATTGCCGCCTGTTCTCATATTAATTAATACATACTTTAATTACACAGGGTACCTACTACCTACACTACTTTGGAATTAACTATTTGGACCTGCATTCGCAATAATAAGAATCGTAAAATATTGTTAAGACACCTATCCACAATAAATTTTTCGACAAATAGTGACACGTTGCCACGACCAAAGAATTCGAAATATAAAACTTAAAATTTTATTGACCAAAAAGCATTGAACCTCGACAGCAGCGTAGCGAGTCGGCGGACGGCGTCGCTTCCGGCACTTCCCGCGGAAATAGGCCCCGTTCCGGCGCCCGGCTAATGGCGCAAGCCTGGGACGGCATGCGGTACTTTAACTGTACTAATTTAACTAGATAACTGTACTAATAAAACTTTAGTGAATTGGGCAAAAAAACAAAGAAATAAACATGACAACGTATGTCCTGTACCGACGACGCGTTTCGCTTCGTCATTTATTATGCGTACTGCGAAGGTTTGTCAATTATTGTAATAAAACGCCCGCGTCGCGCGTCATCGGTGTTTTCGTTCGATTACTTCGATTGTCCTGTAGTGTATCTTCATTTCAAAAGGCAAGACTGAAGTGGCTTGTTAGGGCCTCTTACCGGTCACCACTTTCAGGCGGGACTGTAATAAATAAAAAACCGGGCAATTGCGTGTCAGGCCACGCACAATGTAGGCTAGTAAGTTTATCCACTATTCTGCCCTCCTAATGATAAACAACGTGTCTGACATTTTTTTCGAAAAAAATGTCAGATACGTTGTATAACATTAGGAGGGCAGTATTACTCATTAACTAACTACTTATGCTATCATAGCCGTGATAGTTTTACGCTTATAAGGCAGGACATAGCGATCAATTTGCTTATTTGTAACATCTGTATATTACCCTGTAGGTACCTATTGTCCACAATAAAGAGTGATTTGATTTGAATTTTCCTTGGAAATTCATCATAATAATTATAACCTATTTTTGAGAATTTTTCTGATTCTTCTTTGGCTGATTTGCTGATTTATTGACGTGATAACGTCTATTAATAAAACGATGAGCGCCGGGCGCATCTATGAAAAAATGTAGCGTTCCGCGAGCGAGAGAGCGGCAAAAGCGAGAGAGAGGCACTATCGGCTACGATCGGCGTATCGTAGCCGATGCCGTATGCGAGCCGTAGGCGATCGTAGTTGAGTGAGTTGAGTAAACTACCGCCCGTAAACCGACTTTACAGACAACCATTTTTTTTTTATATTAGATAATAAAATATGGATTTCTTCATAATGATAAAGTTATCTGGATCCAAAAACAAAGAAACACAGCGACCGACAAATCTCCAATAAAAATCATGAGCGTCGTCTGAAAAAAACTTGGTTAAATATGACCCCTTTTTATGGTTGGTAAAATTGGCACGTGACTCAGACCCGCCTACACTCCTAGGGAGCGAAGTGTACGTCTAATCCACTTTTAATTTTGATTAATGCGTCGCGCTCCCTGTTCGAGTTTGGGCCGCGGTCTAAATATAAAATACGTAACACCTATAATACGGAGTTACGGACCGTGCGTACAGATACAGACACACAGACATCTACGATATTTATATCTACCTCTTTCATAACCTTAGTGGATTCGATTTAAGATAGGATGAGTTAACTCCATCCAAAACATATCCACAGTCCATATTTCTCTATTAAACTGGTTTACCAAACACTATCATTACCTGTATGGTGTACAAGTTCACGTAATAAAATTATCATTGACTGTCGGTCAATTAGTATTTCTGATGACGGGTAATTACATAATTATTTCCACAGGCTACCGTGGCAAACATTATTAAAACCCATAACTTGGGACAGCTGGGTTCTATAATTTTTGGAGTTAAATTCAGTTCATTATGCTAGCCAGTGAATTAACTCAGGTGAATAAAGTCGACGGCACCACATGATTTGTATCGTATGCGGCTGTCCGGCAGTCCTAATGGTGCTCCCTCACCGAGAGCATTCACGTGTAATGTAACATTATAGATTCGTCTTTGAGCATTACATTACAATAATACCTCCCTGACTGACGAGCATTCGCGTGTAATGTAACATTATAGATTCGACTTTGAGCATTACATTACAATACTACCTCCCTGACTGACGAGCATTTGCGTGTAATGTAACATTACAGATTCGACTTTGAGCATTCCATAGCAAGATGTCAGACGAAGCGGTCGGAAGTGGAGCGCATTGATGTTACAAGTTGTAACAAGATATTACACATTGTATCATTACAAGGTGCGCATTGTAATGCTCGGTTCTCCTCCTTCACTGATGTATCCCCGTTTTGTATCATTACAAGGTGTGCATTGTAATGCTCGGTTCTCCTCCTTCACTGATGTAATGCTCAAAACTGTAACGTTACATTACACGCGAATGCTCCCGGTGAGGGAGCACCTTAAGAGGAACAAACGTTCAAACCGTTAACTATTTACATAGGTTTAATTTTTTTATTCATGTTTATGTCATCTTAATCAAAAAGGATGAACAAATGCCGAATGGCATTGTCCACCAGCCAACCCTGGGTTTATGTGGAAAGGACTGGTGGAAGGAGAACTTGTTAAAATTCCTTTGTAAGCATTTTTTTTCTTTATGACTAAGAACCCTAGAGTCATACTAAATGTTAGTTTTTATACTACAAAAGCAAATAAGTACCTACTTACTTCATTTTTTTTAACAGTAGATATGATAACATCACAAACCTAATTTATATAATTGACGTGTAACCGAAGTGCGTTACTTTTAAACTTGCTATCAAAGCAAGGTTTATCCAGGTTAGTTCCAAAAATTCAATAACACACACACGTACATTCACACCGCGTCCACACGCTAACGCACATAAACAAAGTAAAACCGGCGATGTCGGGTATCACGCGAAGTCGCGAACATACGCCCGTCAAATTGATAACTTGATAAGCGGGCCGCCTCGACGCCGCCGGATCCCGCAATCCCGTCCCACAATCCCGCGACCCGCAATCCCGGCTTATCCCCGGTGAAAAGAACCGACGTAGGTGGTTTTTAGTGCGACGCCTTTTATTATTTTATGTAAATCGTAATACGACGGGATGGAACGATAACAGCTAGCCTCGTGCTAAGCAAGTATTTTTTGGAGTGTTTTTTAGTTCAATATCCTGACTCTCCGTTTGGTCTGTTTTTGTGGCGGAATTAGGAGCAGCACCTGCCAAAATAATACCAGTTCATTGTCACAAAACCGGGTTCTTCCTGGGTTCAATTAAAGGAGCCAATTTCGTTGGTTCATCGTGTTTTAGTGAGTGACACAAGGCAGTCAGTCAGGCTGTATAATTTTGGGGTTATTTTTTTTATTTTTTTATGAAAATAGAGACATGCATTAACGTAAACCGCATTCAAAACCACACTTTAATAACCAGAGATTCTCGCGCGGTTGTTACCGACCAACGCGGCGTCACACGGCTGTCGGCGGCCATTTTGCCAACTTTACGTCGCGTTTTACGACACGCGATAACGTCGACGGCGCCGTACTACACGCACGAATAACGTCGCGTCGGTGCGTTGTGGCGTTGTTTTTATGTTAATACCCGACACAGGCCACCTGATGGTAAGGTCACAGGCATGGCCATCAGTAATAAAGGCGTAACCGCATTCGTATTGCTAACGCTAACGCTGAACGCTTGCTCATATCCTCGCAGAAGGATTTCCTGTCGCGGGTGACATGGAAAATATATATTAGACATTACTATAACATCCTTGACCCGAGTACAAATGTATTTTGTTTGTCACATAAATATCTGCCCTGGCTTAATTGAACCCGGGACTCCTCGCTTCGCAGTCAGTGTCACTATCAACTAAGCTACAGGATCAAAATGTGTTTTGTCGCCCGGCTTAAACTTTCAGCCAAAACTCGAGTTTGGCGGTTGACTCTAGCTAGAGAGCTCTAGCCAGGAAGGCTACTATATAATAGCGAACTGCAGACTTGAAACGCACTGTAGCGGTCGGACCGCGATTTCCGGGACAATAAAGTACCCTATGGCCTATTCCAGATCATGTCTACCTGTATTATCATGAACGTACAGTAAAGTTCGCGTGAATAGAGAGTAACAAACAGAATAATAATATGGTAAGGTCACCGTCGTACGTAGACGTCGAAGGAATCACAATAAGGGAATTCGCTGTTACTAGGTTTCCGTCATGTAGCTAGGTGGCTGATACAGGAGGGACTGACAATGGACATAGCTAGGAAATGCAATCTCGATCTTACGAGATCTCTCGACCATTTCGAGACTGGCTCTATGGTCTCGCGAGATTCCATTCTCTCGTCCGTTCATCCGTGCACTAAAAATATGGATTGACCGGAAAACCGGAATTGAGGATGAACAGTGCCTAAAAAAGATGCAACGACATTTATTTATTATAATTGACTTTTATCAAATATACATAAGCTCGCAACTGAACTGTAATTCGGCAACGATCGGAGGAATAGTTTTAAACTTTTAACGCTTAGTTTAGTTTAGGGGAAAAAACTTTACAAATTATAGTGTCATTGGATCGATGACACCCCGCAACGCCACCACGCCGCGCCGGTGTAATCCTATGATTACCCGATCACCCATTCATTCGGTCACTTAGGAAGTTAGGACCCTTGCCTATTAGTGCGCTACTGCGCTAGGGATAGGAACTATCCAAGGACCAAGCTTCGAAAGGCGATTTTCCTATGACACTGGAATAAGGGTAATACTCTGCTGCAAAACTATGGTGATTCTTTGTTAACTAACTAAGACTCTGAGTTGGGCGTTAGTTTAACTATTTATTACAAAAAGCGTTTAGACTACCAGAGCGTCATAACAGCTTCACGGTAGGTTCTGCGGTCTATGTATGATGTCGACGTGAGCGGTGAAATTCAAAACAACCGCCTCAATTATTTATACCCGCCATTGACGCGTTCAGCAAAAACGTGGAACAATGCGCGCGATAACAGACGATCGATGCGCGCCACGTTCGCCTCGTTCGCTAACCACTGCTTCATTATGCTTCCCTGGTGATTTGCTATCGGAAATATTCGCACTATGGAAAAAATTAAAGTGTTGCGCCGGACGCGCGGTCGAACCACATAGCTATTCTATCCACCGAAGGTTATTGAGACGCAAAAAAATGACAGATATGAGTTATGACAGATGACATACTAATGGTAGCTTTATCTACAGTTTTTTAACTGATAGTACATTATTGAGACCGGCCGCTAATAGGCCGTTCGCTAAAGAATTATTATGCAGCTGTAATGAAAAGGGCATTTATTACGCTAGAAATGTATTTTTAAGTTACGTATCCTGTCTGGGAATAGGTAGAGATTACAAACTTCTGGAGAGCATTAAAAAAAATCTAATTCTGTGCTTCGTAGAAGAGCATTGTTTATTACAAGGCTCGCATGAACAAAACATAATTTGATATGCGATGCGATAACATACGATCGATGCGCGCCACGGTTGATCGCTAACCAGTGCTACTCATTACTGTATGCCATAGCCACAGCTCACACGGTACACCGCTCTCACACATTCTACTCGCCTGGTGATTTATATCGATAATTATACGACAGAGACACGCGCTTTTATGACATGACGGGTTCCAGACGTGTTTTTAGGGTTCCCCAATGTTACACTTTCACGTAACCTTCGTAAAAAGCACGTTAGAAAGTCCACATGACCCACATGAAGGAAAATATACATAAGCTCATGTTGGAGCAATGATATTATAAAAAATTTGGAGAAACTCCAAAAGAAATTTCTTAAATGGCTGTACTTTAAACAGTATGGCTATTACGTAGGTTTCCCATATATTTATCCTAGTTTATTTCTTTTGGGAATGTTAGGATATGACTCCCTAGAATTTTTGAACACTTGGGTTGCCCTCCTTGGCAGTCGAGCGTATAGTAATTACATACACACATTTTTGTTTTAATTGAACTGTCTCACATTCAAACGTCTCAGTCAGTACAAAAGTGGAATAAAACTTAGGAATCGTAGCTCCGGGAGCGAGGGGAATGGCATACCTAATTCATCGGGTCGCTCGCCAAATCGGCCGGAGACTGCGCTGATTAAAATGAATGGTGATAGTGGATGGTGGCATGCTCAATGGTTCTAAATTCTAAAGGCTTTTATTATGGAAATATCATATCCATTTGGTAAAAACCTTCTAGTTTCACTTTTCACAATCGTTTGATTTGTCTTTGGGTATTTGCAAGTGGCACCCCACTTGATGATTGGTGTTGGTGTTAATGATCTCCTTGGTTGGTTGGCTAAATATGGGTAAATTAAAACTTTTAATAAATAACAGAACAGTCGCATTTTGGTCGCATGATCGAATTGTTCTTTCACTCGTGATATTGTCTTCAAAGCAACAAATATATGCTAACGGCATACATATACAGTAGGTATGTTCGCGCAATTTTAGCGAATTGCGAACTACAATAATTACGTGTAATGTGATGGGACAGCCGTGCAGGAATCAATGCGATAAAGTATATCAATGCGAGGTGGGTGGATTGTGTTGGTGCGGCAGCACAGCGATAGTACTGATCGCAACCAAAAGCGAAAAGTGTGTGTAGGTATGTATACTAAACCAGTCGACTTACTTTCAAGTTCGTGACGTGACACGATGGACTTTTTACGCGACTTACTTGGCTCAGTTTGATGGCTTGTCCAAACTGCATCCAATACACAAAGCAAACACAACCTTCGATTTAGTGGACTGGTAAGCAGTGTACTCGTATAGTAAGAGTTTCCACGATGGTCTAAGGACAGCGGCGCGGATGGGCTCAGAAAGCATGTGGTCAGCCTGATAGCCAGAATTTTACTTGATAAGTGAACGTCAAACGATCAAATTGACATCTCAGAAGCCAAATATTTATACTGGAATAAAGTTGGATAAAGGACGCAAACAGTATGGATAAATCTTTCCGCACAGTATCCAAATAGATACCCAGGACCCCGGAAAAACATTTATTTCATACTCATATATAACTGCCTCGGCCAGATATCAAACCAGGGACCCTTCGCTATTGGGCTGGGCCACCAAATATCGTCTTCCCAGGCGAAGTAATTAACAAAAAATTTGTTTGATACGTAACACAAAAAAATACAATACGACTGATTTGAACCTGTCCCTCAGAAGACCAACTATCAAAACTGTTGTAGGGTTATTAATTATTTCCATGCCATCGTGCCATCCTCGTATTTTGTGAAAGATTCACATTACCGCCAGAAGGATTAACAAAGACCATAAATACCAGAGCCCCATAGCCGGCGAACAGAGCTATCCATTTAATTCGAATCCATACCGCAGGTAGCCGCCGGCCGTTCCCGCCCGCTCGCCAACGCAACATTCATTTTAATCAGCCAATGAATTATGCCATTTCGTTTTGTCTATTTTTTATTTTTGGTCTGTGTTCTCCTAATTCTGAAACCAGTAGGTATAAATTATACTTAGTAGACGCAGTTCTATTTTTTACACTGTTTCGTTCACTAGTGAATTCTAAAAGATCAAATGCTCGCCTTCGAATCCTCCGATAGATTGACAAGGATTAGATCACTTCTTATTTCACTTACTGATTGATCTCTTTCAAATATTTACTTATCCACAGACATCACCACAGACCAATTCAGTAACATGACTATCCTAGCACTCACTGTTCACACTTCTAACCAAAATGGCCGACCACCCGTGTACCTGAATTGGCTATTTGACAGTTATCACGGTAAAATATGAAATGTGTTAAATATGGTTGCATAATGGTTAACAATAATTATACAATACGTTTCTTGCATGAAAATAAATTGTAAATATTTTTGCTTTTGAAAAATAGATTTGAGTTTTTTTACCTGTGGATACGAGAACCGAAACGCGGGCGGCCATGATTGAGCATGTTATGACGTCACAATTCAAAAAATAAAGCGTCGTGTACTACTAACTATATCGTGTGCACTGTGCAATTTACTGAGAAAATTAATAAGATAATATTATTTTCATTTCTGCTTTTGAGAGGTTTTGTAAAATGGAGTCAGGCTATACAAAAGCTGACAGTGCGAATTTGCCTCAAGTTGATTCATTTATGGTCGCAAATTTCTTTGCGTGTAACCCTGACTTTTGCTCTACCGAGTTTCGGAATGCAAAAACCTCCTTTTAAGTACTGAAATTTATAAAGTAAAATTGGTCAGTCTTGCTAAGTGGTCACAGGGGGATTTTTTTGTAAGTTTTTCCTCAACGTCCCCTTAACGACACCATATTACTAATGATTTTAAATTACTTATAGGTTATGTTTATGAACAATATTAGGTTAGGTTTAATTTGTTTTTTTAGTAAATCAGAGGCTAAGTTGATTTCTTCTAAATACTTACATCAAAGTGGTCCTCACAAAAGAATATTGCTGATATAACAGATGTTAACTCTGGGTCTCGACGTGCTAATTTTAACCACTGCTTTCGACGTTGAGGGCATTTAGAAACGTGTAGGTATAAACAATTTGTCAGGTTTAACTGTAGTAGGTACTTCTACACATAGGCACTGCACACGTCTTGTAGCTTGTCATTTTCACAATTCCAGTGAAAAAGGTGTAAGTTTTTCACTTAAAATATCTTCAGAGTTAGAGCGTAAACTTTTGTTAATTGAAATGTGACGTCACAGCCAGCAAGTGACAGATGGCGGACTATTTTCACGCGAATTTAAAATTAATGGATTAAAAGTTGTTTTTTTCCTACTAAATAACACTTTTATGAGAAAAATAAATATTGTAAGAGGTATAAAATAAAACTACGAAATTTTTTAAATATTTTTCCAAAAATTGTCTAATAGCCAATTGAAACGTTCACAGTGAAATACTCGCAGTCACTTGCAGACTGAAATATTATGTTGTTCATTCCAAGGAACAAAGCGAATGCAGCAGCAAATTTATTCCACAGCTGGTAATCAAAGATGGCGGTAAACATATGAGATGACGTAATAAAAATGTTTGGGCCACTCAGGCCACAGTCCGGGCCTCGGTCCGGGCGGCAATTAAATTATTCCACGTCATCACACCCAACGCAGACGGGGTGCGCTCAAATCCCTTACAACTGCAGAATAAAAATAAACCGTGATAGCCGCCGCGCGCCGTCGTGATCTGAGTCTGACTAACACACCATTTTTTATCAAGCGATTTAATAAGTCGTATATTTTTATACCTATTTATTTATTGTTGTGTACATAGCCGACAAACGAACGGATGAGCTGACGGTAAGTGGCACATGGTAATGGTTACCATGCCGCGCCAAGGATTCCCAACAAGACGGAAATCTGAATAATAAGTTTAAATTTCTGCTCTTTGTCTGGGTGTTTTCTTGTCTTTGTGTCTTGTCCTGTCCATGGCACCCGTGATGCACCCGTGACACGGAATCCTAGTGTGGGGCAACGAGCATGCAGCGTCATTTATTTTAAATCTTCAGGTGGCCCAAGAACCACGAAGGACTTCAATCACTTAAGGATGGATAGATAGAAGCATTTATCTATCTGAACACTGAATATAGTCAGTTGCTAGGCAACAGAACGGAGAGCCCATCAATTGAACACCAATTGGCATCGACAGTGGAAAGCAGAGCTCTCTCGGGAAGCTACAAATCTTAATTATAGAAAAAAGCGGCTAAGAACGAAACTCGAATTAAGTCGGGTTCTGTAGTTTTCTGTTTGTAAAGTTTGAAAAGATTTTTCAGGAATTTCAGTCTCGTCTTTTTTTGACTAAAATCTGGGTGAATAAAGTCCCGATTTGACATTTTTCAGAATCTCAAACTGAATCATGAGATCGTAGAAATCGTAAAGATCGGTTTATAAATACGGACCATAGCTACCCCCACTAATAATATTTAGTATTTGTAAGGTAACTTTTAAGAGATTTAAGTTACAGTTACAACCTGTACCTAAATGAAAATATTTATTCATGCAATATTTGAGTGGAAATGTTTTTAATTTTTTTTTAATGTTGCATAATACAGATTGTAACAATAATGGAACGCGAGTTACATTTTTTAAGAAGACGATCTGTAACTAAATTCTCTAAAGTCTAACCCTAAAACTAGGTAACCCAGAGCTCTGGGAACCCTGGCGAGTCATTAACTTCCCGTTTAATCCGGACCTCCGCCGCCCCCGGACGCCAGGACGGCCCGGACTAAATAATCCGGATTGAGTCCGCGTCATTCCCTCCCGTTAGGCTAGCACTAAGACCGAATCTGACGGATTGCGTGATGTGTCGTGTAATGTCGGTCGCGTAAGGCCTTCTGCCCACGTATACGTACAAGCATACGCATGCTAGTCAATTGTCGTTTTTTTCTTTTTACAACAAATAAGTTAATGCTTGATCACAATCCCACCTGATGGTAAGTGGAGATGCGAGGTTCAAGGTGGTGAGCACAATGAGCACAATTAGTAAAACCCTATTCAGTCTTTTCTTTAAGACATCCACGTCATAGGCAGGCGGAAACGCCGACACAGGTAAAGTACGAAATCGGTCTACGGAGCAACATCATCGCATTTGCCTATTGCTGATTCATTAATCACAATGCAGCTCTCATGCAATTATCAAAAGAAGCGCCGCGCCGCACCGTGGACAACCTGTGGGCCTAACGCTGAAATAAATACCTATTGTATTTTTGTATTTAATGGAATTAACTTTAAAAACTGTCGACCAGTGCATTAATTTCTTCAAAACAATTAGATTTTTTTTTCAAGTTGATGTTGAAGTTCTGCGGCATGAATAAAAAATGGTTACTGTATTTTTTTTTTGATTTCTGAAGATTTTTCATAAACTTAACATAGAGTCACCGACGCAGCCGAATTCGTCGCCAAATCACTATACAGGCTATACAGCATAAACCTATCTCGTACAAAACAAAGTTCTAAACCGAACGCCTACAGCGACGAAGGCTGGTTCCAGCCTTGCAGCCATTATAAAAATACCGCCATAAATTGGTCCCGGGCCGACGAGCGGTTGCGACGCCCGTAAATTATGGCGGAACAGTGCGGCTTGCGGCCACGGCGTGCGGCTGCGGCTGTGGCGTGCGGTGACACAGACACGGGAGTAGGGTTGGTACTGTTGCTAGGTTTCACTCGGACATTTTTGGTCGAGTCGGTCATTTACGTATCCGACCCTTTTATTTGACTTTTGGTCTTTGTGCGCATGAGATAAGCTTAGCTATTGAAATTTTCTGATTTGAGCGCCAAAGCGAGTGACCTGAAAATGAAATTCCACAAGATGTGCTGAGGAATTATTTGCTAGTTTCTTTTCTTTCTTCTAGTAGCGCCGACTTCGGCTTTTTTATCAACGACTCTATTGGTAGCTACACTAGCGACTAGTTTGATTCCCGGCCGGGGCAGATATTCACGTGATACATAAATATTTGTACTCGGGTCATGGGTGTTATTGTAATATGTGTCGTTCATGTCACCCGCGACACAGGGAAAACCTACTGCGGGGGTATGAGTGTGTAAGCGTTTTTATATTGTGTGACAACCCTACAGGGAGGCGTGACGTCGCGTGATCGCGTCGCGTCGAAAAGGTCTCACGACACTGGAGTGTGGTGTGGCAGACCGCCAAAATCTACACTTATACAATAAAACTGTACAGGGCTGATTTTGTTAGTCTTTTTGTTAGCTAATACCATTTTATTCAGTTGGCAATTAGCTAATATTTTTGTTGCATGTACCTAATTATTACGATTTTTTTTATAATTCAAATTTCAAATTCAGAATAATTTATCACATATGAAAATATTGTGTTGACAGCATTCGTAAAATTTTCGAAAAATACACGTTCCCGGTTGGTATGCGAATCCAAGGCCTTTGGTGGACGGATAAGAACTAGACAAAAACAGACTACTTAAGAATGTATTGGATAATCCTAAATATCCTAATAATACTTCAGTGATGGCACTGATGGCCTAATGGATTAAACGACGCGGCAGCGGTAATCCAGTTTGAAGGACCCGAGTTCCAATTCTGCCCTTACACTGAACTCACTATCAATGAGATCTGCGTGAAGCTGTAAAGGTCAACAACAACTCTCCAATCGAAAAAATAAATAAATGAGACTTCAAAGGCTGATCATCTAAAAATTATCAAAATAACTGTCAAATCTATTGACAAGCGACAATCGAATTTCTCAAAGAAACTATTTCAATAACATGAACAACAGCGATTATACATAAGTACCTACTTATTGTCAATTTATTTACACCATGTAAAACGTTTTGTCTAATCAAATAGTTATACCGAATGTCGCAACGTGTGGTTTCAGAAGTGGGAATTAGGAAAATATCACTATAAATTCGGCCTGGGGCGTAGAGCGGCGGGCGGCTTGGAGCCCCGGTTATTATGCCGCTGCGGGGCGCTTCGGACGCTCCCGGAACGCTCCCGGACGCTCCGAGCGGGGAGGGGCCACCGCGTGAATTATAGATAAGGGCGTCAAAGCACTGCAGTTGACGTGTTTACGTGGGAATTTTTGTTTTTGCTATCACTTAACATGTATATTTTTGTATAGTGTAAGTTTAACTTCTTTGCTACTGTAATACGTTTTTAATTAATTAGTAGATTGATATTAAAGTCCTATAAATGTAAAAAACTTAACATTTTCTCTGTAATATTCAGTTGTTTTCATTAGGCTGTGTAATGAGTAATTAATAGATACCATACTCACACATAGAACTTTTAAAACTAACCTGGGTCATCACTCAATTTTCCCCAGATTAAGCAGACTCCTAAAAGAATTCCAAGCTAAGGACAGAAGCATAGATATCTTTCACGATTCACTACCTGTGTTTAAAACTAAAATAAACAAGATCTTGAATCCCAAGTAATCCATAGGTCCCCTAAGCGTTTGCCATAATACACCTTTTGATTGTTTAATTTATATATTAATTATGTAATTTATTATATACTTATATATTTAACATTAGTTAGCCATTGTTGAAATTATTTTTCTTCCTTTAAAATAAAAATTTAGTTATACTCAACCGAATCAATATAGGTATAACTCGTAACGTAAGTTTTCTTTCTTTTTAAATGTTTATGCACTTCTTTAAAGTTCGCTGTGCTCATTTGTAATTAAAATTGCATGTTATTTAATTATAAGGCCTTGTTAAGTTTTGTAAGTTTGCGTTACATGTAATTTTGTAAATGAGTCTGAATAAATAAATAAATAAATAAATAAATAAATAGATCTTAAATAGGATAGCTAATTATTTATTTAATGTAAAAAGATATTTGGTTTTAATTTATCAGTCTAAAATCTTGCTCTGTTTTAAAAACTATGTTAGCGACTCTATTAATAAGATCATAAAGTTTTCCTGGATATCTTTCTATCTATCTTTTATAGTAGGTATATTTCTATCTATCTGGATACTTTCGCTTGGGTGTTTTGCTAGTGAAAATTAAAATGTGTGCAATTCACACGTGCTAGAAGTGAAACCTTAAAAAATTTTGTTTTCAAGATAATGAGACGAATGTAAAATTTCTACTACTCCACTCCACTCCACTCCACTCAACTCAATTCAACTCAACTCAACTCAACTCAACTCAAGTCAGTCTCCACTCATTTCTAGTCTCCACTGGACAGTTTCGTTTCATAAAATTTCAAGTCACCCCCGTACTAAAGAAGTTTTCACTTCAATAATTGATGCTACGTTACCTTGTCTGTCTGATTGTCCGTTTTTGAAGTGAAAACTTCTTTAGTACGGGGGTGACTTGAAATTTTATGAAACGAAACTGTCCAGTGGAGACTAGAGATGAGTGGAGACTAGAGATGAGTGGAGACTAGAGATGAGTGGAGACTAGAGATGAGTGGAGACTAGAGATGAGTGGAGACTAGAGATGAGTGGAGACTAGAGATGAGTGGAGACTAGAGATGAGTGGAGACTAGAGATGAGTGAGACTAGAATTGAGTGGAGACTAGAGATGAGTGGAGACTAGAATTGAGTGGAGACGAGTTGAGTGGAGACGAGTTGAGTTGAGTTGAGTCTAGTCGAGTCGAGTTGAGTTGAGTTGAGTTGAGTTGAGTTGATTTTTTTTGATAAGGAAATCACGAGTTTGCCAGTGTTTTATTAATATTAGCATACAATGCTACTTGGCCGTTTTTCTAAATTACCTACTGAAGTTTTTTTACTTGTTATTTGCTTTGTCGATGTATATATCGATCAAATCCAAAAATAATAAATCAAAGAACTATGTGCCAATAAAGTTTCGGTCACAGTAAAATGTAACTAAACAAAAAACAAGAAAAACTTATCGAGATAAAAGTTACATCTGGGGTAACATATACTATAATAATACTAATCTGTGCGCCAGATTTCAGCCAAATACGTAAAATAAAACCTAGTAACGTCACCTAATTTTCGTGAATAGGTTAGCGAACTGTCTACAAGAATTTCCTATTCCCAGTAACTATCTCCGACTCTCTGTACAAGTATTTCGCAATGAGAACACCGAAAGGATCAATAGCTTTACCCCTTGATGTCACTCGACAGTGGGAGGTACCTCCGATCCTCGCAGGTAAAATTAATATCGCAGAGTTCAGGTGCCAAGGTTACCATATGGTATTTACAACGGCTGGGATAGAATCATGGGCGTAGCCAGGTTTTAGTTTCGGGGGGGGGGTTCAAGTCTCGCGGGGGGGGGGGGGGGGGGGGTTGGTTTCCAGAAAATGATCAGAAAATATCAGAAAATTGAGACTTTATTTTTTCTCACGACGTATGTAGTGCCATCTATTATTAGTTTAGTCAAAAAGTTCAAAAACGTGTTTAATAGAAATAAAGCTCGGTCGATTCGGAATGACGTCTAGAAAAATGTATTTTAAGGGTTTATTAGCACATAAAAATTTCAGTCCTTAACATTTCGGGGGGGGGTTTGAACCCCCGAAACCTCCCCCCTGGCTACGCCCATGGATAGAATAATTATTATTTAAACTACATACTACGAATGAGTGGATAGACTGAACGCGGAATGAAAATGGCCCCTTGGAACATTTTACAGTTTTTCATACAGGCAAAAAGTAGTGCTTCTTTTTCTTTTTTCTTTTTGTGGCTCCTTCTCTTTCTCCTCTACGTTCTTCCCTCTCTTATGAACTGCGAGATACAGCATCTCTTTACGCAGTAATATACATAGAAAAGTTAATTAATGAATGCAGGTTTCTTTTTATTCTCTCTTTCTTGGCAACGTATCATTGATGCTTGCCCAGTGTCACTGATATCCCCATGGCGACGATAGCCACTTACCATCAGGTGGATCGTCAGTTCGTTTGCCGGCTATTTACATAAAAAGATAAATGTTTGAATATCATAACTGACATGACCACAATGACAGTCCACATGTCATGACAGTTTGAGCCACACAGCATGGTAACCCTGGGCGCTCCGCCCCGGGCGCCGGGCTGCCGTCAGTCAACAAAGAGCAGAGTCGCTAATAATGAATGAGTGAGCGGGGAGCGGAGGCACGCCATTCCCTGTTATGTGTTTCATTGTCAATCTATATTCACATGGCATCCGCAAAGTTTTAATTACGCAACTTTATTTCATTGCTGATCTCCTGGTGGTGAATCAGTGATCTTGACATCAAATTGTGTGTGTGCTAAGCGACATTATAAAGAGCAGACGCACAAAAAGAATAGTGAGGTCACCCTTAACATTAGCCGCTTTTATGACTTTTTATTTTTTGTTATTAACAAAATGTCCGAACATAGTAGTTATAGGTGTAAATGAACCATAACCATAATCGTTTTATGATTTTTTAATTTTTTCGTATCAACAAAGTGTCAGTCATCTAGTACATTTGTTTGAATGTTGTCTGACCAAAGTACGGTTTATAGATCTCAACCTAGCGTCGCCGTTTCATAAGTTCCCAGCCGGAACACGACACTACATTTGGCGGTTCACTACCAAGAGGGTGGTAGCTTGCCAGCCTTGACAACAACAAAACAATGGCAACAAGTTTTCATAGCGTCAAAGTAATTAATTAACATAGCGTTTGAACGCGACGCGACGGCCCGCTCAGTAAACAAGGGCCGTACCGCCAAGTCCGCCAATAAATGAATGGGCGATCGACTATACTCACTATTTGTACTAGAGTAATAGGAGTACCTAATGGGTGACTAAGTAACTCCTATAGAGCTCTAATTGTTACGGACTGCGGTACTTTAACTCTATACCTAACCGCAGTACCGCTACGACTTATAAAATTACATTTCTTTACAAAAACTATTCAGGAAACTATATATAAGTCAGGAGAATTTTATGCTTTTGTGTCATGAGAATCTATATAGACTTTCATGTAACAGTTCTCTTAGCTCCCATACATTTCGTACCTATTACAATGACAAGTACTATTAATTATTTATTCTGTGCTATGACCACAGAACACAAAGATGTTCTACTCTACGAAGATTCCTGTTTAACCCATTGAGGTAATACATAGAGACGCTATCTCAAACAAAATATGTGTTCCACCGCCGGCTTGCCCTCCGTTCTCTTTTCAAACTAGAAGCCTCGTTTGCACACTTGCCATAGAGTAACTTTGTATATGACACTTGTCGAACCAAGACAAGCAGTCACCGACTCCAAATCTTTACAAGCTCTTACTCCAACTTTATTTAACGTGCAAAAGCGTTTAAAACACGCTAGTGGCTTGCCAAGTTCAAACGCTCTTTATTTATTTATTTATTTATTTAATAGTTTATGTACACCATACAATTATACACAGAAAAAATAATCCTTGAAACATTCGTACATGGGTACTACTTATTTCGAAACGAAATCTCTTCCAGTAGCCCCGCAAAAGGAAAATGAATATATGAGAAGCAAACTTAGTGCACACATGAAATATATATATATATATATATATATATAAACTAATATAAAATATATATTATAATAATAATACATACATACAATAAATACAATAGCTATAATTAAATCTAGCATAAACATATACTCACTAAATAAATGGATAAGTGGTATTAATTTAAAAATAAGCATAATAAATAGATAATGAAAATAAACTCAGTTATAAGCAATAGACAGATAGTGTGATTTGACAGATTTTTTAAAGGTAGTGATTGTTTTACATCCTCTAACACTAGGGGGGAGACAATTCCACAGTTTCACCGCACGAACAGTAAAGGAATGGGAGTAAGCGCTGGTTTTGTGGGATGGGAATTTGAGGAGAAATTTGTTGTGGGTTCTGCACGGAGCAAATGAAGGGCTCTTTATGATTTTTTCATTCAAAATGGCGGGAACATTGCTCAATAATTTAATTAAATTCGTTTTAGTTGATTTAAGTTAAGATTTTGTTTTCTTACTGATGATAAAGTGATAACATTATCTTTTTTGTTTTTTGTCGTGCAATTGTGACACATTCTTATTACGCACGACGGCATTTTTTCAGTTTTTTCATAAACAATTTTGACATGCGGCCGCCATGAGCGCAGCCGAGTGACAGCCGAGTGACAGAATGAAATGCAGCCGGCCGGCTGCAATGCACACCCCCGAACCCGATGTTCGCGGTGTCCCTTCTATACGCTAGTAATATTAATTCTATGGTTTAACCTATTTTAAAATGTTCCCGCACCGCCTGTAGCCTGTACGGCAGTAGCCCGCTTAAATATTCTACGGAGTCCGTAAAAGGCAGTGCCTGGCATCGTCAGGTCTTGGGAATAATCAAAATATTATTTGTAATATCCCGACATTCCCGACTCCCGAGCTCTGAGGCAATTCCAGTTTACTTGCATGCTCTGTACTCCTGGTATAATTACATTACTATTTTACTATTTAGGTGGCACATATTATTGACTAACGGCCGGTCTCAATAATGTACTAACAGATGGAAGGCTGTGAATAGGGCTACCATTAGTATGTTATCTGTCATATTTGTCAATTTTTGCCTCTGAAAAATTGACAAATATGACAGATGACAGCCCTATCCACAGTCTTCCATCTGTTAGTACATTATTGAGATCGGCCGTAAGTGGTTATATCACAGAAGACATACCTATTGGGTTATAACTTATAATAAAATGAATAATAGTCTAAGGCCGGTACCTCACCGGGACGCCATGGCGACGTCGCCGGCCACGTATCCAAACAGTTTATATTGAAATGTATGGCGGATACCTCACCTGGCGACGCTGTGGCAACGTAGCCAATTCGGAAGCGTAGCCATAAGTGCCCTACCTCACCGGGACGCCATGGCGACGTCGCCGGCGTAGTTGCCATGGCTACCGTTGGCGTCCGAAGGTAGCCAAAAGAGTAGCCATGGCTTCTCTTCAGAATGGACGTAGAAGAGATCGCACTTATTTGTTACGTACGTCCCTTAAAAATACTACAAGAAAAGAAAAAAAAAGGAACAAACTATGGATTCATCGTTTTTTAAATTTTTATCAAATCGAAGCCGATGTGGTGTTTTTGTTAATCTATATTAAGAATTTTTATAAAATATCCAATGCACTATCCCACAAACACGGACAATTTTGAATTTTCACAATAAATTTTTCTGTATCGAAACAAATTTTTCCATACATAAGTTGACCAAGCGCCCGAAATGGCGGCCGGTTGGCTACTCAGTGAGGGAGGTGTAACCTACACGCATACATTTTACTGGCGACGTCGCCAGCTCGCCACAGTCTCCAGACTCCACATAGCGCGCTGGCAGTTATGGCTACGCTTCCGAATTGGCTACGTTGCCACAGCGTCGCCAGGTGAGGTATGCGCCATACATTTCAATATAAACTGTTTGGATACGTTGCCGGCGACGTCGCCATGGCGTCCCGGTGAGGTACCGGCCTAACTGCCAGCGCGCTATGTGGAGTCTGGAGACTGTGGCGAGCTGGCGACGTCGCCACATCGGCTTCGATTTGATAAAAAACGATGAATCCAAAGTTTGTTCTTTTTTTTCTTTTCTTGTAGTATTTTTAAGCGACGTACGTAACAAATAAGTGCGATCTCTTCTACGTCCATTCTTGACATCATAATCGAACTGAGTGAAGAGAAGCCATGGCTACTCTTTTGGCTACCTTCGGACGCCAACGGTAGCCATGGCAACTACGCCGGCGACGTCGCAATGGCGTCCCGGTGAGGTAGGGCACTAAGCCAAATGACTGTTCAGAACTAACTACTATCATCCACCTGATGATAAGTGGCCACCGTCGCCCACAGACATCAAAACAGAAGATTACTCTTAAAAGAACTGGCTACGTACACTAAAACCATTTTAGTTCTTTGTTCAAGGAATCGGCGGCATAGGTAAGCAAAATAAACGTTTTAATCATGTAAATTGTAAAGAACTGGTCGAAAGTGCATCCTTGCGCTTTTTAGTATTTGGGTAGATATTTATAAACCAACCGTTTAAGGTAAAACCACAGTGAAATACTTTAGAAGAACAACAGTCTATCCATTTTAATAATGAAGCCAGAGTAATAATTGTTTATGGTATAAAATATGCCTGTTTTTGAAGCTATCGACGCAACAGCATTCTTGAATAAACTTATAGAAGCTTATAAATATAGGGTACTTAATTATCTCGAAAGAAAACACTGGTAAAGCCGCGCAGAGCGCTAGACTTCCTGTCTTATGGGTCGATGGTTTCACACCTGTGGCGGCATTGTCCTCCGTTCTGACCGGATGATATAGGCAACATTGCACTATACGTTGAAGTCAAGCCCGATCTGAATCACGCTATCAAAGTTTTCTACAATGCTCACATATACAAGTTCGGAACTAGAACTACAAAGCATTAATAATATTTTATGCTAGAACATTCGGAGCACGGCTCCTTCTCAGGCATGGCCAGTTCTGTTAGCCTGGCGGGAGATATCCCTATGGCCTTTGCTAATTAATGGGCTTATTAAAATATTAGAATTTTAGTTGTCTGAATCCATTGATCATTAATCAGACAGTAAATAGGACGAATTTAATTATTCATTTCTGTATTGCTAAAAATAATGGTTCTGCTGGGTTATACAGCAATGAACGACATCGGACACGTGTCGTGTTAAGTAGTTACCGAATTTAATCCTATGTACCAACACCGTTTGAGAACATCATGGAGTGTCGACTTGACAATATTTTCCTGTAAATATTGGATTTTATGATTAATAATTTTGTTTGATATTTGAGCTAGAGAACGAATGTTGAAAACAATAGAATTGAAATACGAAAACCATTACTAACATGCGATTGACGATATGATCAATTTTTTACGTACAATATCATTGGATACGATACGTGCCTCACCCCGTACTTACTTTGTTTTGTACTTTTATAGGATCGCGCGTCGAGCGAGATAGCACGTAGGTCATGTGAAGCGACCGGTGTGCAACCAACTGCGCTCGCTCGATGCCGTGATGAATGAGCACGCATCCGTCTAAAGATAATGACGTTTAATCACTTGCTCCGTCGTCATGCGCGCTTGGTAATGTAGCAGGAGATATCGTCCGTTCTTTGATCTCTACCTTCCTTGAGTGAACAGCTAAATTGAAATGAAATGTGAAACTTGTTGTCGCGTGCTTTTTTTAATATGGCCGGAGAGTGTCAAATTAATTATAAGGGCGCACCTGTACAGTCAGTTGGGTTGGGTTCGTCCCGTTGACTAAACAGAGTGGTTAGGGCTACCAAAAACTCGAAAATCGATTTTCTTATTCATGACAATGTTCGGATTATTTAGTGCTGTTGTAAGTTAAATCGTAACGTATCTTGTTACGTAGGGTTTTCTACCTTGCCGTAATATATTCTTCATAAAATACAGGGTGACCCAAAAGTAGTACGACCTGGTGCCTTACCATGAACTCTAATAAAATGTGTCATGTTCAGGACAGGTCAGCTTGTAGCTAAAACCTGACAGGAGTGTATTTTGTACCATGAACGTTTACCGATGACCTGCAATGCCTCTACTTCTGTCCTGCATCTTTAGTCTATGACATGCAGGGTACTTGATTTATACTAATTATGTTCTGAAATAGAGCGTTTTATCGGTTTACCGGTTTTCAAATGAATGCGTAATATTGATGTTTTTAAAAGTTTAAAATAACAATCTCAATTGAAGATTTTGAGATTTGTTATAAATACTTAAGTGTTGTGATTTATTAACCTTTCGTTCTCTAAAATTATCAAAAAAATTATCGCTAAGTGATGCTTACATTTTTGAACGTAATCTTACACCACTTGACACTTGACACAGTGACATGTCTAAATGTCTATTAAAATGTGTGATTTATAATGCCGGTCACTCACATTGGCGCGAATACGCGAACCCACAAGTGTGGGACGACATTCGCGAATGATTATGCGAAGTTTTCAAGGCATTCGGGGTTTTCCAAGCTGTGTCGGTTTTTTGTCGCACATGAAAGCGCGCGAACCTCGAACCTTCGTGTAGTCTCCCACACATTCGTGCGACCAGTTGCGCACACGACTAAAAAGGTGATGTATCTCTTAATTTTTCGTGGTTCGTGGCGTCTAATCGTACTACCATTTATTTTCTGTATTGAAAATGGATTTTAATGACAACAACATAATAACAACAGCAAGATTGAACATTCGTGAACAAAGTGTAGGAGGAAGCGGAAATGGGCTTGTATTGTATACTCATATGCGAACCCATTTGCCTGACCACCCTTCACATATGTGCAAACATTCGTAAAAATGTCAAACATTTGCGCGCATGTGAGTGACCGGGGTTAGGAGCGATAATTTAAAAAGCATAAGTACAATGAATGTTTTTAAAATTTTCCAAACAAACGAAATGTATTTATTTTGTGATGATGATGTATATGAAATTTGCCATGGCTGCATCCCGTCGCGTTTCATCATCATCAACGAAATAGCCGAAACAGGACAATAAATGTTACTTTCGGTGAGCTGTAATATTTTGACATTAACATATGCCACTTTCTGATGTCAATGCGTCAACAATCGCGTCATGGTACACGAATTGCAGGGCAGAAGATCATTTTTGAAGTCACGTGACCGCTGTCCTGTTACGGTGACGTGGTCGCTGGCTGCCCTGTGTTTTAGCCAGATCATGGTAAGATATAGCAGGACAGGCCAATTATCGGCTAATATTGACCTGTTTTAAGAGTTCATGGTAAGCCCCCTTTACGACATACTAAAAGGAAAGATAGCTCGGGGGTTGTTAGCCGTATTGGGGCGGCTTAGAATACTAACCCCAATCCCACGCCAGATGGGTTTGGTAAGAGGCGACTAAATCCAGGCTGCTGATGGTAGGGCCCCTCGCCTCGGAGGGATTATATTGATAATATTGATATTGATTTTAATAGTTCATTATTACTATTATTGTTTCTCCATGAGGTTCGCCTGGATAGCTACCACCCTCTTGTTTGAGTCAGCCACCAAATGACTCGGCTCGGCTCGACTCCGGCTGGGGGCTTGAGAACTAGTTCTTTCTTTCTTCTTCTCTTTTTTGTCTCGTCTTGACTGCTGAACTCTAAGAACGAAAGGGCATAATTTTTTGTTTCCTCAAACTTTTTTCTTTCCAATTCCAATTTTCAAACCTTGTCTTACGTACCTAGCTTGACTAGCTTGTATCATTTGTATATAATGCGGTGAGTCCATTGAAACGAGATCAAACTGTCTGTACTCTACTGAGAGTCACGACAGTGTTTGATTAGTCTCCCGGTTCTTTTCTATTGCTTGTGAAAAGTGCAGTTTGACAGCGAGAGTCGAAATCGATTATGTATTTGATCTGATGATTTGATGATGTGTATTTATTCCCCAATTTGTTTCTAGCCAAAGCAACAGTTTCACAATTCCCTAAATTTCAGACAAACAAAAATCCATACTAATATTATAAATGTGAAAGTGTGTTTGTTTGTTTGTTTGTCCGTCTTTCACGTTGCAATGAAGCTGTTATATGGTACGGTTTGTGTGTGGAGATAGTGAGGAGCGTGGAGAGTAAGGTAGGTTACTTTTTACCGCGGTAAAACATCCCCATGGGAAGATCAATATTTTGTTAGTTGCTAGATATTTAGTTCCAGATGTTGTTAATAGATGGCGTTAGTAAAATTCATTTGCAAGTATTTTAAGTAAAAAAGTAGAATTTTTAAAAAATCGATCTCTACCGCGGGCGTAGCTGCGGGCAAAAGCTAGTAAATTATAATCTCAACGTTTTATGCCAATTAAACTTTTTGTGCTGCTCAACTGAACAGTCTTCAGTCATCAAATTTTATGAGTTTTATTTTAGGAGTCGATCCACACAATAGTTGTCTTACAGATTACCCCCAATAGATACCGCATAAGTGAAATTTTCTTAGAGTACTCACAAAATTTGGCGGAAGGAGCGGCTTGCGGGGGCCAAAAAATGCGCTGTGATCATTGAGGTACTATACATAGAGAAGCTATCTCAAACAAAATGTGTGTTCCACCGCCGGCTTGCCCTCCGTTCTCTTTTCAAACTAGAAGCCTCGTTTGCACACTTGCCATAGAGTAACTTTGTATATGACACTTGTCGAACCAAGACAAGCAGTCACCGACTCCAAATCTTTACAAGCTCTTACTCCAACTTTATTTAACGTGCAAAAGCGTTTAAACGATTTCAAACGTAATTACCATTGATTCATGTCAAAAAATCCAACACTTTAAATTGGTCACAAGCGTCGCGTCGGCAAGCTTATTTAGTCCATTAACACGCTAGTGGCTTGCCAAGTTCAAACGCTCCTTATGATTTTTTCATTCAAAATGGCGGGAACATTGCTCAATAATTTAATTAAATTCGTTTTAGTTGATTTAAGTTAAGATTTTGTTTTCTTACCGATGATAAAGTGATAACATTATCTTTTTTTGTTTTTTGTCGTGCAATTGTGACACATTCTTATTACGCACGACGGCATTTTTTCAGTTTTTTCATAAACAATTTTGGCATGCGGCCGCAATGAGCGCAGCCGAGTGACAGAATGAAATGCAGCCGGCCGGCTGCAATGCACACCCCCAAACCCAATGTTCGCGGTGTCTGTTCTATACGCTAGTAATAGTAATTCTATGGCTGTGATTGGCTATTTCTAATTCATACTTGGACTTGACGGGTCAGTATTGGTCGACACTAATGTCGTGACGTGAACATGCGTACGTGTTGGCGCGCGTCAGTTGCTTGTATTTATTGGGGGTAATCTGTGACTTGCCTGCAAGTACACAGGAAGCTGGTCAAACCATTGAATTATTAGTAATAATAATACGTAAGTGTATATTATAGAACCGACACCGCGAAGCCGATGTTTGCGCAATGAACTAAAACCAAAATTGGCTACAGTTTTCAGTGGATTCTGTCGATTTTGAAAAAAAAACGGGGGCTCGATTTTGAAATTCTATTCCCGGCGCGACACAAATTTTGTTATGTCTGTTCTGGTACTTTAGTACATTATTATACCTACTTCGATGCTGCAATGTGGCAAATACATATCAATTTGTGTCACGGACAGTTACGGTGAAATTAACTTATGATAACGAAATACCCGAAAAATACACACTGCACTATTTACCAGTGTCCAAAATCTGGCCATGTAAATGACAACCATGGTTTCCTTTGATGTTGTCCAGTGTCAACAAATGTTTGCGCAGACCCCCAAAGAGCCATTATTGAAAACTAACAATTGCGCT
This sequence comes from Thymelicus sylvestris, assembly GCA_911387775.1. Lineage (NCBI taxonomy): Eukaryota > Metazoa > Arthropoda > Insecta > Lepidoptera > Hesperiidae > Thymelicus > Thymelicus sylvestris. The sequence continues at coordinate 7,734,165 of OU426909.1, read as the reverse complement.
CGCTTTGAACACGCACAACTTCGATCACTATGATCGAAGACGCACAATGAGTATTTGTAGCAATTTCTTTGCGGAAATAAGGCAAAAATATAAATCGTCTTAATTTCCAATAACAAGGAAATCTAAATATCTTGAAAAGTACCTTACTACTCATATTTGAAGACCTATTTAAAGCTTATGATAGTTACGGAAATAAAGCCATCGTAAGTATACCCGTCGGAATTTTCTAAAAGATTTTTAGCTATGGTAACTAGGTTCATGAATCCCGATGATTCCTAATTAGGACCTGGATCGTGACGTCATTAGCGTCCTCACAAGATCCGTTTTAATCAGTTTCAAGGGCCGCTCCTGTCTTTCATATTGTAGGTATGTACTTCGCAAACCTGTTGAAGGTACAAAATCTCTAAATAATTCTTACCTTTAACGGCGGCGTAGAAATATACAATGGAGGATCGTTTTGAGAGCCGGTGTATATCTCCTGGCCGTCGGGTCCCTTGGAACATCCTTCAGAGTCAGCTACACTGTATCTACACACGATGCCGTCGGCTGGCTTCGGGTCGTAGCCCGGCGGCTTCCCGACGTGAAAACCCTTAGCTTTCACCCAGAAACGAAACTTGGAACTGTCAGAACTATTGCACTCTTCACCCCGGAGTGTACGCAAGATCCTGGCGTACTTCTTCAACGTTATAGTCTTGGTTTTGGCTAGATCCCCGTAAGTCTGGATTACCCATGGCTGGTAAGTTGAGAAAAGGTCCAACTTAGGATCTCCCGTCTGCACCTTCGGTCGTTTATTGTTATTCTGTTCATTCTTTTTATCAGCTTTCGAGCTGCTCGGTGTAGATTTGCGTTTAGTCGGCTTTTTTGGCGTTTTTTCCGGAATAGCCTCCTGTGTCAGCTTCTTCCGTAAACCACGGTCCTTTATCATTGCTGCAGCCATTTTTAGTTCAAACTTTTAACTGTTCACAACACATTTTGTAACGTAACTTCATCCAAGAACAGCACCTGAACACTAAATCACTTTTAATTCACGCACATTATTTTGGTACTCTTTTGTTTTTTAGACGGGAGCTTGGAGGAATCATTGTAGATTGTTCGCAAGAAAAGTTACTAGCTGAAACTTAGGTTGAGACTTGGGAGTCTGGCGAGCGTATAACTTCGCAAGAAGTAAGAACTTTTGACTGCGAAGTTTTGCCGACCTGAAGGAACTCAACTTTTCCCGGCGGCTGGAACAAGACAACGTTGATCCTTTTGCCCGTGCCTATTAGTTTATCCTTCTTATCCGGATTTCCGGTATTTTTTGACTCAACAATTTTGGTTTAAATATTTGAAAACAATCGCTTATAAATCAAAACGCTCGTAATTTTGCGGAGAAAATCTCAATACGCACTATTGAAAACTTTAAAAGTCAAGAAAAAATTCATTGATTAATTAGCAACCCTACAGGGAAGCTCCGAAAAGTTGTCAAAAAAAAAACAAAAAAGTACCAGGCGCGCAGTCGGTGCCGAAGGTAGGTATCGTAACCGGTCGCGGTATAAATAAACGCAATAGTCCCCTATGAACGGCCGCTCGCGTAGGGCGCGCGCGGTGTACTGTCGCGTCGACAGCGGTCTGTCGGTGTCGGTGTCGGTAGTGTCGGTCGGGTCTGGGCCGCCATGGCATGGCACGTGCGGGCCGAGCGGTGCTAATTGCCCGCGAAACAATCGCCCCGCGCCCGATAATGCTCGGCGCTGCGTTCGGTTCGGGGCGCTTGGGCCAACACACGCGCGGCCTTGTATACGCTTGGCCCGTTGTGAGATAGTGGTTTCTGCGTTTCACTGTACCGTCTTGGCGTTCGGTATTTGAAATTTTGAATCGAATAGAACAGAAACCCATGATTGTGAATGTATATTCAAATCATATAAGTATTAAGTACCTACCTATTACAATAATGTCAATATGTACAATAGTGTCAATAGTCTACATACTTTTGCTTGAAAATACGTCAAAGACGATAATATGTCAAATGCGAAAATACGTCAAAAAATACATAATTATATTATTACTTAGTTGTTTCCCCTGCTTTAGATTTCACAGGGAGTGTTTTTCGGTAACCAATGTACCTACCTACCACTAAGGGGCAAGGTAGTCTTATATTAGTGAGCTATTCATTTATTTAAATCTAAATTCCGATAGTAATACCAGGTTTGAAATTTTCAATTACAACAAAAAATTTGAGTTAGCTCAAAGCATTGAAAATAAAAAATAAGTAAAAAAAGACTTCTTCCATATACTTACTTATTTAATTATTTTTTTCCTATTCAACGTTTCGACGTTATTTTTTTCAAAAATAGTTGGCAACCCTACATACATACAGTAATGAGTAAACTCTGTTTTTTCAATTTCGCGAAGAAAATTGGCTTCCCAGTGTCAAAATTTTTCGGCGTTTTTTGATGTGCCACAAACACAATTGGTAAAACGTACCTAATCAGTATTTTTGTTTTAAAAACTAATACATTTTGAGAAGATCGAGATAATTAAAATTAAAACAAAAATTACTTCATAAAACCTGACGCAGAAATTAAAAATTAACCATACGGTCACTAATTTCTATCAGATTCAATTTTTCGATTAATTTGGTAGAAATACGATACCTATTTATCGAAAAAGTGCGCCATTCTAGGAGTCTTCCTTTAGGTCACGTAACGACTATTCAACTTTATGAATGGTTTATTTAATCCATCAGTAATCTTGATTAAAATTTAATACAATAAAATTAACCGGTTAAACAAAAAACTTAAATGTGTGCTGGGACAATTGAAGAAGTGAAACTTCACCGGACAAAGTGGAAAAACGAATCACAACGAACGAGTGGCAAAACGAATCGCTTTACAGTTTTACAGGCAGGTTTTCAAATTGGACAAGTACATCAAGAATCTGACACTTTTACAATTTCTAACCAACAATATTTAAAAAAGTATGTACCTAACACCTAATATGAGATGATCACGATCGCTTTATGGACATTCATTAAAGTTACACAGGTAGATATTAGGTAATGATATAGAACGACACGTTCGCGTTGGCGAAAGCGAGACAAGTAAAACAGCGAGCATGCAGTAATCTCATAGATAATTTCAACCCTATGTACATTGTAAAAAGAAATACGTTTAAAGACGTTCTAAAAGCTTTTTGATGTTACAGCACCAAGCAGTCCTGCGCGCGAATAGCACGCGATGTCAACTGCGCGCACGCCAGTAGAGCCAGCACGCCTGCGCGAAGCACAATTATGTGCGCATCTAACCAGGAGGCTATAACGTACGAGGAGAACGACGTAGGCCGTAGTGTAGTGCGCGTCGTCACTCGTCAGTATTAAGTATTAAGAAGGCGTAGGTATAAGAGACCAATATAGATGTAGATAACAGGAGCAAGAGAGAACGATATAGTGGGCAAGAAATCTGTCCTCTGTGTATCCAATCGCTAGCCCTGTATCGTATTCTATAGTCCACAAACGAATCTGGACTTTAAAATATTTACAATATTATTATTTTCGTACAGCTACTTTTCATCGGATGTGCTATAAAAAAATGTTGGTGTGCTTCCTTGCGGCGAAGCAGAAAAGAGTGCGCAAGTTACTAGGAAATAATAAGTTTAAAAGATCTTATCACGAATGTTTCAAATAACATGACATAAGTGTGAGTGAAAACGATATAGTGCGCAAGCGCTGACTCACGACCCTCTATCTGATAATATCAAAATGTCTAAACAAATGTCGTCCTTATTTCATAGGTGAAAAGATTGATTTTTATTTGATAGGGCACACAAAATGAAATGAAACGATATTGTGCATAATATACGTACAATATACGACAATATACAATACAAACGTAATAAAGTATAAATAAAAGTAAGCTCTATAACTGTGGAATAAGCCTGTTTTTAAATTATAGTTAAAAATCATATCAAATTATGGACCAGAAAAACTTCTTCAATTCATGTTATACTGTGAAGTTGATGAACATGTAAGCCATGATTTCAGATCATTTCTTTGATTTGGTTGGTTAATTTAATCGTTTTAATACAAATAAATTGTGTGGAAACGATACCTTCCAGGCTTAATTTATTTTATCTGGAACAAGTTCGTTTTGGTAATTATTTACATTATTGGAAAAGTTTTTCGGTGACAATAAATAGTTCTGTGAAATGTGCATTTCCTTGCGTCGCGTCGGTCGCGTGACGCGTCGCGACTCGCGCTACTATAGAATATACATATCGACATAGTCCTGCGGCAGGCAGGACTCCTGCCAGTCCTTACAGTTATTTCTCTAGACTAGAGTATTATTGAAGAATTTTATAAAATAACCCTAAAGAAAATTGAGACTATTTTTTCTCACGACGTACCTATCACGTATGTAGTGCCATCTACATATTATTAGTTTAGTCAAAAGTAAAAAAAAGAGGCCAAGTGCGAGTCGGAATCGCCCATGAAGGGTTCCGTAGCAGCAAGTAACATAATATAAAAGTTCTTGTAGTTCGTTGTAACTTTGATCAATGTTTTTTGCGGTTTACGATTTATGAAGTATTAAAAAGAACTACTTACTAGATCTCATTCAAACCAATTTTCGTTGGAAGTTTGCTTAGTAATGTACATCATATATTTTTTTTTGTTTTATCATTCCCTTATTTTAGAAGTTACGGGGGGGGGGGGGGGGGGCACACATTTTACCACTTTGGAAGTGTCTCTCGCGCAAACTATTCAGTTTAGAAAAAAATGATATTCGAAACCTCAATATCATTTTTGAAGACCTAGTCATAGATACCCCACACGTATGGGTTTGATGAAAAAAACATTTTTGAGTTTCAGTTCTATGTATGGGGAACCCCCAAAAGTTATTGTTTTTTTTTATATTTTTGTGTGAAAATCTTAATGCGGTTCACAGAATACATCTACTTACCAAGTTTCAATGGTATAGGTCTTATAGTTTCGGAAAAAAGTGGCTGTGACATACGGACGGACAGACAGACAGACAGACATGACGAATCCATAAGGGTTCCGTTTTTTGCCATTCGGCTACGGAACCCTAAAAACGTGTTTAATAGAAATAAAGCTCCTAATAATATGTGCGATAAGCTCATTCGATTCGGAATGACGTCTACAAAAATGGTTTATTAGCACATAAAAATGTCAGTCCTTAACTTTTCGGGGGGGGGGGGGGGGGTTGAACCCCCGAAACCCCCCCCGCCCTGGCTACGCCCATGATACTGATGGTGAGTGGTCACACTGGTCACTGTCACTAATGGACAACTTGAGACCAACGCATCACCGACGCGTAGAAGAGCAGCACAAGAAGCTCACGAAGAGAACGGGTTAGATCTAGCTTTTGACTAGTTGATTTGAGAAGAAGAAGTTTCGTATAATCTCAAAGAACAACCGGATCGGATCCGATATCGAGGCGGGCCTTCTCGTATTTTTTAGAGGAAATTAATTAAGACTAAACAAAATGGAGGAAAATAACAACCGTGAGTGACTTGGGCAAAGTTGGCCGTCAGGTGGAGTACTAGCGGTACAACTTCACCAGGAGCATATAATAATACAGAAAATAATAGACGTATATTCCACATCTTGCAGTCAGTCTCAGCCGGCACCGGAGGAGCCCTAATCAGTCAGTCAGCCGGTATGAGGAAACTTTCCATCTTCAATCCGCTCTCCACGTACCAGGAAATAATAACCTGATGGAGTTAACGTAATAAACAGTTGTATTGTATGATAGTATAGTGCCCTGCGGTTTCACCAGCGTTAATTTGTGGAAAAAAACTAACTACTAAAACATATCATGTTATTGTAGCCTTCCTCGATAAATGGACTATCAAACACAAAAAGAATTTTTCAATTCGAACCTGTAGTTCCTCAACCAAACAAACTCTTCAGCTTTATAATCTTAATATAAGTATATAAATTATGTGTCATATTGTTTGTCCGCGATGGACTCCTAAACTACACACCGTGTGCAGTTTGATCCAACTTGAAAGATAGGATAGCTTACATCTCAAAATAAAAATAAAAACTTTTGACAGAACGGAGTCTGTCCGGGCAGCTAGTATAGTTTAGATTAAGTAGTGTTTTTACGGATATTCTATAATTATGGAACCTTTAATCCCAGGAAATTGATTTTTCCCACGGATAGGATTTAAACTTCAGTTACATAAATGACGTAATCTATATTACTTAATAGAATTTTGAATATGTACTATTTTTAATAAACTATTTGTTGCACATAGACTAACTTTATTACGTCTATGTTGTTGCAATAAACAAAATACAATATTTTTAATATAATCTTATTACGTGTCACGTTGTTTGTCCGCGATGGACTCCTAAACTACTGAACCGATTTTAATCAAATTTGCACACCGTGTGCAGTTTGATCCAACTTGAAAGATAATAGCTTACATCTCAAAATAAAAGAAAACGCTTTTGACAGAACGAAGTCGGTCCGGGCAGCTAGTATAATACTGTATATCAAATTTTTATAATAACTTGAAAGATAATAGCTTACATCTCAAAATAAAAAAAAAACACTTTTGACAGAACGAAGTCTGTCCGGGCAGCTAGTATAATACTATATATCAAATTTTTGTAATAACAAATGTAATAATAATAATATTATTAAAGCGATATTCAAAAAACTTGGCATTTTTCTAGAACTTGAAATTATACAACTTGGAATTCTGTAGTTTACATTTTTATTAGAGATATGCCGACTACACGCCGACTAGTCGGGATAACCGACTATTCGGCATGTTTTCTAGTCGACGACTAGTCGGCAACTAGTCGGCAAAAATCGCCGAATAGTCGGCATTAATTTTCCCTACTAAAAAATAAAGGAAATGAAGATAGTAACAAAATTATACAATTATTGTGTATCCCAGGGTCTAAAGATGTGTCTACGAGACAAAATATTTATGCAACTCTTCAACAATAATTAGGGTCCTATCTGCGAACATAGAAAACACATGCCTTCGTGACATAATATTTAACTCCTCAATGGATGGGAGTAGTTGATCCATGTTCAAAGATATAATATGTCGCTGCTAATATTCCAAAACCAGTGAACATTTCAAGTTCTGATGATGTGTTTTGGAAACAAAATATGTACCTCTTGAACCTTAACACAAAAAAAACTTGAGGACATAATAATATATGTATTTAAGTGAGCTACTTAAAAATTATTCCGAATTAAAACTTTTCAATTAAAATATTAACAAAGGACACAACATAATAGGTATCGATAACATTTTAATGTTAAAAATAATTATTTTTCATTTGCATGATTTTTGCGAATGCGAATGTCAAAAATTATGCGAATATTCATTGAATTACTAGCATGTGGCAATATAATACAAGTTTGTACTTTTTTTTGTACTTAGTCATATTTTCAATTAAATATCAATAGTATTTTTAACCGACTTCAAAAAAAGGAGGAGGTTCTCAATTCGACTGTTTTTTTTTATGTTTGTTACCTCAGAACTTTGGACTGGGCGACCCGATTTTGATGATTCTTTTTTTAATCGTAAGCTGGTGGCTGTCATGTGGTCCCACATAAATTTTATTGAGATCTGACAATGGCATCCACATAAGTCGTAAATTTGTGTTAAGATGTGCGCGACAAATTGACGAATAACTAACTCAATATCACGCCAACCGATTTCGATGATTCTTTTTTTAATCGAAAGCAGGTGCTTGTCATGTAGTTCTACATAAATTTGAACGAGATCTGACAAGTAGTTTTTGAGACTTTGAAGTCGGTTATTTTTTGTTAGTAAAATTTAGATTATAATTTTATTGGATCAAGCAAAAGTAATTTATGGTGAAGCTGAAGAAACGTCAGTCTTTCAGGTTTATCATGAAGCAATCGAATCGATTCCTTTTATTTTCATAAATATTTGACCAAAGTAAGGATGACCGGCATTGCCGACTAGTCGGCCGATTAGTCGGCAATTTTCTTGCCGAATAGTCGGCTAGTCGGCTGATCGGCAAAACCCATAGTCCCATCACTAATTTTTAGGTATTTTTTAGAGACCGACCGAAGGTTCGGTTTCGGTTTCGGTTTCGGCCAGTTTCGGCCAAAAAATCTAGTTTCGGTTTCGGTTTTGGTTTCGAAAAAATTTGGCCGAAACTTTCGGCCAAACCGAAACTCTGTGTTCGTGAATTGTCGTGCTTCGTTCGGTTAAGTTCGTGGCTAACCCGTGGGCGCTGATATTTCAAGTGAAGTCATTGATTTAACATGTTTATTATATTTGTTCATTAATCTGAAGACATCTGACAGGGTGCTTTGGCGCTTGCTTTTAGCCGTTTTTTGCTCGATATTAATAACGGCTACAGGTAGAAAAAACCTTAATCCATACCCTTAATACCCTTAATGGGGTTCACAGAATACATCTAGTCACCAAGTTTCAACAGTATAGTTCTTATAGTTTCGGAAAAAAGTGGCTGTGACATATGGACGGACAGACAGACAGACATGACGAATCCATAAGGGTTCCGTTTTTTGCCATTTGGCTACGGAACCCTAAAAATGACCTTTGTAAAATTTAAAAAATTCGGCTCTTTTAACCTTATTTTTTCTGTTGAGTTCACAAATGAGCAGCTCAAAAAAATACCCTAATGGTGTAGCCAAACGAGCGTATTTTTTGAGCTGCGCGTCGCATAAAATATCGTAAATCGTAAAATCGCGTAAAACACAAATTCCAAAGAATTGAATTAGAGCTTTTGTATGAAACCGGCTCATTTCACGTGACACACAGCACCAAAAATACGCTCGTTTGGCCTCAGCCTAAGTTTCGGTTTCGGTTTCGGTTTCGGCCGAAACTGGACCTAAGGCCGAAGGTTCGGTTTCGGTTTCGGCTGAAAAACCAGTTTCGGTCGGACTCTAGTATTTTTTAAACAAAAAAAAGTAAGCACTAATTGTTTTAGATGCTCTTTGTAGAGTGAATATTTCTGGAGGAGAATGGAAATCGCACTTCCATCCATAAACTTGGCCAGCATGGCCTTTATTGAGGTAATAACTAAATGAGGGTATTGAGAGGAGACCCGAGGTCAATAATGCGACATAATATTGTCATCATCACACATAACAAGTGTTGCTCACAGAGGCGTGTAGCTAGCACTAAGTAGGCCCTGCCCTGTAACCTGTAACAATGTTTGTTGAGGGCCTCTGCTCCAATTTAAGCTGTCAACTTTTGGAGAGAAAAAAGCGGTCCCAATAGCAGAGGTCTTAGGGCTGCAGGGGACCTTTTTTAATGGGGGCGCGTCACGTTTTGAAATGTAACGAACTACGTTAATAAAAGGGCGATTGATTGGCATTAGTAGGGGCGCTATTAAGCTGGTCGGGGCCCCTATAGGCTGGAGGGGCCTGTTTAATTGATACGGCTGATAGGGCGGCAGCTACGACGCCTCTGGACCTCTGGTTCACTCTGGTTGCTAAGTTCTCTGTCAAAACGAACAAGTCGTTGACATGACAACAATTCGTAGTCAAGACTCGTGTGGTGTGGTATTCAGTGGTGGTAGGTACTAGGTAGGTAGACGTAAGTTTAGTGTACGTACATAATACACGTACGTACGTATATAGCTGAGCTCAATGATACAATCAAGTAGTAGCAGCAGCGCGCTAATGCGTCCCGTCGCCGCTGCGAGGCGCGCCGACACTCGACACGCCGACTCGTAATGTTGTAGGCACGTACCTTAATATCGGTATTGAGAGATTAATATCGATGTTTTCTAATAAATGTATGTAGAACGTACAGAAAAAAATGTAAACTTACGACATGATTTTAGTTTAAACTATTTATAACGTTGAACGTTATTAATTTATTCATTCGTTAGGACCTATATTAAACAAAAGTCGCATGGATTGCTGATCCTTCACGCGTTTATAACTTTTTAAAGTAAAAGCATATAGGTATCACTTACCTCGGTGAAGGGAAATAGGTACATGCGTATTTGACAGCTTCATAAATTACGTTCATAAATTAATGTGTTGAATTACGTGACTCGTCGTATTAAGGCGCGGGGAATTTGTCATGGTTCCACGCTATTAGCAAGTTCAACATTGTGTATTCAGCTTTTAACCTTATCAAAGGGAGAGCGTACCTGAATCTACCAGCCCTTTTGTTATAATGATGGCTCTCTCTCGGTATCGTAATAAAAACCCCTTGCATCTAATCAAAATAATTAAATAAATGATATGATAATTGTTGTGGTTTTACCTTCGAAGTGGACTGAATAGGCAATGGCTTTCTGGATAATTATTGAAATGAGCTATGGAATGGAAAAGGGTAGGTACTCACAAGTCGGCTGGCACGCTGTTCTTTGTTTCTTTCTTGATGATTCCACGTGCTCTTGATGCGCCGGAGTAGGTACCTACTTTGTGCCTTTTGCTTGATGCACTGATGCCACTGATGTGTCCAGTGGTTTAGAATTATGTACGCGTTATACTGAATGACTTTGATTTAATATTTGTTATAATAAGCCGGCCGGCAAAATGGTTAATTGATATTTTGATGATGCGCAATATGCGTGCGCTTCGAACGAGTGCCGACGCGAGAGAGTGATTCCCGATAGCGTTCGTTCATTCGAGGCTTGCGCCGACTCGTTCGGGAGTTGTAGGGTTGTGCGGATGAATCTATAGGGATGGGAAAGGAATGATAGAAAGAAACCATAACATTTTCCCCCCCCGCTGGCGAAATTTGTTGAGACTGAGAAAAAACACCAATTCTGGTAAAAATGCAAAATAATTCTGATTTGATTGTTAGATTGATTGTTATGAAATGTGTTTAAAAATAAAATGTTAAATTGATAAGAAACTAATGATCATTTCCATCTGGGATGGGACATAATTTGACAAGAGGCCGATTAATGATGCCTTGAGCGGTTTCGACCGTCGCTGACCGTGATATACCATCGCGTCCGGGATATAGTTTGATAATTTTACCGAAACGCCAACGCAATGGAGACTGTTGGTCGTCTTTGATGATGACAATTTGACCAATTCTAGCTTGCTCTGAGGACTTGGTCCATTTTAGCCTCTGCGAGAGACTGGTCAAATATTCATGGTGCCACCTGGCCCAAAAATCTTGATGCATACGCTGTACAAGTTGCCAACGCTTGAGTCTGTTAAGAGGAGTATGAGAATGATCTGATGTTGGTAAAGATGTTAATGGTGCTAATGTTAAAAAATGACCAGGTGTGAGAACTGATATATCATTAGGATCAGTACTGACTGAAAATAAAGGTCGTGAGTTCAAGACTGCTTCGACCTGAATAAGCAGAGTGTTAAGTTCCTCATAAGTGAGGATTTGAATTCCAACGACGCGATATAAATGTGTTTTTACGGACTTTACGCCCGCTTCCCAAAGTCCACCAAAATGCGGTGCCCCTGGCGGGTTAAAATGAAATTCAATGCGTTCAGATTCACATGCTGATTGCATGAGGTTAGCTAATTGGGATTGGGCACCTTTAAAATTGGTTCCACAATCTGAATGGATGATATTACATCTACCACGACGGGCGATGAATCTGCGCAATGCAGCTAAAAAACATTCTGTGGACATGTCTGATACTAACTCCAAATGGATTGCTTTAGTGGAGAAACACACAAAAAGGCACAAATATGCTTTTGTTGTTCGTGCACCACGATGTCGATGCATGGTTATGTTAAATGGACCTGCGTAGTCACAACCGACAGTTTGAAAGGCCTTTAATTGTGTGATACGTGACCTAGGTAGATCTGCCATTTTGGGTTCAAAAGGAACTGGTTTAGTTCGAAAACATTTAAAACAATTTGATAAAACTTGATGTATTGCTCGCCGCGGAGACAAAATCCAAAAATTTTGTAATAATAAAAAATGCAACTGCTGCATCCCTGGATGTAAATTTTCGTTATGAGCTGATTGAATGATGAGTTTAGTTAACCGATGTTTGCGTGGGAGCAATGCTGGATGTTTGGTTTCGAATTCAAGATCAGATCTAGCTAGTCTTCCTCCTACTCGTAATATACCGGAATGATCCAGAAACGGGTTGAGTTTTCGAAATGATTTGGGCAATGTTTTCCCTGCTAATAAAAGTTTAATCTGATCTGCAAACTCCGATTGTTGCACATGTTTGATTAAAATCATAAGCGCATTATGATGCTCTGATTCAGTTAAATGATTTGTTAATGGTTTGATTTTGCGTAAAGCGGCAATGAAACGATTACAATACGCTATAATACGTTGAATTTTGCGTAAAGAGGAAAATTTTTCCATTAAAGTATTGATGACATTTATGTTGATGATGCTAGTCAAAACGGTAACACGCTTTTCGCAGATGACTTCATTATCGGTAACGCATGATGATCTAGTTGGATTTTGAGGCCAATGTATTTGATCTAGTGATAACCACTCTGGGCCTGTCCACCAGAGGGCGTGATGAATAAGTTCATCGGGCAATAGACCTCTACTTGCACAATCCGCTGGATTCTCCTTCCCTGGTACATGTTTCCAGGTAGCGGTTGGTAATTTTCGCTGAATATTTGCAATGCGATTTCCAACATATGGTTTGAAGTTGGATGAATTTGATTGGATCCATGCCAATACGATCATAGAATCCGACCATGCGTAAACATTATCTATGTTTATAATGTCTGAAAACGTGTTGAGAGTGAAATATATCAGGTCTGCGAGCAATGAGGCTCCACATAGCTCCAGCCTTGGTAAAGTTCTGCGTTTAGTTGGAGCCACGCGTGATCTGGCGTCTACAAGACATACTTGATATGTGTTTTCATTGATCTCGGAACGAAGATAAATAACTGCTGCGTAACCAGCCTCGCTGGCATCACAAAATCCGTGGAGTTTATATCTCACGGCTTCAGAATGAGTGATTCTTCTGGGTATATCAAGCTGAGATAATTTTGATAGCTGATGAATAAACTTCGTCCAAATTTGATGAATATCATCGGGTACGGGTTCGTCCCACGATGTTCCCAATAACCACAAACGTTGAATTAGGAATTTTGCTAAAAATGTTAATGGTGTAAGTAGACCAATGGGGTCATAAATGCGGGCCAGCTCAGAGAGCATGGTCCTTTTAGTACAATCGCGTTGAGTTTGATTAACTTGATAATTAAAAGTATCATGATGAGCGTTCCAAGAAAGTCCTAAAACTTTGATGAAATTGGTGTCGCTATCAAATGTTAAATCTGATATCAATTTATGTTCATCTGGGATGTTTTGTAGTACAGCCACATGATTGCTGGACCACTTTCTAAGCTCGAAACCACCGGCTGCCATGATGCTAGTCAATTCCTGTTGAATATGAATTGCTTGTTCTATGCTGTCGCAACCAGTTACTACGTCATCAACATAAACGTCGTTCCGTAGCACCTTCGCTGCGGCCGGAAATGACTTTTGCTCGTCTTGAGCTAATTGATGAATGGTACGTATGGCTAAAAACGGTGCCGACGAGACTCCGAATGTAACGCGATTGATTCTGTATTCCTCCAGTAATTCTTCTGTGGAAAATCTAAAAAGAATACGCTGAAAATCTCTATGTTCTTGAGTGATGATTATTTGTCGATACATCTGACGTATATCGGCTGATAACACGATAGCGTGAAGACGAAATCGTAAAATGATGTTGCTGATGTCTGCTTGCAATTTACCACCGGTCAAGAGAGTATCGTTGAGGGACTTTCCGTCTCGATCCTTTGCCGAGGCATCATACACCACTCTTAATCTTGTAGAGACGCTGCTGGGCTTCACAATAGCATGGTGTGGTATATAATAGGCCGTGGACGATTGACATTCGTCGGAAGGGACACGTTCCATCTGACCGGTGGTGATATATTCTTTGATATGTGCTTTATATTCGTCTCCAAAAGAAGGATTTTGCAAAAGACGTTTCTCCAATTGCTTGAATCGGCGCAACGCAATGGAATATGAATCATTAAAGGTTGGTAAAACTTGCTCACGAAATGGTAAATGTACGGTATAACGACCGTCAATATCACGATGATGCGATAACTGATAAATATCCTCACAGCGAATGTCGTCTGCGGAGGTTGCTTGATGATGATTTGATTCCGTGGGAATATTATCGTTGTCCCAGAATTTCTGGATAGCAACATCTAAATGTGCGTCCAATGTTACATGATTGACGGATACAGGACTAGAATCTACTTTATGATTAGCCACGTTTGTCCTACCCATCAGAATAAAACCGAATATTGTATTTATGGCTGTAGCCATATGATGAATATTATCAACGTCAACCTTACCCGGTAAAAGGATATGAGGAAAAATCTCTCCACCTATCAAAAGGTCGATAGGACGACGCTGATGAAAATCTGGGTCCGCTAGCTTGAGATTACTGATGTGCGGGAAATCATCCAGATTAATATTGTGTGTGGGCATATCGCCGCATATTTTGTCTAGTACAACCGCTTCAATTTTAAAAGACGGTGTTGATCTTGCCAATGGACGCAGTTCTGTGAATACTACGCTGCCTGATTGACTAGGAACGGTGTCACCAATTCCTAACATAGGACAATTTAATTTAACGAAAGGCAAACCCAATCGTCGTGCACAAGCAGTTGAAATGATGTGAGCTTGACTGCCAGGATCAATTAGCACCCTGACCTTTTCAAAAATATTATATTTATTTTTAACTTCGATTTCTGCTGTAGCAAGAAGAACGAAGGAGTTAGATTTGCTTTTAGATGTGTTTGACAATGTTGTGATGGGTGCAACTGTTGATTCTTGCAGACTAGATGTTAGGTTCTGATTGGCCATGATTGATGTAGTGGCCATATTAACCTGTGATGATTTTGCTGACTCATTTGTTGATGATGTCCCAAAATGCAATAAACTATTATGACGCTTATTGCATGTCCTACATGTACTAGTAGAACGACAATCTGCAATATTATGATTTGATCGTAGACAATTTATACAAAGTTGCAGGCTCTTTGCCATTTGCAACCTCTCATGAGGTGTTTTAGAAAGAAATTTGTTACACTGATAAATATAATGTTTTTCTTTACAAACAACGCAATCTGAAATGTTAGGAGTTTCACCCAATAATGTTGTTGAATATTTGTTTACCGCTTGTGATTTATTTTTATGTAAATTAAATGAATTGTTAACCCTTTTAATATTATTATGATTGATATTGCTTCTAGATGGGAGTTTATTGCTTGCTGATTCAAGAGGAAGATGTGTAAGAGATGAACGTTCTAATGCATTACATCTTTCCACTAAAAAAATCTTAAGTTGATTGAACTGCGGAAACTCGGTTCCATTGCATGAAAGCTCAAAGGCATCGCGTGAATGTTTATCTATTTTAGTTAAGAGAGAGTGAAATAAAACAAAATCCCAATTAGAAGTAGGTAAACCTAAAGAATTTAACATAGAAATGTTTTCAGAAAAGCAGTCTAAGAGAGTGCGGAGACTTTGCACCGACTCAGAATTAATTTGTTTTAAATTACAAATTTGTTCCCAACATAGAAAGGCAAGATATCGTTTATTGGTATACCTATCTACAAGTGCTTTATATGCACTGATATAATTTGCTTCGGATATAGTGTATGCTCTAATAAGATTGATCGGTTCCCCAGAAAGGGAAGTAAGAAGATATTGAAACTTCTCAACGTTGGATAGGTCTGGTCTGTTGTGAACCAATGTGTTAAACAAATCAATGTAACCCGGAAATTCTTTGAGATTACCCGAGAAACTTGGTATCTTGATAGGCGGTAATTTTGCCAGGTTTTTATGGTCACCTGACGATGGGGTACATGGCTTGACCTCTGATTTTGTTGGAGGTAATAATTTGCGTTGAACTTCCAGAGTCTCAAAATACATGTCATCAGCCTGCTCTTGATAATTTGTTTGTTTGATGATGTGCTCCTCTTGACCGAGATCCTTGTAGGTACTTAAAAGTTTGACATGAGAGTCATTAAATGCCTCCATAAGAGATTCTAAACGCGAACACCATGTTTCGAATCGCGGTAGAATACTTGGATCCTTTAATGCATTACGAGCGCAGGTGACAGCATCTGATAATCTCTTGAAAGCTATGTTACGTTTTGCTTCATAATGAGCGGCCATGGCTTCACTCATGATGATAAATTTAAAAAATGATCAATTAATAAAATGAAATGTTAATTGAATAAGTTTAATTGAATATATTTTAATATTAAATCAAACGTTAAAATGATTATTAATGTTTATAAAAAAGTGTACAAACACCTTTACATTTGTTTACAAATGGTAGAAAAATAATTTTGGTATTTATTTAAAAACTACCAAATGGTAGAAATTTTGTTTAGTATGGTATACTTTTGTAGCTGGTATCCCTAAATGCTACTACAAACTGAATGAATGAGAATGAAACTTTTTGCGACTAACTTTATGTAGGTAGGTATTTGATTTTAACGTTAAATTTTCGAAGGACCTTTTATTAACCATGAAATAATAGAAATTCAATGTTTCGTATGATTTATAATGATAATGTATGAACAAAATGTATTTACGCTTCACTAAATGAATAGGATCAATTTAGGTAGCTAACTATTTACGTTATTTGTTACGTAAAATAGAAAAATGTTGTTATTTCGATAAACACAATGTATTTTGTGAATGGTTATTATGTTATGATGTTATAAATGATATGATAATATTTAAACGTCGTATGTTACGTTTAAACTGTAAATGATAGGTAGGTATTCCTCGGACGTTACATGTTACGCCAGGAATTATAACGAAATTATGATTAAACTGGTAACTAATTAATAGTAATGTTATGATATGATAATATTTAAACGTCGTATGTTACGTTTAAGCGATAAATGATAGGTATTCCTCGGACGTTACGTGTTACGCCGGGAATTGAAACGAATATGAATATGATGATATGTCTAAAAATGTCGCATGTTACACTTAGACACACAAACGTTGGCAACTCGATCGAATATTATGTTGAAATATGATATTTTTTATGATGAATAACAAATGTTTGTTAAAAATCGTACGCGATGTATACTGGTACGAAGCGGCGTCGAATGTACCGCTCGCTGTTTGATGGCCGGCGACAAAAAAAGTTATGATTTTATGTTAATGTTAATAATATCTTAGGTACTTTTGCAATTAGAAAATGAAAGCCATTGTTTAATGGTTCGAATATAGAAATTCGGCTCGTCAAGGACCAGGAAATGTTGTGGTTTTACCTTCGAAGTGGACTGAATAGGCAATGGCTTTCTGGATAATTATTGAAATGAGCTATGGAATGGAAAAGGGTAGGTACTCACAAGTCGGCTGGCACGCTGTTCTTTGTTTCTTTCTTGATGATTCCACGTGCTCTTGATGCGCCGGAGTAGGTACCTACTTTGTGCCTTTTGCTTGATGCACTGATGCCACTGATGTGTCCAGTGGTTTAGAATTATGTACGCGTTATACTGAATGACTTTGATTTAATATTTGTTATAATAAGCCGGCCGGCAAAATGGTTAATTGATATTTTGATGATGCGCAATATGCGTGCGCTTCGAACGAGTGCCGACGCGAGAGAGTGATTCCCGATAGCGTTCGTTCATTCGAGGCTTGCGCCGACTCGTTCGGGAGTTGTAGGGTTGTGCGGATGAATCTATAGGGATGGGAAAGGAATGATAGAAAGAAACCATAACAATAATGTATGGCGTATGGTGGCTAAATAAAGGTAAAAAATGCCTTATAAAAGCACCATTTTAAATATGGATTTCTCGTTCTTTTCGATTGGCAACAATTGTCCGGTATTAATATATGAAATAAACAGCAATAAGCAAGTCTATTTAGGAAACTTGCCAGGATAACTGTTTGAAAAAGCAGCTCACAACGTGTTGTGGTCACTCTGAAAAATTCACATTATGAAATTCGTGTCATGGCCCGATGGCTCTTATGTAAACGGTCGCTTTGTGAAAAGATGACATAGCGAAACTCGTGTCGTGGCTTATTTATAAATATTTAATTATTATATTAAAGCTCAAACCTGATGGTTGAATGGTTTTTCCGTAAAGCGTACCACAGAAACATACGGGCCATGGAATAGTACACTAATAAAATGTTTGAAAAATAATATGAAAATATCGATATCGGTAAAACTATTCTCATAACAGCGCATCTCTGTTGGCACCTACTTTACTGCCCGACCCCTCCCCGGCTTATCTGAAGTCGAGCCTCGCCGAGCGCAGATATATTTCATCTCGCCACTAGGCACGTTTTTATGCAACGCGCCCGTTATAGCGCAACTCGACTCTTTTTGTCGCTGCGACCCTAGTACCTCTTCACATTTTTGTCGGTGTCAAAGTCATTACGGACGAAGGTGGGTTTTTTGCATGTTTTTTGTGTGTTTGATGAGTTCGAACGAAACACATGAATTAATTGACTTTGAACAGTTGAACATCATACGGTCGCTAAAGAGGTAGACTGGAGCTGTTAAAATGTCAATAAAATTGTAGAATATCCGTAGTTTCGCGCGTTAGAATAGGCGTAGTTCAGTATTTTCGGAGCCTATTCAATGCAAACAATCAAAAACCTTTCTCCTATTTATAATAATTATTAGTAAATATTACTCATTAACTACTTAAACTTATGCTAACATACCATACATAATATAGGTCTATGAATATAGCCGTGATAGTGTTTCTTGTAAATTCATTACAAAATTATAACCTATTAGGGTTCCGTAGCCGAATGGCAAAAAACGGAACCCTTATGGATTCGTCATGTCTGTCTGTCTGTCTGTCCGTCCGTATGTCACAGCCACTTTTTTCCGAAACTATAAGAGCTATACCATTGAAACTTGGTAAGTAGATGTATTCTGTGAACCGCATTAAGATTTTTACACAAAAATATAAAAAAACAATAAATTTTGGGGGTTCCCCATACATAGAACTGAAACTCAAAAATGTTTTTTTTTATCAAACCCATACGTGAATAGGACTTCAAAAATGATATTGAGGTTTCGAATATCATTTTTTTCTAAACTGAATAGTTTGCGCGAGAGACACTTCCAAAGTGGTAAAATGTGTGTCGTCCCCCCCCCCCCCCGTAACTTCTAAAATAAGGGAATGATAAAACTGAAAAAAATAATATATGATGTACATTACTAAGCAAACTTCCAACGAAAAATTGTTTGAATGAGATCTAGTTAGTAGTTTTTTTTTAATACGTCATAAATCGTAAACCGCAAAAAACATTGATCAAAGTTACAACGAACTACAAGAACTTTTATATTATGTTACTTGCTGCTACGGAACCCTTCATGGGCGAGTCCGACTCGCACTTGGCCGCTTTTTTTTGAGAATTATTTCACTTGTCCAACTTCAACCGTTTATAGATAGCCAGCGGCGCGGCGGCGGGGGGGGGAGGACGACACTAGACTCTAAGCAAAATTAAAATTAGCCAAACGGACAGACGGACAGACCGACAGACCGACAGACGGACAGACGGACAGACGGACAGACGGACAGACGGACAGACGGACAGACGGACAGACGCACAGACGGACAGACGGACAGACGGACAGACGGACAGACGGACAGACGGACAGACGGACAGACGGACAGACGGGCAGACGGGCAGACGGGCAGACGGGCAGACGGGCAGACGGGCAGACGGACAGACGGACAGACGGACAGACGGACAGACGGACAGACGGACAGACGGACAGACGGACAGACGGACAGACGGACAGACGGACAGACGGACAGACGGATGGACATGACATGACGAATCTATAAGGGATTTTACTTTGGAACCACAAAAAGTTTACGTCCCAAAAAATAAAATATGCACAATCAAGAAAGGGCGCAGCAGGAGCGAGTACTAGGGCGGCAACGGTGGCGTGCCGGGTAAATTAGGTGCGGAGCGACGCGATATTGTTGGCGCTTGGCAGGCTCGGCGGTTGGAAGTCCGCTCTTCTAGGGCTATGACAACCTGGTATTTTCTGCGTAATATTACAACATAAATTCCGCGTTTTACAGAGTATGTCGCCTGAACAAGCCGGTATGTGCAAAATAAAGGTCCGTCGTAGCACACATATCAACTCGGAAAGGGATCGTCACCGGATCGTCTCGTCGCGGCGCCCCGTCAACCAAGCCTCAACCTAACTAACGTAAGCGCGTTACCAACCGACCAGCAGCTCCGAGTCGACTCAGCTATGGCTAGGCGACGCTGCGCTTACGGCTCGACGGCCGCTGGTTGACCTCTCGTCGCCTATTCAATGCAAACAAACAATCAAATATTTCCTCTTTATACTATTAGTACAGATAAGTAGTTTGTGTTCGATGACATCGTGCAACAATAAATTTTGAAACAATACTTCGAATTACTTTAAACTGGTACAATTACGGAAATAATACAAAATTTTGTGGTGTACACGCCATACAAGATTAGAGAAAAGTAATTTTTCACACATTAATAATAAAACGACGTAATACACTGGAAATAACGTCTCCTGACGAACCACTAATCTTCACGTAAATATATATGTGCTGTGCACTTCTCACAGGCACTTGGGACACTGAACATCTTCCTCCCGTTGAAAGCTTCAGAAAGTACTAAAACTGATATGTTTCGTTATATATTCACCTTGGAATCCACATAATGACCAGATGTCATCAATTTTGATTGCTACTCTTAAATATCAGGCATTTTAAGTAAGTGTTTCTAATAGAATCAATTTTTTTAAAAATTATAATAAAATGATAAAAAATTACTACTTTCAGATTTATTCCTTTGTATTCAACCCATTACCTATCTGGATGCCAGATTTAAACTTTCTAGGTCATCTGGAAGTGGGAAAGAGTTTTGATCTATAGGTCAGTCAGTGATAAAATTGTCGATTTTTGGACATTCATATCTAAATATCCGTTTGAGATGTGTTTATGAAATTTGGAACACGTATGTATTTCACAAGTCTCAATAAATGAGCCAAATTTGACAGGTTTATGTTGAATAGTTTTTGAGTTATGAGGTGGTCAAAAGTGGCTCCAAATGGTTCGTGTAATATTACACACGGTGCTGCTCGTCAATTCTGTTAGCTAAGAAATTGACTTGACACGCTCCCGCGTGTGTAGATACATCAACAACTTCCGACTAGTTTACACAAAATAAAAGATTTTAAATACCGTGCATGACACGGTAGTTTGCCAGGTACAGCAAAAAGTTTTTACACTCTTTACGTAATCAAAAAAAAAAACAACATGACATGGCATACCCACACCTAGCCACACGCGATTCAATGAAATATGTATGTAAAAAATAAATAATAGGGTATGATTAATAAAGCGACAGCCCTGCGCGCCGCGCCGCCGGGACAAAGCGCCAAGCGCCACTCGCCGTCCGCCGCTCCCGGCCCCTACACTGGTGATGATGTCTTGGTACTTGATAATATTATTTTGTTTTCGTAATTAGTTTTTGGGCAAAATGAGTGTCCGCCATCTTGGTATGTTTTGTGTTTGTGTATGTAGAACATATTCCCCCTTATTACAAGACGAGGTCTAAAGTTTAGGTTTAAACCATGACTAAATAGTCCATGCTTGGTACGATACTGACTTTATTAACATACTTTAAACCAAAGCTTATTACAAAACGCAAAATATTCGTTGACTTGTTAGTACTATTGGTTTCAAGTTTAGACCTTGGCTGAAAATGCTGAAATAACTGACACGGGTTTGACACGAAACTGATTCAAAACGTCAGAATTTATTCGATTACGACGTTCCATTTGAATATACTGCGATGCTGTTTATTGTTTTTGACATATTTAATGGAACACGTCTATTATTAATATTAAGAGCGTAAATATTATTGCAAATAAATAATTATACAGTTTTCAATCAATTCTAATGCTTGTTGTTGTCGTGGATTTTATTACATGTTAAAACATGTATTTTTTAAGAATTAATGTACGCGTTGAATAAAACATTTTAATAAATATTTTTCAACAATTTCGAAATAAACATGACAACAACCTCAAAACTGACTTTGACATTTTGTGAAATAGTCCAACGTTAAACTAGGGGGCTCGCAGGTTTAGCTTTAGTCTCAGATGAAAGAAATAAAAGGCACATAAAGTCGTTCGAATACGACG
The DNA here is from genome assembly GCA_911387775.1 of Thymelicus sylvestris. Classification (NCBI taxonomy): domain Eukaryota; kingdom Metazoa; phylum Arthropoda; class Insecta; order Lepidoptera; family Hesperiidae; genus Thymelicus; species Thymelicus sylvestris. The sequence goes on along the minus strand of OU426909.1, from coordinate 7,712,027 downwards.
TAAACCTACCACGGTAAATACAAAATAAAAATCAAATACAATCTCATGTCACAAAGCGTCAAAAAGCATAACGTCGCATTTGTCAAAATTCTTTCATCTGAGGCTTTAGTATCATAGTTAGGCGATGGCTTAGCGTTTAAACGCGTCTTGTAATAATAATTTGTTTAGTCCAAGCTTCAAAGGAGATTTAGTACCAGGACTAACGATAGACCTCGTTCTGTACCTATTAAGACCGATTACGTTCAATGAACCGCCAAAAGTTGGGATTTTTACTTTATTTTGGGTATTTTATACATTACCAGGTATTGTGTAGTATACCGAAGTATACAGATTGCCGGTAACATCTATACATAAAAAATTGTTGTCTGTAAAATTGGTTTACGGACGGTAGTTTAACGTGAGAACGTCATGACAAAGCTCCTCTCCGCTCCGCCCCGCCCCGCTCTGCTCCGCCCCGCCCCGCTCCGCTCCGCTCCACTCAACTACGATCGCCAACGGCTCGCCTACGGCATCGGCTACGATACGCCCATCGTAGCCGATAGTGCCTCTCTCTCACTTTTGCTGCGCTCTCGCTCGCGGAACGCGACATTTTTTCATGTGTGCACCCGGCGCTCATCGTTTTAATAGACGTTATCACGTCAAAAATAAAATAAATAAAAATATCTTTTCACGGTTGTTGGCTCGTCCAATTTTTAAAATTTTTTCTTGTAATTTTTTTTTATAGCAGACGAAAAAGACAAAAAAAAAACAAGTCTTTTTAGTAGATTCATTCCGCTAGGACACAAAATACATACCTAATCTACTCTATTAATACGCAAATTGAAATTAAATTGTATTATTGAATATTTTGTCGGCAAAGCTTCAGGAGTCGACCTCATCATGGCAGAAATGCAAAAAGCTGACGTACCCACCGAGTAAGAGCGCTGACACCTCTCTTGCGGAACATCTGGTCAGCCGAAGAGTTGCCCGATGACTGGAATAAAGGCCTCCTTATCACTGTTCCTAAGAAGGGAGACCTCAGTGAATGTGGAAATTGGAGAGGTATTACTTTGCTGTCTAAGGTTCTAAGCAGGACCATCCTAGACAGACTGTCGAGGGTCATTGAACCTCTACTTCGCAAAGAGCAGATTGGCTTCCGAGTCTTCCGACCCATTCCGAGTTTTTTGGTGTCCTTACTTGGGTTAGGGGGGTCAACAGACAAAATCGTCCTTACGTAATTAATAAATGGCCCCTTAATTCGTTTCGTTTTCGTTCGTGAAAATTATGTATGTTTAATATACAATCAATTAATTATTACATGCCGAATAAATTCTAAATAAAAAAGCTAAAAGAGAATAACTATATTCAAACATTTAATTCAACTATCAACCGCTCTACATCCATCTCGCTACATTACCCAATGATTCACGGAGGCGCGGCCGCCGACATCACAGCGTCCCGCGCTCGCTACCACACACACATACCGTAATACCGTATATACTGTATACTGTGTATATCGTGTATACTGAATATACTATATACCTCTGTAGTGATGGGATATTAAGTGTATGCGGCGCCGCTTACTGCAGCGTGCGAGCGGTCTGGGTGCAGTAATGAGTTGTGCTTGGTGCTGGCTGTGGTTAAGTTTTAAGGTATCATAAAAATTAAAAATGTATTGGAGTCCTACCAGTACAATATTTTTATGATACCTTATCACAGTATACAATGGCTTTACGGCAGGCCTTGTATACAGGAATACAATACCTTATAATAATAAATAACATCTTAACATTTTTTTAGGATTTTAAAATAGGAGGCCTGTCGAAAAAGAAAATGCTACTAGCGCTACTAGGCACCTCAGGTAACGGAGGTGAGTAATAAATTATTTAGGGCTATGGGATCGCTTAGGCGTCTACGTAATGTTCTTCCTATTCCGACAAAAATACAGCTTGCTCAGTCTCTTCTCGACCCTATCCTTGACTTGACTATGCCGACAATGATCGGTCCCTTCGCTCCATTCATAATCTTTTGCTCAGTACTCCTACCCACTCTTCCTCCTTCTACAAGGAAGTCCTTTTCTGTAACTGCTGTCCGTCTCTGGAATTCCCTTCCCTTAACTATCCGTCGCTCCCAGTCCCTTGAGTCCTTTAAGAATCAGGTAAAATTATTCTACCTTGGTAGTCTTGACAACAACCGCTAATTTGAATTACATATTTCTTTTAAACTAAAATTCTTTATCTTGTATGTTATATTAATATTAATATCTGTAGTTGTTCCTTGTAACGTAAGTAATAAGTAGTTATCTTATTTATTTATTTATAATTTGTATCACAACGTGATACCTAATCTACGCCGGCCGTAGATCGTTTCGCACAAGCTCAGAAAGAAGCAACTGGTTCGTTTTACCCCGTCACATTTGCGTCACGGTTTTTGGAAGTACTAGGCTAACATAAAGGCAAAAGCGTTGATCCGGTGCGGTGCGCCGCGCCGGTGGTGCTGACAAAAACAGGCATACTTTATCGGTAGCTACGCCTCGCCGCGCCGCGGCCGGCCGTGTACGGCGACCGAGCTACGGAGCGGTTCATGCGCCGCAATACGAGAACATTTTGTATTAACGGGTATTTAAGTTTAAATCTTAAGATGATAGGAATAAGGATTACTTTTAGTAGTAAAGAAAAAGCCGCGTAGAACAATTTACCCCGTCATATTCGCGTCACGGACTGCGCGAGTACCAGGAATATATAAGCACAGCGGCGATGTTTTTGTTCACTTGGACAAGGTGTCAGAATCTCACTGCTTCGCACGCATTAAAGGAAGTGGCCCTGTTTAGGGTTTCGAAGTAAAATCGGAATCCTTATAGCTTCATCATGTCCGTCCGTCTGTCCGTCCATTTGTCCGTTCGTCTGTTCGAAGCAAAGCGTCGAGACACTTAGTGATTATTATATATTAGACCCTTCAGAATCGTAGAATAAAATATTGAAAAATTCAGGGTACCTCCCCTACAACAGGTAACGTGAGGATGAATTTTTATTATTCGCGTAGTGTGTAGCCTATAGTGTGAGCCGTGAGGTATCGTTAAAAAGGTCTTCCAAAAATATTATGGGTCTTCCAACACCATTTTTGGAATTAGGAGTTCGTTTGCGAAATATTTGGCTTTTAAGTGCTAATTTTGGTTAGAGTAAAGTGTCCTTCCCCCTGCGGGCTAAACGGTTGGAATTAGACAAGTGAAAAAATTCTCAAAAATTATGATGAATTTACAAGGAAATCTATCATGGCTATGCAATGTTCGCATGTATTATAGTTAATGAGTAATAGTCGATAAACTAATAACTATAACTTCAGACCCTACATTGCGCGTGGCCTGACATGCACTTGCCCGGTTTTATTGATCTGAGATCATGGCATGGCATCATGCAGACATATATTTAAGTCTATGTGCAGACAGGAGACAGACCAAGTACAGTTTAATAAAATATCTACAGGGAGGTACTGGATAATAATATTACAAAAATTCTTGATTTTGCTGGCATCCCTACCCAGGGATTTTACGTTTTCGGAAACCGAAGCGCGAAGTGATTTTTAGGCCCGAATTCTTGGCATGGTCAGAGTCGGAGGTTGGAGCTCAGACTGAACTTGGATAGGTGATCGCGACTAGCAATGTCATCATGATTATCACCAGTGCGTCTATGCTTGATATCACGTGAAGATTAACCAATGTGGGCTATTTGGTGGTTAGCTACGGGATTTTTATTAAACGGTTTTTAGGGTCAAAACACATTTATTCGGCTTCATTCGGCTTTTGTCCATAGTAAACAACGATTTTGTATGGAGACGCGTACGCATCCTTTCGGCTTTTCGGCGCCGATTCCGCTTTCGCGGTAAACAAGTAGAAAACGACGACAAATGTGTTTTATCAGTCGAGTGCTATCCGCCGCGTTCAGCGCTCTGCCGTCCGTTAGGACTTTAGACCATATCCCTAACTACATAAGGTCTTAAATCAATTTGCCCAAAAACTCGACTTATTGCACTCTTCGTTAGGACGGCAGCGCTGTAGTGCCGCGTTCGGCGCGTTCGGCGCTGTACTGCCGCGTTCGGCCGCGTTCAGCGCTGTACGGCCGCGTACGACGCCGAACGCGGCGGAACAGCGCCGCGCTGTAGGTAGGTACATGGAAGATTTTTGACTCCTTGGCCTTGTCGACAGGTTGCGACCTTCATAGTTCCCGCACAATATAGGAATCTAACAGTAACGTAACTCGGGCCGATTCTCGAAAAACATGCCTACGGCCGCGCCGACAGTATTTTAATTTTATCAAACGACTTGAGTTTCTTAGTAGTTTTGTATTTAAAAATGTTATATTTTCTATTTTAATAAATGCAATTCATCTATATCTATACAAATAAATAAAATTGGAGTGTCTGTTTGTAATATTAAAATAACCGCTTTTTACCAAGTGCATTTGGATGTATACATGGTACATATACCAAAACAACATTTTTCACAATTTTTGTCTGTCTGTCTGTTTGTTCCGGCTAATCTCTGAAATGGTTGGACCGATTTTGACGGGACTTTCACTGGCAGATAGCTGATGTAACAAGGAGTAACTTAGGCTACTTTTATTAAAATCAATATTACCAATATAATCCGTCGAGGGGCCCTACCACCAGCGGGCCGGATTTAGTCGCCTTTTACGACACCCATCCGGCGTGAGACTGGGGCTATTATTCTAAGCCACCCCAATACGGCAAAAGTAATAATAATCAACCATTTGATTTTTTTAGCCCCTTATTTGTAAATCTAGGCATTTTACTCGGTGGACTTATGAAAAATAAACAATTTAGGTACCTACTTATTGCAATACGTACTAACTTGTTTTTATTTATTTATCCTACATGCACTGATCTCCTTCGGCTGGACCGAAGACCTTGAATATTGAAATTTGATTTCTTAATAATAATTACAATATACAATAATAAAGTTGATATTAATCAATGACGCAATAATTATACAATACCTACTTACCTACAATAATTATATATGTATATCTACCTACAAGTACGTATTACATATTTTATTATATTGTATAGTATTATAATAATATATGTATATCTATATAATACGTATTTGTAGGTACGTATATAAAAATAGTCTTACCTTTGGGAGTCTCCAGGTAATTTAAACAATGATATTCCTGGGTGACTTAATGTCGTATTAAAAACCGCACAATATCTTGTATTCCTGTTTGCCATACTTATTAAATAGTCACACGCCGCACACGGCCACCACAGCCGCAGTAAGGAACTAAACTAAAAGAATTTGTTATTTGTACCGTGGGGTCTTTTACTACACTTATTCCGATGTGCGTAGGTATGACGCGCGTTTCGACCGTTTGTATGAAGAGCGAATACTGTTAGATTCCTATATTGTGGTTCCCGTATAGATTATACCTACTAACGTCTTCGGACCAGGGTTGGATTTTGAACTATAATTATAGTATTTATACTATAATTTCGCCCTTTGTACTATGTACTATCCACATCTAAGTATAGTACACTAAAATACTATAATTTTATTTGGTCCCGAATGTTTAGTTTTACGTCATAATATTATGAATATTTCGACAGTGCGTGTATCCGATCCGACCGAATTCTTCTTGCGTTTCCTGTCTCGATGTCCTCAGCAGTAGATTTCTTTTGTTCCTTTCCACTAAAAGTAACTAATGTCATTCCCTATGATTCCTTCCATTCCATACGAAATTCAATCAAAGCGATAACAATCGCTTGCGAATTTATTAATTAATTTAATTTAATGTGTTAATTAATGTGTAAAAATTATTTTACGTATTAACGTTTATTTACGAAGTTCTTCCTACTTCTTGACTTGAAAGTAAAAGTATTTTGACATTTCAACAAATTGGGAGGAGGGGGGTGCAAAAGCAGTTGATCTACCGATTTTTTGCTTGCAACACTGAGTGTACTATAATTTTTTTATAAATACTATACTTTTCATTGTTTTGTACTATATTTTTGAACGTACTTAAATCCAACCCTGCTTCGGACAGACTTCGCAGCGTATTCAGCGCCGTACGCAGCCGTTCGCATTCTTACGACGCCGTACGCGTAAATCATTCGGCGAAACGCGAATGGCGCCGAATAAATGTGCGTTGACCCTTAAACGGTTTTACTAAATCTAGCTAATTAAAAAGTAGTTTGTTTAGGCTTGCAAGATTTGACGCAAACAAATAAATAACTACAAGTACGTCATAAAATAATTCTTTATTAGCTTTTCTATAAGTAGATTTAAAATTAACATTGTGTTGAAAAAGTGAAAGAGAATTTCCAATCCATACGAAACAGATAGGATCCAAAGAAACGGATCTGCCGGCCCGATTTACCCCATCGCATTTAGTCTTTGATGTACTAGGCGATCATAAATGCAAGCCGGTTGTCACTTGTCAGCACCTAACTTGTCGCTTGTGCACAGTGGACACTGGACAGTAGGTATTAAAATAATTTAAATAAAAATAACATAACACTTGAGTGCTGTATGAACTAAGAATCTACTGGGGTCTGGGACTACTGGTATTTAAGTAATGCTATTGTATCATCCTTCTTGCATTATTATTTATTAGTAATATTTACTGGTGATGGTGACTGACCTGACTTGGTGAAAATGAAGTGTGTTTATTGCTCGGTGATACTGTGATCTTTGTTTCCTCGGTATAGTCATGATGTAGTCAAATGTATACCTACCTACCTACCTATGTACCGATTTTAGGTTTCCCCTGTTTAAAATATATATTTCTTTTGTTTTTGTCCATAGTAGTTTTATTAGAATTAGAATCAGCAGTCAGCACAATCACTAAAAGATCTCGTTTAATCTATTATTATTGTAATGTCATTTTAATAATACGACAATTATTATAATAATATTAAAAGGAGTGAAAAAATTATAATCATAAAAAATATACGTGTCGAATTGAGAACCTCCTCCTTTTTTTCGTCGGTTAAAAATGCATAGACAAATAAAAAAAATAAAAAGAGTCCATTTTGAAATTAATAATTGTGGGTGTTGAGCGTCATCTGTTGTCCAGGAGCAGTACTATAGCAAAGTAAAATTAAATGGTACTAGTATACATTAGAGCGTCATCTAGGGGCGAGAAGTAGTATTTAATATCACTAGTAATGAGAGAATAGATAATGCTTTAGGTGAAAGATACTTTTTCTTAATAAATGTAAAGCCGTAAAAGTATTTAGTTCAGAACGTGACCGCCAGAAGGATTGTCTTTTTATTCGCAGCGATATCGCAATCGCAACCATCTGCGGAAAATTCATCGAAAACAATTTATGTCAATGTCGAAAACATTTCATCGAATTACAATTCGCCGAATACAATACATCGAAAACATTTTATGTTTTTTCGAAACAAACAGTTTTCCTTGTAAATTCATTTGAGATTTTTTCACTTGTCCAACTCTAACTGCTTATAGGCAGCAGGGGGGACACTTGACTTTAACCACCGAAATTAGCAATTTAAAGCCAAATATTTCGCAAACGGACTAATTCCAAAAATGGTCATTAAGAAGACCCATAACATTTTTGGAAAACTTTTTCAACAATACCCCACAGTGCCCCACACAGTGGTTATGCGAGTTAAGCGACGAATAAAATAAATAATAGTTTAAAAAACTAAAAAAACACGCTTTTAAAGAAAATCCAACTAAAAAAAATAGAAAATAAATTTTTCTATTAGACCTGTGTCTATGTCGAAAAAAAAGGTCGAAACTCACTATCCTCAGAACCAGTGACGGATTAAGACTACTTGATGCCCTAAGCAATCCACGCCTGTGGGCCCCCCTATCCATATGTCAACGTGGTTTTTTGTGCTTTTTGTGCTTCTTCTGGTGCCCCCCCAGACGTGATGCCCTAGGCAATTGCTTAATTTGATTAAGGGTTTTTCCGTCACTGCTCAGAACCAGCGACTATTTTCGGTTCCACCACATACTGTGGTTCCACTGCGCAACTGGGTCATTTTGGAAGTACTAGGCTATCATAAACATAAATTGATCTGGTAATGGCCAAAACAGACAATAGCTTTACGCGCACGTGTCCGGCCGGCGCGACGACCGGATAGTCGCGGAGCGGTTCATACGTCGCAATACGAGAACATTTTGTATTCACGGGTATTTAATTTTATATCTTATTTAAAATAGCAATAGGGATTACTTTTAGTAGTAAAGAAATAGACGCGTAGACCTATTCACCCCGTCACATTCGCGTCACGAACTGCACGAATACCAGGAATGTATAAGGCTATAAGCACAGCGGCGATGTTCACTTAGATAAGGTGTAGCGTAGCGATAAAAAAATTGAGTTTATTACTGGAGATTTGCAAGAAAGGAAATGCATGATATGCAAGGGCGTCGCCAACGGGGGGCAGCTGTCCATGTCAATTGTCAACAAGTACTCTGTGATGTCAACTTGCCCTCCCCTGGGCCATCGGCTGGCTACGCCAATAAGTGCTGTGTGGCTGCAGTAAGCACCACTGGAAAATTATGTCGTTATCACGTCGTCCAATGGCGATGCGACTTCAAATTAAATCTCATCTCATTCTCATTACTTAAGAAGGTGGATAATAATAATAAAATACAACTATACAGAAACTTCACTTTATTTTATGCATCAATTGGTTGTCAGATATAAACTATTTACAATAAAAAGATATTCAAGAACTGACATGTAAAAATCATAATTAAGTTACAACAAAATATTTACAAAACTATATTATTATCATGAATATTTCATGTGCTGTGCATTATAATTAACTAAGCTTACAGAATATCCAATATCTATTCATGCAACTTTATACCATTGAAGACCAATTAAATTAGCAAGCTTTGGATTTATTACACATTTCTGCTAATTATTACTGCTATAAATGAAAATTTCAGCAGAATTAGTTGGAAATTGGATTAATAGTCCGACAAGACTACATCACGTTGTTTAAAATAATATAAATACATGTAGTAAGATAAATCAAACATTTTTATCTTTTGATGTCTAAAAACTTACCATGCCCTTAGATATGACATACATAATAATAAAATACAAATAACTTAAAAATAACCATGCTTATTGATTAATGCTCATACTAGTTTATTCCCTAGGTTAAAATATGGGTGATATGTACATCGTAAAGAAATCACCAAGAGCTTTGTAATATAAAAACTTTAATTACTTATATAAATTATAATAAAATGAATGCCTATTTCCTGTTATATACATTTCTGTAGTATGAAAGAGATTCTATACATCAGGGGAATCACTACCCAATGCTTTAGTAAGCAGTATCTGTATGTAGGGTTTCAAGAAACTATGAACGTATATCAACAATTAATATGATTATTAACATCATGTCAGCAGCCAAATATAGATCACATTTCTTATCAATGATTCGGTGTTTTGGCATAAGTAATCTATTTAGCAAAATGTCTCACATTAATTTGGATTTGTGAGCACTTTTGTAGTTCTTGGCAAACTAAACATACTTATTCCAATGAACATTGTCTATTGCATGTTTTTTCAACTTGTGCTTTTTGAGATACTTGGAGTCAATAAAGGCCTCTCCACAAATAGAGCACACATACGGTCTCTCCCCTGTATGTGTTCTTAAATGCACAACTAAGTTCCCTTTTAATGCAAAGAACTTCATACATACTGAACAACCAAACTTCTTTTCCCGTGTGTGAGTAAGTTGATGTGTACGTAAATGTGTTTTAGTTTTAAATCGTAATGCACATAGTTGGCAGGGATATGGTCTTTCATTAGTGTGGACCCTTTCGTGCATGATAAGCATTGCCTGACTGGCACAATTCTTTCCACATATACTACACTCGAATCTCTTAAGATGCTTTCCTCGTACATTCTTGTCAGAGTTTTGTATGTCTCCTGTTTCAACCATGTGGGAGTTTTCAATATGTTGCTCCAAGGCAGATTCTACTGAAAACATTCTCTTACAAAGTGAGCATGCATAACCCAAGAGTTTTCCAGTATCGGTAGTAATTTCTTGCTTTACTGTTTTAATTAATTCTTCCCTAACTTTGATTTTGGATTTGCTGCACTGATCTGTCTGCTTATGTTCTAGTAGTTCATTTTTATTTTCAAAAGTCTTATTGCATTGATTACAGGTGAATGGATTAATATGTGTGAGTCTGTGTGTTTGCATAGTGATTTTTTGATGGAATCTCTTCAAGCAGATATCACATTGAAACTCTCTGATTCCTGTGTGGATCATCATGTGGCGCTTTAGATTATTCTGATTCGCAAAAGTCTTCAAGCACACGTTGCAGCGTGGCTTATTATTGTGCCCATATTTAATATGCTGCGTGAGAGCATTTCTCCTGCTAAGTTGATTGCAAAACGGACAAGTGACAAATGTTCCAGTCACTGTATGTAGAAGCATATGTCCGGTTAAAATCTCAGAGGTTTCGAATCCCTTCCCACAAAGGCTACATAAATGTTCTCCACCAGGATTATGTTTAGCCTTATGTTTCTCATAAACCTCTAAATCTTCAAATTTTTCACCACAACCACACAAATACGAACCATCCTCTTGTTGTAGGACTGTTGATGAAGATATTTGATTTTCATCAGCATATTCAATGACTAGTTCAGAGCCATCACACTTCAAAATCTGAAAATTTGATGTATCATCACCATCATAAAAGATGAATTCTTCCTGAGTGTTAGAATCCTCATCATCAACAGTGTCTAATTGTGAATCTGTAAGATATTTGATGCTTTCATTGCTATCAAGTAGTATTGTTCTCTCTGAACCTGATGTAGTTAATATTTTGATAATGTTTTTGGAGCTTGATATATCTTTTACAATGATATCATCGCCAAGGTGCACTAGCTGCTGATTATCACTGAGTTGGGAGTCATCAATTTCTGCTAAAATTTGATCGTGTGTTGTTTCATCAACTTCATCATCAATGTTCATCTCTGTTTCCTGATCATTTTCATGGTATTCTTCCTCATTCTCAAGAATAGTTGCGGGTACACTGAGTGGTACCCTGGGATTTAAGAAAGAATCAATGCTATTTTCAAACATTGGATTCTCTTGTTTAATGTCTGTATGTTGTTTATTATTAGATGTTTCTTGAGGTTCTTTTTTTATTTTATGTACAGTTTGCTTCTGCTCTTTATCATTATCTTTTGGGTCATCAATGACAAGTACATAATAGCATTCATCATCGCTGTCAGTGGGTTCAGTTTTAATCATTGCCTCAATTTGTTTCATAGATTCTTTGGCTATATCATCCACTGTCAATTCTTTGCCATTTTCATTAACTTCAGGCAAGTTTAATGTAAATTCGGTTTTACTTTCCTTTGTCATAGCAACCAGTTGTAGTTTTAGTTCTTGATCCATCTTCATGCATTGTACTCTGAATTGGTATGCTGAATTTAGTACTGAAAAACAGTCCACACATAACTTCTGCGGCAGTCCATCATCTTCATTTGCCTGGAATAATAAAATGATGTAACTGTATAATATATAGTAAAAATACATCTTGAATATCGCTTGTTATTGTTTTATCAATAAAATATTTTGGAAACTTTATCAAAGAATGCGATTGGAAAATTTCTACCATTTAGGATCAATTTATGAATTGGCACTACTGACACATAGAATTTACTTATAATTTTGTATTAATGCTAATATTGTTGCTGGTAAGCTGGTAAGTTTATCTAGCTTTATTTATTATTATAATCTTATTTGAATAATGAATGAACCAAAATAAGTACAGACTACATAACACAATATGTTTTGAGTGAAACCCTTTAAATATAGTTTTGTCAGAGTACATAGTATTTATAATTTATACCTTTGCTTATTATTTTATTAGAGTTATATTACTAAAATATTCTGTTACATACTATTCAAGTGAATGAATAATTTCAATGTATGTTATAAAAACATTATTCAGATGTAAACATTATTCAATTGGGGTGAGAAAAACCTGAGATGGGTTTAACATGTTTTTTATTTATATATTCTTTCTTTCATATACACATGATTGCACAATGTATAAACTACATATTAGCTAATTATTATTTAGTGGTTAAATTGAACTACATAATCTTATGTGTTTTATATAAATTAGGAAGTGACATTGAGGTTATGAAAATGATAGCATTTTTTCAGTGAATCAATACTAAAGTAATAAATTATGAATGAGTTTTTACATAAATTATTTAAATTTTAAACTGTATTTACCTCAATAGTAGTTAGTTCGTAGAATTTTTCTTTCACGTTTTGCTTTTCGTCATACAATGACACTCCCGCTTCGGGGGATAGACAGCATCGACACAAATTCGCCCAGGAATCCATGTCAGTTTCCTTTCCACATAATTATACCACCAAAAAATCCTGAAAAATACAACGAATTAACTTTTAAACGCATTGTTTTGACAGTATCTTCGTCGATTTCTTAAAACTCGTATCAGAGAGTTCATAAATGTTCGTCCAAAGAGCAAAAATTATCTACGGACCTTGCCCATAAAGTTGATCTATTCCAAATTATAGACAACGACAACAGAGAGAGTGTTCAAAATGGCGATTTATCGTGGCTTGGCTTGGAGCTTGGAGTCGTCAACGCGGCGCCTGCGTTATGGCGGCGTTGTAGTTATCATTTCCGCCGGTAAATGGTAATCTTGCGAATTAGACCAGTGTTGCCAGCTAATTTTTCTCAAATAGCCTTGCCGGAGCTCGCGTGCTGCCCCAACTAGGGTTCGAAGTATAGGAGTTAAATTAAAATGTGTGCAATTCACACGTGGTAGAAGTGAAACCTTCAAAATTTTTGTTTTCAAGATAATGAAACGAATGTAAAATTTTCGGGAAGATGATAAATGTAGGTTTCACTAATCTACTTCACTCTGCTCCGCTCCACTCCACCCCGCTCCGCCCCGCTCCGCTTCGCCCCACTCCGCTCCCCTACCCCTCACTCCCCTACCCTACCCCTGTACAATGTTTCCTATCTCACTTTAGAAATTATGTGTTTGTCTCTTTTTACTGGACAGTTTCGTTTCATAAAATTTCAAGTCACCCCCGTACTAAAGAAGTTTTCACTTCAAAAAAAGGTCATCGGCAGTTAATTCCATATCACTTTGTTGAGAAAGCCAAGCCCAATGATCTTTTTTTTTTTAGTCCGAGCGCTGAACTGATACTATTGGTAACACTGGACACGGCCCACAGTACACTGACGACCCGTGTGGCGCAATGGATACCATGCCGGATCGCCACACCAAGGGTCCTGGGTTCGATTCCCAGCGAGGCGGAAGTTTGAATGATGAGTTTAAAATTTCTGTTCTCGGTCTGGGTGTGTATGTCCATGTCTAGTGTGTTGTCCAAGGCACCCACGACACAGGGAATCCTAGTGTGGGGCTATGAGTGTGAAGCGTTATTTATTTATTTATTTACTGAATATAGCCGATCGGCTACATGTAGCCAACGGATAAAATATTATTGCCGCTCGGTAACGGAGATAGCCCCATTGGCGCTAAATAGCCCCATCTGGCAACACTGAATTAGACAGCCAAAACCGGATATTGCGTTCTGCGCCACAGCTCTTGTCAGTGCAAATCAAACGTCAAACGTGTGTAAAAGATTGGAAACGACCGACATATCTGTAGAATGTAATGTAAGAATTATACTGTATTCTGGAACCGGACTATCAAATCAATATGCAATAAAAAATAATTATGGATCCTAAAACTCATAATTAATGTATTAAAAATTAGATACAACTTGTCAATTAATGTAAACTAAGTATTGTTAATTTTTTTGCAGTTAACGTAAACTGAACGGTTTGACAGGTTCTGAGTTTCTGACATATCCTCCGATCCGATTTTTTTCCGGTGCGGTCATTGAAGTTATATAATGTCATAGAATAGACATCTCGAACAAAATAAGTGTCCCCGCCGCGCCGGGAGGTTCTATTTTCAAAATTTATCCCCGTTCTCCTTTCAAAATGGAACGAATCCATTGGCAATTGAAGCCGCGCGGCGCCAATGCATTGGAACATACATTGTGTTCGCGGTGTCCATTCTATACGCTAGTAATAATACTTCAATGGGTGCGGTTGATATTTTAGTCAACTAGAGGAATGAAAAAAAATAGTAGATGTTTTTAACAGGCTTTAAAGAAAAAACAATAGTAAATGAGCATACAAAAGTAGATATATTCGGTAGAATTCAGATTAACTAATAAGGTCTTTTCCAGCATCAACCACAGAGTAATTAAATTAAACTTTATATTTCGTTACTATATTAGAGCGGGAGCTTTGATTTATACCATGGAATGGAACTTAGAAAAGGTAGAAGGAGGGCCATCTCGAGGGGAAAGTTGAAAAAGTGTCCAGCTGTTTACTGAAAATAGAGGTTCCAATAATGGTCATTTCAGAATGGCGCTAGTGTGTGAAAAATAAATATATTCAACATGGCTGTTCTAGACGGAGTGAAGTTTGCTGAGTTATGCCACCCATAACAAAGTACTCTGTGTGCCACCCGTAATGAATGGCGCTAGTGTCTGATAAAATAGATGTTCGAACATACAGTGCGTTCAAAGTTATTTTACCTCTGACACTTGTCACTGTACCTTCCCACTAGATTGGCATTACCTGCTGTCAATATTCTTGGATTTTTCTTTTGTGTTAATATTTTTTTATTTATATCATGCCAAAAAGGATATAAAGTAGTGGGGTGAATTCGCGAAAGTCGTAACAAGCGATGTTCCGCTTGATAAAAAAATTAATTTACTACTTTTGTAAAATTTTGTTTTGATAACTGCTTTTATGCATATTTTTACATAAGGGCCTACATCTATGCTTACATCATTTCAAGTAATTTATATAAAAAAATTGAATAACACGCCCGAAACATCATTACCATTTGAAGGAAAATTGCTGATATTGATATTCCAAAATATTTTTTGAAGAACCTGCCTTATACATTGCGTGTTTAATTTTATATTTTGAAACAATATAAAATTAGGTACATTATAACATATAATATTGTAGAATCAGCAGTGCAGAACTAGTAAAAAAAATGAATTAAAATTTTGTCACGAAAATTCGTCAACTCCATGTCAGTACCGTCAAACGTTATATTTCTCAAATGTTTTTTGGGCTACGCTATAAAGTACCCCTCGTTTCTCCTCGTCTGGTCCATTGTAAAAAGTGGAACAGGACAACTTATTACTGTTTCATGGAGAAACAACTTTTATTCATAAAAAACAACGACGTTCAGTACTTTGTCCCGATTTTGAATCAACGCCATTTACTGGATTTACAAGGTAACTATAAATTATACATTAATTTTAATACTCCACACGTATGTGTAATAGGAACATAATTTTCATTGACACAAAGAGTTTATAAATTAATGATTATCAAAATGAATTTTAAGCAAAAAAGAAAAAAATATCATTACCATATGCATCATTCCCATTTGTTTTTTTGTAAATGGGAATGATTTTGTGTTAATGGTAATGACGATTGGAGATTTTGAAATCAATTTTGATTGAGTAATGAGACCTAGCAATTTCTTTTTCAACGATAGATTTTTGATATGTGTGTTGTAAATTAAATTTGAGCTACAAGTTGTTGGTAAAGAACCTACAAAACTTTTTAATTTTGCAATATCTTTTTAATAAAATAAATTATAAATGAAAATTTAATGCAAATAAAGGCAAAAACCGTTAAGAGAAATAAAAAATTGCTAGACGGAGGAGATACACCAAAATCAGAGGAGATTGTGCATTGTACGAAGAGGAGAACAAAGAAAGAGATAAGAAGAAAAGTATTAGTGAAAAGAAAATAAAGAAAAGTTTCTGAAGAAAATTCTCTAAAGAGACAAATAAATTAAAGTCTCCTCGCAATAAAGAGAAAAAAACGCGAAGCTACCAAAAGGCAAAATAGATAGAAGAGAATAGATAAATAATAAGTTTATAATTACTAAACTAATGGTTCTTAAAGCATGAGATAAGAAAAAAATTAATGAAATGAAATGAAATGAAATAATCTTTTATTCATGTCGATATCTCTGATACAATTATAAACGTCATTTTTTTAATCTAACAGCATTTCGGAACGGTGCTTTGTCATGGAGGAGAAGAAAATCCGTAAAGAAACTCCATAGCACATCTTTTAAAATAATGAAAAATTACACAAGATGTTCTAACTGACACGGAACTGGATGCATTACTAATTTACATCTTTGTCAATAATATATTCATTTATACTACAGTATCCTTTGCCTACTAGCTGGGATTTCAGAGATCTCTTAAACATTTGAATAAGCAAATACTTAGGTAATTTAACGTAAAAACGTACACCTAGCCCCTTAGAAGAACGTTGTACTCTACGTAGGCGAAAAGAATCCGTAACCAAAAGTATGTCTGTTTCAAGTTAGATGATTTTGCGTATCACTATTTTGCTTGAAACAACCGCCGTTGTTTTTTTATGAATAAAATATAATTGTAAATTAATAAATTGAGATGTTACTGTTAATATGCCTATTTTTTTAAATCTCTCCCGCAGGTAGTGGCGTAATTTTAATTTATAAATGTTTCTAATTGCCCTTTTCTGCAAAACAAATATTGCATCAATGTCAGCTACTGCACCCCACATCATTAATATCAATATACCATAGGACATGTCACATGAGGCTATGAAAGTGTGCAAAATAAACAAGTTTAGCAATTTCTACATCAATGGCATAAACTGAGTTACTTAGCTTACTCGTGAGAGCCGATATATGATTGCCCCACTGTAGTTTAGAATCTAAGGTGACACTTAAGAAAACTGTGTGATTTTTCCATAGTTATAATTTCATTATTTATAAGGTGAATCAAATATAAACCAGACTTTTTTTACTGGTCGCAGTGTGAAGTGACGCGCTTGGTACTGCTGTACGTGTTAAGGGGACTGTCTCGTATTAATCCATTTGGTAGCAAACATTCTATATACTTCGTTTTTTAGCATTTATCAGTAAATTATTTGTAGTAAACCGGTGTCATAAACGAAACTGAGAACTTTTACATCGTCATTTATTTTATTTCTATTCGTCTTAAATATAAGAGAAGTGACATCAGCAACCAGTATAATGTCTGCATATTTCTTAATTTAATACGGTAGATCATTTAAGTATACTAGAAAAAGGAAGGGGCCCAGAAACTAGCCCTGTGGTACACCCATCACAGATTAAATCTCGATCATTTGTTATCATTTATACTAACACATTGGATTATACTCGTCAAGTACGACACAATCAAGTTAAGTGAGTTGTTATTGATGCTGTAGTGACTAAGCTTAAGTAGTAATGTTTAGTGTTCAACACAATCAAACGTCTTAGACAGGTCACAGTAAGGGTCACACAATACCCTTATGGGATTTTGTAAATTCTCCCAGGTCTCAAAGATAGGTTTGAGAAGCCTAGCACCTGCATTTGTTGTATTACGGCTTTCGGTAAAACCGTATTGCTCAGGGTGGAGTAAATTACAAGCGCTAAAGTGCTTCAGCGTTTAATTTAACTTAATTATTTTCGAATACCGTAGGTAAAATAGAAATAGGTCTGTAATTATTAAGGTCTGTTTTGTCCCCAGATTTAAAACTCGGTATGATCTTTCTGTACTTCATTAGATCTGGGAAAGTATCTAGATTTACACAGTTATTTACCAACCTAGCTAAATAAGGGACTATCACATCTTTTATATTATTTATAATTTTAACAATTTCAAATCCATATTAACAGAGGTAATTTTATTTCCATTAACTAATAATTCAAATTTAAAATTGCGTAATTTATTACTACCAATCTCGTTACCAATAATACTCTAGTTAGTGGTTTTACCTTGACATTTTTTATCTTCAAATGCAACTTAAAGACATAGCTATAATACACACGGCTTTAATTATTTTTTGAATAACATTAAATTTTTGTCATTCCCATTAACAAAAAATCATTACCGTTAAATAAAAGTCATTACCAGGCTGCTAAATATCATTACCATTTATTCTAAAATTTTGTACGAGCCAATAACTTTTGATTTGCTTAGCGAATTTTGAGGACTTTTGTAGGCTTAGAAAGGATATTTTATGTGCTAATTTTTTTCCTGGTTTTGCACGCATTTCCTCATACTTTTAAAAAAAACCAACAAAATGATACAAAAACGCGAATTCACCCAGTGGTAGAAAAAATATTCTATCAGTGCGTAATTTTTGTAAAAAGGA
Source organism: Thymelicus sylvestris (assembly GCA_911387775.1). Taxonomy (NCBI): domain Eukaryota; kingdom Metazoa; phylum Arthropoda; class Insecta; order Lepidoptera; family Hesperiidae; genus Thymelicus; species Thymelicus sylvestris. The sequence continues at coordinate 7,693,758 of OU426909.1, read as the reverse complement.
AAAAGCTGAAAAAGTCCCTATAATCCCATATAAGGAATGTTCGTTGACGGGTAGCGGCCATGACAGGTAGGAAAAATAGTGTTACCTGTTATTATTTTTTCCTCGTAGTAGTGTCCAACTAAAATGATGTATACGGTTACGGTTTATTAAAAAATAGTTCGTCATGGTTTTGTATCGACATAAAATTCAGTTGAACATAGAATTGAATTGAATTTTGTATCGATACAAAAACATGCCGACTATTGATGAACGAATTGATTTATTTCTTAATTTAGTTAAGCATTTCTTTTGTCTTGCTTTTAATACAACAGTGTTCACGGATAGTTCTTATTTCAGGTATATCTGAAAAAACGGTCAGCACTATTACCAAGGAACGCAAAGTTGCTGCTTCTACATCCCAAAAAAATATTTTCACTTCGAAAAAACGAAATCAACATAATCTAAATTTTACTAACAAAAAATAACCGACTTCAAAGTCTCAAAAACGACTTGTCAGTCAGATCTCGTTCAAATTTATGTGGGACCACATGAAAAGCACCTGCTTTCGATTAAAAAAAGAATCATCGAAATCGGTTGGCGTGATATTGAGTTATTCGTCAATTTGTCGCGCACATCTTAACACAAATTTACGACTTATGTGGTTTTATCATGGATGCCATTGTCAGATCTCAATAAAATTTATGGTGGTCACTCACGGTCATTCCATCGTGTCATTTTTGGAGCCACGCCAAACGACATATGTCAAAATGGTTGGATGCCAAACATGATGCACACTCACGATCATTCCAATTCTCTTTCATTTGCGCGTTTGACCTCATCGAAAGACGTTGACATGACGTTGCGTTCGGAAGCCATTTTGTTACAAAAAATTATACAATGACATTTGGAAGTGTCTCCTTCGTTCGACGTCTCGGCGCGAAACAGGGTTGGATTTTCTACTATAATAATTATAGTATTTACCTTATAATTTCACCCTTTGTACTATGTACTATCCACATCTAAGTATAGTACGCTAAAATACTATAATTTTATTTGGTCCCGAATGTTTAGTTTTAAGACATATTATGAATATTTCGACAGTGCGTGTATCCGACCGAATTCTGATCTTGCGTTTCCTGTCTCAATGTCCTCAGCAGTAGGCTTCTTTTTTTTTACACGAATAAGTTAATGCTTGACCACAATCCCACCTGATGGTAAGTGTAGATGTGGTCCAAGGTGTCTTTTGTTCCTTTCCACTAACAGTAACTAATCTCTTTCCTTATGATTCCTTCCATTCCATACGAAATTCAATCAAAGCGATAACAATCGCTTGCGAATTTGTGTGTAATAATACGTTTATTTACGAAGTTCTTCCAACTACTTGACTTGAAAGTAAAAGTATTTTTTCCATTTCAACAAAGGGGGGGCGGGGTGCAAAAGCAGTTGATGTACCGATTTTGTGCTTGCAACACTCAGTGTACTATAATTTTTTTTATAAATACTATACTTTTCATTGTTTTGTACTATATTTTTCAATGTACCTAAATCCAACCCTGGCGTGAAATGAACAAAAAATGGATGTGGGTTTGCGCATTCACGATCAGTCGGCGCGATGTTGCGGCTTGACGACATGGCGCGATTGGAAATCCAGAGTTTTATATCACGCCATCAGTTTTTCACATTCACGATCAAATTTTGGCTGTATATCACGCCATTTGACGCGATGGACTAACCGTCAGTGGCCACCTTTATATGGGACCACATGACAGCCACCAGCTTTCGATTAAAAAAAGAATCATCAAAATCGGTTCGCCCAGTCCAAAGTTCTGAGGTAACAAACATAAAAAAAAAAAATACAGTCGAATTGAGAACCTCCTCCTTTTTTTGAAGTCGGTTAAAAAGAAGATAAAGTTAGGAGATTTTGATTTATACGCAATCAGAAATAAAATACATGAAATGTACACAGTCAGAAAAGAGATTCCAACTTTAGGAAAGCTATTAGCTGAATTAAAAGTTGACATCCACTTTAACATGAAATATTTCATATAAGGGAATCGTACAAACTAAATATGACAACACACAGCTAAGGTTAGCCAACTTAATAGCCAGAGGTAAAATAACTTTGAAGTGAACGGACTGTACCTAGCTGTTGTAGACCACACCGCAGCGCCACCCGTAATTGGACGCGTTTTTACGGACGTCTATGCTTTTCAATTTTCATACATAGATGGCCCTCCTTCAGCTCCTTGTACTCTATCCTCCATGATTAATTAATACGTATGGGTTGGTCATTAATTTAATAATGTATTAGAAATAAATCTAAAAAGCTATCTATACGTTTGTAATGGAACAAAGATTAGGACAATAATAATATTACTCGTAGAAGTTGTAGAAACACAATTCGGACTGTTACGGATAGCACCTGCAACCCTTGTTGCTGACAAGGTGCTGCATCAGCACATCCAGACCTAGATGGTCGGGGAGCTTGGTGGGACCGCCAGTTCCTCCTCACTCGCGGTACAGGCCACACATATCCGAATATCGGGCTCGAGTTATTTTAGTTTATCAAGTAAATTAAAGTCCTGTGAATTTAAATGTTTAAAGTTAAATTAAAGTTTTAATGTGACAAGAAGAAATATTTTTTTTAAAACCCATCCGTCACGGGACCTCATAACATTGGTGGCAGCGTAAAGGGATTTTGAAAAATCCTCGGAACGTCTCTCTCCGCAAATCTACCTGAGTCTCTCTCCGGAATCTCCACTGGATCCTGAAAAGGAAACTACCTGGTACCGCATCGCTGCATCCACGAGGAGGACTCAACCCTGTATCCTGTCGAAGGACATCGTCGCGCCGCATCTCGTAAAGTAATGTCCTGGTTATCCTACATCACCGCAGCAGCAGCCCTGTAAGTGAACATTGAACATATTTCATCAGAATACAAGTTTCAAAAGTGTTAAGTTAACGAGTGTGTTCCAGAACAAGCTTATCTCTTCTATGAACTTAGCCTAACGAAGTGAGCGTAGTCATAACAAACATTTAACTATCTATCATATCGAATATCATCACCGTGTCGTCGTTACCCTGCGAACATTTATTGAACTCTTTGTTCTATGTAGTTGTATGTTTTACGTATTGTATTTTTCGTGTATTTTGTGTGTGTTCTGTATTTCTTTTGCAGCATTTTATTTTACGTGTATGTTTCTAATTGCATTTGTTTTGTGTGTTTATGTGCCTCTGTATCCAACTGATTATTCGATCTTATTATGCCAAAAACCACTAAAACTGACATTCTAGAAAAACTTAATTTAGAAATTCCAGAAGGACTAGAGATCTCCCCATCACCCACTAACCTCACACCACAGAAACTAACCTCAAAAACACACATCATGGCACACACAAAGGAAGAAGTTAATCTAAGCACTTTATTTAAATTTATCAAAACATACAATGGTTCCAGGGAAACTTTAAACTCGTTCATAATAAACTGTGATAATGCAATCGACCTTGCTTCAGAAACACAGGTTCCGATTTTATTTAAATACATCCTTAGCCAATTAGAAGGGAAGGCTGAAGTAGCCTGTTCGATTAAAGAGTTCTGCAACTGGGAACAATTAAAACAATTTTTGAAAAATCAATTCTCAGACCGGAAACACTACACACATCTACTAACAGAATTGCAAGAAAACAAACAGGGACCTTCTGAAAACGTAAACCAATTTGCACTCAGACTCGAAACACAACTATCCCAACTTCTAACTGAAATTTCTTTAGGGAACTATCCAGCTGTTGAAATTCCTGGTCGTACATCCGCCATGGAGGATCTAGCATTGCACCATTTTATAATGGGCCTCAAACCAAATCTATCTCTCACCGTTAGATGCAAATCCCCGCAAACTCTTAATGAAGCTATCAATATCGCTATTTCTGAAGAGCGCATTTTGCAAACTATATATCGACGCCCGCAGCCTGATAAATCTTTCAAACCCAGAGACTCTTCCAATAACTTCAATCAAAACAAATTTGTACAACGCGACCGGCTTAACTTCCAAAACCAACAAATTCCTAATCGTAATCCGATCATATGTCGCTATTGCAAAGCCATCGGACATTCTATAGATCAATGTAGGAAGCGGGAGTATAATAATCGCAATCAGAACAACCCTTCAACATCCGGTTTCAGGCCACAACCCCGTGTCAATTATGTTAACGAAGACTATGGTACCGACGAAGTTGATATCTCAAAAAACTAAATAACGTCTCGTATCGGTGTCGTGCGAGACACCATTTGCCTAAGAAAATCGACGCCACTGATTCTACTATATCCTCTGTTCCAATACCCGTCGCGCCCGCTGTATCCGCTGTATCCGCTGTATCCGCTGTATCCGCTGTATCCACTGTATCCACTGTATCCGCTGTATCCTCTGTATCCACTGTATCCTCTGTATCCACTGTATCCTCTGTATCCACTGCACCTACAAAAAGGGTCAAACCTACCACATCCGCCGTATCCGCTGTATCCACCGCATCCGTTAAACCTGTAAAACTTACCACATCCGCCGTTTCCACTGCATCCGCCGCACCCGCTGCTCCCTCTGTCTCCACTGAACCCTCTGTACCTGAAAAAGAAACCCCTACCTTGTCCACTGAATCCACTGAATCGAAAATTTATGAGATAAATGCCAATCATGATAAAATTCTACTCCCTCACATTCTTGTTAAATCCTCTGTGTCTGAAATACCATTATCCTTATTAGTAGACTCCGGATCATCGATAAGTCTAATTAAATTAACGAGCATAAACCATGAACCAAAATTATCCGATGAAAAAATTAATTTAAAAGGTATAGATCCCGTTAAATGTAGCACTAAAACCCTAGGTCATTTTTCATTAAAGCTAAAGATAGATGAAACTTCAGGAAAATTCATAAGTCACAAATTTCACGTCGTAGAAAATATTGATCTCCCCTACGATGGCATTATCGGCACAGATATGTTAAACCACTTCGGTTGTAGTATTGATTACACACAAGGTATTCTGAAATTAAATAAAACTAACATCCAACTCCTATTTCACGAACCAATCTATACCATCCCAGCCAGATCCGAGATGGTAATTGAATGTTCTGTTTCCAACCCTGAGATCGAGGAAGGAATTATTTTAGATAAACCAAAAATCGAGAACATTCTGATCGCAAATTGTCTAGTGAAAGTGAAAAGTAATAACAGAATAAATCTTTCGGTAATTAACACTTCAGAAAACGCCATATCCCTTAATTCAAATCTTAATGTTACTCTGACTCCTGTAGAAACCAATATTCAAAATCCGTCTCAAGTCTATCCTATTAACAATATTAATTATTCTAATTCATATGAGCGAACTCAACAAGTCCTTAATCAACTTCGTGTGTCACATTTAAACCCTGAAGAAGCTGACGCTCTTTATAATCTCTGTTCTGATTTTTCAGACATCTTCCATTTAGAAGGTGAAAAACTCACTCATACTAACGCCATTAAACATTCCATCAAAACAAGCTCGAACAATCCGATCCACGTTAAATCTTATCGATTTCCGGAGGTCCATAAACAGGAAGTCCAAAAACAGATTAATCTGATGTTAGACCAAGGTATCATCGAACCTTCAAAATCACCCTGGTCGGCCCCTATCTGGGTAGTACCGAAAAAGCTAGATGCTTCCGGCCAAAGAAAATGGCGCATTGTGATAGACTTCCGACAACTCAATGATGTTACTATTGGAGACACTTACCCCATACCTAATATTAACGAAATCCTAGACCAATTAGGCTCAAGTAAATATTTTTCTACTCTAGATCTTTCTTCCGGCTTCCATCAGATTCTCGTCGAGGAAGAGGATAAACCCAAAACTGCATTCTCCGTACCCCAAGGACACTATCAATTTACGCGTATGCCTTTCGGCCTAAAAAACGCTCCTTCTACATTTCAGCGTCTCATGAACACGGCTTTATCTGGTCTCCAAGGTACGCGATGTTTCGTTTACCTTGACGACATTGTCCTATATGGATATGATTTACATACAGCCATAAATAATTTGAAAGCTGTCTTCGAAAGGTTGCGAGATTATAATTTAAAACTTCAACCAGAAAAATGTGAGTTTCTAAGAAAAGAGGTAGCTTATTTAGGACACGTCATCACTGAAAACGGAGTCAAACCCAATCCCGAAAAGATCAAAGCAGTCGTTGAATTTCCTACACCTAAGAATCCAAAAGACATAAAATCGTTCTTGGGTCTCGTCTCTTACTATCGTCGATTCATCCCTGAGTTTTCTAGAATCGCTAAACCCCTAACTCACCTTTTAAAAAAGGACAACACCTTTAAATGGCTCAATGAACAACAAGTAGCCTTTGATCAGCTAAAGACAAAATTAACGACCGCCCCTATCTTGTGCTATCCCGACTTTACCAAACCTTTTATTCTCTCTTGTGATGCATCAAACTATGCTTTAGGCGCTGTTCTATCCCAAGGTCTCCTAGGCAAGGATAAGCCGATTGCTTTCGCCTCACGAACGCTGAACCGTAGCGAAAGTAACTACAGCACCACGGAAAAGGAACTTTTAGCCATCCTGTTTGGATGTAAAACTTTCAGACCCTATCTATATGGTCGTCAATTCCAAATAATAACAGACCATCGTCCTTTAAAGTGGCTGTTCAACCATAAAGATCCTTCCAGCAAACTCCAAAGATGGAGACTAAAGCTAGAGGAATACGAATATGAAATCGTATATAGAAAGGGCAGACTTAATGCAGCCGCAGACGCTCTGTCCCGACACCCTCCTGATGATGCTACTGCTCCTGTAAATATAATTGGTACAAAGTCCACTGACTCTTCTAACCCAAACTCTACGAACCCTACTAGAATCTCACCTTCCGCTACCCCATCAACTTCTAGAAATCCGGACAATGTGGTAACACAAATGCTATCAAGTCCCCCAAATCCAGATGAATGGAACTTACCTTTTCTGGAACCTTTACAACAACTTGGTGAACTTCCAAACACTCCCTTTAACCCTGAAAATTTAAACTTAAATCTAGAGACTGATATTATTCCTAACCCAGGAAACACCAATGTTGTTCCAGGCCCTACCGAGTCAAATCCGAATAATGCAACTGATACTTACCTTGATCCTGCTCCGAATCCGTCTCCTCCTGATGGCGAGAACTTGCCCGATACTTACCTTCGCGATGTCCTAAATCCTAGTACTAATCCTAATAGTGAAGATATTCTAAACCCAAATACTTACCTCGATGATATATTAAATCCTAATTCTAATATTAATAATACAAATAACTTACCTCCAAACTTACCAAGTCCTGAAGTGTCCAACGATTCCTATTCAGATTTCTTGAAGTCCATGTCTAATAGGAGTCCTACCTTTAACACCGTTATTCACGAATATACAAATCCCTTATTAGCAGCCGACTCCGAAGTAATCATTTTACCAACATCAATCGATTTAGACGAAACAAATCCTTATGTTGAAGAAGTTTTGTCCAATCAAAGTGATATAACCGATTTCATGAACAAAGAAAGAAAACTGAGATCATTCCTTAATCTTAAAACCGATACTAAATCCTACTATTTTCTATTTACTAAAGTCCATCATTTCGACGACGTGCCATATCCTGATTTATATGAATCCTTAAAACAACTCAGAAATGAATTATTAGTCTGCTGTTCGCAAATACCCACAGAAATTGCTATTTCAGATTTCAAAGATCCCTTTGTGAAACTTTCATACACTAGAATTTATAACATAATCGCTTATCTTTTTCATAATACAAATATAACTGTTAAAATCTATCGAAACACACTTACCTTTCCTACACCGAATGAAATTCCAAGAATTCTCAAGGAAAATCATGATATACCTATCGCTGGCCATGTTGGAATAGGAAGAATGTATAACCGAATTAAAGACAGATATTATTGGAGAAGCATGAAATCTGATATTGAAAATTACGTAAAAAAATGTTCACATTGTCAATCCAATAAAGCACTCCGTCAAACAAATAGAGCTCCAATGCAGATCACCTCCACTTCCACTGCTCCTTTTGAGAGGATAAGCCTTGATATTGTAGGTCCTCTCCCCGAAGCTGGCCAGATAAAGTTAAAATTTATACTTACTTTACAAGACGACCTCACCAAATTTTCTACAGCATACCCCATCTCTAACGCAACAGCAGAAGAATGCTGCGAATGCGTCATCCATTTCATTTCTTTATTTGGTATCCCTAAAATGATTTTGACTGACCAAGGCACTAACTTCACAGCTGAGCTTTTCAAAAAGACCTGCGAATTCTTGAAGATTAAACAATTGTGGTCTTCACCTTATCACCCTCAAACTCAAGGTGCTTTAGAAAGGAGCCACTCCACTCTTAAAGAGTATCTTAAATCTTATGTAAATGAAAACCAATCCGACTGGCATAAATACGTTTACACCGCAATGTTGGCTTACAACACCAATGTTCACACAACTACAAAATTTACACCCTACGAACTTCTTTTTGGACACAAACCTTACTTACCAAATTCAATTTTCGAACTTAACCCTACGGGCACCTACCTTGAGTATGTTAAGATGCTAAACCACCGTCTCAAAGTCTCACGTGACAAGGCCCTTGAGAACATTGCCAAATCCAAAGAAAGGTCAAAGGGTTACTATGACCATCACTCTCGTCCAGTCACCTACAAAGTTGGTGACTTCGTATATCTGAAGTCACATCTCAGGTTACGAAAAGCGCTTTCACCCATTTGGAAGGGACCATACAAAATCGTTAAAATCCATGGAAACAACACATTATCCCTGCTCATAAATCGGCGTCACGTAAAACACCATTACGATGAAGTAAAACACGCCAACACCGACCCAATCAATATAAATTAAATAAATACAACATCCTATATATATATTATATTGATTATAATCACTTTATATACAGATGGTTTTATTTACCTTAGGTTATAAACAATTTAGATTATTTAGTCTTATAACATAGTTTAAGCAATTACTATTACTAACCCTTATTATATCATTCTATTTCTATTACTATTATCCCTACTATTATTTACAATTACAGCCTGGTAATACTATGTCACGGACACATTCATAATGAAGAATTCGTCCAACCAATTACGAGGAGTCCAGGAGTTTACTTCAACCCCCTAGGTTCCATTAGATTAATTAATGATTATTTTCACATTATTATACCTGTTGAGATAGAATACATTAAGCCTCATATTGATAACATTAAAAGCGTTCTTAACACAGCACAACACTTGTGTCCTAAAACCAACGAAATCGCTTTTTCGGAATGTCAAAATACATTCGAACCACTTAATTCTATGTTTGAGGATCTTATTCGTGATTATAACTCTTTATCTCATCTAATTTCCGCGAAAACTAAAAGAACTGCATGGTTTTCTGGCATTGGGACTATTTTTAAACATGTTTTTGGGACTATGGACGAAAACGATGCGATTAGATATAATGCTGCAATTCATAATTTAAAGAATAATAACGGAAAATTGTTAGAATTGGTAAAAGAAAATATTTTAATTTCAAAATCTGCTATATCCAATTTCAATGAAACGCTTATCCGAGTGGACCAAAATGAAAAGCGTTTAAATGAAGCAGTAGAAAATATTTTGTCTCGAATGACTAGCTTAACTGCTAAGACTAATACACTCATGTTTAGAGCAACAATTCAAGAAATATTTAATGTACTTCAATCGAGTCTTTTAAATTTATCATACAAATTGGAAGATATTGTCAATGCTATTTTATTTGGTAAAACTAATACACTGCATCCATCTATCATGACGCCCAGAAATTTGTATGATGAACTCGTTGCAAATTCAAAACACATTCCTAGCCTAAGTAAATTTCCTGTCGATCTAGAATTAGAAAATATTCATGTTATAATAAAATTGTCACAAATCGTCTCGTATATCATAGATAATGTATTGGTATTTACCGTGAAAATTCCACTTGTAGCCATTTCTAAATTTGCTTTATATAAAACAATTTCTATTCCTTTACCTCATGACAATTTGTCTCCAAATTCTTTTGCCTTAATTATACCTACTTCTAATTATGTATCAGTAAGTGAAGACAAATCCAAATATTGTATTTTTGATAATTTAGATAATAATTGTAGAGAAATAATAAATGATGTTTTTATCTGCTCCAATTTAGAAGAGCACAGTATTGTAGACTATCCTATTTGCGAAACAGATATCATGTCTAAAGTTTTATCATTGCTTCCCAAATATTGTAAAACAAATTTTGTATCGGGAAACATACATTTTTGGCAAACTCTTGGAAATAACAGGTGGATCTTCACCCACTCTACTCCTACAAAACTACATATAATTTGTGAAAATTCTAATTTTGATATAAACCTACTGGGCACTGGTATTGTAACATTAAAACCTAGATGTAATGGCTATTGTAATAACTTTAAATTAATTGCTTCTGTGAACCCTACTATTAAATTGAATGAAATACATTCTGATTTTAACTTAATTAATGACTCTTGCTGTAATTTAAATAAATTCAAGAAATTTAATTTATCTATCCCTTTCAAACCATTAGATTCTAAAATAAATCTTGACAATCTTATGAAGCTTAATTCAAAAACTAATGATGTCCTAGAATTAATAAATAAGTTAAATATTAAAGACAATTTTGAACCCGTGTCACCCCAATCGATATTATATTATGTCTCCTTTTGTTTATTTTCTTTGTTTGTCATTTACTACTTTTGTAATCGAAAATGTGTGGCCTTTTATCGTAAACTTAAATTAAATACTAATTTGCCTAATGATGGTAACGAGGAAATTGAAATGTCAGCTCAAAATTCATCCCAACCTCAACCACGTTTACGAATTGCGTAAACCTTATTTTATCGTTTTATCTAACTTTCTTATTATAATTATTTATTTGTAAACTTCTCGGATATAAACCCGATAACTTTACACTTAAGGGGGGGGTTGTTACGGATAGCACCTGCAACCCTTGTTGCTGACAAGGTGCTGCATCAGCACATCCAGACCTAGATGGTCGGGGAGCTTGGTGGGACCGCCAGTTCCTCCTCACTCGCGGTACAGGCCACACATATCCGAATATCGGGCTCGAGTTATTTTAGTTTATCAAGTAAATTAAAGTCCTGTGAATTTAAATGTTTAAAGTTAAATTAAAGTTTTAATGTGACAAGAAGAAATATTTTTTTTAAAACCCATCCGTCACGGGACCTCATAACAGGACGATAAAAAAATCACGACACTTAAGACCTACGTATGCCGATAGATGGCGCGGATCGTATACTTTAGTTTGCGTCGTTTTCCACTGGCTTTTATTAGTTTTACAGTAGACATATTTTTTTATGAAACACTTATTTATTATTATGTTATTGGAAAGAAACATTTTGGATGCAATTAAAATATTATATCCATTTTATTGTTTATTACGTGATGCGTAATATGTACTTTAAAAATTCTAATCAGCTTATAAAATTATTATGAGATAAAACAGACGGTATTAAACACATTACACAACTTTAAAAAAATATACTATTAAAATTATAATGATAGTTACTTTATTCCTTGTTCTAAGTTTACTAGATATAATTTATGTAGTACCTATATTCGTTCACTGGTACGTTCAATTGAAGTGAATTTTTTTAGTTTTTAACCGACTTCAAAAAAGGAGGAGATTCTCAATTCGACTGTATTTTTTAATGTTTGTTATCTCAGAACTTTCGACTAGGTGAACCGATTTTGATGATTCTTTTATGAGTTAAGTTATGACCATTTGAATTTTAAAGTTATGACAGATTGTAAAGCGCAAAAGACTGAATAAAAATTCACAAGTATCCTACATTAACAATAATAAGAAACTAAGATTCTACAGAATTTTAAACGTAAAAGTGTCTGAACAGACCTCAAGCCTTTATGAATAAAATAACGGCAAAGTTTATGAAATATTTCATTACAGCATAATAAGTAAACTCTAAGGTTGTCAGTTGGTACTTATTAATCTCTTGTGTATCCTCATTATGCTTGGAATTTTTGAAGTTGAACTGGGTAGAAGTTAGAAGTCCCATATAACTAAGTAATTAACCTGAAAGACAGAAGAATAAAAGAAAAGAATAGAGGAAGAAAATACCATTCTTTTCTATGCCAATAATTTGAAGATAGCAATAAAAGCGTTGGTAAGCAGTAGGTAAGTAGGTAGACACCGTTGCTCATCTATCACAGCAATAGCAAAGACATCACACATTCTGACCTGTGATAATATCGCGGTATCTCTTGAAAATACTAGTGAATTAAAACCGGGCAAGTGCGTGTCAGGCCACGCGCAATGTAGAGTTCCGAAGTAGTAAGCTTATCGACTATTACTCTGTGATATTTTTCCTTATAAATTCATCATATAACCTACTTGTGAGATTTTTTTCATTTGTTCAACTCCAACCGTTTAGCCGACTTGGGGGGACACTTGACTCTAACTAAAATTAGCACTTTAAAGCCAAATATTTCGTAAACTAACCCCTGAATCCAAAAATGGTTTTAGAAAACCGATAATATTTTTGAAAGACATTTTCAACGATACTCCACACTATGGGGTACGCAACGATAAAAAAGCGGCCAAGTGCGAGTCGGACTCGCCCATGAAGGGTTCCGTAGCAGCAAGTAACATAATATAAAAGTTCTTGAAGTTCGTTGTAACTTTGATCGAGGTAAATTGCGGTTTACGATTTATGACGTATTAAAAAAAAACTACTTACTAGATCTCGTTCAAACCAATTTTCGTTGGAAGTTTGCATGGTAATATACATCATATATTTTTTTTAGTTTTATTATTCTCTTATTTTAGAAGTTACGGGGGGGGGGGGGGACACACATTTTTCCACTTTGGAAGTGTCTCTCGCGCAAACTATTCAGTTTAGAAAAAAATTATATTAGAAACCTCAATATCATTTTTGAAGACCTATTCATAGATACCCCACATGTATGGGTTTGATGAAAAAAAAATTTTTGAGTTTCAGTTCTAAGTATGGGTAACCCCCAAAATTTATTGTTTTTTTTCTATTTTTGTGTGAAAATCTTAATGCGGTTCAAAGAATACATCTACTTACCAAGTTTTAACAGTGTAGTTCTTATAGTTTCGGAGAAAAGTGGCTGTGACATACGGACGGACGGACAGACAGACAGACAGACAGACAGACAGACATGACGAATCTATAAGGGTTCCGTTTTTGCCATTTGGCTACGGAACCCTAAAAATCATCCTCACGTTACCTGTACGGGAGGTACCCTGAAAAAAATATTTTTCAATATTTTATTCTATGATTTTGGAGTTCTAATAAATAATGTACAGATATATCCATGCCAAATTACAGCTTTCTAGCACTAAGGGTCTCGACGCTATGCCTCGGACAGATGGACGGACCGATTTTAATTTGGAACCCTAAAAATGGAATTAAAATACTTTCACGAAGGAAAACAGCTAGTATAAGTACCTAAATAAACATGGACGATTTTTACGAGGTAACCTTAGTGTGGGGCTATGAGTTTGTATACACAAATATACGTTCCATTCGAAAGCCACAGCCCTGCAACTAACCGTCCTTAGTCATTATCGCTAGCCGTTTGAATTTTAACAACGGCTCTCACAAAAGATTCATCAGTCAAGTGGACTCGCCTGTGTGAAATGCGGAATAACTTGGCTAAGCTTCTTTTAAAGTATTCATGAAATATTTTAGGCAGCCAGATGAACTTCATTTGTTTTATGAATACGAACAGATGGCGTAGTGTGTAAACGAAAGATGCGTAGCTTGCATTGGCGTAGCTTGCATTGTCGTAGCTTGAATGACTTTCAAAAAGTGATCATAAACGAAACAATTTTGAGTAAAAACATTTGATTTGTTATGCCTAAATTTTACCCTAGTGGTAAAATCTTACATTACTAGTAGTACTGTAGCGACGAAGTCGGATAGACTTAAAAAAACCGGGCAAGTGCGTGCCAGGCCACGTAGTTTTCCGAAGTCGTATGTTAACGACTAATTCTGTGAATCTGTGATCGTTTTCCTTGTAAATTCATCATTATAACCTATTTGTGAGAATTTTTTTACTTGTCACACAGGAAAAGTGGGGTACAGTAGGTACTTATTAGGCAGAATTTGTGGTTTAAAGCGAGCTGAAAACCGAATAATAAGTATCAAAGTTTCTGGAACATTGAATTGTAAGCTCTTGGTAGCATTGCGTAGGTATTCGTCGCGAACTTTTTTTTTTTGGAAATAGCCGGCAAACGAGCTGACGATCCACCTGATGGTAAGTGGCTATCGTCGCCCATGGACATCAGCAACACCAAAGGCATCACCGATGCGTTGCCGGCCAAGAAAGAGAGAAGAAAAAGAAAGAAAGAAAGAACTGGCTCTCAAGCCCCCAGCCGGAATACGACGAGTCGTTTGGCGGCTGACTCATGCTCAAGGGTGGTAGCTATCCAGGCGGACCCCATGGAGAAACAATAATAGTAATAATGGTATTAATTAATAATTAAAATCAATATTACCAATACAATCCCTCGAGGGGCCCTACCACCAGCGGGCCGGATTTAGTCGCCTTTTACGACACCCATTTGGCGTGGGATTGGGTTTAGTATTCTAAGCCGCCCCAATACGGCTAATGAATAAGGTTTTACGTCATAACTCGTAGGGAGAGATAATAAAATGATCCATTGAAACGATAGGGTGACGTAAAAGCTTATGTAATGAAGGACGTCAATTTTGAAGAGATTATCCTTTAGCCTTATAGCTATTGACAGAGTAGCCTTTTTTAAGGAAATAGCCGGCAAATGATTTTATAATCCACGATGATAAGCGGCTATCGTCATTCGTCAATCAAGGACATAAGCGACATCAAAAAAGAGAGAAGAAAAAGATAGAAAATTTTAATCCCATCAAAAACATAAATGTAAAGTGAGAGTCAATTTCAAAAAAAAAAAAGAATTGAGATCTAAATGGGTGCCAATTTCTGTGTAGAAAAGCCTAAAATTTTAGTCACAAGAACATGTAATTCAAGCTCCACATTTGACTTGGTTAGTTTTCACGTACCTACCTAGACTATATTATATCTATGTAATTAGCTTCGTCAAATCTGTTAGGTTGATGGCTTATGACACTCTTCTCTAATTTGGTTTGTTGGTGGCTAACTAAAGAAAACTAGCCAAGTCAAATGTAAAGCTTGAATTACATGTTCTTGTGACTAAAATTTTAGGCTTTTCTACACAGAAATTGGCACCCATTTAGATCTCAATTCTTTTTTTTTTTTTTGAAATTGACTCTCACTTTACATTTATGTTTTTGATGGGATATCATTACTTTTTGTATAGAAATTATTAGTAAGTACTTATTCATAACGTTACTGATAAATTTTAATACATGAACTGTTATAGTGCTCTTCAACTAAATCTGTAGTTAGTGCGCCGTGGTCCGAAATACGGTACCTATTATTTCATTATTTATAAGTAATGATCTTCCACTATTGATGTCCGCTAAATATTGAAATAATAATTAATACTAAATCCCAATTATAATATCGTAATAAATACGAAAGTCGACTATACTCTTATTAGTTACGAGTGACCGCCCTCGCTTTGCTTTGGTTTTCTTATTTTTTTACACCTTGGGTTACGTTATTGGAGTTTTATTAAGGATCCCTAATTTATTGAAAATATAATATAGCCTATGTCACCCGGGGATAGTGTAGCTTTCCAATAGTGAAGGAATTTTTCAAATCGGTTTAGTAGTTTTGGAGCCTATTCAATGCAAACAAACAATCGAATCTTTCCTCTTTATACTATTAGTACAGATAAGTTGTTTATGTTCGATGACATCGTGCAACAATAAATTTTGAAACAATACTCCGAATTACTTTAAACTGGTATAATTACGGAAATAATACAAAATTTTGTGGTGTAATCTTGTAAATTAGAGAAAAATAATTTTCCACACATTAAAAATAAAACGACGTAATACACTGGAAATAACGTCTCCTGACGAACCACTAATCTTCACGTAAATGTATATGTGCTGTGCACTTCTCACAGGCACTTGGGACACTGAACATCTTCCTCCCGTTGAAAGCTTCAGAAAGTACTAAAACTGATATGTTTCGTTATATATTCACCTTGGAATCCACATAATGACCAGATGTCATCAATTTTGATTGCTACTCTTAACCCGCGAGCACTCGCGCTATGAGCATTTTGCTCACAGTAAATTTAAAACACGCGCCATTTTGTCAAAATTATTCGTACGTACATCGTTCATTCGGTAGCTGAGTTTTGTTCCGTCCCCCACCCCTGTATGCAGTTCACTTCTCGCCAGTGTGCGCCAGTCACTTGGACGAGGTCGTTTGTTGCGCCGTACAACATCAAGCGGCGTTTTGCTCATCGCGCGGGTATCGACGTAAATACTTTTTTTACTCATGACTTATTTTTTTTTCATCTTAGCGACAGTTTTACTGCTACTTTTATGTAATATTATGATTTTACATTACTGAAATAGTAATCTATTATGTATTTCTATTATAGAACACTCTTAGGAAGAATAAAAGGGAAATTCCACAATTTTTTTCTTGACATCAAACAAAGACCAAAACCTAGTAGTATCTTTGGTTTTCGTAAGACCAAGGTTCTGGTGTCTTACGTACCAAACAAAAAGAATAAAAAAAATCTTCTTATGATAAGTACACTCCATAACGACGACCGAATCGATCCAACTACTGGAACTAACGCGAAACCCGAAATTATCACCTTTTATAATAAAACGAAAGGAGGTGTTGACGTTGTAGATCGACTAAAAGAAGAGTATCTGTGGCAAGAGTGGCATGTAGAAGGCCACTGAGATAATTTTTCACGACCCTAAACATAGCCAGAATAAACAGTCAAATCATTTACAAAGAAAATACGGGTATAATCATCACGCGCAGATACTACTTGAAAACACTAGCTCTTCAACTAACACAGCCACATATCCAAAGAAGAAGCACCTTCCAAAATATTTCATATCCTCTTCAGCAAGTGATGAAACATTTTGTACCAGAATCTGAGTTACCAGAAGAAGAAAAACCAAGTGGTATCTGCGCGGTTTGCCCAAGACGAAAAAATCGCAAGACCAAAAAGAGCTGCATTTACTGTCAAAATTTTTTATGTACCGAGCATAGTCGTACACTATGTGATATGTGTAAAGCTCGCGTATATGACGAAGATTAGTTATTTATACTTTGTTAAAAGTTTTTTTTGAAAAGTTGATTTTTTTTTAATTTTTTCCTTAAGACTGCCTCACAAGACTGGCAAATTAGTTCCTATGATTGTTAATTAAAATAAAAAACATTAATATTGTTAACTTTTTGAAAATATATTTTGAAGAATACATAATGTGTATTTTATTTATTAAAATATTTTTTTATTCATATTTTTTGGTAAAACTTGCATTTATTGACATTCATAAACGTGAGCAAAATGCTCTACACGCGAGTGCTGATGTAATTTCTTGAGGCGCGAGTGCTGCCGGGTTAAATTTCAGGCATTTTAAGTAAGTGTACCTAATAGAATCAATTTTTTGAAAAATTTTCATAAATTGATAAAAATTTACTACTTTCAGATTTATTCCTTTGTATTCACCCGACTACCTATCTGCATGCCAAATTTTAACTTTCTAGGTGACCTGGAAGTTGGATATAGTTTTGATCTATAGGTCAGTCAGTGTTAAATTTCTCGATTTTTGGACGTTAATATCTAAATAACCGTTTGAGATGTGTTTATGAAATTTGGAAAACGTATGTATTTCGCAAGTCTTAATAAATGAGCCAAATTTGACAGGTTTATGTTGAATAGTTTTTGAGTTATGAGGTGGTCAAAAGTGGCTCCAAATGGTTCGTGTAATATTACACACGGTGCTGCTCGTCAATTCTGTTAGCTAAGAAATTGACTTGACACGCTCCGCGTGTCTAGATACACCTTTAAATACACCCAAAAATTATTTATTCCATCTTGTTATTCCAATATGATGGAAAATTTAAAAATAGTAGTGTTAAAACGGTGTTAACACTACTATTTTTCAATCTTGAGTTGCAGTAGTTAGCCAACAAAAAAGGTGGTCAGTCATATGATGGTAAGTGGTCACCGTTGTTGTAATGTGGAACCATCGAATTCTTTGCGAAACAAAAAAGAATCGGAACCCATTATTTTTACCTCACTTACACTGTAACCGAAACATATCTTTTTTAATTTAGGTATTGAATAATTTGTTCGTCTATTCAATCCTTTATTCATTCGTGAATTTATTTATTCATTCTGCAGACAGAAAGGCTGATTGATAGATTACTATAATCATTATATAATTTAGATAAATTAAATCGCTTCCATTTTACTTGGAATAATGAATCAACACAATTATGGTCCACTACTGAGCACGGTTCTCTCCTCTTGAAGATACCGTATACTCCACCACGCTGCTCCAGTGCGGATTGATGGAGGGGTTAGTGGCCAACCCGAGTGTCGAAAGTTTTCAAACCACCCGAGGGCCTCCGATATGGTTTATGGTTTAACGACGGTTATTTTACGACAACAAGTACCCTCCGATGCACGGCAGAACTTAAGATTTTTTGCCACTAGCGGTCACTGTTGAAGTCGCTAAGACGATGTCCTAAATAAATTGTGTTACATGGCTAAAGTAGCTTTAGTATATCCCATCTTGATTTACGAGGATTCAGAGTAAAAAAGTGTTTGAGGAATGTGACGCTAGGAGATCGTAATAAGATATTTCATGTGTTTTATTCGCGCATATAAAACGGATTGTTTTATGCCTGTGATACATATGCTAGTTCGTAGCACACAAGCACGCACAATGCAATTCGGTAACTGGGTGCGGATGGAAGGAGGCAAGCTCTGAGTGTGTGTGCGTAAGTATTTAAAAGATTATGGCTGTGTGCTTATCTACTATACTAGTGTATCATAGACCTTATTTATGTAAGTCAGTTTTATTGCGACAGGAAATTACAGGTTTATGTATTCCATATAAGGTAAACACCCCAATTATGGACGGTTTAACAGCAAATTTGTGGTATTTGTGAAAATTTTACCTATATTGTGAAAGTTCAGAACCTGAAAGTACATAAAGTGTAAAGTCCTGTTCTTATTCAACATTTCTGCTGTGTCACGAGTGAGATATTGCAATTGGTATAAATTTAATTAACAAATAAAAATTATCATTTTTTTACCCAGTTATGGACAGCAAAAACCCAGTCATGGACACCCAGTAATGGACATACCCCAGTCATGGACACCCAGTAATGGACACGAATCATATAAAACTAGTTAGGCTAGTTATCGACTAATATATGATGAAAATCCAAAAGAATAATAATTATTAATTATTATTCTTTTACGACACGTGTGGCGTAATGGTTACCATGCCGGATCGCCGCACCAAGGGTCCTGGGTTCGATTCCCAGCGAGGCGGAAATTTGAATGATGAGTTTGAATTTCTGTTCTCGGTCTGGGTGTGAATGTCCTTGTCTATGTTGTGTGTTGTCCATAGCACCCACGACACAGGGAATCCTAGTGTGGGGCTATGAGTGTGAAGCGTTATTTATTTATTAATATCTTTCTAGGGTTCCGAAGTAAAATCGGAACCCTTATAGTTTCGTCATGTCCGTCCGTCTATCCAAAGCAAAGCGCCGAGACCCTTAGTGCTAGAAAGCTGTAATTTGACACGAATATACCTATTTATTAAAACTCCAGAACAGTGGAATAAAATACTGAAAAACTTTTTTTTCAGGGTACCTCCCCTACAGGTAACGTGAGGATGATTTTTTTATTCTTCGTGTACCCTATAGTGTGGGGTATCGTTGAAAAGGACTTCCAAAAATATTATGGTTCTTCAAAGACCATTTTTGGAATTAGGGGTTCGTTTGCAAAATATTTGGCTTTAAAGAGCTAATTGGGGTTAGAGTCAAGTAGGGGGCCCTGCTGGCTAAACGGTTAGAGTTGGACAAGTGAAACAATTGTGAAAAATAGGTTATATGATGAATTTACAAGAAAAACTATTCCGGCTATGTTAATTTATGTAGTCAATGAGTAATAGTCGATAAACTTACTAATTCAGAACCCTACATTGCGCTTGGCCTGACAAGCACTTGCTCAATCAACTTTACATGTAACATTCACGTTAAGGAACTTGGTTACTTGTAAGTTTTCTAAATTGACAATGAGCACTTACCATCAGGTGGGATTGTATACAAGCATTAACTTATATTAAGATATAAAAAAATATTAATATTTCTAACTATAAATTTATATCAGTCCATAGATACTTTACGAACTTATACATATAGAGGAGTAGAGGACCAACACTTTGTTACTTTTAGTATGGAGTGATTCAAATACGCATCATAATGAATCTTTCCATGGGAATCAGTTGTATTACCGCGCTAAAAAGTAGCCTACGTTACTCTCCAGCTTCCTAACTATCTCCACATAAAAAATCATACCATAACATCGCTCCAATACGACGTGAAAGACGGACAAACAAACAAACACTTTCGCATTGATAATATTAGTATGGATTAGTAATTTATGAACGTCAACATTATCAGCTTTTCCTATAGGTATGCATTAATTATTAACTACCTAAACTAAATTAAATTAATTTACAAATATTAATAAATATGAATGGAAATAAACAAATAAAAACGGCGAAATCGAATGTTAATCAATGAACACTGAATGAATGAAAGATTGATTGAATGAATGAACGAATGAATGAGTAATTGAATGAAATAATGAACGAGTGAATGAAAAAATTAACGAGAGAATGAATGAATGAACGAGTGAATGAATTTGAATGAACGAGTGAATGTATTTGAATGATGAATTAATTAATGGATAAATTAATGAGTGAATGAAGGAATGAATGAATGCGTGTAAGAGTGAATTGATTAAGAATTAATTAATTAATTGATATAGAAAGAGAGAGGGAGGAGAGTGATATGGAGCAGAAGAGGGAGACACGTATACGAGTTTAGTTAAAATTTAGTAACATGGCATTAATTTTTCCGGCTTTACAAAGATCGCCGGGACGGCTAGTCTATTAAATTAATTAAGCAACTTATAATATATCAGATTATTAGTATTATTCGTCTCTGTAAAGTAATAAAAATCAAAAATATGTTTAAAACACTAGATAACAATTTAAATAGCAAAAATGGAGTATTTTTTCATTTTTTTTTTACACTGTAAAAGTTGTGTCGCGCCGGGAGGTTCAATTTTCAAAATTGAGCCCTCGTTCTCTTTTCAAAATCGACAGGATCTACTGAAAACAGTTGCCCGTTATTCATCAGTCAGTTCATTGCGCAAATTTCGGGTTCGCGGTGTCGGTCCTATACGCTAGTAATAATAATTCAGTAATATCTATCATTTTATATCAGTGTCATTACTGGATATCTGTAAAATACCCAATAATAGCAACATTTTCATAATTTGCAGCTAGCTCATAGTAAAAAATAATACTAGGAGTAAAATTAGTTCAAATTCTGGATACACAATAGCAAAGAAATATTTCGATAAAATTATGTCCATTACTGGAGCTATACAATTATAGGGCACCAGTAATGAACACCAACAAAATATCAACAAATATAACTTCTCTGGAGTAACAACACTGCGTGTTGTAGACTTAATTTCATGGTTAACCAAACAAACAAAACACATTTTGATTTAAAAAAAGCAATACAAATTTACAGATGAAACTTTTTACTTACCGCACTAACAATTTCCTTAAGAAATGCCGCTAATAAAAATTTATAATGACGAACAATTTATAATTCGCGCTAACTTGTGTTCTAACAGACCGAATTGAATAAAATGTCAAACTTAGGCAGTCCGATGACTATAGTATATGAAACAGTGTTGCCGATACAAAAAAAGTGGTTCATAACCATATTCTAGATGATTTCTTTTTTTTTCGTCCATTACTGGAGCCTCGTCCATTACTGGAGCCGTTACCTTATTTATCTCTTTTTTTAATTTATTTTTAAATTAGGTTTTTTGATAATGTTAACAACCATACAAACAGTCAAAAACATGGTAAAAGTTAAAAGTTAACATATCCCTGAAGTAATTTTTAGGTAAAACATGGGATGGAACACACGGACAAATTCACACGCCCCATTGAGATGTATCTTAAAAACATTTGTAGGCATCCTTAAATCGTCTTCACAACCCCATTCATGATTTAGGTCCAAATATCGGCTGTCAATTAGCTCGGGCCCCACGGGCCCTACCTTTTAGAGAGACCCTGGATTATCTCGTTACTCACCCGGATTACACGTCAGTCTAAATATCCTGCGAGCCTATGTACCTATGTGTACATACGAGAAGTTATAATGATAACTGAAATCTTGGCTGAACATATGAATCTCCAAATAAAATTGAATACCCAGTGGAGGGTCAAAACTGTTAAAACTGTCACAATTATTATTTCTTCGATTGGCATTATACCTAAGCTTCTAAACACTAGCCTCAACACAGTAGACATTCATTTATCTATAATGAACCTACTATCACTAATGCAAAAAGCTACAATATTAAACACCTGCTGTTTAGAGAGGAAATTTATATCTTTGGATAGCACCCTCAATAAGCACTTGGCTTCGGCCCGTGCAAACATCTCTTCGGAGAGTTTAACTATTAACAACATAATAATAAAATAATATAAACGCTTACACACTCATACCCCCGCAGTAGGTTATTTACCTGTGTCGCGGGTGGCATGGACTACACATAATATACATCACAATAACACCCATGGACTTCATGGTACTGGGTCCATTGGCTTATTGTTAGGTTTGCGTTGTCCGTTAATCAGTAATAGTAGCGTTTTATTCAGTATCATGATACAATGTAGTAAAATAATATTAAAAAATCCTTCCTACTTCCTACTAACATTGTTTGTTTGTGAGTATGGATGGATTTTGTGACTCACGTAAAAACTACTGAACATATTTTCATGAAATCTAGCACACAGGTATACCATGATCTGGAATTACACCTTGGAAAACGCGTGCAAAGCCGCGGGAGACCACTAATAACTTAAAATAGGGTGCGTGTACTTTTGTACGCTCGTGAGAAGTTATACAAGTGCTGCACTTGCAGCTTAATCACACTGTTGAGACTCTGTGAGATTTGAATAAGTATGAACATTAAATTTTAAAAGAGGTAAAGATAAAAGATAAATGCCTAGCGCTATCTATCCAGTGATTTCATACCCCCTCCATGGTAGCGTTTTAAACATTTATCGTTTAAGTAAAGTCGCATAAGAAGTATAACTTCAATAAAAAAAAATTCATATTGAAATTACAGGGACATCATAAATATGAATATAATGACAAGCGACATTTATCTCATCTATAATCTGAGCATTTATTATTCCGTAATATCACTAGTCATTGGGACTCTTGATGGATTAGAAGTTGCGTGAAAGTTTGCCGTTGTAAAGACTAGAAAATCACTTCGTGACACGTCAAATATGTTTCTAATCTCGACGTGATCAAATTAATATACCTTATTACTACATAATTACACGCAAATATTTAGCCCAATTATAATTATAGCGTTTTCATTATACGATAAGATTTTGTAACCTTCTAAAAATATAGCGCATTTTTCGCTGCGTGTTTATTTTTATGGTTTTGTCTACAAATTATTAGAAAGGACATAATCTAGTCGAAGAGAAATTAAAGAATCCGAGATTTGATTAAACCCCTAGGGACTGGTTTGATCACTTAGGAGCGACTCAAGCGGGCTAGAGTGTTGTTAGACTTAATTTCATTAAATTTTGTTACTACATATCTTGTACCAAGATGTCGTCATTTCACTAAAACTACTATTATGTACTATTATGTATTCTGTGCTAAAACTTAGGGAATTAATCAAAGTACTGAAATTATCTAGAGAAATGACCGAACGGATTTGTTATTACATCGTCTTGTAGGATTTGATCAAATCGCTTTAGGATATGAGTGTGAACCATTTATTAACCCACAACGTAAAAAAGGGGTGTTATAACTTATAAGTTTGACGTGTCTGTGTATCTGTATGTCTGTCTGTGGCATATCTGTGGCATCGTAGCTCCCAAACGGATGAACCGAATTTAATCTAGTATTTTTTGTTTGAAAGGTGACTTAATTGAGAGGACAAGGAGAAAACTGAGGGGGTTTTTTTAAATTTTAATTTAAGATTATATTTATACCCGCCTACTCTGCCTCGTACCTACTCTACCCTGCCCAATAAGTACTCTAGATTCCAGACGAATTGAGGGTCTTATGCTGGTCATACAGTAAACTTGACGGTGTATGTCTATCTGGCTATAATAGTTATCTCTGGATGTCGCATCGAGTCCGCTTCAAACATGACAAGTATACTTGATCATGTATAGCCAGCTTTACCCCAGTCAGAGACAGAACTATTTTCGCCGCAAGTTGCCTGGAATTAAGAGGTCAATAGGCCTGCAGTGCTATAATAATTATAGTTTATGATTATAATGCCTCTTGTGCATGTAACGCAATGCGTGTTTGATACTGATAGGTAGATTAAGGTTTGAGTAAATATTAACTCAAACATTTTTAGGCCTATAGTTAAGTAACACGAAGGTTTCTTTTTAATATTGCTGAAAGTCGTTTAATTTTTACCCAACTTCAAAAAATATTTTATCAATTCGATTGTATTTTTTTTAATGTTTTTTACCTGAGAACATAACTCCGGCTACTGGATATACTATCAGATTGGTCCTATATAAATCAAAAGTACTTCTGATGATGGGATACACGAGGAATCGAGAGACTCCACAAATATTATAGCATTTAGATACGTAAAAAGAGATTTTGATATACCTATATATATGTTTAGCGATTTCAGTGATGCTTATTCGAAGACTATTCTTTAAAGTCTGTTATATTTCTTGGTAAAATTAAGATTATTTGTGGCATGTAATGTCCGTTACAAAGCTGTTAAAAAGGTTACCTACATCATTACAATTTGTTTCTGTGTTACCACTGCCGTGCTGGGGTCAAATTTCCCTTTATAACGTAAGGGATAATGATCACCATTCACACATATACAACAATGTTACAAATATGTTGTAGGTACATAGATGATTCTGAGAGGCTCAAGTATGTAGGTATGTATGTATGTATAGATATGGGGGGACATCTACGCCTACTGAATACATCACTTCACTTACTGTTAACTAGTGCTCTGCTCGCGGCTTTGCTGTGTTTTTCGGGATAATAAGTACCCTATATCTTATTCCAGGTCATGGTCTACCTGTGTGCTTAATTTCATGAAAATCTGTCGAGTAGTTTTTGCGTGAAAGAGTGACAAACATCCTCACAAACATTCACATTTAGCCTAGTTGGTAGCGACCCTGCCTGCGAAGCGAGGAATCACGGGTTCGATTCCCGGCTGGGGCAGATATTTATGTCACAATTAAATATTTGTAGTGGTAATACAGAAGCGCGCGGTCCTAGTTGTCAACGACCCACCAGTCACTCACAGGTTAGAACACCTGGGTTTCAGAAGAGACATTGGTTCTCTCTGCGTGTGCTACGTTGAAAGAAAAGTTGGAATTTTCGAAGTTCTTTACAAATAAATTCCGAGTACGGCGAGATTTAACTAGATGACTACGTGGCGTAGTCTACTGAATATCTAAAAAAGGACTTATTCTTCTTTTTTCAGGTAGGAGTGCAAGAGCTGGAGGGAGGGAAAAATATTAAAAATTCGGCAGGGATCAAAATAAAATGGTTGTTAAAAAAGTCTACAATACCTTGATAGGTGCGGCAATAAAAGGAAAAGGAAACATTTACTCCGATGTGTATGATTATTTTAAGCCCTTACCGTTGTAAGCATGTTCTTAATCCATTACTGTTTTTGATCCACGGGTATTAATAAATTTGTTTCTAAAAAGAGCAATGAATGTTTTCCAGTGAGTATTGTGACTGAATGACCGAATTGAATTTTAAATTTGAAACAAGTCAATTGCAAAGATTCAGTATCGCATTTAATTGAAATTTGAAAACGGATATTGAATTGAGAAATATTGTTATGATATTTTCTAATATTGTGAAGGTTTGGGACATCGATTCCAAGTATAAGTGGGGCTCAGTATGTGTATGTTTCTGGCATGGTGGCTCCTAAACGAATTGGCCGATTTTTTATTTGCAATTATTTGTTTGAAAACTGACGTCATCGAAATGGTTTGTTAGCTAACGTCCCAACTCAGAGTCACTAATGGTTATTTAAGTCGCTCCTTAGTACAGAATTTGTATGGTGATGCATTACTAAGGAGCGATTAAAGTGACTCTTAGTTTAGTTTTAGCACTTTTTTCGCTGACCGTACATTTTTTCAGGGATCTGTGAATGCAGTTCAGAGTGTCTTGAGGGGTTATGGATGGTCTCCTGGAAAAGTTTTCCTGTAGCTATAACGGCTAGGGTGCCTGCCCTTACTGGCCCGTCTCAAAAATCCACCCTGTATAGTCATAGTGTTTAGTTATTTAGTAGTTATATAAACTTCAAATTATTATTTCAGATCATGTAGTTTATTAGTGAGTCGGATGAATTGTTCTGCTGTTGTGTTACCCTCAATCATCCGAACTGCACAATTTGAGGGTCACTCTGAAAACCAGCGGCCGTGGTTTTTTCCGCGACCATTATGCTGAGCGTGAACCCTTTTCACCTATCTATCTACCTACCTATCTTACATGTAATTGTTGTTTTGTATTTTTTTTTTGGCTATATTTGTCGCTGTGGTATGTATGATTTAGGTGAAATAAACATTTCTTTCTTTCTTTCTTTCTTTCTAGTTGGGGTGTACGAGTAAGTTTGGTGAAAACAAAACTTTCGGGTGTTTTTAAGCTTCACACTTGTATCATGTTTGTCTGTGTTCACAAAATGTAAAAGTCTATGAGAATAAAGCTATACAATGTCCGCTTTTTCATTAGACGACACGATTAGGACACAATTTTATAATTCCAATCAGGTTGAGCTGCCACACTGCAGTTATTAAACGTTTTCATACCGGCAACAACAGCAATGGAGGCATATTTCTATGACGTTGTACTACACGCTGTCTTATTAGACAACGACTACACGATAATATCGTTATATATGTACGATTATTATATGTTATTTATGTACGAATCTTCCATGTGTGCGTGAACACAATACATACCTACATAAGATTTTTTGTCGTGTCGTCCAATGAATAAACGGCCATTTTCTTACAAGAGCTCGCCAACTTAGTGTGTGACATTTTGTCGTTTCGAATCCGATGTCGTGTTGTTAGCACTTTCAAACCGAATATTTCAAAAACAAGAATTTAAAAAATAGTCTTTGCAAGTGGACGGACGGGACGGACATAGCAAAACTATAAGATTCCGTTTTAACTATGGAACTCCAAAAAACTGTAGGCGTCTGCAGGGCAGAACAAATTACATTTTTGTCACGTTGACAGTTTGACATTTCGCGCTAGATTAGTTTCGCACTTAGGTTTTAGCCAAAACATAATATCCAAAAAGAAAACATATCGCCTACTCATCCATTATTACACTCGATAAGTAAGGTTCTGCATGTTTCTTTGTGACGACAAACTGCTAAAATATTTATACCTATAGTTGAAGGGATAGATCCGGGTGAAGTGACAATGAAAATGTATCACCTCCACCATCAGATAACGATTTATTCGCACTAAAGATCAAGTAAAGTGTCCCCCCTGCATGCTAACGCTAAGTCTTGAAATGTGAAAAATTCAAGGCAGTAGCACATGTTTAATTTAAAAGGACAATCTAAAAAGAAATTTCTTTCTTTTTCTTCTCTCTTTCTTGGCCGGCAACGCATCAGTGATGCGTTTGGTGTTGCTGATGTTCATGGGCGACGAAAGCCACTTACTTACCATCTAGATATTTACATAAAAAACTCTCACGGCGAAAGCAGTTTCAGTCAGTCATGTGTTATTTCATGTTTTTTGCGTCTTTTTGTAGACAGAGTAAATTACACACAATGATTTATACTAACTTATTATTACTACGAATAGATCTGAGGATGTGAGCGACGCGCGTTCTCAACGTGGTAATAAAATTGGCCCTAAGACCAATGCGACTCAATCTTTCTGCAAAGCAAAGGTGACTGCAAAGTGTGTTTGTGAGGTGAGAGGTATTGCGACAAATTGTCTAATTGTCTAGGTGTGGCAGAAAGGCTGCAAAATGGACACGGATTTTTAAAAATAATTGTTATAGCGATGGTACAGTCACCTGCAGAGAAAAGTAACCCATCTGTATACAACGCAACAGGCAAAGGAAACGTAGCTGTTCCTATATTTTTATAAACAGATAGGTTACTGTTCTCTGCAGGTGACTGTTCTGCACACTCTGTAAAACAGCAGCGCCTTAGTAATAGGGTTCCGTATGCAACGGGTGCCAATGGAACCCTATTACTAAGGTTATGCAAGGTTACGCAGAGAAATAAAAAATTCTATTTCACTTCTCTCATAAGGCAAGCTCTATAAAGTTGCTTTATTTCGTGTGTGAATGAATAATTTCATTTTATTACATACCTGTTTATTATACTTCTGCATGTAGCATAATAAACATTATATTGAAGGAAAAACGTTATACTTTGCTATTACTACTATTATAAGTACTACTAGCTGACCTGGCGAACTTCGTATCACCTAACAAACAATTTTTTTTTAATAAAAGTAGCATAAGTTACTCCTTGTTACATCAGCTATCTGCCAGTGAAAGTTCCGTCAAAATCGGTCCAGCCATTTCAGAGATTAGCCGGAACAAACAGACAGACAAAAATTGCGGAAAATGTTTTTTTGGTATATGTATGTATCGTGTATACATCTAAATGCACTTATTACAAAGAGACACTCCAGTTTTATTTATTTGTATAGATTATGTCTTCGTGCTTTTACGGCGATCCATAATAACCGATGCGTTACTGGTCAAAAGGAATGGTCCGTGAGCTAGCGACAGATTTTCCTGACCAATTTCCTCTCAAGCGATAACTCGTGAAATACTTCAGAGAGTTGCATTATATAGCATGGTGAACGTCAGCTGCCGCTCCAAGGGTGGGTAGGGGGGCGGCAGCCTTTCAATCATGTAAAAAAAAAAATATTTTCAGTCATTTCCTCCCGATTGAAAATTTGTTAGATGATAGATAACGTAATTATTTAAAGGTAAAAAAAAAGTCAGCTGGCCATACCGTGGTGGATTATACGTCAGTTTCAGTCATTTTCAGTCGGGAGGAAATGACTGAAAACAATTTTTTTTTACATGATTGAAAGGCTGCCGCCCCCCTACCCACCCTTGGAGCAGCAGCTGACGTTCACCATGCTATATAATGCAACTCTCTGAAGTATTTCACGAGTTATCGCTTGAGAGGAAATGACTGACAAAAAATACTATCTGGCTCACGGACTAGAAGCGAGGGCTCGAATCCATTATTTCTGACTTCGAACTGGACCGAATCTAAAAAGCATTCCACGGTAGATTTTTTGGACTTCAAAGTTTGTGAAGATGGATGTTGGTACCTCTTTCACGTAAAAACTGATGAACGGATTTACATGAAATTTTGCACACAGATAGGCCATAATCTAGATTCTAGAATAACATAAACTTCTGCAATAAATAATATTGCCACCAAAGAAGGTTATCGTCAAGATAAGACATCCATTTCGTCTGTTCATTTGTCGGATATTTACGAGTAGTTACATAATAATTCTTGACAAAAAATAACCGACCTCAAATTTAGGGATAACTCAAAAACTACTAGTCATATCTCGCTCAAATTTATGTAAAACTAGATGACAAGCACCAGCTTTCGATTAAAAAAAGAATTATCAAAATCGGTTCACCCATTCGAAAA
Organism: Thymelicus sylvestris; assembly: GCA_911387775.1. Lineage (NCBI taxonomy): Eukaryota > Metazoa > Arthropoda > Insecta > Lepidoptera > Hesperiidae > Thymelicus > Thymelicus sylvestris. The sequence continues at coordinate 7,663,754 of OU426909.1, read as the reverse complement.
TTCTGAGTTACCAAACATGAAAAAAAAACAGTCGAATTGAATACCTCCTCCTTTTTTGAAGTCGGTTAAAAAGTAAAAGTAAAGAGAGGTAACAAAACAACCTTAATGGCATACACATAGCTCAGTGTTCTCCAAAAGACCTGGGACCACAGGAGAAGAAGATGAAACATAATATAATATAACACTTTACATTGCAACCTTATGTTCAGCAGGGTAGGCATATGTATATTATAACACGAGTAAATGTGTGGTTGGACTCCATAAAAAAGTCCTTTTAAATCCGTTACATTACAATTTTGAACACTATGCCCTGGGAATAGATTCCAAGCTTGTTTAATAAAACATTCAATTATATGAACAATGATATTATACTCTCTATGAACGATGGATAAACAAAAACTCAAAGGATATATTAATATTACTACTATATTCAGAACTATTACAATAGACTCCGATGAAAAATTCATAATTCATATCCCTAACAGGTTATATATGCACCTGCCAGTTAAGGGATTTTTCCCGGAATTCAGGGAAACTCGAACTTAATTCACAATTTTATTGGTCACTGTAGAAAACTCAGTATCCTTTTTTTTATCAAGGTTACATTATATTCATTTGCCATAGATTTGAGGCGAGACTGAGAGAGTAATAAACTTGAATTAAATTTAAAAAGCCCCGACAATTTAATTTACTGCAAACATAGCTGAGAATACTCTCGAAAAAATCACATTTGGGAGCTATGATCAAATCAATCAATCAATCAAAAATTATTTATTGTTCGTCTACTTATAGAATCAGTACATAATAATTATACAGTTGTCGGGACCACGCTTTGAGCGTTTTATTGCTTGTGTTAAGGGGCTTCTTTCTTCCATAACAGTATTGGTAGACTTATAACAATATTATCAGTAACATAATTATATTTTAGTGGATTATGATGCGACAGACAGACATACAGATACACAGATACGTCAAACTTATAACACCCCTCTTTTTTCGCTGGGGGTTAAAACTAAGGTAGATTTTATCCCAGTTATACGCGCTTATACGCTATGTAATATATAAGTGTTAGCGAAATAAAGGGTAATAAAGCATTGATTGTAGTGGTTCATTCACCATTGTAACCAGAAAGGTTTCGAGTCATGACTGTAGACAGTTATACAGCAAAATATATTGTATATGTAAGCAATGTTCAATCAAAAAGTCTATTCACAATTCAAGTTAACCCACTAATGACATACTACTGTGGAAATACTATTTGCACTCCCTGGATAACAGATGCCTTAGCTTTGGTACCTTCAGACACACGTCTCCTCAATTAGGATCAGGGAATCTCCAGGTCTTCAAGGACCTTTCAAAGGCATCTGAGTATATTACGCTCTCAAACCACCGTCATTTGTACCAATCTGCGCTCGAGCGTCTTGGTGGAAGCATGACTTAACGGGAATGTACTGTAGCAGTATGCGACACTGGACATAAGAGGAATTAGATCTCCATTGTGTTAGTTTTACATGTGACTTATAACAATCACAAAAGTCCCTAATAACATCATCTCACCTGTAATTAGCGTGTATGCAATTAATACCTCGCTTTGTCGCAGTCGATTAATTAAATCGGGAGATTATGTCTTGGGGAGTGGCAACACTGCGGCCTGAACCGGGAGAGGGCTGACTGGATCAGTCGGTCGCCGGTCGTCTCGCAAGCTACACGGGTCACTCGCTGCGAGACTAAAAAAAAAACAATCGGGAAAATCCAACGGTTTTCGTCATCTCTTAAATAAATAATCTAGCTTTAAATAGTATAGAAAGTAAGAAAAGCCGGTTGTGATTGTGTGAGGGAAACAGCAATACGAGCTCAGGTGAGTTCATCTCAGTAAACATTTATTATTTATGCTATTTTCACTGCGTTTGCGTTGGCCTGAGCATACGTACACTTTGATGTGTTAACTGGTTTAAATTTTTTCATGAGTTACTTTACGTGGAATGGCTTTTAAAGCAGTTTCGCTGAGACCTTTTTCGGGAGGTTCTTTTCAACCTATGAAGGGGTTGCAGTGTTTTAGTCTTTAACAGGTTCCTTTCAACGGAAAAATGGAATTTCCAAGACCATTTTATAGGTCATGCTCTACACGGCCTCATTAATAAACCAAAAATATAGTAACATTTTAGTATAATGTTTTTTAGATATAATTACGAATACGTATTTTTTTAAACAATTTCACATATTAATAAGCTTGTACTATTTATTGATGGAATATAAGTGAACAGAAAAAAACATTTTGGTTTTTATATTTGCAAATTTTTTATTAATGAGTGAGTAGAGTAAGAAGTTATATATTATATGGCTTTCTAGATTTTTTAATTTCCTTATATTCTAATAAAACATTGAAATTTATGGTGATTTTTAGAGCAACTTGTTTTACCTCACGTTTCGTACCTGTTGACCCGGTCTGACCTATATACGGAATAGAACAAGTTTTTTTTCAATTAATGTTCGCGCCAGTGACTTAAAAAGGGAAAAAACATTGAAAGAGGAAAAATATTTTTATATTGTTTTAGATTTAATTAGAAACGGCCCTCAAGTTTTATTATTGAACGTTTTTCGAGAGTGAGGTCATTTTTGCATGACTTTTCGGAGTATAAAAATCTGATATTCACACAAACCGGTGTTGCAAGGGTATTAAAAATATGATGTGTATACCTTTCTACAGTTTCTTGTTAATTGGTAATATTATAACAATTATTTATTGTATTGTGGTGATTTGATGGTAAGTGGTCACCTTCATCTGTAAGACATGGACAACCGTAAGAACAGACTCTAAAGCTGACCATACACGATCTGATTCAGTTTCACTTGTAAGGTTTGCAGGGGACTTGAGGCGGCGTCCAGTTTGAATGAGCGGTCTTCCATACAAAGATAGCCATACACCGTCAAGTTTACTGGATGCCGCATTAAGTCCGCTGCAAACTAGTATACTTGATCGTTATGACCAGCTTAAGAACATGTATTTTTCTATAGGCAGATAATGCTGGTATATTCTAATCCACGGACAACCGTAACAATACATTCTATACATCTTATTTCCTACAGGTAGAGTTAATCCTCCTATTGTACTACAATTGTAGCAATTTAAAAATGTCTTTGTGTGGCGTGGAAAAGCAAGAAGAAAGTTTTTATGGGATGTATAATATGTATAGTTGGGATTTGTAAAAAAGCAATATCCACGCGCGCGAAGCCACGGGCATCATCTAATATCTAACAGTAAAAAATCGATGTCCACGTGCGATGCCGTGGTCAAAAGCTAGTATATAATAAAGAAATCATCAACATCAGTGTGACAGATTCGAAAAACTGTTATGTAACTCTGCTCCAGGATTCCAAATCCGTTCCTTTCACTCGTCAGGGTGTCTACTGATCTATAGGCGTTTTAACTTGACAATTTAATAAAAAAAATTAAATAACGCCTCACACTAGGATTCCCTGTGTCGTGGGTGCCATAGACAACACAAAGACAAATTCATCATTCTTTCTGGCTCGTTGGGAATCGAACCCAAGACCCTTGGTGCGGCGATTCAGCATGGTAACAATTGTCCACACGGGTCGTCAATTTAGTATGACGACCCCGTAGCCTATAAGGACGTGAGTCTACATGCGCGGTACTTATGCCGGAAGACTGTTCGAAGGGTTCTGGGTTCTATTCCCAGCGAGGCAGAAATTTGAATGATGAGCTTGGATTTCTATTCTCGCTCTGCATGTGTGTGTTCTTGTCTTGTGTGTTGTCGTATGGTGCCAGTACACAGGGAATACTAGTGTGCGGCTATGAGTGTGTAGCATTTATTTCCTATTGTTTATTTGTTAATATCAAGCGAATAATAGAAACAACTGAAATGCTATTTTTTTTTATCTAAGGCCTTTATCAAATCAAATCAAATCAAAATCTTATATTCATATAGGTATCACTGATACACTTATGCACGTCATTTTTTAATCTACCAGCTTTTCGGAAAGGTGCTTTGTCAAGGAGGAGAAGAAAAGCCGAAAGAAACTCCTCAGCACATCTTTTAAAATCATGGAAGGTTACATAATATTATGTTCTAACCTACGCGGAACTGGATGCGGCATTAGTTTCCAGGCGTCTTTGTCATTAATATATTCATTTATACTATAGTATCCTTTGCCTACTAGCTGAGATTTCACATATCTCTTAAACATTTGGATAGGTAAATCACGTATTGACCTAGGTAATTTATTGAAAAAACGCACACCGAGCCCCATATAAGAACGTTGTACCCTACTTAGGCGAAAAAATTTAAAAATAATAAAAATTTTAGCCACTTTTATTATTTTATTTATAGATCCGTCGAAACTCGTAGCCCGTACCGGTCCGTAGCAGCGTAGCGCGTAGCGTAGCGGTATCAAAGAATGGCGTAGCAGTGACGTAGGCTTTGTCATTTAAAAACAAAATGGCGAAGTGGGAACTGCGTTTGAAACTGAACTGCATTAAGTTAGTATTAATCAATACTAATTATGTATTCTGTGGTATAAGTCTACTTTGCAACAATCCGCGGTTAACATGTATGATGGTATATAATTTAAGACATGAGTGGCACCTGCCTCCCTCCCACGGTTAGAAAGACTATCGTAGAGTCAACTTACCCTGATGATTCTCCGTTTCAGGGCGAAACACGTGTTGGTGTGTGTTGTATGTAAGATATGTTGGTATATACTTTTAATTATTGTAATGCATGTTTCCGTTGTGGGAGGGAGGGAGGTGCCACGCATATCTTAGAGTATAATATACCATCATATATGTTAACCGCAGCTTGTTGCAAAGCTAGGTTTGGCAATCAATCTTTGATTGCTAATTTTTTTTTAACGAACCCAGGACCCTCGCACCCTTTTCATACGTAAAAAACCAAATCTTTATCCTTTTTGAAGTTATTTCTATTTCAATTACTACCACCACAGAAATATAAGTCACGTCTTGAAAAATAATTCAAAGGAAATAAGAACGAAGTACCAAGTTCAATAGATCGATCGAGCGTAATTCCGCTTCGTTTAAATTTACCGCCAGAGTGTAACTCGTTTCGCCCCGTTTACTAAACAGGAAGTAATCACGTACACCGGGTTCGCGCGAAACGACTTGTGATTTCTGTTCGCCTGGTATTCCTGTCGACGATGTGTGGTATAGCGGTAAATATATTTTTGATAAAAATGGTTAACTTAGTTTAATTATTAGGTTAATTTATGTATTTAATTTATTTATAATTCATATTAGTATTTATCTACAAAATACAAGTACGAAATGAAACTTTTTTTATGAAAGGGTTTTTCGTATTATATCAAAGCCAGAATAGATTCATTGGATGCATGGAAGATAGAGAGAAGGAAGGCCGTCTCTGTATATGAAAAGTGTCCGTAAAAACGCGTAAAATTACGGGTAGCGTTGCGGTGCGGTCTACAACAGCTGTGTTCGAATATCTATTTGGCGGACACTAGCGCCATTCATTACGGGTGGTATAACTCAGCAAACTTCACTCCGTCTACAACAGCCATGTTCATATATCTATCGTATTTGTCATACACTAGCACCATTCAGATATGGCCATTATTGGAACCTCTATTTTCTGTAAACACAAATTTTCAACCTTGGTTCACAAAGTTGTCAACCTTTACCACTATTTAAATCACGTTCTGAAAAAACAAAAAAAAAAATACAACTGTTTGAAGTTGGTTGAAACGCCCAATATCTTCTCTCTTGGTTGATACTTCAGTTACTCTCCTCATGAATCTTCATCCTCCTATTCAAATTTACTTATAGATCTAGGTCGGATAACCAAATTCAATTTCCGAGTTTAAAAACCATTTTATTTCAGAGGATTAAGTATGTATACTGACGAAAAATTATTTATTGGAAAATGCCATTATGATATTTAGCGTGGTTAACACAACTTTAATGCTAAAATATAATATCATGATCTATGTTATCTAATATCTTATTAATAAAAAAATAAAGCTCGGAACACACTGCACCCTGCCGGTACTAAAGTAAACATTCGAGTATTATCGGTAATAAATTGCTCGTTTCAACTTCCTAAGAGCTCATAAATCTACGCCGCAATAAATAAAATTGGAGAGGCGGCTTTGTGTGCGTTGTTCTTGCTCTTTCTGATTTGAGACTATTGTTTTTTTTATGTTTAATTATAAACTACAAGCAAAGTTATAAAAGGCTTATAAAATGTTTTGTTTCCTTCACTCTTATGAAAAACTATAAAGATAAAACATAATTATTATAACAGTGCAGTAGTTAAAATTGGCCGTAAGTATACACTGTACATGTTACAAAGAGCACCATTCCACCAACAATTTGACGACCCGTGTGGCGCAATGGTTATCATGCCGGATCACCACGCCAATGGTCCTGGGTTCGATTCCCAGCGAGGTGGAAATTTGAATTTCTATGCTCGGTCTGGGTGTGAATGTCTTTGTAATTTGTATGTGTTGTCCATGGTACTCACGGCACAGGGAATCCTAGTGTGGCTATGATTCTGAAGCGGTTTTTTTTTTGGGTGAAATAAATCGATATTTAAATCGATCAAACAGTCACCAATCAACATTGACCTAATTATTAGTTTGTATCCATTAAGTAAATGTAGGGGTTAATTCGATCACACAGCGCTAGTGACGGCTAATCTAGATGGAGGCCACAAGCTTAGACTTCAATCAATGCAGGGTATTGGCCAGAGAACGCAGATAGGTTTAGTTTAAATGACGGTTTCTGAAGAGCTATTTTATTGTTTTAATATTTGTTATTATAGCGGCAACAGAAATACATCATCTGTGAAAAGATACACAAATAGACAGACAGACGGATAGTGGAGTCTTAGTAATAGGGTCCCGTTTTTATCCTTTGGGTACGGAACCCTAATAAAATGGAATATTCCTTATTCCAAATCAGTCATAAATGAAACAGTTTTGAGGTAATAAATATTAAGTTTTGGAATCCTACATTTTGAAAGATTAAGAAGAAGAAGGAAGGAAAAAAGAACCTCAAGACGTGGCCTACATATTATCATACGGTAAGAACTTATTTTCGTCTCTAGACATTTTGACTTGGCAAAGTTTAAGCTTTGGCATTAGATTATTATTTGGCAAGGATATATCCTTTGCACTAGACATCTTGACATGACTGGCATTTATTTTAGACTAGAGTTTTGGATCACAAATTTAAAATAAATAGCTAAAATAGATTATGTAAACTCTGTACTTTGGCATATAATGACTTTGGCATTAAATTTTTTACCAAGACTCGATAATACTTCCTGTAACTAGATATATCTATCCAAAACTCATCTTCCTATCTGAATATAAATTCAGGTATAAACCTGACAACTAAAATAGTTTACAAAAATGCTTTTGCAAAACCAGAATCTTATTTTACTAACCCAATTTTATTTTACTAACTCAATTTTATTTTACTAACCCAATTTCACTAGTTGTCACGTTATAAAATGACTAGTAAACCAACGTTACGTTTAACAGTATTGTGAAAGTTAATATAAGCCTTACAAATTAGTTGTCAACGTTGACTGGAAGCTGTATAAAGCGAGGGTACGAGTAGGGTTGCCAAATATAGGCTTAGTATTTTCGGGACAATTCTACTAGGGTTTACTACTAGGTTAGGTTAGGTTAGGTTTTTTATGCTTTTAGCAGGCAATCGAGCAGACGGGTCACCTGATGGTAAGTGATCACCGCCGCCCTTGGAAATTAGTAACACCGGGGGCGTCACCAATGGTTCAACGCCCTTTGGTTGACCAAACTTTCACTACAACTTTCTGAAGTGGCACTCCTCTGAAAAATAGTTGCCAATATCGAGCCGGACTGGGTTAGCCATAGTTAACGCCCTTTGCCACTTGGCGCCTACCGCAAGGGCTTGAACCAACACTAAAGTCTAATACCAGACATGGGACTAACCGCTAAAACCAGGGCTTTTCCCGGATTTCCAGTCTAATCGGTAACCCTAGGTCCGAGCGAATCCAATTTTAGTTAGCAAATTCGATTCGCTCTGCTATTTTACAGTAAACCAATTCTGATTATTCGATTTGCACGGGAGGGCAAACTGTAATTTTGTTTAAATACTAGTTTCGTTTTGTACCAATTTTAATATAACCATATACCTACTTACATTACATGATTGATTAGCGACTACATTCTGTCCACTGGTTGTTAACCGGTATATGAAAAAGGTCTGCTTCTGAATCGATTTCTTTTTTTCATTTTAAATTAAGATTGGATTTCAAGCGTTTGATTAACTTATACCTTCATCATCCATCCATCCATCAGCCTTTGTAGGACCACTGCTTGACATAGGCCTCCCCTAACTTATACCTAATTTGGCATATTTGCTTACTTGACTTGATTTAGCTAGTAATTATAATTGGTTGAAAATGGTGTATAGTAAAGTAACCATTGCCAGCGCGTTGAACGGCTTAGGTATAGCCCGGCGACCGTAAGTGGCAAACAATTACAACCCGTAAAGCCGTCGGTCCCGATTGTTATCGTTAGATAAAACAGTCGGACACTTGGGTTGGCCTCTAACCCCTTTAGGTACCAATCCGAACTGGAGCAGTGTGGTGTATGCTCTAGGCATCCTCAAGAGGCCAGACCCGTATTCAGTAGTGGGCCGTTAATGGGCTGACGAAAAGCCAAATCAACCGTTACTAAAAGTCGGGTTTACTAGCTATAATTATATAATTAGTCGAATATAGTCCAAACGTTAAGCTCACGTGAAGATTTGGCGTGTGCCTATTAATAATTTTTAATTATTTTATTAATTATTTTAATTTAATATTATTTTATGCCTGAAGCCTGCAGGCGATATAAAATAATCAGACACTTGTGTCTTACCTCTCCCCCTTTCACAGAGCATTGTAAAACGCTCTAGGCCTCCTCAGTTACCGTGCCCTCCGGCGGTAGGCTAATGAGTCGACGCTAAACAAACAAAAGCGGCTATTACCGATAACACAACAATAATATTGACTTTCCATTACAATTCGTTTAATTGGTGAGATCTAATCATCTGGCGCGCGCCGCTTCGCATAATGTGCGTCGTCTATTTTGATCGACAATCAAATGGGGTATGTGTGCCAGTAATGGACATCTAGAGTACGTTTTACAATACGACAATTTCTTACAGATTGTAACTAGTTACCCTTTGCCAATGTTTATTATATTATAGCCAACCAATGAAATATGTTTTTTGTCAAGTTTTTAGTGTGCAATAATCAGCTTATTAGAATATTTACTTATTTCCCATCCAGAATAAGTAATAACTAATAACTTAAAGTACAAAAGACAAATGCTGAGTCGTTAACGTGTAGTTGTGTGTACCGACAAATAGACGAAGAGAAAGATAGAATAGAACTCCAAAAAAAAAATATTTTGCTTCTGTATCGAAAACAAATACAATCTAAATTAAGTAATATTAAAAACTTTAATTAGCACACATAAAATTTTTGCATTTACACCCGTCCGTTACTGGAGCAAGTACCTTATTCAATATTAACGTGTCTTCACTCTCGATTTGTTTTTTAGGTCGAGTCAGATGTCAGTGTCGATAAAAATAGCTGAAGTTATTGAATAACACACATCAAAGTAGCGATATAATGTTATCTGTATTGCGCTTGATGCAAGATAAAGTTTATTGTGAACTAGCACTCTGTCCGTGGCTTTGCCCGCGTTTTCCGGGATAACAAATAGTTAGGTACCCTTTATTAACCGACTTCAAAAAAAGGAGGAGGTTCTCGATTCGACTGTATTTTTTATGTTTGTTACCTCAGAACTTTCGACTGGGTGAACCGATTTTGATGATTCTTTTTTTAATCAAAAGCAGGTGCTTGTCATGGTCATATCATGGTCTTACTGGGTCCAAAAGTTTACTACACACACAGGTACTATTTATATTTGTATTTCTTGCTTGGCTCCAATGCGGGCGTAAATAGAGGCGACACAGTTCATACTATTGTTGCTATTTACGATCATATAAATTCTAAAATTGTTTTTGTTACAAATGAATCTTTAAATCTTTTAAGTCTCCCTTTTTTATTCCGCCCGAACTCCTGATTTAAGCACTATTATTACTGATACTGATATCAGCTGTCAAACTGCTGTTTTCTATTTATCGTCATCATTTTACTCTTCTTCTAAATCTTGCGTAATTTGGGATATACGGTTTCCCAATTCCCATACTATGGTCTACAATCTACATATTCCAATAATTTAATTTCAATATTTAGAGTTTTCCACTTCAATTCCATGCGTAATTTTACTGAAGCATCCAAGTTAAATTACCTAAAAAAAAAATACTATTTCACAATAAAGTAATATGTATAAATTCACAGGTAATCACAGTAACAGGTATAACTCTACATTATGAAGGGCCGTGTCTAATAAATCCTCTTAAACGGTAAAAGACGAAGAGAGCAAACATTAAACGGCTTATTGAATTTGTTTTTCTAATCGAGATTGTTTCCTCCCCTGTTTCCTCACGCCATAAATCGTTAGAAAAAGAAAATACGAGTACGAAAGAAAATTCAAAATGTATTTTTCAACTCTTGTTTCTACTTCACATGATTTTTTGGATGCCTATCGTTAACTCAAATCAACGTCAAATTTAACGCTAACACCTCCCGACAGAGGTCGCTTCGTTCTATTTACCCGGGTTAATTTTAATGATTTCCATGCAAGTTTTAATTATTTTTATTGTCTATTCATAATTTCTGTATAAGTGAAATACTAATTAATACAAAGTTTTTACAAGAGACGTTATAATTCCATCATTAATATTTTTTATTTGCTTGAAAAGGGACAAAGTAAGTATTTTATTAAAAGTTTTTGTAGCAAGTGGTTTTTTTTTAATTTTTAAAATACTAGTGTATAAAAAGCGTTCTTTCGAAAGGTGGTAAACGTGGTAACAACAATAATTTTAGAGATATTAATAATAATAAACCTTTTATTCTGACAGAGATATCAATTTTATTAATACAATTTTAATTATTGTTTCAAAATATGAAATCTATGGGACATGTTTGCCTTTCGAATAAAAAAAATTAGAACCCTCATCTTTTTTAAGTCGGTTAAAAATATAGAAAACTTTAATCTGTTGTGATTAAACTTCAATTTCCCGCGCAACAAATTATGATTCGAGGCTCGACGGAGAGCGGTTTGCGTTCCTACTGAATAATTCATAAGGCATCTTGCTGCCTAATACCTAAGCTTGAGAATTGGAAATAGCAGTTGCAGTATACCGTAGTTTCTGTATTTACTGATTCGAATTAAGTTTCTGCATCAATCAATTGGTGGGTGCCTAGGTAATGATGTTAAGAGAAGACAAGTAATTGATTGAGATGGAATAACATTTACATGACAATTTGGACAATTTGAAATGACTTGATTGAGCAACAAATGAGTAATTGGCTATCAACGCTATTTAAAAAAATTGGCTATCAATAATACCATAGGCATCACTGATGCGTTGCCGGCCAAGAAAGAATGAAGAAAAAGAAAGAAATGACTGCTTCCCTAGCCATTTTGTAATATTATAGTCATATTATAGTCCGTTTTCTAACTCCCGACGAAAAAAGTGTTATAAGTTTGACGTGTCTGTATGTCTGTCTGTAGTATCGTAGCTTCCAAAGAGATGAACTAATTTTGATCTAGTGTTTTTGTTTGAAAGGTGATTTAATCGAGAGTGTTCTTAGCTATGTTAGTGTAAATAAAACTGTCGCGGGTTTTTTAAATTTCATTTTAAGATTATTTAGACTAGAGTTACTTGGTAAACACTCTTGGTACCAGTTTTTATTGAAATATTAATTTAAATCAGGTTAGGCTTGAGAGCCAGTTCTTTCTTTCTTTTTCTTCTCTCTTTCTTGGCCGGCAACGCATCAGTGATACCTTTGGTGTTGCTGATGTTTATGGGCGACGATGGCCACTTACCATCAGGTGGATGCCAGCTATTTTCATAAAAATTATCAATAGTAAACAAATACTAGTTTCGGCATTAATTCACATTATTTTCGTTTTTTGTCAGCCTTGTTTTTAACTTGGGCTTGTATAGAAAGTAGACTACAGTAGAATTATAGATTAAAAAGTGCATATTGAGTATCGAATCAGGTAAGGTACAATGCCAATGTATGTACGTCTACAGTGATTCAGATTCAGTATCGAGTGGTCGAATGAATAATTCAACGCGGATACGACATTAACCGCGGTTAGTTGAGCTTCTAATTATAATTTTAAACCACCGCTGCACCGGCGACCTGAATCTCCTCTCGCTACACTACAGTACAGTACACGAATAAGCTGGAGCATGATTGATTGGCTCAATGTTATTTCAATTTTTGTCGGGTACTTGTGAAGTCATGTTGAATTTTAATAAACTCTTAAAAATCAGACATGGCAACACTGTCTAATGTCTGTGTAATAGAGTAAGGTTGGGAACAATATAATATATATTGTTAAAAGATATTTGCAGTTGTATTTATTTGTTTTATCTGTCATATTTTGCCCAGACCATGGAGCATAGAAGATAGAAGGAGCGCCATCTCTTATGAGGGGAAGTTGAAAAAGTGTCCAGCTGTTGTGAATGGCGCTAGTGTCTGATAAATAGGTAGATATTCGAACATAGCTGTTGTAGACCGCACCGCAGCGCTACCTGTAATTGGACGCGTTTTAACGGATACTTTTCATACACAGAGATGGCCCTCCTTCTACTCTATCCTCCATGGCCCTGACTTACCCTACTTTACCCCTCGTTTACATTCAGCCCCTACCGCTGCTCCTCGCGCTGTCGGCAATAATCCCCTTGATACTGCCGTGGCAGGATCGAGAGAAGTGTAGTGTTTACATACTGCCCTACCACTCACATCGCTTTCGACTTTCGGCAATGGCAGACGTCGAAATATTACTGCGACGGAGCTGAATGCAGTGTTGCCAATGAAAATTTTTGGAAGGCTGTGTACATTATGGGCGCCATTGACGATGCGATCGATCGGTGCGATCCGTCGTTGCCGACCGATCGCACCGACGGATCGGTAGTGTATGTTACCGCTATGAGTGGCACTTTTGAACCGATCAATCGGTGCGATCGATCGATCGCATCGTCAATGGAGCCCATTAGATAAAAAAGCCGTGTTTATATGGGAAAGGATCAAGTGTGGGCCGTAGCAATCCAATTACGCCAATATATACCATCGGTTCAGCGCTCGAACTAAAAAAAAGGTCATCGGCAGTGAATTTGATGCCTACAAAACGAGTAATACTTTTCATTAGCCTACATTAACATCAATATAAGCCTGGTGGCGCTGTTTTAAGGGTTTAACATTCGTTAAATGTTTGCAAAACAATAAATAAAATTGACTTTGTGAAAATTTGCGAAAAGCCGTAGAATTTGCTACGGCAATAGGGTTCCAGCCGTAGCCCGTAGATTTTGTGATTTTTTGGCCTGAAAGCCGTAGAACACGGTAATTGCCGTAGCATTGGCAACACTTGCTGAAAAACCGCTCTTTTGGGGAGCGCCGGGCAGCGCGAGTAGCAGTGGTAGGAGCATGAGAAGTATCGTGTTCACATACTCGTCCTGCCCACTTCCCTACCTACTTTCCTGCTCAAATGAGCTGAATGATCGAACGAGGTATCGTTTACATTCAGCTCATTTGAGCAGGAAAGTAGGTAGGGAAGTGGGCAGGACGAGTATGTGAACACGATACTTCTCATGCTCCTACCACTGCTACTCGCGCTGCCCGGCGCTCCCCAAAAGAGCGGTTTTTCAGCCAGTGTTGCCAATGCTACGGCAATTACCGTGTTCTACGGCTTTCAGGCCAAAAAATCACAAAATCTACGGGCTACGGCTGGAACCCTATTGCCGTAGCAAATTCTACGGCTTTTCGCAAATTTTCACAAAGTCAATTTTATTTATTGTTTTGCAAACATTTAACGAATGTTAAACCCTTAAAACAGCGCCACCAGGCTTATATTGATGTTAATGTAGGCTAATGAAAAGTATTACTCGTTTTGTGGGCATCAAATTCACTGCCGATGATCTTTTTTTTTAGTTCGAGCGCTGAACCGATGGTATATATTGGCGTAATTGGATTGCAACGGCCCACACTTGATCCTTTCCCATATAAACACGGCTTTTTTATCTAATGGGCTCCATTGACGATGCGATCGATCGATCGCACCGATCGATCGGTTCAAAAGTGCCACTCATAGCGGTAACATACACTACCGATCCGTCGGTGCGATCGGTCGGCAACGACGGATCGCACCGATCGATCGCATCGTCAATGGCGACCATAATGTACACGGCCTTCCAAAAATTTTCATTGGCAACACTGCATTCAGGTCCGTCGCAGTAATATTTCGACGTCTGCCATTGCCGAAAGTCGAAAGCGATGTGAGTGGTAGGGCAGTATGTAAACACTACACTTCTGTCGATCCTGCCACGGCAGTATCAAGGGGATTATTGCCGACAGCGCGAGGAGCAGCGGTAGGGGCTGAATGTAAACGAGGGGTTAGACAAGAGCATTGCCCTATATGATTTATTAAAATTATTACATTACAATAATTATCCGAAGCAATATACGTTATATTTTTATGTTTTGTGTATTTATTATTTGAGATCCGCTTTGCGGTCTTTCTGTAATAGATCGCGTCGTGAGCATTTAAACAACACGAACTTCGCATTGTGGTTTGCTCAATGACTCAATGAGCGTTTTACGTCTTTGACGAAACATCTTCTCTTTATGTGAATAATAATTGGAATATGTTCCGTTCTGAGGTTCCGATGGCAAAATTAAATTTTCCCGATGAATGTCAAACCGACACTCAACCGACATTACAGCATAAATGTCATTCTCCTCACTCGCCTCGTAAGTAACCACATTTGAACCATCATGCATCCGAGCACACGTCAATACGTCTCGCGATGAATGTCATCTTGGCTAAAATGTGTGAACATCAGTCTATCCGATTTAATTATCATCAATCGTGATGACATTTAAGTGTCAAACCGAATCATCAATGACCCTTGGATTGTATCCTTCTTGGACCCTACCCTTATTGGATTCTACTTTCTACTATTCTGCAAATTTTTACTTATCCTACTACGATTTATGAATGTGAAAGTTGTTCGTGGGGCTTTTTATTGATGTTAGTTACTCTTTCACCCAAAAACTATTGAACGGATTTTGATGAAATTTAGCACCACAGGTAGACCATGATCTGGAATAAGATAAAAGGTACTTATTAACCCCGAAAATGCGGGTAGAGCGCTGGTATTTTCGACGAGCGCTGGTATTTTCATAAATAATAATAATAACGCTTCACACTCATAGCCCCACACTAGGATTCTCTGTGTCGTGGGTGCCATGGACAACACACTAGACAAGGACACTCACATCCAGACTTCCCTCCTCACATCCATTTCCACCTCGTTGGGAATCGAACCCAGGACCCTTGGCGCGGCGATCCGGCATGATAACGTCGTTAAATGTATCGGCGATGCTTACTAAATGACATATTACGATGATTACCTATATGTCGGCTCGTTTACCTAAGAAAATCCATGTGATCAATCAAACCTTCAAAAGTTTCAGCATTTCTATTGATTGATTACGCTTTCCAATTACCATGTGTTTAAATAAAATTTTTCATAGCGTTCGGTAATCTTCATGTGTCTTCGTCTTATTCGTAACTAGCTTTTGCCCGCAGCTTCGCGCTTCAGCTTTTTTACAAATCCTACTTACTTACTTTTACTTAGTTAGACTTAGTTGCCTATGACTCAAGTAATTTACATGTATCATTTGATAGCGTGAAATGCAAATGAATTTTACTTACGCCATCTATTAACAACATCCGGAACTAAATATCTAGCAACTAACAAAATATCGATCTTCCCATGGGGATGTTTTACTGCGGTAAAAAGCAGCCTACGTTACTCTCCACCCTCCTCACTATCTCCACACACAAAAACCATACCATATAACAGCTTCGTTGCGACGTGAAAGACGGACAAACAAACAAACAAACAAACAAACAAACAAACACACTTTCACATTTATAATATTAAGTATGGATAGTATGGATATCTAAACAGAACGAGTACCTATAGGTAAATATAAAATTTAAAATGTTTTGTTGTTTAAATTTTCAGTATAATGTATACAAGGAAGATATCATGAAGATACTTCACTTCTTCCTCACAACTTGTCTTCTCGAGGTCATGGAAAACATCGCGAGGAACCCTGTATAGTGTTTATCTAAGAGCTCTTGTACTCAAAGGTACCCAATGTATACCGAATCGCACTTGTCCAGAATGTTAGCTTTTACCCAGGGGCGTAGCTAACGCCGTATCAATTATACGGGGCCCCCACTAACAGACCCAAAAAAGCTCGCCAGCGGCCTACGACCACTTGGCACTCCTTTTTAACCGACTTCCAAAAAAGGAGGAGGTTCTCAATTCGACTGTATTTTTTTATGTTTGTTACCTCAGAACTTTCGACTGGGCGAACCGATTTTGATGATCCTTTTTTTAATCGAAAGCTGGTGGCTGTCATGTGGTCCCACATAAATTTTATTGAGGTCTGACAATGGCATTCATGAGAAAACCACATAAGTCGTAATGTGCGCGACAAATTGACGAATAACTCAATATCGCGCCAACCGATTTCGATTATTTTTTTTAAATCGAAAGCAGGTGCTTGTCATGTGGTCCCACATAAATTTGAATGAGATCTGACAAGTAGTTTTTGAGACTTTGAAGTCGGTTATTTTTTGTTAGTAAAATTTAGATTATACTATATTTGACAGCTAACGTTGAGGGGGCCCTACAACAAATATTGGTATGGGGCCTTCTTAGGGCTAGCTACGGCACTGCTTTTACCCCTCAATTTATCGGCAAAGAATCAAAGTTAAGGAATGTTGTAAATATAAGCGTTAATTGCTTATATAAAAACTCGGTCAAACTTTTTTGGAACACGTTACCTTTTTGCGTGTTAGAAATTAATTAAGAATCATGATGGAAGACCGTGAGGAAACTTGCATGCGTCATAGTTCTTTATCCATCCATCCATAGTTCTTTATAATGTTCGTTAAGTCGTGAAAGTATTTTATAAGGAGGGTGCTGGGTGGCTAGCTAACAAATTATTTGAAACTTTTTGGAACTTTTTACTTTTTAACGGATAATAAAATTTAGCTTACTCTGTGTGTGGGTAAATCTTGCTTGCTTTATTAAACTTACTTCCTCTTATCCTAAGGAGTTGAAATATACTTTTCTATTTGGTTTGTTGGTTGCTAACTAATGAAAACTAACCAAGTCAAATGTAGAGCTTGAATTACACGTTCTTGTGACTAAAATTTTAGGCTTTTCTACACAGAACCTGGCACCCATTTAGATCTCAATTCTTTTTTTGAAATTGGCTCTCATTTCACACTTATGTTTTTGATGAGATAATTCCTTAACGGTTAGCACCACACTCATTATTTATTTCTTTAGGATCTAAATTGACATTATAAAACGTAATACCTATTTAGTTTTAAAACTATTTAATCTTTACTTTAATTGCTACAGATTTAAACGATTCTTCTACGCCAGCAAACGTACGAAACAAATTGATAACAATTATTTGTGAATCTTTAAAGTATATTGGCTGTATGCCACTGTGCGTATTTTGCGAAAAGCAGTTCAATCAAACCAGTTACGAATTTCACAGAAACGATACGACGAAAAACATTCCTTACGAGCAGTTTTTCGTGTCAATGATCACGCAATAATATTTATTTAGTCGGTCCAAAGGATTTTACTTACTGTTTACTTATTATTAGTAACCGACCTCGTTTCGCCTCAGGAAATATATACCTTAATAACCACACAGCTCACATTCGAAAAGATGTGTGGATGGAATTATTTACATTGACATAACTTGTCCTATTTCCTACTCATAAATGTGAAAGTTTGTTAGTGAGGACGTATGGATGTTTGCTACTCTTTAACGCAAAAATTACTGGACTGATTTTCATGAAATTTTGCATATAGGTAGACCATGATCTGGAATAAAATATAGGGAACTTAGTATCAGCGTTGCCAACTCTATAGTTATAACAGTAGATTTACAGTTGTTTAAGTAGAATTTTGCAATTTTCTACAGCTTTTTGAAAGCTTCTTTGCAGTTTTAATATAGATTGGACTTGGCAACACTGCTTAGTATCCTAGAAAACGCGGGAAAAGCCGCGGGCAGAGCGTTAGTTATTTATAAATTGATTTGAATAAAACAAACACAATAAAATTACCAATGCATAAAGTCCAATGCATAATAATTGATATAAAAATCGGTTAAGCCGTTTCAGAGATTATCGTAAACAAATGCACAGACAAGTAGATAAAATGTGTGTTATCTGTACTTGGTTAGCGTGGTAGACTGAAGCCTATATCATATGTAGCCCTTACATTACCAGAGGTGACCTGAGCACAGTGGAACAGGTATTACTTAAAAAACCCACCATTTTATTCAGTTTACCTAATATACCTAAACGAGCAATTCTTAGTCTGAGTCTCGGAAACGGCTCCAAAGATTTTCATGAAATTTAGTATGCAGGGGATCTCGAGGGCGATAAATCGATCTAGCTAGGATTTATTTTTAGAAAATGTTGTTTTATCTTTGTTTTCAGGCTATGAAAAACTACTATAATACTCTTTCTGACATCTATTGGCGAGTAGCAACACTAAAGCTACTTCAGTAGATGGCGTTGTTAAGCACCACTAATTCAATTTCAATTCGTATCTAAATATTTTTCTTACTTAATCATAAAGTGATAAGTGTATTGATAAGCATTGTAAATAATATTTTAAATTTAATTCATAAAAAATAAACCGGTTTTCCGTTAAAATAATTCAATTAATTCGTTGCGTGAAGTTCGAATCAAACAGACGTTAATTGAATTTGAACTTTATTTCATTTGTAGTAGAAATAATTTTGAACATTCTGCTTTTAATTAGATTCGAGTCTCGTATTCGCTAATTAATAATTCGTTTTCTGGCTGTAAAATACCTCAATTTGTATGTATAAAGTCATTATGCATTACTGAATATCACGGTATCAGAATTTTGAAACGTTAATATTTCTCATAATGAATTGTTATCTTTAATTTCCTACCTATGTATAAAACAGCGGTTATTTGGTTAGATACATTTTAGAACAATATAACAATTTTTCCGAGTTATTAAGATTTCTTTATAATATTTTTTACTTAAATATTTAGATTTAAATTAAATAAAAGTTTTTAAAATGTCATTCAGTTATTGAAAGATACTTTAAGATTTACATAGAAGTATTTTGGGGTAACTAAGAATTCAGAATGAAAATCAATCTGATCAGTAGCGTAAAAATTACAGTGACGTTTTTTGTGTTTGGTTCTTTTAGAGGTACACAATAAATTATGGGGTGGATTATATTAAAGACCAATGTATCTAAATTTCTGATGTCATTCTAAAAATTTAATAAAATATCCAATTACACGCATTGTAAAATCCATGACGAGTTGGGTTTCAAATAAAATAAACTTAATAAGAGCGAGTTATATTCCTTTGGAGAGGGTTCCGTACGTTCATAATATTGTATTTACTGTTATTTTTCTATTTTATTTATATTTTCATACCATACCATTTTTTCAGACCATATACTTCTTATAGGTTTTCCTGTAATATATAACTAAAGAACTATTTTCTGTATTTTTCTCTAAATTTACGCCTCAGTACATACGGAGATAAGGGGGGACAACAATAAGCCCTTTCATTTGACATGTCACACGATACAGTTTGCAAGACAGTTTTTATTTTTATTTTGATTTCGTTAAAAATATTATTTTCAAAAATAATTTGTTTTCTTTGGGTCACAAAACACACGTATACCAAATTTCAACTCACTTGGTCCAGTAGTTTCGGCGAAAATTGGCTGTGAACTGTGGTCGCACAGACACACAAGTGATCCTATAAGGGTTCCGTTTTTCGTTTTTTTCGATCGGAACCCTAAAAATATATATATTTGAATAAAATATTTTAAAAGTTTCTTAACAGGAAGGCATTCCTCGAAACAATTAATTTAATTATAAACATTTATATTCGCTACGATAGCCGAGAGGCATCTACATTTTAGAAATTGAGCAAGTAAACGTTAAAATCGTTTATAAAGTCCTCTCACGTGTAAATCTCGTTAAAAGCACAATTTGACTTAATGAAGCAAGTTGGCACCGGACTTCGGTTCCAAGATAAGTGCTCTGAATTGTTGCACGAAATTGCGTCATAGACTCATCCGGCCACGAGAGAGTTTTAAAGGTGGCAAACAGACTTTTTACTTAGTTTTAGATTCCTGCCTGTTATTATGTGCATGAATTATGAAACACTTACACACTCAGACCCCCGCAGTAGGATTCCCCGTGTCGCGAATGGAATGGACAACACATAACTCATCACTATAACACCCATGACCCGAGTACAAATATTTATCTGTCACATAAATATCTGCCCCGGCCGGGAATCGAACCCGGGACCCCTCGCTTTACAGGTAGGGTCACTACCTAGCAACTAGGCTACGGGTTTGACGAATTAACTCTTAATAATAAAAGGGCTTCTTCTTCTCGGCCGATACGCTCTTGACAGAGCTGTCGTGGTAGTCACGTAGTAGTGGAGTTGGGGGCAGATGTAATTCGCCTCACGAGGTCCCGCCATCTCTCTCTGCTGGTCGTCATCCTGGTGCACTCACATAAGGGGCCACTAAATACCAATAATAAAAGGGCTTAATTTTATTTAAGATGACTTAATTGTATTCCAGAAGCGTTGTTAGTTTGGGACTCAGAGAAAATGTAAATTTTATAAGCGTGCCTAATATTGAATTAATTTAAAGAAATAAGTGAGAGCTAATTAACAAAAGAGGAGATGACGAGAGATGGACTTATCACAAATTATTTCATTTTAAAATATAACGGAAATTTTATTACAATAAAGTTTCTATCCTTTGCACCGTACCATTAATAGCAAAATTTCCCAAAAGTTCCCAGTAAAATTTACTGTTTCATTGCGGTTATTCCTTCGGGAATAATTCCCGTATCTAGAAATTCCTAGATAGCAAAACTTCCTTTAATTTCTTGGAAAACTTTGTTCCGGGTCAAATATTTTTGTCAATGGAAAATAAACCGTGTGATCTCTCGGTACGGTTGCTAGTCTTTCCGTTTTGAATTTCAATTTACTGGCCGGGGTCAACTTTTTATACACTGAAGTCTTTCAGTTTGAATATGTTTAAAGCAAGCCTGCTATGTTTTTGCAAGCTTGCATTTTAGAACTGCGCCGCGAGATTCATTATAAAGGGAAGAAAACAATCTGAGACTTAGGACCTAAAATCCTAATATGATTATATAGTTCAACTAGTTCAATTTACGATACTAGAAAGACGAAAAAATAAAATATCTACTTACTACTAAAACGCTGTTACTGACTGAGAGATGCTATGTTATGCGCTCAGTCTATAGCAATTCGTCTTGAGGCATGAAACTTGCTTAACATTCTCTGGAGGAGCTCTAAGAAAGGATTTTCTAAAATATATATTTCTAAGAGGATAAAATGGGGGGCAAAATTTGTTTGGTACACTCACACATATGCGCGTGTAAGCTGGAATATTTATGCAAGTACCTTTGTGAACACTGAGTCAATATTACTATTTTGGGTGGTGAGAAAGGTCCACAATTTTATTTCCGGCCGGCGCAGACATTTATATATTACTAGCTGCCCGGACAAACTTCGTTCTGTCAAAAGTTAAAAAAAATATAGGGGTGGACCACCCTTAACATTTAGGGGGATGAAAATAGATGTTGTCCGATTCTCCAACCTAGCCGATATGCACGCTAAGATTCACGAAAATAGGTCGAGCCGTTTCGGAGGAGTTCAACTTCAAAAAAGCGTGACACGAGAATTTTATATATTAGAAGATAGATTCCAACAAATATACCAAATCCAACGTGTCTAACGAAATTATAAGCTTAATCCAGCATCCAAGGCAGGCAGATGTTCTGACGTGGGCGAGCGAGTTACAACTGTTTTTATCAGTGTCAAAAACGTCTGGAGAGTTCCTACAAAGACATTGTTTTGTTTGAGAGGTCGGCGTGGGAGCTTCATACTAAGAGTCTTGTTCATAAATATAAACCATCCTGGTGAAATTCTAGTAGAAGCAGATTGGAAAATATATGTACATAAGCATGTACATGATTGAGGTGCAAAAGCAGTGATAGCCTAGTGGTTGAACGTTGGTCTCCCGAACGAAGGAGCACGAGTTCAAATCCTGGCACGCACCTCTAATTTTCAAATATTATGTGCGTATTACATATATGTTAATTATCACTTGCTTCGGTGAAGGAAAACATCGTGAGGAAACCTGCACACCGGAGAGTTCTCCATAAAGTTCTCAAAGGTGTGTGAAGTCTACCAATCCGCACTTGGCCAGCGTGGTAGACTATGGCCTGTATCCCTCACATTGTGAGAGGAGACCCCGAGCCCAGCAGTGGGACAATTATGGGTTGTTGCTTTTGCTTGCTTTTGCTTTTGAGGTCACGTTAGGTTGTCAGTAACTGTCACGGTCATCAAAACTAGCTTCGTGTCCGGGCTTTGCACGGGCATAACTTAAAATGCCTAAATTTTTTTTCTGTCCTACGTCGTATATGCGCCTGTAGCGTCCAGCATGTAAAACTCGCGATCGATATGATTTTTTCCGGCATTTTATATAATCGTCTTCTTAATTCTTTCAATTTACTAAAAATGGAATAATTCCGTTATACAGAGTAACATACATTGGCATTGAAGTGAATAGTTAAAAACTAAATACATACTTTTATTATAGTTAATGTACTAAAGCAAAAAAATGTGACTAGCACCCCAACTCAGAGTCACTAATGGTTACTTAAATCACTTCTTAGTACATAATTTGTATGGAGATTTTTTACTAAGGATCGATTTAAGTAACAGTTAGTGACTCTAAGTTGGGGCGTAAGCAGTTTACCGTTAAGGAGTTCCTTCGTCTGGTGCCAAACCCGAGTGTAAGGATATGCCTATTACAATATTAGACGCATGTAATAAGTCTCCGATATAATAAAATTACTATCACATCATTATTACGTATAGGGCTAAGGCAAAATTGTATCTACATAATTCTGAGTTTATTATAAAAATATGCTTGTACTACTCTAAAACGTAAAATGTAGGGTAACCGCGGAAGGACGCATACGGGAATGCGGGCAGTCCGAATTACGCAAAGTTTTAATTACACGACCGCTCTGATTTATAAATCCTTTCAGTCTAGCTCTCCATTGTTCCTGTTGATCTCAGTTTTAAATCCAGAACGGGAACACAAAAAACTTGGCTTTTATTCTTTCGTGATTAATGATTCTTGATTTCTTCATTTGCAATGTGAAAAATTATTCTTATTCTTGATTCCTTCATTTTCAGAAGTGGGATTATGAAACATCTTTTTTGTAATTGCCCACAAACGGCTTAGGTACCTTCGATAGCACTTACCATCGTAAGTGCTCACCGAGTAGCAGGCATCATCGATCAATTACTGGTCAACACAGAAAAAAGCAAAAGAAAGAAAGTTAGCGTGTCAATATGTACACGCGCTTGGCTTTAGACTTTAGATGAGGTATTATTGTCGAATATATAACCAAAAATTATAGTTTGTCATATAGCTTATAATTTTGTCAGATAAATGTGAAGACAACTCATGTTTTAAAAACTATGAAATTGGATACGTCAACACTCGTAACTGAAGTAGAGTAAGGCGAGGCAAAACGTGACTTATGTTATACAATATTTGCAGTAGTATCATAGAAGACCTTAGTAGAAGACATAGGTAATAGTACTTATGTAGTATTTATATTTTTCTTATCCGTCATATTTTGTCCCACCTTCCCCTATTACAGTTTAGAGTGTTGCCCTATGTAATTTTTTAAAGAATATTATAACGTCATTATTTACGCCTTTACGTCATTATTTTACGTCATGTATTTACATAATATATCACACTATATACGTAAAATAAAATCTAATTCTATTACTTTATATTTCACCCTGCTCTGGATTACTCACCAAACACAACAATGCATTATTATGTAAAATATTATCATTGTTTACATCCATGATTTCCCATTTAAAATAAATAAAGACATATTTAAGGATTTTCACATGTTATGGTTGAAATGCAAGTTTCAAGAGAGATTTCATTGAAATAAATGTTAATTATATGTATCCCCGTTATATGTATTAAAAAATCATCCCCGAATAATATAAAATAGGGTGTGAAATTCCCTCTCGAAAAACCAATACTTCCATAGACGGTGTCGCTGGCATAATGCAGTGATATACAAAAGTTATTAATGTAACGACACATTCAAGAATGGTTTTTAATTAAATTTCCTCACACTAATCGATGCCTGGATTTTGCCGTATCAAATTAATAAGACCTCGCACAAGATTAAATTATTCTCATATGGGCCTTTTGACAAGATTTTCTAATTCAGCGTGATTCTATAAGATTACGCTTAATCCCACAGCGAGGGGAGGAAATCTGGGTAAATTGTTTCTCAGGTGTTCGGTTTCAGTGTTGGTCAAATTTAACTCAAAATCAGGCATGAAATTTTATATACATGTTACCGGATATCTGTATAATGCAGGTATTCAGCACAATCCCTAGGCAATGTGTATAATAAATACCTGGGTCGTTTTGGCACTGTATTAAAAGATATTAATATTATTCACCATTCATACTTTACCTAGGTAATGTATACGTTTCCCATCTACTGTACAGAATACCTGCAGGTCCACCGGCATTGTTGTATGGGAAAAGTGGAAAATCGACTTTATCAATGGACTGAATGTGCCCAATGCATTGTTTTAGTGGTCTCAAACCACCTTCGGATTAATGCCTTTCAAATGAAACCATTTTGAGACATGTCGGTTGGATGGTTTAAGTCTTTAGGACATCCGTTTTTTTTTTTTGTGTTTAATATACGATAGACTACAGCTTTCTCCGCGCTTTTGTCCATATTTTCCGGGATAAGAACCCTACGTCTTATTTGGTCTACCTGTGTGGTAAATTTCATGAAAATCACTTCAGACAAACACTCACACGTTTATAATATTAGTAGGAAAGCCCGAAAAGATCACTATGATTTGGGTGCTTCCAAGATTGGTTCCAGACCCCTTTAGGGTGAACCGAACAGGGTAAACAGTTGAGTGTGTGTGAGTAACATTTGAGTGTGTGTGAGTAACATTTGAGTGTGTGTGAGTAACATTTGAGTGTGTGTGAGTAACATTTGAGTGTGTGTGAGTAACATTTGAGTGTGTGTGAGTAACATCTGAGTGTGTGTGAGTAACATTTGAGTGTGAATCATATCACAACTTTTTAACCGCCTTCAAAAAAGGAGGAGGTATTTTTATGTTTGTTACCTCAGAACTCATGACTGAGTAAACCGATTTTGATGATTCTTTTTTTAATCAAAAGCTGGTCCCATTTAAATTTGAGTGAGATCTTTATTTATTTATCTTAAATTTGAGTTATAATTATTTTTGAAGTCGGTTATTTTTTGTGAAGAATTATTTATGTTTAGTCCACTTCAAAAGCGTTTTTAGATTTTTAAACGATAAATTAATTTAAAGGTTTTCTATCTAATCTGTCCCGTAAAATTGGGAAAAGAAGGCAGACGAACATTTACTAAGTGGCCATATTAGAAAAACTTACACGCAAGTCGCAAGGAATTATAATTCAATTTTGTGTAGCTAAATCTTTAATCTATCTAAAGTTTAACTAGCGTAATTCGAGGGATTTAAGAACTCCTAAAGTTAGAAAAGCAATTTAAATGGCCTTATTTATGGCAAGATGTTGAAGTATAGTAGACTTTTGAACTAAAATACATTTCATTTAGCTTCTTTCTCCAATTGCGTCTGCGTGGTGCTAAGAGTTGGATCAAAAGAGATGGAAATTGTGTTATTAATAAAAAAAAATATATGAAAATCTCACTTATTATATCGCTTGCGCTGCAATATAGATAAATGACTGCAGTATTCAATTTTCCGGGATGAAAAATAATCCATTAAGCCAGATCATAAACTATCTGTGCGCCAAATTTTATCTATACTTTTGTTCTGTTTTTGCGTCATTGAGTAACATACTTACATACAAATTTATTTAAGTTTTTTTTTGTATGTACAACCTTTTATACGTACATATTTATATACGCCCCAAAGGTACGGACGGAGTCACTAACGGTTGTTCGCTCCTTACTACTGAGTTACTAACTTTGTATGCCGATTCTGTACTAAGGAGCGATTTAAGTAACCATTAGTGACTCTGAGTTGGGGCGATAATGTATTATACTTAAGTAAGTATATATCATATTGTTACAGAGTGAATAAACGCAGTGAAGTGAAAATGTTGGTTGCACGCGGACCTTTGACGACTAGATGAGACAGTGACCACGCTCGTAGTGCGCTGAGAGTACGACCGGCACGCTCGCAAGATGGCGGATCCAGACGCGTTCGATGACGAGGTAATTTACATTGTAAAGTTACAGAAATATTTAATTCGTTTACGTAAATTATCCGTAAGTAAATAATTACCTACTGATATTTAATTAAGGATACAAGCAAAATTCATTATCATAACTAGGTACTGAATAAAACATTTATAGAGCTAAAAGAATCTAACTCGTACATTACAAAAAATCTTAAACTACATTTTCTACAAAAATATATATCATAAATAACAATATACTAATAATAATAATATACTAATAATAATAAAGTTTTATTAAACCTATAGATTAAATTCTGCAATAGAAATAAGATAAAATTTTATTAATCCAATGACGGTGAAATATTTCTGATCTAATGTCAAACAACTCTGATCAGTTATCTTTGGCAAAGGAATTCAGCGTAGCATCAGGTTAGGGCTGCCTCAATAAAGCGATTACGATAAAACTAAACTTTGGAGATCCACGTTGGCTTAGCAAATTCGTCTAACATTAACCGTTCCTTTGTATCATTTAAGAGTCTTTCGACATTTCTTCGTTGAAATCATTGTGAGGCATCGTTTTCCTGTGTGAGGGCGGTATAGCGTTACAACCATATTCATTAACTAAATTTTTAGCCGACTTCAAAGAAGGAGAAGGTATTCAATTCGACTGTATTTAGGTATGTTTGTTAACCTCAGACCTTTCGACTGGGTGAACCGATTTTGATGATCCTTGTTTTAATCGAAAGCTGGTGCTTGTCATGTAGTCCCACTTAAAGAGCTAAATCTGACGAGTAGTTTTTGAGTTATTTTAAGGTCGGTTATTTTTACATGGTAAAATTCAGTTTATAGCTATTGCACTGATATACGTTTTTCTTTATCGTTTTTCATAAAAGTTAAATAAACAATTTATAAGCCTTCTGAAACTTTGCTTGTAAAGCAAACCTTGTAAGCGCTTATAGACGGCGATGCCGAAGGATGCCGAGGCATGCCGACTGCCAGTGGGCGCACGCCTTAACAATGTACGCTTCGATGCCCTGTGTCATCGAGCGTAAATCCCCGTATCTGAACCGTATCTCTAATTGCTATGATAAAGCAACTGTCGTGTTATATAGATGATTGTCCAAATTGTCGTAACTGTTGTTTGTGAGGTTATAATTGTGCATAATTGTACAACAATTAACAAGCGTCGTGATGAGCAATATGGTCCATTGGTTTCAGCCTGCAATAACTTATCTGTATCTTACTGCCGATAAGAGATTCCAGGTAAATTAACAAATGAAATGTGAAAAAAAGAGTGTCTCATGTTTAAATGTCTCACCCAAGAAACCCGTGTTTAAAGCTGTAAAAACAGATAGGTAATTAAAGAGTGAGAACATGTTTAATTTACTTATAAAATATTACGTAAGAATGTCTTTAATTCCCCTCCGCCTGAAGTAAGGACATGTAGAGATTTTGAGAAACTTCCCCCCCTCGGGACCCTTACGTAAATAATGAATGGCCCCTAATGGTCTTCCACACTAGCTTCAGTATTGTGTCAAGAGCTAATGACAACCTTCCATGTCATCCCACTCTTCTAAATTCAAACGATACATAACGACGATTCAACGATTGACGACCCGTGTGGTGCAATGGTTACCATTCCGGATCGCCGCACAAAGGGTCCTGGGTTCGATTCTCAGCGAGGCGGAAATTTGAATTTTCTGTTCTCGGTCTGGGTGTGAATGTCCTTGTCTAGTATGTTGTCCATGGCACCCACGACACAGGGAATCCTAGTGTGGGGCTATGAGTGTGAAGCGTTATTATTATTATATTTTCGACTCTCACACCCGCGTACAAAAAAATTATTATTATTATTCTAAATCGCAGTGACAGGATAACCACTTTCAAAATGGGTTCGCAGTTCAAAACGACGACAGAACCACATAACCGAGGTACGTTCCCATTTCCTTGTACCGAATAATTTATCGTCTTGAAATAGCAATTCTCCAGTGCTTCAACAAACAATGGCAAAGAGAATATGAAATGGACATGCATGTGGAGTTGTGATGAATATTTACGTGTTGTATGTACTGAAAGGTGTATAGCGCTAAGATTAGTAGACCAGACCTTGCCTCGTTGTTGTGTCGTATACAGTTTAGATTGGTGGACCTAACCTTTCAGTGTTGTGTAGTTCGCAATGCGAACTTCGCATTAGTTGCGTTTTAACCTCACGGTGTTGTAAAGTACGAATGAAGTTAAGATTAGTACACTTACGTCCCAGCTCAGAGTCCCTAACGGTTACTTAAATCGCTCCTTAGTACAGAATTTGTATGGTAATTCTTTACCACCATTAGTGACTCTGAGTTGGGGCATTAATATAATATAATAATTAACATTAGTGGACTAGTCCGATGCGATTGATAAAAACTAAAATAACAAACATAACAAGGAAAAAGAACGACAAGGAAAAAGATGAGTTTTACCAAAAAAATACGTGATAAACTAAAAAATATTATACTATATGCTCGAAGAAAATTGACGTAAATAACGGTTATAGTGTCAATGTTGGTAATAAAGAAAAAAGATTGTGTGTGTGCTGTTAATCGTTAAGGACTTTCCTCGACTGGAGTCAAACCTGAATGTAGGATCAGTAGCTCGAGCACGAATATTTGCGAGAAAGTATTCGTATGGTTAACGTAAGCAATTTGTATGGCATTTTTTCAAAATTTCGTGCGTAAATGGTACTAAAATGCCTTACAAATTTGACAAATTGCTTACGTTAACCATACAAATACTTTCTCGCAAATATTCGTGCTCGAGCTACAGGTCATGCTTATTACATAAAGTCGTTGCGACTTTAAGACCTCTTATGTGTTACGTGCCACTTTTGGCAACATCACTTTTTTACGTCAAACGATTCTACATTTTGAAGCACTATCGAATTCAAAAACTCTCATGTGTGTACGAAGTTTCCATCGTAATTTATTCACCAAATTCAAAATCACCTATGTGCTTGCTAAACAAAACTTTATCAATTTTTATCGATTCCCTCAAAAAGATGATTTTTTACACATAAGAGGTCAAAGTCGCAATGATGAAAATGCATTGTCATCAGAACTAATAGGATAGGAGGAAGTAGGTCTTATTATGCTTGCAAGATTTTAACCAAACAAACAGGGTACGCTAAATAATGTCAGTCAACGTTTTATTAAGTAGATTAATAATAAAACCTGCAACCATTCTCTCAGTAAAGACTTGTACGAACGGAATTTCAATTTGAGTTTTATCGAGTCGCTGGAATACGGATTTTAACTTCGCTATTTCCCGACTACTCGCGCGGCATAACAACGGCATAACACCGAGAACTCGAGCGGCATAACTACGCGATTTATTAATGCGTGAAAAAAGTTTAGCGTTTTGATTGGGAATACAGCTAACTGCATTTTCATGCTTCAATGTAAATTGTTGTTCAAAGTTTTCGGATTTATTCCCGCTTTATGTTTTAGTTTTGTTGACAATACATCGTTATACTTTTGTGTTGAATATAGGGCAAACAGAGCATGAAAACAGATTTTATTTTCATTTTTACTAGGACTGTCATTGACGCATGGATTGTTTAAAATTTCAACATATTTACAACGGATACTAATTTTTATCAAATTTGCACACTATGTGCAGTTTGATGCAACTTGAAAGATAGGATAGCTTACATCTCAAAAAAAAAACAACTTTTGACAGAACGAAGTATGTCCGGGCAGCTAGTCTATATATATAAAATCTATATATATAAAAGGCAAAAGTGATTGACTGATGTATCAACGTACTGGCCAAACCCTTAGGGCTAGAAATTTTAACTTTCGCACACGTATTCCTCTTATGACGGAGGCGTCCACTAAGGAAGTATTTTTCAAAATTCAACCCCCAAGGGGGTGAAATAGGGATAAATATGATAAGATAATATATATGATAATTTGCGCGTGCGAAGCTGCGGGCAACAGCTAGTATACTCATAATTCAACTTCGAATGTTGGTCTAATCGATTGCACTTCGTTTACTCAGCTAGACAACTATTAGCTCACAGAATAATAATATGGCGCTTCATAAATTTTTTATTGTAGAACGGTGAATTTTCAAAACTGCCATTTATGCATGTTATTCAATTTTCTGTCTTGGAATATAAATGTGATCACTCAAAATGTTTACTAAAACCTTAATTATGTATTTACTTAAAAGTCGTATTAAGTTAAATAATAAAATTCTGATGTTAGAGTGTTAAAAAAATTTAAATAATGCTCGGAAAGTCATTAACCTCCCTGTTATTTAACGGTATGTTTCATTAATGTCACAAGGAACTCAAAATACCGCCCTAAAAAATGCTTTTTTACTCTCTATACGTAAGAATTAATGTCTAAGCTGAATATTTATAAATGTTTTTCAAGCGTAAATTATCTGTGAAACCATTATTTGACCATTTAAAATTTTGTCACGAGATTATCGTCATTAACATCCGCGGTTTTTGTTTCGTGAAATTTGTTCAACGAAATTATTATTTAAAATTTTAAAAGCAATTCAAAGTGTTCCTTACACCCGCTTCTCTCAGTTGAAATCAAGATTTGGATGAAAAATGCATTGTGAATATGATAAAGTACGCGAAAGTTAATGATAAGTATAGTTTGTCAGAAAATCTCGTCATCAAACTCCTGAATATATTTTTGAAAAAAAAATATATAATTCAACAATAAGTACCCATGAATATCGCCTAATGGTATTTAATAAAAAATAACTTAATTCCATTATAAGTGATATAAAATTGAGCAAGTTTTGGTATGTTTTGTACCGTTTCGTCATAAATCGCTACATCATTTGCCGCAAAATTCTAATGACGTGAATGATTCCTGTAGAGGAAAATGACGAATCTAAATAATATTAACAACCTGATTGAGTGTAGCCACCAAGAACTAAACTCAAAAGATGCCGTTAATCCATAAAATCAACCCAAAAGTGCGTATATACTTGATAAATTTGCAATTTTCTGAATTTCTTTGCATTTTATACTTGTAAATAGATCTGATTCGCTTTTAAAGATCCGTCGATTTGAAAGGATGCTGTAAACGAAGTGGTTCGTCAAGGACTATTTCATCCCTTTTTCTAACGGTCCTAATGTTGGTGAAACTTGTCTATGGGTTATTGTCGAAAGCATTTAAGCTGAGAAGCGCAAACATTTTTCATATCTTGCCTGGGTCTATGCTCGAAGCTAGAAAGCTCCGGATATTAGATGTAAGAAGAAAGCTTTTAACTTTTATTTCTTCATGGGGTTCGCCTGGATAGCTACCACCTACTACCACCTACCCTTGAGCATGAGTCAGCCACCAAACGACTCGTCGTCTTTCAGCTGGAGACTTGAGAGCCAGTTCTTTCTTTTTCTTATCTCTTTCTTGGCCGGCAATGCATCGGTGATGCCTTTGGTGTTGCTGATATCCATAGGCGACGATAGCCACTTAACATCAGGTGGATCGCCAGCTTATTTGCCGGCTATTCCCATAAAAAAAACCTATCTGCTTAGTCCTACAAAAAGACATTCAAAAAAAAAAAAAAAAAAAAAAAAAAAAAAAATATTCTTTATTGCCACACAAATTCAGTGAAATAAACACTTAATTTAACTTATCCAGTTACATTACTCTAAGTTATACAATTACTAGTACTCTAAGTTATTCATTACTCTAAGTTATAGGTACAATTATTAGTTTTAAAATACATTAGGTACTAATCACATTATCCCGTTATTGTGGGCAAAGGGGGAGTCTCAGCTTCTGCTAACACGAGAAACCTCATGCAGCGCTGTTTTTCAGACTCTCCCTCTCCCTTAGGCGCCGTTTGGGAGTTAGTCAGTAATCCCCGATCGCCGCTAGGCATTTTTCTTTTATCAAGGGTTCGCTGTATGCATTTGTATGTGTCTCTCTGTGTGTGTGTGTGTGTGTGTTGTGCGTGTGTATGTTGTGTGTGTGTTGTGTGTGTTGTGTGTGTGTGTGTGTGTGTGTGTGTGTGTATAACGTGTGCATGAATGCTTGTTTTTAGATGTGAGTGCAGTGAGTACTGGGATTATTGCATCATTTGAAAAACTGTTTCAGATCTAAGCACTTCCAGTAAGCGTGTTTTAGGTTTTCTGCAGCAAGTTGCTTTCTAAGTAAGGTAAGTAAGTTTGCTTTTTAAAAGAAAACTTACTATCGAATCGACCGTATTAAACAATGGCACAAAGCCTCTGGCCAACCAATCTGCCAATAGAGCTTTTGGATTCCTCATCAAAGCTAAGACTAACTAACGTTATGGCGTACTTAGAACAGAATGACCTTCTCAGTGACTGGCAGTACGGGTTCCGCTGAAACCGTTCGACAGACCTTCTACCATATGCCACTCACCCCTGAGGCGAAGTCCTCGTTTCTCTTGACATCTTGAAAGGCATCATCTTCATCATAGGGTTTGGCAAGCTAGCCTTTCAGCTGAGTTGCTCGACATTAGCAATGACAATCTTTGCTGGAATTCCAGAGGTCTGTTCCCCCTCAACTCTATTCTTGCTGCACATCGAAATCAGCTTATGCTCAATGTGTATAGGTCCGCAGATGACAGTACAATTGTGGAGAGGTAATTGTCTACCGCTCGGACGGTCCATTAAATACAGTTATGAAGAAGTGGTCTTGGTCAAGCGTGTGAATCTCACACTTCTGGAACTCAATGGAGCGATACCAACTCTTTGAGATTCAACGCCACAAAAACATAAGCGTCTATATTCACTGCCAAAAAGGAGCCCGTTCATCTTCTTCTTCTTCGTTCTTCAGAAGGTATCTTTCGAATACATCGTCAGCCTTCGGTTGTTAGAAGTGGAGATACACTCAAAAATATATTCTGGCCGGTTTATTGAATCCAAACTATGGCAGCTTCTAGAATTCTGGGTGTCCTAGAGACGAACGGAAGAAGAAGAACCAAATGCCATCTATCAGCGCGTGATTCCATGTAGGGGCATGCTTTAAAGGTGTATTGATGACCATTGAGCCCAACTTAGAAAGCCTCAAGCACGTGTAAGAGTAGCCAGTTTCTAGTTTTCTGTTTTTTTTTGTACCATTTTGGAGAGTCTGCATGGGACAATATTATGACATAATCCGTCAATCTCCACAGTCGAATGTCCAGATAAAACATCATTATCTTGCCTTCGCCATAAGCATCCCTATGTCCTCTATGTGCAAACGATCCTTTGCTTGATCATTTATTATGCGAACCACGAAGGTCAGGAATAAAATTCCTGCGATTTTACCTTGGGTGTCTTCAAGTTAAGAGTAAATAGGCTTAATAAAGTAAGTGTGGCTTATCAATCAAGCAAGTCTTCATTACCACTTACCATTGATTGTAGTCATGCATTAAGTTATAAAAGTCATGTTGTTTTTATGATTGATAAAATCTATTAAAATACGTAATCAGTCATTAAAATACTACAATACGTTATGTTGATTTTATCAAATCAAACGAATATTGTTATTTTTCTTGATAAAAAAGTTGATTACACGTTGGGATTTAAATTTTCGTCATTACCCTCTACACCTCATCATTTACGTCAATGGGCTATATCATTTTCCTCTACACAACATCATTTACTTCAACAGGGCTTTTCCTTTTTTCTGGATTTTCTTCTGAATTTGCTGTTTAAATCATAGTTGCAATATATAACGAGCTTTCTCTATGAAAAACTAATCTAATTCAGTTGTTATTCCTTAATTTCTTGGACAAAATAAAAAGTTACCTAAAAAACGTCATAAAAATGGCAAAAATGAAAATTCACCCAAACTTTACTCGTATTTTGATATCGGTCGTAGCTACAGGTAGAGTCTAAATTTATTTGGACTACTACCTTACTAGTAACACACTTCTGAATGTAGAGTTAGAATAATTTATGCATCATATTCATATATCATGTTAAGTAAAACTTAAATTAAGTTACTTCCCCCAACTCAGAGTCACTAACGGTTACTTAAATCGCTCCTTAGTGACTCTGAGTAATACTACCTTTAGTTTAATAATATTTTATGAAATAATTTGTTGTTTGTTCGCAATAATAAAAAAAAGTATTTTAAATATCAATCAAAATATGCAGACAGACTAGAAAATCAGAAAACATTGACACCGCGCCTGTCCCAACAAAAATTTAAAATAATATTCAAACTAATGTGACCCCGTTAATCCATACTAATATTATAAATGTGAAAGTGTGTTTGTTTGTTTGTCCGTCTTTCACGTCGCAATGAAGCTGTTATATGATATGGTTTTTGTATGTGGAGATAGTGAGGAGGGTGGAGAGTAACGTAGGCTACTTTTTACCGCGGTAAAACATCCCCATGGGGATATCGATATTTTGTTAGTTACTACATATTTAGTTCCGGATTTTGTTAATAGATGGCGTTATTAAAATTAATTTGCAAGTTCTGAATCACGCTAACAAATGATACATGTTTGTTTACATAAGTCATAGGCAACTAAATCTAACTAAGTAAAAGTAAGTAGGATTTGTAAAAAATCGATCTCACCGCGGGCGAAGCTGCGGGCAAAATCTAGTTTTATAATAATTATTACTTATTATATCCTGGGGGCTTACCATGAACTCTTAAAACAGGTCAATATTAGCCGATAATTGGCCTATCCTGCTATATCCTACCATGATCTGGCTAATACACAGGGCAGCCAGCGACCACGTCACCGTAACAGGACAGCGGTCACGTGACTTCAAAAATGATCTTCTGCCCTGCAATTCGTGTACCATGACGCCATTGTTTCTAATTGACATCAGAAAGTGGCATATGTTAACGTCAAAATATTACAGCTCACCGAAAGTAACATTTATTGTCCTGTTTCGGCTATTTCGTTGATGATGATAAACACGACGGGATGCAGCCATGGCGAATTTCAAATACACCATCATCACAAAATAAATACATTTCATTTGTTTGGAAAATTTTAAAAACATTCATTGTACTTACGCTTTTTAAACTATCGCTCCTAACCCCGGTCACTCACATGCGCGCAAATGTTTGACATTTTTACGAATGTTTACACATATGTGAAGGGTGGTCAGGCAAATGGGTTCGCATATGAGTATACAATACAAGCCCATTTCCGCTTCCTCCTACGCTTTGTTCACGAATGTTCAACCTTACTGTTGTTATTATGTTTTTGTCATTAAAATCCATTTTCAATACAGAAAATAAATGGTAGTACGATTAGACGCCACGAACCACGAAAAATTAAGAGATACATCACCTTTTTAGTCGTGTGCGCAACTGGTCGCAGGAGTGTGTGGGAGATTACACGAAGGTTCGAGGTTCGCGCGCTGTCATGTGCGACAAAAAACCGACACAGCTTGGAAAACCCCGAATGCCTCGAAAACTTCGTATAATCAATCGCGATGTCGTCCCACACTTGTGGGTTCGCGTATTCGCGCGAATGTGTGTGACCAGCATTATAAATCACACATTTTAATAGACATTTAGACATGTCACTGTGTCAAGTGTCAAGTGGTGTAAGATTACGTTCAAAAATGTAAGCATCACTTAGCAATAATTTTTTTGCTAATTTTAGAGAACGAAAGGTTAATAAATCACAACACTCAAGTATTTATAACAAATCTCAAAATCTTCAATTGAGATTGTTATTTTAAACTTTTAAAAACATCAATATTACGCATTCATTTGAAAACCGGTAAACCGATAAAACGCTCTATTTCAGAACATAATTAGTACAAATCAAGTACCTTGCATGTCATAGACTAAAGATGCAGGACAGAAGTAGAGGCATTGCAGGTCATCGGTAAACGTTCATGGTACAAAATAAACTCCTGTCAGGTTTTAGCTACAAGCTGACCTGTCCTGAACATGACACATTTTATTAGAGTTCATGGTAAGGCACCTGAATGGACAACTGAAAAGTTACAACACCCAATGAGTTGAATGTTAAAAAGATATTTGCTTACGATACTTTACACATGCAACCTTCATTAAAATAAGTGGTGAAAAACGCTTATACTAGCACCACTCAGGCACGTTCGGCGGCTAATTAACGAAGTGTACTGAAACCAATTAAAAGGGTTTATCTTCAGCTTTTGTTCGGTTCGATAAATTAGCGGCATAGCGGATATGTTTACTGAAGCGGATGGAAAATGAAATATTTAATGTGTTCAACTTGATAGTCTGTATATTTTTTTATCACGAGAAACGTTTTCCTGGTTATAATAAAATTTAGAGATGATTGGTGAATTTATTCTAGGGAGTTAAGCTTACGAACTAAGTAATGTTCGGTTTACACGTATTAAGTAGTTAACTAAATTTTAACTAAAAAGTTACTAAATTGTCTGTTTACACGTATTAATTTACTTAAAATTTAGTTAAAATTTAGTTATCTACTTTACTACTTAATACGTGTAAACCGGACTTATTTTGCATAGATCTTGAAGATTCTCACGTTAAACGGGTGAACCTATTTTGATCTAGTTTTTTTTGTCTGAAAGGTGACAAAATCGAGTGTTCTTAGCTGTTTGGTCTGTGGTTTAGTGTAAATGAAACTGTCGGGTTTTTTTTTGAAGTTATACTTCATAAGGCACGTTATGAAATAAATGGAAAAAATGATGAGAGTGAAATTTTAAGATTTGTAACACGGACGGTGACACAAAAACGACATGCGCTTTTTTAGAAACGCTCGCTTTAAAAAAATGATTATTATTATATTTATTATATTGTTTTCTTTAATATTGTTTTTGAATATTGTTTTTTTTTATTATTGTTTTTTTTTTCAATATTGTTTTTTGAATATTGTTTTTTTTTATTATTGTTTTTTTTATTATTGTTTTTTTTTTCAATATTGTTTTTTGAATATTGTTTTTTAATATTATTTTTTTGAAAACTTTTGTTTGAAATTATTTTTTTAAATTAGTTTTTGTTTTTTTCTTTGATTTTTTTTTATTTTTTTAAAATTCTTTTTAATTTTTTTTTTTTAATTTTTGTTTGATGCCAAAGACGTATAACTTCTCACGCACGTACATAAGTACACGTTTATGTTTTATTATTATTGAGTGTTGCACTAAGGCTTTCGAAATTCTAAATAAAAACCTAAGTCTTTCGAAATCAAACGACGGCAGTTGCCATATAAATAAACATTCGTATGACTGTAAATATTCCAAATAAAGACATACAATACGATGACATTGAGAGATGATGTACAAAATTTCCAAACGAATCGTCTGAAAACTTACAAAGAACATCGCGAGACAAAATACACTGGTATGAAACATTTTTGAAATCTTTAAAAATTTCCCAAGGAATTGAATCTTATTTTCAATGGAAATAGTTTGAGTTCAGCCAGACTGTCACGTGAGGAGCTTAGCGTAATCCTCCACGTAGAAATCGCAACGAGTAAAGATCGGGTCAAAATAATGCGAATACGAAGCGGTAACTATATTTGAACCACTATATAGCCTGTTAATTTTAACTAGTATTATAAAGAGGAAAGTTTGTGAGGATGTATGAATTATTTTACTCTTTTACGCAAAAACTGCTGATCAGATTTTCATGAAATTTAGCGCACAAGTAGACCATGATCTAGAATAAGATATAGTGTACTTATTATCCCGGAAAATACGGGCAGAGCGCTAGTGTTAAACATTTAAAACCGTGAGTGATAAGTTCTAATTTGAACGACACTTTATTCTTTCAACACGTGACGGCGTCAATGCCGAGATAGAGAAATTGAATTTGGAATTTTCCAGCTTTGTTGGTACCGAAGATGAAGTACTTGTATTAATAGTTAATGCGGCAAAATGCGAAATATGGCCGCATTTATGTTTTACCCGACTACGAGGAAGGGTTATGTTTTTCGCGCGTATTTTTTAAGGATGCGTGTAATATTTTGGTATTACCTCATATATTCAAACCCGCTGAACGGATCTATACTATATAATTAAGATATCGGTAGAGTCGCCTTGATAATCCAAGTGTTCTTAGATAAGTGAAATGAAAAAAACTAACAAATATGGTGGCTGTGAAATGCCATTGTTTGAAGTATCAATAATCTAAATTTTACTAACAAAAAATAACCGACTTGAAAGTCTCAAAAACGACTTGTCAGATCTCATTCAAATTTATGTGGGACCACATGACAAGCACCTGCTTTCGATTAAAAAAAGAATCATCGAAATCAGTTGGCGTGATATTGAGTTATTCGTCCATTTGTCGCGCACATACTTAATACAAAGTGAAGACTTGTATGGTTTTATCATGGATGCCATTGTCAGATCTCAATAAAATTTATGTGGGACCACATGACAGCCACCAGCTTTCGATTAAAAAAAGAATCATCAAAATATTGTACTATTAAATCGACTTATCCAAACGTATTAAAAGTATTACAATGCACCATTGTCCATTTACTTAACAATGAACGTTTAATATCCACAATTGTCAGCAACGGAAATTAAATGCCCACGTGAAACGAAAACTGATCGCGTAATTGTCGCCTTTACCCGATCGATGTATTGTTATTGATTGTTTACATAGCTTTACGATTGGAGACCAATAAATGTGTGCAAAGAAATAAAAAAAACGTGAGAACGTTTTTTCGATTGCCAACAAACATTTTCATTTTACAAAATGTTGAAAGGTTTCAATAGATAATAACTAAAAAAAAATATAACACTACACACTCATAGCTTCTTCCACTAAGATTCCCCGTGTCGTGGGTGCCATGGACAACACCCAACAACAAAGACACACAACCAGACCGAGAACAGAAATCAAACTCATTCAAATTTCCGCCTCGCTGGGAATAGAACCCAGGACCATTGGCCATATTATTATACGGACAATCTGGCTTTTTTTATTATTTGTTTATAATTTTGGAACTAATTATATTATATAATTTAATTTTCTCCTCGTTTTCACGGAAAATTTACAATGTGGACTTGGACGCCTATCTTTATATTATTCTATGGAGTTGAAAAAACAAAACCATCCATATCCTCTTTCTTTTTCATCTCATCCATTACATCATGTTTGTATGGGTTAACTCACAAACACCACTTGCCGTGTTTATACAGGCAAGCGTTGTTTTCGCCAACACTGGTATAATATTGACTTGTTTACCGACTTTAGTAAAGGTTATGTATGTAGGCTTTATTTGTATCAATCTCAACAGTCTTATATCTTGAGCAGATGAAGGACTTTTGTCTGTGGTGGTCAGACGTCCCTGAACTATTAAAAACATCTTTGAGTAGGTACGTACTAACGCACATTTTCAAGAATATTGTCCTGTCCCTTGATGTCAAAGTTTTATAAAAAATAATGTTTTTTGGTTGTATAAACAAGACAACGGAAAACAATAGTACTTCACTAGTGAGTAATGAGTAGTGCTGTTCTATTCAAAGCAGAGTAAATACGAATGCTGGTACAACCCAACAATAATACTTGAATCTTTCCATAGGTCCTAGTAAAACTCTTGCAAGGAAGAATGCCCGGTAATTGCATTTGAATTGCACTGAGCGGTGGAATTTTCTATAAAGTTTTGTGAAAAAATCTCATTACCTATATAACATTGCTTTGTAAGCGTGATTTATTTTATGAATTTTCTTTTAGATATCTTGAGGGTCTCTAGGATTTCTCATAAAGACATAGTGACATAAGCATATATACTACAACTTGTGGTCTAACTGAAGTATATGGGACTATTATATTTATATAATTTATGGTATTATTAATTAATCTTGTTTACTTATATATTTCCAATAAAAAAATCCAAAACGGTTGATGAATTTCTGAGGTAAAAACATAAAAAATATGGATTGAAAACCTCCTCTTTTTTTGAAGTGGATTAAAAATATTATCATTTAAAATTCATATCATACCTGTGCAATTGCGTTTCTGTAACGCAAATTAGGTTAAGTTATTTATTGTTTCATAAAAGTGGGTACAGTAAAACAGTATTTTTCTTAGTTATTATTAGTGTAAGACACTTACGACACTGCGCAAGCTGAATAATTAAATAAAGAGTTCAGTGGTACTCAACTTGTTCTGACGTAATAGGGATGTTGACTAATTTTAGGATTAAATTTGATTTTATAGATAGAACCTTAAGATTCACTAAAAAAATATTATAAAAATAATTATCTTCAACCAAAAAAAAATTGATAAATAAAAATCATTTTCACCCATCAAAAACGTCACGTGACGTCACTAGCCGATATTCAGTACTATCTGTCGACTGAAGTTTGTTGCACTTGCTTAAAAAATACGAACAATGACGCCATAAGCTCAAAATGGCGTTTGAGGTCACGTGACAGTGAGTACTATTATTAACATTTTAAAATATTAAATATTATTTCAAAATATTATATTTAGTTTATTGTGATTGATTTTGACAAAAGAATAATATTTTGAGTGATTAAATGTTTTTCTTAACGAGTCTCAAGTTGAGAACCTGTAAGCTGTGT
Source organism: Thymelicus sylvestris (assembly GCA_911387775.1). Taxonomy (NCBI): domain Eukaryota; kingdom Metazoa; phylum Arthropoda; class Insecta; order Lepidoptera; family Hesperiidae; genus Thymelicus; species Thymelicus sylvestris. The sequence goes on along the minus strand of OU426909.1, from coordinate 7,622,660 downwards.
AAATAATTACATTAATTACATCCGCACCGGCTTACTTTGCTCGGATTAGCATATTTCACTGTGAATCATCTCTCGTATTCATTTCATTTGTTAAGTCTAGTATTTATTTATTTACGTCATTGCAGCAACGGAGTAAGCACTTAAGAGGAATATAATGATGAATTAATATTACGTGCTAGAATATTATTTATATTATACTAGCTGCCCGGACAGACTTCGTTCTGTCAAAAAATTTGCAATAAAATAATATTGCGACTATAAATTATTGAGATGTACCCTATCCTATCTTTCAAGTTGGATCAAACTGCATACGGTGTGCAAATTTGATTAAAATCGGTTCAGTAGTTTAGGAGTTCATCGCGGACAAACAACGTGACACGTAATTTATATATATTAAGATTGATACAATTATTTAATTTCACTGTTTTCTACACTAATATTATAAAGAGGAAAGATTTGTTGTGTTGTTGGTTCTTGAAACTTCTTCTTCTTTCTTAACCGACTTCAAAAAAGGAGGAGGTATTCAATTCGACTGTATTTTTTATGTTTGTTACCTCAGAACTTTCGACTGGGTGAACCGATTTTGATGATTTTTTAAATCGAAAGCTGATGCTTGTCATAGTGCTTATCATTTAACTGGGACTAAAATTTGAGCTAGATCTGACGAGTACTTTTTGAGTTATTTTGAAGTCGGTCATTTTTCTTTGGTAAAATTCAGATTATTTCTTTTCCTTCTCTCTTTTTTGGCCGGCAACGTATCAGTGATGCTTTTGGTGTTGCTGGTGTCCATGGGCGACGATAACCACTTACCATCAGGTGGATCGTCAGCTCGTTCGTCAGCTATTTCCATTGAAAAAGCTACCTGATGTCAATTCGGTGCTCAACAAAAACCCAACTATAAATTTATTTTCGATCGCTTACGGTAGTCATATACATATTAGTCGAAAACCTCGCTACCTGATAGATATCCCTAAAGAACCATCGTGAATTACTGCTTGCGTCAACAGTAGATTATCCCCATCTCAGGATAACCAGGTTTCATGTAATTTACCTGGATCCAGCCTAAAAGGTTGCGTCTGAATGGAAAGGTTAGATATTTTTTGGGTCGGTGTGATTAATACTCAATAATTGCCAGTCATCGGCCGCTCCTTTGATGACACGATGACGACACAATTGTATAATTTATTAATGTTTACATACTAACAACAGCAGTGGAGGCATCCGTACTAATATTATAAATGTGAAAGTGTGTTTGTTTGTTTGTCCGTCTTTCACGTCGCAACGAAGCTGTTATATGATATGGTTTTTGTGTGTGGAGATAGTGAGGAAGGTGGAGAGTAACGTAGGCTACTTTTTACCGCGGTAAAACATCCCCATGGGAAGATTAAGTTGATGTCAAGTCTAAGTCAAGTACCGGTGACAATACAATAATTTCAATTATTTCATAGTTTCGTCGTATGTTTTCTGGTATTTTTTTATTTTAATTTATTTCGAGTTGGTATCCAATTAACCCTGCAGTGGTCGCGCGGATTACATATGTAATCCAGGGCAGTAAAAAATGAAATATTTTGTAAACCATTCAAGTGTATTAATCGAGACTTCGTGTATTTTAAGTTCGATAGTCCCTCCCCCCGCTCAGGTACGCTCGCGCATTGGCGACGCGTGGTTGTTTCAGGAGTTGCTGTGAAAGTTCGCGGTCTACATATGTAATCCGCGCGACCTGTAACGTGAGTAATTTTTTGAAACTACATTTTATATTTAAAGCAAATAGCTTTATTTTATGTGTGTTATATTGATTGTGTTGTTACGTATTAATGTCATATTACAGGACGTAGAGTATCGGAAAGTATAATTTTTATTTTATAATATGAGCACCCGAAGATTATGTAACACGTGCGGTAAACACATTTGTCCGGAGCATTCCAAATATGTACGTAGTTCCGGTTTAGAATATATTGAATGACTTTTTTCCGTTATTTTTAATTATTTTTTTAACTCAAAATAGCAAAAAGATTTTTTTTGTTTGTTTTTATAAGGGGTTTGTTTATGATGATTTATATGTAAGAATAGTCTGATGTTAAGTTTATTTTTATGATAATTTGATTTAATTTTATTTCTTGCCATATTTTAATAAAAAAAAATAGTACAATAATGAATCTTATTACAAAAAATAGGAAACTAAAGTGGTCTACAAATGTAATCCGCGCGACCACTCATGTGACTTTTAGGGGCGCGACCACTGTAGGTTAATATGAATATGACTGTCCAACGGATATTAACTATATCAATGTTAAATGAAACATAAACTATGTAACTTGCTGATATGCTGATTGTGTAAATAGGTCTTTGTGTAACAGTATTCTCATCAACATGAGAAGTAATTGAATTGAAGTCGGCCTGGGCGGTGACTGTTGTCAAGTTTGGAGTAGGGTGTTCAAATAATCTAACTAGTATAGTATACATAATATATGAATTTCAACTAAACTCGTCTCGCATTGTGTACATGTTACTATAGTACGCGTATTCACGATATATGTAAATTGTCTATAGCAGTGATACGAGTTCGAATAGCCTAGAGGTTTGAACGTTGGTCTCCCGAACGCAGGGGCCCGAGTTCAAAACCTGGCATCTAATTTTCAAATATTATGTGCGTATTAGAAGTTAATTAAATTATTATTATTATATTAATAATTCACACTCATAGCCCCACACTAGAATTCCCTGTGTCGTGGGTGCCACGGACAACACACAAAGACAAGATCACAAGAACACACACCCAGATAGAGAACAGAAATTCAAACTCATCATTCAAATTTCCACTTCGTTGGGAATCGAACTCAGGACCCTTGGCCCGGCGATCCAGCGTGGTAACTATCACAGGTCGTCAATTTAGAACTTATGTATGTTATCATGAACTTGCTTGTTCGAAAGAAAACATCATGAGGAAACCTCCACACCTGATAGTTGCCCATAGTAGTGTTCTCAAAGGTGTGTGAAGCAACCTGCATTTGGCCAGGGTGGTAGACTACGGCCTGTACCACTCACGTTGTGAGAGGGGACCCGAGGCCAGCAGTGGGACACTGATGGCTTGTACTTCGACTTTTATGCTGATATCTTGACCCAATTGCATGGGTACATCACAACGTGGTGATCGTGTTCAACTGTGACCAAATAGGCTGTCCCAAAAATTACGCAAGATTTGAATTAATAAGAAACCATAGTTATACGATACTATATATATTTCTCTCTAGGAAAATAGCCGGCACACGAACTGACGATCCACCTGATGGTAAGTGGCTATCGTCGCCCATGGACATCAGCAACACCTAAGGCGTCACTGATGCGATGCCGGCCAAGAAAGAAAGAAGAAAAAGATAGAAAGAACTGTCTCTCAAGCCCCCAGCCGGAACACGAGTTGTTTAGCGACTAACTCAAACTCGAGGGTGGTGTCCATCCAGGCGGCCCCCACGGAGAAATGATAATAGTAATAATGGTATTATTAAACTACGAGTATTATCACAGAGAAGGGCACAGAGTAGGTATTTCATTTAAAAAATTAAAGCTAGTTTGATATGTTTTTCAGTTGAAGCCAATGTGTTAACGTCAAGTATTACAAGTTATATATGTAAGTTGAAACGTATGTACATCCCCAAAATATATAACAACTGCTAATACAAATTGGTAGTGCGAAGTTATGTTCAAAGTTAAAGTGATAAATTTGTCGCCAAGTTGCGCCGCGGGAAGCCAAAGTTGTGCAACTTGTGACAACAGGACATATGTTGTTTCGGGAGATATTTATGAAAATTATTGCTTACTCATAATACCGCACTAGGATTTGGTGGCGTGGACACACAAATATGACATCAAAAGCACCCGATCCGAGAACAAACATCTTTCAGTTACGTAAACGTTTGCTCCGGTATGTATTTGAACCCGGGACTCCGCTTCGCTGACAGGCTCAGGTTAAAAGATCTTTAATTTAGACCTTATAATATTTATGGAAATTGTTAAGAGGTGGGTCGGATGGCCGATATAAAATACGTAATTAATCACTTTCCGTATGATTATATTTGGGCAGAGTAACACCTTACACCTGTTACTGTCACCGAATGATCATTGATCTCAGCTCTACGTTACATGCGCTTATATAGAAAAATCAGAGTCAATACAGTGTCTCATTAAGACTTATTTGGTAGTGTTGCCAGTAGTTTTTAAAAAAATGTTTATTATGAAAGTTATTTTAAGGATGGTCATTATAATAATGAGTCATGTCATATCATAATCAAATTATATTATCATTAGAACTAAACCATTTATGAGTAGTGATGATAATAATAGACTAAATGAGACAGAAGTGCAAGTTTCCGCCCACGGCTTCGCTCGAGGTAGAGCGGTTTCAAAACGATACCACAAACATATAGGTATACGTCCCAATCATTCCAGGTGAACATATAACCGGGATAATATGTACCTTATTTTCTTGTCCTGGGAATTGACTATCTGTGTTCATGTTCTTTATCCTTGGAACGGTTAGTGATAACAATCTGAATTTTACCAAGAAAAAAATAACCGACTTCAAAATAACTCAAAAACTACTCGTCAAATCTCGTTCAAATTTAAGTGGAACCACATTGTCATGACAAGCGCCAGTTTTCGATTAAAAAAAGCATAAAATCGATTCACCCAGTCGAAAGTTCTGAAGTAACAAACATAAAAAAGCGGCCAAGTGCGAGTCGGACTCGCCCATGAAGGGTTCCGTAGCAGCAAGTAACATAGTATAAAAGCTTTTGTAGTTCGTTGTAACTTTGATCGATGTTTTTTGCGGTTTATGATTTATGACGTATTAAAAAAAACTACTTGCTAGATCTCGTTCAAATTAATTTTCGTTGGAAGTTTGCATGGTAATGTACATCATATACTTTTTTTAGTTTTATCATTCTCTTATTTTAGAAGTTACAGGGGGGGGACTCACATTTTACCACTTTGGAAGTGTCTCTCGCGCAAACTATTCAGTTTAGAAAAAAATGATATAAGAAACCTCAATATCATTTTTGAAGACCTATCCATAGATACCCCACACGTATGGGTTTGATGAAAAAATTTTTTTTGAGTTTCAGTTCTATGTATGGGGAACCCCAAAATTTATGGTTTTTTTTTCTATTTTTGTGTAAAAATCTTAATGCGGTTTACAGAATACATCTACTTACCAAGTTTCAACAGTATAGTTCTTATAGTTTCGGAGAAAAGTGGCTGTGACATACGGACGGACAGACAGACAGACAGACATGACGAATCCATAAGGGTTCCGTTTTTTGCCATTTGGCTACGGAACCCTAAAAATACAATCGAATTGAATAACTCCTGCTTTTTTGAAGTCGGTTAAAAAGACAAACATCCAAACATCTTTACAAACTTTCACATTTACAATTAGGTAGTAGGATTATTTTATTACGTATGAGAGTTGAGACCTAAGATATATTTGCTAACACGGAGGAAAGCCTAGAAAAAACCAGTTTCCTTAATACAACATTAAAATGTTGCAGGCAGCCATTGAAGTATAATGTCATAGAATAGATATCTAGAACAAAATGTGTGTCCCTGCCGGAAGGTTCTATTTTCAAAATTGGGCCCCCGTTCTCCTTTCAAAATCGAACGAATCCATTGGAAATGAAGCCGCGCGGCGCCAATTCATTGGAACATACATTGTGTTCGCGATGTCCATTCTATACGCTAGTAATAATACTTCAATGCAGGCAGCCGGTTTTCTCATTTTATAGGTCAACGGCGTTTAAACTTTTAACATTTTAAAATTTTTATTTAGTCGCGATATTTTTTATTCTTTGAAAGCTCGCGATATTCAAAGCGTTCTTACTCACGCCGCTGTTAGTACTTGAGTTAAGTAAAAACAGCATTCGAAGTTGGCGTTTACCGTAAATATTTTAACAACTTATGTTAATATTGGTAAAGTTTAGAAATATGATTTTAACCTCTATTATCGTTTATAAATCTTGGCTTAATACCCCTCACATTGTGAGAGGAGACCCCGAGCCCAGCAGTGGGACAATTATGGGTTGTTGCTTGCTTGCTTGCTATCGTTTATAAAATATTGTTCTGTACAATAGCCGCTATGATCTGTGTAAAATTGTAAATAGATCAAAATATCAATAAGTTAAAATACGATTTTCAATTGGTGTAAGTAAAAATTATACTGTGATTACTTCGTGTAACATTGATTACAGACCATAATCAACACAATCTATACAAAACTGACGACTCGTGTGGCGTAATGGTTACGATGCCGGATCACCGCGCTAAAGTCCTGGGTTCGATTCCCAGCGAGGCGGAAATTTGAATTATGTGTTTGAATTTCTGTTCTCGGTCTGGGTGTGAATGTTCTTGTCTAGTGTGTTGTCCATGGTACCCACGACACAGGGAATCCTAGTGTGGGGTTATGAGTGTGAAACGGTATTTAATCTATACAAAACTACTAGCCAGTTAGTTTTAATAAAGTTTAAATGTAGATAAGTGCTTTGTACTTTAAAGAACATTTATGAAATATCTGACCCGATCGGGAATCGAATCCTCGCTCACTATGCACTTATGAGCTACAAAGTCATCAACACATTACTAACAGAACTATAGCAATAAAACTCCAATTAAATGATTGGAAACGCTTTTTACAGTTCAGCCATTTGCAGTCATCAAGAATTAAAACTCAATTTGTATACAGCCGACGCGTGACTGAGTTGCTAAGTAGTTAAACCATTCTATGGGAGTTTAGGCTGATTAAATATTATTATAGAGTTGTCCAATGAAACGAGATAACAAATAGTTTCAATCAGTGTTAATAAACTTCATAATGTCACAAATAAAACCTATTTAAAAATTATATGACGTCTTAGTATTTTTGTGTTCAACAGTACTTTACTAAATTACGAGCTGATCTGAACAACGGGAAAAAAAATTCCCGTTGGCCAGACTAGTCTGACCATCAATCTGACCAGTGGGAAACACCCGATAAAACTGGCCCGTATTCAGGTAACTTATGAAACTATAACTATATATAATAACTCAATCCCAAAATCCTTTTTTTAATACACGAAGTTAACTTCATCATTTATTCAGAAAGGAAACATCTTATCAACTCCACTAATAGCGTAGACGACATTTTATATTACGAGTAAACCGAATTAACAAGAAACGAAAACAAACATTGAATCATTACGGCATTTAACCTAATTCTGTGACGCCCTGGGCTTGCCATTTTCTTTTTAGTGGGGCAAGTTTATTGTTTAGAATTTCGTCTATTTAGATACCTATCAATACCGCTGTCCTGTTGTACTAGGGTTCCCGGGTTCGATTCCCGAGCAGATATTTATGTGACAGATAAAAGTTTTATTTGGGTTGTACCTCTAAGTAAGTTTAAATAAAACAAATAAAATTCTAAATTTTTATTGATAATCAAGTGCCTCATTCATTTTTGATCGATAAAATTCTGGCGGCATCATCATAACGGCTTTTCCGAACTTCTTCAACCAGTTTTTCCTCTCTTCCTCTATAACATTCGGGTCTCGCGTCGTCGAAGTCTTGGCTCTCGCAATGTTCTGCAAATAGGATTCGTAGAGACTGATTCTCGGGATAACCGAGTTATCCTCCGCTGGTTCTAAGGGTAAATTCACCGGGTCATAGGGTAAAGTCAGCATGAACTTCGAAGGGTCTAAGTAATATGGAATCCGTCTTTCCGTTGTCGTATTTTCTGTGACAAAAGTGTTGTTGTTGGAAGCGACTGTTGTTGGAATTGTTGTTGTTGGCCGGTTGTTCTCATCCCAGATACTGGAATCCAGCCATCTTGCGAAACTAGAGACTTTCGGAAACGCGTGAGTTTTGGTGTAAATGGCACATTTGTGTAGGAAAGTCGAAATGGCGACCAAAGTGTTGTTTTGAATTACCGCGCCGCCGTTGTCTTGCTGAAATAACAAAACAATAACGTTATGTAACTTCGGGTTTAGTGCTGTGTCGTATTGCACACGAGTGGGCGATAAATTCAAAACTAAATGATTTATTTCATCATAGCAACAAACTAAAGTCATTTATTATTTATTTAAAATAAAATTTGTATGCATATTTGTTACTAAAACTGTTTGTAACGCAAAAACTAATAAACAAATTTTCATGAAATTTAACACACAGGTAGACCATGATCTGGAATAACATTATAACATATGGGATACTTATTATCCCCGAAAATGCGCGCAAAGTCGCGGGAAGAGCACTTATCCCTACTAATATTATAAATGTGAAAGTGTGTTTGTTTGTTTGTCCGTCTTTCACGTCGCAAAGAAGCTGTTATATGGTATGGTGTTTGGCGTGTGGAGTTAGTCTCCACCCTGGAGAGTAACGTAGGCTACATTTTACCGCGGTAAAACATCTCCATGGGGAGATCGATATTTTGTTAGTTACTAGATATTTAGTTCCGGATTTTGTTAATTGATGGCGTTAGTAAAATTCCGCGGGCGAAGCAGCGAAGCTGCGGGCAAAAGCTAGTATATAATAACCGTAAAAATGTACCTACATATAACACCTATTACCGGTTGGTACCATTAAAACTGTATTTAAAATAAACTCAGTTTTCATGACGTTTGCTTAATGGCAACCATTAGCAACTTTTAGCGATATAAAAGCTTTGAACACTGCTGTTATAGAGCTTTTAATATTTAATGTACAGTTAAAAGGTATAGCTCAAATTAAGCTGTTGATGTGTAAATGGTAAAATATTTTTATAAACAGAAAAATCTTCAAAAGGATTTGTAGTAGCAATTAATTGTGTTAAAATATTTTTTGACGCTACAACTGAATAGGCTCTATATTTTAATACTAGCTAGCTGTTGCTCGCAGCTTCGCATACGGAAATTATGTTTTACCTTATTTGTACCTTTTGCAGAAGGAAATTTAAAAAACGGTGAATTTATATTGAAGTACTTATATTTAGTAATTTATATACTGAAACCCACGATAAAATCACAAAGGATTCCTCCAGGAGCGGGTTTTGTAAAATAAGCAATATTCACATTAATTTGTATTTTTTTTTATTTTTTTGTTGCAAAATTTAGAAAAACTGAAAAATATATGTTTCATAAATTTAAGCAAGGAACATTTGTTGCAAATTTGAAGCAAATCGGTTGATGTTTTAAAAATATTTCATACAAATTTTTATCCCGTTTCCCGGGGAAACCTTTTAATTTTCCGGGATAAATAGTATCCTAAAATATGATTCGGAGTATTAGTAACACTTTTACCAATTTTCATCGAAATCCGTTCAAGGGTTTTCATGTGATGCCCGGACAGACAAACAGACAGACAGACAGACAATAATTCAAAAAAAAATATTTTTGTGCTCTAACACGTTATTGAAGTGCCCCCTTATCAAAATTTTTAAAAAATATTCAATGTACAGATAATTTGCCCTTTGAGTTTTATTATAGTATAGATCATATTGCCACAATGTTAAGTTATAAGGTTATGAATTATAATAACCACGTTTAAATATAACTGTAAATTGTAAATTTTAAAAAACCCTGAGAGTTATTGCTGATACTTTGGACGCCTGATCAGATCTTCATAAATAGTAACTAAGAAATATCTCGATCTCGTCAGCTTTCGAACAAAAAAACCGTATCAAAATCAGTACATTCATTTAGAAGCTACGATGCCAAAAATATACGCATACACAATCACGTCAAATTTTATAACTCTTTTTGAGTTAGGGGTTAAAAAAAAATTAACTCCTAACTAACCACAGAAGAAATATTACTTACTCGTATAATCCCTAACTCAAAAGGATGTGTTATACAATTTGACGTGTCTGTGTGTGTGTGTGTGTGTCTGTTTTTGGCATCGTAGTTTCTAAATGAATGAACTGATTTTGATGCAGTTTTTTTGTATCAAAATTATATTTATTAAAATTTATAATTAACTAGCTGTTACCCGCAGCTTCGCATGCGAAAATAATGTTTTATGTTATATTATGTACCTCTAAAAACGGTGAATTTATGTTGAACTACTTTTATTTAGCTATTTATATACTGAAACTCACAATACAAATTCAAAGTATTCCTTCGGGAGCGGGTTTTGAAAAATTATCAATCACATTTTCTTTTTACTTTTTCATGCAAAATTAAGAAAAAAAAATGAAAAATATATTCCATCAATTTAAGTAAGGAGTAAGTTGCAACAAAATATGTGTAGCAAATGAAAAACAAATAGATTTGTTTAAAAAAAATCCTTACACATTTACATCCTTTCCTGGGGAAACCTTTGAATTTTCCGTAATGAAATGTGGCGTAGGTACAATACAACAAAGAGTATAGGTAAGTACCAAATTAATCATTTTACATCAAAATTCGTTCAGCGTTTTCTTATGATGCCTATATACAGACAGACAGACAGACAGACAAACAATAATTAAAAAAAATATTTTTGTGCTCTAACACGTTATTGTAGTGCCCCCTAATGGAAATAAAAAGTCAATATGCAGAAAAAAACCCTTTAAGTTTTATTATCGTATAGTTAGATCAATTATACGGGGCGCCCAGCCTACAGGGACAACGAATAACAGCTAAATGGCGCCCATGGTAGTGACAAACCAAGCGCCCTGCTATCGACTTACTTCGCTAAATTTCAAAACACCCGCCGCTATAGTTTCCTTTTTTCCTCTTTTCGCCCTTTTTTCTCTCGAAAATTGACAGATAAGGCTCGTGCCCTTCAAAAAAATTTTATACTGATACTCGGGTCATGGGTGTTATAGTGATGTGTTATTATTGTTGTCCATGCCACCCGCGACAGAGGGAATCCTACTGCGGAGGTATGAGTGTTCAAGCGTTTTTATTTATTATATCAAAATGGTGCCCCATGATAGTTATAAATCAAGCGCCGTATTCAAATTACTGCGCTTCATTTCAAAACGTGGCACCCCCCTGAAAAAAAAACTTGCCAGCCGCCTTAAGGCTGCTGTAGTTGGCACCCATTTTATCTCCCGAAATTTAACAGATGAGGTTCACGCGGTTTCACTCAACAAAATTAAATACTCGGGTCATGGGTGTTATAGTGATGTGTTATTAGTGTTGTCCAACTCCATGCCACCCGCAACAGAGGGAATCCTACAGCGGAGGTATCAGTGACCAAGCGTTTTTATTTATTATATTAGGTTTTACCTTATCTCTACCTCTTTTAAAAAAAATAAAAAAACGGCGAATTTATATTGAATAACTCATATTATGCAATGTACCTATATACTGAAAGCCACGGAATAATCACAAAGGATTTCTCCAGGAGAGGGTTTTGAAAAATAAAAAACATTCACATTAATTTGTATTTTTTTTTTCTTTTTTTAAATGCAAAATTAAAAAAAAACTGAAAAATAAGTATTCCATCAATTAAAGCAAGAAACGCTTGTTGCAAATGTGAAGCAAATCGGTTGATTGAAATTTTGAAAAAATATTCAATGTACAGAAGATGATACTATTTTTTTTCTAAAACTTTCTTTTTTCTAAAATAAAAGTAGCCTAAGTTACTCCTTGTTACATCAGCTATCTGCCAGTGAAAGTCCCGTCAAAATCGGCCCAGCCGTTTCAGAGATTAGCCGGAACAAACAGACAGACAGACAGACAGACAAAAATTGTAAAAAATGTTGTTTTGGTATATGTAGCCTATAAACATCCAAATGCACTTCGTAAAAAGCGGTTATTTTAATATTACAAACAGACACTCCAATTTTATTTATTTGTATAGAGTATAGATGTATAGATATAGATGTATAGATAAAACTTTTTTTTTTCTAAAATAAAAGTAGCCTATGTTACTCCTTGTAACATCAGCTATCTGCCAGTGAAAGTCCCGTCAAAATCGGCCCAGCCGTTTCAGAGATTAGCCGGAACAAACAGACAGACAGACAGACAGACAGACAGACAGACAAAAATTGTAAAAAATGTTGTTTTGGTATATGTAGCCTATATACATCCAAATGCACTTCGTAAAAAGCGGTTATTTTATTATTACAAACAGACACTCCAATTTTATTTATTTGTATAGATGTATAGATTTGCTGGATTCAGTGGGCCCAGGACAGGTCAGAGTAGCGCATGTTAGGGGAGGCCTATGTCCAGCAGTAAACCTCTAAAGGATGGATGGATAATGATGATGGATTAAAAAAGAAACTTACTCTACAAAAGTGTCGATTCGGGTCCTGCACCCCTCCGACACAGATGTAGTGACCTGGTAACAGCTTGGTGGTCGGCTCACATATTGACGTGTCGATTACTGGTGTGCTTACCACTCGCATGTGCTACGGAAAGATATAACATTACATCGTCAGTAAAATAGTCAAAAAATATTGATAAAATATAACTGCGCATTAAGATGAATGAAGAATGCTGAGTATTGCCTACAAAATAAAGCTATCATCGTTGTCACATCGATAGACCATGATCTGCAATAACATATAGGATACTTATTATCTTAATATATATAAATTACGTGTCACGTTGTTTGTCCGCGATGAACTACTAAACTACTGAACCGATTTTAATCAAATTTGCACACCGTGTGCAGTTTGATCCAACTTGAAAGATAGGATAGCTTACATCTCAAAATAATGAACTTTTGACAGAACGAAGTCTGTCCGGGCAGCTAGTCCGAATATATTTTTCGATATATTCGGATAATAAGTATCCTATATGTTATTTCAGATCATGGTCTATCGATGTGCTAAGTTTCATGAAAATCCATTCAGTAGTTTTTGCGTGAAAGAATACAAGTCCCCACAAATCTTCACATTTATAATATTAGAAGTATTTGAAATTAGTTGAAAGAAGAGAAAGAAAAAGAAAGAAGTTGAGAGGTTCGTGAGAATTGAGAAAGTCGTGTTGGAATTGTATTTATTTGAAAGCGCTGAGTCACCGATGGAAATGGAATTTCAGAGTGGAAAATCGCACATAGAGGTCATTCACTCGTGCCTGGAAGACGCCCACATTATTATAGGATGGAAATATAGACGCAGACACAAAAATGATTACAGTCGTTTGCACGTAGGCGTAGGTACAAAGCAAGCAAAGAGATGTTACGACGCTCTTTGCTTGCTTCCATCCGTACCCATTTACGTTATGACGTCCGATCGTAGAAAAAGGATAGGAAAATTTAACTTTTTTTGATGGAAATGCCGACAAACGAACCACCTTATGCCAAATGGCTATCGAACACGGTCGACTGAGTGAACCGATTTTGATGATTCTTTTTTTAATCGAAAGCTGGTGCTTGTCATGTGGTCCCATATAAGCGAGATCTGACAAGTATTTTTGGAGTTATTTTGAAGTCGGTTATTTTTTCTTGGTAAAATTCAGATTATATCTTTTTCATAGCTGTTCCTTGCATTAACTCTTGGATATTGTGGGAACATAATATTTATGTCCGAAACACGTGTAAAAATATCGAATAACACGTCTACAGCTGTATGTTACTGTAAAGTTGTTAATGTTACTGTAAGGTTGAGTGATTCCAGATTTGTTTGTATAAATAACAAGTACTATTATTTCTTCTGTGGTATAACGAAAAATACGATAAACGTCAAATTTATTTAAAGCTATGTAAAATTAGTAGCAGTTGGTTATAAACACAACCATTCATTTGGGAAGTGAAGCAGAGTTGCTATACAATAAATCGAGTCCCACTGTATATGAATAAAGATGAAATCCACGACCTGAATTCTATATTCTATTTATCTACTCTTCCTATTCCAAATTCCAAATCTGCCAGAAATGAACAGATGTTCTGAAGTAGACTCAGTTTCAGGCCCGCATACATTCTAAAACTCGAAGTGTTCTCAAAACTTTCGGGCTCTGGTAGGCAAGTTTTATCTACCTAGCGCCGGTTTAGATTGATTGATAGTACGCGATAACGATAAACGATAGGTTAATAGTTCTTTTGAGTTATAACGTTTTCTTGTTCTTTAAATGGAAATACCTTTTTTCAGTTTTATATTTCCTGTTTGTGTGAATCAAGTAGCTGCCTTAATTTCTCTTTCTTTCTATTATCCGAAGGAGATGAAAATTTATATATTGCTTTAGTTTGGACGACAAAGAATGTAATAATATAATTTAAAATGGAGACACTAGCGTATGTAGTGCAAAATATCGACATAATTATAACTTATAATAGTTGTTACAATACTATTGTAAATCTTAGATTTTTACCACGCTCAATGTTATTATGTTATAACTTTAAGTTTGTCTAATAAGTGAAATTGCTGTAATTTCTTTAGACAATGAAGTTCTTTAAACAGAGAATGTATTTATTTCATTATTTAGTTTTTTTAAATTATTGATATGTAGAACTTTGAAATATTGCTAACAAATCAAATGTTAGCCCAAGCTTACTACACTAAATACATCAGCGAATCGTATCCAAATACATAGCTTCTGAGATTAATTAGAAAAAACGGATAGACAACCAGACTAAGGTTCTAAAAATGCTTGTTAAAGGTTCTTGGAGCGATAATAAATACCCCACTTATATATTTGCGGTACTGGACCCTAGTTTTGTCGGCATTTGTCGTGACTTTTCGCATCACAGTCGCAAGTGTGAACACACAACTTACAATAATGTTGATAATAATATTCAATACACAAGCCTTGAATAACTTTAAGCAAGTTTGTATCACATATCCTATTAACTTGTACGTATATTATAATACGGGTCACGAACTCACAGGAGAATAGACCAGTGTTTCAAAGTATATTACGCGTACGTTTAGCTCGCGAATAGATAAGTAGAATGCATTCGGCTGGGAACATTGAAGAGCTGGAGGCATCGTTCTTGTTTCGATAAATGTTTGAAACAAAATGTAGATTCGAAAAGAATTTGGTTAGTTATCAAGTATGTGATGTACGTGAATAATAAATATGAAGTACCTAAGGGACCATTCATTAATTACGTAATGTTTCTCAGGGAATGGGGTCCTCAAAATCTCTACAAGCTTTTATCTTGGAGCGGGATAAATCCAGTCTCACGTAATATTTTACTTGTCAAAATACTAATAACAAATTATGAGTTTTAGTGCAATTGATCCGTTTCTAAATCCAGGTAAGGGGGAAACTGATAAAATATCTAATTTGCTATTCGCATAGTGTTGCTCGATGGACATACCTAGTAGGTACGAGTACTCGATGTTGGTCAAAATACGATTAAGATTGACGTAATGGAAAGTACGTTCCTGGAGATAGACAGGTCAACGTGTGCTATGATTTTAAATGTATCGATCTACTGAAGCCTTGCAAGTTCACTGGTTTAGGCTTAGTGTCCACTACATGCAAGGTGCTTAACGAAACATAGGCTATAGGAAAACGCGACGATGCTGCACGTTGGATGAATTTTATACTTTTTACTACGCAATCTGCAAGCAAGCGACACTCAAAAACTCTAAACTCTTACATGCATAGACGACACATATAACACATCACAATAACACCCATGACCCGAGCACAAAATAATATTTATCTGTCACATAAATATCTGCCCCGGCCGGGAATATAATCGACTTTACTATAACGTTTTATTTCATAGCTAACGTACCATAAGATCACAATGTTATCTTAGAAGGCAGGACCAGTATGGAGTCCCTTACGTATCAAGACGGTAGAGAATTTATTCAAAAAATTAAAGAGTCGGTAGTTCGGTACCAAATAGTTACGTAAAAGTTTATTTCAAAGCTATGCATTGAATTAAACGATTTAACACCGACATTTATCGTTAATTCAGTATAGGAGAAGAGCAATATTTTACCAAAAGACAGGAACTGAACCGTTAATAGCGAAACCGAATGCCAGGATCATTAGTTGTTCCGAAGTTTGTGGCTCACCGGTAAATATAAATAAGTAGTAGGTATAAGATAATTTGTAACGTTTTGTAGCTATTTGGGGTGTTCGTGGATTCTATTATCGTACTAATATTTTAAATGTGAAAATTTGTTAGTGAAGATTAATGAGGATGTTTGTTATTCTAACACGCAAAAACGACTGAACTGATTTTCATGAAATTTAGCGCACAAGTAGGCCATAATCTGGAATAACATATGGGGCACTTACTATCCCGGAAATCCCCCAAAGCCTTGCGCAGAATGATGGTTTATTTGTGTTTAAAAAATGGCATAGGTAGTACATACTCCAGATGGCATCCAAGCAACAACAGTGGTCAGGTGTCCCAACGTGACGTCATCATCCTGGGCCGGTAGTTGGACCGCCTGGACTCGCGAGCCGAACTCCAGTGGCGACTGCAGCTTCACCACTGACACCTTCTGGTCGAAGTTATTGATCAGCATTTTTATCTGTAAAGCAGGAAATATTATTTGGAAGTTATTAAGCTCTTGTCTTTTATTTATTTATTTATTTACATTTTATTATACCCTTAAAGCTAAGTGGTACAAAAGGCGGACTTAATGCTACAAGCATTCTTTGCTAGTCAACCTTTGGGCAGTTAACCGTTCTCAATATTTAAATTGTCTATAATAATTGGTAGTTGCTTAAAAAGGTTAAAAAGTTAATAAATCCATGCACAATTATTACAGCTTTCTAGCACTGCGCTTTGCTTTGGACAAACGGACGGACAGACGGGCAGTCGGACAGTCGGACGGACGGAAGGACATAATGAAACTATAAGGGTTCCCATTTTACTTCGGAACCTTAAAAGGCAAATACTAATGTATGTTTCAGTGCTTGTTATTATTTTAGTAACTTTACCACAGATTAAGGATATATTGAGACCGAAAACATTTGTTAGGTTAGGTAAGGTTACAATTAGGAAGGGATTATTATGGAAAAACGTGGCTTTTATCGACTGGTTATTTTTAAAACATAAAAATAAGCTCAGAAAATAATAAAATGTTTTTTTTCGAGTACCTAAGCAATATTTTTGATTCGCGCGCGAGCCTTATTATACGAGTAAATACTGCCGTATTTCATCGTAACGTGCTGAGTTTCCTCTCCTTTAACCGGAAAGCAATTTTGAGTTTCCATTTTAATTATAACACTAAGAGGGAAAGGAGTATTTTAATGAAGACAAAGGAGGTGGCCAATATTTACCCCGGAAATGGTTAAAATACGTTTTTTTGTACAAGGTTTTAGTCCTCTGAAAAGACATATTTTCCATTTATTATAACATAACTAGAATTTTAATTTTCTTCTGAACTCCGCCGTGAGTAGTTATAATAAATTAACAATAATAATAAGTTGTATTGTATACAAATATACTTTTACTACCTCCATTGCTATCACCCCGGTCACTCACATGCGCGCAAATGTTTGACATTTTTATGAATGTTTGCACATATGTGAAGGGCGGCCAGGGTTCGCATATGAGTATACAAGCCCATTTCCGCTTCCTCCTACACTTTTTTCACGAATGTTCAACCTTGCTGTTGTTATTATGGTGTTGTCATTCAAATCCATTTTCAATACAGAAAATAAATGGTAGTACGATTAGACGCCACGAACTACGAAAAATTAGGAGATACATCACCTTTTTAGTCGTGTGCGCAACTGGTCGCACGAATGTGTGGGAGACTACACGAAGGTTCGAGGTTCGCGCGCTTTGATGTGCGACAAAAAATCGACACAGCTTGGAAAACCCCGAATGCCTCCAAAACTTCGCATAATTATTCGCGAAGGTCGTCCCACACTTGTGGGTTCGCGTATTCGCGCGAATGTGAGTGACCGGCATCACTGGAAGTTGACAATTGGCTGACAGAAGTGCGAATGTCTACTATATTGTCATTTGCCAAAATAATATTTTTCAGTTTCATTTCTGCAAAATATTAATTGTATTTGATTTTTTGCCATGAGGTGCATTAATTGCGCGGTTGATATTGAGCGCATGGCACGTCACTCCATATCTTCCTTAGGAAGAAACCTGCAATCCATATTGGTAGAATGGATCACTGCAGTACAGGTATATCATTTTTCTTTACTATTAAGTAGTGCTTACTACGACTAGGTTCACGCGGTAATGTACAATATTCCTGTTTTTTTTGCAATACGTTTAGAAAATAAGTTCTATTTTATAATATAAGGCTCCTAACATTTTTTCTTTCAACTTTTAGGCAAAGGCTACTATACTGTAGATGAGTACATAAATGACAAAGACGCATGGAAATGACCAGCTCTGCAAGCAGTTCTGTACAAGCTGTATATTTTTTTGTAACAAATATATCAATGTATTTTTATTTTTAAAAGATGTGTTGAGGAGATTTTTTACAGCTTTTCTTGTGTTGTTTTCCATGACAAAGCACCTTTGCGAAAAGCTGATTGATTAAAAAATTACGTGCATAAGTGAATCAATGATACCTAAACGAAAAAATGATTTTGAATTTGAAAAAAAATTGAATGCATCACCTTATTTGCCTTATTTGGTACTATTGTTATATTTTATTCCTTAATTTTTACATATGTGTACCTAAATGTATATAATGAAACACTTAATAATATCAATATGCAGTTTTATTTATATTACGTTTGCTTGTGAATATTTACAGATAGGTAGGTGACAAGTTAATACGTATATTTTATTTAGTACTGCTGGTACTTCTTTTTGTAGGAATAAGGTCATAAAGTCATAATTAAAGTAAAAGACATATATTAATTAATTATCCAAAAGATAAATAGTATTTATTTAATACAAAAATCGCTCTTTAAAACACTTTTTCACGATTACATATGTTTTGCATAATGTCAAACTACAAAAGCTAAAACTGCCCGTAAAAGGAGAATCCCGAGTTCTAGAGATTTTTATTGATAAAATTATCAAAGTAGATATTGTAAGCTTTAATGTAAAGTAAAAATAATATGTGTACATTATACTTCACAAATGGGGCAAATGCCCATACAGATGTTGGCCACCTCCTTTCCGTAGAGTTCCGAGATGACACCTTATAATTTGTCGGAGTAGTAAGTATGTACTGGTGAACTTAACTACATTTATCAATTCTGTGTGAATTTGAACTGGCGTTGAAAAAGCGGTGATTAATTTTGATACAGCTAAAATACTTGTTTGTTAGGCTATTTGTATCATACTATAACTACTTGCATACTAAACTAGTTGCTCAGTAAACGGCATGCGTAATCATTTAGTTGCGTTGTAAACTATTTGTGCAGTAAACTACTTGTGTTGTAAACTAGTTGTGTAGTAACCTAGGTGCATAGTGATAGCAAAGTACCTATATGCTATTGCTTATCTATTACTGACGCTCACACTCGATTCAAATGAAAAGCAGGGAGAAGAGATTTAAGGTCTTTCTGACTTTCTCTTACCTTGAAGATGCTTCCTCCTTTATGATTATAAGAGCTACCAGCTCGTAGGCTGTAATTATCCAGATGCTTGTGTGTTACGTAAGATGATATGATATTTCTGGGGACAAAATATAAAAACTGCACTCATTTTCATGATATGCTAAACGGGCCTGGAAAGTATATTAAAACAATAAGTAAATAAGTTATTTCCAAAGCGAATTGTAAATTTTGTTGTGCTACAAGTCATGAGCAAAGCGATGTTAAAAAAAAATTTTGACGTCACGTGATGCGCGAAAGAAGCCAAGATCATAATACAAGTCATATTTTTATGTGTTATTACGTGTCTATAATAACAGAAAATCTTTTTAGTTCTTTTCTGACAGCGGAGGAGGTTTCAGTTTGTAAATTAATCGCAGTATGGTGCAGTACCTACCGATTTCTTAATCACGAATTGTTTATCTATTTCATTCCTCACCAAACGATGCTTTAAAAACTTTGTCTTAACCTTATTACATGTCATTCAAAGTTAATCTATATCGAAAGATCCGCTTTACGCTTTTAACTTGACTTTTCCAAGATTTGCATATTGACCCGTTTCAGCATACGATTTGAAAGGCCCGACATATGTCTGTATGAAAGCTACCAAGTATGTTTTATTGTTATACCCTACACTTGACAGGGGTTTCCACTACAGGTCGTAAGAGGGCGCTTCGGAAGTCCTGAACTAGGCTATCGATATTTTCTTTCTTTTTGTGCTTCTGTGTGTACGTAAGACTCAATAGCTTGTTATCTTGAAAGATAATAACAACGAAATTTTGCTCATTAATTTTATTGTCTCATAGAAATAGATTATAAGCTCCGCAGAATTACAAAGAGCAAAACGGAAGGCAAAATTTATTTTCAAAGTGAGGTACTTAATAATCAATCTTTAGCAACAGTTTTGCAAAGTCTTAGCAAAGCTAAAACACCCAACTGTTTGGGAATTAATTAAAATTAGAAACAGCTGAGCTCTTTGTAGCTACGATAATAGGAAATTTATGGCAATTTATTTAGGAGAAGTGACCCGACGTCGATTAGTTTCGAGGACAATAATTCTTATGGTAGTAGATACTCTTATAGCAAAGGCTGAAGCGTTTGAAAATGCAGTGCAATAAAAATGCTATTATTATCAGTATTATATTCTATTTATACATATATACTAATATTATATAGAGGTAAAGTTTGTGAGTTTGTGAGGGATCTACTTCAGAAGATCCAGAGGTTACCCCCTACAACCGATTTTGAAAATTCTTTTACCAATAGAAAGCCACAATATTAAAATTTGTGAATGTCATAGGCTATTGGATTTTTGGAAATTCATCTCCTAAGAGGTAAAAATAGGTGTTGGAAGTCACTTTCATACAAACTAACTTCATCAGTTTTAGAGTTATAAACATGATTTTTTTATGTAAGTTTATAGTTATAGACAAAAGTTAATTTTAACACATTTTTTTGGAAAATCATCCCATAAAGGGTTAATTAAGGGAATACAACTTAGTACGCAACTTCATCATTTTTGAAGTTAAAAACATAAAAAACGCAACTTCATCATTTTTGAAGTTAAAAACATGAAAATTGATATATTATCTCAAGATTAGAAACAAAATTCAACAGTAATGTGGTTTTTTGAAAAATCATCCCTCAAAGGGTTAAATAAGGGGGTGCAAGTTAGTATGGAAACTTCGTCAGTTTTGAAGTAAAGAGGGAGAGGGAGAGGATTATGAAGATTTTTATTTAAGCCCTATATTATGCGTATCTACATAATTATAAAACAGAAAAAAAATGTTAGTATGGATGTCCTTTATAGACTTTGAAACCATCCAACCAATGTCCCTCAAAATGATTTCGTTTGAAAGGCAATAATGCGAAAATGGTTTGAGACCACTAAAACTATGTATATACATTTCCATACATTTTTTTTGTGCTACACACGACAGTTATCCACTAGTACAAGATAGATAGATAACATAGATCTTAGAAAAAAAGAGAGAATAAAAGATTGGTGAAATATTTAACACTTCAGACATAATACAACGCCGACAAAAGGAAAGCAAGTTTGTCTAAACATGTCTTTAATTAAAGTGCGCTGACAAAAGAATCTTTTGTCGGAGTTTCGAATGCTTCGAAACAATAGATTCGAAACTAGCTTCGTTAGTTTACACTTTACAGTTCTCAAAAGGAGCGAGTACTCCAAGTGGTATACTCTGAGTTTCCTTTGACAGTATGGTTATTTATAGACGTTCTAGGTACGTTGTTATGTATATCGTTTCAATATTTTATTTATTTTATTTATTTTATTCTTTTCGGAAAGCATACAGTGATCTTTTATTACTTGATGAGTTTAGAAAGAATAACACCTTTTAGCTGCTTTCGCATAGTGATGAATCAATATGATTTAACTGTCATGGATAAAGGAGGTCAAGCTGAAATTTTTTATTTTTACACACTTAATTAAATACATATAGAAACTAAGGGGTTTTGGTTCATATTGAAATAAAGGTTTCAAATTTAATTTAATATATAAAAATCTCGTGTCACGATGTTTGTGGTCGAATTCCTCTGAAACCGATCGATTTTTATATTTAATATATTTTTTGTATATTTGGTAAGTAGATATTATGAGACCGCAAAGTATGTTTGGCAAAGGGAGATCTCCCGCCAGGCGAGGTGTGTTGCCTGGGAGGCGGCCGAGCCCCGACTGATGTTGTCGGAGCGTTTCTATATATACTAGCGATATTTGAAAACTTCGATAGCGTGATTCAGGGTGACGTCATCGTCGCCACATCACCCCCCTGCTCAGACCGGAGGTCGATACACCTACTCGTTGATTCAGCCATCTGTGGTCCTCTATCTTCTGTGAGTCGAGATGTGAGGTCGATGTGCCCTTGAGATGCCCTCTATCCGCGGTGAGTCGGGATGGGAGGGCAGAACGACTGATGCGGAGGGCGAGCGGTGCGCGCTCAAGCCGTCCGTGTAGCCGTGGGAGGGGGTAGTCGCTGGCCGGGGACAGGAAGCGTCGACACAGTACGCTGCGATGCGCCCGGTGAGTCAGCACTCAGCGTGGCTGGTGTGCGGTCTGCCGAGAGAGGTCGCTGCAGTCCGTCAGGTGTGAGCGGTGAGGTGAGGGGGGAGGGATGCCTGCTGCCGCTATCGGTGCTCAGAAGCGACGTGTTCTTGTCGAGGGTCACCAGTTTGGCAAAGGGAGATCTCCCGCCAGGCGAGGTGTGTTGCCTGGGAGGCGGCCGAGCCCCGACTGATGTTGTCGGAGCGTTTCTATATATACTAGCGATATTTGAAAACTTCGATAGCGTGATTCAGGGTGACGTCATCGTCGCCACATATGTTTCATACAACTAGGTGATTAGAGTGTCCCTATATCTAGATATAATTTATGTGGCAGAATAACGTTTGCCCGGTCAACTAGTAGGCATATAAAAATCTCATATCACGGTGTTTGTGGTCACACGCCTCCGAAACGGCTCGATTGATTTTTATAAAATTGTGTATTTACGGTAGATATGAGAATAGGTCATACAGTATATTTCGTACTACTAGGTGATTAGTGTCCCTATCCAGAATTTTTTTGGCTGAACAACGTTTGCCGAGTCTGCTAGTTATTAATGACTAGATGTGCCCCGCGGTTTAACCCGCATTAATTTGTGGAAAAAACTAACTACCAAAATTATATGATGTTATATAGCCTATAGCCTTCCCCATTAAATGAACTATCAAACTCAAAAAATTTTTTTGAATTCGAACCATTAGTTAGTTCCTGAGATTAGCGCATTCAACCAAACAAATTCTTCAGCTTTATAATATTCGTATAAATTTGTCAAATACTACTTATTGTTGAATTGCGGGGGTATGAATGTGTAAGCGTTTATTTATTATTTATTTATTTAATTACGTAAGTGCATGTAATAATTAAGTCATATAATATATAATTAACCATAAATTATGAAAGAACTTTCATCGCTAAATTATTTACTTATAACGTTTTATCTTGCATTATGTTCTTCAGAATTGATTGCAAGGTATACAAAAATAGAATACTATCAGAGCAGTGAGGCAGAGACAAAGTTGCCAACTTAAAAAGTCGGTAGCTCCAATCCTGCTGTAACGCGCAGCAATTAGTTATCGCGTTTGGTTGTTGCTCGCATCGCTGAAGCTTGTGGGGCAATACTTCCACGTCTACAGCAGATGCTGGAAGCTTATTTCATTTCCAAGCGGAATACTTGTACACAGTATTAAAACAATCTATACATCTACATATATCTATACAAATAAATAAAATTGGAGTGTCTGTTTGTAATATTAAAATAACCGCTTTTTCTCAGTGCATTTTGATATAGGTATACACGGTACATATAACTAAACAACATTTTTTACAATTTTTGTCTGTCTGTCTGTTTGTTCCGGCTAATCTCTGAAATGGCTGGACCGATTTTGACGGGACTTTCACTGGCAGATAGCTGATGGAACAAGGAGTAACTTAGATTACTTTTATTTTTGAAAAAAAAATTTTTTGTTAAGCGATACGAAGTTCGCCAGGTCAGCTAGTATATAATACGTTTTTTTGGAATATAAAACTGTTTGTTCTGACTGATTGATTGATTTGCTTTTTATCCCGGAATTGCCACGGTATAGGGATTAACGCGGGAAAAATTCCCACGCGAATGAAATCGCAGGCACATTTAGTGACAAACATAATTATGAAGTAACATTTTAGTCACGTTACTTAGGTAAGGAAGGGACCAGACATTGGGTTCCTTGAACTACATAGGTTGCTTGCCTTTGTCTAAGTCTAAGATCTATGTCTAAGGATGGATTTATGTTTGAAATCCTTGGTTTTTTATTTACTAGAAGACTTGGTCTTTTGTGTCTTTTAAAAGTTCCTTCATTTCCATAAATATTACAGACAAAAATTTCGGAAAGGAAGCTTTGAAAACTAGCCACAATACTTTTAAGGATAGGTCCAAACAGCATTTGAATTTGCGACTAGTAGCCAGTAAAGAACACGGGCAATTATGAGCAAAGTCTCGGCTTGCCCTAATTACTTAAGAGGCGTATAAATCACTTGGAACTTGCGACGTAATAAAATAACACTTTAATAGGATTCTGTTAACTGAACGGAGATTTAATCAACTCGCAATCTATTATGAGACAGTAGGTAGGCATGTTGCTTTATAATATTTAGGACTTATATGGACACATTTAAATTTATTATAACCACGCAATTTCCCGTCTAGTAATAGTAGTATTAAAAAAAGATTTATTCCGACATAGGCATGCAAAATTGATGGTAAATTATTTTTATAATACAACAATTTTTAATTGCGTTCAGAGTTGCAGCTACCAACATACCGGAAAAGGGTCGCACTCAGAATACGGCGCAGCAAGTAGCAGGTACTTTCTACGTCCTCTGATCTCTCTCTCTCTCTCTCTCTCTCTCTCTGAGTACTAAAGTCTTGACCCCATGTAACGTATTAGTAGTACGTTTAAACATAAATTAGATATAAACCCAACTATCTCTATTTCCGAGGATATATCTCTTGGTAATTGCAATATAACTTGGCAACGAATGTGAGGATAGTTGCGTAACAGATATTACCACATTAGGACGTTGAGATACTTCATTATAGTTTCCTGTCAACATCAGATGAGATACGAAGCCGACTTGAAATTATTTAGAGATCGTCTATTTAAAAAATTAACGTGTCTCCACTAAATATTATTGTTGCGAAAAACAATAAGATTCATTGATTGAGGAACATGCACTATTTACATACATTATTTACATTGAATAGCGGATTGAATGTTAGCGATTGTTACCCGATGTTGTGTACCATAATTCTTGACAAAAAATAATCGACTCTTAAAAACTACTCGTCAGATCTCGCTCAAATTTAAGTAGGACCACATGACAAACACCAGCTTTCGATTATATCATCATCAAAATCGGTTCACCTACTCGAAAGCTCTGAGGTAACAAACAAAAAATATAGTCGAATTGAATACCTCCTCCTTTTTTATGTCGGTTAAAAAGTGGAACAAGGACATTTAAATTCAGCAACATTTAGTAACAAAGGAACAACATTTATTTTTAACCGACTTCAAAAAAAGGAGGAGGTTCTCAATTCGGCTGTTTTTTTTATGTTTGTTACCTCAGAACTTTGGACTGGGCGAACCGATTTTGATGATTCTTTTTTTAATCGAAAGCTGATGGCTGTCATGTGGTCCCACATAAATTTTATTGAGATCTGACAGTGGCATCCATGAGAAAACTACATAAGTCGTAAATTTGTGTTAAGATGTGCGCGACAAATTGACGAATAACTCAATATCACGTCAACCGGTTTCGATGATCTTTTTTTTAATAGAAAGCTGGTGCTTGTCATGTGGTCCCACATAAATTTGAACGAGATCTGACAAGTAGTTTTTGAGAATTTGAAGTCGGTTATTTTTTGTTAGTAAAATTTAGATTATGTTACCACATGCTTTTCTCACGCACGATGCTTCCCATATAGAAATTGCTGTGTTTATGAAGTAATTATAAATAAATAACAATAACATAAGGATAAAATGTAATAATTACTCACGAATCAAAGCACTTTGACATCGTAAGAGTCCAATATGTATTGAGAATAACGGCACTGCACACATACGAGTTGTTCTTCAGCAGCGAAACAGCGTAAGGGTGTTTGTAGACTTGTGTTACTGACGCTCCTATACGTTCACTACTGTCATCTGCCTCGTCTGTAATGATAATAGTCATAGTATAAATAAATAATTAAAATAAAATAATAAAATAATTTCTTTTTCTTCCCTCTTTCTTGGCCGGCTGATGCGTTATCAGTGATGCCTTTGGTGTTGCTGATGTCCATGGGCGACGATAGCCGCTTACCATCAGGTGGATCGTCAGCTCGTTTGCAGGCTATTTCCATAAAAAAATAACGCTACACAGTGTATTGCGTCAAGCCAGTTAAATTACAGTTAAGTTATGTGTATCAAGTTTACGTAAACTTGACCGTTTACCGACTGAGCTTAGCTAATCACACACACGTCTGATTTGTAAACTGATAAAGTCAACAACTTCGCTCGAAGCAACGTGACTCTGTTGTTACGGTTATACAATACATTGAGTCCATTACCTTGGTTTACATTTCTGACGTAAGAGTATTTGAACGTCATGTTGTTCACACCGAAATCAATGTCACGATCTTCTGAAAAATAAAAGAAAGAAACAAATGAATTAAGTGAGTAACGGCCAACTAACTAACGGCTAATAAACGTCTTTCCAGAATCCTAAAGTGCCTGGCAATTGTCTAAAAGACAGTTTAAAATCATCCTTATCCTCATTATCACCCTTTAGAGGCATTATATTGTGTGGCATTGCGCTAGGATTCAACAAATTCGTATCAGCTTCAACCAATTAGGGGTTCATTATTGCGTATTTTATACGCGTTGACGAGGCGCAGACAACGCGCATATGCATATATGCGCATATATGCGCATATATGCGCATATATGCGCATATATGCACCTCAAACGAAATTCGAACGCAGACAGGAAACATTCAAATATTTTGTGGCTATGTAAACGCGCGATTGTATCAATAAATAAACGCAGATACAGCGATACACACGCGAATACAACATTCGCGCGTCCGTATTGGATTTCACGAAATGGACGAGGTTTGAACGCGCTTCTCACGCCCGTATGTATCGCAGTGTCGGCACGTCTGAATCGATACAAACTCAACAATCTTTGTTTATCTACAACGCTGTGATCACGCGTATGAAAAACGCGCGTCGACGGCGCGTATAAAATACGCACTGCGCATAGGCTCTATAAGATATGACTTGTTCTTGGCGCTGTGGATTAGTGACACGGATGTGAACATTTCTCCCCTGCTATCCCGTCAAAACGACAAAACAAAATTGAACCCAATCGATCAAACGATAGACATACCTAAATATATTATATTTTTGAATGTTTCCTCTCCATCTGGCCAAACAAATTGCTTTCAAAATCTTTTTCTGTACAATTGTTGAGGGAACCGAAAACGACGTAACAAAATAAGCTTCGTGAACAATGGCAGGGCATTTAATTAGATTTTTAAATTAGAAAGTGGACTTAAAAACTTTGGGCAGACCGTCTATGGCATAATAGTGTTTATTTTGTAAAGAGCTTTTGGTGAGCTTTTGGGGAACTTTTTGTCGCTTGTTTTTAAAGGTATTATGTGAGTTTGTCTTCGAAGGTGTTCGTTCCAGTGATGGACAGCGCCTTGTTGTTTTAGATAGGTATACATAAAACTATGAACTTTTGCAGACTAAAAATGTTTCCTATATTATTACTAGCTGCCCGGACAGACTTCGTTCTGTCAAAAGTTTTCTTTTATTTTGAGATTTAAGCTATATTATCTTTCAAGTTGCATCAAACTGCACACGGTGTGCAAAATCGGTTCAGTAGTTTAGGAGTCCATCGCGGACAAACAACGTGACACGTAATTTATATATATTAAGATTAAATTATGTATCTGTCACACAGAATTACGAATGAATTAAATTGGAAATATAAATACTCGTTAAATTATTTTTTTTATTTGAATTAATAATAAAACGGTGAATAATTTCAAATTAAAGATTTGCCATATGAGTTTTTTTTTAATTCATCAGTCCTAAAGCAGAGTTTTTGTCCGGAAGTATACTTATCACATAAAAAATTCTAGCGATTAAAAAAAAACAGAAAAATCTACACGAATTACATTACACATACCATGCCTAGAACATCGCAATAACGTATCATTTCGTTTTATTCTTAACCGGTCTTATTGTTAGTCGAAAAATGGTGCGGCTACCCTAATTTTCCCAAACAATTTTGGTAAGGTAACAGAGTTGATAGTCGTTCAGCCCACCTGAATCCCTTGTTTCCTCCTCACTGTCCCCCGCGCACACCGCACCGAACACTAATAGGAAGCTCACATTCACCCTCATTCTGAATAACTGACGAATTTGCTGCGGTTTGTTTTCACGTTGTGTGTGGCGGCCGGCGTAGAGTTAACTATGGGTAGACAGGACATGAATTACCGAGTGTTATTTTAAATATACCGTTTTTTAGTCGAGTATTTTAGACGATATTTGGTAAACGATATTGGCATCACTTGTTATTGAAATATTAATTGAAAAAATAAATTAGTTTTACCATTAAAATATCTGTCTTTAAAGATAAATATATTATTTTCATTGTTGTGCTTGTCATTGTGTTTTTATATTGCAAGTTACGACTAAAAGACACTGTGAGATTGTTTAACAAATAGGAATCATTTAAATGAATGGACTCGTGTAGTAGATGAAGAATGATGACTGATTTGCATTGTAATGGCTCCATTCGTCTTCAAGTCCAAACTAATCTCTGATACTGGTACACCCTGTTAAACAACAAAAAAAAATCGAAATTTGTGATGGGACACATAGTAGAAGTGAAATTTTAACGGACAAAAAAATATAAAAAAAAATTAAAAATGTATTAAAAAAAAAACTTTCACCTTTCTACCCCTCCTCAGCTGTCATGCCGCCTCTCACCACGCGATATATCGTTTTCTCCCTCCACGCCGCCCTAACGCTTTTTCGTGATAGAAAAATCCTAATACCGGGGGTATCTCCCTGTCTATATAGAAGTTTCACTTCAAAAAATATTATTTTTGGTTTTTCAATGTATTGCAATTAAAAGAAAAATTATCTGTTTACTGATATGGGAATATAATTTTATTTGAACGTAATATTATTATTAATTATAATTATTTTGAACCCAATGACATATATACGTTTCGTAATACACATAAGAGACAGATGTGGAGCAGTTATAAGCAGTTCCTTTGTGCAAATTGTGTTATCATTGTTGTTTTGTGTAAGATTTCCTTCGTGTACAAAAAGAAGTACATAAATAAATAGAAATGGAGAGAGATGAATAGGGAGAAAGAGCGTTACCGGCTTCCGTTACGGCAGTTAGGTTCTTTTCGATTTCTATGGACAATATTACAGACGATTTCTACTAGTTAACTGCGAGGAGCCAACTTCGTCCCAAAACTTTTTTCATGTCTAATGTATTTGTTGTTTATCAGCAACAAAACGGAATAAAAGCAATCGGTAAATCCGTTGTCTGAAACGGTTGGATGAAAACTGACAGCACACAAAGCTTCCCGACTTTTGAGTAAGCTCCGTGATTTATTCTAACCAGAACAAGCCCATTCGCTAAAAGGATTGCTGTTTCTATATAGATTGGAATTGTGTATATTGGACATGGGAATCCAAGGAATTCTCAAATGAGATTGCATGGACATTTATTGACTTTCAACTTTCATAATGTACAAACACTGAAAGTTAAAAGTACCTATCAGAACAGTAGTGGATGGTTAGTATAAATGTGTGTTTTATAACCATAACAAGAACAAGATGGAAAGGATT
The DNA here is from genome assembly GCA_911387775.1 of Thymelicus sylvestris. Taxonomy (NCBI): domain Eukaryota; kingdom Metazoa; phylum Arthropoda; class Insecta; order Lepidoptera; family Hesperiidae; genus Thymelicus; species Thymelicus sylvestris. The sequence continues at coordinate 7,592,827 of OU426909.1, read as the reverse complement.
CTTTGACTAATAACCGCCCTCGTTTATCTTCAGGAAATCTCAAAATAATATTTGGTGTATGAGACTAGCGGGAACAAACTTACTGACATGCCGACAAACCGACAAAAGAAAAACAATCTTAAAGTCATCGTCATGGAATATCTATTGCGTCAAACCTTTCTTTTTCTCATAATATACCCATCATCGGTTAGTTACAGTTTAATTAAATTATTTAGATTTTAGATATGTCTGTATTATTGAACAAACGAAGCGAGTCCTAAGTAGAAGAAAAATTTAACAAAGTTTACTATTCCACAACCTGTTTATGAAAAATTAAAAACCAATGAAAAATTTTAATTTGCTTCCATAAAAACTCTGTCTCTATATTTTGTAGAAACACAAGAAATTGCTTAAAGTTTCGTAAGTCTACCAGGTTATCAGGAAGTGCAGGATGTTTTCGTGCGCGCCCCAATGTTGTGTCAACACTAAGCACCGATCACGCGGCGTTGGGAGGCGATTGCGCGTGAAAATGCGATAAGTTGCCGCGGGCTTCGATAACCGTCGCTCGAATACGGCTATTTGTTCGTAATACCACTATAATAATAGTACTTGGTAATACTTGGCTTTTTGCTATAAGTGGTACTTTTTATAATGAATTCTTAATCTATTTTTATAATTGGTTTTTATCTAACTTGCAGTGTTTTACACAATTTACACTGTTAAATTATAGGCATATCAGCGACTTACGGCTCATACATTTTGTACAATATTCTCAAAATGTTTGTTATTTTGTTATTTACTCCTTGGTATGTAAAAAAAATTGTTGTCTGTAAAGTCGGTTTACGGACGGTAGTTTAACATGACAACGTCATGACAAAGCTCCGCTCCGCTCTGCTCCGCCCCGCCCGGCTCCGCTCCACTCTACGATCACCTACGGCTCGCCTATGGCATCAGCTACGATACACCGATCGTGCCTCTCTATGGCTTGTTCCGCGCTCTCGCTTGCTCGCGGAACGGGACAATGAGTCATGGTTTTTCGTGCGTGCGCCCGGCGCTCATCGTTTTAATAGACGTTATATCCCGTGAAAACTACGATTTGGTTATTGTAGTGTTTGTACTGCTATTATGGTTATAGCAGTAATCATGTTATCTCGAGAGCACGGGTAGTGGGGCAACACTGAGTCAGTCACGAGACAGCCGTAGACCCAGGCAGACGTGTTCCCCTACCACTGGTGACGTAACGAGCTAATGCAAGTCAACCATATCACTATATCCAAATATTACGGAGCACGTAAGTACAACAACTACTACATAATGGCGACGAGGTCAAAAGGTCAGTGCAATAAATATTTTATTTTGTGTTGATAAAGGAAGAGTTGAAGGGAAAATAACACGTCGATGCAAGAAATAATCAACAGACGAATGTTAATATTAGTGCCGAATAGTTAACTCGAGAATTTGTTTAGGTGTGCTGTAACTTTAAATAACGTATTGAGCAAAATCATCATAATTATCGAAGTTCTCTCTCTAATTAGGTATAAAAATTGCCGCCATTACCGCTACCTACACAATTCCCTTTGTTTTCTGAAAAATGGCATTGATTGACATTGTAAAAACAACTGTGCGGTGAGTAAAAAGTGGCATTTTGTGTTATAAGCGTAATTCACGCTACTGAAGTAATAATAACATAAATGACATTTTGGATATAGTGTCACTTATTTAGCTGAAAGTGATAGCGAGACAGGTTTTGTTTTTAAATAAGAAGTGATATTTAGTGTTTAGCTGTGTCGTTTTAAATATAATACACAGTATCATTGAAGTATTATTACTAGCGTATAGAACGGACACCGCGAGCACAATGTGTGTTCCAATGAATTGACGCCGCGCGGCTTCAATGTCCAATGGATTCGTTCGATTTTGGAAGGAGAACAGGGGCTCAATTTTGAAAATAGAACCTCCCGGCGGGGACACACATTTTGTTCGAGATGTCTTCTCTATGTATACTTATACCTCAATGCACAGTATCGATCTGTTGGAGGGATTGCTACATAAATGGAGTATTGCGTGTGGTGCCGCGTGTTTGGTTAAGGTTGCGTATGTGTGCCAATGAGAAAAAGTGGCATCATGCGGGACTTTTTCTGAATATATTTTTTTGAATAACTACTTATTTACTAGCATGTTTTTAGTGCCTAACTAAAAGTAGGTTGGGCGAACTGACGAGAGAGGCTAATTGCAACGATATATTTCAGTTTTCTTCATAGATAGTGATCGCAATGTTGAGTTGAAAACTTTGAATGGCTATACTGAAAAACTACTATTTTGTAAAGCGCCATTTTTTGTTTTAAATGTGCGAATGGTGTCCGACATCCATTCTCGCGTGTGTGTGTTGCACAACAACACTTAGTACTAAAAAGGAGATAACATTATACAAATTATGAACTTAAATAAAGGAGTAGGGACTTTAAAATATTCAAGAATAAAAGGGTTCCCTAAATTAGTGAAATTTATTTAGGACTAGCTGTTTATTTAGCACTCTTCGGCTTTATAAAGTATAGATTTTGCTACCATTATAGATGGCCGCACATGCAAGTTAAGTTTAATTGTTGAGAGTGAGTTTGCTTCTTCACGGCCATAAAACTATAACAGTAAGGGTAATTGTCAATAAAATTAGCTGTTTTTATGACTATTAGTTATATTCTACGCAGGTCCTGGGTTTCATTCAAACGTAGTTTTGCTTTAGTTACAAAGTACATGTGTAGGTATGATAAACTGAAATAATTGCAGTCGTTTTGATATGAATTCTGATAAAAAACGGAACTGAAGTTGTTTGATAAAAATTATGTTCTGTTATGAAAGTATTGCATTGGCAGTATCAAACATACATACATGCCTAGCCGCCTTGGTATACATGCAGCCATGCACTTGTATTTCTTTTGAAAATAATATACATAAACTATCACAAGCTGTTGTAATACGGTTAACGTAATTTAACGTTGCGGCGCCGGGTCCCTATTTCAGCTTGTAAGTTCTTTGTGATTCTTTAGCAGTCTTTCCTTTTGGTATTTGACTATCACGGCTGCACTACACGGCTGAAAATATAATAACATAATGTGGGTAATCATAAATAAAGTCGGTTTGATGGGCGGTAGCGTAAGAAGGAAAGAAACATTTATTCCGTCATAAGAATAGCAACATCGTTAGGGTTCTATGGTGGATGTGTCACTGGCGCGCCGACGATGAGGAGCGCGGGAGCGGGTAATTGACCGTTATGGTCGTGGTCGCTCTGTTAACACATGACGCTTTTGTTGTGGTCAGAAGTGCTTGACATTTGACATACAGCGTTAGAATGCCCTCGTGTATTGTACCAATGTGATTGGTGTAGTGGAGCAAAGGATGGGCGTGTGTGTGTGTTGTGGCTCTTTTCAGAACGGAGTTCTTGGTTGGTTTATAAGGGCATAACGTATCTATATTTTGAATATCATTGCGTATTGGGAGATGATAGGAAGTTCCTATCATCGTTCCTATTAGGAACCATTATACAAGCCACGATACCGAAATTCAAATCTTCGCGATGAGACAATTTTATTTTTCTAATTTAGTTTTTGTGTTGAATTTTATAGAATCTATTGAGGCAGTGAGGGTCAAAAGCGCTTGCGAGCTAGACGCGTTCTTGTGTTGTTACTGTGATTAAACTAAGTTTTGTCACGGAAATCATATTATATATTTATTATTGAGTTATTCGTGCACAAAAGGAGTAAGTTTTTATTTTTAAATTGAGAACAATAATTGTATTTGTTCGAATGGGTGCAGCAATGTTAAAATGTTGCTATTTATTATTGTAGCCTGAGGAAAGCGCCCTTTTGAAGACGCACGATTTGATATGCTGTAGTAAATTCATAGCCCTGGAGAAGCCGAGCCTTGGTTTTGACAGAATTCCACAAAAATCGTGAAGGAGAAACTCTCCTGACGTCCAAAAAATATTTATTAAGCTGGATGTATTTAGTTATAAATCGAGAAGTCCTCTTTAAACAGATTTGCAGATTATACCAATGCTATGACCTTAGTAATTAATAATTTTAATAGATTACAATTAAAGTTTGGTAATCTAATCTAATTAGCTATAATGGCGCTACCAATTATTGATCTACTTAGGTTGATTTCGGGGGTCATAAACTCATAATTAAGTACTTACCTGCCTGAAGGATTGTTGACGTGAGTAATTTGATGGACTTGATAGGTCATAAATTTTGGTGCATAATGTACTTATTGCAATAACTATAATGTGTGTGTTAGGTAGTACGAACCTACATGAAATTGTAAATCGTGCGTGAGTGTGTGTGTCAGGTAGTACGAACCTACATGAAATTGTAAATCGTGCATAATTGTGTGTGTCAGGTAGTACGAACCTACATGAAATTGTAAATCGTGCATAATTGTGTGTGTCAGGTAGTACGAACCTACATGAAATTGTAAATCGTGCATAATTGTGTGTGTCAGGTAGTACGAACCTACATGAAATTGTAAATCGTGCATAATTGTGTGTGTCAGGTAGTACGAACCTACATGAAATTGTAAATCGTGCATAATTGTGTGTGTCAGGTAGTACGAACCTACATGAAATTGTAAATCGTGCATAATTGTGTGTGTCAGGTAGTACGAACCTACATGAAATTGTAAATCGTGCATAATTGTGTGTGTCAGGTAGTACGAACCTACATGAAATCGTAAATCGTAAATGATTGTGTATTAGGCAGCAAATGCCTTACGATACCAATTAACGTACATACCTTTTGTGACACGGAGTACTACATGTGTGTGTATTATTATTGATGCGTGTTTTTCGGTAAGATGTTAAATAATCAAGTCCGAACTGATATATATTTAATTATCGTTTACACATATATAATAATACATGTGTAACACATAAAAATAAACTTTCAGATTAATTTTATTCTTTCAAAAAAGGCAACCCTGACATTGCCAGAGAGGATAAGCGACAGTGTTAGAAAGGAAGGTAACTCATTACGCGTTTTGATTAGCACTGTGCGATCAGAATTACACTTTATTGCGTTGGAGCCAGAGTCACTATTTATTTAAATGATTTTTCGGAATTTTTCTTAGTGCACCTTCTATAATTATTTATAAATACTATTATTTATTCTGTGTTTTTAGTTAAATTCAGAGTTAAAGAAAAAATTGTATTCAAGCTAAAGTTACAATGAAAGTAAAATTTAAAAGGCACTCTATCTCGAAGAGTCATAGAAATCAGAGTAAAATCAACCAATAATAATGAAGTTTAGTTTTGCTTAACATAAACATACGTTACTGTGTTGTGGGCAGTATGAGCCCTCATGAAATTGAAAATCATACGTTACTGTGTTGTGGGCAGTATGAGCCCTCATGAAATTGAAAATCATACGTTACTGTGTTGTGGGCAGTATGAGCCCTCATGAAATTGAAAATCATACGTTACTGTGTTGTGGGCAGTATGAGCCCTCATGAAATTGAAAATCATACGCAACTCAGTTGTCGGCAGTATGAGCCCTCATGAAATTGAAAATCATACTTTACTGAATTGAAGTGAGCTGTCGGCAATATGAGCCCTCATGAAATTGAAATCATACATTACTGAGTTGTCGGCAGTATGAGCCCTCATGAAATTGAGATTGATACATTGACTTGATGGAAGTAGTAACCTCATGAAATTTAGAATCATACATACATTACTTGACTAGACGGCAGTATAGGTCCCATGATTTGAAATCATAGTAACTAAAGTGTGTGACCTCTTGAAATTGAAATCATTACTGACTAGACAGCAGTATGGGCCCTCATAACTTTGAAAACCATACAAAATGTAGTTATTTTGTGAACATATTAGTTATTTGGCGTGATGGAGTTGAGATGTAGAATAAAGATAATGAATAGACGAGGTATTTCAATGAATGACTGGTGTGTGAATGATTGGTATCGGCAGTGTCTGATTCATATGTGACACCGTTGGGTCCGTTGGGATCCGTTGGATCCGTCCATTCAGGAAGGACGCCTAAATAAAGGAAATTCCTGTTGCGAGTCTAGCCATGGTTGGCGTGTTATGGTCGTCGGTGGGACCTAGTTTATATTACGTATATAAGAGGATTGTCTCGCAAGTAAAACTTTAGTCTTAAAAAACTTAAAAAACGAAAGCAGGTTGTAAGCTGTACGTAATCTGTTGTTGACAGTAAACCACTTTTAGTAATAATATAAATTTTCATCGAGTTTCTCATATTTCCTGTGTTTGTTTTACCAGTAAGTTGTCTATTTAAAGACAGAAATGACGAGGTTTGTTTGAATGTTGGTATGAAACCTAATAACTTGGCGATCTTGATCAAAGAGAGAAGAAAGAGGGAAGTATGAAAAGCTAAGAGGTGATGTAAATAATTATTATTTAATAAAGATAGAAGGAGAACGGGTGCAAATGGGAAAGGTGTAAGACGAAAAAGTCTCAGGTGTTGTTTCAATGTTTAAAATAATTGCAGTGAAAGTATAATCTACATAAGTAATTCTATACGAAGCATGCATATGACAGTTTGAGTTTGTTGAGGCTAGTGAAGGCACCCAGAAGGCTCAAGTTTACAAACCGTAGCCTGCTTCATACATATAGTGCGTGTTACAAATGTGTTTGTCTAAGTAACTGGAATATTGAATGGTATAGACGTGGAGTGGCCTTTGAAGGCTTGAGTTGCGATCAACTGCAGAGTCGACTGTGGATCGGGCTCCATATTAAATAAAGATTTTAATAAGGAAGGGATGTAGTGTTTGTACTGCTATTATGGTTATAGCAGTAATCATGTTATCTCGAGAGCACGGGTGGTGGGGCAACACTGAGTCAGTCACGAGACAGCCGTAGACGCAGGCAGACGTGTTCCCCTACCACTGGTGACGTAACGAGCTAATGCAAGTCAACCATATCACTATATCCAAATATTACGGAGCACGTAAGTACAACAACTACTACAGTTATTAAGAAAAATATACTTTCCTTAGTCTACCAAGTATTTACCAGGCTATCAGGAACCACAAGATGTTTACACGCGCACCCCAATATTGCATCAACAGCGATCACGCGGAATTAGGAAGCTATCGTTCGTGAAAATGTGATAGTTGCCGCGAGCATCAATAATATTACCGTTGTTCAAATATCACGTTTTCTCGTGTAATGAGGTTATTGACACGTGGTTTTATGAGTCAAAGAAACATGATTAAATTATCCGTAGCATAAAGGTACCAGGAGTTCATCATTATGTACGATAAAGGAGCCCATCCGTTAGTCTGGACAGGAATACTATGGCTTCGTCGTATCTGAGGAATACCTACAGTATTCACCTCCACGTTGCAGCGGATTGGGAGATGGGTTAATGACAAACCCAAGTCTCAGAAGACCTCTAACATGGTTCAAAATAACATTTACCATTCGCCATTCGATGGAATATTACCTGTACGACGTTACTAGACCACTAGAAATTAGCTACTTGTAGAGGGTTCTATTAAGTTGATCCCGGCAGTATGACACTTATTATTATAACCCCATTAACATTGGATGTAGGGTCGAATCGCCCTCATATCAATTTCATTCGCCCCTTGTAAGCTATCGGAGGCATTAAAGGTTCTGGAAATTGGTGAAATTGCTGACGGATCAAGTGGATATATCTCTCGCTTATTCCCATTGGGGGGAGAGCGAGATGCATTTAAAGGATTCCATTAACATAATCTCATTTGGTTGTATCAGTGAAGCTGCTAAGAGGTTGTTATTAAGTCTTATTTCTTTACTATGCGTGGAAGTGGGATGGACATAATAGAAATAAGGCTGTAACATTTTTGTAGTGTATATTTCTGCTCGTTTGTAAACTATTCGCACATGAAAACAGAAAATAAAATACTGGAAAATAATATTATGATTTGGACTTTTAACTAAGGTTAATGTGTGGCATATGACTTCGAGTTATGGCTATGGCTTCAACCCACCACTTACAAATTATAACCTCAATTGTTCAGCAAGTTTACGATCAGAGGCGAGCCATTATGAAGCCTCACTCGGTTATTAATAAAAAATATATACATATATGGAACGTTCCAATTTACTGATATATTATGTACACAGATTGCGTGTCGAGACGTCGCGTCGATAGATCACGGGAGCGCCGTTATTGTCGGGACGTGACGTGGCTACTACCTAGTGCCTCGTCATAGACCTAGATTCTTATTTTTTACAGTATTAAATGGCATTGGACGTGTATTGAGCACACTGGAATGAGTTTCCTTCTAAGGCACTCCCGGAACGCTATGACTTGAGGTTCTTCAAAAAAGGTGTAAAAAGAGTTATCCTTCAGGGCAGGCAATGCATTTTCGATTCCTCTGGTATTGCTCATGTCCATAGGCGATGGTGACCATTTACCATCAGGTGGCCCGTTTGCTTTTTCATCTGCGTTTCAGGCTATACAAAAGTGTATTACGTCGGAATCAATTAGGATACATGGAACTGTTGTGAATTGAAACCAATGAAAGTAACATTTATATTTTAATAATAAAACTAATCGATTGGTGTCTCAAAGATATTTTTTTTTGCGTAGTCGACAATTTTTTTAACATTATTATTATCGGGGATATTAAGGAGCTCCGTAACCGCAACCGAAACTGTTGGATATCTGTAATAAATATCTATTCGTATGTTGAACTGATTTCCATAAAAAAGTTTTGGATGATTTCGAATAGGGGCAGAGTCTAAATAAGACTGACATGTTATAACAGGTTACCGAATCTGAAACCGATATAACATCATTCATATATCCTTATCCAAAATTTCATATCCGTAACATCTCTAATTGCAATAATATCATACTCGTGTGTACCTATAGTAAAACAAGATGGATAATTGGCTATTTGACAGTTATCACGGTAAAATATGAATTGTGTTAAATATGGTTGCATAATGGTTAACAATAATTATACATTACGTTTCTTGCATGAAAATAAATTGTAAATATTTTTACTTTTGAAAAATAGATTTGAGTTTTTTTACCTGTGGATACGAGAACCGAAACGCGGGCGGCCATGATTGAGCATGTTATGACGTCACAATTCAAAAAATAAAGCGTTGTGTACTACTAACTATGTCGTGTGCACTGTGCAATTTACTGAGAAAATTAATAAGATATATTTTGATTTCTGCTTTTGAGAGGTTTTGTAAAATGGAGTCAGGCTATACAAAAGCTGACAGTGCGAATTTGTCTCAAGTTGATTCATTTATGGTGGCAAATTTCTTTGCGTGTAACCCTGACTTTTGCTCTACCGAGTTTCGGAATGCAAAAACCTCCTTGTAAGTACTGAAATTAATAAAGTACAATTGGTCAGTCTTGCTAAGTGTTCACAGGGGGATTTTTTTCTAAGTTTTTCCTCAACGTCCCCTTAACGACACCATATTACTAATGATTTTAAATTACTTATAGGTTATGTTTATGAACAATATTAGGTTAGGTTTAATTTGTTTTTTTAGTAAATCAGAGACTAAGTAGATTTCTTCTAAATACTTACATCAAAGTGGTCCTCACAAAAGAATATTGCTAATATAACAGATGTTAACTCTGGGTCTCGACGTGCTAATTGTAACCACTGCTTTCGACGTTGAGGGCATTTAGTAACGTGTAGGTATAAACAATTTGTCAGGTTTAATTGTAGTACTTCTACACATAGGCACTGCACACGTCTTGTAGCTTGTCATTTTCACAATTCCAGTGAAAAAGGTGTAAGTTTTTCACTTAAAATATCTTCAGAGTTAGAGCGTAAACTTTTGTTAATTGAAATATGACGTCACAGCCAGCAAGTGACAGATGGCGGACTATTTTCGCGCGAATTTAAAATTAATGGATTAAGAGTTATTTTTTTCCTACTAAATAACACTTTTATGAGAAAAATAAATATTGTAAGAGGTTTATAATAAAACTACGAAAATTTTAAAATACTTTTCCAAAAATTGTCTAATAGCCAATTATGACTTCCTCATTCAACTGAAATGAGGGGCATAAATTATCTGAAAACCGTTTCGAGGCACTTTTGATCAACCTCAAACGAACCAAGAACAAAGTTAAGAGGAGAAACCAAGAAGGCTCCAGAAAGAAATAGGATATTACAGACGACAAATTAAATATTACATTTTCTGAATATATCAAGTGTCCTTCGTATCCTTGAGCTGGACTAATGTATTGATCAATACTGCAAAGCACAGTGAATAAAGGATGTCCCAAATATATATAAGCCAAGATTCGAATTAATTCAAATTTTTTAAATAATTGTAATTTAATATAATTTAATTGTTGGAATATAAAGTACATATTATATCCTGATAGAGACTTATATACACAAAATAATAGTTGGTATATGGAATATAGCACTTATGGGCAAATTACATCCATTAGTATGTTCTAATATTGATCGCAATATTGATTCCGCCCATAATTTGTTCCAAATATGTGAACTGTGATAGTGACATATTAATAAATGTTGTGCACAAGTCGACGGTGGCGCCACTCTTGTCATTCTTCTGTCAGTTAGGCGAGCGGACTGGTCGGTCGACCTGTGTACTAACTTACTGGAATTTGGTTGTTTTATTTAAATCATATTGGTCTAAATAATAAAGGACATCACAGTGGTCACAACATTTTCATTAAATTTTAAATATTTTTCAACAATGCTTACTTATTTTTACTATTCTTAACATGCTAATTAATTTTAACCCTGAACTACCAGCTGTTAAATTTTTTCTTTTTGTGGCATCACTAACACGCAAATAACAGTAAGTTAAAATCCTGAGTAATTTTTGGGACACTCATTATAATATAGAAACTAAGATTACATTAAACAGTGCTTTTATCTAAATCTGGCATCATTCCGTTTCCAAAGCAGTAAATTCGCACGAAATAAAATAAACAGTCGTAGAATGACGGCTCTGTTTCTCGCGTCAGATAAACATGTCTGTCAAGATTACGTTCGAATAGACAATAAATATAAATACTTTGGTATAATATACGCTTTGCTAATTATAAGCATGAAGTGTAGGTATGTAGGTAATTAGGTATATGACATGTTTCTTACGCTCAATTTACATTTTATGTATATTTTTAACCGACTTCAAAAAAGGAGCAGGTATTCAATTCGACTGTATTTTTTTATGTTTGTTACCTCAGAACTTTAAATTGAAGCTAGCTTCAATGCAACTCAAAAACGTCATATCTAGATATGACGTTTTTGAGTTATCCCTAATTTTGAAGTCGGTTATTTTTTGTCAAGAATTATCAAAAGATTAAAATAGAGTCAAAATGAAGCGTATGAAAGATCCCCGTATCCTAGTTGGTAGTAACCCTGCCTACGAAGAGAGGGGTCGCGGGTTTGATACCCGACTGGGGATATTCATGTGACAGATATTATATTTGTATTGGAGTCATGAGTGTTCTAGTGACGTTTTTTTTGTGTTATCCATGCCACCCGATACATTGAAAATGCTACTGCGGGAGTATGAGTATGTGCGTTTGTTTATCATTTATTTATACCGTAATAAACAGATTTATTGCGGGATTGTGTAAACTTCCTTATTCTTCATACATAAATACCGTTTATGAGTTACCATTGGTTTCCCATTTGATCATCGCTGTTTCATTTAGGCATGATTTGGCAAAACCGGCAAAATCGAATAAGTCTTATTTAAAGTAACCTTATTGTCCCGGAAAACTCAGGCAAAGCCACGGCTGCCCGCCCTAGTCCGACTAACCGAATATTCCGAGCCGAATATAACGCGTGTGTAATAGCCCTTATGCCCCAAACTTCTCATCCCGTCAAAACTTTTACAAGCATTCTTTAATAGCGTAGTTTCTTATTTCACTGCACATGTGAAATAAGAAACTACGCGAGCAAAACTTTTGACATTCAAATATAACACTCTGCAATGTAAGTAGATCCCCTTTGGAATGACATAAATAAGTTTTGACTTGAAAGTTGTAAAACAAAACTGAGATGTGTGATGTTGTCTCTTATGAGTTCGTTAATTAAAGTCAGAGTCATAAATTAATGGGATAAAGAGATGGCAGTTGTCAAGTTTCTACAGTTTATCATTAGAACCAGATATTTCCAGTGCACGATTCTCTATAATTGAAAGAGATAAATATAATTTTAGTATTTTCGACGCTCCATCTCTTTACCCGTTTAGTCTATGGTTTAACCTAAATTGAAATTCTCCACATTACTCGTTGCATATTTGCTAGCTCTGGGCGTAATTTAACGACACTAGGAACGTGTTTTTGAAGACAGTTTATTCCTTTTGTCACTTGCATTTTCTAGGAAGAGTTGTGAAGTCTGTACGAATTCATGAACTAAAGTTTTCAGTAGTTCAATTGTGTAACAATTTGGTCTGGATCTCTCGCAGTTATGTTTGGTCTATAAAAATACATATCTCTAAAGTGTATGCAAACTTTATCTGCTCATGCTAAAAGTAGGCTAATAGGAGGTGTGGGTATATCTTGGTTATTAGCTTTGACGCAAGGTTTCTGCTATAGCCTAATTGGCGGTGACGTTGTCGGACAAGTGAGAGGTTCCAGGTTTAGTTATATTTATAAACACAGATTTATATATACAGATATTCTATTTATATATACAGATAAATATTTGTTCTCCGTACGTGGTTCTTATTGTCCTCAGTGTCCATGAAAACCACCAGAAGTACAAGAAATTAAATTTAAATTTTAAAAAACAACCAAACATAACACTTTTATTTACACTAAACAGCTAAAAATAATCTCGATTAAGTCACCTTTGAAACAAAAAAAAAAACTAGATCAAAATCGATTCATCCGTTTGGGAGCTACGATATCATAGACAGACATACAGATCCACAGATACACAGACACGTCAAAAACACGTCGCGGGTTAAAAAATATTTATCCTATAATCCTCCATTCCTCTACATTGAAATAATTATTCGCATCCCTATTGCCAAAACGGCTATCTTCGAACTCCTTATCGGTAACCTTTGTCACCGAGCCGAAGACTGGCTTTTGCTTTTGAGTCAGCCGCCATGACTCGTCGGGTACCAGCTGCGGGCATCACTTCTTCTCTTTTTTTTCTTGGCTGGCTGACATTGGTGATGCCTGTTACGTCCATAGACGATAATGACCACTTACCACCAAATCGGACATTACATTGGAGTGAAAAACGGTACAGATATTCGTAGTAACATATTGCCACATCTACGTTTTTCATATTTACAGAAACGAGGATCAAAGATTTTATAAAAATATTTAAAATTAATTTATGGGTTCTTTTTAAGTTTTTTTTACAGATTGTATGGGTTTGGTTACTAGTATAGACGTTAATACATATTTACCACTATTTAGATTATGCACTTTTAAACACGTATGTATGCCATATGAACTCAATTTCGCATTTTTTGCAGATGTGGCAATATATTACTAGGTGAGCGAATATGTATACAATGTAAGCTTATGATTACTTCACTATTGTGCAACTTGATTGCACATTCCTAAAAAAATAGCTAGAAGCAGTAATTGGACGAAACTAATCGGATTTCTCGCGAACTATGCTCGGTGCTGACCGGGAATTTTTAAAGCTCTCTACTGTTCGCAGTAAGTTTCTGCTTTAACTGCAAATTAAATAAATTTTTAAAATTGTCCAAATTGTGCAATTCTAAATACTCTTTGTTCGGCTATTGGCTTTAACCCATTAATTGCTCACTATAATTCACGGGTCTCTTCTAATAACTGAAGAGGCCTTGTGCTTTCTCGGTTGAGAATATTATGGAGAACCCATTAGGAATCTAGTTTCTAATTAGCGTTATTTATTTTTTATTTTTTGAGGACCGGTCAAATCATTACACCTTTTGACATGGCTTTTACTAGATACATTCACGAACTAAGCGAAATAAATCCATTTCAAAGCTTTTTTCAAGTGTAAAAATTAATGACAGCTTACAGATTACAACGAAGCTCACATAAAATTTAAATTAAGTGTCGGCAATATCGTCTCGTTTTCGAGGAAACAACCCCTACTCGCGATAATGGTAGCCATTTCGGCCGAAAAATAGCTCTGTACCGCCATTTACTGCTATAATCTTGTAAGCAGATGCAAAAAATATGTCCCCAATATTTCGCTGCGTAAAAAGTTATAGTTATGTAACGGTAGGTTAATCTGATATACGAAATTATGTCATGTTTGCGTCGTCGTATTACATGTTATACGTATATACATACATTAATTTCACATTAATTATTTATCAAGAAGGGTATCCGGGCGGTTTCGGTTGAAGGATAGTCGTAGAGGTCGTTGCTCCCCCAAAATCGTACATTGAATAATCTTAAATTAAAATTAAAAAAATCCCTGACAGTTTTATTTAAACTAAACATATTCTTGGCTAAGAACACTCTCGATTAAGTCACAAACTAAAAAAACTAGATCAAAATCGGTTCATCCGTTTGGGAGCTACGATGTCATAGACAGACATACAGACAATGATCATAGAGGAATAATCTAAATTTTACTAACAAAAAATAACCGACTTCAAAGTCTCAAAAACTACATAGTTGTCAGATCTCGTTCAAATTTATGTGAGACCACATGACAAGCGCCTGCTTTCGATTAAAAAAAGAATCATCGAAATCAGTTGGCGTGATATTGAGTTATTCGTCAATTTGTCGCGCACATCTTAACACAAATTTACGACTTATGTGATTTTCTCATGGATGCCATTGTCAGATCACAATAAAATTTATGTGGGACCACATGACAGCCACCAGCTTTCGATTACAAAAAGAATCATCAAAATCGGTTCGCCCAGTCCAAAGTTCTGAGGTAACAAACATAAAAAAAAAAAAAAAAAAAAAAATACAGTCGAATTGAGAACCTCCTCCTTTTTTGAAGTCGGTTAAAAATAGGCTTCTTTTTTTTCTAAGATCATTGCATACAAAGACATCACACTTATAACACCTCTCCTTTATCGTCGGGAGTTAAAAATAGACAAAGCTTCTAAAATAAACAAATCACAAATATTTTAGTAAACTATGTTAAACTTCCTTCATTTTTAAACGACTTCAAATAATACTAACAAAAAATAACCGACTTCAAAATAACTCAAAAACTACTTGTCAGATCTCGCTCAAAGTGGGACCACATGACAAGCACCAGCTTTCGATTAAAAAAAGAATCATCAAAATCGGTTCACCCAGTCGAAACATAAAAAAAATACAGTCGATTGAAGAATACAAGTCCTTTTCTGAAGTTGGTTACAAACGAGGAGGTTCTTGGTTCAACTCATTTTTTTTAAGTGTGTTACCTCATAACTTTTTACGGGGTCCACCGATTTTGATGACCGATTTTTATACTCAAAAGCTAAGCTGGTGCTTGTCACGTGGTCCCATTTAAAGAGCGAGATTTGACGACTAGTTATTGAGTTATCCCTGATTTTGAAGTCGATTATTTTTTGACAAGAATTATCATTAGATATGAAAAGCCGTCAGTATATTGTTATTAGATAGCAACTGTTGAGACATCTCGAAGCCCATTGTGGCGTAGTTACGAAAATTTGACACTTGAATTTAAATCAATCCTTTCATTTGTAAACTGCATGCAAAAGGGTCAAAATATCGTCGCACAAAATATCGTCAGGGTATACGGGTATACTCTTATTGTAGGAAAAACCATTGAATTACAAAGTTATCCCATAAAAATGTAAGTAAACCAGATTGAAGTGTAAAAACTTTTCGCTCCAAAGACCCGCAACAAACGTACCCTGTCGAACCGTGATAAATGGCCTGCCCTGTCTATAAAACATATCGGGTTTCAGGCCTCGGTAATTTAAGCTTTTCCCACAGATTTTTGACGTACGAATCTATTTATTTATTTATCTACGTATTTATTTCCGTCTGTCATGTGTCGGTTTTATTTATAAAAAATCTCAATAATTGTTACAAACTATTCGGGTTACGTACCGGTGACGTAGATACTCTAAATTTTAGGCTTTGCTCTCTACAGGCCATAGTCATAAAAAAATGAGTGCCGTATTGGGTCTCAAATGAAATGGCTTCATTGTCACATCTCTTTACTTACAAATCAAAGCGCAATATTTACTAAGTCAGATCGCAAGCCCGTATTAATAAACCAATTTCGGCTCAAAAGCATCATTTCAGATGTTACATAAATATGTAATACGAGTAACCGCCCTCGCTTTGCTTTGGTTTTCTTATTTTTTTACACCTTGGGTTACATTATTGGAGTTTTATTAAGGATCCTTATTTTTTTTTGAAAATATAATAGCCTATGTCACCTGGGGATAGTTAGTGTAGCTTCCCAACAGTGGAAGAATTTTTCAAATCGGTCCAGTAGTTTTGGAGCCTTTTCAATGCAAACAATCAAATCTTTCCTCTTTATAATATTAGTATAGAAGTATAGATAATATTATTATGTCTCATTTTCATACGATTTGATATTTCAACTCATACCGAATCTTGAGATTGTAGAGATCCTAAGATCGGTTTATTAATTCAGGCCTTATTGTATCCTATCCAAGAAAAATTGTAACCTTTACCCTTACCTATACCCTTGGTTCCAGAAGCTGGTTGTGGGTGGACCCAACCAGAGGAACTGGCGGGGTATCCTCATCGCTCTGCTGGTCATCGTCATGGTTCTCGCCCTGATCGTGACCTCCGTGGTGCTGCTGACTCCTCCAGACGAGGGACCTCGGGTCAAGGGCAGAAGACTTAGGATCCAGGACCTGTTGACTGATGATCTGGTGCCGGTTCGGTGGAATGGAACGTGGATTTCTGGTGAGTTGGAGTAGTTGTAATTTAGATTTTTATGGAATAGAAATAAAGAAAATGAATTATAACTGATGCGGACCAAAGAAATGAATAAAATTCTTATAGCATGCAGAAACAACCGGGAACCACAGTTAATTTTTCTAGGTAGGTATATTTTATTTTCTAAGCTACTGAATTAATTTAATTCATTTATGTAGTAGGTACATCATTTTTAGTACACAGAATTAAGTACAAAATAATTTTCATCCATTAAACAGATCATATGGGTTCAAGGCGCTTATAGTTCGGATCTAAGAGTAAGTATAAGTACTTATTATAAGTACTATTATTTCTTCTGTGGTATGAGAAGAAACGGCGAAAGAATGTCATGTATTCCTTTTATAACTTGAACAATCAAATATGTTCCCTAGTAAATAATTTTATAATAAAGACGAAGAGATAGAGGGCACTACTTCGCTAACACACGGCACATGATTTATGTACGTTAGTATTAACTCATCTATCTCGGTGGCATTAGCATAGCGCTACAGTGTAGCTGGAGCTGCGGGGTTTCATTGAATTATGCATTATATCAATGTAATAGATATCAGCTTTGGTAATAGTTTTTGGCCGCCAAGGATTTTGTTTCGATATCTCATTTCGTATTATATCTATTTAGTACAATAAATTATAGTATTGCAGGCATTGAAGTATTATTACTAGCGTATAGAAGAGACACCGCGAACACAATGTATGTTCCAATGAATTGGCGCCGCGCGGCTTCAATTTCCAAAGGATTCGTTTGATTTTGAAGGGAGAACAGGGGCTCAATTTTGAAAATAGAACCTCCCGGCGGGGACACACATTTTGTTTGAGATGTCTTCTCTTGTACATACCTCAATGATTGCAGGTATTAAATTATTATGCAACACTAGTTCGCCTCAACTCAATTTCACTAACGGTTCCTTAAATCCCTCCTTAGTACGAAATTTGTATGTTGTTTCTTTACTAACGAGCAATTAAGGATTAGTAGGATATTAGCAGAAGAATTGATGTGCTGAGGAATTCCTTTCTATTCCTACATGAGAAAGCACCTTTTTGAAATGTTGGTAGACTTAAATAATGACGTGCATAAGTGTATCACTCTGTACATACTATATGAACAAATGATTCTGATTTTGACTTTGACTTTGAATATCAATACTAAAGCCGCAGACCCTTAAGATTGTATTATAAGTTTATCTGAGAAGTAAACAAACCGTCATTTATTACGGAATCTCAGAGTGTATTCAATAGGGAGATTTACTACGTTACGCTGGAGGGTTTACGATAAACAATAAATTTTGTAGCTTTAATAGCATTAACGTTCGCTCAAGCACCCATCGGAAAGTCTCACGCAGATTTTAATGTCCCTGAGTTACGTAGATCTGTACATATACAATAATAATGGAGGATTGAAGATGTAGAAGGTATAGAATGAAACGTGGGTAAGAGTGTGAGAGGTATGGTGAAATCCGGAGGAGTGAAAGGGATGGAAGGAATTTAAATTGGACTTTTGAACTTGGAACTTTTGTTTCTCTCAATGTTCTGGTTTTTTTTTTTATGCCTTAAGCAGGCAAACGAGCAGACGGGTCACCTGATGGTAAGTGATCACCGTCGCCCATGGACATTAGCAACACCAGGGGCGTCACCAATGCGTTGCCGGCCACGAAGAAAAGAAAAGATCCGCTTCTTGAAGGACCCCATGTCATAGCTTAGCGGGAACACCGATGCAGGAAGTTTGTTCCACAGTTTACACGTCCGTGGCAGGAAATTACGTGAAAACCGAACTGTGGACGAACGCCAGGTGTTTAGGTGGTGTTGATGGAACCTGGTACGTGATGTACGGATGGTTTTCTAACGGTCAGACTTCAGCGTGAAAAGACGATTAATACGAATAAGAAATGTTTGTAATGGCTTGAGAGCCAGTTCTTTCTTTCTTTTTCTCCTCTCTTTGATGTCCATGGGAGACGATGACCACTTACCATCAGATCATCAGCTCGTATGCCGACTATTTCCATAAAAAATTACAAACATTGCATGAGGACTGAATATCGTAAGAAAATTTTCTAAAATGGTTTCTAACGGAACTTAATAATTATCTCCATTTATTGAAGATCGGATATCAATATCTTCTTTCCTTTTACCACTGAATATCCGAGCATCCGGCGGTAAATTTCACTATTGAATGCCGTCTGGGGTTCCTTAGGGAAATGAGGAACTACTTATTTATTAACTTACGACTTGGGTACAAGGGACGTTATTTCACTTTGGGGATTGTTATGTAGCAACACTAGCAACTTACAAGCTATGGCCTACTTGAATTCTTCACACACCTTTTATATTCAAAGTTATGTTATGATATGGAGCGCGGAGAGTTGTCGCCAAAAGGACCATATTCAAGAAATGAAGAATCCATTAGTTTATTTTTTATTTTGTTCTGAGATTAATAATTTATTAAAAATAACCACATTTATTTCTGATGATTGATGATTGCCACGAATTTCACTTTGGGAGTTTATGCCTGTTCTTCTTTCCTATGACCTATGGTAAGAATTTGTTAAGGCGATGACGTACCTATATTGATTTTCGAAAGGTGTTTTTAAATACCGACTTCGCATAACATCTTAAAATTGGAACCAAGCTCTAAAGTACATAAACCCCAATTCCTACCGTCACGTCCAGTTCTGAATATTTGAAACCACGTCACATCCGGGCATCCGTCTGTTCGCATCTCCAGAGAGTCATAATGGCACGGGTTATTGTCGTCCGCACAACAATACCCATGTTTATAATGATAATGATGATAACGGGTTATATAATGCTAATGGGTTTAACAACGCGTCATACATTGTTTATAATGTTTTTGATGGCGCGTTGATGCCATTGTGATAGCATTGGCATGTTGATAGGAACTGACTGATTGTGAGCCACCTGATCGTGGTCATTGACGCCCATGGACGTTCGAAATGACATAATAATAATGACTGCAAATGTGTTTCTAACTGTTTATTAAAACCAATCATTGGTATTCAAAAGAAATAAAAAAATATAATTACAAATTCTTCTGTATGGATGTGCTAAACAATCCCGAATTTAGCTGTGGGATTGGTCTGCGAGCTTAGAGAAATAAAGTTCTAATTGCTATAATATAAGAGTGATCAATCACGAAGCAATTATTACAAAAAAATAAGCCAAAAGTAAATCACTTGTAGGGCAAGTTAGGAATTAGGTAGGTATATTATTTTTACTTCGGGTACAGAATCCTAAAACAACAAAGAACATCCATTGAGATAAGAAGGGCGTAGGATGTGGGAGTGTGCGAGTGTGGGAATCAAAGTGATGTTTACGCAAACACAGTCAACAAACGGACGGATGAATGGACAAGTTTACGTAAACACGTGTCTCACAGTTGACAGGGACGTTATTGTTATAAACAAAATACTGATTTTCGTATCTGAGGCGAAATTACCATTTTTAGGGTTCCGAAGTAAAATCGGAACCCTTATAGTTTCGTCATGTCCGTCCGTCCGTAGGTCTGTCCGAAGCAATGCGCCGAGACTCTTAGTGCTAGAAAGCTGTAATATGGCACGGATATACGAGTTTAAATAAATATACCTACATATTTATTTAAACTCCACAATCGTAGAATAAAATATTGAAAAAAAAAATGTTTTCAGGGTACCTCCCCTACAGGGCTACAGGTAACGTGAGGATGATTTTTTTATTCGTCGCGTATTTTTCAACATTATTATTATTTGGGAGTACCTATCTATGTGTGTGGGTGTTAATTCCAGAGGCAATTATGACCAAAATTTAAATGACCAAATCCCATGGGGACTTGAGAGCCAGTTCTTTATTTTTCTCCATGATGTCCATGGCTCGCCTGCTCCTTTGTCGATAACGGACATAAAAAATATATTTTATTTTAATCAAATGAGGTCTTGGAATCCTGGTCCACTAATAAGCCTACACATGCATGAAGAATAGGTATCAGGTATAACTGGCAAAACCAGTATGTTCACAAGTTGATACAATTTCATAAACAAATGGGGAAGTTGTGTTGCGTGACAGAAACAATTTGTTATGGCTTTATTTGCTTGAGTTCATTCTAAGTTGCTTTTACACGCTTCGTTACTTTTGAAAACTCGATAATGTACCTAAATACATACAGTTAGAGAGGGTCGCATAGTATTTCGTAGTAATTTTATCTTGACATAGATATTTATTGGATAAAATGTGTAACGAGTAATCGGACCTCGTTTCGCAACAGGAAATTTTATCCATTACTTAAGAAATAGTATTCTGAATCATTAGGTCTTAGAAGTTACCCATAAGCAGTTTAGAATCCAATGAACTATTATTACTAGCGTATAGAACCGACACGGCGTACCCGATGTTTGCGCAATGTACTGTAGCCAATTGGCTACAGTTTTCAGTGGATTCAGCCGATGTTATAAAAAGAACGGGGGCTCGATTTTGAAAATAGAACCTCCCGACGCGACACTTTGTTCGCGAAGTCTATTCTGGTACATACTTTAATGTTAGAATCTAGAAATATTAAACCATAGCTATAACGACAACAGTTTTATTTAAACAAAAAAAAATGCCAACCATAGCATTGTTATCTTCTAACACAAGTTGATATTTTTTAATACAATTGGACTCGAAATATTGTTTCGGGGAAATAGAAACAGGGAATTGGCTGTACTGCACGAAACACAGAAGTGCTATTTCGTGAGGGGCTCAACTGAGATGATAGTATTACGATACGCTACAAACTATGTCGTTTGAGAGTGTTACTGTTCTTGCAATTGTCTTAATGTGTGATATTCTGTATTGTTCTCGTTTTCTTCTCTTACTAGGTTTCAATGAAAATTGTTTTTTAAATCTTAAGTCTAAGAACTGGCCATGTGGCAAAAATATTTCTATAAACGAATTGTATGAATTTACAGCCATGCATGAATTAATAATTATTTTATTTATTTATTTATTTAATAGGTTCACCAACAGTTTTAACATGGTAAAATACACTAAACTTAAGTAAACATAATGAAGACATTTTCATGTAGCATAAGAATGCTACATGAAAAACCAATAATAACAGGCAAACACAGCATACGTAATTAATTTAGGTAGGTATTGTGAAGGTAACTTAGCTTAGGTTACTTATGATATCTAATAATAAAGTTAGTATAGGTATAGTATAGGTAGGGTAGTATAGGTACTTAATAAGGCTACATTAGGCTAAATTATGTTGCTCAATATATTTATCTTCAAATTTTTATACTTTTATGGTCAAACGAGGGTGCTGGAAGAGGCGACAAAAGCCAGCCCCACTTGGTGGTGATGATTTTAAGTTTTATAACGATAATAATGAGGGTCGAAGGGTACGATGACGCAACGAGTCACGTGGGTAAAGCCTACGGGAAGCATGTAGGTCATAATGTCAAGTAAAGAGCACTTATAACGAGTAAACAGTCTTTGAAAGTGGGGCTTCAGATATAATATGTTTTCTGTATAAGTTTCGTTACGCTGCAGATATTTATATCCCAGGGATATGGGAAAAACATTTTTACGCGTTTTATTTTAGCTTCACATCAACGTTGCCTAAAATGAGTTTGTTCTTATATGAAATAATTTATAATAATTATGTGTGTATAGTCCGTGCGCGAGTTGAATGCAGAGTTTTACTATTGCGCGCCATAGTAAAACTGTGCCTTCAACTCGCGCGCGTGCTGTAGGTATTATTTTTCATAATAAAGGCTACAAAAAATTCATTTGCATTTTTCACATTTAAACAAAGAAAAGAAACAAATATAACAAAATTAATTAAGTAAGCAATAGCCACAATACATCTTTCGTATCGTTAAAATATGTTTCAAACATAGCCTAATTATAAATGTTTAATTATAGAACAAAAAATAAGGAGAGCTCCGAAGCGTGATAGCTTTCATTAAGTTTGCATCCATAAAAGCCCCAAAAGTTTGGAGCTTTCATGGCTCCACTTAAGATGAAGTTACTTAAATTGTATACTTTATAATTTGCCTAGGGCTTATTCGTGTTTCTAAGGCAGGCACATCATTGTGTCTCAAATGAGAAGAAGTTAGGATAAATAATCTAAATTTTACTAACAAAAAATAACCGACTTCAAAGTCTCAAAAACGACTTGTCAGTCAGATCTCGTTCAAATTTATGTGAGACCACATGACAAGCACCTGCTTTTGATTAAAAAAAGAATCATCGAAATCGGTTGGCGTGATATTGAGTTATTCGTCAATTTGTCGCGCACATCTTAACACAAATTTACGACTTATGTGGTTTTATCATGGATGCCATTGTCAAATCTCAATAAAATTTATATGGGACCACATGACAGCCACCAGCTTTCGATTAAAAAAAGAATCATCAAAATCGGTTCGCCCAGTCCAAAGTTCTGAGGTAACAAACATAAAAAAAAAAAAAAAAATACAGTCGAATTGAGAACCTCCTCCTTTTTTTGAAGTCGGTTAAAAATGTAAATAATTAAAGTATAAAATTTTCTGTGTTATTTTTATGTACAGGCAAATCTGTGATGTCAGCCTATTGTTATTAATAATGAAAACAAACTAACGGTTCCCTTCCTTACATATCACAGACGCTAATTTTTACTAAGTACATTGTCGCTTACGACAAACCCACCGAGAGGGTCGCTTCGATCAAAAGCACCTTTTCATCGCCGTTATTTTCATTATAGCCACAAGGCCGTCTGCACGGTAAAAGCCATATTTGTTTTGCTAATAATAACGAGCCTTTGTGGCTTCAAATACCCTCTGGTCTTGCGTTCATTGTGTCAATAAATCAATATTTCATCGTAATACCATTATAAAGACTCGATATGCCAGTTATGTTCAGTTAAACGAAAATTTACAGTACTTTTATAAAAAGAATGTATGACTCACTAGCGCTGTGCCCGTGGCTTTACATTTTCCGGGATACTAAGTACCCTATATGTTATTCCAGATCATGGTCTACCTGTGTGCTACATTTCATCAAAATCCGTTCAGCAGTTTTTGCGTGAAACCGTAACAAACATCCACAAGTCCTCGCAAACTTTCCTTGATATTCTTGATATAGAACTTTCCTTGACTTTATTTGATAACCAATACCGTAGTATACCCTTCTCCCACAGATCTAATAAAAGGTTAAAATTAATTTATCTGTTTGTAGCAAGCAATCTTAATATATATAAATTGCGTGTCACGTTGTTGTCCGCGATGAACTCCTAAACTACCTACTGAACCGATTTTAATAAAATTTGCACACCGTGTACAGTTTGATCCAACTTGAAAGATAGGATAGCTTACATCTCAAAATAAAAAAAAAAACTTTTGACAGAACGAAGTCTGTCCGGGCAGCTAGTGTTGTTTATAGAGCTTCATTAGGGATTCGCGTAAGGATTATAGTACCTGAGTGTAGTGCCATACATATAAAAAATTATCATTGTCATCAGAATATAGTCATCAATATGTAAGAAGTAAAGAACAATGCCGAAAAATTATTTTTATTTTTTGTAGCGTCTTAAAACGTCAGTTATACCGAAGCAATTCAATATATTTTTACGTATTTTAAAATTAATTTCTGTACCCGTATTACCCAGGGTAAAATAATTTTATTAATAAGTGATGAATTGACTATAATAATAACAATGATGTCGATATTGTCCATTTTCATTCGGTAAAAATGTTACCATTTCATACTTTTCTACTTTAATGGTAGAAAATATATTTTGATAGTCGTACATATTTTCTGATTTTAATTATTTCATATTGTATAAAGTGAGTAATTTGGGCAAACTTTAATAAATAAGTAACATTCTGCTTGAACTTTTTTATTTTATATTTAAAAATATTTCTTTTCTTCATGTTCATGAAATTCTTAATGTAATTTAATCTTTCAGTAGTAGTAAAATGGCAACTTTTGAATCGTTTTCAAAATTGACGTTGAAGTTTAGTGATCAAATCGTGACATCGCATACCTACTCTTCCGGCATCGTTGTTTTGTTATGTGCCAGGTACTTATGTATAATACTTCTATGGTTATAAAACATTCATTAACAAAATAATTTGATTCTGGGGTGTGCCTGCTGAAAATTCGTATATATCTAAGCTCAGAAATTAATGCTGTATATTTTAAAATATTTTTTATTTTAAGACGCATAAGTTGAAAATGAAATAAAACTATGTATGGCAGTTTGGCATTGTTCTTTATATTTAAGTGGGACTACATGACAAGCACCAGCTTTCGATTAAAAAAGAATCATCAAAATCGGTTCAGCCAGTCGAAAGTTCTGAGGTAATAAACATAAAAAAATACAGTCGCATTGAAACTTCCTCCTTTTTTGAAGTCTGTTAAAAACAGGATTTTTCCTAACGCATTACATATATTATTAAAAGCGTGTTTTGATCGTCAATACTTATTCCCTACTTCATTAAAACTTTGACAGAGAAATTTCAATGTATTGGTTCAACCTGCAGCCTTCATTAAAGTTGCTAGTCGAGTTCGATTGGAAACTAATATCAGAGGAAACGGCGATTGGTTTTTGCTCCAATTGCTACAATGTCAATCCATTGAAGAAAATGTACAATTCTCTTGCTTTTGGACGTTGTAACTTGACTTTTAGCTGGTTGTTTATTACAAAGCTACATAAGTAGGAAATTTTTGTTGCATAGAATTAAATTTATTGTTAGAAAAAATCGAATCCTAATTCCTATTATGAATGTGAAAATTTGTGAGGACATAGATGTTTGTTACTCGGTCACGCAAAAACTACTTACTTTTTCCGGGATAAAATGTAGCCTATGTGTTTTCAGGATAGCCTAATGTCCATTTCAAATTTTAGCCAAATCGGTTAAGTAGTTTTGGGGTGAATTAAGAACAAACATTCAAACATCTCCATAAACTTTCACATTTAGAATAGTAGTGGGATTAATAGGATATAGGGTAATTATTACATATATCAAAAAACGCGCAGAACGCTAGTGTAAGTATTTATTGTATAATTATTTATACGTATAAAACCTACGTATAATTAACTAGCTGACCCGGCGAACTTCGTATCGCCTAAGAATGTGACAAATCAGAGATCATTAAAATCGGTACAGCCGTTCTTAGCCGTTATAGTTTCCGTGTCCTCCCTCTCCCGCTCCCGCTCCCGCTTCCGCTCCCGCTCCCGCTCCCGCTCCCGCTCTCGCTCCCGCTCCCGCTCTCGCTCCCGCTCCCACTCCCGCTCCCTCTTCTTACCCTTCTCCCCTCCCCTCCCCCTCCCCTACTCCTCCCCCTCTCCCTCTCTCTCTTCCTCTCCCTCTCTCTCTTCCTCTCCCTCTCCCGCTCTAGCTCCCACTTTACTCCCCTCCCCTCCCCTCCCCGTGTTACATAATCGGGATCCGCGGAACATGCGCGAGCTGTCCGGCCGCGGGGCCGGTGATGATTGTTGCTACTCGTACAATCACGTTGTCACGTAGTTCCTTTACTACGTAATATCTTGTGAATGGAATGTCCGATTTGAGTAATTCAAAAAGTAATCTATAGGTATTGAAACAGTTTTGAATATGAAATGATTTATTTGGATAAGGATTAATACGAAGGTATGGTTTTCATGATCTGATTTTGGTCATCTTTTTTATTAACTTTTAAAATGTAAAAAGTGGTTAAAGTGACATAACGACAATAGTTGGACATATACTATCGCGAGGTTTTTTGTAGATATTGATATGTTCTATAATATTGTAGAACATTTTTTTGTTCTATCATCAATAGTTTCCGCAGCGTATGCGATGAAAGAAATTTTTAAGCAAATTTTTTCACACTTTGGTTCACGTTACTGATGTTTTAGCAAGGATCCCCAATTTTTTCTAGTAATAAATATAGCCTATGTTACTCATGAATGATGTAGCATTCTAATGGTGAAAGAATTTTGAAAATCGGTTCAGTAGTTTTTGAGTTTATTCGTTGCAAACATACAAAAATACAAAAATACAAAAATATAAAAATACAAAGCTTTCCTCTTTATAATATTAGTATAGAAGTATAGATTTCTAATAAATTAAAAGGGGTCAATGTGACTGTGATTTCCGACAAACTGAGAATGAAAAGTTATCTATGAGTTTCCATACATACCTAATAATTATGGTCGAATTTCAACCACTAGAAAATTTCAAAACCATTACAAAGTTCCATCTACAATAAAATTATGTTACATTTCTCGTTGCATTATAACGTGGTAGACTTGTTATTATGTCCTAGGTAATCTCTCGAGGATGTTGCGTACTAGAACGGCTTTCGAGCTAAGTAATGCTTACGACCCTAGAGAATGGGGAATGTGCAGTGCATTTGAACATCGTTGGAGTAATAGCAAATCACTATAATATAGAACAAAAGCGCTTGTTGAAAGTATTAATTACGTATATGCAGGTTTTTCTATATTGGCTGGTTATCGATGACGCCTTTGACAGATTCCGTGGCTCGTTAAATTCAAATTTTAGCTTCTCTGGGAACCGAACCCATTGCCCTTGCGGCCTTGGCACGTTAATTCGGCATGGTAACCATGATGATTATGGGTTGTGATGAAGTAACAATTATTTCATGTGCGGTATTATATTGACGACCCTGTAGCCTAGTTGGTAGCGACTAGGTAGGGCCCGGGTTCGATTCCCGGCCGGGGCAGGTATTTATGTGACAGATAAATATTTGTACTCGGGTCATGGGTGTTATTGTGATGTTAGGTAGGTATATGGTCGTCCATGCCACCCGTGACACAGGTAAAAACCTACTGCGGGTATGAGTGTGTAAGCGTTTATTATTTATTTATTGAATGCAATGCAACGATGTTTTCCGAATGATTCCATAAAAATAAATTGGCAATCACTACATGCTCAGACACCAGAAACTCTAGCATCTAATGCTTTACTTCAATAGAGTGTGGTGTCTTCTATATTCCATTATCAGCTTTCCGGCGCTGCACTTAAAGATTATTTACGGCGACAGCACTTTGTGTGCCGGAAAATTTTCACTTACTTCGGGTTTATCAAGACTGTATAAATAAGCGTGGGAAGTAAGAACTTAAGGACGGCGATAAGGAGCAATTTAATTTCTCTCATTAAAGAACCCGCAACGTGTAATTATCTCATTGGTAGGCCATACTTCTCCACGCTGGGTAAGTATGGGTGAATTGCCAGACTTTTTTCCGGTTTGTACAATTGTGTAGGTATTAGGTATGAACACGGTGACATGAACATGTATCAAATACATCGATAAATATTAAGTTGTATATTCAATAGACGATAATGTTTTGTTCATAACATCAGCTGTGCATATTTTTAACCGACTTCAAAAAAAGGGGGAGGTTCTCAATTCGACTGTATTTTTTTGTTTGTTACCTCAGAACTTTCGACTGGGTGAACCAATTTTGATAATTTTTTTTTAATCGAAAGCAGGTATTTGTCATGTGGTCCCACATAAATGTGAGCGATATCTGACAAATAGTTTTTGAGTTATTTTGAAGTCGGTTATTTTTTGTTAGAAAAATTTATTTCTTATCTTGTTTCATATTTTTAAGAGCGTGAAATTCCAGTATCGAACTATTTCAAATCCTAAATTATTTCATTGTCACTCATCTCACAAATGCATGAAACAAGAACATTTAAATAAAACAAACACAAATTACTACAATATGCACTTTATTTGTAACAATACCCAGTGTTTGTCTGTAAAACTCTACATTTTGGTTAGACTCAAATTTCGTAAAGGTTATGAACATGAAAATAATAAATATTGTACGATGATTAATGAGTTCTGCGACATTTTTGAAAGGCTAAAGCTTTCGACTAACGTATAACAGCAATGTATGGACAAATATTGCCTATTGTGAACTTTTTTCATAACGAAATTAAAATCTACTTAAATAAAAATCGATTCGATGAAATGTTTTATATTGTGTGTTCGAGTAGTTCAGGGAAGGCTCAGAACTCCAATTGATTCCAATATGTGGCGAGGCTATGTTCATTCATTATGTGTTCAACTACATTAGACCTGAGTAATCTTGAAATGTCTTGAGAGCAAAAGTTATTTACAATACGGCCGACGTATCTTGGCGCGTCTGAACATAGGCTTTGCGAACTTTAGCGCATGTAAGACAGAGATAGCGACACGAACTTGCTAACGTGTGACTGAGACATAATACGCCCCGTACCGAGCATTGCCGAATTATGTTACTGCGCAGCCTTCTGCGTGACTAAAGGAATATAAAAATAATAGTTTAAAATAGTTAAAAAAACTAAAAAACACGCTTTTATAGAAAATCCAACAAATGCTTTATAAAAATTATGTAAAAACTGTTTGGCATTACTTTGGAATTCTCGAGGGAATCGTTTCAAAATTTTAATGAAATGAGAATGAATCGTTATGCCGGGAGAAAATTCTAATTAAGTTTTAAATATTTTAGAAACTTTTCTTCCAATTTCATACTACACTTTCATTAAATTTTCTGTAGCATTGTGTTCGCTGCACTGAATGCCAGAAATATTCTTAGCCAGATTTTAAAGATTTTTGTGATCATATTTTAAATTTGATTTCTTATAGTATTAAGTTAGGTACTTTTCTATGTATGAAATGAATTTTCCTTATTATTTCTTCTTGATATACATTACAAAGCTTTCAACATGTACTACGGAGTACAGAATTCTATTTTAAGAAAGTCTGTAGATCGTCTGCGGAAAAAATATCGAAAACATTTCATCGAATTACAATTCGCCGAACACAATACATCGAAAAAACATTTCGTCGACTAACAAAACGTAGAACAAACAAGTCATCGATTGACATTTCTTCGAATAGCATTACGTAGAACAACCATTTAATCGCATGACAAATAATCGAATTACATTTCGTCGAATGTTATCTCATCGAATGTCATTTCATCGAATATCATTTCGTCGAATGTCATTTCATCGAATGTCATTTCATCGAATGGCAAATCATCGAATGATGATTCATCAAATGGACTGCCATTCGATGAACTGTCATCGAATGGCAATTTTTCTCGTTTAAAATATTTTATTATTAACAGAAACAATTTTAAGCTTTTTATAACTTTTTTGTATGTCTTATTTTTTGATCAATAACAATTTAATATTTTTCTGTACATAAAAATTTTAGGTTTACTTTCTTCCTTGAATCATTTTTTTCAAAACGTTTACGTTAGTGACAGAAACGAATTGCTGCAAAACCGACTCCACGTAGTCTTGTTTGCCCTACCCCTAGAGTGTAATGTAAACCCGCGTAGGCGCGGAGGGGCGAGGCGGCCCGCGAGCTAAGAAGCAGGTGGTTTTAATGCTCGCCGCAGCAGCTGAGGCTGGCCGGCTCAGCCGGCCAGCAAGCCGAAGCTGCGGTGGTGAGCATTAAAAGCATCTGCGACGATAAGCTCGCGTGGGACCGCCGGAGCCCCGCAGTGCCGGAGCCGTGACAGAAACTATGCTTGCTGCATGTTGCATGCTGCTTACGTCTTAATGCTGCCTTTCAAGGATGTGTGACGTTTGAAATAATAAAAAAAATATTTATTAATGATCATATGAAAATTATATCATTCGATTCGGCCAATTGTGATTCGATATATTGTCATTCGATATATTGTAATTCGATATATTGTCATTCGATATATTGTAATTCGATATATTGTCATTCGATGAACTGTCATTCGATGAAATGACATTCGATTAATTGTTTTCGATGAAATGTTAATTCGATTAATTGTGTTTTCGATGAAATGATCATTCGATTTATTGTGATTTCGATGAAATGTCGATTCGATTAATTGTAATTCGATGAAATGTGTTCGATTAAATGTAATTCGATGAAATGTTTTCGATGATTTTTCCGCAAATCCTGTAGATAGTCATCGCCACAAGGAACAGACTGTTGAAATGTTACAATCGTTGTATATGTAATATTGTAGAATTCTATTTCTAAAACAAATTGTGTACATAACAAATATTGTACATATACTAGTTTCATGAAGTTGAAATAGGTCAGACAACGCTTCACAAAGCATACTAAAGCGTGTTTACAAGTGTGTACCTACACGGAACACTTCCCGACTATATTAAAAGACCGCAAGATGTCCAATTGTCCACCGTATGATTTTCAGGAAAAATCTAATATTCTGAATGATGTCAGATGTTGTGTTTAGCGCCTTCGATATGTTAGAAATATATCAAAAAACTTCACATTTCCTTTATTGAAGGTGATAAAAAGTAGTTTGACGTACCTGGTCTACATTATAAAGACTAACGCTCCAACTCAGAGTCACTAACGGTTACTTAAATCTCTCCTTAATGAAGAATCACCATAGAAATTCTGTACTAAGGAGCGATTTAGTGACTGAGTTGGGGCGTGAGTGACGTATGTAGGTACTTTGAAAGTATCACTCTCCCGTTTAAAATAGTTGCTTGCTAGGTATTTATAATAGTCCCTATCGAAACAATTTAATATATGTCTTAGGGCTATGTTCCAACTACTACGTCCCAAAACATCAACCAATTTTAACGCCGGTATCAAAACATTCAGCTACAGTGTGAATCTGCGTAAAATAGTTTGTCATTCACTAGTTTAAGACTATGTAATAAACGTGTTCTAAGTTATAGAACTGCTGCATTGTGCTGTTGTAGGAACGTTAGCAGCTTAGTGGAACAACATACTTTATTATACAGACCTGTAATTAAGTCTAGGAAACGGTTTTAATGCCTTAAGCCTTATGCCTTGTTTGAATTGTTAGTACCTAACAAAATGTTTTTGTAAGTTATTTATGTGAAGTTTAAGTGTTATTGTGTTATCTAACAGCTCATTACTACATTTTACCATTTATTGTAAGCGAACCGATTCTTTTATTCTTATTTATGCTATCAATTAGCTTGTGCCCGCAGCTTCGCCCGCGGTAGAGATCGATTTTTTATAAATCTTATTTACTTTTACTTAGTTAGATTTAGTTGCCTAAGACTTAAGTACTTTACATGTATCATTTAATAGTGTGATTCAGAACTTGCAAATGAATTTTACTAACGCCATCTTTTAACAACATCCGGAACAAAATATCTAGCAACTAACAAAATATCGATCTTCCCATGGGGATGTTTTACCGCGGTAAAAAGTAGCCTACGTTACTCTCCAGTCTCCACTCTCCTCACTATCTCCACACACAAAAACCATACCATATAACAGCTTCGTTGCGACGTGAAAGACGGACAAACAAACAAACACACTTTCACATTTATAATATTAGTAAGTATAGTAAGTATGGATAGTATGGAAGTATGGATATTCTACCTTCATAAAATGTGAAACGTGAAAGATTGTTGACATGATTGGATGTCCGGATGTTTTGGGTGTTTGTATTTCTATCACGCGCAGACCGTTGAACGGATTAAGATAAAACATGTCACACAAACGGACCATGTCCGGGATAAGATACTTCCTACCTACTGAGATATCCAAGAATAAGCTATTATGACTTCCTACTACGCATGTTTTGATATTTATGTGTACGGAGTTTAAATGTGTCAAAACTATGGAAAGCCATTACATCCCACGGCTAGTACGAGCGGCCATAGAGATTAAAAAACACCCCAAAAACTTCAATAGGGAGGATGGATTCAAATTAGCGCAAACATGGAATCCAGTGGTTAGTCTATGTCAATCCCAAAAAGTGCAAAGTGTTGTGCGGCAAGATGTGGTGAGTGTAGTGTGTCGTAATATTGTTAACAAAGCGCAAAAACGAACTGGACGGAAAGTTGATAGACTTTATGTACTAGTGTCAAATGTCACCTGTCATCCTGTCAAAAGTTTTTACGCGCCACCACAGTTCATCCGTAACCACTATCCATGCAACTGGGTCGAAATATCAGAATACAAAATTAATATCGTGAGTACTCGTATTATAGTAAAAACCAGTAATTGCTATTTCTAAATCTGAGAAAGGAACTAAAGTTGGATTTTATATAAAAAGTTTTAATAACAAAGCAACAATGCTAAGTTAGATATAGTGGAAATGTTTTGCATAGAATCCTCTTCTCTGAGAAAACAATAGAGCAATGTTGGTATTCTCCGTAAATCACTGTCGCTGTAAATTAAGAAAGCATAAATATTCTACTAAAGTACAAACGTTTTTAACTTAGAAAATATCTACTTGTCTTGGGTATATCTTGTATTATACAGGGAATGCTCAATTGCTCACATTATATATATTATTTTCATACCATAATATTAAAGAGGCAAAATAAGATAATTTATATTCAGTTGGCACAAAAAGCGGCTAATTTGTTTAATATTGTACCTCATTGTGGGAAGGTCTGTGGCCGAACATCGATTCATTGACGTAAATTATGGGCACCACAGTATGGCAGCTGATCAGATTAATTGGCATTATTTGCGACTAGAGTGACTAGGTGTCACGGGATTACATGATCCTGGTTTCTAGAAAGACGGACAGAATTTATTTATTTATTTTTTATTGTTAATTAGAACGGTACATACCACTTAAACTAATTAACACAATATCATGTCATATATCATTATTATATTATTTACCTAACATTCATAAATAGTCAAAATAATAAGAAGAATAATTAATACAAATTCATATCAAATTAATAAAATAATATGTCATAAAATTTAAAATTAATAAAATGCATAATAATGTCTTATATAGAGTGACTTTTACGTTTGCAGTGCACAGAGCAAATCTGCGGGCAATCATATTCCTCCTGACTGCCGACGCTCTGCGTTCTCTTTCAACATCGTCATCATCCCTTAAGTCACTAGTGACAATGTGAACGAGAAACTCGTCACTAAATTAAGCGCTACAACATAGAGACATAGTATGTGAGGAACATGGCGAGGTCGCTGTTTAAAAGCAAAGCAACAACCCACAATTGTCCCACTGCTGGGCTCGGGGTCTCCTCTCACAATGTGAGGGGTACAGACACTGGTCTACCACGCTGGCCAAGTGCGGATTGGTAGACTTCACACACCTTTGAGAACTTTATGGAGACGTTTTCCTTCACCGAAGCAAGTGATAATTAACTTCTAATACGCACATAATATTTGAAAATCAGAGGTGCGTGCCAGGATTTGAACTCGGGCCCCTTCGTTCAGGAGTTCTAACCGCTAGGCTATCACTGCTTTAGTCGTTGTTTAGGTACCTACTCTTATTTTTAGAAGTGTGATATTTTACAGTACAAAGTTGACACAGGTGACGAATACAACTTTAATATTAAAAGTTATAACTTTCATTAAAATATTTTAACACCACACTTTAATTAAAGCGGATCTGGTGATTAATTATAGCGGTTTCATAAATTTGGCTTAACTACTTGTTAAATTTTGTTAAAATTTAAACTCAAATTTTCAAGTGGCACCTGTGTCCGTATTTTAGGAATTTACAATGCACTGTTTAAAACTGGGATTTTGTTGGACTGAATTTACGAGGCATTGCAATATTATAGGCGGATGTTCTGCAGTTCAATTTCCGTAACAATATCAAGTTGTTATGCAAATATATTAACGGTATTGTTATGGGGCGTCCATTAATTACGTGAGGCGTTCAGGTGGAGGTGGAGGTGGTCGAGCCGAATCTCATCTAATCTTACATTGGGGAGAACTTAAGTAAAAAACAGTGAGGAGAAGCGATGGAATGAGATGAGGAGGTAAAGTGAGGTGAGGACAGAAGAGGAGAGGAGAGGATAGATAAGAGGTCAGGAGAGGATAAGATGTGGTTATTTCTTGTTTATATTATTTATATAATATAGAAGCTATACTTTTTTGGCACGTTTGGAAATAGTTATGCGTTTACGATACGCTCGCACACCAACAGCCAAAAAACGACATGATGAAGTTAGCTGATAATTGTCTCCTAAGTCTCTGTGTTACGATGCACGCGCACACCGACAGCCAAAAAGCGACATGATGAAGTTAGCTGATAACTGATTCCTTTTACAAAAAGTTGTGGCATACGGGATGAAATTTGCTATTTTTACGCCAAACAAGTATAACTTATTACGCGCGTTCATAAGTACATCACACACGTTTTATTTGTGACAGAGAAGTATAATTTATAATGTCTTATGGCTCGGGCGTGAGTCGTAAGTGACTTCCGTCGACCACACTTGAGGCAGCGCCATAAAGTTACAAACTGGGGCTCAAGTGCCTCGTAAACTGGTACCTACACGTCAGACCGCACCTATAAAGGGACATTATTACGAGGAAATAAAAATTAAGCTTCCATCCTAATATCGACGTCTTGTTAAATACAGTTTCCCAACACATCTTTTTATGATTCCAAATTGGAACAGAACAAATTAAATATAAACCGACCTAAGTGGTCATGTTTACCGTCGCTAATGGTTATCAATAATACAAAAGGCATCATTCGTGCATTGCCAGACCAAAATGAAGTCAGGGTTTTGCGTTATTTCTGGCTTTCCGGCCTTGTAACTGAAAAACTTAAAATACTTCAAGGTTGATTAGTAAAGTAGTCCAGATCTATCCAGATCTTTAAACAATCCTACCATGCATGAGTATGGATTATGTGATACAGGCAATGATTTCAAAAGGATAGATCCGTCTTAACATTTCACACCAATGTTATTCATACAAGCACCTAGTAAGCATATGTAAATGACTCAGGCCTTACCATTTCACTAAGTAGGCAGGTAAGATAAACATTATGTAGTTAACATAATCTGAAAGTTTATAACAGACATTATAAAACCCAAAGATTATAGCCTAATAGAAAGTTAAGCCTTATTATGTCCGGAGGTTTTCAATTATGAATTTGATCCCACCATGTTTTCTCAGCGCCTAGAATAGGCCGTCCTATATCTTTCTGAAGGCGCCGTAAAACGTATAGTAGGAGAGATAAGTTATGAGTTCTCGCATACTTGGATAGCTAGCAACTTGTCACAGACTTACATAACCTTTTCTATTTTATGTAAGTAGGTATATGGTATCAATATGAAGTGAGTACGTAGCTACAGTTATTTTTCTCCAGGCCTACTGTTTTCATGACAAATAACTGCGAAATGTGAAAAAATATTGTTTGTCTGAAATTCTGAATGATATAACTAAGTAATCTTAAAAAATCTGGATGGATTTTTATCCGGCTAATACCTAGTTATAGTTCACAAAGTAAGAAGTTTAAACATTGTATCAAAATATTTTAGAGAGAATGATTCAAAATGTTCTGCCGGTACTACCTATCTACGAGTATGTACCTACGTAAGGAAAGCGTTTCGGGAAGTGAAGCAAGCTTTACTTAGGTGTAAAAAACACGGGAAGAGTTGCAGCAAAAATAATTAGAACACTAAATATCTGGTAAGATCATTGAAGTATTATTACTAGCGGATAGAAGAGACACCGCGAACACAATGTATGTTCCAATGAATTGGCGCCGCGCGGCTTCAATTTCCAATGGATTCGTTCGATTTTGAAAGGAGAACAGGGGCTCAATTTTGAAAATAGAACCTCCCGGCGGGGACACACATTTGTTTAAGATGTCTTCTCTTGTATATACCTCAATGGGTAAGATGTAATCTTAATATATATAAATTACGTGTCACGTTGTTTGTCCGCAATGGACTCCTAAACTACTGAACCGATTTTAATCAAATTTGCACACCGTGTGCATTTTGATCCAACTTGAAAGATAGGATAGCTTACACCTCAAAAAAAAATCTTTTGACAGAACAAAGTCTGTCCGGGCAGCTAGTATACATATATAAATTACGTGTCACGTTGTTTGTCCGCGATGGACTCCTAAACTACTGAACCGATTTTAATAAAATTTGCACACCATGTGCAGTTTGATCCAACTTGAAAGATAGGATAGATTACATCTCAAAATAATAAAAAAAAATTGACAGAACGAAGTCTGTCCGGGCAGCTAGTAATTATAATAATAAAATCTCTTCAAAAAATGGAACGAAGTACTTACTGAGTTCTATTTTCAAATAAATGTTTTTAAAAAAGATAAAGAATAAAATGATGTGTATTGCTTTTTTGTGAACAAAACTGGGCCCTGTAGCTTTGTTAGTATCGGCCAGGGTAGGTAAATATCTATGGGACTGATAAATATCGTATTTTGTTCTGGAGTAATGGTTGTTTGTGAAGCAATATAGGAAATATTTCACTTCGATGGTGTGTGCGAGATGTTTTT
Source organism: Thymelicus sylvestris (assembly GCA_911387775.1). Lineage (NCBI taxonomy): Eukaryota > Metazoa > Arthropoda > Insecta > Lepidoptera > Hesperiidae > Thymelicus > Thymelicus sylvestris. The sequence goes on along the minus strand of OU426909.1, from coordinate 7,555,735 downwards.
TTTATTATTTATACTCCGGTTTCCTCATGTAGGTTAGGTAGGTACTACAACCTACTTGTTAGTAAGTGGCAATAACGAATGACAGGTTTGACAAAGCGCATTTATTTTGCTATTTCCCTCTCAGATCTGAGATTTCCCCTTAGTCTTATTTTATGATATTAATGTGCTTACTTGTATGTACTAGTTCATAAATAATAGAAAACTTGTAAGTGTCGCTGTGCGGGTTTTAACATTAAAAGTTAGAAAATAATTTATCTAAGACAGCTGGATAGCTCTCTAAAGGAAGATTAATGTTGCAGGTCAGGTCCAAGAAATAAGGGCCATATTGCCCTTTCATTATGATCCAAAAGAGACACTCGAAGTTCTAAACTTGAATATTTCTGAGATGATTAAGTGTAGGTACATAACTTTATAAAATTTTGTACCTCCTTTTTCTATTAAAACTACGTCGTTTATGGGCATAATTTTTAATTCAAGACCATATTTTATATAAATGTGGTACGAAATTTCAGCTTGCTATATAAAGTACTGGAATATATGTATTAAACACGATTTTAAATTTCAGTGCGTATATTTTTATCGTTTTTTTTTTATATGTTGTGAAAAGTTGACGACCCTGTAGCTTACTTGGTAGTGAGTAGTAGTGACTCTGCTTTCGAAGCGAGGAGCCCCGGTTTGATTCCTGGCCGGGGCAGAAATATATGTGACAGATCAATATTTATTCTTGGGTTAGGTAATGCTTAAGTGTTGTCCATGCCACCCGCGACACAGGGAAAGAGTAAGAGTTCGCAAGCGTTTATTTGTATCATAACGTTACATATTACTTGTTATTGTAACAAATATCGTTATTATTTTCCTTTAAAACGTTTTAAACAAACTTGTTATTTCATACAATCTTTCACACCCTTTTTACCTCTCTGACTTTGAGCTGGGTTTCTGTAGACACGTTTAATACATCATCATTCGTTAATCACAATTAGCTTACAGTGACGTTCCGGTCATTTGTTATCTGGTTTTAAGCATATTTATTAAATACGAGTAACCGCCCTCGCTTTGCTTCGGTTTTCTTATATTTTTACACCTTGGATTACATTATTGGAGTTTTATTAAGGATCCCTAATTTTTTTTAAATATAGCCTATGTTCACCGGAGATAGTGTAGCTTTCTAACAGTGAAAGAATTTTTCAAATCGGTTCAGTAGTTTCGGAGCCTATTCAATGCAAACAAACAATCAAATCTTTCCTCTTTATAATATTAGTATCCATAGACGGCGTGTTACTACGAAAATAATTTTTATAATATGGAAAAAGTTGAAAATCGAAAATGTACCTAATACATTGTTTTAGTCGTCCCAAACTATCTTCGCATTGTTGCCTTTCAAATGAAACCATTTTGGGGCATATCGGTTGGATGGTTTCAAAGTCTGTAAAGGACATCCGTACTTACCTACAAATTAGTACAAAAAAATGTGTTTTATTTATAAAAAAGAAACCCAACAAGAAACTGCAGAACGCAGTTGAAATTCGACCGTAATTCAATTTGTAATTGGATTATTTCAGACCGACATTTTCGAATGTTCTATTTTCTTTTTTCTTCTGTCGCCTCTTACGACACGACTTACGACACGAGAGGGTTCAATATTAAAAGCCACCGCATGGCTATTACGGCTTTGTTTAATAAATAATTTCTAAATATTGCACGCCGCGTCGCGTTGCGTCTAGATGTGAACAGACCCATAACTACATTAACCTTGTAAACTTTGTGCGTAACCATTTGGATGAATATTTAAAACGTTTTACGGTAACAAACCATTCGTGCCGGAAACTTTACCCGCCCGCTGTAGCCACCTCATTATTTACGTTGTTCTGAATACCCGACGGACATCGCGTAATTTGATGTTTCGGTACTTGGTATTCAAATTATAATGTGTTAATAACATAATGAAATGTGTTTACTTGAAGATGCTAGGATGCATTGCTGGAATGGTGTAATGTGACTAAGAATTATGTACGCAATTGAATTTTGTAATGCATGTATACTATTATCTATTCTGTAATGAAATGGAAAGCCATGCATGTTAGTGAAGGTACGTCAATAATAAATAGTTAAACAAACTTGGTGTGTAATGGGAGGTGTCAATAAAAGTCACACCCATGCTATTTTAATCTTCTATAATCTAAATTTTAGTAACAAAAAATAACCGACTTCAAAGTCTCAAAAACTACATAGTTGTCAGATCTCGTTCAAATTTATGTGAGACCACATGATAAGCGCCTGCTTTCGATTAAAAATAGAATCATCGAAATCGGTTTACGTGATATTGAGTTATACGTCAATTTGTCGCGCACATCTTAACACAAATTTACGACTTATGTAGTTTTCTCATGGATGCCATTGTCAGATCTAAATAAAATTTATGTGGGACTACATGACAGCCACTAGCTTTCGATTAAAAAAACAATCATCAAAATTGGTTCGCCCAGTCCAAAGTTCTGAGGTAACAAACATAAAAAAAAAAAAACAGTCGAATTGAGAACCTCCTCCTTTTTTGAAGTCGGTTAATAAAAGAAGTAAAAACGCAATATAACTAATTGAATTAAAAAGCCACATAGCAAAATCACAATTTATTTCTCTATTTCATACAATACTAATAACTTAGTTGAACTTCATACTTTTAATTATGTGAAAGTGTGTAAGTTTATCGACTATTACTCATTAACTACTTACGTACTTGAATAATAAAATGGAAAAACCGAAAGTTGTGTAATTTACTAAAGACATTGCACATAACGCCTAAATACAGGGATAAATATAGTTACATTAAAATCACATTAAACTTTATCACAATTTACTAAAACACATATCTTTTTGTCGTAATAAATGTATTTGTTTATGTCCTACAACACGTCTTATCACGGCTAGAGCGTACGATCTCGGCAGAAGACGTGACTACAATACAACGTTTAATAACACAACGGGCTCGGTGTGAGGCGACAACGCGAATCTTTATTTTAATAATGTTACACAATTCGAAATAAGAGAGAAAGAATGAGAATTTGAAGTAAGTTTTTATTTAACCTTAGAGTTGGGAAAAGTATTATAATATTTTTTCATCATCGCAATATATAATTGTAACTTTTGGACTCAAGTCATCACTCACAAAGAAGGGTAAATAAATAGTCTAAACATAGTCATAGTCATAAAGGTCATAATAATTATGATCACTGTCTTCAAAAACCGGGCAAGCGCATGTCAGGCCACGCGCTATGTAGGGCTCCGAAGTAGTAAGTTTATCGACTATTACTAATTAACTACTTAAGATAACACAACCACGATAGTTTTCCTTATAAATTCATCATAATAATATAAACTATTTTTGAGAATATTTTCACTTGTCCAACTCCAACGAATTGGACAAATTGGCGAATATTCTTGAAAATCTTAAAACGTCAAGTAATTCCCAGGCATTTTAGCGCTGTAGGTAGATGGTACTGTAAAAAATTCGTTATTGCCTACAACGTGTTATAAGGGGTTGCTTCTGCTTTCGGGATTGCGACCGCTTTTATTGTTGTGGACATAATATTCAGAATTACTCGCTTGTTATGAAATTTGTTTCACGACGAAATTGGTTTAAGAAAATATAAAGGAATGGTTGGATAAATTTTATTACATTTACGACTTGAAAGACTTTTTTGTGTTAGTAGAAAGGTAATTAGGTATTTGGTAACGTATATTATACATATAGTTTTGTGTGTAAATCTTCATAGTTTTACACATGTCGACATCATTGTCGCAAAACGTGTTTCGGACTTATGTCTTATGACTCTATAGTCACCAATATGTGGATATTAAACTAGGAAATAATTCATTCACTTAGGTGCATAGGTAAATAAAGTCTACTGGGTCACATTAACTTAGTTGAATAAAGTCGACAGCACCGGATTTACTGCATACCCTGAAACCAGTGACGGATTAAGACTACTTGATGCCCTAAGCAATCCACGCCTGTGGGCCGCCCTGTCGGTATGTTAACGTGGTTTTTGTGCTTTTTTGTGCTTCTTCTGGTGCCCCCCCCCCCCAGACGTGATGCCCTAGGCAATTGCTTAATTTGATTAAGGGTTAATCCGTGACTGCCTGAAACACATTGGTGATATAAATGTCTTAGGGTAGTTATGTATGTTATTAATATTAATTTTACAACCCATTTCACAAAAGTATGACTCTCTTAATTTCGACCGACCAAGGCCCAACTTATTTCATAATAATAAAAATATTAGGTCATTAACAAAAAAACCCTCATTTAAAAATATAATTACTTTAAAATATTCAATATAAAACTGCATACAAAATCAAAAAGGAGATTTAATTTCAAAAATATTTTTTTTTAAATAATTAATTATAATATTATATTAATATGTGACAAATAAATAAACTATTTCATAAATTACATAATAAATATTAACTTATATGTATGTATGTACCCATCTACAAATCGTTCAGTAAAGCTTTGTATATGTTTACTATTGTACGGATTTAACAAGGGTTGTGTAAAAAGTGTCAGTAACATTTACCCACTAGTAAATAAAAATGGCCGCCGTCCAGTCCAGCTTTTTGTTACAACCAGTTATTCCAGAGCCAACCGCACGGAAAATAACTTATTTGTTTCGTTTGTAGCGCTTGTTGAGAATTGTTTATTGGGGTGTAATAGATTCGTATTTTGTGAAAATTAATTAATGATTGAACGAACTTACCTGTAAGTGAAGTTCTATCATAATTGTGTGAGGTGTTTCGTTTGAAGAGGTTAGTTAATATTAATATCGGATATGAATATGATTTTTTTTTTGTAGAAAATTTAAATTTTGTCTTACTAATATGTATGGATGCTTTTTACTAGGTACTGAACTGATTTTCATAAAATCACAGGTAGACCATGATCTGAATTATATGGATATAGGGTAACTATTATCCGGAAAAACACGGGCAAAGCCGCGAGCAGAACGGTAGTAAATGTATTGTACATGTTACAAAAATATGTACCTAATAAAATTAAGTTAGCTCTGGGACTACAATGAATTACGGTTGAATTTTGACTGCAGAGAGGGAATTACTTCACTAGTTAATAGTAAGTACAAAAAGTTTCATTCCGTACGGTATTCCAAAGTTTTGAAATGATTCGGATACTTTAACGCGAATCATGCTTTGGAAGTTCGTAATGTGTTAAATTGTTTACTTCATAGCTTGATTACAAAGCGTGTTATGGGCCTCTATTTACCATGGCACGACGATACAGGGAATCCTAATGTGGCGCTATGTGTTTTTCAAAATACTTTGATATGATATAATGATAACATGATATCGTTTGTACTTAAGGAACAATACAAGAACTTTTTTTTCTAAAATCAAAACGCTCAAAGGGTAGTCCCAACAACTGTATTGTGTACTGATTTTGTAGAAGAACATTAAATAATTTTGGATTTTTAACCGACTTCAAAAAAGGAGGAGGTTCTCAATTCGACTGTATTTTTTTTTATGTTTGTTACCTCAGAACTTTGGACTGGGCGAACCGATTTTGATGATTCTTTTTTTAATCGAAAGCTGGTGGCTGTCATGTAGTCCCACATAAATTTTATTGAGATCTGACAACGGCATCCATGAGAAAACTACACAAGTCGTAAATTTGTGTTAAGATGTGCGCGACAAATTGACGAATAACTCAATATCACGCCAACCGATTTCGATGATTCTTTTTTTAATCGAAAGCAGGCGCTTGTCATGTGGTCTCACATAAATTTGAACGAGATCTGACACTATGTAGTTTTTGAGACTTTGAAGTCGGTTATTTTTTGTTAGTAAAATTGAACTTATTGAACAAAATTGATTGAAATTATTGAACAAAAAAATAGAAGAACTTTATAATTTATATTCTAATCTGTACGTTCATCATCACCCTTTGTACTCGTAACTTAGTGAGTCTGTGGCGGCTAACAAATGAATCAACTATGAGTCGAGCTTTTTTGTTACAAGCTATTAGTCGGTAAAACAGTTGAGTTTCACGCTATCACGCAAACCTCGCATACTTACAATTATTTAACTTGCAATTAGATGTGTATCTTATGGCAGTAAGATCCATTTTTCTTAAACTGCCTTGTAACAAAACTATAATAGTTTTGTTATTTTTAAAACGCAAGATTAATACGCATGATTATTCATATACAATTAGTACTGTATACTTACATAATTATGTATTATGGTTTATGATGAATGACGTATCGTAAAAATAGTACATTAATATACTCATCAAAAATCACTTAAACATTTAGGAATTGGCCGTACTTATTTGGCAGAAGGGCCTTTAGGAGCGTTGTCATAGATAGAAGATAAGTCCTAATTTAGGTAAGGTAAATAAAATTTCGTCGGAGATGTTATAGTATTTAATGCACACGTTTTAACAGTACCTACATGCGCACATGACTGCTCGTGTAAATTAATGAGGTTTTACATTTAAAATGCTGGTGTTGTCCCTACAGGCCAAAACATATTTTTGAAGTTTAACTCTTTTAGAATCGATTTTCATATTTAAACCCGCGGTATGAAATTTTATGAGAAGTAGTAAAATCAGACGTTTCTCGTTATGCGTTATATTTGTAATTCGTAACACAGAATCTAGATGACGTTGGATGGCTGATCAGTAACAATACCATCTCATCATTATCACCATCATCATCATCATCCATTGTTACTGATTTGACGATTGCAAACTAGATGGCGTCAAACCAGAGAACATATTATAATAGTACTTATAATAATACAGAAGGCGCACTCCGCAAAATCATTTAAATAAATAGCGACTCTTGCTCTGACGCAATAACGTGTAATTCAGGTCTCAATCTTGTTTTCAAAATCCTTTAATACTTTTTTTATTTTCAAAAGCAATATATCAAATTCAGTTTCTCTATTCATGAAATCACATAAATCTAAATTGTTACTTAAGTTAATATAATGCAGTCCAATAGAGTCATTCGGGTGTAACAGACGGAAATCTAACAAGTTTGACTATTGTCTGAGCAAAGTCGAAGACACGAGTCGAACCAACGTAAGAGCAAATTGCTAACAAATATTAAATAGTTATGAATATGTATTGAAAACTAGCTTATTATTGATAATAGGGAATCCTTTCTCCAAAGTATAAAGGAAATTATTAATACATTCGCTCCTACCCAATCTATCTTCATTACTTTGAAAGTTTAATAATGTATAATTCTTGTGCATTGAAGTATAATGTCATAGAATAGACATCTCGAACAAAATGTGTGTTCCCGCCGGGAGGTTCTATTTTCAAAATTGGGCCCCCGTTCTCCTTTCAAAATCGAACGAATCCATTGGCAATTGAAGCCGCGCGGCTGCAATTCATTGGAACATACATTGTGTTCGCGGTGTCCATTCTATACGCTAGTAATAATACTTCAATGTTCTTGTGCAATAAAAATATTTTTTTTTCCGTATAGTGGCACAAAGGCAACTCGGTTGAACAACAAGCATGCAATTTGTGAATAAAACTTTATTTTCATTTTATTGAAACGACTTCCATGCAATAACGACTCTCTTGGTACTGTGCGGTGCGGTGCCTATTTGCAGAACTATTGTGGAAGTTTTACTGAAATAGTTTATAAGTATGGTACATAATACTGGCAAAAGTAACCGCCTTCTCGAGACCGCTATTGGCAATTATTTATTTATTTATTTAAACTTTTCAACCTTACAAAAAGTAAAAGGAACAAAGGCGGAATTAATGCTAAAAGCATTCTCTGCCTTTGGGAAGTATGAAAACAGCGATGGAGTTATTCAGATAGTATAGATAATTAATGTATAAAAAGAAAAATAAACGTATATTGAAGTATGTAGAATAAATAAATCTATATAGATAAAAAATAAAATAAAAAATAATCATATTAATAAGATAATAATTAAAATTGAGCGTTTTCGTCTTGGTTGTTATCGTAAGGTTAAGGCATGTCAGAGGCCTTCCGGTTGCGTTGGCCACTATGTCATCTATCAATCCACACTGGAGCAGCGTGGTGAGTATGCTAGGCTTCCTCAAGAGGAAAGACTTGACCTCAATAGGCAATTGATAAGTTGAAGTCTACTTGCCAACCACCCTCCCTTCACTTCTGATAAAACTACACGTCAAATCTAGCTCAAATTTAATTGGAACCACATGACAAGCATCAGCTTTCGATTAAAAAAAGAATCATCAAACTGGTTCATCCAGTCGAAAGTTCTGAGCTAACAAACATAAAAAATACAGTCGAATTGAATACCATTGAGGTAGGTCTTTTCAAGTTGGTTAAAAATGCAACCAAATTGATTGCACTTTTAATTAAAATTTCACCTCCGTAGGATAATTGGAACTAGTTCAGATTCAGCTTGCAAGGTTTGACCTATACATACATGCTAAAAAACTGACATACAACGCAAGTTAAATAAAAGCTTCTAACAATAAATCCCATTTTTTTTTTCTTTAACCTTGTTAGTATCTGAATGAAACTGTTGTCTAGAACAAAACGTGATTGCAACGTTTGTATTGAAAGAGGGTGGGTAGAGAGATCTAGGAGGAATTGAACAAATGATGTTTCTTGTCTTTATGTGCCATATATTTATTTGTAGCTTGTAATAGATTTTTTATGGAAATAGCCGATAAACGCCGCCATCACTGATGCGTTGCTAACTAAAAAAGAGAGAAAGAAAAGGTCTTTGGAAGGTCCTTGGGCGACGGTTACCGTTTTTCATTAGATGACTAATTATCATCTATCAGCAATTCACACGTAAAAAGTAATAATAAAGACATCCGTATTTGGTCTCTCGTTCAAAAATGACCTAGTACCTTCGTAGCTACGCCGCTACGCCGCTACGAAAGTCGTAGCACTGCGCTACGCCGATTTATCGTAGCACTAATTAACCTTGCTCTATGAAGGTAAACCTTTTGGCTATACAATACATTTAGGTTATAATTTTAATTCTAGGTTTTTGTATTATTTTGTGAGAAATGTGCTCTGTAGTTCATAGCTTTATAAACATCACACATTCCTACACGAGTTTTCCTTATAAATGATATATATGGACGATAAAATCTATCTATCACTAGTAACGAAAGTATATACAGAACAGTTGTTCCCCAGATGCGTTATATGGAGACAGATTGCGGCTCGAATCAGTTTTATGCGACGAAACATGATGAATGGGTGTACAATTTTTGAGTACCATCTTGTTTTATGGACTCCATATATCATGAGGGAAGTGAGTATATTGATTACTTCGAAACAACTTTTGTGTTGAGCAACGATAAAAAATCTTCAAATTGACATACCCTTTTGTAAAGTTATTGAACTGAAACACTGAATAGTGCCTTAGCTAATATTTTATTGAAAATTTCATCAAAGTCGGTTAAGCCTTTTCTGAGAATATCCGGAACAAACACAGATTTCATACAAATCCGTTCTGTAGGTTTTGCGTGTAAGATTAACAAACATCCATTCATGTTAACATACAACTTTCACATTTATATTATTGTAGGATGTATGTATATATTCTGTATTTTAATTGGAATCACAGTGTATACAAAAACACTTATCATAAACTTACTACTATACACAAACTGATAAAATATTTAAACGTCATACTATTAAATACTTCGGAGGATAAACTTTACCGATTAATGGCCACAGACTGTCACCAAAAGACGCGTATGGCTGAAAATAACTAGGTGAGGAAAACTTTATAAGCCATGTTTAAAAGGATGAGTGATTTGTGACCTGTCAAACTAACTTGTACTATGACAATAACTTTTAAAGGACACTTTACGTTCCATTCCTCTACTTGCCGCATATAGTATCTCGGGTTCGTTTCCCAGCTGAAGCAGAATAAATAACAACTAATTCATGCCAAAAAATAACTGACTTCAGAATAACTCAAATTTTATATGAGAAATAAATATTTGCACTCGGGTCATGGGTGTTACCAATCCACCAATCCGCACTGGAGCAGCGTGGTGGAGTATGCTCTAGACCTCCTCAAGAGGAGAGACCCGTGCCCAGTAGTGGGCCAATAATGGGTTGAAGCCAGCCAGCCATGGGTGTTATAGTGATGTCTCATTAGTGTTGTCCGCGCCACCTGCGACACAGGGAGTACTACTGCGGGGGTATGTGTGTGCTAGCCTTTATGTTTAAATAGTACATGAAGACTTAAGTTTTAGTTAATCAAACCGAGAAATGTAAGTTGGCTCGAATCTCATGTGTATGTACAGTCGGCAAAAAATTAGGTATTCAGGGCAGGAAACAAAAACGTTCGGTAATGTTTAATATTACACAATGTTTTGTTGTTGTTATCAATTTTTTCGTACCTAGCGAATATAGATAGCAAAAATGCTACCCGATCATTATAATTTACCTAATCAATGTAAAAACATTGATTAAAACACAAACATTCTGTAATATTAAACATTGCCAAACGTTTTTGTTTCCTGCCCTGAATACCTAATTCTTTTGCCGACTGTACATTGCACGTACATATAGGGATAGAGTTCAACTAATCCACAGTTACATATCTCACTGTCGGTGGTTGCCAAGACGCATTGGCACACAAAGTTTAAATCGTTGGACTTGAGTTAAACGAGTTTGAGATGTTATCACACTGCAACTAGTTCAACGACAGTTACAAATGTTTATCAGCTATGATAGCCTGGTAGTTTGTTATTAACTGCAAGTGCAAGTCGCACTTGTGCACCGTAGGTTCCGTAGACACTATAAACAGACAGACAGACGAACAACGAAGTGATCCTAAAGGAATCCAAAAAAAAAGTATAATTTCAAAATAATAGGAACACGTTGGCTGCGGCAAGTAAAATCTTAACCTTCGTCTGGTGCGGCGGCGGGCCAAATTGTGCCCCCAATGATTTTCCCGCCAGTGCGTGGTAGGTCTTTTTCGACCCGTCAGCACAAGGTTAGATTAAATTGCTATAACTTTGCGAAGTAGGTGAGCAGTTTTTGGACTGTTGGAACAACCTTGAACCCAACTTCTTTAGATTTGATTCGCCCCGGGATCTGCCGAACAGAAAATGAGTAATAAACCAGGGAAAGTGGCGGGTCGATATCGACCAGAACCGCACTAGAAAGTATTTTTAGTAGTGATGGGAAAGACAAAAATAAGGGGATATCGAAAATAAAACAGAATTATAGTAAAGAAATGAAAAATAATTTATTTAATTGTTTATTAATGCCTGTCTTTAAAACATTTCACACAAAGATTTTGTTTGCACATTCTGCAGTATGCTTTATTTTTTTTTACTTTCTTTTTTTTGCTTCGGAACTCCTCATGGTTTCCCGCAGTTTTTCATAGCGTCCTCCACATAATATAAAAAATATCTCCTGACTGCTGTCACTATCACTATCTGCACCGCGAATTAATTTATTTTCCAAAATATTTATCTTCCTTTTGTTGCCTGACATCGTGCCTTTAATTTTAAGGAATAAAAAAACAAGACGTACGTCAGTTACGATAACTTGCCCAACACTAACTGGCGAGGCGGGCGCTTTGTGCGGTATCGGGCCGCCAACAGCCTGTTGGCACGGCGGGCCACAATAGACCCCCTCCCGCACTGATTTGATATTTTGTACCGTCAGTGCGTGATAGGCCGATACAGGCCTGCCGTGATGTTTTTATAGGGAACACCTATAATTTTGACCACAATCTCAAATATATATTTGTCTTTGTCGTATCTTTACAAACACCTGAGATAATCGTTCCGCACCAGCGAGAGGGACATAGTTTTCTTCGTCCGCACCGGCTGAAATTCCGCGGCAGGCTGAATTGGGCCTGTTCCGCAGTGAACGTGTTACTATGCATAGCATTGCCCTGTTATCAATTCATAACTTCTCTACTATACGTAAATAGAGAAGTTTTGATTCTTTTTCGAGAGATCAAAAAGTTTTTCGGCTCTGATGAACAATTAGATCTTTGCGGGTTACTACGTGTTTGCTTTCTAACGTCGACATATTGATATTTACGTTAACGGCTTCAGATATTGACAAAGAGCGCTCAAGTTCGTAACTGCGCTCTGAGCTGAACATTCCATGTGTTGGTGGACCCCGTGAGCTGACTAACGAGTCTTCCAGACCACTGAACAATGATACACCGATTAATAAATTTATTGAAAAATGGCAATAACTGTACTGAAGGTACAGTGAGCGACAGGAGCGCTTGAATGTTGCAAATTCTTGTACTATTTACAGATTATTTAAAATTTTATTTAAATCGACGATAACATTTTGTGATTCTCATGCAGAATGAGCTCCTGTATCCCTCATATCCAGTTAGACCATAAAATGGCATAACAGGGCAACGGCCTGCATATTGTATTTGTTGATAACTACATTAATAATTAATTATAATAACGAATTAGTCTCTCAATTTAGAAAAATATAATAAGCCCCAAAAAAGAACCTATTAATTGTGTCAAATTTAAATTTTTATAACACGAAGAACGCGAGTTTGATTAACAGCTGTTAATGATTTAATCATTTTAAATTAAATTCAACTGATGCGTAAGGTAATCATTCAATCAGCTGCTGTAATGAAGGAATTTGGCTGCAATAAATTTTAATTAATTCAACGTTAATTTACCTGTTTACCTGTAGAGCTGTAGAGCAACATTAAAACTTAATTTAAGAGGAACATTAAAATATTTGATTGAGAAGTAAAATGTATTAAATGTAATAAAATTACTTACGCGAGACATAATTGTCTTTAACTTATTATTATGCCTTCTGTGCTTTAACCTTTATAGAATAAAATAGTATGTATATTACTAGGTTTATTTTATAGAAATGGTTTTGCATTTATGCAGTAGTAGATGAGCGACGGCAAGTGTTCACCGTTGCTTAAACAACATATTGCTAATAGATTACATAATGCCTAAAAATATTAAGATAATAAGTATATGGAAAATTTATTCCCAAAAAATATGCTTTGATAAAAATTTGGACCCATAGTAGATATATTTATTTGCCCAAACATTTATTTTTTTAAGCCTATAAATAAATACAAAATGAACGGCCAGAATGGTTGATCAAAAGGACCAGTAATATGTAGTTAGTATCTTAAGGATATTCTGTGAACTTTCCGTTAGCGTGACTAATGATCGTTTGTGACTAATTACCATTAGTCACGACTGGTTTCCTTATTAGGTCAGTACCACTGCCAGTCGGCTTTTAATGTTTTATTCGTCGTTATTTAATGTTAACATCTATTGGCGAGTAGCAATACTAAAGCTACTTCAGTAGATGGCGTTGTTAAGCAAAAATATTTTCCAAAAAAATTATTCCCAAAAAACACGATTGACCAAAAAAAAATACCGAGCAAAGGTCGGTCATCTGGGTACTTGTATTTATACACAAAAGGTCAAATAAACTATCAAAATCTCAAAATACTCCTAAATAAATGTCATACATGTCAATTACCAAAAACGTAAATAATCGAAAATATTTACAATTTACGAGTTTGTCATTCTGGTATTTGAGATTTTAATAGTTTAACATTATACCTATCTGACCTTTCGCGCCTAACACAATTCATCTAACTGCAAAATTTGACCTTTCGCGTATAATCCGATGAACTTCCATTACAATTTTCAGTCAATTCGTAAAACAATCAGCATTGTTCAGTGGCTCGGAATAGCACGTTAGTCAGCTCACGAATGCCACAGTCCCAGTGCAATAGGTACCCTAACATGCAATACGTACTATACCTTAATACCATAGGTACGCTAAGTTCAGTGTGTCGGAGCCCTAGCTTCTAAGCTCCTAAGCTTGTTATCGAAACTCTTGGGTCCTCTTGCCGTTGATGTTTGAAGCCGTTAGAGCAAATATTAAGGGAATCCTACGTGCAGATTGCCAGATTGATTAGACAATGCTATTGTTAGCTATTCTTTTGAAGCTAGACCTTTTTTCACTTATTAGGAATGTCTAGGACCGATAACCGTTGGGGAAGAAAGATCCTTGAATGGCGCCCACGTCTCGGAAAAAGGAGCACAGGACGCCCCCGACCAGGTGGACTGACGACCTGAAGAAGACAACGGGCATCCGCTGATTTCAGAAGGCTCAGGAGCGCGATTTCGGGGAGGCCTATATCCAGCAGTGGACCGCCAAAGGGGGGTTTCTTGGTGGCCATTAGGCTAATGGATGGATAGATGGATGGAAGGATTGTCTGAATACACTTAAGCAGTTAATACATTAAATTAGCGAACTAATAAGTAGCTTGTATTATGGGTGCCTGTCAGTGACAGATTGTTAAGCCTTATTTAACATTCGTTATCATTAATGGTACCTAATATCAGTTTCGGGTAAGAATTGAACCCGGGACAGGATCATCAACGTACAAAACTTACAGGTTACGGGGTCGTCATTTTCCATAGATTAAAGCAAACCGTTCCTTAATTTATCACACCAGAACTAATAAACTGTAACATAGCTGGCATTTGAACTCCATTTTTTATTAAAACTGTTCCTTTACCGTTAATAAATGACGTTTAAATTGAAATTCAGCGTGAAACAGCGCTCCATTCGGTTGTAGACAATAAGGAATTTCACAACCGAATTAATGGCATTCGAACGACTCTCATAAACACTTTATTGGGCGCTTCGTCCAAACTCGCGAGTTGGAATCAATTTTATTGGAACTGCAATAAACTGAGATTTCTCCGGCTGTTAAATGGTATGTTGGAAGGAATGTTCATAACTTTAGTGCTGTTGTAGTAATTGCCCCTTTCTTTTAAACAAGAAGGGGATTTGAATCAGTTTTTCACCCGTGTCACTATAGTGCCTCTTTCTATAGAATTGATCGAATCTAAGATCTTGTTGCACAGTACGAGTAGGTAATTAGCCCTTTCTACTAAAGTACTTACTCTTTTATTTTCTCCTTACTAAAGAGAAGATTTTTATGTATTAGATTTAACTTAGTTATTTAACGTGATTCCGTCTCTCAATAAGTAAGCCTTTATTCCAACATCACGGGACGACACGGCGACGACGCGGGGGAGATATTCCACTATTTCGCGGTGCGCATTAGGAATGCCGAGGCAAACCGCGTCGTCCATGTAAGCGGGGTGTTCGCTATGAAGAGATAGATAGATAGTTAGATGCCTTATGTCGGGTTGTTGAGGGAGGGAGAAAGACGAATAAAGACTTTAACCAACTTGCGCACCTGTCACGGGCCTTTCTTCTTGAAGAAGCCTAGAAGATACCCCACTGCTCCAATGCAGATTGGTGAAGGAACTACTTCGCATAATTTTATTTTATTTTTGAAGTGAAACTTCTATATAGAAGAGTGAGAGGCATGAGAGGCGGAAGCGGTAGAGGGAGAGAAAATATATATATTAACAGCACCCATTTCATTTTTAGGGTACCGTAGCCAAATGGCAAAAAACGGAACCCTTATAGATTCGTCATGTCTGTCTGTCTGTCTGTCTGTCTGTCTGTCTGTCGGACAGACCGTCCGTCCGTATGTCACAGCCACTTTTTACCGAAACTATAGGAACTATACTGTTGAAACTTGGTAAGTAGGTGTATTCTGTGAACCGCATTAAGATTTTCACACAAAAATAGAAAAAAATCAATAAATTTTGGGGGTTCCCCATACTTAGAACTGAAACTCAAAAATTTTTTTTTCATCAAACCCATACGTGGGGTATCTATGAATAGGTCTTTAAAAATGATATTGAGGTTTCTAGTATCATTTTTTTCTAAACTGAATAGTTTGCGCAAGAGACACTTCCAAAGTGGTAAAATGTGTGTCCCCCCCCCCCCCCGTAACTTCTAAAATAAGAGAATGATAAAACTAAAAAAAATATATGATGTACATTGCCATGCAAACTTCTAACGAAAATTGGTTTGAACGAGATCTAGTAAGTAGTTTTTTTTTAATACGTAAATACGTACATAAATCGTAAACCGCAATTTACCTCGATCAAAGTTACAACGAACTTCAAGAACTTTTATATTATGTTACTTGCTGCTACGGAACCCTTCATGGGCGAGTCCGACTCGCACTTGGCCGCTTTTTATTAATTACTTTGGTTTGGTTTTGGGGCGTCTTTGTTTGTATTCAAGTATTCCCTGTAGTTTCGAATTTCGTCATGCACATATAAAAACACTACATACTAATATACCAACCCTACAAAAACCGCACTGGCATGAGGGTTACGCTCCGTGAAATACAAGAGCAAAAAATCCACACACTCGTTTCCATTCCTCTCGTCTTTTATTGCGGCCATGCCGAATGAAAAACACCAACGAAAATATTTTTGTGGTCAACGAGACGTGGCCACTTGTTAAGTTTGAATTTGTGACTTTTATGTACCTTACTAATTTGAGTAGTAACGGGAGATGTTGCTTTCTAGTACATTTAGAACTAAATATCCAGAGCTGTAGCTTTTTTGGAACGAAGTCCCTTATCGCGCGTTGCGAAAGGGGGCTAGGCGGAAAATTTGGTAACGACACTTTTTGCCGGTAACGACACTTTTTGTCGTCGTAGTTTTTTTTACATAGAAAGCAAGCCAGAGTACTAGGATAGCAAAAACATGCAAGCGAGTGTGCCAAAACAAATCTAAGACCAAACCTTAGATTTGTTTTGGCACACTTGCTGCATGTTTTTGCTATCCTAGTACTGACTGCAAGGAACTTCGTTCAATCCGGGTGTCCCTTGACACCTCTCAAGGTTTTTTTTGTTTTCTCATTTCTTCGTGGATCCCATCATCAAAACCTAATTTGGATAAATATGGAATCAATCTGATAAATGTCTTATCAGTCGGGAAGATGATAAATGTAGGTTTCACTAATCTACTTCACTCCGCTCCGCTCCGCCCCGCTCCGCTACCCCTCACTCCTCTACCCTACCCCTGTACAATGCTTCCTATCTCACTTTAGAATTTATGTGTTTGTCGCTTTTCACTGGACAGTTTCGTTTCATAAAATTTCAAGTCACCCCCGTACTAAAGAAATTTTGGTGACGTCGACTTTATTCACTTCAAAAATACAGTCGAATTGAATACCTCCTCGTTTTTTGAAATCGGTTAAAAACGGAATGGGTTTTGGAACATAAAAGGTATTTATAAACATAAAGGTTACAAGTAATTTTTCCGTTTATAAAAAAAATCTTGAGAGGTGTCAAGGGACACCCGGATGGAACGAAGTTCCTTGCAGTCAGTACTAGGATAGCAAAAAATTGTAGCAAGTGTGCCAAAACAAATCTAAGGTATTAAATTTGCATGTTTTTGCTATCCTAGTACTGACTGCAAGAAACGAAAATATCTGGCTTGCTTTCTATGTAAAAAAAACTACAACGGCAAAAAGTGTCGTTAAAACTTTTTGTCCCAAAATTTTCCGCCTAGCCCCCTTTCGCAACGCGCGTTATGGAACTTCGTTCCAAAAGTACCTAGAGTAGGATAGTTTACGTAAATAAACGATATTTACGTAAATAAAATAAATATTTGTGCATTTCATGACATGATATCATGTACGTAATCTCTGCCCTAAATCTGTCATAGCAATTTAAATTATTCGCTGTTGTCATATCCAATAATCTGATTCAGTAACTTAGTCGAACACGTATTGTGTTCGTGATTACATGGCGTGGTAATGTATGAGGTTCTATTGTACTGCTCGAAACATTGCGCAAGTGATTAGGTGAATCATGAATATTATAATGTTTTAACCGACTTTAAAAAATCATCTTTTCTATGTAAAACTTTCATCTGTATGCTCACAGCAAAGTACCTATACGTAATTTTAATGTATACCTATTCTTGTACAATGAAATGTAAGTTCTTTTGAGAATAAAGGTTTTATAAACACAATAATAGTAGGAGGTTCTCAATTCGCTTTTTCGCACAAGGCCATATTACACTCGCATTGTCCGTAAAGTTTGCGAGTTATGCCGGTATTCCCATGGATTTAACGCAATGTCTGAAACGAAATAAACATGAGTCGGGCTCGCACACAAACGGGCAGGGGCTAACCAATTTATCCCTTCCGTCAATGTCTTCAAGTTGATATCTTCCCAGTATATGATTGAAACATTGAAATGAAATGAAATTAGTTTTATTCGAAGTAGGTTTGTTACAAACACTTTTTGAAAGTCACTCAACGCCATCGCTTCAACAAATCCCTCCTACGCTCCCATTAGTTTTCATCCTCATTAGTTTTCATCCTCATTAGTTTTCATAATGAGCTAGATTACGAAGAAATATTTCTTCCGATGTAGCTATTATGCTTATGTGCTGAGATGATCGGCATAAAAATTTATTTTCCCTGTATCTCTTATTGTTTTGAATTAAGTACCCACTCCGTTCTGGCCCGTTAAAACACTCAGTATAAGTCATGTATTGTCATGTTAACTTGGATCAATACAAGTATACAAGCATGGTTGTATGTAGTAAACACAGTTAACAGTTCTGGGAAAAAAAATTGCCGATACCATTTACCCTGGCAATTTCGCAGAACGCTACAAATAGCTAATGGTTAACCGATAACACGAATATCCGAATCAACTGGTAATTTACCGATAGAAGTAAGAATAATGTTACTAATGGTTGAAACCATTGTATACTAGGCTTTCTCAAAGTGGAGAATAACGCCCTCTTTTAGGGGCTAAGACTTTTTGTGGGAGCAGTAGAAGACATCAAATTGGACATAAAATTCCGCGCCGTGGCGGAAAAGTATTAAAAAATACTTCTTTATTTAAAAATACAATTTTTTGCTAATATTGTTATATAAATTTAACACCTATTTAATACATTAGAAGCGCATAGTGTTAAAGTAATCAATCATGCTCGGTACGCGTTACTTTGTGTAACTAACTTGGTTTACTTGTTTTGACTTACACAAGACTTACTTAGCATGATTATCTACAATTACAACTAAGGGGAGGGGGGAGGGTAAAAGTTGGATTACAAAGGAGGCGTTGATAAACTTTGAGCACCTGTGCCTCACCAGCAACAACTAGTAAATGACGATCGTTCCGGACGCTTCGGAACTATTCCGTCAATAGATCCGTGTAATGAGGCGCACTGAACGAATGGGAAAGATAAATTATCGAGTAGAACTTTTATTTACTATTTGTTGTTGTGTATTGTGGATTTATTTAATGTAATCAATGTAATCATGTAATGTATACATGTAATATAATCATGTCTCGGTACATCGTACCCATCCTACTCATATAAAAGCGAAAGTTTGTGAAGTTGTTTGAAGGAAATTATCGGACTAGAACAGTAATTATTTATCGTTTGTTGTTGTGTATTGAGGTTTTTTTATGTAGTCGTGTAATCTTAGCTCGGTAAATCCTATCCTATTTGATATTATAAATGCGAAAGTTTGGGCTGTCATCAAGCGGTAGTCGTTGTACGAGTTAAGATAAAACTTGACACAGATAATCTATACCTATTAATATTATAAAGAGGAATTTGATTGTTTGTTTGCATTGAATAGGCTACGAAACAACTGAAACGATTTGAAAGAATCTTTCACTGTTGGGAAGTTACGCCCGGGTGACATAGGCTATATTATATTTTCAAAAAAAATTAGGGATCCTTAATAAAACTCCAATAATGTAACCCAAGGTGTGAAAAAATAAGAAAACCGAAGCAAAGCCACGGCAGTTACTCGTAATAAATTATTTCCAAAGTGAATCCGAATGTATAATAACTTAATTTATAACAGTTTCGTAACTCCAGCATTAATCTTGTCTGTCGCGCCGCAACGTAATACATTTTTAACGAGCGGGTAATTGTTTTTCGATAATGTACCTACCGAATATTTTTCACCTGTGGTAACTGTTTTATGTGTCGTGATCATTGAGGTATAAGTATACATAGAGAAGACATCTCAAACAAAATGTGTGTCCCCGCCGGGATGTTCTATTTTCAAAATTGAGCCCCTGTTCTCCTTTCAAAATCGAACGAATCCATCGGACATTGAAGCCGCGCGGCGTCAATTCATTGGAACATACATTGTGTTCGCGGTGTCCATTCTATACGCTAGTAATAATACTTCAATGGTCGGGATAGGTATTTTTGAATTTGTCTGAGAAGATCGAAGAAGTAGAAAGCGTAATTATTAAATCACATTATTCGTAAAAGAATATATTCTTATAAGGGCAGATTCTTATATTGTCTGAATTAAAAAGTACACTTAACTGGAAAATGTATTTACCGTATTTAACTCCGTTCTGTAACTGACTAAAATAAAGTGAAATATAGTTTTTTTTTATTAAAGCTGTTTTATTTTTTAACTCTAACCCTTTAACTTTACCTTACTCTACTACGATACATTAAGGAAAAGTTCGCATTAGCATTTTTTGCTATCCGATTAATAAAATTAACGACTACATGCCGTTTTATATAAAAATACAGTTCCGTTTAGTCAATTTCTCTCAAAGAACCTCTTATTCTTTAAATATATAATGAGAATGCAATAAATTATAACACTTAACTAACAAAGCACTGTTGTTCACAGGTGATGAGTTCGTGTACCGAGACGCATGGGGTGGAATCAGCCTCATGTTTGCAGCCAATCAGACCTCAAAAACCCTCATGCCGAATACAACATATGTAAGTTAATTTAATCATATTCAACTCAATTTCCTTCCACTATATCAATGAGACGTATGTATGTATGTCTCGAAAAGGGCGCTTTATGTAGTACCTACTTCATAAAATCATACTGGAATTAAGTGAGTTTTTACGTGTTGCGGTCCAAGAACCAGTAATCATAATTATAATAAAAGTCAGTCTAATTAATAATATTAACGAGATCAGTATAATATAATAATATTAATGATAATAAGAGCCAGTAATCCCCCACTACCATAAATTTTACAGGAATATAAATTACATTAAAAATGAACTATTGCGGCACGCAAATGAGTTTTGAACACACATAAATCTTATCCAATTAAATGTAACTATTGTATAGTATCAGTGTATGCTATCTGTGATATAGAAAACACATTTGTAACTCATTTCTCTTCTGTGTATAAAAAATTTTGACAAAGAAGACATAACTTAGAAAAATATTTACTTCAAACAACCTCTCAACCTACCTACACTACCTTTTCTCGTCGTGAATGAAATTAAAGTTCCAGCAGAGTTTATGCTTCTATAATTAGCCAGGAGTTCATCATTGCAATATCAATGCAGCAAGTAACGATTGTCTTCAAAACTTGGACCAATTTTCCAACTTCGCTGGGTGCTGGTTGGATGTTTGCTTCCCCAGTTCTCGTTACGTCTTTGTTTAAAGTTCGCTAACAAGTCAGTTGTATTGGGATTAAGCTCTAGAACTTATTAAGGTTGTCTGTGATATTTTCATTTTTAAATTATTTACCTATTGCTTTTACTTATTTTTATACAATACGAACTAAATAAAGTAATGGTTACCATGCTGAACCGCTGCGGCATCGTTCGGAGGGTTACCTATGGAGAAAAAATTATGTTGAATTGGAATATCTGTTCTCGTGTATGTCTCTATGTGTGTATGTATGTATGTCTCTTATCTTTTGTGTAGTGTATGTATAAGAGGGAATCTTAGTGAGGGGCTATGAGTAGGATTTTTTTTATTTTATTTACCTGGAGATGAATGGGGTTCGAAATTAAATTTTGCAAACTTAATGTATTTTCTATTTAATAACAACTTGCGTCAGTTTAGCTTGGGAGAAGATTAGATTACTCAGAACCACGACGCCCTTAAGTGGACCGCTAATTGATAAAGAGAAATATGTCAAGTTTTCTTAACATAAACCTACTCGTAGCTTTTCACTGGGGAGTTTAGTTTTAAGCTCTCCTCGCATAGAACTCCCAGCTTGTTTGTACAAAATACAAACGTAATAACTGCACTGTTTGTGTATCTAGTTCTCTAAGTTGAAATAACGGATTCAGCACTGATAGAGTTTATATTTAATTTGTTTAAAAAAGCGATATTTAATATTTAAAAAGGCTCACAAAGGACCAATCAAAAAATTTCGAATGATAAAATCACATAATAATAATAATAGATAATAGACACAAATAACTTGCCTTGCAGTCTAAGGCCGATGTTTCCAATTATTTGTCTGATTTCGTAACAATGATTATTATTCTCTCTCTCTCTATAAGTCGGTTTCCTCATTGCTGAGGGTCGTGACCACCATTAAGCACTTCCTTATTATCTCTCTCCAAATGATTATTATTAGACGCTCCAAATTTGGCATGTATGTAGGAATTGTAACCACTAAAAACGATTTTCAGAACATTTTTGATCCCCGGCATAGGGAATAAACAGGTATTTATAGAATTAAATCGTCACACCATCACCGCTCAATATTTTCAGGATAGCTTTTGGAATTCCCACAGAATAGGGCATAAAAAGGATTTATTCCTTTGCTTTTAAGTAGCTTTATTTCTTAACGAAATGCTGAAATAAAATCCACGCAAACGTATTGTATATGAGTTTACATTTACGTAGGTATCATTCACACTGATTGGTCGAACGATAGAAATTATTTAATCTGAAACATAATAAATTTCATTAATCATTTACCTCACTCATATAAAACTTATTTACTTTATCAAAAAAATCTTTGATCATCGATCAAAATTATTTTAAGATTAATTGAAGTACTTTTCTGAGATTCTTAAAATGTAGAGCATCTTTTATCCTTTTCCTTCCTTTCATTGACGTTCTCTTTTCAACTAGCTGTCCGTTCTTTTTGCACTGCCGTCTTGTCCGAACTTTTCTATTGAGAGATAGCGTTTAGCAAAGATTTAATATTGCTTAGCATGAAATAAGATTAATGAGAAGGTTTGTTACTATAGGTGCTCATTTTAACTTCTTTTCTTCTTTTTACTTCTCTCATCTTTTGCCAAGTGTTGGGTGATATCTTTGTTGCTGATGTCTGAATGAGAAATACAGAAGCTGAGGCGCATTCACGACGTAAAAGATCAATTTCCAATACGCCAAAAATTTGTAGTGAGGTATTTCGATATCACAACGAGGTGAATGTTCAACCCATTACACGAATCCGGGCAAGTGCGTGTCAGGCCACGCGCTATGTCGGGTTCCGAAGTCGTAAGTTTATCGACTATTACTCTAACATAGCTGTGATAGTTTTCCTTGTAAATTCATCATATTATATCCTATTTATGAGAATTTTTTCACTTGTCCAAGTCCAACCGTTTAGCCAGCAGGGGGGGACACTTAACTCTAACCAATTAGCACTTTAAAGCCAAATATTTTGCAAACGGACCCCTAATTATAAAAATGGGCTTAGAAGACCCATAATATTTTTGAAAGACCTTTTCAAAGATATCCCACACTATAGGGTACGCGACGAATAAAAAATTCATCCACACCTTGCATATTTTATTCTACGATTGTAGAGATTTAAATTAATAAATATGTATGCCAAATTATAGCTCTCTAGCACTCAGGGTCTCGGCGCTTTGCTTCGGACAGATAGACGGACGGACAGACGGACGGACGGACATGACGAAACTATAAGGGTTCCGATTATACTTCGGAACCCTAAAAACTATCGAACGTCTGCGAACGATTCGAGTCTTAATAATTAACCAGTTGAAGCGAGTTGATTCTGGGTTCCTGGCGAAACACAATTAATACCAGCTGTCAGACCCTAACGTCTTCGACAAGACGAATGACCTTTTTGAATTAATTATATATATAGTTTCTAACAACTGTTATTCAACGAAATTACAACCAACTTGGTCAGTTGATGTTGTAATTCGGACCGAGCTATATTATTCAATATTCCTTTATGGGATTCCTTAATGATTGTTTTGGTGTGTTATTATCCGTTCCACACGCGATAAAGATATAATTAATGTGAATGTGTGCGTGTGTGTTACTGTGTACGTAATACATTTACGGTTAAGTGTGCATGCTGTTTAAAACGTTGTGTTTTAATTTAACCCCTTTGACAGTAGGTAAATATATTTTACTTTTTAAAAATTCACAAGAAAAACTAGCTGAGAATACTTGTAAAAAACATAATTAAAATAACTGCTCACTGCTGGTGCTAGCATCAAAGAGCCTCATGGTTAAAGTAGGCGTTTTTCTGAAAAGTTAAACATAGGTCGAAATCTCGAAAATGGTATGTTTTTATTATAAAGTAAATTTTTGACATCGAGTGAGTCAGTCCCTAAATTATCATTGAGTTTGTTTTCCTTTTCAGTTTGTCATACTACCATGGAGCACTGTGTAAATTTGACTTAGGACTGTAATTGAAGTGCTTTACTAATATAGAGTTAGCCTTTCTATTTCTGATTGTCTGCCTTCTTTCTTGATTACCTCCCAGACTCCACAATACATGCTTTCCTCATAGTCACAGTTCTTCATACAAAGTTGTAACCATAGTTTATGGTCAACTCTCGCACTTTACCAGCTGTCGCCCGTGTTTTCCTGGATAGTAAGTACCCGATGTTTAGCCCCACACTAGGATTCCCTGTGTCGTGGATGCCATGGACAACACACTAGACAAGGACATTCACACCCAGACCGAGAACAGAAATTCAAACTCATCATTCAAATTTCCGCTCCGCTGGAAATCGAACCTAGGACCCTCGGTGCGGCGATCCGGCATGGTAACCATTGCGCCACACTGGTCGTCATAATTAATGTCGTTTAATGGTCTACCTGTGTGCAAAATTTCATGAAAATCCATTTAGTAGTTCTTGCGTGAAAGACTAACCGACATCCATACAAATTTTCACATTTATAATATAACACACTAACACACATACCTAGCCCCTCACTAGGATTCCCTGTGGTGTGAGTGCCATGGACAACACACAGAGACAAGCACACACACGCAGACCAAGAACAGGTATTCAAACTCGTCAACATGAGTAATTAAAATGTATTCCTAGAATCTAACCCAAGACCCTTCACACGGCGATCCGGAATAGTAATAAATACGCCACGCGGGTCGGATATTATATTCTATGCGATAAAATAAATAACGCTTCACACTCATAGCCCCACACTAGGATTCCCTGTGTCGTGGGTGCCATGGACAACACACAACATAGACAAGGACATTCACACCCAGACCGAGAACAGAAATTCAAACTCATCATTCAAATTTCCGCCTCGCTGGGAATCGAACCCAGGACCCTTGGTGCGGCGATCCGGCATGTTTACCATTGCGCCACACGGGTCGTCAAATTCAAATTGGTTCGTCAAAGTTGGTCGGGATATTCGATTTCAATTCGCACTTGACCGTTTTCGTTATAGATGGAGCTTGTAAACAAACAGACTTACAAATAACTCGTTTAAATGCTTACAGAAACAATTAATAGCATCTGTCAGTCCCCTGACCTCTTCGACAAGACAAATGACCTTTTTGAATTAATTATATTCAGTCAGGAAAGGTTATTAGCTAAGTGAGGTATTTGTCCGTAACCTTCCGTAACTTGTCGGGCTATCAGGAGACAGAGGTTTGTCGGTTACAATTATTATGAGCTTCATTGTGTATTGATTTGATTATTTTACATTACAAGTTAATTTCCTTTCCTTCGCTTCAATTTTTAGACAGAATTTATTAATATTGACAATATGAACCACCGCACAGACCACGAACTTTCTCAAATCGTTCATGTACTAACTTATAGACTACTTATAGATTCATTTTCTATACATCTATACAAATAAATAAAATTGGAGTGTCTGTATCTAATATTAAAATAACCGCTTTTTACTAAGTGCATTTGGATTTATACACGGTACATATACCAAAACAACATTTTTTACAAATTATTTTTGTCTGTCTATTTGTTCCGGCTAATCTCTGAAATGGCTGGACCGATTTTTGGGATTTTCACTGGCAGATAGCTGATGTAACAAGGAGTAACTTAGGCTACTTTTATTTTAGAAAAAAATGGTTGTCTCTAAAGTCGGTTTACGGACGGTACTTTAACGTGACAACGTTATTAAAAGAAAACACCTACCAAAACCAGGATATTTAAGCATTGTCAAAAAGAAAACAATAGAGAGTCTATTGTTTTATTACCTTGCAGCGTTTACCCACGCCCATGACAAAACAGTATGAATATGCCGTCAATATTATGAATGGCGAAATGCCGAACTCGCAGTAAATGAGGTCGGGCTTCATTACAGATCCATGCTATGTTAGCAGCCTCTGACTGATTTCTCCGGAGAATTAAATGGTCTCATTTTATCTAACAAAGCATTGGAGGCTTGAAGGCGAACCTATTTACAATTATTTACTCTCTCGCGAACATTGGGGACTTTTCTTTCGTTCTTGCTTACTGGAGCGAAAATAAAATGTGTTCAAGACTTTTAACATTTAATATGTTTCGTATGTTCATAATCTTTATTATTATTATCATCGGGACATAAAACATTTTCAAATAACTAATACTTACTTTCTGCTCAATTACATTTCATACAGCTTGAGATTGCAGCACACAGCATGCATCATACAGCATACAGCAGATCTTGATAGGTGACAGTTGATAGACATCAATGACAGCTTAACCTGTCAACCTTCCTTTTTGTTCATTTTAGAAAATTATTTCATAATACCAAAAATACGCTGAATGGGTTCCACGAATCTGTAAAAATTCTAGATTTTTTTGTCGTAAAGGCATGGTTGTATCTATAAGTTTGCGATATGGAATCATGTGGTCTGTATCCCGGTATACGCATAGTTACTCCGTACCGTATAAAAACCACAGACCCAATCAAAACTTACCCTGGGCTCATATCCCCTCCATTAGGTCTGAACAGCGTTGCCAGCACGGCCCGCAATTTGCATAAATAGGCCATCGTGTCAAATGTTTAAGATGTAGATTTGTACCGTTAGCAACGAAATGGCACAAAGGGGTTGGTATTCAAAGCCATGCTAAGATTTATTCGAAACTCAACCTTAACGGTACAGAAATACATGATGTTTTTGATGTTGTATGAATATTGGTGATCAGAGATCGAACAGATTGTATTGTAGATGAAGTGCTTTCCACAAAATGTTATTGTTAGTGTAATGATGATGATAATGCGCAATTTCGTTAATCATGATGATGAATTATGAACGTATCTCATTATCATTATAGTGGTTATAATGATAATGAGATACGTTCATAAATGCAATAACGAATGTTGATAAAATTTTGATGATAAAATAATTTGATTTTGATAATATTTTTTTGCTTTGGAAAACAGTATTTTAGATATAGCAAATTTAAATCATAAATTATGGGTTCGATAACAGTGCTATCAATATCATTTGCTATAAAATGAAATGCTTCATGCAGTTTCTACAAATATAAAAAGAAAGAGAAGGTTTTGATGGCAGCAAATATGAAAATGGTTTTGGGTGCAGTATTTATTTATACATCACTAGCTTTTGCCCACGGTTTCGGCCGCGCTACAGATCTATTTTTTGCAATTCCCGCGGGAGCCCTGAACTTTTCCGGAATAAAAAGTAGCCTATGTATTAATCAAGGGTACAGGCTATCTCCATTCTAAATTTCAGCCAAATCGGTTGAGCAGTTGTGTTGTGATTGAGGAACAAACATCTAAACATCTTCACAAATTTTCACATTTATATTATTAATAGGATTCAACTTATTTACTTAATATTCAACTTAAGGATCATATTTTCTAATGTAAGAGAAACAGGTGAAGGTTAGTTAGTCAGTTAGATCCCGAAATAGACGTCGTGGCAACGTGTATAACTAATTAGTTAAGTGTTTAGTCATCTGTAGCGTGACGTTCCGTTTGACTGAGAATCTATCTATAAATCTATCACAGCCGTCGCTTAGATTAATGAATTCAGTTAAATAGATCACCTGTCTATATGTTTGTTATGATATTATTTTATCTCATAGAAGACTTCAAACGCTAACCGGACGGTCTCACTACGATCCGTATAATTGAGTGAAAAATATTGTAGAAAATATACAATTATCGTGAGTACCTGTCACAGTTAAATAAAACTAATCATAGTGGCTATGATCACTGTGATCAAAATTTGAATCCATAAATATTTTTGTTCAGGATAATATTCTATATTTCATGTATATTGTACTCTTGAGAATGTGTATTCAAAATTTCAAGCCGATCGGGTTAATACTTAAGACATAAAGATGTAAAATCATACAAACCTACTTCCTTACATTAAGTTAAAGTTAAGGCCTACTATTCACTTCGCCTCATTTGAAGAATGCACGCAAGCTGCTTAATGAAAAATAGGCAATAGGCAAACACGGCGTATTACTCGCGCCATTAAAGAAACGAATCTGAAATGGCGGCACTTATCATTCCGTCTCACTCGCACGTTATTCCTGTCTTTAGTCACACACGTCGGTACAGCACGTAAAAAATATAATCAGTCTGAATCTGCTGTCTCGACGCACTCCGTTCTTTCTATTTTCATTGTGAAATTGAGGTGAATTAACGGCCATTTTAGATTCGTTTCTTTAATGGCGCGGATTATACTTGTACTACGCAAGATGCAAGTCAGCTGCAAGCAAGCGACAATTGAAGATAGCGTATGATGTGCATTTTCATGGACAGAAGGCCTTAGCCACTTTGTCAGTGAAAATGGAACCTTAAACGTTACAAATAATACGCTTCACCCAAATATATCCGCATACATTTTGGCAAGTTAGAAGCTAGTGAGAAATGAATCCGATCCCTTAACTTTAAGTAGAATAGTCACGTATTGAACACGTATTGGTTGATAAAACTGCAGTTTGGCGTGTTGCCAGACCGTTCGTTGTATTTCTGACAACAATGTTCAACCCTCTATCTGTAAGTACTACTATAATGCCTATAATAACTGTATTTTTGGGGTGGCAGACGTAAAAAACCTTTATAGAGAGCCTAAAGTATGCTAAATAATGTAAATCTACGTATTAATACGTGAAGCAAAAACATTAGAATATGCCTTTTTATAACAATTGCGCGGACGGAGGAATATTAAAGGCACAGTTAAAGCTAATATTTTTATTATTAATATACATTAAAAACGAAATAAAAATAAACCGTTCTCCGTTTTGACTAGGGAACCTTAAAAATTGTTCTCCGATTCCTCCCTTGTAGGTTATTTTTAGGATGACGTGCTTACGACAGATCTATTGGAAACGGTAAATTATGTGTTTGATACGATACAAGCGACGGTTACGTGATACGTGAATACCTTATTCATTTCCGAATCGAGTTTACGTAATGTTACGAATAGTATTCCCGTGTAAACAAGCTATTGCCCACAAGTTATCGTCAACTTCTTCAGCTAAATTTTATAGGACTATCATTTTATATTCTGCTAATTTATGCCTTTCGCGCATTTCTATTTTGGCTAATGGTTAGCTGTTAGATACATTAAGCATTAAGCTCGCCATTTGTACCTTAATAAATATTAAGGTATTGTGGTCAATAAAGATTAAATAAATAAATAAATATTTTATTTCAGATCATGGTCTGCCTGTGTGCTTTTCATAAAAATCCGATATAAGATATAGGGTACACTTAGGGGGAAAACTTGGACAAAGTCGCGAGACTCCGTCTTATACTTACTATTTTTACTCGCCTCAATTTTTATTCATTTCGCTACTACGGTTTAGTAGGACAACGAATGATTAACCTTACTGATTTCTTTTTTTTAAAAAAAAACGATGAAATCGATCTTTGGAAATCCGTGGTTTCATACAAAATACATTGTGCCATTATATTTATTTTACTATGTTAATGTTTTTCAAAGACTTTGAAACCTCAAATCAAACTTAACCCTAGCGCTGTCCATTCCAATACTAATATTTTATTCATCGAGGCATGAAATCTATTACAATATGTTAAAATTGAAATCAAGTTATAAGTTGATAATTATAATACCATTTTATTAAAAGACGAGTAACCGTCCTCGCTTTGCTTCGGTTTTCTTATTTGTTTTACACCTTGGGTTACATGATTGGACTTTTATTAAGGATCCCTAATTTTTTAAACATAATATAGCCTATGTCAACCGGGGATAGTGTAGCTTCCCAACAGTGAAAGAATTTTTCAAATCGGTTCAGTAGTTTCGGAGCCTATTCAATGCAAACAAACAATCAAATCTTTTCTCTTTATAATATTAGTATAGATAACGTCAATGCAACAACCAATATGCACGGAATTATATAACACAAAATATACCGCCCGAACCGAACTTCAGACACGGAATCCTAAAAATCAAATTCAATAAGTTTATTTCGCCGAAATATACCTGTAGACAAGACAATGAATTTTGTGAAGGCTAACTTCGTAATTCGCTTTGATAAATGATGATTTATGGGAAGCGGTTCATCGTTTTATTACGGTGTTGCATGACTACGTAACTGGCTGAAAACATAATATTCACAAAAGGGCCTTGGTTTTCGGTTGTTACTGAATTGAATGTTGTATTCAATAGATTCAATACTCAAGTTTTCTGATACATTTCAAATTGGAATCATTTCTTCTAAAAACAAGACATTTAGAATTGAATTCGTTTAAAGATTATATCTAAGTTTCAATTTAGAATAAATTTTCGAGAACTTTTGTGATGACAATTGGAAGTATATCGCTCACCCAGTAATACAACGGCACATATACGTTTGTCATATTTTACAGAAACGAATTTCAAAAATTTTATAAAAATGTTTATGATTAATTTATGGGTTTTTTAACGTTTTTAAAGATTGTATGGATTTGGTTACTAGTATGGACATTATTACATATTTACCACTAATTGTAGATTGTGCACTTTTAAACACGTGTACCATATAAACTCAATTTCGCATTTTTTGCAGATGTGCTAATATATTACTAGGTGAGCGATATTTTAAAAGCAAAATCACATGAAGACCAACCACTTGCACGATACATGACGTACCTCTGTCTTGTTACAGCGAGTCCTGGAACCAGCATCGTTCTCACTCTCAGCCGACCGAAGGTTTCTGCTCCTGGCCCAGGGGGTGAGGAAACTCCACCACTTCTCCTACCTCGCCAGATACACCGTGTACGACATTCTTACTACGTAAGTATTCAATATCTGATCGTTGTAAGTAGGCAGTGTTGATAAATTAGTAATAATAAATAATAGTTAAAAAAAAATAGTTTTTTAGTTGGATTTTCTATAAAAGAGTGTTTTTTAGTTTTTTTTAACTATTATTTATTTCTTCATTGTTTACTTTGATTTTTTGAAATTAAATTTAGTTTTTTTTCTTTAAATATTGAATTGTCATCGGTCCTCAATAAGTCCACGAAGTTTGAAAGAAATTTGACCGTTTGAAGTGGGTCAAAATCAAGTCCAAAGAGAAGTTACAAACAAACAAACAAACATACAGGTGAAGCTAATATAAAAGCGTGTAAAAAAACATTGACCTGACTATATAGATAAACCAATTTTCGTCGTTAATATTGCAAAACGTTGCACGTATTTTTTGGATTTTGAAATTATACTTCGGGGCGTTTGAAAATCAATAAATAGCCCGAAATGATTAGCTTAGAAAAAGGGTTTTTGTCTCTCTCCTAAACTATGTATCTGCACCTAAACGACTAAACAACAATAATATTGTTGTTAGTATACTCAGTTCTTCCAAAATCCCAAGATATCACAGCTAATCTACCAGAAAATCTAGTCTCACGGAAGTCTAGGGTCATAAATCTTTACTATAAGATAATGTCTAGACTAGACTAACAGTTCATGTCCTGAGAGTATTAAAACTTTGATAAGTTCTGCTAGAACTGGGAAGTTAGCTGCAGGCCATGCATGAACTAGGTTTACAATTTTAACACTAGTTTGAGGAACCAGTAACTTCGTGTACTGAATCTGTAGTTTCATGTTTGTAACTATTAATTGTTTGTGTTTTATCCAACGATTGTAGATTGTAAACATTAAGGTTCGTTTAATTAGTGTATTATTGAATTATTTAATTTAATAATCTAAATTTTACTAACAAAAAATAACCGACTTCAAATTCTCAAAAACTACTTGTCAGATCTCGTTCAAATTTATGTGGGACCACACGACAAGCACCAGCTTTCTATTAAAAAAGAATCATCGAAATCGGTTGACGTGATATTGAGTTATTCGTCAATTTGTCGCGCACATCTTAACACAAATTTACGACTTATGTAGTTTTCTCATGGATACCATTGTCAGATCTCAATAAAATTTATGTGGGACCACATGACAGCCATCAGCTTTCGATTAAAAAAAGAATCATCAAAATCGGTTTGCCCAGTCCAAAGTTCTGAGGTAACAAACATAAAAAAAAAAAAAATGCAGTCGAATTGAGAACCTCCTCCTTTTTTGAAGTCGGTTAAAAATAGTATTAGCGTCGCCACGTAAACTGTTTGTATAGGTACGTCGCCGGCGACATCGCCAGACGCTATGGCGTCCTGGTGATGTAGAGCTCTAAATGTTACCTCAGGCTTACAACACATCAATGAAGCGCATCAAAATCCGATTAGTCGTTTCTGAGATCAGCCGGGACAACAAAGACAAACGGACAAACAGACAAAAACACCTTTTTGGGGATCTTTTCTTCTATTATGTTAAAAAATTACACCGATAATGGTTTTTCTCAAACATCATCCATGTACTAACATCGATCAGTTACAGCTTTATTACCCGACTGCCAAGGAAGCGTTTCGCGCGTATCTTGTATGTGTCGGTGAGGCCACGAATCTCCAGTGAAGGTCCAGGGACGGACCTCTTTATTCTACAACGCCTGTCCGATGCAGAGGTTGGCATATAAGAAACGACATGTCATATTTAGATGAAGGAATTGTCAATAAGATAGAACGGATGATCACGTAGTGTTGAAGTACTTGGAAGCTTTGGACGTATTGATGTGAACGTAAGGAGAACTGGAAATATAATATCATAGAGCAAAGTAAAAGGAATATCATTTCATAACCAACACCGTAGATTACCCCTTCTTCGTCATATGTATATTTATATGCAGTAGATATAATTTTTTAATATAATAACCATGATTATACAACATTTTCCTCACACAATTTAAGTGGAATCGGACCGTTTAAAAAACACTTGATAAACGGGTATCATTTTATGCCAACTTATCCACTGGATGATCTAATTATCTTTGATTAAATCGTACTCAGAAAATCTGAAAGAGAACTCCGAATTATCTCAATAGAAGGGTCCGATGGCTTGAAGATCCATCAAGTGTCACTTTTTTCAATTCCCAACCGTTTTGCCTGGTGATTGAGTCTAAATTCAGATAACTGACACTTGACGGAGCAAAGGAATTAACTTTTGATAACGAGGTGACACAGTATAACTTTGCGATATTGAAACATAACGATCAAACTTGAGAAGTTAGACTTCAGGAATTCTTAATTGAAATGTAGTTTAGAATTAATTTATTTAATGAAATTATGCCGTATAATGTTATGCCGTAAATCTTTACAATGATGATAGATAGATGGTAGATAGATAGAGTTTGTTCGGGAAGATATTTAAAATATAATTTCCTGCTAATACTTTAATTGTCGATGAGGATCATCATAGACGAGCTGATAGTGACCCTGCTCGTAAAGCGAGGGGTCCCGAGTTCGATTCTCGACCGGGGCAGATATTTACATGACAAATAAATATTTTTACTCGGATCATGAGTGTTATAGTGATGTCTTATTTGTGTCGTCCAAACCATTCAAGACAGGGAATCCTACTGCGGGATATGAGTCGGTAGCGTTTATTTATTACTTGCTTAATATTTGTAAAAGTGCATCCAAACCATACTTGCTTTTTGTAAAGCAACATCATGCAACTTTCGGTAACTTTTGAGCTACTTTGTTGAGTTTTCCCAAAAAAATACAACAAAGGTTGACTGGGAGAGAATGCTATTAGCATTAAGTCCGCCTTTGCTATTGTACAAATTGTATGGTGCAAAAAGCTAAATAAATAAATAAATAAAAATAAACAAAGACAACAACCTTCTTTCAGCAACAACCAACAATGAGTTATGCGAATTAAGCGAGCGAAAGTTATCAATTGTCGGTATGGTGACTGTTTCCAAAACTAGGACAGCATTAGTTAAATCAGCAACATTTACTAACAGCAAATAACTTTATGTTAACAGATGTAACTTTATGCTTACACCTATTTAGAAACTTTGCTCCTACATTTATATACGCGTATGTTAAACTCATCTAATTACTGACCTACGATGGAGATCTGTGAGTGGAATATAAAAGTTAAATACAACCTTAATTAGCTCAAATCGCTCTGCAAATGCATTTCACTTCGATTACTTTTTACTATAAAGAAATAAAATAAAAACAAAGAATAAAGAAAATGGTTACGTACCACTGCATCTTGGTATTAACAATCGATCAGACAGTCGTTACGAATCTATGTCACGTGGTATGTATTAAAACCTTCAGAAGAATAGAAGATGAAAGCAAAGAAAACAGACTGTGGTTTTGTATTTATTTAACTTTTGTTTCAAAAGATAAATTGTTAAACATGACCATTAAATGGGGGACTTATTCAAAACTTTTTCAATTTACTGACATTTCGCTGACAACGGAATGCGGAATTTGTACCTCTTGTCGTAATACAAATGCAAATACGAGTTTATGAAACGAGTTTATTGGATAAAAATGTTTTCATGAAATAACAAACTGGAAATGACCTTACAATAGATAAAGAATGATCATCAGTATGTGTCTTTGCAATTCATACTAAAGAGTGAATAGATTTTTACTTATTTGTTTCGCTTTACCATTGACATCACCATTTTTACCATTACTAATTTTGTAGGTACGTTTTACCACTGACATTCAATTAATGGGATTGTGGTCCAGCATTAAACAAATACATAAATATACGCTTAATACTCATAAGATTTGTCACCTGTAGTACGGATAATACCAACACCTAGTACCGAGCCAAACGTTATGCTTCACATAAATTACCTCGTACAGGAATCGAACCTAAGATCCTTGTGCTTCGCTGCAACGTTGCTACGAACTAGGTCCGTAGGGCTAAAAGCAAGTAGCATAATATAAGCGCTAAGCTAATCTGCTTACGTGTTAATTTGCATAATAATACCTGTTAATAATTAACATCGTATCGTAATTTACGCAATGTATGTACAACTTAGCAGCCCTTCGAATAAATATTGTTAAATATAGGTAGGTACTTCCAATGTGCCTTTGAATAACTTGCACATTTGAATTTCAGTTCCTTCTACAGTAATCTCCAAACTTATTGGCCACGCTGAAGTTGGCACAGCTTCTTAAATTTTGATTCCATCCTATCTGGTAGGTACCATGTTAATTTTGATTCTAACCTATACGTGTAGGTACTAAGTTCATTGGTAACTTATTATTATATTTTCTTTCACAACGTAGAAAAAATAACTACATTCGAAAGATCTAAGTATGTCTGACGTATTTTTTTCCGTTCTTTGTATCGCACAAAGTAAAAAACTTTTTGAGATGGAATTCTAAAAAATTAATAATGTTTTATGTTTCATGCTTTTAGACTGTATACTAAAGAATACTGAAGTATACGCGGCTCGGAGATATGATGCTCATCTAAGCACGTCGCATAAAGTGATTTTTACGACTCCTTTCCTCTTTAAATGTGGCTTTGACGTGACTCTCATATCTTGTTACAAGTTACTCAGAAATGGGTTACACTGTTAAATAACTGAAACGAAAAATTATATAAATGTATATAGGTATATACCATATTTAATGGCTTTCATAAAAAAATACAATATAAGTAATTCCTCTAAAAAATTAACTGACTTCATAATTAGGGATAACTCAAAAACTATTCGTCAGATCTCGCTTCAATTTAAATGGGACCACATGACAAGCACCAGCTTTCGAATATAAAAAGTATCATCACAATCGGTACACCCAATAAACAATTATAAGATAAATGTAACATGTAAATCACATCGTTTGTAGGATTCGTAGGTCAAATACGCATAAATGGACTATTTACTTTGGTAGGAACTTTACACGAAAAATTTTCAATTAACTCATTTTCTTTAGTCTTCCCTTTTAAGATACTATGTTTTTAACAAAACTTGATCCTTATGAAGGACCCTTTTGGTTGGCGTCATAAAAATATTGTTTTTTATTTACATTGTGGTTCGATACCCGGCTCAAGCTGATAAATTTTCAAAAATCTTTAAATGCAGTTTTACTAAATTTTCAAAAATAAAGGAATGTTTCCTTTCAGTAAAATTTGCCATCATCAATATTCAGGATACTTTTCCTCCAAATAACGTCTTTAATTTTCACCCTATGCGAACGCATATAATATAGTTACGAGTAAAAAAAATTAAGTCTATAATACTAAATGATGAGTTCCCCGGTATGAGCGTAACATCCGGTTATGGTTATCGAAATGCATTGTCAAAGGAATTAAAGCAATATGTTTATTTTATTTTATTTATTTATTTATCATTTAACAAAAGTTACATACAATCATAGGTTAGCATTATAAAAACCACTGAGGTTTGTGTCATAATGCTATAAGTTTACATCAATTTTTCTAATGATCTAATACATTATGGCCATCTTAAAGTACCTACATATATGTATGTTAGATTAGTTAATGGTTGTTGTTAAATGTATTTTTTAAAGTAATTAAAACTGTTAGGTACAGTTATTTAATAAATATGTCTTTAATTTATTCTTAATATTATTTGGCTTTGTAAAATTCTACTTCGTAGTACAACAACAATTTCTAACTCAGCTCACAAGAGTCACAAGATAAGTAAAAGCTTGTACCAAAAATCAGATATTTCTTATTAATTTCTAAAGTTATACTAAATAATGTATTTTACCGTCTGCATAAACCATAAGGTAAAGTCGAGAAGGTGGAATGATGCAATAAATTCAGAAGTCCAGCGTTGTTGGCTGCTAGCGGTGCAGATGCGTCATCATTACTGTCCACCGGACTAGTCACTTCGTCTGACCATTAAGTATATTTACTAAGATTACAATACAATAGTTTTTTTACCCGAATGCAAGGAGAGGTTATGTTTTTCACGCGTATCGTGATTTTTTTCTTATAATAACTTATGTCTTCAATTTAAAATAAAACATTATTATTATTTTGCTCCACGTCACTTTTATATCAACTTTCTGTGTCAATTAAAAGAAAAAGGAAACGTACCGGCCTACCAAAAATGTATCATGTGTAAAACTTTTAATGAGGAAGGATCTCATTAATTTATTTCAATAATTAATTAGTACCTATTAATTTCAGTAATTCGAGTATGAAAAAAAAAACTTTTAGACTTCGTATTTAAAATCTTAATATATATAAATTACGTGTCACGTTGTTTGTCCGCAATGGACTCCTAAACTACTTAACCGATTTTAATCAAACTTGCACACCGTGTGCAGTTTGATCCAACTTGAAAGATAGGATAGCTTACATCTCAAAATAAAAATTAAAACTTTTGACAGAACGAAGTCTGTCCGGGCAGCTAGTATTTTTATATATTTGTACTGTTTATCAGTGAGGATATTTCTTGTAGTGAGCTATCCCTGGGCGCAGTGGTCTCATTATGATAGAGTTTACCATCCTGACGTAATGGTTACCATTCCGGACCGCTCGAAGGGTCCTGAGTTCGATTCCCAGCGAGGCAGAAATTTTAACGATGAGCTTGAATTTCTGTTCTCAGTCTGGGTCTGTATTGTCTTTTTGTGTTGTCCATAGCACCATAGCAGGGGTCTCTGTCTATGATTTTACCGTTGCATCACAATGTAAAATTCCAACTTACTAATTAACTAACTAACAAGGCAAACGTAAAAAGTAATAAGCAATGACTACTAAATGTTATGCAAACCACATGTAGCTAACTGGCTGGAACTGAAACCTGCGAAGTTACCCAACTTCAACGTTGAGCGCAGACGTTTTAAACTTCCAGACATAATGACGTCACAAGTTAAGCGTCCGTCGCTTGCAAGTAATAAGTATGATAAAATTATAGTTTATTGCATAGAATTAATATTACTAGTTTATTGCAGAATATTTTATGTTTGGTCAGGTTAGGTTAAGGCCCGCTAGGCCTTAGGGTAACTTCAGTAAGAATTAGACGTCTATCTCTGTGTCTGTCTCTGAAATTTAAGGAATATATTATTATTTTATTAACATTTTGTATGTGTCATTCAATATATCACAGTAATTCTTTGAACTTAATTCCTATTTAAAAAGGATAAACAACAATAAATACTACTCTAATTAGATAAATCTTAAGAGATTAGCCAATCAGAAGACAGCCATTTAAACACACTTTGTTTTTGAAGATATAGATAAAATCTCAACTACGTAATCTACAGAAAGGAATCTAAGGAAACATTATTGAGAACTTGTTCTAGAGACATGTTACGCTAAAAATATCTTCAGTGCCTTTATAAAATACGAGCTCACGTAAGAAGTCTATTCTCGCATTAGTGAGGCCTAAGTTTACTCAATTAACCAAGTCATCAGAAGCTATGTAAACCTTCTACATGGTAAGGAAGCAAATATAGTTTTAGCTAACTCATTAAACTTTCAACCGGCCTCTAAGTTCCTTGAATCAGTCAATGATTGGCCTAAGGCGTCATTCGTGTAAACTAAAAACTTGTTTAAACTCTGGATTATTAGAAATAACAGTATGATCTAAACTCGCCGTGAAAACTCCTAGATAAACTAGATCATGTGTCTAATTAATAATTACTTACCGTAAATTTACCCAGGAAGTGAAATGGCGCAGTAAACTCTAATCGCAGGTACCAGGCTCGCATAAAAACTAATGTTCCCACATATTTACTCCTGGTGAAAGGTTTCTTCTAACATTACCATTTACCTTCACCTACCATTACTTTTTAAATTCCTTTAGAACATTACATTTTACTTAATATTTGTTTGGAATTGCAATTGCAATTTGTTTTATTAACCCCTTTATGGAGCTTATTAACTTTGTAAACGAAATACGTATGACTAAGTTTTAGAATATCATTTAATGTACCAATATTTAAAACAATAAAATTTATTTGTGCCACATGACTTCATAAATTAAAATTCAATGAAACATAAGGCGCTCCACCCACTGAAGACGCGCCCCGCCGCGGTGCGCGGAGCGACGGATAACGCGCGCGGCGACGGAGGCGCAGATCTGCCTTACTTAGGGTGGATTCGACCAAACAAGAGTAAATCTTAATCTTAGAATAAATCGTCAGTTAATCGAGAGAAAATCAATTTTACGTTTTACCATCTACAATTCTAAGAATAGTGGGCCTATTCGGGAATTGTTTCTATACCGCCGTTTCGCACCGAATAACGGAGCTATTCGTAGAATAATGTAATGGCGTCAGTCAGTCCAATCATCTGATTTCTGTCACCACACGACAAAACTTGACAATTCCCTCAAACAAAAAACAAATAAAACGTTTGACAGCTAGCTAGCTTACATG
Source organism: Thymelicus sylvestris (assembly GCA_911387775.1). Classification (NCBI taxonomy): domain Eukaryota; kingdom Metazoa; phylum Arthropoda; class Insecta; order Lepidoptera; family Hesperiidae; genus Thymelicus; species Thymelicus sylvestris. The sequence goes on along the minus strand of OU426909.1, from coordinate 7,516,196 downwards.
ACAGCTACTTTTTCACACTATAATACGGCAAAATCGAGTTGACATGATGTATGCTCTTACGCTATCCCGTTGTAGGACAACATTTATTTGCCGGGTTTTATTTTCGTTCACCATTCACTCTGCTATTCGCGTATTGTTATTCGTAACGCAAGTATACTATCGATTACGTGGAAAAACGGCTATGTATTTACTCGAGATTAAAATCATGGAATAGATTATTTCTCGTATAGTTACTCGTGTATAAGTTTAAGTTTGGTCGAATCCACCCTTAGCGGTGTAATCTGCTCCCCCGCGCGGTGTAGCAGATTACGACGGCCTCGCGCTAAATAAACGCATGTGTTCACTGTGTTGTCGATCGTCGCACACTGGTTCCATTAGAACAAGCTAGCTAGACAAAAGTCATTGTTGAATTTCCCGAAATTTTATACGTGAGCCCCTAACCAATACCCCAACTAACCCAAATCCAAGAATTATATTTCACTAATGTCAACCACTAATTAGGTAATTAGGGCAGTATAAAAAGAAAGGGTGAAAAAATTACAAATCAGTTGCATTTTTGCGATTACCGAAGTAACATTAATGCCAGTGAGTTTTAAGTTTTTTGAATAATATTAGTGATGGATCTTCAAGTTAAAGGTATGTACTTTTTATTTATAATAAATATGTAAATATATTTAACCCCAGTTTTTTTATAATACCTCAACTTTAAAAAAACATGTAGTTTTTTGACGGTTTTTTGTTTTCGTTGGACTTGAAAGTACTTGTACCCTCTTGTACCTGGGCTGGAAATTATATATGTCATAGCCATATCTGTTAGCTTTCAATTGATGCCTATTTTAGCCTGTACACTTGAGTACAACTTTGTTTTTTTGTCTGTTTTTCAGAATAAGAATTCTCGGTTTCGAAAATCGAGTTTTTTGATGAATGGCAGAAACATCCGAAAGAGAACCGTAATTATAGACTCTATGACTTTCTATCACTGAAAAATGATTTTGGAAATATTACGAATGAATCTGCGAGGGAAATTAAACAGAAAATTTCAAAAATATCAACGATTTTAGTAGAAAAATGGCAAAATTCTGTGAAGAACCGCGATCGCTTCCTGACTAAGAACTCTGAGTGGTTGGCTGGTTATTTTACGTTCAAAGTATCCGTTCATTACTCAGTACCATCAAAATCAGGAAGAGCTTCGATTCCTGGGCGTCCATCAAAGGAATTCGATGAGGCTGGTGACAAAACGAAAAGGAGGCGCGTGGATGATCTTCTTCAATCAAGGGATGTTAACCAGCATGACATTTTTAAATATTATACAAAATATTCTTGGAACCCTTGATCCTACCTTCCTTTTTAGGGTTCCGTAGCCAAATTGCAAAATGCGGAACCCTTATGGATTCGTCATGTTTGTCTGTCCGTCCGTATGTCACAGGCACAGCCACTTTTTTCCGAAACTATAAGATCTATACTGTTGAAACTTGGTAAGTAGATGTATTCTGTTAACCGCATTAAGTTTTTCACACTAAAATAGAAAAAAATTGTAAATTTTGGGGGTTCCCCATACTAAGAACTGAAACTCAAATTTTTTTTTCATCAAACCCATACGTGTATATGGATAGGTCTATGGATCTATTAAGGATCTATGGATAGGTCTTCAAAAATGATATTGAAGTTTCTAATATCATTTTTTTCTAAACTGAATAGTTTGCGCGAGAGACACTTCCAAAGTAGTAAAATGTGTGTCCCCCCCGTAACTTCTAAAATACGAGAATGATAAAAGTAAAAAAAATATATGATGTACATTACCATGCAAACTTCCACCGAAAATTGGTTTGAATTTACTTGCTGCTACGGAACCCTTCATGGGCGAGTCCGACTCGCACTTGGCCGCTTTTTTATATATATTTTGCACTTAAACTGTCATAAAACATCATCAGAAAGCCGTACCAAGCAAACAAACCCAATAAATAATTTTGTCTAGCTAGCTTGTTCTATTGGAACCAATGTGCGTCGTGGAGAATGGACGAACTTATTCAATTTCAAGATGTTGCAGTTATATTGTCATTTTGGTTTTTGTATACAAGAATTAAAAAACACTGCGTCCATAGAAGATTTTGGATACATCCCTATTTACGATCGAGATCTATAAATGGATCATTTGCACTGAATTACAAAGACTTAAGAAAATATGAAGATAAATTCTTATGTCAATTGCATCTTTTGATTATTTATTAAGCAAAATTCGAGCGACCATTACTGGAACAGATACAAATTTTCGTCCTTGCATTACGCCGGAAGAAAAACTTATTGGAATTCATTAGACGGCCATACCCACGGGCAAGTCTGCAGACATGTCCGCCGGGCCACGCTACTATAGGTCTGTGCAATGTTTGCTAGTGTAGGACCGTTGCAGTCAGTCTGGCAGACTTGCCTGTTGCAAGTCCGCGCGATCTCATTTTGTCGTTGTAGCCTAAGCAATAAGTTCAAAATTCCGGTAAAGGTCAGACATGCCCGGTCGTACCGCCAGTGAATTCCCCGCTTTAGGTACATCACGTCTGTTACACAGTATCAAATCACGCCCGGTACTGCGGAGCCGGTGTGCCATACCCCGCGGCACGCCCCGCGCTCCCGCGCAGATTGGCAGAAAACGCGCGCGGGCCGCCTTCCTGCGCGGTGCCGCGTCGGCAGTGTGTTGTGCTAGGCGTGATTTCTATATAAATTGAGCTATTTGCATACAATGGTAAGATCTGCCATCCCGCGCCCCGTCGCGGTGCGCGGTGCAGTGGGTGGAGCGCCTAACTATAATCTTTACTAACAAAAAATAACCGACTTCAAAGTCTCAAAAACTACATAGTTGTCAGATCTCGTTCAAATTTATGTGAGACCACATGACAAGCGCCTGCTTTCGATTAAAAAAAGAATCATCGAAATCGGTTGGCGTGATATTGAATTATTCGTCAATTTGTCGCGCACATCTTAACACAAATTTACGACTTATGTGGTTTTCTCATGGATGCCATTGTCAAATCTCAATAAAATTTATGTGGGACCACATGACAGCTACCAGCTTTCGATTAAAAAAATAATCATCAAAATCGGTTCGCCCAGTCCAAAGTTCTGAGGTAACAAACATAAAAAAACAGTCGAATTGAGAACCTCCTCCTTTTTTGAAGTCGGTTAAAAAGTCTAAAATAATATCGATAACACACACTGTATCATTGTCAATGGTTAATGCCAAACGTGAGTTATGATTTAATGCTGTGAACTGTGAATAATGTTGTATCATTACGGAACGTTTTTGTATCATGCCCTGGATACCTAATTCTCTTGCTTTGTGTACATGTACACATGTTTCCATATACGAGTAAATCATCACCGTTATTATCGTTAGCTGCGCTCGCTCTCACAAGCTTGAAGTGTAGCTACAGTCTACACTTCAACTTAGGAGATTGACTGCTGAATACTGAATAGCTCCGCTGCGATAGAGGGCTGTTCAATGAAAAATGTTGTTTCACAGAGTTTCAGTATCGGTTTTATGTTTTCCGCTTTTGAGGCAGTTTGTTAGAGGCCTTTGAATGGCAGTCTGTGCTATTTGATATGGGCAGTTGAAATGAAGCTGAAAGGATTTATTTATTGCTAGAAATCGTGGCTACGTTAGTTTGAGAGGTTTTTATGGAAACACATAAAATAATCTAAATTTTACTAACAAAAAATACCGACTTCAAAATTACTCATAGATAGGTAGATAGATGGGTAACAAACATAAAAAATACAGTCGAATTGAGAAACTCTTCCTTTTTTTGAAGTCGGTTAAAAATAAGGTTAATTTTAATAGAAGGAACCCTGCAATGGCAAGACTTTGCCTGCTTTGCTTCCATTAAATTCAGTTCATCTGGTTGTTATTTAGAGGGCTGCTAAACCATGATGAAGAAAGAGAAGCACTTCTGAGTTCCAATTCCTGTGTTGACTGAAAGCACCAATTTACTGCTTAGTCCGTAGCTCCCTCAATAAAGAGAGAGCAGTTGAATGCAGCTGCATGAATTGGTTTAAATTCCTTTTTAAAATACTGCATGCATGGATGCAAGGCATGCGCAAACACGCTGCTTTTGCAGTAGCACGTTCTGGCGACTCTCTGCGTTCAATCGAATAGTTTAATAATCTGAATTTTACAAAAAAAAACCGACTTCAAAATAACTCAAAACTCTACTCGTCAGATCTCGCTCAAATTAAAGTGGGACCACACGACAAGCACCAGTCGATTAAAAAAAGAATCATGAAAATCGGTTCACCTAGACGAAAATTTTGATGTAACAAACATAAGAAAATATCGTATTACTGACTATCTAATGTTAAACGTAATCTTAATTATCTACTGTTACAGTTCAATGTCATATATTTTCTCTTACGATACACCCATCGTGTTAGTGCTTGTTCATACTGACTTGCGGGCGCGGTCGCGGGCGCGGTCGCGAAATTTCAAACATATGAACTACTATGAGAGTGTTCACATACAAAACGCACGTGCGGTGTAAGTAGCGGGCACGCTAGCGACAAGCGCGCGCGGCCCGCTAGCGGCAATATCAAACGCATGAGAATGTATGAGTGTGTTCACACTGAACTAGCGGCGGAACGCGCGATTATGTCAGGTAAGTTCAACCATTTTGAACTTGTCGCTAGAAACGATAGCACATGAATTCATTATGTCCCCAGATTAAAGGGTTGTTCTTTCATCTAAGATCATGTCCTTCAATACAGAAGAGTTTATTAGTACTATTCAGGCTAGAACTGATTTGATTTGAACTCAGATTTGGCAGAGTAAACACAGGCATCTTATGAACAGAAACATTCTTAATAAACTATGGAAGGAAATTGCTGAATTGTTTCCTGATATGGAGGGTGAGTACCTAAATGGAACTTTAGGTATGAATTTTCGGTTAAAAAAAGATCTTCGTCCATGTTTTCAACCTCTGACAACATGTCACAATCGCGCAACCGCCTGGCGGCCAGTGTGAACACGAATCCGCCACCGCGCCCGCGACCGCGCCCGCGCCCGCGCCCGCGAGTTCAGTATGAACACTCACTCAGAGGGGCCGTAACTCAGTTCTTAATGTTACGTAAGTAACCTCGGCGACTTGAGAGTCTTGATCGCCACTTGCTCCAAGCACCAGCCTCGCAGAGGGTCTTTGTAGCGCTTGGGGCTATTTAAAAGGTTAAGTGACGAGCTGTGTAAATATGTAGACTCGTGTAGTTCATTAAGCAAACTTACGAGTAAGGGGTTCAAAAAGTGTTTGTATCGAACCTAATTCGAACGAAATTGTATTTAATTTAATTTTGATTTAAGTACTCCTACAGTCTACACTTACCATCAGGTGGCATTGTGGACAAGCATTAACTTATTGTAGGTAAAAAAAAAATGTGGGCATTCTTAGCATCGTTAAATTATATTAGACAATCACAAAAAAACAATGGTGTAGGTAAGCAGATTTGTGCTCTAACGGTAAATTAATAGATAAATCATAACTCTAAATTAATATGTATAAAAGTTTAATAATGCGTCTTAAAAATATTGTCGACTTTAGTTTAATACTTTTACGGAATAGTTATAAGAGTCATCGAAACAAAACAAATACTGAGAAGAGATGAAAGTAAAACATTTTGTGATGCAAAGCCTCGGTGCCTCGGAGCTGAAAGGATTGCAATGTCGTGGTGTGTTTGTTTAATAAAATATTTCAAACATATTGCCTTTGTTTTGTTACGTTATCTGGTTGAAAAATCAAGGAGGTATCACTCCCACCTCGCATATACATATGTCTTCTTGGCTGAGCTTCTTCAGGCTCGCCCACCTGTTTGTGTGAAGCTGTTAAGGCTGCTAGTGCCAACAGCAACGATTCATTCGAAAAAAATAAAAAAAATAAAAATTATTGGAAAATATCATAAACTTGGTTTAGTTAATCGGACCAACTTTCTTCGCGGAGCAGGTACATAGGCTGCGTAAGTAGAAAGTGCTTGTAGCCTCGCGCTGGTAGTCTGCTCTCTACCTAAGGACTTAATAATACCTCCGTCGAAGTCACTTAAAAGATGGACCGTCAAAAGCATAGAATAGCATAACCATACCTACTCCTGCACACATAAATCGAGCCACGTTGCCAACTTTAAAAAGTTGATACATGCATAAAAAAACAAACATTTTTTTTATGTCATATTCGTAACAGGGCGAGGCCGCGAGGGCGCACTCTCGCTTCGCTTCGGAATATCTATGTACCTTTGTATCAACACTCAAAAAATGTTTGGGTCATAAAATTGACATAATAACCTTTTTTTAAGTGAACCAATCGCGCACATTAAAAAATAAGAGTAGGTATAACCTTAACCTTATCCTCTGCGCTACCCAATTCATATTTACCTGTCATAAATCTCTTAACATTTTTTTTAACTCAATCTCTTTATCCCCAGGGAATCCTACCCTCTCACTCCCCTGCCAGATGAAGTGGGAGGTGGGGTGATCACCGAAGGTCCGTTGCTGCTCCTCGCGATGTGGACGCCCAAGGGTCACGGCCTCATAACCGTCAAGGACTATGACATCTACTACCGACCAGCTCCGAGATCGTCTACCGGATACCGTGTGACAGATACCGGAATACCCGGGACGATACACAACGGGGTACCGGACTGGCTTTATGAAGGTAGGTTTCGTTAAGCAGGTATAGGTCGAACTGATGCTAGATTGCTACCAATTAAGGAGTTTAAGAGGTTCTGTCCTGAGCAGCTGTTTCTGTTAGGTTTGGAAAACCGAGGGTTTCAGCTGCTGGGTTTCAGTTTATGCTAAGAGATAGTTTAAACTGAGGAAAACAGCGGTTAACCGCAGGAGGCATGAAAACCCATCACCTTAAAAATGACGCAAATTAGGGAAACTCCATCCAGCATTCATTACAAAGACGCTTGAATGGATAGACAAAGCACTGAAGCAATTTTTCAATACTTTAAACCATCGTTATGACACTGAACAAATAGTCTCATAAAGTTTTCGAGCTAGTATAATCCTCGCTAAACTTCAAGGAGAAGATAAATATGAACTGACAGTGCAGAAAGCCGCTTTAACTGGATTATAGCCTTGGAACTTAGCTATTTGTTATATGAGGGACGTTTGAACGATACGCGATATTTTCAAATTCAAACTATATTTTAGTTTTAATAAAAACTGTTTTTAGGGAGCGTCTATTTTAAAAATTAATTTGTTTTATACAACATTGAAGAAGAAATTTATATTTATGTTATATTTTTATGTTTCCTAAATATTGGTACTTAGATATTGTAACAATTATACATATAAAGCGCCTCCACCTTCTTTTTTAAAATGTGCGATCTACTCGTACACTATAAGGTTCCCCGACGCAAAAAGAGAGGTGTTAAAATTTTGACTTGTCTGTGTCATTGTGTCTGTTTGTGGCATGGATCGATTTTGATGCGATACGTCTTGTTTAAAAGCTAAAATGATCGAGATGGTAGTTAGCTATATTTAGTGAAAACAAAATTGTCACGGGATTATTTCTTTTAAAATCTATAAGTAGTTACGTAATAATCTATTTAACATACATATCTTCTATTGTAATTGATACTAAAAAATTCTAGTACTAAATACTAAAAAATAAACTAACATTTTTCTAAACGTTGCTACGGTAAATATCACTGTATCGCTTACTTGTTGGAGATAGAACAAACACCTTGTGCACAGGAAATTCTTAAGCTGGTTACTAATTGAATTTATCAATGTCAGTTAGGAAACTGGGCCTTTAATTTTATATGAAAACTTTACCTTTTTTATAATTTCATTATAAAGGCCCCAACTTTAAGTCCCATCTATGTAATCCCACATCTATTTGAGTCTAAGTAAACTTTTCTCATATTTATCAAAATACAGTTCTCATGATGAGATCATCATGAGGAATTAAGGGAACTCTTTTGAAGTTCGTTATTTTTATTTACATAACATAATTTGTACATGATAAGTTTTTTAACTTACCAAGCTACATAAGAGTGGGTTGCTCATGACGAGGTTAACGTTAAAGTTAAGTCAGTTAAAGTTAAATTTGACCATCATAGATAAGAAACTGTTAAGTTTTGATTAATAAATAATTAATAATAGTTTTTTTAAGAGTTAATACCTTAGTCTCTTGAAAAAACTGTACCTAATATTGAATCTACATAATTATTGACAGTTATTATTATCATAGCCATTTCTATCCAACCTACTTTATGGAGCATTGAATTCAATTTAAACTTAAGAAGACAAATGCAAGAGATCTTAAAGTTCTTACAACCGCTACTAAGACCTCATGAACTACAACTGCAATTTAGATTAGGTTATACTGAGCTGAAAGCTTCGGGACTTAAAGCAAGCAATAAGACATTTTAATTTGGCCGTCGGGCGGGAAAATGATCATTTTATTCTGTTAGGGGCGTTGTAAATGAGCGCCTCAACCTGTTTTATCTTAATGACCCTTGCTTCCCCCCATTTACTCTTCTTAAAGGGGTTTCAGACTAATGGTTTATAACGCGCTTTACTAAGATGGCATTTTTAAACGCTCTTTAATATACTACTTTTCATATCTCTGTATCATAAATGGGTACGATAAAACATCATAATTTTGGAATCCTGTAACTTTATTGAGATGTAAAGTCATGTTTTCTTCTTTATTGTCTCTCATTTTTAATGTTCCGTAGTCCTTTACTCTTTCTCACTGTTTCCAGTGCAAATACTTTCTAGTCGTAAATATCAGCAAATACAAATCGACCCAAATCATGGAGATACTAATTATATCTCTTGGAATTCACGCACTTCTTGAAGCACGCTAGAAGTTGACTAAGGAAGCTGAATAGCAATTGCCGTAGCAAATGAAAAGTACAGTTCATTTTTTTGACGTGACTTATTTTGTAAACAATCTTAGATTTCTTTTTATTAAAATATGAATTAAAATAAGTTTAAAAAATTATTAGTAAACCGAAATTAGTTTTGGCATTAAATGGTCATTTATTTGATTTTGTGTGTTTTATTTTTAAATTAATTGTATTTTTTATTGAAAAAGTCACTGAAACTTTGTTTAATGGAGAAAATTAAGTCGTAAATTCTATATGGATTGGTCAAAATCGTGTTACGTCTGAGACAGTCTTTATAATCTTTGCCAGATTTCAGTGCAGATTCGTGATTTAAAATATGGCGGGTTCGAGATAATGGTTGATATATTTTACGGAATTTCGACGGATTTAGATTGTGCTAATTAGGGGCTTAGAATTCTATAAGTCATTAGCAGATTTTAAGGGGAAAAAGTGCTTACGTGTACACGGTGAATAAAAGGATAAAACACAGGGATAAAACGATGTTATTTTGCGAAAGGAAGTGGAAGAGTATAATTGGAGTTGTCAATCAAACTTTATAACAAGGTGACTTACATAAGATGTACGTAGGTACTATTATATCTATTATATGTACGTACATACATATACGTATATACATATACGTATCTATCTATAGATGTTTGGAGAAAATTGTTAAATTCTAAATATAATAGAATCCATAATTAAATGAAATTTATTAATGACACTTGACTTTAGTCATTCTTTGGTGCGATGTATGTTTTGACGCATTGGAGCGATAATTTATCCCATGCCAGCTAGTGTCATAAGAGGCGATAGAAGCCAGCGGACTTGGTGGTAAGGTTTCACATAAGGATTATAGATATAATAAATATAGTACATTAATTATTTAAATTCGTAATAATATAATGGGATTTTTATCTATTCGTGAAGCTATCCTAGTTAGTTTAGTTACCACTCTCTTGGTCGAGTCAGCCGCCAAACGACTCGTGTCCTGGCTTGGAAACCAATTCTTTCTTTCGCTTTTTTCTTTCTTGGTCGGCAACGCATCGGTGATAACTTTGGTGTTTGATGTTCATGGGCGACGGAGGCCAATTACTATCAGGTGAAACGTTAGTGCGTATGTCAGCTAGTCACTTATAAAAGATGTACCTTTATCAAAAATTGCAATAGGTATAGAATAATGGCACGAATAAAATTAATGGTACTAAAATTTAGCAAACCAAAATTAATGAAAGTTCTTGTTCATCGAAACAATAAATTACCTACTTTTGTCTTATACTATGTTTACATAACCGGGTTTGATTCCCGGCCGGGCCGAAAATGAAGAACGGTGTTAGAACGGTGCGAGAATATTGTGTTTGTCCACGTACATTTATTTTGATATATATTTTTCAACATCGCAAAAAAGATATCAAAATAAATTTTCTTCAGCTTGTGAGAAATATCTCCTGACAGGCGATGGAGGGGCCGTATTTAAATTAATATTGCGGTGCGTATAAAACATCCTTTATAATAATTTGTAGGGTCGGCGAAGCATATTGAAAATGATCGGCGATAAATATTCGGTTTCGGGCTCCCGAAATGGTATCAGGTTCACTTTACTACTAGAACCGAATCTTTATACAGTACGACTACGATTGTCGATATTTATAAATCGACTGAGCCTTCTACAAAATTTACTCGTTTTTGTACATGTGAGTTGTAAAAATCTGAGAAAAAATGACTTATACGATTACTAATAATTAGGGCGGCCATCGGTCCGGTTCCGACCGGATTTATCAACAAAAAATTCAAAAATCCACAAAAGTAGAATATAAAAAAGTATCACGGCTACTTTGGTTTGGTTTTTACGGGTTTACAAACGAGTACTTAATAGTACTAATAGCACAGAAGAAATAATAGTACTTTTAAATAACTAATAGACGATCATAGAACTACGGAACCCTTGCGCGCACTGACACGTATTTGGCCGGTTTTCACATAGACAGCAATTAATCTTATAAATCATCAGTAATAAACAATCTGTAAACATTATAAATACCAATAATTACAATTACCATAGGTTAAGTTTTACGTCGACGGTATCGTCACGACTCGCTGTAATTGTCGTAGGCCGTAAATGTCTTTTATAAATATCGCAATACCTAAAAATGTAACAAGATATTAGAAATAAAATTTTAGTGATATTTAAATTATTCAGCGACCAAGCCAGATGGGCTTGGAGCCTCAAAGGAATTGGAAATAATATATTTCGTTCTCATGAAGGGTTCTCTTTTACTCGTACTGAAAATTTGGCATTTGCCAATGACACACATCTTTTTCCGGGTGTAAAGTTCCTCATCCTAGGTCGTTGATTAAGGACATTATTTTTTCAGTTATAAATTGGTAATAAATAAACAGGCATAATATAAAACAGCTAATGTTAAGGCTGCTTTAGGACAATTGTTATACGGATTAATTTGAGACTAAACAAAGCCTTGGCAAATTTTTGGCAGAAAAACGTTTGCCGAGTCATCTAGCATAACGTAAAAGTTTATATTACCATATAGATATTATGTATAGGTAACATAAAAGTAAAAGACGCTCGATTTAGAGCGCTTTAATAACATCTTTCGTAATTTAGATCTCCACTTTATTACTTGTATTGATTACTAAATAATTAATCTGTCGATGAAAGCAGGAGTAAACAGTAAGTATACTGTATTTCTTCCTTCATCAAAATAAACATCTTTTGGCGACCTCACCTACCTACTTACTTACATACAAAGAAAAAAACTGTGTGTACTTATGTACGCATGTAAGATGTTATACTTCTTTGCCGTAACAGAACAAAAATAGCTAAAGATTTCATCCCGTATGCCACAACTAGGCCGCAACTCTTTGTTTGTAAAAGGAATCAGCTACCTATCATCTCATATTTTTAACCGACGAAAAAAAAAGGAGGAGGTTCTCAATTCGACACGTATATTTTTTTTTTTTTTATGTATGATCACGCAGATCTCGGCACAGGGTGGTCCGATTTGGATGATTCTTTTTTTATTGGATAGGGTATGTCCTGAAGTTGGTCCCATATTTTTTTGAAAATTTTATTCCCACCCTAAAGGTACGAAAATAGGCAATGATTGATTATTCACCCGTTTTTTACCCGGAATTTTTACATGTTAACCCCAATAACTTTGTACTGGATAATCCGATTTCGATGATTCTTTTTTTATTGAATAGTGTATACCTTGAGGTTGCTCTTGTTTAAATTTCGAAACAAAATTTTACCCCTATAGGTACGAAAATAGGGGATGATTGATATTTCATCTACTACATTTTTACCCGGTAACTGAATCTATAATTCATAAAATCAATAATTTATTATTAATTATAAGTATTATAGCAACTAAAAATTAAAAAATAATTACTTTTTAACAAAAAATAAAACCAACGAAAAAAAACTGAAAAGCAAAAAATAAAATAAACCATTTAGTATTATAAATTAAGATCCGAAATTAACAGAAAATAAATAATTTTGAGGCGGTGCCAAACCAATGAAAAAACAAACGGCGAAAAGATGTGCGCCGCGCTGCTGCTGCCATGTGCATCGCATGCCGCTGCCCTCATAATATGAATTTTATGTAATTAATTTTGGTTGTTTGTTTGGCACGGTCTCAAAATTATTTATTTTCTGTTAATTTCGGATCTTAATTTATAATACTAAATGGTTTATTTTATTTTTTGCTTTTCAGTTTTTTTTCGTTGGTTTTATTTTTTGTTAAAAAGTAATTATTTCCAAACGCGCCAAAAGAAAGAAGTATAACTTTAAAAACTCCTTTGTGATGATCCTTGAAATTACTGTGGAAAGCTTTCTTTGTTCCTTTTCGTTTCACCAGCCGGATATACTACAGTAATTAGCATATTAATTAAACAACCGCTGTAGAAAAGGTTATGTTTAACCCAAAAATACTCGATTTCCTTTCATGTGTTTAAAGCTTGAATGTTGGCATCCCGCAAAGGCCACGGTTCGTTGGTTCTATAGTGTCTGTGTTCCGTGGTTCTATACGTACCTAAGATTCTATCCGTGGCGTAGCATTTTGGAGAAATACTCTGATGGCTACGATAAAAGCGTATTTTTAGTTTTTTGAACTATAGTCGTCTTGATTTTAAATAGTGAACACTAAAAACTCATCGTGATCCTTGAAAACTTGATAACCATTATTTCTTTTTCTTATTTACTTTCTTCTGTCTGTCGTCGAAGCATCGTTGATGCCTTTGGTGCTGCTGATGTCCATGGGTTGACCACTCACCAGGTGGATCCTCTACTTGCTTGTGCTATAGTTACATTAAAAAAATGGTTCAATACATTGCACCCTGAGAGTCTGACACATTTCAAACGAATTTGGTACCATTTCTCAGCAAAACTATATGTGTTTCAACCATTCCTATAACATAAATTTTTCGTTTCCAACATTTATATTTTTCATATGTGACATATTATACGAGAGTTCGCGCAGTGCAAAACAAATAACTGCATGCCGACGTACAAATATAGCTTTGACCTTTGAGATGAGAGCGGTTGAGAGCGCCGGCAAAAAAGATCCGATGATTTTGTTTATTTTTTATTCCCCGATTTAACCCCCGATGAAAAAAGAGCGGGTGTTATAAGTTTGACGTGTCTGTGTATCTGTGTATCTGTGTATCTATGGATCTGTATGTCTGTCTATGGCATCCTAGCTCCCAAACGGAAGAACCGATTTTCATCTAGTTTTTTTTTTGTCTGAAAGATGACTTAATGTTTAGTATAAATAAAACTGTCGGGGTTTTACTTAATTTTAATTTAAGATTATAATCCACTTTCATTTCGCTTCGATAAATCCGATTTACAATTAATATTTTTTTTAGAACTTATTGTTTACTGATAATATTGGGAATATTTTCTACACGCAAATCTTGAGCACATCTTTCGGTGAAAATCTTGTGTAGCTGAGTCATTTCCTAGTAAGTGATCACCGTGGCCCATGAATATCAGCAACACCAAAGGCAGACCACGATAGGCCAAGAAAGAAGAGAAAAAAAAGAATATAATTGACTCTGGCAGTTCTTGAGATTATTGCGTTCAAACAAACACTGTTACTTAACCAAGACCATTACCTAACAAAAATTACTAAAAAAGAAGAGATTTTTAATTACTTCATACAAAGTTTATCATGTTTAATAAAATTGTAACCTGAGACTTCGACCTCTGCAAGACTACATAAATAGCTAGTGCTACAGCGTAGGCAGGCACCTAAAATACCGAATAATGCTTCAATTTATTATTTAAATCTTTCAGCATCAACTCATTCACTTTGTCAAATACTGTCTCAAAAATACACATTTCATGCTTGAATCGTTTTATTTGAATTTTCTTTGCGTTATGAGTATAACAAAAGGAGCGAGGTCCTTTACAAACGTTTGCATAATTTTGTTGACTGTAGTCATTTTAAATCTTGCCTCAGTAAGTCAGGTGGCACATATGCTGACGGTACGAGTAGGTTAAATATATATTTATACGCCGACCGTTTTTATGCTTGAGATTTAATGGGTCTCGGGGAAATGGGGCGAGTTAAATATGTATGGACTATTTATTTTGTCCCACTGTTGGGCTTTGTTGCTTTACGAAGGGGTCGAGGTTTATACGCTGTAGGTACTTTTGTCGATTGGCCCCTTACACTTACCTACTCAGATTTGAAGTTTTTTCTTTTTTATGTAAATAGCCGACAAATCAGATCACTTATTGGTAATTATTCACAGTTACTATCACATCAGTAACAACAGAACGCTGTCTGGCAAAAAAAGCGTCATAACATAAAAATGTCTAATTCGAGATACCTTTTTTTATAGCCTGAGGGGCTGACGAAAAAGCAGACGGGCCACCTGATGGTAAGTGGTCACCGTCACCTATGGACATGAGCAATACCAGAGGAATCGCCAATGCAATATAGATAAGATACTTAATGAGACTTTTAAGATTTTTACTATTTACGACATTGATAATGTAAAAACGACGTTCTTATGATTCGAATTTTAGGCTTTTCTACACAGAACTTGGCACCCATTTAGATCTCATTCTTTTTGAACTTGGCTCTCATTTCTCATTTATGTTTTATGAGATAAATTTTCACATAAGTTTTTATAAAATACAAAGTAGCTCCGCTACACATAACAAAACCGCATGCGAGAGCTACTTAAATTGGCAGGCTCAGTCGCTATTACCACAGTTAAGGAATAATCTCCTTAAACTGTGCTTTTACTGGACAGACTAAAAAGCTTTCCGAAGACTACCAAGGCAACATCAAAGCTGAAAGATTATGTTTATTGGCCCTCCGTTTGTTCAGTTGATGGATGGTCCTATCGACGCACACTTTTATTTTATGTAGGTAACATATAATAATACTGGATTTCTCGCTAGAATACCTACTTACTTTTTTCAGCAATTAATTTACCTAATTCGTAGGTAAACATAAAATTAATTCGTAATTGAAAATTTTATTATATTACGGATTAATTAGAGAAATTATGATAAATATGCTTTTAGCTCATTTTCGTTGGTTTTTGGTTACCTATGTATTTGTACCTAATTGTTACCCCAGAAGCAACTCCTTTTTGTCAGGAATTATAATTATATCTATAGCCCATGTGGCTATCATACCTACAATTTTAATCCGACTGGCATTTCCTGAGATTAGCGTTCAATCCTTTTTTTAAAACCAAATTATATTTCTATGCCAACCAGCCAATACCAATATAAAGCCAACACCAATATGTAGCTCTCCTCACAACACGTGATGACGCTTCAACAGTTCTGCTCCCCTAATCAGTAGCTCGAGCACGAATATTTGCGAGAAAGTATTCGTATTCGCAATTTGTCAAATTTGTATGGCATTTTAGTACCATTTACGCACGATAGGGGCGCTTTTGAAAAAATGCCATACAAATTGCTTACGTTAACCATACGAATACTTTCTCGCAAATATTCGTGCTCGAGCTACAGTTCTGCTCCTACATCCCTCCTCTCTATAGACTCCGTTACAGAACTCTTCAGTTTTATTGTTTTAGTATAGATAAAACATCGCGTAGTAATGGTACTATAAAATATATATTTGCTGTCGTAAATTAAAAGAGTCATCCATCAAGTGTGTAAGCATCCGGAACCGTTCAGCCGCTCTATCGACCAAGTTTGCACGAAAGATTATTTCCTCGCTTCGAACAAAGATTAAAAATCCCCGCAGCGAAATTTCGCCTTATTGTGTTAGTATAGCTATCCTATCTGCAATCGTCTTTTATTATGTCGTTAATCATATGTACGTTACATATTTTTATTAAATTTTTATTAATATTAGATACTATTTCTCCATTATCCGTCTGGATAGCTACCTATGCTAAATGGTTGGATAGCCACCCTTTTGCTTGAATCAGCCGTCAAACAGCTCGTTGTGTTCCGGCTGGTTGAGGGCCAGTTCTTTCTTTCTTTTTCTACTCTCTTTCTTGACCGACAACGCATCGGTAAGGTAAAGGTTCAACCTTTTGGTGTTACTGATGTCCATGGGCAAAGTTAGCCACTTACGATCAGGTGGACTGTTAGCTCTTTGTCGGTTACTTCCATAAAAAATCTAACTTTCTTCGAACAGACACGTAGGTACACACGCACGTCAAGCTAAAATGGTTCGAATCGAATCATCTGCTAGTTTGATGGCTATCGAAAAGAGTTTATTTTTTCATGTTTTGTTTCATCCATGCTAAAGCCATTAAAAGTAAAATGTTTAACGAATGATGATAATAGCCATGGATCAAACGTTTTTTACTTACTGTAGCGGCAGCTAATAACACTCATCTAAAGAACAAAAGATAAAAATTAATATCTGCCGACCTCGGCTAAATATTACGAGAAATGGCTGTTATGTTTTATTTACCGCTAGTAACTGCCCTCGCTTTGCTTCGGGATTGCAAAAATATCTTAGTACCTACACTCGAAAGATTAAAGATAGATTCTAAATATAAATTGACATGTTTTTTTACTTGTGAACCAGTTGAAATAAATACAAAATTAACTCAAACTTACTGAAATACTTTACATACTAGGATTCTATAAATTGATAAGTTTTTTTGTTATTTGTGAAAAAGTTAAAATAAACACAGCATTAACTCAAACTTTTTTTAAGTTTAATACGTACGTTAAAACCGGATATAAATCGGTTGAACCGTTTCTAAAATTAGCTGAAACAAACGTAGACACAAGATTGGCTCTAACATTTAATCTTTCAAATTTAACCCTTTCATTATTATTAGTATTGATTTCCAGTAATTCATTGTTTTACGAGCATAAACGTCGCCTATCTAAATGCTAGACGAATTATCAGATAGGGATTACGGCTGCTCTATTCACGGTCAGTGGGTTGTAAAACAAACCCGTAACACTTAAAAGAACAAAAGATAAAAATTAACATCCCGACCACGCTTAAACTGGATAAACCTATTTTTATTTATTAAACGTTTAGGTACTGATTCATAAAGTTTTGTTTCTCCGTAAACCTTCGAGCTTACGGTTGGATAATAAAAGTCTTAAAAGATTATGTTCATGAAATTTTGTTTTCCTCAGTTTCGTAGTTATTTTATGATACCATTTTATTTGAATGAGATATGGATTTTAGAAGTTATGTTTCGTGGAAGTTGTGTGTGTCATGTAGCTCTTAACCTATTAGCTTCCCACTGTAGGACCAAGGGCCCCCCAGAGACTCTAAAAAAGTTGCCAAATGTACCTAATATAATAAGTGTATCTATGCTTTTGTTAAAGCTTCAGGTGATCTCAACTTTGCCTACAATTCATACTTTTCTCATTCTCATCATAATGAGTCGCAAATTCAGGAAAAATAAAAATGAGGAGTTTCTCCAGGTTTCGAAGAAAACTTTCGACCACTGTAGTCACTTATTTAAATCTAGTATACTATACATCAGCTGTTACTTTACTTGGTTGAGCACAATCAACACGTGCCGACAGTCTATGAACACTTCAGACAAAATGTGTTGGCTCTCTATACGGATATTTATATTCGAATCAATAACTCACGTGCATATGTTGTCCTCAATGCGTTACAAATGACACAGATAATTATTATGATTGATCACCGTTTGCAGAATTAGAGCACTGTGTAACAGTTCATTTATATTGCAACAATTAATTTTAATGTTACATGGACTTCAATTTTATTAATTTAGCAGCATTTAGCATTTTTCAAAATAGGCAATGTGTCACGAACACTAAATAGAATATCTTCATCAGTATCATCAACAGCATCGTTATTGTAAATATCAAGTTTATAATTTTTATTATCATCATTTTTATAATAAACATCATTGTCATCATCATCATCATCATCGTCGCCACAACGTGTAGCTGTCTCACAATTGGACTTATGACTGGACGTTTGATGTTGGATTTAATGCTCATTGTCCCATCTTTTCTAATAACTTATTTTGCTAGCTACTACTAGCTTCCTATTAAATATTCGTTCATCGTTGATTCATTTTTTTACCCTAGACGCTGAATAAAATGTACGCAAAGAAATGTACAAGAATTTGAAATATAAAACGCTTTATAAAACGTGTATTATAATTTTCATGTTCCAATAACTCCTTTGTAAACGCCAATCATGGCGATTCCATTCATACTAAAGAAGAACCATTGAAATAAAACGCTATAGGTTCCAATTCGCACCAGTTTCAGACCATAGAACTGAAAAATTAATCTCCCAATCCGGCGAGAATCTACAAAAGTTTAATCGAAAGCCGTACAAAGAGAACTCAGTTCAATTGGAGTAGAAATAAAGTCCAATTTTGTTCGTAATGAAAGTCGAAACATCATTTGTGTTCGTTGCAATTCTCACAAAAGTACTATTTTATTGGTACTTCCGTACAGAATTTTTTATAAATATAAATAAACTCTAAATATGTGGTTTTGTTTTTAAGTGCGCGATGCGAATGTCGGTCAATTGTTTTGGCGAAATATGCGCAAACTGCTCGGATTTTATTCCAATAAATATCGGCTCTAAAACTAATGAGTAACTTTACTAGGATAATTAGCCACTATTATACAGTAATTAATAACTAAAACAATTTATATAAAAAAGAAAAATAATACAAAAAGAACCTATAAATATCTCGGATCTCTCATTTATGGAAAAATAAACATGATTCTTAATATAGTTCAGAGCTCTGCTTTCATATGTAAAAACCGGGCAAGTAGTCAGAACATTATACGCAATTTATTTATTTAAAAAATAATAACATAAAATATAAAATATTTGCTTTTGTTACAGAGGAGATCCTCAAGTCCCGCACAGCGCTGTGGATGTCAGCAGACGGTCACATGGTGCTCTACGCCACCTTCAACGATAGCTTGGTGCATGAACAGAAGTATCCTTGGTATGGCGCTGCGTTAGACACTGATGATCCAGCTAAGGTACGTTACAACGCATAGAGGTGCAAAAATAGCGCTCGAGAGTCTACTTTCTTTTTTTTTCTTTTCTCTTCTTTCTTGGAAGAATAAGTGGCTTAAGGTGTTGCGGATTTCCATGGGTGTTGGTGACCACTTAGCATAAGGTGTCCGTCAGCTAGTTTGGCAGCTATGTACGTAAAAAGTAGAAGTAGAAGTTGACGAGTTGACCTACGACAAATTTTGGGAAGTTCTTCTTTTACCTTTAATCCTAGGTAATCTTCTCTGCTTTAACAGCTCTGCGGAATAATTTAAATGACTTCTATTAAGCTTAATCTCAATAGCACCGTGCATGGTCAAACATAAGCGTATTTGAAACGATCAAGTTTCTTCTATCTTCATGTGTTGCCAAAGATAATTTAGAAATCTTATATATACAGTTTCTCCCGAAGTTTTCCTTCGCGCAAGCATATTTTACGAACGAGGCGTCGAAAAAAGAGCGTGCGGGATTTAAATTCAAGTCCCAAGAGTGCAAAACCTACTCCCGAACCACGATGTTATCAATGTTCCCAGAAAACGTGTTCTTGTATTGCCGAATAGGGGATATGAAGCGAATACGTGACCGGCAAAGAGATTGAAGGGACGACTGAAATAAGTGGGGTAATTGAATACGTCCACAGATGTGAGGTGTAATGTAAAAGATCAATTAGATACGCGTCAAGGAGTAAATGTGGTTAATGATAATGGATAGGACTACGATTTACGTTGTTATTTAAAAAGTATTTTGACTAGTTCTTCTTTATAAGATTAGTAACATATTTACATTTTGCGTCCGCCGGACATTTCGCGAAAAGGACATTTTGCGCCTAAACCATTTAGAGGAATAAGCTTTTAAAATTTTGTGTCTAAGCGATTGACTGCTGAAAAAATTGCTCATCCATCCCTGGACACATAATGATGGGAGTTTAGAACAAACTATATAAGTTTCATGTCCCTGAAGTTAACTGTTGAGGAGTTCTTTCACCTAGAAACAATACTAGACTTGAGCGGAAAATATTCATGGAAATGTTTGATCGTACGTTAAATAAAAATTGTGGAAGATTTCGCGAATTTCTATTCAGATTTTCCGCATTTTTATTCCTAATTTTTTTTAATAAATATGCATATCCATGCCAAATTACAGCTTTCTAGCACTAACGGTCTCGGCGCTTTGCTTCAGACAGACGGACACATGGACAGACGGACGGACAGACAGACAGACGGACGGACGGACGGACGGACAGACGGATATGACGAAACTATACGGGTTCCGATTCTACTTCGGAACCCTAAAAATAGGGTAGATTTTACCCCAGTTATACGTTCCTGTGTTTACTCGTATATATTTGTCAAACCACGCAGGTGGAATCTAGTGATGTAATAAATAATTGATTTACCTACAGACTTACCCGGAAATTAGAAGCGTGAGGTACCCGAAGCCAGGGACCACCAACCCGACCATCAAACTGACTGTAGCTGACATCGCAGACCCGAAGCATATTCGAAACAGACATCTGACGCCACCGCAAGTTATTTTGGAAGAAGGGTAAGTCAAACAACATGATGCTTATTTAGATGTAAAGGTAATTTTAAGTATTTTTATATAAATGTGGCATGTGTTCGATACACATAATAACTATAAAAATATAGGACTACTAGGCCGAACTTCCTATTGCAACGGGTCGCCCTGAAAATCAGTGGCTGTTAGCTTGCCACGGTCAATTGCTGAAGACGTCTTTTTCGTCATCGCTACATCATTAAGTTAATGCCAATGAAATAAATTTATTTTCTTTCTTTTTATATATTTTTCTTGGTATAGAGAATACAAGTATTACTATTTTTCGATTGTATGGTTAATTCATTGTCGAATAGCCTACGTAAGGACTTTTCGTCATTGATAGCGAATATAAAATATAGAAGAATTTAAAAACTTAATTTATTTCACCCGCGAAAGAGAACAATTTTTGCGTCATACTTGCTTATAAGTTAAACAGAATATTGTAGCGAATAATTTATGTCCCCGTACGTCAATTCTGCTTTTTTCTTTGTAGGTAGGCTTAAACTTTCTTATTTGATATGAATTATAATTCATTATGGGAACATATTCCTAATTATAATATGAAACATTTTGCAAACATGCAGTACGAAAAATACTTTGGTGTGAGTACTGTGAACGTGCTAGTTTTCGTAAATGAACCTATACTAAAACATACTAATCAGCCATACAATAGTGTCTTAATATACCTATATTGTTCCAAAAAAAATTTTTATCATAATGTGTTTCCACGACAAATAGTTTTGTGTCTACAATACATATATCTAAAATAGAAATAAGGCCCGAAAAAGACCTAATAGTAATATTTCCACACACTTAGCACTCTTTACGTACGAATATTGCGGAGAATATTCACAAGGAGTTATAAAAAGATAACTTGTTTATTTGCTGAAACATTAATCTTCTCCTTTTTCCTTTTATCCTGATACGGAAACCCGATGAGCTGTTTTTATTGTCCAACCAAGCACTCTCACAGTATATGCCCCGGGCTTAATGGAAGGGCGACGATTCTTGGGGCATTTAGGTATAGATCAAACGCACCGCGAACATCGACAAAAAAGTCAATCTATATTAATATATAAAGAGGAAAGATTTGATTTTTTGTTTGCATTGAATAGGCTCCGTAACTACTGAACCGATTTGAAAAATTCTTTCACTGTTAGAAAGCTAGACTATCCCCGGTGAACATAGGCTATATTTAAAAAAAATTAGGGATCCTTAATAAAACTCCAATAATGTAACCCAAGGTGTAAAAAAATAAGAAAACCGAAGCAAAGCGAGGGCGGTTACTCGTGAGATATAAATTTCGAAGTTCCAACTTTATACTTTGATATTATTTTCCTAAAATTATATTTTAGATTAATTAAAGGTTAGTTGAAAATTATATTGGTATCGACTTTAAGACTTCACTTTGGAGTTTCTTTTCGGAATGCCGATCCTTTCTAGCCCATTTGATAATTTGACTTGCGCGTTTGATTCTCAGTAGCAGACATTTTATGTGACTGAGGCCATATCAGTACGTCATGTATGCTGACCTAAAATGATAAGAGTACAGCCTACTTGAATCCTAGAAATACCAGCTCAAAAACACTAAAAATCTTTTCCTATTCCTATAAATCTTTCGATTGTGAATCCGTCTTTATACCTTAATACAATTTATGTCCAAGATTGGGCGGTCAAAGACAAAGTTTCCGACCATTTTCCAAATGCCCCAACCTCCTCTGGGACACATTAATCCGCATTGGACAGAAACCGATGCGAAATACCGTAAAATATTTACTGCGGTCAGCTCTTGTCGGCGGTACTGGACCAATACATTGTTTTGGGTTATCGTTAAATAATTTTGTTCTTTAAATAACTTTGTTGTTTTATGTTGTATATTTATCGCGTATCTATTTATTACTTCTCGTCATAGTTTTAGATCGATAGATAGCAGAATAAAAATATTGGAATTGCAGTGATAAAATTGACTTACAACATGATTATCTCATGGCTAAAAGTTACAAATTATTCCCGGCCTTTTCTACCGTTTTTCCATGCAATTAGACAATAGACTAAGACCCCTAGATTTTTCTAATAAAAAAGGTGCGTTAGGTGAGATGAGATCCTTTGAAAACATATCTGAAAGTTTAGCTATTTACAAAATATGTCTATTATGAAGCAAGTGCCCGTAAGCAATATTTCGAACACAATATTCAGTCATAAAGCTTTAGAGATGGACGATGCCGAATTCGGAACCCTTATTATTTACGTCTGACCGATTTCAACGTAACTTCTTTCAGTAATAATTCTTTGAAGAATAAACTTCTGTGCCTTTTTGTTTGTCTAATAAGAATATTTGTATGATAAAAAGTTAAGTTAAAAGGCAACTATTATTTTTGTCGTGCTATTTGATTTTAAACCGACGCAAAATATTTTAATGCGACATTACTACTATAGATAAAAAAAGCGGCCAAGTGCGAGTCGGACTCGCCCATGAAGGGTTCCGTAGCAGCAAGTAGCATAATATAAAAGTTCTTGAAGTTCGTTATAACTTTGATCGAGGTAAATTGCGGTTTACGATTTATGACGTATTAAAAAAAAACTACTTACTAGATCTCGTTCAAACCAATTTTCGGTGGGAGTTTGCATGGTAATGTCCATCATAATATATTTTTTTTAGTTTTATCATTCTCTTATTGTAGAAGTTACGGGGGGGGACACACATTTTACCACTTTGGAAGTGTCTCTCGCGCAAACTATTCAGTTTAGAAAAAAATGATATTAGAAACCTCAATATCATTTTTAAAGACCTATTCATAGATACCCCACACGTATGGGTTTGATGAAAAATCAATTTTTGAGATTCAGTTCTAAGTATGGGGAACCCCCAAAAATTTATTATTTTTTTTCTATTTTTGTGTAAAAATCTTAATGCGGTTCACAGAATACATCTACTTACCAAGTTTCAACAGTAAAGTTCCTATAGTTTCGGAAAAAAGTGGCTGTGACATACGGACGGACGGACAGACAGTCAGACAGACAGACAGACATGACGAATCTATAAGGGTTCCGTTTTTTGCCATTGGCTACGGAACCCTAAAAAATGATATTAGAAACCTCAATATCATTTTTGAAGACCTAATCATAGATACCCCACACGTATGGGTTTGATGAAAAAAAAAATTTTGTGTTTCAGTTCTAAGTATGGGGAACCCCCAAAATTTTTTTTTTCTATTTTTGTGTAAAATTCTTAATGCGGTTCACAGAATACATTTACTTACCAAGTTTCAACAGTATAGTTCCAATAGTTTCGGAAAAAAGTGGCTGTGACATACGGACGGACAGACAGACAGACAGACAGACAGACATGACGAATCTATAAGGGTTCCGTTTTTTGCCATTTGGCTACGGAACCCTAAAAATTGATAACTTAGTTGCTTTGATTAATTATCTATTATATGAGGTTCGATTCTCAGCCTTCTTTCTTGCTCTCCTTCAGTTCGTTCTTTTCTCTCTTCTTTCTTTGATTTTACTATTGTCCACGGGTGTCATAGCTACTTACCATCAGGTGGATGTCAGCTCATTACTTACATAAAAATGTACCTACCCACTTGTAACCCCTCTGGAAGTTACGAATTCTTTGCCCTCAGTGACTACTACGTGACGAGCGCTCAGTGGGTATCCCTGACGGAGGTATGCGTGGTGTGGCTGACGAGGACCCAGAACCTGTCTGTGGTCTCCGTTTGCAAGAGCCCCTTGTGGCATTGTCAGGAGGTATGTCGTCTATCTAGCAGCCTTGGGACGTCCACTGGATATAAGCCTTTCTTTCTTTTTTCTCTCTTTCGTGAGGTAACATGAGTCTGTCCATGTGAAACTGGACTTGTATCGATGGCTGTCAGCGTATTTTAGTTTATCTTATTTATTTATTTAATCTTTATTGACCACAAAAACACGGTACAATTGGCGAGCTTAATGCTTAAATGCATTCTCTACCAGCTAACCATCAGGCCAAACAGATATGCACGAAGAGCGGTATTAACTATTGTTGGTAAGTTAAAGCGTAAAGCTAAAAAAAAAAATGCATAAATATCTTTGTATATTATATTTACTGTCATTTTGTTTGGGAATCTAACTATCCAGACGTTGACAGAACTAATGATTCTAGGTATACCGGATAACATCAGGCTCTGAAGGCTGGGTAGAGTCTGCCCCTACGCCTCTCTGGTCAGCGGGGGGCGGAGCCCTAGTCACCCTGGCTCCTGTCAGAGACGGCCCAGCGGGGCTATTCCGTCATGTGGTACGAACTGAGCACAACGCACACGGCCCTAGAGCGTTACCCCTAACGCACGGCAGCTTCGACGTGGTGAAGCTACTGGCTTGGGATCATGCGAATCAACACATGTGAGTTTATATTAGCCTGGTACTTCGGTTTGTTGGATAGCTTTAGTTTTGCAGGAAGAACTATGTATGTGGCCACAGAGACCATAGGCGTCTTAAAAGAAATAAGCTGGAACTAGTCAATCCATGCATGATTTAACCAAACTAAAAAATAATCAACCTTTTTGGATAAATAGAGATAGGTACATAGATTTCAATGTGGCATATTACAAGTTACAATTTTGTTGTACTATATTTTATTATTTGTAACAGAACTAATAGCCTAGTGCCGATAGCTCTAAAAACGGTAAAAAGTGGAAGAAAATTATAGTAGAATGAAACCTATTGCAAAAGGAAGAGAATATAACGAAGATTATAGGAAAAATAAATTACGGGCGATCTGAGGTCGGGAAGGGGGGGGGGGGGGAGGGGGGGTTGAAGGGAAAAAAGTGGTTTATCTCGATTTCCGGAAAAACTACAAGTCCTATTGAAAAAAGTTGAATGGCAAAGTTGTAGGCAATAAAAAGATCTACAACTTTTGTATTTACACTTTTTTACATAACCTCAATATTTATGTGAAAAATTCAAAAAACCACGTTTTTGGTTTTTTATTTTTATCTTTTACAAAAAATATTTTTTTTTCACGAAATTTGGTGGAAACTTACCTTTGTATGTCTTTAACATACTGTAATTTTTTTGATTCAAAACAATATTTTTTTCCACCTTATTTTGACCTTAAATCAAAAAAACAACCTTATTTTCAGTCGAAAAATCTCACGTCAAAATATCTGAT
Source organism: Thymelicus sylvestris (assembly GCA_911387775.1). Taxonomy (NCBI): domain Eukaryota; kingdom Metazoa; phylum Arthropoda; class Insecta; order Lepidoptera; family Hesperiidae; genus Thymelicus; species Thymelicus sylvestris. The sequence goes on along the minus strand of OU426909.1, from coordinate 7,490,126 downwards.
TTTTTTAAAACGTCGGTAGTCCTTTTGTTCTTTGGAATCTCTACTTTCTAATGGTATATAAAAACTTATACACTACTATGGTAAATGTTCTCAGAAAATGCAATGAAACGACAACTATTTTCGCAAAAAAAATTCGGATTCCATTGATTGCATATAAGATTGCAAAAAACATGCGAAAATAGTAGTCTTTTCATTGCATTTTCTGAGAACATTTACCATATTAGTCTATAGGTTTTTATATACCATTAGAAAGTAGAGATTTTCGCAAAAAAAATTCGGATTTCATTGATTGCTTAAGAGATGGCAAAAAACATGCGAAAATAGTAGTCGTTTCATTGCATTTTCTGAGAACATTTACCATAGTAGTGTATAGGTTTTTATATACCATTAGAAAGTAGAGATTTCAACGAACAAGAGGATTACCGACTTTAAAAAAAATCTGATATTTTGACGTGAGATTTTTCGACTGAAAATAAGGTTGTTTTTTTGATTTAAGGTCAAAATAAGGTGGAAAAAAATATTGTTTTGAATCAAAAAAATTACAGTATGTTAAGGACATACAAAGGTAAGTTTCCACCAAATTTCGTGAAAAAAAAATATTTTTTGTAAAAGATAAAAATAAAAAACCAAAAACGTGGTTTTTTGAATTTTTCACATCAATTTTGAGGTTATGTAAAAGAGTGTAAATACAAAAGTTGTAGATCTTTTTATTGCCTACAACTTTGCCATTCAACTTTTTTCAATAGGACTTGTAGTTTTTCCGGAAATCGAGATAAACCATTTTTTTCCCCTTAAACCCCCCCTCCCCCCCCCCCTTCCCGACCTCAGATCGCCCGTAATTTATTTTTCCTACAATCTTCGTTATATTCTCTTCCTTTTGCAATAGGTTTCATTCTACTATAATTTTTTTTCGTTTCAAAAATTATCGGCACTGGACTATAAGTAGTAAGCATTTTTAAAATATTAAGCATTAATTAATCATAATAGCATAGCAATATTCTATAATCCAATTATTATTATTATCAAATGAAGAAACCATGGGTTAAAATTAAAATTAAATTGTAGATATTACTTGGGGATTCCTGAGGGTAAACCAGGGCAGCAGCATCTATACAGGGTGTCGTCAGAAGCGCCGCGGCCGGGCACTCCGCAGAAACTACCCTACTGTGTCACTTGTAAATCACTGGTAAGTAGGTAAACACTTAAAGTACAATAGTTTAAAAAGTAAATAGTTACTTATTTTTTAGTGTCTATGTACTAAAGAAATGCCAGCAGTTCTCTAGCCTGGAGCTAAACTTGAATGTAATATTAGGTCATGCTTATACAAAAATGCATTGTCATCAGATTTAAAGCAATAACTGTTTTTTTTTAAATTTACGCTTAGGATAAGAGTAAGTAGCACTATGTAAGTTTAAGAGGAAGTAGTTCTTATTAAGCTTGCAAGAATTGATCCAAACACAGACACTATTTAACAGCGTTTAAAAACAAATGCTCACATTTACACCCTACTTATGCCCTACTGATACACTACAATAATTGGGTATTACTCCCTTGCACTAGGATTCTCTGTAGCGCAGATGGTGTGTGGATTGTCCATAAATAAATAAGCTTTTAACCCATTAGCACCCCGCTACAGAACTCGAGCCTTGTTTGAGGAAGTCTAGAGCATTATACTTCACGCTACATTAGTGCGGATTGTGAGGCTTATCAATTGCTATCATACGATAACAATTGTATCGACGGCTTATCGTGCTTTGAGCACGGAAGCTTACAAGATTTTGGGCATTAGCGGTCTTCCGCCTAACTAATAAAGGATCGAAACAGGTCGACGGGCTATAACTGGTTCTAGAAAAATACTTAACTTCAATTTATTAGTAGTGACTTACTCAACTTTTCGTAATTTCCGAAGTTAATTCGAACAACGACGGTATTATTGAAAGGTAAATGGATTTTATTAATATACATTCGGAGCTTTATTGTTTTATATTTCATTACAAGGGTAACGGTATTGGCAAGGGCCAATGACAAATGAATAGCCATTATGTTTACGGTTATTATCTTTCACTTTTTATTACAGATATTTCTATAAAACATGTTTTGTAAATAAGTCAATTTACAATAGGATTAAGGTAATACACACTCACTACGTTTTCCAACATTCGCCGTTTTCAATATTAATCTATCTTCATAATCTATGGATAAATGAACAGATAAAATATTGAAAATGTTTTCGGACTTTAACCATCGAAATTGGTGTTTGTCGATATTCGCTGTTATAAATCATTTACATCGGTTATTCACAGTAAAATAAACCAATGTTTTTTGTAGCCGTCCCAATCAATAAACCTGGAGTACTATGGCAACTTGGCCTCATCGGGGGACAGTACGTGGGACAGTGATTGGGACGAAGAGCTCCCCACTGCCACGCCTACTCCGAGTAAGAAGAAGAAGAAGACGAAGCCGACTGGTGAGTTACTTTTACTTGAATAGGTAGATAGGTTAAGTTAGGTTTTCAATTTAGGTAGTTGTCTTAATAACCAACGCGTTGCTGGCTAAAAGCACGCGGAGAACTCGCATTATTACTAGATCTCCAACTGCAGTTTAAGGTAGCTTGGCCGGTCAGGTAAAGAAAACCGGTAATAAGATGTGAGCTAAATTACTGAAAAAAATTGTGAGCTAAACTCACCTCAGTTCTCAACAAGAAAAACTCCCATGTCAATTGCAATCCAAACGATCCATGTCCTCCACAGAGAACATAGCCCAGAACCTGCCGTGCCTGTACCACGACGCGCACTTCAGCCCGTCATCAGCCTACTTCGTGCTGGAGTGTCTCGGGCCGACCGTGCCCACCTCCAGCTTGCACAAGACAGCGCTTCCAGAACCAAGACTGCTCATGCATCTGGAGAACAATACTTTAGTAAAGGTATGTGTAGCCAATAGCCGATAAGCGAGCAGATGAGCCTGATGGCAAGTCATCAACACCCAGTGATATAAACAACACTAAAGGTTGACGCGCTGTCGAAAGCAAGCGGAGAAGCTTTAATTGTAGCCCGATGGCAGTGCTAATCTAATTGGACTCCCCACTTCGAATCCCGCACGTACATGTTTTTAATTATGTGCGTATTACAAATTCTGTGTCACCTGGTTTGGTAAAAAAAAATAGTGAAGAAAGTACATGTTTCCTAAGAATCCTACATGTAAAAAATGTGTTGATTGTCCAATCGCACTTAACAATTTACTAGACCTGTCACATAATCCTTTAATCTCTTCATTGGAACAGGAGAAGCTATCAGCCATAGCGCTTCCAACGCCACGGACGTTCTCCGTCCAGCTGTCCAGTGGCTACGCGGCCAGGGTGCGGCTGCTGCTTCCTCCAGGGTTACGAGAGGATGAAGTCACTAAATACCCGCTTGTGATGAAAGTGTAAGCGAAAAATGCTTATTCTTGTTATAATTTTAATGAAAGCATCACTATCAATGTTACTGTTTAATCTACATAGTTATTGTAATCACCGCTCCGATTCACAATCTTCATCCAAAATCAAGTCATCGACGTCCGCCATTGTCATTCCGCTGGACATTAGGCATATTCCTACCCCATTGTATTTTTATATAAATTGTCAATCAGACGAGCCACTCCAGTGCAAGGCAACTCTAAGGCATCACCAGCGCATTGAGAAGAGAGAAGAAAAAGAAATAACTGGCTCTCAAACCAAATTTGTCCAGCCTTCAACTCCTATCAACCTCCCTCTTCTCGATTTATTAATTGATCATCATTCATAAGTACTAAATCCATCACAACGCATTTGGTGGCCAAGAAAAATAACAGGGAATAAGAAACTAAAGGCTCTCAAAGCCTCGACTCACCTCATCCTCTCAATTTGTCCCCGCATTTGCCAGCCAAAAAAGATGCTTTGTTTCCACTAGTTCGATTCGTTAGTTCGATTGTCAGTCAAACTAGTAGGAGAGAAAAGAAGGTACTGGCTCTCCTTTGACTTACTTCTCCTCTCAATTTTCCCTCAGTGACGGTCGTCCCGGCACCCAGCTAGTGACAGAGCAGTGGTCGCTAGGTTGGGGGTCAGTGGCAGCGGGTGCGGGGGCCGTGCTGGCGACGGTGGACGCACGCGGCGCCGCTGGGAGAGGACTGGCGGCTCATCATACGCTGCACCGCCGGCTGGGGACCATTGAGCTAGCGGATCAGCTGGAGGTTGCTGAGTGAGTAGGATTCTAGATAAACAAAATAATAATGATAATAATAACGCTTCACACTCACAGCCCCACACTAGGATTCCCTGTGTCGTGGGTGCCATGGACAACACACAGAGACAAGAACACTCACACCCAAGCCGAGAACGGAAATTCAAATTCATCATTCTTTCCGCTCGCTGGGAATCGAACCCAGAACCCTTGGTGCGACGATCCGGCATGGTAACCATTGTGTCACACGCGTTGTCAAAGTATCAAATCTGTACCCTGTGGATCTTAAAAAGAGCACTGCGTAAAAGGAGCACTGGTCGCCCTCCAGCCAGGTGGACTGATAACTTAAAGAAGACAGCGGGAAGCCACTGGATTCAGAGGGCCCAGGACCAGTCGGAGTGGCGCCAATTAGGGGAGGCCTATGTCCAGCAGTGGACTTTAAAAGACTTAGATAGATAGATATACCAAGCGTCTAACAGTTCCATATCCTCTGCAGGTACCTCCGCGAGTCTTTGCACTTCATCGACGCGCGGCGCGTGGCGGTGTGGGGCCGCGCGCACGGCGGGTTCCTCGCGGCGCTGGCGCTGGCCAGCCCGCTCAACGTCTTCCAATGCGGCATCGCGCTCGCGCCCATCGTGCGGTGGCGGTATTACGGTATGATAAACGGTGGACCGTGGACGAAGGAAATAGTCTCTTAGAGATATGTATCTATCACTGGTGCCTCACCTTATTTGTATTGGTATTCGATTGATGCGGTGATAGACTTGGTTATTTGCGAAATTTGTGACATTATAATGTTTTGATCGTATGGATATTAAACGTTAAAGAAGCCTTTCCAGTATATCATACGATGACTGTGCTATGAAGCCTATGAACGTATCAGACGCAAAAAGCAACAAGATGTGTCTACTGAAGCTATATTTATACGTACCGACAACATTTTCATCGACAATTTTGGATATTTTAGCTACACTTTTCAATGAGAACAATATTTTTTATCTGACACTATCCTGAGTACGGTCGTGGTACGGTGATATAGTGTAGCTGGCAAAAATCTTTCGCGTATATTTTTTGTCGGTGCTGTTTTGTATAAACAGTTCCATAATCCTGATATAATACTTTAAAACAACCCAACAGCCTCAGCGTACGCGGAGCGCTACATGGGCTACCCGAACGCGACGAACAACTACCGCGGGTACGCGGACGCTGACGTCACGAAGCAGGCCGCCGCGCTGCAGGACAAGATGCTGCTGCTGGTGCACGGCACGGCCGACGACACGGTGCACGTGCAGCAGTCCATGGCGCTGGCCAAGGCGCTCGCGCAGCAGGGGAGCATGTTCCGGCAGCAGGTGTGTTTTTGTTACCCTTATAGGGTATTACCCTATAGTATCAATAACTACCACTGACGTCAAGAAGGCCGCAACGCAGGACAAAATGCTGCTGCTGTCTAACTTAACCTATGGGACTACTGATAATAGTGCCAGGTTTCCATCATCAGACAACCCAATGACATAGACTCGTCGAAACTTGCTGATACGTACGATGTAGAAATCTTTGATAGCGTGATTCAGGGCGTGACATCACCGTCTGACGTTTACTGCAATATCACCACAGCTAACTCTGTAAATTCATCTCTTTAATCTGACTGTATGTTCTCCTAGATCTACCCTGACGAGGGCCACAACCTGGACGGCGTGAGGAAGCACGTGTACCGCACGATGTCTGGGTTCCTGGACGACTGCTTCCGGAAGCAGGTACCGCCGGAGACCAAGGCGGGGCTGCGGAACGGCGGGAACCTTGACTGAGACACGTGGAAGGACGAGGAGTTGAACTCTTGGTGAGTAACGAGGTCTTTTGAGGAAGATGTAGTCTTTTGAGGATGATGGGGCCTTTTAGAGGATGACCTGTTCTTTTTCAGGATGATCTGGTCTTTTTGTCTTTTGAGGGCCACCTGGTCTTTTTGAGGGCCACCTGGTCTTTTTGAGGACCATCTGGTCTTTTTGAGGACCACCTGGTTTTTTTGAAGTGTAACTTGTATATTGACATAGTGGAACAGAGTAACAATATGCAACGTTTCTTTGATAAAATTTTACCTCACGGCTTTCGAGTGTCAAATAAGGTAATGGTAAAGTTGAAAAAATGCATTGTCAGCCGATAAGAAAGAGACCCACATTACCTATATTATATTCTGTGAATGAATTTGCAAGGATGTTTTCAATGTTAATATCAATAAGCTACGTGTTAATAATTGCAATATTTCTTTCACAGGTAACAAACTGAAATTATAAAATAGTCGACAGGAACGTGAGAACATTAAATACTGTAGTACAACTTACTTCCATATCCCAATTTAATAAATTAATCTACTGCCAAAGAGTGGACTTTTCCATGCACATCATACACGAATGTGATAATTATATAATTAAATTATAAACGGACCTTTTAGAGAAATTGTGATGAACTGTGTTGCCAGCTTTAAGGCTAATCGATGAAAGTGAGAGTTAATAACTATCTATTCGTAAGTTTTAAATGTGAGTTACTTTTGAATTTTGAGGTGAAATTAATTCGGAAATTCGTGTATCGATTCCAAAATAAAAATGAATGGGTTTATTTCTTAAACCATTCATTTTGTATTAGAATAAGTATAATTTTATTAAGTATTTATTAGACTGTATAGTTTAAGTTTTAATTTGTCATAATACTTATTAAATAAAGCATTTTGAATGCCACAACCAAATCAAACAAAAACCGGCACGTTAAGAAAAACAATCGGTTTAATTTTAGTTAAGTAAAAAAAGATAATGTGAAGAAACAAACGTAACCGTCTATTACACGTTTGGAAGATGTCAAGAAAATTACGTGTAATAGGCTATTACGAGCAGGTATGACAAATATCATCATCTATATCATATCGACATAGTAATTAAAGGTTATTATCGGTGATGTTAACACTGTATATCGTTTACTGATAAAGATGATGATGATGATAATGTTAAAAGAGATAAAGCTTTGTTGAAATTAATGTAATATTCTTCGTAACTTGGTTCATAACCTCCTGGTACTTGAATAAAAAAATCGTTGAAATTATGTCCTGTGATTGTCATTAAATTATTTCTAATACTCGCAATCTTTTGTGACCAAAACTATCCAAACGCAGCCCAGAATTATTTTACATATTACATTAGTTCAAACAGAGCACCATCGAATACTTAATTTTTAGGCAAATTTGCAGAAAGATATTAAATATTCTTCCTTTAAAGCGCCTTGTGTAATTTGGTCTCAATCACTAGTACCTGTTGCATGTAATATATTCGCATATTTTCCAAATTACAGCATGTTGAGTAGCGTTTAGTGATGTGCCGATTTGTCGTTGATTTATTTTTTAATACATTTAAATGTTTATTTTTTTCCGTTACCCAAACTGAGGAGGATGTTTTTTCGTTCCTATTCACTCTGATGTTGAGATTAAATTTTTATTTAATACGAAATTATACTTTTCACTTTAACTTAAACATGTGGTAAGTATATTATAATTAATTAAAGAGCTATTTAAAGCAGCAGTTGTAAGTAGGTATAGATACTGAAGTTTTGCTAAGTTAAATATTACAAAATTTATGTTAATTAACAAGTTTTGCAATAAAATTTAGCAGTAAAGTAAATCAAATAGAGTCATAAAACTTTGGATTTACTACTCCTCGTAAACTGCCAATGTTTACGCAACTGGCTTTTTGGTTAATTTACTGCCCTTTATTTATTAATATGACTGTTTTTTTCTGGCATTTATCTTTTTATTAGTACTTACTGTTTTATTACCTTTCTTTTACTGCCACACTATTTTTCTTACTACCAATTTTTATTTTTCAAAAACATCCGAAATGTTTAAGTAACAGCAAAAGAAATAAAAGTAAGAAACACTTTTTAACAATGAAGTGTTACTATATTAAAAATATATCATAAAACAAACATTGTTTTATAAAATAAATAAATTAATTAATTAAATCAACGACTACTTTGTCGCTATATCTATTACCTACTTACCTGGTCTACGTAATGGAATTGAGGTTAGATCTTAATTGACGATGAGTGATTTTAGTACTAAGGTTGCATTAATGAAGGATTAAGTATTTTTTGTTACTTGTTTCATCTGTCAGTTAACTTCAACCTTTAATAAAAGGAAAAAATATGATAATTTCTCACTATGTTGCTATGCTGCTTCCTTCAAAGCAATTGATTCATAAATTTTACAAAAATCAAATTTTAATATCTGTTACCTATTCTAAGTTTTCATCACACATAACCTTTATGGTGGCCACTCACGGTCAGTCCATCGCGTCAAATGGCGTGATATAGGTACAGCCAAAATTTGATCGTGAATGTGAAAAACAGATGGCGTGATATAAAAATCTGTATGTCCAATCGCGCCATTTTGACATATGTCATTTGGAGCCACGCCAAATGGCGCGACCGTGAGTGGCTTTTTAAGCTTATCATGAGTACATAAATGTTTTGTCATATGAATGGGCTTTTCCTTGATTTGCAGCTCATAAACAAAATAAATGAATTGGTCGCTGGTCATTGCCCGACAACTTGTATTATGTGAACGATCAAGTTTAAGCTTTCAGCATAAGACTTCAACGGCTTCAAGCAAACAAAACAGTTCCCGCTCAAATTGCGGCTGTCAAGTGTCAATAGAGCACACATTAAAAATATTATATTTTTCTGACAGATGAGATAAACAAAAATATGTGAGGTATTATGTACCACTAGTGGTGCTCCACCACGAGTACCAATAATATTAAAATTATAGTCCAGTTTTAGATTGTAGTAATGCGTTTTAAATAAGAAACGTACTTAGTTATAATTCGGGTAATTAATTATCGATAGCGTTTTGGACGAAAATGGTAAAGTGTAATTTCTAAATGACAAATAATTGTACAGTTGAAGAGATTATTTACATAGTGTAGATAAAGTACGCTTTGATGGGTATCTTACAAATTTTACTAAGTATTACGATTACTATGTTATTAACAAACTTATTGAAAGATTTTAACTTATCATTAGTTTTACATGTGTTAATTAATAATTTTCAGATAGTTTATGTTGAGTTTTTCAAATAATTTATTGTTATTTTTATAGAAGCTATTAGTTAAAAAATAACCTTTAGATTAATCAACAAAAATGAACTAAAGAGATGCCTTCCTTTAATAAATTAGTCTCCTTTGTAAGATACGCCATAGTCTTCTTAGATATTGTAATTAAATTAAAACGTTGAAAATTGCTCATTTTCATATTTCGAGTTTTGCATGTTTCTAGTCATCTCATTATAAACATTTCTTCAAAAGATAATAAATAAAATAAAATAAAATTTTAGCAAAGACCAATAGTATGTTAAAAAGTATTTTATTAACTATAAAAGTTTTAAACTAATTAGTAATTTTGAACTTAGTATTTAGTAGAATAATTATAGACATGTTAATAATTCTGAATGAAATTAACTTTAATAGCAATAAATTAAAACTTACCTCAGGCATTAAACAAATCATTTTTATTGTCTGTGACAAGATACAGAGTCAATTTTATTGAATCACAGTACAGTGTTCATATCTCTAATTATTATGCTATCATTAAATACATTTACCAACTATTATATCTACCCACTATGGTACGGGGAATCCTAGTTGCATGAATCGTGAGCACCCATATCATAGTGGTATAAGTACAGCCAGCAAAATAAAAAATAATATTAAAATACGTAACTCACGTATGCAGGACATCAATTAATCAATCAATCATAATTTTTATTGTGGAATTCAGGTACAATTAAACTCAGGTACAACAGGTCAAATACAAATGGATCTCTGTATTCCCGCCACAAACGGGCATACAATATTGACACATGATACGAAAATTTTCTGTAATAATTAATATTACAAAATGCTTATTTTTTATCAATTTCAAATCATGTCTTACATTTAAAGCTAGCATTTAACACTGATACACAAAAATTCTGTAGTATTAAACATTATGGAAGGTTCTTGTATCTCTTTTGCCGACTGTACAATCCACTTTGATTTAAGTTTCCTATCGTGCCTAATGTTAAGCAACAGAAAAAATATATTACGTATAAGCCATGACTTGAAATTGTATCTATGCCTTGTGTGACTTGCGGGGTACTTTAATGACCTAATAATTACTTCATGATTGATGAGGATTCAAGAATTGTCGGTGCGTCAAAGAACTCACAAAAGATAATTATGCTTATTATGAAAATAAATCTAAAATAGAAAAGTCCAAAAGAAATTCTTCTTAAAGAAAAAAAAAATTATGTCGATATACCTGGAATAAATTGCAACATCTATTTGGTGTTAATCGATTGTACTTTTATAAAAAGCATGATTAGGTAGAATAACACCAAGATTGGTTTATTTTCCAGAGTTTCCGACAAAAAATTACTGTTACTGAAAGTCCAAAATTCCTTAACTAAAAGAAGTTTTACTTTAGAGCCTAGATTTTTTGCAATTTCATGCAATCATTATGTACGAGTACTTACATAATGAAATTATGAAACTGGACATTCAAAGCATTGATCTTGTTCCGATAAAAGATTATCTCGTTATTCGTAGATAGTGAGACACTATGAACCTAACCTAAGTCTATAATTTACTAAATTACATACAAAATCACGCACACACGAACAGTTGTTTTCGAATACCTTAAGGTAAAGCTTCTCGGAACACCAAAACGAATAATGTCATTAAAGACCTAAGTGCCAAACGTGTCGTTATTTCTCGTAAGAATTTCTGTAGTTAATAAATTTTGTAGGTAAATATAATGTAGGGTTCAAGTATTAAAGGAATATCAATATTATTTTCTTTAAATAAATAGCTCAATTTGTAGCTTTAGACATGTAAATATTCATAGCAAGATCAAAGTATATCAACTGTTTTTATGTACTATGTACCTACGATAATAAGTCACAAATTATTTTATTATTACTGATTCGCTTCAACTACCCTGAGTGTAATATAAGAACTATAAAACGAGGCATAAATTGATGAGCTGTTAGGGCGAGACCAAGCGAGCGTATTTTTTGCGCTGTGAACTGTGAGTCGCGTAAAATGAGTCGCTTTCATACTAACGTCAATACTAAACGTCAACATATTTTTGCGTCGAAGTATACAAACAGCACTTTAGTATGAAACCGAATGTAGCGTACCTAGCGTATTTTGCGACTGACAGCTCAAAAAAATACGCTCATTTGCCCTCACCCTTATTCAATACAGCGCATTGCGCCTTAAGTAGTTCAAGCCAACCTATAACTTTCTTTGTTAAATTATTCCCAAAATATACAGCGGTAGTGATTCTTTGTGATCCTACATAGGTAGTATCTTGCATAGAACTAGAACGCACATTATTCATAAGTAAAATTATGTGATTACTGCCTTCATTGATGTTACTCAGTGTTGTGTTGTAGAAATAAACGTCGTACGCTGATTGCGTAGTAAAATGTCACATTTATATGGGTACTATATACATTTTAAAGTGTATGATTTGTGAATTTGCGAATTGTTATCTAAAATTGTCAACGGAAAAACACATTGCTAGAGTTGCCAGCTGTTCGGAGAATGCAATAGTGACACATATTTGAATTACTATTACAGTATGTACTTGCTAATGGAGTATTAAATAATTTTATTATTTAAAAGATTATGTTCTAAATTATCTTCTAAATATATTTTTACTTCATTTAATGAGAAACTATGAAAAGGTATTACATAGCTGTATACTTTTACAACAATACTCGCAGAGTAGTGTATAAATTATATTCTTCTAGAGGAGCTGACAACCCTATGCACTTATAAGCTTAAGGCGCAGACCTATAACCTAATGTAAGTAGTTTAAGTTGTTGATTATACTCAACAATCGTACCAATTATTTCAATATAGTCACATTTACTTAAAAATGTTAATTATTTTAAACAAGGAGATATAAAAGCATGGTGCAATCGCTTTGTGATTACATAATAGGTATTTTAGCTTGTAAGTTTAAGGTTCTTTAATTAATAGGATCCTATCCATTTGTAACATTTAAACATTTTAATATAATAAATTACCTAAACATTATTCATCTATATCTCAAGAACGTCCTTTTTCATTACAGTAGCACTAATCTATATTTTTAACACCTTGAATTCCAAAATTGCACGTTTTTAATGACAAGATTGTGTTTTAATTATTGTAATGTTCGGTTTACACGTAATTAGTTAAGTAATTAAATAAATTTTAACTAAAAAGTTACTAAATCGTCTGTTTACACGACGTATTAATTTAGGTAAAATTTAGTTATCTGCTTAACTACTTAATACGTGTGAGCCGGACTTTAGAGCCAAACTTCATTAGGATGCCACGGCGACATGGCCAGCTACGTAGCCAAGTATTTCGTATTGAAAATATGTATTGGCGGGGTATAGGCGACGTACATACCTAATTCAAATAAATACACAAGAGCGACAGATTGACAGACAACGCAAAGCCAGCGCAGCCCGAAATAATGGTCCTAGAAAAATTATAACTTTTAGTATAAAATTAATGAGTTATTTCTTATAGTGTGCTGGAACATTAAGTATTTCTGAAATTTATTCTCCTAAAGGGGTGAAATGAGAAATAAAAGTTTGTATGAAAAATGTGTGTGTGAACAAAAGCACTGATACAAAATGTTTGGTTAAATAGCCGGTGGTGACACGCCATAACGTCTTGAATATGTGTGGCACTCCTTGTTCATTTTTCCACATCAAATTATTCAATACAAATAATGTCTTATCTTGTGATAATATTAAGTTAAGAATAGACTAACTTTAAATGTTAATACGATAGTTTATTTCGATTTAGTTTCATTAAATCATGTTCAGTAGTTACGTGTAAAAGTGATTTAACATTATGTCCAATTTTAAAATTTAATTTAAATGCCATTATTTTGTACCGATATTAAAATTAATCGCGTATCTCGTGGAAATCTAATTCATTAAAAATGATTAGAATTTTTTTTATTTTACAAACAATTTTGTTAAGTAATTATTAGGTATCTATTTAATAATTGTTATTAATTTACAAATAAATATTCACAAGTGCATTGTTAATTTTTCGAGTTATTTAATAACTTGTTTGTTTTGTAAAACGTTAAACATTTATCTGTAATAGTTATTTAATAGTTAATTACTTTATAAAGATATCAGTGATTACTTAATCTAAGAGCTGTTATAATTATGTACCTACTAGCAGATTTTATTTACTCACTGTTATTGTTGGCTCTTGCCTCTTAGCCCACTACTGGGCGGGGTCCCACGGTTGGGCAGCCAGGCCCAACGTGTGATTATTATATATGTTAATCTTTGAATCACTTCATCGAGACTAATCTTATTATATTACGAGATTCAATAAATACATACCATTACACTATTTGTTGTTTTTTTTAAATAGTAGCGCTCCGCCCGCGTTATCAGAGACAAATATCTAATAAGTAGGTAGGTACCTACTCTTTAACTAATCATGATCTACCTGTGTTCTAAAGGACAATGCCCATCTGTGCCCCAGAAATGCCCAGATAAAGTATATTACAAGATTGCTCTAATAAATAAAAACTAGAATTATGTTGTTAATTTTAAATCATATGAAGCACTGGATAAAAAATTAAAAATTAAATGAAATTAATAGAAAATTAAGTTCCTAATGAAAAACTAATAGCAATGCTGTCTGTAAGCGATAAAATGTATAAAAGACCAGTATGAAGTTATCATGTTTAATTTCCAATATCTTTTGAACCGGTGCTTTATATGACATTAAATCTAGATATAATATAAATACTGTTAAAAAGTTATCATATGACATAGAGCTGCAATTTGGGCATTGCATGGCATGGCATTTCTGACTTTCAGCTCCATACTAATATGGGCATGGCCCTTTCATGAAATCCGATCATATTCACAAAATTTCACGTATAATATTAGTATAATTTCAGGCTTGGAACATATTTATTACTGCTATCATTTTATCAGTCCAGCAAGCCTGTCACAAACCTTGAATTATGCTCTATAGATATTTGAGCTGTAAAGTAGACGATGAGATAATCTATACACCTATGTACACTCAGGTACCTACCCACCTACCCATTTTAATTTAAGTAGGTAAAAGAACTGTACTCGTAACACCGACGAAATATAATTTATTTTACCGTAAAATAAATTATATTATAAAAATTTTACGATCTCTCATAAAATAAAACATGTGACATCCTCAAACTGAATTACAAGGCTTTCATCTTATGGCTACAGCAATCTTCTCTAAGCCAAGTTTCAAATATAGGTAGGTAGGTACATAGCTAGTCCAATTTTTGAAGAATAAAAAAGATAATTAGCCGACTGAAGTGGCAATCAGCTACCCACATAGTTCGAAGACTGATAACCATTGGGAACGAAAGATCCTCGTATGGAGACCACGTCTCAGTAAAATAAGCACATGACGACGCGACGCCCCAACCAGGTGGACTGACCTGAAGAAGACAGACGAAGAAGACGTGCATCCACAGGATTGAGAAGGCTTAGGAACGGTCAAAGTGGCGTATGTTAGGGGAGGTCTATGTCCAGCAGTGGATCTCCAAAGGCTTATTTATGGATGGATGGATGAGTCCAATTTTAAAACTACATATATTTAGGTATGCCGACCAGACTAATGACTGGATTAACTGCGATAAGTATGTAGGTAGTTATTTGAATGTAATTAGGTACATTCCAATTTGATTAATCACATCGAATTGGACGTAATGAATTACAATGTCGTAGATCTGCCTTTAATTGTAAATACTAGTACTCATTATACCGGAAAATGAGCAGCATTTTCCGGTATAATGAGTATCCTATGTTGTATTCCAGAATCTGGAACCCAAATCACGGTGATTTAGTGTTTGTTTGTTTTTTTTTGTATTGGTTTACAGCTCAGCAATTGACATATTCAAATGAGACATCCAGTCTAGATGTTTAGAATTTTAGATATGATAATATACCCATACACCTATTACATAGATTACCCCCAATATTATGATACTTAATATGATATGAGTTATGACCCATGGTCTGTCAATAATCTGGCGCGGCGCGGCCCTTCGGTCGGAAAGGTTACGATTGTGACCGACCACTGACCACTATGATCGTTTCACCGTTATAATGGTCTAAAACTCTAAACTAAACAAAAATAATATTCTATAAACGAGACCCATAACTCATAAATATGTGTACCGAAATACATAGTGAGAATACAGCCCGCAGGTAAATTTTGCTCAGAAATATAATTAATCTGAAAATAGAGGTGAGAGCGGCCGTGACATGTGACGAAGATAATTCTCAAATGTAACTAAAGGGCAGATACGGTCTGCAGACTCATTTTTGTGAACTAGGCAGGTAGGTACTTTCTGTAATAATTTCTGACCTAACTCATAACGAAATTTTAAACTAGCTAAAACCTTCACTTTCGTAAACATAACCAGAATACCAAAGAAAGAAACTAGAAAGAACAATAACAAATTACATAAAATTTCGCTTGAAATTATCCCATTTCTGTAGGGGCTACGGAATAAGTAAAATATTTTTAAAGGTAAAACTTTTATATTGGCGTTGCGCAATGGGGTAACAAGCTAAAAATTTTAAACGTTCATCCCTAATAGTCCCTTCCTAGGCGGGCCAATATTTACAAACATAAATATAATCTTAAGGAAGAATTAATTATACAATTATATTGAAATAATATATTTATTAAGTCTTTATATAGGTCCCGGGACTAGCCAAATTTTGTCTTTCAGCGTCCTCTTGGTGCCTCTTCACAAAATTTAAAACGCAATGCTCCTCTAAAATTTATTTTAGTTTTTAGTTAAAGTTCACATTGCAAATAAAGTGAATTTAAAAAACACGAACCGAAACAAAGCGGCCTATGGTAATGCCGTATGCCGTCAGCAATCCCCGATCTCATATCCAGAGCACCTGCGCTATGCCGGCATATTGTCATCTTAGCATACTATTACGAAACTTGACACTTTTGGCCTACCTGTGTAATATCATTTTATTGTGAATTTTGCACTCTTTTCTGCACTGCAGCATTTAGAATTTTTGTGTACCTAAAGTGGGTAGTGGATGGTAATGAGAATTTGGAAATGGATGGAGCTTCATGTGTCTTTAAGTGTAAGAGATCTACCAATTCCATCCTTAAATATAAACCACACAATAGCACGATGCAAACTTGATTATTAGACAAGGTAAAGTCATTCCATGCTACGGAGGGTACGTAAAGCCGTCGGTCCCGGTTGTTATAGTAAGGTAATAATCATTAAGTTTTATCGGAAGCCTTCGGGTAGCATGAAAAATTCCGACCACTTATCCCCCAATCCGCAGTGGAACAGTCTAGTGCAGCACGCTCTTAGGCCGTCTTAAACCCATTGGAGGCCCTGGGCATATTAGCAGAACCGGCGTTAGAGGGGCGGAGGGGGGGGGTCCTAGGGCGTCACACGTTCCCAATTTGTTCAGTAAAAAATGACCCCCCCCCCCATGACCCCTATGACTTGGACAGAACACTATTTTTATGTTAGTACTAGCTGCCCGGACAGACTTCGTTCTGTCAAAAGTTATTTATATCTGAACAATAAACGATGATTACTTACAAAAATAAGTTAATATTTAATATTTCTTAACATTACCGATCCTACTTTCCATTGAAGGTTATGAGGTGTCAATCCCGGAAAATTTAACGATTCTGGTGGATAGTTGACGACATCATCTTGATTAGATGCCCAATCTTCTTTATGTGAAATTTGTATGTCTTTAATTCACCGGCAATTTCATTTTGAATTTTTAAGTTTATTTCATCTACATCCGTAATTTTGGCAGCTGATATAGCACGTTCGCTCAGCCACAAATGATCTTTGTAATACGTTTGGGAATACGTCTTGTATGAGCTCGATTGTTGTTTCAGTAAACTGACAAAAATAGGTATAATGCAGCCAGTCGAATCATTTAACAGAGATTTTGCCATTACCAAAGTCAATGAGTTGCTTTGAAAATATTTCTCCAGATTGATCATTTTGCTATCGTACACGTATATTCTTGTTTTAGTTTAGTATCTTTAAGTATTTCCATAAAATGGAGGACTTTGAATAGTTATGCTAAGAGTTCATCCGCTGGTGTTGACCGAGGAATCACTGGTAATGTTTGACGGAAATCTCCTGCTAATAAAATCAGCGCTCCACCGAATCGGTTTCGATTGTTTCGTAGATCTTTCATAGTTCTGTCTAATGCCTCCTAAGACTTTTTATGTGATATCGTGCATCCATCCCACACTATCAACTTACATTGCTGCAAAACCTTTGCCATTGCTGTATTCTTCGAAATGTTGGAGGTCGAAGTTTTATTGCTTTGAATATTCAATGGAAATTTTAGCACTGAATCGGCTGTTCGACCGCCTTTCAATAACGTGGCTGCAATTCCAGATGAAGATGTACCACCTGGAGCGTCCAAATAGTAAATTCCTCCAGTTCCATCATTTACAAATATTACAATCAATCAATCTGGTCAAGGTTGTTTATAGTGGTTGAATAACTCGTTGTAGTACGTTCTGTGCAGTGAAATGGTACTCTTTGGCCAATTTCTAAGTTGACTGCTAAATGAACTACATTGGGGTACCTATTTTTCATGAATGGGAAGAGAAAAAATGCGGGAAATTGCTTCATTAATACTAACTTAACGGCCCATTTGGTATTGGTTAACTTCATTAACAGAAATCTCAGCACTAACTCCAATCACAGCCATATCACTTCCTTTTGTTACATATTTGCAAATGTATTTTATAGATTCAACATTGATGTGCGCCTTGAAAGTCTTTGATAGGATTGGTGAATAAGGAACAATCCAACGATTATCAATTTCGATTTTTAGTTGATCTTCTTTTATCTGCAGTTGATCGGCGACGATATAGCAGTTAGCCATTGTTCCCGGTACCTAATTGTTTCTGCTACTAATTCCCGTGGATACCATTTCGAATATTTACCATCTACCATACATGCATGTGAAAAGAAAAGTATATGACCACCGATACAAACTATTCTCGGTGGTCATATCAGTATGACATGATAGTAAGTATGACCACCGAGAAACGCCCTATTGTCCGCGCAATTTTTTTTTTTTTTTTTTTTAAATATTATAAAAACCTTCCGTGGACTCCAAGGAACATACAAAAAAAATTTCAGCCAAATCGGTCGAGCCGTTCTCGAGTTTAGCGCTTAGCAACATCCATTTTTATATATATAGATAAACAAGTAGTGTAGTGATCTGGCAGGAACTAGGGGGCCCCATTGATCACGGGGCCCTGGGCACGTGCCCAGTGTGCCCAGTGGGAAAGAGGGGTCTGTCTATGTTTCCACAAGAGGAGAGACTTTAATGGGCAATCAAATGGTTATTGAGACAAAAAACTGACAGAACTTCCGAGTTTTCATTAGCTTTTTGATTACTCAGAAAAACTCTTTTGTCATCAGTACAGCTATCTTGCAACAGAACGACATCTTGTAAGTTCAAGGCCAGCGCCTAATATCGCCGCAGAATTGTCTTGCTGACGCTACCCTCGCTTTCTGTTGTATTTTTTGTAACAACAATGTTGAGGTTAAACAGAATAAAAGTTTTAGGTTTAGGCATATATTTATTCGTCAAATTCCGTTATACTATACAGACTCAATTTTAATTTCATCATTCCATTCACATACATTGAACATAATTTTCATTTCAATATTCATATAACCTCATATGAAAAACTTGGTAAAAATATACGTAGCAATTGGGCTTCATTAGTATACATTCTTGAGATCTGCCTTTATGTGGCGAGTTATGTAGGTACCTGGAAATAAAATAAAATATGAAAATTTAAAACAACGTTTGTAAGAATTTCTTTGAATTGACGTTTCGTTTTACTCTCAAAGGAAGGTTAGAAGGTACATGCGTTTAGAGTGAGAGGTTATTTTTATTTAGAAATTATTTTTATTGACAGCCCTAAATCTCGTCAATAGCTACTGAACAAAAAAGGAAATGAAAGAGAGTAAAGAAAAGGTACTAAACTGTATCCTCTGCCTATTTATATTATAGAGGAAATTAAAAGACTACCTCAACACACAAGTATCCTTGTTTTACTCTCAAGCATTTTCACTTTGCCATACAAAATTACTCTTTTACACGAAACGAAACACGATACACGAAACGCCGCGCTAAGGACAGGCTAATTGAGGCAATTATACGTAGAGCCGCGCTCGGAAACCTTTCCAAATAATCGTCTTGTTTGACTGCCCGCGTTCAAAATGTTACTGGATTGTATCCATGTTAAAGAAATGTAGTTCTTAACATAATACACGTTTCTTTTTTTAATTAAGCTAGTAACAAAAAGCTTTATGTCTATGGTAATGGGAACGAAACCGACCCGTACCCGTAACAAAATCGAGGCGAGTGACGTCTTATTTCGGTCTTATTTGTACAGAGTGCAGTTTTTATTATTTTTAAGTACTTAGAAAGTGTATGTGTGTGTGTGTGTGTGTGAGTGTGCATTAGTATGAGTGCGTGCTAACGAGCACTTCATTTTTTAGATCAAATACGACCATAATTATTTGGTAAAAATTATAAAGTGTATTTATATCTTAATTTGTAATTTAAGTTGTTAAAAAAGAAAAGAACTTAAATACATAACCATTTAATGCCCAAGCTAATTTCTGTTTATTATTAATTATTTCTTTATGCTAATTTAAATTAATATTGCAATAAAAAGTGGTACCAATATTGTTTAACAAAATAAATAAGACTCGTCTTAAAAAATTAAGTATAAAATATGTACGTGTGAATTCGTATGAGTACGTACGTACTACGTGCGTGCGAACGAACGTACATGAGCGTGCGAGTTTAACATGCGTGCGTTTATGCGCATGTGTATATGATCACCAACTCACCGTGCTAGCTGGCGTTCGATGTGCTCTTGCTCATGAGCTTGGCGACCATCTCCTGCACCCGTTTCATCTCCTCCAGCTGGCTGGTGACCTGGTACAGCCGGTTCTCGCGCTCCACCACTGTCTTCTCTAGCTGCTTTATCATCTGTTAGAGAGATAGAGGGTTAGAGGTTTGTAGTTAGTTAGTTACGTCACATGTGTATTACGTTAGTGTTTACTATTTTCGTTCATAACATGCAACATAAGAAGTATATTGTAGTACAAGTAAAACAGAAGCGTTATAATCTGTAGATTTGTTTCCATCGTCAGAGACTGATCCGAATTTCTTTCTATCTTATTTTTTGTCTCTCTCTCTCTCTCTCTTTCTCTCTCTCTCTCTTAGCCGGGAACGCATCAGTGATGCCGTTGTCATAGATATCTATGGTCGACGATAGCCACGCCACTTAAGATGGATCGTCAGCTCGTCCATTCCATAAAAAAACTAACTAAATTTTAAGTAAATTAATACGTGTAAACGGACAATTTAGTAGTTGTATCAATCAAGTAGACAAGTAATTTAGAAATTTTTTCTATTTTCTGTTAAGTTGGGCGTGGCTTATCACAGGCACTTTATTTAAAATTTAGTAAAATGCTTAAGTAATTAAGTAGAATTGTATGAACTAAAGAGCTTTAAGTACTAAATTATTACGTGTGGACGCGCACTAAAAATTATTCACTTAAAATTTAGTTAACTACTTAATGCATGTAAACCGGAGTTCAAAGCCAGCACTCACAGAGTCCCGCTGGTCCAGCTCCCGCCGCAGCGCCGCGTCGGCCGCCGCCGCCTCGTCCAGCCGCTTGTCCCGCTGCTTCACGCGCTCCTCGAACTTTATCAGCACACCCGCCAGCTCGCTGTTTTTACTCGCCTGCGGGCGTTGTAACATTTCAGTGGAATTTCGACCGTAATGCGTATTGGTGAAGGTTTACTTTAAATTGATGGTGATGTGTGTTTTATTTTTAACCCCCAACAAAAACAGATGAAATGTATATGTGTATCTGTATGTCCGTCTGTGGTATCGTAGCTCCCAACAGATCAACCGATTTTGATCTGGTTTTTTTTTATTTGAAAGTTGATTTTATCAAGGATTTTCGTAGCTATGTTTAGTATGAATAAAGCTGTCGGCAGTTTTTTTAATTTAAGATTGCTTTAATAAATGCCCCCAATCAAATTTTTTTTTTTAATATTATACAAAAAATATCATATCTTTTAGTTTTATTAAACCGTAAATGCATTTAGTTTTCTAAACTTTTTCTTCATGAAAACTAAAAATATAGTCTCACGCTAGTACGTGCGTGTATTATTTTTTAAATGTGCTACAAAGTTTTCCCTTCGCATATTTTAGTGTTATACGTACTTGTTGTTCCAGCTTTTTCTGTAAGGCCGCATTCTCACTAAGCGACTGTTTCAGCCTTTCCTCTGTTTCTCTCTCACGCGCCTTCATATCGTTCTCCAAATTCTGCAAAAATAATTAAATTATAACATGGAACAGCCGCCTCCCAAGCAACACGCCTGGCAGGAGATCTCCCTTCGCCAAATACGTACCGCGAGTTGCACCCTGAACTCTGCGTGTAGACTCTCTTTCTGCTTCTCCTTGTCAAGTCTCTCCGCCGCTAGCTTGGCGCGGAAACCTCGCAACGTTGTCTCGGCGTCTTCTAGTTGCTTGTGAAGATCTTCTATCGTCTTCTTATGCCTTACAATACAATACAGTCATTTATTGTACACTAGTAAAGTAACAAAATATCTTAATTTATACATTAGTTAATTGCAAGCAATTATACATAAGTTACCCTCTTTTTTACTACCTTTACCGGAAGAACTTCTAGAAATTTTGTAATATATTTTTTTATTAATTTAGCTCGCCGTTAATTCCGTTTCAAGTAAATCGGAAGAAATTAATTTTTATACGCATACAAAAATACTTAAGTTACATGCCTTAAATGCCCTATACGCTAATGCGCGTTTTCTATCAGCCAATCCTAAATGATCATTCTTTGCGTTAGTTTTAACAAAAAAAAAAAAATTATAATCAATCGTATAACTGGCATAACACAATAACGAGTGATATTGATCCATAAGCGACGGTAACCACTTACCATCAGTAAAAGTTTTTAACAAATCAATGTAGTTGAAATTAAACCATATTGAAAAAAAAACTACATGTTTTATTTGTTAGCAGAACAAACAGAATTCATTTTAGTTGTAGAGCCAATTTTAAGTCAATATGAAAAAATATATATGTATGAAAGAACGTGCCAATTTTTAAACTACAACAAATGCAAAATAAAAAATGCTTAACATCTATAATCCAAGTGACAAAAATAATTATGAGAGCGAAAAAATTGCATCGGCCGGGAATCGAACCCGGGCCGCCCGCGTGGCAGGCGAGCATTCTACCACTGAACCACCGATGCTTACAATACAAAGTCCAATTTACTATACCGTACCAACGAATTTTATGAATGAATTTGAATAACAAATATTTTTAGACTTAATAATTATTATACGAATACTCTTTAGCGATAGTACTAAGATAACAGCGTTGCTCACTGTAGAAAACGTTTTTTCAAACACTCAATAGATGGCGCTGTTTACAATAGATATCGTGATGTGATGTTCCTGAATAGTAACAAATCCATTAATCAAACACAATTATGGAAATAAAATTTAAGACAGAAGTTTGTATGAGCATAATTAATTAAACTCTGAATTTACTCTTGACTTTAAAAATGTATTCGGTAATTATTGAAAATTCATCCCAAAATAAATAATTGTTGCAAACGTGTCCGCGAAAACTGGCTAGGCTATCACTTTTAAATATGTAATTCTTATGTATTTAGCGTCAGTTTACACCTTTACTAGCAATCCGTTATCAAGAACTTTTCCTGTCCTATATTTCTTCCTGATATAGAACAAATTTTTGTACTACAGAAAAGAGCCATTAGAGCTATTTATAAACAAAAATCAAGGGAGGGGAAATAGGTATACTTACAGTAGCTTCCCAATATATTTATAGTAATTTAGTCTTTATACGGAATAACATAACTGCATATAAACAAAATTGTGACTTTTCAAATCGGCAAACAAGAAGGATGCATCAATTTGCTACATCATTGGCTTGGGTATGTGTTACAAAAATCGAGTACCAAACACTTAAACCCCTATACAAAATATAATGTATGAATAAGTTAAAGGCAAGAGGGAAGGGAAAAGGCAGGGCAGTTATCTCACCGTTCGCTCTGCATCTGAGTGGTATACAAGACGTCTTGTTGCGAGGAGTTCGTGGCTTGTAGCAACGCTAACGCATGTTGGAGTGACGCCATGTGATCCGTGGCGCCCTGGTAACATCACGTATTAAGATATTATATCTAATGACGCCAATTACTTACTCCCCAACTCAATAGTCAATAACGGTTACTTAAATCGCTCCTAAGTACAAAATTTGTTTGGTGATTCTTTACTAAGGAGCGATTAAAGTAACGGTTAGTGACTCTGAGTCAGGGCGTTAGTAAGTTATACAGGGTGTCCCAGGGCCAAGTGACCGCCCGTCGTCTATTGATTACTTGGACAAAATTATCAACAAATACCATTAAAGTCTTATCGGTTTTTTTTTTATTAGCTTTTTATTTATTTATTTTTTTGTAAAGAAAGCTGACTTGCTGCACTATTTTCAAAATATTTTTTTTTTTATTTTCACATCTGTTTTCATTCTGTTTTTTTTTTGCAATCAGATATGGGAATACTCTTATCGATAATAGAGAGGCACAGTACGGCCGACGTATCTTGGCGAGTCTGAACATAGGCTCTGCGAACTTTAGCGCATGTAAGACAGAGATAGCGACACGAACACGACACAAATGCTAACGCGTAACTGAGACATAATACCGAACGAATAAGTAAACAATAAAAACGAATAAATGAATTGAACTGAATACCGCGTATCGAGTATTGCCGAATAGCTTCTACTAAAAAGTTACTGCGCAGCCTTCTACGCGATGTACAGACTCGCCAAGATACGTCGGCCGTACTGTAAGGTACATTAAGACATAATTACTTATACATATATCTTTTCTTATCTGTCATGTTTCGCCGCAACTTACCCTCTATGTTAGATAGAATATTGCCCCATCTGATTTTTTAATGTTAATTAAAATATTATATTAGTATTCACATTTATCCAACGCACTATAACGAATTAGAACAAAAATTGTCCGAATCAAGCTTTATGTTTCCTTCAAATCAATAACAGATAATGGTAGAATTTCGACCAATACGGGACTAATTCACCTGTAAAGCGACCGAATGTGAATGTAGTCGCTGCTCCAGACACGTCATCTTGTACCCGTACAGTTCCATTACACTCGACGTTGCGATGTCCGATATCTGTGAATATCATACAATCATCATCATCAAGAACTAAACTTACATTAATGTTAATAGCTCCGTCAGCATGATTCTTATTTAGTGCGTTATGGCTCCTACCTACAATGCTGCCGGCATTTAAGAGTCATAAATATTCAATATACAGAAACAATGCCTTTTGAGTTTTATTACAGTAGGTATAGATAGATGAAAAACTACAACACGGCAATGAGTCGATTTCTGCTGCACGTTCAGCCGGCAAAATATCCTCGGCGTGTGCCGTCGGCTACACGGCACGACCATCCTGACAGTGACGTCACCCCATCTTATTCTACACGGCCCTCCTGCCAGTAACACTCCTCCGTCCCGTCCCCCCCCCCTTACCTTATCGTTCCTCAGCGCGTCCCCCAGCCGCTGCAGCAGCTGGTCGACAACAGTCTCCTGCGCCGCCGTCAGCCGCTGCGACACCCACGCGCCCTCCGCGTCGCTCTCCACCGGCCGGGGGGAGAGACTCTCCACCGTGACGTCTGATGCGGCGGACAATGTCTCGCCGAACACCTGGGGGTGTGACGTTCATGTGTGTAAACGGATACTCGCGATTATCTAAACCCGCCGTGACCATGATCCATACAGTACGGCCGACGTATGTTGGCCCGTCTGAACTTCGCGCAGACGACTGCGCAGTAACACAATAGGGATGTTGACACTATCAGTAAATTAAAATAAATTTATGTTTAAAGTATCAAGGAAAACATTCAAACACGTAAAATATTATTCTTTTGTCGAAATCAATCACAATAAATTACATATAATAAATTTAAAATGTTAAAAATAGGACTCTATGTCACGTGACCTCAAACACCATTTTGAGCTTATGACGCCATTGTTCGTAGGTATTTTATATGCAAGTCCAACAAACTTCAGTCGACCGATAGTATTGAATATCGGCTAGTGACATCACGTGACGTTTTTGGTGAAAAAATTAAGGTTCTATCTATAAAATCAAATGGAATCCTAAAATTAGTCAACATCCCTATTCGGCAATGCTCGGTACGCGGCGTATTATGTCTCAGTCACACGTCAGCATGTTCGTGTCGCTATCTCTGTCTTACATGCGCTAAAGTTCGCAGAGCCTATGTTCAGACGCGTCAAGATACGTTGGCCGTACTGTAACTGGGTCGAAATATCGGTATAAAATACAAAAATCGTCTGCATTCAAGAAACCGTTTTAGATCTCTAGCTTTGTAGTATCGTAGTTTATGTACGTGCAAGTCCGTGTTTGCGTAAGTACGTTGGTAACTTCATAAAACAACGCTACAATTTGCAAATAAAAGAAACACGGGCTACACTGTACGAAATAAATTAAGTACATACGGTTTTAAACAAATAATATTACATATTTAATCAATGAAGTGCGTCATGTTATTTACCTGGTTCATCTGATCGGAGGGGAAGCAGTGGTGCTTGACGAGCTGCAAGATCTGCTTCCGTCGCGGGCCGCTCCCACTCGTGAGGCCCGTACATAGGAGTTTCCTCACCTGGAACATATTATCTTAAGGTCGATGCATACGTAACGTGGACGAGACGAGGACGGGACGTGGACGGGGCATAAATATACGTGCGTGACCCATTCCCGTCCCGTGCGTGCCTCCGTGGCGTATGCGCTATCGTTTACATTTTCTATGAAACGATGTTTCCAGAACTTCATGTCATGGGTTAAATATTTATTTAATTATGCCAAAGAAGTATAACTTCTCACACGCGTACAAAAGTACACGCACCCTTTTTTTACTGTCGTTTTGTCTTAACGAATCAACGTGAAAGAAGTTTTCACTTCAACAAGCATTAAGCATTGACCTAAGAGTATTATGTACTCACACAAGTACAGCAAAAATTCAAAGTACAACAAAATTTCTAAGCTACCTGATGGTGAGCCAACAGTCTGTTGAGGGCGGCTTCCCAGTCCCTGGAGAGCGGCGCCAGGGTGAGCCCCGTCCGGCAGCCCGAGACCACCGCCTGGAGGGATGACTCCACACCCATCGGGCCATTCTGGATACATATATTTAGAGTACCGATATTTTAATTTATAATAAACGAGTTACCACCCTCGCTTTACTTCGGTTTTCTTTTTTTTTACACCTTGGGTTACATTATTGAAGGTTTATTAAGGATCCGTAATTTTTTTGAAAATATAATATAGACTATGTCACCCGGAGATAGTGTAGCTTCCCAACAGTGAAAGAATTTTTCAAATCGGTTCAATAGTTTCGGAGCCTATTCAATGCAAACAAACAATCAAATCTTTCCTCTTTATAATATTAGTATAGATATTGAGGCGCGGCTGGAAGGGACGTGCTATGAGCGTGCTTGTGTATGCATTTGAATATATATGCGTTGCGTGTGATAAAATAGCATGCTTATTTCAATCATGTGTCATGATAATTACTTAAAAAATGTACAAGAAAACAGTTACGTCGCTTTTTGTCCTTTGGTTGTCAACCGACCACTGAGAGAACACTCGTTTCTATTAGTCGCTGCCAACACACAAACACACTGATGCACAAACATGTACCCTCTCACCATAGATTATCCCCAATAGATACCGCATACAAGGCAACTGACGCGCGCCAACACATACTTACTTGCATTTGCAAGTTCACGATAATAGTGTCGACCAATACTGACCCGTCAAGTCCAAGTATGAATTAGAAATAGCAATCACAGCGCATATTTTTGTCCCCCGCAAGCCGCGCCTTCCGCCAAATTTTGTGAGTTCAAACTCTAAGAAATTTTAACTTATGAGGTATCTATTGGGGGGTAATCTATGCCTCATCTATCTCACACAATCTCTTAAACACAGACACGCACGAGCGTACGTCAACGCGCGTACCTACCATATACTTATACTACATACCTGTGTGGTATACTGCAACACACTATACAGGGTGTCCTCGAACGAGTCGGGCGTTACTTCCCGTAGGACTCTCTCCTGCGTCTCGCTCGACTCACACAACGCGCCCACCACGTGTAGCTGTAACGTTACATGGATAAGTATAGAGAATCCCGCATATACTTGACTAGAAATAAAATATAACTTTTATAAAGTGCTACCAAAGATTTTATGTGCGCTTATGTGCTTCGTTATCGTCGTTGACAACATTCAAACGAAAGATAATGAAAATCAGATTATGATATTTAATTTGCCGAATAATTGTTTTCTATTTCCTAGTACGGGGAACGAATGTATGTGCGAATTAATGAATGAACGAAAGAACGAGTGAATTAACAAATTCATTCAAAAAATGAATGTACGATTGAGCGCCAAAATGTTTTCCGGTCATAGTTCTTTGTAATTTGGTATTGACGAATGTGAGAATGAATAAATGAACGATTGAGCGTATGAAAAAATGAATGATAACGAATCTTACCCACTGCAGCCCCGCTTTCCCCGGCTCGAGGGCCGGCGGCACCAACAGCCCGGGCAGTCCGTCGCTGATCACTGATATCAACTCTTGAGGCAGCCGACCCTCGTCTAGGGTAGAGAGAGAGAGAGAGAGCACGCATTAAAGGATGAGTCAACACTTACACAGTCTGTAGTCGTAGAGTTATTGCTTAAAGAACACGAGCTTGTGTCCATCCTTTACAAAATCCATATTTTATATATATAATTAATACTTAATACTTTTATTGCATAAATATGTAGTATTACATGGTACTTACAGTCTTATAACACAGTCATCCTAGTCCTACCACAGAAGAAATAATAGTACTTATAATAAGGTCCTACACAATAATAACCATAAAAGGGTGTTGCAATTTTATGGGTGGTGGACAAATTCATTTTATATCCAAATATTTTCATTACCAATTTAAATTAAATCACACACTGTATGAAATAATTATAATCGTTTTATTAACAGACTATTTCCGGAATTGAAATAACAGCAAAATCAGTAATAATTTAAGGCGCGGTGTGATCTCAATATTAACAAAACTGGGTTTCTTTGAAGCTCGAGACCGAGGAAACCCAATGAAAATATTGCACGCAAAAAATACAGAGCATAGAAAAAGATCTAAAGAATAATGTTAACCGAATAGAATATTAAACAGTTATTTAATATTTCCAATAAAAAATCGTAATTTGCTGTACAAAAATAAACTTTAGCGTCGCAGTTCTCTGTATTTTCAGCGGTAACAACATATTTTTTTTTTGAGAATATAATAGGTATATGGTTTTATTAAAACTTGAACCAGACAGATATTGATTTTAATGTGTATATTCTGAATAATCTAAGGAAAACCCTCAAATTAAATGTTTATTCGCAGTCTAGTTACATTGTTAGCAAAAATGTACTTTGCAATTTTGAGCCCTATTTAGCGTCACGTAAATGTAACATTAGATTAGCGCAGATATGCGGTTGTGTGCGTGAAATCAACGTTTTTAAATCGTAGTCATACCGCGCCTTAAAACAAAACAGTGTGCTTATTAAAAGTTAAATTATCAATCAATTTGCTAGCAGTGCGACAGTTATGGATTGTGATGTGTGCAATGATAGTAAAATTTTATGTATTTTATTTCTAAAATCAACCTTCATCACACATGAACTCACCCCTGTACTGCATGACAATGGCAGCAAACAGCTCTAACGCCTCCGGCAGACAGACCCGACTGGCCTTCATACACACGCAGATCAGCTGGCAGTGGTGACTGCGCAATGAATATAAGTCTGCGGTGGAAGGTCAACAAACACATCAATCAATTTCATCTACAGTTACTTTATTTATTCATTCGTTCAATCATTCATCCAGTCATTCATTCATTTATCTTCATTATACCGAATACAGATTGTGGTGGGCTTTATGCTAAGAGAGGCTATAAGGGCAAAGGGTAATAATAGCGTTGCGTCTCGACACATAGCGGATGGAGCAGAATGACGACGCGACGCGACGGGTTGTACGTACATTATAATCTCACCATCTAACGCCGTCGTTTCCCTATAGAATTACCATTATAAACATCATCAATTCTGTAAATCTGATGACGAATGACGACGACGATTCCTTCGCCATTTTTTCTCTTCCACGATAAATCACATTTCCACAACCACAAATGGTGGTAGATTAAAAAAAGTGACGTGCATAAGTGTATCAGTGATACCTATTTAAATAAATTGTAATGTATTGAGTTTTTAATTTTTTAAATAAAACAATGGTCTAAGACAACAAATCCTTACCCAAGTTGACAAGTACAGTTAGGAACTTCAATGCATTTTGAAGGCAGCTAATGGCAGTCTCTGGTTCTCCCATGTCATCTGGTGCTGATTTGCACAGAGCATCCATGTCCTGGGAACAAAATAAGCAATTTTATATGTAACTTGCCATCAAACGAACTAACGATTTACCTGAGGGCATATTAACCTCATAAGTATTAGTGGTATATATTGTTTATCTTATTTATTATATTGTCTATGCACCCTATCCTTTTCACACTGATTTCTATGTTTTCTGCCCAAAGGTGGTCTGGAAGAGATCGCTCTATAGCGATAAGACCGCCTCTTGTGCTACATATTATTTATAGTACGTTCTAATGTATTAACCTATTTGGAGTGTATAATAAAGAGTATTCTATTCTATTCTATATTCAATTCATTAAGGGTTTTCCTAATTATATTATTATTAAATCAAGTGTTTTAATTATATTAATATTTCATTCCTTTTGATTTTATCTTACCTTCAAAACATCTTTTAAAGCGTTAGAAAAGTTGGGATATGTCAGTACGAAACTGCGTAAATGCTCGTCATTGCACAAGTCATTGATGAATGTATATGCGTGGAGTAGTTGAGTGGCGTCTCGTTCGCTGAAAATGTAACATTATATTGAATTATAACAACAACAAACCAAAGAAAAAAAAGAACCTATCTCATATTAGGGTGTGGAATGTTTAGTTGCTACATAGGTATAGCTTGCAAACTCTAGCTACATCGTCGATCACTGCTGCTAAATATGGCGTTTGCGGAGGCCCTTAGTGACCTTGAATGACACCTGGATCCAAAACAGTTTCAAATTCAATGTGTTTATATGGTTAGTGCATCAATAAAATCATGCATAATTCGCATTCCTCAAACTTAATATAGATTCACTTCACCCATAATATTTTAAGGCAATTTCCTACAATCTACTACCATTGTTTAACACAACTTACTACCTTATTTAACACAACTCACTCGACCGCAAATAGACACATAAATACTAACACAATCGCCATTTTCAATGTGCGCATGGTACAACACAGGTAGCTGTGCACGTCTGGTTGTCTGGTGGCTCCGGAGCCGCGAGTCGCTCCTGAAAGGCATAGCAGCAGTCGGCATACTTCTACACCTCCGTAACCGCCTTCCTGGAATGACAAGGTGTTTGATAATAATGATGATGTTATCCTTTCACAGCATACTAGTGGTCACTATCGGCCATAGACCAGTAATATCATAGACATCACCGATTCGTTATGGGCTATGAAAGAAAAGATAGCAAGAACTGCCAAGCCACCAGCCGGATTACGACAAGTTGTTTGGCAGCTGAGTCAAGCTAGACCGTGTCTATATGCCTTAATTTTTAATCAAACATAAAGTTTATGGATTACATTGATTATTTATTACGGGTGTAGCTTTACAATAAAGAAATATGCTGGAGTACATACACTCATAAACTACTAATGTACTGCCCTGTATATGAGATTTCTAATAGCTATTCTCACCTTCAAACTAATAAGATGTACAACAAACTCTTTGGTATCAACAGTTCGCATCAAAGCATATATCGCTGGTAGATTCCCGTAACACACATTGACTAGAACTGTGAGTGACTTGTGACCGATAGTTCTGTGCTGAGGCTCAGAAGGTGCTTGTGTGATCCAGTCAGTTAGCTGCTTCATCAAACCAGAGAGGTATGACTCTTGCCAACTGATCTTGATTCCATAGGATATGTCCTGAAATAATAAATGTTCAAATAATGAATAATAATATTTAATCGGGTTTCAATATTGGCATTAGAAATTTAAAAATTATCTTACCTGCATAACCGACAGAAGCTTTATTTTCTTATCATTTGATATATTATCTGACAATAATCTAGCCAAGATTGGCATGAACCTGAAATAAAAATAAATATTTATTTATTTATTTAAAACTTTATTATACCTTATAAAAATGGTACAACAGGTGGGCTTAATGCTAGAAGCATTCTCTGCCAAATATAAAATATTGTAAAAATGTAAGATTACTTTCCTTCTTTCACAAAGAATTAAAAAAATTAATACCATACATGGATTGAACGTACATGAAGGTGTATAGTTTTTGCACTATAGTAAAATTCTCCTTATTATAGTGAAAGCATGAACTTTTATTTGTAAAGTGGTATGTAGGGAATTTCATCCAGGCCCCTTAATTAGCAAGCAGTCACTATCGTCTATGAACTAGGCTTATAATAATTACTGGACCTGATAATTAGTATACTGGAATACAAATGAGCTTACTTGTATGTGTGAGTGAGGGCATGTCTAGCGCTAGGCTCAATAGCAGCTCTCGCCAAAACCGCAACCCCAGCCCAGTGAGGACCTCTCCCATCACACATAACACGCCATAGGGAGCTGAAGAACGCACAAACCTCAGATCTTCCAGGAGAAAATATCGAAAGATCACACGACGATGCAACCAGCTACAATAATAACACAATAATTAATAAATAACCACGGAAAATGTTGTGTATGCAATACTGAAAGAACAATACTCACCCCTAAATAACGTGTCATCAAATTCACAGCAGATTCACTGTGAGTTGCTTCAAATTCTCTCGCAGCGGTCACAAAAGCCTTCAAGTTAGCAAACTTTGTTCCATCAAGATTGCTGTTCCAACTTTCAGCACCGTCAACTTCCATTTTACCAAAGTTATCAACCATAAAAAGGTGCAATACTTTCACTAATAAACTCAAAAATATACCTCACAAAGGTTACAAATTCGTACAAAAATAAAATTGAAAATAATGAAATGTATCATCGCATATTTTCGTTCAACTTCAACTGTTTCTCTTGATTTGACGTCTTTGTCTATGGGTGGATTATTTAAAAAAACAAAACTTGCCCTGATTGGTCAGTGAGTGCTGTTTACAAAACTCTCCGTGATTATTGGCTATAAAAACTTGGCATAAACTATGAAAACTCCTAAAAATTTTTTTTTAAAGTCAAAAGTCATAGGTGACAAGCTGACATTTGTCACTTTTGACTGACGTCTGACGATACTTGTTTTGAATGCAGTGTTGCCAATGCTACGGCAATTACCGTGTTCTACGGCTTTCGGGCCAAAAAATCACAAAATCTACGGTCTACGGCCCGAACCCTATTACCGTAGCAAATTCTACGGCTTTTCGCAAATTCTCGAGTCTCTTTTTATTTACTTGTTTTGAAACATTTTACGAATGTTGAAACCCATAAAACAGCTTACTAAACATGTTAATTTAAGGTAATGAAAAGTGATTCCTTGTTTTGTGGACATCAAATTCACTGCCGATGACCTTTTTTTTTTTTTTTTTTAGGTCGAGCGCTGAACCGATGGTATTTAATGGCGTAATTGCATTGCTACGGCCCACGCTTGATCTTTTCCCATATAAACACGGCTTTTTTATCTAATGTACACGGCCTTCCAAAAATTTTCATTGGCAACACTGTTTGAATGTTTTGATTCAATTCAATTCAATTCATTTTATTTTATTTCATTTTATTTTTTCTTATAGCAAAAAATGATAAGCCTCGAAATTTCGTAAAAATGCATTGTTTCTTGTAATTTATGTAAGAAACATTTAATAAGTGAGACTGGTGTACTGTTTGTTAACTAGTTTGTACGATATGTAAGCTGAGTGAATAAACAATTTTACGTGAAACAGCGCCAATTTTATTATAAATATGGCACTGCCCACTGCACAACCAGCAGAAGTACTGAGAGCTTGGCAGAAAGATGACCTATACGAAAAGCAGTTGGCCGGTTCGCTCGCCCGACTAATGCCTTCGCACCATGCTTCGAAAGCAACGCCTATGTCCTCAATCCTGTACAAATCATTTACAACGCTAAAAGATTTGCAAACTTTGGGTGAAGAGTACTCTGGCATAGTCCAAGTAGATGACAGTTATCATAAACTACCTACTTATTGCAGCCGTTTCACAAGTATCTTGCTCTCAGCATTTGGAGAAAATATTACCAAGAGATTGCTGCGTAACGCTGAAAAGAAAGTCATACAGAATGCATCCTTAAAACCAGAGGCACAGAATGCAATTTTGGTTGTATTAAAAGCGCTAAACAACATTGTACCCCAAATCGAAAGCATTCACCGTGCATTAGCTTATATTAACGGTGGACCATTACAGTTGGGGAAGACCGTCGCTGGTATTGACTATGTGCATGTGAGACCTGCCGCAGCAGCATCTTATGCACACTTAAGGTTACTTGGCATTGTCACCTTACTACATGCTTTTATATCCTGTGGTCAAAGTGTGTACCAGGCTAAAAAGCACATGGAGCAAATGTCACAGATACCTAATGAAGTCGACAGTAGTAAATCCTGTGTTGCTTGCCTAGAAGAGATTATCCAACCCTGTGTGCTGCAATGTGGCCATTTCTTCTGCATGCAATGCTGTTATGGGGCATTGGAGACCTGTGCATTATGCCGGACACCATTCACAAAGAATACTGTTGTTCCATTAGTGAATTTTATTCCTGGTAGTTAACAATGTTTAATTCCTTCAACAATAGCCTGTATTTACCCCATTGTTACAAACCATAATTTAAATAAAACCAAAGAAATCCAAGCCTTCTATTTAACATTTTATATTGGTTGTTTCATTTGAAAGGATATTTAATAATTCTTGACAAAAAATAACCAACTTCAAAATAACTCAAAAATTACTCGTCAGATCTCAGTCAAATTTAAAACCACATGTCAAGCACCAGCTTTTGATTAAAAAAAGAATCATCAAAATCAGTTCACCCAGTGAGTGTTCAGGTAACAAATATAAAAAAAATTGTCAAATTGAATACCTCCTCCTTTGTTGAAGTTGGTTGAAAAATGAAATGTGTGTAGCAAAGGAAATGTTAACTTTAGTATTTTCACTGTATTTACTTATTGATATTTTAATATGTTTACTTTATGGTGAAGTATTTATTGGGTAATTGATTTATCTATTTTTATATAAATAGTTTGATCACTCTCATCAAGAGATTGTGAATAAAAAGATGTAATTTTTGTTATTATTAGGAAGTGTAAATTGTAAAAAGGGAAGATGTTTTATATTGTTATAACAAGGTTGTGATAAATAAAGCTAGTTTTCATGAAAAATTTATTATTTTAACATTTAAATAAATTATGGAAAGCTACACAACACGGACTAAAGATTACTAAGCATCTCCTAGAAAGAGTCTTAAACTCAAAACTAAGCAATGGTCTTATAAACGTGAAAAAGCTAAATTCTTCATGACTTGCACAATAACTGATTATATAGTGACATCTAAAGAACATTACTCTGTCCTTAAAAATAAACAACATGTAACAGGAATCATTGTGTTTAAACATTTTAGTATTTAGTAAGATAAGTGCAAGTCATGATTAATATTTAAATAGTAAATCAGTTCTTTTAATATAAACATGTATTTGTGCTAATTTATACATAAAATAAATGCCAACTTCTAAAGCAAAATATATTTTGTTAATATCTAAGCCTTATTAGCATAACAATGGTTGCAATAACTTCATCCATATTTCATGAACCAGCCATTATGTGATTATAAATTTAACCCATTAGTTTCCTGGGATGGTGAAATAAATCTTTCACTGTTTATAGTAAAATCACATATTGTAAACAATGTGGTAAAAGCAAGCATTACAAATTACAATGTCAGCAATTAATGGGATAGTAATGTTACTATATTAAATCTAACACCTTTGAATAAATCATAATATTTGACAAATAAAATATTCACAGATTCATTGAACAAGAAGCAATTTACCTAAATTTATATGCACTGCAAAAATTCTACAACACATTCAATTCAGCTCTAAAGCCAATATTTAATACTAATCATAGTTCCAAGACAATGAAACATCAATAATATACTAAATGACAATGACAACAATAACATTATTAATTAGTAATATCAATAAGGTAACCCTAATTAACCCTTTAACCACCTAGGTCGGATTAATCCGATAAATGTTTCTGTGTCCATTTCACCAGGGTTGTATATTTACAACCTTATACCAGTGCTTGTTTAATCTGCTTTTTTATTTTATTAAGTTGCGTTCTATTAAGGCATTGAGTACATATTCATTTCCTTACGTTTCTATAAGTATAAATCTAGATGTGTACTATGCGATTTATCGCCGCGCGGCAAAACATTGCTGTAGCATAATCCCGCATTGCACAAGGAAAAGCTATGTGATGATAAACTCGTAATATGCGTAAACGCTTTGTTAAAACACTGGTGCAACATTTTCGCAGGTGTATCATATTTGAGACAAAATAACATAAAATAAATAAACGATGTTATCATGATAACAATAATCCAATGATGATGAGATAACAAACAGATATTGATAGATACAAATACAGAAACAACATTCACCATAATTAAATGGAACAATGATTATACTATTTCACTGTATCTAGATTTCTAAACAACAATCTATGCAAATACTTTATAGTGTACAGAAGATAAGAATTAATAAATAATCAGGTTTCTTTGTAAATACTGAACATCATAATCTTATCCCTCTTTGAAGTCGCTCAGGTGCTAAAATTATATCATCAGGATTTACTATGTCATAACGAACATTAAGTCACAATCCAAACAAATTAAATACTAATATAATATCAATCAAATCAAATCATTATTCAAGATCTAATGCTAAGACAATGATAAACTTTAATAAACTATTAAACTATTAAGTAAGTAATTGATAAATAATATATAATTATGGTAAAATATATAAATTTAATGTTCAGCTCTAGATTTATTCAACCCTTAACAATTCTACATCAAATATGAGGGTGGCATTTGGTGGAATAACTCCAGGGTGGCCCCTAGAGCCATAGGCAAAGTCAGGTGAGCAGGTTAGTCTTGCTCTCTCTCCAACTGACATCTGCAAAATTAAAAAATATTTTTAGTAATAACTAATAAATAACACAACAATTTTTTTTTTCGTAGTTGACTGATTTTTACAGCTTCATATAACTTATTACGGCGTTGTGGAAACCATGAGCGCAGCCGAGTGACAGAATGGAATGAAGCCAGCCGGCTGCAATGCACACCCCTGAACCCAATGTTCGCGGTGTCTGTTCTATACGCTAGTAATAATACTTCAATGGCTTGATTTCTATTTAGTGATGCTTAAAACCTCATAATGCGAAGGAATTAAAGTTTCAGATTGATAATAATACCTTGGCTAATCCTTGGTCCCATCCTTTGATCACATCGCCTTTCCCAAGGGTAAACTTGAAGGGCTGACCACGATCTCTTGAAGAATCGAACTTTTTGCCATTTTGTAAGGTGCCGGTGTAATGAACTACGACGGTTTGCCCGGATTTCGGATAAGTTGTACCTGTAAACAAGATCACATGGTATTGGTAGCGGCTGATCGGCTATGGCTATTGAATGGCGCAAATTATTACTTATACAAACCATTTCCTGGTGACAGAGTCTCTACATCTACACCCATTATAAAAAAATATTTAAAACAATTATATTCTGAGTGCACGCACAAATAAGAGATTATTTTTATTTACGGATTTATAGAAGTAGAGTAGCCTGAAAAAAAATACGCAAAAAGACAAACAATGAATGACATGAGTCATGACAGTAGAAGTGACAAGACTACAATTTTGACAAAAACAAAAGAAAAACAACGTTCTCTATTAGAAGATTTTTAATAGGTATGTATTTATTCTGTGGCCAGTGAGGATAAAATGTTTTTTCGCCGTTTACTTTCCGTGGATTGATACTGAAATATCGAAACCTACCAATTTTTTTAATATTAATTTTCTTCAATACATTTTAAAAAGCAACCCTATTTGTCATAGTAGTCCATCGAATATATATATCGAAATATGGATCCAAGTGATCCAACCATGGATATATTACTCTAACTGGATAGATAACTTCGTAGTGGTACCTGACGACCGATAACGTCTTAGAAGGAGCATTTTTGTATTGTGTCCATTTTATTTATAGTCCCAGGAAAAATCTAATGATTTATCCTAATCTAATGATTGCGTTTTTTTTTTATAATGGTTTAAAAACATTTAACATGAAATTATATTATAGATGTATCGTAATGAGGATCATTCATGAAACTGAAAACCGGGTTTTGATGTAGCTAAGCGCTTAGGATTTGTTTTCCCTAGTATGGCACTTTTTAAATTTTCAAAATCCATCAAGAAATGACAGAGTTATTAATTATTCAAGGTAGGCACTATTTAAATCGCGCGCGCTGCTTCGATTCTCTATGATGACGTCATTTTACGCCTCGGTCGGCAGCCCCGCGCCGGGCGCACTTTGACTTAGCTTACGCGAGCTCGTTGTACTGGATGTTTTAAATATAATAGTGTTTTGTTGGTGATTACTTCTCACTTTTTATTTTGACATCGTTCTTATCATGAAATATTTTTTTATAAAAGTAAAAATAACTGCATGTTATGGTACAAAACCATAATGAAGGTCGGCTTTGAAAGCGTTCACTCAGATAAATTGGCGATCGCTTTTTAATTATCCTATAGCCAAATTTTAACAGTAAAAATGCATATAATTAAGTGTGCACATTGTACCTAAAAGTTAGACATCCTACATATATGAATACTAACTGCCCTTCTTTCGCTTAAACTTACCTAGGTGTTATTATTATTCAGGAAACCTGGGTCTTACTAGCTGCACTCGAAATATTTTTAGTTACGATTATTTATAAAAAAAACACATTTTTTTCTCAATAGGAAAAAAACGAACCTTTGTATTCTGTGATCTGTCCGTCCGTCTGTCCGTCTTTCTGTCGGTGAAGACCATTTTACTCAGGAAAGCAGGTATTCAAAACCTTCAGGTAGGCGACGTATGTACTTCCCAGTAACCTAGAATCATGTTTGGCAAGAAGCAATATCTACTACGACTTGTTATCCTGTGTACAAGTTAATGGGATCTCCATAAATATGTAGTTGCCTACATAAAAAGTTTTCTATCATTAGTTTACTACCTAGTAGCGTGGGAGGAGTGAACATGTCATTGTGTGTAGGTAAATGTAATACGTATATAACGTGTATGTATATGATGGATGAATAACTACTTGTATTAAGACTTTAAGACTGGGTACTTTTCTATATAAAATTGACGACTTCCTTCCCTCAGCGGCCTTTTAGGCTGACGTTCCCGGGTTCGATCCCCGAGCGGTCTTCAGTATGAATTTAATTTGGATTTTTTTTCTTGTGTTAACCTTTTTTTCCTAAATAACAATCACGCCACATATGGGTATGTATATTTTCCAAATATACGATTTTATGAATAATTTTATTTGAAACTAGTAAATGCCCTCGCTTCGCTTCATATTCGGTAAAACTTTCATTAAGCTCACAATGTAATAAATTAGTAGACGGTACTCTTTAAATTTAGTTTTCACCACTATAATATACGTACATCAGTGAAAATTGCATCTAAATTCGGCCATACCCGAGATTAGCCGAAACAAACACACGACAAACAGACAAAAATTCTAAAAAGCTAAATCTAAAAGCTAAGTCTAATCTAATTCTAAAAGTCTAACGCCCCAACTCAGAGTCACTAATGGTTACTTAAATCGCTCCTTAGTACAAAAATTGTATGGTGATTCTTTAATAAGGACTGATTAGAGTAACCGTTAGTGACTCTGAGTTGGGGCGTACCGCGTAAGTGATAGTTTTTCTCAAACATCTTTCACGCACAAACATCTCAGTTACTGTTTATTACAAGTGTTTTGATTCATTTTGCCGTATTGGGGCCACATTGGCATAGAATAGACACAGCTCCCCCTCCCCCCAATGGGAAGGCTTCGCGTAAGGGTTAAATTATAAATATAGGTATTATTAATTATTAATAATATTACTGGTATTTTCATTAAGCCTGCGTGGCCCTCTTGCTTGATTCAGGCGACAAATGACTCTTGTTCCGGCTGAGGGTCTGAGGACCAGTAGGCACGGTATTACCACAAATAGGTATCTAGATTTCTAGAAACGAGTCTGTGGGTGTTACTAATGTCGATGGGGACTGTCCACTTATCATCGGGTGGGTAGTCTGTTTGGTTGCCGGCTGTTTATCTAAAAATGTTATTATTTCGTTTCCTTTCATAATTTTATTTTCACTGTTTTTTCTAATTTTACCGTAATTTAGAACACGAAAAAAGTTTATTAGGTGTAGCAATGTTTGTACTTGTGAAAAACGGCATGATATAAATATTAACTTGACATCATTTTGCCTCAGTCCACCGAAACAGACTAAACTCATGCAATCCCCGTACGTCGCGTCGCGGTGTACGCGTAAAATGACGTCAGAGGCGATCTCGCGCTCGGTGCGCGTGTTTTTTCAAACTCGTTAGTAAAACCGCTGTAACTTCTTTATTTTTCGTCCGATTTTGAAAATTTTTTCAATAATGTTCATAGTTTTTTCATATCTACAAATCTGCATACTCAAAAAAAAATGTGAATGATCCTCATTGTGTACCTTAATTTTCAATTTACCCATAATGCAATAATTTAAATTAGGTAATTTTGAAGAAATTTTAATAAAATGTATTATTTCAATATTTTAATGATTACTACCAGCAAAATAACCTAAAGAAAACATTTTGAAGAACCATATCAAAAAAGGACATAATTTTTCTAAGTGTGGAAACCCTACAATAAAATTATGAAGGACAGCCTCAATCCGGCCTGTGATTGGTCGAATGTATCATTCCTATATGA
The DNA here is from genome assembly GCA_911387775.1 of Thymelicus sylvestris. Lineage (NCBI taxonomy): Eukaryota > Metazoa > Arthropoda > Insecta > Lepidoptera > Hesperiidae > Thymelicus > Thymelicus sylvestris. The sequence continues at coordinate 7,449,506 of OU426909.1, read as the reverse complement.
CGTCATGTCGGAATCAAACTTCTACAAAGTCTATGATCCAGATAGAGTATTATATCCATGGATTCGACTATAGATTATTATAGATAAACACATCGAAGCATACTATAGAGTACTGCATAAACTATATAGTCTGTATTGTCTGTCAAAGAGGCAGAGCCTAACCACTTGTTAATCTGCATGCAAAATGTTATGTGATTGATGATTCTGTGGGCGCATTCCACTAGACGCTCACAACGATCAAAATATCATATTAATTTGATCGTTGTGAGCGTTTTGAGCGTCTATTGGAACGCGGCCTGTATAGTACTTTGTCTTGTCAGTCTCAGTTTGTCAATTAACATCAAATTTCGAAATCAATTATCAATCAATCAATCAAAATCATTAAAATTAAATTATTGTATAATGACCGGTCGCCGGCGGACCGCGGCGAATTTTCCCAAATAAGTCGAGCGGTCAATTGCTTAAAATAAACACGTATTTTGTGTGTTTGTAAACACAGATTGAGTACTTGTTGTTTTCAGCAAAATGGTTTCCAGCGAAGAAGAATCTGAGCCGAAGCCGGGGGATACAGTTGAATGGGATGTTGACATGGAGATCCAGTTGTTTTACGCCATGGCTAACCACAAACCAGTTGGAATAAACAAACATTTCCATATGGCCTGCATCTGGGAAAAGTTATCCAATTCAATTACAAAGGAAATTTCAACTCAAGATATTTGGAGGCACCTTGATACTCTGTATGACATGCCGTTGTTGGATGACACAGAACCGATACCGTTTCCTAATCACGAAATTCCATTTTCGCTTCCGGAAAGTGAATTTGGCGCGTTAATTAAACAAAAGGTTAAGGAGTCCATACTGGCTGATGATAGTGATGGTGAGATTTAAACATTATAGCAATAATAATAATGCAACACACTCATAGCCTCACACTATGATTCTCTGGGTTGTGGGTGCTATGGTCACCACAGAAAGATAAAAAACACACACCCAGACTGAAAACATAATTCAAACTCATTTAAACTGCCTCACTGGGAATCAAACCCAGGTATGGCAGTCTGGCATGGTAATCAATACACCAGACGGGTCATCAATTATAATTTGTATAGTCTAATTAAATATGTGCATTCTGCATTGGGAAAACTTGTATATAAATTCACATCTTCATATGCTACTAAGGATTGCATAGTAGCATTACAGAGTGAAAGACCCATAATAATTATCTGATTCACTTCCATTTATATACAAAATCGAGTAAAATTCCCCTTTAAGAAAAAGATTTCTATCCAATTCTCTTTTAAGAGCAGACTCACAACAAGAAACACTGTTAATTAAAAAAAAAAAAATGTTTTTGTTATTTGTAGATGGACGAAGCCCTTCACCAAAGCCTTCAACGCCAAGAAGCAACTCTAGAGGAACAGCATCCAAAGATGGTACTCCTAAAGGTATTTTCTGTTTATACATCAATTTTCTTATATTACAGTGTGTCCGGTTACGAACTAGTGATAGTTTTAGGAAAAAAAAATTGCCAAGATTATTTACCAAATAAAAGTCAAGTAAAAAACAGATAACACAACAGAGTTGGAAATTATCAAGATAAATTATCAGATAATTATGACGACCCTGTAGCCTTGTTGGTAGCAACCCTGCCTACAAATCGAGGGGTCCCGGGTTAGATTCCCGACCAAGGCAGATATTTATGTGACAGACATGGGTGTGATTGTGATATGTTAAGGCTTTTGTCATGAATGTGGCTACTAGTATAAATAAATAGAAGATTAAAAACTGTTTTGGTAATTCAGCAGGTAGAAAAGACAGCATAAGCGCACTGGCTACCAAAGCACGGAAAGAGAGTGGCAGCTCACATGCTTCTACAGATACACCTAGCATCAAATCTGAAAAAGATTATGGTAAGTACACTTGCGATTGTATTATTAGTATTGTTTTTCGATTTTGTTGTCTATATTATAATTATTGTAGTAAGTAAGTATTGTATAATTATTGCATTATTTATTATTATTATTATTTTATTATTGTACTAACATAATTTAATAAGAAATTTATATTAGTGTACTCAAGGTCTTTGGTCCTGCCGAAGAAGATCAGTGTATATAGGATTAATAAAAAAAAAAACACTTGCGATTTGAAAAATGGGATATGCACAATGGAGGATGAATGTTAAGTGTATCGCCAAGGTATTGTGGATCGTAGCTGCAGTGTGGCAAAGCCCTAAAAAGGATTTGAAAAATGTTGAAATTGTCTATGAAATGGCAAAACTGAAAACAGGTTGACATTGGATCTCAGAATATATAAAAAAATCTTAAGTTAATTTACTTAACTCCAAGAAGCCTCTTTTAATTTAGTTCCTATTGAATTAGGCCAGAAATAATTTTACTATTTTGCAGATCGGAGACGAGACTCAAGAGATTCTAATGCATCTGGACCTCGAGAAAGTTCCAGTAGCAGAAAATCAACCTCACAAAAGGACAGGCCTCCTAAGGTTAAAGCTGGTTCTTCAGGTGAAACATTTTTTTTTTTCATATATTTATTCGACAAACTAGTAGATGAGATACCCGATGGTAAGGTTCCCTTTGTAAGGACACCTTTGCTCCTGGTTTTTTTTTTCATTTATTTGGATCAACAAATGGTTATAGTATAATAACAAACGAATAAGTATATTCTGTCTCACTCGGCCACATACAAAATACTATGCAAGCGTCTCGGGCGCAGAGAAGGCGGCAAGGCGCACGTCCGACTCGCGACCAGACGCACGCCTGAGATGCTTGCTTTATCAAGCCCCTATGTATTTGATTTTATCTGATAAATTAGGTGGTATAGACCCTGATAGTTCAACAGGAGGAACCATTCGACATTGCCTCGTAGTTTAGCAGGTTGCACTATGTACAGATGGCTTAGTCTCTGGATGAATAAACCCTTACGTTCTAAACAAAACTATTTTTTTAATCAGCCAGGCACTCATTACAAATTAGACTTCAGAACTTATTAACATAAATTTTTTCGTAGCATGGGATTCACCATCATTAGACGAAGACAGCGGTTCCCGGCGGGGGAGAAGGCGCGCGAACACCTCCACGCCGCCCGCTACGGCTCCAGCGAAACGCCGGCGCATATGACATTCACACGCACACTCCTACCACCAGTTCTTTTGACTACAACACCCGTGGTGGGGGCCTACCGTACAGAGACAGGGGACTGGGACTAAACGGAGAAGAATGCCAGCGGTCACTAAGTTCTTCTCTTAGTGTTTCTGAGTGATGTGTAGTGTTTTGTATTCTGTGGATTTCTTACTCTAAATGGACTCCCTTTGAGAGCAAATAAGTTACGTTCTTTACCGACTGAACATAATGTAAGTGTCAAAAATAGTTATGTGTTTAGAATACTAATTATAACTAGTTAAGGCTCATATCAGATAATAATGATGATTGAGGAATTGCTCTTAATTTATCTGTTTTGCATTGTCAGATTGTCTACTTAAAAACAAATAGTGGGGTATTATTGTTACAAGTACTGTAAGTGGTATTTATTTACTATAACATTGGAGTAAAAATGTTTATATACTTAATATAAAATGTTTCCTAAAAATTTCCACTTAAACTTAATATTAACTTAACATTAGTTTAATGTGCTTCAATTAAAGTAGGCAATCTTTCCAAAATGTGTATGACCTGTTGGCAAACAAACACTATGAGAGTACATAAAACCATTATAGGATATAGTAATATTTTATTATTTCTATTCAGACTTAATAAGTACAAGGAATATGTTGTTGTTCACACTTGTAAAAAGTCACCTTTTCATTGTGCTTACTAGTATGTACTATGTATGTTAGTGCAGCTGCCATGACATGGTCTGGGGGATCAATGGTCTGGGATCAGTCAGTCACATATATTACAAGAATTATAAATTAAGCAGTAGGTACAACAATATTGTCCCCATCAGTGGTAATTTTTTAAGAAAAGTTGGCCTCGACTTTGTTGGTTTTGTCAACTGTATTTCATCAGTTAATACTCTAAAATAATATAATATCGTATTTCGAAGATTATTTCAAGTATTTCAACTTATATTTCTGTGAATATTCTTGATGTAGCTATAACTTTGTAACTTTTCTAATGTGAATTAGTATGTATGAATTGTATGACCATGATGGCTTGTGTGAAATATGAGGAAGAGTGTGGCACTGATAAACGTAATAAAGAAATTTTATAAAGATTTTTTTTTTGTTTTCAATATGCTGACCCTTTTATTATTTTAAATAATTAATATAAATAAATAAATAAAAAAATGCTTTTTTATTTCATGCAGTTAACAATGATCGATCAATGTGGTGAGTGTGTAGTGTTTTCCTACTGTCGATAGGAAAGGTCGTCAGTTTTTATGTACTTTGTGAGAGACTTCAAAATTATAATCTATATTATAGGTGTACCAGCATCTCATGGCATTTTTGACAAGCAGGAAAATGGGTTTTTAATATGGCAATGAAATTTTTTAAAACTAACTATTGTCAAGCGGCTTGTCAAGTCAAAAAAAGAGTTGTATGGAATTATTTTCTTTTTCTAAAATGATGATTATTTTCGATTTACTGCCGAAAACAACTTTACGATCACAAGCCACAAATATCATTTTTAATGTTTATTGAAAAACATGTGAGGAAAAAGTTGTATTTAAGCGACAATCTGCATTATTAATATTATCCATCTTGTAGGATTAACTCGTTTTGATACTTAGTTTTCGTGATTATATTTTCTAATGTTTAATTAATTATATGTAAGTAAGATTAGCAAATGATATTAAATTAATTGAAATAAATAATACAAACATTGTTACAAATTAAAGGTAGCAAAAATTTTGTGAATATGAAATGAAAAGTTACATCATACAAGTTCACGTAACTGAAACGGTGGAGGAGAAATTTATTATTATTATATATTTGTTCTCTTCACCAAATGAATAATAAATACTAGTTTAAAGATGGCAAATTTTAAATTATAGTTGCTAAAATTATTGTTAGTCACAGTAATAATTAATTATAATATAAAAAATATGTGCATAAGTGAAAAATGTGTAGCTTCGTCTTTTATATATTTTCATCTGAAGTTAATAAACCATACCTACATAATTTATATTGCCTATTATGAAACTAACACTGTTAAAAATATCAAGGATCAACAAGTTTTATTCTAGTTTCACCAACGCTGGGGAGTGTGTTGTCTCCAATTTTAATTTCCCCATTTTGCCATCAGATTCTGGTACACCTATAGTTGGATTAATAAATAGGTTAGAATGAAATATTTGGCAGTGTAGTAAATTATTTTGAACTAAAATGGCACAGAAAAAAATAAATTTTCTGACACGTACCTAGCTTCAAAAAATATGTCAACAACAATTTAATTCTGAAGTCTGACAACACAGTGACTGACAGTGACAACGTCAAATGAAGCGGTATTCTGCTGTATCGTAAAATAATTGTGTTGAGGTGCTGGGAATAACATTAAAAATAATATGAAATTACTGATGAAAATGTGATACGCTTTCTTTGTGATAAAGTTATCAAATAATACAGCTTTCTACAATACAGAAATGGCTAACCATTACGAAGTTCCAAGCTGGTCAGTATCAAATGTCGTAACAGATAACCCATGCCGCCATTCCTGAAATAAATACAAATTGTTCATAAATGATTGACGTGTGCTTCTGTTGGAATCATTAGACCAATGATTCTACACTAAATATTCGTGATTATTGTCCCAAAATTATATTGTACACAGTTTAAATTCGGCAACCTCCCAGACATTTAAAATTTAACCAGATTTTATCGATGTTTGACTGTTGCCTGTACTTCGTATAAATATTATAAAGTTTATACTATAAACACTGGCTAGCTAAAATTTTGAAAACTTTATTGGAACATTTTTTTCTGCTATTGTTTATTATAACCTGCAGAACTTTAAACTTCAAGAAGTTCCCTAGCAAGAATGTGACATAGGTTGTCTAAAATTTTTCTCTTGGCATATTATTTATTAAGAAAATATTTTAATAAGTAATTCTAGTCAGGTGCTAACTGCTATTAGTTTTGTAGCAACTGTAATTACAATAAAATAATATTACCATTGATATTAATAAAAGTTCTACTTCACATTGGTTGCGAATTCCTTGTTAGTAATTAACTACTGCGATAATACAGTTAATGAAATCTAGTTCTTTATTAAGATGAAGGTTTATTTTTGTTAGCTACTTTCCTAACTTGTTTTAACATTGTATCCATCCAAATTTCAGGGCTGGAAAACCCCCTACAGGCCTCCATTTGGATGTATTGAAAGGAGATAAACTCATACAAAAGTTGATGCTTGATGAAAAGAAATGTTATTTATTTGGTCGTAACCCACAGATGAATGACTTTTGTATCGACCATGCGAGCTGTTCTAGAGTCCATGCAGCTTTTGTTTATCATAAGGATTTGAATAGAGCATTCTTGGTTGATTTGGGAAGTAGTGAGTATCACCCGATGTTATAATTGATACTAGGTATGCATAAATTTGTTACTATACTCCGTTCAAACTCGATGTGGAATAAATGTAAACAAACTGTTGCCTAGCAACCACAAACAACCAGGTGCATGAAACTTTTTGTCGTATTAACCGATTCGTTGCTGATGGCACTACAGGTGTGTCATCAATGTTTGCAAGCTTGTGACATCAACAACAAATCGGTTAACATACTTAAAATTACTTAAAGAACATTATCTTCTTTCCTAACCTGTCATCATCCTTTCGTTTTTCCTTTTCTTGGCTTTCATTAACATTTAATCACTGCTAGTTTATTGGTAAGTTTGTCATTGGATAATGAACGCTTAATTTTTTGAAATAAATTACTCTCAGATGTAAATATTTTCTCTCAAAAAGAGTAATATCAATCTATTTAATAAATTATGTGCTTATGATCTATAAAAAATTGCCTTACAGCTCATGGAACATTCATTGGTCAAATGAGATTGGAATCCAATAAGCCAACACAGTTGCCAATTGATTCCACATTTCACTTCGGTGCATCAACTAGAAACTACATCATAAGGTAACATTTATTCAAACCTAAACATAACAATTCATTTGTAATATTGTAACCAGGTTGGATTTTTAAAAGCTTTTTATCAATAATTATGAAAAAAGAGCCAAGCTATGCACTCATAATATTATTAAATGGGTAACAATTTGTTATTTGGGTAACAATAACCACTTATCACTAAGGCTAGGTTCATATGACTAGTACAAGATCAAACTAAATACATAATGTCGTCTACATTACCGCGTGGACCCGCGCGCTGGTTCTTGTCCCTCTCGTTGCAAGTTCTGCACACTTGTATCGACCTGTTCATTGATCCGCTCCATTGAAAAGACGATCGAAGAAAAATGAGTAGCGAAGACAATACTATTGATGTCAGACTACGGAGGCAAGTCTGCTGACATGTTAACGCCTCTACATAATCAAATATACTATTATATATTTCATACAAACCTAGCCATAAAATCTCACCACGGAATTATCCACTGAATGACCCTACCTTTGCATTGATGTATTATTATTTCAGAGAGCGACCAACCGGTAACTCACGAGGTATAATGGAAGACCTGCCCAACACTGAAACCGAGGGAGCCTTGCTTGGTCTTCCTGAAACACAGACAGAGTTAGATGTGAGAAATACGAATTTGTTTAATTAATTAATTAATTTATAATATAGACTTCAATTATTGTTTTAATACTACATTTTGGCAACAAAAATCTAATAATACTCACGGGAGGTTAAGGAGCGTAAGATTTTATTCAACATGACCTTGATAAAATATGTTTTGTTTTCAGAATTTAACAGAGTTCAATACGGCGCATAACAGAAGGATTTCAATGTTAGGTATATCAACAGATGATGGCAGTGATGTCATGAAGGTAAGTCATTTTTTTTATTAAATTATTGGGTATAAAACCAATCTGCGACATTTTCTCATGGTTTGATTATCAGATTTTGAGAAATCACACGCTCAACGTCACCAATGCATTTAGTCACGCACGCGATTCGTCGTGCAGTGAGGAATTTACTCAGTCACATTCGCGGTTGGTCACATTGCCACTTCTTCATGATCGCAACTCGTCATTTAGGCGCTTCGTCACAATCGTCATAAATATACGTTTTACGTCACTAATCTATCGGACTAAGTTACTGAAATACGCGATCTTTGTGTGTTAATTGCGTTAATGACAAACTACGTAATGTGAGCTAACGAGTATTCCCATCATCTTTGTACAACATATAGGTACATCTTTGTACATGACTTGTTTTCAGCCCCCAACAGGTACAAAAAGATCAGCCTCCATGCCAGGAGGGGTGGCCAAGAAGCAGAAACGCAACGTCTCCTTCAATGAGGAGGTGGATATCATCAACCCTGAAGACATTGACCCCACGGTGGGCCGCTTCAGAAACCTCGTCAAGTCAACCATCGTTCCTAATGCTAGTAATGCTCCTAAGAAGTTGAAACTTCAGGGACCAGATGATAGTAAGTATTGGATTAATTTATCCGTTTTGAAGTAAATTTGAGGGCCTTTGAATTTTGAAACTGGCCCACTACTGAGCACAGGTCTCGCTTCTTGAGGAGACATAGAGGCATACTTCATCATGCTGCTCCAGTACAAATTGGTGAAGGTATTAGTGGCCAACCCAAGTATCGGAAGTTTATTGCTGCCCGAGGGCCTCCGACATGGCTTAACAACTGTTATATTACGATACTACCGGAACCGACGTCTATACGTGCCTTCCGAAGCACGGAAACGCTCAAAAAATAGTTGTCACTAACTGCGGTCACCCATCTATCTACCTAAGATAATACATATATGATTGGGCTATGAGCGTTCTTTTAAAAAGGTTTTTGAATGTGAACCCTATTTTTCAGGTCACCATCACCACTCGCTCCGTCTGCAAGAGATATCCCGGTCCACCAACCTGTACTCCGACCTGCCCGCGCCCAGCTCGCATCTCAGCATCATCGGAGCTCGGTTAGTCTGCTTTTTTTATAAGTCACTCGAAAGTATTTTTAATAATTTTACTGTCCTTTTTTAACCACTTCAAAAAAGGAGCAGGTTCTCAAATCGGTTGTGGTTTATTTTTATTTTTATTGTTTGTTAACTTGGAACTTTTGATAGACTATTTCTTTGAAGTCGGTTATTTGCTGAAATTTTGATTTTTACTTTTTTGGCCTCTAAGTCGATAACAAAGTCGTAAAACATAACATTGAAACTTCCAAAAATGTCCAACACACGCTGTACTGATAAAAAAATTAATTATTTACATTATCAACAGGTTAGGGTTATCACTACCGAATCCAGCACCAGACGTGGAATTGGAAGGTCCGGAGCCACACCTCAGTATACATCCACCCTTACCCAATGCTGGTATGTATACTATCTTAATACCTTTGTTAGCAAACTGGTAGCATTATGGCGATATTGTACTTTTTTGTAGCTTATAAGTTAATGCTTGACTAAATTCACACCTGATGGTAAGACAGTGGCGATGTAGTCTTGGGTGGTAAGACACACTTACTTGTAAAAGTCTATTCACTCTTGCGTTAAGACACATAAGATATTATGTACATCACGTTTGATATTATGTACATCACGTTATTCGTATAGAAATAGGAAAGGTAACCAGGTTTTTTTCATATCGTGTTAGATGTGTAAAAGTTCCATCAATAATGGTTTATCTATTTACAGCGGCAGAAGAAGCGGGTGCATCCAGCGAGCCTAAGAAAAAGAAGTACGCGAAGGAGGCCTGGCCTGGCCGGAAACCAGGCCTTATGCCCGGTGTATGAGGCCTGTGGCACACTACTGACTCACTCGAGTGAAGGTAACATGCAGAGACCGAGCTTCATACATAATACATACTCATACATGTGTGTTAACACGGAGTGTGGATGAGTCGTGTGGCTTATACTTTAAGAGATATAGATTGAGACGATTACTTCGTTTTGGCTTGTTTCTTGGAAGATGTTGTTTTATACATTTTCGTACTGATTTGAGATGCAAACGTCACCTTAAAATTAGTTTTAATTTTGTTCAGTAATTTTTTTTAATGACTTTCACACAACAGTTCTTTAGGAGAATCATCAAACATGCAGTAGGCCCAATATGTTTTCCTAAATCCTATCAGAAAGTGTTGTTCGGCTTAATAATTTGAACTACGATGAATTTCCTGATTTGTTTGTTTCTATTTTCTTTATGTAAACTAAACAGTTGGGCAAGGAACTCTAGCAAAGGAAGTCTAGCAAAAACTAATCATAATTATTATGTTCATTCATACAGATGTCAAGTTTTATTGGTAGTCTCATAAAATCTCGTCAACGCCACCAATAGAGATCAATTTGTATGAAGTTTGCTCTCTGTGTGCTCTTTACTCATGTGAGTTGGTGAAAGCGCTGTGAACTTTAGTGAAGGATATTAAGATTGTTATGAATTAGGATTAACGAGTGAGTGAGCATGTGGAACAGTCGAGGATATAGTGCTATCCAGAAAGGGAGTTGAAGTCAAGAACTTTATTCTGGACGATAAGCTTCGAAGAGGTACCTGAAGACGGATCACGTGACTTTGTATGGGTTTGTATGACTTTGTACGGGACGGGGACGGGGCATAAATATACGTGCGTGCTCCGTTCCCGTCCCGTACGGCATTACGCTGCGTATGCACTATCATATACATTTTCTATGAAACGATGTTTCCAAAACTTCACGTCCCGTCCCGTACGGGAAAAAACCCGTTATGTATGCATTGACTTTTAAGGTCAGTGTCAGATTAATCGAAATTGTTTATCCAATTTCACGTGATCCATCTTCAGATAAAGATCTTAGTTGAAGTGATGATATACACCAGTAGTTGAGTAATCACAATTAATAGATATAATACTAGGTATAATGCTAGATAGCTAGTATTATACCAGGATTCAAGTATATCTAATACCTTATTCAAAAAAAAATATCATCGAATGTTAATTTACACAAATTAACTTGTCAGCTAAAATATACATTGTCTCTTTATGGCATATTGTATTTTGAATGCATAAGTCAGTAAGGCTTGGTTGATATTATAGCGCGCGTCCGGTACGGACAAATGTGCGTTCAGCTTTAGGCAGCGATTCCACCAGAGATGTGCGAGGATGCGTAGCGAGGGATGTATATGACGCATAGGATGGATATGTCATCCGCATCGGGCTTTCATACAAATGCGGCGCGCCCGGCGTGGTCGGTGCGGATATATGTGCGTTCACAATAAGAGTTTTTATTATAATACGGGTACACACGATATATATTTTATACGCCGATATTTCGACCCGGTTGCAGGGATCGTGGTCACGGCTAGACTGCGGTGGCGCGGAGAAACTCTTGATATATGTATATGTCGTGAGTACCCGTATTATACTAAAAATGTGTGCAGTTCACGATGAGTTTAAAACCATAAGAGTTGCTTGTCATCTAAAGAAGGGAAGTTATGTATCAAACATTTACTGCCGGTGTTATAGACTGCAATTTTATTATAACAATGAAATGAGTTATGAAATAACAGTATCTTTAGGTAGTGAAATGTTGTACGTTGTTTTGAACTGTTAAAGAAAATAAAAATAAAAACATAATTGATAGTGTTGTCCAATATGTTAAATAAAACATTTCTTGGTTTTATTTTAAATTTTTGTGTAGGTTTTTCTTTTACCAGGAAAAGCAAAGTGACTCAATTCACGCGTTAGAAAGCGCATAATCCATAAACACTGTAATGCCTTAATTCTGAACTGTGTAAATGACAGTAATTTTAAATAGGGGACAGGAAACTAAGGGCTTGTACACAAAACTGCGATGCGACGTCGCATCGCAAAAACCTGCGAGCTCGCACGTCGCGTCGCAAGAACTTGCGAATTGATTCGCATCGCGCATTCTGCGATGTTACGTCATACTTGTTGACAACACTTTTAAGTCGGCTCTGAGACAGCGTGTTGGCAAGACGTACACACATCAAATAAAGTTTGAGATCACTTTGAAAATACGAAATCTTTTTTGTTACGTTAAAATGAAACGTTTTTTTCTTTTTATTCTAAGATTCTTCATTAAAAAATCAAATCTTTTAATAACAAATTCATATTTTCGATAAAAATAGTTCCCTTCGGCGTTCATAATAGTAATAAATGGATGAACCCAAAATCTTCTTTGTATCTTTTGCCTGTATCTCCTAAGCAGTAACAAAAGTGCACACTTCTTTTTACGATCCATATCACGACCTAGTTTTCAACGGTCGTCAAAGGAATGGTCACCTTATCGTGGAAGGGACACGCCTTGCCGCACGATATCGCATCGCAACAATTCGTGTCGCAACTTTTTGCGTTGCGAATTCGCATCGCGTCGAATCGCAGTTTTGTGTACGGGCTCTAAAATGTACCGACCAATGTTGTTTTCCATCTCTATGGGCCTCTTTCACCACCATCAAGTAAAGTCCCGAGTAGGCTAATTGCCGATTAAAGTGACGAGTAACTATGAATACGCATTTCACAATCGCCGAATAGCGCTACCTGACAAGTAAAGTAGCCAGTAACTTACTTGTAACATCATCTGCCAATTAGTTTGTTTAACTGACGAGTAAGACGAGTAACGGTACGTGCAGTGAAGTAAAAAACATTTACAGCTAACCTTATAAGTATATTTATTTGACAAAAAATTATTAAACCTTTACTTATTTCATTTATAGATAATCAAATAGACGATTTCGAAAAATTTGCACGAAAAACACCAAGAATTTGTCTAGTTATTTTTATTTATTATTATATTTTCGATTCTCACACCCGCGTACAAAATATATACATACAGGGCCAAAAAAATTATATAATAAACATAAATATATATACCAATAAATAAACTTACATAAACTCTACATAAATAAATACTCGTAGTGGGTGGAGGATTACGCCCCGGCAGGGGAGACCAAACGGCCGGGGGTCAGGGCGACAGGCTGAGAAACCGAAGGACTATCTTAGCCGAGTCTAGCAGTACCGCTTTCTGCATCTTGGCTGCGAGCGAACTGCCGCGGAACCCCAGTCGCCTCATATGGTGAGCGAGGCTCACTGGGTTCAGCCCATTCGCAGATATAACGATTGGGATGGTTTTATTGGACTCCACATGCCACATGCTGGAAACCTCGTGAGCCAGATACTTTCGTTTTTTCTCTGTGTCCACTAAAAACACCCTGGACTGTGCCTGGTCCATCAGCACGATATCAGACTTATTCGCCAGAATCGTCCTGTCCGTGATGATGGACCAGTCCCAATAGAGCCGAACTCCGTCACGCTCGAGTACTGGCATCGGTGTGTACCTATAATACGGCACTCTCTCATCCAGGAGACCGTACTTCAGAGCAAGCTCTTGGTGAAGGATTTTGGCCGCTTGGTTGTGTCTGTGCAGATACTCAGTGTTAGCAAGAGCCGAACATCCCGACAGCACATGCCCGAGTGACTCGCCGGGATGGCGACAAGCTCGACAAATGTCGGTAGTGCCATCCTTCAGGATGTACTTTCGGTAGTTCTTATTATTATTATTTTAAACAATTGATATTAAAATATATCTTTGTTACAGAGTAAAGTTAGCACTTCTTTCTCTCTTGATTATATCCATGTTTTACTATTTTAATATCGGTCAAAACTCTAAACTAAAAAACTACCTGCGAATTTTAATAACACCAACTTATACAAAACCTTTGTAGTAATGACGGACGGACTGGCACTTAACCGATTTGACATGTGTTTGACATCTGGAAAACACAAACTGACCGAATGATGGAACGCATTATGACAAATCATTCAACTAACCGGCAAGTTGTTACTCGGAACTACATTTTATATTGTGAAACTGATAAAAGTTAATTGTGACTTTTACTTGCCGATTAACGTTATTCAGCAAGTAACTACTTATGACTTTACTTGACGATTGTGAAAGAGGCGCTATGTGTTAGAGCCCGTACACAAAACTGCGATTCGACGCGATGCGAATTCGCAACGCAAAAAGTTGCGACACGAATTGCTGCGATGCGATTTCGTGCGGCAAGGCGTGTCCCTTCCACGATAAGGTGACCATTCCTTTGACGACCGTTGAAAACTAGGTCGTGACTCGTGACATGGATCGTAAAAAGAAGTGTGCACTTTTGTTATTGCTTAGGAGATACAGGCAAAAGATACAAAGAAGATTTTGGGTTCATCCATTTATTACTATTATGAACGCCGAAGGGAACTATTTTCATCGAAAATATGAATTTGTTATTAAAAGATTTGATTTTTAAATGAAGAATCTTAGAAGAAAAAGAAAAAACGTTTCATTTTAACGTAACAAAAAAGATTTCGTATTTTCAAAGTGATCTCAAACTTTATTTGATGTGTGTACGTCTTGCCAACACGCTGTCTCAGAGCCGACTTAAAAGTGTTGTCAACAAGTATGACGTAACATCGCAGGAATGCGCGATGCGAATCAATTCGCAAGTTCTTGCGATGCGACGTGCGAGCTCGCAGGTTTTTGCGATGCGACGTCGCATCGCAGTTTTGTGTACAAGCCCATACTCCAGACTATACAAATGTACATTTTTAATGTTTGTATAGTACAAGTTTTTTATACAATATAGAATATAGATAAATTTTGTTAACAAGTTGTTACAAAATATTATGTAACCGCACCAAAATAGTTTAAATAATAATTTATGTATGTAATTTTGTACTTTAGCTACTCCCAATTACATATAGGTTGTAAAATATGACCGAAATGTTTCTAAACAAACTGAAATTTTAATTAAAAATAATTGTGTAAATATAATTCCATATATAGAGCGAAATGATTTAAAAAATTTAAATGAGATGTTGTAAGTTTTGACTTTGATGCACTTATTTGTTCAAAGTTTTTTATTAATTAAAATTTCAGTTCAAAATACAATAATATTGATAAGGCTTAGAATATACCACGACTGAAATATGAATGAATGTGTATTGTGTATACTATAGTATACAATATTGTGTGGTCTGTTGAAGTGTAAAATTAAGAGCTGTAAATATTATTTACAAATGCATTTTTTTACTATACCTACTGTTGTTTTATTTTATCACCTATTGTGATTTTAGCGCCCTGATCCTATTCTGGTTTAAACTCATTACATTAGATTAGAAGATTGGGCTAATTATAAATAAGATAAATTTGTTTAATAATAAGTATAATTAAAAGAAGCTTTTAATAACAACTATGTTATCTATACACAGTTGACAGTAGGTACACACTTGGATAGTGAAGACCTATCTATTATATATTACTACTTGACCGGGCAAACGTTGTTCTGCCAAAAAAAATTAGGGGTAGGGCGATGAAAAATAGATGTCCGATTCTCCACCCTAGCCGATATGCACGCAAAGATTCACGAAAATTGGTCCAGCCGTTTCGGAGGAGTTCAACTTCAAAAAGCAGTAGATATATTAATTTAAATTCGTCCAGCGGTTTGGAACATATGAGTTGATTTTAATTGTTAAATTAATATCATTATTACTATTATTATTTCTCCATGGGGTTCGCCTGGATAGCTACCACCCTTGAGCATGAGTCAAACGAGCTGACGACCTACCAGATGGTAAATGGCTATCATCACCCGTGGACATCAGCAACACTAAGGCGTGATGCGTTACCGGCCAAGAAAGTGAAGAAAAAGAAAGAAAGAACTGGCTCTCAAGTCCTCAGCCCGAACTCTATTTGTTTAGCGGCTGACTCAAACTCGAGGGTGGTAGCTATTCAGGCGAATCCCACGGAGAAATAATAATAGTAATAATGGTAGATATTAATTAACAATTAAAATCAATATTCCCAATATAATCCCTTCGAGGGGCCCTACCACCAGCGGGCCGGATCGCAGGATAGTCTAGTTTAGTTTCCAAACTTGCGCGGCTTAGGGTAAAGTAAGGTAGGTCGGCTTTCTAACAATAACATTGGTTTAGATACGCTGTAGACTTAAGGCATATCAAAATTTGCATATTGGAGAGGATTTGTAAGTTACAGCGGCTTTAGATTTTGCGTAGGCAGAGATCTTAGCTTTATTCAAGTTCAACCTGCCTACGTGTGATAGGATCACCATTTCTACGTTATTGGTTCGTTAGTTCTGTGAAAGGGCACACCCATAATAGACCTTTAGACCTTTTTAGTCATAAAATTTGTGGGCGGTACAAATTAATTATCAACGCATAAAAAAACCAAAAAAAGGTAGGTACCTATCGATATATTATTCCTAGCAAAGCACGGCCATAATAGCTACTCTAGTTAAATCTTAACAAATTCAGCAAGAGTCCGCAATGTATCGTAAAATATGCCAACACATATTCATAGATATGACGACAAAGCCATCAGGGTGGGATAAGCCGATACCCCTTTGACGACTACGGGGACAAATGTGTCCCTAGCCAATAATTAGAAAAATTCAAGTAATTAAGAAGCCAATACCCAATTATTATTTTTGAATTTGTATTTGAATGCATCTTTATTTATTTTTTCATTTACAACACTACGTACCTAATACGGTTTATTGTCTATTGTAATTGGAAACTGACAATTCGCTTGGCGCCTGTTCGGTCTATCTTTCAAAAGTTTTTAGGGACGTCAAAGTGTTTCATATTGTTTTTTATTGTGCTATAATTATTGCCTGGTAAGTAAATTGATGTTATATACATTCAACAAACCATTATTTATGTTATTTACAGTGATAAGACATCATAACCATAAAGGGACACCAGTGTCCCAGTGGTCGATAATAGATACGATTTATGAGAAATCATTTACTTATTCTACTGAACATTTTTGTCAATTACACTCATTTTTTTATTGATATTGTTGCAGATTATATTTCGTAATGGACGTGTTGTTTTTAAACTCAAAGATAATGAAATCCAACAGATTTTTATGTGCAATAATAGTGACGAAGAAGACAGTTTACAACTCGACGAAGACGATCAAAGGATTTTGACGCAGGATGATGATGAAAGGGTTTTAGATGTTGTAATTGAAGATACTCCAGTTCAACTTCGGGAATCAGAAAGTCTGCCATCTGAACTATTAACGTCTACAGTTGTTTTACCCGTTACCAGAGCACAAAGTAATCAGGAACAAGTTTTCAATTGGAACCAGAAAACATGCATCCCAAATCTTTTTCGTGATGTGGAATAAGAATTCGGAAAGATACAAATTTGTCAAGAAATGCTAATGTATTGACTCCCTCTGAGATAATTTTGTTCAACTATCAAATTTTGTTTGATGTTTTAGTTCAAAATATAGTAGAGAAGTCAGTACGACATGCTCATCAAAATGGCCGGGCATTTACTATACCTACATATATAGACGAAATGAGAGCATTCCTTGGTATGAATTTAGTTCTGGACTACATTTTGTCATCATTGCGAGATAACTGGTGTACAGAACCAGATATGGCAGAATCTTTTATATCAAAATATGTTATGCCAAGGACTCGATTTGAAGAGATAAACGGTTACTCTGCCAGGCAGCGAGACATTCCCACTTCAAAATCTAGTTCAGTGTGTAGATCTGTAAAACGACAGTTACCCATTCACCCCATGGAAAAATCAAACATCAGGAAGAGATGTGCCCACTGTGCCAAGTATAAGATAGAAAACCGAACAAACAATACTTTTACTTACTGTGTTGTATGTAAAGTTTACCTTTGTTACTAATGAACGAAACTGTTTCTCTGAGTACCATAAATAATAAATTTGCTACAACAAATGTACTGTTTTAAAAATCCATACAACACCTTAAATACCGATAAAATCTCTAAAACGTAAAGATAACTTGTTTAGGCAAAAAGTACGGCCATCGGCCACAGGGACAAACTTGTCCCAAAAATTTCCAAAAAATATATAATTATTTTTTGTTTTTTCATTATTATGTATGTTTATAATATGCATAATTAACTGTTCTATACAGCTGTTATGATTATATATCCTCCCATATTCTTATGGTCCTGAAAGGGGTATTAGTCAAACAATGCTGACTCGCATTAAGTCATATTGAATAGACTACAGTTTCACAAACTTATTTTAATCTTTTAAAGATTTAATTATTTTATAAAGTCCATCTTGTAGACTACTCATGATATAATAATAATACTAGTTTCCACCCGCGGCTTCCCCCGTGAAAGAATGGTTTCACAAACACATAAACGTCCAAACCATCACACAGGAACGTATAACCGGGATAAAATCTACCCTATTTTTAAGTCTAGACATATTTTGTCTGTGTGCTAAGTTTCAACTTATTCCATTCAACTCAAACATCCTTGCCAAACATATAATACCTCCATAAGTTAGTAGGATATTTTAAAATAAAACAATAAATAAATAAGTAACGCTTCACTTTCATAGCCCCACACTAGGACCCTGTGTCGTGGGTGCCATGGACAACACACTAGACACGGACACTCACACCCAGATCGAGAACAGAAATTCAAACTCATCATTCGGATTTCCGCCTCGCTGGGAATCGAACCCAGGACCCTCGGTGCGGCGATCCGGCATGATAATCATTGCGCCACATGGGTCGTCAATAACACATTAACATTCATAATCTTTTCACCTCGTGAATATGAAGTCAATTGAATTTTATTTCAAGTAAAAAATAAACAAAGCATAAATGTACAACAAATCAATAAACATTTTTTTGTGTGAACAACAGCACGCTACGGCTGGAATATCGTAATCTTAATCTTAATATATATAAATTACGTGTCACGTTGTTTGTCCGCGATGGACTCCTAAACTACTGAACCGATTTTAATAAAATTTGCACACCGTGTGCAGTTCTTACCAACTTGAAAGATAGGATAGGTTACATCTCAAAATAAAATAAAAAACTTTTGACAGAACGAAGTCTGTCCGGGCAGCTAGTATAATTATATAAATTACGTGTCACGTTGTTTGTCCGCGATGGACTCCTAAGCTACTGAACCGATTTTAAACAAATTTGCACACCGTGTGCAGTTTGATCCAACTTGAAAGATATTTGACAGAACGAAGTCTGTCCGGACAGCTAGTAAAATTATAATTAAGTACCTACTTAATTGGTTTTAAATTTTACTTTTAAATAACGGTAAAAAAAATTTGCTTTAATTGCTTAGATCACCTCAAAGCATTCTATTGTTTTTATTACTTCTACTGAAAGGTTTTCAGCACACAGTCAAATGGATGTCGGCCACTTTGAGAAAGACTGGAATAGACGGTATTCTTAAGGTGTACCTACGTTCGAGCCTAAGTACTCGGTTGTTACTATAAAATTAATTTGGCAGTAAAAGGGTTCAAGATCTAAATCTAGGATTAAACACATGCGTACCTACCTAATTTAGGTATGTGTCTTTCAGTGTTTAGTACCTACCATGTGGTACTTATGGTAGGTATATTTCATTGCTTAATTCGAAGATACAGCTACAAGGCTTTGTTCGCAGGTGTAAAGAACGAAAAAATACTCATAGTTTTTTTTTCTGTTATCGTTACGTTACGGATCTTTCATCATTTTCTTCTCCTCCATGACAAACCTTTCCCAAAAATACTTGCATAGCTATCTATTATATTCTATTCAAATTCAAAGTGTTGGAGAGATAGGAACACGTTGTGACGCGTCTCCATCCTTTGTTGTTGGATGGACAGTTGGATGGACTGAATAAAAAAGATACCTACAAGTACACAAATACTTAGTACAGAACATGCTTTTATTACTAAATCCAATTTCTACGGAAGACCTTTGCGATAACTACAGCGAAAGGCAATATTTATATGTAACATCAAAGCTATTTAATCAGTAAACAAAACGTAATATAAATTGCCATAATAATAATGTCATGAAAATACTCTCCGCTTCGAGCGTAACTTGCAATAATGAGATCATAACTTTGCATTGCACCCCCTGAGTGTGTACCCCTTAGGGTTGCCAGACGGCAAGACTGATATATCTGGACAAAACTTCAAAAAGTCTTTATTTGTCGGGACAAAAATTTTTGTAGTGGAAATGTCGGGACATTTTGTATTTTGTCGAGACTTGTCTCGGCAATATCATGTGAAATGTCGGGACAATCCAGAAGAATCCCGACCAACTGGCAACCCTAGTACCCCTGCAACCGTTTCGCGTTGTATTAACAACGTTAACTAAATGAGTTATGAGAGGTAACAGGTGTCTCCCCCATTGACGCAGTCTTTTCAACCCCCTTTTATTTTATAGTAAGTGACGGTTTTCTATTTACATATGAGACAAAAAAGAAAGACGTGCGTGTCCTTGTTGATGGTAGGTACTTACCTACCATCCACTTGGATCCACTTGGATATCGCCATTTATTTTGTCCTTAATTATTATACCTCTTCCTTTTGGAATGGCCGCCATTTTTTTATTATGCTAGATGTCTCTGCGGACTTATAGGTCCCATAGATATAAAAAAAAAATTTTTTGAAAGGTGATAGTGATTGAATAAACTTTCAAGTTACAAAATACAGGCAGTCCTCGTACTTACGGCATGTTAGGTTCTCGAAATACGCGACGTAAATCGAAACGACGTAAGTCGAGACATATTTTTTCATATTATGTGCAGCATGTAAAACTCAAGGGTTAGGATCCACACGGACTCGAAATTAAAAAAAAAAACTGCATTTATAACAAAAGATATACATACTTTAATATCTAAAGTAAGTTCTTAAAATAATTATATAAGCACTTATGAAATTGCTAGTTATTTTTCCTATGCCGGAAACCGAAACAAATGATGTATGTTTGAGGAATAGTGTCAAAACATTGTTGGACGTAACTTGAAACGACGTAAATCGAAACGACGTAAAGTCGAGGACTGCCTGTATGTCATTAAAAAAATCTGATGCTCAATGTAGTCAAGACACCCCGTATAAGCTTAAGCTTGGTTGGAAAATGGAAATGGAGATGGTTCGAATCCTGCACTTTAAAAGTTCTAGTTTGCCCTTTATAATATTATTACATGCTATTATAAATAAGAGACCTTAATTAATTTCACTAAGGTATACAAACTGTAAAATGTTATCAACTATACGTATTTAGTAGCAAGGCTATGGCAGTAATTTCTGACATTATGTACAGTCGAGAGGGCAAAGTAAAGTATTCTAGGCGACAGGTGCCAACGGAGTAGAGTCGCTTATTACAATTTCTTAAGTGCTGTAATTTCGAGAAGGCTCTTGTGTTTACTCGTTAAACATTAATATTAGATATATTAAAGATTGAAATAACTTTAGATAGATAGATAAACTCTTTATTGTTTGTACAACACAATAATCTAAATTTTATTAACAAAAAATAACCGACTTCAAAGTTACTCAAAAACTACTAGTCAGATCTCGTTCAAATTTATGTGGGACCACATGACAAGCACCTGCTTTCGAATAAAAAAAGAATAATTGAAATCGGTTGGCGTGATATTGAGTTATTCGTCAATTTGTCGCGCACATTCATAATACATTTACGAATTATGTGGTTTTCTCATGGATGCCATTGTCAGATCTCAATAAAATGTATGTGGAACCACATGACAGCCACCAGCTTTCGATTAAAAAAAGAATCATCAAAATCGGTTCGCCCAGTCCAAAGTTCTGAGGTAACAAACATAAAAAAATATAGTCGAATTGAGAACCTCCTCCTTTTTTGAAGTCGGTTAAAAATACATAAAAATATTAAACTAAGAAAAAATGTACAAAGCAACAGGCGGCCTTATCGCGTCATAGCGATTTCTTCCATGCAACCCACCAAAAGAATAGAAGCGACAAAGTCAACGAACACAACAAAAAAAAAATATTAAAAAACTACATACCTATACCATAGCAGTGATAGACAGAGGAAGACAAAAGAGAAAAAGAGACAGGGGGAAAAGGGGATACATCAAAAACAGCGGATTGGAAGAATACGTATAAGGAAGATTAAGGGAAAAGGATTAAATAGCTAGATAATGGTCTTTCACTTACGCTTTAAATGTAATAATATTTTGTTCTTTACGAATGTGGCCGCCCCACATTAAGGAGTTCCCACAAGGTACTGCCGATACAGTGAAAGATTTTACTAAGTACTTATTTAAAAATAAAACTATTCTAGATTGCGTTTTGGTTCAAAAGCTTTGCAAACGTATAATTTAATTAAATGTATTTGTGAGAGATTATAAGTGTTACTATATTCATAACAAAATGATTGATGCACAGTGAATTCATATTTCAAATATACCCTACAAGCAACCTCCGGGAAGTTGGCACCGCACTTTTGAGTTACAAAAATTTTGAAGGTTGTTCTAGGTTGTTCTAGGTTTGTTCTACATTGTTCCAAAACGGCATATGGCTGAGAATGAAACTTTCAGAGAAAATCCAAAAAATGCGATTTTTGAGCTAGCACCGCACTTGAGAGGTATCGCGATTCTGGCAGTTGTTCTGGGTTGTTCTAGGTTTGTTCTATATTGTTCCAAAATATCGCGTTCGAAAAACTATTATTTTCCACAAAATTCGTGAAAAGAAGTTTTTGAGCTAGCACCGCACTTTTAAGTTATCGCGATTCTGGCGGTTGTTCTGGGTTGTTCTAGGTTTGTTCTATATTGTTCCAAAACGACAAAAGGCTGAGATTAATACTTTCGGAGTAAATCCAAAAAACCATGAACGGGAAGATGGCTTCTCACTTTTAAGTTATCACCACACATTTAAGTTATCGCCATTCTGGCGGTTGTTCTGGGTTGTTCTAGGTTTGTTCTATATTGTTCCAAAACGGCAAAAGGCTGAGATTGAAACTTTCGGAGTAAATCCAAAAAACATGAACGTGAAGTTGGCACCGCACTTTTAAGATATTGCGATTCTGGCGGTTGTTCTGGGTTGTTCTAGGTTTGTTCTATATTGTTCCAAAACGACAAAAGGCTGAGATTAATACTTTCGGAGTAAATCCAAAAAACCATGAACGGGAAGATGGCTTCTCACTTTTAAGTTATCACCACACATTTAAGTTATCGCCATTCTGGCGGTTGTTCTGGGTTGTTCTAGGTTTGTTCTATATTGTTCCAAAACGGCAAAAGGCTGAGATTGAAACTTTCGGAGTAAATCCAAAAAACATGAACGTGAAGTTGGCACCGCACTTTTAAGATATTGCGATTCTGGCGATTGTTCTGGGTTGTTCTAGGTTTGTTCTATATTGTTCCAAAACGACAAAAGGCTGAGATTAATACTTTCGGAGTAAATCCAAAAAACCATGAACGGGAAGATGGCTTCTCACTTTTAAGTTATCACCACACATTTAAGTTATCGCCATTCTGGCGGTTGTTCTGGGTTGTTCTAGGTTTGTTCTATATTGTTCCAAAACGGCAAAAGGCTGAGATTGAAACTTTCGGAGTAAATCCAAAAAACATGAACGTGAAGTTGGCACCGCACTTTTAAGATATTGTGATTCTGGCGGTTGTTCTGGGTTGTTCTAGGTTTGTTCTATATTGTTCCAAAACGGCCGAAGGCTGAGATTAATACTTTCGGAGTAAATCCAAAAAACCATGAACAGGAAGATGGCTTCTCACTTTTAAGTGATCACCACACATTTAAGTTATCGCCATTCTGGCGGTTGTTCTGGGTTGTTCTAGGTTTGTTCTATAATGCTCCAAAACGGCAAAAGGCTGAGATTGAAACTTTCGGAGTAAATCCAAAAAAAGCGGCCAAGTGCGAGTCGGACTCGCCCATGAAGGGTTCCGTAGCAGCAAGTAACATAATATGGGTGAATATCAGGAACGTGTATTTTTTTTCAACTTTGGTGGCGAAATTTTCTCTTCAGTTTTCGTGAAAAATGAGGACCTGGTATAAGAATAGAAAGTCTAAGCTAGAAGAACCTTCAAGAGGTCTGAGAATATCTCGATAACTTTTTGAGATATTTAAGTTCAAAGTCTAGTGTGGCCACCAGAATTGAAAATCGCCCACCAAAATCGAAAGTACCCACCAAAATTGAAAATCAGTGACACCAAAATTGGATTTTTCTGTCACAAAAGCTCTAAAATCAATAAAATAAAGCTCAAAATGGCTAATATCACGAATTCTTGGGAATCAATAACTTTCATCGTTTTATAAAACTCTATTGTTAAAATTAAATAGATATTATTATTTAACATCTATCAATCCATCAGTCCTTGGTGGACACAGACCTCCCCTAACTTGCGCCACTCTGACCAGTCCTGTGCCTTCTGAATCCCTCTGGATTCACTCTCTAGTGTCTGCTGTCTTCTTTAGGTCATCAGTCCACCTGGTTGGGGAGCTTCCAATGCTCCTTTTTCCAAGACGTGGGCGCCATTAGAGTACCTCTTCCCAATGGTCATCGGTCTTTCGAATTATGTGGCCAGCCCATTGCCACATCAGCCGGCGTACTCGATGAGCTATGTCAATTATTCTTGTTCATCTACGTCATTTCTGATTCGATCACGTACAGAAATACCAAGCATAGCACTCTCCATCCGCTTTTTCTCTCTCCGTCCGCTTTGAGTTTATGAATAACGCCAATAGTAATAAAGCACCACGTCTCGGAGCCGTATGTCATCACTGGCAACACACACTGCTTGAACACCTTCGACTTCAGGCACTGAGATAGTGTTTTGGACGACAAGATATGACGCAGTTTTCGAACGCAGCCCATTCGAGTTGAATTCTAAGAGTGACTTATTTCTCGAAGTTGGACGTAGGTACATGATATGGACATTGGACATGATTTTCGTCTTGTCCATGTTCATCTTAAGACATCATTGTGGCGTTGTTCAAGTCCCCTATGATTTTACCAAGTTCCTCCAGGGATCTTGCCAGATAGACTATATCATCGCCATATCGCCAGGTGTGATGTCACTATTGACCACGATGATACCACGTTGTTTACTTGTTTCTATTCCATCAGCTTGAATACGTCTTCCAACGCAGCAGTGAACAGTTTAGGAGATATGACGTCCCCTTGCCTGACACCTCTCTGCAGTTGAATAGGGTTCGTAGCTGTGTCGTATATCTGACGGAAATGGTACCTGATGATTACAAACACTTCAATACCTCGATATGAGAATTAAGTACCGATACTGATACCGATAGAATAAAGGGTTTCTCATAGTCTACATAAGCAACACATAACAGCAGATTATACTCCTTGGTCTTTTGTATAATCTGCCTCAGTATGTGTATATTATGGTCTATGGTTCTGTAACCTTTCAGAATCCTGCTTGTTCGGGAGACTGGAAGTCGTCAAACCTGTCATGCGATTTGTGAACACCCTCGCAAACGGCTTACAAACGTGGTTCAGAAATGCAATGGGCCTTTATAGTTCTTCAAAAGGGCTTTTTCGCCCTTCTTGAAGAACAGAGTCACCACAGTTCCGGGTTTCACGCTTCCGGGGTAGTTCCAGTATTGATGACGGAAACGAACAGCTATTGGAGCGTCATTAGTAGAGGTTTCCCATCAGCTCTTAGTAGCTATTGTGAATCCGTCATTTCCCGGAGCCTTGTTCTTTTTAAGCTGTTTGAGAGCCTCTCTTATCTTATACAGGCGGAGTCCGGGATATCCTGTATGTAGTGTCGGGTCAGTTTAGCTTGATTGTTATTGTCCTCGCAGGCAGCTGGAGCTTGAGAGGAGGCATGCGACCATCTCTCAGAACTTCAGATTTCGACAAAAACATGGTGCTGGACTCGGTCTTCAACCTCGTAAGCTGACTTTGCCCAATAGACAGATCCCTGGCAAACACTTTGAAGCCCTAGTTTCACTTAAGTGGCTCGTTTTAAATTTTGGTCACGCATAAACGCCACCAAATCCACCAAAATTGAGCCACCAAACTTGGACCATGCATAAAAAAAATCTTTAAAAATAGGGATCTTAAGTTACAATTTAATTTATATAACTATTTTATGCGTAATCCAAATCACTACCTATATTGTGTAGCTTACTATAAAAGCACTTTAAAATAAACAGCAAATCGATCCACCAAAAATTGAACAATTCTTTTCCCCCTGTGCCACCCAAGCGGGTACTTTTGTTTTGGCGGGAAGTCATAGCTCTAATCACATACCCGTTACACTCAAACGTTACCACACAACTGTGCCATGCGAAATAATAAAACTTAAATGATCGCATACGCAAGAAAGTTCATGTTTTAGTAAGTTGAAAAAGTGCACCCAAGATTTTGGTTTTTTCTTGGACAAACTTTGATC
This sequence comes from Thymelicus sylvestris, assembly GCA_911387775.1. Taxonomy (NCBI): domain Eukaryota; kingdom Metazoa; phylum Arthropoda; class Insecta; order Lepidoptera; family Hesperiidae; genus Thymelicus; species Thymelicus sylvestris. Next base: position 7,423,211 of record OU426909.1, on the reverse strand, counting down.
GAGTATCCTGTGAAGTTAAATAACATTTTATAATATGGTTTAGTTATTTTTAGATAATGTGTCTTATGTGTATACTAACGAAATTATATATTTTTTATTTTAACTTCAATTGTCACTGTGGTGAATGAAATTATATCAAAAAATGGAGCTGGGACATACCACCAAACTTGAATTTTAAGGCATTTTTTTTACCCTGATTTTTTATATACACATATATTTAAAAAAACAATGTGGCCCCAATTAAAAGAAGTTACGTAGATTACTATATAAAAAAATTAGAAACATTCTATATCATTTTACACCTCGATTCTCAACGTGGACACGTAAAATTTGCCGATTTGATATTCACCCATATAAAAGTTCTTGTAGTTCGTTGTAACTTTGATCAATGTCTTTTGCAGTTTACGATTTATGACGTATTAAAAAAAAACTACTTAATACTAGATCCACAGCTAGATCTCATTCAAACCAATTTTCGTTGGAAGTTTGCTTAGTAATGTACATCATATATTTTTCTCAGTTTTATCATTCCCTTATTTTAGAAGTTACGGGGGGGGGGGGGGGGACACACATTTTACCACTTTGGAAGTGTCTCTCGCGCAAACTATTCAGTTTAGAAAAAAATTATATTCGAAACCTCAATATCATTTTTGAAGACATATTCATAGATACCCCACACGTATGGGTTTGATGAAAAAAACATTTTTGAGTTTCAGTTCTATGTATGGGGAACCCCCAAAATTTTTTGTTTTTTTTTTATATTTTTGTGTAAAAATCTTAATGCGGTTCACAGAATACATTTACTTACCAAGTTTCAATGGTATAGCTCTTATAGTTTCGGAAAAAAGTGGCTGTGACATACGGACGGACAGACAGACAGACAGACAGATAGACGGACATGACGAATCCATAAGGGTTCCGTTTTTTGCCATTCGGCTACGGAACCCTAAAAACATGAACGTGAAGTTGGCACCGCACTTTTAAGATATTGCGATTCTGGCGGTTGTTCTGGGTTGTTCTAGGTTTGTTCTATAATTGTTCCAAAACGTTCGTTGTCTATCACACATGACGTCATCACAGATGTCACACGTTATTTCGATACAACCATAACACCTATAAGAGATAATAATTATGTTTTAAAGACAAGGTAAGTACACACTAACATAATGTCGTACGGCCATCTTCTTAGGTTGAAGTATCTATGTGGACATTGTCAAATAAAATAGTTTTTTGATCTACATACCTACTTGGTAGCCAAGTAGGTATCTACTCACCTAGCCTAGATTTATTTGAAACGTCATCTGTTCATAAAAGTAGGATGGGCACATGACTGGTAATTAAATGTTCTGATTAATTATATTCTTACAAAAAAGACAACCCTAACATTGCAAGATATGTCAAGAGGTAGCGTTAGAAAGAGAGGCAAATAATTACTGTTGGAGATTAGCGCTGTGAGACCTGAATTACACTTTATTATGTCGGAGCGAGAGTCCCCATTTATATGTATATGTCGCAGCGTACCTTACCGGCATCTGATTCAAGATGGCGTTAGTGAGGCCACAGACCCTACGTTCCACTAGACGATCACAACGACCACGCTCACGACCGCGATTTTTCCGTTCCACTAGCTTGTGAGCGTTACAATCATACACCCAAGTGGAACGGGTATAGTGAGCGACGTGAGCGTTCAAGCCAAAGAGTACTTACACGTTTTAGCCGTTGATACAAAATGTACTCTGTGAATTTGAAAACAAGTCTGAAACTTAGATTAGAGGTTATGTTATAATTTTTAAGCTATATTTAAACGTTACATAATTAATTATCAATTTTATTTATACTAGCAAAAAAGTATGTCTACAAATAAAACATTGAAAAGACAAATATAATAAAAAATTGCATATTTTAATTAAGTTTACATTGACCTATGAGGAAAAATGTATACATGGCTATATGTATAGTGAATTAAACATTAAAATTATTTACATAATTTAACATATTTGCCACATATTGAGAAAATAAGGTCTAAATTAATATCACTGTCAGGTCCCCTACATAATATTTCAAAGTGTTTACCTCAAAAAGTGCGATACATAATTTACAACTCTTTAGTCAAACCACACATCGATTATTTGATTGAAGTGTGGGGTACTGCAGCCAAATCCAACCTAGATCCATTACAAAGAGCACAGAATAGAGTAATAAAGGCATTATTTAATTATAAATTTTTAACACCAACTGATAAAATATATAACGACACAAAAATTATGAACATTAGACAAACATATATATATTATACTTGTATATTAGTACGCAAAATTTTAAATAAAGACATACACACAAGTCTATCATTTACGAAAAAGCAACAAATACAAAGAATTAAACTACGGAATGCTAACTACTTAGTAACACGTCATCGGAGAACAAATTATGGTAAAAAGAATATTGAATTTGAGGGTGTCAATTTATACAATAAATTACCGACTAACATAAAAAATGCTAAAACCATGTATAGTTTTAAAAAGTTGCTAAAGTCACATATTATATTAGAAAGATAAAATTTAATTTACGTACAACAAAACCACATAAAATAAAATAAAATAAATATCTTAATATTGTTTACATCTTAACATGATATAATATATTTTGTCATATACATATTAACTTGATATATTATTTAGTGTATACTTACGTACGATAAACTTTCCTTTAGGTTTTTTGAGCATTAAATTATGTAAGTGCAATAATTAATTAGTTTACTACTAACCACCATCAATGCCACATCCAAAGATGTTTCGTTTTATAGCTCCATGTAACATAACTTGGAACCACGACTATGGAGGGTACAACATTATTATTTGTTTAACGTTAACCCACTTTCATATTCATAATTGTATCATTTATTTTGTGAGTTATCTAACAATAAGTATGTAGCTTGTAATTTTGTAACTTAAGTTTTTGTACTTAGGCCCCACTTAATAATATTTTTATGTTATGATTTCTCAGTAAGTGAATTATGTTAATTCTTTATGAGAAATAAAGTTCTTCTTAAACCGTAACATATTTATATCAACTTGTGACCCCACGTCGAGCATCTGCTGGAGAAACTACTATAATCCACTAAAGTATCTCTTGTCGAATCGTATACAGTAATTTTTTCCATCACCAACCTTATCTTTTATAAAATTGCACCAAATTTGTATCACCATCCATTTCTACCCAGTGTTGCCAGGTCTAAAAACTGGCGAGAGTAACTTCGTCGTATCTGGCAACACTGCAATTCGACCACTTCGACCCACCCCGTGAGGTGGGTTGTTTTGAGCGTGCCGTGAGCGAAATTAATGACGTCATCAATGACGTTTTCACCGCGACCATGACGACCGTGGTCGCCATGTGGAACGCGTTTTGATCGTTGTGAGCGATGTGAGCATCTACTGGAACGCAGCCAGAGTTTATCAGTTAACTGACAGCTGACGGACAGGGACTGACAGAGTGTCATCAGTCAACTACTGACAGTGATGTTGGATATGAAGCGTACGCGAAAAAACGAGAGTGATTAAGTTATCGATTTACATCCATCTCATTAATCAATATTGTGATTTAAATTCATTGTAAAATCATTAAAGAGGATTCGATCTATCTGTGGGAAGTGTTATTTGTGCATTTTCTGAAATGTATGAGGAAGAAGGTGTGGCCGACACTAACAACTGGCATGGCTCCCCGTCATATAAATGATTTTGCAGAGTGACTCTTATATTGTACCATTAGGTACATAAAATTACTATTATGTATTCTGTCGCAATAATTAAATTTGGGAAACAATAAATTAATTGTGTTGCTAGAGAAATTTTTATAAAGGCACTGAAAAAAAAGAATTTTTTTGCACAATGGTTTTTTTGGTCCGACCATTTTTGAAAGCTAAAAATACAAGAGTGTGTATTGTGCTGAATTGTGCTAGCTTTGCTAAGTAATAATTAATAATAGTTAAAAAAAAACTAAAACACACGCTTTACAAAATCCAACTAAAAAATAGAAAATTTTGGATTAAAAATCGTGAATTAAAAGCGTGGGGTGCTTTTTAAGATATTATCTCTTCTACTTATTGACACCATGCACCCCACGCTTTTAATTCACGATTCTGAATTCATATTTCTTTTCTAATACACGCTTTATATTAGCTTCACCTGTATGTTTGTTTGTTTGTAACTTCTCTTTGGACTTGATTTTGACCCACTTCAAACCGTCAGATTTCTTTCAAACTTCGTGGACTTATTGAGGACCTATGACAATTCAATAATATTAGAAAAAAGAAAAAAATAAACTAAATTTAATTTCAAAAAATCAAACTAAAAATGAAAAAATAAATAATAGTTTAGAAAAAAAACTAAAAAACACGCTTTTATAGAAAATCCAACAAAAATTAAAAAAGAAGCGTGGGGTGCATGGTGTCAATGAGTTGAAGGGATAATATCTTTAAAAGCACCCCACGCTTTTTTTACAATGAAACAATTCGAAATTCAAATTTATTTTCTATTTTTTTTTGTTGGATTTTCTATAAAAGCATGTTTTTTTTAGTTTTCTTTAAACTATAATTTTTTTTTAGTTGGATTTTGTCTAAAAGCGTGTTTTTTAGTTTTTTTTTTAACTATTATCTATTTTCTAATTTTTAGTTTGATTTTTTGAAATGAAATTTAGGTTTTTCTTTTTTCCGTTTTTTTTTTCCTTTATTCCTTTAAATATTGAATTGTCATCGGTCCTCGATAAGTTTACGAAGTTTGAAAGAAATCTGACCGTTTGAAGTGAATCAAAATCAAGTCCAAATTTATATGTCCAAAATACGGATTATTTTTTTCAATAATATCACCATAATTAAACTAATAATTTATTTTATTTATTTATTTATTTAGCTCAGTCAGAACACAATTCCATATTAATAAATTAATGTTAATACACAGTCACAATTAATACATTAAAAAATGATAATACTTTTAATAATGATATATAATGATAATACAATTAATATGTTAATATGATAATACAATTAATTATGATATATAATGATAATACAATTAATACATTAAAAAATGATAATACATTAAATACATTAAAAACACAAGCTAGTGGAACGGAAAAATCGCGATCGTGAGCGTGGTCGTTGTGATCGTCTAGTGGAACGTAGGGTCTGTGGCCTCATTAACGCCATCTTGAATCAGATGCCGGTAAGGTACGCTGCGACATATACATATAAATCGGGACTCTCGCTCCGACATAATAGAGAGACACTTCCAAAGTGCTAAAATGTGTGTCCCCCCCCCCCCCCCGTAACTTCTAAAATAAGGGAATGATAAAACTGAAAAAAATATATGATGTACATTACTAAGCAAACTTCCAACGAAAATTGGTTTGAATGAGATCTAGTAAGTAGTTTTTTTTTAATACGTCATAAATCGTAAACTGCAAAAAACATTGATCAAAGTTACAACGAACTACAAGAACTTTTATATTATGTTACTTGCTGCTACGGAACCCTTCATGGGCGAGTCCGACTCGCACTTGGCCGCTTTTTTTGGATTTACTCCGAAAGTTTCAATCTCAGCCTTTTGCCGTTTTGGAGCAATATAGAACAAACCTAGAACAACCCAGAACAACTGCCAGAATGACGATAACTTAAATGTGTGGTGATCACTTAAAAGTGAGAAGCCATCTTCCTGTTCATGGTTTTTTGGATTTACTCCGAAAGTATTAATCTCAGCCTTTGGCCGTTTTGGAACAATATAGAACAAACCTAGAACAACCCAGAACAACCGCCAGAATCACAATATCTGAAAAGTGCGGTGCCAACTTCACGTTCATGTTTTTTGGATTTACTCCGAAAGTTTCAATCTCAGCCTTTTGCCGTTTTGGAACAATATAGAACAAACCTAGAACAACCCAGAACAACCGCCAGAATGGCGATAACTTAAATGTGTGGTGATAACTTAAAAGTGAGAAGCCATCTTCCCGTTCATGGTTTTTTTTTATTTACTCCGAAAGTATTAATCTCAGCCTTTTGTCGTTTTGGAACAATATAGAACAAACCTAGAACAACCCAGAACAACTGCCAGAATGGCGATAACTTAAATGTGTGGTGATAACTTAAAAGTGAGAAGCCATCTTCCCGTTCATGGTTTTTTGGATTTACTCCGATAGTGTTAATCACAGCCTTTTGCCGTTTTGGAGCAATATAGAACAAACCTAGAACAACCCAGAACAACCGCCAGAATGGCGATAACTTAAATGTGTGGTGATCACTTAAAAGTGAGAAGCCATCTTCCTGTTCATGGTTTTTTGGATTTACTCCGAAAGTATTAATCTCAGCCTTTGGCCGTTTTGGAACAATATAGAACAAACCTAGAACAACCCAGAACAACCGCCAGAATCACAATATCTGAAAAGTGCGGTGCCAACTTCACGTTCATGTTTTTTGGATTTACTCCGAAAGTTTCAATCTCAGCCTTTTGCCGTTTTGGAACAATATAGAACAAACCTAGAACAACCCAGAACAACCACCAGAATGGCGATAACTTAAATGTGTGGTGATAACTTAAAAGTGAGAAGCCATCTTCCCGTTCATGGTTTTTTGGATTTACTCCGAAAGTATTAATCTCAGCCTTTTGTCGTTTTGGAACAATATAGAACAAACCTAGAACAACCCAGAACAATCGCCAGAATCGCAATATCTTAAAAGTGCGGTGCCAACTTCACGTTCATGTTTTTTGGATTTACTCCGAAAGTTTCAATCTCAGCCTTTTGCCGTTTTGGAACAATATAGAACAAACCTAGAACAACCCAGAACAACCGCCAGAATCGCAATATCTTAAAAGTGCGGTGCCAACTTCACGTTCATGTTTTTTGGATTTACTCCGAAAGTTTCAATCTCAGCCTTTTGCCGTTTTGGAACAATATAGAACAAACCTAGAACAACCCAGAACAACCGCCAGAATGGCGATAACTTAAATGTGTGTTGATAACTTAAAAGTGAGAAGCCATCTTCCTGTTCATGGTTTTTTGGATTTACTCCGAAAGTATTAATCTCAGCCTTTTGTCGTTTTGGAACAATATAGAACAAACCTAGAACAACCCAGAACAACCGCCAGAATCGCAATATCTTAAAAGTGCGGTGCCAACTTCACGTTCATGTTTTTTGGATTTACTCCGAAAGTTTCAATCTCAGCCTTTTGCCGTTTTGGAACAATATAGAACAAACCTAGAACAACCCAGAACAACTGCCAGAATGGCGATAACTTAAATGTGTGGTGATAACTTAAAAGTGAGAAGCCATCTTCCCGTTCATGGTTTTTTGGATTTACTCCGAAAGTATTAATCTCAGCCTTTTGTCGTTTTGGAACAATATAGAACAAACCTAGAACAACCCAGAACAACCGCCAGAATTGCGATAACTTAAAAGTGCGGTGCTAGCTCAAAAACTTCTTTTCACGAATTTTGTGGAAAATAATAGTTTTTCGAACGCGATATTTTGGAACAATATAGAACAAACCTAGAACAACCCAGAACAACCGCCAGAATCGCGATACCTCTCAAGTGCGGTGCTAGCTCAAAAATCGCATTTTTTGGATTTTCTCTGAAAGTTTCATTCTCAGCCATATGCCGTTTTGGAACAATGTAGAACAAACCTAGAACAACCTAGAACAACCTTCAAAATTTTTGTAACTCAAAAGTGCGGTGCCAACTTCCCGGAGGTCTACAAGCACGACATACTCGTAGTAGTGCTACGCCGTAGCGTCGTGGCTACGATCTGCTACGCCGTATACATCAAAGTATAGCGTCTACAATAATGTTGGCCTCACTCTCAGCTTATTGCTATAAACTGAAAAAATATTAAACTGAAATTAAATGAAATGAAAAAAAAAAGAATTAAACTAAAAAGTTTTTTCAGTTTATAGCCGCTATACTTACCTAATCTTTTTTACTAGCGAACGTAATATTCATAAAAGGTATTTAACGTGGGCTGTAATAAAAGGAATCCCATCAAAAACATGAATGTAAAGTAAAAGCCAATTTAAAAAAAAAGAATTGAGATCTAAATGGGTGCCAAGTTCTGTGTAGAAAAGCCTAAAATTTTAGTCACAAGAACATGTAATTCAAGCTCCACATTTGACTTGGTTAGTTTTCACGTACCTATCTAGGCTATAATATTATATGTGTATAATTATCTTTGTTAAGTCTGTTAGGTTGATGCCCTATGTTACTTTTTTAAAATTTGATTTGTTGGTTGCTAACTAATGAAAACTAGCCAATTCAAATGTAAAGCTTGAATTACATGTTCTTGTGACTAAAATTTTAGGCTTTTCTACACAGAACTTGGCACCCATTTAGATCTCAATTCTTTTTTTTTAATTGGCTTTTACTTTACATTCATGTTTTTGATGGGATATCATTACTTTTTGTACAGAAATTATTAGTAGGTACTTATTCATAACGTTACTGATTAATTTTGTTACCTTATACATGAACTGTAATAGTGCCCTTCAACTAAATCCGTAGTTAGTGCACCGTGGTCCAAAATACCTGTTACTTCATTATTTATAAGTAATGATCTTCTACTATTCATGTCCGCTAAATATTGAAATAATAATTAATACTAAATCCCAGTCTGTTATAATAATAATAAATACGATACGATACGATAATAGTAATAATAATAATAAATACGATAGTCGAATATACTCTTATTAGTTATAAGTAGCTTGTGTTCGATGAGATAACGTGCCATAATATATTTGGAAACAATACTTCGTTCGAATCACTTTAAACTGGTATAATTTCGGAAATAATACAAAATTTAGTGGTGTACATGCCATACAAGATAAGAGAAGAATAATTTTTCACACATTAAACATGAAACAATGCAATACACTGGAAATAACGGCTACTGACGTCTCACTAATCTGTACGTAAATAATACGTACGTACACTGAACATCTTCCCCTCGTTAGAAGCTTCACAAAGTACTAAAACTGATATTATGCAATGATTTCTTTTTTAATTTGACGCCTATTGTGACAATTTTTTATGCAATGATTTCATTTTTAATTTGACGTTTATGGTGACAATTTTTATTCTTATTTGGATATATTTTATAAGTGAATTGTATAATTTTTATCACTTTTTAATGTTTTAATTATTACTTATATATATTATTAATTTTAAATTATTACATTCATCATCAACTTATTATTACTGACTTTAGCTAATATATTTCAACCTTTTACATACTCGTTTAACATGCATGTTGTCTACGCCTATAATTATAATAGCATTAAGAAATTACTGTAATTGAATAAGTTATTGTGTATGTGTTAATGCTTATTATGTTGGCGTTCAATTCAATAAATAAATAAATAAATAAATATGTTTCGATTAAAAAAATTAAGGGTGGTATTCCACTCCTTATATATATTCCACTTAATGACCACCTGTCATCGTTCATAAATTTCAGGCGTTATAAGTAAGTGTTCCTAATAGAATCAATTTTTTGAAAAATTATCATAAAATGATAAAAATTTACTACTTTCAGATTTATTCCTTTGTATTCACCCGACTACCTATCTGCATGCCAAATTTTAACTTTCTAGGTCACCTGGAAGTTGGATATAGTTTTGATCTATAGGTCAGTCAGTGTTAAATTTCTCGATTTTTGGACGTTAATATCTAAATAACCGTTTGAGATGTGTTTATGAAATTTGGAAGACGTATGTATTTCGCAAGTCTTAATAAATGAGCCAAATTTGACAGGTTTATGTTGAATAGTTATGAGGTGGTCAAAAGTGGCTCCAAATGGTTCGTGTAATATTACACACGGTGCTGCTCGCCAATTCTGTTAGCTAGAAAATTGGCTTACACGCTACCGCGTGTTTAGATATAATTAAGAATTAAAGTAGGAATAGAAAAAAGATTTTTGCAATTGTCTACCTAAAGTTGAACAATATTAAATAAATCATAACACAGATATTTAACGAATTGGTGATGCCTACGGTGTTACTGAGGTGAATGGGTGATGATATCTACTTACTTATCATCAGGAGACTCTCCGGCTGTACTTTCCCTGATGCCTGATAAGAAGTTGCCACATTTGATCGTTAGCTCGTTTCTTGGCTAATAAAATAAAAAAATTACTTACTTCAATTTTTTGGAGTAAGGAATTATTTTTTTGTAAATAAAGTAGGAGCTATCTATGCTTGAGATTGTGATTCATCCACTGGAGTATGTGATAGATTTCCAAGAACCTTTCAAAATCCAGTTATTTCTCAATTTTTTTTTATTCGGTAAGCTAATTACTCCTTAAAATTCGTTTTTAAATTAGATTTCATTACGAGATTTTGCTAAACAAAGCTTTTCCAAATACGAGTAATCTGGAATTTGTTTTTAAAAGGCATTAGGTACATGAAGGCAACAAGTATTATTTGAATGAATTTTAAAATACATTGTAACCCGGGCACTTTTTTGTTTCAAGGTATAATTAATTATTCTGAACCCAAAAATTTATTGATGAAAACGGGGTACAAAAAACAACCCTTATCTTGTGTTGAGAGCCATTAATAGAATTTATAGCTCTGAACCTTTATTTATAAATACATTCTTAGTTTTATTAACCGACTTCAAAAAGGAGGAGGTTCTCAATTCGACTGTTTTTATTTTATTTTTATGTTTGTTACCTCAGAACTTTGGACTGGGCGAACCGATTTTGATGATTCTTTTTTTAATCGAAAGCTGGTGGCTGTCATGTGGTCCCACATAAATTTTATTGAGATTTGACAATGGCATCCATGATAAAACCACATAAGTCGTAAATTTGTGTTAAGTTGTGCGCGACAAATTGACGAATAACTCAATATCACGCCAACCGATTTCGATGATTCTTATTTTAATCGAAAGCAGGCACTTGTCATGTGGTCTCACATAAATTTGAACGAGATCTGACAACTATGTAGTTTTTGAGACTTTGAAGTCGGTTATTTTTTGTTAGTAAAATTTTGATTATTACTTTTATTTTTCGAACCATTAACTTCAATAAAGGAACCATGAACTTAAAAACTGCAATTAAAGGATTGATATTCATCTAAATTAAGTTATTTATTCATTTCGTTTATTGGGAATTGAGAATTGAGATCTAAATAGGTGCCAAGTTCTATGTAGAAAATCTTAAAATTTTAGCCACAACAGCATGTAATCAAGCTTTACATTTGACTTGGCTAGTTTTCACGTACCTACCGGCTATATTATATTTGTATAATTTTATCTGTGTTACTTTTATAAAATTTCGTTTGTTGGTAGCTAAGTAATGAAAACTAGCCAAGTCAAATGTAGAGCTTGAATTACACGCTGTTGTGTCAAAAAAATTAGGATTTTCTACACAAAAATTAGCACCCATTTACATCTCAATTCAAAGCTAGTATTTATATAATAACGTGCAGAGTAGGATGCATCTTCACTGTACTGTTAAGTGTGTGTGTTAAAATGATTGATGGCGTGATGACGCTTTACGTAAAGTGGTCCATAGACGATCACATGTATCCAATGATATTAGATATATGAGGTACTCGTATATATCAAAAAGAGATAGATATGCCAAGAGCGCGTAGAAATTGAATCAATCTAATGCAGCCACAGCAGTATTTTCATTCAGACATGGCACATAAAATGCGTTATAGAGTAATCGATCAGAAGTGTGATTGTAGCCATAATATTCAACATAATATACATACGTATGTATATATTATTATGACACGTCGTAGCGGATCAAAAACTGAACCTCATGATGTATGAACATAACACATATATATAGTATAATAAAATATCTTTGTATGCGTGTGAACGTCTCCTGCTGTGTTCGTAAATGTATGTCATACTCATACTGCATGATCGTATTGATCGTCTGGGGACCGCTTAAGTTTAAGCAAACTAACTTATTATTTATTTATTTATTTAAGTCTATACAATTTTCTTGCTGACTCCAGCCCTATTTTGAGTTCATTGAATGAGTCCATGTGTGAGTATGACTTAGGTAGAGAATAGAGAACCCCGTCGCGTCGATACGGCCTTTGCGGTTTTCCTCGTCATTCATTATGCATGCGAACTGGAATAGTTTGCTTGCTTTCTCGTCTGAATATGATGTGTTTTCAATATAAGAAAGAATAAGCTTTAACTAAGTCAGTATGCGCATTATGTGAGACTTCATCCACACCTACTAAGTCGTTTAAGATTGGTTTTCCTAGGAGAACTCATTTAAATGCCACGTTTTGAGCATACGTAGGCCTTACGTAGTAATATGTAAGTCAATTAGTAAAATCAATAATGTAATACACATTTTTTGTGACCATATTCTTTATAGACTTTGAAACCATCCAACCGATGTGCCCCAAACTGTTTCATTTGAAAAGCAATAAGGCGAAGATGGTTTGAGACCGCTAAATAACTCTACACACCAAACTGATGCATTGTATTAGGCACATTCGACAGCCCTCTATGCAGGGCGTGTCTATCGGGTGACGAAACAGCCCCTCACGTAATCCTGGAATGCGTGGGCGTAGCTACCCAACGGGCTGAAATCCTCGGCACTCCGAGGTCGTTCCGTGAAGCCTGTAGAGACACCAGGAGGATCCTGCGTTTCTGGACGGAGCTACGCTGGCTAGACAACTAGCCGGCACACGTATCTACGCACAATGGCCTAATCTAGAGGCTAAGTGCGGAAATCGGAGCCCATCACCATTACCACTACCATTAGGCACATTCGGTCCATTCATGAAGTCCATTTTCGAATTGTTTATTTCTTTATTTTAGCGTACCTGGTCTAGTAGCACACGCCGGGTATCCACTAGTTATATTAACTACAAACATAAAACGAATACTCATAGCTATTGACATGATTTAAAACTGTAATCAACGTACCCTTTTGTAAAGGACGCAACTAATTGGCTCAAGCCTCAATCCTCTAACAGGGTTATTGTTTAACTGTACGCTAACAGATGGAATGTAGTTAGGAATTGAAATTAATTTACGTGACTGTAGCTAACAAAGGCAGAAGAGAAAGTTATGTTTGCAAATTCCAGAAATGTTATTAATTACATTAAAATATTACCGTTGTTGTGTACCTACTATTTATTTTGGCAAACATTTGAATTTTGACATGATGTTTAATAATCTACTAATATTGTAAATGTGAATGTTTGTTACACTCTCACGCAAAAATTACTGAACGTAATAATAATAATAATAACGCTTCACACTCATAGCCCCACACTAGGATTCCCTGTGTCGTGGGTGCCATGGACAACACACTAGACAAGGACATTCACACCCAGACCGAGAACAGAAATTCGAACTCATCATTCAAATTTCTGCCTCGCTGGGAATCGAACCCAGGACCCTCGGTGCGGCGATCCGGCATGGTAATTGCGCCACACCGATCGTCAACAATCGTCGTTAATAGACTGAATTTCATGCAATTCATCACACAGGTAGACCAACATCTGAAATAAGATATAGAGTTCTTAGTTACTTATTATCCTGGGAAATGCGAGCGTGGCCGCGGGTAGTGCGCTAGTAAAGAATACAAAACTTATCATTGATTTGGAATAAAAATCTCCAACAGATTATTTTTAAAGAAAAAAGATTTTTGGAATAAAAAATATTTTTAACCGACTTCAAAAAAGGAAGAGGTATTCAATAAGACTGTTTTCTGTTTGTTACCTCAGAACTTTCGACTGGGTGAACCGATTTTGATGATTATTTTTTAATCGAAAGCTGATGCTGGTCATGTGGTCCCACTTAAATTTGAGCGAGATCTGACGGGTAAATTTATCCCTAATTTTGAAGTCGGTTATTTTTTGTCAAGAATTATTAGAATTAAAATCTCCAACAGATGATTATAAGCAAAAAAATTATCATTTCTTCATCCAACCTTTTTCATAGCCCTTTTGGCTTCATCATCGTAAAAAGGGCTGTCAGATCGTTAATTTAACGACGTTTACTATACAGCGGTAAAACTAGCAGAATTGGAGTTGAGAGTCAATATTGAGTTTGCAGGCACGAGGTATCTGTTTACCCCTGTACTCCTGGTAGCGAGATGCTAGCGGGTTCTGTTTATTCATTTTCAAAGAGCCGTATGACGCAGTGCTCATAATACTAATGGCACAGTAAATGAATCTATATGGTAAGTAATTATGATTGCTAGCTAGACAAACGAGCTGATAATATAAAATACGAGTAACCGCCCTCACTTTGCTTCGGTTTTCTTATTTTTTTACACCTTGAGTTATATTATTGGAGTTTTATTAAGGATCCCTAATTTTTTTTCAAAATATAATATAGCCTATGTCACCCGGGGATAGTGTAGCTTCCTGACAGTGAAAGAATTTTTCAAATCGGTTCAGTAGTTTCGGAGCCTATTCAATGCAAACAAACAATCAAATGTTTCCTCTTTATAATATTAGTATAGATAATCCACCTGATGGTAATTGGCCACTATCGCCTATGGACATCAGCAACTGTAACGGCATTACTGCTGCGTTGTTGACTGAGAAAGAAGAGACGGAAAGAAGAGAGGGAAAGAAGAGAGGGAAAGAAGAGAGGAAAAGAAGAAGTGGCTTTAGAGGGTGGTGTAGCTAGCCTGGAAGGTTTCGCGGAGAGATAATAATATCCACCAGCAATAATACTAATTAATCTAATTATTTAATTTAATAATAATATTGATAAATAAGCCGCCACAAGTGGGCCGCCATCAGTCGCCTTTACCACACTCTAGAGTCTAGACTAATATGACGGCATGTAAGAGTAGGAATTCTTAGCCACCCCAATACGAGTACATACTGTTTATTATATAGGTATATCATTAGTACCCCAATGATATTATAATGTAAAAAGAGGTAAATAATGTCACTAGCGCCCGACGATGAAGAGCGTAAGAACAGGCAATTGACCGTTCTGCTCGTAGTCGCTCTGTCAATACAAGACGATACGCACGCTTTTGTTGTTATCAGAAGTGCTTGACATTTGACATACAGCGTTAAAATGCCTTCATGTATTATACCAATGTGATTGGTGTAGTGAAACAAAAGATAAAAGTGTGTGTGTTGTAGCTATTTTCGGAACAGATTTTTTGGTGGATTTGTAAGGGCATAACCTATCTATCTATATTTTTTTAAATATCATTGTACCCTTTTAAATTTACATATTTGTATGTATATGAGCGTCATTAATTTTGTTGTTACTCGTAGCTTACATTTATTAAGACAAAGATCATCTTTGAAAGATGTAAAAAGCTGCCTCGTTTTGTAGATATTTCCAAGATTAGTCAATACCACTAGGTATTCAGTCCGCCACTTATAAAGTGCTAGCAAAGTTTAGAAGCCACGCCAACAATCTCAGCAGATCGAAACACCTAGAACATCGTTCGAACAACTTATCTTTTCATTTAGAACTTTCCGTTCCGCCCCCAATACACTCTGACTTATTACTGTTACCATAACTATTACTTTCTATTAGGACTAATCCTGTTTAAAACTGTGGTGAGAGTCCATTCCCGCTTCAGTCGTTATTTTTCCGGACCGTGTTTTATTTCGAAAACGATTCGTCCTTAACGTATCATTTTTAAAACAGAGTTCTCAATTACAGATGTATGTGGGAACAAGCCGTTAAGGTTATTTTCTTGCTTGGCTAATTACCATGCGATATTCTAAAATTAAGCTTAAAATGTTTTTGACGTACAACTACATAAATATCAGTTGCGAAATAATTGTTTTCATCCTTAGTCAGCAATGAGTTGATTATTTCATGTTACGTGGCGCGTCTGCACTTGCAGCCTGCTCGTAATAAAAAATAAAATAATTATGGAAGTTTAGTTTCGCCTTTTTGTCTAATAAGTTTTTAAGCTTCATTTTAAAAAGATATCAAAGTTTTAAAAAACAGAGGACGTCTCATGAGTAGACATTACACAGAAACCCTACAATAGTAAAGTTTTTAATAAAACTTACGACATCGCATCGCATAAATCCTCATTCCTTCACCGGGGACTAATTCAGTCGTTATTTCTATGAAATAACTTAGTAATTCAGTTGTTATTTCATAGCTGCAGCTCCCGAAGATTAGTAGCGGCGTAGCACTAGTTTTAATTAATTCAACGTAAAATATTATACTTCTTCACTTCATCACTATTTATAAAACAAATTTCCCCGCCGCGTCTGTCTGTCTGTCTGCCTGTTCACGATAAACTCAAACACTACTGAACGGATTTTCATGTGGTTTTCACCAGTGAATAGAGTGATTCTTCAGGAAGGTTTTCGCGTACTTATGACTTATTAAAGATTTTGTATAAATCTTATATGACGATTAATGTTGAAGAAGTTGGAAAAAATGAAGTCGTCTGGCAGCTTTTATCGAAAACGCTGCCAAATCTGTTTGAAATATTGCAAAACTAATGTCTTGAAATGCGTCACGACAACATTGTTTGTATCTGATTAAAACATAATTATGTCAATAGGTAAGTGATAGATTGATAGATGTCGATAATATTGATTAACTCAATCTAAATTAATTGTACCGTACCATTTTCGGTTATAGGGGCTTAGTTAAATCAATATCCAAACACCTTTAAAGGTAAAGGACCTACCTTTACATTAGGATGAAATGGGTGAGTACGGCGATCGACAGGTCCTTTTGAAAAGGGTCGCGGAGACAGAGGTTAGTAGGTAACGATTAGGCTTACTTCGTCTAGGATTAGGGATTTGACGTGTTATTTATTTATTTATTTATATGCATAGATGTCCGACATGACGTTATAAAACACTGAAAATATAGATGTGAATATTTTTATATAATTTAGCCTATGTCACCCGGGGATAGTGTAGCTTCCCAAGAGTGAAAGACTTTTTCAAATCGGTTGAGTAGTTTCGGAGCCTATTCAGTGCAAACAAACAATCAAATCTTTCCTCTTTATAATATTAGTATAGAAGTATAGATAATATTTGATTTAATATTATTGGGTGGTATTGAAAGGTATTTTTTTTAAATCCATTGTGATTAAAGTGCTTATAGCTCGGCTGCTTGTGTCGATCTTAAGTGATCGGCAAATAGTACCTAAGCTTTTCAATTTAATACCAATATTGCATTATTCGATTTATTTTTATTTTTAGATAGGTACTTCAAACAATGGCATCTCACGGCTGTGAGATGGCTGTGGCTACCATATTTTTTTTTTTTTTTTAATTTCACTTATCTAAGAACACTTGGGTTATCAAGATGAATCTAACCATAGGTATCTTAATTTTATAAACTGGTTCAGTGGTTTAGAAGATATGAGGTAATAAAGAATATTACATGCATACTCGTACAAGGTACGCGCGAAAAACCGTTATAGGAAAATGTTAATTCTACTTCTAGTTTCTTAGAGCAAAGTCAAATTAAATATTCTACGTTTTAATAAGTACTTATTATGTCATCTGTGCTTTTACTAAAAATATACAACAAGGACGTCACCATTAATTGACTGAACGTAGGCCGACACGTGCCGTAGCAACTCGAATTAAAAAATAAAAATACTTCGAATATTCCAGAGAGAAAAATTCTTTAGTATTTTCGTGGTAAATCATTTCCGACTTTATAGGACTTGGTACAAAGTTAAAAATCGTTTGTCACGTCGTGTTAACGTTAACTTGTTGCTGTAATCCGCTTATGTGTCGCTAAATGTTATCAGCCCTCGTTTACATGCCGAATTCGTTCTACGCCCTACTCCCTCGACACCGCTGAAGTCCTGGTACCGAGATTGCTTAATAATTAACTGAAATTTGTACTTAATTATCTCATTACCTTAGCTCCTCACGTTTCCATGTATGCTTCCCTGGTGGCAATGATTTATTATTTTCTATGGTAAAATACGTTTAGTTATTTTGTGGTATTTACTTACTATTTGGGTTCTGCTACATCACCACAATGACGTAAACTAATTTAATTGTTATTCTTGTTGTATGTCATGTTATTGCCTATCCTGTACTGGTCTAAGATCCCGCCATAGAACGACCTTCACCGAGCTGGTTAATGGATCAAACCTATTTTATATTAAATTTAATACGTCCCTAAATATATTGCATATGGGTTGCCTAAAAAATTTCAGTCCAGGATATGATTAATTAATAATTCAAAAAAATGTTTTTTTTAAATATTTCACCGGTTTGGTTAATAGACAAATTCCATACCAATCGAAAGTATGAAGTCCATAGAATATGCAAACGTTAGGTTGCCTATTTTTTTCCCGTCACAACTCTCGGGTTGCCAGGTATAAACAGGTAAGTCGATACTAGTAACTTGCACCGGTGTGGTTAATTAATGAAAGTTAAATGAAAATAAAGATTATTTCATTACTAATACGATGGTATAGGGTTGTCTGCCAAAAATCAGTCCTGACTTCCGGTTGTCGAAGTTTAATAATCTAAATTTTACTAACAAAAAATAACCGACTTCAATGTTACTCAAAAACTACATGTCAGATCTCGTTCAAATTAATGTGGAATTACGTGACAAGCACCTGCTTTCGATTAAAAAAAGAATCATTGAAATCGGTTGGCGTGATATTGAGTTATTCGTCCATTTGTCGCGCTTACTTAATACAAATTTAAGACTTATATGGTTTTATATCATGGATGCCATTGTCAGATCTCAATAAAATTTATATGGGACCACATGACAGCCACCAGCTTTCGATTAAAAAAAGAATCATCAAAATCGGTTTGCCCAGTCCAAAGTTCTGAGGTAACGAACATAAAAAAAAAATACAGTCGAATTGAGAACCTCCTCCTTTTTTTGAAGTCGGTTATAAAGTGTATTATTGCTGCGAGTAAAAATGGGCAACTGAGAGGTCGCAACCACAGAACACCTAAAGATGTTCTGTGGTCGCAACCAACCATCTATGACGCTATGCTATATTAAACCATGCTATTTGTTCTTGAAAATGAAAAGTATAGCGACAGTTTTTGCATCATTAACAGATGCTTCTGATATTTTCATTGACAAAAAAATTAAGTCTGTTCAACAATTTACTGCTAGTATTATATGGCATCAAGAAATGCACCAAAGTAAATGATGCGAGGTATCGCATTTTTAGGAAAAATTACTCTACTAAAGAAGCCAGCGAGAAGCTTAAAAAAAAGGCTTTGACTCTAACTCCATACCACCATGCTGGATATCATTGACTGAAAAAAAATTACGAACTATTTTCGTAAATTCCATGTGGCTTAATGCAACAGATCCATTATGCGTGAAACTTCAGCCTGAGAACTGCGGTTGGGTCTTAGATAAATGTTTAAAACCAGTAGGGTTTATTGGGGATCATACACCTATAAGGATAGAAGACATTGTTCAAACAACTAAAACAGAAAGCGATGACGAAGAAGGTTCAGAAGTTGGAGATCACAGTTATATGTCCGGAACCTGAATAATCTGAAAAAATTAAAAAACTTGTCTTTGTCTGCTAATAATAGAAATAAAAATTGTAAGATTAGTATTAAATATGAATTACTATAATCTTCTTATTTACTAAAGATGTATATATACTTTAATGTCACATAAAATATATACGTCACACATATATGATTATTTGATTAGAAAAAATAAAAAAACTATTGCTCTATTTTAATATTAAACTACTCCAAAATGATGTACAGCATATACGAGTCTATCGCTATCCTTTTCATTTTCAAGAACAAATAGCATGGTTGGATATCGCATAGCATCATAGATGGTTGGTTGCGACCACAGAACATCTTTATGTGTTCTGTGGTTGCGACCTCTCAGTCGCCCATTTTTACTCGCAGCAATAATACACTTTATAACCGACTTCAAAAAAAGGAGGAGGTTCTCAATTCGACTGTATTTTTTTTTATGTTCGTTACCTCAGAACTTTGGACTGGGCGAACCGATTTTGATGATTCTTTTTTTAATCGAAAGCTGGTGGCTGTCATGTGGTCCCATATAAATTTTATTGAGATCTGACAATGGCATCCATGATAAAACCATATAAGTCTTAAATTTGTATTAGGTAAGCGCGACAAATGGACGAATAACTCAATATCACGCCAACCGATTTCGATGATTCTTTTTTTAATCGAAAGCAGGTGCTTGTCACGTAATTCCACATTAATTTGAACGAGATCTGACATGTAGTTTTTGAGTAACATTGAAGTCGGTTATTTTTTGTTAGTAAAATTTAGATTATTAAACTTCGACAACCGGAAGTCAGGACTGATTTTTGGCAGACAACCCTATACCATCGTATTAGTAATGAAATAATCTTTATTTTCATTTAACTTTCATTCATTAACCACACCGGTGCAAGTTACTAGTATCGACTTACCTGTTTATACCTGGCAACCCGAGAGTTGTGACGGGAAAAAAATAGGCAACCTAACGTTTGCATATTCTATGGACTTCATACTTTCGATTGGTATGGAATTTGTCTATTAACCAAACCGGTGAAATATTTAAAAAAAATATTTTTTTAAATTATTAATTAATCATATCCTGGACTGAAATTTTTTAGGCAACCCATATGCAATATATTTAAGGACATATTAAATTTAATATAAAATAGGTTTCATCCATTAACCAGCTCGATGAAGGTCGTTCTATGGCGGGATCTTATACCATACGGGATGATGTGGTCGCTCAGCGCATAGGCGGATCGTGAATTTGTGGGGCCCTGGGCTGAAACAATTTAGGGGCCTACCAAATAACTAATAGCCATTTTGTCAAAAAGTTGTTTTCGATAGTTATGTAGATAATGTAGATATACCTAATATAGAAAAAATAGGACAATAAAATAATTACAATGTGACTTAGTGTTTTTGTATACAGACAGCAACTGTACAACATTATTGCAAAATAATTAGACAGGTTATGTGTAGTTACGTTAAATAAATTATGAAGCAAACTTTCTGCATTTTTCTGCTGCAAATTCCTTTATTTGCTCATCACATTCCTTCGTTAAAACACAATTTATAGAAAGAACCTCTCTCCGTGTGGTGTCCGGGTTCACTTTGTAGAACAGCACCACTGCCGTTCTTCCTGGGATGTCGTAAAAGGCGACTAATAGTACAAATCCAGAAGATGGGCAGCAGCATCTTCCTGTGTTGACGAATACCGGTCATGTCACCTGCGGTCACCAACTCGCAATAGCCAAGCGCGGTGACTATGGCTATTACCCCCATGGCAGACACGGAAAACCCACGGCCTTAGTAGTTGAGACCTACCACAGACGTTTGTTTACCTCCTCATGCGCTCCTGTCTCCAGACAGGCGAATGACAAGCGAGCTAAGTTGACCCGACACTGTACCGAAGATATCTCGGACGTCAGTCTGTATGAAATTAGGGGGGCCCTGAAGCAGCTAAAGAACAACAAGGCACCGGGCGATGACGGAATCACAACTGAGTTGTTAAAAGCTGGAGGAAAGCCTATATTGCTAGTGCTCCAGAAGTTGTTTGATTCCGTTATCAGTAGCGGAACTACCCCGGAAGCGTGGAGCAGAAGTATGGTGACGCTGTTCTTCAAAAAGAGTGATAAAACCCTATTGAAGAACTATAGGCCCATTGCACTTCTGAGCCACGTGTACAAGCTGTTTTCAAGGGTACTCACTAATCGCATAGCACGCAGACTTGACGACTTCCAGCCTCCCGAACAAGCCGGATTCCGTAAAGGCTATAGCACCATGGACCACATACATACACTCAGGCAGGTGATACAGAAATCCGAAGAGTATAACCTGCCGCTATGTGTAGATTAAGTGGACTATGAGAAAGCCTTCGATTCTATCGAGACCTGGGCGGTACTGGTAGTGTGTATACAAATCACCCACCATGTAAGTTCGATTACACGACAGAAGCACGAACCCCGAAACGAGCCAATTGCAGAGGGGTGTCAGACAAGGGGACGTTATTTCCCCGAAACTGTTCACCGCTGCTTTGGAGGATGTGTTCAAGCTAATGGAGTGGAAAGGGCTTTGCATTAACATCAATGGAGAACACACACCTCACACACCTTCGATTTGCCGACGATATAGTGATCCTGGCGGAATCGCTGGAGGACCTCAGTACTATGCTAGGGGACCTGAACAGTGCCTCACAACGGTTGGGTCTTAAGATGAACATGGACAAGACAAATGTCCATGTTACACCCGTACCGGTAGTTGTTGACGGCACTGCTCTCGAAGTTGTCGACGAGTACATTTACCTGGGACAAATGATCCACATGGGTAAGTCCAACTTCGAGAAAGAGGTCACTCGAAGAATCCAACTCGGCTGGGCGGCGTTCGGGAAATTACGACACATCTTATCATCCAAAATTCCTCAGTGCTTGAAGTCGAAATTGTTCGAGCAATGCGTGTTGCCAGTGTTAACATATGGATCCAAGACGTGGTCTTTTACTGTTGGCCTCATTCGAAGGCTCAAAGTCACACAGGGCGCTAAGGAACGAGCTATGTTAGGTATTTCACTACGAGATAAGATTCGTAACGATGAAGTCCGTATAGACCAGTGCCAATGATTTGTGATACGAAAAAAAATTATAGTAGAATGAAACCTATTGCAAAAGGAAGAGAATATAACGAATATTATAAGAAAAATAAATTACGGGCGATCTGAGGTCGAGAAGTGGGGGGGAGGGGGGGTTTTAAGGGTAAAAAACGGTTTATCTCGATTTCCGGAAAAACTACAAGTCCTATTGAAAAAAGTTAAATGGCAAAGTTGTAGGTAATAAAAAGATCTACAAGTTTTGTATTTACACTTTTTTACATAACCTCAAAATGTATGTGAAAAATTAAAAAAAACACGTTTTTGGTTTTTTTATTTTTATCTTTTACAAAAAAAAATCTTTTTTCACGAAATTTGGTGAAAGCTTACCTTTGTATGTCCTTAACATACTGTAATTTTTTTGATTCAAAAATATATATTTTTTCACCTTATTTTTACCTTATATCGAAAAAGCACCCTTATTTTCAGTCGAAAAATCTCACGTCAGAATATCTGATTTTTAAAAAAAATCGATGGTCTTTATGTTCGTTGGAATCTCTACTTTCTAATGGTGTATAAAAAAACTATACACTACTATAGTAAATGTTCTAAGAAAATGCAATGAAACGACAACTATTTTCGCATATTTTTTGCAATCTCATATGCAATCAATGGAATCCGATTTTTTTTTTTGCGAAAATAGTTGTTGCTTACTAACCTATACACTACTATAGTAAATGTTCTCAGAAAATGCAATGAAACGACAATTATTTTCGCATATTTTTTGCAATCTCAATTGCAATCAATGGAATCCGATTTTTTTTTTTCGAAAATAGTTGTTGCTTTATTGCATTTTCTGAGAACATTTACCGTAGTAGTGTATAGTTTTTTATATACCATTAGAAAGTAGAGATTCCAACGAACATAAAGACCACCGAATTTTTAAAAAAGTCAGATATTTTGACATGCAAAGGTAAGTTTTCACCAAATTTCGTGAAAAAATATTTTTGTTTTGTAAAAAATAAAAATAAAAAACCAAAAACGTGGTTTTTTGAATTTTTCACATACATTTTGAGGTTATGTAAAAAAGTGTAAATACAAAACTTGTAGGTAGATCTTTTTGTTACCTACAACTTTGCCATTTAACTTTTTTCAATAGGACTTGTATTTTTTCCGGAAATCGAGATATACCGTTTTTTACCCTTAAACCCCCCCTCCCCCCACTTCCCGACCTCAGACCGCCCGTAATTTATTTTTCCTATAATCTTCGTTATATTCTCTTCCTTTTGCAATAGGTTTCATTCTACTATAATTTTCTTCCACTTTTTACCGAGCTATTGGCACTGGGCTAGTAGGCGAACAAAAGTTACCGACATAGCTCGTAGAGTTAGCCGGCTGAAGTGGCAATGTGCAGGTCACATCGTTCGAAGGACAGATAACCGATGGGGTCACAAAGTCCTCGAATGGCGGCCATGTCTCGGTAAAAGGAGCACTGGTCGCCCCCCGACCAAGTGGACTGATGACCTAAAGAAGACGGCGGGAAGCCGCTGGATTCAGAGGGCCCAGGACCGGTCGGAGTGGCGCAAATTATGGGAGGCCTATGTCTAGCAGTGGACTTTAAAAGGCTGTTAGATAGATAGATAGAAAGAACTGACAAATGATTACATTGTTTTCCTATATTTGTTTTCTATACCTATATGTACACGCACATACACGCTATATGCACGTGAGTTGATTGATCTCAGAGTTGCCAACCTTATGATCGGATTTTTTAAATTTTTTCTTTTAATTTTAAACATTATTTTTAACTCAAAATATCTCCTATTGTTTTTAGTGGGGGCTGGGGGCCCTTTGTATCTACGGGGCCCTGGGCTGCAGCCCAAAAAGCCCTTAGGTAGATCCGCCTATGGCTCAGCGACAAATTCCCTTTCAAATAAAAAAAAAAAATACGTTACCAATGAATAAAAATAACACTACACACCCTACACAAGGATTCGCTAACTCTTGGATGGCATGCACAAAAGACAATGACAAGAACACACACATCCAGTCCGAGAACAAAAATTCAAACTCATCATTTATATTTCTGTTTCGCTGAGAATCGAACCCAGAACCGCGATCGGGCATGGGCATGGGCATGGGCCATTGCGCCAAACGTGTCGTCAAAAAATGAATGTATAGGTAAATTTTTATACGATTAAAAACCCAGAAATATAAAAAAAGTTTAGCTCATCGCGCTCACAAAACATTTTTATACTTCACTCCTGTGACGTACAGTTAATAACACGTCCGGCCACAAGTTGACAGGCTCGTTAATCTTACTTTACACACACGCACCTGTCTCCCTGTCTCCCTGGTAGGTACCCCAAACAAGAACCATCAAAACATTTTATCGCGCTCTTTTACGTCGAAGGATTTTTTTTTGATTTCCAGAGCCTCCAGAGGCCACAGTCATCGCTTGCCATCAGGTGGCTGACCCACTCGTTTACTAGCGATTTACATAAAAAGTAATCAACTGCGAATTGGAACACTTCACACATATTTGAGTGCTTTGTGAGAGCTTTAAGAGTGCTCAAGGACGTATACCTATTATATTTTCCTTCATCAAAGTATAATTAACTAGCTTTTGCCCGCAGCTTCGCCCGCGGTAGAGATCGATTCTTTACAAATACTACTTACTTTTACTTAGTTAGATTTAGTTGCCTATGACTTAAGTTAACATGTATCATTTGATAGCGTGATTCAGAACTTGCAAATGAATTTTACTAACGCCATCTATTAACAACATTCGGAACTAAATATCTACAACTAACAAAATATCTTCCCATGGGGATGTTTTACCGCGGTAAAAAGTAGCCTACGTTACTCTCCAACCTCCTCACTATCTCCAATCACAGAAATCATACCATATAAGAGCTTCGTTGCGACGTGAAAGACGGACAAACAAACAAACAAATAAACAAACACACTTTCACATTTATAATATTATTAGTAAATTAGTAATTAGTATATTAGTATGGATTTCTAGCGAAACGTATTTCAATAATTTTTTTCTCGTGCGTAATTGACTAGTCAAAATTAAAGTGTTTACGTTGTTTTTATTACTAAAACCCCATTTTCTTTGTAACACTAGAGTGTAAAAGCCGCTCCGGGTTTCTGATAGAAAGATAAATCGAAACTCTAAAAATATCGTCGAATCCCCTGACTGACGTGCCCAAAAGCTTCGGCCTTTGTTAAAAATTCCACCAGGAAAACTTTCACAGTGCTCAACAGGGTATGGATTAACTCGAAAAGGGAATGCAGATTTCAGATTTTCGGGAATATGTTTTCTATTTTGTGATGTACTGATATACTTGTATCAATCTAATGATAGGTATTATATATCTAACATTATATTTGTTATATGATTGTTAGTTCCATGACAAAAGACATTATTTCTTTGAAAACTATTAACGGAATATTAAACAAGAATTAAAAATCATGACGATATTGGCGCTTGAATTTTACCAAGAAAAAAATAACCGACTTCAAAATAACTCAAAAACTATTTGTCAGGGGGCTTACCATGAACTCTTAAAACAGGTCAATATTAGCCGATAATTGGCCTGTCCTGCTATATCCTACCATGATCTGACTAAAACACAGGGCAGCCAGCGACCACGTCACCGTAACAGGACAGCGGTCACGTGACTTCAAAAATGATCTTCTGCCCTGCAATTCGTGTACCATGACGCGATTGTTGACGTATTGACATCAGAAAGTGGCATATGTTAACGTCAAAATATTACAGCTCACCTAAAGTAACATTTATTGTCCTGTTTCGTCTATTTCGTTGATGATGATGAAACATGACGGGATGCAGCCATGGCGAATTTCAAATACACCATCATCACAAAATAAATACATTTCCTTTGTTCGGAAAATTTTAAAAACATTCATTGTACTTATGCTTTTTAAATTATCGCTCCTAACCCCGGTCACTCACATGCGCGCAAATGTTTGACATTTTTACGAATGTTTGCACATATGTGAAGAGCGGTCAGGCAAATGGGTTCGCATATTATGAGTATACAAGCCCATTTCAGCTTCCTCCTACACTTTGTTCACGAATGTTCAATCTTGCTGTTGTTATTATGTTGTTGTCATTAAAATCCATTTTCAATACAGAAAATAAATGGTAGTACGATTAGACGCCACGAACCACGAAAAATTAAGAGATACATCACCTTTTTAGTCGTGTGCGCAACTGGTCGCACGAATGTGTGGGAGACTACAGGAAGGTTCGAGGTTCGCGCGTTTTGATGTGCGACAAAAAACCGACAGAGCTTGGAAAACCCCGAATGCCTCGAAAACTTCGCATAATCATTCACGAATGTCGTCCCACACTTGTGGGTTCGCGTATTCGCGCGAATGTGAGTGACCGGCATTATAAATCACACATTTTTATAGACATTTAGACATGTCACTGTGTCAAGTGTCAAGTGGTGTAAGATTACGTTCAAAAACGTAAGCATCACTTAGCGATAATTTTTTTGGTAATTTTAGAGAACGAAAGGTTAATAAATCACAACACTTAAGTATTTATAACAAATCTCAAAATCTTCAATTGAGATTGTTATTTTAAACTTTTAAAAACATCAATATTACGCATTTATTTGAAAACCGGTAAACCGATAAAACGCTCTATTTCAGAACATAATTAGTACAAATCAAGTGTCATAGACTAAGATGCAGGACAGAAGTAGAGGCATTGCAGGTCATCGGTAAACGTTCATGGTACAAAATACACTCCTGTCAAGTTTTAGCTACAAGCTGACCTGTCCTGAACATGACACATTTTATTAGAGTTCATGGTAAGGCACCAGATCTTGCTCAAATTCAAGTGGCACCACATGACGAGCACCAGCTTTCGATTACAAATTGTGAGAAAACAAACATAAAAAAATACAGTTGAATTGAATACCTTGTCCTTTATTGAAGTCGGTTAAAAATGATGAAAGAATTCTAAAATCATTTTTGAATACCTATTCAACGATATCCCATTTGACTAGTTCGTCGATATATTTTTCAAAATCGGTCAACACGTTTCCTTTGGTCTCTACAACGCCACATAGGAATAAACATAGTATAGACTGATAAACACATTACCCTCCCTTGCGTGACTTGCGTCGCGAAGTTGGATAAAAAACAAAAGCGGCCAAGTGCAAGTCGGACTCGCCCATGAAGGGTTCCGTAGCAGCAAGTAACATAATATAAAAGTTCTTGAAGTTCGTTGTAACTTTGATAGAGGTAAATTGCGGTTTACAATTTATGACGTATTAAAAAAAACTACTTACTAGATCTCGTTCAAACCAATTTTCGGTGGAAGTTTGCATGGTAATGTAAATCATATATTTTTTTTAGTTTTATCATTCTCTTATTTTAGAAGTTACAGGGGGGGGGGGGACACACATTTTATCACTTTGGAAGTGTCTCTCGCGCAAACTATTCAGTTTACAAAAAAATGATATTAGAAACCTCAATATCATTTTGAAGACCTATTCATAGACACGTATTAAAAAAATTTTGAATTTCAGTTCTAAGTATGGGGAACCCCCATTTATTGTTTTTTTTCTATTTTTGTGTAAAAATCTTAATGCGGTTCACAGAATACATACAGAATACTTACCAAGTTTCGGAAAAAAGTGGCTGTGACATACGGACGGACAGACAGACAGACAGACATGACGAATCTATAAGTGTTCCGTTTTTTGCCATTTGGCTACGGAACCCTAAAAATTGTCGAAAGAACTGCTTAAATTCTTTATTATAAAATAGGTAGGTATACCTACTGATTCAGACAAAACCCTAATGATAAGTGCTAACGGTGTAAATTAATCATGAGTAGGTACTATTTAATCTTCTTTATACGAATGAATATTCAAACATTTGATGTGTTCAAAATGTGTAAATTTTATTCATCAAAATTTACAACACGTCTTGTTTACTTTATTTTCTCAACTACTCATCAAGATTGGGATCAACAGCCTTAAGACGACGGTAAACCTGACTATCGAGTATCGATTCATGTCATTTTAGCTGAGATCGAGTTTAAACACGCACTACTTGATTAATTATTCAAAATTTCAAACGACTTTCACACCTCAGTGACAACCCTTGACGTTTATTTTACACAATGAATTTAATTTTCATCCAAATTCTCCGTTAATTAATGATAGAGTTGAATTTTCTGACGTGTTTGCGTTCAAAGTGTGGTTTTGCTGTTATGGTTATAATTATGAACAAAGGTCTTTTTAAAACTCATTCACATTAACTACGTATACATTTCTACAAAGGAGAACCCTTTTATTCTTTCATCTGAGAGGAGAACTGACTCTTATGGGAGAAAGTTGAAAAAATGTCAGTTCTAAGCAGTAAATTGGCGCTAGCGTAGGCAAAGGGTATGGTATGAATGTAGCAGTTGTTGATGGATTGAAGTTAGTCCTGTATAACAAACTTTACTTTACTTGTTTACAGTGTTTACGTAGTCCAAAATCCCATTGCTACCGTGGCGCCACGAATTGATCGCAGTTTGACGAATACTTTGCACAATAGAGTCTTTTTTCCTTTACATACATAAATTACATTATATCTTATCTTAATATATATAAATTACGTGTCACGTTGTTTGTCCGCGATGGACTCCTAAACTACTTAACCGATTTTAATCAAATTTGCACACCGTGTGCAGTTTGATCCAACTTGAAAGATAGGATAGCTTACATCTCAATTTATAGTCGCAATAATTTATATAGCAGAACAACGTTTGCCCAGTCAGCTAGTTATATATAAATTACGTGTCACGTTGTTTGTCCGCGATGGACTCCTGAACTGCTGAACCGATTTTAATCAAATTTGCACTCCGTGTGCAGTTTGATCCAACTTGAAAGATAGGATAGCTTACATCTCAAAATAAATAAAAAACTTTTGACAGAACGAAGTCTGTCTGGGCAGCTAGTCTTAATATATATAAATTACGTGTCACGTTGTTTGTCCGCGATGGACTCCTAAACTACTTAACCGATTTTAATCAAATTTGCACACCGTGTGCAGTTTGATCCAACAAAGATAGGATAGCTTACATCTCAAAATAAAAAAAACTTTTGACAGAACGAAGTCTGTCCGGGCAACTAGTATTATTATATTTTATACTCCACGATACTCTCTTTCACTTAATATATCGTACTTCCTCCCAGATTTTTTTGTCTTAAAAAGTTTTCTGTTTGTGGTATGAAATGAAAAATGAAAATGATATTTACATGCTTGCTGCAGGGCCCCTGTACTAGGTGTAAATCTAGGTCACGCCATGACATAGACAAAACAATGAATCGGTTTAACATGATTTTTTACGATTTATAAAACAAAAATATTGTATAAATATCATTTTTCAACGACAAAGTACCTATACAGACAAGATCAAAAAGCACTTGTTGGCAAGGAAGGGTCAAATTTCTCTGGTCTCGTGTAAAGGGCTGTCGTTGGTACCTACTCAACAAAACTCGCCAAAGGCTCTGCCACTTCAAGGCTCTTCATTTTGTCGAACAAGCACAGATTTGTTTTTTTCTGTCGTTCTGTCGAGAGGCTTTGTTAATTTTTTTCAAATATTACAATATGTTTTTAAGAATCCGTAGGTAGTCAAGAAATGGAACCCTTAGGTATATAATCACTTCGTTATCCGTTCGTCTATGTGTGTGTCAACCCCTTTTTCTCAGGAACGCGTGAAGGCATTAAAATGAACATAATGTTCAACTAGCTGCCCGGACAGACTTCGTTCTGTCAAAAGTTTTTTAATTATTTTGAGATGTAAGTTATCCTATCTTTCAAGTTGGATCAAACTGCACATGGTGTGCAAATTTAATTAAAATCGGTTAAGTAGTTTAGGAGTCCATTGCGGACAAACAACGTGACACGTAATTTATATATATTAAGATATTACGGCTTGCAATCCCTTGGAGCTGTGAAAAAATCATTAGTATTTATTATTTTACTTCGCTTGACGTTGTTTGAGAGATATAAAAGTCTGAAATTGTCGTTTGCTTTGAAGAGCTGTGTCAAATGGCTGATATTCCTTTGTAGGTTCAAAAACACAATGATGAGATCCAACAAACAAAGCTAATTTAATATATTATCACCATATGGGTAAGTACTCGCGATTCGTATTTAATATGCCGATATTTAGACTCATTTGCATGAATCGTGGTCATGGCTGAGCTTACGGTAAACGGTTGTCCACTGTCCATTCGGGAGCACAATCCATGCAACTAGATCAAAATATCAGCATATAAATACCTACTTGAGTACCCGTACTTTATAATAAAATCTTACAAAACAAAGCACCTTTAAGAAACACTGTTAGATTAAAACAATGATGTGCATATGTGTAT
The DNA here is from genome assembly GCA_911387775.1 of Thymelicus sylvestris. NCBI lineage: Eukaryota > Metazoa > Arthropoda > Insecta > Lepidoptera > Hesperiidae > Thymelicus > Thymelicus sylvestris. Next base: position 7,392,240 of record OU426909.1, on the reverse strand, counting down.
CAGTGATACCTACATGAATAATTCATTATGGATTACTGAAATAATGAATTATTTGAAGCAAACAGAATGCCAAATAGGATGAGAATGGACATAATTTTGTTGTTTTTAGGGCAGGCAGAGAAATGAGTCCTTAGCTAAAACACAAAGGTTCCTAGGTAATACATAATTAAATTCGACTGACTAATTACGAAACTAAGGTAGGTTATTTTCGTATCTGTGTGGGTGGATACTAAGCAGATATTGATTAATAAATGTCAACAGAGTGAGGCCAAAAATGCTTATTTTGATGAAGGAAAGTGTCCTTCATCTAATCAATTTTTTTATTGGAAATAGCCGGCAAATGAGTTGACTATCCACCTGATGATAAGTGGCTATCGTCGCCCATGAACATCAGCAACACCAAAGGCATCACTGATGCGTTGACAGCCAAGAAAGAAAGATGAAAAGAACGTAATACCTTTAAACGAACAATTCTTGTATATATGTATGTAGAATAATTCTATCGACAACGCTAGTAAGGCGTAATGGTTATCATGCTAGACCACTGTTCGAGGGGTTTTGGATTCGATACCCAGCAAGGCAGAAAGAATGACGTTTAAAATGGTTTAAAGTACTGTTTTCGGTGGATGTGTTCTTGTCTTTGTATGTTGTCCATGGCACCCACGACACAAGGAATCCTAGTGTGGCTATAAATGTGTAGCGTTATTAAAAAAGGGTTGAGAACGTCTGAAAGAACGTCGAAATTGTAATAAAATCACTGTCGTTTGTGATATGGTAACCAGCGGCGGCTGTACTTTAAGTGCACTCGTGCGCCGAACTGCCAGATTTTTATGTTCAGAAAAATAAAACAAAAAATGTTTAATAGTGTCTGATTAACGATCTATTCAATATTAACGAAATTATGATGAACCAATTTAAGCTCTTTGACAATGTATTAAGACTCATTATCGCGAAAATCGCTGTAAAATGGTTCACGGTGCGCTAGCCAAAGCGCACGGCTAATGCTCATACAACTTCTATGAGATGCAACCGAAAACGCCTGGCGCGTGAGACAGAGCTAGTTCAATAGAAAATGTATGGCGAATTATGACTACTTTGGTGCGCCGCACCAGCGAGCCGAAGATTACCGAGCGGAATTCACGAAAATCGCGCGCGATACGCCCGGCTTTTACTCGTAGTAGCTAACATAGTGATTAAGTACCTACTCTGTGGTAGCTAAAAGGAGTTGTGTTTGTTTGTTTACATTCTGCAAGGATTTTCAGTATTATAATATTATAGTTACTGAATTGTGGGACATTGTGTGTGAGTAAATAGCTGTGAAAATGAGTATTAACTTTAACATCGACCATTTTGGAAGCTAATTTATTTTAGAAAATAAAACTTTTCAACAAAAATTGGAATTAAAATCGGCAGGATTATTTTTCAAACACTCGTCTATTTATTTTTCAAACAGTCATCTAAGGACACTTTTAGGACGAATATAACTATAAAAATCCATCCAGCCGTTTAGAAGGTCTACGCGCGACAATCATAATCGTTCTTTGGTAGTCGTTAAAAATAAAAATACGCTGATACAGTGCACCACCACTTCTAGGATCCACGAGCCGCCACTGATGGTAACACTGAACAATCTGACGTTTTCAATCAAAGCATCTATCGAAGCCTTAAATCGTTTAGCGTGTTATGTGGGCTATTCCCGGCATTTCACTATGCGACAGGGTACCTAAATACGTATGGCCGACAAAGGCGACCAACGTTGCAGTCAGTACAAAGTTGACGTGAACGTGAAATGTGAATACACCTAGTGATTGATATAACATAATATATATGTATGTACATATAAATCGCTATGGCGATATTTGTTGAACTTGCTTTTAATACACGAAAACAGCATACGCATCAAATGGCGTCTGAGGTCTTGTCTTACGTGACAATGATTATTTAATTATTTATGGATTATAATAATAATTAAGAATAATATTTTAAAATTTAAATATTACCATTAATGCTCTAAACATAAAATAAATTTACCTATATTTACAGTTAGTGTCAACATTACTATGTAAAACAACTATGTAAAAGTACTTTATGTGTTATTATTCCACACACGTCTGCTAGGTAGATAAAAGATCCAATTACCTTGCAAAGAAAAATCTGGTTTGTTCTGAGAATATTACATAATATTTCGTGATCCTCTTCAATGAAGACATTAAACACCCACCGGGTGAATAGGGTGGCCATATCTAGTGGTGTGTAAATCTTTTGTTACGTTGAACTACTAACAAAGGTTAGTCCTGGTTTGGTTACCTGGCCTGTGCTTCTAATATAGGAATTATAGGATTTCTAGATACAATTAGGTAATTGCTTGAATACATTCCCACATGATGGTATGTGAGGATGGGAGAATGAAGTATTTTAATAATCATGATCACAATCCATCACTGTCCCACTGCTGGGCTCGAGTCTTATTCATAATTTGAGGGTCAATAGTCCATCACGCTGACAAACCGCAGATTGGCAAATTTAACAAAACTTTGAGAACACAATGACAACTTTAGATAAGCAGGTTTCTTCACGATGTTTTCCTTTACCAAAGCAAGTGATAGTTAATTTCTTATACTTACACACATAACTTCTGAAAAAGAAGTGCGTGTACTTTTCCTTCTCAGGTCCTGCTTGTCCCTACACAGCGCAGGAGACCAACGTTAGTATAAGTTCGGTAGTACTTCAATAAATTTTAAAGCCATGGTCACCCTACAAGAAAACCATAACACCGTGTATTGATGGTATGGACAGGTGACTATACTTTACTGCTCATCTGCACGCGACTGTAGCTTTATGGCTCGTCAATGAAAAACAATTACCTACGCACATTAAATGCGTATAAATGATCTTTATGACAGTAATATTGGATCGAAGCGTTCATATCTCCGTGGCTTAATGTACTTTGTAAGCGAAAATATAATATTGTTGGTTAATAGAGTAGCAAGTTTCGTACAACGATAACAGATGGCGTTATCTGTTCCTGAATCACGTTGTTAAAGTTTTTTTTACTTTATTTACATTATTTTATTTTGCTTTGAACGTGGTGGCTTCTGGATCTAAAATATGACCATGGCTCTCCCAGACATCCCTTTGCCAAAATGGTCTAAATAAAACTGTTAATGGCTAAAAACCGCATCCATATGGCATGTTGAATAGAAATTCCCAACAGCAATGCGGGCCTTAACAGCCAATGAAAATTGATATGGGTACTAGACTAGCACTCTGCCCAAGGCTTTGCCGACTTCGCGATAGTAAATATTCTATTATTTTATTGCAGATCATAGTCTACCTGTTTGTTAAATTTCATGAAAATCCATACTAATATTATATGCGAAAGTGTGTTTGTTTGTTTTTCCCTCTTTGAAAAGTAAAAGCTTGTCCGTTTATGTTGGAGGTTGTATATAAATATAATCTAAATTTTGCCAACAAAAAATAACCGACTTCAAAGTCTCAAAAACTACATAGTTGTCAGATCTCGTTCAAATTTATGTGAGACCACATGACAAACGCCTGCTTTCGATTAAAAAAAGAATCATCGAAATCGGTTGGCGTGATATTGAGTTATTCGTCAATTTGTCGCGCACATCTTAACACAAATTTACGACTTATGTAGTTTTCTCATGGATGCCGTTGTCAGATCTCAATAAAAATTTTGTGGGACAACATGACAGCCACCAGCTTTCGGTTAAAAAAAGAATCATCAAAATCGGTTCGCCCAGTCCAAAGTTCTGAGGTAACAAACATAAAAAAAAAATACAGTCGAATTGAGAACCTCCTCCTTTTTTGAAGTCGGTTAAAAATATGTAATCCGTCAGATGAAGTATATAGAATATGAGTTTGAATTAAACGTCTAAAACGAAAAGTCGTTTTCCTATAATAATATTATATCTTCAAAAACTCTGTATATAATGTAGGAGCAGCCCCGTTTTCCTACAGTTTATAATTTTTGCGTGAGAGAGTAATAAACATCCTTATACACTTTCACATTCCTACTATATCTACCTAGGTATATAGGTACATTACTTTACTAGGACTGTTTTCGTTGTCCGTATAGAATTTTCCGAATCTTTTAAAATGTACCTATTTGTGTCTTGTTCATCAATAATGCAGTTACATCTAAAACAGTATTGATCTCTTATCGGCTATTTGCAAAGATTTTCGACTAGTAGATTAGACCAGTACGTTTTCTTTACTATAGTAGGTTAGTTTCTTACTAATGTACCACCTTGATACTCCAAGGCCTTGTGATATGACGCCAGACTATCCCAATCACCTAGAAGCACTAGGAAATGATAAATTGCTGATGTGCACGAAAGGGTGTGGTGATTACACTCACTGGTCTACAGTAATCAGGTCGCTTAGTAAATCGATATCAGCTGGTATCTGATCATTATTAATAGTAATTTTATTAGGAACTTGTCTGTAAAGTTAATATTCAATTGTTAACTCTAAGGTCAAACGAGCGCATGATTTTGAGCTTTGAGTCGCGAAAAATGAGTCGCGAAATTTACTCTAGGCATCTACTGCTGGTAAAACAAAAGAGTCTGTCTATCTGCTATCTACTGGTGGTAAACGTCAGTTTTTAGGGTTCCGTAGCCAAATGGCAAAAAAACGGAACCCTTATGGATTCGTCATGTCTGTCTGTCTGTCTGTCTGTCCGTCCGTATGTCACAGCCCCTTTTCTATGAAACTATAAGAACTACATTGTTGAACCTTAGTAAGTAGACGTATTCTGTAAACCGCATTAAGATTTTTACACAAAAATAGAAAAAAAAACAATAAATTTTGGGGTTCCCCATACCTACATAGAACTGAAACTTAAAAAAATTTTTTTCATCAAACCCATACGTGTGGGGTATTTATGGATAGGTCTTCAAAAATGATATTGAGGTTTCTAATATCATTTTTTTCTAAACTGAATAGTTTGCGCGAGAGACACTTCCAAAGTGGTAAAATGTGTGTCCCCCCCCCCCCCGTAACTTCTAAAATAAGAGAATGATAAAACTAAAAAAAATATATGATGTACATTACCATGCAAACTTCCAACGAAAATTGATTTGAACAAGATCTAGTAAGTAGTTTTTTTTAATACGTCATAAATCGTAAACCGCAAAAAACATCGATCAATTTATTTATTTATTTTATTTATTTATTTATTTATTTAACAAAACAAAATAAAATAAAAAAGAGTGTCAAATTAAAATATTCTTCAAAGGTATAAAATAAAACATGAAACTTAATACAATAACATAATAATAACAATAACAATTCAATAAAATATACAGTGTAAATTAACAAAATAAAGGAAAATTGAATCAACTCATGCATACATCACTCTTTCGTTCACAATACTGCAGGCATTCTGTAAAAATCATCTTCCATTCATCTGCAAATAGGTCAAAGTTAGGGGAGGCGTCCAGGAGAGCATTGAGTGTGTTGAGAGACCGTGGTATAGGAGATTTTAAATGTGCTACCGTGCAAAGTTACAACGAACTACAAAAACTTTTATAGTATGTCACTTGCTGCTACGGAACCCTTCATGGGCGAGTCCGACTCGCACTTGGCCGTTTTTTTGTATTAAAATGATTTTCCGCAATTATCTTACCATTAGGTATTATCCTAAATGATCATATATGAGAATTGATTTTGAAATCGTCGTTACGACTTTAAGACCTCTTATGTGTAAAAAATTTGCTTTTTGAGAAAATCCATAAAGTTTTGTTTATCAAGCACATACTTAGGTGATTTTGAATTTGGTGAATAAATTACGGTGGAAACGTCGTACACACATGAGAGTTTTTGAATTCAACAGTGCTTCAAAATGTAGAATCGTTTGACGTAAAAAAGTGTTTTTGCCAAAAGCACAACACAACACATAATATATAAGAGGTCTTAAAGTCGCAACGTCGAAATGCTATTTCTAACCCCGCTCAGACCTCGCAAACGAATGCTATCCCCTAAGTGGCCATCTAATTCAGTTGGAGCAGAAATTTCTTCAAGTAATTCCCAACCGCAAATTTAATTCTAGGAAGGGAGTCAAGGAAGTAACAACTCTGCGCTAATTTGTTTCCAAACCCATCTATAAATAAATGTTCGGTAACGAAGTTGATTTATGAGTTAGGTAGTGCTCTATGGTCACCAAATCAAAAAATCACGATTCACTCATTTTAAATCACTTCCATCAGCTTTATATTGCCTTATATAATAAAAAAAGTACACCAATAGCAAGAGGATATTTCAATTAACACTTCTGAGGTAGTTATAACATTATTTATTTCAATTATCATTAAAAAAGATAATTGAAAAACATTTCACTCGTACGTCAGTTGGTCTCTAAGGATGAAAAAATATATCTTTCGAAAAACTCAACTTATAACTTCGATTTTTATTATTAACTTTAGATTATAACCCTTAAGAAGCCTTTTGAATTACAGTATTGTAAACCATCCCGTTCATGAACAATTAAATAAAAACCCAATACTGATTGCCTCAACTAATAACAAATCCGTCATTTATTCTCCACAAATATATTTATATGTATATTCAAAACATTGCTTAGAAATATCGATATTATAAACGACTTCCAGTCACAGTGCTCAATAGCCAGTTAACAAACACTTTGATTTGATCCCTTGCTTGATATCGTATATCAAAGGTGAATTCTGCTCTTTAGAGATTCTCAATCACCACAAAACACTCCCACAAAACCACAAATTCAAATTTAAACCAAAACTACTTAGTACTTACTTTAGTACTTAGTTATTCTGGAAAATTAAACAAATCTTCAAATAATTCAACTAAATCATGTAATGGGAATTTCAGGTGAATATTATTATTAAGGTAACTGTAATTTGAATACGTGGTTGATCCTATTATTTTTATGCCAAACTAGTAGCTAATAATACTTCAATGATGCCAAAGCGTTATATGTATAACAAATCATCATCATCATCCTGCCCATTTTCCAATTTTATTTGGACTCGTCGCAATATATTTTCTTTCTTCCACATTACTCTATCAGCCGTCATCTCCACATTAACTCCCTTATCTTTCATAGTATCTACTCGTATCTGTCACACTGCACACAACCCATCCATCTTTTAACGCCCATGAGACATGAACAAAAGTATTGGCAGATTTAACACTTTTAGATTATTGTGGAAAAATCATCAGATTTTTTCATTGATTAATTTCTTATGGAGGCCATACACGATCAAGTGTACTTGTCAAAGCATTTTGACTTGTCACTGTTCAGTTTGATTTGACGCGGCATCTAGTGTGCTTGAGATAGCTATATGGCCAGATAGCTATACCGTGGCCATACACGATGGAGTATACTGGATGCCGCGTCAAGTCCGCTGCAAACTTGACAAGTATACTTGATCATGTATAGCCTCCATTATTCGCACTTAATTTGGTCTTTCCAGGAGACCAGCGTTCAAGCGTCAATAAATAAACAGCCTGGTTTTTCTGATTCACCTACTCGCCTTTATATCAAAGAAGTTTCATTTTTTATTTTATGATGTGACCAATTTTTCACAGATTTTCGCATTCGACAAATATTCGTCTTCTTGATGACAGTGTAAGCCATAAAAAGCACGTAATTTCAAGATTCCAGCTTCAGCGGTTAAAGTCAGAGTAACAAATTTCGTGGTTCATGAAATACACGCTAAGCATTCTAACGAACATAATAAATATACCAAATACACGGTCTCCAGATAACGAAACATACGACATACGATTCACAAAAAGATAATTGAAGCAAAAGATAAACTTGAGCTTTATTGCTATGGAATTAAGCAAACTAATCACATTTACACGCACGAACCACAATTGTGCTGAAAAGGATTCATTTTCCGTCTCTCTACTCGTTAGTATCTCCCATGGAAGTCATAATATTCTGTAATTTTGCCAGTCGTTCTCGAGCCGTTGCGGGGAGAGGTCGCGTCGGGATTTCCCTCAATCTCTCCTATTAAAAGTGAGCTAGTATATGTTTTTATAAGTGAAATAACATTGAATTTGATCTTCTCAAGTGTCTTTTCTAACAGTTGGACTTGTCGTATTACGTCATGGATGTTTAGGTAAGTTCCGATTGGATTCAAGATTGACATTATGTGTACCTGTTGCTGAAACAATTTTCGGCCGATACTAATTCGAAGCCGTAAAATAGTAACATTAAAATGATAATTACAACTGAATGTCGTATTAAAGCCGCAGACTTATTAAAATACTTCTTTTAATTACTGTTTAAGATGAATTAAATTTTTCAATCGGTGGGTAGTTTGTTATTGATCGAACAATTTGTTTGGCTGATTTCTCCTTGACAAAATAAACCTGTGGGAGAAAGGTGTTGAAAATAGGCATGATGACAGTAAGTAAAAATCACTAAAACTATGTATTTATTTAATGAAACCCTTTTAATGGATTACAAAACACGCATTTATCGTATTATTATTAGCCAGATTAACAATATTTTTGATATAATAAAACTACAAAATACGGTAAGCCGCCATCTTAGCTAAAACGCCAGTCAGTCTCAATTAGCGCGAATTACGTCACGCATCTCAAAACAAATGAATATCACCATACTAATATTGACGGATTGTCTTTTGTTTTACTGATAACTGACGTCACTACCACGCCCTGACACTTTGAAGCGTTTAGGTGCGAATTTTAAACTTATAAATTGAAATGTATTTATTTTATACTAAACCTTATTTTTTTGCGGAAATATGATATACGTTGTAACTATAATATATTTCCCAACAATATAGAACAGTATTTCAAAATTAGTCATCATGCCTATTGTCAGAAATTCGCGCTTACCTAAACTTTGTTAATTAAAATTGTTATCAGTTTTTGTTTTGTTACCGTTAAAAGTTAATAAACTTCAAAACGAAACATGGTTTGGAAGTTTAGCAGAATTTGTTTTTAGTATTGCTTTGTTTCAAAGTGTTTCTATTACGTGTGCAATTTTGCTGTTTGGAAAAAGCCAAAATAAAACAGGAAAGCAATTTGAAAAAACATAACTAATGGATTCCCGTTAGGTTAGTCTAGGAAAAACTACAGCAAAATCGGTTAGGCCGTTCATGAAAAATTTTTGACGGGACTTTTAACTTTAAATTTACATTCTCAGATGAAAGAATAAAAAAAGGTGACATTCCTATCTTTTTAGGGTTCCGATTAGCAAAGCGCCGAGACCGTTATTGTTAGAAAGCTGTAATTTGGCATGGATGGATTAAAACTCCAGAATCGTAGAATAAAATATTGAAATTTTTTTTTTTCAGAATACCTACCTCCCCTACAGGTAACGTGAGGATGATTTTTTATTCGTCGCGTACCTTATACAGTGGGGTATCTTTGAAAAGATCTTTCAAAAATATTATGGGTCTTTTAAGACTTTAACAATTAGGGGGTCGTTTGCAAAATATTTAGCTTCAAAGTTCTAATTTTGGTTTAGAGTTGGAGTTGGACAAAGTGAAAAATTCTCAAAAATAGGTTATATGATAAAACAAGAAAACCTATCATGGCTATGTTAGCATAAGTAGTTAATGAGTAATAGTCGACAATCTTACTACTTCGGAACCCCACCTTGCGCGTGGCCTGACACGCACTTGCCCGGTTTTTTAATCATACAACGATTGAAATATTATAAACACTACCTATTAGCAAAATATACGATATAATAGAATTTTTTTCATTGAAACCGCATCTTGATAGGTTCACCATTTCTGAAATCAGTGGGAATAAAATAAACGCGCAGACAAGTCTGTAAATATAAAATTATTCATATATAAAAATTAGAAGTTATAAACTGACTGTTTTTAGATGGCACAGATATACATAGTTATTTTTATAATTTAACGAGTACCCACCTTCGCTTTGCTTCGGTTTTATAATTTTTTTACACCTTGGGTTACATTATTGGAATTTTACTAAGGATCCCTAATTTCTTGAAAATATAATATAGTCTATGTCACCCGGGGATAGTGTAGCTTCCCGACAGTGAAAGAATTTTTCAAATCGGTTCAGTAGTTTCGGAGCCTATTCAATGCAAACAATCATATCTTTCCTCTTTATAATATTAGTATAGAAGTATAGATAAAGAGATTGAAGGTTTTCGAATCCCGAATTCCATATAATTTTCTAAGTTTTCTAAATATTCGTAAAAATTCCAAAGCCGGTCGATATATAGCCAAAAGTGCGGCCATAATCCCAGCGGAACACTACTGGGGCTATTACCTTTTAACTTTTTTTACCTTAGTGGACAGAACATCATTCTTAACTTCGTGGACCGATACCACTGACGACCTTGTAGCCTAGTTGGTAGCGACCCTGGCTGCGAAGCGAGGGGTCCCGGGTTCGATTCGATTCCTGGGGCAGATATTTATCATTTATGTGACAGATAAATATTTGTTCTCGGGTCATGGATGTTATTGTGATGTGTTATATATGTCGTCCATGCCACCCGCGATAATAAAAATCTACTGCGGGGTATGAGTGTAAAGCGTTTATTTATTTACCTTCACGACCGAACAATATTCCGCTTCGGGCTCTATTTGGAATCTGGTTTCCACCTGTTTTTTTCAAATTATTTATTAGAAATCGATTATCACTTTCTCCAAACAGATGCTAGAAAACCAGACTGAAAGCTTTCCGTAATCCTCTCAAAGGTTGTACAATGTACATAATTATAGTCTGCCAAACTTATCGTGGTGAACTTAGGCGTTTAGCCCTCAGGGAGAGCGACTTATCTTCAAGTATAGAACTATTTACAAGACATAAGTAACATGTAAAAATGTAATGTTTTTTGGACCAATAAAAATTCTTTAATTCTTTAATTAATCTATATTCTATATATATTATAAAACTGTAACTCGATAATGTCTGTACATTGAAGACATTTATGAAAATTTGGTATCAGGGGACTATATAGGAGCAATAGATTGCAAATCTGTCATTTTTTAAAATCTTGTCTGTCTGTATGTTTGACACCGCATCACGCCAAAACCACTGGATGAAATTGAATGCGGTTTTCACAGTTGTTTTACTGGTGGTCTAACTTAGAATCTGGTGTATGTTTTATCGTGATACGTCGCTTAGAAGCCGAGATATCAATAAATAGGACTTTTTGATATGCCACATAACAGTAAGAAATATTGAAAGTGCCCGATACAGGGATATAAGAGACTGTTTAGTATCGGAAATATACGTTATTTCTTCAAAAAAATCAATGCGTACAATTTTTTTTTAATTTATGATTTTACAGTGAATTAGTTCTACTAATCAACAACAGATGTCAGTTTAGGTAACTAGAAGCCATAATTAAAAAATGTAAGTGGGTCTGAAAACGAGTCAATAAATCTTTTATTGAAATTAATGTGTAACTATACATATTTACAATATTTAAAACATTGGGGTTTTAAGAAATTAATTACCCTACTCAATCAATAACACAACTATTTATGTTAGATTGTGCTATCAGATTTCTATATTCAATTCGCTGTATGTTAGTGTGGGTTAGAGTTAGTGATAATAATGACACAATTTAGGAAAATTTTATTATCAAATATTGTTTTACCTTCAGATAAATAAAAATCTTAAATTTTGACAAAGTATTACAATTTAGATTTTCTTATTGTGATATAGGAAAAGAAAATAGATAACAAATCACAATGAGTAAGAAATTAAAATATTTGCGAATAATCGTCTACTGCTGTCACCTACTGGTCAATGCGTACCAAGCCGGCGCGGCCCCGCATAGGCTAATTATGACCGGATGTAAGTGCAATACAAATACATAACTAAAATACTTTTGAATTTGCGAATAGCCACGTAAAAGCAGATGAGCCACCTGATGCTAAATTGTCATCATCCTCCATGGATGACTAAAAGCATCGTCCGTGATCAGATCAAACTAAAGGCATATCACCCATTGGTTGTTATCCAAGAAAGAAAACAAGAATGAAAAACTAATAAATAATGAAGATGATTAAATTTCCATATCAAGTTTAGAGTGAGTTATTTATGATTTAGCAGTAAGATATTTATTATTTAAATAGTAGTAAAAATAAACTAATGTTATGGTAATGCAGGCACGCTGTTTAATCTACAAATGGCGAATCAGTTTAAACAATGAGTTTCTTTTGAAACGTTTTATAGGCATAAAATATACGTCTGGTATTTGGGCCAGGTTCTTGGACGCTTAAAAATCCCAAAGTTATTCAGGAATAAACTCAGGAGAACTAGAGTCTCCCGGTTGAGAGGCGGACCCTGCTGTCGGGTAGGGGATCCTTTCATTACCGTAAATCTAGCTGGTACCGCGGTTGCGAAACTCCCCAAATAGTCGGGGGGACTCTTTTGACTCTTCGCGCAGAAGCGTTTAGCTCTCAGGCAGTCAAATCCGGAGGGGTAAGACGTCCCTGAGCGACTCATGTAGCCCGTGGTCGGCGCGATCAAACATTTACCGATAAACCTGACATGGTACACCTCAGCTACCTGCTAAACCACCCGATCCGATCATGAAGACAGAGCGGCGCGGCGGCAGCGGCAGTTTGCGTGATCTGGTGAGCAGCATGGGAACCGTCTTACAGACATTACTTGGTCAGATGAAATAAGTCGAAAAGAACAAAGAAGTAGTGCCAATAAAACACTACGTAAAGAATTCGATTTCTTTAGGCTTTGCTGTTTATACTTACGTGGAAAAAATTGTCGACGTCTATGAATAAATAGGAGCAGTCCAGTATTCCCGTAGTCTGAATTAAACTGTCATTTATAATCTCTAACTCCTACAATGTCCTGGTTTCATTTCGAGGAGGTGTAGTCGAAGTAAAACCTTTTTTTCAGTTGTTTTTATTTATCTCTGTAGATATATCTTAATTGACCAGGGCTGAATGAAGCCTTTGAAAATGGTAAGTGAAAAAATAATAGTAGGATGAAACCCATTGAAAAAGGAAGAGAATATAAACAAATAAAACAAAAAAATAAATAAAACTTAACTTTTTATGTTCCAAACACACTGTAATTTTTTTGATTTTAAATATTTCTTTTTTCACCTTATTTTAACGTAACACCGAAAAAGCAGCCTAATTTTCAATCGAAAATTCTCAAGTCAAAATATCTGCTTTTTTAAAAAAAAGTCGGTGGGATTTTTTTTTCCATGAAATCTCTACTTTTTGGTGGTATAAAAATACATTATTATGGTAAATGTTGTGTGGTAGCTGCTACGAAATAACAGTATATTGTATAGGGTCTGGGCTGGGTTGGGTCTGGTTGCGTATCTTAGAGACAGACTATGTAACTCCAGAATGGGTGGGAATAACAGTTTTAATAATATTTGTTGATGGTCACGTTGACATAGCAAAACCAGTACAACATTGACCAATTCAAGATCTGATGGTGTACGTATATAAAATCCCACTAATATTTCTTAGGCGTATAATAAGATATTTTTTACTCTCGCTAAGGCGGCTAAATGGATTTAGATGAAATTTGGCTCACAAATATTTCATATCCCGCATCAAATAACAGGGTGCATGTCGTTCGAGGTCGGAGATGGATCTGCTTCTTCATCAGGTCAAGGGTATAATTTAGTTTAGAAGTTGGGTTTACAGGTTATTTATTGTTTTAGAGTTTTCCTCAAAAGAAAAAACATAGCCCTTATAGGATCACTTCGTTGTCCGTCAGTCTGTCTATCTATCGAACCTATTTTCTCAGGAATGCGTGGAGGTATCATTAAAAAAAACTTAAACTTATTTGTATATGGTTAATTGATCGCTATGTATGCATAGGAACGACAGTTTTACAGCGGCAAAGTTAAGTTTGTTACTGAATCATTTAATATTGCTCTTATGTTCGGTTCTCTAAATGTGTACAAAACCCTCGGTGCCAAAAAAACTCGCATTTCCCGGGATGATTTTTAATTACTTTCATTTAATTCTCAAGTCCACGCAGACGAAGTCGCGGGTATAAGCTAGTTCTTTAATAAGTTTTAAATCAAATCAAATCAAATCAAAATCTTTTATTCATATAGGTATCGCTGATACACTTATGCACGTCATTTTTTAATCTACCAGCTTTTCGGAAAGGTGCTTTGTCAAGGAGGAGAAGAAAAGCCGAAAGAAACTCCTCAGTAAAGTACAAATAATAAACTCTTTACTTACCTGCACATATCTCTTCCACGTGGAAATATTAAAAAGAAATGTCTAAGAAATTCCTAGATATGTTTATGAAAACACTACGAAGACATTCAATCCTAGGATGTATACAATGTATATTTATATCATAAAAAGTTGAGCTACTTATTCAAATGTATTCCTTTTATTTGTTGTGCAGGAAGAAAGCTCTTCTAGAAAATACTGCTTATAACTTTGAAATAACTTTATATTATTGCTTCTTGCGTATTTTTACGTAAGTTGTTTTTCAAGTTTTTATATACTGTTAAACCTAATATTTTGATGTATAATTGAATTTAATTTAATTTCAGAAAGGTATAAGATTACCAAGGATTCAGAAGGTTCAGGTCCAGTCAGAGTGGCGCAAGTTAGGGGAGGCCTATGTCCAGCAGTGGACCTACAAAGGCTGATGGATGGATGGATGGATAAGATTACTTCTGTACCTACTATGGTACATTTTTAGGTATTAGATATCTATTCGTCGCATATTTATTTAATATCTGGATGACCGAGCTTCGCTCGGTATTTTAGTGTTGCTTTATAACGCCATCTACTGAAGTAGCTCTATGTCATTAAAGCAGTTAGTTGCTTCCAATAATAATAGTATTATTACTCGCCAGTAGATGTCGATTTATAGCCGCCAAAACCCCTTGCATACTAAATTTCATAAAAATCGTTGGTGGCGTTTCTGAGTCTCAAAAAATATATAATACAAGAATTGCTCGTTTAAAGGTACCTATTAGAAAAGATTTAAGTTACACCAACAAAGCGTTCACTATGACATCCATAATACAATGAATACCGAATTAGATAATTGATGCTCCACTTATTGTATTACTGTATTTTTAAATGTTACTTTAGGTAATGTGTTAGGTACTTTGCAATATGAACTAGGAATACATAAGAATAGTTTTGAATTCTACCCTAATGTCAGTCAGGACAACAGTCAACAGTCAAGACAATAAGACGGTTTTATTTTTACCAAACATAGCTATAATCATCTCGACCACGTTAGCTTTCAAACAAAAATCTGCGTTAAAATCAGTCCATTCGTTTAGGAGCTTCGATGCCACAGACAAACACTGATCTAGACACGCGGAGCGTGTCAAGTCAATTTCTTAGCTAACAGAATTGACGAGCAGCACCGTGTGTAATATTACACGAACCATTTGGAGCCACTTTTGACCACCTCATAACTCAAAAACTATTCAACATAAACCTGTCAAATTTGGCTCATTTATTAAGACTTGCGAAATACATACGTCTTTCAAATTTCATAAACACATCTCAAACGGTTATTTAGATATTAACGTCCAAAAATCGAGAAATTTAACACTGACTGACCTATAGATCAAAACTATATCCAACTTCCAGGTGACCTAGAAAGTTAAAATTTGGCATGCAGATAGGTAGTCGGGTGAATACAAAGGAATAAATCTGAAAGTAGTAAATTTTTATCAATTTATGATAATTTTTCAAAAAATTGATTCTATTAGGAACACTTACTTAAAATGCCTGAAATTTAAGAGTAGCGATCAAAATTGATGACATCTGGTCATTATGTGGATTCCAAGGTGAATATATAACGAAACATATCAGTTTTAGTACTTTCTGAAGCTTTCAACGGGAGGAAGATGTTCAGTGTCCCAAGTGCCTGTGAGAAGTGCACAGCACATATACATTTACGTGAAGACCAGTGGTTCGTCAGGAGACGTTATTTCCAGTGTATTACGTCGTTTTATTTTTAATGTGTGGAAAATTATTTTTCTCTAATCTACAAGATTACACCACAAAATTTTGTATTATTTCCGTAATTATACCAGTTTAAAGTAATTCGAAGTATTGTTTCAAAATTTATTGTTGCACGATGTCATCGAACATAAACAACTTATCTGTACTAATAGTATAAAGAGGAAAGATTTGATTGTTTGTTTGCATTGAATAGGCTCCGAAACTACTAAACCGATTTGAAAAATTCCTTCACTGTTGGAAAGCTACACTATCCCCGGGTGATATAGGCTATATTATATTTTCAATAAATTAGGGATCCTTAATAAAACTCCAATAACGTAACCCAAGGTGTAAAAAAATAAGAAAACCAAAGCAAAGAAAGAAAGAAAGAAAGAAAAACATTTATTTCCCTCACAGGGCACTGCAACAGATAACAATATGCTTAGGTCTAATGTAAAGATTAAAAAATAAATTAAATGCAGTGCCACGCAGATGGATCGGAAAAAGGTCACATTCAGCGAGGTCCGCTGTTTTTCAATGTGACCTGCGGCGTTGCGCGGCCCGCGGGGCGCACGCAGGTGCGGTGCATGGCGAACTTGCTAATTCTATTTATAAAAAATACATAATTAAGGTGAACACAGAAATTAACTAATTTATTAACTACATTATCTATCCTTTGTGCATAACAAACGAAAAACATTAAACAATTACAAAGTATACAAGAAACTATTTCTACTTATGGAAGGCATCATTGACAAAAAATTGATAACAACAATTTCTGAAACTAAACAGTAGTAAAATGAGACTGGGTCGAACACAAACGGAGTAATGGAATAATTTATCTGCTGGGCTGTCGGGCCTTAACATTGCCGGTGAGTATTTCCCTTTTTTTATGAGAATAACAATTAAATAAATATTAGGTAGGTACTTACATATTTTAATTTGCTAGGATACTTGCGTTGGTGTATGTGTGAGTGTGGGTATGCGTGTGGGTGCATGTGTGTGTGTGTGTGTGTGTGTGTGTGTCAGGTAGTATGCGAACATTAAAGTGATTTTTGCACATTTAATAGATAAATTTTATATTTTATTTTAAATGAATTTACCGTTTCCAGGCTACGTAAAGGCGGCGGGAGATTATTCCAAAGCGAGGGCGGTCACTCGTAACTAATAAGAGTATAGTCGACTTTCGTATTTATTACGATAGTATAATTGGGATTTAGTATTAATTATTATTTCAATATTTAGCGGACATCAATTGTGGAAGATCATTACTTATAAATAATGAAATAATAGGTACCGTATTTCGGACCACGGCGCACTAACTACAGATTTAGTTGATGAGCACGATACCTCCTACGTAAGTTGTTGTATCCCCAAAATCGCAATTTTACAGTAGAGCATTTTAAAGTTTCAAATTGGAATAAAAACTGCATTTATCATTGTATCTTTGTGAAAGGAGGTGGCCAAGATTTACCCCGGAAATGGTTAAAATACGTTTATTTGTACAAGGTTTTAGTCTTCTGAAAAGACATGTTTTCCATTTATTATAACATAACTAGAATTTTAATATTCTTCTGAACTCCGCCGTGAGTACTTATAATAAATTAACATTATTAATAAGTTGTATTGTATACACTTAATCTTCTGCTCCCTCCATTGCTATCACTCAGTGTTGCCAATGCTACGGCAATTACCGTGTTTTACGGCTTTCAGGCCAAAAAATTACAAAATCTACGGCTTACGGCTGGAACCCTATGGAGGCTATGGCCGTAGCAAATTCTACGGCTTTTCGTAAATTCTACGGTCTTTTTGACGTGATAACGTCTATTAAAACGATGAACGCCGGGCGCACGCACGAAAAACCATGACTCATTGTGCCGTTCCGCGCGAGCAAGAGCGCGGAACAAACGATAGAGAGGCACGATCGGCTACGATCGGCCGAAGTGCTCAATTTAGTATAAAAGTATGCAATCGTTTCATCAATGTTTTGTCATGACGTTGTCACGTCAAACTACCGTCCGTAAACCGACTTTACAGACATTTTTTTTTCGCAAACATTTAACGAATGTTAAAACCTTTAAAACAGCGCTACTAGGCTAATTATGATTTTAATCTAGGTATTCTAGGTTAATGAAAAGTGCTCTTGAAGTTTTGTGGACATCAAATTAACTGCGGATGACCTTTTTTTTTAGTCCGAGCGTTGAACCGATGGTATAAATTGGCATAATTGGATGGCATAATATATGACACGGCCCACAGTTGATCTTTTTCCATTTAAACACGCCTTTTTTAACTAATGTACACGGCCTTCCAAAAATTTTCATCGGCAACACTGCTATCACTGGAGGTTGACAATTGACTGACAGAAATGCGAATGTCTGCTATATTGACATTTGCCAAAACAATATTTTTGAGTTTGATTTCTGCAAAATAATAATTGTGATTTGTGTTTGATTTTTTGCCATGAGGTGCATTAATTGCGCGGTTGATATTGAGCGCATGGCATATCACTCAATATCTTCGCTAAAGAGAAACCTCCAATTCATATTGGTAGAATGGATTACAGGTATGGCATTTTCACGTGATGATATTACATAGTTTGGTATTTGGGGTGCGTACATCACCAAGATCACATATAATCCACTGCATCATTTTTAGATTCTATTTCTATGCAGTTGTACTTATATTGCGTTTGCTTGTGAATATTTCCAGTTAAGTAGGTGACAAATTAATACGTATATTTTATTTAGTACTGCTTCTTTTTGTACGAATAAAGTCATAATTAAAGTAAAAAAATAAATGAATGAATTATCTAAAAGATAAGTAGTATTTATTTAATAACAAAAATCTCTCCTTAAAACACTTTTCCACGATTACTTATGTTTTGCAGAATGTCAACCTACAAATAAAACTGCCCGTAAAAGGAGAATCTCAAGTTCTAGAGATTTTTATTGATAAAATTATCAAAGTAGATATTGTAAGCTTTATTGTAAGGTAAAAATAAAATGTGTACATTATACTTCACAAGTGGGGCAAACGCCCATACAAATGTTGGCCACCTCCTTTGGTATATGTATGTAATTAATGGTATTCTTGATTACTAACCAAGTCAAATGTAAAGCTTGAATTAATTGTAGTTAATTTCTATACAAAAAGTAATGATATCCCATCAAAAACATAAATGTAAAGTGAGAGTCAATTTCAAAAAAAAAAAAGAATTGAGATCTAAATGGGTGCCAATTTCTGTGTATAAAAGCCTAAAATTTTAGTCACAAGAACATGTAATTCAAGCTTTACATTTGACTTGGCTAGTTTTCATTAGTTAGCAACCAACAAACCAAATTAGAGAAGAATGTCATAAGTCATCAACCTAACAGATTTGACGAAGCTAATTACATAGATATAATATAGCCTAGGTAGGTACGTGAAAACTAACCAAGTCAAATGTAGAGCTTGAATTACATGTTCTTGTGACTAAAATTTTAGGCTTTTATACACAGAAATTGGCACCCATTTAGATCTCAATTCTTTTTTTTTTTTGAAATTGACTCTCACTTTACATTTATGTTTTTGATGGGATACAAACATACAGATACAGAGAGAGAGAGAGCGAGAGACACGTCAAACTTATGACACCTCTCTTTTTGCGTCGGGACTTCGGGAGTCAAAGAACCTCTGAAAGTTCTGGTATGGATTGGAACTTATTATAAACACAAGGTCGAAACTTGACATAAGTGTACTCAGACCGCACTCGACACTCCACAGATCCAATTAGGAAGGCCTGTATCATGGAATACTTACAAACTGAATAATAAGAGCCAATTACACGACCCTCTACAAGGTATATACGACCCTGTCGCTTATTTAGAGATCCTGCGTTCTAAGGTCCAAGGTTATGGAACCAATGGGTTCGATTCCCGGTAAAGAAGTACACTGTACAGTACTCTCCAAACTTATTGGCCGGGCTGAAGTTAGGTGCGAGTCGATGCGGAGATAAAATAAGGTATTAGCACATTAGCGGGGAAGTGCGGTCGGACGGGGCGTTGACTACGATTACCCGCGCGCTGCCTTCGCGCAGCGCCGCCAACTTCAGCCCGGCCAATTTCACAATATGAGTTTTGAAGTCAGTTATTTTTTGTCAAGAATTATTCTTTTTCTCTTTTCGTTCTTGATCGGATCACATTGATGGTGCCTATTATACTTATAGCTAGTTTGTTGGTTAATTACATGAATAAAGGTTTTTGGTGACGTTTCATCTGTGCATGCCCGTGGTATTCGGTTGCCCGCGACTTCGTACGCTTATCCCTCAGGAACAGATGTATTTTCTGGGATAAAAAGTAGCCTGTGTCCTTTCCCGAGCTCTATTTTATCTTTGTACGAAATTTCATCAAAATCGGTTCAGTGGTTTAGGCGTAAAAGCGTAACAGACAGAGTTACTTTCGCATTTATAATATTTATTAGTAAAGAAGTAGGGATATTTGCTTATTTTGCCTCTTCCTATTAAAGCGTCTACAAGGCGAGAGCAAATATAAACAAACAGAGACCAAAGTTCGTTCACAAACTATAATCCCAGATACATAATCCCTCTTGATCCTTCGGTTTAACAATTTAATATTTTGATACTTAGCTTTTAGTTACATAAGTCCTTAGCTTTTTGGTAATTCTTAGGTACTCTTTGGCTGAAAAGTGCAATAAACCCAGTTTTGATAGCTTTGACCTTGATTTTTTTTTTCAGACAGAATCGTTCGGAATGTTCGGACGAACACATTTTATTCATATCGTGTTCCAAGCTTTTTGAGCTTTTTTTTTACACAAATAAGTTAATGCTTGACCACAATCCCACCTGATGGTAAGCGGAGATATGGTCCAAGATGGTGAGCACATTAACTTTTTAAAAGCCTATTCACTCTTTTCATCAGGCTACTTTTTATCCCAGAAAATATAATATACTAGCTGACCGGACAGACTTCGTTCTGTCAAAAGTTTTTTTTTTATTTTGAGATGTAAAGTATCCTATCTTTCAAGTTGGATCAAACTGCACACGGTGTGCAAATTTGATTAAAATCGGTTAAGTAGTTTAGGAGTCCATCGCGGACAAACAACGTGACACGTAATTTATATCTATTAAGATAATACATCTGTTCCTGAAGGATAAGCGTACGAAGTCACGGTACTTAATCCATATTTAATTACAAAATCTTCATTTACTTCAGTTTTACTATATCAAATGCAAGAAGCCCCGCGTCTCCTATATCTTATATTTGTGAGGTCTACATTCTAACCTTTTATTCTTTCATCTGAGATTCTAAGTATCTGTTTTAATTCCATTAGCGACGTCACCCGAGTACTTTGTATTGAGTTAACTCACAATATGAGTTTCGTATCCTTTCACCGAGCTATGAGCCATTATCTAAATGAACCACCGCTCGGGTCGAACATTGAAAAGCTAAAGATCTCAAGTAGTATTAACCATAGACATAGATATCTATGGTACTAACTATACATCTGATTAAGCGGCTTGGCAAGGGCATTACAAAAATGACAAACCAAATACGGACACCTTTAAAACATTTTTTTTATGGAAATAGCCGGCAAACGAGCTGACGATCCACCTCATGGTAATTACTTAAGTGGCTATCGTCGCCCATGGACATCACCGACACCAAAGGTATCACTGATGCGTTGCCGGCCGAGAAAGAGAAAATAAAGTAAGAAAATTTGAACATTTTACAATATCAATATTACATGGTTTTTTAAAAAGATGTGCTGAGGAGTTTCGTTACGGCTTTTCTTCTTCTTCATGACAAAGCACAAAAATTACATGCATAAGTGTATCTGTGATGCCTACATGAATAAGGAATTTTGATTTTTGAATTTTTATCTGTCACATTAGTTGCTGCCTTGCCGGGAATCGAATTCGTAGTCGCTCTGCAGGCAGGCAGGGTATTTTTTCACTTGTCTATATGTATCCAAAATCATTGTATAAAAAGACCCAACAATAAACATTTATTTGACAACTTTTGCCCCCGGAATCAAACCTTGGACAAACTTGGACCATTTGATTAAAATGCGTAGTCGCTCAACATAACTACCGACGAAAGCGGTGAAAAAGTGTGTTATTTGGAAGAAATGTTATATTACCATTTACCATGTCATTCAAAACAAAATGCGTATTTCTGCATGTTGCCAAAGTTATGCAAATTAACAGTCAATAAACTATTCTTGCCGCTGTTGTTGTTATTACGCATAATAACACATCAGTGTTATTCTGATCGCATAATTAGTGCGTAGTAATGTAGGAAATATCCTACTACTGTTCAAAATGCGAAATTTTGTAAATATCATAATTATGTTTGGATGTTAGTGTTAGCATCACGCGCTTATCTTTGTTCGGATGAAAAAGAAACTTGGCACAGACAGACAATGTCTATCTATAGGATATATTAAGATCCTGGGATCATGATTAATGATGGCTAATTTTACTGAAAGGAAACATTTATAAATAAAACATTGACGACCCGTTTTACTTATGTGTGAAAATATAGAAATAAGTAATAACGCTTCACACTCATAGCCCCACACTAGGATTCCCTTTGTCGTGGGTGCCATGGATAACATACAGAGACAAGAACACACACCCAGACCGAAAATCAAACTCATCATTTAAATTCCCGCCGCAGTGGGAATCGAACCCAGGACCCGTGGCGCGGCGATCCGGCTTGGTAACCATTGCGCTAGGAGCCGTCTCGGAGTCATTAAAGGGCGATACCTTCTGGACCCTTTGAACGGTGTTAAACCGTCTGGCGTGGTAATTGCGCTAGATGTCGTCCCGGGGTCATTCTAGAGAATTCCTAACAAACTCTGGCCAAATTACAACCCTTCAAATACAAATTCCACAACAATAGCCACATCTTCGTCAATCGGTAGCAGTTGACGTCACACACGTAGGTAAGCCGTATATTTAGACATGTTAATGCCTACTTGGACAATTAAACACGCAGTGAATCTATTTTCTGCTCTATTGGACTTTAAGCCGTGTCGCGCACAGGCAGGTTAAATTTGGTAGAAACTACATGCTTGGTCTGCAGCCTGTTCACTTGTACAGTACTAGCTATACCTACCTTAAGCCACAGTGACAAAACTGCATAGTGCAAAATCGACTGGATTTGTGGCGATCTCCCATAATTCGTTTTACATGATCGATACATGCAAACTGAACGATCTCTTCTTAAAGGGCAGCAAAGTACTGGCGAGTCATCTGATGTTGATCATGTGTATAGACAGCCGTCACTTACCCTGGCACCAATATTAGTGTCAATAGGGGCGGCTGGTACGCTTTATTACGAGAAGCGCCACGTTGAAATTTTATGAAGTGCATCGATTAGGTTTAGTTACGGGCGCTCCTCCCACAAACTAAAACACAAACAAAAATATAATACTAGTTCCACAAGTATATCGAGGTCTAACCAATGATATTATAAAATAGAGGGGTCTAACCGAAACTGATAACATTAGATGGCCCGTCTGATTTTTCTCCTTCTCGAAAAATCTAAAGTCTTCGAGATTTCTTGAATGCTTTTAAGCGTTGGAAAACACTCTACTTGATTTAAAGTGTTATTATTTGTTGGAACAGTGAGGGCTATGTTCACAAAGACCAATACATTTAAATGAAGGTATGATGTAGGTATGAAGTGATCTACTGTAATCAGATTCATAGATAATCTTGTAATCTGAAACTTTTGATTTAGTTTGGAGTACCTACTTTTATATGTAACCATCAAAACCCGATTTCAGGTCAAAGTAGTTTAGACTAGAACAATCTAGTTTGTCCCAACACGATTAGGATAAAATAGTTTATCGTCAGTCTAAAACTGATTAGAACCGAATTGTTACGGATTTATATTTATTCGCCAGATCTTTGTGCTTAAAACCTCATAGCCCGGTGGTTTGTTTAGATTCTATACTAAGATCGGTCAGTTAAGTTAGAGGTGGGTGACCACTTGTCTCAAAAATTTATTGAGCTTTTCCGTGATTCTGAGTACCCGTGCAGCTGTCCGACCCGTGCTCAGTAGTGGGCCATTAATGGGTTGGAGCCAGATTGTTGAGCTCTTTACCTCTATGCATGAAAGGTCAGAGGGCTTTTTACCCGCCTTCCCATGTATTACCAAAACGCCTTTATCGATTAAATATGGTTTTCTGTACAGTATTTGTAATTTAGCGTTATTAAGAAAAAAAGCGATATGAGTGTGAAGCGTTATTAACACGTTGGCTGCGGCAAGTAAAATCTTAAACCTTTGTCTGGTGCGGCGGCGGGCCAAATTGTGCCCCCAATGATTTTCCCGCCAGTGCGTGGTAGGTCTTTTTCGACCCGTCAGCACAAGGTTAGATTAAATTGCTATAACTTTGCGAAAACATAATGTAGGTGAGCAGTTTTTGGACTGTTGGAACAACCTTGAACCCAACTTCTTTAGATTTGATTCGCCCCGGGATCTGCCGAACAGAAAATGAGTAATAAACTAGGGAAAGTGGCGGGTCGATATCGACCAGAACCGCACTAGAAAGTAATTTTAGTAGTGATGGGAAAGACAGAAATAAGGGGATATCGAAAATAAAACAGAATTATAGTAAAGAAATGAAAAATAGTTAATTTAATTATTTATTAATGCCTGTCTTTAAAACATTTCGCACAAAGATTTTGTTTTCACATTCTGCAGTATGCTTTATTTTTTTTATTTTCTTTTTTGCTTCGGAACTCCTCATGGTTTCCCGCAGTTTTTCATATCACCCTGCACATAATATAAAAAATATCTCCTGACTGCTGTCACTATCACTATCTGCACCGCGAATTAATTTATTTTCCAAAATATTTATCTTCCTTTTGTTGCCTGACATCGTGCCTTTAATTTTAAGGAATAAAAAAAACGCGACGTACGTCAGTTACGATAGCTTGCCCAACACTAACTGGCGAGGCGAGCGCTCTGTGCGGTATCGGGCCGCCAACAGCCTGTTGGGACGGCGGGCTACAATAGACCCCCTCCCGCACTGAGTTGATATTTTTTACCGTCAGTGCGTGATAGGCCGATAAAGGCCTGCCGTGATGTTTTTATAGGGAACACCTATAATTTTGACCACAATCTCAAATATATATTTGTCTTTGTCGTATCTTTACAAACACCTGAGATAATCGTTCCGCACCAGCGAGAGGGACATAGTTTTCTTCGTCCGCACCGGCTGAAATTCCGCGGCAGGCTGAATTGGGCCTGTTCCGCAGTGAACGTGTTAATTGGTGATTGTTGTGAGATAAGTGTTATGCTGTTTACTCGCTATTGGACGCTGCAGTTGTTAATTTTCTCATTTACCTGGAGTCTATAGATAATATAGGGAGTAGATAACATAGTAAATTCTATTTAAATAAAAAGTAGTGCAACAATCTTGGGAATTATCAAATAAGATTCTCCTAAAAACGGACTAAAGTATCAATTTTACATCTTGCATCTTTCCTTTCAGTATCAAATTGACATCTTAATAATTAGTAACATCGTAAGTATTGGTTTTTCAGTACGGAGCCCCGTTTCTTGTAATTCGGTACAAGCCTGTTTTTTATTGTTATCATTACTGGTTTCCCACACATTCCGCTACGTACACAAACCAAAATTAAACACATTAAATGTCGTTCGTATTTCTTTTTTATCGTTAAACACACATAAAATTTCTAACTTTCTAATTCGAGCTGTTTTGAATCTTCTGCTTTAAAACATAAAGATTACTTTTATTTGATGTAAAACAGTTTGAACAACAAAATAGATTAAGAATGTTTGTGATTACAAGTAAGCAACTAATTTTAAATACGGTCTGTTAATGTATAGTATCTCGATTTAAGGATGATTTCCATTTTTATAATTATTAATGTTATTTAACCACCCTCCCTTTGCTTTATGCTAATAAATGTAAGGAAAATACAAACAGGATCTGAAACAGAAATAATATTATTGTTATTAATCTTTGACTCATTTTACAAGTATCCTGTTTAGGAAATTTACTTAGGAAATTACTTAATACACGTAGTATTACAAAATATATATTCTTTTTGATTAACTACAAAAAGAACTCGGCACTGTATTTAAATTAAAAAAGTCCAACATAAACTATTTTATATAATTTAAGTCGCTGCTCAGACAGACTTCGTTCTGTCAAAAGTTTTTTTTTTGAGATATTAAGTCGGGCCCTCGCCGACGACGACTTTTTGTAGCGATGCTGTCGCGCGTTTCATGAACGCGCAACAGCATCGCTACAAACGCTTGTTAGTCGCATTTGCAACGCGCTATGAAGCGATGCCAACGTGCTACTAACGCGCTACAACATCGCGACTGTATCGATTCAACGCGCGACCGTGTCGGACGACATCGGTTTCTTGGTACTGTAGCGATCGCAGTTACCATCGCGTATCGCGTTTGTATCGCGACTGAATCTGGGCCCGTGGGCGAGGGCACACAGCTAGCGACCGCTTCGCCGCTGTATCGATGCGGACGCGAAACAGCATCGCTACTGCATCGCTACAAAAAGTCGTCGTCGGCGAGGGCCCTATCCTATCTTTCAAGTTGGATCAAACTGCACACGGTGTGCAGATTAAAATCGGTTAGGTAGTTTAGGAGTCCATCGCGGACAAACAACGTGACACGTAATTTATATAGGTATACTAGCTGCCCGGACAGACTTCATTCTGTCAATTTTTTTATTTATTTTGAGATGTAAGCTATCCTATCTTTCAAGTTGGATCAAACTTCACGCGGTGTGCGAATTTGATTAAAATCTGTTAAGTAATTTAGGAGTCCATCGCGGACAAACAACGTGACACGTAATTTATATATATTAAGATTAAGATTAAGATGTACGGATAGATGCCCGATGACCTTTTTTTAGTGAGCGCCTGAACCGATTTTTCAATTAATACTAATTATTGTATACATAACTCCGTAGGCGCCACTATCAAGTTTCTGCCGGTTCGAAAATATCGTAGTACGGGGCTGGTACTCGGTAAGGTAAAGGCAAATATTATAGAACGATCATTCGCAAACACCACGTTAATAGTATCAATGCTTTATTACGACGGTGCAATTTGGTTAAGTGATCGCTTTGATAGTTTGAACCCATTAGCTCATTGAACGTAATGTTCTGGCTGTTTTGTGTATCAAACTTATAACACACTTCGTTTATGCGTCGGGGGTTAAAAAGTGTTTGTTCATATTGTATGTACGTGCGACCGCGGCGTGACAAAATTTGTATGAAAATGCATAGAATAGGGATGTTGACACTATCAGTAAATTAAAATAAATGTATGTTTAATATATCAAGGAAAACATTTAAACACCTAAAATATTATTCTTTTGTCGAAATCAATCAATATAAATTAAATATAATTATTTTAAAATGTTAAAGATAGTACTCACTGTCACGTGACCTCAAACGCCGTTTGGAGCTTATGACGTCATTGTTCCTATTTTATATGAAAGTGCAACTAACTTCAGTCGACAGATAGTATTGAATATCGGCTAGTGACGTCACGTGGCGTTTTTGGCGGGAAATTTGAAAATGATTGTTGTTTATCAATTTTTGTCTTTAAATTGAAGATTATTATTTTTATAGTATTTTTTTCGTGAATCTTAAGGTTCTATCTATAAAATGAAATTGAATCCTAAAATTAGTCAACATCCCTATTATTCACAGGTGCGATATTTTGCAACGTCGCAGCGACAATGCAGCGACATATTCCTGTATTGTGTTTTTTTTTATACCGAATGAGTTTGAAGCTTGACCACAAAAGCACCTGATGGTAAGCAGTGTTGAAGACACGGTTGCGATTACTGTGCGACCAATTGTCGCAGCAACACTAGTGCGATTTTTGTCATATCGTAGGGGTTTGCAGACACCAGACACTTAGGGTTGAGTTTTAGTTACCTAGTTTACCTACTACTTTTTCTTATCCTACTTTTTTTCAGGACTGTTTTCAATTCATTGTGTGCCTAGAAATAAGCGCTTATACGAGTAAGTATGCGAGCCGCGAACATAAAGACGGACGGACAAAATATAGTTCAGGACCATAAAAGAGAGCATTGTAATATATTTTCCTACGTAAGAGTTTAAGCTTTAACAAGATGCTTTTTCTTAACGTACACAACTCCACTAACCTCTTATATGAAGTAAGGGAGCACCAAGTAAGTATTTTCGAAAATCCGTCACCTTTCTAAAGGGAAAACGGCAGGCAATACTTCCTTGTAACTTAATTAAATAAAGTAAATAAACGATAAAATACCGAAGGAAAGTTTGAGTAATCCGTAATCCAGGAAAGCTGACCTTTTGTACCGACCTTACCCGGTTTAGAATAAAGTGAACCGAATGTTCTTTTATCCCGATGGCAGTTCATTATATTGCCAATCATTACATATTACTCCACTGCCTCTCCAGTCCCACAAAATTGATAGCATTGGGTCAGATGTCGGCTCTAAGAGATGGAATGGTGCTTTTCTATTGTGTTAAGAACTTTTGCGTGTATTCTCTGGAAATATTTACTAAAATTTTACTCTTATTTTGTCTTGTTACTATTTTTTTTAATGTTAAAAATTTTCATAGTTCAATGGGCAAGGAATTTATGGTAAACGTGGAGTGCCAAAAATGAACAATACTATTTTGGTATTTGAAAAATTATTATTAAAAGCTTTTATTTTTACCGACTTCAAAAAAGGAGGAGGTATTCAATTCGACTGTATTTTTTATGTTTGTTAGGTACTTCAGAACTTTGGACTGGGTGAATCGATTTTGATGATTCTTTTTTTAATCGAAAACTGGTGCTTGTCATGTCGTCCCACATAAATTTAGGCGAGATCTGACAAGTAGTTTTTGAGTAATTTTGAAGTCAGTTATTTTTTGTTAGTAAAATTTAGATTATAGTTTCATGGTTTCAACTCATGAATGTCTCATTACTGAACACGAGTTTAATTTTAACCTCTTGAGGAGGTAAAGTTCGAGCTCTTTTAGTTTCCTAGGACGTACCTGCGTATACGTAAAATACTATAATAATGAGCATCTCTGTGTCTACATTAGTAGTTGATAGTTAATCAAATGATTATGATTAATAATCTTAATCATTT
Organism: Thymelicus sylvestris; assembly: GCA_911387775.1. NCBI lineage: Eukaryota > Metazoa > Arthropoda > Insecta > Lepidoptera > Hesperiidae > Thymelicus > Thymelicus sylvestris. The sequence continues at coordinate 7,363,145 of OU426909.1, read as the reverse complement.
AAAATTTGATTATGATTAATTAATCTTAATAAAATTTTTAGATTATGGTTTTTAATCATTAATTTTTTATCGTTAATCAGATTAACTTTGGGCCAACACTGGTCTACAACTATACGCAAACTATGTACATCGAGCAACGCGCATACTGTACTCAAACGAAACTACTCGTTCACGTCTAACCACTTCCATACTTATTAGAGTCGGTAATTGAATATCAAGTTGCTTCAGCACACATATAGGTGACATATGGGTGACATATGGGGGACATATAGGTGAATGCTTTTAGCATTAAGTCCGCCTTTTGTATCCTTTATGTTTTAAGGTGCAATAAAGAATAAATAAATAAATAGGTAGGACTTGTGTTACTTAAGTCAATTTATACACAGATAGGTACTTCGTATTATTTAATATTTTGTATTTATGGAAATGACAGGCAAACGAGCTGACGATCCAGGGTAAGGCTATCGTCACTCATGGACATCGTAACACCAAAGGCATCACTGACGCATTGCCGACCAAGAAAAAGAAAGAAAGAAAGAACTGGTTCAGTGTATGGACATAGTGACATGAGGTTCTTTTTAGGGTTCCGTAGCCAAATGGCAAAAAACGGAACCCTTATAGATTCGTCATGTCTGTCTGTCTGTCTGTCTGTCTGTCTGTCTGTCTGTCCGTCCGTCCGTATGTCACAGCCACTTTTTTCCGAAACTATAGGAACTATACTGTTGAAACTTGGTAAGTAGATGTATTCTGTGAACCGCATTAAGGTTTTCACACAAAAATAGAAAAAAAGCAATAAATTTTGGGGGTTCCCCATACTTAGAACTGAAACTCAAAAATTTTTTTTTCATCAAACCCGTGTGGGGTATCTATGAATAGGTCTTCAAAAATGATATTGAGGTTTTTAATATCATTTTTTTCTAAACTGAATACTTTGCGCGAGAGACACTTCCAAAGTGGTAAAATGTGTGCCCCCCCCCCCCCCCGTAACTTCTAAAATAAGAGAATAATAAAACTAAAAAAAATATATGATGTACATTACCATGCAAACTTCCAACGAAAATTGGTTTGAACGAAATCTAGCAAGTAGTTTTTTTTAATACGTCATAAATCGTAAAACGCAATTTACCTCGATCAAAGTTACAACTAACTTCAAGAACTTTTATATTATGTTACTTGCTGCTACGGAACCCTTCATGGGCGAATCCGACTCGCACTTGGCCGCTTTTTATATTAAGTTAGTACCAATAGTTTATTAAGGCAGATAATAAAAAGTTCATTTTGGGCGGACAATGGGTGCCGGTGTAGATAAGATTTATATTACTGATAAAAAATGATATTAAAGATACGAGTGGCCAAATATTTTTATTCAGGTAGGTTGGTACTTTAATAAATGCACTGCTCATAGAATTTTAATGTATAATAGTATACAATATAATATCTAATCTATATATATAAAATTGAAAAGAGATACACTGATTAAACAAAAAATCTCAGAAACTACCGAACCGATTACGATGAAATTTGGCAGAGAGATAGTTTATGCTAACGAGACGTCAGCTAAGAACGGATTTTTGGAAATTCATCCCCTAAGGGGTAAAAATACGGATTGAAGGTCATTTTCATACAAACCAACTTTCTTAGTTTTAGATTTATAAATTTGAAAATTTTTATGTAGGTTTATAGTAATAAACAAAAGTTAACTTTAATATATTTTTTTGAAAAATCATCCCTTAAAGGGTTAATTTACTGAATTGAACTTAGTAGGCAACTTCGTCATTTTTGAAGTTAAAAACATGAAAATTTATATATTAGCTCCAGACTAGAAACAAAATTTGTAAGTATTATGTTTTTTTGGAAAATCATCCCCTAAAGGGTTAATTAAGAGTGCGAAAGTTAGTATGGCAACTTCGTCAGTTTTGAAGTACGAAGGGCGAAAATTTGTATATAAGCTTATAGTTAGACACAAAAAATAACTGTATCACAGTTTTCTCGAAATTCATCCCCTAAAAATAGGGGTTGGTAGTCAACTACATACAAATCAACTTCGCCAATTTTAGAGTTATAAATATGGAATTTTTTATGTAAGTTTATAGTATTAAACAAAAGTTAACTTTAACAATTTTTTTCGGAAAATCATCCCTTATAGGGTTTATTTAGTGAATTTAATTTAGTATGCAACTTCATCATTTTTAAAGTAAGAAGGGTGAAATTTTGTATATAAGCTTATAGTTAGACACAAAAAATAACTGTATCACTGTTTTCTCGAAATTCATCCCCTAAAAATAGGGGTAGGAAGCCATTTACGTATAAATCAACTTCGTCAGTTTTAGACTTATAAATATGAAATTTTTTATGTAAGTTTATAGTTGTGAACAAAAGTTATTTTAACACGGTTTTTTGGAAAATCATCCCTTAAAGGGTTAATTTAGAGGATTTCATTTAGTACGCAACTTCGTCATTTTTAAAGTTAAAAACATGAAAATTTATATATTAGCTCCAGATTAGAAACAAAATTTGGAAGTACATATTACGTTTTTTTGGAAAGTCATCCCCTAAAGGGTTAAATAAGAGTGAGCAAATTAGTATGGCAACTTCGTCAGTTTTGAAGTAAGAAGGGTGAAATATTGTATATAAGCTTATAGTTAGACACAAAAAATAACTGTACCACTGATTTCTCGAAATTCATCCCCTAAAAATAGGGGTTGGTAGTCAACTACATACAAATCAACTTCGCCAGTTTTAGAGTTATAAAATATATGTTTTTTTTTTATGTAAGTTAATATTAATAAACAAAAGTTAACTTAGAATTATTTTTTTCGGAAAATCATCCCTTAAAGAGTTAATTTAGGGGAATGAATTTAGTAAGCAACTTCATCATTTTTTAAGTTAAGAATGGACAGGGAGCAGGAGAGGGAGAAGGAGCGGAAGAGGGAGATAGAGAGGGACAGGGAGCGGGAGAGGGAGTGGGAGCGGGACAGAAATCGGGAGAGGGCACGGGTGTGGGCGGGAAAGGGACTGGGAGCGATAGAGGAAGAGGGAGAGGGATATGAAGTGGGAGAAGGACCTCGAGCGGGAAAGGGAGAGGGAGAGGGATATGTGGTGGGAGAAGGACCTCGAGCGGGAAAGGGAGAGGGAGTGGGACAGGAAGAGGGAGAGCGAGGGGAAGTGAGACAGGGAGCGGGAGAGGAAGAGGGCAAGGGGAGAGAGGGAGATGGAGAGGGAGAGGGAAAAGAAAAAAAGTTAATGTTGTTTACTATTCAAAACCCGCTCCCGGAGGAATGATCCGTGATTGTATCGTAGGTTTCAGTATGTAAATTCCTAAATATAAGTACTTCAATATAAATGAACCTGTTTTTAAATTTTCTTTTGTAAGGGATAATAAATAATATGATAAGCATAATTTCCGCGTGCGAAGCTGCGGGCAACAGCTAGTAATGAATAATATAATAGAATATAACATTCAGTATCTTAGTGTGCGTGTGGATTGAGGGCTCTGTTTTAAAAGTTACTCATATTTATTCAAAATCAAGGAAACATTTCAACATCGTGGTGAAGATAAAAAAAATGTGAAACGTATGATAGGAAAGTTGTGGTCGATTAACTGGATTACTCAATCCGCTAACTTAACAAATTACTGTAATCTCGTGTCTGAAAATATACTAGATGTATGTTTAAAATTCCTATGTGGAAATTTTTTGCAGAATAGGCATGATGACAGTAAGTAAAAATCAATAAAACTATTTTTATTTATTTTTTATTTAATCCTTTATTGCAATTTTATACAACATCAACATGAATATCACCCACCATACTAATATTGACGTGTTGTCTTTTGTTTTCCTGAGGACTGACGTCACAACCACGCCCTGACACTTTGAAGCGTTTTGGTGCGAATTTTAAACTTATAAATTGCAATGTATCGTATTTATTTTATAAAAACTAACCTTATTTTTTTGCGGAAATATGATAGACGTTGTAATTATAATATATTTCCCAACAATATAGAACAGTATTTCAAAATCTGTCATCATGCCTATTCATGAATATAATGCTATTTTTTATTTAACTGTAACTCGTTTTGTGATTTACACAACTATTAAATATTATTATTTATTATTTAATCGTAAATTTTTGGCTTTAATTTTCGTTTTTTCTTGAATAATTTTAAAACTATCCATTGTAGAACTATAACAAAAATATATTTGAGATCATTACAACGAGCCCTTACATTTGACATACTACACGATACGGTTTGCAAAACAGTTTTAGTTTAATTTTGATTTCGTTAATTTTTTTTCAAAATTCAGTTGTTTACTTTATACCTTCGTCTTTGGATGAAAAAAAAGTACATGAACCCTAATAAAAATACGTGCATAAGTGTATCAGTGACCCTTTTTGAATAAATTATATTGAATTTGGATTTAATGATCACTTAAAATAATGGTTTGTTTGAAAGACAACCATCGCACTGGCACTTCCACACTGCATTCAAATAACAACAACACTTCACAAAATATTTAACCATAGATAAAATGGATGTATTTTGAATAGTTCCCTATTTCAAAACTCGTATTCCTTTATAACGATGTCGGGAAATAAACGTTCCACGTAAAACATACGCTTAACAAGAATAAAAGTAGAAGATCAAGTCCAAATTACACTTGCATGGCTTAGGGTTCCGTACTATAAGTTTATCCAAGTATATTTTTCCTTCCACGTGAAAATTTTACGACTTTTTAGAATCTTTTTGCAAATTATTTTTAAGAATAGTCAAGAGATATTTTGAAATGTTATCCTCAAGAAACGAGGAAATTTTTCCGTTGCCAGATATTCCCCAATTATGTTGCAGCAGACAGAGAGACCGACACACTATTATCCCATAAAGTTCAGTTTTCTCATCGAATCTACGGAACCCTGACATAAAACTGCTCACTTTGATTTTCGTTTCAGAACTTTTAGAGAACGTACTTTTCAGAGCAAAATAAAAAGTTCTGATAATGAGTTGAAAACGTCGACAAAACCACGGTGACTGGCTCGCCGTAGGTACACCCTGTTGAAGAGTACTCTACCGACGTGGAAGTTCTCTTGTGAGTAGGGTTGTCAATCCTACTACGAGTAATATTAAAAATGTGAAAGTTTGTACGAATGTTTGTTACTCTTTCACGCAATAGCTACGGAACGGATTTTTATGAAATTTAGTACACAGACCATGAACTGGCAAAGAATGATAGAGTACTTATTATTTCAAAAAACACGGGAAAAGCAGCGGGCAGAACGCTAGTTTACCAATATATTTTGTGTATGTAACGTTTCTTAATGATACAGGTCACGCTGGAAAATAACAATAATCATTAAAAGAACATTTTTGTTATTATATTTTGGCTTCCTACGAAACAAGTTACCCAGCATTTTAAAGCTTCGTAAGCTTTATAAAACGAAAGGCAAATTCAACAAGACAATTTAAAAACTGATATTTGTGTGCAAATAACTTGACGTATCATCGATGGTAGCATCATTATTCTATTCTACAAGAACTTATACTACAGTTTAAATATTATAATGACACTGGCAGCCCTAGCTGTATAATTTAGGTTTTACGTTTAGGTTCGGTTTTTGTACAAATAAGGCAGTGTTGGATATTCTAGTAGGACAAAAAATTTTTTATTTGTTCCATGTACCGCACTTGTATATATGTATATGTAATAGGCTCCGAAACTACTGAACCGATTTTAAAAATTCTTTCACTGTTGGGAAGCTACACTATCCCTGAGTAACATAGGCTATATTATATTTTCAAAAAATTAGGAATCCTTAATAAAACTCCAATAATGTAACGAAATGTAAAAAATAAGAAAACCGAAGCAAAGCGAGGGCGTTTACTCGTACATTATATCATAATAAGTTAAGTTTAAGTTACTTTCATGTTACTATTTCTATACATGGTAACATAAACTTTGTAAACGTTATATGAGGCCAATTGACTGCCTTACGCAAATAACGCAACTATGATAATATCATAGCCCTCATATAACGTTTACAAAGTTTATGTTACCATGTATAGAAATAGTAACATGAAAGTAACTTAAACGACTTCAAAAGACGCTCAATTTACGGCGCTATAATTAACAACTGCCGGAATTTAGAGATCCAATTAAAAGATAATATTTACTAAATCTGTCGACGAAAGCAAAAGTAAACAGTAACGTTTATTTCGGATCTACCCCACTAGCCCCTTTGAGTTGTCCCTTGAGGGGACAATTAGTCGTGTTTAGCACATGTCTGAAGTCCCGTTGTCAAATTCTTTCAATACCACGGAAATACCATCACTTAACACTCATTTAAAGTTGTCGTTCATTATAATTCTTGACGAAAAATAACCAAATTCTAAATAACTCAAAAACTACTCGTGAGATCTAGCTCAAAAAGTGAGACCACATGCATCAGCTTTCGATTAAAAAAGAATCATCAAAATCGGTTTACCCCGTCGAAAGTTCTGAAGTAACAAACATAAAAAAATACAGTCGAATACAATACCTCCTCCTTTTTAGAAGTCGGTTAAAAATAAGCTTTTTGGCGGTCATCTTATGTGTGTCTAATAATTTAATTATCTATGCTACGCAACCTGACAGGGAATCCTAGTATGGTGATGTGTGAGCGAGTTTTTAATGATGCTATGAGTAAATAGAATGTCGGGTGTAAGTTGACGTTTATTAGTTTATCTCAGATACGCTTCGAATAGTTTGATAGTGGCTCGGTAGTAGGATGCGGTGCGGTGACCCGGCAGGAAAACTCTGCAACTAAATTAATTATAAAACTTTCAGCAAGTATACTCATCATTATGTGTAATAAAGGGTTAATGTGGGTACATAATAAGATATTTTGTTTTATTATACCAACGAAATTGATGAAATTAATACCGCCCCAACTCACAGTCACTAACGGTTACTTGAATCGCTTTTTAGTACAGAATTTGTATGGTGATTCTTTACTAAGGAGCGATTAAAGTAACCGTTAGTGACTCTGAGTTGGGGCGTAACAGTACTCACATTCATACTGTATTTCAAACTAGATGTTTGAACCTAGTTTCACGCAATACAGATAATTCTAGTGGAAGATAGTAGCCAAAATAATATAACAATGAATACGAAATAAATTATTTTTTCATTTTCATTCCTAGGTAAAAGATAGATGGACAAGCAAGTAAACCTACAAGCGTTTCTTTTTACAAGGGTTCCTTTTAAGGTATGGGACCTTGAACAGGAGAACAAATGATCACGTAATATTTACAGAAGATTACTTGCAAGATTTGATCTAATGAAACTAAGGAAAGCACAGAAGTATCTGTGTTAACTCGTGGTATTAAGTCGTTATACTTGCTCGTACTATATCAGCTGTCCAGATAATACCCGTCCTCGGTAGATGTGTAGGTGTTAATCTAATGTAAATGCCCTTCATAACTAAAACGATATACCTAAGCCGATGTTATTGATGGCACCATTTAATAACCATTTATCTACTGTCAGCGGATGAACCACGAGTTCATACTTGCACGCTTCAAAGGAATATTAAATTCTTCGTTGCGACTTTAAGACCTCTTATGTGTAAAAAATCAGCTTTTTGAGGGAATCGATAAAAATCGATAAAGTTTTGTTTAGCAAGCACATAGGTGATTTTGAATTTGGTGAATAAATTACGATGGAAACGTCGTACACACATGAGAGTTTTTGAATTCAACAGTGCTTCAAAATGTAGAATTATTTGACGTAAAAAAGTGATTTTGCCAAAAGTAGCACAAAACCACAGACATATATACCTAGAGTATACCTACATGTTTGTGCACAAAACACATAATAGGTCAAAGGCGCAACGACTTATTTTGTCAAGTCAGTGTAAAGTTAAAGTTATATTTTATACGTATGTGTTGTGTTACTTATGTATATATCTGAGAATGATAATTGACAGTTCATATTTACGGATTCCGCATTTTTATGAAGTCAAATACTTCATAAAACACTTTTGACGATACGTGTACAGCATCAGTGCATGTGTGAATGTCGCCATAGTTATGTACAGTCATCTACAGAGAAAAGTAACCCATCTGTTTATAAATATATGAACAACAACGTTTCCGTTGCCTGTTGCATTGTAAACAGATGGGTTATTTTCTCTGCAGGTGACTGTACATAATTATGTACTAGTGCAAAAATAACGGATCCGTACAATCTACGATCTGGAGATTTGTCCGTCATGAATGTGGCTATCAAACAATAATTTTTCAAATACTGACAGTTCCAGAAATTAGCGCGTTCAAACAAACAAAACTCGCTTAAGCTTAATAGCTATGTTTATACATAAACTAGCTGTGCCCCGCAGTTTCACCTGCGTTAATTTGTGGAAAAAACTAACTACTAAAACATATGGCGTTATATAGCCTATAGCCTTCCTCGATAAATGGACTATCAAACATAAAAATATTTTTTCAATTCGAAGCTGTAGTTCCTGAGATTAGCGCGTTGAACCAAACAAACTTTATAATATTAGTATAGATAGTTGTGTTCTGTTCGCAGCTTTGCTTGCGTTTTCCGCGATAATAAGTATCCTATACCTATCTTATTTCTGATCATTATGTCTACCTGTGTGCAGAATTACATGAAAATCCGTTCAGTAGTTTTTAGAGAAAACTTTCACATTTATAATATTAGTAGGACGGGTATGTATTCTTTTTGATATCGGTTACAATGTATGTAACTACATTATTTATCAATCGATTTGATCTCGATAACATCACGATAGTCGCGGACGTCGCGGTTTAGCGTTGTTTGAACAGCCACTCGAACTAAATATGGACGTGTTCCTGATACCACCCTTCGAAAGGGTTCTCTAATGTTATTCTTTGTCTAATATTGTCTTTAGAACAATATTTGACAAGTAGTTATGTTTAAAGTTTATTTTTAATGGCTTCAAATACGAAGAGTGATTAAGAGAAAAAATGTGACTTATTTTCTTTAACTTAATCAAATTTGTAATGGCCTTATGTACTTACCTCTCATTTTCTGTCTGACAATATAAAGTAAATTAGAGAAGCATCAACCTCCGCCTTTCTTTCCTTATTCCGTTTCCGAGATCTTCCGCTTCATTCGAGTAGGATACAGGTGTGTTTCTATTTATGTCGTAGGAATTGAGGGGAAATCATTGATGTCGCGAAATCCCTACGGATAGCCCATGTCGATCACTTCGGGTGGCATAAACTTCCCAAAGTTACGCCCGTATTCAGGAACAACACTGAAGTCTCACAATACTTGCGAGTGCCTGTTGTCAAAAAACTATTTCATAAATAATTATTTGAGTGAAAATCGTTACGCGTTTGTCAAAATCGATAAACGCTAACACACTCATACCCCCGCAGTAAGTTATTACCTGTGTCGCGGGTGGTATAGACGACACATATAACACATCACAATCATATCCATGACCAAAGTACAAATATTTATCTGTCACATAAATATCTGCCCCGGCCGGGAATCGAACCCGGGACCCCTCGCTTCGCAGCCAGGGTCGCTACCAACTAGGCTACAGGGCCGTCAAGAAGCTGCCAAGCTATTTTACCGAAAGTAAAGTGTTGGTTTGTATAAAAATATATCAAACTAGCTTATACCCGCGACTTCGTCTGCGTGGACTTGAGAATTAAATGAAAGTAATTAAAAAACATCCCGGGAAATGCGAGTTTTTTTGGCACCGAGGGTTTTGTACAAATTTAGAGAACCGAACATAAGAGCAATATTAAATGATTCAGTAACAAACTTAACTTTGCCGCTGTAAAACTGTCGTTCCAATGCATGGACATAGCGATCAATTAACCAAATACAAATAAGTTTAAGGTTTTTTGGAATGATACCTCCACGCATTCCTGAGAAAATAGGGTCGATAGATGGACAGACTGACGGACAACGAAGTGATCCTATAAGGGCTATGTTTTTTCTTTTGAGGAAAACTCTAAAACAATTAAACCTGTAAACCCAACTGCCAAACTAAATTATACCCTTGACCTGATGAAGAAGCAGATCCATCTCCGACCTCGAACGACATGCACCCTGTTATTTGATGCGGGATATGAAATATTTGTGAGCCAAATTTCATCTAAATCCATTTAGCCGCTTTAGCGAGAGTAAAAAATATCTTATTATACGCCTAAGAAATATTAGTGGGATTTTATATACGTAAACCATCAGATCTTGAATTGGTCAATGTTGTACTGGTTTTGCTATGTCAACGTGACCATCAACAAATATTATTAAAACTGTTATTCCCACCCATTCTGGAGTTACATAGTCTGTCTCTTAGATACACAACCAGACCCAACCCAGACCCTAATACAATAAACTGTTATTTCGTAGCAGCTACCACACAACATTTATCATAATAATGTATTTTTTATAACACCAAAAAAGTAGAGCTTTCATGGACAAAAATCCCACCGACTTTTTTAAGAAAGCAGATAATTTGACTTGAGAATTTTCGATTGAAAATTAGGGTGCTTTTTCGGTGTTAAGTCAAAATAAGGTGAAAAAAGAAATATTTAAAATAAAAAAAAAATACAGTTCAGAGACAACTTTACCCTTTAACTTTTTTCCATAGGACTTGCAGTTTTGCCGGAAATCGAGATAAACCGTTTTTTAACCATTAAAAACTCATCCCCCACCCCTCCCCTTCCCGACCTCAGATCGCCCGTAAATTATTTTTCCTTTCATTTTTATTAAATTCTCTTCCTTTTTCAATGGGTTTCATCCTACTATTATTTTTTCACTTACCATTTTCAAAGGCGTCAGCCTTGGTCAATTAAGACATATCTACAGAGATAATTAAAGACAACTAAAAAAAAAGGTTTTACTTCGACTACACCTCCTCGAAATTATACCAGGACATTGTGGGAGTTGTATATTATAAATGGCATTACTTCTTCCTTCTTTTCGACTTATTATGTGTTTTCATCTGACCAAGTAATGTCGGTAAGACGGTCCCCATGCTGCTCACCAGATCACGCAAACTGCCGCTGCCGCCGCGCCGCTCTGTCTCCATGATTGGATCGGGTGGTTTAGCAGGTAGCTGAGGTGTACCATGTCAGGTTTATCGGTCAATATTTGATCGCGCTGACCACGGGCTACATGAGTCGCTCAGGGACGGCTTGCCCCTCCGTATTTGACTACCTGAGAGCTAAACGCTTCTGCGCGAAGAGTCAAAAGAGCCCCCCCGACTATTTGGAGAGTTTCGCAACCGCGGTACCAGCTAGATTTACGGTAATGAAAGGATCCCCTACCCGACAGCAGGGTATGCCTCTCAACCGTGAGACTCTAGTTCTCCTGAGTTTATTCCTGAATAACTTTGGGATTTTTAAGTGTCCAAGAACCTGGCCCAAATACCAGACGTATATTTTATACCTATAAAACGTTTCAAAAGAAACTCATTGTTTAAACTGATTCGCCATTTGTGGATTAAACAGCGTGCCTGCATTACCATAACATTAGTTTATTTTTACTACTATTTAAATAATAAATAACTCACTGCTAAATCATAAATAACTCACTCTAAACTTGATATGGAATTTAATCATCTTCATAATTTATTATTTTTTCATTCTTGTTTTCTTTCTTCGATAACAACCAATGGGTGATATGCCTTTAGTTTGATCTGATCACGGACGATGCTTTTAGTCATCCATGGAGGATGATGACAATTTAGCATCAGGTGGCTTATCTGCTTTTACGTGGCTATTCGCAAATTCAAAAGTATTTTAGCTATGTATTTGTATTGCACTTACATCCGGTCATAATTAGCCTATGCGGGGCCGCGCCCGCCGGCTTGGTAAGCATTGACCAGTAGGTGACAGCAGTAGACGATTATTCGCAAATATTTCAATTTCTTACTCATTGCGATTTGTATTTTTATTAATATGTACTTTCTTTTCCTACATCACAATAAGAAAATCTAAATTGTTATACGTTGTCAAAATTTAAAATTTTTATTTATCTGCAGGTAAAACAATATTTGATAATAAAATTTTCCTAAATTGTGTCATAATAATATTATTATCACTAACTCTGACCCACACCATCATACAACGAATTGAACATAGGAATCTGATAGCACAATCTAACATAGTTATGTGTAATTGATTGAGTAGGCTAACTAATTTCTTAAAATCCCAATGTTTTAAATATTGTAAATATGTATAGTTATACATTAATTTCAATAAAAGATTTGTTGACTCGTTCTCATACCTACGTACATTTTTTAATTATGGCTTCTAGTTACCTAAACTGACATCTATTGTTGATTAGCAGAACTAATTCTCAGCAAAATTATAAATTAAAAAAAATTGGTACACATTGATTTTCTTTGAAGAAATAACGTATATTTCCGATACTAAACAATCTTTTATATCCCTTTAACGGGCACTTTCAGTATTTCCTGCAGTTATGTGGCCTATCAAAAAGTCCTATTCATTGATATCTCGGCTTCTAAGCAACGTATCACGATAAAACATACACCAGATTTTAAGTTAGACCACCAGTAATACAACTGTGAAAACCGCACTCCATTTCATTCAGTGGTTTTGGCGTGATGCTGTGTCAAACATACAGACAGACAAGATTTTTAAAAATGACAGATTCGTAATCTATTGGTCCTATAAAGTCCCCTGATACCAAATTTTCTTAAATATCTTCAATGTACAGACATTATCGAGTTACAGTTTTATAATATATATAGAATATATAGATTAGAAAGAAAGGATCGATTGTTTATACTACCATCTTTATCTTGCGCTCTAGGCCTCGTCAGTGAGGAGAAACTCATGTCCTGAAGTGAGCCATCAGTGAGTCAAGTCTGTTAGTACTTAGTCTTCCAATTAATACTTAAAATTACAAAAGTCATATTAACCAGCAGTATCAAAGGATTACGGGAATAGATAAGAGGTTTAGGCCAGATCCTCACTATAATGCCGCTCACAGTCCGTTCTCGATCCGATCTCGGTCTGGTAAAGTCGTATCACGTACAAATTATACAATTGGAGCGAAACTTGACTGTCACGGATAGTATGAATGCACACATATATTTTATACTTCACAATATTTTATCAAACCGAGATTGGACCGTGAACGAACTGTGAACGGCATTATAGTGAGGATCTGGCCTTAAAGGACGAAGGGCCTTGAACAAAATATAATAGATACATCAAAGGACGTCTCTAGACACATGTGATATAAACTGAATTAATTGGACTAGTATGAAACATTTCATAATTTAAATTTGTAGAGATACTACGATGGAAGATTTTCAGTTTTGATACCCAGCCGCTATATGTTTAATATACATAGTTATTAAGTTGAGTAAAATTCTATAAAAAGGATGGTAGTCGGCACCTAAGACCCTTTTTCCAGAGTCAGCCGTCAAATTACTCTTGAGTTTTTGTTTCTTTCTTCTTTTTTATTTCTTGGCCGGGCAACGCATTGGTATTGCCAAATATGTTACTGATATTCATGGGCGATGATGATCACTCATCAAGTCTTGTCGGCTCGTCTTGTCAGCCATTTCCAAAAAAAAAAACCTTCTCGTCTATACCGAACTTTCACACTCCATCACTAGTAAATAATTTGACTTCCATATTCGAATATGTAACTTCATTCCTTTTCCGTTCTATTCACTACACCGTTCGATATTTGAAACTCAACATGATACGTTATCGGAGAATCACGATGGCTATTGAATAGCTGGCGTGCAATCAGAGAGTACTTTTGAATGAACGAAATATTTTTTAAACAGAAAAATGTTCGTACCATTCATATGTAGGTTACATGCAAGGTGAATGGTTCAAGCGTGTTGTTTGATAAATCTATCTAATTATAAAATCCCTATAGAATCTGTATAAAATTTCTAATCGGCCGATTTTATACAAAAACTGCATTAATAAATTACTTTGCTGGCTGAGAATTGAGCCTTATCTGAGTCTCATTAAAATGTATGCAATAAGTACTGCGAAGTTTAGTTTTTCAATGATTTACGAAACATACACATCGCAATATCAATGGTATATTTTTAGTAATTCATATCTACTTACTCCAATAATGTTATTTTTAAGTGTGCTGCAAATGCTTTTATGAACGTATTTTGTTACCTACTTACCACCATCCATTTCGGAAAGATGAGAAGAAATGACGAAACATGAGGTGAGAATATTCTAACAAAACGATGGCGTAAAATTTTAATAGCTTCATTCATTTAGTATTAGTAGAACAACGGAAAAGATATAACTACATAGTCGACATACGATACGTAGGTACAGCAAAAATACAATTACCTTCGTATTCAGATAAAAAGATTCTATTATAACTAGACATTAAATTGTATCTATGTAATGTTAACTGAATTAATGATTTTATTATTATTGTTTCTCTGCGGTTCTTTTTTTAGTCATGAACGGAGAGTGCCAACATGGCATTATTACTTTATTGTTATTTGAGACTACTTAGTCTTATTGCTTCGATGATAGATAGTCGTAAAACTGACTCAAATGAAACTTCATCATTCTCTAAAATTTACAACAGAAGCAAAAGTCATAGATTTTGGGATATAAAGTTTGTTAAGTTTATTATGAATAAGTAAATAAATAAATAAAAGATTGAATAGCTGTATTTAATGATGTTTATTTCATGTTAATTGTATTTAACTGTATTTAATGGTTATCGTTCCTCCGATTTTGTTTATACAATCCTTATAATTCTGACATCTGTAATGCTAGTAACTCCGTAATTGTTATTAATTTTTACTAATTTTTACTCACAATAAAATGGTGTAAATAAGGTGAGTAATCGTTAGTTTGGGTACAAATGTTTTCGTTAATCTCCACAACGGTTTATCTAATTTAGATAGGTTCGGTTATCTGTAAAAGGTTTTTGATTCATCGGCAATGATAGCTAAATAAATACAAATATGTTTAATAGCAAATATAAACCTAGCACTACCCTTCATGTATCTTTTTATCGATCTATTGTACCTTTTTAAGTGCAATTAAATGTTTTAATTTCATTTAAAACATATTATAACTTTATAGAAAAGTCATTCATCAGCGATGGTGTTTAGATTAGAGTTATGGCGTTAACTCAAAATAGAATACTGATTAATTACTTTTAAAAATCATTATAAAATAATCAAGTTTAAAATCTAGTATAAAAATGAAATTATATTTTTAATATTAATTAGGACCATATAATTATACGTGGAATACAATTTAAAGGTAATAAAACGACGGGTGCAAAGTGAAAAAAGTTATCTGCAATTTTGCGATTTTGCGATTATTGCGGTAACTTACTTAAAATATCATATTCCACAACATGGCAAAAAAATAAATCGAAATATCTCCTTATTTTTCGTACTTTTGTCACGTATAAGAAGACAACTACGCCTATTTTGTAAAATTGCACGACGTCAATACGGTTACCTGCCGTTGGCCGTTTTTACGACGGGCGCGCGGTCATTCCCATTGAGACATCAGTCAGGTGACATGTTACACGTCGGCCGGCGAGAATATTTTGTTTATTTTGGCTTGTTACGTGTTAAAGTTTGTGTGAAAGTGTTATCATAATAATAAACAAATTGTTATTTTTTGTTAAGAAACGACGCATGAACGGCCATCTGCCATAATGTCTTTTTCTACGTCAAGATTATATGTAGATGTCTCAATCTACATAAGTAAATTAGTGTTTTTTGGTATGTTAGTGAGTATCTAACTATGTTACTTCTTATTGTTAGCTATAATAATTGATTTATAGTTAAATTTTATTCACTTATCGATATTTTTTACTATTGTTTCACGTTCAGAAAGTCCGAAATCGTCTATTAAAGAAGACGATAGCTTACAGATTTTAAGCAATGAATTTTTCAAGAATAATACTGTGTTGGCCGATGAAATTATTTAACATCTTATAGAAGAACTTGATGAGACCGCGATGAAGACAAATGTGTATGATTTAACTTCGCAAGATAAGTGCCAATTTTCTTCGTCACACTCTAGCACTCTCGATCTGAATTACAAATTTTTAATTCTGAAAACTTTGATGTTGATTTTAGAGATACAAAAAGAAGATTATCAGATACACCAACACCCTCAGAATACTATTCATTTACTTCAAGTCCGCCACGTCCATTATTAGAGTTAAATCAAAATATCTCTTCACTAAAGTCAGGCTATCGAGCATGTCAGTTTCAAACTGCCAGTCTCTAATATAATCAACACCAGTTGCAGTGATGCTTCTTCGGCAGTGGAGGCTTCAAGTGAGTGTTCTACGACTTCCTTACTAAACGGTAGAAAAATACGTCAGTTCTGTATTGATAGATCAAAGAAAAAGCGATTAAGAAATGAAGACAAGTGGATTATATGAGGCTTAAATTAGTATTAAATTCAGGTAAACAACATTAGTCTAGGGACGGAAAAGTGCAATCTGCGAAAGATATTAAGCCGGCATGTGGTATTTGCAAAAACTGTAGTACAAAACATTATTTCAAGATAGGACACGTATCTTTGATACAGTTGTAGTTAAAGCAGAGTTAAACCGTGCGGTCCGAGTTGTCAACGACCCATGAGTCACTCACAGGTGAACACCTAAGCTTCAGAAGAGATATCGGTTCTCTCTGTGTGTTCTACCGATTATACAACGGTGAGTGCTCTGAGGAATTGTTTGACTTGATGCCTACTGCACCTTTCTATCATTGCATCACTCGCCGAAGATTGAAGTTTCATCCACACAGATTGGATTCGTGGAGAACATCTACGGTCCGATTCTCACAATATTTTTTGTAAAATTCTTGCAAGCTGTGGAATGAACTTCCTTCTGAGGAGCGCTATGACACATCAAAAAAGGTGTAAAACGAGTTCTCCTTCAGGGCCAGCGATGCATTGGCTATTCCTCTGATATTGCTCATGTCCACAGGCGACGGTGGGAATTTACCATCAGGTGGCCCGTCTGCTTTTTCGTCAGCCCCTCAGGCTATAAACAAGCCTCTGCTAGCAAAATCTGATACCTCCTAGGTATAGGTAGGCTTTTATAAAAATTTGAAACATGGTTCCTATACTGATGGTAATGAGACTGATTAATTTTTAAATTTGTTTTAAAGTAATTACAAAAACTTTTTTTTTTTAAATTGCTGTTTCAGAATATTATTTAATATTGAGTTGAATTTAGTTTTTTACTTGCTTTTACCATAAGAGATATACCAATTTTTTTTAAATTCACGTTTAGATTAGAACATTCCTTAAAGCATTTGTGTTTGTTTTAAACTACAGTTTTACTGATTGTGATTATAACGTTGATTGCTGTAACTGATGTCATTTATTTATTAAGTATTAAAACTTTAGAACTTCACTATTTTAATTTTAATTGTTTTTATAAGATGTTTATAATTTTTACTGTTGAATTCTCAACCAAAGAAACTGCAAAAACCTCATTAATGTTCCCTAAAATTTGTATGCAGAAAGGAGTTATCGTAACACTACATTTTAACTACAATAAATAAATAATTCCTTAGAAAATATTTAATTTAACCTTCTTCTAAACCGTGTAGCTTAAGGTATTATTCAGAAGTAGAAAAAGACATCTGCGCAAATTATGTTGTAAACTTGGTGTATTTAAGACTTAACACAGTCATGAACTAATTTTAATAATAAGAAATGTTCCACTTTTTGTATTTACTGTAATATTATAAAACGTACTTTATTAAATCCAGATTTTTGAATTCCCATGTAGAAACGACCAAGTGGTAGTTAACACAGTTGTCATATTTTTAAGCACAATGTAGATGCAGACAACTGCAATATCTCGTAAATTAAACATAATTAGAATAAATCAAACATGCACTTAGATGCCTTATTCAATAATGAAACAGTGATAAAATTTTCAATAGATTTGGTTTAAAATTAACGAAATGGGAGCACTTTTTCCTATTATACGCTCTCCTGAAAAGTTGCTATTTTGCAGATAACTTTTTTCACTTTGCACCCGTCGAAAAGTAAATGAAAAAGACATACAGCTGACGTCTGTCCTTTATTAAAAAGTTGTATACAATAACAGTTTTTCGGCTCGCTGAGTTCACTGAAACCAAACAAAGACATTGTAGTTTTACTTTATAAACAAAGGCTGTCTCTGTTAACAATAAACATGTTGGTAATTTAAAGCACTGACTTCATAGCGAGATTTAATAAGCTATTGTTTGAAATACGGAAGTAAAAATACAACTTTATACGATTCGACAGTTCACAGTCGTGGACAAACGCATTTGTTCAAAAGAAATTTAATGAAAAATAAAAATAATTCTTGACAAAAAATAACCTACTTCAAAATTAGGGATAACTCAAAAACATCACATTAGATATCTCATATTAATCTTTAAGTGGGACCACATGATAAGCACCAGCTTTCGATCAAAAAAAGAACCATCAAAATCGGTTCACCCAGTCAAAAGTTCAGACTTCAGAGGTAACAAACATTAAAAAAACAGTCGAATTGAATACCTCCTCCTTTTTTGAAGTCGATTAAAAATAGCGCTACAGTGTAGTAGTGTGTAGCGGCTACACACTCATAGCCCAATACTAGAATTATCTGTATCGTGGGTGCCATGGACATTACACAAAGATAAGAACATACACACCCCACACCCAGACCGAGAACAGAAATTCAAACTCGTCATACTTTCTGCCCCGCTGGGAATTGAATCCAGGACCCGGTATTTGTCTATGTGCCACACGGGTCGTTCAAAGTTTTGTTTACAATATAACTACTCAACCCAGCCTGGATGCCTGTTACTTGATAATATTGTATCGCAACTATGAATGAGTGAATCTTTGATTGTGTTGGGAACCAACCCGCAAAATGAATGATTTTGAAAGATTTTGAAAATCTTCTGAAGGTTAAAGTTAAATTCGAAGGATGCGAGGAGACATTAGGAAGATACCAGTCTGTTCTTAGAAAACGAGAGCTGGATGCAGTGGATGGCTACCGATATCAATTTTGAAAAAATCTCCTAAAAATCACGTTCACGGCCACCTGTTCGATCCCATAGACAAAATAGTTATTTATCAATTCCTTAGAAAACTAAACTATTCAACACTATTATACACGATATTCCTGCACTAAGACATACGAGTAAGACATTAGTTGTACTATACGATCGTAAGTTCTCCATATTTTACGACCGTTAGCTTCTTTTAGCACCCTAACATCTTTTCATGTCCTTCCCTATGACTGGACATAAAGTTTTATAGTTGTCAATGAAACAAGGTTGTAGTCAGCACCTTTATTTATTTATTAAGAAATTGCAATGCGATCCAAAAATTATACCGAACGCGGGAAAATTATTCATTTTATTATTACGAGTACATCGACTTTTTGAAGTGAAAACTTCTTTAGTACGGGGGTGACTTGAAATTTTATGAAACGAAACTGTCCAGTAAAAAGAGACAAACATATAAATTCTAAAGTGAGATAGGAAGCATTGTACAGGGGTAGGGTAGGGGAGTGAGGGGTAGGGGAGCGGAGTGGGGCGGAGCGGAGCGGAGTGAAGTAGATTAGTGAAACCTACAGTTATCATCTTCCCGAAATTTTACATTCGTCTCATTATCTTGAAAACAAAAATTCTGAAGGTTTCACTTCTACCACGTGTGAATTGCACACATTTTAATTTACCAAAGTCACCTTTCTAAGCATTACCAAGGTACGTAACTAACCTTAAAATGAAGTTCTGAAGGCGCGGCTTGTTTGCGGAGCTATAAGGATGGCGGATCTTTTATAACGAGGCGGCGGCGGCGACTAAACGACTTGTCAACAGCTTTGTACCGTACTTTATACCTCCTTTATACTAGGATGAGCTTTGAGTTACCGTTAGACATGAAGTGCTTAGGGCGTCGACTTCTCATGGCTTGTGTATCGTCTGTAGTACGTAGAATGCAGATGTCGTTTTAATTTGAGATGGTTGCACCAGTTATGGATTGTTTAAGAGTTTTAATGGAATTTTGAAAATAGGTTTTAGATGTGGTTAAGTGCAAGGCATGCGTATAAACATAAATTATATAAAAGCTAAAAGTTAATTATTAAAAGAATTGTTAGTAATAAATTATTAGTGATTTATAACCTACTAGCTTCTACCCGCGACTTCGTCCGCGAGAATTTATAATTGGATCCAGTTCCTACTATGAGTATGAGGCATAGAGAGCTAGAAAGTTGGTATACATACCTACTTAGTATGCCTGTGTACTTTAAAAAATATTATTAGGCTCACATTGAAATTAATATTTTTTTATTTTATCACTATTATTACAATAGGTAGGTATGTACCTACATTTATAAATGAAAATTGTACATCGAATCCATACTTCCATACTTCCATACTAATATTATAAATGTGAAAGTGTGTTTGTTTGTTTGTCCGTCTTTCACGTCGCAACGTTACTGTTATATGGTATGGTTTTTGTGTGTGGAGATAATGAGGAGGGTGGAGAGTAACGTAGGCTACTTTTTACCGCGGTAACACATCTCCATGGGAAGATCGATATTTTGTTAGTTGCTAAATATTTAGTTCCGGATGTGGTTAATAGATGGCGTTAGTAAAATTCATTTGCAAGTTCTGATTCACGCTATCAAATGATACACGTATAAATTACTTATGTCATAGGCAACTAAATCTAACTAAGTATTAACTAAGTAAAAGTAAGTAGGATTTGTAAAAAAAATCGATCTTTACCGCGGGTGAAGCTGCGGGCAAAAGCTAGTTTTCGTATAAATGTAAATTCTTAATCCATAGACAAACTTTCAAGCATTTCGTTGATTTTGTTAGTTATTTTTCAGTCGCGTCCTTCACGGAGCAAAATCGGTTTCGCGCTAAATAAGTAAATAGGTCAAGGACCCCGAACAATCGCGCGTTATTGAAATTGCTTAGAATTTTGATGTTGCTAGCCATAAGTAGTAAGAAATCATAGAAAGTAAATATTTATCTATTTGGCTGTTCCTTTTTTAGGGTTCGTGGTCAAAACTGGAATAAATGATTTTGAATTTTGAAATAAAAGGGGTCCTCATATAAGAAACATGTTTATTTTGGTGTAAATATTGTTCGGTGATATGGAACCCTTCGTGAAATCGTTTGATTCGTACTTGGCTTATTCACTTTTGAAAGGTCCAACAAGAATTATTCGACTGTTTAGAAAAAAAACTCATAATAATACACTTGTACAATTTTGTAGAGGCGTTGTAAATGTATATTTGAGGAATATTTGAAACTAGTTTCAGTACATATAATATTTCTTTATTAAATCTATGAATTTTTTAAATAATTTTTGAATTTGAAATGGAAAAAATGAAAAGTATATTGATTTTCTATTTAAATACATTTTATAAACTATTATGCACATATCTGGTATTATATAAATGTATATAATAAATATACGTATGTAATAAAATATTATGTATGTCATAAATCAACGAATAGTGTTAAATTAAATCGATTAAAACTTCTTCATAAATAAAATCGATTGTTATACAAAATCGAATCGGAATAACATTCCAACATCACTAATTGCATTGACTAAAATGATAGGTGAATTAAGTCTACTTATATCAATTCACCTCGATCAGTAAATTTAAATCACCGGGGTGCATAGGTGAATAAAGTACACTAAAAGAAGACTTAAGACACCTGGGTGAATTAACTCTGGTGAATAAAGTCGACGTCACCGTTTATACCCGGGCGGCGCGGGCGTGTGCTACTACTTACTACGCAAAACAAATTGTATGGAAAAAATTGAAAATGTGCCTAATGCACAGTTTCAATGGTCTCAAACCACCTTCGGATTATTGCCTTTCAAATGAAACCATTTTGATGCATATAGGCTGGATGGTTTCAGAGTCTATGAAAAACATCCCTATAAACATTTTTTGTGTTATAAGTATTATAGATAGATTTAGTAGAATATATAGCAGACTTTTTGCAAAGACTATCTTTAATGGTGGCCATACACGATCAAGTGTACCTACTTGTCAAGTTTGCAGTTTGATTTGATGCGGCATCCAGTGTGCTTAAGTTTTAATACGCGTATAACTTTTGACTATCATGCGCACGTATTCGACAGGATTCGACCTCGTCCTTTTTAATTGGATAAAATTACTTTGTTTACATCTTTACGTATACCCTCGAATATTCGGACATCAGCTATATAATTACTATCTTAAAACAACATGATACTGAATCTATTTTAAGCCTAGCAATATATCCTGTTGTTTGAACTTCGTTAGGGTGTATATGGTGTAATACCTCCAGTAGTTGTGAGCTGTTGTGAGCTTGTATGCAGAATTCTTGAGCTGAATTTAGAATTTCAAGCGCTCAGCTAAATATAGTTTCTAATATAGCAATCTGTATGAATCTGTATGAAACTACAAATAGATTGTCTCGGTTTAAAGCTCATTTAATTATTTATTATCAAAATCATATCTTCTATAAATAATATGTGAAGAGTAAACCTTTGTGACCTTTTTTAAGAAAAATGTTGCAAGTAGGAGTCTGAGAATAGGTATACTTAAAGTTTACACGGAGATTATACTAGCCACTGGTTTCTGAAAGACTGATCAAATCAAAATCAACTAACGCCCCAACTCAGAGTCACTAACAGTTACTTTAATCGCTCCTTAGTAAAGAATCTCCATACAAATTCAGTACTAAGTAGCGATTTAAGTAACCGTTAGTGACTCATGAGTTGGGGCGTAAGTAACACGAAAATTAACTTAACAGCTCTGGAATTTGTTTTTGACGCTTTTTAACCGACTTCAAAAAAGGAGGAGGTTCTCAATTCGACTGTTTTTTTTATGACCACTCACGGTAGGGATTTGTTAAAGCGATGGCGTTGAGTGACTTTCGAAAAGTGTTTGTAACAAACCTACTTCGAATAAACTAATTTCATTTCAAACTAATTTCATTTCATTTCATTTCATTTCATTTCATTTCATTTCATTTCATTTCATTTCATTTCATTTCATTTCATTTCATTTCATTTCATTTCATTTCATTTCATTTCATTTCATTTCATTTCATTTCATTTCATTTCATTTCATTTCATTTCATTTCATATGTTTGTTACCTCAGAACTTTGGACTGGGCGAACCGATTTTGATGATTCTTTTTTTAATCGAAAGCTGGTGGCTGTCATGTGGACCCACATAAATGTTATTGAGATCTGACAGTGGAATCCATGAGAAAACCACATAAGTCGTAAATTTGTGTTAAGATGTGCGCGACAAATTGACGAATAACTCAATATCACGCCAACCGATTTCGATGATTCTTTTTTTAATCGAAAGCAGGCGCTTGTCTTGTGGTCCCACATAAATTTGAACGAGATCTGACACGTAGTTTTTGAGACTTTGAAGTCGGTTATTTTTTGTTAGTAAAATTTAGATTGCAAGGTATCATTTTTGATAGCACTGTTAATTGACACGTTGTTCAAATATTCATGCTTTTAGCAACGTGATCGACGTTTGACAATGGATTTGACACTTGATTATTTATTATTTACTTGATCAGCCTTTCAGGAAAGAAGCAGCCTCCTTGTATCTGAGGCATGGAGTATAGAGGTACCTAAATGGAGTAGGTCCGATAAACTATATTAAATTATTGGCGCCACGATAGCTACAGGATAAATTTGGACTACGTAAACAGTTCAAATTTGGTATACAGGACTGTCAACAACAGGATCCTCAATCCGTCAACAACTGCTACATTCATACTATACCCTTTGTATACGCTAGCGCTAATTTACTGCTTATAGCTGGACACTTTCAACTTTCCCCCTATATGAGTCAGTTCTCTTTTACCTCTGTCCTCCATGATTTGAGGCTTGGATTCAACGCTGAATAAAGCTTACATCGCTATGAATCACTTTGCTATGAAAGCAACTTTTAAATGATGCAACAAATCTGTGCAGTAGATATGATTCATAATTTGTGCTTCTATAATATAATTAAAACGGACGTTGCAATCACGGGATCAATATTTTTATCAGCCGATAAGTTTGATACTGGTGACAACAGATAATATTGGTGATACAGGTGACTGAAATCTATGATTAACCAGTAACGCCCCCTCGCGTCTGCTATCCTGATCCTTATGTTTACAAATAGTTCATTATCAGGTGTTTAATATACTTACTTACTGAATGTTTCCTTTCTTTTGCCATTATGGCCCATATGGGGTTACACCCACAGGAGAATTCTGTGTGTCGAGTTTAAATAATCACGAAATTTAAATAATCACCATACAAAAGAATCACCATACAAATTCTGTACTAAAGAGCGATTTAAATAACTGTTAGTGACTCTGAGTTGGGGCGTCAAACATGTAAATTATAACCTGTTAAAATTGCAGCCTTATGGGAGCAGGTAAAAAAAATATTTTTGGCGCAACCACGAGATGCCTGCCAGAACGGTACTTTCTTAATTTAATGACTGATAATAAAACATCATTAAAAAAATCTAGGTCTGTGGAATTCGGGTTAATCAAATGGTTCAGTAGCTCTAACGCCCCAACTCAAAGTCACTAATGGTTACTTAAATCGTTCCTTAGTAAAGAAACACCATACTAATTCTGTTCAAAGGAGAGATATAAGTAACCACTAGCTTTTGCCCGCAGCTTCGCCCGCGGTAGATATAGATTTTTTACAAATCCTACTTACTTACTTTTACTTAGTTAGACTCAGTAGCCTATGACTTAACTAATTTACATGTATCATTTGATAGCGTGAAATGCAAATGAATTTTACTGACGCCATCTAATAACAACATCCGGAACTAAATATCTAGCAACTAACAAAATATCGATCTTCCCATGGAGATGTTTTACCGCGGTAAAAAGTAGCCTACGTTACTCTCCACCCTCCTCACTATCTCCACACACAAAAACCATACCATATAACAGCTTCGTTGCGACGTGAAAGACGGACAAACAAACACACTTTCACATTTATAATATTACTATGGATTAGTGACAAAAAAAACTTTCTAGCGTGGACACCACAACAACAAATACTATTTACAAAAAGTTATGTTTTCTAATTCAGAAATAATGGAAAAGTCTTGCGAAATTTTGGTAAAAATTGTTTTAGGTGCGGTGCGTAATATAACAAGTTTCCTTGCGAGGGCGGGTTAGTAGTCATTTACTAGTAATCTATATACACAATGAGCCACTAACAACTGATTGTTGTCGTTCTATTATGTAAATACTGAATAAAGAAGGACCTAAATTTATCCATCGCGATATATTATTATAAGTCACGCGACTTGCGTATTTAGGCTATTTCCTTTCCACGGTATAATAGTACTCTAACTGATTCCGTCGTGGTAATGACGGTGTTCGAGAAAATACCTCGTAAGAACAAGGAGTACCTAAGTAGTTCTTGTAATGGTTTGTCAAAACGTTCAAAAAGTGCGAGTAGGGATCGGTTTAAAAATAAAAGCACAACAATAAATATGTAGAGTGATTATAATTAACACTAAACTTGAGGGAAAGGAAAGGGGACTTAATTTTACAGATATTTTAATGTTTGTTACCTCAGAACTTTCGACTGGGCGAACCGATTTGGATGATTCTTTTTTTAATCGAAAGCTGGTGCTTGTCATGTGGTCCCACTTTAAAGTCGGTTATTTTTTTGTCAAGAATTATTTTGTAACGTTTTATTGCAAAATTTTCTTGCATCGTTTTCTTGTAACGTTGTACGAATTGTCAAGGATGACAATCCTAAGTTTGTGAGTGATGATTACTGATGATGTAGGGATGTTTGCTCTTTCACGCAAAATAATCTCTGGAAACTCTGGAATAATATAGGGTAGGTACCTACTTATTAACCCCGAAAACGCGGGCAGAGCCGTGAGTAGAACGTAGTACTTTATAACAATATGGATCCGCAGTAACGGAAACGCATTTTGAACAGTAAATTAATTTTGAATAGTAATTGCATGTTGGTAAGCCTGAAAAACTGTTTAAGCCAAGTGAATGACCTACTGGCACTTCTATACATTATACCTACTACATTTACCAAGGCTTTAACTAAGATACAAGGCGCAATAACTTAGGTAAATCAAAGTTGGATCATCCATCACGCTGCTATCAGTAGCTAAGATTTGTAATTGAGTGAGATTGATGCTCATATTGTCTAAGATTTAATTTAATGATAAAACCTCTCAAATTCTGAAATTGGGTAAGTCTCGTGTTTTTCGGTTGCTTAATTTTTATCTTTACATTATTTTGTACGTGATTGAACGGAGCCTTCAAATTCAATATAATGAAATTATTGTACTATTTTTTTTCCGTTTTACCGAACACCGGATAACTTTAATAATTGAAATATTTTTTGTTCGTGCCTAAGTTTTGGTCGATGTTATAATATATTATTAGGTGTTGTAAACTTACTTTATTAAATTGAATTTATTATATCAACCTATTTAATTAACACAAAATAACTAATACTATACAATGTACAAAGGAACTAAAACTAAAAACTTAAAAAATATAATACAATAATTTCATTTTTTAGTTTTAGTTCCTTTTTTTAGGTGTTATATATTTTTATCATTTGTTTGTTCTGTGTAGCGTTTTTTTTTATTTCTCCCCCTCTCATCACGGCCTCGCCCAAGTGTTAGCACACTTCACGCTCAAACGTGACTTTGAAAAGTTTGAAACCTTGTCGTGTCGTAACACAAACCACGTGCTGTGATAAATGTCACGACACGACTTATCCGACAAGATTTAGTAATGGCGCCACTTGTAGACGCCATTATTTATTTTCATTCAAATCTGTTGAAACTTCTTTTGCCAACCAAATTTTTTGTGTCATACTTATAACGTTACTGACTGAAACCGCACAGACTAAACATAAAACTGTACTGAGATTCCTTATAATACTGTGGAGAAGCAAGAAGAGAGACAGGACAACACACATTAAACATAATGCCCATGACCCGAGTACAAATATTTATCTGTCACATAAATACCTGCCCTGGCCGGGAATCGAACCCGGGAACCCTCGCTTCGCAGGCAGAGTCGCTACCAACTAGGCTACACAGGTCGTCCAATCACACACACACACACACACACACACACACACACAAATGGAAAAACATCGTCTTTTCCTGCGTGTATGTCCTTTATTTAATGTTCTAGGTATATTAATAATATGTTAGTAAACTGTTGTTACTATAGGATTTACAATAAATAAACAAAATAAACTTTTTGTATATTCTTCTGTACAAGCAAAGACAGAAGAATTCACTTAGTACGCAACTGCTGAAGACTATTGCTTATATGTATTTATTATTTAATGTGACAGAGAATATTGTTATTCATCGTTATTTCTATATCAACACAAACTTTTAGTCATGTTAATGCGAGTGAATAATGTTTGAGAATAAGAAGTTAAGAGCAGCTAAAGTTGACTATTAAAAGTTTGCTGCGAACATAACTTAACTAAAGTTAAATTGGACGTATTAATTGTTATGATATGGGTACTTGAACAAAATTATGAATTTACTAGAAGTAAAAAGAACAAGTTATGGTTTCTGTTTAATTTCAATTTGCTGCCAAAATATAAATCTTTTAATTCCACAGTTGAATTTAAAATATCCTGCAAATACGAGTAGAGGCGTCAGGCGTTTTAATTATTTAATTTACTTAAATCTGAAATTTTCAGTCTTAATTAGCACGCAAATATAAATCCTCTTTACTATCCCAGGGAAAATCAGAACATCATAGAAGAACATTTTTAACCGACTTCAAAAAAGGAGGAGTAGTTTGACTGTATTTTTTATTCTTGTATGTATTACATCATATCTTTTTACTATGTGTAAAGATTTTGTTGATTCTTTTTATATTCGGTGCTTGTCATGTGGTCCCATTTAAATATGAGCGAGATCTGACGAGTAGTTTTTGAGTTATCCCTAATTTTAAAGTCGGTTATATTTTTAGAAGAATTACATACCTACTTAGTGAAAGTGATTAAGTTAACCTACATACCTTATACAAATTTAAAGTTTCCCTCTCTCTCTCTCTGAAGAATAAAACTGTAGTAACGGGAATAGGACAATTTAACGAATAATAGTCCTTATTCTCTATCCCGCGTGGGAGTGTCGACACGTCTTGTCTTCATTACTTCACTTCATACTAACAAAATATGGATTCTGTCTGAAATAAAGAATTATTATTATTATTATTATTATTACAAAGAAAAACTGTGCCAGATCAATGAATTTGCGCTGGGCGTTGATAAGTCAGTCAGTGAGTCAGTTAAAATTATTTAAATACCCATATTCTAATATACCTATACATTTTTTAAATACCTATATTCTAATATATGAAAATCTCGTGTCACGGTGTTTGTGGTCGAACTCCTCTGAAACAGTTCAACCGATTTTAATTAAATTTTTGTGTATAAATAAGTATTTGATAAATACGAGAATCCCTATATTTAGATATATTTTATATGGCAGGGCAACGTTTTCCCAGTCAGCTAGTATTTTTTTAATATTAAATTACACCTCATGGTGTTGAGTAAAAACTTCTGATCGATTTATTCTTTAATTTATTAACTCCCAACGCAAAAAATTGATATGTACATAAATTTGATGCGTGTGTGTGTGTGTGTGTGTTTATAATGAATAACAATTACGGTTGCGATTTGCAGGTTATAATAAAATAGCGCGTTGAAGTGTTTCGAAGCCACACGTGTCGAGGTGTTAAAAATGATGTACCTACAGTATATTATTCCAATAAATTTACGTCTGTGAGCAGGTGTGTACGCTTCATGCCTGACTTTTATATTTTGTAGGGACATAGCCATTACGTAATCATACCTTTACCACAAAATAGAATACACACAGAATGACTGTTTCATATAGGCGCGCTCGAGCGATGCACACATAGACACCGTTCACAGACAC
Source organism: Thymelicus sylvestris (assembly GCA_911387775.1). Taxonomy (NCBI): domain Eukaryota; kingdom Metazoa; phylum Arthropoda; class Insecta; order Lepidoptera; family Hesperiidae; genus Thymelicus; species Thymelicus sylvestris. The sequence goes on along the minus strand of OU426909.1, from coordinate 7,334,133 downwards.
GAAACATAAGTGTGATCTGCTCAATACTTCGTTTATTCACACTTATTTTTCACCAATGGTGTATTGGGCTTCAACTGGAACAATTTTATGGAATAGCTGTGGTTTCTCAATAATAAAAAATACTTTAGAATCAACCTATTTAAAAGAATACGGCTTCAGGTAAGCTGAAGTTAAAGTTTTAAGTAGGTAATGTGACATAATAGCATATGGAAACAACTTGAAACTTATTCTCAAGTAAATATTATTTTATAATAATAATAATAATATAGCCTTTTTATTCCGAACTAATAAAGTTTTTGGACAATAGTTATATTTATATACATAATGTTGTTATAAGATGTCCCTCAGTTCGGTGTGTCTTTTACATAGGCCTCCTCCAACTGCTTTCATTGCACTCTGTCGTTTGCCACTCTGGTCCAATAAGGTCCCAAGGCTAGGCGGAAGTCATCTTCCCATCTTCTTGTTGGGCGTCCCTGTTGTCTCCTTCCATCTCTTGGGTACCAGAGTGTTACCTGCTTGCTCCATTTGTCTGTCTTGCACCGTAGCATATGACCTGTCCAACGCCATTTCAAGTGGTCAATTCGAGTTAGTATATCAGTAATTTTGGTTTTGTTCCTTATTTCAGTTGCAGTAATTTTGTCCTTAAGTTTTATTGCCAACATACTTCTCTCCATTGCCCTCTGACACTTGGCTAATTTTTCTCTGTGACTCAGAGTGAGGGACCAGGTCTCACTTCCGTAAGTAATGCAAGGGAGGATGCAGGTATCAAAAGTTCTTCTTTTAATGGTCATGCTTAGATCTTTGCTTTTCATTATTTCCTTTAGTGACCAGTACTTTCTCCAGCCACTAGTAATCCTTTTGTTAATTTCCTTTGACATTTGATCTGTAGGGGAGATTAGCTGTCCCAAATAAACATACTCTTGAACATACTCAAGCTTGTTCCCATCTAGTACTATGTCAACCTCCGTTGAGTTAGTCATTAGTTTAGTTTTAGCAGTATTCATTTGAAGACCTACTTTTTTGCTTTCGTTGGCTAAAGACTGTACCATTTCCTGTATTTTGCTTGCATCCTCTTCAAGCAGTATAAGATCGTCTGCAAATATTATTTTACTATTTGTTAACTATTACCAGTGTAAGAAATTGTTTTAATGTACACTGTGATCTAATCACAGAGGTCTGCTTCAGCCCGGAATCCAACCGTGGACTCTTCGCTTCGCATACAGGGTCACACCGATTTGAATGAGATTTTCAATTATTTATTTTATTACCTAGGCTTGAGATTTAGAGAAGCGAGCGTGATCACTAGTGTTATAAATAAAAATACACAAAATAAATAGTCATACTCAATGTCGGTTTCAGATAATATATCGCTACTCGTGAAATTGAAAGTGATAACCTTTTGTTAGTATCACGTTCCACTTACCTACTAAAAGTAATAGTTGCTTCCACCTATTGAATAGAACACCAAAGTTCAAGCATTTCTATTATTATATCGTAAAAATGTACGAGCCTGTATTATCATAATAGGATTATCATGGAAGATTATAATATATGTATATTCGCAAAAAGCAATAAAGCTTAAGTAACTTATTTGAGGTTTTTATGAGAACACCTTGAAATTTCTCATAAGCCGATAAGTGTCTTTATATTTTCATTAACATGGTTTTCTTTTTCAGGTCAGAGTGGAAATGAATTTTCAACCGTCGGGCTAGGGGTGAAAATTGCATGATGGCAGTGAACAGTCCTGGTGGATACCCTCCTCTATCACCGAAGCCTTTGACCCCAAAAAGCCCTCGGCACTTCATCTTTCCGCAGAAGAGTCCTTCGATCACTTCCAGCACCTCCTCATCTGGATACTACACTCCTCAGTCTGGATGCAGTTACGAGAAGCATGTTCCACCTAAGAGTCCCATCGCGCATGGACATAGAAGCCCTGTAAGCCCAAGGCACTTTAATTTCCCCCAAAAATCTCCATCCGGAAGATCGAGTCCATGCAACTTCGACCGAATCCCTCATGGGCTACATTATTCGACATCTTTGAAACATCATCGCCGCGAGAAGTCCCGATCACCGAAACCACCTCCAGTACATATCCACACCAACCCCGGCTACGTCTCCCCCAATCGAACGAGGAAGATGTACGGTTCGACTTCGACCGTTAGCTCTCCTCGCTTGGTGACGTCTCCGAGCATTATATCCAGTCATACTGATGATTCTACAGATGCCATGCCGGGAACTCCTTCAGCGATCGTACATGACGCAGATGACGAAGCTACGACTACATCATCGCGAGTTTGTCGCAAATCTACCTCTGATTTGACGGATTTGACTGATGAAACACCTCAAACCCGGTCAACGAGTATCAGTCGGCCATGTTCACCGATGCGACGAGGTTCAATGAAAGGAGGATTAGCGTACCTTGCGAGTAGAAGAGGATCGAGAGAGTCTACGATGTCGAATTGTGACTCCGTTGAAGATATAGGACCACTGAACTTCCAGAATACAATGCGGGGGAGGCAGCGGCGCACTTCGAACTTTCTAGAGTTACCAGGTTAGTTCCAACCCTTTCGATTATGCCTTGACATTTCACGATGTATTCAATTTGTTCAAGTACGCGCGAGTTTGCGGCGAGGCAAAGAACGGTATATGTATATTTGCTGAAAAAGTTAGTAGAGTTAGAAAAGAGAAATATATTTCGAATTTAAATTGAGGTCACAAATACTTCTAAACGTAGTCTAAACTTGCAGCGCCCTAAGTCCTACGGTTAGTAAAATCGGTGACTAAGTAAAACAGTTTTTTGCGCGGTCAATGGTTGAGTGATTTAGACAAATTAAGCGCATTCGTTTCCTCAAAGGGTTAGATGGTTGGTTGTTATCACAAAATACCAGTCGTTGAATCATGTTGGAAGGTTTGTGTATTAAGATTTTATTTCTTTTCTCAAAAATTTTATAGTTACATACATAGAAATAACTGTAAAGAGGCACGAGTGAAAAATATAATTGGTGCATAGAAGCAGATAGAATATAATACCGAGTAGATTTTATTGGCCGTGGGAGGATCTGTTTTTCCGTTAATCAGACGTATTAATATCTTCCCACAACAAAAGATAATCTTCATCGTTAAGTACAAATCTTAAAAGTAGTTACGAGATTAAATGGAAATGTCATGACTAAGAATTGCAAACTCCGCAGAAAGTTAGTGAGCTCTGTGTAAATTGTCCCCAAGGACCACTAATTTAAGGAGCTGAAGTCAAGTTACTCCGCAGAGATGAAGTAGTGACTTGCTATAATCTTTTTATTAGATTCAGTGCTCTCCCTGAGCAGAGATATTTATCTCTTAAGCTACAATCTGTGTCGTTTGTGTTTATAGCACTTTATGAGTAAAATGGTTTGTTTGTTATTGATAATTTTTGTTCCTTCATGAGTAAGAGTCACTTTTAGAACCACTTTCAGATCCAATACCATATTTTGATGTTTTTTTACAAATCAAACTGTTTTATAATGAAATGAATATAACACTTTTTAGTTACCTTTATAAAGTTATATTTCTATAATGCTCTGTAAAATAGTAAATTGTATAAGTAAACACAGTGCGATGTTACGTAAAATTACTTCCAGGAAGAAATGTTCATTGTTCATTCTGTATGGCCTACCACGCAATATCTAGGAATCTGGTAAAATTAATAGTAGATTATTGGAAGCGTTGGAACACGTGTGGGCCACGCGCGCAAATTGAATTTTTTGGGTAGGAAATGAACGTGTTAATCTATTTTGCAACATTAAATACTCGGCATGCGTCGCATTTTCCTCCATCCTCTAGAGGAAACGTACGCTCCTTTAATATTACATTACATGATAGAAAATTTGTGTTCCTTGATGTATGATGATGTATGTTGAATAAGTGTGTGTTATTGTGAATCGCTTCACAAATAGATATATGTTAATTTTATGAATACCGTCTTAATTTTTTCTAATGGTTTACATACTAAAGTAAAACCTTAGAACCTAGCGAATCTTAGCTAAGGCAGCAGGCCAACTAGTTTTGTAAGTTAAGTACCTACAGTTAAAATATTTATAGTATGCGAAGGTAATAGCTTCAAAATCTTTGCCTAACAAAGGTTCTCGTGATAAAATAGAAAAACATAATTTATTAAAGCTAGCTACTAGCGAAGCTAACCACGTTTTTCACCTCCGACGTTTTATTGAAGAAAATTGTACGTACACAAGAAGCCATAGATATTCTCGGATTTCCAAGAAACTGTTGAGAAACCTTCCTTTATGTTTTTAATGACGAGTCTTGTGCTTATTAAAGCAACTTTCAGAGGACAGACTCAATAGATCCCAATTGAATAGGATGATAATATTTTTGCGTGCCACTTATATTTTTGAGTGGAGTTTCTGTTAGTTTTTTTTTCCTTTTTTATATTCTGGCATGCAAAATAACTCTTATTAGTTATAAATAATATTTCTTGAAAGATTTACCTACTTCAACAATTTTTGTTTTAATTTCTTATTTATTAAACGTTTGTTTTAATTTTTTTACTTCCATATATTAAATTAGAAGGTATATTAAATTAGAAAATATATTTTTTTTTCTTTTATTATCTTATGGATTTCAAAATAATTTATCTTAGAAAAAGTACTTATTAAATACCAATCAAATATGAAATTATTGTAATTTTTTATTTCCACATTGTTCGATTCTGTATAGAAATTGAAAACAATTTTCACTTTATTTTCTTCGCATATTGATTCCTGTACCAATAGTGAAGGAGAAAATTAAATTCCCGAGATAATTGAGGTCGCTACAACCGTGCTACGGGCTACGTGCCATTGCAAGAGGAATAAATAAAATAAGTTAAACAGCATAGAAATAAAATAAATGAATACAAAAGTAAGTAATAAATACAAAGAGAAATTGATACATACATGGAATTAAAAAATTCCTACTGCGATTTCAACTGCGGAGACCGTCAAAAGTAATATCAATATTAGTGTAGGAGACCGATTCGTTGAACATCTCTCTTATTCTCTCCTCTCAATAAATCCTAATTATTGTAGTACGAAGAAAGGTGTGTGGAGAAAGATGGGGTTCGGAAATCCGGTTTCGTGACAAGCGTCAGCACCATCAGGAATTTGATAAAGAACTGATAAAAGTAGGTAGTTATAAACAATTGTAAAGTTACGATCAAAAATTGATTATAATTAGCAACGTTTTGTCATGTGATTATTCCATCAAGTGGTTTATACGAGTAATTTATAATTATATATATTATATATATATATTATTATATATTATATTATATATATATATATATTATATTATATATATATATTATTATATATATTATATAATCATATATTTATATTATAATTATATTATATATATTTTTTGTACAATCGGACAGTGACATAAAACACCAACACCCATAATAATATAGGTATGCGACGCAGTGAAAACATTATTATTTATTCACAAGAGGCTCTTCGGTTGATATATAAGCGTATTTCGTATTGTGGAAGGGTCACTTCACATTGAAACATTCAATTTCAATCAATGGATTACCAGTTAAGGGTTAATATTATTTATGTTAAAGTATGCGTGGATGTATGGATTAGTGGAACATTTAATTTATAACATTTATACATTAAAATTTACAATTAAAGTATTAATGATAAAAAAACACCTAAAATATACTTAGTTCTTTGATTGAATTTAATCATAATTAATTAAAAATAATTAATTTAAAATGTTCAAATAATGTTTTCTTTAAAATTTAACCACAGAATACATATAAAATTTAACATACTAATTATTTTTTATTTAGTCAACATCAACTACTCCGCTATGCATATAGCTATTATAACAGAGAGAGAAAATACATCTCTTATCAGATTAAAAAAGATGAAAGAGTAGGTGGTAGATGTTTTATGTGGAAATCCATATAAGCCGATACACATTAGAGTGGAAATTAAACATAGCACCACGCTACGCGATATTGGCTTTGCATGGAGGCGCGCTCAGAATGTGTGCTGAACACGGACGGACTATAGAGTTAAGATGAAACCTAGAAAGATTACATGTTTTGGTTATCTATGTATAAAATACCCTTTTTTCACACGGCTACCACAAGGCATTCCTGCGTGAGCGGCCGTCTAGCCCGACGCGCCGCGACGACCTCCTCCAAGCGACTTCTTATTCTGTTACTAGCTTATACCCGCGACTTCGTCTGCGTGGACTTGAGAATTAAATGAAAGTAATTAAAAAACATCCCGGGAAATGCGAGTTTTTTTGGCACCGAGGGTTTTGTAAAAATTTAGAGAACCGAACATAAGAGCAATATTAAATGATTCAGTAACAAACTTAACTTTGCCGCTGTAAAACTGTCGTTCCTATGCATGGACATAGCGATCAATTAACCAAATACAAATAAGTTTAAGTTTTTTTTGGAATGATATCTCCACGCATTCCCGAGAAAATAGGGTCGATAGATAGACACTACAGACAGACGGACAACGAAGTGATCCTATAAGGGCTATGTTTTTTCTTTTGAGGAAAACTCTAAAACAATAAATAACCTGTAAACCCAACTTCCAAACTAAATTATACCCTTGACCTGATGAAGAAGCAGATCCATCTCCGACCTCGAACGACATGCACCCTGTTATTTGATGCGAGATATGAAATATTTGTGAGCCAAATTTCATCTAAATCCATTTAGCCGCTTTAGCGAGAGTAAAAAATATCTTATTATACGCCTAAGACATATTAGTGGGATTTTATATACGTACACCATCAGATCTTGAATTGCTCATTGTTGTACTGGTTTTGCTATATCAACGTGACCATCAACAAATATTATTAAAACTGTTATTCCCACCCATTCTGGAGTTACATAGTCTGTCTCTAAGATACACAACCAGACCCAACCCAGCCCAGACCCTAATACAATATACTGTTATTTAGTAGCAGCTACCACACAACATTTACCATAATAATGTATTTTTATACCACCAAAAAGTAGAGATTTCATGGAAAAAAATCCCACCGACTTTTTAAAAAAAGTAGATATTTTGACTTGAGAATTTTCGATTGAAAATTAGGGTGCTTTTCGGTGTTAAGTCAAAATAAGGTGAAAAAAGAAATATTTAAAATCAAAAAAATTACAGTGTGTTTGGAACATAAAAAGTTAAGTTTTCACCAAATTTCGTGAATTTGTTTTTTGTAAAAGAAAAATAAAAAACCAAAAACTTTGGTTATTAGAATTTTTCACATAAAGTTTGAGATTATATGAAAAAAATGTAAATCCAAAATTTGTAGATCTTTCAGAGACAACTTTACCCTTTAACGTTTTTCCATAGGACTTGCAGTTTTGCCGGAAATCGAGATAAACCGTTTTTTACCATTAAAAACTCATCCCCCCCCCCCCCCCTCCACTTCCCGACCTCAGATCGCCCGTTAATAATTTTTCCTTTCATTTTTATTATATTCTCTTCCTTTTTCAATGGGTTTCATCCTACTATTATTTTTTCACTTACCATTTTCAAAGGCTTCAGCCCTGGTCAATTAAGATATATCTACAGAGATAAATAAAGACAACTGAAAAAAAGGTTTTACTTCGACTACACCTCCTCGAAATTAAACCAGGACATTGTAGGAGTTAATGATTAAAAATGACAGGAATACTGGATTACTCCTATTTATTCATAGACGTCGATAATTTTTTCCACGTAAGTATAAACAGCAAAACCTAAAGTAATCGAATTCTTCTCCCATTTTAATTACGTAGTGTTTTATTGGCACTACTTCTTCGTTCTTTTCGACTTATTATGTGTTTTCATCTGACCAAGTAATGTCTGTAAGACGGTCCCCATGCTGCTCACCAGATCACGCAAACTGCCGCTGCCGCCGCGCCGTTCTATCTCCATGATCGGATCGGGTGGTTTAGCAGGTAGCTGAGGTGTACCATGTCAGGTTTATCGGTCAATGTTTGATCGCGCCGACCACGGGCTACATGAGTCGCTCAGGGACGTCTTGTCTCTCCGTATTTGACTACCTGAGAGCTAAACGCTTCTGCGCGAAGAGTCAAAAGAGCCCCCCCGACTATTTGGGGAGTTTCGCAACCGCGGTACCAGCTAGATTTACGGTAATGAAAGGATCCCCTACCCGACAGCAGGGTCCGCCTCTCAACCGGGAGACTCTAGTTCTCCTGAGTTTATTCCTGAATAACTTTGGGATTTTTAAGCGTCCAAGAACCTGGCCCAAATACCAGTATTTGGGCCAGGTTCTTGGACGTACGTCTGGACGTATATTTTATACCTATAAACCGTTTCAAAAGAAACTCATTGTTTAAACTGATTCGCCATTTGTGGATTAAACAGCGTGCCTGCATTACCATAACTTTAGTTTATTTTTACTACTATTTAAATAATAAAATATCTCACTGCTAAATCATAAATAACTCACTCTAAATTTGATATGGAAATTTAATCATCTTCATAATTTATTATTTTTTCATTCTTGTTTTCTTTCTTGGATAACAACCAATGGGTGATATGCCTTTAGTTTGATCTGATCACGGACGATGCTTTTAGTCATCCATTGAGGATGATGACAATTTAGTATCAGGTGGCTCATCTGCTTTTACGTAGCTATTCGCAAATTCAAAAGTATTTTAGTTATGTATTTGTATTGCACTTACATCCGGTCATAATTAGCCTATGCGGGGCCTCGCCGGCTTGGTACGCATTGACCAGTAGGTGACAGCAGTAGACGATTATTCGCAAATATTTTAATTTCTTACTCATTTTGATTTGTATTTTTATTAATTTTCCTACATCACAATAAGAAAATCTAAATTGTAATACTTTGTCAAAATTTAAGATTTTTATTTATCTGTAGGTAAAACAATATTTGATAATAAAATTTTCCTAAATTGTGTCATAATAATATTATTATCACTAACTCTGACCCATACCATCATACAACGAATTGAATATAGGAATCTGATAGCACAATCTAACATATTTATGTGTTATTGATTGAGTAGGGTAACTAATTTCTTAAAAACCCAATGTTTTAAATATTGTAAATATGTACGTATATAGTTATACATTAATTTCAATAAAAGATTTGTTGACTCGTTCTCAGACCTAAGTACATTTTTTAATTATGGCTTCTAGTTACCTAAACTGACATCTATTGTTGATTAGCAGAACTAATTCATAGCAAAATTATAAATTAAAAAAAAATGGTACACATTGATTTTTTTGAAGAAATAACGTATATTTCCGATACTAAACAATCTTTTATATCCCTCTATCGGTCACTTTCAGTATTTCCTGCAGTTATGTGGCGTATCAAAAAGTCCTATTTATTGATATCTCGGCTTCTAAGCGACGTATCACGATAAAACATACACCAGATTTTAAGTTAGACCACCAGTAATACAATTGTGAAAACCGCACTCAATTTCATTCAGTGGTTTTGGCGTGATGCTGTGTCAAACATACAGACAGACAAGATTTTTAAAAATGACAGATTCGTAATCTATTGGTCCTATATAGTCCCCTGATAACAAATTTTCTTAAATATCTTCAATGTACAGACATTATCGAGTTACAGTTTTATAATATATATAGATTATAGGCCGTGGTCCAAAAAAACAGCAACGATTCAACAAAAAAAAAACAGGCAAGTGCCTGTAAACCACTACGTCACGCGCAATGTAGGGTTCGGAAGTAAGAGTGTGAAGCGTTATTTATTATTATTATTATTTCATGCAAAATGTAATTATGGTGGCGTTGGAATCACGATTCTGGTTGCCTTTTTGGCGGGGTCAGTGTCATGAACCCCCAAACATGTGTGAGAAATCATTATTCTATCGACGCTTTTAGTGATGCATTGCAAAAATTGCGATGATCACTCGGTAGTTTGTTATTAATTGTGCCATGTCTATTGATTGTTAGGTGTATGGCTGATCCAACGCAAGCCGGGGCCGTTATTAATTCCTCGTCCCTGCATGGCTTCATTCATCCGTCCGTTCCGTCGCGGTCTTTGTACCTTGTAATATCATTCAGTATCATTCAGTTTCATTCAACTCATCGTTCACTTATTGGTTTTACTTTATTATTTCTTTACATTTTTCATTTTCATCATTTAAGTTTAACATAGTTTGTACATTAATTAAATTTCGAATTAAGTTTTATTGGAATTTACGTCAAAGTTTTAATCGTATTTGTTTTTGTTATCTCTAATATAACTATGAAAAATCTTCAATACTAGTGGATATCCCGCGTGAGCTACTTCGCTAAAAAAGAAATACATTTTGTTAGGGAAATTTTTGTACAGGAAAAGTCGAAAATCGACTCCATGAATGGACCGAATGTGCCTAATACAATGTTCTAGCGGTCTGAAACGATCTTCGCATTATTCGCCATTCAAATGAGACTAGTTTGGGGCACATTGGTTTGATGGTTTTAGAGTCTATAAAGGACATCCGTACAAATATTTTTCGTGTTTTATATCTTAATATATATAAATTACGTGTCACGTTGTTTGTCCGCGATGGACTCTTAGACTACTTAACCGATTTTAATCAAACTTGCATACCGTGTGCAGTTTGATCCAAATTAAAAGATAGGATAGCTTACATCTCAAAATAAAAAACTTTTGACAGAACGAAGTCTGTCCGGGAAGCTAGTAGGTATATAGATTAACTGTCTGCCTCAATTCTGAACATTCAAGAGCCTTAAAAGCAAATAATTCTGCTAAATAAGATTATCTGCTGAATGGATATTCGTTTATGCATAAACTAGTTTACGCCCGCGACATTACCAGCGGAAGAGTGGTTTCACAAAAATTAAAAACCACAAACATACAAACGTTGCAATCATCCCAGGGAGCGTACATTACCTACCCTACCCTTTTTTCTTGTTCAGAACATGGACTAGGTATCTGAGTGCCAAGTTTCATTTTATATCCGTAGCGTGTGACGAAAAGACCAAATTTTATAATATTAAGTAGAAAGTTTCTTTCTTTCTTTCTTTCTTTCTTTTTCTTCTCTCTTTCTTGGCCGGCTACGCATCGGTGATGCCTTTGGTGTTGTTAATGTCCATGGGCGACGATAGCAACTTATCATGTCATGCCATCTCGTTTGCCGACTATTTCCATAAAAAAAGTAGGACTCGATCATTCAAGTATTAAAGTATACTGTATAGTGTACCAGAATAGACATCGCGAATAAAATTTATATCGCGCCAGGAGGTTCTATTTTCAGTCGGTTCTATACGCTAGTCTAATAATAGTTCAATGGACTGGATATTACATTTAGATACCTACTTTGTTTAACAAGAATCATACGAATATAAATGTCTAACTTTGGAACTACGATCCTCATGTTAAAGTTTCAAAGTCAGTTTAAATAAGTTTACATTTGAAACCAACGTCGCTAATTGGAATCGCTTTGAAATCATAGAAATACTGTGAACTTAGCTCCTTATATTAGCTCTTCGTAATTCTATTACGAGTAACACAAGCATGAAGTTCTATGAACGTTGCAAAGTAGATTAGCATGCAATCTAGGCTTTGGTTAGGTGCATGAATATGAAATACCTACTTAAGGAATGTGTAGGATTATAAAATGTCAATTTTAACAAAAGCGGAAAGTTATGGACCGCTGACTAAATACGAAAAACTACTTGACCTGTGTAGATGATGAAGAATTAAGAATGATTTTTAGGAACTCGCCCCTAACGGGTAAAACGGGGATGAAAGTTTGTTTGGCGTGGGTGAAAACCATTTTCAATACAAAATGAAGGGTTAAGTTAGTAAGTTTAAGCGTAGGAAGTCGCTGGTTACAGCTAGTAGGTATTATAATAATATGAAGTTAAAAGGGTTTGATCATAATTATGTCTCTGGTCTGATCGATTTGACTTTTTATTCAGATGTTTTTTTTTTTAAATATAAAATATGGAAATAGGCGGCAAATAAGCTGACGATCCACCTGATGGTGAGTGGCTATCGTCGCCCATGAACATCAACAACACCAAAGGCATCACCGATACGTTGCCGGCCACGAAAGAGAGAGGAAAAGAAAGAAAGAACTGGCTATCAAGCCTCAAGCATGTTCTAGATAAATTTGAATTTTCATCGTAGGCGTAGAAACGGGATAAAACAGAAATTTTGCCAATGGCGTTAGGGGTCAGAAGTTATTATTCCACCCGAATGCCCCCGACATGGTAAAGACTGTTATACCGAAACCTGGACCACAGCAAAGAATAGTAACTTAAAAAAATTACTTATTCTTCTTGTTCCAGTCGTGGAACACTCTCGTCCCCGTGTCTGCTCGCTGCCGGAGAAGCCCTACAACCCTCGGGTGTCGGACGACCTGTACCGTCTGCGGACCTTCTCCATCACCACCAAGGGCGGGGTCGTCAACTGCGGGGACTCCATCTGCAACAGACGGAGCCGGTCCAATACCTCAGTCAACTCCACTAATAGCAGGTACCTACTCGTGTGTTTGTTGTCGCTTCAACCCATTAATAGCTGGAGAGCTATTGAACCATTTGACTATCCCACTTCCCACAAAGCTAGAAATTTATTAAATGATATTTTATTATCAGTCAATTAAGAAAGTACCGTTCTGGCAGGCATCTCGCGGGTGCGTCATGGCCCATTAAATTTTTGAAAATGCAAAAAATATATTTTTTTTATACCACTCCCACAAGGCTACAATTTTAATATGTTGTAATTTACATATGTTTACGTGTAAAAAAAAATTGCCAGAACATTTTGAGGGTTGCAAGTATGTGCCAGAACAGAGCAAAGTTGTCATCGGGATTGCAATTCTATCTTTCTATGTATAATTTCAGGCTCTAGTCTGATTTGATATCATTCAAATGTATAAGGCGATTGTTGGTTCTCACAGATAGTACACATTGGTGGAAAGAAATTTCAGTATTGCCATACAAAAAATAATAATTTTCATACAAATGTATCCTTCTATGCATAATTTCAAGCTCTAGCCTGCTTTTGATGTCATTTAAATGTACAGGACTATTGTTGGATCTTACAGATCGTACACTTTGGTGGAAATAAATTTCAGTATTGCCATACAAAATATATTAATTTTCATACAAATGTATCCTTCTATGCATAATTTCAAGCTCTAGCCTGCTTCTGATGTCATTTAAATGTACAGGACTATTCTTGGATCTTACAGATAGTACAATTTGGTGGAAAGAAATTTCGGTATTGCCATACAAAAAATAATAATTTTCATACAAATGTATCCTTCTATGCATAATTTCAAGCTCTAGCCTGCTTCTGATGTCATTTAAATGTACAGGACTATTGTTGGATCTTACAGATCGTACACTTTGGTGGAAATAAATTTCAGTATTGCCATACAAAAAATAATAATTTTCATACAAATGTATCCTTCTATGCATAATTTAAAGCTCTAGCCTGCTTTTGATGTCATTTCAATGTACAGGACTATCGTTGGATCTCACAGATTGTACACTTTGGTGGAAGAAAGCAGTATTACCCTACAAAAAAAAAATTCATGAGAAAAAATCCCAGCAGCGAGCAGCGGGTTTGATTCCTGGCTAATAATATTGATTTTTCAAAAATCTAATTATGCCGTTTTGGTTTTCGTCAAAATCAGCCCTGAGACTCCTTTGACCACTTTTCGCTATTCCTCATAGTTTTGAATTTTTCCATCCACGCTCACTTGAAATATTCACCCTGTATACTCTTCTGGCAGATACTTGCAACCGCTAGAATGTTCTGGCTGTTTACATATATTTTTTAAACAATTGAAAGAATGTTCCCTGAAAATTTGAGCCTTGTGCGAGTAGGTTACGAATTGCTCTCCCGATGACAACTTTGCTATGTTCTGGCACATACTTGCAACCCTCAAAATGTTCTGGCAATTTTTTTTTACACTTAGACATATGTAAATTGCAACATATTAAAATTGTAGCCTTGTGGGAGTGGGATGAAAAAAAAATATTTTTTGCATTTTCAAAAATTTAAGGGACCATGACGCAACCGCGAGATGCCTGCCAGAACGGTACTTTCTTAAATGACTGATAATAAAATATCATTTAATAAATTTCTAGCTTTGTGGGAAGTGGGATAGTCAAATGGTTCGGTAGCTCTGGGGCTATAAAGGCCCAGTACTGAGTGCGGGTTTCTTGTCTTAAGGAGGCCTAGAGTATACACGAAGCTATTACATCACTTATTACAGTGTATGGAGGCATTGGTGGAGGGTAGATATCGCAACAATTTATCACCAATATCTTAATTATTTTAAGAATATTTTATTTATTTAAACTTTATTATACCTAAAACAGTTGGTATAAAAGGCGAGCATTCTCTACCAGCCAACCTTTGGGCAAAGCAGAAAACAGCGATGGCGGAGTGAATATCTTAAGAATATATCTTATATATTGCAGCCCTGAAAAATATACATTAATTAAATAACGAAAAGGTCATTTAAATGTGATCAGTAGTTTTTGATGTACATTTTTGAAATCGTGAACATACATAATGGTATGTACCCGTATGTATGGACATACGGGTCAAATCACAGAACACCTAATAATTAGTTAGAAAGGCGTTGTGGGCGTGGCAGGCGCGCCAATATTAGGCGCAAACGAGCACAATCCTCAAAAACACGCGATCGCGCTGTTTAGTGACTCGCGAACTCCAACGGAGAAAAGTACTGCGAAATACTGCGACTAAATTACTTATAAATGCCTACATGTACGGTAATTACTTGCCGTACAAGAAGCGAAATGCTTAAAATAAACAAAGGAAGCGTTTCTTTTCATCGTTATGTAAAAAACTAGGATATTTTAGTTTAAATCTTTAAAAATGTCCTTCAAATGATTCTTTGCCCAAAAAATATACATTGCGGGCTTCATGCGCTCGTCATTTTTAACACATCAATGAGAACGCGTAATGTATCACGTATGTACGTTAGTATATTAGTTCATTGATCACGTAGCAGTAGCTCTAGCGTTGGGCGTAGTAAAAGATGACATCGATATTCGATAGATTCTTTCGAAGTTATAATAAAAAACAACTTTCTTAAATAATGTACATGTGGCCAGATAAATTTAATATTTTATGCATTGAAATATAGTTTGAAAGAACATTGACGTATTTTACATCCTATTTTTTATATACCTATATATTTTTTTAATCCTATTTTTTATATCTTATAAGTTAATGCTTGATGGTAAGTGGCGATGTAGTCATGGGTGGTAAAACGCACTAAATTAGCAAAAGCCTATTCACTCTTGCCTTGAAGATAAGTATATTTAATAAAATAAGTATGATGAAGAACAAATGAATCTGAATCTGACATACGTAGCAAGTTTCCTATATTATTTTCCAATAATTATGATATTTTACCTTTATTTTACATATCTGTCGACCTTACGACAATAAATACCGATAAAAGTTTACGTCAGTCAATCCTTAGCTACAGTGTCACGCCTCTCACGCACACATAACGACCCTCGTGCGTATTTGTTCATTTTTGTAGGAGTAAGCAAATGGAGGGGATCGGAACGGCGACAGTGGTTCCCATACAAATTACGCGCTATGCCCTTTCTAACTAATTATTAGGTGTTCTGTGGGTCAAATACAGAACCTCTTTTTCGAAGCTGGTTAAAATTTATTATTATATTAATAGTTTATATACATTTATTTGAGTTCGTGATTTCCCGTGATGTATAGGTAGATATATGTATATAGTAATGAGTAGAATGATATTACGAATTTGTCTTTCATGATTTAGTTAAGACTACGTTAAAAGCGTTCAAAATATTTCCACTCCCACTCGTCTATCAAGATATATAATAATAATCAGATTTGTTCAGCTAATTGGACGTTATTGCAAACCCACGCCATGCGTCGATCTAACCTATTGTGTAAGTCGCAAATCGAATCAGAGACGAGACATAAATTTTTACGGCCACTATTAAAATGTGAAGGTATTTTATTAGCGGCTATAAAGTCTTAGGATGAAGTTTATGGATCGAAAAATTCTCTGGTCTCTTTATGATTAATTCATGATTAATTGTCTTTGTTTTGATTTAAGAGATAACGAGTACTAGTAGAGATCTAGAAATATAGGTTGATATATCGAATTGGTCAAAGAAATGTTCCTAATTATATTTAGACGGTTTTGTATTATGAGGGTTAGCCCAGAAAAACACTGACTCTAATTATAACTTATTTATTGATAGATAGTCAAGAAATTACACTAGTGTTTATCTTATAATGATATGGCACGGGAAAGTAATGAATCCAGGTGACAGCCGGCTCCTCCTTATATATGCTCCGTTGACAGTTGCTACCCTCTCTTATTCGTATAATGTTGCTAGTTAAAAATCAGTTCCCTTACAGTCGGCCTTCCTGATATACTGCGCGACCCGCGAAGTTTAGGTCTTAGGGTATCATCATCTTAGCTGAAAATAAACTCACCTCTGAAGGTGAATAACTGAAAATTAAACAATACAGCCTTCTGAATGGCTATCAGGCCTTCTTAATGGCCAGTAGAAGTTCATAAAATAAGTCTTCTTAATGACTTATAGAAAATACCAAATTTATAAAGCGCTGTCATAATAATCGATAAATAATTTAACACAAACCTTCTTAATGGCGTGTAGTCCAGTGTTGTTTGATTGACTTCTTAATGTCAATTAAAGATCAGTTCATTAAGCCTTGATTAACTTCTTAATGTCAACCAATTCGCTTATTGTAACTTTACGGCATGCTTCCGGATTTTAACAATAACACAATAATTGCAATCAATGGGGCTTGATCGGCCACCTATATGTGTTATATCATGGCCTCATAAGGCCCAGAGGTACCTCTATAATAAATAACGAGCTCGACCAACACAAATTTAATAAGCCAATTCCTTATTAGAAAAACATAATCCAGAATATAACATTGGAAATCACATAAGTTACACAAGTCATTATTAACATTTTTCAAATAACTATATTATTCTGTATCTTCTAAATCGGCAATATTTGGTTGGAAAAGTTTTAATTTATCTCTAGCCAATACATTTTTATAAGGGCATTTTCGACCCTGTGTACCTTCAACGACGTATCGATCGTGAGGGAGCACTTTAACAACCGTAAACGGGCCGTCAAATCGAGGCATAAGTTTTCCACTACGTAATCCCTTCCGTAGAATTTTTCTTTCGGCCAAAACTTTATCACCGACTTCAAAACAAGGTCCATCACGTCGCTTTTTATCGAAGCGTTCTTTTGCCTGTTTTGAAGCTAACACAGAGCGCGTAAGCGCTCCCTCTCGCAAAACGTTTAAACCGGAAGGTCCGGCAGGTACAATTATATCACCAGCCAGCCTAGGACGAAAACCATAAAGCAATTCGAGAGGAGATTTTCCTGTTGTGTTATTTATGTTCGAATTAAGGCCCAATTGAACTTTGGGTAAATATTGTTCCCAGCTGCTTTGGTCATCCCCGACGTAAGTAACAAGGGTATCAAGTATAGTTCTGTTAAACCTCTCGATTTGCCCGTTCGCCCTAGGACTAGCTACAGCAGTCATAACATGTTTAATTTGTCTCTGAAGGCAGTAATGCTTAAAATCTTTACAATTGAACGCTGTACCCCTGTCACTGATTATACGAGAAGGCAAACCAAAAGTTTTTATTAATTGATCAAAAGCAATCAAAACATATTTACAACTTACGTCACGCACAGCCTCCAACCAAATAAAACGGGTAAACTCATAACTACGGCCAGGGTTTCCAGCTCAAAACTGTGGTATTTTTGTTCAGCAGGTGTCGTCTGCCTACGTGCGTACGCGACTGGTTTCCAAACTTCATCAGGTTGCTTTTGTAAAAGTATTCCGCCTAACCCTATCTTCGACGCATCCGTGTGAATTTGAGTTTCGAACTCTGAATTAAACAAAGCCAACACTGGTTGGGTCACAAGTATTGACTTTATACATTCGTAAGCCTGTATCTGGTCTTCTCCCCATCTCCACGGTTCATTCTTTTTGGTAAGTATAGTAATAGGTCGTGCGATAGTAGCAAACCCAGGAACATATTTACGAAAATAATTCGCTAAGCCCATAAATTGGCGTACTTGATGTACATTAGTAGGAGTAGGAAAATCACGAACAGCAACCAATTTATGCATGGATGGTCTCACTTCACCATTGCATACTTCATGTCCTAAGTACTCGATGCGTGAAACTATAAATGAACATTTATCAAGCCGAAGTGTCATATTAGCGTCTTTAATTTTACCCAAGACGGCTCTCAACCGTTCTAATGCATCGTCATTGTTCTCGGCATAAATAAGTATATCATCCAGATAAGCTGTAGCACACTGGAATCGCAAGGGGCCCAACACCTCATCCATGGCACTTTGAAACACTGACGGTGCATTTACTAGACCAAAACTCATACGCTTATATTGGTAGTGGCCGTCGGGAGTAACGAACGCCGTGTATTGTTTGCTATCGTTATCTATTTGTATACAATGATATGCAGATTTTACATCTAAACTAGAGAATACGCGTTGCTTCGATAATCTATCTAACTGATCTTGGATTAAGGGTAACGGATAACGATCTTTCTTTGTAATCTTATTGAGGGCCCTGTAATCCACACACATACGAGATTCACCCGTCTTTTTCGGTACAAGTATCACGGGACTAGCATACGGCGAATTACACTCCTCTACAATAGACTTATCTATTAAATCATTGACGATAGCTCGAACCTTTTCACGATCTGCAATTGACATACGATACGGACGATAATATATCGGCTTAGAGTCGGTTAATTCAATATGCATTTTGACTGGACATTTACCTATTCTATTTTCAGTTCCCGAAAAGCAATCAGAAAAATCATTTAAAATATTTTGTAACTTATCGCGTATTTCTTGATTAAGATTTTCATCTATTTTGTATTTATTTTTACCACATGTAAGAGTAGCACGCGCCATACATTTGCCCTTAGAAATTAGAATTTTACTATTACTAATATTATAAACTCTCAATATAGATTTCCCACAGATTACCTCAGTTTCGCATGATGGAATCACACATTCAGCGCAAGGAGACTCGTGTGTTGTTTTATTAATTATAACCGATTCTGAGATAGGTTGATCACATGACAAAATAATTTTATTTATACCTGGCTCTAAAATAATCTCATTATTTGTTACTAATTTCACTCGTACGACAGGATCAACTAAATTAGGTAATTCGCATAAGTTATTTCCGTTATACATTTTCAATGAAGTCGGTGTTTTAATTACATATACGTCTGGATAGTCCGTAAACGGTTGACCGACTATGACACCTATATCTTGAGCACTATCAGGTACAATGTACGCGTTAGTTTCGCAAGTTGCTTCATCTGCCCTTATTTTAATATGACATTGCCCGATCGGTATAATTTTCGATCCACCAAAACCACTTATAACAACATTTGAAGAACACTCAACATGGCTTAAATTTATCTCTTGAGCAACCGACTGAGTTATAGTAACACATGAACTACCAAAATCTATAAAGGCGTATACTCATTGACGTAAATTATATGGACGCGCTCTTTCTAAGAAATTTCGTGTCACACTTTCGTGCCACAGAGAACTCAATCACAGAGTCACTATGCGCCCAGTGTTGCCAACACCCTACTCCGAAAGAGATCATGGATACATTACTATAACTGGACATATACCATGGATATATTACTGTCTGGATTACATTGTAGAGGTACCTGAGGATTAATTACGTCATAACGGAATGACCATTTTTGTAGTGTTCATCCATTCATCAAAAAAAATATCAAAAAATCGTTTCTTATTCCAGAATTTACATTTTATTACAATATGCGTGGGATCTTTCCATTTAAGTATATAAAACTTGTGTTATCTATAGTCCCAGGATATATCATTCGATTGTGTTAAAATATTTTTATGTGTGTTGTGCACTTAAAATAAAAGAAATGTATCTTAATAAATTACACTGTAGCCTCATTGAAATATTATAGTGTATTTTTGTAGAAACATCAAAAAGAGGAATTGGCAATTTAAATACTTTAATTGTCGTTTCTTTGTTTTCCAGGTAGGTTTGTGTGATTTAGGTTGTATTTAGTGTAACTCATAATGTATGATAAGCTTAAATAAAACTTTGTTTTTCAGAGCAACACGTAGTTTATTATCAATTCTTTAAATCCCGACTGATTGTCATATATAATCACATTAAGTACTTCACGTTATTGCACACATCTCTCATATTTATTTACCCAATTACTTATAGTTATACACAAAACTATATATACACAGACATACAACATATATATAGGATAAACAACAATTTTTGGAGTTTAACTCCTTTAGAATAGATTTTCATATAATATAAGCCCGGGGCATACGATTTATGGGGAGTAAAATCAAACTTTCTCTGTTACGTTGTGTAATGTGTTGTTTGTAATTCGTAACAAAGAATCTAGATAGCGATGTTACTGATTTCACGTTCACAGACTAGATGGCGTTGTTACTGATTTGACGATCGCAAACTAGATGACGTTGTGACTGATTGACGATAACGTCATATTAAATTAAATAATTACTTTATATAAATGTATCAAGCATGCTTTCAGTAGTAATATTCGTTCATTTACCCTCAGTTACTAATCATATATATTTTATAATCGTTCGTAAAGAGTAAACTTCAGTCGTGCGACGAAGCTGACACGCATTTGTTTCTGGCATGTAGAGGATGGTTTAAATTAGTTAAATGGAATA
This sequence comes from Thymelicus sylvestris, assembly GCA_911387775.1. Lineage (NCBI taxonomy): Eukaryota > Metazoa > Arthropoda > Insecta > Lepidoptera > Hesperiidae > Thymelicus > Thymelicus sylvestris. Next base: position 7,313,311 of record OU426909.1, on the reverse strand, counting down.
TGGAGGGCCAAACCAAACAGTATGGGTAAATGGATATTTTTTGCGATATTTTGTTTACGATATTAGGAACAAATAGTAATAATGATATTATACCTTCTACCATTAATACCATGCACTTGGATTTTCTTTAAGTGTGTTTTTTTAGTTTTTTAAACTATTATTTATTAATTAATTTTTTAGTTTGATTTTTTGAAATGAAATGTAGGTAATTTCTTTCTTTCTATCTTTCTTTTTTTCTTTAAATATTGAATTGTCATTGGTCCTTAATAAGTCCACGAAGTTTGAAAGAAATCAGACCGTTTCAAGTGAGCCAAAATCAAGTCCAAAGAGAAGTTACAAACAAACAAACATACAGGTGAAGTAATATAAAGCGTGTAAAACTTACTTATGGAAAGTTATCCTTTCAGGTAATGTTTTCGTTTTTTGCTCATAATTTTTGCAATACCGCAATGTACAAGTTGGCATTTTCGTTAATTCAATAGGTACATATAATATCTAAAACAAATAAAGTAAGTCAATTTCATATAAAAGTCACGTATTGAAATCACTTTCTAGTTTCTACCACAATTTCCGCATCTTTGTCCTTTTGTTCTCTCACTCCGCGACGTCTGGCAACCCTGTTCCGTAGTGATTAAGTACTCTGTGTTCGTTCTGTCAAGTTTGGTTCAAGATGTCGGTAATAAATATTTGACACTAAATAATTTTTAAGACTGTAAATAAAAATATAGTTACTTACCGATTATGATTAAATAAAGTGAAATAAAGTTCAAACGTAAATAATGAGAAAGTTTTAACTGTGCACAATACAGAATAATAAGTGTTCTTGAACAGTCGGAGTTTTACGAAAGTGACAGCTATGGTGACAGCACTTGCTCGCAGCCGACTAAAGTACTAAACTGAGTTGGCCCCAGTTGGGGTCAACACAGGTGAACAAAATGTAAGTACTGAACAGCCTGTCTATATAATTTACGTCAATGCGTATACTGGATAATCATTAATGGTAATAGTCAGATAATATTTAGAACTACCTGATGCGTCTTTAATAATACGGACGTTCGGCGTTGTATTGCTTTTCCTCCTATCACCTGTTGGAATTCGATTTTTTAACTTTAGGCATTCATCTTTAACGTGACCGGTTTTATTACAATAACTACACTTTTTATTTTTAATAAAGCAATCACTCTCAACATGGCCGCGCTTACTACAAAATGAACAAATTAAATTGGTTTTATTATGCTTGTCTTGCGTTTTATTTATACACTTAGATGCAATATGGCCGCGGCGCTTACAAATATGACATACAGGCTTAAAGTTAGAATTACCGACACCGATCTTTTTATGGCGTTCAACTAAATTTTGAACCGGATGAGCAAATGAAGATAAATACTTCAAGAGAGTTGGAGGATCGTGACATCCAGCTGAAATCGCGCCAACCTCTATCAAGTCATTGTTAATAGTTCCAATAATAGCTTCCGTAATCAGTGACTCGGGTATTCCACATGCGTTACCTAAAGCTAACTTATCTTAATAAAATTGTAAATAATCTTGATCAAAACGTCTTAATGTATTAACCAAGTCACGCAACATATTCAATTTGCTTCGGTTAGAAGGAAAAGCTGTTAATAACCTCACTTTCCAATCAGACCAACTTAAGTTTGATTCACATAATTGCTCATACCACTGGCGAGCATAACCTTTCAACTTAGAAGTGCAATTAAATATAACAGTCTTTTCATCCCAACCGTACATACTAGAAATGCCTTCTATTTTTCTAATCCAATGTTCCATAGTAATAATCGAGTTCTGTGGGTCGAATTTAGGCAAAGGATCACTACGCCCCACGTATCGTAAGGTAGAAGAACACGATGATTGTACGGGGACAGGGTTAGAACACTCCGGTAGGGAAATATTTTGGCCAGATACAATATGATTAGCATGATCTTCAATCGACGGCTGAGCCATAATATATGGTGGAATGTTGTTGTCAATGGGTAACGTCTGGCTCCCATTATTCGTCACCGGTGTGGATATATTAGTCGGCGTAGGTGTTACTTGTGCCATGTTCACTGACACCGGTGCAATATTACACGGAATCCTGTGTACCTCCGATGATGCAGATGGTAACTCATTATGAATTTCGGCAGAAATATTCGGTGGACATTGATTAGAAATATCTGGACGTGAAATGTGGGTAGATGGCAAAATATTATGTTCATCGCTATTAATAGAATTTTCATAATGGGATCTTGAAACAGCGTTACAATTAGATAAAATATCACACTGATTACGGAATACCTCCTTTTCTAACTTTTTCAAGCGTTCCGTTAATCTACGAGTTTCAACCGCCTTCAATAATTTACGACGTAAACGAGCTTCGCGATCACCATCCTTAGATTTCTTATGACGCCCCATTTTCAGTTTTAATTCAAATTTAGGTGCAGCGCAGACGGCACACTGTCTGTGACGCTCTTTTAAGTCTGTGAAAATAGAACCTTTGCAATTATATGCAGTAACGCATACGACGCGCAATAATTACGGCGCATACAAAATACGTGTAATTCGGGCAGCCCGCGCGGCACCGCGTCGCGCAGCTCCGCACAAGTGGTGTGCGAAAGAAATACAACGTTTGCTTCAACACGCGCTAACGCAGACTCTGAAAAATATTATCGTTAACAAAACTCACTCCATATTACGGATCCTAGTTTTCCTAATGGTTCCGGCCGAGAAAACATGTCCGACAACCCCATTACAACGTCCTGACTATCAAGGAATTACTGAACCGAGTGCGTCGCTTCTAACCACTTTGATAGTTACGTTCGTTTTCATTCAATTTTATTTTTCCTTTGTCTCTTAATTTTATTACAGACAAATTTGTTTTCGCCGCGTTTATCTGTAACTTACCCACCTGCTTTGCTGCCAAAAAAAATTAGGTTTCAAGATGTTGCTGCGTTGTATAAAAATATATAAAGTAAACAAAATATAAGTAAAAATATATCGGTACAAGATACATAAATTAGGACTTAGGCAATACTTTTATAAAATAGGGAATAAAACATGCCAGCACTTAAAGAGAAACATTTCCACATTTTATATGTAATCTTACATTATTATTATTACGTTCTCGACCCAAAACAGAGGAAAGTTTGGATATTTTGTAAGTACTTGCTAACTTTGAAAGTAATGAAAACATTACGTTTTGCAAATTCGAGCTCTGAACATGCGAAATTCAAATCCTAAAATAAAATAAACTAATTAGCAGTAGGTACTATGAAACATATACAATCTTCTACATATTCGATACACAATTTTGTAGAGGTGATTCTACGTCTGACAACCCTATTTTCAGAGCACTCTGCAGCTGCCATACTCCCGAACAATCAATGAGCCTGCCTCGCTCCAAACCATTCATCCTTAATTACATTCTGTTTGACTCTTACTTACTTTGAAAGTATGTAATGAGATCATCCTATATTAAAAGAAAATGATTAACAGTACATAACATACACAATTCTGTACATATTCGATAGACAATGGGCATGATGACAGATTTTGAAATACCGTTCTAGATATTGTAGGGAAATATGTTATAATTACAACGTATATCATATTTCCGCAAAAAAAAAGGTTAAGCATAAAATAAATACATTTCAGTTTATAAGTTTAAAATTCGCACCAAAACGCTTCAAAGTGTCATGGCGTCACTTGTGACGTCACGCCTCAGGAAAATAATAGACAAGATGTCATTATCAGTATGGTCATATTCGTTTGTTTAAAGAAGCGTGACTTAATTCGTGCTGATTGAGACTGATTGGCGTTCAAGATATCATGGAAGCTTGCCGTATTTTGTAGTTTTATTTTATCAAAAATATTGTTAATCTCGCTCATAATAATACAACAAATGCGTGTTTTGTAATCCATTAAAGAGTTTCATTAAATAAATACATAATTTTAGCGATTTTTACACTGTCATCGTGCCTATTCTCTACATATTCGATAGACGATTTCGTAACGGTGGTTCGAGCTGAGAAAACAGCTGACAACCCTATTTTGCAGAGCACTCTGCCATGGAACAATCAATGAGTTGCCTCGCTCCAAACCATTCTTCGATAATTACATTCTGTTTGATTGACTCACCATTATCTTGTACCGTACGAGTAATTCGGATATTTTCTTTCTATTTGTTCTTGTGTATATGTTACCGGCAATCTGTATATTATGGTATTCTATACAATACCTAGGCAATGTTTAGATTACCTAAAACGTTCATTTTTTTAGCATTTTAAATTTATCAATACCAATACTAAATGTATTGTTGATCGAAGATAACACAGATTAGTAATGCCACAAAATAGATACACAACAGAAGTACAACTTTTATGGAGTTTCACTCCAGTGTAATACTTTTGTGGTAATGTATCGTGCGTATAACATGTAGTCGTAAGCTGTCCGGACCTGCCCCGAAGGTCTGATTGCTCTGATTGAATAATGTCTGTCGGGGTGCCGCTGCAAACGATAATTACATTGCTTGATTGCTTCGCTGTTGCTATGGTCGGGTAGACCTTAATCAAGTAGGTTAAGTAAGGTCGTATTACATTTATTACGTTTTGTAATTAAGTTGAGGAACTTTAGAGCAGGGGAATTAAATAAATAATAAATAAATAAACGCTTACACACTCATACTCCTGCAGTAGGGTTTAACCTGTGTCGTGGGTGGCATGGACGACACAATTAACACAACACAATAAACCAAGACCTGAACAAATATTTATCTGTCACATAGATGCCCCGGTCGGGAATCAAACCCAGGACCTCTCGTTTCGCAGGCAGGGTCGCTACCAACTAACCTACAGGGTCTTCAATAGAGTAGATTGTCTAATTGCATGCTAGACTATAATTATTAAAGAAAAAGAAAGAACACATCTGTAGTAGTTGTTGTACTTACGTGCTCCGTAATATTTGGATATAGTGATATGGTTGACTTGCATTAGCTCGTTACGTCACCAGTGGTAGGGGAACACGTCTGCCTGCGTCTACGGCTGTCTCGCGACTGACTCAGTGTTGCCCCACTACCCGTGCTCTCGAGATAACATGATTACTGCTATAACCATAATAGCAGTACAAACACTACATCCCTTCCTTATTAAAATCTTTATTTAATATGGAGCCCGATCCACAGTCGACTCTGCAGTTGATCGCAACTCAAGCCTTCAAAGGCCACTCCACGTCTATACCATTCAATATTCCAGTTACTTAGACAAACACATTTGTAACACGCACTATATGTATGAAGCAGGCTACGGTTTGTAAACTTGAGCCTTCTGGGTGCCTTCACTAGCCTCAACAAACTCAAACTGTCATATGCATGCTTCGTATAGAATTACTTATGTAGATTATACTTTCACTGCAATTATTTTAAACATTGAAACAACACCTGAGACTTTTTCGTCTTACACCTTTCCCATTCGCACCCGTTCTCCTTCTATCTTTATTAAATAATAATTATTTACATCACCTCTTAGCTTTTCATACTTCCCTCTTTCTTCTCTCTTTGATCAAGATCGCCAAGTTATTAGGTTTCATACCAACATTCAAACAAACCTCGTCATTTCTGTCTTTAAATAGACAACTTACTGGTAAAACAAACATAGGAAATATGAGAAACTCGATGAAAATTTATATTATTACTAAAAGTGGTTTACTGTCAACAACAGATTACGTACAGCTTACAACCTGCTTTCGTTTTTTAAAGACTAAAGTTTTACTTGCGAGACAATCCTCTTATATACGTAATATAAACTAGGTCCCACCGACGACCATAACACGCCAACCATGGCTAGACTCGCAACAGGAATTTCCTTTATTTAGGCGTCCTTCCTGAATGGACGGATCCAACGGATCCCAACGGACCCAACGGTGTCACATATGAATCAGACACTGCCGATACCAATCATTCACACACCAGTCATTCATTGAAATACCTCGTCTATTCATTATCTTTATTCTACATCTCAACTCAATCACGCCAAATAACTAATATGTTCACAAAATAACTACATTTTGTATGGTTTTCAAAGTTATGAGGGCCCATACTGCTGTCTAGTCAGTAATGATTTCAATTTCAAGAGGTCCATACACACTTTAGTTACTATGATTTCAAATCATGGGACCTATACTGCCGTCTAGTCAAGTAATGTATGTATGATTCTAAATTTCATGAGGTTACTACTTCCATCAAGTCAATGTATCAATCTCAATTTCATGAGGGCTCATACTGCCGACAACTCAGTAATGTATGATTTCAATTTCATGAGGGCTCATATTGCCGACAGCTCACTTCAATTCAGTAAAGTATGATTTTCAATTTCATGAGGGCTCATACTGCCGACAACTGAGTTGCGTATGATTTTCAATTTCATGAGGGCTCATACTGCCCACAACACAGTAACGTATGATTTTCAATTTCATGAGGGCTCATACTGCCCACAACACAGTAACGTATGTTTATGTTAAGCAAAACTAAACTTCATTATTATTGGTTGATTTTACTCTGATTTCTATGACTCTTCGAGATAGAGTGCCTTTTAAATTTTACTTTCATTGTAACTTTAGCTTGAATACAATTTTTTCTTTAACTCTGAATTTAACTAAAAACACAGAATAAATAATAGTATTTATAAATAATTATAGAAGGTGCACTAAGAAAAATTCCGAAAAATCATTTAAATAAATAGTGACTCTGGCTCCAACGCAATAAAGTGTAATTCTGATCGCACAGTGCTAATCAAAACGCGTAATGAGTTGCCTTCCTTTCTAACACTGTCGCTTATCCTCTCTGGCAATGTCAGGGTTGCCTTTTTTGAAAGAATAAAATTAATCTGAAAGTTTATTTTTATGTGTTACACATGTATTATTATATATGTGTAAACGATAATTAAATATATATCAGTTCGGACTTGATTATTTAACATCTTACCGAAAAACACGCATCAATAATAATACACACACATGTAGTACTCCGTGTCACAAAAGGTATGTACGTTAATTGGTATCGTAAGGCATTTGCTGCCTAATACACAATCATTTACGATTTACGATTTCATGTAGGTTCGTACTACCTGACACACACAATTATGCACGATTTACAATTTCATGTAGGTTCGTACTACCTGACAAACACAATTATGCACGATTTACAATTTCATGTAGGTTCGTACTACCTGACACACACAATTATGCACGATTTACAATTTCATGTAGGTTCGTACTACCTGACACACACAATTATGCACGATTTACAATTTCATGTAGGTTCGTACTACCTGACACACACAATTATGCACGATTTACAATTTCATGTAGGTTCGTACTACCTGACACACACAATTATGCACGATTTACAATTTCATGTAGGTTCGTACTACCTGACACACACAATTATGCACGATTTACAATTTCATGTAGGTTCGTACTACCTGACACACACACTCACGCACGATTTACAATTTCATGTAGGTTCGTACTACCTAACACACACATTATAGTTATTGCAATAAGTACATTATGCACCAAAATTTATGACCTATCAAGTCCATCAAATTACTCACGTCAACAATCCTTCAGGCAGGTAAGTACTTAATTATGAGTTTATGACCCCCGAAATCAACCCAAGTAGATCAATAATTGGTAGCGCCATTATAGCTAATTAGATTAGATTACCAAACTTTAATTGTAATCTATTAAAATTATTAATTACTAAGGTCATAGCATTGGTATAATCTGCAAATCTGTTTAAAGAGGACTTCTCGATTTATAACTAAATACATCCAGCTTAATAAATATTTTTTGGACGTCAGGAGAGTTTCTCCTTCACGATTTTTGTGGAATTCTGTCAAAACCAAGGCTCGGCTTCTCCAGGGCTATGAATTTACTACAGCATATCAAATCGTGCGTCTTCAAAAGGGCGCTTTCCTCAGGCTACAATAATAAATAGCAACATTTTAAACATTGCTGCACCCATTCGAACAAATACAATTATTGTTCTCAATTTAAAAATAAAAACTTACTCCTTTTGTGCACGAATAACTCAATAATAAATATATAATATGATTTCCGTGACAAAACTTAGTTTAATCACAGTAACAACACAAGAACGCGTCTAGCTCGTAAGCGCTTTTGACCCTCACTGCCTCAATAGATTCTACAGATATAAAATTCAACACAAAAACTAAATTAGAAAAATAAAATTGTCTCATCGCGAAGATTTGAATTTCGGTATCGTGGCTTGTATAATGGTTCCTAATAGGAACGATGATAGGAACTTCCTATCATCTCCCAATACGCAATGATATTCAAAATATAGATACGTTATGCCCTTATAAACCAACCAAGAACTCCGTTCTGAAAAGAGCCACAACACACACACACGCCCATCCTTTGCTCCACTACACCAGTCACATTGGTACAATACACGAGGGCATTCTAACGCTGTATGTCAAATGTCAAGCACTTCTGACCACAACAAAAGCGTCATGTGTTAACAGAGCGACCACGACCATAACGGTCAATTACCCGCTCCCGCGCTCCTCATCGTCGGCGCGCCAGTGACACATCCACCATAGAACCCTAACGATGTTGCTATTCTTATGACGGAATAAATGTTTCTTTCCTTCTTACGCTACCGCCCATCAAACCGACTTTATTTATGATTACCCACATTATGTTATTATATTTTCAGCCGTGTAGTGCAGCCGTGATAGTCAAATACCAAAAGGAAAGACTGCTAAAGAATCACAAAGAACTTACAAGCTGAAATAGGGACCCGGCGCCGCAACGTTAAATTACGTTAACCGTATTACAACAGCTTGTGATAGTTTATGTATATTATTTTCAAAAGAAATACAAGTGCATGGCTGCATGTATACCAAGGCGGCTAGGCATGTATGTATGTTTGATACTGCCAATGCAATACTTTCATAACAGAACATAATTTTTATCAAACAACTTCAGTTCCGTTTTTTATCAGAATTCATATCAAAACGACTGCAATTATTTCAGTTTATCATACCTACACATGTACTTTGTAACTAAAGCAAAACTACGTTTGAATGAAACCCAGGACCTGCGTAGAATATAACAAATAGTCATAAAAACAGCTAATTTTATTGACAATTACCCTTACTGTTATAGTTTTATGGCCGTGAAGAAGCAAACTCACTCTCAACAATTAAACTTAACTTGCATGTGCGGCCATCTATAATGGTAGTAAAATCTATACTTTATAAAGCCGAAGAGTGCTAAATAAACAGCTAGTCCTAAATAAATTTCACTAATTTAGGGAACCCTTTTATTCTTGAATATTTTAAAGTCCCTACTCCTTTATTTAAGTTCATAATTTGTATAATGCTATCTCCTTTTTAGTACTAAGTGTTGTTGTGCAACACACACACGCAAGAATGGATGCCGGACACCCTTCGCACATTTAAAACAAAAAATGGCGCTTTACAAAATAGTAGTTTTTTAGTATAGCCATTCAAAGTTTTCAACTCAACATTGCGATCACTATCTATGAAGAAAACTGAAATATATCGTTGCAATTAGCCTCTCTCGTCAGTTCGCCCAACCTACTTTTAGTTAGGCACTAAAAACATGCTAGTAAATAAGTAGTTATTCAAAAAAATATATTCAGAAAAAGTTCCGCATGATGCCACTTTTTCTCATTGGCACACATACGCAACCTTAACCAAACACGCGGCACCACACGCAATACTCCATTTATGTAGCAATCCCTCCAACAGATCGATACTGTGCATTGAGGTATAAGTATACATAGAGAAGACATCTCGAACAAAATGTGTGTCCCCGCCGGGAGGTTCTATTTTCAAAATTGAGCCCCTGTTCTCCTTCCAAAATCGAACGAATCCATTGGACATTGAAGCCGCGCGGCGTCAATTCATTGGAACACACATTGTGCTCGCGGTGTCCGTTCCATACGCTAGTAATAATACTTCAATGATACTGTGTATTATATTTAAAACGACACAGCTAAACACTAAATATCACTTCTTATTTAAAAACAAAACCTGTCTCGCTATCACTTTCAGCTAAATAAGTGACACTATATCCAAAATGTCATTTATGTTATTATTACTTCAGTAGCGTGAATTACGCTTATAACACAAAATGCCACTTTTTACTCACCGCACAGTTGTTTTTACAATGTCAATCAATGCCATTTTTCAGAAAACAAAGGGAATTGTGTAGGTAGCGGTAATGGCGGCAATTTTTATAACTAATTAGAGAGAGAACTTCGATAATTATGATGATTTTGCTCAATACGTTATTTAAAGTTACAGCACACCTAAACAAATTCTCGAGTTAACTATTCGGCACTAATATTAACATTCGTCTGTTGATTATTTCTTGCATCGACGTGTTATTTTCCTTTCAACTCTTCCTTTATCAACACAAAATAAAATATTTATTGCACTGACCTTTTGACCTCGTCGCCATTATGTAGTAGTTGTTGTACTTACTTGCTCCGTAATATTTGGATATAGGGATATGGTTGACTTGCATTAGCTCGTTACGTCACCAGTGGTAGGGGAACACGTCTGCCTGCGTCTACGGCTGTCTCGCGACTGACTCAGTGTTGCCCCACTACCCGTGCTCTCGAGATAACATGATTACTGCTATAACCATAATAGCAGTACAAACACTACAACATCATTATTTATTCCGTCAGAATTTACACTACCAACTACAAGAAGCGATACTTATTAGCGTAACATATTTAAACGTGCATACTAAATTTCAAAATTAAGTAGATATGGATTCATTATTATGAATCGAACTCAGAAATTATTATAACTTTTCATCGGTTTCCGTGATGGTTTTTATATCCGATGTCCGATAGCTTTGGATATTTTCTTTTTTCTTCTCTCTTACTTTTGATCTCCATGTGCAACTGTTACCACTAACTACGTCGGCTTGTTTCTTATCTATTCACTTAGCCCTTCTGTCCACACAGACACGTCCTACGCTCGCTTCAATTTTCACTTGCTTGCATCTTGCGTAGTAAAAGTACGAAATCTGTTCACGGAGCGGCATCATCTTGCGTATTGCCTGTTTCATTATACAGCTTGCGTGCGATCGTCGAATGAGCCGTGGACAGCAGGCCTTAATCTTAGGCTGAACCAATTGAACACCGAGGTAATCTATAGCGGAATTGATGCATATTATCGATGCCAAAGCCAAAAGCTAATCAGATTACTGAGTGAATGATTACCGTCGCGTGTAACCTTCGAGTTTCGACCCACATCTCGGCTGAACGACGAGACGACTGGTTAGGGTAGGGTAATGGATGTTATTACAGGCCATTTTTGTAATGGTTTTGTAAAAAATTGGCCGTTTAGGGTGGCCTAGAATACTGACCATATTGGTAGACCAGGGAGGTGAGGCGAAAGCCGAGAAAAACTTTACTAAGTTTGCAGGAATATCTACTACCTAAAAATAAACTAGTAATTGTCTCATACACTGTTGCCATCTGGCGGGCATTCCGTTGCATTCGCAATGCAATAAAAGCACTCTTGCATTTACTGCTCATGAACTATAAAAATAGACGCAATGCGAACTAGGAGAACTCTAAAGCAATTTCTCCCAGACAATCTTCTGAGTATACTTTATACTGTACATGTGTGTACTTAGATAGTACCTATACTTGTGTACGGTATACTTGAGGGTACAAAGGCATGGATTTCAGACGCTAGAAAAGCGGCTGCTAATAGAACAAAATATACAGCGAAAGAAACAACATTCCAACTGGATATCCATTAAGCATCCATTCACCTTTTTCTTTACAATCGGGTCATTAATGATTTACTTTATTTATTTAACATGCAATTTACCGGCTTAAAATAAAATATCACATCCTCAAAAATGTTCTACGATTTTTTACAAATAAATATATTAGGTATCATCTCTATATATGTATATTATCTATACTAATAAATAAAGAGGAAAGATTTGATTTTTTGTTTGCATTGAATAGGCTCCGAAACTACTGAACCGATTTGAAAAATTCTTTCACTGTTGAGAAGCAAGTAGCAACACTATCCCCGGGTTACATAGGCTATATTATATTTTCAAAAAATTAGTGATCCTTAATAACTCCAATAACGTAACCCAAGGTGTAAAAAAAAAATAAAACCGAAGCAAAGCGAGGGCGGCTACTCGTATTATATAAAATCTGTGTATAAAACACAAAAAATGTTAGTGGCAAATCCTTTTTAGACTTTGAAACCATCCAACCGATATGCCCCAAATTGATTTCATTTGAAAGGAAATAATGCGAAGATGGTTTGAGACCACTTAGGCAAATTCAGTCCATTCATGGTGTCGATTTTCAACTTTTTCCATAAAAATATTCCCGATTTTTTGCGTTGTAGCACACGCCGGGTGGTCACTAGTTAAATATATAATCTCTTGCTTTCTCTCTTTGTCCTCAGAGCATCAGACAGATCTCCGTTCGATGGCTCCTGTTGCTCCGGCTACCGACCCGTTGACTCCGTCAGTCTCGACACACCTGATGAAGATGAATTAGATCCGGTGAGGATACAAACAAATCAAATATTCTTGCTAAGTAACTTTAATTGAGTTATTTACAATCTTCGAAGGATGCGATGCATTGTCGTTTGTTCAGTTGAACCTTTAACTCTATAAGACCATGATGATGTTCATTATTATGTTATGATCATAATATAGGTATATATATGTTGAACCAGTCGGAGGCCTTGCTTAAATCCGCGGCCAAACGACTCGTCGTGTTCCGGCTGGGGGCTTAGAGTTAGTTCTTTCTTTCTTTTTCTTTTCTCTTTCTTAGCCGGCAACGCACCAGTGATGCCTTTGGTGTTGCTGATGTTCATGGGCGACGATACCCACTTACCATCAGGTGGAACGTCATCGTCGATCGTTTGCCGGCTATTTCCATTTGAAAAATTAGCAAAACAATATCTACTTTGTTTTTTCAGTAGGTACCTACACATCTTAAAGGCCTTTTTTATGGCTCATGCTCAAGGGTGGTAGCTATCCATGCGAACCCCACGGGGAAATAATAATAGTAATAATGATATTAATTAACAATTAAAATATAATCTCTCGAGGGACCCTACCACCAACAAAATATTGTAATATTGAATAGGTCATGTCATAGTGTATCCGTTTCCCGGTTCTATTGCCTATGCCTCAATAAAGTTAATTTATCGTCTGTAACCGCTCCATGTCAACAGCAGTAGCCTATTAAGCTCCATTTTATCGACTACTCATCTCTCTCGCACAAAATATTGTAGGCAGTGGTCCAAGCTACTGCGTTTAAAATTTTATTATTTCCAATGAGTTATATTATAATATATTATCTTCTATATATTACCTAAAACAAAAAAAATTGCACGGATGTCCTTTATAGACTTTGAAACAATAAAGACAATAATGCGAAGATGGTTTGAGACCTTAGTGGTCTCAAATTGTGTCCGGCCACTGTTTCCACTTTTTTTTACATACCAATTACCAAGATTCCCTTAAGTTTTTACAATTTTTTTTACCCATCTTTGGATTTGAAAATCAATATGTGATTAACAAGTTGGAGCGTTGCCCAAAGCATTCGCGTTTTATTTAGCTCGGAGCTCGTTGAATAGACCACACTGGAGCTTAATAGGCCACAAACGGCCGGTTTTTGGCATGGGATGCTGATGTATAATCCATTTGCGTTCAAAAACATATTTTGGCCATATATTCTGTCAAAGGGTGTATGTGATAGGCTAACTATTCCCAATGTCCTATCCTAAGAATATTATGAATTTTCAAGTGTATAAGGATGTAGGTACGGATGTTAGTTATTCTTTCACGCAAAACTACTGAAGGGATTTTCATGAAAAGCACATAATATGTTGTTTGAATGTTAGGCTCCAGGTGTGGGCTGGGGGTCCCAACTAAAATAAAACTGCTGTGTTTCGACTGTAGGCGCTGTATAATAATGAGCAATAAATCGTACAATAGGAGCCGCGTATGCGCACGATCACGTCGTTTGAGCGAGTGACCGGAGTGGGGCAAGAAGGGCCCACGCGTGACCATTGGAATGCGCGGGCTGCCACTCGTCCGGCGGCGCGCTGACCGCGCGCACTGCGATGTGATGTAGGATATGTAGGTAGTTTATGATGTGATGGGTATGCGCGCGCCGCGATGAGACGCAGGAACAATGTAGACCTGGAATAAGATATAGAGTACTTTTTATCTCGGTAAACGTTAACTTTGATTGTTTGGATTTAAATAACAGGTTATACATGGTGTTCTAAACAATGTTCGTTGATTGCAGATACCAAAATACAGGGTGGTTCTACTGGGTGACGCTGGCGTGGGGAAGACGGCTCTTGTCTCGCAGTTCATGACGTCCGAGTATATGAATACTTATGACGCCAGTTTGGGTGAGAAGTTTACATAATATTACGTAGTATACGCAAGTGACGTTTAAAAAAGGTTTAACCAGTGTAAAATATATTTGGAATGCTATTATTAAGTAGGTAGTAGTATTAAAACAAGCTTTTGAATTATTGTTTGTGCTCTTGGTCGTTGAGGGGTTCCCTCGTCTGGAAACAACCCTAAGCTTATTGTTAGTATTAGGAGACCATTATCATAAAAAAGCATTGTCATCGGAACCAAATCAATTTGAGAAATTTTAACTCCGTAGGATGAGAAGTAGAAGTTCTATTTGAACCCATGATATTTAAAAATATAGATACGCCCTTACAAATCAACCAAAAAATGAAAATGAAAATGTTTTTATTGATTCACAGATTACATTATACACTAGTTGCAAGGGCCCCTGTACTAGGTTAGATGTAAACCTGTGTTACTGGGTACCCCGTTCATCCACGAAGACAAAATACAATGAATCACATAAACATTTTAACAAAGCAAAATAAATGAGAGGTGTGAGTATAAATGTGTTGTGTAATAGTGTGGAAGTGTGTGTGTAAGTGTGTGTGTAAGTGTGTGTGTGTGTGTGTGTGTGTGCGTGCGTGAAAAAATCTGTTCTGAAAAGAGCTACAACACACACACGTTTATCTTTTGTTTCACTACACCAATCACATTGGTATAATACACGAAGGCATTTTAACGCTGTATGTCAAATGTCAAGCACTTCTGACAACAACAAAAGCGTGCGTATCGTCTTGTATTGACAGAGCGACTACGAGCAGAACGGTCAATTGCCTGTTGTTGCTCTTCATCGTCGGCGTGCTAGTGCTTGAACCTACATACTAAATTTGACTCGCCAACTAACGAACAACGTAACATAAATAAGGGCTTGCAATAAAATTAGATGGTTCTTGTCTGTGTTATTTTTCGTTATGGGTCAAGTGACTATACAAAGAAAACAATCACTGAACATGATAAGTTTTTATTTTTATTTTCGTGTAACCAGCTGACGTATAATCCACAATTTAATATTCAGCTGACGGTGTTTTTCAAGGCTAGATATAATGTGATAAATTTTCAATCGGGAGAAAATTATTAAAAATATTATTTTCTACCCACGCAGTCGCAGATGACGTTCACTAGGCTTTATGATTCATGATTCATTATACAACTCTCGGAATCTTTTGACTTATATAATATCCTAAGGAAAATTAAAGAATTAACGAATTTTGCTCATGGCTTAGTGAATTCTGAAATACGATGTGAATTACTATGTATGATTTGACTCGTCGATAAGACAAGTGTTATTGACAATTTTAAAATACGTTTGGTTAAACCTTTTTTATATTCATGTCATGATTATATCACATATCTAATATTACTAATAAGTAAAATTAATGGAAGGAGGATGCACATATTATATTAGTTTAAAAATTTACATTCTATAAAAGTTAGTTTAATTAAAACGCAAAATTTTAGAAACTTATTTTTCATATCATTAAGAACTAGGTATTTTATAAAATTTTAATGAAATGGGAGTTATATTTTAAGATGGAAGAGTGTATCTACTAATATACATTGAAATCTTATGTAAACCAATATATTTATGTATCACAATAAATTTAGATGTATTAAGGAAAAATAATTCCAAAACACCTCGCTAAAGTTATTGTGCAAGGTTTCTAATTCTAAACACTTTATGCAAACCAGTGAATCCTTCTTTTATAATTGTGCTTATAAATTTAGTGTAGTTTGTAATTAAATAGTGTAACTATGTGTGTATAGTAATATTAGCTATAAAATTAACATTAAAAGTTATAGTGTAATTAGTTACATTTTTTTTCTTTTCACTACGCTTGTGATTTTGTAATATTACGTTGCGTAGAGGGTTGTATAGAGTCGGGAATTAAGTAGTTGCTGCTTTTGTTTGTCGTTATAAATGACTTACGTTCCAACTCAGAGTCACTAACTTACTTAAATAAGTCACTTAAATCGCTCCTTAGTACAGAATTTGTATAGTGATTCTTTACTAAGGAGCGATTAAGGTAACAATTAGTGACTCTGAATTTCGCGCATACATCCATCATAAACGATTCGGTATTAAAAAGTTTTGTAAATATTGTAATAATAAAATATGTTAAAACTTTTGTTCTTTAATCTGAGTGTTAAAATTACATTATTAATAAAGATAATAAAATAGTAAAATGACAGTGAGAAGTCGCTCTTTGACACATTGAATTACGGTCGAATTTTGACCACCGAACGGGTCTATAGTATATGAAAATTTGCTTTAAACAATTTGTAGGTAAATAATTACGTGTAAGTAATACCAGTCGGGATTACCCCAATAGGTACTCACTGACCTTTATACGAGTATCTGTTTTGATTAAAACTCGCTATGGCCAATATTGATTTAACAGCGCAATATTAAAATACTATTTGCGTGTATTAAAACGTATTACATAATAATTTTGATTGACTCGTATTCGTAGCGACCGGACTTGATTAGATTTTTAGGGTTTCGAAGTAAAATCGGAATAAATATGTTTATTCGAATATATGCAATATGGGTATCAAATTAAAAAGCTCACCATAAGGATTTCAAAAAGGTATATCATGATAACTTTTTTGATATCAGGCGGGTTTCTCGTTGGTATAAAAATCGCCACAAAAAATTGTGTCATATCTCATTTCGTCAATATACGTTGACATCGCGTCCAATTAAATACTAGTAACTTTCGTAAGCTGACACGCGTCCAATTAGCGCTGCAAGGGTGTTAATTTACACAAGACACATTATACTCCGTGTTTCAACATGTTCACACAATTTTAACGCGTTTCGCTCGATCGTTAGAAAATTACGGGGTTATTTGAGAAATGAGATATCTTTGTTCTCGGGGAAAGGTAAAGTAAAAGGTATTTTCTTTCTTTTAGGGTTCGGTACATCATTATATCAAATCTATAAGTTATTGGTTTATTGTAAGTGTTTCAGACGGGAGATGGAAGGAGCAAAAATGCAGCAATTTAATCCCCCATAAGCTGATTATAGATAAAGATGTTGGCGCACCTTATAACAATAATTTCTTGAATTTTGGAGCTTTTGACAAACGTGTAGAATTTCTGTCATTATTGCTCACTTATCTCAATGTAATGTAATGTGTGAGAATAAAAAAACCGACTCATGATAATGTTTGTCTAGAAAAAGCCTTGTCACGCACGACCCATTATTTTCTTTTCGTTACAAATGACTATAAGAATTACTAAAGTATGAATTAGATTCACACGATCATTTTGGCCGATATCCAGTGGAATCAAGGTGAATTTAGCCTAAACTCAGGTCCAGACTGCTACGTTTTTCTGACCATTATAACAATGAATAATGTTTTCCGAAGGAAGAACAGGCCGCACCCAGTTTTAAGCGCGCGTGAACGGGTTCTATAACGCAGTGATAGAATACGAAATCAATAACGACAATAATAATATTATACATTATATAAATATTTATCAAAACTCCAGAATCGTAGAATAAAATATTGAAATACATTTTTTTCAGGGTACCTACCCTTAATTACCTACAGGTAACATGAGGATAAATTTTTTGTTCGTCGCGTATCCTATAGTGTGAGTTATCGTTGAAAAGGTCTTCGAAAAATATTACGGGTCTTTTGAGAGCATTTTTGGAATTAGGGGTCGGTTTGCGAAATATGTGACTTTAAAGTGCTAATTTTGGTTAGAGTCAATTGTCCCCCCCCCCCTGCCGGCTAAACGGTTGGAGTTGGACAAGTAAAAAAATATTTCAAAAATATGTTGTATGATGAATTTACGAGGAAAACTATCACGGCTATATTAGCGAAAGTAGTTAATGAGTAATAGTCAATAAACTTACTACTTCGGAACCCTACATTGCGCGTGGCCTGACACGTAGGTACTTGCCCGGTTTCTCATAAAAACAAGCAAACTTATAGGCTTATTTAGTGTTTTGTTTCTTTCACTCTTATGAAAAACGACAAAGATAAAACATATTATAACGGGGCTCTAGCTACAATAGGTTTGTTAAGAATGTTAAGTGTTTATGAATAAGGCCATAATTATGTGTAGATGTTTGCGATCTTTTTGAGGACATAAATTTAATATTATTGGAAAGTAATCAGTTCTTGAAACATGTCATTGTGTCACCTTTCGTACAGAAGGTAAAAAAATTTCAGAAGGTAAAATTCAGGTAAATTTCAGAAGGTAAAATTCAGAAGGTAAAAAGGTAAAAATACGACATTATGACACAAGTCAGGCTTATAATTACTTATACACTGAGACGTAATAAAACTCTAGTTAAGGTTTATCCCACAATATTACTTCAATTGTCTCTTGTTATTTTCATTGTCTTCGAGAGACATTTATTAAGTGAGCAGTTAACCCCCTAAGGGGTAGTCGGCGCGAACATTGTTGCTGTATTTTATTTAGAAGATACATAGCGCGGGTCAGAATAGTGAAATCTATATTACATTTGGTGACCGCTAGTGGCAAAAATATCTTGAGCGTTTCCGTGCTTCGGAGGGCACGTAAAAGCCGTCGGTCCCGGTTGTTATCATAAGATAACAGTCGTTAAGCCACGGCGGAAGCCCTCGGGCGGTTTGAAAACTTCCGACACTTGGGTTGGCCACTAACACCTCCACCCCTTCGTTCGGGAGACCAGCGTCCTAACCGCTAGGCTGTCACTGCTCATTATTATTTAGGTTTATTAAAAATCTAATCTTTGGCGAGAGTTCACAGTACAAAATTCTTCATGCATAATAGAGATTCAAGAGAATGTTTGACGTACCCTCCAAAGCATGGAAAATTTATAGATTTTTCTCTAAAAACTGCGACTGAAGTTCAAGATAGTTTTAGTCAGTTCGGGTAGTTTAACAATATACCTATTATTTCCCTACGAATCCACCTTACTGTAGTTTTTCTTTTAGCCAACTTTTCGAGTATCTATCATGGGAAAAGAATTTTTACGCCATGAAACTTACATATGATGAAAGGTTTATTTCAAGCATCTAACAGAAAGAACAAAACTTTCTTCAAAAGGAATATTAGAGCGAAATTTTCTTAAAAGAACAAGGAGGTTTTTGTGATTTAATTCGCTCTTATTTGGAGCTGTCCAACTTTTTAAATTATGCAACCGAGACGCTCAAGTTATTAAAAAAGTAAAGAAAAAAATTGCCTAACTTTTATTTGAGCGAAACATTTTTAACTGTTACGCTTTGTTGAGTTTTTTAACGCGCAAAGTATTCAAATAACTTATTTTGGGTCCATGAAGTCACTTGTATTGTAGCTATTCTAAAGGTTAGTAAAAGACACAATAGGATTGTGATTTTGACTCCTTACATTAAAATAATTTAAAAATAAATCATTTCACAAAAACGTGGAAAGCAAAAGATTTTCTGACGTTAAATGTACCTTTAAATAGATCCTTTTCCATTTCAACAAAAACAAATTCGCTACACTTCAAACAGACAATTAAGTACGAAAATAACAATGGAAATAAAATGCTACAACGTTCGTAAAAGACATTTCTATCGCCTAACGAAAACATTGTGTGGAATGTTGTATATTTACCCTTTTACCGCAGAATGTTCACAAGCGTTTATTTAGTACGTACGACTCTAAAGTTTTACACTCTGCTTCGAAAAACGTTTGTAGATGTAGACATAAAAATTTTAGACGAACCGTATCTTTCTTTCTCTTTCACGCGAGCATCGAAAATTCGGTAAATATTAAATGACTTCAACATATTAATGAACTCAAGGATATTCTTCGTAGTGGTTGAATGTCAAGATCATTTCTGCTATTTTATCTGATCTTCCTTTTAATGTTCCCAGGACGCTATGACATGGGATTCTTTAAAAAGTTACAAATTGTGTTGTTTTGTTCTCAAAGGCGAGTTCGGGCATTTACAAACAGGCCAGTCTGCTCTTTCCTTTTAAATTATAACAAACAATCTACTAACAAATGGCTTGACAAGAACAAAATAATGTATGTAATGTGACACTTTATGTCCCTTATTGAGTAACCACGCGAATCGTCTATAAAATTTCCAGTCACGACTAGTAGAACGTCAGTACAAATACAAATATTTGAGCCCCAAATGGTATATTTTAAAACAAATCCCCAATTCCATTTTTATCCTATCGAGTAATTGGTTCTTTGGTAAACAAATTAAAAAGCTTTTTCGTTCTTATTGAATCTGAAATTTTAGACTGAAAATGGATTTAGTAATCTAGTCTTTTAGAAATATCAGTTTTTAGTATTCCCGCACGGAATTTATATTAACTAAAGAGTAACTATTTATTTTTAAATGGCGTAGCTTGCATGACTTTCAAAGTGTTTGTAAACTAAACCAATTTTGAATAAAACATGATTTGATTTGAAATAGTTTTGTAGGAAAGTAAGCCCAAGCCCTAAGAAATATCCCTGATCGTGTTGCACCCATAGTGTTGCACCATGCTATACTCCGTTCGCTGTAGCATGGTGCGGGTGACATGTTGAGATCTGTTAGTACCTTAAGTAAATACGTCTATGGCGTTACGTTATACGCATAAAACTTTGCTTAATTTTTATTACAAATGTGGTACAGCTGAAATACTAAGTCATAATTTGTAAATCGTGGTAACTTTCAAGAGTGAAACGAAACGTTATTGAAACTGTCACCCGCACCATGCTACAGCGAACGGAGTATAAATAACGGAAGAGGCCATACAGATTTTTATCAATAGCTGACAATCAAGAAGAAGAAGGTACAGAGCCCAACCACTTCAAAAACGGGAGCTATTGGGCTAGCCTAGGGGCACCGTGCTAAACAATCAGCAGAGGAAAACAAGAGGCTATCCATAGCCTCTTAAGTTGTTTAGCACGGTACCCCATGGGGCAAGTCCCCGTTTTTGAAGTGGTTGGGCTCTGTACCTGGCAAGCCAGACCACCCTCTTTATAAAGTCTACCATGATCATCTTCTTGATTGTCAGCTATTGACAAAAAAATTCCCGCAAACCAACGTGGATGTCTCCAAGAAAAGAGTGAATAGGCTTTTACCAAGTTAATGTGCTCACCACCTTGGACCACATCTCAACTTACCATCAGGTGGGATTGTGGTCAAGCATTAACTTATTAGTGTAAAAAAAATCTGTACTCAGAAATACGCCAATATTTCCGGAAAAAGTCACGAGCTTGTACAATGTACAATTATTCTACATGTACATAATTATTAACAGCCTTATTCATAAACGCTGTATTATAATTTAGCTATTGCACTCATACAGTTATAATTGTTTTATCTTTATCGTTTTTCTTATGAGTAGAAGAAAGAAAACACTTTATAAACTTATAACTTTTCTCGTTTTTATGAACCTGAACGGTGCAAAATCCGTAGTTGTCTATCGTAACCTCACTCGCTTGATCCGACAATCTCCAATAATGATAAGTTCTATTATGGTTTCGAAACTTCGTACGAATTGTATTGATCTTGTCATATCTATATGATAATAACGGACTTTGACACTCCATTCTAGCTTTGATGTTGAAAATAAATTGCTTACCTGAGATAATAGCTCACTCAATCTGACTTTGTAGACGTGGAGAATGTTAGGACAATATTTGTATTAAATTGTCCTTACAATATTATATTTTATGAAATTTTTAGAGCGCTTCAATTATTATAACCATCCAATTAATTGTATCCAATAGCACGTAATATAGTCAAGTATACGTCCTATAAGGAACCTTCGTTCAAAATTTCGTGCTTCCATACTCAGTGGTTTTGGCTGTACGTTGACCGGCGTTGATAGATCCGTCAGTCAGTTCTTTCTTTTATAAAATACATAAAATAAAACTAATTAAATGGCAATTACCATTATTAAGTCGTTTATATTTGTAGATGTCAGTAAATTCGACAAGAATTTCTGATTTTCACTTTGCTCGATTTACGCATAGCTTTACATTTAATTTGTTAATGTTCATTGTAACATAGTAAATGGAAGCAATGACGATATTGTGATGAATAAGGACTACCATAGTAGTCGCAGTATCCCGCTGCACTTGTTTACGTAAAAGTGCGAGTAGGGCGAAGCATATTGCGCGCTCACTCACACCTAGACCTAAGACCTAAGTGCAGCGAGATACTGCGAGTTGCGACTACTATAGTGACAAAAAATATCTGAAGTGTTTCCTAGCTTTTAAGGAAATGATACCATCTCGGGCCCGTTTATTATCATTAGATAATAATTAGGTTACCTTACAAGTTTGTAACCTTACAAGTATTGTTATAACCTAATACTTGGACAGATGGACAAAAACCAAACAACTTGTATGTTCCTGTCGGCGCAGCGGCGGCACGAGCCTTGTCTTTCCTTTCCTTTCTCTTTCTTGGCCGACAACGCATCAGTGATGCCTTTGATGTCACTGATGTCCATGGGTGACGATAGCCACTTACTATCAGGTGGAAGTTTGTTGGCTTTTTCTATAAAAGAAAAAATAGTCACATTGGAGCAGCGTCATGGTTTATAAGCGGTCTTTAATGAAATACCAAAATTGCCGTTATGAAGGATGTTGAAAGAACATTTGACGCCCTGATGAGGATTGATGAAGGAAACCAGAACCAAAAACGTGCCCTCGAAAGCACGGAAACGCTAAAGAAATTTTTGCCTTTCTCGGTCTCTTCGACAGACTAGGACGTAGTTACTCACCAAATATTATAAATATTATTATAATATTACACAGTGCGTAGGATTGCAGTATTTACTATAAATAGTGTAATAGAATGCATGCGTGTTAGCTAGTAAAATGCTTATTTTTTTGTCTCCGCACTAGAATGGCTGGCTATTGCAACTCTTATGTGAATAAAACTCATTCTTTTTGATCGCTCTCATTCGGTGAAGCAAAGCGTGGTAAGTTTACTCGACCCTTTATAGATGTTTGTTAACCGACTTCAAAAAAGGAGGAGGTATTCAGTTCGACTGTATTTTTTATGTTTGTTACCTCAGAACTTTTGACTGGGTGAACCGATTTTGATGATTCCTTTTTTAATCTAAAGCTGGTGCTTGTCATGTGGTCCCACTTAAATTTATCCCTAATTTTGAAGTCAGTTATTTTTTGTCAAGAACTATTTATAAATGTTCGTCATTCGGTCTCAGGGAGGTCGTCTACGATGATTTCTTGTAGCGATACAGTAGCGCGATTAGTAAAAGCCGCTTCTTCGTTGGACGATGTCAACGACAACTGTGGAGGCATACATATTTGTATAAAATTGTACTATAGTGCTTTTCAGCTAAATCTGCAGTTGGGCGTAATGTTGGTAGTATTGAAATAAGTCTCTTTTATATCGCGATGCTGTATCGCGACAGAAATAAAGAGTCGCCGTGTGTGAACTCCCTTAGCTTATATACCCCATTTTATATTTTTGTTCATTGCCTTTTGTAAATACCCTACTATGGTATTGAACATATTGGTAGCAATAATAAATAAATTATAATGATTTTGTTTTAGTTTTACAGTGTTACTAGTAACAACGCGATTATGTATTAATTAATGTATTTATTTTCCTTTATTTATTTCTTCTTGTGCATTGCGGAACTACTTATATATGTAGGTATAGTTACATATAAATTCCTTGTTAACTTAATATAGAACAAAATATTCTACACAGAACAACCGTACATGTATTATTTTATTTCTTGAAATCATTACACTCTTAGGCTATATATTATGTCTCCACTAGAGAAATACGAAGTGAAAGGGTTTTATTTGTACAAACGAAATCGTGTGGGATTTATTCCTTTATAATATCCCTCAGTATAAAACCTACGCAAAGACTTAAAATATCTTACGAAATATATTGAGCGATGTTTTTGTCACAATATGGTTTAATATTAGGTACTTGCTCTAAATTGGATGTCATAATCACGTTTAGTTAAACAAGATTAAACCGGTTTATAATTTTCGTGTTTGATGAAGGATCAACGTCAATTTAGATTTGTTTATCAAATAATCTGGGTACGAATTACGTCAAAATCCTCTGGGTTTGGTTTCAATAAGGGAAATACTTGTTTAGGTACTTATGTAGGTATATTCTATTTGTATTGGCAGATCATAGAATCAACTTAGTTACTTAGTCCTCAGAACTGTGTATAGTTTTTATTTTCTATTTGAAAGATACAACTCATGTTTGGAAGATTATACGAGGTGGCATGTAGGTACTAGGTAGGTACATATTCGCGAATCGTACCTACTTCCAAAAATTACTAGTGTTTAATATAGGATTTTGTGTCCGTTTTAGACCTTTTTAATTTATTCCAACTTTACTATAGGTATATTTTTACTTTATTAATTCTTTACGAAGTCTATCTCTTTTATTTTTCATTTTATTTATTTGAGTAAGTACCTAAACGCTGTATTTTTTTTGCTTTCGCCCTTTCATTAAAATTATTATTGATTTTAATTTAGATATACTACCTACTTCTTTGTCTTACAAAGTTCGAAGCCTTTGAGAGAGAGTTTTATCGTGGTAAAATACCGGTAAAAGCTGCAAGTACGAGTATTATAAATTATGCTTGATTGGCAGATAATACTTTTAGCATTAAGTTCTGTCCTAATTTTTGTAGTAAAAAAGTGTAAATAATTATAATATATCCTAATAATATATCTCAATTAAATAGTTTAGGTATCTCTAAGACCTGAAATCTTGAATTTCTGCAGGCTTCCAAATTTTTTATGAACAAAAGTTGTAAGGTTTTATGGGTTTTATATTTGTAGATTCAAGAGCTGAAAAGAAAAACTGAAGTATGAACATGAAGTTTTTTATTTATGATTCTGAATAAAAAGTAAAGAAATCAGCGCTCTACATTGCGCGCGCGCCATTTCATGTCAATTTGACAGCTTATTTATTTCTTTTTAATTACCACAGATTAAAACAAAGTTTGTAAGACTATTCTGACATGATATTTGATTGCCATCCTCAATAATAAAACACAAGACACCTGGAGAATATAAGAATTGAAATGATAAAACCTGACCTTTTATATAAATTCGTAGGGGTGATATTTCAAGACCCATCCATCATACGTGAAGAGAGCGTAGGGAATTCACTCGGATTATTTGAAGTAACGTTGAAAAAATGTTGGGCGTCGTGAAACCTCTCTTTTTGGTATTTTACGTTTATTTTCATCGCACTGGTTGATTGAAGTGTTCTTGGCATGTTTGTTTCGATTTAACGATGTTAACAACCCAACCAAATGATTGTGTTTTTATAAATTGTTCTTTTTAGGGGTCCGTAAGAAAAAATGAAAAACGGAACCCATATACGATGACTCGTGTTTCTGTCCGCCCTTTACAGCCAATTTACTCCGAAACTACTGGAACAAATGAGTTGAAATTTGGTACTCGTGTACTTTTTTGTGACCCAAAGAGGAAGGTATAAATAAAACAACTGAATTTTGAAAAACTAAAAACGAAATTAAAATTAAACAAAACTGTTTTGCTAACCGTATCGTGGTATATCAAATGAAAGGATCTCAAATATATTTTTGTTATAGTTCTACAATAGATAGTTATAAAATATTTCAAGAAAGAACGAAAATTATATTCCCCCCCCCCCCCCCCCTCCCGCGCGCTTATCTCAGAAACTACTGAAGAACTACTGAACTACTGAATTTTGAAAAAAATACAGAACTTAGTTCTTTATTTAAATGTAACAGGAAAACTAATAAGAAGTCTATGGTCTTAAAAACTGTTAAAAAACAACAAAATAAATAAAATAGAAAAATAACGGTAAATACATAATCATCGTACGGAACCCTCTCCACGCAAGTACTATAACTCGCACTTGTTCAGTTTTATTTAAAAGCAAAACTGACTTCGAAAGAATCTCAAGGCGTGTTATACTAGAGATACTTAGTTGTTGTACTTGAAAATACATTTTGGGATTAGTTCACAGAATAAATAGTTATTGTGCAGTTTATATCAGAATAAAAGCCTTAATTTTGGCAGGTTTACAACACAAAATATTTTAAAAAGTAATATATCAAACGGGTAAACCTTAACACTTTTCCCAGAATACATAATACATTGTTTCACGCGAAATTTCATTTTGGCGAATTTTGTTTCATTCAGAAAAATTCACTCACGTCCGAGTTTCATAATACGCCCAAAAGTAGGTATAACTTTAGCAACAAACAATTTTCCTTTGATCCCATGTGTCCTACAGACAATCTACGTCCGTCTTGCATTACGTATTTAATAACACGGAACTGACAAGAACGATGAACGGAGCAATCCTTTCTTCCCATTACACCGACTTCCTCATCCCAAATTCCAATTCCGAATGTAATAGTATTCTTAACACGTTCAAACGCGGTGACCCAGTTCAGGGAATTTTTATTCGTGAACATTAGACTTATTTACTGCAAAAAACATTTGTTGAGCTAATTCACTGAGCTGTGAGTAATGTCGGGTTACTTTTTCAGTTCGATACAATTGGAAATATTTAATATGTAGGTTTAAAAAAATCTCGTGTCACGGTGCTTGTGGTCGCAATCCTGTGAAACGGGTCGACCGAGTTTTAAATAGATATGGGAATAGGTCGTAAATTATATTTCATACCGCTAGGTGATTACAGTTCCCAGGATTGGGATTACGCAGGAAATGCTCCCTCGCGAACGAAGTCGCGGGCACAGCTTCAAGTATACATATACAAGGGTTAAGGTGATGGAACCGAATTTTTACATTAAATCTTGTATGTAAAAGGTTAAGGGAAAACCTTTTTTAACCTTCTTGAGAATAATGCACGTATCTGAGATTTGGCGTAGTTGAAGTTTACATGAAAAAGAAGTGCAGAAAACTTAATTTTATATATATATAGATATGGTTTAAAAATAAAATTAAATGTACTTAGGTATCACAAATTTATTGATTAAAATGACTCCAATGAAATTACTTTATCGGGACTACAATTTTATACGGTATATGTATCAGGGAAATGTAAAATACCTATTTTGTGGATAAATGCTACCAAAATGCTCATGACGAAAGTGAAAAGGTCACGAAAAAGCAAGTCTAATAGAAGGGTGTTTTGGCAAATATTTAAATTCCTTTGACCATTAGCCAAGCGACCGTATTGCTAAGGTCCCCGTCCCTTTAGTATGCCTCGCCTGTTTTTAATTAACAGCTGTCAAAGCATTCTATCGTTGTATGAAATCATTGGCAGAACGGGCGATTTAACCTTTTACGGCCAATCTGAATCCTATCCATCTCATATCCTCAAACCAGTTGCTTAGCAAATGTCAGAATATTAAATACTGTGTTATTGGTCTTACTTTACTAACATGCTTTATTAACTTATCCAAAGATTATGGATGCATAGATTACAAAAAATTACCGTAAATTGCTTATGACCCTATTATGTTTCAGCAGAGTAACTATAATACTATATTCCCCCAAGCCTGCGAAAGTAAGCAAAATAAAATAAAATATAACGTTTATAAAGCACAGCTTAACTGCAATTTATTTTTTCGGAGTACCTTCCTACAGCAAAATAATTACCTAAAAGATGTGCTGATGAATTTCTTTCACGCTAATAACGCTCAATTTCTTGTCAAAATATTTAGATTTAATTACTTAGATTTTTTAGGTTTTGGTATTACTTATTTTTATTTTAACTCAAAATTTTAGGTCGCTTTGTTTAACCCCACCCAGTTTCATGATGTCAATTGGTTGCACTGTAGCATGATAGTATGGTATTTCAGCTGACTGATTTATACGTTGAGATTTTATACGTATAAGATACAGTGCACGCACAGCACCAGCACGTAAAATTTCTATTCACACTAATGATATCCCAACGACATAATGATTGTATTTATGTGACCCAGGTTACACACACAATAATGATTGTCAATCAACAATTCTTTGGATGTCATTTGTAGTTGTAGTAACCCAGCCTATAGTGGGTTTCACATCACATAAGTCTGCACTTCGCTATTATGTTGGAAACTTCTACTTCAAGTACAGACTTATGTGAAACCCATTAGGTATAGTTTGGGTTCCTAGTGTTCCTACAAATGACATCCAAAGGATTTTTGATTGACAATCTTATTGTGTGTGTAACCCAAAGTAGAGACTCGACCCTAATACACGTCTCAGTTGATAAGTCATTAGAATTTTCCGATGTTTTTACTTCCAGTCTCAGCTTATCTTGCTTAATGCTTTCCTATGTTACAATTATGTGTTGTTATGTTATTATGTTACGATTTCTTTATATAAATGTACGCCGAGTATGTATATGAAGCGCTAACTTATATACCAACGCGTCATTTAATTCGCGAACAAAACAAGTGCAAATATTATCGCTACAATTTGCAGCGCAATTACTTGGCCTAATAAAGTCGAAAACATTTTGTCTTAAGCAGTTGCGTAGCTTACCCTAAGCAGGACTTGTATCAATATTTGTTGATAGAACTCGCTCTGCCAAACGGGAGAAGAAAGGGGCCCCATCTGTAGCGGCCTTAGGGCAGGCAGCAAGCGAGCTTTTTTGGAGGCCACCACGTTTTGAAATGTAGCGAAGTACAAAATGTATAGAAGGGGCTCCACTAATTTGTTAGTCGGGGCCCCTGTAAGCTTGATACGGCAGTAGCCACGCTCCGATCTTAAGCGTTTAATAATGACGTTCGCCGCTCAGAGCGAATTTGCTTCGAGCGTTGCAGCTTATATTAAGCGTTGGTTAGCGCTTCATTGCTGTATACTCATGCCGTAAGCTTTGTATGTAGGTAGCCATAACGTAGAATATTGTTCCAGATGACGAGTTTGGAGAGAAATCGGTGTCGGTACTACTGGACGGTGAAGAGTCTGAGATGATATTCATTGACCATCCCAGCACTGAGATGTCCGTAAGTTATTTAACTTTATTAACTTTGACGACCACCCTTCTTGGTAGTGATTGTGTAATACGATCCCGAGTTCGATTCCAGACCGGCACAGATATTTATTACAGATATGTAGGTATATGAATGTTCTCGGGTAGTGTAAATGATGAGTTATGTGTGTGATATTTGGTAGATATGAGAATAGATCTTAAAATATTCATACCGCTAGGTGATTAGGGTGACCACTGACCCTATCCAGATTTTTTTGACGAATTTTTTTTACATATGGCATCAAATAATACTTGCAACTCCCAAATTCTCACCCTCTTACCCTATATAAATATAAAACATATTGCAGAACAATGTTTTCCCTCTCAACTAGTATTATTATATTATTATTTCAAGACCCAAGATTCAGTAGGTTTAATTTCAAAGCATGAAAATACAATATTCATTAGCCACTTAGCCGACATAGCGATCACTGACTCGACAAAATGTTCGCAAATCTCGTCTAACTTCGCACAAAGGGAAATTGTATCGACGAAATAACAATATTGTTTTGTTTATGAGATATTTGAGCGTTGTTTGAAGATGCCAGTAAAAATAGATTTATTTTAATATTACTCTCTTCATCCCGTTAATGTTTCCTAATTGAAGTACCTACCTTCTGTGCTAGAAGTATAAAAGTAAAATGTTTACTTAGAATTCTAATTTTATTTCGTTTTCTTGCTTTTATTTCCTAAGTACTAATTAAAGTAATGAGAACCAGGTTAGGAAATATAATGTTTTAATTATTTAATGGCTTGCAGCTCGCCTCCGTTCCCATTTATAATGGATTGCAGTTAATAATCATAATTAAAATTAATTCAGTGTTGTTTTCATTAGATAGCTTAAAAACGTCGGTTTACGCCCCAACTCAGAGTCACTAACGGTTACTTTAATCGCTCCTTAGTTAAGAATCACCATACAAATTCTGTACTAAGGTGCGATTTAAAAGTAACCGTTAGTGACTCTTACCCCCGTATTCAAGAACAATACTATGAGGTCTCACAGTGCTCACGGACGCATAGGGTGATTCAAACCATTTCGTAAACAATACCTGTTTGAAGTCCTTCGCTGTGCGTTTGTCGAAATCGATAAAGTAGCTGCCGAGCTACTTTACCGAACGCATAGTGTTGGTTTGACTTCTATCAAGATAGAAAGAAAGGATCGATTATTTGTACTGTTATCTTTGTCTTTTGCCTATGTCAAATGACTAGAGTGAAGTTAGCCGCATCAAATGGACCAATAAGAGGGCTGTATACAGCTCTGTGCGTCCGCACAGCCAAATGATGCTTAAGGTTTGACTGTGAAACAGAAGGCTTGCCATGACGAACGCACTGAGAAATGCCTTACATCGCATAGTATTGCTTCTTTACTTATACAAGTATTGTTCTTGAATACGGGGGTGAGTTGGGGCGTTAGTGTGGTTGGCAATGGCAACTCTACCTACACTTAGGGAAGGCCAAATGAGCGTATTTTTTGAACTGTCAGCCGCGAAAAAAGATTCACGTGCATTCGGTTTCATACTAAAGTCCTGATCACACGACGACGCATAATGAGTCAATATTTTTGCAAAGTTTTATAAAAGTCGTTTCACCCGTAAAACTTCAAAATATCATACCAATTGTTCAGTCACTGCCAAACCCACTTCATCCCCCAGGTAGAGAACTGCCTCTCCACCTACGAGCCGCACGCCTGCGTTGTAGTGTACTCTGTAGTGGCCAAGAGTTCCTTCACGCGAGCCCACGAGCTGCTGTCCTACCTGGCGCGGGAACAGTTCACGGTGGAACGGACTGTGGTCCTCGTGGGGAACAAAGCTGACCTGGCGAGAGCGAGACAGGTTTCTACTAACGGTAAGGTGTCATAACAATATTTTATTGATACTGACCATAATTTTTTATATCCCGACTGTACTTTTTAACAGGGGCCTCCTAGTTCCTGCCAGATCACTAAACGTTAACTAATATTTTATTACTGAAAAAAAAAATGGTTGTCTGTAAAGTCGATTTACGGACGGTAGTTTAACGTGACAACGTCATGACAAAGCTCCGCTCCGCTCCACTCAACTACGATTGCCTACGGCTCGCCTACGGCATCAGCTACGATACGCCGATCGTAGCCGATAGTGCCTCTCTCTCGCTTTTGCCGCTCTCTCGCTCGCGGAACGCTACATTTTTTCATAGATGCGCCCGGCGTTCATCGTTTTAATAGACGTTATCACGTCAAAACTTTTTTTATTTTGAATAAATTGAACCTAAATTACTGACTACAATACCAATTTAATAATAATAATAAAATAATTTATTTCGGACTATCATCCATATGTTGGTTAGTAACATTGAAAAACTTAAGACTAGCTTATTAGCTTTTGCATAAATCTAGAGGCTTGCTTATCTACTTTCTTTATTTATTTTAACAAAATAGTGTTCTGTCAATGTCATAGGGGCCCCATTATGCTAATATGCCCAGGGCCTCCAATAGTTTAAAGACGGCCTTGGTTATGCGTTGTACAGATAGGTATGTCGTTACATCTTTTCCTAATGATTGCTTAATCCCACAGAAGGCAAAGCCCTCGCCACGACTAAAGACTGCAAGTTCATCGAGACATCATCAGGCATCCAGCACAACGTGGACGAACTGCTGGTGGGCATCCTCAAGCAGATACGGCTCAAGGAGAACCGGGATAAGAAACAAGCTAAGAAGGTTAGCAAACAGGTAATTAGTTTTGACTAGTAAGTAGTAGGTAATACGCGTAGGAAACCATTGGTCTCATACTTGTAGTTTGAGATACGGATATACCTACTTACCTATATCACTCTTGGCCCCAAAAGGTGGGAAACCCACTTGCAATTTATCAATCTACAAATTATCTAACTTATAACTTTATCATCATCAAATAACACATGATGGTATATTTTCATAATTGTATACCGTATCTCGTACTATAAAAGCAGTCATATAAACCTGTACCTATACATACTGACTTACAGTGGCGTAACTATACCATCTGGGGCCCGTGGCAAATTCTTTTGATGGGGCCCTATCAGTAAAAATTTGTCGATTAACTTGAAATTGTATTATGGTCTTTCAAAATATTTTATTCATATAGGTATCACTGATACACTTATGCACCTCATCATTTTTTTATCTACCAGCTTTTCGGAAGGGTGCTTTGTCATGGAGGAGAAGAAAAGCCGTAAAGGAACTCCTCAGCACATCTTTTTAAAAAAATATTACAAAAAAGAAAATATTACAAAACTATTTATTTACTAATTTGAGCGGAACCGGTCATTTCCATGCATCTTTGTCATTTAAGTACTCGTCTACACTATAGTATCCCTTGCCTAACAATTTTATTGTGCTTTTACACGTTTTTTTGAAAGAGTCTATTGGCAAGTCACGTATTGATTTTAGAATTTTATTATAGAAACGTACACCAAGCCCTATGAAAGATCGCTGCACTTTACTTAGGCGGAACGAAGGTGTAACCAATTGATGCATTCTCCTTGTTTGGCGATTATGAATATCACAATTTACAATTAGTTTACACGCGCTTATATCCTTCCCTATAAAAACTACCTTACTAAAGATATACTGGGAAGCTACTGTAAGTGCTTGAACTTTTCACGCAAAGATTCCCGAGACTTAAGTTTATAGCCCTAATAGCCCTTTTTTGGAGTATGAAAATTTATTCTATACTGGCTGCTTTGCCCCACAGCAAGATGGCATATGACAAAATACTGTGAAAATATGCAAAATAAACCATCCTAGCAGTTTCGACGTCAGTATACTGCCTTATTTTCCTAACAGCATGTTTATGCTCGATAAATAAAGATAAATAAAGATAAATCTCGGGACTAAACTCGGTAGGGCTAAACAGCCCTACCGAGTTTAGTCCCGAGATTTGTTATATTTCGGCCCCACTGAAGTTTACTATCTAGGGTCACCCCTAAACAGACCGTGGATTCCTCCATATGCAATGTTTCTTTATTCAGTTTGAGAGATTTGTTGACTTTTTTAACATTAGGTAGTACAAACTCTATACATTTCGTTTTTTTTTGCGTTTAAAAGTAAATTATTGATAGTGAACCAACGCGACACATGCGACAGACCACTATTTACGTCGTCGAAATTTACTTTATTCCTTTCACACTTAAATATTAATGATGTATCATCAGCAAATAGTACAATATCCGCTTGGTACTTTACATAATGTGGTAAATTGTTAATGTATACCAGAAAAAGAAACGGACCCAAGATCGAGCCCTGCGGTACACCCAACACAGCCGGTGAACCCGATGACTTAATATCGTTTATGCTAACTTTTTGTATCCTATCACTCAAATAAGACGCGATCAAGCTAAGGGCATTATTTTTTATACCATAGTGGCCAAGTTTAAGCAGCAATGTTTCGTGCTCAACTCAATCAAATGCCTTAGATAAGTCACAAAATACACCTATGGCATTTTGTGATGATTCCCATGCTTCAAATATATGCTTTAAAAGCCTAGCTCCTGCATTGGTTGTACTACGGCCTTTAGTGAAACCGTATTGCTCAGGATGTAATAAATTATTATTGTTATAATCTAAATTTTACTAACAAAAAATAATCGACTTCAATATTACTCAAAAACTACTTATCAGATCTCATTCAATTTATGTGGGACCACATGACAAGCACCTGCTTTCAATTAAAAAAGAATCATCAAAATCAGTTCACCCAGTCTAAAGTTCTGAGGTAACAAACATAAAAAAAATACAGTCGAATTGAGAACCTCCTCCTTTTTTTGAAGTCGGTTAAAAATGGGTTAGCATTTGATTCAATATTATCTTTTCAAAAATCTAACTAAAAGTTGGTAAAATAGAAACTGGTTATTTATTAAGATCGGTTAGTTATTAAGATCGGTTAGTTATTAAGATCGGTTTTTTCGTTTAGTTTAGTTGTCTCAATTTAGATTTTAAGCAGAACTTATAAAAATATACTTTTCAAATAAAATAAAATACTCAGATACAATGTAAAAAAATATTTTTGAGCTCGCGGTCTCTTGGGCCGGGGCCCTCTTGGGTCGGGGGCCCGTGGCATTTTGCCAGCCCTGCCACCCTATTGTTACGCCACTGCTGACTTACCTTTATTTCTTACCTTTATCTTTTCCACGGAAACAGACTGATTTCCCGAGATAAAATGTCCTATTAATCTTGTGAAATGTGAAAGATTTTGAGGATGTCTGAATGTATGTTACTCTTTATTTGTCCACTGGTAGATAATTAATGATCTAGAATAATATAAAGGGTACGTAATACACCGGAAAACGCGTGCAAAACCGCATTCAGAGTGCTATTATCTAACATGTTAATCTAGGGTACGAACTATCCGTGTGCCAAATTTCATCCAAATCTATACATTAGATTGTACGTGAAAGAGAAATAAACGTCTTATCTCACAAACCAAACTTTCACGATTTAATAAGGATCTAATAGGATGATTTCTGCTTATAAAGATCGGTACGTCAACGTCACTGCTTCAATTGTTATTTATGTTATGACGTAGGACGCTGTGACGTCATTATTGTGACGCCACAGTGTTGCTGTGACGCCAAAATGACGAAAAATTGAAAGAGCAGGAAGGCTATTCACTTTTGTAACTTGACAGTGGAGTTTCAAAATTGACGTTCGAGTTCTAGGATCACTTCACTTCGCAAGTGCGTACTAGATGATTAGATAATGACATGTCAATATGATGCAAGTTCGCTTTTGTTTTGTAACTTGACAGCGGAATACACGATGAGTTTCTAAATTGAAGTTAGAGTTCGAGACTCCCTTCACCTCGCAAGTGCGTACCAGATGATTAGAGAATCACATATCAAGATCTCGGACTCGAACTTCAATTTTGAAACTCATCGCGGATTCCGCTGTCAAGTTACAAAACTGAAGAGCCTTGCAGTAAATTCGCGGTGATGTGTACACAGTGAACGAATATACTTAGGTATATTAGTTCATTGTGTGTACATCATTAGTGGAAATTGATAATTATTCTCTTCATGCGCTTTTGTTGCTAACAAAAGTTATATATTTAGGTATAGGTATATAACACAGACATGTACCTAAATATATTCGATGAATAAAAATGCTAATGAAAATGACGGTGATTAAGAATTATAGCGTCTACAAATATTTCGCCATCCATACTAATATTATAAATGTAATAATTTTTGTTGTTGTTTTTTTTAGAGTATTTGTGCACCACTTAAGGTCGCTGCATACGTAACGTGGACGGAACGGGGACGGGACGTGGGCGGGGTATAAATATAGGTACGTGCCCCGTTCCCGTCCCGTCTACGCGTCTGTGCCTCCGTGACGTATGCGCTATCATTTACATTTTCTATGAAACGATGTTTTCAAAACTTCACGTCCCGTCCCGTCCCCGTCCCGTCCACGTTACGTATGCATCGGACCTTTACCCTTAATTCACATTTATTTCATTCCTTTACCTTAGGTTGTCTGAAAGAGATCGCTCTTAGCGATAAGACCGCCAATTGTTTACAGTGTTTTTTCTGTTATTTCCGAATGTTTATTTCTTTTGGTGTACATTATAGTGTATTGTATTATATTATATTGTGTTTGTTGCCTTTTTCACGCCAGGACAGAGCGACGGTTCAAGTAATTTTTGTGTTGATATAGTGGGAGGGCTGAAAAGTGACATAGGTAACTTTTTACCGCTTATTCTCACGAAGAAATATGATATTATGTCACTCATAGTTATTTCTTCTTTGCCCTTTTGACGACGTTGTGGATATCAGCTAGTATAGGAATAATGATTTATTTATTTCTTTATTGATACTCAGAACGGACTTAGGTACAAAGTTAAATTAGTTAATGATAGCAGAGAATAGAAAAGAAGAAGAATAAAGAAGCTTTGTATGGAGCATATAAAAAGACGACCTACTGTAGATATTTCTATAATCTTTTTGTACAGAATCTAAGGAAACAAAACCGACTATTGTGAGTGAACAAGGACAAAAACATCGTATCAAAGACCTCCTTTTCAAAGAACACTACTAGTCAATATAACAATTTTATTGTTGTCAAAATTAATAAAAACAATTGAAGCTAAACTTTTAGGAATTCTATCTAAATATGAGATAATATTAAAATGGTAACTGATCAACGTTTGTATAATATAATGGAAGATATTTGGGAATGTTTTTTTTATAATTTTTGTTGGTTTGTCTGTGCGTTAGTTCCCGTTAATTTCAGAAAAGTCTGAACCGATTTGGGCGGTTTTCATTTTTTTTATTTCAATTAGTTTATAGATGTAATGCGAGTACAAACATATCTAAGCATCAAATTATATTCTAGACAATTTATTTAGACCGTTCGTGTCTTCATAATAATATCGGAAGCGTTCTATCTATAGCGGTCACCCATCCAACTCCAACAGAAGCTTACCGATCGATTTTTTACACACACACACATGTCTGTCTAGGACTTCAAATTGACAGGCAAATCTAAACTCTGTCTCCTTTTCCACAGGAAGCAAAACCGTCAAAAATGGCGAGCTCTCGCACTCACATCTCCCTGAGTATAGCGCGAGAGCTACTGCAGAAGATTTGCATCAATGACATCTCAAAGTCGAAGTCTTGCGAAAACCTTCATGTGTTGTAAACCTTCTGTGAGAATATTCTAGAATAACTATGATCTCTGTAACCTTATTTAATTTAAAGGACTGTGTATGACTTGAGTAGCAAAACGTTTGCTGCTTATTTTGTTTTTAACTTTTTACTATTAATGTTATGAATGTTTTAATTACTTTAGACTTTCTTACCACAACTAAATAAACAAAAAAATAGGTATTACTATTGAAGTATAATGTGTAGTAAAACTCCATAATTACTCATCACATGTTATAATCTCAATAAACCTTCTGTACAATTATTTCAACTTATTATATTTTAAACACGTTATAGTATCCCGATTGTTCTTAAACATTCTATTCTATTTTTAAAGTTAACAATGATTTTTCTTGTCCTAACCCCAATTATCGATCCGCCATTATTCCTCCTCCCGCTATAGATTATTTATTCTTCTTTTTTTACAGCCATTTTTTATGTTGCCAGTTTTTTTAATGAACACACAAGCCACCGTTCTCTTTTCAAAATCGACTGAATCCACCTGTGGAATCCACTGAAAGCTGTAGCCAATTGGTTATAGTCCATCACGCAAACATAGGGTTTGCGGTGTCGGTTTTATACGCTAGTAATAATAGTTCAATGAGTCGATCGCGATTTTTTTTATGTAACTATCTGATAAATGTGCTGACTGTACACCATATTTATAAGTCGCTATCCTCGCCCATGGACTTCAGTAACACGAAATACTGTTGTTGGATGATGGTGATGTAGAAAATAAGAACCTGAATATAGTTTTAGCCATTATTTTGGGGCTATCAAAATATAAAACCAAACCGAAATAATAAAAGTAGGTTTTTAATAAAATATGCAACTTTCTTGACTTAACTAAACAGAAGCACACTTAACAAGTTAGCATTTCCTCTTGAACAGGCATTAACTTAATCTAATTAAATTTCAGCACAAATTAAATAGTTTCCCTTGAACACTGTAGAATTTTCATTCGAATTTCTACTTGAAACACGCTACTCGAGACGTGAAGCTATTTGAACAAACTCTTGTACTCAAAGAATTCAATCGCTCAAATGAAGTTAGCTCTTTCTGGTATGAAGAGTTCTGGGAACGAATCGACATTGGAGACGGCCTTGTAAAAATGTAGTTCATTCTAGATCATATAAAACAGTTGTATGACTTATTATATTTGAGTAAGTCAGAGACTTTTCGACTAATTTGTTTTACACTGCTGCATTGCCTGTTTATGATATTTTACTAAGTTCAGAAACTATTTGACTTATTTATTTTACATTGCTAAAGCAGCAGTCAAAAAAAGTACTTATAACAATAGTTGAATGTAGTTTCTCAGTTTACGAAAATATAAACCTAAAGATAAAGGTATAAAGGTATAAAGTAAAATATAAACCTAAAGGTAAGCATCTCGAAATTTAAATATAAAACAAAATAAAACCGCATTTTTTTAACAATTTTTTTTTTGAAAGTGCTCTGCGATTTTGTTTTTTTTTTGTTTGTTTAATACTGAATTGTCATCGGTCCTTGATAAGCTATGTTGATAAGTGATAAGTATGCCAAATCCGGCGTTTTGAAGGAGGTCAAAATCATGTTCAAAGTTTCCGTTACATAGGCACATACGTATGAAGCTAATAAAAGCGTGTTAATGATTTTATGGAACATTTCACAGTAGGTAATTAAACCTCATGAAACATATTTTCATGTTGTTTGTTCAGTTTTCAAACCAAAACCAAGAAAATCACTAGAATCACTGTTTACTGTTTTTTAATATCAATAGAATATTATTCCGATGTGAGATAGGTATATCTAGAATTAAATAAGATATATTTTGCAATGCTATAGAAATAGAATGTTCGTGACCTTTCGTATGGAAAATCGGATTACATTCCATCCTTATACAATGTCTTTATTGCAAGCTCGGAAAATGCACTTCTAGTCTAAATCTCATTTTATATCTACAAGTATTTTAGAACAAAAAGACCACCCAGGAGTTGATATCAATCGGTAATATTTGCAACCGCGCATGTGTGTGGTACTGATATGTGAGCCTGTCTGTTTGTGCATCTCTATATTTTTCTTATTTTTAAAACAGGACAGTAGATATATCGAATATATAAAAATCTCACGGTGTTTGTGGTCACATTTTTATGTTTCTTGTGTATATTTGGTAGATATGAGAAATATGAGAATATGTAGGTCGTAAAATACATATATTTCATATCGCTAGGTGATTAGTGTCCCTAGCCAGAGTACCATAGTACTGACGTAAACTTATTTTTCTTTATCTTTTTTTTCAGTAGTACTACAAATATATCCGAAATACCTATTTACTAATAGAAAAGAAGCGCTATAAATACATGTTATTTTCTATTGCCTTCTAATAATGTTATTACGGAGACGGAGTAAATGTGTTATTAACTCTTCTTTCCAGAAAGTTTTCTCGGTAAACGTAATTGAATATCGAATTAGTACGGACTCTATCCTAGTAAGC
Organism: Thymelicus sylvestris; assembly: GCA_911387775.1. NCBI lineage: Eukaryota > Metazoa > Arthropoda > Insecta > Lepidoptera > Hesperiidae > Thymelicus > Thymelicus sylvestris. The sequence continues at coordinate 7,273,775 of OU426909.1, read as the reverse complement.
GGTCGTAGGATACTTCAAGTTGACGTTTTCCTGTCCATTTACTGGCTGGCTGGCGGGGGCTTATTGGGGGTGACTTTACTTGTACTTAGCTGGTTTTATTGTTAAATTAATTTAAGATTTAAACCGTTGAAACGGAACGCTTGAATGAAAGGTTTTGTTGATGTCCATGATGGGCGACGATGAGACGATGACCAATTTTTACCAGGTGGCTCTTTTATCAGCTATTTAGGTAGGTACATAAAAAAAGCAAGCAGATATTTAAGTGTTTCACCCCTAGCTAATATGAGAGACTTCCCTTTTCGATTGTCAGAGATTATTATTTACTGGTAGTTACTTACATTAAATTGCTTAAATTTTATTCTGAACATTTTTTGTATTCATTCATTCGAATTTAAGAAAGTGTTTGTATTATTAATTTTAACAGACGTGTAATCTGAGATCTGGTTTAACAATACAGGTAAAAGTAGGTAACTACTATTTTGATGTATGTTTATGTAGTAATTTTTTCTTATTGATTCTTGGAGTTAAACTACAAAATTTTTCGTAGAATTTGATACTATGTATCTAGCTGTTATGCTAATGTTTGATCAGTATTAGGTACTAGGTGAAGTGAATCCTCCTCCTTGCGTCGATATCCTCAGTGCTGACGGTCGTGGTATGGACGGTATGGACACATTAGTTCTTCTCCATTCTTCTCCAGCACCACATATCGAAGGGAAGCGAATATAGCGGTAATTTAAAGAAAATTCCTACTTTACATTTAAGTTGGTACAATATTACATAAATATTTTTATTACCTTCAATGAAACGATACTCAACTTCAATGTTCAAAGATATGTAACTCAATAGGAGAATGTATTCGTTGGTAAGGACACTAAGGACATACAACGCATATAAAATGTTATTTTCTCCCTCAGCTTATATTTTCCCTTCATCCCCGCTGGTTATTTACTTTTTCGTCATATCAAGTTTTATATTTACTTTCCCCTCAAACTGTGTCTAAAGAAGTTTCACTTTAATATTTTTGTCAACGTTGCATTCTCGAACTTGGCGATTACCAAACATTTTCGTATCATATTCTTGCACACTAATACTGATCAAATATAATCTAATATTTGGAACCTAATATTTCATATTAGGTTATTTTTAAGTGTTGTTTCTATTTAAGGTAATATTTCTTCTATCCTGGGTTGTGTGATTTCTTCCTATTATAATCTAGCATGATATACAGAAATTTTATTAAAAGTATTGTTGTAATAACCACGTTTTTTAAATCATACACGTAGGACTTTACAACGACTTTATTCTAATTTATGCTATTCCTTGACTGTATATCGGTTGGCTAGTCTGTTATAGATGTTATGGTGGTATAAACATTTGTGGACTGTGTTTAGTTTTAAATTCTGATTACATTCAACAGTTTAAAAAAATAAGTCTTTAAAAATATTCATTTAAATTAAACTATTTAAAAATCAAATAAATAAACATTGAGTTAATATTTACTTAAATAATAAAATTGTTTGTTAAACTTCATGATAATGTATTTACTTATCGTTTAATATTTATTTAGTTATCGTTTTTTATAATATTATCTTAGTCATTTAAATGGAAATAAAATATAGATCAAAGTATGTTGCTACGAATGTACATTTAACCCTTTTTTCTTGGAGCAGTTAGAATTTTGATGTCACTCTTGAATAATGTAGAAACTATCTTTCTGTATAGGTACCTAAATCTAATATTTACATGAACGTCACCGAAATTTCGTATTTTCTCTGTTATCGGCCTAAAATATTCGATGTACCCTTATATGTATTAGGTAGATGTATATTGAATCTAGTCACTTGATCAATTTATAATCGTTTACTATTATATCTTTAATGTACCTAATTTAGAACTTTCAACCAAGACAAAATACTATGTGATTAAAATTTGATAAGTGTTGTTGTGTAGATACTTCTACGTTACTTACATGTAGTTAGTATATTATTATTATAGTATGTAGTGATATAAATTTTATCCTGAAATATGAATACAGGTTGTTAGAGTATCACTTTGATATCGCGTACTTTTGTACTGCGCTTAATGTCTTCTTCAAGATAGCCTCTTTAACTTTATTAGAAAAGAACAGGAATGCCGAATATTTTGCAGTTATAGAACTGACTCGTGTGGGGGAGAAAGTTGAAAGATTGTGCAAATAACAGTTCAAAAAACCTCCAAGTGGCATAACGTATGCAAAGGTAGTATGAATATTATAGCAGTTGTTGACAGATTGAAGTAGGTATGCCACCGTTGCTACCGTGGCGCCACCAATTTAACGCAGTTTGAAGGACACTTTTACACAACAGTCATTTCTCCTTTACCTCTATACTCCGTGGTCGGTGTGAACAAAGCTTATGAGTATTTATGTCACCACAGATTAACACAAATATCCGTATAAATATTTCCCACGTTAAATAAATTGAATACAATTTATTGAAATATAAGTACATAGCTGATCAGACATTGCGTCTAATAAAGGTAATTGAGTTGTCCTTCCACATTCCGACATACTTAACTGGTTATTTGAACTTTACTCTTTTACCTTAAGGTTGATATTATCTTGAAGGATGTCAGTCAGCCTTTAGGTGCCATGTTTCTAAGATAACAAAGACCTTTTCTTAATTAACAAAGTTCTACAAAACACTGGTTAACAGAAGGTTATATTTTGTTGAACAAGGTAATGCTTTATTATCTACGGCTTAAAATAAAATAGGCCCTGATGGCATTGAAGTATAATGTAGTGTACTAAAATAGAGCAGACATCGCGAACATTTGTGTTGCGCCTCTATTTTCTTTTTCTATTTCTCTCTCTCTCGCTCTCTATTTTCTTGTTCTATTTTCAAAATCGAGCCCCAGTTTTCGTTTCAAAATCGACTGAATCCACTGAAAACTGTAGAGTGTAGCCTATTTTAGGCAATTCATTGCGCAAATATCGGGTTCACGGTGTCGGTTCTAAACCCTAGTAATAATAGTTCAATGCCTGAAGGAGAGTATTATAGGTCTTTTTATTCAATCAAAGGAAATTTACTGCAATTTAGAACGAATAGGTACAATGTTTATGTTTAACGCCTTTCTCTGTTTTTATTTACAACACCTATAAAATCAGTATTAGGCTAATATATAAAACATACGCTTGTGTAATCTTTGTAAGTGTAATATAAACTTTAAGTATACGTGTTATCGTTAGAGTAGGTACTGATTATATTTTTCTAAACAAAATGGTACTTTCTACGACTTTTATATGTTATGTAAGATGTTTCCTGTTAATGTGTCATTTTCTGTTTCAATTATACATTTCTTGAAGTAAACTTGTTGTTTTTTTGTACAGCCTTACACTTAGGTACCTCAGATGTTGGCAGATGGCATGGCATACCATGCATCCTTCAGCAGGACTTTCCATAAGTCCATAAACAAGCACCAGGCAGTAGATGTACCTATGTAATAACTGTAATTAGGGTTCCGTAGCCAAATGGCAAAAAACGGAACCCTTATAGATTCGTCATGTCTGTCTGTCTGTCTGTCTGTCTGTCCGTCCGTCCGTATGTCACAGCCACTTTTTTCCGAAACTATAGGAACTATACTGTTGAAACTTGGTAAGTAGATGTATTCTGTGAACCGCATTAAGATTTTTATACAAAAATAGAAAAAAAACAATAAATTTTGGGGGTTCCCCATACTTAGAACTGATACTCAAAAATTTTTTTTTTATCAAACCCATACGTGTGGGGTATCTATGAATAGGTCTGCAAAAATGATATTGAGGTTTCTAATATCATTTTTTTCTAAACTGAATAGTTTGCGCGAGAGACACTTCCAAAGTGGTAAAATGTGTGTCCCCCCCCCCCCCCCCCCCCCGTAACTTCTAAAATAAGAGAATGATAAAACTAAAAAAAATATATGATGTACATTACCATGCAAACTTCCAACGAAAATTGGTTTGAACGAGATCTAGTAAGTAGTTTTTTTTTAATACGTCATAAATCGTAAACCGCTATTTACCTCGATCAAAGTTTTTTTTGCCGCTTTTTTTTGTAAGTTCACTTCAATAAAGTTCTCACTCAAACTCTCACTTCAAAGATAATAATCAAATTGAATGGTTCCTTCAAAAAAACATTACAAATGTCGTTTTACTTGCGCTTTTAACGTTGAACTAAATATTTAATAAACGCATAAAAGTCACAAACAACTTGTTTAGAAATGAAAAGAAGTAGTGCTTTCAAAGTCACGTTGCAGAAAAACAAAAGATGGAGGAACAATTTCTCAGGAAAAGTTTTCATTTTTCCCAGTCATATACTTTTCAACCCATTAATGGCCCACTACTGAGCACGGGTCTCTCCTCTTGAGGAGACCTAGAGCATACTCCACCACGCTGCTCCAGTGCGTATTGGAGGAGGAGTTAGTGGCCAACCGGAGTGCCGGAAGTTTTCAAACCGCCCGAGGGCCTCCAACATGGCTTAACGACTGTTATCTTACGATAACAACTGAGACCGACGGCTTAACGTGCCCTCCGAAGTACGGAAGTGCTCAAGAATTGTTTGCCACTAGAGGTCACCTTCGTCGCGGTGTAAGAAGGCGCGCACGTACTCTATAGAGAATTAAACAACCGATTTGTGCAATATCAACTTGGTATTTTATTATAGAAGTAATTGGTACAAAACAGTGAACACATTTAAGCAGCGCGAGAGCAGAGAGCAGGAAGGGAAGGAGCGAACCACAGAGTATACAAAGAAAGACACATGACGTTTTTACATTATTGAGTTGACAAGGCAAAGGGTATTTTTGCATTCAGCCAACAAACTCAGTACTGATAAAAATGTCAAACTTTACGCTTGAGTGGTTAAATATTTCCCGTGAATAAACGAGATAAAAGAACCATAGAGCTCGCATTTCTACGACATCTACGGCGTAGGTGGCGTAGCGATTTCCCTACGTTTTCTGCCCACACGGACTCAGTAATTCCTCGTATTACGTGTTTTACGTCATCATAAACAAAATTAAATAACATTATATTTTCTAAGGACGTACACGGCATGGCAAGTGGTGTACATCGACAAGTCCCGTATCGATTCTCAGCTGATGAATATTTTACGAGTGTCATCCCTATAGATTCGACTCAGATGTTTATCAAAAAGAGAAAACCTGAATTTGAACTACTTACCTATAATATACTGTCTTTTTATAAATTTGTTAATTTAATTAATACACTTCTCCATGCACCCTACTTACCTATAATGAAATTGAAAAAAAAAAACATTTTTTATAACTAATTTTTGTTTCGCAAATATTTACCGAACAAAAAAGGAAATCCTTTGACAATCTACAACCGTTCTCACATTGATCTCAAGATTTACGCCCTTGACAATATACATACATTCGAAAATGGAGAAACTTATTTCAATAAAAGGTTTTCCAAAACAAGGTTATACAAAAATAAGTCAAATACAATAACGTTATTTCTATGGGCTTTTATATCATCTCTTTGTATACAGGGGGGATATTTCCAAACAGGATGCTGGGGAGGTAAGGGAGTTACTTCGCACTAGTTTGAACATCGATTTTCTGTAAGAAGGTCCAGAGTTCGGTTCCAGGGTGAAGGTAAGGTACCTAGTGTATATGTTTGTTACACTTTCATGCAAACAGTACTGATCCGATTTTCATGAAACTTAGCACACTGGTAGGATCTGGAATAACATATTTATTAACGTTAATAGTTTCTCATGTGATGATGACGAACAGAAACCTTCAGAATCATAGAAAAGGATCATATTTCATAAGATCGTCCGATCTTTTAAATCAGACTTCGGGTCGAATTCGAAAACAATGCATCAAACCAGGGTCTTTGACAAACCGGGGGATCCCGGGTTCGATTCACGGCCGTGGCAGATGTTTATGTGACAGATAAAAGATAAATATTTGTACGCGATTCATGGGTGTTATTGTGATGTGCCCATGCCACCCGCGACACAGGATAACCTGCTGCGAGTGAATGCGTAATATGCGTTTAAACGTCTAATTCGCTAAAGATGCGTATTCAACAGAGCTTATTTTATAAAAAGAACATTCGAGTCTATTTCGGGTATCAAGATGTTTTAATTAACTTTGTATTTTTATCCAACAAAACAACGCCTTCAGAAGTCATTTGGAAAACAAATGTTAAATTTTGTGGAAGGCATTAGTTGACGCGGAACTGTTTGACCACAGACTAAACATTAAGTAGAAAGTACGCAAACATTGTCATAATGAATAGATGTGAAAATATAATGCTTTGACTGTCCACTGTAGCGTAAGAAACCATGACCTATTTTTGAAGTCGGTTAAAAATAAACCTACCCATTTTATACTCCATTTTATACCACAGAATAAAGTTTAAATATGTTCTTAACTATTGTACAAAAGAAAATCAATCTTCAAAGCATGATACACCAAGGCTTTTATCATACAACTTTTGGATAGAAATTAAAATCGAAATGATACAAAGTACTTAGATACGTAGAACGATATTTATTTGGTTCCTTAAATACCTCCATTTCGGACATTGAAGTACCTACCTAATGTTCAAAGTAAAAATAAAGTATTAGCGAAAGTTATTTCTTTTTTTTATGGAAACAGCCGTCAAACGAGCTGACGATCCACCTAATGGTAAGTGGCTATCGTCGCCCATGGATATCAGAAACACCAAAGGCATCACCGATGCGTTGCTGGCCAAGAAAGAGAGAAGTAAAAGAAAGATAGAACTGGCTCTCAAAGCCCCCAGCCAGAACACGACGAGTCGTTTGGTGGCTGACTCATGCTCAAGGGTGGAAGCTATCTGATTGTAAGTATTCTGATTTGTAAGTATTCTTTGGTCCGTCATTTCAATTTCCATTACTCCTTTTAGGCGCGGAGAGCGTAAACAGAGATTATTTGTTTGATTTGATGTTGTTGCTTTCTAAAAATATATCTCATATACCTACAAATACAAATTGTTAATTACTACACACAACATTACAGACTAAAAATTAGAAACGCTATTCCACATTGATTAATAATTCTATCTTTAAAATACTACCAGGAAAAACTTATACGTACCTATAAAAACACATTACTTAGTTTATACTACGAGTTTATATTTCCTACTTTATCGCATCTTATGCTCATATGCTCATAGCCCGGCGGCTTGCGTCGATCCTATATGATCGACAAAGTTAAGCAACAGCGGGCGCGGTCGGTAGTTGGATGGGTGACCGCTAGTGGCAAAAATTTCTTGAGCGTTTCCGTGCTTCGGAGGGCACGTAAAGCCGTCGGTCCCGGTTGTTATCATAACAGTCGTTAAGCCATGTCGGAGGCCCTCGGGCGGTTTGAAAACTTCCGACACTCGGGTTGGCCACTAACCCCTCCACCAATCCGCACTGGAGCAGCGTGGTGGAGTATGCTCTAGGCCTCCTCAAGAGGAGAGACCCGTGCCCAGTAGTGGGCCATTAATGGGTTGAAGCCATCGCATCTTATGTCCCACCGGGTTTGCTTATTGTTATATTATTTGTTATAAGTTGATACGACTAACCGCCCTCGCTTTGCTTCGGTTTTACACCTTGGGTTACATTATTGGAGTTTTAGTAAAGATCCCTATTTTTTTTTAAATACAATATAGCCTATGTCACCCGGGGATAGTGTAGCTTTCTAACAGTGAAAGAATTTTTCAAATCGGTTCAGTACTTACGGAGCCTATTCAATGCAAACAAAAAATCAAATCTTTCCTCTTTATATAATAACGAGTAACCACCCTCGCTTTGCTTCGGTTTTCCTTTTTTTTTACACCTTGGGTTACATTATTGGAGTTTTAGTAAGGATCCCTAATTTTTTTTAAATATAGCCTATGTTCACCGGGGATAGTGTAGCTTTCTAACAGTGAAAGAATTTTTCAAATCGGTTCAGTACTTACGGAGCCTATTCAATGCAAACAAAAAATCAAATCTTTCCTCTTTATATATTAGTATAGAAGTATAGATATAGTAATAGTATAGATGGTGTGCCCGTTTGTGGCGGGAATACAGAGATCCACTTATTTGACTTGTTAAAGTGTTACACCTGACTTTAATAATTGTAGGTAGGTACCTGTATTCCACAAGAAATACGAGTTATTGATTGCCCTTTTTTAAGACATTAATTGCATTGCATTCTACTCAAAAATTTATTTCAATCAATAGACAAAACGCGTTTCGACAAAATTGCTCAGTTGAGACCAGGAAAATACATTCTAAATATTCGCTCCGGACCGTCTGACCACCAAATCTCAACACCAGTTGTCAGTTGGCACTCCAATTGTCTTATTTATCCGAATCTTAGTACTTACGAGTACATATTTTTAAGTAACAATTACACGAAACATATATTGGGCTCGGCCCAATGAAACGACGATATCCAAAAGCTATTTTATTATACTTTTCTGCAAGATAATCTTAACACTAAAATTAGGTTCTAATATTACTAACTTCCAGAGAGACATAACTTTTGCAACCGACTGTTCAGCCCAAATGTCGAAAGACGAATGCTCCGCGTTCGGTGCTCTTTGCTAAAACGTAATCAATAGTGACTGGCGTTGGATCAATACATCACTACGCCTGACGGAGACTGATGACAGTAGGCTGCACAAGTCAATTACCATACTGATATTCATATATGTACAAAGAAATGTAATTATATGTTAGCACGCTAACAGCTCGGCCATCTGACTTTGCGTACGTCCTCGTACGCGATCTCAAAAATTCGATGAAATTGTACAGTCGTCAAATCTTCGTAGTAGTATTATTACGATATGTTAATGAACTTCCTTTATCTACATCATTAATACATTCATCTCTGTTCTAAGATACCCCTGTCATTTATAACATTTTTCTATCTATCTTAAATAATTGCATGAATACAAATTTTGATTATTAAAGTTATGCACTTGCAGTAATAATAATACAATGACAATTTCTATGTCTTAAAGTAAATATTACTCGTGTTAAAAATCATTTTACATTTTTTTTCAGGTCAGCATTATCCCAATAATATCAATACAATATATCCAAATATTTTAAGCAGGTGTATACAATAGTCTTCCAGTTACTTTGTTAGGGTAATCACAATCAATTATTTCAATTATTTCGATATCATTCATTTTCAATAACAAAAATTTTCCTCAAGTCAGTTTAATGCCCATCAGTTAAATTATTGAAATGGAAATTCCACCGCGTAAACTTTTCATCTACAAATGGGCGTTAATAACAGTATAAATGTTTAAAAATTGTTTTAAATTTATATCAAATTTTTTTAATAGATACAATATGAGGCAAGCATACGTTTTACATATTAATGCGAGCAGGTAATTACGATTTGTATAATGTTAAATATGGCCATACCAAGGCTATATACTCGTATTACTCTTTGGATTGTGACTACCCGAACCAGCAAAACCATCTTTTAGATCAGTAATTACATCTATAAATTGCCTAATGTCACGATAGACAGTACCTAACTTATCATCGGCTTTAAGAGAAAAATACATTATACTTAGTCTATGTAAGTTAGGGTAGGCCAGGAGAAAAAAGCCGGAGGAAAAAAACTCCCAGAACTCTTTTAAAAAAAAGGTCAATAGTAATAAAGGTCGAAAACAGATTTATCATACCCAGACGGTTCCGGGTCGTGTTTAAATCATCAGCTACCTTGCTGCGTGGCGCATCTTGAACATCTGCTACTTCTTGCATTGTCCTTTTCCCCAATCAGTTACATCTCTTGCCTCATACTTGGCCGTGATCGGAGAGTGTTGCTCGAGCTCTCCACCACGTCCATCACGACCAAGCTTTTGGTCCACTAGGTCCGTAGCTCATTCTTATTCTCATCGCTCGGACCGTCTTTTGACAATCCTTCAGCCGTCGCTCTAGCTCGCCGTCCGAAGAATTTAGTGGGCCATTTAGATTCACGGATCGGTCGTCATCCAAGCTCACCGCCCGAACCGTGTATCTTCACTCTTATGACTTACAACTTACAACCTTTTCAGTCGTGGTTTTCTCTCAACAGTGGCATTTGTGTATCTACCTCCAGGCGCTGATGTATCCACATTGAATCTGAAACTTATTACTGTATTAGTGTGGATTCATACTTCAAGACAAAAGACCAAGATTACATGACATGAATGATGATGAAGATAATATTGTCGCGTTATTATTAAGATGCTAATGTTGCTAGGGATCAATTAATGGAATTATTTTCACATTTTCATAACAGTGTACTGCGATGACTGCAAGTTCTTTGAGTTTGTTTATCTAAACTAGCGACTGAATGCGGCTATGCTCGCATGGATTTTTGTCGCTGAAATAAATGCAATAATAATGTATCAGAAGCAGAATCGGCGCGAAGATTGATAAGGAGAGGAGTGGGTAAAAGATGATAAAACGACGGTTGACATTTCATGGAGCGACTACACCTTCCTTCAATAAAATTTTAATTAGTTGTTACAAACATTATTATAAAAGCGATTAAGAATTATTTAATTATACCTTACTTCTTCTCATTGTCGTCATATGGGTCAATTCATCGTCATTACCTTATAATCCATCATTACCTCAAAAGTTTTTCCTAAGAGTGAAAGAAATAAAACACTTTATAAGCCGTGTATAACTTTGCTTGTTTTTATAAGTTAGGAGAGATAGTTTAGTCACAGTTCAAAGTCATAGTTCAGAGTCATAATTCACATTCATAATTCACAGTCATAATTCGTAGTCATAGTTGACATAGATGTACATACATACATAGGCTTTATAATATACTTGATCTTATCTTTTACCATAATATGCTCCAAAATAAGTGTGTTATATCAATAATAAAATAAACCTTTCTCAAATAATTTTTTTATCATTGTTGTGATGTTATGATGAGTCAGTCAGTCGGATAGAGCGAATGTTTTGTTTGTATGTAAAATATAATATAAATATAAAACAAACGACATTTAAAAATTTCATTAACACCGTGCTCAAAAGGGACTATTTCCAATAATCTGGAGACCTTATTTATAATCCATATCCAGTGCGATGGTTTTCGATGATTAATGACTCAGTACTCTGTATTCATTTGACGTTTTAGAACGATCGCTTCATTCTATTATAGTTAACGCGAACTATAAGGCGACAAGTGACACTAGAGATATACAAAAAAAAGGCTCACGAAAGAATCAAATTGTAAGACCCATCAATCCATTCGCTAATCAAATTGTAACTCCAAAAACTGCAATATTAGGACACTTCTATTGAGCTACCACTTCGATTGAGCTCCCTTGAGCTACCTCGCACCGCGCATTCCCAATACGCATCCACGACTCCAATATGGACTCCTAAGCTACTAAACTTAACCGAGTTTAATAAATTTGCACATCGTGTGCAATTTGATCCAAGTCGAAGGATAGGATAGCTAAAATCTCAAAATAATAAAAAAAACTTTGGCAGAACGAAGTCTTTCCGGGCAGCTAGTTACATATAATTATATGCGGTTACTGTTCATGGATGGCGAAGTGCCCAATGTGTCCCTTAAGCCTTGTAAGCGTCCAACCCGTCGTGGCACCCCTGCGCACCTAATTTTGAATTCAAATGCAAGTAAAACATTCCTAACAATGTAATTACTTAAATCAATTTTCATTCTCAAATTTCGATTATAGTAATGTATCGATTATGAATCTCTTCACGAACGGCCTCAAGCCGTCATATCACTTTATTAAATCATTTTTCATTAATCTTGCATAAACTATGACGCGATGGAATCTTTACTAGATTTTATCGTAAGTACTATCTAAACGTTTTTTTTTATTTTGATTTGGTTGATTGATTGGTTAATTTATAATAAACGCCAATGAAAACGAGTAGGAATTTCCTAACAAATTCTGTCAAAATCCCTTGTCCGTAAGTATCCAACAATTAATATAAAAGTAAATAAAGTAAGTAAGTAATAATAAATGTTTATTCCATTTCGCTCAAAGATGCCCATACGAGGCTAGTTCATATTAATAAAATGATAGCCATCATCATGTCCAATCCGTGTAAATAATTTTCAGTATATGGGAAAGTAACTCTCAAACTTTGCAAAGAGGCCCGTCCACCCGGGCAGCAGTCTACGACCGGTAAACAGCTAAGTAATATCACCAAGGTGTTACATACATCCACATCGCAAGGGAAAGGATGTCTGAATGACATCCTCTATTCTGAACCATCTTTAGATTATTTTTAATCGCTAAAGCATATTCAATAAAACTTGCCCCGTGATGAACCCCTCATCAACAAGAAGACAACAATCACATCTACTAAATATTAATGAACATTATGTAGGTATTCCCATCCATTCAATAATGGCTCTGAAGTCAGTTTGATACTTTGAAGTTTTCACACCACATACAAATTACACACGTGATAGACACACATGCCATACATACATCATATCACACATACAGATCACTAATTTTTATATAGCTACAGGAAGGGTTATGTGGAATTCGTTAAACTCGTAATAATGACGCTTCATCATGTAATAGTTTGGTGCTATATATCAGGCCCACTATGTTATATCAGTCTATAGTTTGCCTGATGCCTCAGTGAATCGCAACATCGCCACTCATCATGTCAAAACTCTTCTAGTTAAAACCTGGAACTAATCACAAATTCACAGAATTTTATTTAACTCTAATATTAATATCATGTTTAAGTGTGTGTGCCCAGATGAATTTGTATTGCAAGAACAATGACTAAATTTTACTTGTATGTTTGTCGACAAAATTTTTTTTTTTTTTACTAGCTGCATCGACTGCAACACACAATATATTACCTACTTAGCCGCCTATTTTCATTTACCATCCTGAAAAATCGCTTTACTCCAGAGATCTAGTCCTAATTCCTTAGTTTACTAATGAAACTAACTAAACCTAAGGTATTATAAATATATCGCGTTTTAAGGGTTTTTAATACAAGGTTAGGTACATTTATGTTTCACAGTGAACAACTTCTTGATAAAAGATTCTAACTGTTTAGCTGAAATCAGATACTCGAGCTTCAGCATTATGTTCATTATCATATCATCATCATAATATTATGTCATACCTACCACATCATTATATCACATCACATCGTCACCATTATTATACACGTAAAGATTGGATTAACATCTAGTGTTTGTTTTATTACAATCGGTTCACTCACTCCAAAATATACCGGTCAACCTTTAAAAAAATACCGCCCATACATTTAACTCTAGTTTGGTTACCGAACCGACTCTAAAAAGGGCTTCTCCCTTTTATCAATTCGTCGCGAATATACATAATTCACCATATTTTAACTATCACGAACATTTAAAATATAAAAAAAACAGACATTCGTTTCTAAGATTTCTAAAATTTATATATAAGACTAGCAAACCAGCCGTTCGGAGCAATTAGTACTTGTCCCGAAGTGAACTTATAGTACCTCCTAACGAATCTAGTTAATTTATAAGATAATTCGGATGATATAACTTAATCTGTACATTGGTTAATGTGATATCAATATATCTTCTCAAGTTTTGTACGTTTACTCAAATGTACAGTTAGTACTGTATGGATTGTTGTGGAAAATTTTTCAAGACTTGTTTTGCGCAGAAAAGAATGGTGGAAGAATTTTTCAAATAGGTGTCGTAATCATCAGTAGGTAATCATGCTCACAAAATTCTTTTTCTTCCCTTAGCAAAAATTTACATATTCTAACCTAACCAAATCTACAAGGGAAGTAATATTCAAAAGAAGTTCAGGAGTTGCAGAGATTACTTCCCACGACAAACTCGCGAACCCAAGAAACTCACGAATTTTACTCTTTATAATATATGTATTTTGTATTCCGATCGCATAGCGTGTCGCGTATTTGTGTATTGCACCGCTGCAACGTGCAATGCTGATAAGTTAGGAATAAGCCCGCTTTCCAAGGTGATGTGAATGTCGCATCTACCGTAAGCAAATAACAAAGTAATATTAATCGCGTACTAAAAAGATGGATCTTTATTTTACGGATTAGCCGTTCATTGTTTACGTTCAGCCTCAATGTTAAACAATCCCTGAAGAAATAAATTACAGCAGAATCCCGACCGCAGAACAGGAGTCGCATGCCTTAATAAAATCTTATCTGTAGTACCTACTTATAATAATCTGCTCATCATCATGATCCTCTCACACGCTGTCACTAGTCAACGGTTTAGGTTCGTTCCGATTAGTCTGTTCGTTTCAATTATACATAATATATGTACTAATATATGTATGTGCTTAACTCTAATACAGTTTGATAATTTCATTATCATTACTAGTAACAACATCAACGGAAATAAGAAGAAATATTCCGAAGTAGCCGTCTGATACCGTTATAGGCAATAAGTTATTGTCCAACATAAACCTCAATTCAAATTCAATAAAACAGTTGTAACCTCAAACATTTCAAGTAGTCCTCTAAACTCACATACTAAAAAAAATCATAAATCTTACCAGTTTTAAGCTTCTATTTAGTTTTACCTGTCCGGTGTCTGTAATTAGATTCTAGTCAATTGACTCTCTTCTCCGTATCCAATCGATCTGAAATGTGGCGCACATTTTGGGTTATTACAACAATGTATTTTTATGGTAAAGATGTCCTGACTAGGCCCTACACTCTCAATTGGCTCCAGGAGGAGCTCGATAATGAGTAATATCACATTAAATTTCACATGCACATCCTGGTTGGCCTCAACAGTAGAACTACACAACGTTAAATACACATATAAAACTGTGTTTATTTTTTTTTTAGCACAATTATTATTTTTACCTACTTCTAATATCCAATTCACGTCACCAGGTAAGTTTAATGTATGGAACTTAAAGTTTTGGACTCAATTATTTTCAATACAATAAAATTGAACTATTAATTTTAAGTCATGGTCTACCGCTCAATAGATAGGTAGGTATACAATGGACACTATGGACTGGCTATGTCGGTAGATACGATCGTAAAAATATTTTTATGTTACTACCTGCACTGAATTTACTTATAAAATGTAACAAATTATTGCATAGGTTTAATGAATTCTAGTGTGACGAATTATGTGTGACGTATAAAAAACTTGTGGATACCCGGCGTTTGCAACAACACTAAAAAATTTGTACGGTAAAGTCAAAAATCGACTTTATGAATAGACTGCATCATCATGGACCATCTTCGCATCATTGCCTTTCAGTTCCTAGCATATCGGTTGGATGGTTTCAGAGTCCAAAAAGGACATCACCACTATATTTCTTGTTTTACATACAGAAAAAGTTTATAAACCAAAATATCGGAGAACTCTCCAAGACTAAGCAAATTCGCACTCGAAGAGGCTCGTAATAACAGCAGAATAATTCCTCTGTCCCTTGATCTGTCTCTTTATCCCGTCATCAGTCCATCGTAATCAAGCCGAAACTGCCATACCGTTGTATTGCGTTGGGTGACCTGCAGTTCTACATGCTGAAAAGACTTACATTAAATGTGATCAAAGGAATAATACGATTATAGTGTCAGTCTAAATAGAACGGTCTAAAATAAAATTGCAGCATTATTATTCAAACATACAGACAATTTATATGGACCAACGCAATGTTGTAACACTACGGAATCACCACACAATATTTTCGAATATTTCAATAATAAATATAGGTACAATGAATAAATTTCCTGTGAAACAATTATTGGTGTTTTATTTAATCTTCAGTTTTCAATTCTCGTACATTAATTTCATTACAGCATACGTGGGTAGTCGTTTTCAGTAGGTATTGGTGTTTTCGTTGCTGGCCCTGAAGGAACTTAACCCTCATTATGAAAATAAAAACCCTATGAATATCCACATCTTTGCAACTTAAATTTAAACATACTCGTTTACTTAATTTCCTTTCCTTAGGACAAGGATGACCATACAAGTATACCTAATGTCCTAATAATAACTTCAGTTTAGTACCCATACATTTACGATTTAAAAACGTATATTTTCTTAAAAGATTTTACAAAAAATCACTTACTGAGAAATTATAGTTATAATATACAATAATTCATAAGCCAATTCAATGAACAACATTAGTTAGATATGGAGGATAAGTGTGAAAAATGTTTGCTAGTGATCAGTTCAAGTTAGAAAAACTGGAAGCGGCGTAAATGAATTTTTTTCTTAAGCCCATGCTTTAATATATTTCTTCTAGGTTATACGGTCAACTGTGCTCAGCAAACCCTTTACGATGTCGTAGCTACTTAATATCAGTTCTCGGGTAGACAGAGGTTGAAGCGCAAGCAGAATAAGAAAAGAAAAGAGAGAAAGAGAAAAAAAAAATCATCGAATCTTTTTCGTATTTCAGCACTTGTCTTGGCACGTGGCAATTAGCACGTAGCATCAAGCAGAGAAGAGAAAAAAATATATGCATATACTCACTTTCCTTGGGGCGTGGCGTTTATGTCACTTCTGAGATATTGGGCTCGGCCCAATGAAACGACGATATCCAAAAGCTATTTTATTATACTTTTCTGCAAGATAATCTTAACACTAAAATTAGGTTCTAATATTACTAACTTCCAGAGAGACATAACTTTTGCAACCGACTGTTCAGCCCAAATGTCGAAAGACGAATGCTCCGCGTTCGGTGCTCTTTGCTAAAACGTAATCAATAGTGACTGGCGTTGGATCAATACATCACTACGCCTGACGGAGACTGATGACAGTAGGCTGCACAAGTCAATTACCATACTGATATTCATATATGTACAAAGAAATGTAATTATATGTTAGCACGCTAACACATAGCTATAGTATCGAAATTTTAATTATGTATTTCTCGTACTAAAAATTCTCTGAAGCTCATCTGTATCTATCAATGGCTAACACCAACTACCGCCTTCATTGTTCTCCCACTGCCCTAAGGTTGACTGGCAGAGAATGCTTTTAGGATACAAAAAAGGCGGACTTAATCGCCTTTTTTGTACCCTTTATGTTTTAAGGTGCATTAAAGAATAAATAAATAAAATTAAAATGTGTGCAATTCACACGTGGTAGAAGTGAAACCTTCAAAATTTTTGTTTTCAAGATAATGAGACGAATGTAAAATTTCGGGAAGATGATAAATGTAGGTTTCACTACTCCGCTCCGCTCCGCCCCGCCCCGCTCCGCTCCGCTCCCCTACCCCTCACTCCTCTACCCTACCCTTGTACAATGCTTCCTATCTCACTTTAGAATTTATGTGTTTGTCTCTTTTTACTGGACAGTTTCGTTTCATAAAATTTCAAGTCACCCCCGTACTAAAGAAGTTTTCACTTCAATAACTATTAGGAGTTGTTGCACGTGTTCCTAAGTATTAATACATCTGTACTGTACACATGAACGGTGTAATTCAAAGTGAAACACATTATTTACTGAAACTGCCAGTGAAACGGTAGAAAATTGCTTAAATTGGCTTTGGTTGTTAAGTCATTTTGGATCGAGAAGGACCTCCCCCGAGAGATCTAATTTATTGCCTCTGGTTTTAACATGTAGTTTTTGGGATCATGAGGGTATTAAAACTTTAGACTGTCAAGTTTACAAAAGAAATATTTTATTCAGGCAATTTATGGGAAACCCACTTAAAGTTTCGATTTTATTACAATACTTACGCCCCAACTCAGAGTAAAAGAATCAGTGACAGAACAACCTTACAAATTTTGTACTAACGAGCGATTTAAGTAACCATTAGTGACTCTGAGTTGTGGCGTTAGTTGTACAAAAGCTATCAAAATATATTATGAAGTACATTGTATACCTTATATATGTACATAAGTGCCTACATATCAGTATAATTGAATACAACTTCATAATTCATTACGTGATTAGCGGCAAGACTGTAACAGCTGAATGCAGTTATTATTAAAAAATTTGACAGAAGTTTGACATACTTATTTTAACCCCTCTAATGCCCCAACTCAAAGTCACAGTAACAGTTACTTAAATCGCTCATTAGTACAGGATTTGTATGATGATTCGTTTAAAGCGATTAAAGTGACCGTTAGTGACTCTGACTTGTGGCGTAAAACGTCCAGATTTGACCCAATTTTTTTTTATCAGTGTAGCACTGTAGAAGATAGACGAGCTGATTGCTTTTTAATCAGGTTTCAGCCATTTTTTCTCTTTAACTTTAAAAACGATCTTAATGGGCTGTCACCAGCAAACTACGGAGATAAGAACAAGTTAACCACTGTGGCCGTTATTAAAATATAAAGTGGAAAACTTATTCATGAACCTTAGGGTTTTAATTAGCTTTTAAGCTTTGACTTGATAGCCAGTTGACAGAGAACTCGCATTCTCCTGTGGGAAAATGGAATCAAAGTGGAATACATAATTAGTTAATCAATAAAATTTATAAGTTATAGTTACCAAATAAATTAACGAGTTTTCTTCCAGTGATCGAAATTCGGATAACAAATTAATTTTAATTTTTCGTGTATTCTCTCCTGAGTAAAATAAATAGTAATTAAGCGTTGCAACCAAGTAAATAAATAAAATATCTTATATTTATGTCGTAACAGTTGCTCTATTTAATTTTGTCACAAGGTTATTCCGCATGGACCCTAGTAGTAATATCCATCAGCCTTTGGAGGTACTGCTGGACTTAAGCCTCCCCTAACTTGCGCCAATCTGACCGGTCCTGAGCCTTCTGAATCCAGCGGATGCCCGCTGTCTTCTTCAGGTCGTCAGTCCACCTGGTCGGGGCCTCGGGGGGCGTCCTGTGCTCCTTTTTCCAAAACGTGGGTGCCATTCGAGGTCCTTTCTTCCTCAGCGGTTATCGGTCCTTCTAGTTTACAACTAGGGTTTATGTAGTTACATAAACCCTAGTTGTAAACGACCCTAGTAGTTAACGTAGGCAATTAATATTTTATTAATAAATGTATGAACAGTATTTCATTTCATTCGTAAGATATTGTATGTCAGAAACTCAGAACCAATGCCGTACCTAGCTTTGTTAAAATTTAAAACGTAAACAATGACCTGTAATGAATACTTTTGAAGGTGAGACCTAACCTGTTACCCGAGTGTATAAATAATGGCGTGAGAAAGTATTGGTTACAGTGAGGAACTAAAGTGAAAATGAAATGTTTACCATATGTCTGTAGTCTCCTCTCATTTTCATAGACAATATATCTATAGATACTAATATTATAAAAAGGAAAGATTTCATTGTTTGTTTGCATTGAATAGGCTCCGAAAGTACTGAACCGATTTGCAAAGTCCTTTCACTGTGGGGAAGCAGCACTATCCCCGGGTGACATAGGTGACATAGGCTAATTAGGGATCACATCGAAACTGTTGAACGGATATCGATGAAAATTGGCAAAGTTGTTACTTATACTCTGGGTCATTTTATCATGATATAAGTTAAAGAATACTCGTACGTATAATATAATAGATAGAGGCAAAATTTAAAAAAAAAAACATATTTTACCTTGTTTTGTTTTCCGTCAATAAACGTTTATATACGCTCACGCCCCCGCAGTAGGTTATTACCTGTGTCGCGGGTGGCATGGACGACACATATAACTCATCACAATGACCATGACCCGAGTACAAATATTTATCTGTCACATAAATATCTGCCCCGGCCGGAAATCGAACCCAGGACCCCTCGCTTCGCAGGCAGAGTCGCTAGCAACTACAGGGTCGTCAATATTATACCTACTGGTCGTCGATTTTACTTAATCACAAAAAAAATACAGTTTCTTATCATGATACACAATCTTGATCTGATAAAGTACTTCAAAGTTATAATAGTTACTGAAAAAGCTTTTGTTTCTTAACTTTGTTATTAACGCTTTTTTACAGAAAATAATTATTTTTCTATTTCCTACTTAAATTTTTCTCAGTAACGCTTTTCTTTTTTATCAACTTCAAAAAAAGGAAGAGGTTCTAAATTCGACTGTATTTTTTTTAAGTGTGATAATATTTTAATGGCTGTTCCGAGTTTGATGATTTAGGTTGTTTGAGCAAGATCTGACGAGTACTTTTTGAGTTATCCCTAATTTTGAAATCGGTTATTTTTTTAGATGAATTATTGCTATAATGTACACTAACTAGGTACTTTTATAGTTTTATTCTCAATACTTTATAAAACAAGGTCCTTTATAACCAAAATTTGTAGTTCTTCAACAGTTCTAACATCAATTAAAAGTGAAACATTTAAAGTGAGAACAAAAACCCCGTTGGGAACAAAAACAGCTCCAGGGCGAGAGGCGCTTTGCAGAAATAATGAGAAACAGTGCGGCTTTCATAAATGGCAGAGAGTAATAATTAAACTCTAATTTTAATAATTATTCTCACACTTTGAGTAAGCTAAATCGTTGGCAATGAATCGGTCGTTGTCCTAATCGTAAGTACTTTATGGTTTTGATGGGCAATGACGCCCAGTCCTCTTGTGAAAGATGCTAGGTTGGGAATCGATTAGAGGGCTTAATTTTTCAGCGCGCAATATTTATATTCTGTTTCTTCATACTTTTCTTATTTTATTAACAATCTTGGCACTACATTTTGGAGTTTACGAGTTCTACTCACCTTTAGAATTCTACTCACTTTCACACTCATTTTCAATTCTACTGTATTTTTTTATGTTTGTTACCTCAGAACTTTCGACTGGGTGAACCGATTGTAATGATCCTTTTTTTAATCGAAAGCTGGTGCTTGTCATGTGGTCCCACTTAAATTTGAGCTAGATCTGACGAGTATTTTTGGAGTTATTTTGAAGTGTTTGTGGTCGTACTCCTCCGAAACGGTTCGACTGACTTTTTTGTGTATATTTGGTAGTTATGAGAATAGGTCGTAAATGTCGTAATGTATCATTTAATAATGCTAGATGATTAGGGTGTACCTATGCAAAAAAAATTTGGCAGGACTTTTGCCGAGTCAGATGGTAAATAATTAAAAAGTTAACATCTAGGGCTGTCAGTTAACATCGTGAAACAGACTTACCTACCAATTTCAGTGAACTGAAAGTGTTTACGAACTATTAAGGAATGTCAACTTGCCGCTAATGTGCCACACCTCACTAAAAAGCTTCCTCAAGTCATTAATAAAATATATGACTTCGAGCGACAGCTTGGCTTTAATCTCTACCTAAATATAATAGAATTAGTAAATTAATTATACATAGTCGTATATAACTATTATTACTAAGTACATATAAATGTTGAGGACTACCGCTCTGCCCACGGCTTTGTCCGTGTTTTCTAGTAATAAGTACCGTATGTCTTATGTCCAGATTAGGGGCCATCCATAAATTAGGTCACACTAATTTCATGACTTTTAGACCTCTTCCTCAGTCCTTGTCACAGCTGGACATTTGTGAGACCTCCCCCCTAGTGTGACGTCACATATTATGAAAAACACCTCGAAATTATTAAATTAAAGCAGTTTCGAAATATGTTTTATTTCATGAAAATCGTTCAGTAGTTTTTCCGTGAAAGACTAACAAACATCCATACAAACTGTCACATTTATAATGTTATTAGTAGCAGTATTAACAGTAGTTACACTGACATCTGTAATATATTGATGACATTGCATCGTGGTTTTCTTATCTTAATATATATAAATTACGTGTCACGTTGTTTGTCCGCGATGGACTCCTAAACTACTTAACCGATTTTAATCAAATTTGCACACCGTGTGCAGTTTGATCCAACTTGAAAGATAGGATACAATGTTCACAATTTAATAACATAAAAATTGCCAAAATTCTTTACTGTTCACACGTGCGTAGTATCCTGGAATATGGTTCACAGATCTGGAACCCGCAGTATGACATTTATATCGATAGATTAGAATCCATTCAGCGCAGATTTATGAAGTATCTCCAATTTAAGTGCAACAAATACGATGCAAGCTACGGACTTAGATGTAAGAGACATCATATATTACCACTACATGAACGACGTAAAATAGCTGATATCGTCCTTTTAATGAAAATTGCCCAGTTTCAAATAGACTCACCATACCTCCTCAATAAAATTAATATACAAGTGCCTACAAGGTCAGTGAGACAGCCACATAATTACATACACGCCTCATTTGGCTTTACCAAATATAGGCGAAATTCTTTCTTCGTAAGGTCAGCAAACTTTGTAAATAGATTGGATGGCTTTCCTGAATTTGACCTCTTCAATACATCTGTTAGCGCCTTAAGGACCAGGGTGTCACGAAACTGGTTTTCCATGATGACCGCGTAACTCATATTGATTTGTATTGTGATTTGTGAGCCAATAATCGATCTATATAATTTATGTTATATTTTAGTTATTTTATCTATATTTTTCTTCTCCATTTTTATTTTTATTGTAAACAAACAAGTTACTCTAGATTCACTATGCGAAAGCAGCTAAAAGGTGTTATTTTTTTAAACTAATTAAGTAATTTGTAATATTATAATAAGATCACTGTATGCTTTCCGAAAAGAATAAAATAAAATAAAATAAAATAGCTTACATCTCAAAATAAAAATAAAACTTTTGACAGAACGAAGTCTGTCGGGGCAACTAGTAGTTTTATAATTTGCAATCTCAGATGACTTTCATCTGAGATTGCAATGATATTGTATTTTGTATATTATTTTTAACTACTCTATCGAATTGGGGACACCTGTAATGTTAGACGTAGAATGATTTAAATAAATAACTTAATAAAAATAAATAAACAATGGGTTCCGTTTACAAATACAGAAATCTAAAAAGCAGTCTTTACACTGCATACTATTCATAGTCAGTTCTCCCCTTTTCGTGGAAGAACGCTTCAAATATTCACAACTTAAACCGTTCCCGACATTAGATTCATTATTTATTGCTATCTTCCCGTTCGTCCGTTGACGACCCCATAGCCCACTTACTGACCCTGTCTGTAAGATGTGCCGGGTTCGATTTCAGGGACAGACGATTTTTTTATGGAAACAAAAGGAAAACGAGCTAGTCTACCTGAGTGGCTATTTGTCTACCATAGACATAAGCGAGACAAAGGCCTTTACTGATGCGTTGCCTTTGATCACAGAAAATGCTTGTCTGCAAAGGATGGTAAGTGCATTAACTTAGTAGAAGCGCTTTTCAAGTCACTCTTTTCTTGAAGACTCCCACATCATAGGAGGGCGGGAACGCCTATGCAGATAAGTTACTCCACTCCTTAGCTATTTTTTTTCTTCCTTCGTGATATAAAAGAATATTGAAAGGCGTATCCAGTGAAAATCCGCTTTAATCTAATCCACGAAGCAAAGACAAGCCTTTGAAATGACATTGTCAACGCGTTTTTAATAAAAGTCTCCCTCGTTAGAAATCCGGCATACGATATTACCTCGGATTATGGCGTATTTTAATAATACTACCATTAATACGGTATTACCCTATAAAGAGTTATAATATATCATTTATAGCATAATAATAAACTTGTTTTCGCCTAATATGAGATTATTTTTGCATTTTCGATTGCAGCAATGAAGGAGTTAAAATTTGGATTCCCGCTTCTTCTTAGTAATGCGTTAGTGACGACTTTGGTGTTACGAATATCGACGAAGTGTCTTCAGGCTATAAATACATAACTAAAAGAGTTTTCCGTTGCTGTAAAAAAGGAATAAAAGAGTGCAGAAACATTTAAGGTGAATCGACGAAAACACCAAATTTTGTTTTTGGTTCTTATATAATTTTTAAATTATACTATAATATTTAAAGAAATGTATATTAGGGTAAATTCAGTTAACATGGAAACTTTAAGTTCACCTGATTCCATCGACGCGACGTTGCTTTTGTTAGCTATAAAAAAGTATGAAATAAAAAATTCAAAACCCTGGAAATTATATTATTAAGTATTATGATGAACATTTCTGATTGTTCTATTTTTTATTTAAGTTTTAGTTTATGAAATCTAAATCTAAAAACATGAGTTGTAGAACGTGCTTTATGAGATTTTATACTGGGACTGCTCTCAAGAGAGACGCTGGTTGTTTTATACATCTTAATATCTTAATATATATAAATTACGTGTCACGTTGTTTGTCCGCGATGGACTCCTAAACTACTGAACCGATTTTAATCAAATTTGCACACCGTGTGCAGTTTGATCCAACTTGAAAGATAGGATAGCTTACATCTCAAATAAAATAAAAAAACTTGACAGAACGAAGTCTGTCCGGGCAGCTAGTATAACTATAAAATGTGATGGAGTACTTAAATAATTAACATACCTACCCAGTCAACAGCATGATTACATGCGCCTACTAATTTTAACGTTTGAAGCTAATTTAAATGCCTTTGTGTAACGCTAAGTTTAACATGTAATTATCATCCCAAACGGCTAAAATTAACTCAACTTTGATGACATGCTAACTGGAAAGGCGAGAAAGGGATGTTTTAAGAGATGGGAAAACAGAGCCATCTCGGGGCATTGGGCAGATGTGATACATCGAAACTACATAATTTTGTAAATAAATATCGTGAACAGGATGGTTTATAAAAAAAGGGAAAGGTAATAATAAAATATGGCGATAAAAAATCAAATGAAAATAAAACCTTTTCTGACTTGGCGAATGGATCAAGCGTAAATATGTTTTCATCGCCTTAAACTAAGTTTATAGGTAGGTAGGTACATTGTATTTTCTGTGATTGAACTTATTAAAAAAATTTTTAAATTCTAAATCGTATATTTATACGATTTAGAAGTATTAGAGAAGACAGTAAAGCTTAACTAAGGAACATAAACTACAGAAGTAGGTAACATAAATGACAATTCAAATTCATTCAAATATCTCAAATATCTCTCCGTGACACGAAGATAATTTATTGTCAGTTGGGAATTTCCCCCGTTTTTCAATTCATTGAGCCGAGAGAACCAGGGCCGGCCCGAGCATTTCTGGCGCCCTAGGCGAAAAACTAAAACGGCGCCCCCTTAAGAAAATTTTGTGACCAATTTATAATGTAAACAAATAAAGTGTGTAATTTTTTATCAAAATTATTACATAAACAAGATAAAATACCTAACATGTTAAAGACACATTTTTTTAACTAGAATGTATTTTCACCAGTTAAAACTAGTTTTACTGCGCAACTTTGTAAGAACTAGAAAAAGTCTGTAAAATAGTAGCAGTGAATTAGCGTCAGCACCAAAACAATATTGTTTATCTGCGTCAAATTAGCAAAATAAAAAAACAAAATAGTGGCCCACGAACTCAAGATTGGCAGCGCCATCGTACATCGTTCACCTTGCACTGCTAAGCAGACTCAGAAACGTAAGAGATATGAATGATGTTTAAGAATTGTACGCACTCAGCAAGTTGGTTACACCCTGGTTCACCTAACCGTCCTAACCTAACCAATTTCATAAACAAAAAATAATTTCTAGAAAAATTATGATCATTGTTTGGTGGTCTAGTCATCACATTTCAAGGTCATCAGCTTTAACACCTATGGTAACAACTGTGCACAAGCTAGGGTCTAAGCATTTCAAGACCGACCCCAGAGGTAGTTAGATTTCAAGCTCTCTCAGAACAAACTCTCGGTCTTATGAGGGATCGACGATCTTAAAGTGCAGGCAACGCGATTTGCAAAAATACAACGCAAATCGTGCAAAAAACACAGCTGTGCGAAGCCAGGGCTCCAAAAGTGTTCGCCAATTTATCTGTCTATCGGACAAAGTCAGTTTACGAATTTGAAGACCGTATGCGGCACCATGGTTTCGTCGAAACCTAAAGTTCTGAGTGAACCTGAGAGATACTAAGGACGGTCGTATGCCTTCTCGCAAGCTCCAACTCCCCGCGAGGAAAGCGACAAACAAGCTAAACTGATCCGATACTACAAAGAGGATATCCCGGACATCAGCCTGTATGAGATTAGAGAAGCTCACAAATGGCTCAAAAACAACAAGGCACCGGGAGATGATGGAATCACCACCGAACTGGTAAGAGCTGGAGAGAAACCCCTCCCAGTGGCGCTCCTAAAACTATTCGATTCCGTCATCAATACTGGAAATACTCCGGAAGCGTGGAGCAGAAGTGTGGTGACTTGATTCTTTAAGAAGGGCGATAAAGTCCTTTTAAAGATCTACAAGCCCATTGCACTTCTGAGCCACGTTTATAAGCTGTTTTCGAGGGTGCTTACAAATCGCATTGCATGCATGCTTGACAACTTTCAGCCTTCCGAACAAGCGGGATTCCGTAAAGGCTTCAGCACCATAGAGTATAGACCCATATACACACACTGAGGCAGATTATACAAAATACCGATTATTATAATCTGCCGTTATGCGTTGTCGATGTTCTCATTATCCGAAGGTTGACTGGGAGAGAATGCTATTAGCATTAAGTCCGCCTTTGCTATTATATAAATTGTATGGTGCAAAAAGTTAAATAAATAAATAAATATCGAGGTGTTAGTGTTTGTATACATCAGCCACCATGTCCGTCAGAATACACGACGCAGTAACGAATTCCATCCAACTGCAGAGAGGTGACAGGAAAGGGGATGTCATATCCCCAAAACTGATCGCCGCTGCGTTGGAAGACGTGTTCAAGCTGATGGAGTGGAAACTACGGGGCATTAACATCAACGGCGAATGTATCACACACCTACTAAATGCCGATAATATAGTAATCCGGGTAGGTTACATGACTTACATGGAGAAACTTGGTACTATGCTCGGGGATTTAAACAGCACCTTACAACGGGTGGGTCTTGGACAACATTAACCAGACGAAAATCATGTCAATGTCCATGTCATCTAGGCTCTATGACAAACAAAAACATTTCATACACAGGGTTCTTGAACAACTTAGGAAGTTTTATTCTGCATATCCTCAACGCTATATAAACTTCTTTAATCATTATACTTCATATTCTATCTTTGTAAAACTGTCATCGATTTAAAATATATTTTTTTTTCTAATTTCGATGCCGTCGATTTGCGCCCCCCGAATCCCAGCGCCCTAGGCGGTCGCCTAGTTCGCCTATATGGACGGGCCGGCCCTGGAGAGAACACGTGAAAATAAAGAATTACGAGTAAAGAAAGGTTTTTCGCGACAATGGTTTGATCTAATCGGGCTTTAAACATTCCATTAAGGACTTGGGAGGGCACGGGCCCATTATATACACCGTGTAATAGATCTATATGCTAATTAAGAAGGTACAGTGATCGAAACCGGCAACTGAATCGATTCCACGTATTTTTAATTGTGTTTTATAGCTTAATAATTTTTTATTTAAGAAATAAGTTATACTCATTTCGAACGAAAAGTGTGAACATTCTACCCAGCGGCGCACGCACACATGAGAGCGAACGAGCGTTACAAGGTCGGTGCGCGCGTGTGTGTGAGGTACACCCCGACGGAAACAGCTGTTTAGCACCTATTAGCGATCGAGCGATCATTAGATACATAAAATATGTAGTAGGTAATGGTACGAAGATTAAATAGTAAACAAATTATGATTCTCTCTTTCCATCACATTTTTCAGGCTTTGTAATGTAGACTGTGAACAATTTTGAACTCATTGATTAATAAACCTCAAATTAAAGAACAAAATTATTTAACAATGTCAGTAATAAGTTTAAGTTTATTTAATACCTACTACAGTGTCACTTTTCACTACATTAAATTTCATTTCATTTCATTACATTAAACACCCCAATTAGAATACCTACCTATTTAGTTTTAATCATAATACATACACTGAAATATTTTTTATTAGCTTAGTAATTGTTTATTTAAGAAATCAGTTACTTTCTCGTAGAGGGAAAATAATGTTCATAACATTCTATGCACGCATACAGACTCACGCACACATGAGAGAGAGAGAGACCAACGTCACAGCGTGGATTCCATAAGCCAGAAACAGCTGATTTAAAAATTTACTGAAATTATTAGGTAATCGTACTGAGATAAATTATGTTTCATAAACAAATTATGATTCCCTCTTTCCATCACACTTTACAGGCTTTGGACTGTCGACTTTGAATAATTTTGATTAAATACAATGTCAATCGTTTTGGCATTAAAATTATAAGATATTTATTGAATTATTTATCGTTTAGAGGTATAATAGAACAAAAGTAAACAAAGACGGCGTGTTTAAAAGCTGTGAATCATAAAAGTATTTACTAACATTAAACAACCAATTAAATTTAGTTAATGTAGGTATTACTTACAGTTCTGATAACTGGTTTCTTCTCTCCTGATCCTTCTGTACTCCTAACCATCAGCGTAGCCAGCCATGGGCTCAGGGTGGGGCAGCAGTCTAAAATAATATGTAATTTTTTGTTTTGATCGCATTTTTTGTGTCGACTGACGACAGCTGTCGAGTGTAAACTTTCCTACAGATATTAAGTATTGTAGTTAGTACGTAGATAATTAAGTTTTTTAAGTTTGATTAGGTACCTTACAGGCTTACAGGTCAGAGCCTGGGTGGGGCACGGTGGGGCGCTAGCTACGCCCATGCTCCTACCAACTCCTGCGGCGTCGTCTTTTAATGACATTTTCAAAATGTCCACCACCTTGTTCGATACACAATAATGCACGTTTGTGCAATTGTCGTTTAAGTTTATTTAATACGACAGTGTCACTTTTCACTATGTCAAATGCAGCTATTATTTTATTTTTTAGATCCTCAGCGCTAGTGGAATCTTTAAAATAAACTAAAGACTTAACACGTCCCCACAAAAAAAAGTCTAGGGGCGTCAAATCAGGTGACCTTGGTGGCCACTGAACCGGTCCGCCGCGACCGATCCATCGCTCCCCATATTCAGCATCAAGATGCTGCCTGACAGTCCACGTGAAATGCGCTGGGGCACCGTCGTGTTGATAGAACACCTCTCGTAAATTTACAAGAGGTACGTCTTCTAGCAGTGCCGGCAAAGTTTCTCTTAAAAACACTAAATATGACTGTCCTGTTAATCTCTCTAGGAATACGGGCCCAAGTACGTGTGTACCGATAATGCCCGCCCAGACGTTAACGGAGAACCGGTGCTGGAAAGAATCCACTCTACATGCGTGAGGATTTTCGTGCCTCCACAAATGCGTATTATGTTGATTGAACATCCCCACTCGTGAAAAGGTACTTTCATCCGTCCAAATAATGTTTCGCTGCCAATTGTCGAGTAACCACCGGCTGAATTCCAACCGTGATTCATAATCACGAGGAATCAATTCTTGACAGCGTCTCAAGTGGAATGGGTGCTCGCCGTCACCATGAAGCGTTCGCCACACGTACATATGACTGACGTTAAAATGTGGGGCGGCTTCACGAGTACTGGTATGGGGATTCGCATCGAAATATTCCAGTATTTCGCTTTGAAGACGAGTAGGTATGCGCACATTGTTTCCTCTGTCGATCGCAGTGTTCGGTCGAAATGTTCCGTGGTCTCGGAGCCGTTGAGTAGCTGCTAGCATAGTCCTACGGTCTACATTGGTACCGAACCTAGCATTATAAGTTCTGCACGCTAATGCCACGTTGTCACCACACTGTGCCAAAGTTCTCACCATTTCAGTATAATCAATGTTAGTATACCGAAAAGCCATTGTACGAACAGTTACGATAAGTCGATAACTAAAAACACTAATAGAATAGGTAAGTATCGGCGAAGCGCAGCGCAGCGCGATGCCTTCGGCGTAACGTATTGAACTGACTGATTTAAATTCAATTTCAAATTTGTTTGTTTACTTAGATCATAAGCCGGTGTGTGGGAATTGAGCGACAAGGCCGGGGAAACACCTTCGTTTATGTCTCGCTCCAATTATTGTTTTCGTATACAGTAGAATCCCGATTATCCGAACCTCGATTATCCGAACATCCGATTATCCGGACTCGCGTCACGGCTCTACTTGCTGATTTAAAAATGTTTTACCGCGCAACCAGGCACGTTATAAATTACAATTTTGATACAAGAAGCATCTTGGCTGCAATGAAAACATGAAACGATTGCATCCAAGATCAACTACAAGTTATTTCCAATCAAAGTTCTAAATTACATAAGTATTACGCGTTCACGTCAAGTTTGCCCTTACCTCCCGTCCCGCTCCTCGTACCGCACCTCATTTAGTACGGACAGCAACGCTACCCGCGTATTTTCGAGGTCCCGTGCGGCGAGTACGTTCTTGAGTTTGTTGTTGATTTTGATGTTACTTTCGTTAAATTATTTTTCTATTGATTTATTTTACGTTGATTTTTGTCGCTTCAATGACTAAAATAGAAAATGTTTTACACAGTGGCATACGTAATTTGTTATTTAAGTTAGTGAAATTATTTGATTACTGTTTTGTCTACAGTACCGTTAGCTGTGAAATCGTAACGGTTGACGAGGGCAAACTTGAAGTAAACGCGTAGTATTACGTAATTCATTATCATTATAGCACGTATTTTTTTATAAAATTTAAATATTGTTTGATTTGAATTTGAAATCGATTATCCGGATTTTCGATTATACGGAACACCCCTGGTTTTATTTGATCCGGATAATCGGGATTCTACTGTATGCAGAATAGAGTAAGCGCGTATGGAAGTGTGCGCGTTACTATTTCGCACGCTTAAAAAAAAGATGTAACTCAAAATTTGTGATTTTGGAAATTTAGCAACTGGAGTTTAAGTATTTTAGTACGAACTTTTTTTGCATCAATTTTTTTAAAGTATAATAGATATTAGGACACTATTTTCAACTATTTTTGAAATCACGGTACCTTGAACATACAATATCAACAGTTAAAATAATGGAAAGCATAGTAATTATTTTTCAATCTTGAATCAAACACAAGTCGGAAAAAGTTCAAAACTTTAACAGCTGATTCCCACAAGTTGTTATTTTTGAGTTACATCTTTTTATTCCTAAGATCTAAATCACAAAAGCCGCCGACGCAGGGCGGCGGCGGCCGGGCCGTATCGCCGGCTGTGAGTGAAACCTCGTTATGTCTCGCTTTCTCCGGACTGTTTTTAAATATGCGGAAAAGAGAACGTAAGGAAATGTACGAACTGTCTTTAATTTTTTTGATCTATTGCGTTTGTAGTGTAAATTTCTTTTACGTCGTACAACTCGTACATTTGATAGTGTGTGTGCCACAAGGCTGTGGCTAAGTATAATAATGCTTGAAAGGACCCTATTGCATTGACTTAAGTTTCATTTTTGTTTGTTTCGACTGTTTAAAGAATTGGGTGACATCATTTACTTAATTTTAATTTCTTTTAGGAAAAAAAAATTACCTACATTAAAAATACGTGGAATCGATTCAGCTGCCGATTTTGAGCCATGTACCCTCCTAAGTTACATATATTTAAGTTACACCAGTATATGGACCTACATTGATCGTACGAAAAAGCTAGCAATAGCGACTTAATAGTAATGTAACGTAAAATAAAGACTTCACTAATCTCTTTAACATGACTGTATAAGTTATGTGTAGGTACGTACTAATCATATTTTGAATAAGAGCTGTATTAGCTGAAGGAAATCTACAAACCACTGAACGATAGTATATTTCATTATAGGATTTGCCATAGCAATGATATTTAAAAAAATATAGATACGTTATGCCGTCCGTCCGTCTGTACCACAGAACACCTAATAATTAGTTAGATGTTCTGTGGTCTGTACGAAGCAAAGCGCCTAGACCCTTAGTTCTAGAAATCTGTGATTTGGCATGGATCTACCTATTTATTAAAAATCCAGAATCGTAGAATAAAATATTAAAAACATTTTTTTTCAGGGTAGGTAACTCCCCTACAGCCTACCTACAGGTAACGTGAGGATGACTATAGTGTAGGGTATCGTTGAAAAGGTCTCCAAAAAATATTATGGGTCTTCTAAGACCATTTCTGGAATTAGGGGTCCGTTTGCGAAATATTTGGCTTTAAAGTGCTAATTTTTGGTTAGAGTCAAGTGTCCCCCCTCCTGCTGGCTAAACGGTTGGAGTTGGACAAGTGAAAAAATTCTCAAAAATAGGTTATATGGTGAATTTACAAGAAAAACTATCACGGCTATGTTAACATAAGTAGTTAATGAGTAATACCTAGTCGATAATTACTACTTCGGAACTCTACATTTCGCGACACGCACTTGCCCGGTTTTTAAACTTTTAAGTTGTTAAGTTGTAGATACCTTCGTTGAACTATTTAAATCTCGCTCCGCTGAACTGTCTCGCCTAGAGTCAGAATTGTATTTGAAATACGGAATTCATGACTCCCATATTGAAATGGCGTGTCATATTAATATGACGATACGTAAGGAGGGAGTGTACGTCATGCTGACAACACTACACGCATTACAGAAACATAGGATTTCCATTTGGCTGGAGACCTTACAAGCCATACCCAGCTAGATACTGTTACAATTAATATAGCCAACAGATGACAAGATTTTTTTACTTTCTTGATAGGTGTAGATTTGATTTGAACAGGGCCTGGGCTTCCCGGCCAATTGAGTGCAATTTTTCAATGCGCAAAAGTAGGATCGCTACACATTCTTTTTTAAGAATGTAAATAGGCTTACACTATACATATACTTGAGTCTACTTTTTAGAGATAATATTCGTAATATACCTAAAATATCTTTGCTACAAATAATTTCTCCATACGGCATTATATTGGCCATCAATTGGTTTCCGATATTGGAACACGAGTGGTCGCGATATAAATTTCCTCTTTACTGCCACTCTCATTTCACCATTTTCACTTTTCATGAGCTTAGGGCTGTTCTTAGTACCTATTTCTAGGAAACTTTGCAAAGAAAAATATACCTACACGGTGTATTTTTTTTTTGTTGTTGACTGTTAAAGACGGCCTAATGTTCGGTTTACACGTATTAAATAATTAAGTAGATAACTAAATTTTAACTAAAAAGTTACTAAATTGTCTGTTTACACGTATTAATTTAGGTAGGTACTTAAAATTTAGTTATCTACTTAACTACTTAATACGTGTAAACCGGACGTACAGTACGAGATCAGTACGTTAAGTACGAGATCTTTACACGGAGTGGCATTGTCGCATTTGCCTATTGCCTGTTTCAGTTTTGAAGTTTACTTGCCATAGCTGCAATAGGCCAGTGATACCAGATCTCCGGAAATCCGGAGATGTACTGATATTAGGTCTCATCTACGGATCTATGGATTTTATTGCTAAACCTATATTGATTTTTGGAACAACATATTTTCCGTAGAAAAATATACTTAAATTATTGTGTGTTAATGTGTTTATAAAAATCGAATCAGGCAACTCTGCAATAGGCCTTACGCGCTAGTGCATATGACGTGCGTCGTGGACAGAAGACCTAACGTAAAGAAATTCAAACTTCACAACAAATCCTACTTTACAACAAACGAAAAATACTGAAACTAAAAAAGCACACCGGAGAGTTCTCCATAAAAGTTCTCGAAGGTGTGTGAAGTCTACCAATCCGCACTTGGCCAGCGTGGTAGACTATGGCCTAACCCTCGCTTTCTGAGAGGAGACCCCGAGCCCAGCAGTGGGACAGTTATGGGTTGTTGCTTGCTTGCTATACTAATACAAGCAGACTCGGCAAACGTTGTTCTGCCAAAAATTTAGGGGTGAAGGGGGATGAAAAATAGATGTTGTCCGATTCTCCACCCTAGCCGATATGCACGCAAACATTCACAAAAATCGGTCGAGCCGTTTCGGAGGAGTTCAACTTCAAAAAAGCGTGACACGAGAATTTTATAAGTATACTAGCTGCCCGGACAGACTTCGTTCTGTCAAAAGGTTTTTTTGAGATGTAAGCTATCCTATCTTTCGAGTTGGATCAAACTTCACACGGTGTGCAAATTTGATTAAAATCGGTTCAGTAGTTTAGGAGTCCATCGCGGACAAACAACGTGACACGTAATTTATATATATTAAGACTAGCTGCCCGGACAGACTTCGTTCTGTCAAAAGTTTTTTTTTATTATAACCTGGAACATTGTAAGGTATTCTATCTTTCAAGTTGGATCAAACTGCACGCAGTGTGCAAAGATTAAAATCCGTTAAGTAGTTTAGGATTCCATCGAGGACAAACAACATGACACGTAATTTATATAAGTAAGATTAGATTATAAAGAGGAAAGATTTGATTGTTTGTAAATTATAAAGAGGAAAGATTTGATTGTTTGTTTGCATTGAATAGGCTCCGAAACTACTAACCCGATTTGAAAAATTCTTTCACTGTCCGGAAGCTACACTATCCCCGGGTGACATAGGCTGTATTTTCAATAAAATTAGGGATCCTTAATAAAACTCCAATAATGTAACCCAAGGTGTAAAAAAATAAGAAAACCGAAGCAAAGCGAGTGCGGTTACCCGTGCCTAATATTATAATTAGGTATGTTATTTTTCCTAACGCTTGGCACCCCTCGATCTAACCGGTGCTTATTTTAAATTGGTCGCGTGGGATAAATTTATATAGGTCCTTCATGACCTTTGCAAGATTATGGGAAGGTCAGGAATTAAATCCTTTTGTATACCGGAACGGGCGGTTCGGTTCGCTAATAATCGCATTACTGCTTGAAGGATGTGACCAAATTGTCACATACCTGTTTGATTAACGGATAAATTGTTTCGGTTGGTGACATTTAACAATCATACTTACCTAATGGTTGCTCAAGAAAATACAACGACTAAAAGTACATAAAATAACCCTAAAGAAAATTGAGACTATTTTTCCTCACGACGTATGTAGTGCCATCTATTATTGGTTTAGTCAAAAGTTCAATAAAAAAAAGCGGCCAAGTGCGAGTCGGACTCGTCCATGAAGGGTTCCGTAGCAGCAAGTAACATAATATAAAAGTTCTTGTAGTTCGTTGTAACTTTGATCAATGTTTTTTGCGGTTTACGATTTATGACGTATTAAAACAAGCTACTTACTAGATCTCATTCAAACCAATTTTCGTTGAAAGTTTGCTTAGTAATGTACATCATATATTTTTTTCAGTTTTATCATTCCCTTATTTTAGAAGTTACGGGGGGGGGGGGGGGGGGACACACATTTTACCACTTTGGAAGTGTCTCTCGCGCAAACTATTCAGTTTAGAAAAAAATGATATTCGAAACCTCAATATCATTTTTGAAGACCTATTCATAGATACCCCACACGTATGGGTTTGATGAAAAAAACATTTTTGAGTTTCAGTTCTATGTATGGGGAACCCCCAAAATTTATTGTTTTTTTTATTTTTGTGTGAAAATCTTAATGCGGTTCACAGAATACATCTATTTACCAAGTTTCAATGGTATAGCTCTTATAGTTTCGGAAAAAAGTGGCTGTGAAATACGGACGGACAGACAGACAGACAGACAGACAGACAGGCAGACAGACAGACAGACAGACAGACAGACAGACAGACATGACGAATCCATAAGGGTTCCGTTTTTTGCCATTCGGCTACGGAACCCTAAAAACGTGTTTTTAATAGAAATAAAGCTCCTAAAAATATGTGCGATAGCTCATCCGATTCGGAATGACGCGGACGTCTAGAAAAATGTTTTATAAGGGTTTATTAGCACATAAAACTGTCAGTCCTACTTTTCGGGGGGCGGGTTGAACACCCGAAACCCCCCCTGGCTACGCCCATGCATAGATACATAGACTGATAAACACATTACCCTCCCTTGCGTCGCGCAGTCGGGTAATAAGACTCCTCTAAAAAAACTGAGTAGGTACCCTTTTGATGGTAGGTGGGTAAGTTGATATGGTAGACAATTCGAACATCAGTTTCATAAATATATCTTACTAACTGCGAGGTCGAAGAGAAACCTCTATAGTTCCTTGTCGCTTATTCTCCCGAGACCACACACCGCGCCGTAGAGATTTGTTGATGTGAAATGATGACATAATTTGACGTTCGAAGTGTTTATACTAAACCCATGGACTTAAATATAACTAAACCTAATAAAATTCATTTCATTTCAGTAGTCAATTAACTATAAGGTAAATTTTTGATTTTATTTACTAATAGATAATGTCATTAGTGCTAGTTTTGTTCACGATTTATTTTTTTGGAGGGTAGTAGTAGTAGGGGTATTTTGTGTGCGAGTGTGTAAAATGTAAAAGGGAACATTGTCGTGAGGTACTAAAATTACGGGATGTTGACACTATCATTAAAGTAAAATAAATTTATGCTTAAAGTATAAAGGAAAACATTTAAAAACCTAAAATATTATTCTTTTGTCGAAATCAATCACAACTAATTAAATACAATTATTTTAAAATGTTAAAAATAGTACTCATTGTCACGTGACCTCAAAAGCCATTTAGAGGTTATGACGTCATTGTTCCTATTTTATATGGAAGTGCAACTAACTTCAGTCGACAGATAGTATTGAATATCGGCTAGTGACGTCACGTGACGTTTTTGGTGGGAAATTTGAAAATGATTTTTATTTATCAATTTTTGTTTTTAAATTGAAGATTATTAGTTTTATAATATTTTTTTCGTGAATCTTAAGGTTCTATCTATTGAATCAAATTGAATCCTAAAATTAGTCAACATCCCTATTTAGTCCCGGTTCTGTGAAAGGGGTTTTGGTACTGCATACGCTTAGGCCTTAACAAAACATAATAATTATGTTACAACTCCGTGGGAAAGGGCTTAATTGTAACTTTGACTTAGCTGCCTGGTCTGACCTAGGTCTATTAAGTGAGGAGTGGGTAAGAAAAACTGGGTCTACTACAACATAAAATTACAAAATATAAAACAAGCTTCTGACCAATTCATATTTATTTTAATTTACAAATATACATACAGTAAATAACATTATTATAGTATTTACAACTATAATATAAAAAGACTAACATTATTTTGGTCTTTGGGTAAGTCTTATGCATCAATTACTAGAAATGACGACAATTCTCATCGTTGTTGCACAGTTGTCATATAAGGAAATCTTTTAAATATAACAAAACCTTATGTAAAAATATTCCCTTAACATAATTTGTACGCCATTAGCATTATTATGGAATTTTGCCATAATTTTCTGTTATACACATTTTTGATGACATTCATGTTAAAACTTAAATCAATGGGAAAGTCAGCGAAAGCTCAAATGAATATCGCTACTGGGTCACAGTCGTTAAGCCATGTCGGAGGCCCTCGGACGACATGATACCAATCCGCACTGGAGCAGCGTGGTGGAGTATGCTCTAGGCCTCCTCAAGAGGAAACCCAAGGTCAATAGTATGCCTTCAACCATCATCATCAATAGTAATACCTAAATTTTAATACCTATAAAAATCAGATAGGACAACACTAATCTGTAATAGGGTAAGTCGGGGCAAAATATGAAAAATTCGACAAATATAAATACATACTACTGTCATCTAACATAAGTCAAGTTTTGCCCCGCCTTACTCTATTCGCCCGGAGTGTTGCCCTATTCAATGTCACAAAGTGTATTAAGTGACATAACATGTTATTTTAATCGACGAACTATAAATAACCCGTCGATATAGCACATAAATATACATGTGATGTGTACGACAACTATAATATAATTTCATGTTTAAAACTTCTAGAGAGGTGTTTGTGCGACAACACTATTGAGTTCAGTAATATCGTTTCCGCCGGTACTATCACTCCAGCACCTGAAAAATAAGATATTATTTTTCACATATATCATATAACACTGTTAATGATTAACTAATAACCAACTACGATATATTAAAAGATTTTTTTAAACGTGTACAAGCGGGGTGGTGTTTTAATGTGATGCCCGGACAAACAAAAAGACACACAATAATTCTTAAAAAATATATATTTGTGGTCTAACACGTTATTGAAGTGCCCCCTAATCGAAATTTTTAAAAAATATTCAACGTACAGAAAATTTGCCCTTCGAGTTTTACTATATGTAGTATAGATTATAAATTACGCTAAAAAGATGTACGATTGTTTACCAAATAGGACTCGTCTAATAAACGGAGTGTACAAGGGATTGCACTTACCCAAAATTGTAATAGAAGGGTTCAACCGGCCGTCACTATTAAACAGTGGTTTATTGTCCATCTTGGCGAAGGGTTTGTTGGGGTCGGGGTCCGAGGGGGTGCCTTCCACCCTGGACCACTCTCCCACCGAAGCATCTAGACCGACTGGAAACATACAATAATTATATGGGACTATCAAATCCGGCTCGAAGGACCAGAATATAATTCAACTGGAAGATTAAGGTCTCTAGTGCTAGATTAAGGGTCGGTTTCCACTAAAGCCAGAAAAGTAGAGTGGAGGCAAGATGTTTTATGAATAAAGCCCAATGCATACGTAACGGGGTTTTTTCCCGTCCCGTACGGGACGTGAAGATTTGGTAACATCGTTTCATAGAAAATGTATACGATAGTGCATACGCAACGGAATCCCGTGCGGGACGGGAATGGGGCACGCACGTATAAAAAGTAAGAAATACAATTTTCTCACACACATATTTGAGAGTTATTTTCTATATATGCTGAGGAGGATACAATACAATACATACCAACAGAGTACATGACGAGCGCGTGTTCGTGTATGGTGGCGTTGTTGAGCACTATGGACTCTTTGATCCGCACACCCGCCTTCACTGTCACGCCCGGACCGATCGACACGTTCGGACCTATCTACGATATATTTATGTATGTTAATAATAATAATAATAAACCTTTAATTCAGGCAACGAGGCCCATAACATAACCTTACAGACTAACATACATACAACAATATATATGTACTTAAATTAAAACTAATTCACTTATCCGCGAAGTGAGACGCGCTTCCGGTGACTCCCGGTTAATAGGTGCAGAAAAGAGATAGCTAGATAGGCTCGTAGATAAAGTGGGACATCGGTGTATGTCGATTTTGTAATTCGTAAGCTTTTTCCACTTTTTGAAGTTGTAGTTCTTACGGGACGTTTGGAAAAAATATGAGTAAAATGTTTACGATGCGACAACCAAAAAGTGACATGATGAGAGTGCGTGATACTAGGCGCATGCGCATGTATTGGATTGCTAGCGCGCGCCGGGTCGTGGGTGCGAGCGAGAGGTACTTATAAGAGGTAAGTATCTATTACTTTTTACGTGCGTATATAAGTACATACAAACACAGACGTTTTTCTTTTATCAACGCTACTTATTAACGCACTCATAGCTCCACACTAGGATTCCCTGTTTCATGGGTGCCATGGACAATACAATTTATATATTACTGTTTTCTAGTAGGCTATAAGCAGTGGCGTAGCTAGCTCTAAGGATATATCTATATCAATATTTGTTGTGGGGCCCCCTCAACGTCAGCTGTCAAATATAAAGGAGTGCCAACTGTAGCGGCCGTTGGTGAGCTTTTTTTGGGAGTGTTAGTGGGGGCCCCTTTACGCTGGGGCCCCGTATAATTGATACGGCTGATACGGCGGTAGCTACGCCCCTGGCTATAAGTGTGTAACGTAAATTAATAAATTTATATATCCTAGCGATGCAGAAAACTTCCAAAACATGATTCAGGTGATCTACATGATCGTGGCAGCCTCACCACAGCAGTGTCATGCACGGTGGCGCTAGGGTGCACGAACACGCTGCGCCGGCGCAGCTCCAGGCAGTGGCGGTTGGCGTAGATCGCCGCGCCCGCCGTCTTCACCTGCGACCACCAGCTGCTCACCTGACACCAAACCATCACCATATGACGTTAAAATAATTACAATACGGCCGTCGTATCTTGGCGCGTCTAAAACAGGCTTTGCGAACTTTAGCGCATGTAAGACAGAGATAGCGACACGAACATGCTAACGTGTGACTGAGACATAATACGCCGCGTACCGAGCATTGCCGAATTGTGTTATTGTGCAGCCTTCTGCGCGAAGTTTAGACGCCCCAAGATACGTCGGCCGTACACACTACATGACACTAACGCTTACGGTGTCTATTTGTTATTACTTTACTACCTTAGCGACCACCAACTACTAAATTGGATAATAAAATCTGAGTTATGGACTCTTCTTCAATGGTCAATACGATAACAATACGATAACACAACACAAACAACAACGCAAACATGTAAGTTAGCGTGTAAACACAATACAAACTACATATATGTAGTATACATACATGTCATAATAATATATGATGAAACTACAATATCATACATACTTGCAATGCGTATAGTTTATTTGTGCCAGCTAAAGGTGCGATCACATCTTGTTCCCACGACATGTACTCAGGATTGGATTGTCCATTGCTGTAAATAAGATTGTAATCAATGTAATACAATAAGCGTTATTTTTTATTAACCAACTTCAAAAAAAGAAGGGGGAGGTATTCAATTCGATTGTATTTTTTTATTTTTTATGTTTGTTATCTTAGAACTTTCGACTGGGTGAACCGATTTTGATGATTCTTTATTTAATCGAAAGCTGGCGCTTTTCATGCAGTCCCACTTGAGCTAGATCTGACGAGTAGTTTTTGAGTTATTTTGAAGTCGGTTATTTTTTCCATCAAACTAACTAACTAGCTGTTTTTATCCATAAAACGGTTCATACCTACGAGAATACGAATCATAAATTATTTAGCCAACGCTTCATACCTATACAAAGTTTCATATGTATAATAATTGTTTATCTATAAACCGTTTCTTACCTATAAAACGAGTCCTGTTTCCTCTGAAACGCCTCAGCCATGGTATGAAAAACGTTCAACGAACATACATACACGCCACAATTAATCAAAGTAGATACATAAGAGTTTGGTTTCTCTACGTAGTGGGTAACTGCTTTACTCGTGTCGTCGTGGACCATACATCCGTAGTGGATAGATTGTTGCCTTGTTGCTTCAGTGCCCATTATTGTTACCTGTAAATAAGAAAGATGAGTACAGTTTCCGCAGAGAAATCTCTGATGTGGTCGGATAAAAAAAAGGAAAAGTGTTTTTATTTCCCTATTACAAATTTTTCTATTGATTAAAACAACTTGTGTTGTAGATAATTTATAACAAAACATGAAACAACGATTAAAAATAAATGATTATCAAGTACTGATAAAATTTGATGATACTCTTTTACTACATACTCATAGCTATTTAAAGACAAGTTTTTTCCTAGTGTATAGAGTAGTAATAGTATAGCTGATATAGATGTACTTATAAGTATTAAAATCATACTTATTAAATAATTGTACCTAATAGCTTTCACTACTTCAAAAAATATATTTTAGAACAACCATAAATTATTCTAACATACATATAGGTACAATTATACATATAGGTACTTTAGGATGGCCATACTCTGTATTAAGTTATTAGAAAAATTGATGTAAACGTAAAGCATTATGACACAAACCTCAGTGTTTTTATAATTCTATCCTATGATTGTATGTAAGTTTTGTTAAATATTAAAAAGAGTATTAAAGTAAATATTTACCAAGGCCTGTGGTCTCTCCTCATGGAAAGAATACAGTTCTGCCAAGGGAAAGTCTGCGCAAACATCACCATTGAGCAGAAAGAATGCTGTGGGGTTGCCCGCTCTGATCTGGTCTCTGAAGTGGTACAGACCACCACCAGTTCCCAGAGGAGTAAACTCCTGAAGATACCTGGAAACCAAACCACAATTTATTGACATATTATTTTAAAATAGATTCAATTTTAGAAAATTGAGTTGTTTTTTTTTTTCATGAAAAACATTCCTACTCTATTTGAAAATCTTTCATTAATAGCATGAGACATAATTATGAGAAACGTCCCAACTCAGAGTCACTAACGGTTACTTAAATCGCTCCTTAGTACAGGTCACGTCAGAATTTGATAAGTCCATTAGTTTCAGGCTGTGCTTTGTCTGTCAGTCGGCCAACAGCATTTTACTGAGTACATAACATAATTACTGATATTCTACAAATACTTCTTTTTTTTTTTCTCTGCCAGATATTTCCATACAAAATTACCTTATAATAATACGGTATTCCTTCTGCATATCAGTCACAAATTGTGCCATTAAAGTTGTTGTATATGACCCTATAATGAGGATTTCCTTACAGTCTTCTAGCTGTGTACATGCTGCTATGTGGTGTTGGATTAACGGGAGACCAGCTATCGGGAACAGAGGTTTTGGAATGTCAAGAGATAGCGGACGGAAACGCGTACCTGAAATACAACGGAGAGATGATTATTAACAACTCAATATACTTGTTATTATTAGATAACTTTGGTTAGCAGTGGCCTAAGAGCGGTATCAATGGCAGTGAGTCCCCTCCACCAATCCATACTGAAGCAACGTGGTGGAGTATGCTCTAG
Organism: Thymelicus sylvestris; assembly: GCA_911387775.1. Lineage (NCBI taxonomy): Eukaryota > Metazoa > Arthropoda > Insecta > Lepidoptera > Hesperiidae > Thymelicus > Thymelicus sylvestris. The sequence goes on along the minus strand of OU426909.1, from coordinate 7,231,475 downwards.
GCCTTCTCAAGAGGAGACACCCATGCTCAGTTTAGGTTGTTATTGCGCTGAAGCCAACATTGTATTTGTAACTGTGATAATTTCTTGGGTTTTAGATCCCTGATTTAGTCTGGCGAAAATAGGTGCTTGCCTTAAATATCCTACCAATATTATAAATGTGAAAGTTTGTAAAAATGTTCCAATGTTTATCCGTTCATCACGAGGTAATCATCCACATCTGATGGCTTTCTTTGCGATGATATAAAATCTTAACAAAACCATTATAAAATTGGTTATTATGACATACAAAACTGAAATGTCTTGACGTGGGTAAAAAAATCACATAACTACATACATTATTATTGCAGCTGTACAAACAATTGCTAATATCTATTCTTGCTTCATTGCATATGGTAATAGTTTGTGTTTGTTCACAGATAAAAATGATTTTCAAAGAATCTCATTATAACAATTTTAAAGTAAAGTTTCTATGCAATATGTTTCCAGCATGAAGTACGAACAATTGCTTTTATACAATACACTTGAAGTTACAGTATAGATAACAAATAAATACTATATATGTTACTAATTTACGTACATGTATTATATTTTACTTGCCCTACAGATAATGAAATTTTAATGTAACTTCTTATCACTTACAGAAAATAGTATGTTACACAAGTTTGTAATAAAGATAAGTATTGCTGAAATATTGAAATATTAACATGTCATTATTGAGAATGGCTGCAATGCCCTCAAACCTACTATATGTGCTCTAGAGGGGACGAATATCCCTCACACTTCAGGAGGCCTCGATTACAATCTAAGCTATGTTGGACTAGGCCTGATTTGTTACTGGTCAAACAGCGTCGAATGTTCCTACCCTGTCCGATAACTTCCGACAACTTTCAACGACTGTCATAACTACTTCTACTGAAAACCGGAACAATCGGTAGATCACCACCAAACTACATTACTGTTGTTACTAATCAATTTTGACCACCAGCTGTCACCCATATTTTTCTCCACTTGCTAGAACAGCTTCTAAATTCTAATTTAGTAGTAAAGTAATATTATAACAAATAAGAAATTAAACCTGGTGACGTCAACTATCACGAAATTAAAACTTTCAACTTTGTACCTTTCTGTGGCCCCCCGATTAAAATCACAGCTTTCAACATTGTTTAAACTGTTAACCAATTATTTTTCTAAATAAAATAATTAACACTTAATAATAAATATTAATAGTATTTATCAAAATTTATCTCCGGCCGAAACACGAGACAAGTTCAACTTCAATTTTCAATCAGTTTGTTTACAAAATAATTTTCGCTGCAGTGTTACCAACTCTCAAAAATATTTACCCCTAAAACTAACTCAAAAACCCCTAAAATCGCCCAAATTTCTTGGAAATCCCCCTAAAATTTTTTTTTGGAAAAATAGTAAATATTAATTAAAAAATATATGTTTATTTATAAATTATGCATGTATTTCTATGCCTTTAGTAAAATGAATTGTAATATAAAATACGGCGATAGTAATAAACTTTTTGTTTCTTCATTCATTGCCATTTGGTTCATTAATTGGACTGATAAATTCTTAGTAATAAATCAATTCCTAGTACAATATCGATTTATTTTATAAGGTAAATTCACAAATACTCATTTTTGGATTTCTCTTTTTCCAGATTGCAGATTAATCTATCCTGTTTTTAAATGCCAAAAGTCCCAGTCTCCTTTGATTGGCTAATTTGTTCCAGGGCCTCTTACATCTTTATTTTGATCAATAAATAACAAATATGAAGTGTCACAAAAAAACCCCTAAAAATAACCCTAAACATATTAGACCCCTAAAAAAATCCCATTTTACATATTTACCCCCTAAATTTGGGGGGAAAACCCCTAAGTTGGTAACCCTGTTTCGCTGCCACAGAGTAATTCAGAGTATACAGCACAGTTTAGTCGATTTAATAATACTATTAGATTACGTCAACTCGAGTAATCGTTTTAATTATTTAATTTGATTAAAATTTAAAAAGTTGTAGTTATTTACTACGCCATTTACAATTAGTAATTATTTAATTTATTTCTGCAAGTGTCATTTTGTTTAATGAAATTGTAACTGATACTACTGTACTGATGAGATGATTTTTAAACAACTTACTGATGAAGTTTAGTGCAAAGACCTGTATTAATAAATTACTTGCATGTCAACATTCCATTTGACATTTAAATTAAAGTCCTTTAAGTGCAACTTTGTAAAAGAAATAAAAAAAACAATAAACATTCAGAAGTTTACGAGTTAAAGTAGGTAACGTAAGTCGTACAGCAAACCAAAAATAATCATCGCACGTGTCTTATCGTTACGATATTTATCTCTTCTAGAAAATATACACATGAATGAAATTTAATGAACTTGAGGTGATTTTTTTATTATTATTAAGCATGCAATGAGTAATCGCGGAGCGAATTGACAACTTACTTGCAAGCTATACAGTGATACAATGTATTCCTCAAGCACGTCAAAATCTTTTACGATGGTTTTATTAGAAATAAAATATTATACATTAATTATGTATTATTGGATACTATTTCTTATTTTGTATGAGTGTGTAGAGCTGTACAACTTTAAAGTAATATTTGATAAATCCAAAAACGCGACAAGTGGTACATCGATTTTTGTAATATCGTTATTCGTTACCATTCGATTTGAACTTTCCTTAAAACAGATAATTTAATGTAATTTTTCACAACACTCATGACTGTCAAAATGTTGTTTTTGACATCATTCTTTTGACATATGGGCCGCGTTCCACTAGACGCTCACAACGATCAAATTAGTATGATATTTTGATCGTTGTGAGCGTTGTGAGCGTCTAGTGGAACGCGCCCATGAAGTTATGATAGGGTTGTCAAATGGAATTAAATGGAAAGATCCCACACATATTGTAATAAAATGTAAATTCTGGAATAATAAACGATTTTTGATTTTTGATTTTTTTTGATTTTGATTTTCACAATAAAATTATTTTCACACCTTTCTATGGTTTTTCATTTTAATAGTTTGTAGGTAGATTACCTTGACATTTATTATGTGTCCGTCCATACTCATTTGGGCCGCGTTCCACTAGACGCTCACAACGCTCACAAAGATCAAAATATCATACTAATTTCGTTATGAGCGTTGTGAGCGTCTAGTGGAACGCGGCCTTGGTCATTTGGTCCCACAGCAGTCACAGCACAGTGTCCACACCTACGATAATGACATTGACAAGACAGCCACGCGACAAAATAACGCACGTATGATACGCCTACGGTCGCGTGTCACTGTAACGTCGCAGCGTTATGTTTTATTTCTATGCTGGGGCGTAGGTAGCTACCGCCGTATTATATGAGGCCCCCAGCCTACAGGGGTCCCGACTAGCTCCTTAATGGCTCGCCGGCACCCCTTCTAGTGACCAACCAAACGCTCTTTTATCGACGTACTTCGCAACATTTCAAAACATAGCGTCCTCCGAAAAAAGGCTCGCCAGAATCGCCAGCCGCCCTAACTACTACGTACTGTTGGCGACACTTTATATTTCCCGAAATGTGACAGCAAAGTAGGAGCGAGGCCATTCAACAAAAATATTCATACAAGATCTGCTTAGGGCTAGCTACGCCATTGTTACTAAGTCTAGCTTTGAGTGCCAGGGTGTCACAGCCATGTCACAGCAAGGTCACAGCCAAATATTAGGGTGGATTGGACGGATGGAGTCCGAGAGTCCCGACGTTCGACACTCCCGACGCGCAACGTAAAGAGGATACAGGGGGCATAGCCCACCAATAACAAAAATGTCACGTAACTGAATTCAAAAGAAGTTCGCTGTTTTTATTTAAGTGGGAAAAAGAACCCCATGCAGGGGAGTTCTGTCGACACCTTAAGAAGTCATAATTATTATGACGTTAGTTGTGTTGACACTATAAGCCACAAGCGACTGAATGTTTTACGACCGTTATAAGGCATTCCCGCGTGAGCGGCCGTCCTGCCCCGATATCCTCCAACAGGCGACGCGACGTCCTAAGCCGAGGTCCGAACCCCACAAGGGGGTGCCCATAGGACGTCGCATGCCCCTACTTCTCGAGGTGTGAAGGTATCACTCCCACCTCCCAAATATGACTTCTTAGCTGAGCTTCTCCAGGCTTCCCCACCTGTCCGTGTGAAGCTGTAAAGGCCACTTTGTTAAAAATAACAGTGGTCCTAATATTGATCCTTGGGGCACTCCCATAGTAATGTGTGCTCCTGGGGACTCCTTGCCCAACTACTATTTGGATACGTTCGGATAGGTAGGATTTTATAAGGCTAACTAATTGTGTCGAGACATCATAATGCCTAAGTTTATTTATCAGTATATTTTGATCAACGCATTGGAACGCCTTTGAGAGATCACAGAATATACCAATGGCATCCTGCTCACACTCCCACGTATCAAAAATTTGCTTAAGAAGTGCTAGTTATGCTTGCATCAGTGGTATTTTTTCCTCTCGAAAAAGCATGAAACAACTTGTTAAAGGAAAAATGAGACAGCAGCTGGTTAAAAATAACATTTTCAAAGATTTTAGTAAGGGCTGGTATTACATTGAGATGGGTCTGAAATTTGTGGGGTCGCTTTTATCTCCAGATTTAAATAAAGGGATTATTTTAATATGTTTCATTAGATTGGGGAGGCTACCATCGTTTTATTGAAAATGTGATTTAGATATGGCGCTGTGGAATTAATTATTGGTTTTATTATCATACTAGAGGGACCCCAGAGATCCCCTGACTTCTCGATATTGATGAACTTAAAAGGCTTTATAATAATTGTATCATTTTTGTTATTTCGTGCGGTATTCGAGAACAAATCCTCAAATGCGCCAGGAACTGCGCTATCGGTAGTAAACTTTTTATTATTGACCTTTAAGTAATCTCATGATCCTTAAATTTTCCTTAACCTGTTTCTTTATTACTAATGTTCCATGTAGTTTTGATTTTGTTATCAGATTTCTTAATCTTATTAGCAATATAAATTGATTTAACTTTCGCACAGACTAGTTTAAAAGTTCTTGAATAAATTTTAATACAATTTAAAAGTTCAGGGTCTGTGGAAGTCGATTTTTCCGCATCATGGAGTATCTCTCTATCTTCCATGTTCCGCATAAAGTTCAAACAGTTTAATTCTACTTTTGTGTATACCAGGTGCCCAATCACTATGTTTAGATTTAAGGTTCTCACATTTAATCTGTTTCTGCTTAAAAATATTATTTAATTCACTATTAATTAACCCAGACACATTACTGAAAGCTTGATCCATTGTAGAAATGTAATTTGTCTAGCAACATTGTTTGTAAAATCATTAACACGACTTTGTGTGATTGGTTTATAAAAAAACCGACTTCAAATTACTCAAAAACTACTCGTCATATCTCACTCTTTTGGGACAACATGAATATTTCGAATATAAAAAGAATCATCAAAATCGGTACAACCAGTAAAAAGTTATGCGGTAACACAAAAAAAACTGTCAAATTGAGAACCTCCTCCTTTTTTTGAAGTCGGTTAAAAATATAATTTAAAAAAAATTATGATTTTAACACAATTTGATAACGACAAACAAAATTGAAGTTGTAAAAGAAACAATTCGGTGTATAATGAAATACACCAATCCGGTTAATCATCACTGTTTATCAACAAACCAATAGTAATGGATGCAATGGATGCGTTTGACACGATACTGCTCGTTCGACTCGCGTGAGTGCGTGTTTTAATAATAAATCACATCTTTCATTCAAACTATCAATAAGGTTCTAGGTTTGCGCTGTAAATGTATTCAGGATTATTTTTTGTATAGTGCAGTGTTACTTTAATGTGGAAAATTATGTTCCATTTTTTTCTAAAGTTCAGACTATGGATATACATAATATGTATAAGCAATTTACTTGTGATTTCTTTAATACTACAATAGTTACTTAATATGCGTTTCTTAGCTACAGGTATCATTTTAACTACGGATTTAACTATCTATTAAGCAAAATTTTTAAATCTCTGCGAACTTTAATTCCTTCTTAAATTTGTTAATCAGAAAATTTTATTAATCAGAACTATATAACAAGAAAGGATTTATTTTTTAGAGTGTACCTATGTAATAATAGTCATAAAATGAAATCAAATTAAAACAAATTTCATCAAAAAATAAAGAACCGTGATGGAAAAATATTCGTAGGTACGTTGTTCAATGGAGAAGTTTCATGATGTCGCAAATAAATACAATATTTAACGTTATGATATTATCATTTGGATCAAAACTAATAATTCATCATTTTTTTTTCGAAATCCATCAGCGGCTGAGATAATATAGACGATTAAAGTCTGCAGTCTCCAACTAGTCTGGGGCCTATGAGTTCGTATGAGCCTCGTAAAAAGACTACTATATGATAATTTGCCTAGAATGAATTATATTATAATATCTAGTATTAAGTTAGTATTAGTCTACTTTGCTTTGCAACAATCCGCGGTTAGCATGTATGTTGGTATATAGGTACTTTAAGACATGCGTGGCACTTTCCTCCCTCTCATAACGGAAACATGCACTAAAATAATTAAAAGCATATACTAACATAGATACCAGCACTAACACGTGTTTCGCCCCGAAAGGGAGCATCATCAGGGTAATTCACTTTGCGACTAACCATCGTAGAATCAACTTATCCTGATGAAATTTTCTCATTTGAATTTTCTCGTTTACACAGCTTTACTGCCAATTGTATTGGACCAACAGATTCTTTTTATAGGGGCTAAAACATATTTTGAATCTTTATCTAGTTGGATTGGGGTTCGATTCTGACTCTATGCTAGTAAAGGGTAGGTAAGCTTGAGTGTATATTATTTTTTATTTAGATACAATTAGGAGTGATGCTTTCTCACTTTCAGACTTCAGTTTACCGTACCTTATTTCCAGAACATTCTTATTCAAGCGGAACAGGCCGCGGTCATTGCTTTTACATCAACAAAATCAACTTCCACCTAATTTAAATAAATTAAACCTAATTCCGTAACTGAACATGAAAAACTAGGTACTTTTGTAGCACAATTTTTTACCGGCAGCGCTGTTGTTTTGATATCACAAAGAATGCGTTTACACGAATCTGTCGAATGAGTTTTACGATCTGAGCGACCATCTACCGCCAAGCCAGTCCGATTGAAGACGCTGTAGTGTCTGGATTAATACCGTTAGCTTACCTGTGACACAGTTGTGAAAAAAAAAATGAACATTCTAATTTCGAAATTAATGTGGCAGAATGGAACGCGTATCAATCAATATTTATTTGCTGTTATCAGTGAGTTTTTTTTTATTTAGTGTTGTGCTCTGGTGAATTACGAAATGTTTTAAAATTATTTTGTATCGATTATTCGTGTTTGGAAATTATTGGTTAATTTTTGTTTCATTAAATTGATAAGCGCCTAAATATTCACGTTTAATTATATTTTAATGAAATGAAGCATTATTTTTAAAGTAAAGTTAATAGGTATCTATTGTATATTAAGGGGTAGAAGCGAATAATTACCTCATAATGTTTATTGTGATAAGGTTCAGCCGAATTGATTTATTTACATTCCAAAGCGTACAGTGGGTAACTAGCGTAGATGATGGAAATCCTGAAAATGCACTTCATTCATTATTACCTATTAACTACGATGTGGCAACCCAACATAATTGCTTAATGAAAACAAACGATAATCGCTCAACATTTAATGAACATTTCCTGCGCCTTTTTTCATTAAATTCAATAGGTTTAATAAATTTTATTTAACATTTCAAAAAATTCCTAAAAACTTGATGTAAGTAGCAATAAACTCCAAAAGTAAACTAACTACATAATATAGGTACATTTTCACTTTTCATCTGATATTCGTTCCGCATTATTATAAGCATGCTATATTTAAACTGGTTTAATTTTATTTATTTATTTATATTGATTTACAGTAGGTAGGTAATTATAAAAGTTATAATATAAACATTCACGAAATTATCCCCGCAAAGTGAATAGGTACCATCCAAGAAAAAATATCAAAACAACATCTGTCCCAGTCGGGATTCGGGAAACGAACCCGCGCGGTGTCTCTTTCAGAGAGAAACCAGAGTCAAAACGAAAGCGGCTACTGCGTCTATAGATACATTTTCAATTTTCATAATAAAACTACTGGCTATGAATACCTTTTATAAATTAAACGGTACTTTTAACCCACATTAAATAAAATGGGATTCTTTATCAGATTACATAGATATTGGATTTAATCTCAGTGACTAATTTCTAAAAATAATTGTTAAGGAGCCCTATTGGTTTAAAACAATAATGTACGGTCTATTAGTCTTTCTCCAACGTCCTCACCTAAATCCTAACCTAACCTAACCTACATCGAACAATATCAGTTAACCTACTCTTAATTAAGGACATTTTCCTGTAAGTACATTAGATATACCTACCTGACTTTTTAAAATTTCAATTAGGGCGCATTTAAATAACGATTTTGAACTCAAAAACATTTTAATTTCATAAACAGAAATATTGTCTGTATTTCTGTCTGTTCGGTCCGGGCATCACATTCAGAAATCGATATAAATTGGTAATGGTAGTTACTCATATTACATATTACTAACGGTCGTACTTCGGTCGTACCTATTTTATAAAACTTTATACATACCAGAAAACATACGTTTATTGCCCGTGGTCCGATCGCCGAGTTCTACTGGTTGATCCATTATAAAGGTTCCCTTGGGAAACGGGATGAAAGTTTGTTGGTATTGGTTTTTTTTAAACGTCAAGCGTTACTCTTCAGATGTTAAACAAAAGTTCTTTACTTAAGTTAATGGAATACACATTTTTCAGTTTTAGGTAGGTACTTACATTATACTGCAAGAACAAAAAAATAATAATTAGGTACCTAATGTAGATTTTAAAAAATTCCAAAATTACTCCGGGATGAATTATATGTGATTGTGATTGTTTAAAATTTACTTAACAAAGCAATAAGATACAACAATCATCATTTCCTTATTTTTGCGTGAGTCATTAATTTTTTATGCGGTTATTGCTTTGTTTACAACAAACTTGATATTCTTGAGTTCAAACAAATGAAATAAAAAAACAAAATAAACGACTAGGTATACAATTCATATTTTTACACTTTTATAAAACTTTAGCTGTGGGGGTTCCCACAATTCGATAATAATGTTTCTTTGACGTATGTGCGGTAATCGCAGGGGCGATCCTTCGATGTATGTAATGTGGACTGTATAAATGTATGTATGTATTTATGAAGCAGTAGGTTGGTAGTATGTCCAATCCAATACCAAAATCAGTAAGAAAGAACCCACCAACCTTAACATCCAATGTCGCAGGATTGCGCTGCGCACGACTGCTTCTTTGTTTCACGGCACGGCCGGAGGACAGCACCATAAACGTTATGGTCTTCTTAAGATGGAAACTCCACGAACGTCGTGAATTCAACCGATCTTTTTTAACGGAGTTGACGCAACTCGCGATATTTTTCCTTTGACATTAAGTGTCAATTTTGGAAGGGTTTTACTTTTTCTTTCACACCGACCAGTGATAAAGGATTGAACATACCCCCCACCGAAATCAGTGTGATGATTTCCTAATAGTGTCGGTGTGTGAAGAATGAGTGTGTTAATAATATGTGGTATTGAATATTTACGAAATAATTCAAAAATAAATTAAAGAAACTTGTTAGTGTTAAGTAAAAAAGTTGAGTGTATGTGCCTAATCTAAGTCCTAAACTAATAATAACCTAATTTTATATTTAGTTTGCATATGGCAATGGGCAGATTTTATTTACTGGTCTTTTATAAACCCCAGTTTGCGTGCGTACAGTAACTACACGTACAATGTTATCAAAACCAGGGTGAACCTCTTCTATTCTGCCAAGAGGCCACTGCAAAGGTTTGGTTAAGTTAGATTTAAGAAGCACTAAATCACCCTTCTTAACATTTGGAATTGAGGTGAACCACTTTTCTCTTTGCTGTAAAGTGTGCAAATAATCATTTGACCATCGCTTCCAAAATGATTGTGATGCCTTTTGAATACATTGCCAACGTGACAATCGATTCATCTGTACATCTTCAAAATTATATTCCGGAACAGTTAATAAATTCTGTCCAATTAATAAATGACCCGCAGTCAGAACTTCAAATTCGTTAGGATTATTGGAAAGGGAGCATAATGGTCGCGAGTTCATAATCGCCTCAATTTTACAAAATAAAGTACTCAACTCCTCAAAAGTCAAGGACCTATCACCTACTACACGGTAGATATGATGTTTGGCTGATTTTATACCTGCCTCCCACAGACCACCCATGGAAGCTGCATTAGGCGGGTTCGTGCGCCATTCGACGCCTCGCGAGGATAATCCAGAAAGGATTTCATCAGAATTTGATGTAGAATTAAAATAATTAGTAACGTTTTTTAAATGTTTAGCTGCCGCAATAAAGTTTTTTCCACAATCAGAATATAAGCAAGTACAGAGACCGCGGCGTGCCACAAAACGATCAAATGTGGCCAGAAAACATTCGCAAGATAAATCTGAGAGCACCTCTAGGTGCACTGATTTTGTAGAGAAACATACAAATAAACATAAATATGCCTTAGTAACCTTTGCGTTTCGCCGCATACCTTCTTTTATAAAGAATGGACCACCAATATCGCAACCAACATGGTCAAACACCTTGTTGGCCTTAAGCCTAGTTGCAGGTAACGTACCCATCATAGGCTGTGTGGAGTATGGACGAAATTTAAAACAAGCCCGACATTTCGACAAAACTGAACGAATTACACTACGAGCGTTTATTATCCAGTATTTATTATTCAAAATGCCTTGCAAGGTGCGCGGTCCTACATGCATGTACAATTTATGAAAATAATCAATTATTAAATTTGTTATGTGGCACTTCTTGGGTAATAGTGCCGGATGTTTTATATTATACGGTAAATCCGACTGTTGTATTCGACCCCCCACCCTGAGGAAATTATCAGGGTCTATAAAGGGAGATAGTTTGCGAAGGGATGATACATGAGTTCCCTTTGCCAGCATTTGCATTTCAGAATAAAAATAATTATTTTGAATGACTTTTATAATTAAATCTTGTCCCTGCTTAACTCACAAGACTTTAGTGAACCAAATGTTCGATCAGATTTTTTACATTTTAAATTATTTATAAAACGAAGACACCACGCTGTTACGCGCTCGAGTTTACTAAAGGATGAAATATTATTAAAGGAACGTTCAAGATCATTGAAGTTATTTAAATTGTAAGAATTAAAAGTGAATGTGTCTACATTAGTTTTAAGTTCTGGAATGATATCACTTTCTTTTAAAATTAAAGTACTTCTTGGCCAACTACGCGGATCTCCAGCAAGCCATGCAGGGCCACTAAACCATTCGTCCGCTACTGCTAAAAGTTGTTCAGGCAGCGCGCCTCGAGAACAGAGGTCGGCTGCATTGTTCTCACTGTTTACATGAAACCAGCAATTGGGCGGAATCACGTCAACAATCTCGCTAACACGGTTAGCCACGAACACTTTTAGCTTGTATGGCGGAGTCTGTAGCCACGACAAAACTACACTCGAGTCGCTAAAGGCAACTATTGGTAAATTAAAATCTTTAACGTTTTGTACGACAAAACGAACTAGCTTCGATAACAGCACGGCTGCCATAAGTTCAAGCCTAGGGATAGACATTAACGGCTTCAATGGAGCAACTCTAGATTTGCTCGTCAATAGTTTGACTTTGACGTTCCCATCCTTGTCAGTACTACGAAGATATATGCAAGCTGCGTAACCCAGTGATGACGCATCACAGAAACCGATTAATTGCACGTTTACAAACGAATTCACTAGAAGGTGTCGCTCAATGCGAAGTTGTGAAAGGATCGGTAATTGACCGATAAATTTATCCCATTTTTGTAATAATTCGTATGGTAAACGGTCATTCCAGCCGAGGCTCAGTTTCCAAAGATCCTGCATGATACATTTGGCAACGAAAGTACACGGCGAAATAAAACCAACCGGATCGTAAATACTAGCCAGCAGCTTAAGTACTGAACGTTTCGTTCCGTCATTATCTTTTAAATTATAATTAAATGAAAAGAAGTCGCATGACGGCAACCATGTCAATCCCAGGACCTTTAAGGATGATGATAACGTATCATCTTGAAAATTTATTTGCGTTATTTGTTCTGATTTCATACGTGTCAGTAGCTCGGGACTGTTGCTAGACCACTTACGTAATTCAAACCCGCTTTTTCTCAGAAGACTCATTAAACCGTCTTGTAAGGTACAAGCTTCGTCTACAGATTGACATGACCACAAAAAGTCATCGACGTAGACACCCTCTTCTAGAACTCGGGAAGCCTTACAGTCTGACCGTTCGTCTTGGGCAAGTTGAAGCAGCGTGCGAATAGCCGTGTAAGGCGCGCTACGCAGTCCGTAAGTGACCGTTTTCAACTCGTAAACTTGTACTGGGTTTGACGGTGTATCACGCCATAATATGTGTTGATAACACCTATCAGCGGGGTCGATGAGCACGGCTCGATACATTTTTGACACATCCGCCGTAAAACATACGTCGTAGAGACGAAAGTTAATAATAATTTTTAAAATATTTGGAAGTAATTTACGGCCGGTCAAAAGGTTGTCATTTAATGACACCCCAGTACTAGTTTTCTGTGATCTATCAAAGACCACACGCAACGGTGTTGTGGAGCTAGAAGGCCGTAACACACAGTGATGTGGTATAAAATACTTAGACGGCTCCGTACCACGATATAGCTCCATATGTCCCAGTGACTCGTACTCCTTCAGAAAATCAGAATAAGCCTTTCGGAACTCGGGTGAGCGCGCAAGTCGACGCTCGACATGCGTGAGTCTCCTAAAGGCTATGTCATACGAATTACCTAACGGTTCGTGATTTGGCTTTAGTAAAATAGGTGAAACATATCGGCCACTCTCGTCACGATAATGTTTCTCAATATATAGTTTTTCAGCGACTTCATCATCGGGATTTAAAGGAACATCGCACGGCGAAGATTCTATTTCCCAAAATCGCTTAAGAGTATCATTTAAATGATCATCAGTGGTGTACGACACCAACGTTGTAGACGCTACAACGTTCACTTCCGTGACGTCATTAGTCGACGGGGTAATTAGTTTACCTGTGATAATATACCCAAATACGCTATCCAGCACGGCTGGCATATTGGGACCCATAATAATTTTCTTCCCACTATAAATATGAGGAAAAACGTCACCGCCTAAAATTAAATCAATTGGCGATTGCTTATAGAAATGAGGATCAGCTAAAAATAAATTATCATACTGTTTTATTATATGCTCAGGAATTTTAATGGTAGGTAGATCTGAAGTTACTTTCTGAAGAATAACAGCATCAATATTAAAAGCAGGTTTATCAGTGTGACGCGGCCTTAAGCTACATGACGTCATGCCGTAGTTCTTAACTAAACCATCAGCTAACCCGCAAATGCTAAACGGACATTTACGTTGAGATAAACCTAAACGTTGTAAGCATGCAGCGGAAATAAAATTGGATTGTGCACCGGAATCAATTAATACGCGACATGGTTGATAGACGTTAAAGTTATCTAAAATATAAACAATCGCGGTACCCAACAAAACCGTACTGTAACTGTTATTATTATCAGTTGAAGGGCCTCCCGACTGGGCGGGCGCGCTTGCAGGAATCGATGCATTACCGGAGTCATAAGAGGAAGCGAGAAACGTTTTCGTTACGTCCTGATGCAACAATAGGTTATGTGGTCGCTCACAAATAATGCATTTAAATTCACTCCTGCACTGCTCAACAGTGTGATTAGGTTTAAGACAATTATGACATAACTTCAACTCATCAGCACGGCTGATTCGTAGCGAAGCACTCAATTTACGAAATTGAGCACAGCGATATATCATGTGATTGTCTCCGCAATGCAAACATGATAAATATTTTTTTGAATTTGATGACGATGCATGCGCGTAGCTTTTCTGTGCACTATTTCTAGTTCGCGCCGTAAACCTACTTACATCCGGTTGACGTTTATTTTGTACGACGTTTTGGTTGCTTGTACTAGCACCATAAGAACTAGAATGATCCAACACTTTTATTTGATTAGTAACATAAGTAATCAATTCAGAGAATTTTGGTATCGACTTTTGATTGATACTTTGTTCAAATGATCTACGAGTGTATGGATCCAAGGCGCGTAATGCTATATGACACAGAATGTAACTATTCAAATCTTCAATATCAAGAGATTGTATAGCTTTGTATGAGTTATCAAAGGTTTCCAAGAAATTATTCAACTGAAAGGATGATTCCTTCGCAATAGGTGTAAAGTTTAACATTTTATCTAAATAATTCCCAACTAACATTCGGTTATCTTGATACCTGTCGAGTAAAGCTTGCCAAACTATATCGTAATTATTAGCAGATATCGGGATACTTTTGACTATGTTCAAAGCGGAACCTTTGATACATGAGAGTAAATAGTGAAATTTATCTATATTAGGTATCTGAGGCTGATTATGAACCAACGAACAGAATGTCTCGTAAAAGGTATTAAAATTCTCAATATTTCCATCGAAACAAAACAACTCCAATTTTGGAAGACGTGGTCTAGATTCGATGCACGACTGTGTTTTTTCAGTTTTAACGTTCGCTAGTAATTTTGAAGAAATCAATTTTATACGGAAATACAACTCATCAAAACTATTCAATTCCTGACTTTGAAATATGGTTTTCATACCAGCTTGTAACTGACATTTATAAATTTCAAAAATGCATAATTCGAAAGATGAACGTAGTTCATCTATATCCGTGACACGCAATAGAAACATTTCACGAACATTGCTGTCACTTACATTTAATGACATGTCAGATATTATTTGCAATTGTTCAAAAATTCTTTGCTTTTTGTTGATTAAAACGTTTAATTCAACATCAGCGATGCACTCCTCGTACACTTCCTGAACCTTCTGACCCTTTTTAGCCATTGCAACGTGCAAACTAAATATATTATGTCAAATAAAATAAATGAATAATGAATTGCCTACTCTATGTTCGGCTCGAAGGCCACAAAAAATTTTTGCGATAATCGCAGGGGCGATCCTTCGATGTATGTAATGTGGACTGTATAAATGTATGTATGTATGTATGAAGCAGTAGGTTGGTAGTATGTCCAATCCAATACCAAAATCAGTAAGAAAGAACCCACCAACCTTAACATCCAATGTCGCAGGATTGCGCTGCGCACGACTGCTTCTTTCTTTCACGGCACGGCCGGAGGACAGCACCATAAACGTTATGGTCTTCTGATGATGGAAACTCCACGAACGTCGTGAATTCTACCGATCTTCTTAACGGAGTTGACGCAACTCGCGATATTTTTCCTTTGACATTAAGTGTCAATTTTGGAAGGGTTTTACTTTTTCTTTCACACCGACCAGTGATAAAGGATTGAACAACGTACCTACTTTATTTAATTTAAGGCCCGTGTTTGAGATAAGAGGGTTTATTAGTAGGGATGGACCTTATTAAATATTTATAAATAGTATTATTCAATAATTATTACTATGTATTGCTGTGAATATCTGAAAGTTCTGAAACACCGCAAATCTTCAAATTCACTGGTTGTAATCATTCACCAAGCATGTTGGTAAATTCCCGAAAATTTTATTATTCTTTTCATGATAACTTTTGTATGTTGTCATTCGCCAAATGACTTAGTTGATATCCAATATAAAAAAATACTTATAATTATGAAAAAACTAGGCAATGTAAGCGGGGGATCTAGATTATTCTAGATGAAACTGCTGAGGTTAGTGTAATAATGCTATATGTTATTATGTTTATGATGAAATAGGGCACACCTATACTCTGCGCGCCTTGCATCCGAAATGTTTAATGACAAACCGTTGCCTAGCAACCACTGACAACCAGGGATATAAAACTTTTTGTGGTTTTATGAGAATATTTATTTTTTTCCTTTATTTCTTAGTCTTTGCTACTAATAAATCAAGTGACTAATTTAATGATAAGTTAATGCATAAAACACATAGTATCATAAAATTATTGATTTCATATTTAAACCTTTATACCCTAACCTTAAAATAGCTTAATTAGTACGTAATTACATTGTTTTACCTTCAAAGATAAAGTATATTTATTTTATATGTAGATACTTTAGTAGAATAATGCTGTAAAACGGGACCACGAGAGCTTCGCCTCTCGAGGCGAGTTCCAATCGTCAGAGTTAAGCAATGCTTGCTATGGTATGCCCAGCATTTGGAATATGTAATGAATAAACGACTGTAGTGACAAAAATCTTCTTGATCGAACTTATGGGCTAAGTAATTAACGAGTATATACTCGTTAATTAAATAGTCGACATTATTAAAGCTTGACTACTAACCTTCCTCCTCAGTGGAGGTGCCCAGTGCTTAAGCAGCATTGAGGTGTTAACATGGGTCTCAGTTATGAGGAGACCTGTGCCCTGTTATGAGCCACTGAGTTGTTGGTGGCACACAGTTGCAGCTATAGAGTGATAGGGTGAAGTAACAAAAAAACGTAAACGTGTTTTTTACAATTTTATTTCAAAATTATCATTTAACAAAATAAATATGACTATTAAGGTAAAATGACTATAAAGTTTTAAACTCTTCAAGTTCAGTTCTTCAAGGACAGTAATTGAAACATGAATAAATATACAAAACTTTATCACATGTTGGTACAACGGACAACCATAGATTGTTAGTAACATTCATCTCCTTGTGGTAATCCCCATCTCCCTTTTGGCTTTCAAAAATTAAATGGCCCTCTTCTAAAAATCCATCTTCATTACCTGAAAAGAAAAAAACAGATACATTATATTGAAGGAGCCGTGGCACGGTGATCAGTTACCCTAACTGCCGAGCTGTGGATAACATGTTCGAGTCCCAGCTGGGGCAGATATTTATTTCACAGATAAATATTTGTACTTCGGTCATGGATGTTAAACTGTGTGTAAATTTTTTACAGATTTATTTTTGTACAGTTGTACAGTTTTGGACATGACAATTATTCAATAAAGTGAAAAAACATACCAATATGCACTATTATTAAGCGCTTTCTTTTTTCCACAAAGTCCTTTTAAACCCATCGACAACCCTTCTCAGAAAGCTTCACGGCTTGAAGTAATGCTCAAATCTTGCCAGACCTTACTTTTTGTATGACCTAAAAATTAAAGAATGTATGCTTTTTAAATTAAGATTTTCACATAATTATATTATATTTTTTACAAGACAATACCCACAGCTTTAGCTCCATTAATGTATTGCTTAAAACATATATTATATATCATCATAATCTCGATCCATCAAGGCCCACTATTGAGCATGGGTCTTCTCTTAGAATGAGAAGTTTAGGCCATAGTCCACCACGCTGGCCAAGTGTGGATTGGCAGATAACAAGACATAATAGTAAGTAAACCTGCATAATAGTTCTCAAAGACATTGAGGTCGCACTTGGCCAGGGCATTAATCCACTCTATGGATAATTTCTGAGGAGCTTTGATTTTAAAAGGATTGATTGTGAATAACAATATAGCCTATATTAATTAATTAGTGAATACGTACCTTCGATATGCAATGTTTCATCAGTATAATATATTTTACGGCCTTCTTCCCTCATTTTAGCAATGAGACACAAGTATTTTCACCTCCACATAACTATTTCACGTTTTTCTTTAGGTTAACTTCTTGACTTTTTCAAATGTTTTATTTTAAGGTCCGTGATTTTAAGTTTATTAATTGCTTGCTG
This sequence comes from Thymelicus sylvestris, assembly GCA_911387775.1. Lineage (NCBI taxonomy): Eukaryota > Metazoa > Arthropoda > Insecta > Lepidoptera > Hesperiidae > Thymelicus > Thymelicus sylvestris. The sequence continues at coordinate 7,213,595 of OU426909.1, read as the reverse complement.
CAAATAGCGGATGACGCGCAACGTCACGTCAGCCAATCTGGCCAATCAGGCATTGTTTCGGTTCGTACGTTCCGTTCCTTTAAATTTTTATCCTCCAAAATTATAATTGGGTATTTGAAAGAAGCTTAAAATAATTTAAATCCGCTTAGATTAGTTGCTGTTACCTAAATATCATATAATGAAATTCATTTAAATAAAGAAAACCATTACTATCATTGGTTAATTTATTATAATAAATTATACTTCCGAGTGTAATGAAACGTCCGTGTCCTCCATACCACAGATTAGTAAACGATCTAAACTTCGGAAAATAGTACGACCAAATTGCAAAGTAAGTTAGCACCATAACTCTGTAAAGATTTTGGTAGTCATTTCTATTTATAGGCATACGTAAAATTGTACAATATGTTGAAAGGTTTCAAATCGCATCATGGAAATAAGGTTGTTACAGCAAAGTGTTTGAATAATGACAGAGTTATTTAATTTTGTTTGTTTCCACGTTTACTCGGAGTTTATAATTGTTATCGATCAATATGTACTTATTTAAGTATTCACAAATAACATATTGAGTAGTTTGTCTAAATAAAACGCATTTGGTGTACAAATTTATGTCAGTTGGTGAAAACCCTAGAAAACTATTTTTATGGTTTGTTTACATTTGTTTCGGCTGCAAAACGCGTAGGGTATAGTCACTTAAATAGACCCTCGCAAGGTCTAAAAAAAGAATTACAGCAAGGCCAAGTTACTTTTACAGTTACTACAAATGACATGTCGTCTTACAATTTGCATATTTTTTATGTACTTACATCAAGATCGGTTCGTTCCCCTTACTAAGCAGGTTCTGGGCTAAATAAAAAAATCTCGTTATTTGTACGTGTGCATAATCTTCGAGTAACCAGTTATCCTGTTTTTAAGGGTTCAGTGACATTTTTGTTAGATCTTTAATACCACAAATAATATACAAAATTGTAATGATTCTAAAAAAGGTGTAAAAAGAGTTTATTGTTCTTATTAATATTAGTATTGTGAGTGTCCGAAACGCGACAATCTATAATTTACTGGTTTATGTTATCAATGTAATCATTCACCAAACTTGTTGGTAAATGCACGAAAATGTTATCATTCTTTTCATAATGATTTCGGTCATATAATAATTTACTGGTTTATGTTATCAATGTAATCATTCACCAAGCTTGTTGGTAAATGACCGAAAATGTTATCATTCTTTTCATAATGATTTCGGTCATTCACTGGTGAATGTTGTCATTAACTAGTTGGTTAATCTCCTTGCCACTGTGGAACTTGCGACTCCTCGTTTGCATCATGTCGTGGTTTTTTTTTTCTTTTTCGTCAACATTTGCAGCTAGACCTAAAAAAATCAAATTAATTTTACAGTACTTTCTCTCTTTCTCCGTCTCTTCTTAGTTATCCGGCAACGCCTTGGTGATGCTTTCGGTGTGGTTGTATCCATGGGCAATGGGAAATATTAATCATTGCCCTCAATCCCTATCATTGTAATTTAAAGCCTAAGCTGCTAACGAAATAGAAGCCGGGCTACCTGATGTAGATAGTTGTGATAAGACTTGTCACCATTTCCCACCCACATCTTCACCACAGAAGTTGCCAATGCAACGTCGGCATCGAAGAATCCAGGAGCACTTTTTAACCTTTCTCCGTACCCCAACAAAATTGTAAAACTTGTGGCGTAGAACGCGATAAAGAACAAAAAGAAAACTGATATTTTTTAATCAATACGTCACTATCTGGACAATAATGTTGTTCTGCATGACATATTTTTTATACCTTAATTTTTTTGGAACGAGTATTTGCCGTTGGTCTTTGTGATTGTTGTCTCCTAAAGAGGTTTAGTGCTGTGATGATTAAGATACATTTGACTTTTGAGAGCTTGCGTAATAGATCGATAGAAATTGCAATGTATCGAAGAATTAGATACGGCGTAACTCGTAAGTAAGCCAAGAATGTGGACATCCGTATGGGGATTGTTGATAAAATTTGATAAATCGTCTGTCTAGCCTGGCCGAATGGGCACTTTCTAAATCCAGTAAATGTTGGCTAATCATCACCGATAGAAACTTTCTTTGCTATATTTATTTTTTGCCGTTCAGAAACATGACAAAATTATGATAAGTAGCTGGATTACTGGCAGTAGGATCTGTTTTTAGACGCAAATAGGTACGTTAAAATCAACTCTTTCCTTATTGAAGCAACATCATAAAAATCTAGAATGTAAAGTCTAGAATTCGAAAAATTGTGCCGTATTTGAATATTTTGCGAATTAAAAATTTTAATATAAAAATTATACATTTTGAATGTTTTTGCAAGATATTTGAAAAAAAACATGCAAATTAATTCAAAAAGCAACTCGATCTCTCAAAATGACCTCGTTCTCGTACTTCTTTTGTTCTCGTCTTTTGAAGTAGGAATCTTCAAGAAGAGAGGTAGGTAGTTTTACTTAAAGCTAGGTATTCCCGCAGAGGCCGCCTTTTTGAGGTTTTTAAAAACATGAGACATAGAAAATAGGTTTTTTAAATTCTGGAAAAGAAATAACTAGGATCTTATCTAGAATCTAGGCAAAGTCGGCAGGTCCGATCACTATCAGTGGCGCGCCGGCGCATGGCGCTTACAGATGACGCGACATGGACGGGAATTTTTTGTGGAAATACCTGGCCTTAATAGTTAATGCGCGAGCACTGATAAAATGATGTCAGAAATTAAATTACCTAAGTATAAAATTAGCAAAACAAGATTTAAATTTAAAACCTATAACCAGTGGTTTCAAGATGCTTCTATCTATATCTCATTTGGTGAATTACTTAAGTTAGAAATTCTTTGAACAATGTTTTTTTTATTTTTATTTTTATCTTTATCGTCGCTAGGGCGAACAGCAAGTACCGTGTATTCGATAAAAAGACAGAAAACCTATTGTCGGATAACATTAAACCTTAAACAATAGACCAATCAACGTGACTATTACACAATCTTAGTATAGTAACATAGTTAGTTCTTATGAACAGTTCGTGCTTAACTTTCATTATCTACGTTCAATTACCCTATCTACCACATTTACTCACCCATTAGGCAAATTTTGTTCGAATACAATTTCGGTATCATACTGATACTCAGATCAGATTATACTAATGATCTGATACTCAGATGCAGATTATGATAACAAGAGTCTGTAATTATCAAGAAATTACGGTAATTATACCATGTTGTGAATTTTATTTACTGTCGCGTCGTGTTTAGATTATCCCGCCAACCATGACCTGTGATGACAGTAGTGTCGATTCAACCTGCGACTACGACGCGACTAAATGTGAATTATGTAATGTAGATGTGATGACAATATAAATACTGCCATCTTACAACATTTCGATTGATAACGTATATAACAATACTATAACTAGATGATTATGTAGTAAGTTATATTTTTCAATAAATTATTTTTAACTTTTTCAAGTCTTTTTGTTTTAATTTTTTATATAAAGATATTATAGATATATAGTTTCTTTCGTTCACACATGCGACATTTTGAAGTCCAAATGTGCGACGTAGCTGCGATGGACGCTACTATGTATAATATGTAACGTTATCGACAACGTAGCGACACTATCATTGTCATTATCGCTAGGTGTTCGTCTTTGTTGCGATTACGTTGCGATAACGCTGCGACATTTTGTCGTGTCGCGCCCTTACAGAGTGCTTAGCGCTTACCCTTGTGTTCTCTTAGGGGATTTCCTCTACGTTCTGGGATTTACCCAACAAAATCTGTGACGAAAATGTCTATAAAAATTTGAGCATCTCGTTAACATAACCTGCTTTTTAGCTTTTGGAGATCAAATTGAAAATCAGCAATAACCTACTAAAATTAAAGAAAACGTTTTAGAGACCGACCAAAAAGTTGTATTACTTATAACGTCCAAAAAAACGTAATAACATAGTACATGAATTATGAAATAATCTTAAATCAAAATTAAAAAAAAACCCACAGTTTGATTAACACTACTAAGTACTAAACATAGCTAAGAACACTCTCGATTAATCACCTTTCATACAAAAAAAAAGGTGTGTGTCAGCTCCTACGCACGACTGGAGTTTAACGCCATGGTGATGATGATGATGATGATGATGATGATGATGATGTTTGATATCATCAGAATAGGATGTATAGAGATTATTATCATTAATGATAATAATAGTTACTGATCAGCCATCCAACGCCATCTAGATTCTGTGTTACGAATTACAAACATAACGCAACGGAAAAAAAAATGATTTTGCTCCCCATAAAATCTCATACTACGTAACGGGCTTATATTATAAAATCAATAGATATAAAGGAGTTAAAGTCTAAAAATTAAATCAAAATCGGTTCATCCGTTTGGGAGCTACGATGCCACAGACAGACAACAGATACCCCTCGATATAGCACCCCTCTTTTTTCGCCGAGGGTTAAAAACTAATAAGTGTTAGGATTAAGGGTGGTTCTTAATCGTTAAACATTGAACATTGAATGACTTTTCCTTTTCAGTAACAATACCACTTCTAAACTTCGGCATGGTGCAAGGCTGGTTATCTCCCATGATATCGGTGCTGCAGTCTCCTGAAGGTCCGTCTCCGGAGCCGTACACCAACTCCGACATATCCTGGACGGCATCAGTTACCTACATCACCGCTATCATCTTCGGCGCCCCCATGGGCCACCTGACTGACAGATATGGACGCAAGGTCATGACTCTTGCCACAACTCTGTCTCTTATTGTAAGTATCATCAATCATTACAAACAACTACAAGTTATTTATAGCGCTACACAATCACAGCCACACACATAATTGTTGAAGAAGTCGGAATAAGACATGCCAGCTGGGAACTTTCATAGCATGCGCTTTTATAGTTAAAGTTAATCAAACCAAATGAATAAGACAGGAGTCTTATAGAAAAGAGTAAAATAATTGACTTGAGACCCATTTCTTTCTTTCTTTTTCTTCCCTCTTTCTTGGTCGGAAAATCATCAGTAATGCCTTTGGTGTTGCTGATGTTCATGGGCGACGATAGCCACTTACCATCAGGTGGACCGTCAGCTCGTTTGCCGACTATTTCCATAAAAAATACTATGTACAGCATAGGCAACTGGACCGCTGTCACACGTTAAAATACACTCTGATTTTGTTTCCAAAACGCGCCTTTAATAAAATCATAACATTTTTAACCGACTTCAAAAAAAGGAGGAGGTTCTCAATTCAACTGTATTTTTTTTATGTTTATTACCTCAGAACTTTGGACTGGGCGAACCGATTTTGATGATTCTTTTTTTAATCGAAAGCTGGTGGCTGTCATGTAGTCCCACATCAATTTTATTGAGATCTGACAATGGCATCCATGAGAAAACCACATAAGTCGTAAATTTGTGTTAAGATGTGCGCGACAAATTGACGAATAACTCAATATCACGCCAACCGATTTCGATGATTCTTTTTTTAATCGAAAGCAGGTGCTTGTCATGTGGTCCCACATAAATTTGAACGAGATCTGACATGTAATTTTTGAGTAACTTTGAGGTCGGTTATTTTTTGTTAGTAAAATTTAGATTATTCCGTTAATAGTTAATGTTATCGAATGTTATCTCCTCATCTGAAAAGACGTCGATAAAATCAAACATTAATTACAATTGCACATTAATGTACTTCAGTCATAATAAGCTTGTGAACTGATTAATGCTGAGATTGTTGTTTTCGTATTCAAGTCAGCGTGACTGACTCACCGGTATTTACAATACAACGAACTACAAAGACTGTTCTTAATATTATATTTTTTTGTTTGCTAAAATATGCTGGATAATAAAATTTCAACTATGAGTAGTTAGGTACTAATATAATTATTCCACTATTCCAATTATAGGGTGTCCCAAAAATTACACTCGACTTTTTTGCTGCTATTTTCAAAGTGTTGCGTAGTTGTTATTCCAGGGTTAGTAAAAAACATAGATTACCTCCAATAGATACCGCATACAAGGCAACTTACGCGCGCCAACAAGTACGTGCATTTGCAAGTGTCGTGTTACAATAGTGTCGACCAATATTGACGCGTCAAGTCCAAGTATGAATTAGAAATAGCCAATCACAGCGCATTGTTTTGTCCCCCGCAAGCCGCGCCTTCCGCCAAATTTTGTGAGTTCAAACTCTAAGAAAATTTCCCTTATGCGGTATCTATTGGGGGTAATCTATGGTAAAAAAGGACACGTTAGACTTACTTTCACTGCTGTACTTCCAATATTTAAATAATAATGAAAATTTTTGTGGTCAGAGTTCTCATATCTCGAACTTAATAATGATAAGACCACAATTGAACCATGATAGTTCTTCGATTCATAGGCTGGTCGAGCAGTGATTGTTATATCGCCGTATCTATGCATCTATGATATTCCATGATTGTATGTGTATATAATATAAAAGTATCCAAATAATTAATTCGCAGTATAAAATAAAGACTGTGTTTTGTAATTAATTCAAATCTTGTGTAATTTTTGAGTCACCCTATGTTTGTCTTGTTTTTTCGCAATAATTACATGTATTTGTTGTTTTGGGCCAACAACTTCATATTGTGCTCGTAAATAGGCATCATTGACCTGTTGTCGGTCTATGATATCTCAGGATTCTCAGGACATCTGTTTGTTACTTAGGTATTGATCACACCTTTCCTAAGTTTCCACCTTGACATCCTGTGGTCTCCAGTATTTCTCATCGACTTCAAAAAAGGAGGAGATATTCAATTCGACTGTATTTTTTATGTTTGTTACCTCAGAGCTTTCGACTGGGTGAACCGATTTTGATGATTCTTTTTTAATTGAAAGCTGGTGCTTGTCATGTGGTCCCACTTAAATTTGAGCGAGATATGTCATATGACTAGTAGTTTTTGCGTTAGGTATCCCTAATTTTGAAGTGGGTTGTTATTATCTGTTCTGGTCCAGAATAAATCGTTTTATTGAACGTTTGACTGATTTTAAATACAGATACGTACGGTCTACTGTAAGAAACCAGTTAATTTAATTACTATTAAACGTACATACATAAATATATTATGATTAATATTTTAAACACTATAAAACAAATTACAAACTCCTTATTTACATATTTTATTTTTATTACTATTCTGCTTCCGGATACTTACTTCCGTCATGGCTGACAATATTAGGTTATTCCGGTGTTATTTTCAGAAAACTATAATATTCTGTGCAGCACCACAAAATAATTAATTTAATAGTACCGGACTAGCGAGAAATATTCATTCAATGCAATATAAATTATAGTGTTTAAATAAGTTTTGTAAATTTAAATATTCACTTGATATTATTTCTGAGCTTTTTATACATTTAAGTGTTATTACTAGTTTTTTATATTACTTATTTCTTTCATTTAGAAAGAGTCTAAATAACAAATTACAGAACTTAACCTGGGAAAATTTGACAATATGTCAATGCGTCTCGCTATGCGTTGCTAACAAAACCAATAATTTATGTTTATTTATTAATGAATTCCATCTCCGAGGCTGCTCTAGATGCCTTGACGACGGTGATGTAACGTGTTAAACAAAACAATAAAATTGACGCACGCTTCCGGACGTTCGCGTTACGTTTGACTCAATGACCATTTCGTGATTAATTCTTGGTTGTGGTTATTCTTTATTAGCGATTTTCGATTTCTGTCCATCCATCCATATGGATGGATGGACAGAAATCGAAAATGTTGGGTGGAAATATGGATGAATAGTTGGGTGGAAATATTTCCACCCAACTATTCATCCATAGGTTTCGGAAAGGTTTCGTTTTTTAAGGTTCCAAAGTAAAATCGGAACCCTTATTTTATTTATACGGAAAAATTTTAGCATTCTAAAGTGCTTTCCCTAAACCTAATTCTTATTTCCTCTATTATGATTTTTTTTTATTGGAAATAGCCGGTGAACGAGCTGACGATACACCTGATAGTGAGTGGCTGTCGTCGCCCATGGACATCAGCAATACCAATATCAAAGGCATGACCTATGCATTGCCGGTCAAGAAAGAGAAGAAAAAGAGAGAAAAAACTAGGTCTCAAAATCGAATTTATACTTACCATTATTAATATGGTTATAGGTAGACGTAAATTAAAACCAGGAGTTTTCATATTAAACACATAATATTGTTACAATGTGTCGTTGTTATTTCTAGTGATCCTTGACATTTTAATGACGTCACATTAATTATAACCTTAGCGACAGAGAGTCATTATCGCCGTGTCTTAAGGTGTAATATTTACAGCATAATTCAATGAACTAAAATATTTAATAAATATGTAGGTATGTAATCTGTAAAAAGGTTACCTACTGCAAGGTCTGCAAGGGGTGGAATATTGGAGACGATATTAATAAAATACTGATTTCCTAAAACTTTACCTACCTACTGAACTTTAAAACAATTATGGAACTTACCTATATTCCTAACAATAAGTAGCGTTTATAATTTAAAACAAGAATAATTTTAAAAATTAAAAAATAACCCGCCTGCTGTCAAAAAAGGTATCATGATATACTTTTTTGAAATCTTTATGATGAGCTGTTTAATTACTCTTATCTCTTATTGCATTATTTTTACATTAAATGTACAATTGGGACTTGGCTCGAGTTTCCCTTCTGATCATAGTATCAAAATTTTCCTATGGCTTAATTAAATGCTATTTTAACTATCGGGTAAAGACCGATCTAGAAACCGAAAGAAAACAATTTCCGTATTTACCTAACTTTTTTACATCACTTCCGATTTAATTCATAAAACAATTGGTGTTCTGGTTCTAGACAACAACAAAAACTTTCGTCTACTCTATTATGACCTGTTTTGTATTATCCTTTTTATAAGAACCGCTAAAATAGGCTTAGGAAACATCTAACGCCAATAAAAACTCTCACAGAGCACTTCTTCCGCCCAGTTGTCTAAGACTGTTTTGTTTTTGCCACGGTTGAGGAGTTCTACGATTCTATAAATCAATAAAAAAGTAAACACTTCAAGAATTTTAGCACAAGGCCATATTTTTAAACTGTGTCCTACGCCGGTAATATTCTGTGCCAATATTTAATTTTGTGAGCATAAACTCGCCGAAATACTCGTAAAATACGAAACAAAAATTATAGACGTAAGCATACGATTGGGATCAAGCATTGACTTAATTTATAAAATAAATAATTTCACTTTATCGCAAAAATTATGGAATCTAAAAATAAAAATAAAATATTTTACATACACTCCATAGTTTCCATACCATACACGAAAAATTGAATTTGACTGGGATTTTACCCGACTATGGTAATGATTTTTGAGTGATGAAAAATTAAATTATGCCAAATTAAATGCAATTTATTAAAACTTGTTTTTTAACATAATATGCAAATGTAATGTGCAGGATAAAGATATTAGTTTAGTTAGGTAATGTCTCAGGGTAAGGTTAGCAGATCAACATAATTATTAGTGAATTGGAAAACCCACTAAAACCCGTTATTGTTATTGAATTAGTTTTTAGGGTTTTTATTTTGAATAGGAGTATTGCGCAAGTCTTATTTTTGTTGTGATAACAATGCTTGCTAAACAACCTTGGAAATAAGTCTAACGCCCCAACTCAGAGTCACTAACGGTTACTTTAATTGCTCCTTAGCAAATATCCCCTATTATCTTTAGAGTTATGGGCTCATTTATTTGTGTCTGCCTGCCTGTTTTTTCAACGTATTTATTTATCAGTTGCTTCGAATCTTCTAGACAAAATCTGGTTATTGTGAGATAAACAATAAAATACAAATTCTGGGTTTTATTCATTGAAACATTATTGGTCACACTAAAATTTAACGACCTGTGTGACGCGATGGTTACCATGCCGGATCGCCGCGCCAAGGGTTCTGGGTTCGATCCCAACGAGCGGAAATAATGTTGAGTTTGAATTTCTGTTAGATATCGGTCTGCGTGTGAGTGTTCTTGTCTCTTTGTGTTGTCCGTGGCGCCCACGACACAGGAAACCCTAGTGTGTAGCTATGAGTATGAAGCGTTATTATTATTATTACGGTACCAATGGACCCTGCTCAAAACTATCGCTTCAACAAGTCTTATGAGAAGTCTTGAGGGAAGTTGCAAATATCAAGCAAGCAAGGAGCTAATTATTAACCCTTGCCTGATGCAAGCAAAGGGGTGATATGTATCTGTAGGTCTGTCTGTGGTATCGTAGCTCCCAAACGGATGAACCGATTTTGATCAATTTTTTTTATTCGAAACGTGACTAAATCGATAGTGTTTTTAGCTATTTTCAGTGTAAATAAAACTGTTGCGGGATTTTAAATTTTAATTTAAGATTATTTTTTATGTTTAAAAAATTTCATTCATTTAATCTTCACATTACTATGACTAAATATCAAAATAAATATATATATTACCCTCCTTTGCGTCGCGGAGTGGGGTAATTATACATATCCCTGGTCTAAAATATCGTATTTCAAACAAAATACTAAAATACTATTAAACAAAAAATATATTTTTAGCAGGTGAGTATTTAATAATCACCTACAAATATGGGATTTATATACTAGCTTATCCGAAACAAGTCAAAAACGAAACTTAAAAAATCAAATTCTAGATACAAAACAATAATTAATTTGTCGTCTACGTGAAAAGTTTTGCCATTTTTACAATACAAATATTCGGGCATATATACTGCCCTCAAGGATATCACAGCAGTGATAGCCTAGCGGTAGAACGTTGGTCTCCCGAACGAAGGGGCCCGAGTTCAAATCGCCAGGATTTGACGCACCTCTAATTTTCAAATATTATGTGCGTATTACATGTTAATTATCACTTGCTTCGGTGAAGGAAAACATCGTGAGGAAACCTGCACACCGGAGAGTTCTCCATAAAAAGTTCTCGAAGGTGTGTGAAGTCTACCAATCCGCACTTGGCCAGCGTGGTAGACTATGGCCTAACCCTCACATTCTGAGAGGAGACCCCGAGCCCAGCAGTGGGACAATTATGGGTTGTTGCTTTGCTTTTGCTTTTATATACTGCCCTCCTAATGATAAACGAATTTCGCTGATCACGAATATGCTAATAACTCGTTTTCGTCAAAAATGTCAGATACGTTGTTTATCATTAGGAGGGCAGTATAAACCCTGCGTGGTTTGCAAGGTCCGACTTTTGTATGAAAAAATGTATGAAAATGTGTGTAAAATAAATAAATAAGTAAATAAATAAAAATAAATAAATAAAATAGGATTGCCTCGTGTACAATAAGACGCTGTGAGTCATATATAATTATGAGGAAGATAGGTAGATACATCTGCAAAGTGGTCGCCGAATTATGTGTGAAATTGATCGTTCAAGGTTCATTGTAGTGCGTGCAAATTAGCACAATATAGTAGTTAACTAATTTTCATACTAATGGAGTAAACAGTTCCTAAGATTTACATGATTTATTATTAACAGTACGATTCCTGGAGATAGATCTTCAAGTTTTACGTCATTGTTATTGTTCATCTATATGTTGTTCTTCAAGTCTTTGTGTTATTCGAAGAATATTTGGAAAATAAAGATTTACTAGTTTTAGGTTATAATCTAACCAAGATGTCTTTGTTTTTTGTGGTAATTTCCAAATAGATTGACGTCATTTTGGTGTCTTGTTTATGGCGTATTTGTCTCACCTCATGGAAAGTGTGTACCTATTAAGTGTGTAACCTATATGAATAGTCTCGTATAATCGGGTAGTGTAATGACATTGCCATTATAAGGTTAGGTTAGGATATGTGAATGCCTCATAAAACAAATGACAAATACATATTTGGAGATGGTACAAAATTTTATATGGTAGGTACCTACCTACAATACTTTTACGATGCTGACATGACTGTAAATTAGGTGTTCATTTTCACCCACATGACGTTAAGGAAAAAGTGTCATCCCATCAGGCAAGGTTCATGCCTGGGGAGGGACGAACTCCAATCTTCATCAACTTCCAATCAACTCAAATCCGAACTTCATCTTCGGAACTTGTAAGCAACAGCAAACGATGTAGAAACTTTGATAGCGTGATTCTGGTCGGGCGTGACGTCACACGCCACCAATTAACATTAACCAACATAATCTTCCAGATATACTGGCAGATCAAGCTGGTATCCCTGGAGCCGTGGGCACTGATCCTCGCGCGGGCCATCGCTGGCATCCCCTGCTCTGCGTGCTACATCGTCCTGCCGATCTACCTCAAGGAGATCAGCGATATTGACTTGAGAGGAGCGTTGGGCTCTTTGCTTATACTCAACAGGTTTGTAACATAATATGTACTACCAGTACGTACAGTCAGCCGCAGAAGTAGCTTAACATTTTAGTACCTTGTCACATTACATTTCTTGAATTTGTCATAGATGTTGCTAGGAAACCGTCGAAACAGTTATTATTACAAAGTACTATAATGTTAAGCTACTTCTGCGGCCGACCGTACGTATGTAGATGACACAAGAGTGTCCGGAGCTCTATGTTAAACTCTTGTCGCTTGGTTGCATCATGTGCTTGCAGCTTGCTTGCATCGTCTCTTGCCTATAATTTATGAAGCAGCTTGCATGCAATCGTCAAATGAAGTGCCGTGGTCAGTTAGGCTTATGACTCATCATAATTCATAACCTTCACGGGGTTCCATGAACTCTTATTCATTGCTAAAAACCATAACGTTTTGGCGTTAGGCTTATATTGTCAAAGGATAATAAAAACTTCACATTGACCAAAAATAAAAACATCATGTGACATGAAGTCAGACTATTATTAAAACTGTATTTCAGCAATTAGCAACATCTATTTAAATGTAGATTAACAGTTTGATTTAAGACAGCTGTATTGGGGACATTTAAAATTCATGGATAATGTTGAAATAAACATAAAGTAATTTACATAGACTACTTTACAACATAATTAGTTAATTAATAATATGAAGTGAATTAATAATATAGAAGTCATAGAAAGTGGAGGCTGTCTGACTCAAGGACAGTAGGTGACCACTCATTATCAGTAGTAGGTAGTTCACATAAAAAATATATGTACTAGTTTTCAGGGAGAAGGGAGAGTGGATTTTTTTTTATTACTAAAATCCAAAAAATGTAATTATAGCAACATTTAGTTCTTAAAATATTTGTATGATATATTCTTGTAAACTTAATGTGTGTCTTGTTGGTTATCCATAAATAAAAATAAATAAATAAATAAATAGAGAAGCTCTATTGTTGTTACACATTACACCCGTTCCTATATTTTTATTAGGTACACACTGTTTCGTATGAAAAAACTGAAACAATCTCATGACTTCGTGTGGTCTTTCAATGTGCAAAATAAGAACCTCGAGCTTCCACAACTGCGAGAAACTTTGCTTATCCTGCATTATGTCTCTTCTATATCTGCATCCTAACGAGTTAAGAATGACATTACCATTACCTACATACCTTATTAGAATGGCGTTCGTGACCGTGTTGATGTCAATAAATATTAAGCGATAACTCGGGAGGCAGTTTTACGACACATCAAAGGATTTTAATTGTATTGGCAACATTGCCTAACGCGCTAATTATGGCGCATTCCGGCGCAGCCGTAGAGGCATTACAGTAATGACAAGTTCCCTTCATTCCAGAAACATAGGCTACCTCGCCAGCTACGTGCTAGCCGACGTTCTGCAGGTAAACACTATGCTCTGGATCGGGCTGCTGGTGCCAGCTGTCGTGTTCTTCATCTTCCTCGCCATGCCAGAGACACCCGAGTTCCTGGTGAAGCAGGGAAAAGTGGATGTAAGTTGGAGAAAATTGTTTTTTGAATCGTTATTGCATATATGTTTTTATAACACAACCTTGTTCGGAATCCGAAAATTATTAAACCTCATTCGAAAAACTACGGTGGGCAATCTTCAGGACTTTGGGTGTAAATTGTCGAAGTTGGGTTATACCATAGTTGTTCAGTATTCATGTTATTATCGATAATCGGCAGAGAAAAGGAGAAGTTTGATTGCCCTGAAAAAGCTACTCTATGTCTAAAATGAAGCATGCTTTCAAATCTTATTGTTTCATGACATTTTTTATGGCTGGCTGGCTTCAACCCATTAATGGCCCACTACTGAGCACGGGTCTCTCCTCTTAAGGAGGCCATGAGCAAACTCCAGCACGCTGCTCTAGTGCGGATTGGTGGAGGGGTTAGTGGCCAACTCAATATGATATATTGTATTATTGTTTTCAGGAAGCCAAGAAGGTGTTAGCTTGGCTGCGTGGAGTGAGCGTTCTTGACAGGTCTTTAGAGTTGGATATAGAAAACATCGTGAAGGTGGAGAAACGGACCAAGGCCGACCCTAAGTCTGTCTGGAAAATTATATGTAAGTAAAGCAGTTTGATATAAATAAAATGTTATCAAAATTTCAAATGCCAAATTGTAGAACTTCTAAACTTCTTGTTTTGCTTATTTATTGACGATGAGATTGACTCTGCCGTATTGAGGCGGCTTAGAATGCTAAACCCGATCCCACGCCGGATAATTGTCGTAAGAGGCGACTAAATCCAGCCCGCTGGTGGTATGACCCCTTGGAGGGATTAGATTGGTAATATTAAGTTCAATTGCTAATTAATACCATTATTACTATTATTATTTCTCTATGGGGTTCGCCTGGATAGCTACCACCCTTGAGCATGAGTCAGCCGCCAAACGACTCGTCGTGTTTCTTCTCTCTTTCTTGGGCGACAGCGCATCAGTGATGTGTTTGATGTCGCTGATGTTCATGGGTGACGATACCCACTTATCATCAGGTGGATCATCAGCTCATTTGCCGGTTATTTCCATAAAAAAAACTCTTTTGTTGTTTGAGATTTTGATAGTTTGTCATGAAGCGTATCTTAAGAAAGTGTATATACTCATATACAACGCGTGTATTGAAGTGAGGAGTACTTTGTTTATATTACCTTCTGTAGACATGCATGGCACAATTAGTTCCGTATCGTGCCGTGAATTGATCGTCATGATGCAAATGATTTTGATAATTGACGTTGATTAATAACGGTTTTATTGCATACGGATATATCTCGTTAGTTTAATGATCATGATTTATACCACATCTATACTAAGTGCGATTTGCAGCCGAAACAAATGTAAACAATAATTATTATCGTTTTATAGGGTTTTTTACCAACTGGCATGAATTTGTACACCAAATGCGTTTTATTTAGACAAACTACTCAATAAGGTATTTGTGAATTCTTAAATAAATACATATTGATGGATAACAATTATAAAATCCGAGTAAATGTGGAAACAAACAAAATTAAATAACACTGTCATCATTCAAACACTTTGTAATGACTATCTTATTTCCAAGAAGCGATTTGAAACTTTTAACATAATTTACTACTCTGTCATAATGAGTAATTTGCCTAAATAAAACGCATTTGGTGTACAAATTCAAGTCAGTTGGTGAAAACACTAGAAAACGATTTTAATGGTTTGTTTACATTTGTTTCGGCTGCAAATCGCATGGAGTATAGTTACTTATGTTGCATGTTAGAGCGTTTTTATAGCGTTCAAATCGGTTACTAGGGGCCCGCCTTGCGGTAAAAATTCGATCATAATGTGTTAAAGGGTTACTTCACAGTAGCATTCTTGTGTAGGTATAATGTGTGTATGTAGTGAGTTGATTAATTTGTACCTATTTATACGTGCAATAATCTGTCTCTAAAACAAATCCTAAGAAATTAAATTTCTTAAAGTGCCTGGTAAAAATTAATAACAATTATTCATTAACAACACTTGTATAAAGGCCTGGTAAAAATTAATAGCAACTATTTAGTAACAATATTAATTAACAAACTTGTTTCCAGTAAAAGACAAACCGACATTCAAGGCCTTCATCATCACGCTGGTGATCAAGATAGCGCAGCAGTTCGACGGGTACCTCATTGTTCTCATCTACGCGAGCTTCGTGTTCGAGAAGGCGTCGGAGTCCATCAGCCTGAAGCTCAGCCCCAATAAGCAGGTCATGATGATTGGGGTGGTGCAGCTACTGGGGTCTATTGTGGCTACTTGTATCGTTGAGAAGACTGGACGGAAGGTGAGTTGGATGATTTCAACCCCTACGCAGAAAGATAGGTGTTATAAGTTTGACGTCGAAGCTACGATGGACAAATGACTCTCTCAATTGGACATGGAACTCGAACCCATATCTACAGGCGTCTGTGTCAATAGCATTTATTATGAGTGATGACTCCCTTAAATACGCGTACATGGCTTCTAAATTTTTTCAACCTACTGTATGCTAGAACAGGTTCTTCCGTTTCGCAGGATCCCAGAAAATCTTTTCACAGAATGAAACAGCCTTACTTGCTGTGCATTGACATCTTTAACGTTTAACGTTTTTGAGTTATTTTGAAGTCGTTTATTTTTTGTTAGTAAAATTTAGATTTACAGCAATGACATTATTATTCCAGCTCCTGCTAGTAACAACATCCTTCGTGATGGGTGTGGGCATGCTGGTGCTCTCCGGCTGGTTCTACGTGACGTCACTGGCGGTGTGGCTGCCCGGCTGGCTGCCCGTACTCGCCATGTGTGTGTGTATCTTCGCGGACGCCGCCGGGTTTCAGCCTATATCGTATATCATCATCACCGATCTCTTCACGTTCCAAGTAAGGATAAGTGCTTCTAAGTTCGCGATCTTTTTTAGGATTTGAGACTTCTAAATTACGGAACGGTTCCAATTGGAGGAGATTACACCCATTGTTATGTTCTGTAATAGGTATACGTAAATAACGTTTTTTGGACATCAGCAATACTAAAGGCATCACCGATGCGTTGCCAACTAAGAAAGAAGAGAGAGAAAGAAAGAAGGAACTAGCTCCCAAGACGATTCGTTTCATATCGGCTTCTCACATTACCGATCTTAAGTCATCGACAATATCTTGTAAGTAACAGAACATTTTGGAGCTTAATGAAAGTAATATTGCTGATTCTCCCTCGACGACTTCAAGGAATTCTATTTCTCGTTTGGTAGCAAACACTGGATCCATCGAATCTTACGAATAATGCGTTAGCGCAACTTTATTCTTTCTTTCTTCGTCTTCCCTCTGACTTAGCCGGCAAAGCATCTGTGATGCCTTTGATGTCGCTGATGTACATAGGCTACTTACCATCAGGTGGATCGTCAGATCCTTTACCGGCTATTTCCATGTGCCTTTAGCGGAAATTCATATGACTTCAGTTTATGTCTGACTAATTGTGCTACATGGAAACCGTCCATCGAATTCATGTCATCTATTGGTAAATTCCAGCTTCGTGGAACTGTCTCCGCCTTCACGAACATCTGCGCGAAACTGAGCAACTTCATCCAGATGAAATGGTTCACTAAGATCTGTGAGCTGATCAGCATCCATTGGAGTTTCCTCTTCTTTGCTGTAGTCTGCTTCTGTTCTTGCTTCTACACCGTAGTAGCTTTTCCGGAGACGAGACAGAAGTCTGTCGAAGAAATATACGCTGATCTGTCGAAGAAGAAGGAGACAAAGGAAGAACAGCATACCAGGTCTGTGCCGTAGTCATTGGTACTCTAGTCAGTTTACTGTAAGATAAAGATTTAATATATGATATAACTTTAAAGGCTAAGTTAGGACATTGCGAAACACGATTCAATGTAGGTATCTATTCTCTGTCTCTACCAAGAACTTCATAGTTACACATGTACATATACATCTCGACGGCAAGCTTCGAAGAGGTACCTGAAGACGGATCACGTGACATTGGATGAATAATTTCGACCATTCATAAGCCTGATTAACGTAGACCTTAATAAGACTCATGGCTACTCGTTGGGTGTCGGTATGTAACTTCGACCAATGGTAGGGCTTAGATGAAAATCACGTGACCCGACTTCAAATACCTCTTCGAAGCTTGCCGTCCAGCTCCAGATATACCTAAACACACAGTTCTTGGTATATGTACCTAATAATATGTACCTATAAGCTCGCTAACTTACCAATGATCGTATTCGCTTATGTTCTATACAAAGTGTCCATTCAGACATACGACCGCGCGATTGCGATACAACTATTTTGATGCCCATGTGAATTAATCTGTGCATTAACATACTTGTACGACATTTTGTCGTGCCCCTGTTGCACGTCTAAATAGACCCTTAGATATCCGTATCCACATAATGATGTTTGAGTTATAAGTTTTTTTTTTCGGAAATTTACCTACACTTCAAGTAAAAGGGCGAAAATATTATTATTATACAATTGATGTACCTATATACCTACTTATATAGCTACTATATTTATATGCTATGGACAAATCAATGTTATTTTACATTTCGATTTATAGTTTTGTAGACAATTCTACGATTAGATGAGCTTAAAAATATATTATAATTAAGAGAATATCCGTAAATTCCAACTCTTGTGAACGGTTTCATGAATATCTACTGTTATTTTTTCGTTAAAATGAAACAGGTCATTCATTTAATGAATTGATCAATCAATGTTAATCAAACAGTTAAAAGTTAAAAGAATTTACAAACGAATAATGAGAATGTGATGAATCGCTTAATGGTTCTCACAAGAACATCAAAAACTAAACTTAACTTTATAATAGTAAAGTTAAATGAATTCTAATGAATTCCATTCCATTACCGCGGCAAAAGATTACCGCAGTAGCATCAAAACAGCTAAACCTGGGAATCCAATAATTAATACTCAATACTCAATAATTTTATTGCAATCATAGTGGTTACATACATCGTATATTACTTTGAATGTTCCCCTTTTCTTCATCATGATGTATAAACAAAATACTAAAATTATTTACCCAGTTTAATGGTCGCTTTTGTTTTATCCATACTTTAAAACGATTCAATTATTTACAAAAGAAGTCACCAACGCATTGCCTTTATTTATTTATTTAACCTTTATTGACCGCAATAAAAATATTACGGTATATTTATTCACCTGAGTTAATTCACCTGTTGTTATCTATTCATGTGCCTATAAGGTGTTATTATAGGTAGGTGTCATAAGTCTTTAAGTGTTAACAAACTTTGCCATGCCAGGTAAGTTTACAAACAAATAATAGTTTAAAAAACTAAATACACGGTTTTATATTATCAATGTCGATACTAAAGAAAAAAATTGGGACCGTGCTGTTTAACCATTAAGGAGTTCCCTCGGCTGGAGTCAAACCTGGGTGCAGTATCAGGTCAAACTTGTCACTAAAATGCATCGCCATCAGAACTAAAGCAATGTGTAAAATGTCAACTCCTAAGGATAAGTGAAAGTAGATTTGACCCAAAGAGGGCAAGCTAAACCGTTTAATTAGCTGCCACTTTTCAGCCTTTACGAGACATTTACCCCCGTATTCAAGAACAATACTTGTCTAAGTAAAGAAGCAATGCTATGCGAAGTAAGGCATTTCTCAGTGCGTTGGTCATGGCAAGTCTTCGGTTTCACAGTCGACCCTTAAGTATCACTTGGCTGTGCGGACGCACAGAGCTGTATACAGCCCTCTTGTTGGTCCATTTGATGCGGCAAACTTCACTCTAGTCATTTGACACAGGCAAAAGACAAAGATAACAATACAAATAATCGATCTATTTCTTTCTATTTTGATAGAAGTCAAACCAACACTATGCGTTCGGTAAAGTAGCTCGGTAGCTACTTTATCGATTTTGACAAACGCTCAGCGAAGGACTTCAATCAAGTATTGTTTACGAATTGGTTTTAATGCCACTATGCACTCGCAAGCACTGTGAGACCTCATAGTATTATTCTTGAATACGGGGGTTAGACGTCTTTCGCAATGTACCTAACTTAAGTGAAATGTACCGCCTTTAGACTACTATAATTTAATTTGAAAAAACTTCTATAGTATAGTGTTATCATTATAACTAGCGTAGTGAAAGGCAACAAATACATCGTATTTATATTTCAATTCAAAAAATATGAGGGTACCTACTATTATTGTCACGCGTAGGTATAATAAATAATGCTTAATGTTCTTAAATTGTTTTCTATATTCGCAGTCTTAAATGATAATGCGAGTTGTGAGTTTTGAGACGTCTCATTTGTGTTTTAACATCGATTTCGAATCCTATAATAGGGTGTGTGTGAACTGTAATATATTGTATAGACGACCCTGTAGCCTAGTTGGTAGCGACCCTACCTGCGAAGCGAGGGGTCCTGGGTTCGATTCGCTGCCGGGCAGATATTTATGTGAAAGATAAATACTTGCACTCGGTTCATGGGTGTTATTGTGATATGTCATATGTGTCTTCTGTAAATACCTATTGCGGGGTATGAGTGTGTAAGCATTTATTTTATTTGTTTCTTTTATAGCATATTTAAGTATATTTATATCCGAGAATGTTATTATCTTAGGGTGAGCTTATATATAAAATCGTGCTTAAGCTTTGATCAGACTTAATGTTAGCCATTTTATTATATAAGTTTTCATTAATTACTGCAAGCTATGATTGATGATGAATTACATTATTTAATTATTTAATTAAAATTCTAAAGCTTTCGTGCTTCGTTTAGTTTTAATTTAGTCACTGTCGTTAATATTATATAGGTACATAAATTATTTTGTCTCAATTTAGAAAATCTACATTTTTAAAATAAGTTATTCATTAAGTTATGATAATTATTTCCGTAGATAATTTGTTCATTACAATTTTTCCAAATTTTGCTTGATCTACTGATTTCGGATTTTTCGATTTGTAGATGAATTCAATAACTATATCTAAACTAACATAATTGTCGCTTGCTTTAAAATAGTCGTACGTCAAGTATAAAAATAGGATCGCATTGGTAGATATTGTTCTCTGATTTGTAAAAATATTTAGTGTAAAAATATTTGGTGCCTTACTACAGGGTATTTTTTTTACTGTTTTTAGTGAATGGTATTTACTTACATACTAATACCTATACATAATAATAGATAGATACATAATGTAGGTATTAACCTACAAACCCAATTATCACATTGGGTAGAGTTATTCAGTTATTGAATAATTGATTGAAAATGTCTTGGCATATTAAAATAATTTTGGGAAATTAAGAAAAAACCGGTAAAGAAACAATTTTTTAGTATAAAACTTTTGTAGATTTATCTTATTTTA
Organism: Thymelicus sylvestris; assembly: GCA_911387775.1. Taxonomy (NCBI): domain Eukaryota; kingdom Metazoa; phylum Arthropoda; class Insecta; order Lepidoptera; family Hesperiidae; genus Thymelicus; species Thymelicus sylvestris. The sequence continues at coordinate 7,192,406 of OU426909.1, read as the reverse complement.
CTTGTTTAAGATATTTGTAAATTATAATTAGCTATAATAATATTATTGTCTGTCATTTACATTTGTACTAGATATAAGTTAGTAATTATAAAAACAAAACTGAATTATATTATTATTATGCCTATTTTAAAATAATAACTAAGAATAAGACTTAATTGTTAATATACAATGTTATTTCTGTAATATACGAACAAATCTATTGTTAATGAATATATTAATGAATTTAACTCTCAGAAGTTTGATTTTAATGAACATTGCACTAATCGGTAACTCTACATGTAGTCATTGGGATACATCACCATTCACCAGTAATACAACTCAATTAGCGTAGCCAGGGGGGGGGGGGGGGGGTTCGGGGGTTCAAACCCCCCCCCCCCCGAAAAGTTAAGGACTGACATTTTGATGTGCTAATAAACCCTTAAAAAAGACGTCATTCCGAATCGAATGAGCTATCGCACATATTTTTACGAGCTTTATTTCTATTAAACACGTTTTTGATCTTTTTGACTAAACTAATAATAGATGGCTCTACATACGTCGTGAGAAAAAGTAGTCTCAATTTTCTTTAGGGTTATTTTATGTTATTTTATGTACGTTAGTTATTGTATTTTCTTGAACACCCCCCCACCCCAGAAACTGGAACCCCCCCCCGAAACTAAAACCTGGCTACGCCCGTGCAACTCATTGTTGTCCCACTGCTGGGTTGGGGTCTCTAACCACTATGTGAAGGGCACATGCCATAGTGCACACTGACCAAGTGTGCATTCACTACACTTTGAGAAGATTAATTGATATTATTTGATAGTCTTACGCGGAAAATTCTCCGGGAGATTCTGATGTGCTCTTTCCGAATTTTAACTTTGCTAACTGGTATCTTTGCGCTCGCGCTGCCGTATTGGAGAAATGGCGCCTAATAGCAGTTTTTTGACAATGCACACTGGTCAGCAATGGGCGAATTTCTGTTACGACAATCGAGCCCCAGTTCAAGAAAAATAGCTGATACTTATTTTTAGAGGTTAGAAAACTTGCTGAAACTTATTTCTTGGGGTAAAAAAAGATGCTGAAACTTATTTCTTGAGGTAAGAGAGGAATCGAGGAAAGTGGGAAGGGAAGACAGAGAGTAACAAGCGCGTGGCGACGCGTCGCTATACTGGAAACCTTTTTGATTTTTGCAGTGAAAACTTCTTTAGGAGCGTTGGGCATTTTTGAGATGCGATAAAACCTATCAGCTCGTCACATCGTAATCATTTTAATCGACACTTACCTGTAGCGCCATCTCTGAGAGAAGTACAGAACTATAGTTACATAATTTACAGCTCGTATTCATATCAGGATTGTAGTTGACACATACTTTACGAGGCGTTGGCAACCATTCACTAAAATTGTAAAGAATAAAAAAACACTTCAGTTAAAAGTATTTCCTGTACAATAAAATATTTCCTGACGATTCACAAAATACAGTCATAATTGTTCAAGTTTTCACTTCTGTCGGTACTCCAGGAGTGCATTTTTTTCTGGTACACAATTAACATGTCAACAGCGTACAAAACCGCTTTATGACCAGTGCATTCGTGACTATGAGTTAGTAGACGCCTACTCGTTAAGTCGATGAATAAATCATATAAAAAAAATTTGCTCAGGTAAACCGGACAGATATTTTACACTTTACAGATCAGCACAAACTAAATAACATTGCTATGTGATATTGGTAAGTGTAGGTGGTGTGTGATGGGCACATAATAAATATTCTGCAAATCTAAAATAGTCATATGCGTTGCTTTAAAAAGCACGTATTATTTACTTCATAAAACTTACATACTCAATACTTACATGCCTAATATTTTGTTCTACAAATATTTTAAGTTTGTGTGATTTATGCAGTCTTAACGATTTGTTAACACTAAACATCGCTTGAATCTGATGAATCCTTTAGAATGACGCCCCACGTCTTTATAGTAGAGACCGACCGAAGGTTCGGTTTCGGTTTCGGTTTCGGCCAGTTTCGGCCAAAAAATCTAGTTTCGGTTTCGGTTTCGGTTTTGGAAAAATTTGGCCGAAACTTTCGGCCAAACCGAAACTCTGTGTTCGTGAATTTTCGCGCGTCGTTCGGTTAAGTTCGTGTCTAAGTAGTAATATTTTTGAAGTCTATATCCCAAATCATCCATTACAATGAAACGGTAACTGATCGATATGTCTGTACATGGAAGATATTTGAGATAATCTAAATTTTACTAACAAAAAATAACCGACTTCAAATTCTCAAAAACTACTTGTCAGATCTCGTTCAAATCTATGTGGGACCACATGACAAGCACCTGCTTTCGATTAAAAAAAGAATCATCGAAATCGGTTGGCGTGATATTGAGTTATTCGTCAATTTGTCGCGCACATCTTAACACAAATTTACGACTTATGTGGTTTTCTAATGGATGCCATTGTCAGATCTCAATAAAATTTATGTGGGACCACATGACAGCCACCAGCTTTCGATTAAAAAAAGAATCATCAAAATCGGTTCGCCCAGTCCAAAGTTCTGAGGTAACAAACATAAAAAAAAAAAAAAAAAATACAGTCGAATTGAGAACCTCCTCCTTTTTTTGAAGTCGGTTAAAAATCTATCACGAGCGGTATTTGTCAACGCAAAAGAGACCATAGCAATTATTTTTAGAATTTTCGTCTGTTTGTGTGTATGTGCGTTTGTTCAGGGTAATTTCTAAATCGGCTAAATCGATTTGCATGCGGTTTTCACTGACGTATTTAGTAAAATGGGGCTAAGATTTAAATGATCTTAAATTAAAATTTAAAAAACCCCCGACAGTTTGATACTAAAAATAGCTAAGAACACACTCGATTAAGTCACCTTCATGCAAAAAAAAACTAGATCAAAATCGGTTCCTCCGTTTGGGAGCTACGATGCCACAGACAGACATAAAGATACACAGACACGTCAAACTTATAAAACCCCTCTTTTTTCGTCAGGGGTTAAAAACAGCGTTCATCCATAGGTACCCATATTTTTTTTGAAATTTTGTCGTTTACGTTTAGATAAGTTTACCGAAATTAAGGCAGTTAATACACATAAAAATGTACAAATAAAAATGTGTAAAAAAACACGCTAGATTTCAGTACCTATACAGGGTGTCCCGTAAGTAGTGGGTCAACGTTAGGGGACAGATACCTTGAGGGTTGACCTACCTAACGTCAAAAAATGACCTTTGTAAAATTTAAAAAATTCGGCTCCTTTAACCTACTTTTTTCTGTTGAGTCCACAAATGAGCAGCTCAAAAAATACCCTAATGGGGTAGCCAAACGAGCGTAAATCGTAAAATCGCGTAAAATACAAATTTCAAAGAATTGAATTAGAACTTTTATATGAAACCAGCTCATTTCACGTGATTCACAGCGCCAAAAATACGCTCGTTTGGCCTCACCCTAAGTTTCGGTTTCGGTTTCGGTTTCGGCCGAAACTGGACCTAAGGCCGAAGGTTCGGTTTCGGTTTCGGTTTCGGCTGAAAAACCAGTTTCGGTCGGACTCTACTTTATAGTTCTCTACCTAATTATAGGTCTCGAACATCGAATATTGAACTGCCTGAATCGAGGCTCCTTCAAGCAAGGCAGAAATATATGTGTGACTTGGGGAGATTCCCAGGCCTTTTAACATTGTTATGAAGTATGAAACATCTTTTGCTGTGGATGACTTACACAAAATTTAGTTGTCATTACAGGAAAACCGCGAGCCAATACTTACCGTCAAAATGTGATGACTTTTACGGTAATACCAATTACCCATTAATGACCCACTACTGAGCATGGATCTCTTGTGAGGAAGCCTAGAGGGTTAGAGCATAGGTACTCCACCACGCCGCTTCAATGCGGATTGGTTGAGGGGTTAGAGGCCAACACAATCGCCGGAAGTTTTCATGCCACCTGAAAGCCTCTGACATGGCTTAACAGCTGATAGAAACTGGGATCGATGGCTTTACGTGCTCTCCCAAGCAAGAAACGGTCAAGAAAATTTTGCCATTTTTGTCTACCCGTGACAACATTTTTGTCGGGTAATAACAACTATTAGTTACCCTAGCAATAAAACTCCTTTATAGGTCTATATTATGTCACTGGTAGTCTGACAGTTATCGCCCATGGAAACCAGCTACGTCAAAAACATCATCGATGCACTGCTAACCAAGAAAAAAAGAATTTACTGGCTCTCGCTGATGGAACGGACGAGTCGTTTGGGGGTTGACGGAGGAATGTTTCAGGGGGGGCAATTCTCATTTCGTAGAGATAACTCGAATAAAATGAATAAATTTCGTAGAGATAACTCGAATAAAACGAGGCCAATCGGCCATGTTTTTTCGACATATCTCTGTTAGACATGTATCTCTACGAAATGAGAATTGGGCTCCAGGTCGGCTTCACAGAAAGATAATATTATTACCAATAGGATATGTACTAATAATAACTTATTGTATTGATACTATAATTCTTACGCAAAGCGAACTTACTGAAAAATGTATGTTGAAAAAGCTACCTAATGGTAGTTTTGGTGTGTTATGTATTTTAATCAGATAATACAGTATGTCGAATGTAGTTTATACGTCACTGTGGCCTAAAGTTCATAGTCCTTAATTTATTCGTATTTAATAGTCCGTATTTAATACTAATTACAGTATATAATAAGGACTACATGGGTCACGAAAAAGCGTGACTTTTATGTAGAGTTTCGTTCACACTGTGCTATAAAATGAGACATGATACTCGTGACTTAAATTTCTCGTTTATTGCACGGAGGTAACACCGTACCATAAATTCGTAATGCATGGGTTTACATGCCTTTAAGAATTATAAGGTCAAATATTTGAATGAAGTTATTTATTTGGTAAGTAATAAGTATTCAATGTATGTATATTTAACACTGTTCTGTTCAATGCTCACTTTTTTGGAACTAAAAAGTGTTCATTGTTAAAAATGCCATATAATGTAGTAATATTTAGTTCATAATCATTTCATAATATTATAGACTAAATGTATCAACATTTAGTGTATAACATTAAATGATTCTCCTACCAACTGTTAACTACATTGTACGAGCTAGTGACTTATTCTAGCGTTCGATTTAAATTATTTTGTGATTACCTCACATTGAATAAAAAGTAAGAATAATTATTCCCAGTAGTGCCTGTTATTTGCTAAGAGCCCGCTAAGCACAAGAGTGCATTGACGCACAACGACACAGCGACACTTTTTGTTTGTTTACACTTTTTTTTATAAAGTGCGTTAATGACACGAAACGCGTTTAGTGAATGGACTGCGTCCGTTGTGTGCGCGCGTTTGTTAACCGAGCGAAGAATATATTACGTTCGATATTCGAAACTTAGTAAGAAGTTAATAACTTTATATAGAGGTAAAATAAACAGTTTTTGAATTACGCTTTTTCGGGAAAGAGATTTGAGAAGTGTCGCTATTGTATTTCATTAATTCGGCTTTGTTTGAATGAAAAATTTGTGAACAGTGCTGTGTAATTTGGTTTTTTATAGTTGAATCTAGTCACAAAAAGTGTCGTAATTTGTATAAACAGGCATGTAAGTATTTTTTAGTTTATTGAAATGTTTTTTTTAAACTACAATTGTAATTGTTGTCTACCCTCAATTTTTACTAAGGTTTTTGAAATCATTTAATCCAATGCTTTTTTTTAAGCTCGGTGACAAGTTAAATATCTGGAATTAAGCTTATTAGGCCTAAACAACTTATCTAAAGATAACTGACTCAAACGCATAAACAAGTTTGGACATAATATTTTTATGTTAAAAACTACCTTAGTAGTAGATATTCAAATTAGCGTGAATTCATTAAATTATTGTAAATTAGTTGTATTCAATCATCAATGTGAGATAGGTAAGAAGGTATACCTATCTAAATTACTTGTCCGGAGCTATTTTGGTCCTTTTTCTAGGCTAAGAATAATTATTTTATTTTTAATTTTGCATGTGGCCTAGAAAAAAGACAATCGCAAATTATATTTAATTATTTAAACATACACAATGACGTTTTTAACTAATTTTCCAGTTAATTATATGTAAGTACTCACACTAACGTAAAAACTTAGTACCTAATTAGACTAATTAGTGTATAAAAACTCATTAATACGTAGGTATTTTCTTCTACGATCCTAGAAGGGTAGGTAGGTATTTAATATCCTATTTTTACAACAAAAATACCGCATTTATTTGCGACATAAATAAGGAATTACAAATAGACAAAGCATGAAGTAAGGGTCACGTTGGAATGTTATGAAAAACTTGTCATTCTTACCTCGGAATGAACCATTTTTGTGTCCCTCTCTCTGGTTCTGTATTCTACCAAAACTATTTGGATATTTGGTATTTAATTACATATTATGTATGTATTTAATTATGCTGTGGTTAATATAATAATTTTATGTAGCCCTGGGCATATTAAGATCCCTATGACTTTGACACAACACTATTTTGTTAGAATAAACAAAGAAAGTAGATAATCAAGCTTCTAGATTTATGCAAAAGCTAGTAAGCAAATTGGTATTGTAGTCAGTTTAGCACACTTGCCCAGAGTGCCCAATGGGAATAAGCCCCTCCTCATAATGAGGGGTCTGGCTCTACATCGTATTGAGCAGTGTGGTGGAATACCCAAGTTTTTTCAATGACAAGGAGAGATCTGTGGCCGACAATGGTTATTAATAGGTTGCTATGGCATGGCATAAAGATAGCCATTGTTTATGATTGTTTCCACACACAGAAGTTCAGAAGTTACATCATATCACGGAATGTTAAAACTCCGGGAGTGCCGAAAGAAGTGAGAACTTGAACAATTACGTATATATATATATTTTGAATCATCAGGAAATATTTTATATTGCAAGAAATACTTTTAAATTAAGTGTTTTTTTATTCATTAGATTTTTAGTACATGGCTGCCAACGCCTCGTAAAGTACAATATGTAAGCTACAATCTTGATATTAATACGAGCTGTAAATTAAGTAACTATAGTTCTGTACTTCTCTCAGAGATGGCGCTACATGGAGGTGTCGATTAAAAAGATTATGGTGCGAGGAGATGATTGGTTTTATCCCATCCCAAAAATGCCCAACGCACCTAAAAAAATTCACTTCAAAAATTTTTCAGTTACAACTAATTATAAAAAAATATAAATAAATAATATCTAATAAATAACGCTTCACACTCATAGGCTCATAGCCCCACACTAGGAATTAATGTGTCGTGGGTACCATGGACAACAATACAATAGACAAGGACATTCACACCCAGACCGAGAACAGAAATTTAATCTTATCATTCGGATTTCCGCCTCGCTGGGAATCGAACCCAGGACCCTCGGTGCGGTGATCCCGCATGGTAACCATTGCGCCACACTGGTCGTCAAATATCTATCTATCTTTTTTTTACCAATAAAATAATTCCTACTTACGGCCGGTCTCAATAATGTACTAACAGATGGAAGACTGTAGATAGGGCTGTCATCTGTCATATTTGTCAATTTTTCAGAGGCAAAAATTGACAAATATGACAGATAACATACTAATGGTAGCCCTATTCACAGCCTTCCATCTGTTAGTACATTATTGAGACCGGCCGTAAAAAGTTTGTCGAATCTTGATTAATAAGTAGGCAATAATAAAAAAACATAACATGTGCGTACTATCAGTTTATTAGGTCACTATGTATTCCCTATAAACAAACTAAAGAGATTTCTTACGTTCTATTCCGTGTGCTGATTTTCAATTACTTTTAAATCTTTTATAGCTCACTGTGACCTGAACCTGTACTTAGGCCACGCTTTTCCGTGCGTAAAAATAAGTTGATTTAAAGTTTTTTTTAATTAAGTTTTTTTACACGGTACGAAAACGCGTGACTAAGTTTTGCTAGATCTATATACTGTGGTTTTGCCGGCGTTTAGCACACATCTACGCAAGATATTTAAAAATAGGACTTCCACTCGTGTCGTAAGTGGTCTATTGAGGTAGGTATTGCACGGTATTTAACACCGTCGATTCGCTCGGGAACTAAACGATGATGCATAATATTAAGAAGAATTATTATGTCAACGTGTAAAAATTATGAGTTTTAATATCATAACTTTAATTAACATTAATAATAAAAATATAAAATATTGGTTTGATTTGAAAAATAGAAAATAAATAGGTTCTTAATTAGTAAATACTTAGGTACATTGCTAATAAGTAGAAAAGATAATCAGAAATAAAGCATTGATTTGTTTATTAATTAATTTATTTATTTAAGTAACTTTACTTTTAGACTATCGTGAATTTTTCCACATTTCCAAAATCAACTATTTAGCACAAACATGATGGATTACTAATAAGCTCAAGGATTCATGGCATGAAATATGAATCATTCCGCAAGGCGCAATAAATCAATACCTACTCATCTCACACGAAACTAACCATCGATTCTAAATTCTAATAGACAACATTAACATTGCTCAATCGACTGCAAATAGCTTTGCAATTTGTTTTATAGGCCCGTAGACTATCAGTTTCCGTAAAGAGCTAATTTCTACGGAACAGCACAGCGTGGTAAATCTGTAATCTTTCGCAAGAATTCATTGCAACAGTAGATTACGTTACCATTCAGCAAACCACATTCAGTAAAAAAAAAAAATTTAATATTTTTAATTAATAATTTTAGATTATGCACCTGTTTTTAAATTGTATTTTCATTTCGTGTCTGTCTTATTTTTAAATAACATTTTTACTTAAGATAAAAATTAAAAAGCCATTGTTTTATGTAATCTATATATATAAAATTGAAAAGCGACACACCGCTGATTAAACAAAAAATCTCAGAAACTGCCGAACCGATTAAGATGAAATTTGGCAGGGAGATAGTTTATGCTAAGGAGACGTCCACTAAGAACGGATTTTTGGAAATTCATCCCCTAAGGGGTACAAATAAGGGTTAGAAGACACTTTCATACAAACCAACTTTCTTAGTTTTAGATTTATAAATTTGAAAATTTTTATGTAGGTTTATAGAAATAAACAAAAGTTAACTTTAATATATTTTTTTGGAAAATCATCCCTTAAAGGGTTAATTTACTGAATTGAACTTAGTAGGCAACTTCGTCATTTTTGAAGTTAAAAACATGAAAATTTGCATATTAGCTCCAGACTAGAAACAAAATTTGTAAGTATTATGTTTTTTTGGAAAATCATCCCTAAAGGGTTAATTAAGAGTGCGAAAGTTAGTATGGTAACTTCGTCAGTTTTGAAGTACGAAGGGCGAAAATTTGTATGTAAGCTTATAGTTAAACACAAAAAATAACTGTATCACTGTTTTCTCGAAATTCATCCCCTAAAAATAGGGGTTGGTAGTCAACTACATACAAATCAACTTCGCCAATTTTAGAGTTATAAATATGAAATTTTTTATGTAAGTTTATAGTAATAAACAAAAGATAACTTTAACAATTTTTTTCGGAAAATCATCCCTTAAAGGGTTAATTTAGTGGATTTAATTTAGTATGCAACTTCGTCATTTTTAAAGTAAGAAGTGTGAAATTTTGTATATAAGCTTATAGTTAGACACAAAAAATAACTTTATCACTGTTTTCTCGAAATTCATCCCCTAAAAATAGGGGTTGGAAGCCATTTACGTATAAATCAACTTTGTCAGTTTTAGACTTATAAATATGAAAATTTTTATGTAAGTTTATAGTTGTGAACAAAAGTTAATTTTAACACGGTTTTTTGGAAAATCATCCCTTAAAGGGTTAATTTAAAGAATTTCATTTAGTACGCAACTTCGCCAGTTATAGAGTTATAAAATATATGATTTTTATTTAAAATATATCTTTATAGTAATAAACTAAAGTTAACTTAGAATTATTTTTTTTCGGAAAATCATCCCTTAAAGAGTTAATTTAGGGGAGTGAACTTAGTAAGCAACTTCGTCATTTTTTAAGTTAAAAATGGACAGGGAGCAGGAGAGGGAGAAGGAGTGGAAGAGGGAGTTAGAGAGGGACAGGGAGCGGGAGAGGGAGTGGGAGCGGGACAGAAATCGGGAGAGGGCGCGGGTGCAGGCGGGAAGGGACTGCGAGCGATAGAGGAAGAGGGAGAGGGATATGAAGTGGGAGAAGGACCTCGACCGGGAAAGGGAGAGGGATATGTGGTGGGAGAAGGACCTCGAGCGGGAAAGGGAGAGGGAGTTGGACAGGAAGAGGGAGAGCGAGGGGAAGTGAGACAGGGAGCGGGAGAGGAAAAGGGACAGGGAGCGGGAGAGGAAGAGGGCAAGGGGAGAGAGGGAGATGGAGAGGGAGAGGGAAAACCCAAACCCGCTCCCGGAGGAATGATCTATGATTGTATCGTAAGTTTCAGTATGTAAATTCCTAAATAGTACTTCAATATAAATGAACCTGTTTTTAAATTTTCTTTTGTAAGGGATACTAAATAATATGATAATTCCGCGTGCGAAGCTGCGGGCAACAGCTAGTACCAAATAGGACTTGGATAAAAAATTGAGTATAAGACTGCGGTTGGCTATGTAACAGAGGTAGTAGGGCTGACTGGTAGCTGCCATACACAAACATGTATACCCAGAGTAGACACGGCAAGTTCATACAATTCACGTGTAACAATTAGGATATGAAATCCTAATGAGGCGCCGTGTCATTTAGTCGGACTTTCATTGCTATTGGCAACAGATGTCAACTGAAATAACGAAAAATGCCTGATTTTAGTGTTATAAACTGTAGAAAATCTACAAATATAGTTAGGAAAGATAAAGAAAACATTTTCTTTCATCGCTAAGTAATTTCGTTATGAAATTGTGTTCCTATCTATTTAAAATAAATTAATTTAATGTTTATTGTGGTTTTACCACGTTTTACAATGACTAGCACTTACTGAGTATATGTACTACATACTACACAATACATTGCTCATTTTGGTTTAAAAAATTTAGGGTTTCTTTGTTGGAACATGCAATGAAAATACAACAATCGTTACTATCAATCGTTGCTAATAGCCTAAGATCCGGCCGCAAAATTCCGTACTCATCTGTTTTTTACTACAAACCAAATTTTTATGAATATTTATAATGAGGAGAATATAGAATGACTAGGTTGCCTATCAAAATTTGGCCGCTAGTATTTTTAATTAAATTATTTTTAATTTATTTTTGGGAAAAAATTTCGTTCACTTGTTTTTTAAATAAAACCTCATCTACGTCACGGCCACTTATATAAAGATTCTAAAAAATCACGGTTGCCTGTGCGCAAACGGCCGCAACCTCTTGGCAGCCTGGTGTAAACAGGTATGATTTCGACACGTTTATACGTTCATAACGTACATTTTTAAATTATATCTCAAATTAAAGCTAATTATTTTCTATTTATTATCGTATATGGTTGCCTACTTAAATCCGGCCGCAAATAAGGGTTGCCGGCTGTCAAAGATATCCGGCTGCAGGATTAGTGCGCTCATCGATTTTTGCTCAAACTTGAATTCTTATGCTTATTTATAATTAGGAGAATATATAATTACCAAGTTTCCTGTCAAAATTTGGTCGCTAGTATTTTTAATTAAATTATTTTTAAATTATTTTTGGGAAAAAATTTCGTTCACTTGTTTTTTAAATAAAAACTCATCTACGTCACGGCCACTTATATAAAGATTCAAAAAAATCACGGTTGCCTGTGCGCAAACGGCCGCAACCTCTTGGCAGCCTGGTGTAAACAGGTATGATTTCGACACGTTTATACGTTCATAACGTACATTTATAAATTATATCTCAAATTAAAGCTAATTATTTTCTATTTATTATCGTATATGGTTGCCTACTTAAATCCGGCCGCAAATAAGGGTTGCCGGCTGTTAAAGATATCCGGCTGCAGGATTAATGCGCTCATTGATTTTTTGCTCAAACCCAAATTCTTATGCTTATTTATAATTAGGAGAATACATAATTACAAAGTTGTCTGTCAAAATTTGGGAGCTAGTATTTTTAATTAAATTATTTTTAATTTATTTTTGGGAAAAAATTTCGTTCACTTGTTTTTTAAATAAAACCTCATCTACATTACGGCCACTTATATAAAGATTCTAAAAAATCACGGTTGCCTTTGCGCAAACGGCCGCAACTTCTTCGCAGCCTGGTGTAAACAGGTATGATTTCGACACGTTTATACGTTCATAACGTACATTTATAAATTATATCTCAAATTAAAGCTATTTTTTTTCTATTTACTATCGTATATGGTTGCCTACTTAAATCCGGCCGCAAATAAGGGTTGCCGGCTGTCAAAGATATCCAGCTGCATAAATAAATTAAAAATAATTTAATTAAAAATACTAGTGGCCAAATTTTGACAGACAACTTGGTAATTATATATTCTCCTTATTATAAATAAGCATAAGAATTCGGGTTTGAGCAAAAAACCGATGAGCGCACTAATCCTGCAGCCGGATATCTTTAACAGCTGGCAACCCTTATTTGCGGCCGGATTTAAGTAGGCAACCATATACGATAATAAATAGAAAATAATTAGCTTTAATTTGAGATATAATTTATAAATGTACGTTATGAACGTATAAACGTGTCGAAATCATACCTGTTTACACCAGGCTGCCAAGAGGTTGCGGCCGTTTGCGCACAGGCAACCGTGATTTTTTAGAATCTTTATATAAGTGGCCGTGACGTAGATGAGGTTTTATTTAAAAAACAAGTGAACGAAATTTTTTCCCAAAAATAAATTAAAAATAATTTAATTAAAAATACTAGCGGCCAAATTTTCATAGGCAACCTAGTCATTCTATATTCTCCTCATTATAAATATTCATAAAAATTTGGTTTGAAGTAAAAAACAGATGAGCACGGAATTTTGCGGCCGGATCTTAGGCTATAAGTAACGCTTTACTTCGTGGTACTGTCAATATTGTCGTTTTTCGGTCAAATATAGTATATAGTGTTTTTCATTTACCCTGTCTTGTCTCGATTCTAAACGATTTTGAGAATCGTCGAATAAATAAATATTCTCATAGACATATATTTTGTAACATAAATTTTATTCCAAAGGTAACTAACTGTATTTTTTTTTATACTTTCGTCATATCTGTTCGCCCGTACGTCCGTCCATTCGCAACTTAGTGCTGAGAACCTAAGAGCTAGAAAGGTGTAATTTGGCATGGAGGTACATAATTATTTATTAAAACTACAAAGTCGTAGAATAAAATATTAAAAATATTTATTTACCGCAGTTCAAATGGGGATGGATTTTTTTCCTTGGCTACCCAATACAGATAGTGTAAGGTATCGTTGCAAAGATATTTAAAAAAATATTATGGGTTCGGTTTAAAGAACATTATTGTCATATGAATACAACAATTTCACTAATAGGTGAAATAATTTCATTTTCATTAATAATTCTAATAAGGAAAACGAGTTAAAATTATAAAATGCTAATTTTCTTAAAAAAAACTAATAAAAGTGATAATTTTGGTTCAAGTTTCCGTCTCCCCTGCCAGCTAAAAAGGTGGAGATTGACATGTGAAAAAATTCACACGGTTATGAAATATTTGCAGGTTAACGAGTAATAAAAATAATCGATCAACCTACAAGTATAGAACCCTACATTGCGCATGGCCTTACAAGCTCTTGACCAGTTGTTTTTCATCAATCGAAAGAATTTTTCAAATCGGTCTAAATTAATGGTGGTACATTTTTGTTATTTTGATTATTAAATTACAAAGGTTTTGATTTCAATATATAAATGATTATATTTTGTTTTAATTCTCTTTTTTTATTTTGCATAAAATTTTGAAGTAAGGAATTTAATATGATATTGATCTGTTTATTTATATTTTTGAAACGTGTTTATAATTTTAATAAAAATTTAATAAATTTTATAATTTGTGTTTATAATAAATAATCAAGTTAAATCAAACTCACCCCAATGATATTTTATAACAAAATATTAACAAAAGAAAATTATTTATTTAGTTTTATTCAGCACTATAACCTATACGTACAATAACAACCAACCAGACTAATTATAATCGGTTATCGATATCGAGAATCGGTAAGAAATCGGTTTCGTATTGGTATTGCTAGGATGAGGTATATCAATCACTAAAATATTCTTGTGACATAACATTGTGTCAAAAAAAGTGACACGCTTGGTTTTCATACAATTCGAGGTACATGCCTCATCTATTCTAGGTATATATGTCTGTGCTGCCATACGACTTTTTATGTCAGCAGAAGCCCTTTTCATTTTAACAAAAAAAAAGCTATTTTTTTCCTGGAATTAAACGTAATACGTTCAAAATAACACGTAACAGGGATGAAAAATCCTATGAATATAGTCACTATTGCTAGATAGCTACATAATTATATTTCCCGACCTTGAAACCATTGCAAATTATGCAAATCGTGAGTCGGAACCGCAAGCCAAATGGAATATTAAGTTCAGTTGACGTAACACCACCCAAATAAAGAACACTCGAACCAAAGTCATCTAACCATCGTACTTTACCATCGTTGAATCTGATTTATTATATTGCTAGCTTCTGCTCGCGACTTTATACACGTGGAATAGTGATGGGATATTGGTCTCATTGGTTGGGGATAGACCTAAAATTATGAATATCTCAGGTTTTAAGCATAAAGCGTTTCTAAGCACCAGTTTTTGGGTACTTAAATATATTTAAAATTGAGTGGTGTTTTTACGTAAATTGGATTACATAGTTTTTTGTGATCAAATCAGTAATTATTTAAAAAGTTATTATAGTTAATTACATATTTATAATAACTTTATAAATTAAAATCGTTTACGCTTTCCACAATACTTTTATAATCATTCGATAAATAACGCATTAAAGATATTTAACATCCGATCTCTAGTTACAATAGAAAGATCTAATTTTATTTATCTTGAGCTGATAATCATCATTCAGCCGCATGTCTCGCCAACTGTTCTGTGAATCACAAGAAGTGATAATTATTAGTTTATTGATAATTGCCATGTTATCTTCGCGAATTTTCATATTGCTCGTCTGCCCTCAACCTTTATTATCTTTAAAGTGTTCAAGAAATATCCGTATTTTTATCTCAAAATTGTACATTTATTTACAACATGACATTAGAATTAGAACGTAGCTGAGGTTTTGAGATTAAAAAAAATATCGGTCACGCATCCATACTTCGCGTTCACTTTTTCTGTGTAGCGGCATTTCATACTGTGTGGTCGCGGTTGAAACGGTTTTGCATTATGAATCATACAATATGGATTTACATTAAGCATATATACATAGTTAATTATTTTTATCAAAATTATTTCAACTATTTTTTTTCTGTCTCTACAGATAAGATAGGTTACACCAATGATTACAAAAGTAAGCTTAATTTCGTCGGAAGTAGTAAAACCGGGCAAGTACGTGTCAGGCCACGCGCAATGTAGGGTTCCGAAGTAGTAAGTTTATCGACTATTATTCATTAACTATTTAGGCTAACATTGCCGTGATAGTTTTCCTTATAAATTCATCACATTATAACCTATTTTTGAGATTTTTAAAAGACCTTTTCAACGATGCCCCACACTATAGAGTACGCGACGAATAAAAAATTCATCCTCACGTTTACCTGGGCGGTACCTACCCTGAAAAAAAAATTTAATATTTTTTTCTACGATTCTGGAGTTTTAATGAATATGTATATCCATGCCAAATTACAGCTTTCTAGTACTAAGGGTCTCGACGTTTTGCTTCAGACAGACGGACAGACGGATAGACGGACGGACGGACGGGCGGGCGGACTTACGCGGACGGACGCGGAATGACGCGGACGGACGGACGGACGGACGGACGGACGGACGGACGGACGGACGGACGGACATGACGGTTTCGTCATATATAGTTTTATAAGGGTTCCGATTTTACTTCGTCGGAACCCTAAAAATCGGAAAAGTAGCGCTATTTCTTTTGAATAACGAAGAACTTCTATTAAATAACGTGTTACAGAGCATTGGTCCAATTTAAGTGCCATGTTTTGAGCGCGCGTTGGCCTGACGGTAAAGATAATTAATAATTATATTACTTTACCGTGCCTGTACTGACGCAGAAATATAAAGGTCAATGGTATTTACACACATAGTAATTGTATCTATCTATGTAGGTACTTAGGTAGTTAGTCTCACCGAAGAACAAAAAACCTAAATCGTGTTTAAATTATATTGTTCTTTTGTAATTTAGACTTTTTGTTTGAAAGATCTGTTTGCGGATCTATCTTTGTTCTACGGTTTATTCCTACGGACTAAAACTGTACTATAAAACTATACCAACTACCTACCTAATCTATATACATATATAAAACACAAAAAATGTTTTTACGGATGTCCTTTATACATTGACTTTGAAACCATCCAACCGATATGACCTAAAATGATTTCATGAAAGTCATTAATGCGACGACGGTTTGAGACCACTAATCTGCCGTCCTCAAACTAAAAGGCGGTTAAGTGACAAAAACAGTTTTTGAGGTAGAGCTAAAAAACGCAGGATTATTTTGAAATCATGCTAGTGATTCTCTATAAACAATTTTTAATGTTGTCATATTATGTCAAACTCAAAAGATATATATTTTTTTGAAATTCAATATTAATAAAGTTCAAAAAAATATCAAAAAATGTTACTAAACTAAAAATTGACCAGGGGGCTTACCATGAACTCTTAAAACAGGTCAATATTAGCCGATAATTGGCCTGTCCTGCTATATCCTACCATGATCTGGCTAAAACACAGGGCAGCCAGCGACCACGTCACCGTAACAGGACAGCGGTCACGTGACTTCAAAAATGATCTTCTGCCCTGCAATTCGTGTACCATGACGCGATTGTTGACGTATTGACATCAGAAAATGGCATATGTTAACGTCAAAATATTACAGCTCACCGAAAGTAACATTTATTGTCCTGTTTCGGCTATTTCGTTGATGATGATGAAACATGACGGGATGCAGCCATGGCGAATTTCAAATACACCATCATCACAAAATAAATACATTTCATTTGTTTGGAAAATTTTAAAAACATTCATTGTACTTATGCTTTTTAAATTATCGCTCCTAACCCCGGTCACTCACGTGCACGCAAATGTTTGACATTTTTACGAATGTTTGCACATACATATGTGAAGGGTGGTCAGGCAAATGGGTTTGCATATGAGTATACAATACAAGCCCATTTCCGCTTCCTTCTACACTTTGTTCACGAATGTTCAATCTTGCTGTTGTTATTATGTTGTTGTCATTAAAATCCATTTTCAATACAGAAAATAAATGGTAGTACGATTAGACGCCACGAACCACGAAAAATTAAGAGATACATCACCTTTTTAGTCGTGTGAGCAACTGGTCGCACGAATGTGTGGGAGACTACACGAAGGTTCGAGGTTCGCGCGCTGTCATGTGCGACAAAAAACCGACACAGCTTGGAAAACCCCGAATGCCTCGAAAACTTCGCATAATCATTCGCGAATGTCGTCCCACACTTGTGGGTTCGCGTATTCGCGCGAATGTGAGTGACCGGCATTATAAATCACACATTTTAATAGACATTTAGACATGTCACTGTGTCAAGTGTCAAGTGGTGTAAGATTACGTTCAAAAATGTAAGCATCACTTAGCGATAATTTTTTTGGTAATTTTAGAGAACGAAAGGTTAATAAATCACAACATTTAAGTATTTATAACAAATCTCAAAATCTTCAATTGAGATTGTTATTTTAAACTTTTAAAAACATCAATATTACGCATTCAATTGAAAACCGGTAAACCGATAAAACGCTCTATTTCAGAACATAATTAGTACAAATCAAGAGTCATAGACTTGAAGCAGGACAGAAGTAGAGGCATTGCAGGTCATCGGTAAACGTTCATGGTACAAAATACACTCCTGTCAGGTTTTAGCTACAAGCTGACCTGTCCTGAACATGACACATTTTATTAGAGTTCATGGTAAGGCACCAGATGACATTTAGCCGCCTTTTAGCTTGAGGACGGCAGTAATACACTACATGATATCTTCGATTTTCGAATATTTACAATTTTTTTGCGTAGTAGCACACGCCGGGTAACCACTAGTAAAGACGTAAAACATTATGACATCGTTTTATGTACTAACTAGCTGCCCAGACAGACTTCGTTCTGTCAAAAGTTTTTTTTGAGATGTAAGCTATCCTATCTTTCAAGTTGGATCAAACTGCATACGGTGTGCAGATTTGATTAAAATCGGTTAAGTAGTTTAGGAGTCCATCGCGGACAAACAACGTGACACGTAATTTATATATATTAAGATTAACTACTAACGGATATACACATAGCAACTAGGTAGTCTACAATATAATTTATCTACACATTGCAATTACAAGGAACTTGGTAGCTCTGAGTACCACCTACCACCATCAGAGGTGTTCAGTTCAATGCCAGTGAATGGCACGGTCTGGCCAGTATTTATACCTATAAAAACTTGTACGTATTATATGGTTGTACCTTGTGAGTGATGACCTGAATGCCTGACTCTACCGAAGCCTTTTTTAAGTGTTCACTAATTTCGTAGCTTGATTTTTACGACTGTAATTTTGATCAACTAATGTGCGCGACTTTGTATTTCTGCCCTATACCTACAGGGTAAAAAATACTGTAATACGATTGTTTACTTATTTAGTTAAGAATAATCATTTGCAATAAATTTAGTTTATTAAATAAAAAAAAGAATTACCCATCATTTTACCCCGTGTATAAGTTTTAGAGAATTGATTTTTAAAAAAAATTTTGCGCTCAATTTTTTTTTTTTTTTGCAGAATCATCAAATCTCAGAGGACCAAGAATGAGTGTCCTAGGCTCCTAGGCCTCTGATCCTCCAGAGAGCGAACCGGAAGTGACGATGCTTAATATATTTCCGCTGCGATGGCTCGCGAGGATTCAAAATGGCGGTATCGCCAACCAGTTTTTTATGGCTTTAATGGGTGAGTTGAAAATTATTTAAGGATTGCGCATTCCATACTGGGTATTTAACTCTATGTATGTTTATTGGGAACATAAATTAATAAAAGAAAAAAATGTGCGTGACTTAGTGAACCTAGGTAGAGTACCTACACACGAAAGGAAAGATTTTTAACATGATACATAGTGGCTAGAGAGAGACAGACAGACGGCCATCTCACAATAGTGGAAAATTCGCCACGTACCTATTTTGATTCATACATTTGGGTTCACTAAGGCTATTCGCCCGCGACCGATAATCGGTGACCGATTTTTTGTAGGAGAAAAATAGAACATACTGATAGCAATAGTGCAACGCACACGTCCTACAAAAAGTCGGTCAGAAATAGTATGGTAGGAAAAATTGGCCCGATTATTCGTCCTATAAAAAGTCTGACGTGGGCGGAAGCGTAATTGGAATGACACGTTGAAATGTTGAATTAAGATTAATGATTCTTGGTGATTGAATTGCTTGACAACAGTTTGTATCCCGGCCCCCGGGATTTATCAATCAGAGATTGTATTGATGATTCACTAATGAATTATGGTTACGGTTAATGTAAATAAATAATAATATTGTGGCGATTACCTACTAACGATTTCTAAATGTTATGATTATTTCTCGGAACGAACGCGAGGTTACCTAAAGAGCAGATTGTAATATAGTGCAGAGTATAATTGTATTTTTTTCCTCCTCTCGCAATGTTATATGACTAAAAATAAAAATATAATTCGCAACTTTTCCCCATTCTTAGACCTGAAACTTTCAAAATCAAAAGTTTTTTCCTAGATTTATCTTATTAAAGCCTTTAATAGAACACAAGAAAAATATAAAAAAAAATTGCTTTCAGGGGTGCTGAAAAGAGGCGTATCATATGTGATGCAGTAGGCTTATAGACACACAAAACTCACCAAAACCGGAATAAAGTTATACTTAATTGTTTCTGTTGATTAAAAAAAAATAAGAATATAATTATTTTTTGTGTGATAATCAATAAGATGCTCAACGTGCAGACAAATATCGCACTTAACGCATCTTGCAGGGCACAACTGATGGCATAGACCACAACTCGTTCTTTTGTTTTGAGGTTGTTTCATGTCCTTCCTCATCGAATGTAGTATCCCTAGTCAGTGACGATGATCAACTTAAACTTGGTTTGCTTCAAATCCTATTCGATTCGATAAGTGCAATAGCTACACGGCGTGTGAATGTTAGCATATCCATACTGCCACCATTATATCTAAAAAGTAACCAGACGTTCTATAGAGCCATATCAATACAATGTAAAATAAGGGGCATGTATCCTTTTTTGCTGCGAATCAAACGACGACGAAAAATGAAGACTGATGACCCGTGTGGTGCAGTGGTTACCATGCCGGATCGCCACTCCAGGGGTCCTGGGTTCGATTACCAGCGAGGCAGAAATTTGAATGATGCGTTTGAATTTCTGTTATTGGCCTAGGTATTAGTGTTCATGTCTTTGTGTATTGTCCATGGCACCCACGACATAGGGAATCCTATTGTGGAACTATAAGTTTGTTAAAAAAAGATCAACTCATCCCATATTATCATTATGCTGGTGCATTAAATATGGTTGAGAAACAGTTAGTTTACGCAGAGGCTCGCATAGTTCTGGATCTTCTGCAGCTGAAAAACCTTCTGATTGAACTCCTAAATCGTCTGCTTCGACTTGTCAACTTGATTGATACAGCTCTGCTTCTGTTCTTATTAAGCTTGGTGGTAGGTTATCGATTTGGATGCTGTCTTCATCTCCAGAATCTTCATCTATCAAATCCTCATTTGCTTTTGAAGGTGCATGTAATAAAATGTATTTTCTCCATATACATTTCCGAATTCTTCGCCTTCTAAAAATGTCACGATGTCATTGAATAATAAACACCCGAAATAAAAATGTGATGTGTATGAGCCTACTGTACCAAATACGATACACTACATTTCATGACTAAAAAATATTTAATAATAAAAAAATTGTATATTGTACTAATGTGTTATATTGGTCGTTTAGGGTATATTAATTATTGTAAATTAAAAAAAAACACAAGGTTTTTCGTATAAAATAAATAAATCTTACCGTTTTTATGACATCTTGAAACAGTAACGAATAATGTACCACAAAAAAAAATATGTAGAAACCTTTTGAAGCCAACTACAAGAACAAAGCTGTTTTTGTAGTATTTTTTAAGTATTACTTCCACTTGACATGTACCACAGTCGTAAACAAATTGTTATCGAGGGTACTCCACAATATTTTTTAATTTCTGGTGTACCGTATGTGATACGGTAGGTCTAAATGGGTTAGTGACAGAAATGTTAAGAAAAAACTTAGTTATATTATTAGCAATTCAACTTCTGCGAAACCATTTCATAAGAATCAGTATGCAAATCCGTAAAAATCACGCTGCTTATTATTCCTTAAATGTTTCTGTCGTTTAATTTTAATCATAATATGTATTTTTATTTATTAGCGAAACTGGAACTAATTATTCAAATTTGTAATCCTACAAGCAGAGTTGCCAACTCTACAGTTTTAACTGTAAATTCATACAGTGTTTTCGATATCTTCACAGTTTTTAGTGTAGACCTCCAAATCTACAGTTTTTTCTTTGTCCATCTAAGGCCACCTATTTTATTCGCTGCTTAACCCAAACTTTAAATACAAAGTCAAAATTTAAAAAAAAAATGATCTAAATGCTACCGATGACCATTTGAAGAGATTTCATAAAAATATGTAGATATGATTTTAAAAATATACGTAAAGATGAAACTGAAAATCAAGAGGATGTGTAGATTGAAAACGAGTCAGTTTTAGTAGAAATTGTGTAAAGTTAAGATTTAAAGTTGATTTACGAATACAAGTAGGTATAATTTTCTTACTCTACTATTATGTCCTACATAATAAAATAAACCTATATAATTCTATCTGTTATTATTAGACAAACTACTCACTAACACAAAATAGTACATTATTACTATTTTCTTTTAGTGAGTAGTTTGTCTAAATAAAACTCATTTGGTGTACAAATTCAAGTCAGTTGGTGAAAATACTACAAAACGATTTTAATGGTTTGTTTACATTTGTTTCGGCTGCAAATCGCATGGAGTATACAACAGTGTATTTAGTTTTTAAACTATTTACTTGTTTTAAAGTCTGTTGGTGTATTTGTATTTATTAATTCATATTTTGTGTTGAATGTAATTTGAATTTCGCGCCTTTTTAGCGCCAACTCACACTTGGCAGTCTTGTAACTTTTTTTTTCAACATGTCTGTCTTCTGCTCCGTGACATTATTGTACGCGCGTATTGAAAACTTTAAATAAAGTATTTCGGTGATATTAAGACTTTATTTTCAATAATAATAACAGGTTATGGGCCCAGTAAGCTCAGAAATAAGTACAGTGCAAAAATTATTGTGAAACAGTACAATTAAAACTTAGTGTGAAAAATAACCTTCAACCTCGTGGCGGCAATTTTTTCTTTGCGAACTTTTGTTGTTTTCGTCACATATTTTATATAAAAACTGAGAACAATGGCAGCAAATAATCAAATGGCATTAATTGAAAAATTAACCGGTCGTGAAAATTATGCTACATGGCGATTCGCAGTAAAAACCTACTTAGAACACGAAGAGCTGTGGGACTGCATTGAGTCTGACTCAGACACTCCAAAAGATGTGAAACAAGATACAAAAGCCAAAACAAAGATAATATTGCTAATTGATCCAACAAATTATGTACATATCCAAGAGGCCAGCACTGCCAAAGAAGTATGGGAAAAGTTATCAAAGGTCTTCGATGACTCTGGGCTGACACGCCGAGTAGGCTTGCTGCGTGACCTGTGTAATACGTCGTTAACTGAATGTCAAAACGTAGAAGAGTATGTGAGCAAAATAATAAGTACTGCACACAAGCTCCGGAACATTGGTTTTAAGGTGGATGACGAGTGGCTTGGCACACTGCTGCTCTCCGGTCTGCCTGATGCCTATCAACCAATGATCATAGCTATTGAAAGCTCAGGCATGAAGATAACTTCAGATTCAGTGAAAGCAAAGTTATTGCAAGATGTTAGACAACATAATGATTCATCTACAGCATTTATGTGCAATAAGAAAGCACAAAAGAATACTAAGAAATATTCTAAAGGACCCAGATGCTACAGTTGTAACAAATACGGTCATAAAAGTCCAGAGTGCAAGTCCAAAACCACAAGTGATACCAAACATAAGTCAGTAAATTCATCATATGCTGCGGTGTTTGTTGCAACTTCAGCTCAAGATGATGCATGGTATGTGGACTCCGGTGCATCCTCACACATGACCAGACACAAAACTTTGCTTCAAAATGTGACAACTCCTGCCATACAGAATATAAGAGTTGCAGACAATAAAGTATTATCTGTGCAATGCTCGGGACAAGTGAGCTTAGATGTTTACGATGCAAAAGGTGAAGAAAATAAGGTGCTGTTTACAAATGTACTGTTTGTTCCCGAACTCGCTACGAATCTAATATCAGTGAGTCAGATTATACAATGTGGTGGCCAAGTAAAATTTGATAAAACAGGCTGTGTTATTATAAACAGTAAAGGTCAGATAGTAGCAACAGCTAGTTTAAACAACAACATGTACCGGTTAAACATGCCTGGAAGAGGCTATACATGCATGTCAGATGTTGTAGAACAAGATGCTTACCTGTGGCACCAAAGAATGGGACACCTGAATTTTCACAGTCTAAGTAAAATGGCTGAAAATACCGACCATGTAATTTTCTCAGCAAAATCAGAAAATCTGACATGTGTTACATGTAAGGAAGGTAAACAGACACGTCTACCTTTTAAGAATAAAGGCTCAAGGGCTAAAAATGTACTGGACTTGGTTCACTCGGACATATGTGGACCTATGGAAACAGAATCACTAGGAAGAGCCAGATATTTTATAACATTTCTTGATGACTGTTCAAAGAAAGTTTATGTATATTTTCTCCGGAACAAGTCAGATGCACTGGAAAAATTCAAAGAATTTAAACATGAAGTTGAAAATCAGCAGGATGCTCATATAAAAATTCTTAGAACAGATAATGGCTTGGAATATGTCAACAAAAATTTCTCTGATTATTTGAAGGATGCAGGTATCATACACCAAACGACCTCACCTTATACACCCGAACAGAATGGGACTGCAGAACGTCTGAATAGGACTCTTATTGAAAGAGCGAAATGTATGCTCCTGAATGCCAATTTAACAAAACAGTACTGGGCTGATGCAATACATACCGCTGCCTACGTCATCAATCGTTCTCCTACCAAGTCCTTATCTTTTAAAACACCAGAAGAAATATGGTCAGGACAGAAACCTAATGTGGATCACATGCGTATATTTGGTTGTGAAGCAATGGTTCACATGCCTAAAGAAAAACGAAAGAAATGGGATCCAACAGCACAGAAAATGATTTTTATTGGATACTGTGACCACACTAAGGGCTATCGGTTTATAATACCTGGCACACGAAGAGTGATAAAAAGCAGGAATGCTACATTTTTAGAATCTACTGTGAAGAGAGATTGTGTTCCTGTAGAATTGTCAGTGAATCCTGCAACAAATAATAACAATATTATTCAGAAAAAAGTAGAAGAAAGTGATTCATATGACGACACAGAAAGCTCATATGATACTGTAACTGAAAATAAAACTACTTCAGACAGTGATTACATACCTGACACTAGCATTGATACTTGTCCAATCAGTAACATTACCTTAAGACCTAGAAATAAAGTAAAAGAAAATATAAATACAAACAGTTCAGATGAAGATACTTACACTTACCTGTGTCATCATGAAGAGATCCTCGCCGATGTTCCTGCAACATATCGAGAAGCTATAAACTCTAAAGACAAAGAAAAGTGGGAAAAATCAATTAATGAAGAACTACAATCACACAACAAAAACAAGACTTGGACTTTGGTTCAGAGGCCCCCAAATATCAAAATAATCGGATGCAAATGGGTGTTCAGAATCAAAAATGAACCAACGGGACCCCGTTATAAATCAAGGCTATGTGCTAAAGGTTATGCACAAACCGCAGGCATTGACTATCAAGAAACATTTGCACCAACGCGTTCCAGTCGATCCTCATATTCCTCATACTAAGCTGCAGAAAGGAGAACGGGAACCCGATAAGAATATCCCTTACCGAGAGGCCGTGGGGAGCCTCATGCACTTGGCTATAGTAAGTCGACCAGACATCATGTTTGCTGTCAGTCTGGTAAGTCGATTTCTCAATTGTTATGATCAAACTCACTGGAATGCAATTAAAAAGATATTTAAATACCTGAAAGGTACGAAAGATTATGGTTTATGCTATACAAAAACCACAGAACCATCAGAAATCACTGGCTACTGTGATGCTGACTATGCTAACGACTTGGAGACACGTCGATCTGTCACTGGCTATACTTTTATATATAATGGAGCAGCTGTAACTTGGTCCAGTCAAAAGCAACAAACCGTGGCTTTATCTACAACAGAAGCGGAGTTCATGGCAGCTTGTGCCGCCACCAAAGAAGCCATGTGGCTAAAACTCCTACTGAGTGATGCTGGTGTATACAAACAAAACACATTGTGTCTACATCTTGACAATCAAAGTGCTATTAGTGTTATTAAAAATGTAAACTTTCACAAAAGATGCAAGCATATTGAAATTAAGTATCATTTTATCAAGGAGAAATACCATCAAAAATTAATTTCTTTAAAATATGTTAGTAGTATTAACCAATATGCAGATATACTCACTAAAGCTTTATCTAAAGATAAATTTGTACTTCTTAGAACTAAACTTGGAATGTGTTCATTTAGTTCTTTACTATGAATTTTTTTTGCACTGTTGTGTCACTATATAAATAGAAAACTTACTCTTAATAATAATTTTTTTTTTGTAATTAGGCTTAAATTCAGAGGGAATGTTGAATGTAATTTGAATTTCGCGCCTTTTTAGCGCCAACTCACACTTGGCAGTCTTGTAACTTTTTTTTTCAACATGTCTGTCTTCTGCTCCGTGACATTATTGTACGCGCGTATTGAAAACTTTAAATAAAGTATTTCGGTGATATTAAGACTTTATTTTCAATAATAATAACATTTTGTTATTTTTATTTATTCGTATAATGTTATGAATTTTCAATAATTTTCATTGCAAACGAATTCATTGTTGTCCAACTACCCTTACCCTAAGGTTAACTGGTAGCATTTAGCATTAAGTCTGCCTTTGATGCTTACACATTTTGTATGGTTCATTATAGTTTAAATAAATACATTAAAAAAAACTATTTTCCTTAATTTAACAGAGAGATTTAATTGGAATATTCTCGATAAGAACTTTATTACCTCGCACTCAAATGCTCGCGGGAAACTACAACCGGGGAAACGCTTCATGACCAGTTTTCTATTAACAGCATCGCGACTAGTTTTTCTAGATTCTAGATTACAGAAATGTGTACTCAAATTCAAACTAGAAATATCCTAAGGGACTTTGCGTTTGTTTATGTTAATATATCGAATTTATTACATTGCTAATTGCCGGTTAAGAAAGAATCTACTTTATCAAAGAGATGTCACATTGGTCATAAGGATGGGTAAATCAGATCTTTAGTCTTGACGATCACTCCTTGTATTTTCGTTTTGTAATAACATAAGATTCAAAAAGCAGTTATACATAGATAATATTTACGAAAATAGCTTGTTTGGGGGACCTAGCTCCCCCACGAATGGTGTTAAGGGTTAAAAGAATATACTTACCTCTAAAATTGTATGTACAGCTGTCTGTCATATTATAATGTATTACGCATACATACATACCTAGATTTATACCATAAATCTATACCTAGTGAAATGACATGTGCAGTTATCTAGAAATGAGCCTCATCTTAATAACGATACGAGGATAAACCATTCTGTAACAAGTTCTATAACTTGAAAAAGCTAGACTAGACTATAGGGGTTTGGTTTATCTCCCCATACATATTTCTCTCTGCGTGTGTGATGACTGTATTATATTACTAGCGCTCTCGCCGCGGCTTTGCATGCATGTATCACAGTATGGAAGTTAATTGTTAATTTTTCATGCAAGAAGTACTGAATGGATTTTCATGTTTACCACAAAGGTAGACCTTGATCTGGAATAGGTCTAGGGTTCGTATTATCCTGGAAAATGCAGGCAAAGTCACGGGCTGAGCGCTAGTCCCTAATAAGGCCATAAAAATGACGGATTACCTCGCTTATAGTACGAGTATAACCTGCGCCTAAATAGAAAGGTAGAAGGAAATGAAGCGTCATCTTTCTGCCTAGATGTTTATAAAATACGAGACTGGCGACTGGCGACCGGTTCCAATGCGGTTACGTGAAAGATTTTGCGTGGACTGTGGGTTGAGGCTAAGTACGCAGATTGAAATAAACTACCGTACGCAGTCTCGTGAATTGAATGGAAATATTTGCTGGCTATTAAAATAAACTGCCATAAGTTTCGTATGTTATTTGATTAATTTCTCTACACCTAGGTAGGGATAACGTTACGGTATGTACGTATAACGTTACATAACTTATTTCAACGTTTTATTTATGTAGGTAGGTATACAATTTAATCTAGATTATGCGGAAATTATCACGACTCTGATTGCTGGTATTTTAATGTATACCTAAGTATGGTGGCTACATGTATTAAATAACATGAAAATGACATCCATTTAAGCTTTGTAAATTGCACATATCATTTTGTACATAAGTAGGCCCTGTCCTTGTTGTTAACATTAAAATAACAATGAAGTAATCTGTATGTAATATAGTTTATTCCTTATTCTAAGGTAATATAGGTACATCGAGGGGTCACCGTAGAATGTAGAAATATCTTTAAAACCCAACGTATTGAATCATATGGGAAAGTTAGCATAGAGCCATAGAGGTTCTGTTAGCAAATAACTAAATAATTTTCTATGTATTTTGTGTAGTCATTGCAATTAATAATTACGAGTACGTTTCTTCTACGTCTAAAGCCCGACACTACAAAAAATATAAACATGAAACATCTTTCAAAAATGAATAACAATGTTTTGCTGCGGATACAATTTGTAAACATGATTATGTTTATTAAACCGAAGCGAGCGCAGGTTTGTAATCAATAAATCAGGAAAATTCGTTGCCATGCTGTCCGGACTCCGGTCACACTAGAAGGTTATTAAAAGGATGTAATATGTATTAATCATGATTTCGCAAACTTGATAGAATAGTAATGAGCTGGAAAATAAATGAAGTCATATGTCGATCAGTTATAATGTATAACAAAAATCATTATTGAACAACCTCATCCTGTAAACATCGCCCTAATTCTGTGTAAACATGAGACACCTGTCAAAAATGAATAACAAAGTTTTGCTACGCATACAATTTGTAAACATATTCATTATGATTCTCTATATTTTTGAAGCGAAGTAATCACGGGTTTGCAATAAATCAGGAAGTTTGGTGACGTGTAGTCCGGTCACACTACGATGAAGGTTATCAAAAGGCCGTAGACATGACTTCACAAACTTGATTGTAGAATGATAATGAACTAAATAGACAATAAAGTACTTATTTGATCTTGCCCATTCTGATAGAATATATTAATTTTATTATTGTTTAACTTATAGTAACTCTTTGAAATAAAGTAACAGGTTAAAATATTTAATGAGAGTTATGTTTAACCTAATTAATTATCTTTTTTGTGAATTTTTTGAAACCATTATGGTATTATCATTGAGCCTGGAGATAAACCAATTGACCTCGTTATCATCAGTAAAGAATAAGATAAGAAGACGGAAATGCCAAATATATAAAACAATCTTTACCCGTTATCCATAATTCACTGTTTTTAAAATAATTACAAAGGAAGGCGACGTTCACACCATTGCCCCATTTGAATTAAAGCCCAGTGCACACGTAACGGGCTTTTTACCCGTACGGGACGGGGACGGGGCATAAATATAGTTGCGTGCCCCGTTCCCGTCCCGCAAGGGATTCCGCTGCGTATGCACTATCGCACACATTTTCTATGAAACGATGTTTCTAAAACTTCACGTCCCGTACGGGACGGGAAAAAACCTCGTTACGTATGCATTGGGCTTTACTGTATTGCGGGTAGCGAGAGGGAACACGTGGATACTCTTGACCCAAGAAGTCCTAGAACAAAATAATATGTATTCATATTTATTAATTTTGATACTACACTGACCGGGAAGAGAAACCGCGAAGCATATTTATTGACTAAAACTGTCCACAAACCTATTTGATAATTCCAACCACGGTTTCCAATAATTCCAACATCAGATTTGCCTGTTGCTTTTTCACGTAATTCGAAACTTCATTGAATACTAAAGAACTTGAAGGAACTTTCTAACATCCTATATAAATTAATAAACACCTTAATATGGTAACATATGGCGCTATCGAAGACGGGCTATTTTCTTGCTTGTATAATTTACATTACGCTGTAGCCTGTAGGTATATTATACAGTGAAGTCGTATTTTGAAGAACTTCGGCCTGTTGGGATTTTTCTTTTCGTTGAAGCAGATTATTTTTAACACGTTGGCTGCGGCAAGTAAAATCTTAAACCTTCGTCTGGTGCGTCGACGGGCCAAATTGTGCCCCCAAAGATTTTTCCGCCAGTGCGTGGTAGGTCTTTTTCGACCCGTCAGCACAAGGTTAGATTAAATTGCTATAACTTTGCGAAAATATAATGTAGGTGAGCAGTTTTTGGACTGTTGGAACAACCTTGAACCCAACTTCTTTAGATTTGATTCGCCCCGGGATCTGCCGAACAGAAAATGAGTAATAAACCAGGGAAAGTGGCGGGTCGATATCGACCAGAACCGCACTAGAAAGTATTTTTAGTAGTGATGGGAAAGACAAAAATAAGGGGATATCGAAAATAAAACAGAATTATAGTAAGGAAATGAAAAATAGTTTATTTAATTATTTATTAATGCCTGTCTTTAAATATTTCGCACAAAGATTTTGTTTGCACATTCTGCAGTATGCTTTATTTTTTTACTTTCTTTTTTTGCTTCGGAACTCCTCATGGTTTCCCGCAGTTTTTCATAGTATCCTGCACATAATATAAAAAATATCTCCTGACTGCTGTCACTATCACTATCTGCATCGCGAATTAATTTTTTTTCCAAAGTATTTATCTTCCTTTTGTTGCCTGACATCAT
Source organism: Thymelicus sylvestris (assembly GCA_911387775.1). Taxonomy (NCBI): domain Eukaryota; kingdom Metazoa; phylum Arthropoda; class Insecta; order Lepidoptera; family Hesperiidae; genus Thymelicus; species Thymelicus sylvestris. Next base: position 7,162,098 of record OU426909.1, on the reverse strand, counting down.
GCCTTTAATTTTAAGGAATAAAAAAACGCGACGTACGTCAGTTACGATAACTTGCCCAACACTAACTGGCGAGGCGAGCGCTCTGTGCGGTATCGGGCCGCCAACTGCCTGTTGGGACGGCGGGCCGCAATAGGCCCCCTTCCGCACCGAGTTGATATTTTTTACCGTCAGTGCGTGATAGGCCGAAAAAGGCCTGCCGTGATGTTTTTATAGGGAACACCTATAATTTTGACCACAATCTCAAATATATATTTGTCTTTGTCGTATCACTCGTATCTTTACAAACACCTGAGATAATCGTTCCGCACCAGCGAGAGGGACATAGTTTTGTTCGTCCGCACCAGCTGAAATTCCGCGGCAGGCTGATTTGGGCCTGTTCCGCAGTGAACGTGTTAAGATAGTTTTCCCTCCCTAGTACATTTTCTTCTCTTACATTGTAACTGTCTTTCATTGTCACTCCAAGAAGTACCATGAGCAAAGCAAGTTAAAGCAAAGGAAGCTTTAAATCTGGTAATACCAGATAAAGTTCATTGTGTTCATAATACCAGCATTAATATATTCATGCAAAAAGTCCCCCGTAGTCTGCACAGTTTGCCACAGTATAACGACTCATAGTAGTCCACCGGTTTAGAAGTTAGAAGGAGAGTCGACAGTGTCGTAATCGTTCTAGACATTGCGTCATTTCAACATGTTAGGGTAGGTTAGGAATGTTACATAATTACTTTAGTTATTGTTAGGTAAGGCAGGTAGTATAATGTAATAATTTTGGATGTTCTAAACTGCAAGAAAAAAATTAATAATATAGTACCTGTATGCTAAATGTCATAATTTTTTTTCAATTCTTATAACCCCTTACTTACCCCTACTTATTCGTTTATTAGTAAAACTTTCTTCATTTTTTTTCATTAAATAATAATTAATGGTTTATTAAATATGTTCCCGCTTTCTCCACGTACCCCACACTATTGATCTAAATTCTACCACGTTGATTCCACGACAGATATTGTTAGGCTGTGTGTACCTAACTCATATTTTTTCCGTTCTCAGAAGAGATTGACCCAGGTGCAAATATGAATTCGAAACGGGATAAAACGAGTACATGACTCACGCATTATCCACCGCATCTCAGAACGGGTTTTTCGTAACTTACATCGGATTTCAAGATAACCTTTCCCTTTTGATAATATAACATCATTAAATTTTTAACCGACTTCAAAAAAGGAGGAGGTGCTCAATTCGACTGTATTTTTTTTTTATGTTTGTTACCTCAGAACTTTGGACTGGGCCAACCGATTTTGATGATTATTTTTTTAATCGAAAGCTGGTGGTTGTCATGTGGTCCCACATAAATTTTATTGAGATCTGACAATGGCATCCATGAGAAAACCAAATCGTCGTAAATTTGTGTTAAGATGTGCGCGACAAATTGACGAATAACTCAATATCACGCCAACCGATTTCGATGATTCTTTTTTTAATCGAAAGCAGGCGCTTGTCACGTGGTCTCACATAAATTTGAACGAGATCTGACAACTATGTAGTTTTTGAGACTTTGAAGTCGGTTATTTTTTGTTAGTAAAATAATCTATATTACAACTCCGTTACAAATAAGGTTTAATTGGTATAGTGATAGCGACTTCGTATCATTTATTATACTTATAAGGACTTTAGGAAATATCGTTAGTTTGCATTAGCTTTTATAATAGGAATTGAATTATAATCATGTCCTTTTAAGGTGTAAGGTTTGTTACGTGCAAATAGCGGGCTACAAACTGTCAATAATATGCGAGCTTAGTACTGTGGATAAAAGATAAGTAATCCAATTAGTATTTAGATGAGTGACCGCTACTAAAAAAATAAGTACCTATCTTGATGTCTCACGTATTAAAATATCTTCCTACATGTTTTTAGTTTCCTTGACTAAATACATTTTAGAGACTTCCGTGAAGTTCCGTGCCATTTAACGTCTTCCGCCTCACAAATATTTCACAGTAATATCACGAGAATGCCACAACTAATAAAAACAATCTCAAATTAGTCCTTGCGGCTACTTGATCCGTCCAGTAGGAATAATTACTGATGAATGGCAATCACACGACGAACTGACTGTGTTCGGTTACGACTAGCTCTTACGGATATCCATCGGATCATTATCCGTCAGTCAGTGGCAACACAAACAAACTTGTTGAACGAAACAGATGCGCACAGAAGAACGTAACATGTAATTACTTTTTTATGGAAATAGCTGACAAGTGAACTGGCGATCCATCTGATGGTACTTACCTAAGTGGCTCTCGTCGTCAATGGACATCAGCGACACCAAAGGCATCAGTGATGCGTTGCCGGCCAAGAAAGAGAGAACAGAAGAAAGAAAGGGCTACTTTAAAAGGTTACTTTAGGTCTAAATACATTTGGTTATTTCAATGCTGACTAAAATTAGGAAGATAGTCTCTAAGAGGTTTTCTAAGTAATGCACAATGACTGCTTCTTATACTTAAATAATAAATAAATAAATAAACACTCACATTTACCTGCGCATGAGTATTCCCTATGTTTGGAGTGGCATGGGGCCCAAATAAAACAAAGAAGTCAATTGTTTTTATAAACTTGTATTTAATAATCTAAATTTTACTAACAAAAATAACCGACTTCAAAGTTACTCAAAAATTACTTGTCAGATCTCGTTAAAATTTATGTGGGACCACATGACAAGCACCTGCTTTCGATTAAAAAAGAATCATCAAAATCGGTTCGCCCAGTCCAAAGTTCTGAGGTAACGAACATAAAAAAAATGCAGTTGAATTGAGAACCTCCTCCTTTTTTGAAGTCGGTTAAAAACTTAATACACACTTTTATAGTATGACACACACACACACAAGTAATAAAGCAGAAAACTTTAAATGTGCTGTTAATCGTTATGGGGTTCTGTCATCGGGAGCCAATCCTAAGTTTAGAGTCAGGTCATGCTTATCACTAAAATGTATTGATATCACAATTAAATAACATGTAAATATCAACTTCTTAGAATAAGAAGAAGTAGGTGTAATTAAGCTCATAAATAAAAAGCAATTAACCATTGAAGTATAATGTCATAGAATAGACATCTCGAATAAAATGTGTGTTCCCGCCGGGAGGTTCTATTTTCAAAATTGGGCCCCCGTTCTCCTTTCAAAATTGAACGAATCCATTGGCAATTGAAGCCGCGCGGCACCAATTCATTGGAACATACATTGTGTTCGCGGTGTCCATTCTATACGCTAGTAATAATACTTCAATGGAATTAACCACATAAATTGTTGTATCGGCACCGGCCGCATTGAATCTGAGACCTCTTCAGGCACCTAGGTCACCATCTTCTGAACTACTTGCTTGTATTACGAAATGTAATTTTGGTATTAAAATACCATCGTAATTTGAATGTTTCTCCTTATCTCTCATCTCCGATGAGGAATTTGAAAGGCTTCTGTCTTTCAACGTTTTTGGCGACGAAAATTTACAATGTGATCCTTAGATGTTCAAACAATGATAAAAGTGATACTATCACGTCCACGAACATGGCAGTTGACAGTTTCGGTAAACAACAGGGTAAATATTTGATCAGTTTAGATTTAAGTTTTAGAAAACGGTGTCAATCATTAGCTTGTAAGAAGATAAGGATGACATAATCAAACGGCACGCAAACCAAGAAAATATGAAAACATTTACTTTCTTTCTACCCCTTGGCTCTTTTTCCCTAAATAGAGTTGTGAGACGTGCGAAAAGAAACTTCGTCACAATTTCTCTCTTACTTTGCTTACGTAACTATCTACCGTAACAGAAATATTTGTTATATTTTTTCTCTTTTTTATTTCATAATAAAGAATCAGTCAATGCGCAAGGTGTTTCATAGACATTACAAAACTTCGAGAAAATTATGAGAATCCTTTGCTTTACTGACAATGTGTTTTATAACCGGAGGACATAATGTTTCGTGTCAAGATGATAAATAATTTCTATCCTTCTGTTATAATCATTCTTTACTATTTGTAAACCTAAGGGTTAAAGATTTTTCTGAGCCAAATCTAAATCGGGTCACTCAATAAAAAGTACACTATCAAGGTGTACTTAATATAGCAAAACAATTACGAAAATTACCACGGCTATTTACTCGCTATTTATAGAAATCAAACTCATCATTAAACAGTAAAGGAGTCTATCTCTCAGCACTACTGTTTCTTGTTTTATCTGAGGTGTACAAACAGTTTGCAGTTCTCATTAGTATACGGTTATCAACCTTTTGAAATTCCGTGAAGTGGTTTTTGACTCAACTAAGAGGAAATCTTCCGTCGAGATTAAGAATATGTATTGATAAATTAGCTGCCATTTCAATTTGGATTCATCTCATCGCCTTAACATAATAATATATTGAATTGATTGTAAAGCATAGTAAAATTAAGTAGGTATTTCATATTTTATCGGTATATTAAATACTTATTAATGCGATAAGGATCCTGTCCTGTATCTTTATACAATGGTATTTGTACATTTAATAAATAATAACATAATACAGGTGGGGTAGTAGTCAAGCATTTTTACTTATAAGATATAAAAAAATACACATAGATGTAATTAAAAAATCGTTTTTTAATATTAGATTACCTCCTACAATGTAAACTGTCATGTTCGTTGGAGCTAATTGATAGATATTATAGATCTCAGTTTGCAACATTTGAATCATTTCCCTGCTACATACACACGTTCATCTATTATTTTATTGTTTGTTTTATTTTAATATTCTCAATAGGAATCCAATTAAAAATACATTCATGAAAATTATTCGAAGGGACTAGCTAATAATCAATTTACAACGCTTTAAGGTGATTTAATTGTATTGTTTTGCATCACAAACACAAACAGTAATAAATAACATGGAAGTATAATATCATAGAATAGACATCTCGAACAAAATGTGTCCCCGCCGGGAGGTTCTATTTTCAAAATTGGGCCCCCGTTCTCCTTTCAAAATCGAACGAATCCATTGGAAATTGAAGCCGCGCGGCGTCAATTCATTGGAACATACATTATGTTCGCGGTGTCCATTCTATACGCTAGTAATAATACTTTAATGATAAATAACAATATTTTGATGCGGACAGTTAAATAAAGTAGTTAATTTCACTGGTTTTGAATTCTGAATAACTTTTAGAACCAACTGCTAAACTAAGTAGTTACTTAATTGTTAAAAGAAAAATACAAATTGAATAAATGTATTCTTTGAGTGAAACAGATACATAGTGTGTTTACGAAAACAAACCTTTAGGTATTTATTAAAGCTAAAGCTGTGCAAATATGGATATAGTGAATAAACATATTAGTCATTTTGTTAAATTAAATACATCGCTACTTAATAATAAAATTGTTTGTAGGTATTTGTTGTAATTAAGGTAAGGGGCCCCTGGCGCTAGAACGTAATTTCTAGAGTGAAAAGTAAGCAATAACCTTAATAAATACCTATTATTCGTTTAAAGTATACATTCGAACATAATTATATTCTTTATTGTAAACTTTTTAAGAAATAAAGGAAGAAAAATCACGAGCCTAGACCCTACACCCTAGACCTAACAGTTTGGCTGTCAAGATTTCTCAAAGAATCTGATTTCTTAAAAAAATCACTAGTTCCCAAATATCAGCTGAACCACTTAATATTGCTGAACATACATGGGGGTTAAATTGGTAGGTCTTGAGGTCCCCTACCCACTGGGCCACCGTTGATCCATCATCCCTGTTACACCGTGTATAAATAAACGGTGACCATAAGGCATAACCATTGTAAGAGATTTTTTTGAATTTTACTATCCGGTATCCGACCGGAGAGTGAAAATAAGGACGGATAGGCCGGATACCGGATAATTAACGGATATCCGTTTCATCTCTAGTTATATTTATTGATTGACATTTTAAATATTTTAATTTCACTTCACAATTCACTTCGCTGTAGGTATTACCTACTAAAAAAGGTATTTTCAGGTTGATGATATTTTCTGAAAATAATAAATTCATTATTTTGTTCGCAGTAACCATCCCAGTCCTGAACTTTGGGATGCTGATGGGATGGCAGTCTCCGATGACTCCTATCCTGCAAGCAGAGGACGGTCCATCATCAGCTCCCATCACAGACAACACCATATCCTGGATGGCGTCTGTGACCTTCATCCCGCCCATTTTCTGCGGCTGCCTGGTGGGAGATCTTGCTGACCGATGGGGCAGGAAGATCACCACTTTACTGACGTCTTTAATGTTGGTGGTAAGTTAATAATGTTGTCCACTACCATGACACCGTAAGCCCATAGGTAATAATATACTCGTACTCTGTGATTGATGCTTACAAACGAATCAATACGTTTTGTAAAAGCTCTTATGTTCGGTTTACACGTATTAAGTAATTAAGTAGAGAACAAAATTTTAACTACATTTTAACTAAAAAGTTACTAAATTGTCTGTTTACACGTACTAATTTACTTAGAAAGTTATCTACTTAACTACTTAATACGTGTAAACCGGACTTTACAACAACTTTATCAGAGAGTGGCACTCTCTAATAGGTTGTAAAGAGTGGTCGAGACTAGAGCGAACTCAATTAACCAGTAACAACAGAACTAATTCTCAGATCTGGGGCGACCGGTTGACGGTTCAATAATTGATCTCATCGATATCGTACGTCCTACTGATGGTTTACGATAGATTAACAACTATTCACATTACTGGCCTAGTTAAGTTTGGCATCGGCCAAACCACAATGAATAATATAATTTTTTTATTAATCCCTGACGCAATAAGAGTAGTGTTATACATATAAATTTGGCGTGTCTGAGTGTCTGTCTGTGGCATCGGCATCGTAGCTCATAAATGTATGGACCGATTAGGTATAATGCGTTTTTTTTTTGTTTGAACAAAGAGTAACTTAGGCTACTTTTATTTTAGAAAAAAAAAGTTTTAGAAAAAAATAGGATCAATGAAAAATTTAATAATATTAAATACCACGCGGACGAAACGCGGGTAACAGCTAGTAATTTTATGTAATTCATACTGACCTTCATTATGACATGTGTGTGTGTGTGTTCCTCAGATCAGCTGGGTGATAACCCTGTTCTCGCTGGAGCCCTGGGCGCTGATCTCCTCCCGGGCCGTGGCGGGACTGGCCTGCGCCGGGTGCTACGTGGTCACACCTCTCTACCTCAAGGAGGTGGGTACTGTAGGGCACAGTAGGTACACCGTGTAACAGTTGTCTTTGTGAGGCTCTAGATTCCTCCACAAGTTAAGTTCTCAGTGTCACGCAGTACAACGATGCGAGTAATTTGAGCATACAATATGTACAGTACAAGTTTTCCAAAGTACAATATTAGAAGAAAAATACCAGATTATATTTCCAGCCAAGGAATATCTAACGAGGTTACATCTCGTTATAGCTTCAGCCCATTAATGACCCAACTTGTGGGAGGCTACAGATACTTCACCACACTAATCTAATGCGGATCTATGAAAGGGTTACGGCGAACGAAGGCCTCCGACATGACTTAACCACTATTATCTTAAGACAACAACACGGCCTAACTAAATTTTAACTAAATTCGCCCACCTACTTAACAGAAAATAGAAAAAAATCTAAATTACTTGTCTACTTGATTACTAAACTACTAAATTATCCGCTTACACGTATTAATTTACTTAAAATTTAGTTAACTACTTAACTACTTAATACGTGTAAACCGAACATTAGTTTAATCTCATACATAAATGCTGATCTGGAAGGATACAGTAGGTAAATCATACTAGTGAGCAATATTGAATACTATGAAGTTGTTAATTACTATAATTTTAGCTGCAATTAACCACTCAATATCAGAATAAATGTATTATGTATGGCCTTTATCTATTGCAAACTAATAGAACTAGAAAAATGTAGACGAGGGTATACGTACATTACGTATCATACTTGTGATATACACACACATAAAAATATGTGAATAATTGAAAAACGAGCAGACTGTAAATTGATTGAGTTGCCTCCGTCGCTCACTGACATCACTGATGCGTTGCCGGTCAAGAAGGGGTGAAGAAAAAGAATGAATGTAGTGGGTGCCATGGAACACACAAAACCAGACCGAGAACAGAAATTCAAACTCATCATTGCTCCGCAGATACAATAATGTTCGGTTTACACGTATTAAGTAGTTAACTAAATTTTAAGAACTTAAATTAATTCGTGTAAACGGACTATCAAGTAGTTTAGTAATCAAGTAGACAAGTATGTAATTTAGAAATTTTTCTATTTTCTGTTAAGTAGGTGGGCGGGGCTTATCACTTAACACGTTTGGACAGGCACTTTTTACTTAAAATATAGTCAACTACTTAACTACTTAATACGTCTAAACGGAACATAACAGATAATCGGAAACCCTCAGATATCATCAGACAACATCCGCGGTGCTCTGGGATCCCTGTTCATCCTCTCCCAGAACCTGGGCTACCTCGTGGTGTACGTGGCGGGAGACATGCTGTCCTTCGCCACGGTGATGTGGCTCTGCACAGCGGTCCCTGTGGTGCACATGCTTGCCTTCCTCGCCATGCCGGAGACTCCTGTGTTCCTTATTAAACAAGGGAAGATACAGGTGAGTTTCTTACTTAATACATTTTGTATTTAATAATTAATTACATTAAATAATAAATAAAAGTGTGCAAGTGTGTGTCAGGCCACGCACAATGTAGGGTTCCGAACTTCCGAAGTAGTAAGTTTATCGACTATTACTACTTATTTATGAGTACTATTATTTCTTCTGTGCTATTACTCATTAACTACTTATGCTAATACAGCCGTGATAGTTTTCCTTGTAAATTCACCATATATCCTATTTTTGAGAATTTTTTCACTTGTCCAACTCCAATCGTTTAGCCGGTGTACCTAATACCCTTACTAATACCTATTTAATGTACAGAAACAATGCCCTTTGAGATTTACTGTACCTACCTGGTACAGTTAAATGAACGACCACAACGTGTAGGTACACGATTACTATCGTTCCCCGAAATAATGGGAAATGTTTTACGTCGCAACATTACGCGGGTGGGAAGAACGGCGGGGGCGGGCGGTTTTGGACACAAGTCACAACGCGCGACTAGCAATGATAGTTACGAGTAGATGCGGTTTCTGGTTTATTCTTTATTCTAAGGGTAGAGTGATACATTTCAGTCATGTCATGAATCTCATTCATAAACATCAGTAGTAGATAATTCTGACCATTATTATAATTTATAATAATAAATTATTTATATGACAATTATCGACATGTAAATAATTTATAATTATTCTGCACCATAATTAATAGTTATAAAAATAATAAAAAATAAAACGTAAAACCATTATTTTAAAACGATTGTATTTCCTCCTAATCGGCATGACAGGATAGTATCCACGTGAGGTCTGGGTTTGTTTTGTAGAATATTATGCCGGGGTTTACATGCTTGCCAAGCCTCCACAAGCGGCAAGCATTAATTGACCGTTTGCCTTGGCTTGCGTTGGTTGGGTTGCCGACGCTTGTGACCAATAAAATGTGGTATCGCAACCAACTGCAGCAAGCTTACCGAAGCTTGTCAAACATCTAACCCCGGCAATACGTTTTCGTTCTGTTTGGGATGCAATATATCCAAGCGCATTAAACACTAGACACTCACACTCATATCCCCACACTAGGATGCCCTGTGTCGTCGGCAGTGACGAATTAAGACTACTTGATGCCCTAAGCAATTCACGCCTGTGGGCCCCCCTATCCGTATGTCAACGTGGTTTTTTGTGCTTTTTTGTGCTTCTTCTGGTGCCCCGCCAGACGTGGTGCCCTAGGCAATTGCTTAATTTGATTAAGGGTTAATCCGTCACTGGTCGTCGGCGGTCGGTGCCACGGACAACACACAAAGACAGATCGCACACCCAGACCGAGAACAGAAATTCAACTTCTTGATTAAAATTTCTGCCCCGCTGGGAATCGAACCCAGAATTCAAACCATTACTCCACGCGGGTCGTCAAAGCACATTGACTAAGGCTAACACCCCGCATGGCAGACAACGAAACCTCGACCCCAGTTACTGGCCGCCATCCCTGATCATCAGCGGTCATGGTAACGGGCAGGAGTTGCCCGTCGTCCATGAATAATCTTAAATTAAAATGAAAAACCTTTGACTGTTTTATTTACACTAAATACAGCTAAGATCACTCTCGATTAAGACACCTTTCAGAAATAAAAACTAGATCAAAATCGGTTCATCCGTTTGGGAGCTACGATGCCAATGCCACAGATACACAGACACGTCAAACTTATAACACTAACACCCCTCTTTATTCGTCGAGAGTAAAATAGGTCCAGCTAACCAACGTATAATCAACGTCTTTTGCACCTCGCAACATACAATAGCAAGAGGACCGTTGATAAGATATAAACTGGTCTTAATTCTTCCCCAATCCCACACATAGGACCACCCCTTGTTTCAAGCTTCTAGATCCATTGGTTATTTAAGGCTGTGCGTTAACTGTGAGTTAGTAACAGAGCGTTTTATTCAGTCAATAAACGTGTCAAGTTCGATCAGGATACCTTTGCGGTTTGCGCAGATGCATGCACAGAATTACCTTGTTATAGTTTTTTATAGTTTTATAATGTTTTACTTAACTGTTATACTTATGAGACTCATGTCTTGACTCATGAGTCTTATCTTGATATCTGTTTAACACTGTCGTGCCTTAAATAGCATAGTGTTTGCATAGCACATAATATTTTAAAAGTGTGTTCCATCTTATTTCCAGGAAGCCAGATTAGCCTTAGCGTGGCTCCGGAACACCTCCACAGACGACAAGTACCTTGAAGAGGAGATCCAGATAATGGAAAGAGAGGAGGAATATGCGAAAACCATGCAAAAAGCATCTTGGAGATCCATTGGTATGTAAAAATTGTGGTGCAATACACTGCGGATTACATGAGCGAATTGCTAGCCCAGGGGAGCATACATGATTTTTGTAGCCCTTTGGGGGGGGGGGGGCGGGGGTAAATTTAAGACTATTTTTCTCTCTTGGGCAAACTCGAGCAATGTTTCCAAAAGTTTACGAGAAATATCTGATTAATGTTGGCTTGTAAAATAAAGTTATAAAATATTATCGAGTTGCATACCTAATATTAAGTAGATGCCCAAATTACCCAATTGTCCATAATTAAGTAACTAATAATTACAAATACCTAATAGCTCAATTATAATCTTGATTTACCTCTTTTATTACCTATAGCTGACATACTCGTAGTCCTTGTCAATTTTCATAATAACAATTGCAATTGTTTTATTGATGTTTGATCACGTTACCTTGAACTAACCGCGACTACTTTTGCGGTTTTTCGTAGTATTTAAAGATCACCGATATTATCTTTAGGTTCAAGAGCAATCGGGCAAAGTACAGTGGAATAATTTCCGTAATGTGTGCTATTTTTAAACAAAACAATATCTACAAAAATGTTTATCACAAAAATTACATTTAATAAACAAGAAAAATGTGTGCGTGCCATACTTATATTTTACTTGATTTACTTCTACTACTTACTACTCTACTCTACTCTACTATTACTCTGGTGTGCCTACGAATTGTTACCTCATCGGAACGCCCGCACCTAGGCCATCTAGCCGAGGTTCTGAGTTCGATTCTCAGCGAGGCGGAATGGGGCTATGAGTGTGTAGCGACTTTTGTGTTTAGAAATTCTTTACCCTTAGTAATTTTATTCTTTCCCCATGTGAGGAACTTAGATAGGTATAGAATTTTCATAAAAAAATCGAATAACACACAAAAGAGTATTTAAACCGTGCGCATTTAAATATGGAACCTTCTAGAAAGAAACCTTTACTCTGAGTTTCACTCCCTATCAAACAAACTTTCACCCCCAATTTCCCCTTCCAGTGAAAGACAAGACCACGTTCAAAGCATTCCGTATATCCCTGAACGTGATGCTGTCTCAAGAGACGTGCGGCTACCTGGTGGTGCTCATGTACGCGGGGTCCATCTTCGAGCAGGCGGCGGAATCCATCAGCTTGCACCTGAGCCCCAACAAGCAGACGATCGTGGTCGGCGCCATACAACTACTGGGGTCCATTGTCGCTAGCTGCATTGTGGAGAAGACTGGCAGGAAGGTTAGTTTCTCGCAGGATTATTGACGTTAGGTCTTCTCGGGAAAGGCTTAATGATATATTAGGCTGAAAGAGGCAAGTTTTCCCCCGACCAGGTGGACTGATGATAAGAGGAAGATAGTGGGAAACCACTAGATCCACAGGGCCTAATATCAGTCGGAGTAGCACCAATTAGGGGAGACATTTAAAAGGTCTAAAGAACAAAAACGCTCACTGAGCGCATAAATCGCTCACAACGCGTTGTAGGTTCCCTTAAGTATTAAAATGCATCCTTATTATTATCTGGTCACCAACATTTACCGATGAAATGAACCGTAAAATATTCTTGGGTGCCAGATCCGTGATGTGTTCCGACATTATTTTTAACATATTTAATTTCTTTGACTTTTATTGTTCATGAATGTATTCTGTTATCAGTGGCTCCTCGCAGGCACGTCCCTAGCCACAGGGTTGTCGATGCTGGCGCTGGGCATGTGGTTCTACGTGACGTCACTGTCAGTGTGGCTGCCGGGCTGGCTGCCCGTGCTCGCCATGTGCCTGTGTATCTTCTCGGACGCGGCCGGGTACCAGCCCGTGCCGTATGTCATCACGTCGGAGCTGTTTAGCTTTCAAGTGAGTTTCTAATCTTATGTAAATGAAATGAATTTTAGTAGCTATTTGTTGGTTAACAAAAACCGTTAAAAGCTGATCCGATGATGGTTTCATAATGCCACAAAAACATGCTAATAATATTGTAATTCTAACTCATGTTTTTTTTCTTTCCAGCACCGAGGCATGGTGACGTCATTCGTCAGCAGTGTAGACGCGCTCAGTGACTTTCTCCAAACGAAAGCATACGACCCACTCCTTAAGCTACTAGGCATCCACTGGGTCTTTATTCTCTTCTCTTTAGTGTGTTTCCTCGGCACCCTATACACCGTTCTCTATGTCCCGGAGACGAAAGACCGGACAGTAGAAGAGATTTACGCTCTTCTAAATGATGGCAGGCAGAAGGAGAAGAGGAAAGAGATTAAAGATGTCGAGACTGGCAAAGAAATTAGCAGATTGTAGACCGTAGAATGAGAATGCTATAGACGAATTTTCAATTTCAATCGCGTGTGAAAGAAAGCGCTAGCAAAGCCAAATCTCTGACAAAGAAAAATTTTAATTTGAACTTACTTTAAATCAAACTACTTACAGATTTGTGTTTGACTAGTTTAAATTACTAAAATTAAATTTACTTTTATTCATAGCCATTATTGAAATACCTAAATGATTATAGAATGCTCTGTCTCGCATGGCTGCGTGAATCGTCTAGTTTGCTCTCTCTACGCCGCAGACAGTAGAAGCTGACGTGGTCTTTACTTTATCTGTGTTATGTAATAGGTCCTGTAAACTCGAATAGTTCTGTGATTTTAAGTGATATTACTTGTACTATATGAACATAAAGATAAACAGCAAAATTCTATAAACTTACAGATCAAACTTAGGACGGCATTAGCGGTGAAAGATATTTTCAGAATAATAATATGGGTTTTTTTTGTAAAATTATAGAATTTTCGTGCATTTTACAAATACTGGCAAGTAATCATTAAAATTAATTTTGGTGTAAAAATAAAATTTTGTTTTAAATGTCTCATTAATTGCAAAAATTGGAAAACATTATTTTCAATGATGCTGGATAAAATATATTTTTATAATAATTGAATATCTATTTTTAATTTGTCTTATTTTTGAATAAGTTATATCAATGATGTGATGTAGGTAATATTGTATTGCACTAAATTAATATTTTTATTTTTGTTATTTTTATATGTATAATCGAATTTTGCCAATTTTTACATTGTGTGATGTTGAAAAATACGAAAAATTATGAAAAATATTCTTTTACAACTTATGACTTGTACAGAGTACACTTAGTTATGAATCTTAATTTGTCTGTGATAACATTGCATACACAGGTAATGTACAGACAAGTGACGTGCCTCCTGACGCTGATTGTGATATTACGACGAATTATTATTGTCTAAATATTGGTATTAATAGATATAGGAAAGGTTAATATCATGGTAGCGTTTGTCGAGCGTTTCGTCGACTGAACGCTGCGCCCAAGTGGCGATTGCATTACCCTCTAAATGCGACGCCCACGATATTATATAATATACATATAGTCCAGTCATTTTAGTCAAAATTAGATAAGAATTGCGGAATGAGAGATACCCAGCTGATTTTTTTGTATAAAGTCGTATTATGGCATTCTAAAACTTGTCTCAAAACCTGCATATGGTAGGGTGACCGCGTCTATTAAAAATTTGAGGGCAAGGGTCACAAAAATCGGTTTTTTGCAAATATCTCATTTCCTATGAGTTTTTCGCTATTTGTATCTTCATCAATATTGTAGAGAATTAAATTCCCTACAACTTTTGTTTCAAAAAATTTTTTATAAATTGAATCGTTTTCGAGATAGAGGGCGGAGAGCGCGCGTTTAGAGCACAATGTAAAGTCAACCGGTACAGTCCCGGTCAAAACATGCTATATTAAGTTTATTAATTCTACCTATCTAACAGCCTTTTAAAGTCCACTGCTGGACATAGGCCTCCATAATTGGCGCCACTCCGACCGGTCCTGGGCCCTCTGAATCCAGCGGCTTCCCGCTGTCTTCTTTAGGTCATCAGTCCACCTGGTCGGGGAGCAACCAGTGCTCCTTTTACCGAGACGTAGCCGCCATTCGAGGACTTTACAACCCCATTGGTTATCTGTCCTTCGAACGATGTGGACTCAGAGGGCCCAGAATCGGTCGGAGTGGCGTTAATTAGGGGAGGCCTATGTCCAGCAGTGGACTTTAAAAGGCTGTTAGATAGATAGAATTAATAAACTTAATATAGCATGTTTTGACCGGGACTGTACCGGTTGACCTTACATTGTGCTCTAACCGCGCGCTCTCCGCCCTCTATCTCGAAAACGATTCAATTTATAAAAAATTTTTTGAAACAAAAGTTGTAGGGAATTTAATTCTCTACAATATTGATGAAGATACAAATAGAGAAAAACTCATAGGAAATGAGATATTTGCAAAAAACCGATTTTTGTGACCTTTGTCCTCAAATTTTTAATAGACGCGGTCACCCTCCCATATGCAGGTTTTGAGACAAGTTTTAGAATGCCAAAATACAAATTTATACAAAAAAATCAGCTGGGTATCTCTCATTCCGCAGTGAATTCCTAAGATGACTGGACTAATATAGATCTATGCGCCCACGACGCAAAATCTAAAAATGATTCTTATATTGGGAAAGTAGGCTTCATATAGGTAGTCCGGTTTTTTAGACGAGTCTTATTTTGTAAACAATTTTTGCACTACTTTTTACTGAACTTAGTTGACCAAATTAATAGTTAACAGAAATTAAGTGAAAAAATATATTAATAAAACACGTAACAGGTAGTTTCCGAAGAGAAAATACGGTGCGAAGCAAACGCCCCGTGAGCGCAGCGTTGACGCTTGTCAACCGCAGGACGCGAACGATCTACAAGCGCTAGTATGATAGTAGCCTGAGTACATACAATAAAAAGTTTATATTTTCTTGACGTTTATTTTATTTTTTGTCTATTCCCAAATAATTCACACACAAAGCACTTCTATAATTCGTTTTTGAGAGATTTGTAGTTTCGTTGCTTTTTGATTAATAAACTGCGTGTAACTACAAAATCGAACTAAGTACTATTGAGTTTAAGATCGGAACAATTTAGCACATTATTTTGAGAGCATGCATTGCTTTTAACATAAAAAAAATGGTTGTCTGTAAAGTCGGTTTACGGACGGTAGTTTAAACTGACAAGGACAACGTCATGACAAAGCTCCGCTCCACTCAACTACAATCGCCTACGGCATCGGCTACGATACGCCGATCGTAGCCAATAGTGCCTCTCTCTCGCTTTTGCCGCTCTCTCGCTCGCGGAACGCTACATTTTTTTCATAGATGCGCCCGGCACTCATCGTTTTAATAGACGTTATCACGTCAAAAAAACGAAATATTGTGTGTGAAAATAAACTTAACATAAATACTTAGAGGTAAAGCTATAATTTATAGCCTATAAAAATAAAATGAAACGATAAAGTTACCTACCTATTTCACAATCGTGTAAAACACAACGTAACTGTATGGTACATGAGTTCAAGAAATATAGTTCCATTTTTTTCAAATGTTATCAAAGTGTGACAATGTTTTACATTTATTTTGCTACAATATTTTACTTGTGTTTTACATTAACAACTAGCTCTGATGATTCTATAGGTAATTAAAACAGTTCATTAGATTTTTTTTATTTAGATCAAAACAATTGCAAAAAACACCTCTTCTACGTGTTTCTGTCGAAGAGTTGAAGTCCTAGAATAATAATGTTTTTGTACTAAGTTTTGTGCTCATACCCCATTAGAAGCAAGTCTATTGTTTCCTTCTAGGCCGGCAACGCGTTGGTGACATCCCCGATGTTGCTAATGTCCATTGGCGGCGGTGATCACTTACCATCAGGTGACCCCACTGTTCGTTAAGCATAAAATAATTGGATTCCATGGACCGCGGGTGGCGGACAACACAAATAAGATATCAATAACACCCATGATCCGAGAACTAATAGGTTATCTATCAAATAAATGTCTGCCCTGGGAATCAAACCCGGGACCACTCGCTTCGTAGGCAAGGTGACGACCAACAGACTTATACGGGGTGGTCATCAATATTATTTGATAATTTTTTTTCTTGACTTGCGCGTTCGCGATACATTTATTTATTTATCTAAGAGTAATCTATGATCTAAGGCTTATAAGGTATCCACACTATCCACTTAGCAAGTAGGTAGGTACTCAGTCACTTAAGGAACATTAAACTGACGTCGAACATACTGCGTGCAATCGGCGAAACGATCAGATTTTTAATTCAAATACGTATACAATTCTTTAAGTAAAATTCCGAATGAATATCGAAAAAGACGAACCTCAAATCGACGGGCGACGCCACCAAGGAAAGGGTCATCTCCGAATACGCAACGAGTATCCGACATATCTAAAGAACTATGGTCGGATACGCGGCGGGAACGCTTCGGATACCCGGAACTACCCGTACATGGCCGCCATCATTATAAACGGCAGGCTCTGGTGCGCGGGAACCATCGTAGATGAGAACTGGGTGCTGACAGCCGCACATTGCTTGAATTAGTAAGTCGCTACTATACCTACTACCAGTCAGCTTGGTTTCAACCTATTAACGATCCGCTAAAACCCAGTGGTCTCGTTACCTCATCTTCTTCCTGGACCGCCATGGGATTGCTGTCGCATAACCATTAACGGTCCACTACTGAGCACGGTTCTTTGCCATTGAGGAGGCCTAGAGAATATCCCACTACGCTGCTCGAGTGCGGATTAGTGAAGGGGTTATTGGTCAAACCAAGTGACGGAAGTTATCATGCCACCCGAAGAACAAGGCTGTTACGTACGAGTATCTTACGATAACAACCGGGACCAACGGTTTTACGTGCCCTCTGAAACACAGGAACGCTCAAGATTTTTTGCCACTAGCGGTGACCCATGCATGTATCCCGCGGTTAAATTAGAAAAATTGTTTGCAAATTTTGTACAGCTAAATGCAATTGTTTTGTAACCAATGTTGTTTTTGTAGCGTTCTTCATGTCTCTCCATTGAAGACGTTGGGCAAGTTCGTGAAGGTCCGCGTGGGGTCCCCCAGGGCACACGAGGGCGGGGTCCTGGTGGGGGTCGTGGGGGCCGTCCGACACCCCAAGTTCGAGGAAGAACCAGTGCCACATGCAGATGTCGCTTTGTTGAAGCTTGAAGAAAATCTTGGTAAAAATAATGTTTTAATATGAGAGTCACTCAGTGAGTGACTGATTGTACTAAACTTTGCACGGTGGTAAGCTGCAGGCGTCAAGTTTTTAACATTTTTAACGTCTGGCAATAATTGCTGCCCACAGAAGGTGTCTGGCAGTATTAATTTCAAATTGTTTACAATATTCCCTACAACATACGTAACAATCAATCATCACACTGAAAGTAAAATGAGTATAATTTTACGGACCTGTAGGTGTTTTGTGTTGACATGATAACTATTAGAATGATTTTATCGGCAATTTACTTAAACAATATTTAAGTGTACTTATTGTATTGTATGTAGACCTTTGATTTAATTTGTCTTTTTCAGTATTCGATGACCATATCGGACTGATTAAAATATACGACGGTATGAAGGAACCATACTCTCAGAGCTTCATCGTGGTGTCGGGATGGGGCATGACACGGGTATTGGCAAATTCCATCAGTTTTTTTGCATTATGATGGCCAAGTGTCCAGACTCAGACTGAACGAGATTCTAGCCACTATTTATATACCTTGTAAAATATTGTTGAAACAATAGGTATGTAGCCTTAAAAACAAGCATTAAGATCATCATTGCAACCCTTAACCAGAGGGGTGCCAAATTCTGCCACGGTATTACCTGTGTCGCAGGAGGCATGAACGACACATACCTACCTATAACACATTACAATCACACCCATGACCCGAGTACAAATATTTATCAGGCACATAAATATCTGCCCCGGCCTGGAATCGAACCCGGGACCCCTCGCTTCGCAGGCAGAGTCGCTACCAACTAGGCTACAGGGTCGTCAAATATTGTATCGTATTGAACACAGGAAACAGTTATTTGTCTGTCCGCATAAAGCTGTAAAGACCGGAGATTTGGGGAGACAATAATCTTTTCTAGGGGTCGGACACATCGTTCCGAGATCACACGCCGGATCTGATGAACGCTCGGCTGAAGGTGCGCACGCGCCACTACTGCATGGACGCCTACCAACTGGTCAACGGGTTTCAGTTCACCGAAGACTTCTTCTGCGCTTCACTGAGGAATGGCACCCGAGATGCTTGTTTGGTGAAATATTACTTTTTTATGTCGAAGGAAAATATTTTTATGTTTAGATCCCATCACCTAGCTTCCACCCTATTGATTTAACCGCCAAATGATTTGTCGTGTTCAGTTCAGGCTAGGGGCTAGGGTCTTTCTCTCTCTTCTTTCTTGCTTGGCAACATATCGGTTATGCCTTTGGTGTTAGTTTATGTCCAAGGGCGATGGTGACTTACCATCCACTTACCATCAGGTGGATCGTCAGCTCGTTTGTTGCGAAGGAGAATTAGCTCACCCTTTGCTTGAAATAAGGTGGCCAACTTCCTATTAATGTCAATGGGTTTCAGACCTTGGCTTAGGAAGTCGTTCGGAGGATATCGGGGTGATATCGTTATGTTAGCATTGAAGTGTTTCCAAATTATTATTGTTACTACTTAACTACATGTTATGTAGGTACCTAACGTAATATTAAGAAGTGCAGACTTATGTGAAACGCATTAAGAGGTAACAAATGCAACTGTCACTTTCATACAAATAGCAGTCTATGTAAGTAGAAAAATACATCTTGGCAAAAAAAATGCTACGTGCAATGTTAAGTCTCTTAAACGTACTTAGTGTTTAAGTAGGTTCTTTGTGATATGATGCAACTGCAACTGTTACGTACCAGGAGCCCAATTCTCATTTCGTAGAGATACATGTCTAACAGAGATATATCGAAAAAACATGGCCGATTGGCCTAGTTTTATTCGTGGTCGGCCATGCTTTTTCGAGATATCTCTGTTAGACATGTATCTCTACGAAATGAGAATTGCCCCCCAGTTCGACGCGGGAGCGCCGGCAGTGCAGCAGAACCGGCTGATGGGCGTCATGAGCTTCGGCCCCGAGCGCTGCGGACACGAGTTCCAGCCTGCCGTCTTCATTAAGGCTTTTTACTTCAGGTGAACAAATTATTCGATTTGCCATCATGCGATGCTAGGTAACTATATTTATACATGTGGAAAGAGATCTAAGATGTGGTGCTTTGATTCTAACCTGTGATCTTCAATGGAGCGTTTTCGTCGGGTGATCTTTGTTCTTCGGGTATTGATAATCTTAAATTAAAATTTAAATAAAAACCCCCGATAGTTTGATTTACACTAAACATGGCTAATAACACTTTCGATTAAGTCACCTTTCATACAAAAAAAAAATTAAAATGTGTGCAATTCACACGTGGTAGAAGTGAAACCTTCAAAAATTTTGTTTTCAAGATAATGAGACGAATGTAAAATCAACTCAACTCAACTCGTCTCCAGTCATTTCTAGTCTCCACTCATCTCTAGTCTCCACTGGACAGTTTCGTTTCATAAAATTTCAAGTCACCCCCGTACTAAAGAAGTTTTCACTTCAAAAAACTAAATTAAATCCGGTTCATCCGTTTGGGAGCTACGATGCCACAGATAGACATACAGACACACAGACACGTCAAAGTTATAACGCCCCTCTTTTTTCGTCGAGCATCGAAAAAGATAGATGAGACATGGTGCTTTAGGTAGGCTTCCTTGATAAACAAGCTCGAAGTCGCACAAAAATCTATTTATAATGTTGGTTGCCGAGTAGCTTTATTTTGCTTTATTATTTGCGTAATTTTACGCTTCTTTCCAAACAAAAAACTTTTATTTTTCTAATTCTCCAGGTGTCCTACATATTTTTTTATGCTTCCACATAAACAACGTAGACTTTTTTTTACATAAAATAAGTTAGTACTTGACAACAATCCCACCTAATGGTAAGTGACGATGAAGTCCAAGATGGTGCACGCAGTAACTTAATAAATGCCTATTCACTTTTCTCTTGAAGACACCTACATTGCAATAAAAGAGGTAAAGATAAAAGCTAGCGCTATCTATCCAGTGCTTTCATACCCCTTCCATGGCAGCTTTAAACGTTTTGAAAGTCGCATAAGAAGTATAACTTCAATAATAGTTTTCATTTCTAGGGACTTCGTAAAGCACACGATATCGTCATACAAGACGACGGCGGAGCTGATCGAAGCGATGAAGGACATCGACCCGGTGCTGCGCCCCCCGGTGCACGTGAAGAGCGCCGAGGGCTTCCAGGAGAACGACCCCCGCGCCTGGGAGGAGGTCACGCAACCAGACTACAGACACGACTAGACTTAACTCCGGTTTACACGTATTAAGTAGATAACTAAATTTTTAACAGACTTTAAAAATAGGAGGAGGTTCTCGATTCGACTGTTTTTTTTTATGTTTGTCACCTCAGAACTTTGGACTGGGTGAACCGATTTTGACGATTCTTTTTTTTATCGAAAGCAGGTGCTTGTCATGTGGTTCCACATAAAGAATGAGATCTGATAAGGACTTTTTGAGTAATATTGAAGTCGGTTATTTTTTGTTAGTAAAATTTAGATTATAAGTATCTAAATTAATACGTGTAGACAGACAATGTAGTAACTTTAGTTATTTACAATTAGTTAAATACTTAACTACTTAATACGTGTAAGCCGAACACTAGGGATGCCGGCATTAGGCGGTCTCAGAATGCGATACGAGATGAATTAGATGATCTTGATAAAGAATTTAAAATATAGATAAGATTTAGAATAAGAGGATTTAGCAGAATTTTTTCATTGCAGATTTCATAGCAGAATTGATCATAAGGATTAAATTTATAAAGTGTCATAGTCTATTTATATAAATACACAAAAATATGGTTACTAAACAATCAACTCTATTTGTACTCAACTCTATTTGTACCGTAACGTTTCTTACTTATTATAAGTACAACATATTATTTCTTTTGTGGTGCTACTAAAAGTGTTTGCTCTTGAATCTGAGTTTGTCCTGTTGTCACCTAATATAACTTTTTTGGCTCTTTTTTGTAGTATTTCCCCATTAACTGTGAAGGTCTATTACACCTAAATTATTATTTTGTCATAAATAAATAGTCACACGTGTATTTATTACTCATTTTATTCCATAACTACAGAGAATCATCGCAGGCGATGGTTGCGTCGGTTGTCATCAAGTTTTTAGTACTTAACGCAAACGATCAATTAAAATACTCATCGAAACTTACACCGAACGTGAGAGGACATCGGGCTCAGTTGGGAACTCAATAAAGAGGCTTGTCTAAAACAAGATTTATGTAAAAGAATACACGTTATTAAAAGATAGTAAAAATGCATTACATCGGTTTATTAACATCAGACAAATAATTGAAATAAACTGTCTATTTTAAGTCTTATTGCAATATGAAATGTTTTATTGCGAAAATAAATCTTGATTTTAGAAGTCCTCAAGAAAACCTACCAAATTGCTAGGAAAACCTAAATTAAAACGTAACCGTGTATACGTGTTGACCTTAGGAACACAGAAAGACAGAACACAATCTCAAAACTGTATTCAAATCATACAATTAAATCTTACAATAAAATTATTCGTTACATTATAATTATCACACAAACTATTTAAACTTAATATTAGGATAAAACGAGTCGCCGCGATGTCCGCAGACGTTACGCTAACTTGTCTTCATTATAAATATTCTGAATAAGCCATCTGTATACTATTCGAGGTGAATACATACAATATTAAAAATACACACTAAATATCGGCTTCCTGTATTTCGAAGTCTTTAACATTTTATCAGAAATTTATAGACAAACAGACCTAACCAAGATATTAACTTACAAATTCGAACTTTCTATCAATCATGCTTATTTCAAATCGAAATATTAAACCAAATCTCTTATTCTCAACCCTCGATGTACACTTTAGCTCAAAAAGACGTAATTTTTCGACTAAGCCACGCAAATCTGAATCGAGGGGTTAGAATCCTTCAAATTACTGACTCATAAATAAACCAAACATCTCGAAAGTTCAAGAATACAAAAACTACAAATCTTAAATACTTACCAAACCTAACTAATATAACATCGCGTGTATTCACCGTTAAACTGTCGCTTACTGGAATAAAACCGAAACGTCGAACTTACTTTAAAATTAAAAAAGGAAAAACTTCGACCGAAAACTAAGTTAGAACTAAAAACAACGAGCAAACCAACATTGCTTCATTAACTTACAATCAACCTCTATAAATTCTATAATACACTCCTCAGTTTCCAGTAAAACTTCTATTCCTTTCGAGGTTTCCCTTCCAATATCCCAAAAGCCTTAAGGCGATCTTAGTTCTTTATAACCCATACCCACTGAGAGGTATACATAAAACTTCTGTCCTATATAAAGGACAAGCCACAATTATCAAGTCAATAAAATTTTAATCATCATATTGATTTCACATTTGTAGATTTTAAAAGGACAGAATCAGTGTTATGATCGAATACAGAAAAGATTAAATCCCAATCTTAGACCAATACAACGTACAAAGCAGTCCAATACTTTGACTATAAGTTCAACAGACTTCCTAACTACATTCCCATTAGAAAAAAAAAACACATTTTGGATAATTTACGTCGAAACAAATTGTTCTACAGATAAGACGCGCCTCATAAGGAACGAAATATATTTTGATACATGTTTAAAATAACTTACGATTAATTTCTCATCGTACTACATCAAAATTTACACAAAACTGTTCATTTTACACACATATTAATTAAAAGGTTGCCACGATTTTCCAATTACTTTAGTAACATGTATAGATAACTTTACACCAAGGAATACACATCGAGATTTTAACTGCGAAAGAGTACGTACTTTTGAAAGGACATTTATACACAAACTGAATCTAAAAGTTCTTTATCAAATCATCAAACATAGTAGTAGTTTGAATATTACTAAAGACAAAATGGCAGTATTATGTAATAGTAATACATGGTTTAATGTACATTCCAATAAAAGTTTTGTCTCTTATCATCTTAATAATTGAGAAAGGGATGAAATATACACCGCAATGAGTTAATAGTGCTTGCGCTATCGATTACAAACTAAGAAGGTAAAGCTGTGGTATATAAAGGGTTATCTTAATTTTAAGCAAAACAAAAAGAGAACATACTTATCATAACACGCGTAAGGAAAGAACAGAAATAACTCACTGCCAAATAACATAATTTCATTAAAAAAACTCAAATGTTGATGGATATCGTCGTTCGACGTAAATATAACCATTGGTATATTTAGTAGATCTAAAATAATTAAAGCCGAAAATACATAATTACGTAAAATCCGGAAATACATAAACCATTCATTTGCCGCAGTTTCAGTGTGCAATCAAAAACTCCATATTATTATGATAGTGACAAAAACAAATGTGAATTCAAGGAAGTTCATGTCTATTTAAAACACATTGTCTAACTTATGTAGTTCAAAAAAGGGCATATACCACTCGGCCACATTAAAAGGAACATTAAAGTATTAATAATTCTTGACAAAAATAACCGACTTCAAAATAACTCAAAAACTACTTGTCAGATCTCGCTCAAATTTAAGTCCCACCACATGACAAGCACCAGCTTTCGATTTAAAAAGAATCATCAAAATCGGTTCACCCAGTCGAAAGTTCTGAGGTACCTACCTAACAAACATAAAAAAATACAGTCGAATTGAATACCTCCTCCTTTTTTGAAGTCGGTTAAAAATATTATCTGTAAAACAAATATTTTATTCGCAGCACAACAAAATACTCACAGGTGAGTAAGAACTTAGCATCGAGATCATAAAGTTCTACAAAACATTTAATAGTAACGATATTTTAATAGCAATCATTGCCAAATGATAAAATTCAATCAGCAAATTAAAAGCTCTAGTACAATGAGATTTAGGTATAAAATATGACTCCCGCGTTTTTAGAATTTACACAACGATATGTCGCTTTGACAGATGACAGTGACATTGACAAATGACACATTGAAATATTTCCAGTTTATAGTCAAGAACTAGGCAGTGAAAAAGAAGTTGTTGTATGTTTCAAATAGTGGTTTAATATTGGTATTTACTACTCTATAACCTGTATTCAATAGAAGGATAAGTCGGTCATGAATCATTTTAAAGTTATAGATTAGTTTCAAGAGGATATAACGATGAGGATTGGTCTTATTTTGTACATTAAACGTAAAAAAACAAATGACAGGTTCTTGAGAATTGGTTTAGGTTTCTTGGTTTGTGTCCACAAAGTATTTTTCATTATTTGAATTTCAAAATCCAGTACTCATTATAGTGTTATCGATTCAATTCATGATAACGTTATAAATCATGTTAATGACTGTACAATGATATTCTGTAAAAGATGCACAGTTCAAAGCATAAAATGATAAATTATTAATGGCTGCAGCATTCAATAATAATTTGAAGTAATGATGGAAGGAAACATTCACAAAGTGTATGTGTAAGACTACACAATTTTCCAAAAGGCTTCCAGTCCATGTAATAATGATGTTACAATTCGATGAAAGATTCACAGTTCATACAGAATGCAATGATGTTACAGTATCTAACGAATGATACACAGTCTATACAGAATGGTGTAACGTTATAGTTTATTGAAAGGGTCACAGTATTGAAACTATGTTACACAGCATTGAAACCACAATCTACACAATGATGTTACACATATTCAATGCAATAAAGTCCACATTTGGTGAACGTTCACAGTCCGTAAAGATATCGTCTCACACTGTATGTTTTAGTCCACATAGTATGTGTTGTGTCACGTTGTATGTTCAGTCGGTGACAGGCCGTTTGGCTTGTGGTTCGTATATGTCTGTCTCGGGGGGCTGTTCCAAACCTGGCAACTGGATTTGGGTGTCCGAGGCCTCTGATGGCTGTTGAAGAGACACCATGGTTAAAACAATGTTGACGCACATATCTGAACAAGCATATTAACAAAAGACTTTTTGATGAGTCCTATGTGATAAACAAATGCTAAGGCTGACACAAATTGAAAAGCATTTGAAGGCAAGTCTTTATTTAATGCCAAAAGTAATTTTTGTTTAGTTATATTTTTAAAGTAGGTAATATAAAGTTATATTTAAATAAAAAGTCATGCGAAATAAGACTCCTCAAAAATGGATGTTTTAAATTTTGATGTTATTATTGTTCCCTTCGAAGTAGCTCGCGAATAATTAATACTATTCAGTATTATGTTACCATAAACGTCCGAAATGAATTGATTTTAAGCTTCACCGATGCACTATGATGTGTTCGGTGCCATTTTCCAATACGGCGGCGCGAGCGGCAAAGTTGAAATTCGGAAAGAGCAAATCAAAATCTATAAAATGCCAAATTTCAAAACTCCCGGAAAAATTTCCAGGTAACCCCGTTTTTCGAACCCAATGATTAAAAGGGTATAGCCGGATAGCTTTGGGAAAAGTGCCCCCAAAGCCTGGGGTTCGAAACTATGTCCAAATGGTACTTTATGTAGAGATAACATGATGTGCAAAATTCCACCCCCCCACTACCCTCCAGGGGGCTACGGCACCCAGTTAAACCGAAAACTGTTTTATTTTTTTTCTCCAAATCTATGTAACTGACGCAAATCAAATTTTGCACAAATATTGCGGTGATATAAAGTAATAATATAAAAAATCAAGAGCTCTCTAAGTACTCCCTATATTGAAAATAAAATAAAAAAAGGAATTGAAACATCCTGTATAATGATTTCCTTTGGTGGCACAAACACCGTTTTTTTTCTAAATGTGTAACAACATCCAACCTATGTAAAACCCAAGTTTGATCTGTCTATCATAGGTGGAACACTATTAAATAAATTAACTTATAACATACTTTATCTAGAATCTTGTTTATTTTTCATATAATGGGTTCTAAAGAAGAGTAACATAAAAAGCTTATTGTTAATAGACGTATATACAAATAACTTAAAAAAAACTTAAATCCTTGAATACTAGAGTATTCAAAGAAATAATCTTTAGAAAGAAAATGAGTTTTTAAGAATTCATATCCAGTCTCGACATATAAGTAAAAAGAGTTATCATATTTTCCTTACTTATGAACCCAATCACAGTTAATTACAGAGGTATCAACACCCACTGCTGCACATGCCCCAATGGAAATCGCACTGCCGGTTGTTGCTCACACACTGCTACAGTGATTTATTAGTTATCTCATGCCAGATGTATTTCCAGAATTATAAAACCTGCAGAAATTCTGACAAATATGTTTGATTATAACATAGATAATTCTACGGTTATTAACGAAAATAGAGATGACGATTAATAGGAGGATTTAAGTTTTTTTAAAGTTATTTGTATATACGTCTAATAACAATAAGCTTTTTATGTTACTCTTCTTTAGAACCCATTATATGAAAAAGAAACAAGATTCTAGATAAAGTACGTTATAAGTTAATTTATTTAATAGTGTTCCACCTATGATAGACAGATCAAACTTGGGTTTTACATAGGTTGGATGTTGTTACACATTTAGAAAAAAAACGGTGTTTGTGCCACCAAAGGAAATCATTATACAGTATGTTTCAATTCCTTTTTTATTTTATTTTTTCAATATAGGGAGTACTTAGAGAGCTCTTGATTTTTTATATTATTACTTTATATCACCGCAATATTTGTGCAAAATTTGATTTGCGTCAGTTACATAGATTTGGAGAAAAAAAATAAAACAGTTTTCGGTTTAACTGGGTGCCGTAGCCCCCTGGGGGGTAGTGGGGGGGTGGAATTTTGCACATCATGTTATCTCTACATAAAGTACCATTTGGACATAGTTTCGAACCCCAGGCTTTGGGGGCACTTTTCCCAAAGCTATCCGGCTATACCCTTTTGATACGTTTTAACGAATGTGGTGGTCCATTACCGAAAGCTGGCGCGTACAATACAGAGACAAATTGCGCTTGTATCTCCAACAAACATTTGCAGTGCATAAGAGCAACAGAGATAGTTTTTTTTTGAGAGTGCTACTTATCATCCGTCAGTCAACATCAACTGACAAATATTAAAAAACAAAGCGTGATTTTCTGGATCTCAAATTTTATGGTTTTCTTATCATGTAAATCATGAAGAAGACAATCTCAAGAATAATTGACTTACCAGTTACTACGCTTTGGACATTCACAGTGTAATATAATAATTATCATTTATACATCTATAGTTAAGAAATAGCATAATGATCAACGTAAATTATAAATAACTTTTTAATTAGGAAAAAAGATAAATAATATTATAGCGAGCTACGTCGAAGGTAAGAACTTTTTATAGACAACTTGACGGCAAGCTTCTAAGAGGTACCTGAAGACGGACCACGTGACATTGGATGACTAATTTCGACCAATCATACGCGTGATTGACGTTGATCTTAAGACACGCAGCCACTTGAAGAGTGTTGGTGTGTAACTTCGACCAATGATAGGGCGCAGATATTCATCCAATGTCATGTGAACCGTTTTCAGGTACATCTTGGAACCTTGCCGCCCAGTTGATGTTCTTGGTCGAAGGAATTTTTAATGGATGTCACAGTCATGTCTTAATCTGTCGTACGACGGTACTTCATGATAATTTGCAGTCAAAAACATACTGGTTAAAAACATTGTACGCTGTTTTTTTAGTTATGCTCGAGATACTCAGTCAATATAACATTAACTTTCAAAAAAAAAAAATTATTCACACGCGTGATATCTTAATTATCACTGTCAATTATATAAACTAACGTCAAAAAAATTAACACCAAGTTTTGCCCACAAAGTTTTCGAATCATTTGATCTCTCTTATTCTCTCTTTGGGTCAACAAAAAGTACTAGGGTTACAATACAAAAATATATATTACAAAATACCTCAAACTCAACGACAGAATAAGACAAGCTGTAATCTCCACAAAAATTCGACACAACAGTTTAAAATCTACTAACAAACTACAAAATCTTCCATTAACAAAATACACTAATCACTGAGCACAGCAAATAATAAGGAAAAAACGAAATGTAAACACAAACGCGTATAGAAAGCTTCTACGATGACGAAACTTTAAAAATCATATGAATATTATATCGAAATATTCACGGTGTAAATATTAACGGTGTAAATATTAACGATATAAATATTCACAGTATAAATTTGGAAGCTCATGGAATTTACCTTAACATAGTCGATACCTCCATGGGGACGTCCAATGACAATCTTGCAACAACATTAATGACTCATTACTAAACGGATCATTACAGGAATTACTAGAATGTAGATGACATTACTGTCCACTATTATAAGCAAAAAAATATCAATTTCTTTTTATATCTGTAACCGGTTTTATATGCCAGTTTGATCATGCACCGCAATTTAATTGAAATCAAAATAATGGCCTCTAAGGTTCTATACCCGTAATTTTTATCCCTTTTTTAATACGCGATTTGAAGCGACCATAAACGCATTTTATAAAACCTATTTTAGTTTAAAAAAATATTTCTTACTTTTGTGATTTAGGATCGTTTAAAATGACATAGTTTGACATAACGTGTTTTAGTGAAGTTCCTTATGAATCGATATTAATATTATGTAGAATGAAAAGAATATGGACAGTAAATTAATTTATTGAGGCAAATTACAAAAAACTAATTAAAGCAGCCAAAAAAATGGGTAGACTTTTCAGCGTTTTGTTCATAAATCGTGATAGAAAAGGTTTCATTTCGATAGGCTGACAGTAATTGGATTCCGAGGTTTATACACGTTATTGGCCACAACGCAACATGTTTGCGCATTTTTTGGCAGCTATCGATGTAAATTTGATAAATTATTTTAATTATTCGATCTAAAACAAAGTTTTTAATAATTTATAAATTCAAAAAGGAAATTGGTCACGCATCGCAACGCTCTTTTTAACGTTTGTATATCATATGTACTCTTTGTTATCGATAATATTTGCCCGGCACGTTACTAATAATTCACTTTTACCGCGGTACATGTGTACAAACCGAGGCACATGTATACAAACCGCGGCACGAGTATACAAACTGAGGCATAAGTGTACAAATCAAGGCACAAGTGTACAAACCGAGCCACAACAGTGTACAAACCGAGTCACGAGTGTACGAACCGAGCCACAACTGTCTACAAACCGAGGCACGAGTGTACAAACCGAGCCACAACAGTGTACAAACCGAGTCACGAGTGTACAAACCGAGCCACAACAGTGTACAGACCGAGTCACCGAGGCAGGGAGCTACAACAGTGGACAGTAAGGTGTGTTTACATTTCGCCCCGTACTACGCCAGTACAGTACTCACCTCGACGTCGTTGGTCTGCGTCTCGCTGAACATGACCCGCGGCCGCTTGCGCGCGCGCGCCTCCGCGTCCATTGCGATCGTGTTCTTCTTTGGTTGGAACTGTATAATATATTGGGATCATTTATTAATTATTATATCAGTCAAAATTCAATTTATTCATCCCCCTCTATAAATATTTTTTTAAGATGATCCTATTTTAAACAAACTTACAGAGCTTCTTCTTTTTGTCGTAATTAGTAATTAAAAAATAAGGCAGACGTAAAATGAAATGAACTTAAGAATAAATTATCATTTAACGCTAAAACAAATTCCAATGAGGATTATAATAAATTAGGAGTCATAGTTTCTTTAAACAATATTATAATATTTCAATAAAAGTAGTGCCAGGATTTTTTATCAAATAAATCTCATCTAAAAACTGACTAATATCTTCGCTTTTTCTACTACTCTTCTCCGCATCTTCTTTAATTCTATATTTATATTTATATCCCATCCTGTCCTATCTTTTCTTAAACCTGTCCCATACACCTCTTTCCCCCTACTCAATATTCTACCAACTCCCTCTATCTATCCCCACCCCTCTGTGGTCTATTTACCCTACATATTTATGTATAAAGCACACATCCATCCATCTCACCTGCAACTCAGGCGGCAGGAACACTCTAGTATTGACGAAGTAATCCGGCTGCGGCGCGAAGTACATGGCCGGGATGCGCGCGTCCGCCGGGAACTCGCGCAGCTCGAAGGTCGTGGAGCGCGCCCAGATCACCGCCATGGCCAGGTCGCAGGTCGCCCACAGCTTCTGTGGGTGGAAGGGAGGCAACTATTACAACCTGTTATAATAGGCATGATGACACATTTTAAAATACTTTTCTATATTGTTGGGAAATATACTAACTACAACGTATATCATATTGCCGCAAAAAAATAAGGTTTAGTATAAAATAAATACATTTCAATTTATAAGTTTAAAATTCGCACCAAAACGCTTCTAAGGCTGCGTTCCAGTAGAAGCTCACATCGCTCACAACGATCAAAACGCGTTCCACATGGCGACCACGGTCGTCATGGTCGCGGTGAAAACGTCATTGATGACGTCATTAATTTCGCCCACGGCACGCTCAAAACAACCCACCTCACGGGGTGGGTCGAAGTGGTCGAATTGCAGTGTGGCCAGATACGATGAAGTTACTCTCGCCAGTTTTTAGACCTGGCAACACTGGGTAGAAATGGATGGTGAGAGAAATTTGGCGCAATTTTATAAAAGATAAGGATGGTGATGGAAAAAATTACTGTATACGATTCGACAAGAGATACTTTAGTGGATAGTATTTTCTCCAGCAGATGCCCGACGTGGGGTCACAAGTTGATATAAATATGTTAAATTATGTAAATAATTTTAATGTTTAATTCACTATACATAATATAGCCATGTATACATTTTTCCTCGTCGGTCAATATCATTAACATAATTAATATGCAATTTTTTATTATATTAATTTGTCTTTTCATAAAAAAAATGTTTTGTTTGTAGATATACTTTTTTGCTAGTATAAAAATAAAATTGATAACTAAAATTGGTAACGTTTATTTATAGCTTAAAAACTATAACATGACCTCTAATCTAAGTTTCAGACTTGTCTTATTCTCAACACATAGAGTACATTTTGTATCAACGGCTAAAACGTGTAAGTACTCTGTGGCTTGAACGCTCACGTCGCTCACTATACCCGTTCCACTTGGGTGTATGATTGTAACGCTCACAAGCTAGTGGAACGGAAAAATCGCGGTCGTGAGCGTGGTCGTTGTGATCGTCTACTGGAACGTAGGGTAAGTGTCATGGCGTCGCTTGTGACGTCACTCCTCAGGAAAATAATAGACAAGACGTCATTATCAGTATTGTGATATTCGTTTGTTTCTTCTTAAAGTGCTGTGTTGCTTCTTAAAGTGTGACGTAATCATGACCTAATTTGCGCTAATTGAGACTGATTGGAGTTCAAGCTAACATGGCCGCTTGCCGTGTTTTGTAGTTTTATGTATTTTAATTGTAGTTTTTGTATAATAATGTACTAACGTAGTTGAAAGCGTCGTCGGTCTCGTTGAGCGCATCCTTGTGCAGCTTCATGCGCTCCACGAGGTTCTTGTAGAAGCCGTAGCAGTAGAAGTCGTTGCGCGTGATCAACGGCTCCAGGATGAACCACAGGCACTGCTTCACCGTCTGTACAGAGTGGATGCTTGAGTTTAAAATCATTTAATTATAAGAGATGTTGCATCCCAAGAGATTTATTTATTACCGTATACCTACCATAACGTATCTATATTTGGTTAGTACCCTATGACTTATGCCGTCCTCAAGCTAAAAGGCGGCTAAATGTCATGTGGTAAATTTTTACTTTATTATATATTTTTTTAGTTTTGATATTTTTTTGACCTTTAGTAATATTTAAGTTCAAAAAAAATATACATCTTTTGAGTTTGACATAGTATGACAACATTAACAATTGTTTATAGAGAATCACTAGCACGATTTCAAAATAATCCTGCGTTTTTTGGCTCTACCTCAAAAACTGTTTTTGTCACTTAACCGCCTTTTAGTTTGAGGACGGCAGTATTCTAGATCATGGTCGGCCAGTGTTTTTAGCACACACATAAATATACGAATCAATAGTCTGCAGTCCTCAAACTAAAAGGCGGTTAAGTGACAAAAACAGTTTTTGAGGTAGAGCCAAAAAACGCAGGATTATTTTGAAATCGTGCTAGTGATTCTCTATAAACAATTGTTAATGTTGTCATAGTATGTCAAACTCAAAAGATATATATATATTTTGAACTTAAATATTACTAAAGGTCAAAAAATATCAAAACTGTTAATAAAGTAAAAATTTACCACATGATATTTAGCCGCCTTTTAGCTTGAGGACGGCAGTAGTGATCTCTGGTGTAATTACCTTGAGTTGCGCGATGTTATCGTACGCGGTGAACGCCGGGTCGTGTGTGAGCACCGGGATGGCGAACACCAGCATGTAGTCCGGCAGGATGTGCGGCACTTGCGACACTGCCTTCTCCACTGCACGACAGACAGACAGACACACAGACAGTTAAAAGCTTGTAATACGACCGAATAGACAACCTCCTCTTTTCAAAGTCACGTATTAAGTAGTTAACTAAATTTTACCACAATTTTAAGTGAATACTTTTTAGTGTGCGTCCGTCCACACGTAATAATTGACTAAAGCTCTTTAGTTCATACAATTCTACTTAATTACTTCAGCATTTTACTAAATTTTAACTAAAAAGTGCCTGTCCAAACGTGTTAAGTGATAAGCCCCGCCCACCTACTTAACAGAAAATAGAAAAATTTCTAAATTACTTTTGAAGTGAAAACTTCTTTAGTACGGGGGTGACTTGAAATTTTATGAAACGAAACTGTCGGTGGAGACTAGAGATGAGTGGAGACTGACTTGACTTGAGTTGAAGTCAAGTCAAGTCAAGTCAAAAGTCAAAAGTCAAGTCAAGTCAACTCGAGTGGAGTGGAGTGGAGTAGTTAAACCTACAATTATCATCTTCCCGAAATTTCACATTCGTCTCATTATCTTGAAAACAATATTTTTGAAGGTTTCACTTCTAACACGTGTGAATTGCACACATTTTAATTTTTTTATATCTTATAAGTTAATGCTTGACTACTATCCCACTTGTTTACTTGATTACTAAACTACTAAATTTATTAACCTACTAAATTGTCCGTTTACACGTATTAATTGTTTTATTTAGTTAACTATATACTTAATACGTGTAAACCGAACACTACAGATGTCAACAGCCACTCACCCTTGGTCCCCACAGTAATGTTCCGGATGTACTCGCGGCGCCGCACCACGTCCGCCAACATGTACTGGCGGACGAGCGCGCGGATCCGGCGGTCCGGCTCGCGCCCGGCCAGCGCGTACATGCCCATGAAGTCTAGCGGGAGACACTTGTTTGGTATACCCTGGAAGGTTATAGCGAGTTAGTATTCAGTTAGAAAGCTGTGTTGAAACAAATAATGTACCGGTATAATTAAAAGAACAATATAGCATAGCATACCTTTGAAAGGCCTTTATGTAATTTCGCCGCAAACAGTTCCCTAACTTGTGGTACGTCATCCTGAAAAAATAAATAAGGTAAAGATTAAAAATACTTTTTTAATTAAATTGGCGAAACCTCATACATAATTCGTACCATTAAAAATAATTCACGGACAAGAATGAGAATGTTTTTTTTTTTTTAATTTTACATGTATTCACATTTATCTGACGCACTATACATACTGTCTGTATCTATAGTGCTATGATCACAGAAATAATAGTACTTATAATAAGTACTATGATCTAACATCAGATCATATCGACGGTTAAAAGGCGAATTGATTCAAGCGCCATCCTGGGCGATATTGAGTTATATACATCATTGGAATCGGCGAATTTTTGCGCGTCGATGGAGCCGGGTTTGAGGTTAATCTGAGCACTTTTTTGGGGCTTGGCTCCATGACCAATTTGGGTATCATTTTTGCTTACGCGGTATCAAGTGTAGCGAATTTGGTTGTTTTTTTCAAAGCATGTATATAGACCCACGAAAAAAAAGGGTTTTTCTTACTATTTGTAGTTTAAGCCATTTATCCTCGGATGGAATGAAATGGTATCGGCATTTGAATTCTTTTTACTTGATCTTAAATAATTAAACAAAGGATGTTAATTCCTTTTTGCTTGAACCAGATTTATTAGTGTATGTTACTTATATCGTTTTGCCTTAAACATTCAAACATTATCTCTGTCGCTTGAATCAATCTTACCTGAACTAGTATATTGAAGAATATGACTTGTGCTAATTATCCTTGACCAGTTTTAAGTCTTTATATCATTTAGAACCATTTTCTTTTTGCAAAAAATAATGATTCATGAAAAGCATTGTTTTATTAAATTTTAATTCTTTCGTTGTATAAAATCGACTTTAAAGTCTAAGTTCTTAAAAGTATGCCATTTAAGTTACTTTTCTTTGAATTGACAATGTCCTTTCATTCGTTTTCCCTACATCCAAGTCAAATTTTAATAAATCTTGCGATTAAAACAATTTGCTTTAAATCTTATTAAATCACTGTGTAATTTGAGTCATTACTCCTTGAACAGTTTACAACTAGGTGAGCGGTTTAAATCATTTATCCATGAACAGTTTATAACTAGGTGAGCGGTTTAACTCATTTATCCATGAACAGTTTACAAATAGGTGAGTGATTTAAATCATTTATCCTTGATCTGCTAAAGAAGTCATTGTACACTTGAATTATTTTGCTTTGAACAGATAAATAGTAATCGTGTACTTTGATTCCTTCTGCCCTGATCAAAGAATTGTGCAAAATGGCTCAAGTTACATCTAACTCCGTTAAAAAACACCTTTTATTTGTTATATATATATCAAAAAATAGCACAAAATATGCCGCTTTATGATTGGGGAGACTCGTCAATTTTTATGGTATACTTTAGGAACAATGATTTTTTTTCTAAAAAAATAAACTTTAAAACGCTCTCCTGTAAAGTTTGCAAAATGGCGCTTGAATCAAGTCGCCTTTTAACCGTCGATATGTAAAAGTAACATAATATCTCAGATTACGCTCTTGAGCTGAGATCGGTTTATTTATTTTTACTTTTTCATATTTGTTTTTTTTTTATTTCACTTATCTAAGAACACTTGGGTTATCAAGACGAATGCAACAATATCTTAATTATATAAATTCGTTCAGCAGTTTGGAAGATACGAGGTAATAAAGAATATTACACACATACATACAAGATACGCCCGAAAAACATAACTGTTCCTAGCAGTCGGGTAACAAGTAACAACACTCACAATCATGAGATGCGACAGGTTGTAGAACTGCTCGGCCGTGAACTGGTCGCCGACGCCCTTCTGCTCGCATATCTTCAGCATGGCCGCGCCCGCCGCCAGCCGCAGGTGCGCCATCTCCGCCTTGGATAACTGGTTTTGCTACAAACGAAGAATATATTCAGTGTTGTTAAAAGTCTAGAACTCAATGAAGGCTGGCGCGCTATGAGAGGGCTCGAGCCTTCACCTCGAGTCTTACATGAAGGCTATAATCGTATAATCTATAAATTACGTATAATTACTTCAAATATTATATAAATTACGTGTCACGTTGTTTGTCCGCGATGGACTCCTAAACTACTTAACTGATTTTAAACAAATTTGCCACCGTGTGCAATTTGATCCAACTTGAAAGATAGGATAGACGGAAGGTTTTAATAAAAAAAAACTTTTGACAGAACGAAGTCTGTCCGGGCAGCTAGTATAATATATATATAATATAATCATATAGTAAAATGTGTCTTAATAATAAAATTATGTACCAAAGATAAGTAAGGAATGTAAATGTTAATAATTCATCCGTAACCAACACAACACAAATCACATTTTAGGATACTCTTGTTTTTTATTTTTTTTACAACTTTGACGCGTGACGATTGAAAAAAATGTACTGGGCAAGTACGTAGTATTACACATTACTTTAAATTTTTGTTTGTTAAATTCAGATTCTAATGTCGTCTCACCAGGCGAGGGATTTCCCGTTCCTAAAAATCTATCTAAAAGCCATCTATCTAGAAAACTCACACCCACCTGCAACAGATCCCCCTTATGCACGAGGAAAGCATTGAGCATCCTGAACGTCTTCTGAGCCGACAGTTCATCCCGCTTCAGCCCGAGCAGCCACCGAGCCATGCACTTGAGTCCCTCCAGCTTGCAGCGGGTCTCCTCGGGCAGCTGGGACTCCTCACACCATTCTCCTTGGATCTGGGTCGAGTTGCCACCACCTTCGCGTACTAGGAGTTCTTTTACTATCTGTGGAGGTGGATTTTATGACGGTTTAAAACTTATAAAAACATATAAATATTTTCCTGTTATCAGGATAAGATTAAAAAAGAAAAGTGATAAAACTCATTGGGTTAGCAAGGGCATAAAAGTCTCAGCAAAAATTAAGCGAAAATTAAGATACCAATATTATAAAACTAGAAATACTAAAATTAAAAATAAGTATATTAATTATAATAAAATATTACGAAAATGTACAATTACGGCCCAAAAAATAACCAATCAAAAATATCTTGCAAATGCACAAAATAAATGTTTGGCTTCCTGGCGGCTAATCAAAAATGACATGTGTACTGTAAAAAACGACAAATTGATACATAAAATTAAACATAATAATTCATTAATTACAACGCCTATTGACATCGCAAATAATTTTAATGACTATTTCATAAATTTGACATTAAATAATTCTACAAAAAATGATATTTACAAGCATAAAATTGACTTCAATAATAATTCATTATTTTTATACCCTACAAATGACAATGAAATTTTTAAAATTATTATGAATCTGAGAAATACACCCTCAGTAGGTTATGACAACATTCCAACAAACATAATAAAGAGTTCTTCAAAAATAATATCGGCACCATTAAGTTACATCACGAATTTATCATTCCTTACGGGTACATTTCCATCAAAATTAAAAATAGCCGTGATTAAACCTATAC
The DNA here is from genome assembly GCA_911387775.1 of Thymelicus sylvestris. NCBI lineage: Eukaryota > Metazoa > Arthropoda > Insecta > Lepidoptera > Hesperiidae > Thymelicus > Thymelicus sylvestris. The sequence goes on along the minus strand of OU426909.1, from coordinate 7,124,218 downwards.
ACAAAAAAGATGATAAGCATTTAATGAACAATTATCGTCCAATAGCACTTGTTCCAATATTTTCTAAAATATTAGAGAAAGCGATGCACACGCGTATTATAAACTTTCTCGAAAAGCATAATGTGCTAACCCCTTATCAGAATGGTTTCCGGAAAAATAAGTCGACAACGCTTGCAGCTTTCAATTTAGTAAATTGCATACTCGACAATATTGATAAAAAAATAAAAACAACAGGTATATTCTATGATATGAGTAAAGCATTTGATTTTGTTCCTCATAAGTTATTATTGTGGAAATGCGAAAAATATGGCATTCGTGGAGAACCTTTACGATGGCTTGAAAGCTACCTATCCGATCGTAGACAATATGTAGAGATTAAAACAATTAATGAAAACCAAGAAGAAGAGGCAGTAAAATCTCAATTAAAATATAATAGGGTAGGTGTCCCCCAAGGGAGTATTTTAGGCCCACTTCTCTTCATAATTTACATTAACGATCTCCCAAATATGACTAAGTATCAATGTTCATTATTTGCAGATGATATAGCAGTAATTATAACAGAAAAACCGACAGTCAATTATAATGCGGAAATTAACAATAGTATTGACAATATCGTAGGATGGCTCACAGATAATAACCTTCAAATAAACATAATGAAAACAAAATTTATACAATTTGGAAATAAAGGATGGAATAAACTTAATTTGAATGTACAACACCAAAATACAAACGTCACAGAAGCTGACTCAATTGTGTTCTTAGGCCTAACCATAGACAGCAAGTGTACATGGAAAGACCATGTTGATAAATTGTGTTCAAAAATTAACAAATTTGTATACCCACTATGGCGAATACCAAGAATTTGCAACAAAATAAGTGCTCTACAAGCTTATCATGCGTATGTTGCGTCTAATCTTCGGTATGGAATATTAATATGGGGAAATTCAGTTTCAATAAATAAAGCATTCATAGCACAAAAACGATGTATTCGAGCAATATGTAATTTAAAGACAGAGATGAGCTGCAAGCCGCTTTTTAAAGACCTTAAATTACTCACTCTGCCTAGCATGTACATATACGAAGTATCAGTATTTGTAAAACGGTACCCAAATTTGTTTGTTAAAAAGAAAGATGTAATCGAATTTAAAAGTAGACACCAGAACAAATTATGGCTACCAACTAGTAAAACAGTGTTGAGGTCTAGGGGTGCTTATCATATGTGTGTAAAAATATTTAATAATATTCCAGATAATTTTAAACAATTAACGTTACATAAGTTTAAGAAACAATTATATGAGTGGTTAGTTGACAAATGTTTTTACAGTACCAAATCTTTTATGAAGGAAAAATATAAATAATATTAAAAGCAATAATAATGTACATTGAATTAATTACGTATATAATCTAAATACCTATTACCTCAATAAAACTTGACATGCACATCTGAGAAAACAATGTAATATAATATTATATATTTTAATAATAGTAATGATATATATAATTGTAATAATAATAGTAGTATGATAGTGTCATTAATGTTAAGTTATTTAAATATCATGTAAATACATTTTAATAAATTTATATAAATTTGCACACCATCAATCCGTGCCTTTATATATTGGAGTGTTGTTTATTTGTTAAAGCAAATTCAAACCTATTTACATTTCGCGAACGAGAAAGACATAGACAGAAACTATGTGCAGTCCAATGTAAAACCAATTTGTACAGACAGAGTATTTTTGCCAAAGCACCACTCATATATAATAAACTACCTTTATCAATTCGTACCACTATTGATGTTCAAGTATTTAAAAAAAAGTTACAAAGTCTCTTGATAGAAAAATGCTATTACACAATAAATGAGTACCTAACAGATAATTTAATTAATTAATTACATAGCACTTAATTGAACATAATTTTCATTATTAATATCAATATTATCACTAATAACATTCTCTTTAATTGACAATTAATTGATTAATTTAATAATTTGACATTTTAATAAAATTTGACATGAAATGTATTAAGTAGATAATAATTGTTTTGGATATTTAGTGTTTGTTTATATTATTTTATGAATTGTTTATTATTAGTTATAATTTTATATAATATTGTATGCCCGTTTGTGGCGGGAATACAGAGATCCACTTATTTGAAGTATTACACCTGACTCAACAATGTATATACCTGTATTCCACAATAAAGATGATTTGATTTGATTTGATTTGATTTGATCAACATGGTACATTGTGAGCTGTAAAAATCTAAAATTAAGACCTCTATGTAACCACAATTTTTGCAAATAAATATTCATTCATTCATTCATTCATTCATAAAAAGTTTGGTCTTCTTAGACCTTTAGTCTTCTAAAGCTCAATATTGTTTGGATTGACTGTCATTACATTACAGTAGCTACTATGTAACTAATGAACCGATTTTGATTTAGCCTTATTTCTCAAAAAGTTACCTGATGGAGTGACTACTCACTTTTTAAATTCCTTAATCTATCCGTAACGTAAACTATTCAAACCAATTGAAAATATAATAATTTTATATGTTATGTAACCATATCTGAAGCCGGAATAATAATTTATTACGCCTATTTCCGTACTCATATACGAAATTTAAAATCTTTAACATATTCCCTGGTACCCTCATTAACAAATACACTTCCAACGATCATACTCTGCCATGCATACTAACCTTCCTCGACACAATATTCTTGATGTGCACCGGAAAGTTCTCGGGCAGATTGTGGGCGACGTGACCCAGCGTCACGATGGCCGTGCGGTAGTGCTCCGAGTGGGGGTTCAAGGTAGCCTTGAGCGTCTCCAGGATCTCCGTGAATATCTGGGTCCGTTGCTCGGGGACGTTGACGAATAGACATCTGGTTAGAAGAGACAAGGGTTAACTTGCAGCCTTTGTTAAAATGTATTTTTAATTGTTTTTAATGTAAATAACAACGACAATAGTGCAACAGCAACCTGACGGGTTTTTTTATACCTTATAAGTTAATGCTTGACTACAATCTTTGTCCTTTGTGATTCTCCGCTATCTAGGTTGTCTGGAAGAAATTGCTAATTAGCAATAAGACCGCCGATTGTTTTCTTTTTTTGTTTATCTTTTGTATTTTATTGAAATTTGGTGAACAATAAAGAATATTTGTATTGTATTGTACAATCCCACCTGATGGTAAGTGGCGATGTAGATGTTGGCCAAGAAAGAAAAGACAAGTAGATATTTCAGGGTTGCACAAATATAGAAATATTATTTTGGCAATATAAAAAATGTAGCGGTTTTATTGTGGTAAGTACTAAAGCAAAAATTTTTGTGACCGTGCCGTGTGACCGAATTCCCTCCTCTAGAGCCAAACCTTAGTGTCCTATTAGTCATGCTAATCACAAAGTTATCAGGACTAAATCAATATGTAAAGGGGAAGTACGTGTAATAATGAGGATCCGTAACGTTTTTAGTTGAGAATGCAGATTTATAGAGCTAAGAAATCCTTAACAGACAGTGTAAAAACTTTTGTTCTACGACAAAAATTGACGAAGTTATGACCAAATTACTAGTGAAGTTCACTGCGGGCCGCCGCGGTAGGCTGTGACGTCACGATATCGGTCGCCGCCAGTTAGCCGCTGGCAGCGATACGGCGCGTAATGTTTTGTTTGGATAATTTGTGACTTTGAAACAAATTAAGTGTCCGATTTGTGCCTAATTCACCTTTTAACTATGTATCAATATTGTATATTGCTTAAACGTTCAAACTCTTCTATGAAAAATACAACAAACAAAATGGATATGTCAGGACTGCCAAAATAAAATAGCAAAAAACTCAAAAGTAAATAACACTATCTCAACTAGTAAACTTGTCGACAGTATCAACAGCTCTCCTTGTAATATTACAGAACTCTCTTCTCAAAATATAACCTTAAGACAAAAGAAGGAATCTATACAAACACAGGAAATTATCTCTCACTCACACTCTGATAATGAGGATAGCTCCTTCCTTTCAACAGACTCCAATCTCCAAAGAAGTTTACCAGACTTATCCACCAGGGTCAATGAAGACGTAGATGACTTAAAAAATACGATCCAAGAGTTAAGAATACAACTAGAAAGCGCCCACCAAGAAATTGACAGCTTAATACTAGAAAAAAATACTTTACTCGAGAAAATTTCACATCAAGAACTCAAACTAAATACTCTCTTAGCAATTAGTAGTCCAACTCCGGCTATCAAGAAAAAGAAACCGAAAGCATCCATCCCATCCGGCATTCAAAAATCAAATCCAAGCAGTCCTTCAGTACAAAAACATCGTTCAGAAATAATTAAAGACAATAAAATTGACACACCGACACAACAGACAACAACAGACTCTCAGCTTTCACCCTCAATAGAAGTAACGAAGAAAGAAGACACTACAATAAACTCTAAAGAAAAAAGTAGCAATAAAATTTATATATATGGGACACAACAATGCTCGGGTTTAGCCTTGGCCTTATTAAAATCGAGGGAAAACTCCAAATATGAAAAATACAAAGTATCTTCGTTCACAAAACCATACGCAGACTCCGAAGAAGTTCTCAAAGGTTGTCACACCGACCTAACCCCAGAAGACGCTCATAAAGTCATAATATGTATAGGTGAAAATGACTCGAACCCCGTGAAAATCACCACAGAATTAAGCGCTGTTGTAAAACGACTTAAGAACTGTTCAGTGCTTATTTTAAATGTTCTTCAAAATAAACATCTAAATGAGAAAATGTTAAACAATAATTTGCGTGTAATTTGTAATGCTTATAAAAACTGTCATTATATAGAAAACAGCCGTTACTTTAGAAATCATCTAACTGATATTTGCTCTAAAATAAACTTATGTATTGACTATATTGACTATAAAAACTCATACCTTGACGTGAAAAAATTAAAAACACGGCTGCAGATACATCAGTCTACGTTAAAATGTTCAAGTAATGTACAAAAAAATAAATTAAAACAAAAATCTATCTTAGACTACTTTCCGAGCAAACTTGAAATTTCCCCGACCATTAATTCAAACAAAAATTTTTTTCGTAAATAATGAGTATAACAGTAGTAATTTGTTAATACTGCATCAAAACATAGCTGGGTTCATAAGTAAGAAAGACACCTTAGAAGTTGCGTTACAGACTTTACGTGACAAAAAGATGTGTATAGATATTGTTTGTATGTCGGAAACTTTCATTAAACGGGGTGAGGAGTTAAATTTAAAATTAAATGGATTCCAGTTAGCAGCTAGCTTCTCAAGAGCGCAGCACAGACGGGGCGGCGTCTGTATTATGTGTAAGGACAGAATCCCTTACAAAAAAATGACATTTCAAAATGATCTCGACCAAGAATTGTGTTTTGAGATTTGCGGTATAGAATTAATTAATATTAAGTATACAATTATTTGCATTTATAGGACGCCCAGTAGTAATCCGTTCATATTTTTAGACAAATTAGAAAAACTTTTAACTAGTCTTCGCTATAAATTAAAACAAAAAGTTGTTTTAGCAGGAGATTTTAACATAAATTTATTAAAAAACACCACCATTACCAATCAATTCATTCAATTAACTGAGGCCTACAACATGACTCTTCACATTAGGAAACCTACACGTGGCAATGCCTGCCTCGATCAAATATTAAGCAATGTTCCTGAAGCATCAGGTGAACTTTTATATCTAAATTTATCTGATCATAATACTGGACAGCTACTAATCACTCCAGTTTGCGGCAAAAAACTTACTCCAAAAGCACAATTCATTAAATACAGAGATTTTGATAAAGAGAATATTTTAAAATTCTGCAACTGTATTAATAAATTGTCATGGTTGGAAGTCTATAATGAGTCAAGTACAGATAAAGCATTCAATAAATTTCATGAACTTTTTAAACTTTTTTTTGATCTTTGCTTTCCTATTCTACGGAGAAAACTTCAAAAGTCTTCTAACACGGTTTCATGGATTACTAAAGGTATAAAGGTTTCTGCCAAACATAAACGTCGACTAAGGTACCAATGTTACAAAAACAGTAAAAATGGTGGACTTAAAATAAAATACATGAATTATAATAAATTTTTTAAAAAATGTATGCTATCTTCACATAAAATAAGCAATCATAAATATATTGACTGTGCAAAAAATAAATGTCTAGCGTCATGGGACATTATAAAAAATAATACGATTCATAAAAAAAATGACAAATATATCGATGAAATTAATTATAATAATTTAAACGTTACTAATCCAATTGAAATTGCAAATAATTTTAATGACTTTTTTATTGACTTGACATCTGAATACACTATTACGAATGACATATACAAACATAAAATACACTTTAATAATAATTCTTTATTTCTGACTCCTACTAATTCTCAAGAGATATTTAATATTATAATGAAACTTAATAATACCTCATCTGTTGGCTTTGACCAGATCTCAACTAAGATAATAAAAATTGTTTCTAAGCTGATAGCACCAATCTTAAGCCATATTATAAATTTATCTTTTGTTACCGGTGTGTTTCCTACGATCCTTAAAGTATCTATAATAAAACCTATCCATAAGAAGAATGAAAAAACAAGTATGAATAATTACCGACCTATTGCTCTCATATCCATATTTTCAAAAATTTTCGAAAAGGCCATGTTTGCGCGAATCACAAATTTTATTGACAAAAACAATATACTTACTCCAGATCAAAACGGATTTCGTAAGAATAAATCGACAACATTAGCTGCTTATCACTTAGTAGGTAGGATACTTGAAAATGTGGACAAAAAGCGTGTATCAACGGGAATATTCTTTGATATGAGCAAGGCTTTTGATTTTGTCTGTCATAAATTGTTACTATGGAAGTGCGAACGGTACGGTATTCGTGGCCAACCACTTGAATGGCTCAATAGCTACTTAAGTGACCGAAAGCAATTTGTTGAAATACAGAACATCAATTCGATTAGCGGAGAAGAGGAATCCTTTAAATCTGACCTTAAATATAATAGAGTTGGAGTTCCTCAAGGAAGTATTTTAGGACCGCTACTATTTATTATTTACATAAATGACATTGTTAAAATCACCAATCAACAATATTCCTTATTTGCGGACGATATTGCAGTAATTGTACATAATAATCTTAATATAAATTATAATAATGTAATTAACGATACAATTAGCAAAATAGTGACATGGCTCAAAGACAATAATCTCAAAATTAATATAAACAAAACGAAATATATACAATTCGGAAATAGAGGATCAAAAAAACACAATCTAAAAGTGCATTGCGATAATAATACGATAGAGGAAACCGACTCCATTTCATTCCTAGGCATTAATATAGATCGAACTTTTACTTGGAAAGAACACATAGAAAAACTTTGTACAAAAATTTTTCGTTTCGTTTTTGCTTTATGGCGCCTACCAAAAATAAGTAATATGTCAACAGCCTTAAAAGCCTACCACGGTTATGTTGCCTCTAATTTAAGGTATTGTATAGTTTTATGGGGAAACTCTACAGATTGCAATAAAGTCTTCATTGCTCAAAAAAGATGTATACGCGCTATGTGTAATGTTACCCCAGACGCAAGCTGCAAACCTCTCTTTAAGAAGCTAAAATTATTGACATTAACTGGTATATACATATATGAGGTTTGTATTTTTGTAAGGAAAAATATGCACCTTTTTCAGGAAAAGAAAGATAATTGTTATTTTGCGACCAGATACCCTAATCGACTATGTGTACCACCTTCTCGATCAGTGATACGTTCGAAAAATTCGACTCACATGTGTGTAACTATATATAATAAAATCCCTGAAAACATAAAAAAATTAACTTTCAATAAATTTAAAACAGAATTACATAAATTGTTAACTAATAAATGCTATTATTCAATAAAAGAATTTATATAAAGATTTTAAACTATTGTTATTCTCCCTAGACATTTGATATTGAAATTTGTTATAATATGATGTAAATAATGTATTATGTATAAATAACATAAGATTCTCATTTAAAATATAATAATAATATAAATAATGTAAACTTACCTTAATACTAAAACTATTTGTACGCCATAATATGGCAAATGTGAGGTAGATTGTATAATACTTGACCAACTGTATAACCACATTTCAACAAATAAAGTTATTTCATTTCATTTCATTGAAAACGCCAAAAAACTATTTTTTAACGTGCCGAAAAAGCCAAAACTTCGTAGAAAATGGTATTCCGTTGTAAAAAGAGATAATATTATATGATTTATCTTCAATAGTAACTGAGCTGGGAACCATATCTTTAATTTATATAAATTTCGTAGTTGTATCTTTATTAAGCATAGTCAGCTGTGGTTCGGCTCAGTAACATTTTTTTTCAGTGGGAGATGGCTCCTCGCTGCGTCTATGGAGCCACATCAAAAATACTACGCTATGTTTGCAGCCTCCTTTTTGAGCAGCAGAGTCATGGAAATCCACCTTCTAAACCGTCCAGCAGCAATACGCTTTACTTTTTAGGGTTCCGAAGTAAAATCGGAACCCTTGTAGTTTCGTCATGTCCGTCCGTTTGTAATTTGGCATGGACATACACATTTATTAAAACTCCAGAATCGTGGAATAAAATACTGAAAAACTTTTTTTTCAGGGTACCTCCCCTACACAGGTGTGAGGATGAATTTTTTATTCGTTGCGTACCCTGTAGTGTGGGATATCGTTGAAAAGGTCTTCGAAAAATATTATGGATCTTCTAGGACCATGTTTGGATTTAGGGGTGCGTTTGCGAAATATTTGCCTTTATAGTGCAAATTTTGGTCGAGCCCCTACTACTACTCAACGGATGATTTGTAACGATGAGTGAGAGGGAAATAAAAGCGGCCAAGTGCGAGTTCGTTTCGTGCGGTTCCGTAGCAGCAAGTAACATAATGATAGGTAATTTGCGGTTTACGATTTAGGACGTATTAAAAAAAACTACTTACTAGATCTCGTTCACACCAATTTTCGGTGGAAGTTTGCATGGTAATCAAATGTACATCATACATTTTTTTTAGTTTAATCATTCTCTTATTTTAGAAGTTACGGGAGGGGGGGAGGGGACACACATTTTACCACTTTGGAAGTGTCTCTCGCGCAAACTATTCAGTTTACAAAAAAATTATATTAGAAACCTCAATATCATTTTTGAAGTCCTATCCATAGATACCACACACGTGTGGGTTTGAAGAAATAAAAATTTTTGAGTTTCAGTTCTATGTATGGGGAACCCCAAAAGTTATTGTTTTTTTCTATTTTTGTGTAAAAATCTTAACGCGGTTTACAGAATACATCTACTTAGCAAGTTTTAACAGTATAGTTCTTATAGTTTCGGAGAAAAGTGGCTGTGACATACGGACGGACAGACAGACAGACATGACGAATTTATAAGGGTTCTGTTTTTTGCCATTTGGCTACAGAACCCTAAAATTCATCCGCGAAATGATCTACTTACCTATACCGAAAACAACATACGTTTATCAATAAACTATAAACACTTCATTCATAAGTTCTGAATACATCCCTATACCTATAGTTTACATTCATTCTTTCTTACCCCTACCTACTACTAACAGCTTAGAAGTTAGACCTAAAGATTCCTAATAAATACCTACCAACAGTCAGCCTCAGAAACAGCTTAACATTATAGTACTATGTAATAGTAACTGTTTCGACGGTTTCTGAACAACATTATGACAAATTCAAGAAATATGTGACAAGGTACTAAAATGTTAAGCTACTTCTGATGATGACCGTACACGTAGATAAATAAACAGCACCTTTACCTTTGTGGTTTCCAACCACGGATTTAGCGCTGGTGAACTTAGAATGATTACCTAGGTAATCAAAAACCATGAAAGAATCCACTTTTGGAAGGTTATCTGATTGAGCTTGCACAAAACCAGCTTCTACTTTATTAGTACTCATATTATGTACGTTTTATAAGTACATAATGTCACAAAATTACACTCTAACAACACTTTATGTAAATAAATTGCCGACTATAGTGACCAACTGCCTCGCCGCCTGCGTGCGCCTGTCGGTCGAATCGAGAAGTGCCGCGGCCGGCTGCGCTCGGTTTGGAGATCGTGACGTCACACGCGCCCGCGTAGATTGAATTTTAGCGGCCGGAACGGCAATGTTTATTACTTAATATCTTCGTAAGTAATGGTCCGATTTCGATGATTCAAAAAGATATATCATTCTTATGCCATAAAGAATCGCGTGGATACTAGATCTATAGAATTTGCTATAACTTTACTGATCCTCATTAAGCTTGCAAGGTTTGATCCACACAAACGGGGTAATTTTAATTAATAATAATAATAATAACGCTTCACACTCATAGCCCCACACTAGGATTCCCTGTGTCGTGGGTGCCATGGACAACACACTAGACTAGGACACTCACACCCAGACCGTGAACAGAAATTCAAACTCATCATTCAAATTTTTGCCTTGCTGGGAATCGAACCCAGGACCCTCGGTACGGCGATCCGGCATGGTAACCATTGCGCCACACGGGTCGTCAAATTTTATTTCATATTGTATACCTATCACAGGTAGGACATAGCGATCTGCATTGTATCTCTCTCTCAAGTATAATAATATTGTACCTATATTCCACAATAAATTATCTTTGACTTTGAAAAAAAAAGCTAAAAAGTAATTGTTTACCTGACGGCATTCTTGGCTTGTTTCGGTGTTCCAACTTCGGCGTACGCTTTGCAGAGAGTTATTAACTTGGGGAATAATGACGGGCAGGCTTCACCTGTAACATGAAGTAACATTAGGTAACTTATATCTATACTATACAACATACATAAAAATAAAACTGAAGTGTCTGTGTGTGATTTTAAAATAACTATGTTTTCTTGAGTGCTTATAGTTAATTAATTACAAGAGAGTTCACGAGACTAAAACACATTTTTTTTTATTAATTTTTGTCTCCGTTTGTCTGGATGAATCGCTGGAACGGTTGAACCGGTTTCAATGTTACTTTCATGGGAAGATAGAGGAGGTAACATATAGACTACTTTCTATCCCGGAATTTATATATATACTAGCTGTCCGGACAGACTTCGTTCTGTCAAAAGTTTTTTATTTTGAGATGTAAGCTATCCTGTCTTTCAAGTTGGATCAAACTGCACACGGTGTGCAAATTTGATTAAAATCGGTTCAGTAGTTTAGGAGTTCATCGCGGACAAACAACGTGACACGTATTTTATATATATATATATATATTTATATACCATGTTACTACATATTTAATGCAATAAAGTATTGAGTATTGAGAATTTCCACGGGATCAGGATTTACGTGGGCACAGAAAACCCTCTGCCTTACTACAGAATCTGCATTATGCAGTGTCGCTCAGGCCTGTTTTTATGTAGGTGTTTCTTTAGCAGTCGAGCCCCGACTGATCTTGTCGGAGCGTTGTAGGTGTATATGTAACCGATACAGAAAACTTCGATAGCGTGATTCAGGTTAGCGTGACGTCACTATGTCGCATCATATCACATCTCTACTCACTGAGCGGTCGATATTTCCCGAGGAACGTCAACGCGGCGAGGATGTGCGGCGCGACGTTCTCCTCGTCCATCTCCAGCAGCGAGGTGAGCCGCTTCAGCACGTCCTCGTGTAGGAAGTGCGCGGGGAACACGAACGACAGCATCACTAGCAGTTTGAGGCCGCGCTCGCCTGCTTTCGCTATGTCGATACCTGGGGATGGAAGAATAGATAACTGGATACCATGGAACTATTATTATTAGCGTATAGAACCGACACCGTGAACCCGATGTTTGCGCAATTAACTCTTGCCAATTGGTTATTGGCAAGTTCAGTAGATTCAGTCATTTTTGATCGATTTTATGAAATCTTATGAAAATGATAGGAAGTGGTCGGTCAAAATTCTATCCATAATCCTCAGTAAATTACCAAGCATCAGTCTAAAAGTCATGTTATGATCTTATTTTTTATTTCATTACCTATTTAACTTTACAAAATATTTGAATTGATAAAATATTGAGAACAGTTGGTTTATAATAGGTTAATTTCTATTTTGTATATATTTTACATTGTATTGTATAATTTATTCTTGTTTCTTTGTACAAAATATTCTATGACTAACCCATGAATATTAATTTTATTAAACAGTATAATATAATAATCATCTTACTTCCTAGTTGCAAAATCATTCTTAAGGCCATAATTTGAATTTTAAACTAGTTTTTTGTTAGTAAGTATAATAGCCAAAATCACCGAGTTCCTGGCAGTTATTTCCGATAACGCGCAAACAAAATTGTGTCATCGCAAGAACAATGAACTCGGGATGTCGCGTGCTATAACGATGGTATAAATAATTGATGAAAACCAATTTCAGTTTAGTCAAACATATCGAACTTTAATAGCTATTAAAGTTAATAAATGCAAGGTTTTTTTGACGAACCTATAGCCTAGTAACTAGTTGGTAGCGCCTGTGACGCGAGGGGTCCCGGGTTCGATTCCCGGCCGGGGCAGATATTTGTGTGACAGATAAATATTTGTACTCGGGTCATGGGTGTGATTGTGATATGTTATGTGTCGTCCATGTCACCCGCGACACAGGTAATAACTTACTGCGGAGATATGAGTGTGTTAGCGTTTATTTATTTTATTTTTAAATGGCAGTACAAGCTGATTGTGATAATCAACTTTCATTATCATAAGGCCTCCTATATCTTGTCAGATGTCTCAAGCAACGTCTTAGTAGAAGGGCAACGCAACTAACTAGTCAACTTTACCCATGGACAAACACAACCCTTTGTCACGTTTATAGATTAAAAAAGTGTAAAAATACCCATGACTACTATAAACGGACAATTACCAGCGTAACACTACTGTAAAACTGACCCCGAACAGTATAAATTGACCCTACTCATACATACCACACTCCTCAGCTATCGAGGGATCAGTGCCCTTCACAGCTCCCTCGACGTACCCCACGAGGATGAGCAACGACTCGTGGTCCACCATCACCGAGCTCACTCGTTCCAGTAGCATCTTCACCGTGTTGTAGTACAGGTTGGTCATCACTGGCTGACCGAGCTTCTTCAGGACGTTTGACTGTAAAGATGGATTTGTTATGACGTGTTTGAAAAATGTAATATAATCTAACATAATAAAATTATTATTTACACTAAACATAGCTAAGAACACTCTCGATTAAGTCACCTTTCAGACAAAAAAAACTAGATCAAAATCGGTTCATCCGTTTGCGTGCTATGATGACACAGACAGACATACAGATACGTCAGACTTATAACATTAGCTATAACAAAGTACCTAATTCAAATAAATAATTAGTTATCATAACATAATTATAATATTGATACTCACAGTGGTACGCACGCAGACTTCGCAACTGACATTGGGATTCAAAATGGTCTCCATCCCTTGCAAGAGTTCCGGCGCCTTCTTCATATGATTAGAGAATTTGTTCAAAAACTCCTGCGCTTTCACCGATTCCGGGAGAAACTTGGAGCTAATATGGAGAACTTTATTCATCAGCTCTTTCTGGACTGTGGGAGTGGGAGGCTTCCGATGTAGCTCCACCCATTCAGCTACGGAGCGTCGAACGGCCAACTGATGTTTCTGTAGTTCTATGAATGCCTTCGTCGCGTTGTCGTCCACATTGGACATCAGATAGAACAGCTTCTTCATCCGTATCTGCGGTGGAAGAGTATAAGGAACTAGGGAAGTGTTCAAGAGCCTCTCAACTAGCAATCTATCCTCCAAAGCAGTCATGTAGTATCCGTGGAGAATCTTGTCCTTAATCCATTGAACTGCCTTCTCCGTAGCTGGTGGAACGCTGTCCTCTGTCAAGAACTTCTTGTAGATCATCGCCAGCCCAGACATGGCTTCCTTGCGGATCTTGAACTTCTTATCCAGGGTCCTTTCTCGGACAAAGTGTAGCAAGTCTTCAGATTCTGCAACCGCTTGAAAATCTCTCTGGGCCGTTGCGATTATAGCCATAACGACTTCATAGCGGACTTGTTCGTGGGCGTCATGCTGTCTCATCTTTAGGGTTTCCGTTATATCTTTCCTCAGTTCGGGATGATGTACCAGAAAATGCATACAGTACTGGACGCATTTGATTCTTATGGGCACGGAGATATCGTTGAAACGGCCGAGGAAAGCGCGCCATAAGGCCGGATATTGCTTGGCAAGCTCCGAGCCGGGCTCAGAGAACATTCTAGCAAGCAACGCTACAGCGCTAAGTCGCTCCTGGAATTGCGCCGATTTCAACTTGCACTCTAGTTGCGGTAGAACCGACAACAGTATACTGGCGCAGCATTGATTTAATTCATATATAAGCTCGTATACTTTTGAAAATATTAGTAGATTCTTCTCCTCTTTGCCGAGAATGAGGACGTGATTGAAAAACTGGAAGAAAAGAATTTGAAAGTAATGCAAAATTAAATCATAGATTACTTAAAATATTCGTCTTTTAATCTTTTCTCTAAATATATTTTAATCTATTCTCTAAATATCTTTTAATCTGTATGACATGAGTCTTTAAACAGAATACTTTAAAACCATTGATTTCATAATTTTACCAGAATGGTAGCTAAAATGTATTAAGGAAAAGTATTGAAAAAATATTAAGGAAAAAAATTGAGCTAAACACCTAACAGAACAGAAGTTAATGAGTATAACGCACAAAATCTCCTGCCCTCATCATTCAAACAACAAAGCTATCTTTCTCCTATTGAGATACCTTACACCATCACTCACCGTCTGTATATACGGCTCCAAGGTCTCACTGGTCTTCACAATCAGCTCCTTGGCGAGGGCATACGCGTGTTTATGTTCCCTCTTGTTGGGCTCCACCAGGTTGATCAGGATCACGTTGAGCAGCTCGTTGGAGACCACGTCCGACTCCGTGATGAGGGGACACAGGACGTCCAGCATGAAGGATTTCACTTTTGATGAGTGCTCCGTACTGGTGGGAACAAAATTGGTGTAAGGTTAAACGAACTTACCTGAGTGAAGTTCGATTTTGATTATACGTTGTATGTACTTAAGTCTGAGATATATAAAGGTAGGGAGCGACGATACACACAGTTACCTCGAGCTTATTGTGGAATATACCTGGTTGGAAGAATTCAATGCACACGTGTAATGTAAGATTTTAATGTAAGTCCGCGTGAAGCTGTTAAGGCCGCTAGGGCCAACAGCAACCATTAAAAAAAGTAGATATAGTCCTTTTTAAACAAGTCCTAATTGGTAAACTTTACACAGTCTATTTATCATTATTTGTAAATTAAAAATGAGACTGTCACAAACTGAAAATAATTTAAAAACAAATTGTCATTTAATGTTAATACTAATTTCTATTTACCTTTAATAAATTTTTTTGAACTAATTTAAATTTATATTTCTAAAAAAGTAGTGTTAAGATTGTTTACCAACGTTAACGTTTAAAAACGGAGTATAGAAGGTAATTGTTTATCGAAACACTGACTTGACAATCTTGAACATGAGCGAGAAGAGAGCACAGAAGATCTCCTGGCAGTCCTCGAGCTCGAAGCACATGTTGAACGACTTGACATAGGCCAAGTTCTCCAGGAGGTAGAAGTAGCGCTTGAACGCCGGGTCCTTCGGGTCGCGGAGACCTTGCAGCTGGTTTATCAGGAACAGGAATATTGTTTTCACCTGTGGACAAGACAAAATGTTAATAAATAACGAATTCTCACATAATGCATCAACATAAGTTCTTACTTGTAGGCTACAGTTGTATTGGATTGATACGGCTTGTTTCACAAATGACCGGTTTAAAAAAATAACGCTACACACTCATAGCTCCACACTAGGATTCCCTGTGTCGTGGGTGCCATGGATCGAGAACAGACATTAAAGCTCATCATTTAAATCTCCGCCTCGCTGGGTATCGAACCCAGACCCTTGGCATGTGTGTTATCTAAGGCTATTCAGAATAATATTATGTATCTTTCTGTGGTTATGTAGCTAATTCATTTTTTTTTGTAAATAAAATCAACAGTAACAGCTGCATTGCAGCAACCCTTCGTCTTCTTCCTTCCTTCTTTACCTGTTTCTGATCCTTGTACGGTGTCTTGTACGGTACAACCGCAGCACATAGGCGATGCAGCACGCTATCACCAATTGTATTATTGGACATCTCACGAGGGGTGCGTGAGTAAGAACTCAAATCAACACTAAAAGCTGCATTGCAGCAACCCTTCTTATCTCACCTGTTCCTGATCCTTGTACGGTGCCTCAGGCGCATACACCCGCAGCACATCGGCGATGCAGCACGCTATCAACAGCTGGACATCTCGCGAGGGGTGCGTGAGGAAGAACTCGTCGGCGAGGTGTAGCGCCAGCGGGATGTACTGCTGGTACATACCCTCATCTTGGCCTAGACCTTGGAGGGTGTGCGCTAGGGCCTGGGGACAAGGAGCATAATGAATTTTTTTAATGCTAAAAGCTTATGCTCGACTTAGAACAAGCTAAGTCATGGATGGTATAGTGCACTAAATTAATAAATTAATTCTGAAATTGATTATCTATGCACGTTACTTATAGTTAATTTGTATATTGAAGTAAGCCATAATAAAATTTTCCCTTATGAATTTCGCAAGTTTCAACATTTCCATACAATCTATGTTTTTATATTTTCTAAAAGCAAATGACTGGTTGAAAATAATTTTTATGATTAATTTGAACGAACAATGTCCATTTGAATGAATTCTCAATACTGTTGAAATAGAAGCCACCCTAATTCCAGGAAGCTCGCAAAACAAGTCAATATTATAATGGACACATAGTACTAAATCACTAAACGGATTTATGTCGTTTCCTCGAAATAATTCAATATCTCATTTTGTATTTCGAATAATCTAAAACAAGCGTTGACACCTGTCCCTCTCCGTTGTATGTTTCTTTTTAACCGACTTCAAAAAAAGGAGGAGGTTCTCAAATCAACTGTATTTTTTTTTATGTTACCTCATAACTTTTTACTGGGTGTACCAATTTTGATGATTCTTTTTATATTTAAAAGTTGATACTTGTTGTCATGTGGTCCCATTTAAATTTGAACGAGATCTGACGGGTAATTTCTGAGTTATCCCTAATAATGCGTATTTAATTGACCTTCGACTACGTTGATGATGTTATCATTTTACTACTTGTTCACAGACGGTTTCACTGAGATCGGTTATTTTTTGTTTAAAGTTATTTAATATCTTAACTATCTATAACTAACTATCTTAAATACCAGAAGTTGGACAACAATTTAGAATTATTTCGATATCCTCATGGAATTAAAACTTTATTTTTTTTGTTGTAAATTGCAACTGTTTCAAGTCAAGTTCTAGGTTAATTAAAACACGATTCGAGGCTACAATAAATATATTGCAATAATAATGATCGAAATCCTCAATATTAAAATTATTTGAGTAATTATTCCCGGAGCTCAAATGTTTTAAGGACATCGCGTTGCTTTCGAGAGTTAAATTGATTACTTCCGCGATTAATATTTGGTAAATAAAATATCAAACTAATTGGCGAATTTAATAAACAAGGAAATTTGTTCCAACCTTTAGTTTTTTTTTTTGTAAACAGCCGATAATTGTGGAAACAATTCACCTGATACCAGATGGGCACTGGTGCCCATGAACATTAATAATACCAAAGACATTTTGCTTTGAGTTGCCAGCCAAGAAAAAAGAACATAATAACAAGTAAAGAAATCTCAAAATTGATCAGTCTGCTGATCAGCAATGTAAATACTGTGCATACAATTTATCCGACGAGTACAATTTTCACAGTGTCCCTGAACAACTCGCATAGCATACTGTTGTGAAATTTAATAACGTTAGCGAGAGGCTTTCATAGAAACGCGATAGCCGCCTTTTGATTACATTTAAATTGAGTTGCGGATTTCATTCGCTCGTCGAATGAATCAAAATGTTCGCCGTTTATGTTTTTAATATACTCTATGGTTTTGCTTTGTACAAACTGGAGATTACTGCGGTTATGCTGTAGATCGGTAGTTAGGTGCGTTGGTTCCGATATAAACATTCTTTTGAATTATTTGATTCTATGTCATAGAATTAATATTACTAGCGTATAGAACAGACACCGCGAATATTGGGTTCGGGGGTGTGCATTGCAGCCGGCCGGCTGCATTTCATTCTGTCACTCGGCTGCGCTCATTGCGGCCGCATGACAAAATTGTTTATGAAAAAACTGAAAAAATGCCGTCGTGCGTAATAAGAATGTGTCACAATTGCACGACAAAAAACAAAAAAGATAATGTTATCACTTTATCATCAGTAAGAAAACAAAATCTTAACTTAAATCAACTAAAACGAATTTAATTAAATTATTGAGCAATGTTCCCGCCATTTTGAATGAAAAAATCATAAGGAGCGTTTGAACTTGGCAAGCCACTAGCGTGTTAATGGACTAAATAAGCTTGCCGACGCGACGCTTGTGACCAATTTAAAGTGTTGGATTTTTTGACACGAATCAATGGTAATTACGTTTGAAATCGTTTAAACGCTTTTGCACGTTAAATAAAGTTGGAGTAAGAGCTTGTAAAGATTTGGAGTCGGTGACTGCTTGTCTTGGTTCGACAAGTGTCATATACAAAGTTACTCTATGGCAAGTGTGCAAACGAGGCTTCTAGTTTGAAAAGAGAACGGAGGGCAAGCCGGCGTTGGAACACACAATTTGTTTGAGATAGCTTCTCTATGTATTACCTCAATGTCTGTGTTTTTTTGTAAAATAATTTTTACATATTATCGCGAAACGAAAGCCGCGAGCGGAAATTAGTCTTATATGTTTTGTACTAGCGTTAGTGTATTCGTAGTAAATGAAACACTGAACAAAACTTCACAACTCATTCAATTGAGCTCCAACTCAATTTCCGAACATATTCCAGAATGAATATTTATTTCTGTACGCCAAGTGATAGGACAGGACATGACATGACACTGAATGATTTATTTTTAGGTGCGAGATATTTCACATGAAATATTTTCGTAATGCTTATACCATTTTTGTTTCAGCGATGGTATATATATTCCTTTTCTTCAAATTACTTCATAAAAATTACTTTTGCCAAAACGAGTAGTAAAATGAAAAGTAACGGCTTATTTATCTATACTAATAATATTATAAAGAGGAAAGATTTGATTGTTTTCATTGAATAGGCTCCGAAACTACTGAACCGATTTGAAAAATTCTTTCACTGTCGGGAAGCTACACTATTCCCGGGTGACATACTCGTAGACTATAGGTATTATATTTTCAAAAAAATTAGGAATCCTTAATAACACTCCAATAATGTAACCCAAGGTGTAAAAAAAATAAGAAAACCGAAGCAAAGCGAGGACGGTTACTCGTACTTGAATAAATCGTTACTTTTTCCGAAGTGGGACTTAAATCTCGAAAAATTTAAATGACGAACACGTCCAGTTCATTTATAACTGTCTAAACTGTCAACTTGACTTCAACCCATTAATGGTCCAATAGTGAGGTCTCTCCAGGTCTCTCCTCTTGAGGAGGCCTAGAGCACACTCCAGCACGCTGCTCCAGTGCGGATTGGTGGAGGGGTTAGTGGACAACCCAAGTGTCGGAAGTATTTACCCCACCCGAAGACTTCCGACGCGGCTTAAAGACTGTTATGTTACGATAACAACCGGGACCGACGGTTTTACGTGCACTCCGAAGCACGGAAGCGATCGAGAAATTTTGCCTCTAGCGGTTACCCAACCAACTACAGACCGCACCCGCTATTGCCTCACTTTGCCAATCACTTAGGATCGGCGCAAGCCATCGGGCTATGAGCGCATCACTATCAACTTACATAACTCTATTAAATCACGGTTTAAAAAATATATCAAGTTGTCACTTGTCAGTAATGGATGTATGTGGAAACAAGGTAGGTACAATGATGTATTAATTAAAGATACGTTATGCCCTTACAAATCAACCGAAAAATTTGTTCCGAAACACACACACGTTTATCTTTTGTTTCCCTACACCAATCGGGCAATCACTACATTGGTAAATGATGTAAAAGGGATAGCTTTACTAAAACCATAAGGCCGGGACTCCACCAAAGCAGAGATGTGTGCGGTGTGCTGTGTGCTGTGCGAGAAGAGATGTTTTTCAGCTCGCGGGACTCCACCAAAGCAGAGATGTGTGCGGTGTGCTGTGTGCTGTGCGAGAAGAGATGTTTTTCAGCTCGGGTGCGGGGCGTTGAGTGCTCAGTACGCATTCTGACACGAAAGGTAGACGATGTCGCTATTATTACAAAAAAAGTATCTTCTTTTACTTGAAGAAGAACTACAGTCTGAAGAAGCAGAATTGATAGCTTTATACTACCTAAACAAAAGAAAACATCGGTTTTGGAAAAGAAGTCACTTGTATTACCATACCAGTCATGGAGAATTTTTTACTCTGTTTAATGAGTTAGATGATGAAAGTTTTACCAAGTCCTACAGACTACCGAGGAATATATTCTACGAACTACATAACTTAATTAAACCACATATATTTAAGCAAGATACTAACTACAGGAGATCTATCTGTACCCAAGAGCGGCTAGCAGTATGTTTGAAGTAAGTACCTACCTAATTATGTTTTTGTTAATGTGTGTTTGTGTTTATGTGTGTTATCTGCGTTTGAATGTGATCAGTCTTTTTTGAGTGTTTGTTTTTTTTTGTGTAAAAGGGCTAAGTGAGAAGTACTCAAAACGAGAATCAAGAAGTACGAGAATACATGAAAAATATTATGTAAACTGAGGTATGTAAGGATTACGAGAAATCGAGATCCGTTGTCTCTTTCTACCCCTCCGGGAGACTGGAGTGATGCATATTATGTAAAAACCAAATATATTTTTATATTATCTTATTTATTCATAAAGAAAACAAAAAAACCAACTGCCTTTCTGGCAGTAGCAAAAAAAACGTAAGGTTATATTAGAAACACTAGCGGTCTGCCCCGGCTTCGCCCGTGGTACATACATAGCCTATAGCACTCGGGCACATCTTAGCTATCCATTGGTGAAAGAATTTTTGAAATCGATCCAGTAGTTCCTGAGATTATCGCGTTCAAACAAACAAACAAACAAACAAACAAACAAACTCTACAGCTTTATAATATTAGTATAGATAACGTACAAAAAAATTATAACAGTAAATCACATGAGACATATTGCTTTCTTTTCCATATAGTTACAAATTATCATATGTGTCTTCTTCGTTTCTGAATGCTTCTATCTGTTCATCGGTCATGTGCGTATCTTCCAAGCTTGGAACAGGTGCCTGTGTCGAACTTGGACCCGGTATTTGTGTTGAGCTAGGAACCGGTGCCTGTGTTGAGTTAGGACCACCGGCCTGTGTTGATGTAAGAACCGGTGCCTGTGTTGAGCTAGGACCCGGTGTCGAACTTGGACCCGGTGCTGAAGTGTAACCGGGGGAATACCAATTATTTTCATTTGTGTTATACCATGTGTTTTGTAGCTCAAGTTCTTCCAATTCTAAAAGAACATTGAAAATTTTACGTTTAGCCTGAAGCTGCATATATTGAGAAAGTTTTTTTACACTTTTTGATATCGACAGAAAAAAAGTGTCCATTTCGTCAAGGGTATTATTTTTCTCTATCAATGATTGTATTTCTAGTTTTTCTTGGCGTATTCTTTCACGGTTTGCATGGTGCTGTATAAGTAAATTACTTATTTCATCCGATTTTCTTGTTGCATTTCTGCATGTCGAGGCTGAGACGCTTGATGTCGGTGACGGCGAATGTTGTACAGATGGACGATCTTCTGGAGTGCTTCTTGTATGATTGCTTGATGTTTCAAAAAACTCATCGGTTACATTACTTTCCAATGAATTTGTTTCCTGTTCATTTATATTTGTTTGTGAGGTATAATTTGTAGTCCTGTTTCTATTCGTCATATATGGTATCAAAAATTCCATTACCTTCTCATATTTCCATTCACGAATTTGTTTACCACTCTGTCCACTTCTAGTGGCATTCTTCCTTTTTAATGCGTCCCGGTGGCTGTCTCTCAACTTTTTCCACTTAGATTTAGCCGTTTTTACTGAAATAAAAATAATTGAAATCATTATAAATATTAAATGTTGACATTGCCATAGTCAAAATATACTTACCGCATTATCACTCATGCAGAATTTATAACCATTATAAATATTTAAAAAATACCAGAGTTTCAAGGGAAACCAATTTATAAAAAAAAATATCTGAAATCAAACAAACAAAACGGATTGTATCTCTCGTACGTGGTCGCGGCAGACGGCGGCGTCGAAATTTGAAATGTTAATAAATAACGAGTGATAAATCCATTTTATTTGTTTGATTTCAATGTATTGTGCTCGTGTGAATCTTAGACTTTTAATTGTTTCTTTTCTATTATTTAAAAATGGCTATAACTTTTGAACGAGTGAAAATTCTGTAAATACATAATTTCAGTAATGCCTAATCTTTTATAGTTCCGGAAACAACACGACACTGATTAAGATATTATTTTGAAATGACCCTTCTATTCTAACTGAAACCACGACACATAAATATAAATCTATATTATAATTATTACAGGTATTTGGCGACTGGTTCAAAATTTTCACAAATAGCTGAAAATTTTAGGATTGGAAAATCGACTGTTCCAAGAATTATAGAAGATGTCTGCGATGCCTTGTGGACAGTATTACAACCTTTGGTTATGCCAGAACTTAACGAAAATGATTGGAAAAAAATTTCAAAGCAATTTGAAGAAATCTGGCAATTCAAAAACTGCGTCGGGGCCATTGATGGCAAGCATGTGTACATGTTTGCACCCCCAAAATCTGGGTCCTCATATTACTGTTATAAACACAGGTTTTCAACTGTAATGATGTGCGTAGCCGACGCTACCCGAAGAATAATTATGGTAGATATAGGTTCAATGGGAAGGTTCAGCGATGGTGGTATTTTTGCTGATAGTATATTCGGAATTCGTTTGAGAGAAAACAGACTAAATCTACCACAGCCACAACCCTTGTACCAAAATGGAGAACCTGTACCGTTTGTTTTTATTGGAGACGAAGCTTTCCCTTTGATGACTAACTTAATGAGACCATATCCACGCGATAATTTAAATAACGAAAAACGAACATACAATTATAGACTTTCAAGAGCTCGTCGTATTGTGGAAGCTACATTTGGTGTATTATCACGGAAATGGTACGTATACCGTAAAGAATTTGAATGTAAAATAGAAACAGTGGAAAAAGTGATAAAAGCAACGTGTGTTCTACACAACTTTTTAATTGACAAGATGCCTGGCTATCTAGATAATAATGAAACGGGTTTGGCCACGACTATGTTTAACGACACAAACGTGGAAAATCTATTATCGAATGACAATATGGATGCCTATCAAGTTCGAGAAAAATTCTGTAGTTATTTCAACAACGAGGGCGCCGTTCCATGGCAAGACACTCGTATTACAATATTACTTGAACGAAATACTTAATATAATAAATTGCACTTACCGTCAGATAATTGAGTTTCTTTCAAAACGTTCTCCCAAGCTGCATCTTTGACGTCAGTAAGTTTATAGGTATCTATTGATGTGTTCCATAGACATGGATATTTTTTTACTGATTCAATAAATTGTTCATCCATTACGTTTTATTTAAATTAACTAATTGTTTACGTTGAAAAATACAAACTGCACAAATTATTCACGATAAAAGCGTGTGCTCGCGCGCACGGTACTAGCAAGATGGCCGGCCGGCGCGCGCGCGGGGTTCTGCGGGTTGCTAGCGGGCGAGAGGGGGGAGGGTGACATCGCTCACTGCACGCCGCTCACATCTCTCGTCTCCACTGCGCGTCGTCAGCGCACAGCTCACATCTCCGCTTCCATCGCGACATACAAATATTACACATCTCCGCACAGCGATCTCCACTGAAGCTGAGCGGAGAGGAGACGTGTCAATAACTCAATTCTATTGGTTGTTTAAAAAACATCTCCTCTCCGCTCGTCTCGTCTCCGCTTTGGTGGAGTCCCGGCCTAATAGTGAAAAAGACAGCTAGTGTTTGTCGTTCGCGTCACCAAACGTTGACCAGTGTTGCCAACAAATGAAATTGTGCAAAACAACTTAATATTACCGTTATGAAAATTATACTTATATTCGTAAATCAACTTTAAATCTTAATTATTTCTACTAAAACTGACTCGTCTTCAATCTGCACATCCTCTTGATTTTCAGTTTAAACTAGATTTAATTTTGGTGGTCTAAACTAAAAACTGTGAAGATATCGAAAAAAATTTAGAGTTGGCAACTCTGTCCATTTGCACAATATTGTGGAGATTATCGTGCAGATGATTTGATTGGCTGGCTTCGGCAAAGACTAACAAATTCAGTACAGTCAGTAGATTAAAAGTACCTAAAAATAAACTTAAGGAAGGAAGTTGTAATTTCAAAACTATTTAAAGCAATATTTTGGGATTTCGGTGATGAAATATTAATTATGGTGACACATTTACGAATAAAGTAAATACGCGTATTTATAGGGACCACGACCTTTTTCATGTGTAAGTCAGCCTAAGCAGTAGGTATGGCGTCTTATTCATTATTATTACATAGCATCTTATTTATTCTGTAGGTAGATAATAAAACGCATTTCTTTAAAACATTAATTTTAAACAACAACGATTCTTTTTTAACCGACTTCAAAAAAGAAGGAGGTTCTCAATTCGACTGTTTTTTTATGTTTGTTACCTCAGAACTTTGGACTGGGCGAACCGATTTTGATGATTCTTTTTTTAATCGAAAGCTGGTGGCTGTCATGTGGTCCCACATTAATTTTATTGAGATCTGACAATGGCATCCATGAGAAAACCACATAAGTCGTAAATTTATGTTAAGATGTGCGCGACAAATTGACGAATAACTCAATATCACGCCAACCGATTTCGATGATTCTTTTTTTAATCGAAAGCAGGTGCTTGTCATGTGGTCCCAGTCCACATAAATTTGAACGAGATCTGACAAGTAGTTTTTGAGACTTTGAAGTCGGTTATTTTTTGTTAGTAAAATTTTGATTATTGTTAGTAAAATTTAGATTATGGCGCATTAGTTCGTCCGATGGAAATCTAATATAACAGCAGTTAACCACATTATTACGTTAATTTTATATGTTAAACCAAACCGGAATACTTTTACAATAAGTGTTCAATTTTTTTATTTGCTTATCGACGGATACAAAAAAGTTTTAAGTATTATACATGTACTTTTTATTTTTATATTATATTATATTATTTATGAACTTCTTTTTGCTAGGCTCTATTACAATACTCGATACTAATACGGTACGGCTTTATTATGATACTGGTACTCGTGAGAAAATTATCCATCGTTTCTTCTGTACTTAACAATGAACATACAAATGGGGACAGCATCAATATATCGTCACTTCTGTATGTTAATCTATGTCCGCCCTACGTTCGGCCGGCGTTGTCATGCCGCCATATTTATTTTGTTAGAGAAATAATGAAATTAAATAAAATGCAATAAATCATGATAACTGACGTGTGGTATGTTATTCCATGAATTTTATTTCTTTTACTTGTGTAATTAGTGCATTTACGCTTAATACACGAGGGCATTTTAACGCTGTATGTCAAATCTCAAGGACTTCTGACAACAATAAAAGCGTGCGTATCGACAGAGTATTGACAGAGTGACTGCGAGCAGGTGGGCTACTTAGCTAACGTTACGCTCTTCATCTTCGGCGCGCTAGTAACATATCTACCTCTATTATAATATCATTGGGTAGGTAAGTGTTTTTCTTCCGGAGAAACACACCCAATGATACCATTGGGTAAAATGTATCTTTTCCATAAACTTATCTACTTGTAGCCAACTTTATCTGTTGTTATGTTCAACATTCACCTAAAATAAGTTGGCCATATAGAACGTTATTTACCGAATAGACAAGTGCCAGTTCCCGCAGCGAATAATAACGATAGAATTCTCGGAAATGATTTTGCGAGGGTATCTCTAGGCTCTGGACTGTTCAATAACATGTTTTGATTTGATATTCAGTTGATATTCAGATAACACAATTTATCGAGAAATAGTATAACAAGGTGTAAAAGGGTGTAGATGATCCGATTTTGATTTAGTTTTTTAAAAGGTGGCTTGATTGATTGATTGAATTAAAGAATTTAATTAAAGTACAAAATAGATAATTATCGATTAATTAA
This sequence comes from Thymelicus sylvestris, assembly GCA_911387775.1. Lineage (NCBI taxonomy): Eukaryota > Metazoa > Arthropoda > Insecta > Lepidoptera > Hesperiidae > Thymelicus > Thymelicus sylvestris. The sequence continues at coordinate 7,097,878 of OU426909.1, read as the reverse complement.
TATGATGCTGATGTTATGTGCTTTCTTCCACCATTTTTATTTTTTATAAAGGCTCTTCAACAACATTTCACAATTTCTTTCCATACGGGTATAGTCTAGTGTGGACATGTCACTTACAGGACTGCACTGCACATCATTCAATGTTTTCTTCTCATTTTCATTTCTCTCTTCTCCATTTTTTCTTCTCAATTATATATGATCTTTCTGGAACGCGAGCATCTGGCATCATAAAATGTAATATCGCAGTGCAAGTCATACAGTGAACCAGAGGCTTTGATCTTGGCACTGTGCAGGAAATGCCGACGCTTGCCAGTGATGTCATTTGTCTCGAGATTTTACAATTGAAATATAAAACAATAAAAAAATCTTAGTACAGCCACCTTCTGTACTTATTTATAAGTACTATTATTTCTTCTGTGGTACAACGTAAACGTTAACACTCAACCAGAACCAGTGAAACTTTTATAGAATCCTCTAATTGGGAGGGAAGGATTAACAATTTAAACTAATTTAAAGGGTATATGCAGCAGCAGCAAGCACCACTGCTTTTGATTAACACTTAAACCTAGGATGTACCTAGTCGATATTTTAAGTCACTTTCCCATTCCCACGTACCTAACCTACATAATTACATTCATTCATTTCACGAAGTTTTTTATTAATGTACCTATATTGATAAAAAATAATAACAATGTAATTAAGATACAGAGTTGTAATGTTATAATCGGTGTCTGAGATAACCAAAGACACTTTGTTATTAAATATCGAATTAAATTTGGCTTGTTATACCGTGTGTGAATCAAGCAGTGATTTCATAATTCCGTTGACTCAGGTAAGATAAGATTCAATTGATATGACTGTATTAATTATTATAGTAAAGTATTCGTCCAAATATAATCTTATTACCTGACTGTTAGGAAGGGTTATGTTTTTCGCACGTATCTTGTTATACAATATGTATTATGTATGCATGTAATATTCTTTATTACCTCGTATCTTCCAAACCGCCGAATTTATATAATTAAGATATCGTTAGATTCGTCTTGATAACCCAAGTGTTCTTGGATAAGTGAAATTAAAAAAAAATATGGTGGCTGTGAGATGCCATTTTTTGAAGTAAAAAAAAAATCGAATAATGCAATATGGGCATCAAATTAAAGAGCTCACCATAAGGATAGGCTGACCATAAGCTCACAAAAAGGTATATCATGTGAGCTTGTTTGATAGCAGGCGGGTTTTTTATTTAATTAGCATTCATTAAGAATGCTAACTAAACCCGGCTACTATGCACTGTAGTTATCATAGCAATGGTTACCATAAAAACGAAAGTAGCAACTAGATACTTGTTAGTTTATGATTCGTATGGTGTAATGGTTACTATGCCGGATTTGCCGTGCCAAGAGTTCTGGGTTCGATTACCAGCGAGGCGGAAGTTTAAATTACGAGTTTGAATCTTCTGTTCTCATTTTGAGTCTATGTGTTCTTGTCTTTGTCTGTTGTCCATGGCACCCACGAGACATGAAAGTCCTAGTGTGGGGCTTTGAGTGTGTAGCATTTATTTATTATTTGTTTATTTGTATCAATCCAAAATGCTTGAAAACTCTTAAGCAAATTCGGGATCAAAAAGTACCTAAACAAAGAAAAGAAAATAAATAGAGGAGTGTTCCTTTATTAAAATAATATTTCGAAAAAAAATTCAATCCATTTACTACTTTTTGAGCTTCTGTATAACAAAGTCCATTGCAAAGTCCAGTGCCACCAAACTTATCGTGTTCCGCTACTTTCTTGGTCGCCAACGCATCGGTGATGCAAAAAAATACAAAGGGCATCGTAAACTTAATGCCATTGAACCCAGATAACATAATTTTAAAAACGATAGGCAGTACAACTTAAACGAAATATTTCACTCCTTGCAAGAGAACGATATTAAAGGCATATGAATAAATAACAACCGAGTGTCCCATTTAAACTGAAATTACGCAGTGCGACTGAATAGCCGTGCTGCTCGTCCGTTTTTACGTCACAAATGTCATAACAGGCTTTCGAAAGTATTGTATTCCACAGTGCCAATTATAAAACTGTAGCGGGAACGAATACTAACACAAAATTATTTATCGGTAAATTTTATTTTGGATTTATTTTCAATTTTATTTTTGGGTACTCTGTTTTGTAACTAACCCTTCGACTGCCTGGACTGGTAACCATTTCACCAGACATGTCGTCAAAATAAATTAGTTAAAAATGATGATGGTCGAATGTATAATAATAATAATTAATATTTTTATACCTTATAAGTTAATGCTTCACTATAATCCCACCTGATGGTAAGTGACGATGTAGTCATGCATGGTAAAACGCACTAACTTAGTAAAAGCCTATTCACTCTTGCCTTGAAGACACATTATTATGCTGTGGTACTTGTGGTGACTTATGGTATTAATCATCCAACCATCCATTCATCAGGCTTTGGACTACCACATAGGCATCTCCTAACATTTGCCACTCTAAAAGGTCCCGAGCCCTCGGAAGTTCGGAATACAGCGGTATAAACTGCCTTAAACATAACTTGTGCTCTAAATAATATACCGATGTAATGTAGGTTGTGCCAAGGTCAAATATCCGCAGCTAAATCAAACAGCGTTACTACCCTTGCAATTCACATAATGCATTTAGGTCATCGGTACTTTCAACTAGGTCACCTGTAGCTTGTTATTCTATATTGTATTTAATCGGCCCATGACGTAGATACCTTTAAGTACGTCAGCTCATAGCTCACGGGTCAGACCTGAGAGTATGACCAGGGATTTGGCCTGGGCTGCGTGTTTGTGCGAAATAAGTATTTTTAGGGTTCCGTAGCCAAATGGCAAAAAACCCTTATAGATTCGTCATGTCTGTCTGTCTGTCCGTCCGTATGTCACAGCCACTTTTTTCTGAAAGTATAAGAACTATACTGTTTAAACTTGGTAAGTAGATATATTCTGTGAACCGCATTAAGATTTTCACATAAAAATAGAAAAAAAACAATAAATTTTGGGGGTTCCCCATACTTAGAACTGAAACTCAAAAATATATGATGTACTTTACCATGCAAAATTTCACTTAAAATTGATTTGAACGCAGGGTTGGCATGAATAAATCATTTTGATTTAAATCATGATTTAAATCACGATTTAAATCAAATGATTTTTTCAATAAAAATCAATGATTTAATCAAAAATGTGTAATTTCATTTTCTTTCACAGAAATCCACATATAAAAACCAGGGGAAATGCATATCAGGCCACGCGCACTGTAGGGTTATGTTAACATAACATAGCCGTGATAGTTTTCCTTATAAATTCATCATATAATCTACATATTTTGGAGAATTTTTTCACTTGTCCAACTCCAACCGTTTAGCCGACAGGGGGGGTCCCCTCCTGGTCCAACTTGACTCTAACCAAAATTTGCACTTTAAAGGCAAATATTTCACAAACGGACCCCTAATTCCAAAAATGGTCCTAAAGACCCATAACATTTTTGAAAGACCTTTTCAACGATACCCCACTCAACAACGATACAGATCATCCTCACGTTACAGCTGTAGGGGAGGTACCCTGAAAAAAAATGTTTTTCAATATTTTTTTCTACAATTCTGGAGTTTTAATAATTTATAATGTATATCCGTGTCAAGTACAGCTTTCTAGCATTAAGGATTTCGGCGCTTTACTTCGGACAGATGGACGGACATGACGAAACTATAAAGGTTCTGATTTTACTTCGGAACCCTAAAAACAAATTTAGAATTTGCATTCACTTGCTTTTGCACATTTGCTTGGCATTCACATGTCAGACAAAAGAGAAATCCCCGCGCTCTGTCCGCGCAATTCCTTGAGCGCGCGTTCTGTTTTGCGCAAAAATATTTTAAAATAAAATGAAAAAATCAAAAAAATCGTGATTAATTAAGATTTTTTAAAAAAATCGTGATTTTTTCGATTTTTTTAAAAAATCATGATTTTTTCCAACCCTGTTTGAACGAGATCTGGTAAGTAGTTTTTTTTTAATACGTCATAAATCGTAAACCGCAATTTACCTCGATCAAAGTTACAACGAACTACAAGAACTTTTATACTATGGTACTTGCTGCTACGGAACCCTTCGTGGGCGAGTCCGACTCGCACTTGGTCGCTTTTTTATGTATATAGTCTACAAATGGGTAGGTATTCACCTGAGGGTCACCGTCGCCCATGGACATAATTTTGCATGCAGACGAATGTGTAGTTTCTTATTATTCATTAGATAAGTGATACATACATACATATTATGATTTTCAGCCGTATTGGGGCGGCTTAGAATACTAACCCCAACCCCACGCCGGATGGGTGTCGTAAGAGACGACTAAATCCGGCCCGCTGGTGGTAGGGCCCCTCGAGGGATTATATTGGTAATATTGATTTTAATTGTTAATTAATACCATTATTACTATTATTATTTCTCCATGGGGTTCACCTGGATAGCTACCACCCTTGAGCATGAGTCAGCCGCCAAACGACTCGTCGTGTTCCGGCTGGGGGCTTGAGAGCCAGTTATTTCTTTCTTTCTTTTTCTTCCCTCTTTCTTGGCCGGCAACGCATCAGTGATGCCTCTGGTGTTGCTAATGTCCATGGGCGACGATAGCCACTTACCATCAGGTGGATCGTCAGCTCGTTTGCCGGCTGTTTCCATAAAAAAAAATTTACTAAAGTTCTTTCTTTGAATAGGTACACACAATTCTATTTTTCATAAACAAAAAGACATAGAAAATAGACGTCGAGTAATAAATATACTCGTATGTCACACAAGTGATGATATTCTAAAATCACCGGGACATCTGTACCAGATCTCTGGATTCAATTTGACATAATTATCCGATCCTATTGCGATAAGTAGGAACATCAGCTGTCAATTTCACTAAGCTACAGATTATCTATAGTCTAATATTATTCCGAACATCGGCTATCGGATCGCACATTTAATTTTCAGTATTGCAGAAAGTCGCCAAATTACTACAGAAAAAATTGTAAAAACTTGCTATGCACTAAATTATTTTTGTAAAAATTGACCCGGCCAAGGTAGGACTATGGCCATACCTGTCCTAACTAATAAGTAATGGTTAGGATATCATGACTCACCTTAAGCCTGCGAACCAGTTCATCTGGACCAAGGTCATCGGTGATAGGGCGGCAGCCTTGCGGGTACACTATTTCCGCCATGCTGCCAGTCTGTTGATCGAAAAACAAAAATAAAATAACATAATAATGTCTGTAAAGTCTGTTTTCGGACGGTAGTTTAATGTGACAACGTCATGACAAAACATTGATGAAATGATTGCATACTTTTATAGATAAAATTGAGCGCTTCGGCCGATCGTAGCCGATCGTGCCTCTCTATCGCTTGTTCCGCGCTCTCGCTCGCGCGGAACGGGACAATGAGTCATGGTTTTTCGTGCGTGCGCCCGGCGTTTATCGTTTTAATAGACGTTATCACGTCAATATTTGTTGCTATAAACTCACTGACAAGGGCTACTTGGTTCAAGAGTTTCAAGACGTATGTATGTACAAGTTCCTTGGTACATCAATTAAGAATGTTATTCAATAACATCTAAAAAAAAATACCAACAAGTTAATACTTTAAAAATTAAACTAAGTTCACAGTTTAAGTGGCAATATAGGTAATATAGAAAAAAATTGTGACTGTGATGTTAACCGTTGAAGAGTTAGCTCACCTGGAGCTAAACCTGTGTGTTGTATCAGGCCATGCATATCATAAAAATGCTAAACCAATATGTAAAAGGATGTAGATCTAATTAGACCTGCAAGATTTTACCCACACAACCAGGGCAAGCTGAATAAAACTGTTTAAGAAAAATAAGACATCAAAGAAGTAGTCTTTTAAATAATTATTCCTCAAAATCGCCATAATACATCTTATAATCTTAATATATATAAATTACGTGTCACGTTGTTTGTCCGCGATGGACTCCTAAACTACTTAACCGATTTTAATCAAATTTGCACACCGTATGCAGTTTGATCCAACTTGAAAGATAGGATAGCTTACATCTCAAAAAAAAACTTTTGACAGAACGAAGTCTGTCCGGGCAGCTAGTATATATAATATAAATTATGTGTCACATTGTTTGTTCGCGATGGACTCCTAAACTACTTAACCAATTTTAATTAAATTTGCACACTGTGTGCACTTTGATCCAACTTGAAAGATAGGATAGCTTACAATGTTCCTTAAGGCACACGTAAGATTTTAATATAAAAAAAAACTTTTGACAGAACAAAGTCTATCTGGGCAGCTAGTATACTTATAATATTTGAGGAGTTCCCTCAATTACTCATAGATCACATCATCAGAACTGAATTTTGATAAATATGGGATAATAAAAAAATAATCTTAAAAATTAGTTTTTAAATGGTGGAGCTCTGAGGTAACAAACATAAAAAATTGCAATGAAATTAATAACCTCTTCCTGTTTTCAACAAAATACATTCAAAAGTTGAACAATCTTTTAGAAAGGATAGCATTTGCTAAAGTTCAGTTGAAGAATTGCTAAGTTATCTTTCACAAGAAGTTCAAGGCTCATTTCATCATCTATGTCATGAAGTCTACTAACTCAGAAAAGCAATAAATAATGTATGTATTAAAACATAATTTACATACTGATAATTGGCTGGTCATCATTAAGAAATAAAACAAAGAGTCAATTGGTTGAATTTTTTTTAGCCTGAAGGTCAGATGATAAAGCATATGGGCCACCTGATGGTAAGTGGTTACCGTCGCCTATGGTCATGAGCAATACCAGAGGAATCGCCAATGCAACACTGGCCTTGAAGGAGAACTCTTTTTACACCCTTTTTTGAACTAAGGAGAACCATACATCTTAGTGCAGACATAATAGTCCGTGAGCCAGATAGTATTTTTTGTCAGTCATTTCCTCTCAAGCGATAACTCGTGAAATACTTCAGAGAGTTACATTATATAGCATGGTGAACGTCAGCTGCCGCTCCAAGGGTGGGTAGGGGGGTGGCAGCCTTTCAATCATGTAAAAAAAAAAATTGTTTTCAGTCATTTCCTCCCGTCTGAAAATTTGTTAGAAGATAGATAACGTAATTATTTAAAGGTAAAAAAAAGTCAGCTGGCCATACCGTGGTGGATTATACGTCAGCTGGGCACGCGAACATGCAAAAAAAAATTTTTTTGTTCAGTGATATCCTCTCACTTGAAAATGCGTCAGATGATACTTTACATGTTATTTTGAGTAAATAAAAACGTCAGCTGGCTGTATGTTGGTGGAAAGGTCATCAGCTGATGCAGTGAAAGGTGGAGATCGCTTATTTACATTCGTCAGCTGACGGGTTTTCCACCAACTTAGAGCCAGCTGATGTTTTTGTTTATTCAAAATAGCACGTAAACTATCACCTGACACAATTTCAAGTGAGAGGAAATTACGAAACTACAATTATTTTACTTTAGGCTCTGTGCACGCGCTCTTATATGTACTAATCGAATCAATACTCTCATATCTATTTTGGATAGGAATCAATTACGTAAAAATTGATAAATATATAAATAAAAAAATGAAATTTAAATTTATTTATTTATTTATTTAAATTTCGTTTCAAAAATAATCATTCATCTGCTTCGCTTTCACTTTGACTCGTGCCACTCTCATCTTTTTCTGATTCACTATCACTGTCATCAGAGCTGTCCATTGTGGCTATTTCTTCATCGTCATCTATATAAAGATAAAAAATGAAGTATTTATATCATTTGTATTTTAATAAATATAAATAGAATAAATAAAATGTTACCTTTTTCTGGTTGGATAGTTATTTCAGTAATCGATGATGGTAATTGGTTTCCAGAAAACCACCTGAAGTCATATCTATTGTCGACTTCTTCCCATCCATAGTCTGAAGGTGTATGATTGGTTGGAACCTTCAGATGTGCGTGCGACCAAATTTGCGCTATGAAACATGCTCTCAAAAAGTGTTGGTATAATTCTGATTTGCATGGTGGTACAGACGAGCCATCAATGGTTTTTTTGGGCAACACAAAAACATCATTTTTTTCAAGCAGTTTATATGTTTTTTGAAACATTGCTGTTCTTGCTTCATTGACGTATTTCAATTGTTTGAAGCCATACATATGACAAACGAACTCCTCTGCTTTGCCAAAAAGTTCTTCTAGATTCTCTGATGGCTTTGACATCCGTATAAAGCACGTGGTGAAATCATTTCCAGAATGAGTCATAATGGAAAACGGGCGCTTTTTTCCTTTTCTAAAAAATGCTGGGTTGAAATCACATCCCGTTAGAGCGTGAAATGCTGGAAGTGCTGCGCTTGTATTCTTTCCGAGAGCTTCGTACAATTTTGTTACGTTTATCAGCGAGCGCGTGCACAGAGCCTAAAGTAAAATAATTGTAGTTACGTAATTTCCTCTCACTTGAAATTGTGTCAGGTGATAGTTTACGTGCTATTTTGAATAAACAAAAACATCAGCTGGCTCTAAGTTGGTGGAAAACCCGTCAGCTGACGAATGTAAATAAGCGATCTCCACCTTTCACTGCATCAGCTGACGACCTTTCCACCAACATACAGCCAGCTGACGTTTTTATTTACTCAAAATAACATGTAAAGTATCATCTGACGCATTTTCAAGTGAGAGGATATCACTGAACAAAAAAAATTTTTTTGCATGTTCGCGTGCCCAGCTGACGTATAATCCACCACGGTATGGCCAGCTGACTTTTTTTTACCTTTAAATAATTACGTTATCTATCATCTAACAAATTTTCAGTCGGGAGGAAATGACTGAAAACAATTTTTTTTTACATGATTGAAAGGCTGCCGCTCCCCTACCCACCCTTGGAGTGGCAGCTGACGTTCACCATGCTATATAATGCAACTCTCTGAAGTATTTCACGAGTTATCGCTTGAGAGGAAATTGGTCATGAAAATCTGTCGCTAGCTCACGGACCATAATGTCTGTGGTTTGAGCCTGCATATTTATTGTATTATAGATATAAGTATGGATTTTGTGTATTTATATATATATCCACATATTATGTATATAATTAGGTAATGTAGGTATTTGTGTGTTATATCTATAAATAGACTATTGCTTTTCATGTTTGTTTGACTCAATGTTTATCAGATAAAGAATACATTAAGCATTCCGTTGGTTATTTGTACTTTGATATTTTAGTCTATTTCTTTGGTATTTCTTTCTTTCTATTTCTTTGGTGGTTTGGTGTAGTGGATGTGCAGATTCATGGAAAGGACACCAAAGGGATGCTGAAAGATAATTTATTTATTTATGTACCATACAGAAGTATAGAAACAAAGGCGGCTATGCTAAAAGCATTCTCTGCCAGTCACTGGTCCCTAGACCCACATTAAATTTTCAGATACTTGGGCACCAAATGACTTCAGTAAGGATATGTATAAACCTGGCCCGTTCATAGATTACTTTTTTAAATATTAGCCCACATAGGAAAAACTTTTAGTATCCCTGAACTAAACCATCATAATTAGGGCTTAAATTTATTGGAATTAATACCACAGGTGAAATTAGATTTACTTCAACACGAACTAATATCTTTATCTATCTATACCCATTGAACATTACTACCAACCTAACAAATTCTTTTGCTACTATGACCTATTTATTGAATGCTTAAGGTTAATCAACATAACATTTGGAAATAACTAAACTCATAGAGGTATTTGCATATTTTAGGCAAATGAATGCTGACATAAAAATAATTAATTACTGAATATGTACCAATTACATTCTAAATACCAATACCCTGTAAGAGATGTATTCAATCTGATGATCTATCTGAATAATCCTAATTTTTACTATTGTCAGTGTCTATATTTTGTTTATCTTTACTGTTAAACTTTCTCTGTAAACATATTGTATGCAGATATACCAATATGTATAGTTAAGTACTGCGAATATGAAGATTTTTTTGAGTGATGACTGACTGCCATATTTTCCTATTTACCTACAAGTAATCCCTATTTAATAATGAAATTGAGGTTAATATTGTTTAAATGTTAAATTGTAATGAAAAGATGAATCAAAGTTGCAATTACTAGGAGTAACACGATGTGCATCAAATAACAACGCTTTTCTCTTCAAGATGTCAAAAGCAAACCTTTACCTCAACACAAAAACATGACACAAACGGCGTGACTCCAAACAAGACATTAGGGTTTGTATTAATTGGAATTAGTTTAATAGCGTGTAAACTTGACACCACAGCTTGACACTGATTTGTTTTGGACGATCAATGTGCCTTCGTGGTCCGCTTTACGCTACATCACAACACCTTAGTATGCCCAGCCTGACAATTCCCACAACCGAACCAAACACACCCAAATTTCAAGGTTAAAAACCCATCTAAACGCATAAAATTAACCAAAACACAATATTTTCGTCATTACAATAAGTTTGAATCAGCAAGAAACATGTATAATGGCTAAAATACGTACAAGAAGTCATAGACGTGGGCCCTGTGATCCCGATGTTTACAAAATCACCACAGCAGTCTTGTTTAAACAAAACAATCACAAAATCAGCATAATGGGTTCACAAAATCTTCACTGGAAAACAAAACATAAGGGTAATATATTGTCCTATTGATCTAAATACAGAGAAATTTGGTTTAATAATTTTTTTATCAATCGGTGGACGCTAAACTGCGGGAAAAACTACAGCGAGCAAAGCGAAGTTAGCAGCATTCGCGTCGCAATTCAAGGTTGCTCTATTATAGTCTATGGATATTTATCGTTCAGAAATTAAATATATTTTATTTTATTTTAGTTTATTTACTGGTAAAAGTTATTTTTATATTATCATTTTACAAACCATGCGCTACTGCTGATGAATCCTGCTTAAATGCCATCACTAACAATGAATACATGAATTAATTCTGTGCCTCCTGTGATAAGTGATCTAAGTCGAGTTGTACCCTTTTTGTGATCTAATCAGTTATTTTGCAGTTTACACAAAGACAATTTATAAGGTGCAACTTATTAAAACTCTACTTGTATCATTTAACACGTAATATTAGCACATATTATTTGAAATAAATTTTATTAATCTTCAGTGTCGATTGATTTTTAATGAGTTAAATTGAAGATACTTAATATATATGGGAGTTGTCAAATAGGTAGGTATAGAGTATCCATACTTCCATACTAATATTATAAATGTGAAAGTGTGTTTGTTTGTTTGTCCGTCTTTCACGTCGCAACGAAGCTGTTATATGGCATGGTTTTTGTGTGTGGAGATAGTGAGGAGGGTGGAGAGTAACGTAGGCTACTTTTTACCGCGTTAAAATATCCCCATGGGAAGATCGATATTTTGTTACTTGCTAGATATTTAGTCCCAGAAGTTGTTAATAGATGGCGTTAGTAAAATTCATTTGCAAGTTCTGAATCACGCTATCAAATGATACAATGCATGTAAATTACTTAAGTCATAGGCAACTCAATCTAACTAAGTAAAAATAAGTAGGATTTGTAAAAAATCGATCTCTACCGCGGGCGAAACTGCGGGCAAAAGCTAGTAAATTATAATATGATATGCAGATGTAGGTTCTTGTCTAATCAAGTGACGGTATCGGGTATAGCATAGCAACTCAAGAGTCACTTACGGTTACTTTAATCGCTCCATTATTATGGTGATTCTTTATTAAGAATCACCATAAAAATTATGTACTAAGGAGCGATTTAAAGTTAATGACTCTGAGATGGGACGTGAGACCTTTTGTCCGTGTGTTCTATATTTTGAAAAAAAATAACATGTTATATTATTTAAGTTTTTAATGAATACTAATTATAACAAAGTTTCCAAAAAACAAAAAATACACGCTAAAATTATAAAATGTATTACACTAAACGACAGGAAAGAATTAACTGCAACCATTCAACACTATTCGCAGCAATTAGTTTGTCATGTTATTAATCACAATTAATAGTTAAGAATTATACAATTAATATCATAGCATCGGTCTACAATGACGCATGCAACCAGTATAGTATGGTAACGTGACTCCACCAACGGCTGCCACCTTAACTATAAAAATAACGTTAAAATTATTAGCGATGCTATATTCAATCGCGCCTCTAGTGGCACAAGTTTGAGCACAAGAATCAATTAAGTATTATTTATGTAATGAAGATTTTCCTATTAAACTTAATTTTATTTCTGTTTTATAAAATTTATATTTTGACTGTCATATTACAGGATACAGGCAAAAATACTTTACCTTTAAAGTTTAAATCCTATGAAAAACATTATAATTGCTAACTTGATAGCTGATTTTAAAACTAGTATTTAAAATTATGCTATTTAATTAAAAAAGCTGTATGCTGCATTAATTCTAACCTACAGATCTGAGATCTATTAAGAAATTAGAAATGTTTTATAATCAAACTTAATTCAAGTTTCACAATGAACCATTTTTTCTTTAAGGTAAAGCGCAATATAAAATAGCCCTTATACACTAAAATAGGCTTAAGCTATAGGCAGTATCCTTTCCTTACATAGTAGATAAAGGCTGATTGATATGACGTCACATGTTCCTCCAACATAAAAAAAATATCTACTTTTTCATCGATATTTAAAATTAGAATGAACCAAATCACAAAGTAGTAGTGTCAAATATGTTTACTGCCTGTATTATTACCCAACCAGGCAACACATTCATGAAATTTCATGAAAATCCGTTCTGTAACTTTTGCGTAAAATACTAACAAACATCCATACATCATCAAAAACAAACTTTCACATTTATTAATATTTGTAGGATTTGTCGCCAGTATTTATTGCGCCTCCTTTATTCACGGATTTCCTTTGTCATCTAGTACACTTGGTTGGGGAATGTACCTACTCTTACTTTCAAAACGATGCCGTTACTCAAATTTGAATCTAATCCAGCTCAAGTTTCCTAAAAGACCCTGCAGTGGAGTGTATATCCTGTGTTAGGTCGTTCTTCCCAAGAGCGTGCAGATCAACGCGCATATCGTCTAACGCTAACAGTTCTTCTCTATGTTTGAGGAGATTCCGTTTCAACTCCTCAATCATGTCTCTCAGGGGCACAGTTCCGCCATATTCTTTCGGCAGAATGGAAGGATCCACGTGCTTCGTCAAGTCATCTGCGGTCCGATGGAACTGGAAAATAAAAGCATAATCTGTAGTTATAATATTTCGTATCCTTTATGATACATGATACTTAATTGAAATAGTATTGAAATGATTTTTTTTATTTGCCATCACAGAGTATCTAATCACTAACGCCCCAACTCAGAGTCACTAACGGTTACTTTAATCACTCCTTAGTAAAGAATCACCATACAAATTCTGTACTAAGGAGCGATTTAAGTAATTGTTAGTGACTCTGAGTTGGGGCGTAAGTGTTTGCCATCAGATGGCTCGTAGGCTCGTTTGTCGACTATGTACATAAGTAAAAATACAAATATAACCACAATGTATTACAATAATTTATGATGAATAGGTAATATAAATTACCATAACACGGTCCTTGAGTTTGTCGCTGAGCAGCGAGATGGCGAACTCGAAGAATCTGACGCCGTACGTGGGAATGTTCACGAAGTGGGTCCGCTTGTGCCGCATCGGTGTTGAGTTCTACAGGCAATAAAAAAATATTTAATAATAATTAAATGGAACAGACGTTATATTGGGCGAACCCAGCTTCTTGCCAAGGGCCGGGTCAAAAATCATAATTTTTAACCCAGCCAGGAGCAAGCTTCCCGATCTTTCTTTTAACGGATAAGAAATATGAACTTTTATAGACAAAAGTGGGTACGCATGCCAGGGAGGACAAGGAGATTCAGCTGCCCCCACCCCCCTCTTTCCCCTTCTCGGTACACAGCATGGGTATTATCAACTCAACTATCAAAATGAAACTGCAGAATTTTGTTCAAGAATGGTTTTGAACCAGTGTGCATATTTCTTTACTCCGTCGGTAGAAACCGGTCTTCAACCCCAAAGGCATAGTCTCCTTTCCATATCCATGTCCGTACCTGTTTTTCAGTGGTAAAGCAGTTTGCCTTCCATGTCATACCTGTATACAGTTGAGCATGACCCGCACGTCACTCAGCGACCAGAGGCTGACGTGTGGCATCTGCATGCCGGCCTCGTCGTTGACGTGCGTGTAGCCGAGCAGCTGCGACCGTGGCTCGTCCAGCAGCAGCTCCACTATCATCGAGTGGACTCGCGCCATGACGCAGCTGTCGAAGACGTGGGGGTCGAAGCGACCTGGTGGCAATTGGAATGACAAACATAAAAATTTTACAAAATTAACTGACTTTAAGAAACATTCTTCGGAAAACCTACATCAAATTCGTTTAATACCTGTAATATTTAAGGAGTTCCATCAATTCCTCGCGAATCTCATCATCAGTACCTACTGAATGTTAATGAATGGAGTAGGTATACTCTTTTAAATAAAAGAAGAATTTTCCAAATCGGCTCATTTCACGAAGTTCTGAGATAACAGAAATTAAAAAAAAAACTTGAGAGGTGTCAAGGGACACCCGGATGAAACGAAGTTCCTTGCAGTCAGTACTAGGATAGCAAAAACATGCAGCAAGTGTGCCAAAACCAATCTAAGGTATTAAATTTCTCATCAGCTTTGTTCACCTAGTACATAGCAACTTCTAGTACTGACTGCAAGAAACGAAAATATCTGGCTTGCTTTCTATGTAAAAAAACTACTACGGCAAAAAGTGTCGTTACAACTTTTCGTCCCAAAATTTTCCGCCTAGCCCCCTTTCGCAACGCGCGATAAGGAACTTCGTTCCAAAAACAACTGCATTGAGAATCGCCTCCTTTATTTTTTTTTATTTTGTCACCGTTTGAGAAACATATTCTAAAATAGAGGACAATAATTTATTTCTTTCCTTTTTCTGCTTTCTTTCTTGGCCAGCAGCTGCAGTAGGTAATACATCACCGTTGCGTTGTCGACCATGAAAGAAGAGAGAAGAAATAAAGAACTAACCCTCTAGCCTTCAGCCCAAAAACGAAGAATTATATTTTGTCGTTTGATGAGTCAAACGAGGACGTCAAACGAGCAAGAGGGGTGATAGGTAGCCTAGCCAGGCAAGTTTTACGAATGGATAGGGTCGTAAAGGGAGCATAATTAAATGTGTGGTCTTCCGACTGACATGGAGATCTACGTATGCAACTCACGCAACGTAATCGTTGCAATGCAATTCGCATAACAATAAAGGTATAGGAGCGTTATGAGTTAACGGCAGGAAAAGACCGATTAAATTATGTAGACTGGTAGGTAATTGAGTGTGAACACTTTAAACTAATTACTGAGTTATTGTTTTTTGCGATTTAGCGCGTCATAATATTCATTATACACTTTGTTATTGGTACGAGGTTAAGCCAATGAACTACTGGGTTAAACCTTTTGTAAGGTATTAATAATTATGTAAAGGTTAAAATAATTATCTAATTCAAATTGTACAAGCAATGCACTTAGATAATTATATAAATATCTTTATTTATAAGTAGATCATGTTTTTTTACATTATAAACTATCGATTTCTGTTGAGAAAAAAGTTTAGAAAATATTGTAGGTTTATCTATGCTTTTTAACCGACTTCAAAAAAGGAGGAGGTTCTCAATTCGACTGTATTTTTTTTTTTTTTTTTTTTATGTTTGTTACCTCAGAACTTTGGACTGGGCGAACCGATTTTGATGATTCTTTTTTTAATCAAAAGCTGGTGGCTGTCATGTGGTCCCACATAAATTTTATTGAGATCTGACAACGGCATCCATGAGAAAACTACATAAGTCTTAAATTTGTGTTAAGATGTGCGCGACAAATTGACGAATAACTCAATATCACGCCAACCGATTTCAATGATTCTTTTTTTAATCGAAAGCAGGAGCTTGTCATGTGGTCTCACATAAATTTGAACGAGATCTGACAACTATGTAGTTTTTGAGACTTTGAAGTCGGTTATTTTTTGTTAGTAAAATTTAGATTATCATTTCACTAATCTTAGAAACGGTTTAACCCAAAGACTAACCGATTTGGATGCTAATTTTACTGATGTATTAAAAGTATGTAAATTGCGACTTCTGGAGTAACATTTCGGTGTTTCCCAAAAGAGATACAAATCAAATTATGTATAGAATCCTGTCGCAACATTTTTGTTGGTGCTTTTCCAAGTATTAATACAACTAGTACCAAAGGAAGTGAGAAGGGTAACCAGTTACAAATATAAAACATTGAACATACTTACCCATACAAGACAACACAACCCTTCTACCCTCAGCGTCTCGCTTCGGCAATGGCACCAGATATCCCGCGTCGATCACAGCCGCTATCTTGGGGTCCAGGGGGTCCAGCTTCTGGAACCACTGGGGGTACATCTGCCGAATGGTGAGGTACCGCTCTAACATGGAGCACGCTTGGGGGATTGAGTACTTCTTTGTGCGGAGAAAACGAAGAAGGAACGGGGCATCTGTAAAGGGAAAGAAAAAGGGTATTACGCTGTTCTTAATTAATCATCTCGACCCTCAAAACTCAGCTATGAATGGAGCCGAGGGATTGACGCAGTTTGAGCACGCTAGCAGATCATAAACAATAATTACAAAGTTATTATGATTATGGCAGTAAGAAAGTTGGTCCTTCGAGACTGTTACCATGAGTCTCTAAGGTAAGTATTTGCAACGCGGTTATACATATCAGTTACTCTCACTTATCGTAGTAATTACCTATGTCTCCAACGTCCAGATTCGTTGCCATACAAAGAATAAGTGTGAGAGAGACTGAGAAAAAGATAGAAGGAAATACCTACAGCTAAAAGAGAGTTGGAAATATTAAAATTAGGTTCTAATCATTGAACTATTTATTTATACATCAATGTGATCAATGGTTTTAGTTGATCAATTTTATATATCTTAAGGATTAACACGTTCACTGCGTCAACACTTTCAAAAAACTTTCAGCCTGTGCTATGGGGACCTCAAAAACCCCTTAACTAAACTTTCCTGTGGTGCGTTAGGGACCTCTTCAGCCCCCTAAAATAGCAGTTTTGAAAATAATTAATATCTTCGTCAAAACCAATGATATATTTATGAATTTTTTGTGGCTTAAACATAGGCTATGACTCTATCTTTTGGTAGGTTCGCACGCAGTTCTGACATTAGGGTAAATCGCTATTACAAAAAGAAAATTAGGGATCTGTTGTATCCCGTTCCGCAACAGATGATAGTTCAATATGTGTAGCTACTAGTGATGGGAATAAAATAAAATCCCAGTTGTCGATAGGTAAAAAAGTTTTATTACAAAAAATGGTTGTCTGTAAAGTCGGTTTACGGACGGTAGTTTAACGTGACAACGTCATGACAAAGTTCCGCTCCGCTCCGCCCCGCTCCGCTCCGCTCCACTCAACTACGATCGCCTATTGCATCGGCTACGATACGCCGATCGTCCGATCGCCCGTCACGTCAAAAAAATTGGTACATATGAATAATTTAATATTTAAAAAAAGTGTTATAAAGAAAAGTTTGTGATGAAGGTTTTTGAAGTTATACTGCTTTAGGCGCGTTGTGAAATAAATGGAAAAAATAATGAGAGTGAAATTTTAAGATTTGTAACACGGACGGTGACACAAAAACGACGGTCACAAAAAACGTCACGTGCGTTTTTAAAAACGCTCGTTTTGAAAAATTATTATTATTATATTGTTTTTTTAATATTGTTAAAATATTATTTTTTAATATTGGTTTTTTTTATATTGGTTTTTTGATGCCATAGAAGTATAACTTCGCACGCGCGTACGTAAGTACACGTTTATGTTATTTTTTTCTTACCAGGATGATTAAACATCTCATAATCCGAATCACTATCACTGGCTACTGGCGGGATATTTGTATGTTTTGCAAAATTTTTATTTTAACATCGGATGTATACGTTCCTGTATAATCCGACGTTGACTTATTTACATACTTCCCGCACTTTTTAGGGTTCCGTACGAAAAAACGAAAAACGGAACCCTTATATCACTCGTGCGTTTGGGCGACCGCCGTTCACAGCCAATTTACTCCGATAGAACTGGACCAAATGAGTTGAAATTTGGTACTCATGTACATTTTTGTGACCTAAAGACGAAGGTATAAAGTAAACAACTGAATTTTGAAAAAAAAATTAACTAATCTGTTTTGCGAACCGTATCGCGTTGTATGTCAAATAAAAGGGCTTGTTGTAATGATCTCATACATATTTTTTTATAGTTTTACAATGGATAGTTTTAAAGTTATTAAAGAAAGAACGAAAATTACTTAAATATTAAATATACTTATACGTATAATATATACTTAAAAATTACAGGAAAACCTTATAAGAAGTCTTAAAAAATGACAAAAATTAATAAAACAGAAAAATAACGGTAAATACATAAAATCAACGTACGGAATTCTCTCCAAGCGAGTTTAACTCGCACTTGTCAAGTTTTTTCATTTTAAAATAACTCATTGTTCGTATTTACGAGCGTAATAATTTGATATCGAAGCGCGAACTTAACGATCGATACATGAACATCCCTAAAACAAAACTTGTGGTGCTCGTGCCTCCAACTCTCCCGTCCTTGCGGCTACGGGGCTCACGATTCACGGGTATCAAAGGAAACCCCCAACGCAAGGAGTGAATATATTTTCACTTCTGTGCGGTAGGGACCTCGTCGACCCCTAAAATATTTTATTACACCATTGATTCAAAATTTAAGCGGGAAGCAAATATGTATATTTGTCTTTATCATACACATAGAACTTTAGATGTTATAGCCTCCCGCACAGAGTGAAAGAACACGATTTTTGACGCCGCACAGTATGAAAGTTCTGCACGGGATCTCGTAGAGATCCCTAACGCACCGAACGTGTTAAGTAGAACATTAAAAAACACAGACGCGTAGCCGACCAAGATACCGGAAGGTTATTAATTTTTTTACTGCTTGTTTATGGTACTGCCATACTGCCCGATCCATTTGGCGGCAAATTTAAATATAAAACAATTCTGGCAAAATAGCTTACCAGTCCGACATTTTCGTATCGCGGGGTGTTTTTCAATAAAATGCCTCATTTGTGCCAGTGCTTGTTCCCGAAGCGCCGGTTCCTCCCTGATGTCGTGCCTGGCCTGTTCCCTGAGCTCTGGGGGCAGGTCACCCCCTGCTCGCTCCTTGGCTTCCAGGATCTGAGTCCGCTCGTCATCAGTGAGCCGCGAGTCCGGGATATCGGGCTTCCTGTGATGTTCCCTGCGGCATTCTTCGGGCTGGAGCACCGATGTTGCCATTCTTTATCTGTAACAGTGTAAGCGGGAAATTAAAAATGTTATTACATAGAACCACCATAAATCTGAAACTAATATTTTAAAACTTAAAAAAACCGCCTGCTATCAAAAAAGGTATTTGAAATCCTTATGGTGAGCTCTTTAATTTAATACCCTTATTGCATTATTACATTTATTTTTATTTTTTCATACAATAAATTGATCAAACAATGGCATCTCGCAACCATCATATTTGTTTTTTTTAATTTCACTTATCTAAGAATACTTAAATTTGGCTGTCAAGACGCATCTAACGATATCTTAATTAAATAAATTTTACTGGTCCGGCGGTTTGGATGATAATATATTTATTTATTTATTTAAACTTTATTGAATTCATACATTGAATTACAATAGGCGGACTTAATGCCTTAATGAATATATGAGGTAATAAATAATATTACACACATACATACATACAAGATACGTAGATGTCGGGTAAAAAGTCGACTAATGCTGGAATATTTAAACAAGAACTCCTATTTTTTCTGTCAAGTAGTGTTATAACTATAGTCAAAGAATAACTGGTGAATTAAATTGAGGGATTTATATAATTTTTATTGTTTGACATACTTAATTATATTTTATTTTATTTTGACATTTATTATTGATCATTTAACTTGGAAAACAGTCCTTTCCTTGCTCTATGAAATTAACCAAATAAGAATTTATGAACTTGTTTCAATTGACCCCGGCCTCCTTATGTCCTAACACAGCAACTGGAACATCAGTTGATGATCTAAGAGCCACCCGGATATTCCACCAGCAGGTTTCTTCACGGGGTTGCGAAGGTTGAAACATAAACTATTAACCTCCTTCTTGACGATTGGTTATGTAATAACAACCACGTGAACCGCGCCTTTAACTTATGCAAACTTCTAGCTCGCGACCGTCGACTGGTGACGAGTAAAAGATGTTTCGCTTGCAAAAAAAAAAACAAAAAAAATACAACCTAATCGAAAACCTTCTCCTTTGTTTGAAGTCGGTTAAAATGTGTATGAATGTATTTTTTTAACGACCCATCTGATTAGGTAAACCTTAAGTTTCTTACCGCATCTTCTTCCAGTAGTACTTACGGGAGGGATTTGAGGAATGGCGTTAGTTTTCGTTTTCATAAGTGTTTGCAAAAACCAGCTTCGAATAACATTTTATCTCAGTGGTTAATGTCGTCCATGGACTTCAGTAGCACCAAGAGCTTCAGTAACATCAAAATAAACAGAGACGTAACTCAAAGCTTGATTTAATATTTCAGTTGTAACGCGTAAGTACAATTTTACGGGAGCGCGCACTCTTCAATAATCTTAAATTAAAATTTATAAGACCCTCGACGGTTTTATTTAGGTACAGTAAACATAGTTAAGAACACTCTCGATTAAGTTACCTTTCAGACAAAAAAATTAGATCAAAATTGGTTCATCCGTTTGGGACCTACGATGCCACAGACAGACATACAGGTATACAGATACCTACACAGATCTAACACGTCAAACTTATAACACCCCTCTTTTTTCGTCGGGGGTTAATAAATTTATACCTATCATAATTCATATCATTCACCAACTTCTAATGGAACAGTGGTCTTATTTCCGACAAAATCCACTTGTGAAATGTGAATTGAATCCGTTGTAAAACGAACTCATTCCAATAATGGAATCTATGCAAGCTCACGATTTATGGCGTAAATGATTCAAACTGCAATTGAAAATTGAATAAGTTAAGTCATAAATGTCATAATATAAATACTGCCTATTTTATATTTTTTCATGAATGTATTTTTATTATTTGAAATTTTATGTATCTTTACAAGTATTTTTAATAAATTCTTGGGAATGTTTAATTATTACATATTCTGCTATTAAATTACTACAAGTTTTAACATAGTTTTAAATAAAAACAAAAACACAATTCTAATAATAAAAATTACAAAGCAAAATTTTAACTTAATCATAATAATTATATTTGTTACCTGTGGTACACATAAAACAAGGGCATTATTTAAGAAAGAGATAATTTTAGAAGATACGCCTAACTTCCAAATATATGCAAACAATAACCAGTTATTCGATCAATATTAGGTGGGTTCTAGGATTGGCATGCCAACATTAATATACCGGATTTATTAATTTTAATGTGATTATGGAATGTGAACGTTGTATGTGAGATTTAAGCATATACTTATAGCCTCTTTTCTAGTATTGGGGCTTATATTGGGGCTATAGTACGCTTAGAATACCGGCAATCTCATGCCACCAGAGCACGCGAAAGAAGCTGTCTCTTCGCGTAACGATAATAGTATAAAAATAGTATAAATTATTTCTAGGCTGGCAACGCGTCGGTGGTGTTATACTTATACTTAACACCAAGTGGCTCGTTTCGTCGTTTGTCGGCTATCCACAAAACTTTTATTATGTTCCATATCGCTAAAATTTGTTATCATGTATTTTTTACATCCAAATCATCGTGCTCATATGCATCAAAATGAAGCGTTGAAATGTCAAGCGATTTACAAATACAAATGTAGCATTATATAAACAGAAATAATACTACTAATTACAAGAATTGAAGAGATAAGGTTACAATATACGTAAATACACTTAAAAATTGCACGGTATATTAATTAATGTTGTTTTAAAATAAAGAAATGTTCTACTTTTCTAATCGCTATTGGCGACGCTACATTGCAATCTCGTTGATGTCTTTTGCTTTAGAATTAGAATAATATATTAATACGAGACTGTATATTTTAAATTCGGTAAAAATAGCAGATACTGCTAAAATTGCTTACTAAATAACAGTATACTAACACGGTTATAGAGTCAATTTTTGAAAATCATAAAAATGTTAAACTTTAATACTTACTTAAAATCGTTAATTGGAAACTATTAAATTGTAAGACGAGTATAAGTTGAAAAGTCGAACAGCATACTAGTATTAGGGGAGTCAATTTTAAGTTTGTGTTTTATTTGTAAATTTTATTTTATCATTAGTATTATTTTCTATCAAATTAGATTAAAAAATAGTAATTTTTTTTCTAAAAAAAAAACCAAGTTCAAAATTAGGGATAACTCAAAAACTACTCAGCAGATCTCGTTCAAATTTAAATGGGACTACATGACAAGCACCAGCTTTCGAATATAAAAGAATCATCAAAATCGGTACACCCAGTAAAAAGTTATGAGACACAAAACAATACAGTTGACTTAAAAACCTCCTCATTTTTCAGTCGGTTAAAAAAAAATACTAATTGAAAATTAGCACTCTGAAAATTATGCTTTTCGACTTGTCAACTTATTCACATCAGTACGGAATCCCAGACGTCCTTATTAGTATGTAAGGACCAACCGAAGTAATAGAATCGACCAATAGGATACCAACCGAACCATTCAAACCACTACACTACCACTGCTAAATCAACATAGTCATCGCTAAATCAAACATTACGTGACAGCTAACCAATGCCTCGTGGCCAACTAGGGTTGCTAGATGATCTTCTGGATTGTCCCGACATTTCACATAATGTCCAGACAAGTCCCGACAAAATACAAAATATCCCGACAATTCCAATACAAAATTTTTTGTCCCGACTAATCCTGACTTTTTGGAGTTGCGTCCAGATATTGCAGTCTTGCCACTTGGCAACCCTATGACCAACACACCACACTTGACCTTCAAACTTAGGTACGCTATATGCAAACTTTCACCACATAACCTCTTTCTCAGAACTGAGGACCAACCGTAGCAATAGAACCGACCAAGATACCAACTGAACCACTCAAATCACTACACTACCACTGCTAAATCACCATAATCATCGCTAAATCAAACATTACGTAGGTATGACGGCTACCCACTGTCCCGTGACCACACTTGACCTTCAAACTGACGCTATATGCAAAACTTTCACCACATCACTACTTTCTCGTCACGGTAAAAGTTAACGCGATCACAATGGGATTTTTGTATCACGAGTTTCGCTTTTTATATCGTTGATACCTATTTATCTTGCTAATTTATAAGTAACCTTAATTGTTTGGGCATAAAGTCGAATATTATGTGTACGTCATATCACACGATGTTGGCAAACCACAAGCCAGACAGAATAGTAGGTATTTGAGGTAGCTGAGGAGAAAAATTCACACAAAACAAACTTTTGACTGGCACACACACACACACGCACACACATACACATACACACACACACACACATTCCTATTTTAGGATTGTCGTCGCAGATGGTTTGATCATAAGACTTTGACGGTTACAGACAAGACAAGAGCCAAAAACGGTTACATGTCTGCCAGACAATGTCTGTTTGGGCCAGGAGTCGAACCTCCGGGCCGTGATAAATGTCCATCCAAGTTACAGAAACAGAAACTAAAGAAAGTTACAGAAACAGAAAGAGGTTGTTATATTTATGCATAGTGTGAAGAAGTACTTAGATAGGATTTTTGGAAATCCATCCCCTTAAACGCGTGTATGAGATTTATGTAGGACTGGATAAAAGTGTGTTTGATTATGTGTTTGATATAGCATAGTATGTACCGCAGATGAAATCGCAGGCACTAGTAATTAAATATTCTTGAGCACACTCTACCGACTCTACCGAAGAGTGTCTATGACGCACAATGCGGCGTGCTTTACAGATGGATTTATAGTTGAGCCAACATCTTCATAATACCCTAAGCTAAGAATCCTTAACTGTGCTATTAAATAACTCTAAAACCGACGAAGTTTAATTTTATTTCAGTGATTTCTAACCCCTATTTTTACCCCTTAAGGAATGAATTTCCAAAAATCCGTTCTTAGCTGACGTCTCCTTAGCATAAACTATCTCCCTGCCAAATTTCATCTTAATCGGTTCGGAGGATTCTGAGATTATATGTATAAGGATAGCAATCGCGATACCATTAGAAAGGAGCTGAAGTATGTATATTATCAATTCCTTTTTGTTATCATTTATTCATCTGATAATATTGTATTGCAAAATGGTAAAACTGTGACATTATTGTTACTTTTACAGTTAGTCAACTGACTAGGGGATTATAAGTAGTTACAACAAAATACCTGCATAATCACCAATCATTTTTCAATCGACGATTGTTTCAAGCTCCGTAACGAACGCTAGCTGACTTAACAGATAGCACAAACATATGGCGTGTATAAGACGTCTGTATAATTGTTTATTGGCGTGGAGTTAGACAAATGAAGGCCAATATTATCGAACATCAATGGCCGGGCAATCCAGACGCATGGTCGGGTACAAAGCGCTATTTGATATTCTATGAGCTCCATTATCGTTATCAATAAATCCATTTGGAGTCCACGGGCGTATCACTTACGTAGCAGCATAAAATCATTGTTTAAAACTCGCAATCTGAAATGAACTTTATAAGTTAACCATAGAGCCCAAATTCTCGTAACAGTGTTTCAACAGCGAATAGTAAGGAATTCTATAGTTTCTTTGCCCTAGACTTATAAAAGACATGGCAATGTACTTACTTTGATTGTACGAGATAAGAATTTCCTGCTATTTGACGTCGTTTCTTAATAGAATTGTAAATTTCATATTAAAATACCTTTAAAAGCCCTTAAGAAATACTTTTCCTGAATAATTCGCAGTATGAAATAAATTCATAGAATATAATATTATGTCGCTCTTTAAATGGGACCACATGACAAGCATCAGCATTTGGATATTAATAGAATCTTCAAAATCGGTACGCCCAGTACAAAGTTACTCCCAGTAAAACACATAAAACAGTTGAATTGAGAACCTCCTCCTTTTTTTGAAATCGGATAAAATGGCTATTGTTCAATTTGTTGCCAGTTACATTTTAAAGTCCTGTTTTCTATGTTCAGGACTACTACGTATCGCTATAGTTAATTGTAATCAACAAATCCCTGTTAAAGAATAAGATCTAGGACTAACCAGGAGATTGAAGAGTAGTGATGAACACCAGTAGTCAAGTCCCCTACGCACTGTTTAGTAAGAAATTAGTAATCACGAAAAGAAGCTTCGAGACCTAACTTCCATAAGAACTTGTATTTCAAAGCGATGTCCCTACTACCTATTTCGCCTTTTTGAAAGTGGTATCTTCTACCAGTACAGAACGCAACAGCTTACAAGAACAGACCTGACGTAGGAGCGAACAAATGTCTTCCTATCTCGCTTATGCTCATACTACTTTGAAAGTGAGAAAAGGAGAGAAAAAGGTTGATTACGGCTTTGTTCGCGCTACTTTCCACAGCGAACGACAACAGTACATTATTTATTGTTGGGTGATTATCGGACGGACGGACAGATTTATGCACGCATGCTTCTTAGATTGGACAGGATTGCTTAATTAAACTTCCTTTATTCATTACGAGAAATAATGTTAGCGTATTAACGGAGAGAAGCTTCGTATTGAATTCAATCGCGGATTTTACAGTTACACTAGCTTTTGTCCGCGGCTTCGCCCGTGATAGAGTGGATTCGAAAATTTAGATTTATATTATGCCCCTCGCTTCGCGCACGTGGATTTATATCGATTTTTTTCAAATCCCGCGGGAACCCTAAACTTTTTGCGAGATAAAAAGTAGCTTATGTGTTAATCCAGGGTAAAGTAGTTGTGGCGTGAACGTGATTGAGGAACAACATCCAAACATCTTCACAAACATTCACATTTATAATATTAACTAGCTGACCAGGCAAACGTTGTTCTGCCAAAAAAATTTAGGGGTAGGGGGATGAAAAATAGATGTTGTCCGATTCTCCACCCTAGCCGATATGCACGCAAAGATTCACGAAAATCGGTCGAGCCATTTCGGAGGAGTTCAACTTCAAAAAACCGTGACACGAGAATTTTATATTTTTATTTTTTAGATAGGATCGTGCATTAGTTACACACTCATTACCGCGCACTGTGATTTTCTGTGTCATAGCATTGACATACACAACAACTATGACCCAATTCCCAAATAGTTTTTTTAGGAGTTATTTGCTTTGGCCAGGAATTGGTATCCGAGATCTTTTGCTTCCAGAGTCTCTACCAAACAGGCTGTTTCACTAATAATAGACGGCTTATGTAAAAATAATAGACGGCTTATGTAAATATTATAGACAGCTTATGTAAAAATAAGGTATCCTACTTGTAACTTTACTTTACTTTTTATATGAAGAAGGGAAATTAAAAATACATTTTTCTTACAATAAAATACAGATTTTTTGCAGGTACCTGCAAAATTACCGAATTGAATCAGTAAAAAATCGTATCGTCGCCTATCATAAATTATTTTGATATTTCAAGAATGCAAAATCAAATCAGAACTTAGTAGTTACTAGATTGTTTTTTAGTTTTAAAGGCTTAAAATAGTGTTGATCCCGAGATTGAAAACTCTACATTTTATCAATCTCTATGAAAAAATAAGTTAGTTCAACTTGTGAATAATTAAGAATAGTAATGTTCTCTGGAGTTAATAATATAATGCTTTAATTCTCACTGCTTGAGGAAGACACTCATTTTTGATATAATTACCCAAGTACACCTATATAAATCCAATTTGAGTAACTAAACAATACAAAGGCGGCATTTCGTTTCGAGTGTTTTTTTTTAATGCGCACGGCTTACTTTTCCATGCCACCAGTTACTTATTCATAGAATGTATGTAATTGATCTCTTTGGTGATTGGAACTTTTACTAACAAAATTCAAATCAAATCACTTTTAGACCCCAGTCAAGGAAATATCAAAGAGTTATAATATTTTAGTCCCCGGTCAAAAAATATTTGGTAATTTATCAAACACCTGATAAAGATTTTTTTTAGTTACAGCTTACTAGTTAACAATAAATAATTTTAAACATTCACACCCAAATAAGTTCATAAGACCAAAGCACTTAACTATCATTTGAACCATAATTGCACAATCCAACCAACAACTTGAATACTGTAGGTCAACAAATCAATTCAAATCATAAACCGCAACATACCGGAACTCCTATCAACTATCCTAGTTGACAGACATTCTCAGCTACTACAACTAGAACGTCACAGGTGACGTCACGCACACGTCACGCGTCGGTCGCGCGCCACTTGAAACTGGCCGGTCGATGCTCCCGCGCCTCACCGTTAGCTCCCGAAATATTGGGACACACGGCCCTGACAAATGGCGAATCACAGGAACAGCATCCCCGATCCCGATAAATGCGGATGGCTTATAGCGGGCTAGCTCTTCATGATTTGCTTAGCATTCTTCATCACGCTGATCTAGTGCAGATTGGTGGTTCCAATTATTTATCTGTCAGATCTATCCATATGCTGCATGAATATGGATGAATGGATAAGTTAGTTACGTAGGTAAAATAACAAAAATTGAAGTTTTGACAGCTGCTAGACCTAGGGTAGACTAGGACTATGGATACAAGAATGTATGGATGAATGCTGAGAACGGCCGTGCCAATATAGTGGGATATTATTTGTGATTTGATAAATCTGTTTCGTTGGTGATGAAACAGTATGTGAAATACAGTTTATTTCAGTTCCTATACTTATTGTTAGTTGAAGTTTAATTAGATATTTTTATTTAAGTTATCCACAAATTAAATATACGCAAAGGAATTCGTTTTTAAATATAAACATTTCATTTCATACATTAAACAAATGGACACTAAAGTAAGTTTTTCCTGAAATCACATGAGGTCCGTGGCCTTTTCGTACATTAAACCTTGTCCATAGGAATGCTGGCCTCCAGGTACGACCGGTCGTCGCTCCCACTTCCCCAAAATTTGCTACACTCGGCCCTCTAATGAGGCCAACACTCGCTTCTTAGCGTTTATAATGACTTTCATTTATTACCCTCTTTGTCGTGAATTTCTTTAAGCGAGCATAAACAATTACAGCGATTACAATTACGGAATTCGGAGGAATGAGGTGACATAAAGTTGTTTATCACATAATGATAAAAACAACGTGGGTATAGCGAGGGCAATTTAAAGGGTATTTTGCGGACACAAAAATAGTAAGTACCTATACCTACATCTGTTGCCTGCGGTTTTGCCGCACGGTAGTTCTTTTGCGGTAATGATTTTCCAAAAGTAATTTATCAGACGTTTCAATATTTCTAGCCCTAACAAAACCAAATACATAATTTCATATTGCTTGATTCGAAATTGAAGGATTTTTAGAGAAACTTTCATAAATTATAATATTTAACCACGTTTTGATGATTGATTTTCAAAAACGTGTTTCGTGTTATGTGAATAACAGTAATTTTCATAGGCTTCATTTAAAATAGGGGTTTTTTTACTACTGTTCAACCTGTCTTTAACCCCTTTAGAGGATGAATTTGTTTCTCAACAGATTTTCTTAAATTTTTTTCCGCAGCTATTGTTTTGGTCTTACATATTTTTTTTTTATTAAATTGCATATTGCTTTGTGGAATCACTAACGACGTTAATTATAACGTCGTTATTGTTTGTACTTTGTAGGTTAGGTATTAACCTAACCTACAAAGTACAAACAATATTAAAACGCTAGAAGCTCTAAGTAATATATAATATACAAGATTTATTCATCGTAATTGTTATTCTATGGGTTCAATAAATTGTATGTCGGCTTCAATTAAGCACCATTCTCACCTCGTAAGGCTAAGGGTGTTATTGTACGCAATACAATCGAGATTTAACAGTTATTTGTTAAGTTGAATTCTATAAAGTTCCCGGAGAATTTCTTTGTTATGTAGAAAATTGATTTTGTTGGTGGCATTGAATTTTGCTATATACACAACTCATTGCTGTCTACAAATTCTTTGTTTTCTTGTTAATGACATAAGCGACAACGAGTTGTCGATCCACCTGGTAGAAAGTGGTCATTGTCGTCCATGGACATCAGCAACACCGACCAAGTTAAAATTAAATCATTTTATTAAAGACATCCAAACGAACAATAATAATCAGCTATTGCCAAGTCTGGTCTCATAGAATTTCGTTTAGTAAAGATGTAATTTAAAAAAAATATTCTAATTTTGTTAATGGGTCAATTTCAACAAACACGAATTTTGCCTATTTCCAGTGACGAATTTAGAGCTGTTTAAAATTCGTTTTATTTGGCATAAATACCTACCTAATAGGTGCCTAATACGAGTAGTAGTAATAATTACTATAATTAGTCATATTGTAGAGATCGAAAAACTCTTTAATTTTCTCGACAATTAATTATAATTACAGTATTTATAAAAGTTTTTCATCTATCTAATTCTATACCCATTTAATAGAAAATCATCCTACAGTGTTAACTTATCTACCACAACGGGTTAGACATACGAGTATATATAAGTATAGGTATTAATTAACCTACATCCATAATGTTGGCATATAAGGCAAGCTAAAATGCTTTTGCAAATACCAATGACTGTACAGTACTTTATTATTAGTGTATACTAATAGTAACAAACCATTAAATTGCAAGGTTTTATGTGCATTTATTATAATAGGTACCTGGTATAAGAGCCCGTACACAAAACTGCGATTCGACGCGATGCGAATTCGCAACACAAAAAGTTGCGACACGAATTGCTGCGATGCGATTTCGTGCGGCTAGGCGTGTCCCTTCCACGATAAGGTGACCATTCCTTTGACGACCGTTGAAAACTAGGTCGTGACTCGTGACATGGATCGTAAAAGGAAGTGTGCACTTTTGTTATTGCTTAGGAGATACAGGCAAAAGATACAAAGAAAATTTTGGGTTCATCCATTTATTACTATTATGAACGCCGAAGGGAACTATGTATTTTCATCATTCATATGTATTATATGAATATATATTCATATGAATATATATATATATATATATTCATATGAATATATATTCATATAATATATATATATTCATATGAATTTGTTATTAAAAGATTTGATTTTTAAATGAAGAATCTTAGAAGAAAAAGAAAAAACGTTTCATTTTAACGTAACAAAAAAGATTTCGTATTTTTAAAGTGATCTCAAACTTTATTTGATGTACGTCTTGCCAACACGCTGTCTCAGAGCCGACTTAAAAGTGTTGTCAACAAGTATGACGTAACATCGCAGGAATGCGCGATGCGAATAGGAATGGCACATTTCACCTTTCACTGGATATTTCACTTGTTAAATATACTTCACCTTGTCACACCAGTGACATGCATCGAAACCGTCTGTTACATTTAACGGGACTGTGAATTCACCACAGTATTCCTTTTACTGTGACTTAACGCCGGCCACCGGCCAAAATTCACAGAATTCACACTGACAAGCCGGTTGACAGTGACAATTGGTGACTGAGGAGTTTTGACGGGCGGCAGTTTGACGGCTAGTCTGTGGTAGTTGCCAAGGACCAGGCTTGACAATCTTAGCATTACAAACCGAGTAACAGTTCATGTATAATGTAACAAAATTAAAAATGGTTAACCACTTCATCCACTCCATACGTTTATGGGACATCTGAATTTGTTGTTATTATAACATACTACCAAGTATAAAACTAGATGGCGTTGTTACCGTATTGACGATAATGTCAATAGATGGTTGACGAAAACTTCAATAGATGGCACTGACCTGCTTTGTGAATCACGCTAACGAATGTTTGTTGTAGTTTCTATAAATAAATAGTTTGTTATGTCTAAAAGGTTAAGGTTTTTAAGGAAAAGAAATAGACCAAGTTTGATGATATCGTTAATTTATCTAACTTTACGAGTATTTTGTGAATTTTAAGTATACCAAGGTAGCCATAGCCAGATCATACGTCACCTACTTGTCATAGCTTTGAGTATTTACTCCGAAGGTTCCAAATCATGTTTCCAGAGGGCGACTCTTTCTTTGTTTCTCATAATTCGCTGAGAGATAAACCTCTATTCCCGTATATACAAAGTTACTCTATGCCAAGGACGCTGTCAGACAGATGGACCAATCCTCGGTCGCCATTAGAGTGACTTTTTAAATCGCTGCGTTAGGTTCTGTAGTCTGTGGTCTGTTCAGCCTCTTGTCTCTGTCAATTTGTGGCGAGTATTTATTTTTTCGTTAGATGGGAATTCTGAATTTGTAATTTCTTTATGAAGGTTCAGGACTTGTTTATAGAATAAAATATTAAATCATTCCACTCACTTGATTTTGAGTCTGTGGTTGGACCATAGCCGGAGGCGATATAGTCTGTGGTAGTGGGACGTGTCTGTGATTCATGGTTTTTCAGTCGGGGTTAACAGCGTAGAATTTTTCCCAAATATCGGGGTCTGCCATATTGGGAAATTGATTGGGCATATATATTGTTTTTTCATTGGGCAGGATAAAGTAGTCAGAGGTTCTGGGACTGACTGGCCAACGGGAGTTTAGCTCGGGATTTAAACGGGATTTAAATTCAAAATATTGTATGGGTCAGCCCTCTGGAAGGGGAGAGGTCAAGGTGTGAGTGCAGGTCTGTGAATTAGTTTGCAACATTGTTGAATTCGGTTCTCGAAATTGGTTGGGTTGTGGGAGTTTATAATAAATACATTTATAGGGATGTCTGTGAGATTTAAGTCATCGTGGGTTTTTGTGTCTAGTGCCTAGTTATGGGGAAGGAATAATTTTTTGAGTAGGGAATCCCCTTTTACAACGTCAACAAATCGTCGCCGGTAAGTTGACCGCTGAGCTTTGGTAATGACTGAATCAAGTCACTATCACTGCGAAATGTAACGGACGGAATAAAATGCACCCACTGTGACAATACTCGTCAATAATGAAATATACCAGTGGTGATTTTTCACGGGTGATTTAACAGTGACAAAAATAAATAATTTCACGGACTTGATAGTGAAATAAAAGTAACGATATTTCCCATCGCTAGATGCGAATCAATTCGCAAGTTCTTGCGACTCGACGTGCGAGCTCGCAGGTTTTTGCGATGCGACGTCGCATCGCAGTTTTGTGTACAAGCCCTAATACATAGGTTTAAGATTGTATAATATTTATTTATTTGTTTATTAATACTTACCAAAAATTATTACAGTTTTTGGTATGAGTACCTGCATGAGGTTTGTCTTGAGTACATTGTTACATTATTACATTATATTATAGAAAATAATAAAAAGAGGGCTTTGATATGCTTTCGTAACATGTTTAACTAGTACCTACATAATATGAATTAAATAGTAAAAATTTTAAGCCGTCTTTTATTATTTGTGAAAAAGGAACACCAAATTGTATCTTAATACCTGTTAATCCTTTGAATAGAATTTAAAACAAATACAGTAACATAAATATACTAGGCGTACTAGGTGCGTTGAATAAAAATTACTACGAACTTAGAATAAAGAATAAACACTACGAAGATATAATTATTTCAATAAAACGAAATAATAAAAACCCCGATAACATAATTAATATCCTTTCGACAATTCATGGTCCTAAAACAAAAAATGTCATTATGCACTTAATCGTTGCAGCAAACAAAAACCCGATTTAAATACGCCGAAAGCTGTTCCAGTACGTAAAATTATTCCGGCACAAAATACGGAAGCCTTTCAAAAACAAACTGGCCATTAAAAAACTGGAGCTCAAGCGGTCGATGCACCGGGGAGCTGGGATGACCGTTAACGAAAACCTTGCATTTTATAGGTCCCTGGTACTTTTTGGGAAGCTTGGGCGAGCTTTTATGATTATACTAGTGCTTTGCCCGCGGCTTTGCTCGCGTTTTCCGGAATAATAAGTACCCTATGGTCTTATTCCTGATCATGGTCTGCTTTTAATGAAAATCCGTTTACATTTATAATATTAGTATTTACTAATATTAGACTATTAGTATAGGATTTGTAGAACATAAGTATACCAAGGAATTACCTTAATTTATTATTTATTTTAAATTAAAGTTATACTTCTATAGGCGCGTATGAAATAAATGGAAAAAAGAGAGTGAAATTTTAAGATTTGTGACACGGTGACGGTGACATAAAACGTAACGAAAAACGTCACAGGTAATTTTTAACGCGCGTTTTTTTTTTATTTAGATATATAACTAGGTACACTATAAGCGGTACCATAATATAAGTACTATTATATTTTCTTCTGTGCTAGTACCTACTTACTATCTTAATGAGCTACGATGATAAGTTAGATAAACAATTATCAAAGCTGATTAGAGCCATATCCAGTTGCAGAATAAGCCATATTTTATCCGCGGAACCCATGTACAAGATACGTCTTGCCTGTTGCTTATTTTTTGTTTAGCTCGCCAAATATACTTCCGCGTTTCGTGCACATGTCGCAGAATTAAAAAAAAAATTCCTTTATCTGATGCAATTTAAACATGTAAAATGAACTCATTTGTAAAAACAAAACCTTGCAAAAACGACACTAAAGCTAATGAAAGACGAAAATACATAATTAAAATGACATAATAATATCAGGTAGTTTTAAAAGTAAAAACTTAATGAAAACTGAATTGAAAAACAGCAACGAGCAAACGAGCTTTTGACTCAATGCTTGACAACTATCCCACCTGACAGTGTTCAGGATGTCCTGAATGACAAGCGAACAGAAAAACCTGGTAAAGGTTTTTGGTCGATTTTTAAATGAACGGAAGGCCAAAAATCAGGACGAGAAAGAGAAAAATCGGTCGAATGGTAACCTTAACAGTATCAAACATGGAGTGAAAACACGCCGAAATTAACGCATAAAAAGTTAAGTTACTATTAGGAACCTTGAAACTATAAATATTGAGCACGGTATTAAATTGTCAAAACAAAGAGTATTTAAGTGATTGTGAAAACTTAAAACTAGTTGTAAGACTACGATGAATCGATTGTCATGATGCAATCTGTGTAACCTCGGATCACTTATATTTGAGTAACGGTTTTTGCCGATTGCAATAATAGAGTTGCCACAAAATAGAGAGAATTTGTGCAATCACTATTCGGCCGTATTGGTACTTCATAAATTAAAGTCCTAAAAGTATTTCTCATCCTACAGATTGATTTGGTTCCGATAACAGTGCGTTTTATGATAATACCACAGAAGAAATAATAGTAGATACTTAACTTATAATAAGTAATAATACTGCAAACCTGATACTACGATCAAGAGGAGTTTCTTTCGGCTTTTCTTCTCCTCCATGACAAAGCACCTTTGCGAAAAGCTGGTAAATTAAAAAAATGACGTGCATAAGTGTATCAATGATACCTACATGAATAAATGAATTTGAATTTGAAGATTAGCATCAGGCGAGGAAACTCTACAACTTTTGAAAAGTTTGATTTAAAAAGTATTTGTAAAACATTAATTCACTTGGTAAAACGTTGTACCTATTTGAATTGTTCATTCAATCTTCATAGGTACTACATAATGCAAAGCTGTTATTTATGTATCGAAGCAAACCAAAGCAAGGACAGTTTATGTTATTTAGCTACTAATAAATCAAGATCCAGTTTAGTCAACAGAAACTACTCAAGGTCAACTTGCAAAATGCAAATCAGTGGTGTCATTGCCACATGTGTGATTGCACTAATCTATTACATATTACGTAGCGTTCTATGTTTATCATACAACATACCCTATTACAGTCCAAACTAGGAGCCCATAAACATTGTACCGAGCTAATGGTACTAGGAAAACAGAAGTACAGACGTTATTGTGATTTATGATTGTGATTGGTATTGGTATACGTACGGTATGATACGGTATGGTATGGTACGACGACTACGACATAATATTG
This sequence comes from Thymelicus sylvestris, assembly GCA_911387775.1. Taxonomy (NCBI): domain Eukaryota; kingdom Metazoa; phylum Arthropoda; class Insecta; order Lepidoptera; family Hesperiidae; genus Thymelicus; species Thymelicus sylvestris. The sequence goes on along the minus strand of OU426909.1, from coordinate 7,062,768 downwards.
TATTTGCAGGTGTTGCTGTTTTCCTCATAAATCTTAAACTGTTTTGCGCCACATTTGTAAAGAAGTTTGGCGACAGCTGACAATACGAACAATGACAATAAATTAATTATTAGGTATGGTAACTCATTCCACGTGCAATGTTTTTATTAAAACCGACTTCAAGTAGGAGGTTATTTATCTATTTATTTTTAGGATTGCCAAAGGAAAGTACACTACACCTTAAATCTAGATAGCAATTATACAAACTTATACAAGTGCCTTCCCAATTATAGGCAACCACAACTCAATATAAATATTGTTAAGACATGCTCGATAGCTATACATGAGGTAATGAACATTGAAGACATGGAAGTATTATTTCTTCAATAGTTTTGAACGACAGAACGGTATTCTGTAACTCACATCATTATTATAGGTTGCCTAAATAATTACTATTTACTGTGGATTACTAGACAGAAAATAAACAAAATTATTTATAGTTTATAGTGATTACGTTATATTTTTTATATTACCAAAAAGATGCTACGCGACGCAAAAACGAATGATAAATTCGGCAAGTTTGGCTACAGACTTAAAATCATAATAAAGCTGTTGTGGAGCTTTGAAAGCTTTGACAGGCTCTTTTGCTATAGATACCTCAATTATGATCATAAAACTTTCATACATACGTAGCCTAAGTACCACTTAGGCTTTGTTACTTAGAAAAGTAGGACAGTTAAAATGCTTTCTCGGTGATAAATCGTTTTGCTTCTGGCACCCGTCGTTGCCGTAATTCATCATAGAAGATAAAAGCTGGGAAACTAAAATTTTTTTTCTGTTGTGTCTTTAGCTAGCTTTAATATTGAAGTTTGAATGGATGTGAAGAAGTGCAAGTTTGAATCAAAAAATTATTATTTTTGTGACAAATAAATTAGTAAAAAAATAGAACATTGAATCGTGTCAATATGGCCTAACTTTGTGCTAAATTGAATTGCGCTCGAATTTCGACTGTAGAGCTAGTACCTGAATAACAGACTCAATGCCTTTTAATTAGAAAGAAAGAAAGAAAATACATTTATTTGTAAAAGATACACATATTACATATACACAACTTATTATACAAGGTAAGAATTGAGCTTATACCTATATAAGTGGATCTTTTACAATTCGGAGCCTGCTCAGCGTTGTGCTGGAGTCCGGAGACAGCCAGCGCTGATCTTCCGCAGGACCCGTTAGATTTATGCCACGGAGGTCTCCCAGCATACGTTTAAAGTAATTTAACAAAGCATAGTATTGTAACACAGTTTAAAATCTCCCTATCGCGTTCGTTGAGCTCATGTTTCAACTGCGTGATGGTTTTTTGCAACTCCTCAACATGGTTGTCCGCGGGCAATGCCTCCCTCCGCTCAAGTACCTCGAGTCGCCGCTCCAGCTCATTCATCCTCGTACCTATGCTGGCCATTGATGCCCGGAGCTCCTCGCGGAACTCCCGTTGTTCAGTCATGTATTCCGCGAGCTCCCGGCGTAATACGCACACGTCAGAGTCAACGGACGGGGCCGGGTAGGTGACTGTCGTCTCGCATGCAGACGCCGAGGGATGCACCACATTGCTGCCTGAGCCCTTGTTGATAGCATCGCCTTTGTGTCGCTTTAATGCACATTCCGGGCAGGTCCAATCTTTAGGCGGAGTAATGTGGTCCGGTAACGCAACACAACCTTTATGATATTTACTAGGGCAAGATGTACACACTGCAGTACCCTTTTGCGAGAGGTAACGACCACATGAAATGCATTTAGCCATTTTATAAAATAATAGTTGACACAACGCAATAAGCTTGAAAAAAAGGTTAATTAACGGTTATTAAAGGGTAATTAAAGGTTAATTACTAACTGAAACTGAATTAAACAAGCATAAACATTTTAGTTAATGCCAGTTTAAACCGAAGATCACGGTCTTCAGGAAGCGCTTCTCCTAAAGTAACAAGAGTAATGATCAAGATTACTGTATATAGTGAGTCATTCGCTCGCTCCGATTCTCTGCTAAACAGACTTTCCCTGCGTTCCGGTACGACGGGGTAGGCCGTTGGATAAATCTTACTGTTAGGCTGAGCCACGATTTATTGTTGTCTAAGGACATCGTTTTTGATTGTAATCTAGACGTGGAGTAATTGGTAAATGGAGATTCATACTGAAAGGCAGTTAAGTTGTGTGATTTGTTTAACCCACGACGAAACAAGAGGGGTGTTATAAGTTTGACGTGTCTGTGTATCTGTATGTCTGTCTGTGGCATCGTAGGTATACAATATTAATCTATGCATCGTAGCTTCCAAACGAATGAACCGATTTTGAAAGGTGACATATTCGAGAGGTTTCCTAGCTATGTTTAGATAAATCGAACTGTCGAGAGTTTTTTAAATTTTAATTTAATATTATGACTTTTGAGTATTCCTCCTTGTTTCAGTGAAGGGTTTATAAGTGTGTTTTTTAAGACGAGTCTTATATGCTCATATACATCAGTCTAATCAGTCTTGCGCCATAGATAGAGTTAGGAGAAACTAACTCCATCTATTACAGAAAGTAAGTAATTCGTTCCAGACCAGAAGTTACATCCATAATCTAGCAGTCTATTATTATCCGAACAAAAACAGTTTCACTGTAAAAAAACAGGCCAAGTACACTTCAAAAGATAGTTACAAAAATGATAATTAAGTTTTTACAAAAAATTATGAAATCAAAAAACCCAAGTACATAACCGTTTTAGATTAGAAAAAAAAATTTGCTAGTAAAAGTAAAAAAAAATGGTGCACTTGGTGTGCATAATTATGATTTTCGATCTGACTTGACATTAGAAGCCTAGGCCGTCAGAACAAGGCAAGCCCAACTGTGTCGTACAACCCAGGATCTCGGGATCCAATACAGAACACTCCATTCCATACGTTTAATATTTAACAGCTGCAGAGCGATGACAGTAAAGGAATGATAGTAAGCTGGGCTTTTCGGCTTGTATGGCTGTAGTCTGTACCACACGCTACTGAATTTGGAAGATATTTTTTAAAACTTTTTAACCCCCGCCGCAAAAAGAGGGATGTTACAAGTTTGACTTGTCTGTATCGGTGTATCTGTGTGTCTGTGTATCTGTATGTCCCAAACGGATGAACCGATTTTGATCTCGTCTTTTTTGTCTGAAAGGTGGCTTAATCGAGTGTTCTTATCTATGTTTAGTGTAAATAAAACTGTCCGGGATTTTTTTAATTATAATTTAAGATTATTTTGAAATAAGCACGCACTATAAAGTATTATGCACACCAAGTACACCATTTTTTTTTACTTTTACTAGCAAATTTTTTTTTCTAATCTAAAACGGTTATGTACTTGGGTTTTTTGATTTCATAATTTTTTGTAAAAACTTAATTATCATTTTTGTAACTATCTTTTGAAGTGTACTTGGCCTGTTTTTTTACAGTGAAACTGTTTTTGTTCGGATTTCATATCTTTTTGTAAAGTATACTTTTTTCAAATATTGCAAGCCTTATACCGCGAAGCCGGTTGAAGTTGTGCTTTAATTACCTACTCTCGATACGTCAAGGCCAAAAATGTTTAATAATATTTTTTTTTTTATATTTAATTTAAACCGGAAAATAAATCGGAAAAGTATTCGTAGCTTTCATGGTGGGTCGACTATTTCATATTTGTATAATTATTGAAGAGTCCCTAAAACTAGTATAAAAATAAGTTTACATGGTTGGCTAATACAATAATATATTTACCCTTACTAACTGAATTTAAAAGTTATTTTGCTTACAAGAACGAGTATTTGGCTGTAGTTACATTCGGTATTCAGCTAATTTGATACTATTTAGCCGAATACTAAATATCTCATATCTACCTAGTTAAGAGTGTCGTTTCTGATATGTCACTATTTTTACGACAAAAACCCGGAGAAAATAATCGCACAAAAGTTGGTACCATTATTTCGAACTTTAACATTAGTGGTTGTCATTTTAGTCTCTTATGATTTGTGATTTAGTGGATCTAGAGTTTAGTGCAACCGCAGCGTCACCCGTAATGAATGGCGCTAGTGTCTGAAAAATAGATATTCGAACAAAGCGCTACCCGTAATTGGACCCGTCTTTACGGACACTTTTCATAAACAGAAATGGCTCTCCTTCTACTCTATCCTCCATGGACAGATTATTTGCCAGTGCCACTTGCTGTGATTAGTGCGAGTTGCAAAAACGTCGTTAAATGTCGTGAGAGAACCCAACCAAATTGAAAATAATACGATAATATGTATCTAGTTGGAGAATTAATTAAAATACTAAGCATTATTTAATTATAATAAGCTACAATTAAAACAGTGGTGACAGTGTTTCCAGTTAGCCAATTTTTGGCTAGATCTAGCAACCTTTAAGATTCATTTAGCCAAAGATGTGAAATATTCTTGGCTAAATATTTTAGCCACAATTTTAGCAACTTATTAACCGACTTCAAAAAAAGGAGGAGGTTCTCAATGCGACTGTATATATATATTTTTATATTTATGTTTGTTACCTCAGAACTTTGGACTGGGCGAACCGATTTTAATGATTCTTTTTTTAATTGAAAGCTGGTGCCTGTCATGTGGTCCCACATAAATTTTATTGAGATCTGACAATGGCATCCACGAGAAAACCATATAAGTCTTATATTAGTATTAAGTATGTGCGCGACATATGGACGAATAACTCTATATCACGCCAAACGATTTCGATGATTCTTTTTTTAATCGAAAGAAGATGCCTGTCATGTGGTCCCACATAAATTTAAACGAGATCTGACAAGTAGTTTTTGAGTAACTTTGAAGTCGGTTATTTTTTGTTAGTAAAATTTAGATTATGACTTGACAAGCTAATAAACACATATTATTTAGTATGATGAATGTGGTAAAGACAAAACATAGAAATAAGCACTATTGACGTGATAACGTCTATTAAAACGATGAACGCCGGGCGCACGCACGAAAAAACATGACTCATTGTCCCGTTCCGCGCGAGTGAGAGCGCGGAACAAGCGATAGAGAGGCACGATCGGCCGAAGCGCTCAAATTTGAAGTGAAAACTTCTTTAGCACTTTTAGTAGTAGTTGAGTGCAGCGGAGCGGGGTGGGGCGGAGCATGACGTTGTCACGTTAAACTACCGTCCGTAAACCGACTTTATAACCACCATTTTTACTTTTTTTATGTTAAGATTAAAAGACTATTAAAATAATAAGCAAACATGTGCTTCCTACCAAATACCGCTGGAATTTTTAGCCAAATAGGTAAACAAGACAACAGACTGGTATAAGGAAAGAATATTTTTCTTTCCTTGTACTAGAACTATCAACGTATAATGACTATTGATTTAAACGTATATTTTAATAACATTTTATGTTTCTAAGTTTAATTTTATTAAAAAATATTTTTTTGTTTTAAACTCCCGATCCAAAAAGAGGAATTTTTTGCCACTTTAAAGGGTACGAAATTTTGACTTTCTATCAACTTTTTAATTAGTTAGCCATTTCTTGGTTCACTGACTTGGCAACATTGAGTGGTGTTATAACTTAGGCCAGCTTAAGCTGATAGCACAGAAATATTGTTATCTATTCATGTGCTGATAGACTATTTGTCACGGTGACTTTTTGTTACCCAATTGAGTGCTATGAAAATATATGGGAGTGCGCTGATTACTTAGAAACGTGCATACCGACGAAAAGAAACATGGCGGTTTAGTTCCTGCTAATATCCACTTTGACATGACTTTGACATTACCGTAGTCAAAGTGGGTTTTGTAAATACTGCCTTAGTGCCTTAGTAATAAGTCACAGTTTACACCGTAGTAAAGAGGAATACAATATGGCGGATACGGCACACGTCTGACGTCATAAAAATTTGACAGTATAGCGAAACTGTTTTTTATTTATGTTTGTTTTGTATTTCATACGTTAGACAAGGACACCATTAAGTTTACTATGTCGTCTTCTAAACTATTCCATATATGACATTATCCCTACGTTCCACTAGACGATCACAACGATCACGCTCACGACCGCGGTTTTTCCTGTTCCACTAGCTTGTGAGCGTTACAATCATACACCCAAGTGGAACGGGCACTTCGACCCACCCCGTGAGGTGGGTTGTTTTGAGCGTGCCGTGAGCGAAATTAATGACGTCATCAATGACGTTTTCACCGCGACCATGACGACCGTGGTCGCCATGTGGAACGCGTTTTGATCGTAGTGAGCGATGTGAGCGTCTACTGGAACGCAGCCTATAACGGGTCTATACTTAAAGTCTATGGCTGATTATGGTGACGTGACAATACGGTGACAAATAGTTCCTAGCAGACGGCAACATCTAGTGACGTGACTGTCACCCGGCCGGGAAGTGCGCTCACAAGGCAACAGGGTTCCCAACTTAGGAGTTTTCCCCCCAAATTTAGGGGGTAAATATGTAAGATGGGATTTTTTAGGAGTCTTAAGTGTATATTTTGTGTTATTTTTAGGGTTTTTGTGACTCTTCATATTTTTTATTTATTGATCAAAATAATGATGTAAGAGACCCCGGAACAAACTAGCCAATTAAAGAAGACTGGGACTTTTGGCATTCAAATATAGGATATCAGATTAATCTGCAATTTGGAATGGGGAAATCCAAAAAGGAGTATTTGTGAATTTACCTTACAAAATATTATGTCGATATTGTAATCGGAATTGATTTATTTGTCAGAATTAATAAGTCCAATAAAATATTAATAGAATGGCATTTAATGAACATATCTACCAAATACCGCTGGAAGTATTATGACTTTTAAGCCAAATCGGTAAACAAGAAAAATATTTTTTCCTGGTCACAGAACCAGAACCATCAACGTCAAATTAATGATTTTTGATTTAATCGTATGCAAATAATTTTATTTATGTCCCAAAGTTTTATTTTATTAAAAGATAACTGTTTGATGGTGTTTTTTTTTAACTCCTGATCCAAAAAGAGGGTAAAAATTTTTTAGCCACTTTAAAGGGTACGAAATTTTGACATTCTAGCCACGTTTTAAAAGTTTTTAGCCATTTCTTGGTTCACTGACTTGGCAACACTGTCAGTGACTATTCAAGTGGGCGCATCGTGGGTGACAGTAAGAGACAGTGACAAAAAGTTACGGTGACAAAAGTCACCAGTGAGTGGCTGGCCTTATACAAAGTTACTCTATGGTTATAACTTATATTAAAAATATACTGTAGTAAACTTATACTGTAGTCAGTGTTGCCAGATGGGGCTATTAAGTGCCAATGGGGCTATTTTCGTTACCGAGCGGCTGTCATATTTTATCCGTTGGCTACACGTAGCCGATCGGCTATATTCAGTGTACCGTGGGTCGTGTCCAGTGCTGCCAATATATATAATTTTGGAGATGTTCAAAAGTGGTACTTTATTCCGAAGAAATTTGTGCAGCCGTAATTTATATTTCATTTGAAAGCATATTTTCTAATCTACTTGAAATTATAAAACTTATATTTTATTGATCCTCCATATTTTGGAAAATCGAAGAAGTATGTTCATGTTAGAAGGTCTATGGAAAGCAATGTTTTTTTTTCTAACAGGTACATACGTCCTTTTCACGAATTAAAACATATCTGAGGTCAATTTATTATATTATTATGTTTTCAACACATGTATAAAATAATTGACATTAATTGTAAACTAAAATCATGAAGAAACGAAACGACATAGATCATCCTAGTTTGATCCATAGTGATTATGTATTCTGTGGTTTGATATTAGTAACTGTCAGTGTCAACTGTCAATCAATCAAATGCAAAACAAAATGTCATCGTTTCATTCATTCATCACTCAATGTGACTCAGTGTTGCCAATGAAAATTTTTGGAAGGCCGTGTACATTAGATAAAAAAGCCGTGTTTATATGGGAAAAGATCAAGTGTGGGCCGTAGCTATTCAATTACGCCAATATATACCATCGGTTCAGCGCTAAAACTAAAAAAAAAGGTCATAGGCAGTGAATTTCATGCCCACTAAACGAGGAATACTTTTCATTAGCCTACATTTACGTCAACATTAGCCTAGTGGCGCTGTTTGAAGGGTTTTAACATTCGTTAAATGTTTGCAAAACAATAAATAACAAAAAACACGTGGAATTTGCGAAAAGCCGTAGAATTTGCTACGGCAATAAGGTTCCAGCCGTAGCCCGTAGATTTTGTGATTTTTTGGCCTGAAAGCCGTAGAACACGGTAATTGCCGTAGCATTGGCAACACTGATGTCACTATCAGTCAGTACTGTCAAGTGTCAATAGTGTCAGGATAAAGTTGCCAGAAGTAAAAAAGGTGCCCAGTGTGACAAGCTTTTGATCTATCTACTGAAATTCAAACACAAATAAAAAAACAAGGGAGGATCTTTTTTTTATTTTCACAACCTTGTCCCAATCGGAATAATTTTCACTTTCTCCTCATCGAAGTTTTGTTTTTGTACAAATTTAGTACCAGCCCCCATACATTTTTTGAACATCTCCTTTAGCGCTTGGACTAAAAAAACTTTTTTTTCGCCCCTATACTTCGAACCCTAGATGGGGCTACATGCGCACTCCGGCAAGGCTATTCGAGAAAAAATTATCTGGCAACACTGACTGTAGTTTACTTGCTGTGCTGACTGCTGTCGTGCTATAGATATCATAGCTGTTTGGTTGTTTGTTTAGTGTACAATAATCATTATTTTGATTCAGTAATAATTATTTCTCAATCATAATAAGATAAGGTAATTATTGCATATAAGCGAGAAAACAGGCAATATTAATTAATGGAACATAGCTATTATACAGCGATAAAATTATGGAAAATTTGTTGTGTGGTGAGGTTATATGAATGAAAGGAGATGTTCAAAAAAGCGGCCAAGTGCGAGTCGGACTCGCCCATGAAGGGTTCTGTAGCAGCAAGTAACATAATATAAAAGTTCTTGTAGTTAGTTGTAACTTTGATCGATGTTTTTTGCGGTTTACGATTTATGACGTATTAAAAAAAAACTACTTACTAGATCTCGTTCAAATCAATTTTCGTTGAAAGTTTGCATGGTAATGTACATCATATATTTTTTTTAGTTTTTTTTTAGTATTATTAGATAAAAAGCTTGCCACACTGGGCACCTTTAACTTCAGGCAACTCTAACCTGACACTACTGACAGTACTGACTGATAGTGACATTGAGTGATGATTAAAACGATGACATTTTGTTTTGGTTTTGAATTTTTGATTTCATATAACCTCTCATGTGTTACGTAATCAAAATGTAATATGAAATAGTTCAGAATTTCAGACGACTTAATTTCGTTGTGCTGTATTTTTACGCTGCCGCGGCGCCGTCGCTGCGCTGCCGCCGTGATCAATCCTTTTTTATCAACCTCTGCTTGCCTACCGGACTCCGACACTCCGACGTCTTCGACCGCGACCTTATCTCTTTAAACGACAACCTGGCGCTTGTTTACTGGACTTCCCGATCTGTACTATCATAATCTTTTGAAAAGAAAAGGTATGTAACAACTACAAGTACTTACTTGTAATATGTATCCATTTTAGAAGATTCATATTTGTTTGCACATTTTCATCATGTTAGTTTTATTGCTTTGGTTTAATACACATGCTCTCGTGCAGCCAAACAAATCTTCCTTAACTAACATTAAACAAATAGGTGTATTATGGGTATACATATCAAGTAAATTCATGTATGAATGTAGTAAATGTAAGGAAACAGTATGTCTGCTCATATTAAAGTGATATATATTGCTCATATATTGTGATAAGTTTGCTTCAATCAATACATTGCACTTGTTTCTTGTACCTACGGACTTGTTATATTTCAATTTTTAGATATCTACCTTACAATGGCTGTATGTATTAATACAATTAAGTCTATTAAGTATGTCATATAGATCACATGTTTTATTGTTTCAGATTTCTGATAATGATCAGTTGTGCCAAGAGTGTGTGAACCTTACCAGCCCTTACAGTTATCCTCAAGAAGCCAACAACCGCATTGAAGATCCTCATTGTACATCAAACAAACCACTACGACATACATGTGTATGTGTTATAGGCAAACTCCGAAGCTCCGGCGCTCCTAGGTTGGACTGGTCAATCCTCAGGTCAGACTGAATGACTTAGTCAAAGCCCAAACAAATGTAAATTTTCGGCCTTTGACTAAACAATTTTCGTCAAACCTGGGAGAGACTAATTTGGTCAGGCAAACGTCAAAACACAATTTTATTAAATCGGGGTTTGACGAGTCAAACTCCGATATAGGTATGAAGTGTCTTATCTTCGTATATTTGGAAGCATTTTATCATTTAAGCAGCTTTCAAGTCTTAAGAACCGCTTAACTCTGCCAGTTCTGACACCTGGTGCCTTACCATGAACTCTAATAAAATGTGTCATGTTCAGGACAGGTCAGCTTGTAGCTAAAACCTGACAGGAGTGTATTTTGTACCATGAACGTTTACCGATGACCTGCAATGCCTCTACTTCTGTCCTGCATCTTAGTCTATGACACTTGATTTGTACTAATTATGTTCTGAAATAGAGCGTTTTATCGGTTTACCGGTTTTCAAATGAATGCGTATTATTGATGTTTTTAAAAGTTTAAAATAACAATCTCAATTGAAGATTTTGAGATTTGTTATAAATACTTAAATGTTGTGATTTATTAACCTTTCGTTCTCTAAAATTACCAAAAAAATTATCGCTAAGTGATGCTTACATTTTTGAACGTAATCTTACACCACTTGACACTTGACACAGTGACATGTCTAAATGTCTATTAAAATGTGTGATTTATAATGCCGGTCACTCACATTTGCGCGAATACGCGAATCCACAAGTGTGGGACGACATTCGCGAATGATTATGCGAAGTTTTCGAGGCATTCGGGGTTTTCCAAGCTGTGTCGGTTTTTAATCAAAGCGCGCGTACCTCGAACCTTCGTGTAGTCTCCCACACATTCGTGCGACCAGTTGCGCACACGACTAAAAAGGTGATGTATCTCTTAATTTTTCGTGGTTCATGGCGTCTAATCGTACTACCATTTATTTTCTGTATTGAAAATGGATTTTAATGACAACAACATAATAACAACAGCAAGATTGAACATTCGTGAACAAAGTGTAGCAGGAAGCGGAAATGGGCTTGTATTGTAAACTCATATGCGAACCCATTTGCCTGACCACCCTTCACATATGTGCAAACATTCGTAAAAATGTCAAACATTTGCGCGCATGTGAGTGACCGGGGTTAGGAGCGATAATTTAAAAAGCATAAGTACAATGAATGTTTTTAAAATTTTCCAAACAAATGAAATGTATTTATTTTGTGATGATGGTGTATTTGAAATTCGCCATGGCTGCATCCCGTCGTGTTTCATCATCATCAACGAAATAGCCGAAACAGGACAATAAATGTTACTTTCGGTGAGCTGTAATATTTTGACGTTAACATATGCCACTTTCTGATGTCAATACGTCAACAATCGCGTCATGGTACACGAATTGCAGGGCAGAAGATCATTTTTGAAGTCACGTGACCGCTGTCCTGTTACGGTGACGTGGTCGCTGGCTGCCCTGTGTTTTAGCCAGATCATGGTAGGATATAGCAGGACAGGCCAATTATCGGCTAATATTGACCTGTTTTAAGAGTTCATGGTAAGCCCCCTGATTGGTCAGCTTACGTGATTTTCACTTTTATATTTGAGATGCTTTGAGAGAATGCCGTGTGGCATTAGGCCCGCCTTTTGTACGATGTGCAATAAAGTATAAAATAAATAAATAAATGCTTTGGAATATACGGAGGTTAGTTTGTAAGATTAGGTATAAAAACAATCGGTCGGAACACCGCGAGAGACATTATGAACCTGCTTAAACATGTTCAGATCAACGTTTGACCGAGTTTTGCAGTCGCTTCTAGGATTGACTAGGCCAAAACCGAAACAGAATAATTTACTTTCGACGTTTGACTGAAAAGTTAGGAGCTCCTGGTTTTGACTAAAAATACTTCAGGCAAAGGGCGAAATTGAAATGTATTTCGGGGATTGCCTGATGGCTTTGGCCAAACCTAGGATAAACCAGTCCTTCCGCGAAGAAACTGTGTATCGGACTTTGACTATAACATATGCATATCTTGTGGCATTTCCCTATCAAGATGTACAGGGAGACGTCGGCACAGACTGCCAGAAAATTGTGCGGAAAGAAACTATTTAAAAAATCAAATATTTTATATAATGAAATGCGTACAGTAGGGAGCTGTGCACACATAATGACCATTATATGGTATTTAGGATGGGCTCGGCATCAAAATAATATTCTACCAGCAAGGTTTCTAGATGGCATATGTGTAAGAAATGTGGAAAATTAAGTTCAATAAAATGCAATTTTTCAGTCTTTTATTATTTCCTACTCTCCATGTAATTGCACACAATTTATTTAAGTATGATATCAGCTTTCCATTATTAAAAAGTGATACCTACAAAATCTATTTACAGTGGCTTTCTATGCAATGGGTTTCATAATAAAATACTATTGTGTCTAGGTTATGATGACCTTAAAATCCTAAGACCTGTTATTAGTCATCATTATAGTCTTCATTCCGAATTATGTAGAAAGATATTTAATCCAGGCTAGATCGAACTACGAGCAATCAGCGGTTCGGGCCTGCGATTCTCGAGGAAACTGAAGCAAATCCTGGTCGTAATTGCTTGTTATAATAATGTAGTCCCTTAGACAGTTACTAATATCAAACAGATCAAACCACAGAGTACTTAATCACTATGGATCGAACTAGGATGATCTATGTCGTTTCGTTTCTTCATGATTTTAGTTTACAAATAATGTTATTTATTTAATACATTTATAGTTACGTGTTGAAAACATAATAATATAATAGATGAACCTCATATGTTCATAATTCGTGAAAAGGACGTATGTACCTGTTAGAAAAAAAACATTGCTTTCCATAGACCTTCTAATTATCACGAACATACTTCATCGATTTTCCAAAATATGGAGGATCAATAAAATGTAACTTTTAAAATTTCAAGTAGATTAGAAAATATGCTTTCAAATGAAATATAAATTACGGCTGTACAAATTTCTTCGGAATAAAGTACCACTTTTGAACATCTCCTTTTTAACAAGTTAACGATTAGTGTTGTCACAGAGTACTTAATCACTACGTTTTAAGTGTTGTATTTATTTAATAGGATTTATATGTTTAGGCATGGTGATCTTTGGCTGTATGTACTTATTCACGATAAACAACAAATGGACTAATCATGTCTATTTTGAAAAATGAAAGTTTTTATGTTAACATAATATTACAATATGAGGAAGTGTACAAAGTAAGAAATGTTATGTTCCTAGTATTTATTCATATGTTTATATTGAAGGTACAGATCAAGATAGATGGCAGAGTATCATACTTGTTTGACCTCTCAATGGATGGATGGATTATCCATCCAACAAAGCAACATGGATTTGAGAATTGAGAAAATAGGTCAGAAATAGGCCGCTACAAATATAATCATTAATTTATATTACAGTGAATGAAATTTGAATTCTGTGACCATTGTAATTTACTCATTGATTTTCTATTGAGGAATTGAAGGTATAACATTATGTGTGAGAAATAAAACGTTAAAAGACAGATTGTGGTTTTCTTGATAATTTTATTTTAGGAGGCATATTACGTTGAACATGAAATTAATAATTCATTACAGCATAGTTATGTGATTTTGGTTTAAAGAGTGTATATAAATAAAATGTTGAACAGTAAATAATTTTTAATATAATATTTTTGTAATTCTTCTCCGGACAACAGTATTCAGCTTGATGCCAATAGTCTTAGTTGTAATTCAATCTCCCCCTTTTGTTATTGTATTCTTCTTATTTGTTCTTCCAACACCTTTCCTTAAATAAAAATTTTATATGACAATTTGTGTTAAGCAGTAGGTACTTACATTAAAATCTTTTAAAACAAGGATTAAATATATTTGTATAAAAACATAATACATAAATATCCATCTTTATTTATTACATAATAATATGCCCCTTATTCAATTATTCCTATCTATATTAAAACAAAGCAGGCCCATATCATTTTGGCACATTACAATGGCTTATAGTGAAGTCCTATCGATACATATTCTTGCTGGGGATATTGGATTGGCAAGAAATTTAAAACATTAAAGAACATAGATTTATGATTTCAAAAGTGTAGGTACTGATACGTAATGATAATATAGTCCCAAGTAGGTACCTACATTTATTGTTAACTGCACTTCTAGATACTGCTTGCCTCGCAGCTGGGTTTTCAGTTTATGGGTTTATCAAAATATGTAATTATTTAACAAATATTTTCCTTGGTCCTTGAGAGCTCCTAGCTCCTATGCAAACTATATTATCACCTATTTAATATTATGTTGCATAATAAAATAATCCATTGAGTACCTACATACTTGTAGGTAGACAATTTTAAATAAACTTTTAATTAAATCATAATTATTTAGGTAATGTAAAAATGTACCTTTTATTTCCAAGAGTCCAAGTCAAGACACAATAATAATATTAGGTTTATCGAGTTCCTTACAAGTACCTAGTTTAAAAGTTATCGTCTTTAAAAAATATCTCCCTATACTTTTGTGAGTTTGTGACATTCGCCATTGGATTAGTGTTTATGTTTATGTACTTAGGTACTCTGTGACTGTGATTGCGTAGTGGTAGTGTTTATGTATTAGTTTCGGGCGTAAGACCTCAACGAATCCGAACAACAAAACTCAAAAGCGTATGTATGTTTTAGGTAAGTATACTTAATAAAATTTAAGAAGAGGTTATATCAGGTAGGACTGACATTAATAAATAACATTATTAATGTAATTTTTGTACCTATTTAGTAGATCTGCCCGCGATGCTTGTTTTTAACAGTTGGCGTTCGTATTTGTATTTTTATTTTCTGTTCTCTAATTTTTCTAAATCACTGATAAAATCACAACAACTAAAACAACAACAAAATTTTTAAACTCCTATTTCAATGCTACCAACATTACTTACTGAGGTGAGGCGTCGACATGGATATAATAGTATAACTGGATTACTTACTGACTTCGAACTTCGAAGGGTCTGAAGACGTGATGTCACAATTCAATGAACATCTAATCTATATAAATAAATCATTTTTTTCTTACATTAAGTTAATGCTTGACCACGATCCTAATTGAGTTGTTTCCTAAATTTTTTTTTTGTTATAAATGGAAAGTTCATATATAAGTTTTATAACAAAGTTATTTTAGTTTTTTTTTATTCGCTATAATTTAAAAGTTACATCAAATCAAAAATACGTTTTTGAATCCAGTACCGAAAACACGCCGACAGTTCCCGAATAGACCCGAGCGCGCGTGTGACGTCACTTTGTTAATTGCTATTCATTGCAGCATACAGCTGATACTGTGATTTGACTTTAAACTGATAAAATCTTGATATTATCGTCAATATATTGATAAACATATTAAAAATGCTAAACCTTAAAAGTTATCGTGCTTGTTTTGTACCATTACGTGTGAATACTACAAAAAAGATAATGTTAAATGTGTACATTTATTCGGAACCTGTATATTTAATCCTACTTTCCTACTTAATGTTATAAATCTGAAATTTTGGATGTTTGTGACTCCATCACGCAAAAACGGCTGAACGGATATAGATGAAAGGCACACAGATAGTTTTTGACCTAACTTACCAGATAGGATACTTTTTATCCCGGAAATATACCTTTTCCCGAGGAATAAGAGGTTAAATTTTAGTTTTCGTTCATAGATTCATTTTTAGGGTTCCGAAGTAAAATCAGAATTCTTATAGTTTCGTCATGTCATGTCCGTCCGTCCGTCCGTCTGTCCGTCTGTCCGTCTGTCCGTCTGTCCGTCTGTCCGTCTGTCCGTCTGTCCGACTGTCCGTCCGTCCGTCTGTCCAAAACAAAGCGCCGAAACCCTTAGTGCTAGAAAGCTGTAATTTGGCATGGATATATACATACATATATTTATTAAAAAAATTGAAAAGCTCTTCCAAAAATATTATGGGAAGACCATTTTTGGAATTTTGGGTCCGTTTGCGAAATATTTGCTTTAAAGTGCTAATTCTGGTTGGAGTCAAGTGTCCAGGGGGGACAGTTGGCTAAACGGTTGGAGTTGGACAAGTGAAAAAAATCTCAAAAATAGGTTATAATATGATGAATTTACAAGGAAAACTATCACGGCTATGTTAACATGAGTAGTTAATGAATAATAGTCGATAAACTTACTACTTCGGAACTCTACATTGCGCGTGGCCTGACACGCACTTGCCCGTTTCTTTTATGAAACAACTGATGGTTTCATTTTATTAGGTTAGGAATTTTGCCACGTTGATCCTACTTCAATTCAATGAGGATTTGATGATGGGTTCTGGGGCTACAAAGTGGAACTCCTCAATGGTAGTGTAAAACGGAGCCGTGTTTAAAGATAACTACTACTACTATTACTATCATTAACATTGTAAAATCAGTAGGAACATCATTAAATAAATAAACGCTTCACACTCCTATGAGTGTGAAGCCCCTTACTAGGATACCCTGAGTCGTGGGTGCCATAGATAATACAAGGACACACACCCAGACCAAGAACAGAAATTCAAACTAATTATTCAAACCACCTCGCATCGTATCGAACCCAGGACCCTTGACTCAGGGATGTGGCGTAGTATCCATTCGCCACACGGGTCATTGACCAAGTTGGTGTATTTCGGAGACAAAAAAAATTATATATTGTACCAGTTTTATGTATAAAGCGCGTACAAACCCATAACGCCGCAGTAGGTTTCCCTGTCGCGGGTGATATGGACAACACGTCACTATAACACCCAAGACCCGAGTACAAATATTTATTAGATATGGCCGGGAATTGAACCTGGGACCCTCGCTTCGCAGGTTGGATCGAATCGCTATCAACTAGGCTATAGGGTCATCGTATGTATGTACCTACTACTAGCATAGAATTTCTGTAGCATTGCATTGTGCATTTTTTTTATTAATCACATTCTTCATTTCTCTAAGGATCCATATCTGAAATTTACGCAGACGAAGTCGCGGATAGAAGCTAGTTGTATGATAAATGAAATATAATTTATCATACACCCCTGATTTCATACCCCTAACACCCTGCCCTGATTCCTCCCAGACACGATTTAATAGTAAACAGTGTAACCTTTTCTTTTGGTGTAAGTATATAATCAATGGAGAGTTTTATTATATTTAATGAAGAATAAATCATTTAACGTTTAAATTTACAATAAAATTACGTGGAATATCTTTTTGCACTAATTTTCGGATATTTTTAGTTAATTTACGTGTAGGAGCCGTTGAGACCGTACTATCGTGAAATTTCTTTAACAAAGTGACGTCACAAATATGGCGGTCAAATTTGGCGCGTTCGTAGCCACGTGATTTTTTTTCAACTTTTATTTCGTTATTATTAATATTAAAAATAGTTTTTAAGCGTTTTTAACAATGCCAATCAATATAATTTGTGTTTAAGATTTAAAATACATTTAAAAAAAAATATTTTTTTTTAAAATGAACAACTCAATTGTTGTTCGTTTTTCTCGCTAAAACTCGAGAATGGCTGGACCGATTTGGCTAATTTTGATCTTGAAATATTTGTGGAACTTCACACCAATTTTTTTTTTTTTTTCTGGACAATTTTTTTTTATTTCAATTTACTTATAATTCGGCATTAAAAGTACATTCAATTCTTAATTTTCACCCTTCTACCACCAACCCCTATTTTTTAATAGCGATATTAGTACTTTAATTATTTTCTACACTCGGCTGTCGATAATTTAATTGATCATTTATCAGACCTGTAAAAACAAAAGTATTCTGACAAGTTTATTTGGACAATCATCCCCATAAGGGTGAAACTAAGGGATGAAATTCAAAGTTATAAATGTGTTAAAATATGTATTAACTCAAGGGTTGTGATTATGGTGTCTCTATATCTAGATATAATTTATGAGGCAGTACGACGTTTGCCCGGTCAGCTAGTACTTTTAATAATTTCTTCAAAAATATCTTTGTCATGAAAACTGATGTTTTTATATTATTATAATTATTTTTGTGTAAGGTAATAATAAAATGAAACAATATTATTTATTAAGGTACCTATTGTACATCTATTTTTTTAAGTGCACTGCATTTATAAAAATATTTGAACACCATCGAATAATATATCCATATAATATATCGAATAATATATCCTGGGACTATAGATAACATGAACACATTAGAAAAATGGTCAATTGTGTCGTCATCCATCTTCAGGTATCTTCGAAGATTGTGATCCAGTTAGACTATTATATCCTTGAAGCAAGCACTCAATGTATAGTCTGTATACGCTATCTACTTACTAAGCATGTGTCTGTGGTCACAGCCATTAATATCGAAATATATATTACGCCAATGCCATGTACGAAGAAAAAAAAAAGAAAATTCAATACCAACCTTCTAGCAAAAATTCACCCGAAATTAGTAATTTAGGCTGTTCAGATTCCAAAAAGGGACCGGGCCAAATTTTTTATTGTTGTAAAGTATTAAATAATTGAAAGATCGAAATAATTTTTAGTGTTTTATGTACACAATCAATAATCATTTTGATATGTGAAAGTACAAAGTCTTGGCGTTTCGCTAATAATTAAAAATATGGAGTTAAAAATTTCGTGACGGCTTGTTTCGTGACGTCACACTAGGTTTCGGGAAAAGAGACTATAGCGTCAAGTGACATTTTTTGGAGTGTGTGAGTGTACTTGCCCTAGACACTATTGTGTCTCCTGATTATATCCAGTCTATACCATTTTATTCGTAATATGTTAATAACGTGTTAACGTTTGATTTAACTTTATACGCACTAAATGCTTCGATGAAGAAAACCGTTAAATTATAAGAATTAATCATAATAATTAATTGTAAATAACGTTCCTCGTTCATTTACGTTTATTAATGAATGCTATAATTAAGAACATGAGAATTAAAGACTGTGAGTTTTATTGTAACTAGTTAGTTAATTTCTCGCTTTGCAATTAGACGCAGCCGTTGTTTACAAGCAGTAATGAATAATTCAATACGTTCTTAATACCATTCACGTTAGGAAATGAAAACATGGTTAGAATTTAGTCAGATTAAAAAGTAGGTTAATGTATCTTCGTTTGTCTGAGAAAAGTCCTGAGATAGTGCCGCAAAGCCAACGTAATTAACAATTCTGTAGACTAAACTAGTTATGAATGTAGTTTGGAATGGCAACTCTGTGCAATATACCCACTGTAATATCTATATTACTAGCTGTCTCGGCAAATGTTGTTCTGCCGAAAAAAAATCTGAATAGGGACACCATAATCACCTAGCAGTATGAAATATACAAAAATACTAGCTGCCCGGACAGACTTCGTTCTGTCAAAAGTTTTTATTTTATCGTATTTTGAGATGTAAGCTATCCTATCTTTCAAGTTGGATCAAACTGCACACGGTGTGCTTTGATTAAAATCGGTTAAGTAAAACTACATAACCGACTTTAATCTTTAATTAAATACTTAACTGGACTCCTAAACAGGAGTCCATCGCGGACAAAGGTGTCATGGAGCACCTGGTTTTGTACCCTTGTGTACTCTTCAACAGCCAAGACACACAACATTAACTATAATAATAAAGAAATCGCAATAAGGAACCTTAGACATGGCACGACTTTGTCTAGATTTCATTACTTTTTAGAGATAAACAAGCAGCTCCATCGAGACTTGGCTAGTTTTTTACAGAATGTTTTTGGTGGGATTAGAAATTTATTTGATTTTAAACCAATTAAATACGTAACACGCTAACGACACAGTTAAATTGAAACCGGTTGGTTTTTCCTGCTGCTGGAACTAAGGGCTTGCAAAATCTATCGCGTTGAAGTACTTGGAATGTTACATAAAGTGCCTTTGCCGACTAACCGACATATCGCCAGATAGCCTTTCCCGAGTTTCCCGACTGGTTGCTATTACTTGCTATCAAGCGTGTACTTGATTGCGCTACGAGCTAAAATAGTCATTACATGTAGGGAATAGAGGATAAAATCGGGTGGGTAACGATATCGTCTCGCACTTTCTTCCTGTATGGTTGACATCTTTGTGTGGTGCAATCGCATGGCATAAAATGTGAATCCGTTGGCTGCAAAGATGCATTAAACCTTTTTGCTAATGTAATCTCTGTCTTGTATTAAGTAGGTTGGCTCTATAACTCTATGGCCCAATAGACCACAATGTAACGTTTACAAACCATTAGCCCAGTTAAAATCGAACCTGTCGAGCTATGGTCGGGCTTCGATTTCCGGGCCAAATTAAAATGTTTCTTCTCGAGTTTGCGATGACTCTATATTCTATAGGTACGGTTTAAGTGCTGAATTTTACTGACTGACTTTAATCCTACATTGAAAATGAATTTCGATTATTGAATTAATAAGTCACCTCCACATATAAGTACTAAAACATGAATCTTAGCTAAGCACAAAAAATATTTTGCAAATATGTCTTCAATTAGTCTAATTAAACCCTAATAAAATATTCATAACTTTAACATGTATAAAACCTCTATAAAACAGTTAAAAAGTGTTTTGTTTCTTTCTTTCCTTAGCGAACCGACAGAGATAAGAACGCTGATATTTCCTGGATTCCCAATTAAGACTCTAACTTGTACTAAAGTCATAGATAGATAGCTAAACACAGAATAGAAATTGATAGCTACGAATAAAAGGTAAAATGAAATCGCATGAGCCATTTTAGAGACACAAATAAGCCCGATAATCCTCTTCCTTATGGTCTAGCTAGATTCTAGATTACGGGAAGGACTAGATATTCCTTTCAGGACCTAGATCGATAAATAGTGCGAGATAAGATTTCGCTTATCTGAGTTGACAATGATATTTCTTATCTTTGCTAATGGGGAACAGAGATATTTTGTTTCTTAAGTTTCTAATTTTTGGTAAGACTTAAGAGTTTATCAATAAACCTTGTAAGGGTCATAATCAGGGGCGTATTATAGCTACCGCAGTATCAGCCGTATCAATAGGGATGTTGACTAATTTTAGGATTCAATTTCATTTTATAGATAGAACCTTATGATTCACGAAAAAAATATTATAAAAATAATAATCTTCAATTTAAAGACAAAAATTGATAAATAACAATCATTTTCAAATTTCCCGCCAAAAACGTCACGTGACGTCACTAGCCGATATTCAATACTATCTGTCGACTGAAGTTAGTTGCACTTTCATATAAAATAGGAACAATGACGTCATAAGCTCCAAACGGCGTTTGAGGTCACGTGACAGTGAGTACTATTTTTACCATTTTAAAATTTTAAAATTATTATATTTAATTTATTGTGATTGATTTCGACAAAAGAATAATATTTTAGGTGTTTAAATGTTTTCCTTGATACTTTAAACATAAATTTATTTAAATTTACTGATAGTGTCAACATCCCTATTATACGGGGCCCCCAACGTGTAGCGGCACCCACTAGCAGTCCCAAAAAAAAAGATCGCCAGCGGCGTACGACCACTATAACAGTTGGTACTCCTTTTATACTTGACAGCTAAGGTCGAGGGGGCCCTCAATATTGATACGGAGCTTTAAGGATAGCTACACCACTGGTCATAATAATAATATTTTAGCAGTGAGGTCTTTCGCCAGGCGAGACGTCATTCCTGGGGAGTGGCCGTGCTGCAACTGTTTTAGGTTAGAACTTGTATATAATGATTAGCGATCAAGAAAACTTTGATAGCGTGATTTAGATCCAGCGTGACGTCACCGTGTGACGTGCCCAATGTCGCCACAATATCTTGTAGCATGTTAAGTAATTCGTAAGCTACTTTCGAAAGCAGGCTACCAGATCCGACCTACAAGCGAGCAGGTAGTCGGCAACAAGTTTCTACATTTTGTGCCCAATCAGAACGCATAAGTGGCGAACATGGCTGACAAGTTGCTTGAAAAATCATACTACGTCATACAGTGTTTAGCCGTGACCACGATTCATGCAACTGGGTCGAAATATCGGCGTACTAATTGTACAAAATAAATGATCATGAATACCCGTAACATAATGTCATAAAGTTCTGGCATCGGCAATGGATCTTGCTTTCTATGTGGATGACATGGTTACATCGAATAGTCGGGCTTAAATAGCTACATGTTTAGCCAAACGACAATTACAATTTCCATGTAGCTTTCAACCTACGTAAACGAAGCTTTCAACCATTAAACATGTTGACCCTTAAATGAAACTGGTTG
This sequence comes from Thymelicus sylvestris, assembly GCA_911387775.1. Lineage (NCBI taxonomy): Eukaryota > Metazoa > Arthropoda > Insecta > Lepidoptera > Hesperiidae > Thymelicus > Thymelicus sylvestris. The sequence continues at coordinate 7,040,380 of OU426909.1, read as the reverse complement.
CAATCAGAATTCAGACATTTGGCTCGATGACCTTTAATATTTTTTATTTTATTTGGTACATTTGCCAGCTTCCCGGTGAATGGCGTAATCATCAGATTACTATCAAGTCACAGTCACAGATTAGTCAACTTTAATTTCGCAGTGACATTATTAAGAATATTATGAAATATTAAGACATAAGTTGGCTATTTACTATTAAATATATTAGTTTTAGGATAATAAAAATACATCCATAGGTACAAAGAATTCAAGTGCCACTGAATAATAAAACGAATCTTTATTAATCACGACCAGAAAATTTAAATTGTTTCAAATCGGAATGAGCCTGTTTCCCAATTTCTTCATCACCAATCAGTAGTTTTGCTTACAAGCCTCCACCATGTGCAAGGGAGTCACAACTCAGACATATAAATGACGGATTTTCATGTTTAGCACACAGGACACAGGTGGAACATGATCTATAATAACATACCCTATACTAGCTGTTGCCCGCGGCTTCGCCCGCGGTAGAGATCGATTTTTACAAATCCCGCGGGAACCCTGAACTTTTCCGGGATAAAAAGTAGCATATTTTTTAATCTAGGGTGTAAGCTATCTACATTCCAAATTTCAGCCAAATCGGTATAGTAGTTTTCGCGTGAAAGCGTAACAAACATACTTACATTCACATTATTATATTAAATGCAATGATACTATGATTAAATGATTTGACCCATAAACTCGACATTGACGGTGTGGACATAGCTATCAACATCTTCATGCTAAACTAGATGGCGTAATTATTTGCACAGCCATAAGTTTAACATTGGCTAATATCTCCTTCAATCTATTTTGCACTTAATTCCCTTATGATTAAAGGTAATATTAGCATGTGTTATTATTTATGTGTGACAACGTTCTTACTTGTACATTACCATAGTCGCTCAAGTTTCCACATACATAATAATATGTACATCGCCTAATTAAGATGACGACTGATTGTGGTTAGTCAATAATGCTTACCTAAGCCATTATCAGAGCAATATTTGATTAAAATACGATATTTTAATTAAATTTGAAATTATCATTTGCTTCGATGAAGATAAAAAGAAAAATTTTAACAAATATTATTATGCTGCCCTGGTGACCATAATATTATCACGACTATCACGAGACGGGATTACATCACAGCCAAGGTAAGGTTAGGTTAGTAGGTCAAGTCAAAGTAAAATAATTCTTGACAAAAATTATAGGGCATTAAAATTAGGGAAACTCAAAAATTATTTATCAGATCCCGCTCAAATTTTAATGGGACCATATGACACGCATTAGCTTTCGAATATAAAAAGAATCATCAAAATCGGTATACCCAGTAAAAAAGTTATGAGGTAACCCGTAACACACATAAAAATACAGGCGAATTGAGAACCTTTTTTTGTAGTCGGTTAAAAAACACTAACTCTATAATCATAAATAGGCGACTTTTATTGGTCCCTGGAATTTTGCATTGGATATTAACCAACTTCTATTGCATTATGCTGAGAATGAAAAATGTAATTTTAAAATAACGACAGTAGCGATGAACGAAAGCGCATTCCGCATCCGAAGCCGAACTGATGAAACGAGAGATCGAGATTTCACTTTCGACCGCAACTGTTGAGATTGTGGACCCAATTTCAGACCTCGCCACCAGCGCTCGTGAATTAGTGCAATGAGAATTGTTACTAATAACAGTTATCCCATTAATTATGACTAGAGAACGGATTATACAGTGTTAATGTGGCCGAACGAGCAGACGAGTCACATGATGGCAAATGGTCTTCCCACATGGTAACCTCAAGGGCATAAAGCCTTACCGATGCGTTGTCGGTCAAGAAAGAAGGAATGTATGTTTGTACATAGGTACTTTTAGCATTAGAATGTAGTTGTAAGGATAAATATTTTGGATAAATTTATTTATTTACATTTACGTATAAGTAATCTTCAATAATTCGGTAATCATTTATTTCATTTCATAACGTTGGTCGATCACGATTTTATTATGTAAAGAGCTTAAAGCGGAATGCGATCCACTTTAAAGTCTTTGCCATCATCAGCAATTCCAAAGGCATCACCGATTTATTGTTCGTGTCGTGTATAGGTATACGTATAACTTCATGCCAATTTTATTTTCTTCTAGTAATGTATCGTAAAGAAACTATTTGTTTAAATTAACGATTAGGCGCTAAAACGCGTTTCATAGCAACGAAAACCGAAAACATGACGTTAACACCACGTAAGAATATGAAAATTTTATTAGCAAAGTACTTACTCAACAAGGCAAAAGCGCTTTCGCTTTCAAACAAATCAATGATTTTGTTCGTTTTTGTTGATGTTTCCAAACAAATGTATTTTTTTAAGTTACGTTATTTTAATTTTTTTTTACTGCTTGCTTACTATCCCGCTCACCATATTAAACTCTTACCTGAAGGTAAGCGCAGGGCACAGAATTGAAAAATCAATTCAAACTTTTTTTTTATAAATTAAAAGTTAATGCTTGAAAACAAAAAAAAAATGCCTATTATTTATACAATAGTAAATTACTTTAAGTAAGTTAAACAAATGTAAAATATTTTTCTTTGCCCTGTTTTTTTTTACAAAGTTACGCGTATTATTTGCCTGTGTAAGGTAATTACTGACAAGTATGATCCTCAGGTGACCAACAGACAGTTGGTGACATGACCAACAGATGGGAGATCAGAAAGTACTGGCTGATTTTAACGTTTAAAATTTTATTTTAAATTGCAAATTATGCCATATTGTAAAAGTGGTAAACCTTGATATTATACAGAGAGAAATAATTGGCAGGCAAAGTACCTACCTGCTTAAACACACAAGGTAGGACTTAAACATTTTAAATTATGATGACGTTTGACTCACTTTCAATAGGTATTACTTGTCTTGATAAGTTTAAAATATGCTAATCGTGAGTACCTACCTATCAGTAGCGGTATTTAAAAAAAATTAAAATATTCTTATGGCGACTGATCGCAAATCAATTAAGTAAGTACATACTTTATTGTAAAATTTTAAAAAGTATAACACTTTTTAGGTGCCATAAAACAATATCAAAATAATAATAATTATAATAAATATTTACCAAAATGATAGTGTCCGCAAACAACACAAGTTCAATCCAAGTCAGTCAATATTTTGATCACTAAAAACTTATCACTGAAGAAATAAATAGACAACAGAATTTTTATAATGAGCAGAAACCCACCGCACCGAGCGTCGGTTTAAAACTGACGTTGAATCACTATATCACTCACTAGACCAACAGTAACACAATACAAGGCTGAGTGTAGAGAAAATAGAATGTGACATCTGGAAAAACCACTGAAAAAAACTTATAATACTGGCCACAGGCCACATTGACAATATTCGATTAAAAAAGACGTTCCATTTTCAAAAAACGTTTTGCCGCGTTTATATCGGCCGGATTGAGAACAGTTTCTGATTGGTCATCTTGTTGCGTCCGTTTTTCTAACTTTCTTCGACCTCGATACGATAAATGCAGCGGGATGTATACTTTTTCGTGATTGTTTTTTATTGCATTTGATTGAATTTTGTTTTGTTTATTAGGTATTCGTTTATATTATTTTCCTCTTCATTGTGTTTGTGAGTAAATAGATAAAATTTAATTCTAAGGTATATTACAAAGTACGTACTATATTACAAAGGCTTCTTCTTTGTTTTTTTTTCACTTTCTACGTCATTGACAATGATATCGACTTTTTATAACCTATTTAGTACTTGCTAAGTGGCAATAAAATGTGTAAAGCAACGATAACGACGTATAACAAAAACTAAAAATAAAACAACAAATAAACTGAATATTTTAGGTACCTACGTTCAATCTATTAGATTCAACATAATTTTGTAAGTGTTTAAAATATTATTTTAATTACAAGTTTTAAAACTTTAATATTTTCTTCCGGACCCCGTATTTAACCCACCAGCTGGCACTGACTTAAAACATTTCAATAGATAACGTTATCCATACTAATATTATAAATGTGAAAGTGTGTTTGTTTGTTTGTTTGTTTGTTTGTTTGTTTGTTTGTCCGTCTTTCACGTCGTAACGGAGCGATGTTATGGTAAGATTTTTTGTGTGGAGATAGGTAGGAGGCTGGAGAGTAACGTAGGCCACTTTTTACCGCAGTAAAACAACTCATTCCCATGGAAAGATCCATTATGATGCGTATTTGTCCATACTTCTATACTTCCACTAGCTATTACCCGCGGCTTCGCCCGCGTGTTCAAAGGGAAGTAACAATGAGTTTTTTAACATGCATGACTCTTTCCTAGACTAATATTATAAATGTGAAAGTGTGTTTGTTTGTTTGTTTGTTTGTTTGTCCGTCTTTCACGTCGTAACGGAGCGATGTTATGGTAAGATTTTTTGTGTGGAGATAGGTAGGAGGCTGGAGAGTAACGTAGGCTACTTTTTACCGCAGTAAAACAACTCATTCCCATGGAAAGATCCATTATGATGCGTATTTGTCCATACTTCTATACTTCCACTAGCTATTACCCGCGGCTTCGCCCGCGTGTTCAAAGGGAAGTAACAATGAGTTTTTTAACATGCATGACTCTTTCCTAGATATAATAACATAATCTATACTAATATTATAAATGCGAAAGTGTGTTTGTTTGTTTGTTTGTCCGTCTTTCACGTCGTAACGGAGAAATGTTAAGGTAAGATTTTTTGTGTGGAGATAGGTAGGAGGCTGGAGAGTAACGTAGGGTTCTTTTTACCGCAGTAAAGCAACTAATTCCCATGGAAAGATCCATTATGATGCGTATCCTTACTATACATAATAATATTATAAATTCGAAAGTGTGTTTGTTTGTTTGTTTGTTTGCCCGTCTTTCACGTCGTAACGGAGCGATGTTATGTTAAGATTTTTTGTGTGGAGATAGGTAGGAGGTTGGAGAGTAACGTAGGCTACTTTTTACCGCAGTAAAACAACACATTCCCATGGAAAGATCCATTGTGATGCGTATTTGCCCATACTTCTATACTTCCATATCCATCCATACTATCCATACTTCCAAACTTCCATACTTAATTTGATTTTGGATCTGTTACTTATTTATGAATTATTATTATTAATTATTATGTTATTATTTCTAGGAAAGAGTCATGCATGTTAAACAACACATTGTTACTTCCCTTTGAACACGCGGGCGAAGCCGCGGGTAATAGCTAGTACCTATAATATTATTATTTTAAGTAAATTAACAAGTAGGAAGGTAAGCTTTTCATTAAATTATAAAAAAAATAAGTATTTTTTTAATTTTGAAGGCGGTTACATTTTTTACTAAAAAGTTTTTATTCTCAAATAGGTACCTATTGCTACATACAAACATTGACCATCTATAACTTTATTGGATGTACCTAGTACCGACACCTGGCTCATTTTTTTCTTAATCGCTTCGCTCTTGAATCTTGATAGAGCGGTCGTGGTCGTCATATTGTGATCGCATTTGTGCAGATCTGCGAATATAGAAAGCATAGAAGCATAACTTCTAGTAAAAACAGATAATTTTTCGGAACGTCGGCAACTAGAATGAAATGTCGGGAAAAATCGGTAATGATCGATTTGTGTAGCGCTTGCCCGCTCTCCGACCAACGAAAGGATGGTACGCCACAGGAGGATGATGTTATGCGAAATGAAGAACAGCAAATAATTATCATTTAGAATTTGGATTTTTTTGTTAAAGATTTGTAATATCATGAAACGGTATTGTTTTAGTAATCGCAATCAAAACATATTTATGATTATTTTCAATTCCTCAAGGTTAAGGTTGGGTTTTACAAATAAAAATATTTTAAAAACCGAATTGAAAACCACAAAATAATAATAATATTGTTTATACCAAAGATGTACGAGTAGGTATAAACCATAGACAGGCTTTTCTGAATTAAAAGTGCGCCATAGCGCGGGGATGTGTCTGCAGTAATAAATAAATAAATAATAAATGGTAAGGTGCCGTTAAAATATAACATACATATTTAATGACGTTTCTAATATATGGACTACGGGTCTGTCACCAAGTGTTACACAAAAATTAGATCTAATATATAAAATTCTCGTGTCACGCTTTTTTGAAGTTGAACTCCTCCGAAACGGCTCGACCGATTTTAGTGAATCTTAGCGTGATTATCGGCTAGAGTGGAGAATCGGACAACATCTATTTTTCATCCCCCTACCCCTAAAATTTTTTTGGCAGAACAACGTTTGCTTGTTCAGCTAGTAATAATATAAAAATATAATAGGTAGACCGATTTCTAAACTGAAAAAAAAATTAAGTATTCGCTTGTTTATACACTTAATAATATGAATTCATGCTGCCTTTCATTTCTTTGTGTCTATACTGGAGGGCCTGCATACACGTATATACAAGCTAATGCTTAATTATTTTTTAGTTTTCAATTTTGAAGTCTGTTTACCTATAATATTCTATTATTATTTAATTTCTCCGTGTAATCGTTACGGGACCATCTTCGAGCTTTATTGAAACTAACGCACAACAAACACTACAGATACCTATAAAATTTGAAGATATCCCTCTATTTCCGATTTCGGACTCATAGAAGTCATCATTACCAAAATATATGGAGCATAGTTGAGAGTTTATTTGATTTGTTTGATGTTTAGGATCCCAATTAAATTCCTGTCTTTCTAACCGAACTGCCTTTGTCTATTCTAGCCTGCGCTTTGTTTTTTTTTTTTGGGAACCTATAACCAGACGATTATACACCATGCTGAACAGAGTTTTGAATGTATGATTTTTTATCACAATTAAACAATTACACTATTCATTGTATGTAGCATTATTACAATTATTATAAGTGTTACGTACGGACAAACCAATTGGACATTTGCATATATATAAAGTAAAGAGCTGATTCCGTAAAACTCCGTAAGTAGTAAGTAGGTACACTAAACTTAACATATAACTATTTTTACAGACAATGATGCCTCCATAACGCATATACCATTCATTACGTTCGAACAGAAAAGAACGATATTCATTGCGTTTTATTACGAGTATAACTAAAACATATTTTGTAAGCCCCCAAGCAATGCAAGCATCAAGCAATGTATAGTGAAACATGGCGGCTGTCAATATTTGTCATTATTTAAATGAAAAAATAAAAACCCACGTATTTAGGACAAATTCATTTGTGAAATGTGATTCCAGTGTTCTTTTGATGAACACCCTCACGATTAATACACCATTTCACTTCATACTTCGGCATTTTCGTGGTAAATATCTATAAATGTTGAATGTTTGTTACTACTTCTCTGTGACACGACCAAACAGAGACTGACAGCTCGTCTGGTGTAATTTTTAGGCTCCGCCTACTTTGGTGTATTTTTACGTTGGGTCATTTTCTAGCGTAAGTTATGTTTCTATGCTTTATATGTTCGCAGGTGCAGATGTAGACGATGTAGTTCTCCTCACAATCTCTCGCCATTTCGCTCGGTTGGTGCACTCGATTTTGGTGCCATCATGCAATGGGCCGCCGACAGCAGATTTATTTTCGTCGGTCCATCGCATCTACCGATCTACCGCGTGGCCTGGTACCCTCCACTCTGCCTTGCACCACCAAACGTTCAATGGAGTCATTGCCTCTTCTAGAGATGAAGAAGTTTTTTAGTAGAGCTGATAGACGGTGTTTGATGCAGACTTCCTCGAGTATGGAGGCATTTGTACCAAATTCGGTCCACGATACTCCGAGCATCTTTCTCCAGCATCTCATCTCCAGGGCTATATTTTTTATCCATATTCCATGTGCTGAGTACCAGAGGCGAACAGGCTAGTGTAAAGTAAAAAAAAAGAAACAATAATTATAGTTGAAAAGTTTTAGATGAAATTAAGTTCGGTCTAATATTTTTGGAACTTATGATAGGTACCCGTGTTAAGAGTGCAATAAGAGGGTAGATAATTGCCACATTTTTTTGTGGAACTAAAAAGGGTTCCAGGGGAGTGAAGACTGTGTTGGTCCACTTTCCAAGTCTCCAAGGCTAAAAGGTTCATTAGCATTATGTAAGTGGCATGGGCGTAGCCAGGGGGGGGTTTCGGGGGTTCAAACCCCCCCCGAAATGTTAAGGACTGACATTTTTATGTGCTAATAAACCCTTAAAAAACATTTTTCTAGACGTCATTCCGAATCGAATGAGCTATCGCACATATTTTTAGGAGATTTATTTATATTAAACACGTTTTTGAACTTTTTGACTGAACTAATAATAGATGGCACTACATAAAATATTTACGTCGCGGCGTCGTGAGAAAAAATAAAGTCTCAATTTTCTTTAGGGTTATTTTATGTACTTTTAGTCGTTGTATTTTCTTGAACACCCCCCCCCCCCCCCCCCAAACTTGAACCCCCCCCGAAACTAAAACCTGGCTACGCCCATGGTAAGTGGGTACATAATTCATAAGTGCTGCTATGGTTAATTCCCTATACAAAATATCTCTACAAAATTGCTCTAAAGCAATATGTAGGTAGGTAGTTACCTAGCCAGTAACGCAAGGACGACACATAAAGTATGATTAATATTCGTATTGAATTCGGTGAACAAACACGTATTACCTACCTCCAATTGTAGAAGATTGCTTGAAACGCATGCATTGATACAGCCTTGTAACAAATATGAGCGAAACTCACAAAATATGAGGATTACTGTAGTACCAACTTGACAATATTATGAAAAAAAAAAAACATTTTACTAACAGTAACGGAGATAAAAACATATTATTCATTCATTGTTTAAAATGGTAATGCGGCATCAACAATGCTGTGAAGATGAAAAAATTATAACCAATAAAATAAAATTAAAATGATCAATTAAAAATAATCTCATCAAAAACATAAGTAAATAAATGAGAGCTGAGAGCCAAGTTCAAAGAAAAAGAAAGAAAATCCTAAAATGTTAGTCACAAGAACATAATATAATTCAAGCTCTACTACTAATTTGACTCGACTAGTTTTCACATACTTACTGTTTACACATGTTTAGTTAATATCTTCGTTATATCTGTTAGGTTGATATAACTGGTTTGTTGGTATCTATGTAGATAATGAAAACTAGCCAAATCAAATGTAGAGCACGTCGGATGGGTGTCGTAAGAGACGACTATATCTGGCCCGCTGGTGTTAGGGCCCTCGGAGTGATAATATTATTATTGGTAATATTGATTTTAATTGTTAATTAATACCATTATTGCTAATATTATTTCTCCATGGGGTTCGCTGGATAGCTACCACCCTTGAGCGTCAGTCAGCCGCCAAACGACTCGTCGTGTTCAGGCTGGGAGCTTGAGAGCCAGTTCTTTCTTTCTTTCTTGGCCGGCAACGCATCAGTGGTGTCTTTCGTGTTGCTGATGTTCATATATACAAAGTTACTCTATGGCGACGATAGCAACTTACCATCAAGTGGATCGCAAGCTCGTTTGCCGGCTTTTTCCAGTGTTAGGTACCAAATCTCAAAAACATTTAACCCTAAAATCGCCCAAATTACTTGGAAATCCCCCTAATTTTTTTTGGAAAAATAGTAAATAATAAAAAAAAATGTATTTTAATAACGGCGATAATAATTAACTTTTTTGTTTCTTCATTCATTGCCATTTGATTCACTAATTGAACTTAAAAATTCTTACAAATAAATCAATTCCGATTACACTATCTATTTATTTTGTAAGGTAAATTCACAAATACTTATTTTTTGATTTCCCTTTTTCCAGATTATAGATTTAATCTGATATCCTTTATTTAAATTTTTAACCGACTTCAAAAAAGGAGGAGGTTCTCAATTCGACTGTATTTTTTTTTATGTTTGTTACCTCAGAACTTTGGACTGAGCGAACCGATTTTGATGATTCTTTTTTTAATCGAAAGCTAGTGGCTGTCATGTGGTCCCACATAAATTTTATTGAGATCTGACAATGGCATTCATGAGAAAACTACATAAGTCGTAAATTTGTGTTAAGATGTGCGCGACAAATTGACGAATAACTCAATATCACGCCAACCGATTTCGATGATTCTTTTTTTAATCGAAAGCAGGCGCTTGTCATGTGGTCTCACATAAATTTGAACGAGATCTGACAACTATGTAGTTTTTGAGACTTTGAAGTCGGTTATTTTTTGTTAGTAAAATTTAGATCATTATAAAATTCCTAGTCTCCTTTGATTGGCTAGTTCGTTCCAGGGCCTCTTACACCTTTATTTTGATCAATTAATAAAAAATACGAAGAGTCACAAAACGCCTAAACATATAAGACCCCTAAAAAAATCCCATCTTCCATATTTACCCCCTAAATTTGGGGGGGAAACCCCCTAAGTTGGTAACCCTGTTTTTCCATAAAAGAAACACAGAGATGCCCCTCGTTCTACTCTATTTTTCATGTTAAACTTTCACTAAACCAAAGTCCGGCCGGAGACCATAGACGGAAAAACATATTTTGTTCATTTGATGAAGAGTATTGAAGAGAATAAAATATAGATACATAATGCTCCTCCAACATTTCGGTTACCCATAGACATAATACTACTAGACTAGGCAAGGTATCTGAGCATATGTAAGTGAAACCGTCACGCTGCGAAGAAAGGCAGGAGGTAAACCTATCGTTGTCTTACTTACAAGTTACGCGAGTCTCCTTGGTCTCTTTCTGTTTCTAATAGCGTGACGCAAAGAAGGCCTGCTTGTCTAGTCTAGACGGGTTGGATTTAGGTATGTACGTTGAAAATTATAGTACAAAACAATGAAAAGTATAGTAGGTATTTATAAAAAAAATATAGTACACTCAGTGTTTCAAGCAAAAAAATCGGTAGATCAACTGCTTTTGCACAATTTGTTGAAATGGAAAAAATACTTTTACTTTCAAGTCAATAGGAAGAACTTCGTAAATAAATTTTCAGTAAACAGCTGGACACTTTTTCAACTTTCCCCTCATATGAGATGGCCCTCCTTCTACCTTTCAATGCTCCATGATGTTTATTAAGAAAGTCATACGCGTACCTATGTCAGAGAAGTACTTTCCTTATAACCAAGGAATTGAAAGATGCTGTGCAAATAATGCAATAATACTTTTAAGGGCTACAGTTATCAGAAAACTGAATAAGTGAAACAGTTTAAAAGACAAAAAACACTACACAGATTATTCAACCCGTAAAGGTTACTCGTAAAAAACTCCTAAGATAGTTCAATGAAATAAAATGATAAAACACTTAAAGTGCTCGTCAATGAGTGGGAATTCACCGATTCATGTATTAGGTTTAGTAGTGCTGTACTAATGTTGTACAAATATTTTATTTAAAAGTGCGAATAATAATTGTTATTTTTCATAATCTAATAATTTATTGGAAATGAGAGAAGGAAAGTATCGATATTTCTAGAAAGTATCGATACCTCTAAAGTATCGGAACAAAAGTATCGATACCAAAAGTACTTGGTATCGTAACAGAAGTATCGATACCTAAAAGTATCGATACTTTTTGCGGATCCCTATGTCAACTTGTCTTCTATGTCACTTTGTTTTTGACTTTTTGTCAGGTCACTGTCACTACTGTCAGTAGTCAGTAGTGTGAAGTGTCAGTCAAATCAACAAAAATGGCTGGGAATGTGCCCCTCGCAATCAGAACCCACTCTCAAAAAGTTTGCAGCCTTTACAAAAAGGCTTTGCGTAACTTGGAAGCGTTTTATGATAGACGGTAAGAGTAGAAAAGTATTCCATATTACACATTAATTCCTAACTATATAAATTTTTAGATTACGTAATTTTCAATGAAGCCACCTTGTTTTTTACAGATTTTTATTAGTTTTTGCATGAAATTAAAGGATACAAAGAACTTTTTCTTTATCAGGTTTTATTTTCTGTTTTACTTTGCCTATATTTATTTAAATAGAGTAGATTTGACTAGTATTTTCAATTCAATAATATTTAGTGTTTTTGTTTACCATAGAATCGAGGCTATGAGCAAAATTATTCACCAATAAATGTTTATTAAAGATACAATTTAGGGGCCCTCATCTACTTAGTACTCTTGATTTTGAGCATGTTTTGTTTCATAGTTTTAATAACAAAATTATTATCCTAGATATTTCTTTTAGTTTTTAGCTATGAAATATCTAATAACACATAATAGAATGAATAACATACCTACCAATGTTATTTATGATCAATTATAATTAAAAAGTACGTTAATGTTATCTTGTATAGTATCTAGTAACATTATATAAATTGACATTTCTTAATCCTGTATTCTTGATTAATTCTATGTGCTTTATAAGTAGTTATTTTAAGTTCAAATACAATCAACTATCATCTCTCTAGAAAAATAACTTGACTCGTATCCACTCTATGTTTCAATGGCTGTATGTTATTCTAGCCACGTATTCCGCTACCAGGCCGTCCTCCTCCGAGACCGGTTCGACCAGCATGCCAAGGAAACAGATATGCGCAAAGCCAATGAGCTGCTCAAGGCAGGGGAGGAGGAATATTATAGTCAGCTCCATCCCATACCAAAGAAGTGTAAGTACAAAGGGTTACGTCCCTTAAAATAATAATTAAGCACTTTATTCTGGAATTAAGAGATAAAATAGACATTAGTAACATATGACGACCCATGTGGCGCACTGGCTACCATACTGGATCGCTGCACTGAGGGTCCTGGGTTTGATTCTAAGCGAGGCAGAAATTTGAATGATGAGTTTGAATTACTGTTCTCGGTCTGGGTGTGAATGTCCTTGTCTAGTGTGTTGTCCATGGCACCCACTACACAGGGAATCCTAGTGTGGGGCTATAAGTGTGAAGCGTTATTTATTTATCTCCGTTTGCCTCTTATAGGCCTCCTAACAGTTTCCAGTACAGTGTGTCTTGTCTCTTGTCCACTGGGCTAGCATACCAAATTCAGTTGGGGGCAGCACAATATAAGAATATTTTCAGGCTCAGTATAGAAACATAAAGTACTTCCAATTTCTTTTCAGTCCCATTCAGTGTTGGAGGTGTGGCACATGAGAGGGTAGTCCCGCCCCCAGACTGGGTGTTAGACTACTGGCATCCCCTCGAGAAGGCACAGTACCCTGAATACTTCAAGAGAAGAGAACAGAGGAAGAAAGAGTTCATTGCCATGTGGGAGAAAGAGTACGGCAAACTCGACCCCAAAGACTTGCATCATCATTAGACTTTGTGTATATAGTAACAGTTACTGTTCAAATTATGTACCTCTGATCACCCAAAATCAGTATCAGATTATTATAGATGGAAGGAATGTATAATTTAATTAAAAATAAAAGTATGAAGTTTCTTGTTTAAATTGCTTTGTCCATAGCCTTACAATCTTCTAGAAACCATTTTGATCTGTTACCTTTTCTTTTGCAAATACCATAAATGATCATTGATCACACACATGATTTATAAACAGGGAATACATATTCAAAACTTAATTTTTTTTTTAGTTCAGAATTTGCTGACCAAACTTTATCCTGATACTACGTTTGACATCATTATTAACCAGCAATTTTAACTTGAGTCCAGTGGCTTGCTCTACTTTTTCGTTTAATTTTTTTGCTGTATTATCTTTGGTCGAAACCACCATTATTACGAAATAAATTAAAATTTCAATGTAACAATGCCAATAATTTGTCATAAAAGCTATGATACAATTAACAACAATTATTTTTCCACACCAGCAAAGATGTTTTACTTGCATTGTCACAGGTGTAAAACGTTTAGATCTGAGATTAAATAGGTGGATATTGTGCCATATTAGGGGTATTCCCATGCCGGTGTCGTAAGAAGCCTCCTAGTGGTGCTAAAATGTAGTGTTTAAACTTTAAGTACTCTGTGGTAGTAGAGAGCCTCTGAGGTATTATTTGTAAAATTGCATAATTTATACCATTATTACTATTATTATTTTTCCGTAGAGTCCAACTGGATAGCTAACACCTTGCCATCAAACCACCCTGTGTTGACTTGAAAGACAGTTTTCTTTTCTCCTTAACCAGCAACGCATCAGCGATGCCTTTGGTGTCGCTGATCTCCATGGGCGACGATAGCCACTTATCATCAGCTGGTTTGCCAGGATTTCCATCTTAATATATATAAATTACGTGTCACGTTGTTTGTCCGCGATGGACTCCTAAACTACTGAACCGATTTTAATCAAATTTGCACACCCTGTGCAGTTTGATCCAACTTGAAAGATAGGATAGCTTACATCTCAAAATAAAAATAAAAACTTTTGACAGAACGAAGTCTGTCCGGGCAGCTAGTAAAAATATAGATTCTTAATTTTTTATCTTACAAGGGAATGAAACAAAACAAATTATATTTCTACACAAGTATATTTATTGTTCATAGAATATTTATTATATACACACCGAGAAGCTAACAATGATACATATATACAAAACGTAGACATACGGTTTTGTTTGTTAGGACAGCATGTAAATAATTCTCTTCAAGACTCTAGAGTGAATAGATTTTTAGTAAGTTAGTGCGCTCATCATTTTGGACTTCAATGCCACTTACCATCAGGTGGGATTGTTGACAAGCCTAACTTATTTTATGTAAAAAAAAAACGCTTTGAGCGACAGAAGTAGTTACTAGCTCATGCTCTAGGCACTAAAAAGTGCATACAAGGGCAGTTTGTTGACATTGGCAAGTTTAAAAAAAGGGGTTTTCAGTAGTTGCACCAGCTAAAACTGAATACAATTCAACTCTTGAAGTAAAAGCGTAGAACATGGGGCGACAATCTCCCGGTATGTTAGTAGGACGATAACATAATTGAAGTTTTCTATTAAATTTTTAATATTTTATGTTATGAATAGTAAAATAAGTGCCCCTTTATATGAAGTTTTAACATGTAACTATTATAGTGGTGGTTATTTTTTTTTTGTTTGAAATCGATAAGTATATTCGCACGTCACATTCAAGAATTAATACATTTAAAAAATATACCTATAGATTTGCAAGCCATTCACGTATAAACTACCTAATTGTAAAATACATCAGGAAATAGGAAATGCGAGTGTTTTTATTTTAAAAATACATTCATTATTCACACAATTTTAAATTTATAAAAGAAAGAGCTCAGTTAATATATTATGTACCGACTACATTAAAATATTATGCATTCTTTGTATTTTAATTTGGTTATATAAAACAAAATGCGTTGAGGTTTTTATCTACAAAATTTTGGAAAATTAAGATTAATCTTTAGACATCTAAAACAGACGTTGAAATTGTGTACGTTATTTACTACTTTTATTGTTTTAATATTCTAAAATTTACTAATATTTTGGCTATGGAATTTAAAGGCAATTAATTTTCAACAACCACTACCATACTCATCTTTTGAACACTGGCAATTGCAGAAAACATCTGTAATTACAAAATGCAATAAACACATCTTCCGAAGAGATATGGGGAATCTTAACTCACAATAATTAAAATAATTCTTTTCACTCAACCCACTTTACCCCACATCGACCCACTTTGCCCCATTCATCGTAAAGTTCATCCAGGTACCACTCGCCCGTTCTCGCCGGGCATCTGCCCGTGACGTAGTAAGTGACGAGCAAGTTGGACCAACCCTCAGTTGCCCCCGAGGGTCTGGCCCCGGCCCCAGTTGTGCCCGCCAAACATTGTTCCCGCAGGGCGTGTTGGGACCCGTTGTTGGGGCGCAGTGCCGAACCCACCTACGTATCTCGTGTCCGGGAAAATTTGTTTTCTGTAATAAAAGGATTTACTTAGCACCAGTTGTCAAAGCACAAGCCACAAGCAATGTGATGGTAAGTAATAAATGTCAGTAACCTTCCTGGCAGTTCATAGTTTGCCCTAAGCAGGCCATGTATACATATTTGTTGAGGGGCCCCCATTTAAAAAATTTACAACCAGGGCACCAATAGTAGTGGCCTTATGGCAAGACCTATTTTTGTTTTTAGGGTCCTTCAGGTTTTGAAATATAGAGAAGTACGACATTAAGCTACTAATTAGGACCCATGAGGGTTGGGGTCCCATATAATTGATAGCTACGCCCTTGCATCCTGGGTTGGATTCTTCTTGCTTAGCCATCAAGGTCACTACGAACTAAGCTATAACCACAGAAGAAATAATAGTACTTATAATAATAACTCAGTTTATTAATTTGTTAATGCTAATATCAAGGAAAACATGAAGGTTTGTGAACTAATGAATTCTCTATAAAGTTATTAGTATTCAGAGATGTTTAAAACTGGTACAGGTCTGAATCTTTTACATTGTGAGAGGAGATCTGGGCCCAGTATTGGGGCATTAACTAATGACTTGTAGCTACGCATTATTATAACCTGTTTTATTATTCCAAAAATTGTAGAATAATATCCTAGAATACAATTGGAATGTAATTGGAAGGTACTGCAATTAATATAGGTTACTTACAAGAAAGCAGGTGGTGTGAGAAGCGCAGGGCCACCAAACTCCTGCGGGTACTGGAACAGCAGGAAGAAGGATACGTGGCCCACCAATATACCCAGCAGCTCTGTCACTCCCCTGGAACAAAAACATGATTAACCAGCGCTCTGCCTGCGGGATAATAAGTACCCTATGTCTTATTCCAGATCATGGTCTACCTGTGTGCTTAATTTCATGAAAATCCATTCAGTAGTTTTTATCTGAAAGAGTAACAAACATCCATACAAAGTTTCACATTTATAATATTAGTAGGATATGACTAAAAAAATACCTGGGTTTTTAGCCACTTACGTTCAGTTGACACGTATTAAATAGTTAACTAAATTTTAACTAAAAAGTTACTAAATTGTTTACACATGTTAATCTTAATTAAATTTTAGTTATCTACTTAACTACTAAATACGTGTAAACTGGACTTTAGTGCTGACAGACCTGACAGTCAATCCTAGCAGTGCATTATATGGTAAAACATACCTGAAATGTATACGTAGACAAAAAATTATGCCACATTTAACTCACCCTCCATTAATGATGAGATTGAACAAGAACAGCACCCACGGCAGATACATGGCCTTGAACCGGGATCCGAACCAGAAGCTCACGATGACATCCTTGTTCAACTGGCACCATACATACAGGACTGAGAGCACCATTGGATCCATGAGGATCTGAGTGAGATAGGTACTGTTTAATAAGAAGGCAGAAAGAGATAGAACATAATAAAAGCTGTCTATGATTCAACTATTTTTATGGATCTGAAACATTGTCTATGATAGTGGGCTTTTTCATCATCCAATTATTTTAGTCATGAAGCCTTTAATAATTTAATTTAAATTTTTTCAGTAACCTATATTTATGAACATTTATTGAAGAACTTCCAGACTGGCTTTTTATGGGATCTTGCAAAACAATGTTTCAGCAAAAACAGGATGTTGCTGTGTGAACAAGACCTAAATTAAAATTAAAATCTTAACATAATAAAATACTACACAAACTAACCGGCAGATCAATCAGCAACCCAATAATCAATGAGCAAGCCCAATTAAACATCAGCATGTAGCAGTAGTCAGCCGGCTTCCCCATGAACACCCCCGACTCCAGCCTCTGAGAGTAACTGTATAGGAAGTAGCAGTTTATCAGGAAATGGAACCCCGTCGATGGGCCAATTGGGTAGTAGAATATAGCTGTTACTCCCCGCCATATCTGAAACAATAAGTATGTATTTATTTATTTTTTGAGGACCCGTGTGGGGCAATGGTTACCATGCCAGATTGCTGCGCTAAGGGTCCGGGGTTCGATTCCCAGCGAGGCAGCAATTTAAATGATGAGTTTGAATTTCTGCTCTCGGTCTGGGTGTGTGTTCTTGTCTTTGTGTTGTCCATAGCACGCACGATACTGGGAATACTAGTATGGAGCTATGAGTGTGAAGTGTGGAGTATTATTTATTATTTATGAGGCGTGTGGGCCTTCCATCTTGACTCCCTAGTCAAGTTGACCCTGATGAACAACAGTTAAGGCTATGGTTAACGCTTCCTCCTGTTGGGAGGTTACTGGACTATAGTGTTGGTAACAAAATACAATTTGCTTTTTAATATTTTTTATAGAGTGTAGTAAATAAGCTACAAAGTTTAATTAATAGGTTAGTCGACGTTATAACGGAAATATATTGCAAACATATATTAGTGTGAAAATGATTGTTTACATTGATAAGTTGACCTATATTATGTAGTAGGCACTGATAATGAACAGTAAAACTATGTTAACTTACTTGGAAACGATAGATGAAGCTGTAGTAATCTAAAATCAGATACCGGTAGTTTAATAAGCCAAATCTTGCAATTAAACTGAGTCCAACAGTAAAAGTTAACCAGTAACGAGTAAAAAAGGGAATCGCTCTGTACATATCCCTCAACTCCGTCATTTTATAATTTGATTTGCACTGTGCACGGATAAATACACTCAACGCCAAATTACACAAGTATGTAATAGTACGCTCGCAGCGACCGCAAACAGACTTGAAATTATGAATCACAATATATCGAGCAAAGTACACGTGTCCAACAAGAATTTGTCCAGAAAAATCAAGGAGATTCACACTACATTTTCAATTCAATGATATTTTGTTTTTGAACCACAGAGTAGGGATGGACGATATACATCGATGTATTAAAAACACTCGATGTAAAGTATGGATACATCGATTTAATCCGATGTTTTTTTAATACGTCAACATCGAGTAAACATCGATGTTTTTTATTCGATGCATCGAAGAGGCAAACCTGCTTATCTCTCCTACAAAAAGTCGGACGTGGGCGGGAAGCGTTAATCTGCACTTGGGCGTACTGTTGGTAGTATCGGAATAAATGTCTTTTATATTTCAAAAACCATTTTATGGACATAATAATAGCGTCGTTATTAAGTTCGTCAAAGGTAATAAATAACGATATATTATATTACTAGAAATATAAAACATTACATATAATATACCATTTTAATTTTTATACTCCTTTTTCAATGCTACCAACTATACACCCAAGGGCAGATTTAGTTGGAGAGCACTATAGTCGAATCCATAAATCGACGGACCACTTTGACAACACAAATGCAAAAATGTTGCCAGCACATATTTGCATTGCTGTTTTTATCGTTATTATGAAAAGATATTATTAGCTTGTTTAAGTATTGTATAACCTTAAGTGTATCTTTTGCAAATAAATGTATTTTCTTTCTTTCTTTCAAAAGTTACATCATGTTTTTACGTAAGTTTTAAAATGAAGTTAATTCTATTTTCATTAGTAAGAAAAACCCAAAAATAGTTGTCTACTAACTTCAGGATAATTTTTTGGTATGCGCCACATTCATACATAATTTCAAATTTGTTAAAAAAATATAATCGATGTATGGAAAACATCGATGTATTTTTTGAAACATCGATATAACATCGATGCCACTATGCGATGCATTGCATCGAAAAAAACATCGATGTTTTTTTTCAATGTCCATCACTACCACAGAGTCATTAAAATATAAATAATATAGAATGGACTATAGAGTCTACACTTCTACAGTCAACGACTTCATCAATCAATCAAAGGAATATTGCCAGTTTTTAATTCTGATACACTGATCCCTATAAAGACTACCATCACTGTCAGATAAATACTTGGGTTTTTTATCCCATATATATTTGAATAAGAAGTAGATAAGTTTTTTAATACTGTAATAAATTTAGAAGAATAGATTGGAACTTATTTTTTCTATACGACATCCGTTTAAAAAACAATGTTATCTATATACTACGTGAATAGAGGTAAGTGTATATATGACAAAATGTCAGTTTGGACTTTGGCGTTGACTTGACGTTTAAATGATTTGACTCATTTGTAGTGATGGACATTGAAAAAAAACATCGATGTTTTTTTCGATGCAATGCATCGCATAGTGGCATCGATGTTATATCGATGTTTCAAAAAATACATCGATGTTTTCCATACATCGATTATATTTTTTTAACAAATTATGTATGAATGTGGCGCATACCAAAAAATATCCTGAAGTTAGTAGGCAGTTTTGGGTTTTTCTTACTAATGAAAATAGAATTAACTTCATTTTAAAACTTACGTAAAAACATGATTTAACTTTTGAAAGAAAGAAAGAAAATACATTTATTTGCAAAAGATACACTTAAGGTTATACAATACTTAAACAAGGTAATAATATCTTTTCATAATATCGATAAAAACAGCAATGCAAATATGTGCTGGCAACATTTTTGCATTTGTGTTGTCAAAGTGGTCCGTCGATTTATGGATTCGACTCATAGATTACCCCCACAAGATACCGCATACAAGGCAACTGACGCGCGGCAACATAGAAGTGCTTTTGCTATGCATATGAAGCTGTACTAGCATTCACGACATTAGTATCGACCAAGACCTTTGACCCGTATACACGCGGATCTTTCAGAATTTAATTAATTTCAAAAAAGCATTCGCTGATGGAACCATGGCTTATTGCAGAGTGAAATGGTGTGATAAATCAGTGCGTAAAAACAGTTACCAAAACGATGGCATATCATTTCATAAATTAGTAATTCATATTTATTTTACAAATTTTCTTCTAATGAAGCAGAGTTCAACTTATGCTGGTTTTGAGAGTGACATTTTGTAAAAATTTCATTCCTAATTCAAAATAATTATCTTGTTTCTGACTAAAGACAATACTAGGGAAGTGAATTTTTCATTTTAAACGCGTATCGATATTCATTTTGAGGATATTGCTATGAAATCGATAATGTCTAACAAGTTATGTATAAGTGGGACAAAGGTTGCTGTAGTCAAGGATAAAATTATTTATTATATGAAAAAACATTGTGGTAATGGTTTTATAGATTTCCTAGATGCCCCGAGAGGACGGAAAAATGTATAGAAGCAATGCACCGTGGAGAGGGATGGTTTCCTACCAAATACAGTGTCGTTTGTTTAACAGAGTTTCAAGATTTGCGTTTCTATTCTTCTTGATAAATATACTAAAGAATGTTGTTCACGCCTGTAATTGGCACTCACACTAGTCCAGTTTCTATAGAACGTATATTTGTAATGTAATGTGTGTACTGCTGTTGGTGTGCTAATAAAATAAAATAAAAAATAAATAAATAATAAAATAACACACTTTTCAGTTGACAGTTTCTACTATATGAAGAAATAATCATCGAAGGTTGATGGATTCAGTTGTATCATCGTTATACCTACCAGTTTAATATTCATATAATATTATATATTTATTAAAAGTATCGATATTTTCATTGTATTGTTATTCATTATAAATGTCCTGAAAGTAAATAATGATAATAACAAACATCGATCGTACGATTAATCGATCATACATACTCAATCACTATGGACGGGTTCAGCTTGATAAATTCCAAGTTTGAATTTTAAATATCCAATCACAGCGCATCTGTTTCGTACCCCGCAAACCGCACCTTCCGCAAAATTGTGACTTTGAATTCTAAGAAATATTCACTAATACGGAATCTATTGGAGGTTATCTATGATTCGACTATAGTGCTCTCCAACTAAATCTGCCCTTGGGCGTATAGTTGGTAGCATTGAAAAAGGAGTATAAAAATTAAAATGGTATATTATATGTAATGTTTTATATTTCTAGTAATATAATATATCGTTATTACCTTTGACGAACTTAATAACGACGTTATTATTATGTCCATAAAATGGTTTTTGAAATATAAAAGACTCTTATTCCGATACTACCAACAGTACGCCCAAGTGCAGATTAACGCTTCCCGCCCACGTCCGACTTTTTGTAGGAGAGATAAGAAGGTTTGCCTCTTTGATGCATCGAATAAAAAACATCGATGTTTACTCGATGTTGACGTATTAAAAAAACATCGGATTAAATCGATGTATCCATACTTTACATCGAGTGTTTTTAATACATCGATGTATATCGTCCATCCCTACTCATTTGACATACTTTTATTTTGATTGATAAAATGATACAGGGGCTACTCACTTTTGTTTCAACGTCAAATATGACTTATGTAAAATTTTTAGCCAATATCTGTCATATTATGTCATAAATGTTGGTAGTAACTTTTGACATGACAAAAGACAAACAAATGTAATGATGTCAAATTTCCGTGTCAAATTCTTCTAAAATAAAAATTTTGTTAAGGGGAAAAATACCAAAAATTAATTATACACCCCTATCAACACCAAATTTATTTCTCGCGGCCCTTCCCTGTAGACCCTGATTGGTAAGTTTCATGACTATTAATGATATGAATAAGCATAGGTACTATGTTAAAGTAATGTATGAAGCTTACAATTATTGAATTTATACTTTATTCATTAGAACTTTACATTGCTATATTCTTTTCATATTCTTTTAGATGTCGACAATGGGTTAAAGCCATTGGAGACGAAGATTTGGTATATTTGCCTATTGAAAAGTTACACCAATTATTTGTGTGCGGACGTCACTTCAGCATTTAATACCCAAGGAAGCAGATTATTTAAAAATGCAGTGCCTTCCATGAACTTGACGCGTCCACCTCTAGCAGACAACCTATTATCCAATTTCCCATTATGAATAGGAAGTGAAAAAGTATCATCTGGTAAGTAACTTATCATAAATTCAACTATAGATAGACCATATAAAAATATATTTAAGGGGCTCCTGAGAGGATGCTGGCTCAATGTGTATACCGATTATTTTAATTCTTTTTTCAGGAGCTAACTGTACAGGACAATCAGACAAAACTTCTCCTAAAGAAACAAACAGTGAGTACCTGTATCCAGTCTTAATTGAAGCAACAGACTAATGTGAACTTACAAAATAAAGAGGTGAAACCTTGTTATATTGTGTAAAAAAATTGTAAATAATGATTTTTTTGAGTAATAAGTAAGAGTATTTTAACAATTAATTATTTCGTGTAGTCGATCTGATAGATCTTGTACCTTGTTGTGAGCTCCTATATAGGTAGGTGTTAACAAATACTTGGAATTGTTAAATAAAATTATAATATTATTCAAGTGTGGCTTTTATTTTAATCTATAATTAAGGATAAAAAGGTATTAAAGCCTAACAGCCATGAACAGTATAAAAGTACAACACTAGTTATCGATAATATTAAGCCCATCACTAGTTGTCGGCCTTGTCGGTATGTTGGCGGCCTTGTTTCCGGTTTACCACAGATGGTATTAAATTAAATTCGCACAGAGTATTTAAAACACTATGGCTCATCGTTTATCCTGTAATGTTGGTATCGTTTATACTGAAATGTTTACCTGAATTTTTAGCTATAGACAATGTTCTATGTGGTGTCTCTTAAAACGTAGTGATTAAGTACTCTGTGAAATGATATTTATAACCTAAAAATACTATTCTGCAGCCGGATTTCAATTTGTTTTTATTTGTGTATTTGATACATTCAGTTTTAGTTATCCTTTTCTCAGATATTATATTGCATAAAATTTGATATGAAGAGTTTAATTAGAAATTTTATTACGACGAGACGTGTGGCATTCGTCCAAATAAATTCTATTCGCCACAATTCAAAAGATGCGCAAAAAAAGGACGAAGCGAAGAATGTTGAGGAACCAAAGAAAAGTACGATGATTCTGTATTTTAAATCAACAATTACTGCAACCCGAATACTTACTTTGACATTATTTTTATGCTTTATAGATGTTATGGTGGAGAAGTATGGTGGCGTTACCACTCTGAACATTGACCGTCGGCTGACTAGGAACAGCCTAGACACGGTCACACTGCAGGAGATGGTGGAAGTGATCAATGCATTTGACAAAGATCCCGATGCTAAGGTCCTGGTGTTCAACGGTGAAGGTGGTACATTCTGCTCCGGGTTTGATATTGATGATATTGAGGCTAAGGGATACAGCACACTTACTGATGCAGCTGTAAGTAACTATTAATAATAAATAAATAAACGCTTACACACTCATACCCCCACAGTAGGTTTTTACCTGTGTCGCGGGTGGCATGGACGACACATATAACACATCACAATCACACCCATGGGGCCGTTCAAATATTTCGTAAGCAGATTTATTACAATTATTTACTCCCCATCCCCCTTGTCAGCAAAAGTAAGCAAAGCTCTTATACCCTCCCCCCATGGTAACGTAAACATTTTCAATTATAAATGTATTTTTTTATATTATAATTATAATGTTATAATAACTACGGATGACGTAATCATCATCTAGACTCCCCTACCCCCCATGTCATCCAAAATAAGCAAAACCAAGACCCCCCCACCACCCCCCCATTGTGCTTACGTAATACTTGAACGGCCCCCATGGCCCGAATACAAATACAGTGGACCCCTGGTAATCCGGCCCCTGTCTAATCCGGCGCCCCCTGTAATCCGACACGCCTATTACTGGTGATTATACATAAAAATTCAATTCATAAAAGTTCAAATTGATTCTTTGATTTGTAATTTGTCGGATCACAAGGTACTCTTATTCAAAAAATTCCGGACTATAGTAGTAATAGTAGGCAGTACTCTATAATCCGACAAATTCGATAATCCGACATCTAATAATACTGTATTTATCTGTCACATAAATATCTGCCCCGGCCGGAAATCGAACCCAGGACCCCACAGGACGCTTCACAGGCAGGGTCGCTACCGACTAGCTATTATTACTTGTATCAGATCATCAAAAAAAAATCATTTAATCATAGAAGTATGACTGATAGTCGTAATTTCTTTTTTCTACCAACATTGCGGTGTTTTGGTATGGAAGAAAAAAATGTTGAAAGAAAAATATTGCTAGCAATTTTTATTTTTTTATAACAAGACTATTAAAATCTACCCCTGCAGTCACGTCTTCGTCGGCGACCATTATGTGACAAGACCACAATAGCTGCAGTGACAGGATACGCAGTGGCTGAAGGATTTGAACTGGCACTCGCTTGTGACCTGCGAGTCATTGAGGAAACCGCAGTGCTGGGGTGCCTTGGAAGGAGGTTTGGTGTGTATGTTGTTTACATCATATTTATTTTGTGGTGTTGTGCTCATTCCGACTGGGATTTAATTTATGTGACAACTATGTAAAGCTAAAATGCCATAACAAAGTTGACCTCTTATGTCATAGAAGAATGATCCACAGCGTGGCCGCACATGAGACAGAAAATGTTCATTTCTTTGAGGTTATTATAAAAGAAAAGTAACAAAATGTAACAAGCAGCCCAGAATACTGCTACCCACCATCGTACTTAAACTTACATATTTAAAGTTACCACGAAATTCTGCTTAAAAAATAAACTGAGAATTTAAATCTCCAAATAGCTAATTCACTCTTCATTGTTTGTCACAACTCAGCATTGTTTGCACTTGTGACAAACAATATATATGTATAATGTAATCGGCCACGGCAACGGAGACAAAAACTGATATTTTTGTCTCTGTCTTTCACGTAGATATTGTAACTGGCGATCTCACTCTCTCAAATGTATGGTAAAATCTACTGTTTCAAAATCTATGTCTTACTTAATTGCCAAACAACAAACAAGTGGATGGGACTATGGAAATAAGAGAATCCGCTGTATTATTTCTGGCTCCCAATTGTTTATACTTTTCAATCATTACAATTTATGATAGACTAGTGCTCTGTCTGCGGCTTTGCCTGCAATTTCCAGGATAATAAGTACCCTATGTGTTGTTCCAGACCATGGTCTACCTCTGTGCTAAATTTCATGAAAATCCGTTCAGTAATTTTTTCGTGAAAGAGACACAAACATCCATACAAATTTTCCCATTTATAATATTAGTAGAATTTTAGTGACATTAGTTTGGTTGCTTAAGTACCTATACCTAACCTTAACCTTTCATAAGTAGGTACCTATTGTTTTCTTTACATAATACATTCAAATATTTCTCTACTCTTCATTCAAATAATTCTCCTCTTTGAGGGTCTGCTGGAAGATATTCCTGTATGGAATAAGCAGTACCCTTCACTGAATTTACTTTTGTAATAATTATTCTTGTAATATTTTGTGACAAATGTGAAATATTACAAATATCCATTCAATTTTTTTACATTTTATGGTATGACTAGGATAATATAACATTTAATTTCCCCAAAAAACGGTTAATTATTAATGTTATTTGTCCATAATTTCAGGTGTACCACAGGGCATATTCGGTGCTAGACGGCTCACTTCTCTGATTGGGCTCTCCAGGGCACTAGACTTACTCATAACTGGTCGTCTGATCAACGGCACCGAGGCGCATGCGATGGGCATTGCTTGCAAAGTCACTGCTACTGGCACTGGTATGATTTTATGATTGTAAATGAGTCATTACAATCACATGAAAAATCTCTCATGTGATTCCTCTAGGGTGGACATTTAGTTCACCTAATCTTTTTTTTTATGTATGTTTTTTTACCTATGGACGTCAGCAACACCAAAAACATCACTGATGCATTGCTGGCCAAGAATAATCTGAAGAAAAAAATAACCGATTTCAAAATAAGTCAAAAACTACTCGTCAGATTTAGCTCGAATTTAAGTGGTCCACATGACAAGCACCAGCTTTCGATTAAAAAAAGAATCATCAAAATCGGTTCACCCAGTCGAAAATTCTGAGGTAACAAACATAAAAAAATACAGTTGAATTGAATACCTCCTTTTTTGAAGTTGGTTAAAAAGAAATAAATAACCGATTCTCAAGCCCTCAGCCGGAACGCGTCGCATTGATGCCTTTGGCGTTACTGAAGTTCATGAGTGATGTAGACCCCGGTCAGGTGGTTCATCTGACCTTTGTCAATTACGATTTCATTAAAAAAAAGAAAACGACTTATGATAAGTTAAGAATATTCCCAACCACCCATTTCAGCTCTAGGTGAATCAATAAAGCTGGCCAAGTCGCTGGTAAAGTTCCCTCAGAACGCCCTCATCATGGACAAGCTAGCCGCGGTCAACTCGCAGCTGAACCCCAACAGCGAGGAGAGCATGCGAGACGAGGCGGTGATGCAGAGCCTGCTTGGTGCTGCCATTGAGGATATCAACCAGGGGGTCAAGAAGTTTCAGGGAGGTTTGTAGTTAGGAAGACGTTTTTTTATGTAGCCAACAAAACACCAATTAATGAATTGAATGAATATCTTTCTTTTTATTGCCCTACCTGGGTCGTGTGTATACTGTACGAGTATAATTTTAAAAGATCTGTAAAAATCACACAATGATGGCAATACATAAATAAATAAAAGGGTAGTTAAGCCATTTGGTGGTACGTACGTTGTCATCGTCGCCTATGAATAGTAGTATAATATTAATTAATCAACTATGTAATCCTTGTGAGGCTCTACTACCAAGCAGGGGACCGGCTTCTGTTGCCTCTTACGACACTTCGGTCTCCACGCTCAACATAATTAAAGCTTGTGAGTTGTGACGTCTTTAACATAAGAAAAGGCGCATTTTTATAAATTTCATCCATACCATCATTATAACTATGACGACTGATAAATTAATTTAATCAATCTAAGTTTTCCATTATTTTAGGTATTGGCAAGCACGGGAAGTTCTACAAGCTGACAGAAGCACCACTTAAAGACTGGGAATTAGAGGAAGCCTTCGAGGAAGTCACAGTAGACATTGAGAAGACCAAAGACAAGAGTGGAAAGAAATGAAGCTAGGAGTAAGGGAGAGAAAGAAAAGGGGTCAAGTAGAAAAGGGGTCAAGTAGAAATGTTAGGTCTATAGTCCGATTTATTAGACGAGATTTATTGATTAAAAATCGGATAGGGCATCTTATTTGTAATAAGAGTACCTAAGGTGGGAGTCAATATAAGTCATTTGCAATAATATGCCATATATGATTTTTTGATGTTTATTATAAGACATGTATTCACATTTCCGACGCACTATTATAATATCTGTATAACATCGCTGAGGAAGAATCCTAGCATTCCTAGCAACGATCAAAAGGAGGTGGCCAACATTTGTATGGGCGTTTGCCCCACTTGTGAAGTATAATGTACACATTTTATTTTTACCTTACATTAAAGCTTACAATATCTACTTTGATAATTTTATCAATAAAAATCTCTAGAACTTGAGATTCTCCTTTTACGGGCAGTTTTATTTGTAGGTTGACATTCTGCAAAACATAAGTAATCGTGGAAAAGTGTTTTAAGGAGAGATTTTTGTTATTAAATAAATACTACCTATCTTTTAGATAATTCATTCATTCATTTTTTACTTTAATTATAACTTTATTCGTACAAAAAGAAGCAGTACTAAATAAAATATACGTATTAATTTGTCACCTACCTATCTGGAAATATTCACAAGCAAACGCAATATACAACTGCATATAAATAGAATCTAAAAATTATGCAGTGGCTTATATGTGATCTTGGTGACGTACCCACCCAAATACCAAATTAAGTAATATCATCACGTGAAAATGCCATACCTGTAATCCATTCTACCATTATGGATTGGAGGTTTCTCTTTAGCGAAGATATTGAGTGATATGCAATGCGCTCAATATCAACCGCGCAATTAATGCATATCATGGCAAAAAATCAAACACAAATCACAATTATTATTTTGCAGAAATCAAACTCAAAAATTAATATTGTTTTGGCAAATGTCAATATAGCAGACATTCGCATTTCTGTCAGTCAATTGTCAACCTCCAGTGATAGCAGTGTGGCCAATGAAAATTTTTGGAAGGCCGTGTACATTAGTTAAAAAAGCCGTGTTTAAATGGAAAAAGATCAACTGTGGGCCGTGTCCAATTATGCCAATATATACCATCGGTTCAACGCTCGGACTAAAAAAAAGGTCATCCGCAGTTAATTTGATGTCCACAAAACTTCAAGAACACTTGTCATTAACCTAGAATACCTAGGTTAAAATCATAATTAGCCCAGTAGCGCTGTTTTAAGGGTTTTTAACATTCGTTAAATGTTTGCAAAAAAAAAAAAAAAAAAAATGTGTGTAAAGTCGGTTTACGGACGGTAGTTTGACGTGACAACGTCATGACAAAACATTGATGAAATGATTGCATACTTTTATAGATAAAATTGAGCACTTCGGCCGATCGTAGCCGATCGTGCCTCTCTATCGCTTGTTCCACGCTCTCGCTCGCTCGGAACGAGACAATGAGTCATGGTTTTTCGTGCGTGCGCCCGGCGTTCATCGTTTTAATAGACGTTATCACGTCAAAGAGACCGTAGAATTTACGAAAAGCTGTAGAATTTGCTACGGCCATAGCCGCCATAGGGTTCCAGCCGTAAGCCGTAGATTTTGTAATTTTTTGGCCTGAAAGCCGTAGAACACGGTAATTGCCGTAGCATTGGCAACACTGAGTGAAAGCAATGGAGGTAGCAGAAGTTTAAGTGTATACAATACAACTTATTAATATTGTTAATTTATTATAAGTACTCACGGCGGAGTTCAGAAGAATATTAAAATTCTAGTTATGTTATATTAAATGAAAAACATGTCTTTTCAGAAGACTAAAACCTTGTACAAATAAACGTATTTTAACCATTTCCGGGGTAAATCTTGGCCACCTCCTTTGATATAGTGTTTTGACATCTACCTCTACAAAGTTATGCACAACGCTTTCAATCAGTCATTGGTGCTTGCATAATATATTTATTATAATCTATGGATACACAAGTCAATAACACATGTTAGATTCGAAATAAAATTTCTTGATTGAGTTTAATTTGTATTCAATTAACTAAACATTTTTTTAGCAAATTTTTTGTTTTTACAATAATTATGTTTAAAAAGGGTTGGTTGAGGTTCCAAACATTTCTACTTGACGTGTTGTGATTTAATTCTTAACTAGACTAGGAGTATTTATTTTGCTTTAACCTAAGTAATTTAAGCGTTATTATAATGTGTATGTTAAATAAAGGTCTAGAAGGTATATTGGAAGTTTTTTTGGCACATATAATATAATTAATTCCTTATCTTATTAAAAACTAGCATTTGCCCGCAGCTACGCCCGCGGTAGAGATCGATTTTTTACAAATCCTACTTACTTTTACTTAGATTTAGTTGCCTATGACATAACTAATTTACATGTATCATTTGATAGTGTGATTCAGACCTTGCTAATGAATTTTACTAACGCCATCTATTAACAGCATCCGGAACTAAATATCTAGCAACTAACAAAATATTGATCTTGCCATGGGGACGTTTTACCGCGGTAAAAAGTAGCCTACGTTACTCTCCACCCTCCTCACTATCTCCGCACACAAAAACCATACCATTTAACAGCTTCGTTGCGACGTGAAAGACGGACAAACAAACAAACACAATTTCACATTTTATAATATTAGTATGGATAGTTGGTATTAGATTGTAGGTAATTTAACTATGAAAATACTACACATATCATTTCGTAAAAAATAACCCCTTTACTAATCACGCCCTGACTTAATAACTTATCCCCCTACAATCTACATAAATACAGCTTGCTTGTCTTTACAAAATAGGTGACATTAACTTAGCCCGAGTAAATTGATTGTCCGAGTTTAGCAATTAGCAGGTGCGGTCGGTGGTTGGATGGGTGACCGCTAGTGGCAAACATTTCTTGAGTGTCTTTGTACACCGTAGGATACGTAAAGCTGTCAGCTATGGTAAGATAACAGGTGTTTAGCCGTGTCGGTGGTCTTCGGACGACATGATAGCTTCCGACACTTGGGTTGGCCACTTCTCCACTGTATGCTAAAGGCCTCCTCAAGAGACTCCCTAGTGGGTCGTTAGGTAAGGGGCCATCCATAAATTACGTCACACGTTAGGGGGGTGGGGGTCAATGTAGTGTGACATTGCGTGACAAAGGGTGGGATCCTAAATTTCGTGACGTCACATTTCAAAATCGAATAATTGGTATGTATAGGTAAATATTAAAAAACAATAAAGGGAAATAAAACTTTTTTTGGAACTGTTGTTTTAATTTAATAATTCCTAGTTGTAAAATTTCATAATATGTGACGTCACACTAGGGGGGAGGTCTCACAAATGTGACCAGCTGTGACAAGGACGGGGGGAGGGGTCAAAAAATCATGAAATTAGTGTGACGTAATTTATGGATGGCCCCTAATTGGTTGAAGCTTGAGAGAAAAATAAACTATTTTATCACTTATTTATTACAAACAAATCCCCCAGTCTCTCCCCTAAGCATCCTTAATCCCCTTCTCAGCCTGATACTTGTAGTGCAGCTCCGAGCAGTCCTCGTTGGAGATGTTGACCCAGCCGTTGGGATGGATGTGGTACACGCGCACTATACCGCCCGAGTATGCGTCGCGGTGGGTCGCGTGGTAGATCGCTCGGCGGCCCAGCTCTGGGGGAAAGTGGCCATAATATAACAATATTATTCGTCTTTCATTATGCGTATCGCGAACCGGAGTTTTATAATAAAGTACAAGTAGGGATAATAATTATAGTCCGTTTTGTTTAGTCAGTCTTATTTAGTACACGAACTTACAAAGTCTATTTGACGCAATTTGCAATAAATAAGGCAGGCATAAAATGAGAAGAATTTAAAGATAAATTATCATTTAATGCTATAACCAATTTCTATTTACTACGAATAATTTTTTTAAACTAATATTTCATTGAAAAGTAGAGCCAAAATTGTTTACTAAATATAATGACTTCCACAAAAACAGACTATAATTATTATCACTACTTGTACTTTATTATAAAAACATCCCCTACAACGAGTATCTGATAAGGGTAGACTCAAAAACTACCCAACAGATTGCATTGGTTTTACCTTTTATGATTATACATAGAATTACTTCCCTCTTAGAACTACAATAATTCCACAGGTAAATAAGTAATAAACTAAATGAATTCGAACCTTGCGCTTCTTCATCTTCAAGATCCCAGTGGTAGCCGGAGTCCAGCACACCGAAGGCATACACAGACCCTGAGCCCACAGAGAACACCTTCCCCGGTGTGCGTGTGCCTTCGCTGTCCACGTAGTACAGTTGAGCTCCCTACAACATACCAATATTAGGGTGTTACCAGACCAATCGATCGATCGTCGATCGACGGCATCGATCGACGTCGATCGAAGTTGATCGACTGGTCTGGTAGCTTTAATTGATCGACGCATACCGTTCGACTAACCAATCGATCGATTCCATCGGTCGACGTTGATCGATAGGTCAGGTAGCTTTAATTGATCGACCGATACCGTTCGACAGATCAGTCGATCGACCGTCGATCGACGTTAATCGTTTGACCCCGGCTATATTCCATCAGTTTCTCTCGAAATGTATTCAGAAGAGGACGCGTTATTCTTGGCCAGTACGATGTTGCTCTCTTATTTTTAGCGATATAATTAATTGATTTTAATAAGCTTCAACCTTTATTGTTTAAAATATACATATAAAAGATATATATAAAACTGAACTGTATCTTATATCTTTTTATTCATTCCTTTTTATTTACTAAGCTATAATAAAACAGACAATTACCAAAACAAAAATATTGATAGGGATTTTTGAGCGAAATGTTAATTTAAACTCACGTAAAGCCGCGAGCGAACCTTAGTTTTCAATAATAAAATAACTACATATAATTTACATACTATCTACTACATCTATGCAAAATTTCAAGTTTGTATCTATAGAAATAAGAAAGTTATAGATTTTTGATCAGCAAAAGACCCATATTTTCCATAGTGCGGCGCCGCGGCGCGTATAGAGATAATCATGCAGCTCGATCGACGTCGACTAATCCATTCTACCATCGATCGATGCCATCGATCGATTGGTCTGTTAGCATCTATCGATCGACGTCGACTAATCTATTCTACAATCGATCGATGCCGTCGATCGACTATCGATCGATTGGTCTGGTAGAAACTATCGATCGACGTCGACTAATCGATTCCACCATCGATCGATGCCGTCGATCGACGATCGATCGATTGGTCTGGTAACACCCTTACAGAGTTTCATATGGTCATCACATAATTCTGCCGTCCTAACGAAGAGTGGCAATAAGTAGAGTTTTTGGGCAAATTGATTTAAGACGATATCCGTAATCAGGAAAATGAGCTCTATATTTTCGACTTAGACGTCTTTTTTGTTTCTTCAGTAGTTACAGTTATGGTCTTAAGTCAATTTTCCCAATAACTCGACTTACACCCCCCTACAGTAGGTTATATTGCCTGTGTCGCAGGTAGCATGGACGACACATATAACACATCACAATCACACCTATGGCCCGAGCACAAATATTTATCTGTCACATAAATATCTGCCCCGACCGGGAATCGAACCGGGACCCCTTGCTTCGCAGGCAGGGTCGCTACCAACTAGGCTACAGGGTCGTCATTTGACATTTGAATTATTTAATTATGTTTTAAATCACAGCATCACAAGTGGCTTAATAAGGTTATATTTTTTTTAAATAATAATATAATCATTATGCAGTATTGACTACCAGTTTCATTTCAGTCCTAAAACACAATGCAAATATTCTTTATACTAAATCACTGTTGTATTGATTCTGGTACTGATTTTTGGTCCAGTGAGATTTAGTAGTTCTTCAGAATAATTTTCAAGCATTGTTAAACTGAATGATGCTAAATTATTATTATTATTATTTATTTATAGACAAGCAGCTAAGCTGATGTGTAAGTTGCTATATCAGTTGTGCTGAAAAATCATTTTTGCTTTAGTGAGAGCTTCTCTGATTTCAACCAGCTATCGAGACGGTTTTTAAAAGCATTAATTGAAGTAGAGGAAACAATTTCTTTAGGTAAGTTGTTCCAATTCCAAACCACTCTATTGCTTAGAAAGTTATGTGCAGCTGTTTTACAGGTCGGTGCTCTATACAATTGTATTTGGTGTCCTCTGTATATTCTTCCATTATCTTTAAGGTTATAAATGTTCTGTATATCAGGTAAATCATAGTAATGGTTGCAAATGGTAAATTGGTTGTTGGTAAATCGCACAAACATCCATAAATGATACCATAATCTAACAACAAACACGTACCCGCTTATCAAACCCAGCCAGCATCATCCCCATGCTAAGCCCCATGCCCTTGTAGTTATACACCATGTTAGCCATCAGCTTGCTGGCCGCTGCCACCGAGATCCTCTCCCGGTTCCGTAACTCGTACAGTCGACACTGCTTGGCTAACACCCGGTCCCAATAGACGCAGTCTGCTGCGCCGCCGGCTAGGGTACCTGGAGGGGACATACTCAAGTCATTACTATGGTGCCTGGAGAGGACATACATACTTCACTCATTTATGTTGTGTAATGTAAGGTATATTTTAAGGACACTATGTCGACATGACAACAATATAATCAGTGGCGTAGCTAGCCCTAAGGAGGCCCCATATCAATATTTGTTGTGGGGCCCTCTCAACATCAGCTGTCACATATATAAGGAGTGCCAACTGTAGCGGTTGTTTGCCTATGGCGAGCTTTTTTTTGGGAGTGTTAGTGTGGGCCACTATATGCTGGGGGCCCCGAATAATTGATACGGCGGTAGCTACGCCCCTGAATATAATACTCATTCCTACTCAAGTTAACTAAGAAGAATAGTAGTGGGTTTATAGGTATAGTGGGCATATGGATTGCTAGATAACCAACGGCATAGCTAGCCCTAAGCAGGCCCTGTATCAATATTTGTTGAGGGGTCCCTGTTCCAACATCTGTCAAATTGAAAGAGGGGCGCCAACAGTAACAGCCTTTTGAGGTGGCTGGTGATCTTATTTTTGGAGGGCGATGTGATAGCTGTCTCAAGTGCAACGTCACAAATACATATAAAACTGGGTTATTATTGTAAAGGATGTGATATGTGACTGTGTCATGTAGCATGTTACTACATACATGCAATAAAAGTATTGAGTATTGAGAAAAATAGGTATATGCGGGATCTGAACTCGGACATCCCCCCGGGGTGTTTAATATTTAATGCATTAGTCTATTACCACATGTTTACATAATTATAGAATTATATACTAAAAAATAACAGAAGTATTTGATAATGAATCCATAACATTCTACGAGCAACCCTACTTTTGTTGTAGGGTTCAGGAGCCAGTTAATGGGTTTGTCTCCTGCTTTCTTCTCCATATACATATATATCACTCATACCATTCAAGTCAGGGATGTCTTTAGGTACCCATTTACTAATAAGTGTTCTTTACTTGGCTAATGAATGATACAAAAAACATAAACTCACCAAGCAGATAATCATTGATTTCCACAATCTTTTTCATTGTCTGTGATCCAATGAACTGACCGCCTGTGGCACGGGAATCCACAGCCAACAATACACCTCCCTGTAATATTTATTCTTTGAAAGCTCTATGTCAAGAATACAAATTAAGTATATAAGTTTTGTTAAGAAAAAAGCATGAGTCAAATTTTTGAAATAAATCAAAAATATGTATGTGGTAAAGGCAAGCTTCAGTGAGTGGTTTGGTATTCTGATAGCACAGTTGCTGAGTCACATTAGAGGCATTGGGACCGTTAAGCAGCGAGTCAGTTTGATGAATTAACTTACTTTGTATCTGAAGCCAAGAGTAGTAGTCCCATGGTCAAACTCGATTTTAATGTCGCGTCCGGTATCATCTTTTCTGTTAAACTGCGCAAGAGTTTCAACAGGCTGTAAGGAATATAAATATAATTAAAAACTGTATCACTTTACAGTAATACAACTGTTTTCGGCATAACAAATTAACCTTTACTTACGTTCGCGAATGGAGGGGTTGCAAGTTGGGCGCTGTTCATGAAATTCTGGCTGTATCCGAGTACATCATTCTGGAAAGATGCGAGAGAATCCACTGGCTTCAAATTAATTTTCTCATCAAGGCGGGCATAATCTAACAAAGCCATTTTATCAAAAATGTTTTTCAAACTTTACGAATACTAAAGATGTTAGATGACAAGCGAAAATCAGAAACTCGGAATCATGATTAAAGACTATAAAAAAGTTGACAATGACACTTTCGTATTCGTTTGACAACTTTGACAAGCTGACTGTTGAGTGGCTGGTGTTGCTACACTAAAAATATATCATAGTGCATTAAAAAGTATTAAGAAAATTAAAATGTATTAAAAGGTATAAAATTGTATTAATTGTTTGAGCTATAGATATTATAATTTGCATAAAATTATGAAGACACGAATTACATTTATTATTTGGCTATTATAAATAATTCTTTTGGTTTATAAATAATGCCCCTACTCGGTGCTAGATGGCGCTACAGATCACTTTTGTATAATAATCCTAAAGTTCAAACACTATTATTAGTATTTAGACCCGCGAAATTCAGATTAAAACTTTTATTTTAATTTGCTCTACCATGAATGAATAGTGAATCGATTAGAAATACATCAAAAACTTAGGTATACTTTATTAATAATAGGTAGAGTTCTTCTACTTTAAAAAATTAACGTGGATCGCGTTATTATTAAGTAACTAACGTATGTATTGTTACAACGTGTAATTGGAAATATTAAGAAATTAATATTTTTATTTAAAGGTAGTCATAAGAATTTTAGTAGGAGCGCGTTCATGAAATAAAAACATTATTTCCAAAAATACTATCTTCACTTACTCTACATTTTGTAAAAGGCATATTACCTATGCTTTCAAGTGAATATACGAAATTAACCACTATCGGATTTTAAAATGTGGGTATTAACAGTTATAAAACAGCATGAGAGTTAGATAAGTATGGTAAACTCGTCTAATTTATCACACAACATGAGTTTGCTCTATTATGAGTTTACATTTTTATTTTGAATGCATCTCTCCAGTAGACGGATTATTACGAAGAAAACCATAAACACCCGACGAACCTAACTATCAGTTGTTGGTTCGCGAAAATCGATTGGAAGGTTCGAATTTTGTAATTCACAGAATTCAGATTTATCGAATAAATAGTCAAAAGACTTAACAAACCTATGATTACGTTATGAGTCAGACTATACTCGGGATTTAACGATACGATCTCTAATGCGGGTTAAGTTGAATCGCCTTGCTTAAAGTCTGTCATTACGATCAGAAATAGATGCCTATCTATTAAATACTTTTTATTTGTAGCTTTATTTCAATGTAGGTAGTTTTAACAGAGGTAAGTGCTTTAGACTCGTACTAGTCATTAATCCAATTTAATTTTGCATATTATGGTGTTGGAATGAGAATAAAATTAGAATAAGAATAGAAAGAAAGAAATAAAATATATTTTTTAAGGATGTACAGTACGTACGTGTGGTAACGTTATTTAAGAATTGTACACAATACACAAAATATAACGGATAATAAAAAAATATGTCTATCGAATATCTTACAATAAGCAAAATAGTCGACATTAATGAAACGTACAAGACTTTCTTTTTCTTCTAACTTTCTTGGCAGGCATCGCTGAGGTCCATGGGCGACGACAGTCACTTACCATCCATAAATTAAAGGTTACCTACAGGCGGTCTGAGTCCCGTACAGTTTAATCCGATGGTGGCATGGTAGAGGGTACCTTCTTTACACGCCTGGCTAGAAGCCACTCTCCTAAAAAAAACTCCTTGCCGTGTCTCTCTGTACACACTTATGTATGTAGGTGACGCCCGCGCCGCTTCGCTTACAACTTACCACAGGCGACTCGTGACGTGGCGAATCCCTACCGTGAGTGGTCCCAGGAGAAGAAGCGGCAAGAAACTTCCGGGGTTATTTTTTCCTACTCACAGTTACAGACAGCACTTAAGTATTAATACTTATAAAAATACATACTTAATATAAAAAAAAAACTCATGTCGAAGAGTCTTATGTCATTTAAATACTCTTCAAGTTTGTAATTGGCTTTCTTCATGAGAATACGTTTGACATGAGTTTTAAATTTACAATAAGGCATTTCTGTTAATCCTAAAGTGATTTTATCTGCAACAATACGTACAATATCTAAACAGTAATCATCAATTTCTAAGCAATTTATGTGTCAGTAGCGGGACAGGGTTGGACCACAGACTGGACAGATTTGGTCTTATTAAAATGCCTCCAAAATTAGTGACATTATGTGACGGCCGCTGGGGTCGACACCGTTGATTGGGAGGTGGGAACTATGGTGACCAGGATGGTGTTCGGATAAGTTCGGGTCTATCCCATGAGTCTCATTGAATTGTCCCATCATGAGACGAATAGCACTAATTAGTCTCAGTAGTCCCACGTGACAAGTAAGACCAACATTTTGGTACTAGAACTCCAACTACAGCTGTGGTGAAAGCTGTTTCGAACAACGAGTCAAGGTGTAAGTTGAGGGCTTTATTGTGTGAAGGCTCTCAGGCATCATTTGTCACTGAGGAAACAGTAAACAACTTGGGGCTACAGAAAAAGTCTGTAAAGAGATTAATAGTGAGAACAGAGAGAACTAAAGAGTACAAAGTGAGAGTACAAAATAGTGAACAGTGATGTGAACACTAGGGAAGACAGTGTATGTAGTATAGTTCGTGGTGTTAATAAAGGAGTGCTATCTACGGGCGAGTTTTTTTGTGGAAGCGACCACCCTTAGTGTTCCGGGTTCCAACATGGTAGAAGTCCCATCATTTCGCCGAGCGCTTACACCTTGTTAACACTATTATTTTATGTCTTGTTGATACTAGATACTTAATTGTCTTGGAAACACTTCGCGACACAAAACTCTAAGCATATAAATATAATAAACATACATTATTAACATACCTAATGATAATTTTATTACATCACGGATAGGATAGGGTTGTCTCGCCTAGTCTAGTACGACTCCAACTGTGAGAACTGCAACGCAATTGTATAAATGAATATCACTAAACTGAATCGACCAACTCGTAAAAGCAACAACATGATTATATAACAGGATTTTTAATTATCTATTTTGAATAAATTATTTTAAACTTACACTTACACATTTTAAACGTAGGTACCTACATCTCTACAAACTCACTTTATAATATTAGTAGATTTTTACCGTTATTAATTTCATGACTTATTTTCCCGCACTCGTGGCCACCCTCATGGAATACCATTAAACAATGATCGCGTGACAGTCTACTTTCAGTATTCGTATTCCTATGGGAACCGTGCAGCCGACTCCAGCCTTCTGATAAATTGCAAGGAATTCGGCAATGTGCTAATACCTGCGTTGTTAAACGGGCCGCTTTTACACCGATGTGTAACAGGAAAACTGTGTAATGTTGGAACTTTTATATACGGCCAATATTGCGAACAATAGTTAATAATTTTTTAAATGATGATGATTACAAACCAGGAGCCCAATTCTCACGTTTTTTACCGGCCAAGAAAGAGAGTAGAAGAAAGTATTACATTGTCACAATTTTAATTCTCTACGAAAAATGTCGACAAAAATTCTACAGTCTCCATACTGGGCTTGTTAAATATTTCTCTATTGGATTGCCTCACTCACCTCTCATAATAGTAAATGAGAGACTAAGGTCTTGGTTCACCATTCTGGCCAAGTGCGGATTAACTTTTTGAGATCATTATGGAAAACATTGATCTGAGGAAAACAGTCAATTGTGCAGGTTTTTCCTAAGCCCTACTACTAATATTATAAATGTTAAAGTTTTTGTGGATGTTTATTACTTTTCGCGCAAAAAGTACTGAGCGAATTTTCATGAATTTAACAAACAGGTAAACCATGATCTGGAATAGATATAGGGTACTTATTATCCCGGAAATCGCAGGCAGAGCAAAGGCAGAGCGCTCTTCCCGCTAAGTGATAATTGTTTTTATTACCTACGCAAATAATTTGAAAATTCAAATATTGAATACAAGTATTAAATAAATAAATAAAAATTTTGCTTATTACAGTAATTTATAAGTAAAGAAGTATTAGAATTTCTATTCACAAGCGATGTCGTATTACAATTGCTGATTTTAAAGATTCGTTCCGGTGTGACACTCAGCATTGAAAATTTGAAATTTGGGCTATCATTTCGCAGAGCTAGTCCAGTGGTATACTTTTTGCTAACATGCACTTTTGGGATTGACGAAAATCGTGACTTTCCTTGTGGCGTGCGCACGATTTTTGAATTTGTTTGACGCGAGAGAAGGTTGTGTTTAGTGCCAGACTTTGATTTCGGTTCACACAGACCGACTTTGTTATGCTAATCTGTGATTAGAGCTCATTTTTAATTGTAGGCATGGAATATGGATAATGGATATGCTTCACAGTTCACACAACTGAATAAGCTTTTGCATTTTGTCTGTTAAGTAAATAAATAAAATAAATAAATAACGCTTCACACTCATAGCCCCACACTAGGATTCCCTGTGTCGTGGGTGCCATGGACAACACACTAGACAAGGACATTCATACCCAGACCGAGAACAGAAATTCAAACTCATCATTCAAATTTCCGCCTCGCTGGGAATCGAACCCAGGACCCTCGGTGCGGCGATCCGGCGTGGTAACCATTGCGCCACACGGGTCGTCAAAGTACCCTCATACTTTAGATTTTACGCTGTGCACGGTGACTTATCTATAAGTTGCCTTCGCGCCAAATTGACAATCAATTTGAACTATTTTTTTAATTACTTCCTACAGGTTACAAACAAATTCT
This sequence comes from Thymelicus sylvestris, assembly GCA_911387775.1. NCBI lineage: Eukaryota > Metazoa > Arthropoda > Insecta > Lepidoptera > Hesperiidae > Thymelicus > Thymelicus sylvestris. Next base: position 6,999,766 of record OU426909.1, on the reverse strand, counting down.
CTTTCACAACATGGGACAATATTAATGTTATGGGAGCGTGTCATATTTTATTGAGGTACGGATCTATTGATATTGTTTAAAATTTACAAAATTTAGTTGGATATACCTAGTTAAAAAGTAAATTGAATGATGTCGTAAGATATGATTATTTATGACTGCTAGGGTAAAATCCTTAAAACGTTTCCATAATAAAATAAAGGTGCCTTTATTTTTCTTTTTATGTTAGGTCCGTCATTTTATCATTTCGCAGTATTAAACGTTTTATAAACATCAAAATTAGTCTCAATTTGAACCAGGCTATCATAAGATCCAGTAAACCCAGTTGTTAAGCAAAAATCTTGGGTTCATCTACCAAGAGTCGTCATTATTGAAATTTTTAAAATAAGAAGAGTACAGGTAGTTGGATTATAGGTATGTAGGACAGGGATAGTTAGATCTGATGTTACTCGTTGTGAAATACGGTGTAATGTTGCATGCTCCTTATTAATATTCGAAAATAAAGAATGTTGCCATTTGCCCTCGGGGAAGGGGAGTATATTTTCAAATAGAGCTTTGGAGTGAAGTTTTAATTTGTCGATAGATGAACGTGTTTCATTGCCTATGTAGTGTGTTGGTTACTTTTAATTAGGGTATTTGAGAGTCCTTTAATTGCCTGTGAAATTTTAGAACAGAGTAAATTGACAAAATCCCTAAATTGTTAAATGTTAAACAAATAAACATTCGATTATTACACGTACACAATATGTGCATTGAAAAATTAAAAGTAGGAGCTTAAATTAAATAGAAATTATCTAATAAGTATTATTAATAGGATTACTATTTAGGTACCTATGTAATTCCTATTATCAAATCTCGAATTGGAGTATCGCTTTTAATTTTGATGGAACTGATATCTGAAAGACTCCGACTTCTTTGATATTGATTCATGAGAATGATAACTTAAAGAGAGAACATGCTTGAAGGGTAAAAATAAATCGGTACCTAAATAGAACTACTGATTATTATTCAACTTTGCTTAACAATATTTTTCTTTTCAACGTACCTAAATTGAATTTTAACGATAAAGCGACAAACGATCACGTATTGTGAACATCACTAAACCAAGCGGAGTCGATGGTGAGCGATAGTAGTGGTCGCGCCGCGGGCTGCGTGCGCGCCACCCTTTCATTTTCTAATTATATAACTGGCAACACTGGCCCGTGCGCGACCACTCGTAACTTCTTCAATATTTTGAATTTAGAATTAACGTTCAGTATCGTGCATTATGATGTTTTATGATACGGCAGTAAATCTCTGCCCAGTACTGTGCCAAAATTGTTTTTATGTACCTATATAATTGATGAAGATAATAAAAACAATTTGTTTGCTTGATTGTTTCTACCAAAATGGAAAATTGAAAAACGTTCCCGGTTCTTATCGTAAGATAACAGTAAAGCCATGTCGGCGGCCCTCGGGCGGCATGAAAACTTCCAACAGTCGGGTTGGCCACTAATACCTTCACCAATCTGCACTGGAGCAGCGTGGTGGAGTATGCTCTAGGCCTCCTGAAGAGGAGAGACCCGCGCTCAGTAGTGGGCCATTAATGGGATGAAGCTATGTTATTTATAGATACCTAATAATGTTTGTTCTCATGTATCGCATCTTTATGATATCTGCATTTTTGTGCTGTAGATAGTTACATTCATTCATTTGAGTCACAAGGAATTCGTATATAGAATACGTGTTACATTTTCCTTTTTTTCTGTTATATAGGTACTTAAAATAAAAGGATATTTATTTTTTATGACAAAAAATATTTAGGCACAATACAGGCAGATTGCATGAAACTTCGTTTGTCTCTTTTGAGTTTTGAGTTATAAAAAAATGGCGCGCACGACACGCGTCAGTTCCGGCGGATGGCAGCGGGCAGCGGGCCGCGGGCTCTCAATTTGAATAATGCCATTCGATTAACCATTTTCACGGTGTGAATTTTATTTTATGCAGCCGCCATCCATACGAGTATAGTTCGGGAAAATCTTTTTTACATTGACTGGGCTAATATTCTAAATAAAACGTATGGTGTTTTATTGTCATTTTGGCTTGAGAGCCAGTTCTTTCTTTCTTTTTCTTCTTTCTTTCTTCAACGCGTCAGTGATGCCTTTGGTGTTGGTGATGTTTATGGGCGACGATAGTCCGTTACCATTAGAATGATGGCTCGTTTGCTGGCTATTTCCATAAAAAAATGTTATCTGATTTTCACTATGTTTTCCTAAATTAAAGCAAGTTATGGTTCTTAAATACGCACGTACTCTTTCTCTTTCTTCTCTCTTCTTTCTTGGCCGGTAACTTTCTGTTGTCCACGGTGATCACTATACCACTATACCACCACCGCTGGCTCTTATGCTAATTTTTCAGTTATTTACATATAAAAAATATATTTAAATTCTCAGAATTCGAATTCAGACGACCTGAGAACAAAGTAAACCCATCCATGGTTTAAACCAATCTAGGTTATAGTTCCTAATAGTAAGAGGTAGTAGGTAGATAGGTACTAAGGTACTACAATATTATAACTAGGTACTAGAGAATTCAATTTATTATAAAAAATAGATATAAGTACATTATCTAATTTTTTAATGTTCTATTATCTATCACGTATTTGTAAGCCATATTATGTATATTTTGCTTTCTGCACTATTTCTTCATGTAAACTATACTACTACTTTTATAATCGTTATAGGTAGGTTACGTAGTATATCTTAAAAAGAGATGCATAGGTATTTCACGTATCAATATATTTTAATGATTGTTATTACTATTACTAACTATTGCATGAACGTCAAAAGAAATGTGTAAATTAATCAGGCACCCTCAGGCTTGTGATGTAACGGTAATTTCTGATTTACGCAAACACCAAATCGCCTGACCTTTATATCAATGAAAACTCAATTTATACCGTGATTAATTGGTTCTAACCACTATAATTATCTGGTTAATCACCGCTTAGTTATGGATTACAATGTTGGTTGCCTGACAAGATAGCCCCTAGAGCGGAATACTAAATACTAAACGGCATGTGGACCAAATATCTGATGTGGGATTTGGTTGGTGCCCATTAGCGTTAAATAAATGTACAGGAGATTTTGTTTACTGCTGCTCTGTGCGCGTCTTTGCCCGTTTCCGGGATAATAAGTACTCTATATATTTTGTTCCAAAACATGGTCTATATATTATGTGCTAAATTTCATGAGAATCTGTTCAGTAGTTTTTGCGTATAAGAGCAACAAACATGTATATGTTAATTATATTATTTGATTGACTGATTGATTGATATACACTTTCATATGTATAATGTTAGTAGGATTGCAATTTGCAATGTTTTTCATTCGTTTCATGTTACGATACTTGAACGGAAATGTATATCTAGTCTGTTTTTTAGACTACTTACGCCCAACTCAGAGTCACTAACGGTTACTTTAATCGCTCCTTAGTAAAGAATCACCATACAAATTCTGTACTATAAGGTTATAGGTAAGGAGTGATTTAAGTAAATCGGCATTAATTTTAGGGAAATGTTAATTAATAAAAGTAATAAACAGAAACTATTTTTATTATTAAATGATTTTGATTGATTGGTAGTATTTCAAACCCTTGACCCAGAATTTTGCCATTTGCATACTTTTGGTAAATTTTTCGTCCTCTACAGTTTATTTAAAAATCTCGGTATATCCTCCTCTTATTCATCGGTTACCATTGAACAATATTGCAGTGGTCTCTTGTTAATTTGTTAATAGTGCCCTCAGGGAGTTGCATGTTGTATTCAAATAACATTTAATGTCAACAATTAAGTAGGTACTTCTTAAATACATTACTTTTTCTAATCTTTCTTGCCATAATTGATGTACGTAATTGGCTTTTAATTGAAGTTATAAATCGTCAGATATTTACGGTTTTCAATGTGCATAATTTAATTCGTAAATTATGAAAGTTTTTTTGTGAGGATGCATGGATGTTTTTTAATTTTTCACGCAAAATACTGAACGGATTTTCATAAAATTAAAACAGGTAGACCATGTTATGGAATTATTATTAATATTATCTCTCTCTATGACATGGAGTTTTTGAAAAAAGGTGAAAAAAGAAGTCTTCTTCAGAGCAGGCGTTGCATTGGTGATTCCTCTGGTATTGCCCATGTCTTTGTTTATTGATTTTTTTATTTCAATATAGTAGTAGACAAAAATTGTTAATTTTCCATAGTAATTTCCAGATACTACGAGCACAGACCGCTAATTGCCACAAAATCCTATAACCTTGCTGAAACAGGAGGGTCGTAACAAGCTTACTATAGACAAGAAGTGTCCACGCAGATCCCAGAGGAATGATATTTCATTACCGCCCCTGGGAAAGCGCGCGGAATGAATAAACGGAGTTGAGAACAAAAATCAACACGTACTCTATGGTTTGCTGTTCATTTTACACAGATATTAGTAAGCTTAATTTTATTGTGCTTGGATGCGGTAGTTTATTTTCCTTCATTTTGTTTTAAAAATGGTCATAAAGTTTTATCGACACAAATTAAACCAGCTATGTAAAGTTAATTATTGCATCCAGATCAAAATAACATAAAAAATGGTCCATGATATTAATGGTAATATCATATAATGTTTTATTTCTTATTGATTTTAAATATTCCAGACGCATCTTAAAATTCTTTGGACACGTCTCCCGGAGAGGAAATACCTCCATCGAACGCCTTGTTGTCCAGGGAAAAGTTAAAAGCACGTGATGGTCTACCTGTTTGCTAAATCTTAAAAAAATATGTTCAGTAGTTCTTGCGTGAAAGAGTAACAGACATGCATACACACTTTCACATTTTTAATATTACTTGGCTAACTGCATCCTGCGGCAAATGCCGTATCCATTTACCCACTGGCGACGTAATCCCTCTGGATTACCGTCCTCGGGACGTCAAGTGTCACTCAAACAGAGTATTGACAATACAGATTATTTCAGATGACCCCGCCTTTATTAACCTTTGCATGTGTACTTAGTGCGAGACAAATTGAGTATGCGTGTAACATATTTCGTATGTTATATTTTATTTGAACTTTAAATAAGACATAGGATACCTATAAGTCTTAAAATCTCTTAAGAACTTTTTGGTAAAAAAAATTAAGTTAATAATAAATTGATCTGTAGTAGGTATATGTATACTAATGTAATACTAAACTAACATACAAGCACACAGGTAGTCTACGTAAATTGTCTACGTACCATTGAAGTATTATTACTAGCGTATAGAATGGACACCGCGAACACAATGTATGTTCCAATGAATTGGCGCCGCGCGGCTTCAATTGCCAATGGATTCGTTCGATTTTGACAGGAAAATGGGGGCTCAATTTTGAAAATAGAACCTCCCGGCGGGGACACACATTTTGTTCGAGATGTCTATTCTATGACATTATACTTCAATGCTACGTACTTAAATACTGAACGTGGGAGCACGTTATAACGTTATTCTTATTCTAGGAATTTCTTTTGCCATTTCTTCTCCTCCATGACAAATCACTTTCCAAAATGGTGGTAGATCAAAAAAATAACTGAATATATTATTTAGATTTTTAAATTTCTATTTACAAGCATAAGTGCTCTAAAAATGCTCGTCAATAAGAGAAGAAAGAAGAAAGAACTGGCTCATAAAATGGCACCCACGATACAGGGAATCCTAGTGTAGGGCTATGAGTGTGAAGCGTTATTGTTATTACGTATTCCACTTCCTTAATCTAATTTCCTTGTAGACGCTTCAGCTAGGTATTTTCATATCGATCGCCGCATCGATAATACCACAAAGCTTTGTAAACTTAATAAAGGGCTCGTCGTTCAAATACAGTCACGCGGCCCGCCCACAGCGGTCACGTGGCACTCCGGACAGTGTTTTCGCGCGCGAAATTACCACAGATCACTAAAACGTCAAAGGGATTTTTTTTGACAAAGATAATAAAGTTAAAAGTTAAATGTGTCTATGAAAAATAAAGAAGCGGGTTGGTTTGCAAATTTTTATTATAATAAATATTATGACATGCAAAGCCACTTAAATGTCGGTGAAGATAACACTTTGTTATTTATTCCGTAGATAATCTCCTTATTTAGAAATATAGATGAAGAAAAACGACTAGGATTTTCTGTCTGCGTGAAGCTGTAAAGGTCGATAGGTAACTGCAATTGTCCATTCGAAAAAAACGAACATTCTTAAGCACCAAGGCAATGTGCATATTTAATAAAGTTTAACTATGTAAACTATTACTAAAATTGTAACGAGGCTGTACCTGAATCTTAAAAATGCATTAAAAATGATAAAACTTGGCCTGTAGAGTCCGTGATAGAGTCGTGTCGTGTCCGCTAACTTGGGCTGCCCGGCTGTACTCACATGGAGTCTTGTCCGATCATTTATTTTCTTTTAAATTAACAAATAACTTAATTTGATATTCTTAGATAGAACATAAAAATTGTTACTATCATAGATTAATTGAGACGAGAGATAGAGCATAGAAAGATATTTTAATTTCACGATTACAGACTTAAATTGAGGAGGAGTCACTTGATTATATTATGTGCATTATTATGGTAAAAAAAGATTATGCTTCAATTTAAGTAGGTATGTTTAACATAATCGACTCGGTAAAGCCAAAGATGTTTGGTAAGTTTTACACGGATTTATGCAGTCAGAAAAAATTTAAGTTAATAGAACCAATAGTTATTAGAACCATTAAATAAGTTCCGGTTGCGTGCAACTGCAAAATCGTGGTTCGCTCCAAGATATGAATTATGCCTATTAGACGCAAAACAATTGCTACTATTACTAGGTATAGTTTAACAGTTTTATGTTTACAAATAACCTACGGGTTGTAGCCTAATTCATTCTGTAAACAAAAGGCGGTCGCCGCTAGCGGTCACGTGTCACCCCACAGAGTAGATAGTGATCTTTCGCGCGCGAAATTGTCTATGCCTGATGCATACTTGGCTTTTGAAACAGGGCAAAATGGACGGTAATTGACAGCTAATCTCAGCTTGTTATTTAGAAAAAAATTTGGTATGGAATGATTTTAAAAGAAAGATAGTAAAATTAGGCCATTATATCTTGGCCTAACTAACAATTTGTGCAGACTAACTTTACGACGAATAGATTCATTAAGTAATCGTCTTTTTAACCGACTTCAAAAAAGGAGGAGGTTCTCAATTCGACTGTATTTTTTTTTTATTTTTTTTTATGTTTGTTACCTCAGAACTTTGGACTGGGCGAACCGATTTTGATGATTCTTTTTTTAATCGAAAGCTGGTGGCTGTCATGTGGTCCCACATAAATTTTATTGAGATCTGACAACGGCATCCATGAGAAAACTACATAAGTCGTAAATTTGTGTTAAGATGTGCGCGACAAATTGACGAATAACTCAATATCACGCCAACCGATTTCGATGATTCTTTTTTTAATCGAAAGCAGGCGCTTGTCATGTGGTCTCACATAAATTTGAACGAGATCTGACAACTATGTAGTTTTTGAGACTTTGAAGTCGGTTATTTTTTGTTAGTAAAATTTAGATTATTAAAAATCCTTTTCTCTGTATTTGCATCCAAAGAGCTCTTTAAAACACTTTTACCTAAGCTATTATCTATCACCATAACGATATTACAGATAGCTCACAATTTGTCACCGTCACCCTTGAGTACACAAAGGCTCGCAGATAAAACGTCGAAGGGGCGACTTCATCAAACCGACAACCAGCATCATTACGAAATCTGCATAACTGCATTGCCTTGCGGTACGGTCGCGGTTCGATTCCCGGGGGAGGCTATCCATATAAAACTCGATTGTTATTGACGAAATGCCTATTAAACAGCAACAATGAAAACGCAATTTGAATGCCTTGATTTCAAAGTTGTTTTTTGATTGTGCCTAACAGGTTGATACGCCGTTTTTAACAGGCGATTTAGACATGTCACCCCTACAGTTATTATATGCAAATAATACGCATAATTTCGGGCCCTATTCCGTGTTTTATCTACTTATCTGTGAAATGGCTCAATTAGAGAAGCGTGCTCAATTCGCTCTGCGTGAAGCGATGCAAATTATCATGATACAGTTGGAATATGCTAAATGATTTATTGCCCAGGCAAGCATCGTACTTAATAGTTGTATTAGTAAGACATTTTTCTCTCCAATAAAGTAAGTAAGTAATAAAGTAAGTAGCTAATAATATGAGTTACATATATTACATCATTTGTCTTTGTAGTTTGTGTTTTAAACTATTTTTAGACGTTAATCATCAAATACAAGAGAGTTCTTGTTGGTGACTGATGATGAATTACAATATTATTATAAGAAGTCCAATGATAGTTAGCGTGCCCGACTAAACTATGATCATTTGAAGTGTTGTGGTTTACAGTAACATGAAAAATAAGTAAATGCATTGCAGTGTTAAAAATATTATATAAAAACAAAACTTTGGCTCAACCAAGAGCGTTCGCTAACATTTATAACCATTAACGTAATAAAAACTATTACACCCTCTAATTTACCCGAATCTATAAAACCAAATAAATCAAGAAAAAAGCAAACACGTACAACTATTAATATCTCTATCCTTATACTTAGTTGATAATTACAGTTTAGGAACGGCGAGCTAACGTTCGAAAATTAAAAGAGTTTGGAACGTTTGGAACGTTTTAAAACGCGGCACGTATCATTATGTTTGCATTATTTTGTTCTTGTTCTGACGCGACCCGAGGTTAAGTTGGGTCACGACACATCCCAATTAAGGGTGATTAGGCCTTATAATTTATTGAGTGCGTTCAGAAACGCGGCGGGTCGCGGTGCTCTTTGTACTGTCCTGGCGCCATCGCTTTTATTGCAGGTGTTGATTTGCGAACGGTGCTTCTTAGAACTATTTTGAATTCGCGAAAGAGGTCGATGGCCTTTTTATTTTTTTATAATGTCCCTGGATGTTTTACGTTTAGAAGAAAATCTACACGAAGCGAAGGACTTATGTTTTACTTTTTTCAAGTTTATTGTACCTAACTGGGCAGCTGTGAGTGATTTGATAGTTTTTCCGAAAGACATGACTTTAATTTTAAGAATTAGGTATGTTAAATAAATTGTTTTTCCTATGACGAAATAAATTTAACTATGACTTAAATAGGATTTTAATGTTATCAGTACAATTTGAAACAATACATCAATAGTTATTTTTCTCCAACGCACTTTCACACGTTTTTGCATAAACCAAAATGGATAGCGTCCACAATAACGCTCGCCTAGTCTGTAATTAAGAACGCCGTGCTTTCCCCATCACCTTTAACGTGGCGCCATGCTCTTTGATTAGACACTGTCCACGCCCACACTTGGTATGCCTTGCTTATAATAGAATCTAACGTTTAAAGTATTTGGACAAGAGTTGTAATAAATATCACTAAAGGTTCTTAGAAATGACAAATCGTTTCAAGAGAGCAGTTAGAATTGTCGCGTTATTTTTGTCCGGTACACACAGCTTCAGCTCTTCTAGGAGAGATTGGTTGTCCCTTTTACCACGCAGCACCAAGAGCAGATAAGTAGCCAGAGCGACGTCCCTTCTGATTTCCAGTTTGCTGTATCCCACCATGACCAGGACGAACAAAGTGGGATACAACAACGGATAACCCGGGTGTATCCCATACAATCTCATATAGAGGCACCGAGCAAATTTGTTTTGGATTTGCTCCACCATTTGCTTATATTTCCTCTCACTTGGAGCCCATAATATAACCGAGTTGTGCTTCAAGTGACTCTTCACCAAGGCTTCATACTGGGCCCGAAGGGCACCAAGATTGACAAAAGTACCTCGAGGATTTTCTCTTGTAAGCAGACCATTATAGGCTCTGACATTCCTAGTACATAATAACTAGATAGTTCTCTATGATGTACTAGTACTAGGCAAGTATAACCCGCGAGGTGCCGGTAACAGATATCGATCAAGTAACGGAACAAGCCAGTCATAATGGCTCCGTCCATCGCTTGTTACCAGTTATTATTCCATCGTATCAGCGCGTGCGCAGCCTTAGGCCAATAAGTGAACTTAGCCTTCGAATTTGAACTACTTTCTATTATATTATATTTTCTCTTTAATACTTAGATTTTTTGATTAGGGTTGTAAAGTTTTGTAACTTGCCGAAAGCTTGCCGATACTGGTACTAGACCGTTCAATAGGTTGGGTGTAACCCATGTGACCGAGTTAAGCAAATATGATTCATGTAGTATTCGAATCCATATAACCTACCTACTCCAAGCAGGAAGCCTTTATTTAAACCAGTATGCATCCAGTGAAATGCGATTATCCAATATACAAACGTATCTCTACATAGTAAAACTTTTTATTTTTTCGTTTTGAATTAAACTAACGCCCTAACTCAGACTCACTAACGGTTACTTTAATCGCTCCTTAGTAAATCCTCAATTCTGTACTAATCGTTACTGACTCAGAAGTCAGAGTAGGGGGCTTGAGGGGTTAGTTTGAAAGATCTAAGCGTACAGACACAGGAAGTGACTTCATTTTATACTACGTAAAGATAAAGAAGATGAGCAAATGTTTTAAAGTAGATGTATGTACAAAAAAATAAATTTGGTTAGATTTACTTGAATCTTACACTTATTCAGACTCCCTAATTTAATGCATGAAATCTGCATAGATTTCATAGGGATTTTTTTAATTCATTTCCTGCAGAGACAAATTACCACTCGTAAGACTATAAGTAGGTAGGTATATAAACTTTTATCAGTTTCTTACTCCAGTTGTCTCCTGTGTGCATTGAAGTATTATTACTAGCGTATAGAATGGACACCGCGAACATAATATATGTTCCAATGAATTGACGCCGCGCGGCTTCAATTTCCAATGGATTCGTTCGATTTTGAAAGGAGAACAGGGGCTCAATTTTGAAAATAGAACCTCCTGGCGGGGACATACGTTTTGTTCGAGATGTCTATTCTATGATATTATACTTCAATGCCTGTGTGCGGTTTATTCGTCAATAATATCACCAGTCGACGACATCAATCAAGTTTGCAAGTAATCAAGAATCGCAGTTCCTGATCAGACGAGCTGGCGACAAACGAGAATGCAAATGATGTTATTTGCAGCTAAATTACAGTTTGACCGCCATCTTGAACATGACCTACCCTACCAGTGGCCAGTTTTTGTCATTGGCTGTGCTGTGTGACACTTCATGTTTTGTTTTTAAACTTGCCAGTATTTTATGGAACAAGATTGACAAGAATTATTAAGCGACAGAATGGAATTTCCTTTGTTTGAAATTGAAGGAAAGCTGATGTTTAATGGCTTTGTTCACGGTATTATTAAAAACGTGATTTTAATGTTATTACCAATTATCATTATTTTTCTTAAATTTGATCTAATTTTTATTTAATATTGAAATATTTTGTGTAGTAACTTTTCACACTTAAATTGGCTTTCATAATCTATATCTAAACACATTTAACGTAATGCAAATGTTAATAATGTAAATAAATTATTGAAACTGTCAGAAAAAGTCATGAAGGTAACAGGTGCCTGGTCTGTCATAAAAAATATGACTGATTTTATACGACTGTTACATTTATTCCTTACAAATGTATTTCTTTATCGATCGATCCGTTGATTAGATATATTTGATTTACAACATTATTATTATAGAGTTCGCGAGCGCTTTCTCTGAAAACTATAATTAAGTCGCGGACCGATATAAAGAACGGATAGATTTATTTTTAACACGTGGGTTTATATACTTAGGTATACATGTAAAACATTTTTTTATTGTTTTTTATTTTTTTAATCCTCCACGCAATAAAAATGGGTGTGTGTCTGTCTGTGACAGAATATGATGCGTTTTTTTTGTTTGATAGATGACGAGATTGAACTTATTATTATTATTATTTCTCCATGGGGTTCGAATGGATAGCTACCACCCTTAAACATGAGTCAGCCGCCAAACGACTCGTCGTGTTCCGGCTGGGGGCTTGAGAGCCAGTTCTTTCTTTCTTTCTTTTTCTTCTCTCTTTCTTTGCCGGCAACACATCAGTGATGCCTTTGGTGTTGCTGATATTCATGGCGACGATTACACTCACCATCAGGTGGATCGTCAGCTCGTTTGCCGGCTATTTGCATTAAAAAAAATAATACGGTTTACTTGTCGCGATCACTACACTATAACAGATATTTTCGACTTAAAACGTTAATCTATTCAAATTAAAAACAATATCGGCATTTCTAAAATCAAAATTGGCGGGAAATACCACCCGTATTAGAGCCATTAAGCAGAACCATTAAAACCCTGTAATAGTCTGCAGCATGACCATGTCATCGGCTATCATTTACCGTTGAGCTGTTCCCAGCCGAGCTAATAATTTGTGCAATTGCACGTAGACCTGGGTGAACATAGAAATACCTCTCTCGTTTATTGTGGCGGTGTTAGAAAGATTTTCAACTCTGGTGTTAAGAGAATTTCGTACTTTTATTACAGAGCAGAGGGACCATCATATTTCTAATGAAAAAGACTTTCAAAACGTCATCTTCATTTTGAAAAAAATATATAACACAATTTCGCAGGAAACTAAAATAAGTAAAATAAATATTGCATAAGATTTTATTAAAATATATGCTTTTTATAAAAATTCCTTCGGTGAAATATGACAAAGTATTTAAGATGTAAGATAAAGAAACAGTATTGATCACAATGATTGATCATAATATTTATTCATTTACGATGTGTTGAAATTGTAATTTCACTTTATGGAATCAATACGCAATACAAAATTACAATTTGTCTATTAGTTTTTTTGCTAACAAAATCCATTTTTCTATCTGTGGCATTTCTAAACGTATCATTTCTATGACCTATGCTATCTACAATTACAAGCCAGGTCAATGATTATGACCTACGGCTCTGGACATTAGCCGCGTGTCGTGGGGCGGGGGTCCACTACAATATGTTATTTTCGCGTAATAACTGCAGGTTCAAGTGTAGAGCGTATCATTGTAGCTAATAAAATCAGTGTAAATCAATGTGGTTCATCATCTGTGGTTCTTCAGCGGGACTCCCTAACACAGGCATTACTGATGCTTAAAAGGTGCGTCCCAACAACATGTAAAAATGTAATGTTTTTTGGACCAATAAAAATTCTTTAATTCCTAAAAATGCAGAAAAATTCTTAACTTTTCTAATATACAATGTACCAATGACTACTTAAATGATTATAAAAGAAATGAAAACCTTACCCTTCTAAATTTTGATTACGACAATAATTCAAATAGGCATAGAATCCTTAACTTTTCTAATACAGAAGATGATTATGTACCTGTGTTACATAACATGTGGTACATACCAATGACTAACTACTTAAATCATTATAACTTATAAGAGAAATGAAAAGATGAATATATATACGTAATGAATCTTAGATTTTGGAAAAAAAGGCACAGTAGGTATAGGAGTCAGTTCTTCTTTCTTCGATCTTTTTATTAGCCGGTAACGCAACTGAATGTCATTTATTAAGTTTGATGGTAGGTTTAGGATGAATGCATCACGAATTGCTGCTTTCCTTCAGTCAGGCGTTTCCACAGCCTTGACCTGATCTGTTCAACTCATGGATGATCTGCCACGAAGTCCTACTAAGTAATACCTATGTACTTTCTACATGTAGCTGTACTTACTACACCTAAAAGCTTTTATATGAAATTATGTCCACGCCGTGAAACCTGTCCACAATATCACCGTCATCATCGTTATGATCATCAAAAATAAAATTAATTTTAATATAAATAAAATTAAATGCTTCCAACAAAAAAATCTAAAAATGATTATAACTACAAATAAACATTTTTTTTTAACAAAACCGATATTTATCGGTTCGCGGTCACCCCTGTGAAATTATCTATAATAATTTAGTTACCGCTGCGGGGAGTCGATTGGCAAAATTTGTCATTCGAAGCGTACACCACGGCCGACTCATCAGTTCTGAAGGGCTTAAATGAAAAAACCATTGTTTGTGCCAACCCTCGCCGCTAGGGGACGCGCGGGTGGCGTTGAGCAGTTCTTGTGCAGAAATGCATGGCTTTGTTTCAATTAAAATAATATTTTTAGGGGCGGCGGAATTATTTTCTGGCAAGGCGAGAATGCTTGGACAAGTCAAAAAGCTTATTTTTAGGTGGTCATTAGGAATTCATCAAAGCAATTAATAGTAAGTAGACATCTAATTAATTAGCACTACGTAGGAAAAAAAGATGTAAGAAACATCTAAATAAAAATATAACAAAAATATCCTTTTTCATTTTAAAAATACATTATTATATCGACTTTCATCGTACTATAAAGCTGTATTTTAATATCGTTACATTTAAAATACATAACGTATCGTGGACTGAACACATTTTACGACGAGTATGTTATCGGTACTCACATTGTTCATTTTGTTGTACGCCGATATTTCGACCCAGTTGCACAGATCGTGGTCACGGCTAATCAGTTCAGCTCGAAATATCGGAGTAGAAAGTAAACATCATGAGTACTCGTATCATAAATAAAACTTTATTCTTTCATTGCGAATCAATGACCCCTAATCAAATGAGTATTTAGCGAGGGATGAGGGATCGTTTGATGGGGTCGGTAACCTTTGTGCGAACTGTGGCAAAGCGTTTTTTGACTAACATTATAGATTGTGCAACTTCATTACTGATTCTTTATAGATAAGTTATTTGTTTTCTTATTCAATTGAAATCACAACTTCAAAGCTCATTTCGTAAACTGTCACTGACAAAGACAGAGTTATATTTATTGTAAGTATTGTAAATAATGTTTCTATTTCTACTCTCAAAAGCTTACCACAATGAAAGAAAAAGTTGTCTGTTGTTTACATAAGCTATCATATTTTACATATTTACCATGTTTTATATTTTATTGTTACTTTATTGTTGTTTTATTGTCAAAAAAAATTACATAATAGTTAATTTGTTTCCTGATTTCCTTTCAGACCGCAACGAGTTGGTGACGCTTTTGGTAATACTGATATCAATGGGCGACGGTAACCACTACACAGTTATTTTTTATTACTTTAAAACAAAGATACTTACTTCACTTCAGCCAACGATAACATATCGCTCACCCAGTAATACAACGGCACATCTACGTTTGTCATATTTTATAGAAACGAGTTTCAAAATTTTTATAAAAATGTTTATAATTAATTTATGGGTTCTTTTTACGTTTTTTACAGATTATATAGGTTTGGTTACTAGTATAGACATTAACCACTATGTAGATTATGCACTTTTAAACACGTATACCATATAAACTAACTTTCGCATTTTTTGCAGATGTGCCATTATATTACTAGGTGAGCGATAAACAAATCCAATGATGTGCTGTGAATTATGATGTATACCATATACACCTTAAAAACATTACAATAACGGCTTGAACTTCAACCTCCTGGGGGTGAGTAATAACCCTTAATCCGGGAACGATTTCATACAAATACAGCAAACAATTTACATGCATACATTACGGCAGATACTTAACATAGGCACGAGATCTGACACTGTAATTCTCGCCGCGGGGCTACCACATACGTCCAGGGTTTAGGGCTCCAGGGCTCCAGCTCTTAGAAGCATGGAGCGATAAACGATTCTATCAAACCGTGAATTACTTCGGACGGCTTAGATTGTAGCATTTGCATTTGTAGCAACCCAATGTACTGTATATGTTGAATACGCGTCGAAAGAAGTTTACGAATAATACTTACCTAAGTTTTAAAGTATCTACAGCTTGTTTCAGAATAGCAATTGGTTCAGAATTTAGGGGTCTTCAAAAGGTGACCTGTAACCTTGAATAGTGCAGCTCAAACAATCAGCATAACTGACAACCCATATACCTAATTGTCCCACTGCTGGGCTCGGGGTCTCCTCTCACAATGTGAGGGGTATAATACATAGTCTACTCGTATCACGCTAGCCAAGTGCTGATTGGTAAACTTCAATAACCTTTGAGAAGAATGCATGGATGTCTTTGGTGTTGCTGATGTCCATGGGCGACGATAGCCACTTACTATCAGGTGGCTCCATAAAAAAAGATTATGGAAAATTCTTCGGTGTGCAGGTTTCCTTACGATGATTTTCTTTACCGAAGCAAGTGATAATTAACTTCTAATACGCACATAAGAACTTGAAATGTGTCCTATAAATTATAGCTGTTTTCCCGTGATGGGTATTCAAGTTCTTCACTGAATCGAGATTTATCTCTCCATGATATTTTTAACATTCTTCTATATTAATCACATTTCGAAGGCTTCTTTGTCGCTTGAGATTGTGAGTATCCACTATTTGTACTCCATAAAATAATTTCATTCATTCATTTCATATTATCATTTCATTCATTCACCCATGATAGAATATACCGATTTCTACTAACTCTCTTTTGTCAAAGGAATAGGGATGTAACCAGTGACTTCACAATATCTAGACACGCGGAGCGTGTCAAGTCAATTTCTTAGCTAACAGAATTGACGAGCAGCACCGTGTGTAATATTACACGAACCATTTGGAGCCACTTTTGACCACCTCATAACTCAAAAACTATTCAACATAAACCTGTCAAATTTGGCTCATTTATTAAGACTTGCGAAATACATACGTCTTCCAAATTTCATATACACATCTCAAACGGTTATTTAGATATTAACGTCCAAAAATCGAGAAATTTAACACTG
Organism: Thymelicus sylvestris; assembly: GCA_911387775.1. Classification (NCBI taxonomy): domain Eukaryota; kingdom Metazoa; phylum Arthropoda; class Insecta; order Lepidoptera; family Hesperiidae; genus Thymelicus; species Thymelicus sylvestris. The sequence goes on along the minus strand of OU426909.1, from coordinate 6,982,995 downwards.
ACTGACCTATAGATCAAAACTATATCCAACTTCCAGGTGACCTAGAAAGTTAAAATTTGGCATGCAGATAGGTAGTCGGGTGAATACAAAGGAATAAATCTGAAAGTAGTAATTTTTTATCATTTTATTATAATTTTTCAAAAAATTGATTCTATTAGAAACGCTTACTTAAAATGCCTGAAATTCAAGAGTAGCAATCAAAATTGATGACATCTGGTCATTATGTGGATTCCAAGGTGAATATATAACGAAACATATCAGTTTTAGTACTTTCTGAAGCTTTCAACGGGAGGTAGATGTTCAGTGTCCCAAGTGCCTGTGAGAAGTGCACAGCACATATACATTTACGTGAAGATTAGTGGTTTGTCAGGAGACGTTATTTCCAGTGTATTATGTAGTTTTATTTTTAATGTGTGAAAAATTATTTTTCTCTAATCTACAAGATTACACCACAAAATTTTGTATTATTTCCGTAATTATACCAGTTTAAAGTAATTCGAGGTACCTATTGTTTCAAAATTTATTGTTGCACGATGTCATCGAACACAAACAACTTATCTGTAAGTACTAATAGTTTTTATTTATTTATTTATTTATTTATTTTAATTCAGTAGAACGGCAAAGCCAATTACACTAATGAATTTATAAAATTAAAATATAAAAGAAATAACTAAGAATACAATTACAAAAATAACAAACAGTAATAATCACTAATATAAATTAATAATAATAATGTAAATCAATAATAATAATAACACATGTCAAATGAAAATAAAATCAAAATCAATCACTAAAATAAATTACATAATAAACTAAAATTATATCCATTATTCTTATGTCAGTACATTCTAATACTCATACATACATCACGCATTCATTTCGCATTCATTTCAGTTTTGATTGTTTGTTTGCATTGAATAGGCTCCGAAACTACTAAACCGATTTGAAAAATTCCGTCACTGTTGGGAAGATACACTATCCCCGCGTGACATATGCTATATTATATTTTCAATAAATTAGGGATCCTTAATAAAACTCCAATAACGTAACCCAAGGTGTAAAAAAATAAGAAAACCAAAGCAAAGCGAGGGCGGTCACTCGTAACTAATAAGAGTATAGTCGACTTTCGTATTTATTACGATATTATAATTGGGATTTAGTATAATTATTATTTCAATATTTAGCGGACATCAATAGTGGAAGATCATTACTTATAAATAATGAAATAATAGGTACCGTATTTCGGACCACGGCGACTAACTACAGATTTAGTTGATGAGCACGATACCTCCTACGTAAGTTGTTGTATCCCCAAAATCGCAATTTTACAGTAGAGCATTTTAAAGATTCAAATTGGAATAAAAACTGCATTTATCATTGTATATTTGTGAAATTTGGTATATGTATGTAATTAATGGTATTCTTGATTACTAACCAAGTCAAATGTAAAGCTTGAATTAATTGCAGTTAATTTCTATACAAAAAGTAATGATATCCCATCAAAAACATAAATGTAAAGTGAGAGTCAATTTCAAAAAAAAAAAGAATTGAGATCTAAATGGGTGCCAATTTCTGTGTAGAAAAGCCTAAAATTTTAGTCACAAGAACATGTAATTCAAGCTTTACATTTGACTTGGCTAGTTTTCATTAGTTAGCAACCAACAAACCAAATTAGAGAAGTGTGTCATAAGTCATCAACGTAACAGATTTGACGAAGCTAATTACATAGATATAATATAGCCTAGGTAGGTAAGTGAAAACTAACCAAGTCAAATGTGGAGCTTGAATTACATGTTCTTGTGACTAAAATTTTAGGCTTTTCTACACAGAAATTGGCACCCATTTAGATCTCAATTCTTTTTTTTTTTGAAATTGACTCTCACTTTACATTTATGTTTTTGATGGGATTTATAGTTTCACGTTTTTGATTATCCGAGTGTATCATTATTGTTTTTGTATTTTTTAATTATCAATTATATTACATATTATTAAGTTTCGTAATACGACTTACGACGACACTAATCTGTGCTAAATGCGTATTTTCAGTTAATATCTGCCACTTTTATCAATAACTGAAGCCAAATACGAAAGTCATAAATAAACCGAATAGTATTACTAGGTTAGAGTAATATTAGAGATGGCGAACTAAACTGTTATCTTCCCTAACTTGAATGATAATAAAGATGTTTTACCTCCCTAACTATGTTTAGTTAAATAACACCAACTTTGATAGATATTCAATTGGTTAGGCAAAGGAAAACATAGTAACTTAGAAATGGAGAGCCAATGTTTCTAGAGGTATTAAAGTTAAGTGTTGTTTTATAACGATATTTGCATAGTTCAGTAATGATGAACACAGAGCAGAGAACAGCATCAGCATTTGTTTAACAGGTTAAAAGAAGGAGGTTGCCAATTCGATTGAATTTTTAAATATTGTTAGCTTAATTCCGTCACTTATCAACTGATTTAGATTTTTTTTATTTGAAAGGGTTCCAAGGTTATTTTGGTATTTATTTTTTAATAGCTTTTGCCCGCAGCTTCGCCCGCGGTAGAGATCGATTTTTACAAATCCTACTTACCTACTTTTACTTAGTTAGACTTAGTTGCCTATGACTTAAGTAATTTACATGTATCATTTGATAGCGTGAAATGCAAATGAATTTTACTAACGCCATCTATTAACAACACCCGGAACTAAATATCTAGCAACTAACAAAATATCGATCTTCTCATGGGGATGTTTTACCGCGGTAAAAAGTAGCCTACGTTACTCTCCACCCTCCTCACTATCTCCACACACAAAAACCATACCATATAACAGCTTCGTTGCGACGTGAAAGACGGACAAACAAACAAACAAACACACTTTAACATTTATAATATTATAAGTAAGTATATAAGTAAGTATGGATATTAGGAACATAATCTAAATTTTACTAACAAAAAATAACCGACTTCAAATTCTCAAAAACTGCTTTTCAGATCTCGTTCAAATTTATGTGGGACCACATGACAAGCACCAGCTTTCTATTAAAAAAAGAATCATCGAAATCGGTTGACGTGATATTGAGTTATTCGTCAATTTGTCGCGCACATCTAAACACAAATTTACGACTTATGTAGTTTTCTCATGGATGCCATTGTCACATCTCAATAAAATTTATGTGGGACCACATGACAGCCATCAGCTTTCGATTAAAAAAAGAATCATCAAAATCGGTTCGCCCAGTCCTAAGTTCTGAGGTAACAAACATAAAAAAAAAAACAATCGAATTGAGAACCTCCTCCTTTTTTTGAAGTCGGTTAAAAAGAAAGGCAGGGAGCAAAGAATAATTTTACTTAGAAGTATTTATTATACTTCAATGTTTTTATTATACATACTTCAATGTTCGATGTTGCCTTATTTGCGTTATTATTAATTATAAGATATTGTAATCTCTAAAACTATGGAATTTTATAATTTTACCTCAGGATAGCGTATAAAGACAGTTTATATTTTAGATATCAAAATGGCCTTACTTGTACAATTAAATTTCAAAGTTGCCGCGAGCATTTGTTAATGAACTAATAAAGACCATACGTTAACTTGATTTGTGACGTCAATATCAAGCCAAAATTCTGAAGTAAAGCACGGTTTAACTCCTCGTAAACGACAATCAAGTATCATTACAAGAAATGTACATCACAAAGGGCCATAAGGGCTTCGTAGCGTGATTGCTGGATGCCTGAAATTTCGAACGTCCAAATTGCCCGGCTGTATGCGATGAATGCTTTGGCCGGCGAAAAACGAAGAGTATTTGGAGCGAAAAAGTCGTGATAGTTATTCAAAAAAGGAACGCTTGGCAATTACTGGCACGCGAGCGGTCAGTCGCGCGCCCGCTGCGGAAGTGTTCACACTGTTGTGAGGGGATTATCGATTGTATTATTGAATGTTTACTAATTATTTATTTACATAAAATTTAAGTAATTAAATGTTCTACATTTTAGTATTTAAGAGTAACGTAAGGAAACACGTGGTATTGTGCAGTTGTGTACATCACCACAAGAAGAAGACAGGAAAGAGGTTATCAAACAACGGCGAGTTTTTCATTTTAATGAATGTATTATTTCCACTATTTTGGTATGGAATGAGTTTTTATCTGAGGTTTTCCCTGAGTGCTAAAACATGGGGTACCTACTTTAAGAAAGGCGTAAAAAGTGTTCATATCCATAGGCGGCAGTGACCATTTTTTTAACCTTTAAATAATTACGTTATCTATCATCTAACAAATTTTCAGTCGGGAGGAAATGACCGAAAACAATTATTTTTTTTACATGATTGAAAGGCTGCCGCCCCTTAGAGCGGCAGCTGACGTTCACCATGCTATATAATGCAACTGACGTATAATCCACCACGGTATGGCCAGCTGACGTTTTTTTACCTTTAAATAATTACGTTATCTATCATCTCACAAATTTTCAGTCGGGAGGAAATGACTGAAAACATTTTTTTTTACATGATTGAAAGGCTGCCGCCCCCCTACCCACCCTTGGAGTGGCAGCTGACGTTCACCATGCTATATAATGCAACTCTCTGAAGTATTTCACGAATTATCGCTTGAGAGGAAATTGGTCAGGAAAATCTGTCGCTAGCTCACGGACCATTAGAATCTCAAGAATAAACGTTTCACTGGCCAAGATCAGTCTAAGCACAGCCTTATGTCGTGACCGCCGCAAGCCGTTGACGAATAGCCCCGCTCTCTTGTCCAACCCTCTTATAGATCTGAACGCCTGGTATCTCGACTACCTGTTCATGAAAATACAACCTAGCTTACTACGAGCTGAAGTGAAATCCATTTATCAATTCTTACAGTACATAATTATGGTCGTTGTTCATTAAAGTTCCGGAAGTTTAAATTGAATAGCTAGCTATTGTTTAAAATTTGACGTCACAGTGTAGAACTAATTTGCATGCACTAATTTTATTTTATTCAATGACACTATTGACCACGTTCTGCATCTTCGATTGTTTCTTATTAATCATCTTTTATTCTTGAAGGTCCTCACCTCACTTTACCTCATGTCATCTGATCATTTTCTGCTCCTCTCTTGAGGAATATATTATTATAGGTACTGCGTAGAATTTTTTTATGACATGATTATAATAAAACAAGTGGAACTGTTATAACAAAGACACATAGATTGCCCTAAGGCCTAATCTATGTAAAGACAATAATGAGACAATACTCTTTGTAACCTATTTTGAAAAAAGTTCATGCTACACTCACACACACACACAATTCACTAACCCTTCATCGAATAAAGCCATAATGTAAAAATCTAAATTTTACAAAAAAAAAGAAGAAAAGTTCCTGATTACTTTTGGAAGAACCAACAAAGTCGATATTGATGTCAAAATAAAGCATGTTCATTATTATGTATAGGACATTTACGTAATACCTACAATTGCATATCATTACGGTATACAAACTTTAGCAATAATTTTGCAAATGATGTAAAAAGTTTTAGGAAATAAACGCAGGAAAGTCATATGGAGTCGGAGGGATCTATCTGTATAGGATTCATAACGGGGCCGCTGCAGCGCTGTGGAGTACTCATTGTGACGCAGTTATTGCAGGGGCAGATCGTCTTATGCCAATATTCGTGTACTGTGACCAGGTGGTTTGGACTTTGAGGGACTTCTAAAACTATTTATTACAACGGTAACGGTTATTGACTGAGAGACAATACCGTAAACCTAGAAAGATAAAACCTAGAAACATAAAATAAGCTTTGTGTGATGGTTCCTTTAACTACTGTTTAAACTACTACTAAGGATTTTTAAATTGTTCTCATAAACAGGTGATTATGAGAACAACTCGTAACTTTATTGGACTTAACTTTCTTATGTCATTCTCGTTCTCGAATTCTAATTCGTCGAATAACAATTTTATTAGTCAAATGAATTTTATTATTATTATTATTGAATTATTTTTCACTTTTTCATATTTGAGGGCGGTTCGACTTTTTATTTAAAAGTTTTTATTAATCTTTCAAGTCAAAAACATTCATATCTTGTGTAATCCTAAAAATTTGGTCCCGTTTAATGCCATAAAAGATGGCATCCACATTGAAGCACTCGTCCAAAGCAAACGCCTCGCGGCGTGTGCGCTTGCCACGCGATTGATCCCGCGAATATGTTCCAATTAAAATCGGAACCTGCTTTTAAACCCCACTCGTCTGCCGGAACAACGCCGTCGATGACGCAGCAGGATATTGAGACCGGAGTCCAGGGCGTTTTTGTTTTTTTTTCGTTCCCACCATTTTTTTTCTTTTTAATCTATATTAGTACATATGGAAAGAGTAGGAGAGCCATCTCTGTGCTTGAAAAGTGTCCGTAAAAAGTACCAACCATCCAATAATCATTGGTTGGATGGTTTCAGTCTATAGAGGACATCCGTACAAAAAAATTTGTGTTTTATACGTATTAGAAAGATATTAATTTTACTCGTTTTGCTTGCGGCCTCAGATTAAAGAACCGGCGTCAGGTTCCTTCGATTGTCATAAAATAAACGTAAATGGAAATTTTTATTTATTTATTTATTTATTTAGCTTTTTGCACCATACAATTTGTACAATAGCAAAGGCGGACTTAATGCTAATAGCATTCTCTCCCAGTCAACCTTCGGATAGTGAGAACACAACGATATGGCGGTATATGTAGTTTGAATAAATAACACTACTTAGAATAAAAATAAATAAGATTAAATATATAGATACACTATATACAAACATACATACATACATAATTAAATACATACATAAATACATACACAAATATATACATAAATATATAAAAATAAAACTGATAAACATGTCAGATGAACCACAACTATCAGACAGACGTGAGAAAGTAATAGGTGATATGATTATGAATGATGACGCCTTACACAATTGACTTAAAGTAATGTCCGTGAAGTCTTTTCTTAAACGTAAATTTGCTAGCTGGCTTCCTGAGAGTTACAGGCATATCATTCCAAAGTCGAGCGGCTTGAACGGCAAAAGAATAAGTCATAAAACCCGAATGGTGAAGAGGAATGGAAAGAAGCAAGCTCTCAGTAGAACGCAATGGCCGATCATGAAAGTCCCGCAAGAACTTGAACTTATCCTTAAGGTACGTAGGAGAGTGTTCATCATGTAAGACGGAATAGAGAGTAGAGAGTATCCTAGTTTGTCTACGTAGGCGAATTGGGAGCCATTGGAGCTGACGACGAAAGGAAGAAACATGGTCAAATTTACGGAGACCAAAAATGAAGCGGATACAATTATTAATTAGACGCTCAAGTTTGTTCAGGAGATCTTCATTGAGATCTGTAGTACACACATCACAGTAATCGATTATGGGGAGAATGAGACATTGCACCAGGCATATTTTGGTCTTAATGGGGAGAAAGTTTCTAAGCCTATTCAGGGCGCAAAGTTTACCAGTAACCGATCTACAAACCTCATTAATTTGTGTAGCCCAACCCAAGTTACAGTCCAAGTAAAGACCTAAATTTTTAACTGTAGCGGAAAAGGGAATAATAGAACCTTCAAACGTGACCGGCGTAACGAGACTGAGATCAACTTTAACTAACTGACGATCACTACCTACAACGATGGCTTGACATTTGTTTGGATTAACCGAGATACCAAATTTGCTCGACCAAGAAGCTATGGAGGCCAGATCTGTGTTAATAAGGTCAATTGCGTTATCGAGTGTGTCTACGTCGGTTTGGGTGTAAATTTGGAGGTCGTCAGCGTAAAAGTGGTAAGAGCACCTAAGGCAGGAAGAGAGGGAATTAATAAAAAGAGAGAAAAGGAGAGGAGAAAGAATCCCCCCCTGTGGCACACCAGAAGAAAGAGCACACCAATCAGATGTATTCTGCTTAAAACGTACTGCTTGCTGACGGCCACGAAGGTAGGATGAAAACCAGTTAACAGAGTTAAGAGAAAAATTAAGGTGCCGAAGGATGGCCAGGAGGATATCATGGTCGACCATGTTAAATGCACTAGTAAAATCAATGAGAACAAGAACGGTGACCAATCTACCCTCCATGCCCTCCCTTATGTCGTCAGTCACCTTCAGAAGGGCAGTCGTGGTGCTGTGACCCGGCCGAAAACCGGATTGAAATGGGGATAAATAATTAATTTCAGAAATATAGGCCGAAACCTGCTTATGAACAGCAGCTTCAAGCAGTTTAGATAAGAAAGGCAGTATAGAAATCGGCCTATAATTCTTAAGTTGACAGGGATTCGAAATCTTTGGAAGCGGAATAATAAAAGCTTTACGCCAAGAGCTAGGAAAAACCCCAGTCGACAAAGAAAAATTTATAATATGAGTTATCGCAGGAAGAAACGCTTCAAGCACAAGTGATAACATGTTACGACCCACATCGTCACAGCCCACTGCTCTAGATTTAATAGACAAAAATAATTTACGTGTCTCGTCTATAGAGACGTCGGAAAATAAGAATGAAGTGAGAAAAGGAGAGGCCAGGGAATCGATGTCAGAAATAGTTTTGGATTTGACAGAGAAACTAAGGTTATTATCAGTCGCAAAATGTGAATTAAAGACATTAAGAGGGAAAGGTAAGTTATCCACCGAAGCAGAACCCTTACCTATACCATTAGAATTAAGGAATTTCCACATATCGGCCGGTGAAGAGTTACATAAATTTTCACAGAAGTAACTGCGCTTAGCTGCTCTCACCATCTGGTTGCAACGGTTACGATAACCCTTGTAGGCATTCCAATTCTCCTCACACCGGTCACGCTTAAACCTTCTAAAGGCCCGATCCCTGCGTGTCATGGCCATACGCACTCCTCTTGTAATCCAAGGGGCAGGAGGCCGCTTTACTTTAACCGCTTTAATCGGAGCGTGCGCGTCAAACAGTTTTAACGCTAAATTATTAAAAAGTGAAACCTTGTCGTCTACTGAAGACGCAGAATACACAGGACCGAAATCAATTGAAGCGGCATCTTGTTTTAAAAGCGCTGTGTCTATGCCAGCAAAATTACGCATTAAAACGGTGAGAGGTTTAGTCTTGGGCGTCTTAAGCCTATAGGAAAGGTAAATTAGGTCGTGGCGCGAAAAACCGGGTGCAGATAACTGACCATGTTTGAAAACTAAATTTGGCGACGACGTAATCATTAGGTCGAGCCAGGTGTCAGGAGAATCCAGATTATGGTGAGTGGGACTAGAAGGAAGAACAAACAGGTTGACCGAGGAAAGGATATTGAGGAGTTTGGATGAGTGAGGAGAGGACTTAAGGAGGTCGGTATTAAAGTCACCCATGATTACTAGATGGGTATAATCAGAACAAAGTGATTCAAAAATTGATTCTAACGTAGACAAATAATTAGAGGTTGGGGGACAATAAACAACACCAAGAACGACTTTGGAATGATTGATTTGTATTTCCAGGAAGAGATACTCGGCAGAAGCAGAATATGGTGAGGGTGATGAGGTAATAATAGTAAAAGGAATGTCATGACGCAAATAAATCGCCACTCCTCCACCAGCCTTCCCGGTACGGTCATTCCGTATAGGAATGTAGCCAGGTAAACCATAAAGTGAAGATTGCAAAACAGGTTTTAGCCAGCTCTCTGAGATGAGTATAGCATGCATAGAAGATCCTGAAAAAGAGTCTAAAAGGTCGGAGTGGTGAGCAGGAATGCTTTGAGCATTCAAATGACACACATTGAAGTGGTCACGTGAGGCCACAAGATGAGTATTAAGCAAATCACATAAGGTTTCAGGATCGTAAAACGACACATCACTGGACACGGGAGATGAACTAAAATCAAAGGCAGAGTGAAAGGAATCATCATCGGACATAATAACGAATTAAAAAATAAATAATTCTGATACGAATTTAAGAAAACCAAATATCAAGCTCTTATTTACCAACATAACAGATAAAATAGAACAAAGGTAACTGCACTAGTGACGTACATACCCGAAGCGCCTCTACAAAGCCCGTTACATCCAAATCCCCCGTTCTCCCCCTTACATTAGGTAATGAAAGATTGGAATAATCCCGGTTTTATAAGAGTAGTGCGTTTGCTGTTCAAATAACCCCGGGCGAAAGGTATCGTTCGTAGGGACCTATCGAATTTGCAAAGGGGATGTGGCCCGAATCTTGGATTTATTTTTTGTTTGCGTATCCCAGATGTTTTGGGCTGCTTTTTGTTAAGTTCGGTTTAATAATGGCAGTAGATACTGGGAGATGTAATGTATTGTCATATAGGATACTAATGTTAATAAAAGTAGGAAAAGCATCTGTTATAACAGATTCAAACGCGTCAATTAAATAGGTAGGTACGTCAGAAAAAATAGGAAAAAGAAAATCAAACTTCATCTATCTGCAATAATTTGTAGCTTAACGGCCGATCTCAATATTCTATCTGTTCGCTATCCTCATATCAGTTACCTGGCAACTGAAGAAAGGTCATACTTAGTTAGTAGGTAGTTACTTAGTTGTTATTATTTAATCTACAAACCTATCCAGAAATTATGGATAGCTAGATGGATTATTAAAAACGGCCATAAATGGCTACTTCCATACCAGATTTCATTCTGTTTCTTCTCTCTTTCTTAGCCGGCAACGCATTAGTGATGCATTTGGTGTCGCTGAAGACCATGGGCGACGATAGCCAATTACCACCAGGTGGATCTTTGGATCCTCAGGTGGATCATCAGCTCGTTTGTCGGCTATTTCTATAAAAAAACAGAGCGCAAACCAACAGCCTTTGTCAGAGAATCAGTAGTAAATCGGTATTCTGGCTGATAAACCGCTCTACATGCAGTTGACAAAATTTCGGTAATACTTTTTGGTGCTAAAGGTCCCAGCAGCGATGACCAATTGTTGTCAAAAAAAATGTATGGGAAAAGTCGAAAATCGAAAATGTGCCTAATGCATTGTTTTTCAAATAAAACCATTTTGGGGCACATCGGTTGGATGGTTTCAAAGTCTTTAAAGGACATCCATACAAAAAAAATGCGTTTTATAGATCGGGAAGCTTCGAAGCTGATTTTAATACCTAGAAGTTCTTGTAGCAACCATCGCATGTTAGCGCTGAAACGTGTTTTTGTTAACAAGGTCATTTGTTACCTATCCACGTAATAAACTTAACTTACACGCACTTTAAATCATTCACTACATCACATTCCTCAGCGTTTGTTTTGAACTGGTGTCGGTTTCATATTTATTAGATAGTTACTTAACTAAGTTGAGAAACGCTGTTTACATATTAGACTTCTAGTGCTCTGCCGACGGTTTTGCCCGCGTTTCATTTATTTATTTATTTAATGCACTAACAAAATGAACACTGTGTTAATACATGTAAATATAATTTATTTATTTTTATTTATTTTATTGTATTCGGAAAGCATACAGTGATACTTAACAACTTACAAATAACGTACTTAAAAATCTATACACCATTTAATTGCTTTCGCATATTGAGGCTATAGCTCGCAATAGGCAAACAAATGTTCTTAATGGTTAGTGCCACTTCAATTATAGGTATGTACATACAACAATGCATGATAAAACGTAGGTACAAAATTATATTTTACATATTTTTTGGGATTAGAAGTGTTTTTCCAGATCATGGTCTACATGGTCTAAGAAACAAAAAAACTAACTTAATCAAAGAATGAAATTATCAACGGGCATCCTAAAAGGCGCCGAACCTGATCCGTGATTCCACGGACAGTGGCAGACAGTGGCGGACAGTGGCGACCAATGACCGCCACTGGTTACTACACAGCAGGAGCTCACCGCCCGCTGTTCTGTTCGACAGCTCAAGACATGCATCCGAATGTGTTGAAACAAAAAAACTCACATTACAAGCTGTTGCAACCTGCAATAAATATGTAATGAACAATTCATGATATCTGCCTTTATTATATTCAAGAACCATTATAATTACCCTTAATAACGCACCCTTAGAATGAAAGTGACCTAACTCAAAATTCCTGTCATTTCTGTTTTTGCTATAAACTTACCTTAAAATGCGTACCCTAAAACCCTGTGATGAAAAAGAGCTCGAATTATGAGTAAGAAAAGGACAACCTAATAATCTGTCACTTTCATTGATCACTCTATTCATCGATATACTTTTTTGAAAACTTTCTTGCTCATTTCCCACAAATTGCAATTTTTGAGTTAGGTCTCTCTCATTCTAAGGGTGCGTTATGATCATAGCTCATTTTGTTATTTTCGTGTGACCAGCTGACGATCCACCTATGGACACCAATAACGACTAAGAAAGAAGAGAGATAAAGAAAGAAAAAATTGTCTCCCAGGTCGCCAGCCGGAACACGATGGTCGTTTAGTGGCTGACGCAAGAAAGAGGGTGGTAGATAGCCAGTTAGACTTCATGGAATAATAATATTCTTGTAAAGCCTTAGCTAAGCGGGCCGGGTTCTGTTGCCTCTTACGATACCCCAGTATGCTGTAGGCAGGTAGGTGACTAGATTTACGTTTTAAATAAAAAAATAAAAGAAGTACCCTTACCCTTAAATCTTTCATATTTCGTACTACCGTCATTTACCAATAACACATGTTCGAATACCATAGAGTTTATGAAGTGGCGGGAAACAAAGGCGTCTAGAGCACCCTCGTACTGTCAGTTAAAAATATCTTGAATAAATGATTAGGGGATGCAGTATGCAACATGTCGGCACCTTTGTAACCAATATTGTAATTTTAACAAACATTATATGTAATATAAATCATTTATTTAATAAGTCCAGAATAACACTTCAAGTTATTTTATTTACAATTTGAAAGTATCATAAAAAATAATTCAACTTTTTTATCAGTTCCAATGCTGTCTTGATATATTTTGTTTTAACAAGATATTATTCAACATTGACCCAACCCTGTAGCCTAGTTGCTAGCGATCCTGCCTGCGAATCAAAGGGTCCCGGGTTCGATTCCCGATCGTTGCAGATATTTATGTGACAAATAAATATTTGTAATCAGGTCATGAGTGTTATTGTGATGTGTTATATGTGTCGTCCATGCCACCCGCGACACAGGTAAATAGCCTACTGCGGGGGTATGAGTAGTAAGCGTATAAGCGTATTGAAAAATTGGTTTTATTTTTTATCTTACACATAAAAAAATGTACCTATGTATAATAATGACAGCATAAACTGTAACATTTATTTTGTATCAGAACATGTATCAGAGTATGGTTCTGAATTTTGTTATTATAATAAATATCCATTCCTAGCTCATTCCCGTATATCGCCGTTCACTGTGCGTAATCACAGCTATCAACCCCATCGGTTTTGGTCCTTCTAGCCCCTTGGATTGATTCATAGCAATATGTTATAGGAATTTAAGACTTGTGGCACTTTTAAAAGCAAGTATAACAATGACACAAAGGTTTTTATACGGTTTTATTTAGCTTACCCTGTTTATGTGGGTCAAATATTGCTAGATTAGAGCTTTTGTCCTAAGAAGTTGAAATTTTATACATTGTTTTAGTTCTGATGACAATGCATTTTTATCCTCCGACAAAAAAGAGGGGTGTTATAAGTTTGACGTGTCTGTGTATCTGTGTGTTTGTCTGTGGTATCGTAGCTCTCAAACGGATGAACCAATTTTGATCTAGTTTTTGACGTGATAACGTCTATTAAAACGATGAACGCAATTTTTTTTCTGATTGAAACAAAAAATATATACAATTTAGGTCCATTTAATCCAGATTTTACATGCTTAAGATTTAATCTTAAGCGTAATTGTAATACGATTAAGATCATTCACTAAATAAAAGCACGAAACAATTTTTTTTTTCTTTTTACAATAACAATCCAACGCGTTTACTTAAGAAACCCACATTTTGAAAACTCTCACGTGAGATTGGGAGATGGGGGAGGGGGTTGAATAAAATCTCACGACATCTCACCAGGGGGGGAGGGGGGACAGAAAATTTAAAAAAACACCTCACGTAATTTATGGACGCCCCCTTATTCTTAGCTATGTTTAGTGACAATAAAACTGTCAGGATTTTTTTTTGTTTAATTTTAATTTAAGGTTATTGAAATAAATATCTAACCTGATACTATACTCCGGTTCAGCTTAAGATGATAGAACGTCTTAACGCTTAACAGCACCGGTTAACCTATCTACATTGACACTAAAAGGTAGTATTTCGTTTTTGAAGTATTAATCAAAGGAGCAGCCTTCTGGTGGGAAAGTGGTCCCTGTCGCCCATGGGCATCGATAACACCTAATCGATAATTCGTCCATGAATTTTTTATTCGATACCTTAGGCAAAGAACCTATTAAGTAATTAGTCAATGTAGCCAAAAGCATAGACTTTGGCAAAGGCCAATTAATAAAACATAAATTGTCACATGCCTATTAGTACCTATGATATCAAAATCAAACTTCATTTTTAAATCACTTCATTCGTTCATGAATTTTGTATTCGATTGATGTTGCGTTAACTATGACGATGACAGATGGCGTTGTTTGCTTGAGTTTGTTTTTAATTGTGCGTTAAGTAAAGAAATGGGGGACCATCACACAAGTGATTAAATCTGTTTCTGCATCATTATTCATCTTATTCAAAAACGATTATTGACGAGACAAGTATTGCAAGTATGATAATTACAATAACTATCTATAATGATTAAAGTGACATCCTTTGTAACTCTTTTTAAAAGTAATGAACGCACATAGAAAGAATGCATAATAATACCCAATGAGGGTTTTCTGAAACGGTCTACGCCAGATGGCAGCACTTTGGCATCAGGTCTAATGAACTGTCAAAATATATACGCGAATTACAATTTTGTATGTATTTTTTGGTTTATTTATTCTTAAAATCATTACTTTAAGAATATTGTTTCCTAAAATGCCACAGTGTTGTGCAGTGCCTATGTGTGCAAATAAAACAGGAGGGCATAAGTTCCCTACTGGAGATAAAACCCGATTGAAACAGTGGCTCGTAGCCATTCAAAGATAAATTCCAACGAAAAATAGTCCGTGTCCCAGTAGTCGGATCGGGGCCCGAGAGGTACCAAAAGATCGGGCTCGGTGAGCGCTACTCAGAACTGAAATAAAATTTGATGTAAAAAGTGTTTTGAGAAAGTAATTTTGAAAAGAGTGGTTTTTACAGTTATTGGCAAAAAAATTTGAAATTTACGAAATATTTTTTACGGAACTAATAGAAATGGGTGCGCCAAGGAATTTCTAATCTTCCAATACCACGCATTGGTCGGTGGACGTGAAATTTTAAAAGAAACTATTGCAAAAACGTATGTTAATATGAGGAAAAAGTAGTTTAAAGAAAATTTTGAAAAATTTAAAGGTAAATCAAAAACTAATTGGACAGTTGAAGAGAGCACTTCAAGCCGAATCTATTCATATATAACACTACTATACGAGTATATGGTTAACTATTGGGAACTACGAAATGTAAATCTATTAATTTAAAATTTTGTGCCGTCAGACTTTAGGTGGTTTTCAGTACTAAGTAGACAATGTATGCGGAAGGAAGAAAGCTAATTTTTCTGTGTTCCAGTGGTTGGATAAATAAATAACTGTAATTTAGTAGTTAAAGAACGAAATCAAATTGTGTAAACAAAATCTAGTACCTACCTTTCAATGAGCTTTTCCTTAGTACCAGTGACTTTTGCGCCCCTTTTTTTGAGCTCAATCTTCAGTTCGGCGACCTTTTTCTGGCCGTAATCCATAATAAAATCAATAACACTTTCAAACACAACAGATTTTCATTAATTTGTGTTTAGTACCTACGACTCTGTGCTATCTGACAGCTGTTTAGACCTGCCGCCGACGTAGCGCCGCCTGGTGGCAGAAAAAGTATCGAAAACCCTCATTGTTTTTATTAGGTAGGTACAATGGTACAAATGGATATTCGCTATGTCCTGTAATATTTTAAGATAATTGTCCATTTTAAAATGATTAAAGGCTGCTCTGTAACATTCACGAAATAAAAAAGAATTAATTGTAATTAGCTATAAAAAATGTCAAAAATGTGCCACTTTGCGTTAAATTTTACGCTTTTAATACAATTAAGATGTTTTTACGAATAAAAATTATAATTTCGAAGAAATACCTAACCTTAAACATACATAATTTAAAGCAACAGCACTCTGACCTTTTAACACTACATAATTTTAATCTTCACCACAATTTCACGACCAAGTAAGGTAAAAGTAGAGACATGCTACGAGTTTTATTACTTCCATTATAACGACGCGCAGGCGCATGCTGGGCAGTGATAATAATATACTCGTCGGTGACACGATATGTGTTTGGTAATTCAATTACACTGCTTATAACTGGATACAAATCACCTTTTATGGTCGAAGCTGTAATATAACTATTACTCTACTCTACTCTGGATCTAGATATTCAACAGGCATTGGTCACGTAGAAGTTGTTTTCCATAATTAAACACTTAACAATCAAACATTTACACACTCATACCCGCACTAGAATTCAACACAATAACTATAAATATGACATCACTAATCCGAGAACCAACATTTATTGTATAGATCTGTAACGTGTCTGCCTAGGCCAGGAATTAAACCTCGGACCTCTAACTCTAGAGTCTAATTAACTACCAAACAAGGCTACAACTAAGTTATTACCGTTTTTACAAATTATAACCCCATTAGTTTTTTCAAATATCTTCCATCAGTTGCACTTAAATGAAGGATTTCGTTAGGCTATTACAAAACACACGCTGAGCTCGCTTACATACTTCTTGCAATTAACCATACTAATGAAATTCTCCAGATAGCCGTATTAATATCCTGTTTCTCGTTAGCTACGTGGGGCTAGTAATTTCACTTTTAATTGTGCGTAATTTGTTTAAGGTTGTATATTAATCGTTTGTAATGCTGCTTATTATGTTTTATGCACTAATACTTTACATAAGACTTTAGGGCTCACTCGATCACAAGTCCATCCATCTATCCATCCATCAGTCTTTAGAGGTCAACTGCTGAACATCGGCCTCCCATAATCTACTCTGTCTTCTTCAGATTCTGTGCTGAGACAAAAAACAAAAAAATAATTCCGAATTAAGAACCTCTTTTTTCAAGTCTGTTAAAAATTAAAAAGGTGAACCGTTAAACATAGATAAATGTTCTAAACACACGTTAAACTTTTTATTACGCTAAGTTGTCCGTCGTCACGTTGGCTAGTGGGGCCATAATCCACAAAGTGACGTCACATGCAGGGTTCTGATCAAAGGGACCGTGCTACTCGCATTTTAATTTAAATAAATGGCTGTTTAAGTAAAATGGTTTTGCGTATTGTGTAGCGGACAAAAACAAAAGCTTAGCTATCATGATATATTATTTCATTGTAAGTAGGTATATCCATGCCAAATTATAGCTTTCTAGCACTAATTTTCGGTTTACACGTATTAAGTAGTTAAGTAGTTTACTAAATTTTAACTAAAGTTTAAGTAAATTAATACGTGTAAACGGACAATTTAGTAATTAAAATTTAGTAATCAAGTAGACAAGTAATTTAGAAATTTTTCTATTTTCTGTTAAGTAGGTGGGCGGGGCTTATCACTTAACGCGTCTGGACAGGCACTTTTTAGTTAAAATTGAGTAAAATGCTTGAGTAATTATGTAGAATTGTATGATCTAAGGAGCTTTACTAAATTATTACGTGTGGACGCTCACTAAAAATTATTCACTTAAAATTTAGTTAACTATTTAACTACTTAATACGACGTCTAACCGTCTAAACCGAACATAAGAGTCTCGGCGCGGCGCGGCGCGGCGCTATCATGCGGACGGACGGACATGACTTTACTTGCGATTTTACTTTGGAACCCTAAAAAGTACAGAAGAAGTTTTTTTATATAACAGCCATACTTCATTGGTGTCATCGTCGTCTATAAAGCCAAAGTTTTGAAAAAAGACACTTAGGTATGCACTGCCACATAAAATCTCTGCTTTAACTACGACCAACAAGTTCCAACAGATTCCGTATAAACATGTTTATCATGTTCATTGACTCATTGTGATAATGTCTTATAATTTTAAAATGGAGAAGTCTGATCGATAATTGATATTTGCCGGTGAGAGCTAAATCGGCGAGCTGCGTGTTTACATACGATTACATTGGTGCAGCAGTTTGCACTTGCCTCGTGCGGTCAATGCGACGATGGCGGAGGTGTATACGTACTATTTTGCGACAATACGATTATACGACTTTATGCACTTGCGACTTGCGTGAATTACGGTAAAATCCAAAATACTAAATTCAAACTCATTTAATCACGTAAGTATTTTTTCAATGCACTTGTGAGTATGAACGACATTTTTTATAATCTAACACCATTTCGGAAAGGTGATTTATCATAGAGGAGAAGAAATGGCGAACACATCAACACATCTTTTCAGTAAGTGGCAACAGGCATTTGTCGATGCGTTCTTAGTTAACGGAAAAAAGGACACGTTGGTTGGAGATCGTGGTGGTCCAGTCATAGGAATCATTAGGCAGATCTACCCGCGACAAACGGCGCACTGAAATATCAGAGGACGCAGTAAGTTAATACCTACCACATAGGCGCCATTTTCCGTCATTTTGGTAGCTTAAACTCCGAACTATAGAAAACAAACTTTATTTATTAAAATCTTACTATAGAATTTTAACGTTGTTGCTATTCTTATGACGGAATAAATTTTTCTTTCTTTCTTTCTTTCTAAGTCTAAAATCCATATACTTATAACTTTCTGTTTCCACTAACCGTTTAATTGAAGTTACCAAATAATTTATTAAGACTCGACAACAACAATTTCCGTTGTCTATAAGCGCTTTTGTTTAATAATTAGATATACTCTTTATCAATTGCTTAGAATGATAGTCTGACATATAATTATTTATGTTGTAAACACTTATTCACCTTTTAATCATGGGCGTGAGTCTTAAACACTTACCAAATTGATGTCAATTGGAGTGATTGTCTCTTCCCATGATCGACAGCTCCGCTCTGCTAACTTTATATTCTGTCTATCCCGCTGCATCGATCTGGGTTTGTGTCAGACTCCTTCACGGTTCAGGCTGCCCGGTTATGGAATGCTCTTCCTGATGAGCTTAGGAGACCTGGAGCTAAACTCGTCTTCAAGAAAAAACTACAAGCTTTCTTAACTGGTTGTAAACTGTAACTTTTATAACATCTCAGACGCTACATATATTTAGACGTTATGTATATATAATATATATTATTTATTTATTTATGTATATATAATATATATATATGTAATATATATATGTTGTTGTATTTATATATGTTTATAAGTAGATATTTTTTATGTGTAAGCATGTATTTTATATGTAATGTATTCGAACACTATTTATCATAGAATTACTATTACTAGCGTATAGAAGGGACACCGCGAACATCGGGTTCGGGGGTGTGCATTGCAGCCGGCCGGCTGCATTTCATTCTGTCACTCAGCTGTCACTCGGCTGCGCTCATTGCGGCCGCATGTCAAAATTGTTTACGAAAAAACTGAAAAAATGCCGTCGTGCATAATAAGAATGTGTCACAATTGCACGACAAAAAACAAAAAAGATAATGTTATCACTTCATCAGTAAGAAAACAAAATCTTAACTTAAATCAACTAAAACGAATTAAATTAAATTATTGAGAAATGTTCCCGCCATTTTGAATGAAAAAATCATAAGGAGCGTTTGAACTTGGCAAGCTACTAGCGTGTTAATGGACTAAATAAGCTTGCCGACGCGACGCTTGTGACCAATTTAAAGTGTTGGATTTTTTGACACGAATCAATGGTAATTACGTTTGAAATCGTTTAAACGCTTTTGCACGTTAAATAAAGTTGGAGTAAGAGCTTGTAAAGATTTGGAGTCTGTGACTGCTTGTCTTGGTTCGGCAAGTGACATATACAAAGTTACTCTATGGCAAGTGTGCAAACGAGGCTTCTAGTTTGAAAAGAGAACGGAGGGCAAGCCGGCGGTGGAACACACATTTTGTTTGAGATAGCGTCTCTATGTATACTACCTCAATGCTATTTATGCATTTTTTTTTAGCTGTACGCTTTAACTTACCAACAACAGTTAATACCGCTCTTCGTGCATATCTGTTTGGCCTGATGGTTAGCTGGTAGAGAATGCATTTAAGCATTAAGCTCGCCAATTGTACCGTGTTTTTGTGGTCAATAAAGATTAAATAAATAAATAAATATCCAATAGTTACCAAACGCTACATTGTCTTAACTAAAAGTAGCAAGTGTGTTCAGTCTCTAACGGCATAAATTGATTTGTGCGCGCGTACGGGCACGAGGTTATAATTTTCGCGCCATGCCGCGCGAACCCATGCTGTGCTGCCAACCGTAAAAATAGTTTTTTCTTTTTTCATAACCCCACAGTCACCACATGATTACACAAAGATAAATGTAGAATTTCACGTAATGTCAATATTTTATCGGTAACGACTTAATAAAATTAATGAATGAGTTTGTTTAACAGCTTTAGCTAAGTAGATTCCATCTTTATTTTTCTTCGAGATTGTGATTCGTGAACTCTTAAAAGGATTTGTTTAATACTTCTTTTTTCTTGCCCGTTTATTAGTTTATTATTATTATTTTGTGTTATTTGTTGACTTACGCCCCTTATCAGAGTCACTAATGGTTACTTAAATCGCTCCTTAGTACAGAATTTGTATGGTGATTCTTTACTAAGGAGCGATTAAAGTAACCGTTAGTGACTCTCAGTTAGGGCGTTAGATAGGTTAGCTTAAATAAGCTGTTATACAAAATTTAAACTCAATCGGATGCATCTAAGCAAAGACTAATATTATAATGCTCGTAAGTATGATTCGTATAATATGTAGGTATGTACCTACCTAAGTGAGGAACTTAACGGCAATTTAGTTTTTTTATTGCTTTAACAAGTATTAAGAAGACACTAGCCAGTGGTCAGTGTCCCAAATGGATATTCACACATCAGGAAAATAGCCAAATCGCTGAGTGTCAAGCGATGCATGCAGCTTGAATGTAAAAGATCTTTACTCCTACATTATAATGCATATATTTTGTAGGTACCTACTTAATTAAATTAACGTTATTATTTGTGCATTTTTATTACATTTCCATTAAATAAAATTATTTGTCCAACCGACACTTTATAGAAGCATCCACTTTCTATAATCACACGTCGAAAAGTTGTATTTTTTCTTTGAAATTATGCATCCACTATAATTCCAAAGCAAAAAAATTTAAGCAACTTTCCGACGTGTGATTAATAAAACAAGTAGAGTCCTCATTTCCTCTGCTTGTTACCTTTGCTGTAAACAAAAGTTCGTTACGTCCGGACAAGTACCAGGGTGTCAGAGCACGAGAGCAGTAAAGACTGGCTCATCCCGAACAATGTCCGCTCTACGCAGTAAAGAGGAAACACTAATGACTGCTGAATATTTTAGCGGGACGCGCCGCTGTACTTTTATATGGGCTCAAAACGCTAGCTTTCTACGTGAGTAAAGATTTGAACTAGAAAATGGTAAGAAAAAAGTTTAAAATTGTTGTTGGATAATTTTAATGGAGAAAAAAATATCGGTATGGGTAATTTTTTATTTGTAATTAAATAAAGAAAGAAAAATAAAACGATTATTTTTCTTATAACGTTTGAAAACGAACGATTAGACGAGTCATCTGACGGGATGGCTAATCCCGATTTGAGGTAATACTACTTAGGTACTTCGTAGGCTACCTACGTGAAAACCGGTGTAAACAAGAATCTTTTCTATTTTGAATTATTTTCTATTTCCTCTGCTAACACATAAACTAACATTGAAAATAATTCTTTGTCCTTTCTCGGAATGTCTCTCTAATGTTTTTGAAGCAAAGGGTACCTATCTATCTATTTCTAAATGGTTTTGTAAAACTTCGAAAATTAATTTACTTAAATTTTAACTTTGTTATCTAATTTTTTGTAACATTCTGCAGCTTTTTGCGAGAAATATTAAGTTTAAATTTTACGAAATACCTTTTGTAAGTTATAGCCTTTTTCTAGCCCAGAAAAAATGCGTGAAATCAAAATCCCCGTGGAAGTTGAGTGAGGCACCTGACTACATGTTTTTGCAACCTTGTAGCAGTCGTAGTGTGACCAATCGGTGTGGAGTCAGTGATGAATCTCACAGAATAAAAATTGTTTGAAGGGTTTTTTTCAAAATGTTGTTTTTTATATTCAAGTAGGTATGGTTAGGTATGCCAGCAAACTACTGTAGAAATAATAAAGTGATTTTAAACTTATCGTGGACTTAACTATTAATTATTAAAATAGGTACACCATTTTAAATTGATTTAAAATAGGTAAAAAATTGAGTCAGCAAGAAAACGATTTTTGATCTGAAACATTGTTCTTTAAGAATAATGAAAGATTTTTTTAAAACACGTGTGGTGTAGTTGGTTCAAATTTTATAATCTATCTACCCTTCTCAGACTTTTACAAAAATTACACTGTTACTTTATAATAATAAGTACCTACAGATTTGTAAATATATTTTAATATACCTACCATAATATCTACTGTTATATTGGAAGATTTATGTAGGTCGGTCTGTATATTTTGAAAGCTAACAGATTCATGAATACTTATGTAAGTACTTGGTCAGGGAGGATGGGAGGGCCCAAATCAAACCAACTTGTTATTCCAAATTACATTTTTCAGAATTTCTTTAGGGGAAGATTGTTTGCCGGGAATTCTTAATAGAAACGTAACATTGAGATGAAAGGAAGCCAACTTAGGAACTAAAAAAACTTGCAAAGTTAAACTCTACGACTCACATAATAAAGGTCGATGGATGGTACGGAAATATTGTCAAAAAGTCGGTTTCTGTCCCGGGAGTTTTATTAATTTTCGTTTTCCACTCAATTCTTTGTTTTTCTTGTTCATTTTCTGCGGTTGTTCTATTTTCTTTTGATTTTGTTATAAACTTATTGTTTAACGAGTAAGGTATTTACTTTGATTCCATGAATATAATATCAATTGTGATACCTTTGTTCTCTTGTTCGGAAAGTGGCTTCCCCTAACTTACGCCACTCTAATCGGTCCTGAGCCTTTTGAGTCCAGCGGATGCCTTTTTATGGAAATAGCCGGCAAAAGAGCTGACGATCCACCTGATGGTGGCTATCGTCGCCCATGAACATTGGCAACACCAAAGGCATCACTGATGCATTACCGGGCAAGAAAGAGAGAAGAAAAAGAAAGAAAGAACTGGCTCTCAAGCCCCCAGCGCGAGCGGCCCCAGCCGGAACAATGTTATATCTGCTGAATTACCTAAAAATATCTCGGAGACCACGTAAAGCCGTCGGTCCCGGTTGTTATCGTAAGATTACAGTTGTTAATCCATGTCGGAGGCCAGTATGTGGCCTAAAAACTTCCGACACTCGGGTTGGTCACTAAACCCTCCACCAATCCGCACTGGAGCAGCGTTGTGGAGTGTGCTCTAGGCCTCCTCAAGAGGAGAGACCAGTGCAAGTTCGATCATTCGATGCATACCTACTTAACGTGGACGGGACGTAGATGGGGCATAAATATACGTGCGTGGCGCGTGCCCCGTTCCCGTCCCGTGCGTGCCTCCGTGGCGTATGTGCTATCGTTTACATTTTCTATGAAACGATGTTTCCAAAACTTCACGTCCCGTCACGTCGCCGTTACGTATTCATCGACCTTTACAAATGGAACATACATAGATCACAAAGCAATACGTAAGAATCCAGAGGTGCAGCACATTTCGACAAAGCCCCTCTGACAGCAATTCTGTTTTAAAGCTTTAATCCCGACTGTAGTACGAATAAAAGGCATATTTCGTTCGCCGACGCTCGCAAAATTGTCATCGCAAATAGCTTTTGCCGTAGGCGTCATTCCTTCACATCTTTAAAAGACCACAACTTAACAAACCACAATCAAAACCGACCTCTATTCGAACACCTGAAAGTAGAATTTCCACTGAAGCTTTCTCTATTCAGAAGTGTAACAATGAAAATGCGAGCATTGGACACGTAAATACGATTCCTCAAAACGTTTCACCGTGTTAGATTTAATGGTTAACAGAATAAGGTTCACAATCACTTGAAAGAGAAATCTGAACTTGAAAATCGTCGTTGCTTGACGCTCGATATCAAATAAACAGTTGCGGAGGAGCGAAACGCCCGAAGCGCCGCCCGGGGCTCCACTTGAAACACAGCTTTAAGTGTTAGAAATAGGGTTAATAGTCGTTTGTTAAGTGGTCATTGCTAGGATTTTCGCCGGGGGAAGTGAAGGGGACAATGTCATGGGGGTTTTCTCTTGTGTGAGCGGGAGAGAAATATAGCTCGGAGCGCTGTGATTGGTCAGGAAGGCCGCAGGCTGTGAACAGTAGCCCGCCCTATGTCTACTGTAAATGGTGACGATCTGCTAGCAGAGGGGTGTAACTTAAACAAAAATACTGAATTTTCATGAATTATTTTAATAAAAATAATATATTTTTCTGTTTTTTGAACTAAGCTGTACAAGAGTGATATGCTGTGGATGAATTTTGTTTTTGGGAAACACCACAGGCTTTAATATGCCCTTATAACATTGCGGGTTTTTTTACCTAGCAGTACCTACGCATAATACAGGCATCTTTAATGAGTATTGCGTGAAATGTTTATGAATCTTAGTTAGCCTCTTAGATGAAACTCCAACACAGCTCTACATCAGTTAGAATGCAATAAAGATGTTAAATGTTTATTTCTAAGTTTGTTACTGGTAAAAATAAATTCATTACTTTAAAAAACCGGGCAAGAGCGTTTCATGCCACCCGCAAGGTAGGGTTCCGAAGTAGTAAGCTTATCGACTATTACTCATTAACTATACTAACATAGTCGTGATATTTTTCCTTGTAAATTCATCATATCTTAATATATATATAAATTACGTGTCACGTTGTTTGTCCGCGATGGACTCCTAAACTACTTAACCAATTTCAATCAAATTTGCACACCGTGTGCAGTTTGATCCAACTTGAAAGATAGGATAGCTTACATCTCAAAATAAAAAAACTTTTGACAGAACGAAGTCTGTTCGGGCAGCTAGTTATAAACTTTTTTTGAGAATTTTTTCACTCGTAAAACTCCAACCGTTTAGTCAGCAGGGCGGGGGGACACTCGACTCTAACCAAAAGTAGCACTTTAAAGCAAAATATTTCAAAAACAGACCCCTAATTCCAAAAAAAGTCTTAGAAGACCCATAATATTTTTTAAAGACCTTTTCAATTATACCCCACACCCCCCACACTATAGAGTAGGTACGTGACGAATAAAAAATTCATCCTCGCGTTACCTGTAGTTCAGGGTACCTCCCGCCCTGAAAAAAAGTGTTTTTCAATATTTTACTCTACAATTCTGGAGTTTTAATAAATACCTATGTAGGTATATCCATGCCAAATTACAGCTTTCTAGCACTAAGGGTCTCGAGGCTTTGCATCGGACAGACAGACGGACAGACGGACAGACGGACGGAAAGACGGACAGATGGACAGACGGATAGACGGACATGGCGAAACTATAGGTAAGGGTTCCGATATTACTTCGGAACTCTAAAAATTATGTCAGACGTTTAACAGTTAGGTAAATGCTGAAAACAAAAATTAATTTGTCATTCACAGACAACAATAGCATATTATTATACCGACGCAAAGGTTTCACCTGTGTTAAAGCATTTTTGCGGATTCAGACAAAATTTTTGAACTTTTTGCATAAAATTTAGGTAGAGTAAAGAGTAGGTAATGTCCACTGTGCTGTTAACAACAACCTATGAAACATTTTGGGGCGACTGTGCGAGACTTCACAATCAATCTCACTAAATAGTTAATATTTTTCCGACTGGGGACCCACGAGACTTCCACTTAACAAGGTCACTTTAGTAAGTAAAGGTTGACGACCTGCGGACGGCCTCCTTTCCGAAGTATGTTTCTCGGCTATGACAGAACCATGACAGGTAAATGTTCCTTCTTGTGATATTGTCTTCTTTGTGTTGTCCATGCCACTCACAAACTAAGATTTTCTACTGTAGGAGCACAACCTTTGTAGTGTATAAACCTTTATTTATCTATTCATTCATTCACCTTCGAATTACATTAAGTGTGAATAAATTCTATTTCTAATTTCCACTAGCGTCCATTCCCGCCCGCCGGCGTCCCCAAAGGCTCTGTCTTCGCTCGGGGCGTGGCACACACTGACAGACTGACAGACACGCACACAGACACGCAGCCTACACACAGACGGGCGAACCCTCTGAAAAGAAAATCTCCATAGGTATCTGAAATACGAAACTTTTCACAGCCATGTATTTTGGTGGTAGGTATAGATGTGCGCAGCGTCTTCGGGTGCTAGTCGTTTTAAGGACGTTCGGTATGTTTAGCCGGAAAGAGAATATATTATAATCCCGTTAGGCAAGTTTATATCTAAAATCATCATTATGAAAGATTGGAGAAAATGTAAATGTAACACGAGATTAATAGTTGATGACAATTTTTATGGAAATAGTTGGCTAAAGAGCTGAGGATCCACCTGATGGTAAGTGGCTATCGTCGCCTATGGACATCAGCAACACCAAAGGCATCACTGATGCCTTGCCGGCCAAGAAAGGGTGAAGAAAGAGAAAGAAAGAACTGGCTCTCAAGCACCCAGCCAGAACACGACGAGTCGCTTGGCGGCTGACTCATGCTTAAGGGTGGTAGCTATCCAGGTGAACCCCATGAAGAAATAATAATAGCAATAATGGTATTAATAATTAACAATTAACATTAATATTACCAGTAGGTATAATCCCTCCAAGGGGTCCTATCTTCAGCGTGCTGGATTTAATCGCCTCTTACGACAACCATCCACCATGGGATGGGGGTTAGTATTCTAAGCCGCCGCAATACGGCTAATATTCTGGATTCCAAGATTTATCACTATGAAATCTGCCAATTAGAACTTGGCCATCGTGGTGGACCATGGCCGGAACCTCTCACATTCCCAGAGGAGACCTGAGCCCAGTAATTGGAGCAGTGGTTATAATGAATACATACTTCGTGTTAAAATTTAAAACAAAAATGTAAGACAAAATTGTAATCATCAATTTTAAACCGCTTCCTAAATGATTTTGTTTCATAAATAAAATAACATGAGTTTCCAGGTGTGGTTTGGTATAAACGCCAAACTTTCTTCGTTACGTCACTCAAGTGAACGCTAGACTTTTCTAACAAGCTGTAAAATTTACACATGAAAGAGAGATAAAACATCTGAAAGGAAAGTGGAAGCGGGAAACAAATAGTCCATAGTGTAGATCCAATTTGTGTTGAATTTGACGTTTTAAATATTTTCAAGTCTTATTCTACTCACTTCTATCTGTTAAAACCTGATTCGTGCAGTAGTTTTCCTGACTCATATTTAGACAGACAGTCAGACGTTTGTTTTTATAGTTTACTAGTGTGTTCTACTACACAAAAAATTGAATGGCGAAAATCGAAAATGTGCCTAATGCTTTGTTTTAGTGATTGCAAACCATTTCCACACTATTACCTTTCAAATGAAATCAGTTTGTGGCACGATGTGCTTGATGGTTTCGAAGTCTGTAAAGGATATACGTACAAACTTTTTTGTTTTATATAATATAGATTTGTTTTTTTTCGAATGTACAGGCGTGGCGTCCTAGCCCAAGCGGACAGATTTTTTATAAGGTACATCGTATTATACTAACCATTATAATCTTACATTTATTTTAACAATTAAGTATTAACTTCTAAAGACAAGCGACCACCGCAAATCTTGTTCTACGTAAATAAAATAATTAACTTTATGATTAGCGAAGACATCGTTTCTCAAATTATGAAACTGGATACCGGGAGAATGAAATACAATGTCAGTATCGATATCACTTTAGTATTTAAATTTTTTGTGTATTAGTCCTACTAATAATATAAATGTGACAGTTTGTACAGATGTTTGTCACTCTTTCACACAAAAACTACTGAGCGGATTTTCGTGAAATTCAGCACACAGATAGACTATGATCTGGAATAAGACATAGGGTACTTATTATCCAGAAAAACGCAGGAAAAGCCACGGACAGAGTGCTGGTTTATATTATTTTCATATGTATTACGCTTCCCGCCCACGTTAGACTTTGTGTAGGAGAGATAATCGCTCCGATTTTTCCTCCCATATTATTTCCGACCGACTTTTTGTAGGACATGTGCGTTGCACTATTGCTAGCAGTAGGTACGTTCTATTTTTCTCCTACAAAAAAATCGGTCACCGATTATTGGTCGAGGGCGAATAGCCTTATGTGGACCTTAGTTGCCTGACAATAACTGAATCAAATTTATTTCTCACATTTGACACTATGGCCAGTCCGAATAACCAAGCCAGGATAGTTTGGGCAGCGGTGCCCAAAGATAATGCAAAAAGCCGAAAGGTAATCATTGTGCTTGTAGGCTGTAGGTAATCTTGTTAAGCAAATGTTTGCAGGGAAACAAAGAACCGTAATTATTTAAGAAACTCGTCGGTTACTACAGGAACTGTATGACTTGACAGGGTTGGCACTGGCAGGACATGACGACTAATAAAAAAAAACATTTATTGAACTACGTACCTACAGGTAAATTGATTAACGCCCTCACACGGTCACTAACGGTTACTTAATCGCTCCTTTATAAAGAATCACCATACAAATTCTGTACTAAGGAGAGATTTAAGTAAACTTTAGTGACTCTGAGTTGGGGCGTAATAAAGATAATAAATTAATCGGGTGAATTAAATTCGACTCATTGTCAAAACAAACAATGAATTAATTTACCAACCTCAAACTTGTCGAGTTTATTAAACCTGAAGTGTTCTAGTATTTTAATAAAATTTCTTCTCCACGTAAAGGTTATTCTTTTACCAACTTACCATAAACTAATAAATTTTTTTTTTAGTTTTTCCTGGATAGTGCACTTCACTATCCTAGACTCTACTCAGGCTCTACATCAGGTGCATTTACAGTCAAGCACTAACTAAAACTTAGTATCAAGTATAACTGTAATGGCCAGGTGGACGGACGACCTGAAGAAACTCAGGACCGTTAGAGTGGCAAAAGTTAATAAGGGGCCTATGTCCAACAGTGGACCTCCAAGGGCTGATGGATGGATGGTATAGGTACTACATAGGTACTACATAGGTGTACTAACTACCTACTAACTTATGTTTTTTTGTAAATAGCGGACTAGCAAGCAGTCACTTGCCTGTCGAAGGTAACCATTGCCTATGAGTGGACATTCCTAACACGGCATATCAAAAACATCACAAGGACAAAGATTGGGAACCTCGTATTATTTATACTACCATGTATTTGGCATATAGTACAAAAAAAAATCAAAATATTTAGTATATAATTTACTTAAATATATATATCGTGGCATCCCTAATTCCTACTTGCCCCCTCAGTGGCGAAAAACAGGGAGCGACCCTACTGTAATTATTTTTCCTTAAAACTTTCCCGTAACAACTTTATTTGAGGTAAAAAATTGGTGAAAGCCGGATAAGAATATCTCCCCGTAATTTCGGCTTTGGTTACCGAAACAAAACAAAATCTCTTTTACGAGTGAATATTAGATTTCTTTAATTTATTATTCTTCTTTAACAAGACACACGAAACAACGCATTAGAACATTTTAGACTTCCCACACACGAATTTCACCAAGAACCAACCAACTCTTAAGAACCAATACTGGCCATCTGATTTATAACTGGTCTTAAAATTGAAGTAAAAATTTAAAAAAGTACAAAGATCGCACTCGAATTTCGTTACTCTTGAACTAATTAATATAGGCCATCTAACTGGCCTTACATCCTCCACCAATCCGCACTGGAGCAGCGTGGTAGAGACGGTTTAGTATGCTCTAGGAGGCCTAGACAATCAAGAGGAGAGACCCGTGCCCAGTAGTGGGCCCAATAATGGGTTGAAGCCAACTGGCCTTACATACACATGATAGGTACACATAAAATCGGCCTTAAATCGAACTAAAAAATAAAAAAAGTTTAAAAACAGAAATTGTTTCCCGCGTATTATATAGAGCAAGTTAACGAGTGTGCTTGTTAAGAAGTTCGCATCGGTCGGACAAACACCAAGTCCGTAACAGGCGAGGCATGTTGTGACAAACTTTGGCCATTGCGAATGCTCTTTATTAACTGATTTCAAAACCGGAGGTTATAATTCGACACATACATTGGTACGTCATTACTTTTTAATGGAACAGTATAATATTCATTTATTCTATTAGGGCTCTCAAACAAACATACACAATTTTATCGTTTTATGTATATTTGTATATAGAAATCAGAAACAAATCTTATACATAATTTTAAATTTATATTGTTACTTAATAAAGTCTTGACCAAGATACATGCAACCGGGTCGAAAATCGGTGTACAAAATAATAAATATCGTGAGTACATTGACGTACTATACATAGACAGGCTATCTCAAACAAAATGTGTGTTCCACCGCCGGCTTGCCCTCCGTTCTCTTTTCAAACTAGAAGCCTCGTTTGCACACTTGCCATAGAGTAACTTTGTATATGACACTTGTCGAACCAAGACAAGCAGTCACCGACTCAAAATCTTTACAAGCTTTTACTCCAACTTTATTTAACGTGCAAAAGCGTTTAAACGATTTCAAACGTAATTACCATTGATTCGTGTCAAAAAATCCAACACTTTAAATTGGTCACAAGCGTCGCGTCGGCAAGCTTATTTAGTCCATTAACACGCTAGTGGCTTGCCAAGTTCAAACGCTCCATATGATTTTTTCATTCAAAATGGCGGGAACATTGCTCAATAATTTAATTAAATACGTTTTAGTTGATTTAAGTTAAGATTTTGTTTTCTTACTGATGATAAAGTGATGACATTATCTTTTTTGTTTTTTGTCGTGCAATTGTGACACATTCTTATTATGCACGACGGCATTTTTTCAGTTTTTTCGTAAACAATTTTGACATGCGGCCGCAATGAGCGCAGCCGAGTGACAGCTGAGTGACAGAATGAAATGCAGCCGGCCGGCTGCAATGCACACCCCCGCATCCGATGTTCGCGGTGTCCCTTCTATACGCTAGTAATACTAATTCTATGCGTGAGTATTATATATTTAAGTCTACGGCATAGACTTAAATATATGTATAGACGGGCTGTTCCGAACAAAATGCTTGTCACATTTTTCGTACTCACTGACATCTTGGTGACAGCGCTTCGTTCGGTCAAATTCGGTTCAAGATGGCGGATATCAAATATTTTGCACTAAAAATTATTTTTAATGCAAGTAAAAATATAGTTATTTACCAATTATGATTTAAATAAACTCAAAGTTCAAACGTAAACAATGAAGACGTTTTAACTGTAACAACTTATGTGTGTGAATAGTTATTCCAGTAGATCTACGTGTTACTACTAGATACCTATTAATAATATGTACAATTAAACTTTTAAAAACGTAGCAAAATTCAGTTTATTAAAATGTACAACACCTAAGGTAGCGTATTTAAAATGCCTACTTCACTTACTTTCTACCGGCAACGATTTACTCAACTAGATTTCCCGCCAGAAAATGCGAATGACAGCGTCAACTTTAATTTAGCGGCGGGCGGAAGTGGCCCTATTGCCGGAATGGCGGGCGGAAATCACAATTTTGTTCCATAATGCGGCCTTATTTACTTGACATTATAGTTATTTAGCTTTTTAAAACCATTCTGTAAGTTTTGTGCAGTGCAGAAGGGACAGTTGATAAATAAGCGACGTGACTCTGAGATTCATAGGTTCTTTAACAATAGTCCTTTACGCATTTCATGCCGACAAACTAAGTATGTGGTCACCCTGGCTCATGGACGTTGTCCTCAACTGAAACACGACCTAATTATATAGATTTGAAATGATTAAGGCGTGATTGAGTGCGAATGACGTGCGTCTACGTGGACAGAAGGCAAATAATAAGAGTAAAATTTTATTATGTATTAGCACTCAGCTCGAGAAAAGTACCCTGTATCTTATTCCGGATCATGGCTACCCATGTTCTAATTTTCATGAAAATCCGTTCAGTAATTTTTGCGTAAAAGAGAAACATGTTTCACATTTATAATATTAGTAGGATGATTTTTATCTTGAAATTTAAAGGAATTACGTATAATTTAGATACGTATAATTTTAT
Organism: Thymelicus sylvestris; assembly: GCA_911387775.1. NCBI lineage: Eukaryota > Metazoa > Arthropoda > Insecta > Lepidoptera > Hesperiidae > Thymelicus > Thymelicus sylvestris. The sequence goes on along the minus strand of OU426909.1, from coordinate 6,950,736 downwards.
TACTTAGGTACATAATGTTTGTTGATTGCTAGTATTGCTTATATAAAAGATGTAAGTTATATTAGTCGTAGTAAGAAGGCAGCGTCTCGCCAGACGCCAAGCCCCGCACTCCAGGCGTCGCGGCGCGCGTCCAACCGGAAATCACAATTTACGACGAAGGACCGCTCCTTCCGTTAGTTTATTTGATCGGGAAACTCGCTCTACGAGGGAGTTACTCACCTTGTTAGTTCATTGATCTTGTTTGGTAGACGGCTTTTTTACTCTATAAAAAGTCCTTTTTAGGGTTCCGAAGTAAAATCGGAACCCCGTAGTTTCGTCATGTCCGTCTGTCTGAAGCAAAGCGCCGAGACTCCTTGCGCCGCAACTCAGAGTCACTTAACAGTTTTTTAAATCGCTTTTTAGTAGAGAATCACAAAAATTCACTCTCAAAGTCAGTTTACGGACAATGAAATAACTCCTTAGGATAAGTGAAAGTAGGTCTAATTAGGCTTGATAGATTTGACCCAAACCACAAACAGGGCAAGCTAAATAAAACCGTTTAATACCTATGATTTATATGATATTTAGATCGCTCTATAGCGATAAAACCGCCTTTTGTACTAAATGTTATTTATATTGTTCTAATGTATTAACTTATTTGGTGTGTACAATAAAGAGTATTCTATTCTAACTATGGTCTGTACACAATTCTCAGTAATCGAATCTGCTGCTTTTTCACGTTCACCTGAGTTACGTAGTCTATTGATAAGTTGAAGCGGAAATTCGGACTGGCAGTGCCGGCGGATTATTACATCTTAAAACTCTCCCTGCAGTCCGTTAGTTGGGTAGTGAGGGTGCTTAGAGGTCGAGTTATCCTGACTTTAACTGGAATAGTTAGTGATCTGATAAGTGTAAGTTCCTTTACTTTAGTAAACTAAGTCCGTCCTGCTATCGAAATATTATTTTTTAAATAGCAATGGAGTACAATGCCTCAGGTATGCGTTAGGTAGACGGTAAGTGGTTACAGATGAACTTGGACATCAGTAGTAAAAAGGCATCACCGATGCGTTGCCAGTTGAAAAAGAAGAAAGAAGATAAAAATTAAGTAGAAAGATCGCTACGTTAAATAATTTATTTGATATCCCGACATCACTTTGACTTTTTGATCACTATCACCCCTGTATAGGTAAGTGAGCGTGACTAAACACTGCTCCATTATCACTCAAATGCAGTTTAGGGTAGGTAGGAATGATTAATTTTAAAATATTCTGAATCTAAAAGGTTGGGAAATTATTTTCATTATAAAATGAAATTTAGACCAACAAATGGTGTAAAAATAAATGAGACAGTTGGGTATGGGTATGGGTAAGAGTTATTAAATCTAGTAAGCAGTTATTTCTTGACTCAGCCGCCAAACGACTCATCGTGTTCCGGCTGGGCTTGAGAGCCAGTTCTCTTTTACTTCTCTTTTTAACCGACTTCAAAAAAGAAGAAGGTATTTTTTTATGTTTGTTACCTCAGAACTTTCGACTGGGTGAACTGATTTAGATGATTCTTTTTTAATCGCAAGCTGGTACTTGTCGTGTAGTCCCACTTAGATCTGGCCAGTAGCTTTTGAGTAATTTTGAAGTCGGTTATTTTTTTCTTGGTAAAATTCAGATTATATTTTGTTGTTACGATGTTCACGGGTGACGGTCACCACTTACCATCAGAACTTCTGCTTGTATATCCTCAGAACTCGAAATTTCTAGCAGAGGATAATTACAAGAACTTAGCTTAGGAGGTAACTAAGCTTTGTTGCCACTAATAAGTCTCTGATGTGATAACCTGATATCTGATAAGACATTTCTGCTATCGACATATTGACATCAACTCATTAACAACAGATTTTACAGCCTTCTCTCCAAAAAACTATCCTTACAAGGTTAGCTCATGATTTACTAAGTTTATCCAACACTTAACTAAAATCTTTATACCCCATTACAGCATAAAACTATCAATTTGCACGCTAACAATCTGTATGTACACTTGAAATCGTGTTAAGGCCTCCATCACACGTGAGACTTTTCATTTCTCTGTCCAATGGGCGTGAACAATCACCTTTACTGTACCCATTTTATTTTGACCTTAAAATATATTAAAATAAACCTTAAGTGAACGAAAGAAGGATCTTTTTTGGGAGTACAGAGGTCAGGGTGTAGCAGTTCCGCTGGTGCATCAACAAACAACTTTGCGCTTGCTTTGGTAGGTTATCAAGACAAGTGTTTGAAGGGTGCTAATGACCCGGCGAGTGATTTAATACGTTGTCATGGCAACGAAGATCGATAACAACTGATAAGATTTGATGCTTGCTAAATAAGAGTCGGGAAAATATGAGCCTTGAGTTCAACATCACAACCCATAAATGTGTTACTCTTACTACTGAACTCAGGTCTCCTTTAGGTCTATCAGAATCTATTAGGAAAATGAGGAAGATAAAATGGGAGGCAGCAACACTCGGGAAATTGTATCAAAGCTTCTTGATCGTTCACATTTTGACTTGACAACTTGTCAAACTAGCAATGACATATGAAATCGCTTTTTCTTGCTTGTCATTTGTGTAGACCTATATCACAATGTGAGGAGTACGACGGTACTATTGACGAATAGTCAATAGTGCTGGCCAAGTTCATCTTAGCAGCCGAACTATGATCTCATACCACGCTTAATTTCAATATGATTCACGCAAAACTAAATAGTAAGCATCCATTGTTATTTTATACAATGAGTTATACATTATAATCAGAAGGCCGGAGAGTGGAGCCACGTATTGATCGGGACAAGCCGAGGGTTACCTCAACTATAATGTTGTACACTTAGTAATCTCATAGAATAGAGCAGTTGAGTTTAAACGTTGACGGTACACACTGGTCCACTGATGAATGAATTTAAGTAACAAAAAATAAAATAAAAACAGCGCTGAATACACATATCTTTGTTTCTGTTGTTATTTTTAATACCATGGTACTGGTAAATGAACAAACTACTTACAGAGCTACCTCATGGTAAGTGTTCACCGTTGTCCAAGAAGCATGAACGCCTAATGCATTGCTGAGTAAGAAAGAAGGGAGAAGAAAGAGAAATAAATCCGAAGATAAAACTTTATTAATTGTAAACTTTGTCTAAGGCATTAAAAAAAGACACACAATTACACTAGCACTCTGCCCGTAGCCATTTAGTAAGCGATATAATAAGTGTCTATGTCCCATTCCAGATAAAGGTCTACCTCATCCATCATCCATCCATCCATCAGTCTTTAGTTTAGAGGTCAACTGCTGGACATACGCTACTCGGATCGGTCCTGAGCCTTCTGAATCCAGCGAATACCCGCTGTCTTCTTCAGGTCGTCAGTCCACCTGGTCGGGGGGCGTCTTGTGCTCCTTTTACCGAGAGGTGGTCTCCACGTGATCCTTCGAACTAGGTGACTGTAAGGTCTACCTATTTGCTAAATCATGAAAATCCATTGGATATTTTTGTGTGATAGAGCAACAAACATCCTCTCAAACTTTCACATTTATAATTGGACCCCAGTTAAGCAGAAATGATCCAACCCACATTTTTGTAAAATCGAGTTATCTACGTATCTATAATGTACTCATCAATGTACAATGTAAAACTTTCAAAATAATGCATATGTAATGGCCTACTACACTACTAACTTTCAAATAGGTACAGTATCATACGATTTTTTTATTCTCTGCCTAACTTTAAACTGCATTTACTCAAAAGTAATGAAACGTTGGCTGGATCTTTTCTGCTTAACTGGGTCCAATTTTAGTAGGATGTTCCTGTCTATCCGTTACTACACCCTATGGCCACTGAAGGGTTAACCAACCCTTTCCCTTTCGTAGCGGGAGATTGTTCCAAAGCCGGCGAGCGCCTCACTAAATGCCTGTGCTCTACACACGTTTCTATCGAAAGTAACTATTTTGAATGGATAATATAACCGATCGGTAATAGTTCCTTTCCTAACAGTAAGCGACAGTTTTAACAGCTGGAAAACTATTGATAAGACTATAGAACTTAAACTCAAAGTGATACTTGTATAGGTATAGTATAGGTATACGAGTACATACAGAAGATTGATAAGACCAAAACTGCATACCTCTTATCTCTTCATCCCTACATCGTACACTAATGCAATAGGGACACCACGGTCTATAGGATTACTAAATCCATGGATTGTTAAGTTTACTCGGAGAAATCGTTGATAAAAACAAGAAAATTCATAGCAATGGAATCGCCTGTCATATTCTACCTACCGAAGCGCTCATAGCCCGGCGGCTTGTGTCGATCCTATGTGATCGACAAAGTTAAGCAACAGCGGGCGCGGTCGGTAGTTGGATGGGTGACCGCTAGTGGCAAAAATTTCTTGAGCGTTTCCGTGCTTCGGAGGGCACGTAAAGCCGTCGGTCCCGGTTGGTATCATAAGATAACAGTCGTTAAGCCATGTTGGAGGCCCTCGGGCGGTTTGAAAACTTCCGACACTTGGGTTGGCCACTAACCCCTCCACCAATCCGCACTGGAGCAGCGTGGTGGAGTATGCTCTAGGCCTCCTCAAGAGGAGAGACCCGTGCCCAGTAGTGGGCCATTAATGGGTTGAAGCCATTCTACCTACATTTAAATAACGTAGAAGATAACGATGTGCTGAGGAGTGTTTTTCGCCGTTTATTATCTTCAATAATAAAGCACCTTTCTGAAACAGAGGTACAGCAAATGTGTACATGACTTTCATAAGTGTATTGAAAAAACACCTTCATTTATACATGTGTATAATTTATGTCAAATTTTTGGAATTTTAAATGAACATCAAAAGTGAAAACTGCATCAGCTTAACAAAAATCAATCCAGTCAAGTCATAAATAGTCGTTCGGATGTAACCCACCTGCCAGCGAGCGACAAGCAATCACGTCGTAAAACATAGGTTAGGTACGAGCAGGTATATAGTGTATACCGTATAAATATACAGTTTAAATGGGTGCAGTCCAGTGCAGTCCGGTGCAGTGCTGCGGTGGTATACCGAGCAGGCCCGCGGCGGCCGCTACAGCTGCTGCTAAGCCAGCCGCTATAGAGGGTGATGCATTTTTTTTACTGCGACCATTTACTATAGTAATTTTTTTTGATATTTCTTCTCCGCGATGATAAAGCGTTTTGAAACAATGTTAAAAGCAAAATGTTCACAAGCGTGTATAAAAAATTCCTGCAATGACGTGAATTTGGATTTTATTTTTACTATATCAATTTTTTGTGTTAATTTCCAGTGTACAAATACACAAGTTTTCTATCTATCTATATTAGAATCAATAATAATGGAGTACAGGATACTCTACATTGATTGAATAGAGATTGAAATATTATATTATATATTACAAAAAAAATATGTAAAAATATCACATAATAAGGTTGTAAACCACAATCAGGAAACAGACACTGTTTTCAAATCCAAAATCTAAATTATTTTGATCATGTACGTAAGTAGATATATTTATCAATAGACTATCACCTAATATTTGCATATTAAACATGAAAAATATCCAACTTTTACAATATTTTTCTCAATCTCCACAACACCCTATACAATCTTATCTGTTCCCGCATTACATATGCGCGCGGCATAATAAATGTATCCTCTTAATTATTATTTCGAAATATCCGTGCCCCAGGCTGGCTGCCGACCACGAAAAATATCCTCAAACAAAACCACACGGAGTTAGTACCACCGCATATTATTACCTAGCCATCGGCTCGGGTGAATTAAATGCCATTCAAGTGAAATGAAGTGCTGCGTCCAATCAAAAACATTATATTACGCGGTATCGGTGGAATAAATAAATAAGTAAAAAAAGCAACTTGATCTCAATTTTAAACTTCGTCTTGTAACTCAGAGATAAAATTACCCCCATATATCAAGAAGGGAGAAAATAAGAATAAAGGTTGCACCAACTTTTTTAACAATGGAAACAATAAACGCTTTACACACAAATACAAACTGAAAAATAACTGAATTAAAATCTGATATGGCTGAAGTGTTTGAAGTTACTAGCATTATGCAATAACGAAAACCCTATACAAGTTTTTGAGTAAAAATCGCGGAAAACATTCATAACATTAGGTATGTATGTACTTACAAATGTTACAAACGCAATGATATACATACTAGTAACACTTGCTTAGCTTCGGATGCCCCGTAGCTCTGAAACAACTTCATTCTGCCTTAAAGGCTTCCCCATGAATGTGGCTATCATATACATTTTTTTTATACGATAGTTCCAGAGATCAACGCGTTCAAACAAACATCCACCTTCGATACAGAACTAATTCTGTCTGACTGATCGATACATGACTTGTTACTACTACAATAAAGGTCACATTTATAGCCCCACATTAGGATTCCCTGTGTCGTGGGTGCCATGGACAACACACAACATAGACAAGGACATTCACACCCAGACCGAGAACAGAAATTCAAACTCATCATTCAAATTTCCGCCTCGTTGGGAATCGAACCCAGGACCCTTGGTGCGGCGATCCAACACGGTAACCATTGCGCCACACGGAATATAGGAAGGAATAGGGAAGAAACAAATATCCCAAGTCTATTCAAATTCTGAATGAAGGTATATTTCCGCATCTCCCAACAGTTACCTACGCGTCATAAAGACCGTGACGTTTACAATCAAAACTGGTATCTTTTGTGTTCAACAAAGGGGAAATAAACACACACAGAGAGAGAGAGGGACACCCAGGAACAATGAGAGATCACGGCGAGTCTTCACGCAAATAAAAGTGAACGCGAATCCGTGCTTAGTTTTGCGAAATGGTTACTGAGTCTATAACCGTAACGTAATGTGTCAAACATTGAATTCTCAGAGTTTTTATTGTGTTTAAGCTTTTTCGTAATTTATTTTAGCATTTACGCGTTTATGGCTTAGTTTTAAATCTTGTGAAAGATTTTAAAGTTCTCGTGAACCGATTGACTGCTTCTTCATTGGTCGACATAATAGTATCAATTCAACATATCATAATATGAAAAAAATATCTACTGTAATAAAACAGGCCGAAGCTGTGTCTGTATATTAAGAATTTAAAAAGTTAGTCATTGTTGTGCGTTAAGCTAACGCTATTACCACGCCAAAATCGTACCACCCACAAAGACCCACCTTTAGTTAAATAAAACAGTTGGTCACTTACCATTCTACCAACCATTAGTAAATACATCGTGAGCGACCGTTGTCGTGATCGGTATGTCATCCACTGCTGATCAGCTATCATTATCCCGTGAGGAATAAATCATTCCGCGCCAATCATATCTGGTATCCATATCTCAAAGTAATAAGGTATATTTTACCAATTTATTATAATGTAAATAAACACCGTTTAGTTTCATTTGATAAATTTTCATGTTTTATCTTAATATATATAAATTACGTGTCACGTTGTTTGTCCGCGATGGACTCCTAAACTACTTAACCGATTTTAATCAAATTTGCACATCTTATGCAGTTTGATCCAACTTGAAAGATAGGATAGCTTACATCTCACTTTATAGTCGCAATATTATTTTATTGCAAATTTTTTGACAGAACGAAGTCTGTCCGGGCAGCTAGTATACAATATAAATTTACTTTCTATAATATATTTTTAGTTGACAGTGCAGATGGATTACTTTTAATGGTGAGGGTTAGCCGTCGTCTATGGACATCAGCCAGATCGAGAAACCTATTTTACAAAAAAATTTAACTTTACTTTTAACAAAATCTTTTTAATTAATTAAACCAATAAGACATCCCACCGTGGATAAATAATTTTACATCACAATATCTAATAGCGTAGGTATTTTTACATCGAAGTACCAACTCGTAAAATCTCGCACGACAACTCGAAACATTGTTATAATTAGTGTTCAAACCCACAACATCTCAGGAATGTACTAATTTGCTAAATTACACTGCGTGCCATCTAGTACGGTAGGAGTACTGAATGCTGATTGCGGCTGCAGTGCCAGCACAGACGCCCCTACCGGTACAGAATCCACTCCTAATTGAGCATTATTTCCCTTTGTCTCGAGGCGGTCATGACTAGCCTACACGACCCCTCCCGGCTAACTTCAACTACAAAATATGAGCCTTTATGTTTAAAAGTAAAAACGTACGCAAATTAAACCCGCGTAATTTCACTCATTCCGTGAAATTCCTCTGAAATTCTCGTTGGGTCGTGCTGAAACCTCCGATCCTGACGTTTGCCTTAGGCGCGCGTAATTAGATATGTTGATTTATTATTACGGGATTGTTTTGGGCCAACGTGTGAACTGGTGGGTAAGTGCGTTCACGAAACTTCGTGACACGCATCCTCATCATCATGTGGATGGCTATTAATACGAATGGTCTGACCCGTTCTAATCGTCTCACCGCTTCCCAGTACGGAACGGCCGAAATAATAACAACATAAAAATTTTTGTGATACTGCCATCGGTGTTGATAAAAGGTACCTATTATTTTAGGCCATGCATTTTATTTACACAATTCCTAAACGGCAATTATCTACCATCAAGTTTGCCATCTGCTCATCAGTATTAACATAAAACACCTAAATACTTGTAATACATTGAATTATCTCGGCATTTCACTTGGATCTAATACACGCGCCATTAATCTCCATAATTGGCGATTCGATCTGCTATGATAGACTCAGATAGCACATACTCGCTTAGTACATAATTATAGCCTCGGACACGTACATATGTGCTACAGTACATAATTATAGCCTGCAATGCACCTTGCAGGGCGGGGCCTAGCGTATCTGCCTACCAGGTCGCCTACTCTTATACTGCAAGACACTTGTCTGACCGCTAAATAGATACCCAATCAATCTAAAAAATATATCCCGCTATAAAAGCGAAGCAAAGCATAGCAACAACACATAATTTTTCCACTGCTGGGCTCAGGGTCTCCTCTCACAATGTGAGGGGTACTGCCCATAGTCTACCACGCTGGTCAAGTGCGGATTGGTAGACTTCACACACCTTTGAGAACTTTATGGAGAACTCTCTGGTATGCAGGTTTCCTCACGATGTTTTCTTTCACCGAAGCAAGTGATAATTAACTTGTAATACGCACGTAATATTTGAAAATTAGAGGTGCATGCCAGGATTTGAACTCGGGCCCCTGCGTTCGGGAGACCAACGTTCTAACCGCTACGCTATCACTGCTCTTAACCATCCAGATATAGGATACATAATTTTTCTTTGATGAGAATTAAGCTTGACGTTCTTGGTTTGATAAACTAAAACAATTTTATAATAAAATTAAATAAAACTTTAACTTTCATAAACTGATGGTGTCTGTCTACTAACCAACACTCACTGAAACAGTGCCTAAAATTCAGATGAATAAAAGACGATAAAACTTAAAGGCAAATATTAGTACATCGCTATTAAATATATAGTACAATATCATACTCGTACACTTGGATCGTCGATAGTTTTCATTGAATACTTTATGCCTTTTATGCCAATACACTTGTTTGTATATCCGCTACTGAATTAGGTTCTAATTTGGGGTCAAAGACCCCAAAAAAACAAAAAGAAATACCTAATCTTTGAAAATTTACTAAATGTATTTAATTATCAGAGTCAAATCAAAAGGCGATACATTTTAGCTTTTAGCTATCTATACGACAAACGTCTTGCATGGTAATAAAGTTTGAGCCGAGCTACAAACTTGTGAAATTAAATCACTCGCGATATCTTTCTTAACTGCCTCTTATTATTCAGCAAGTTTCTTTAGGTTTCGGTATAAGTTATCGACTTAGCTTTTTTATATAGCCAAAAGAGCAGCAAATGAATTTCAAGTGTTTTGGATCAGTGTATAATTTTATGTAAATAGTTTCTACTTTCGTTCCGGATACCGAAAGAAATACCCCAGACACAAGGAAGCTTCCATTGTAAAGCTTTCAATGTTTCGACCCACGGTACAACGCGACGTAATAATGGAGGGATTGAAATACAATTCCGAATTTTGGTTTGCGAAATTCGCGTTTCGGTTTGCTGTACTATAAAGCCAGTAGAAGTGTGGATATCTAGCGTTCTTTTCAATCCGCTACAAGTCTATAGTGCCTTTGGTGTTACTAAAGGTTAAAAGGGTGATACTTCGACAGTAACCACTTATCCATCAATTCAATTCAATTTCAATTTATTTGCCCGAATATGGGTTAGTTACATAGGTGTTTATGTTCGCCATATTCTGCCTTAATAAGGCATGCAAACTTTATAAACAAAATGTCAAAAAAATATCTCTTATCTACTTATCTATTACAAAATCTCTTATTAACTATTTCATAATTAAATTTACTATTCAATAAATAATAAGTATACATTCCATAATTACTGATTACATTACAATACAAATAATATTAAATTACATTGCATTAAATTCAATTTAGATTTATGTCATATCATCAGGTGACTTGTCTATATTTTGCGGATATTTACAATAAAATAAATTGCTTTTAAAAAATATAGGTAGGTACGTATTGTTTAAGGTATCCGGCATCCGCTTTACCATCCATGACTACATTGCCGCTTACCATCATATCGTTTTATAGTAAAAAAAAACTTATAATATGAACAAACTACTCTGAAAACCAACTACATGCCCTATTTCACTTTGAAAGTTGAAAAACTATTCAGAGCTGAATGAATGAGCTATTTAGTGTTGTAAGAGATTCAGAAGTCATTTGCGTCGGAGTAAGGCCGTCTTTAGTTTCGAGAGCCCGCTTTGTTTGTTTGAAGGTAGTGTGGGAGTTAAGAAACTATGATGCTTTATATACCTGTATTAAGTACTTTGTTTTGAAACAGTTCTTTTAGGCCTCCGACGCAAAAAGAGGAGTAGGTAAGTATTATAAGTTTGAATGTATAATGTATTATATTATGTGTCTTCAGTGACGTTGTAGCTCCTAAACGAATGGACCGATTATGATGCGGTTTTTTTTGTATGAAAGCTGATGTAACCAAAATGGTTCTAAGCTATGTTTAGAGTAAATAAAACTGTCAAGTTTTTTTTAATTTTAAAGTTATTAACTAATTTTATACTTCGAATCTATGTCCTATTACTCTTATTAACTTACGCCCCAACTCAGAGTCACTAACGGTTACTTTAATCGCTCCTTAGTAGGTACAGAATTTTTATGGTGATTTTTTACTAAGGAGCGATTAAAGTAACAGTTAGTGACTCTCTGAGTTGGGGTGTTAGTGTTGTATATGAAAAATAACATACAAATCGATTAAAAACTACCTCATTTTGTAGTCCTCAAACTCACGAAATGAAGTGTGAAAGAGAAATAATTATAATTCGCTAACATTAAACAAGACATCGATCAACCAGAGCTATGCCTGCAAGCACTGAGTGAACTTCGCCTTTACCTTCTGTGATGGCATGATGGTCATAACTCATAACTCACAAATCACACAGCTCACTCACTCAGCTCTAGATCATAGATAGTATGATAAACCTTTACCTTCAAGACCTTCTACCCTTATCTTTTGACTTGGGAGTCAGTTCTTTCTTTCTTTCTCTGTATTGTTTTTGGTGTCGGTGGTTTCCATGGGCGATGATAGCCACTTACCATCAGGTGGACCGTCAGTTCGTTTGTTGGCTATTTCTACAAAAAAATACAGGTATGGAACAAATTAAATTATGTCACATTCGAGATACTTACCTACTTTCTTCTTCATCTGTTGTATTACACTAGAATTATTATTTTTATTTTGCACCAATTTTTTTATTTTGTACCTATCGCGTTTAAGAGATGCAGTTGTACCATCGTCTGCCCTAGTGTGTTGGCACAAAAGGGATGTGTCACTACAAGGGGTGGTTTTCAATATGTCAGTGCACTGACGCGGGGCTTGGTAGGGCTGCGAGTATTAAGTTTTATCGAAAAAAACATTTTTTCACCCTACAAAAATATTCGCGTACAATTAAAATCAACAAGAGAAAATAAAGTTTTCAATTTCGCATTGATCTTTGATTTCTTTTGTATTTTGATTTTTTCTTGACTGCGAAATGATTATAGTTCGTAGGCACCTTAAAACATTTTTGTAAAACATGTAAATCTTACATACTTACAAAAGTACGACTGTAATAAAATAATACAGATACTACCTCCTACGATAAATCATTTAAATTACTTTAATATTTTTATTACTGATTTACTAGTAATACTTCATCGACAAAGCTCAGTATAGTCGACACTTATAATTTACAACCCTATTAAAAGCTGAATGCATTCTGATAGAAATTTGTTTTTAATCTGTTTTAAATTGGGCGCGAAATGAGTTCGGTCCCTTGTTCGTTTAGTCAAAGATAGCGTCATTTAAATTAAGAATTAATATCCACTTTCATCTGTGGTTATTACTAATTATTGTCGTAATGATGGCGGTAAATTAGTTTTTCCTCTTTTTCGTCATTGCATTAGGAAAAATATTTTTCTGTTATTCTATTTTTCAAATCGTACTAACAACATAAAAAAAATATTTTATTATTGACACTAAAGTTTATGAACCACTTTTCTAGTCAATAGCCATTGATACCAAATTTACTTATTAATGGCATTTAATGGCACCACTTTTAACCCTAGCTCACTAACCTTATTTTCGAGTAACGTTATCACTAACCATTCGTAAATTTTACGATAGGTTGATACACCAATATTTATTTAATCAACTTTATTCATGACATAAAACGAATTTAATTAGCAGTCTTAGTCTCCTCTTAATCTAATAATAAAATCTGTTTTGAAAATATTCTACATTGAACAATGATTGCACATAGAAACAATATGCTCCCGGCAAACCGCTTTCTTGCAGCCCTTGCAGAAATTTGTGGTCATACGGCGTTTTTTTGCAGGACAGTAGCTGCAAGTTTTGCGAGTTCTAGGAACGTCTTGGCTAGCACCTTCCTGAGGGTCATCAATTTTTAAGATCTCCGCGATGATCTGCTTCAAATTTCGTTGCAAAGTTACCGTCTGATATCTCTCTTGCAGCCAAGGCTTCATCAGTTCGTCTGCCATTTGTAATGCAAAAGGTCTCCTTTTCATGGGTTTTTTCCCATTTCGGAATGCATTAGAGACGTGGATGACAAGCGTTCACTATTGATATATTTAGGATGTCGTAGAACAAGCACAGCGGCCATCGATTGGTCTTGCGGCTGGTACTCATGATCGAGCACATCTGGTCTACAGTATCAACCGCACCCTTTGTGGAATTGTAAAATTCAATAATTTCGGGCTTTTTTGAATCGAGTAGAACGGAGAACTTGTCGTCCGAAGAAATTACAGCATCTTCGTCACTTTCATCGGTTTCGTTATGAATTTCCGTCTCCTCGGATTCCTCGGATTCCGAAGAATGTGATTGATTACCGGGGAGTGACTCCGTATCTGAATCAGCTGACCATTGTAAAATTTCATTATTCTGTATCTTCAAATCTATCTGAAAGTATAAAAAACAAAAATAATTACATAGAAAAATAACAGAATGTCAAAATGTTGCAAATAAAATTGAAAAGTTGTAGTCATTTTTTAAAATATAGTAATTATTACGTCTTATTATAACTTAAAAATAATATGTTCATAGTAATTATTGAAATTAATTGACAAATAAATAAATGCACAACTTTGAAAAATAGTTACGTAGATACTAACCTTTCGTAAATTTTACGACGATCACACAATATGGGATATATTATATATTAATATAATGAGCGTGCGTCCGCAATCAGTGTTTGCGGGTCAATAGCGATGCGAATTAGGAAGGTATTAAAAACGGGCGGGGTGGCGGGGGTCGGGATCTTACCGAAACACTAAATACGCGAGGTACGCGTCGTCATTTTGACGAATGGTTAGTGATACAGGGTTAAGGTTATTCTGACAGTGCAGTGTGGATATTTCGATTTAAGGAGAAGGTACGTTTTTAAATGCAGTATCCTGTAACCTATTAACCTTTTAATGGTCTCTTTTTTACATGAAGTAAGTTATCGTTGCAAAGCATATTAGAAAATTAAAAAATATATAGCTCGTGGTCATGAGCATTATACTGCATTTAATAACGTACGTAAGTTGGTATCAATCAATGGCATTTGACTAGAAAAATACGTATTAAATACTTTAACGTCAAGTAGGTATAAAATATAAATGGAAGTAAAGTAGGTAATTGTAATTATTTCTTATCCCCCCAAAAAAAATCTGACAGCTCAATTACATTGGCCAATAATTTAGCTCCGGCCGCGGCCAGTGACATTTGTTCAAATTACCGCCTATTTGATACAGATAAAAAATAGATTAGTTGCACTATTTCCGTTTAAACTCAAATAGTACGTAATAAAGTTGCATTTTGCATGTTGCATTTTTTGAAATAAAGTTGTCAAAATGTTCTACGTTCCATTTCATGGTTAATATGGCGTGTAAATGAGTTCTTTATCGCTCATGTGTTTTAAACGTTTTGTTTGTATAAAGACTAGTGGTTGGCAAAGGGTGCATAAATTAAAGATACTATACTTTTACATAAAAATTGTTTGTTGTTGGAAGCCAAAGTTTTTTAGAAACAATTTTTGTTGTAAAGCATCTCTTGGTCTTGGCGTCTTAGTTTCTACGCTGTAAAATTAATAAAGTATTTTTTTTACTTTTAGGACAAGGGCTCCTCCGTGGCTTATATTACAAGTACTATTTATTATGTGCTAATAGCACAAACAAAATTATAAAAGCATTTTTATTAATTTTATTTATTACCTGCCGTAGGATGAGTGGAGTTAGTTTGAACGTCACATCAGTCATTTAGGTAGGTAGATCTGAAAAACCAGTCGTAACCATTGAGGTAATACATAGAGACGCTATCTCAAACAAAATGTGTGTTCCACCGCCGGCTTGCCCTCCGTTCTCTTTTCAAACTAGAAGCCTCGTTTGCACACTTGCCATAGAGTAACTTTGTATGTGACACTTGTCGAACCAAGACAAGCAGTCACCGACTCCAAATCTTTACAAGCTCTTACTCCAACTTTATTTAACGTGCAAAAGCGTTTAAACGATTTCAAACGTAATTACCATTGATTCGTGTCAAAAAATCCAACACTTTAAATTGGTCACAAGAGTCGCGTCGGCAAGCTTATTTAGTCCAATAACACGCTAGTGGCTTGCCAAGTTCAAACGCTCCTTATGATTTTTTCATTCAAAATGGCGGGAACATTGCTCAATAATTAAATTAAATTCGTTTTAGTTGATTTAAGTTAAGATTTTGTTTTCTTACTGATGATAAAGTGATAACATTTTCTTTTTTGTTTTTTGTCGTGCAATTGTGACACATTCTTATTACGCACGACGGCATTTTTTCAATTTTTTCATAAACAATTTTGACATGCGGCCGCCATGAGCGCAGCCGAGTGACAGCCGAGTGACAGAATGAAATGCAGCCGGCAGGCTGCAATGCACACCCCCGTACCCGATGTTCGCGGTGTCCCTTCTATACGCTAGTAATATTAATTCTATGGTCGTAACCATTATTTTCACAATCAAAAAATCATTAAAATATTCATTCATACCATCCAGTATGTGTGTATGCAACGCACACATACACATAGCCTTTGTAACATAGCCTTTGTATACAATTTATATCATTAGGTATAATCCACGATATAATTCGCAATTAAACGCAGCCGACAGTACAGTCGTATGTACGGATAACCAGGCACGCTATAATCAAGTCTTTATGTACCAAGTTACCAACATTAATAACCAGCTGAACTGCATTGAATATCTTACACATCATACACCTGCCATTCAAATCACGCCTACAATATTACAATATTGACCCCGACAATTTTATATTTCGACGGGAAACAGCGGATCTGAATATTTCAAACCTTATTTCGCTTGGCGCAGATGTTTCTGTGCGTTATTTTTGCTGTATCAAGTTTGTCACGGCGAGAAAAAGCTGGTCATAGATTATCGAGATGTACAGAAGTTTATTATTTGAAATTTCTATAAACTTAGGATTCTCGTATCGTATATCAATTGATTGTAAAAATAAAAATAAAAATGGAAAATTTATTGAGATAGCCCGAGATAGCCTTAATTTTAAACAGGCTCCTGAGCTGAAAACTGAATTGAACTCGAATATCGAGTACCTATTGAAAACTTGAGGTCTACGTTTTAACTGCGACGACGGAGTTGTGGTTATACACGGGTTAGTTCCAGATGCCAATGACTTGTATATGAGTCACTAGCAACAGATGGACTGCATAAATTGAATACCTATGACCTGTTTTAAAGTATTGTATTGCACTGTACTGTATTTTTTTAGTAAACCGACAAATAAGCAGTTGTATAGTAAGTGGTTGGTGATGTAAATAGTAAAGCCAAAAGCATCGCCAATGCGTAGTCCACCAAAAAAGATGCAAAAGAGCCGCATTATTAGACCCTAATTTAATTTTATGCACTCGAACTTGCCCAATTGTTATAGCTGGAAAAAAAACCAAAGCATAACCAAAATAAAGCCGTATCTTCTGCGCCTTACTCCTTGCCGAACTGTAGCGTAAAGTTACCGAAGTGGCAGTACGTAAGCTGCACTAGCCCGCAGCTATCACGAGGCCGAGCGCTTGGCTCCTTTCTGCCTTTTGTTTTGCGATACCAACATATTGAATTGTTTTAAACCATTGGCAGATGGTTCGTTGCCTTGACCTGATAGGGAACATGGTTTATTTCGAAGTGCTTAGTCATTAGAGCTACTGTTGTTTTAATTAAAAAAATATTTGTTTGATACAAAATAAACAGATTAACACTAATAAATATTCCTATTTACATATTTGTTAAAATTATTATTTAATTAAAATTAATAAATATTAATATTTTTTGGTAAAATTAATATTTGTTTATTTAGTGTAAATAAAAAATAGTGTTTATCGTATACCTACCGAATTACATGAAATATGTCAAACCTTCAATTTTGGCTTCAGCTGATAGCCAGGGTTTTAATATTAGTGTTTTTTCTCTTCATACGGCAATCACGAGCTTTAGGTATATATTATACACTATTCTTTTTAGGGTTCCGTAGCCAAATGGCAAAAAACGGAACCCTTATAGATTCGTCATGTCTGTCTGTCTGTCTGTCCGTCCGTATGTCACAGCCACTTTTTTCCGAAACTATAGGAACTATACTGTTGAAACTTGGTAAGTAGATGTATTCTGTAAACCGCATTAAGATTTTCACACAAAAATAGAAAAAAAAAAACAATAAATTTTGGGGGTTCTTCATACTTACAATTAGAACTGAAACTCAAAAAAAATTTTTTCATCAAACCCATACGTGTGGGGTATCTATGGATAGGTCTTTAAAAATGATATTGAGGTTTCTAGTATCATTTTTTTCTAAACTGAATAGTTTGCGCGAGAGACGCTTCCAAAGTGGTAAAATGTATGTCCTCCCCCCCTGTAACTTCTAAAATAAGAGAATGATAAAACTAAAAAAAATATATGATGTACATTACCATGCAAACTTCCACCGAAAATTGGTATGAACGAGATCTAGTAAGTAGTTTTTTTTTAATACGTCATAAATTGTAAACCGCAATTTACCTCGATCAAAGTTACAACGAACTTCAAGAACTTTTATATTATGTTACTTGCTGCTACGGAACCCTTCATGGGCGAGTCCGACCCGCACTTGGCCGCTTTTAGACTATTAATGGCTGTATTCCTCAGTTTTAACCAACCATAGCATGTCATAGCTTATCGTGTCTTGCTTGATACACTAAAATTAATGCATCTAACAAAGGAAGTGCAGACTTACCTTCATCCTTGATTAACGCCAATTTGAGGTAGGTGGTATTGAAGTGCATAGAGTAATTAAATTGATACAGCAACTATGTAACGAACACGTAGATAATTACAGACTATATATTTTTATCCACCGCTCATAGAGCCCCACGCACCGCACATAAGCGCTTGACTTATTTTGCTTTTTTAGTTAAAAGGATAAAAGATATTCCAAGACTCCAATGAAACAGTATGGCCGGCGCATTATCGTGATGGCCTGAGGCACGTGCCCACTGTACCAGTCTTTAACCTGGCTGTTGCCCGCTAAACTTGCCCGTCAGAATTTTCTTTTGCTTCCAAATAGCTATTTTTTCTTTGTAACTTACTTTTTTCCTTATTGTTACCGGCTTCGTCATATTGTGTCATAGAATAATAAGTTGAGTAAGTTATGTTTTATATTCTCGTTCAGTTAATTTCTTGTGTTGTGGATGATATTAATTATAACATCCCAAAGAAGGTAAAGTAAGAAGGTAGCGGTCGGAAAATAGGAGACTTTACACAGAGCTTTCACAGACCATTAAATCCTACATTTCGGTAAGTATGTAATTGAAGTGCGTTGTCGTGCGGTCGAATCATTTTGTTTTATAGATGGTTAGGAGCACCATGGAACTATTATAACATGGACGTCGTGACAGTATTTAGAGCAAAAAATTAGCTCCACTGAAATTCCAAATCTAGTTGGCATAACATCTAAACATAATGGTTGGCATGTGACCTATTCAAAACACCATCAATATTAACTCGTAGGTACTTAAATAGAACACAAAAACAATATTGCAGCAAAAAATAAATCGTGCACTATGACACAAGGGACCCAAAGTAATAGGTGCTTTACTGAGGCCGATCCCGTCATTAGTTATATTAGATTTGTGGCCGATATGGGATGATAAAAAACGGGACGGGGTTCCGTAATTATAGTCGGTGGGTCTGTAATTTAGGGGTCCGTGTCGCTCGCGAGGGTTCGCTGTGATCTTGTTTTTTTCGCTCGTTACCAAAGGCGATGATAGTGTGTTGTTTAGATACGTTTTTCACGGATGGCATTGTGACAATAGGCACTTAAGAAATATTCAAATGTAGCTTTTTATGAACATGTTGAAATATTCGAAATGGATATAGGCAGGTTATAATAAGGTAAATAACAAATGTCATTGACTCTATATCCTGAGTAAGGGAGGTCCTAATTAAATTGGTCCAATTACACCAATGTTCAGTACTTTATTATCTATATTCTATACATCGCGGCGATGTTGATCTAACGTGGTTCGTAAGAGAGATGCTTTTGGCTTGTATGAATAACATTTGCGTGAAATGTTCCGATGGACCTATCCTTACTTTTGAAATACTTGCTTCAAGTGCGTTTTAGGCCCGTATTAATAATATATATATATACTTGACCTTATATTTGCCGTCTGAAGATTAGGTTTGAGATCTACAAATGTCATTTTCCTACTTATTTGACATATTTCAGCATCACAATAAGAATTTTGAGATCGCAGAGATCAAGATCGGTTTATTAATACGGGCCTTAGTATAATAAAACCTTTGTTTCAGTGGCACTACAAAGAACGCTAACCCTTGGCTCCTTAACGTGACAAGGACAGCATGAGTGGCAGAGACTCCCGCTGAGATATCGCTGCGTTCGCGCAGCGGGCCCGCTGCGGTCCCACTGCGTTCCCGCTGCGAGCGCGGCTGTCTCAATTAATACATATATTGATCGACTGATTGATAAATAAAGGACTCTATTTAGATAAGCCAAGAGAGCACGGCATTACCCTTTTGACCAGAATGACACATACACCTTTGAGAATTACGAAGTTTTCGATGTTCAGGATATATAACACTTAACCCCTATTGTTAAGGAATGCCTTTCTGCCCAGTATAGCTTGATTTTTGAGAAAATTGCAAACTCTCAGACGTCTAGGTTTCCTCACGAAGATTTTATTCATCAGTGCTTGGCAACGTCGTAACCTAGTTGGAAGCGACCCAGCCTGAAATGCGAGGGGTTTCACGTTCGATTCCTGACCGGGGTAGTCATTTATGTAACGTAAATGTTTCTTCTAGTGGGTGTTTCTGATAAAGTTTTTTGTGTTCTTAATGCCATTTACTAATCATATATTGTTACAATTTATACGAAATACACTAACGCATTAGGACATGCCTGTAATGTTAATAATGGTAATATTATGGAATGAATAAATAAATAAATAAACCAACTTCCATAGACTCGACATGGTTCTCCAAGCGACGTGCTAATCCGAGGTCATTGTCAGCTATTTACACAAAAAAAATGCATAAAAAGGACTTTTGTAGTTTCTTATTAGACATCTGATACCCACAATTAACTGGCAACATTAATTTTTTGCCCAAACAGATACATTACATACCCACGTTAATTAATTCCTTAACAAGCTAATGCTAAGAGCTGTCAAAATTAATAAAGTACTGATATCGAGTGTTGGCACGTGTATGTTTTTTATCCTTTCATCGAAGCGGGGTAGTTTCCACCCTCTAATGTATGACGCGTGGCTACTTGAGGACCTGTTGTTGGAATATCATACTGAATGAAATGCACGAATAATTGGGTATAGATAATTTTGTTAGTAGCTTATGGCAACGGATGAAGTATTTATCTTTTAGAACTTATGCCTTTTTACTTTTTCGAACCATTGTTAAAATTTAAAGTAAAGATAACCCTTAAGTCTAAGGATACGACACATTAAATTTATGTGTAGAGTTTGTCACGTACCTAAGTGTTCCCTTCGCTGTCTCACTAATAATATTAATAATACACTGAAACACTGTGCGTTTCTACTTTTAGTGATGAGTTAGGTAATTATGATCTTCTTAGTTAATTACTCTACTTATCACTATAATAGGAACCTAAGCATGATCTATTTAAATATTGTAAACTTTATATTTTCAAAGAGTAACATATTTAAATATCAAGCCTGACAAATACTTAATTAGTCTTCAAGAATCCGCTAAAAGATACAATTTATTTTAAGTCCGCTAAGATTTCCAAACATTAGCGGAAAAATAACTCTACTTAGTAAGTAGTACAACTCTCCTTATTTGAGTCGTGTTTTACAGATAAATTTTACTTAGCTACCCTAAATTTCTTTGTCCGCGTGTGTTTGTAAAGGACTTATAAATCAAAATAGAATGTTAATTTTTTTTTTTTTTTTTACTTACAATAAGTTAATGCTTGACCACAATCCCACCTGATGGTAAGTGGAGATGTGGTCCAGGATGTTGAGCGCACTAACTTAATAAAAGCCTATTCACTCTTTTCTTAAAGACATCCACGTCAATTGATACCAATATACAAGATAAACGTTCTCTCAAGCGCTACTTGCCTCATCCAGTGCGATTTGAATTACAAATCACAGCGAGACATGATACTCCTCCACCATCGAAGCTATAACATGCTATGCGTTATAGCAATAGGTATTATATCGCTTGTATCATGCACTTATACTCTGTAATGTAACACTTTATCTGAAGTAGAGTAATGTTCGGTTTACACGTAGTTAAGTAGATATGTAACTTAATTTTAACTAAAAGTTACTAAATTGTCTTTTTACACGTATTAATTTACTTAAATTTTGTTAACTACGTAATACGTGTAAGCCGAACTTAAGTCGGAGGGAAAAATGAGAGATAAGATAAATACAAATGCTACTGCAAAATGTCGTCAATCGTCATTATTGTGCTCCACCTTTCTCTGTTACAGATAAGGAGTTGCCTTACCTTACCTGAGTTTTGAGAGTTTATTAAAGTTTGATATGTTTTCACGTTTATCTGACAAACTATAGTTATAGCTTAGCAGTGCAGTGGTTGAACACCTTTATTTTCAAGATGGTGGCACGCGAGGGGATGCCTGAATTTTTGCATTCGATTGTCAATTTGCAACGATTTCTGAACGTCTGTGATGTTCGGTGATTCGCGCCATTCGATTTGTCTGCAGTGACGTGAAAATTTTACTATATGAGGACTTGAGATTTGCTTAGAAGGAATCTACAATTGGAATTTAAATGTTGTTGGTTGAGGTTATTTAATCTCAGTAAAATTATCACCTAAGGTAGTAAGGTATACATTTTGTCATTTTCCAAAACGTAGGTACATTTTCAAATATCGATATCGATGTTAAATGTACATTTGAAAGCTGCGGTCGCCGTTTGTAAGTAGGTACAAATTATGGAAGATAAATTTTGTCATTTTCCAACACGTACATTTTCAAATATCGTTGTCGATGTCAAATGTATATTTGTAAGTACACATTACGGAAGCAATTGTAGGCAAAATAAATCTTTAAAATATGTTATCGGAATAAATAATCTAAAACAAAAGGCGATTAACAAAATGGCTCTTTCCGTTCATAATGTTCAAACGCCAGGTGCGTCGCATTATTCAAATCGATTTGCATACAATTGTTATAATGAGGGAATGATCACGCAAGTGCGATATGGATGCAGGATGCATCTGAACAATTTATTTATTTGTTAAATTAGGACAGTTGAATGTAGTTTCTGAAAAACGTTCCAATCCACACTCATGTTGAAATTGAATTAATAGTTATATATTATTAATACTTAAGTAATTAATACTAAGTAAGGAAGTATTACTAAGTAGGTATTAATACTTAAGTATTAATTCAATTTCAACATGAGTATGGATTGGAACGTTTTTCAGAAACTACGTCCAGTTGGTTCTCTCATCTTGAGGAGGCCTAGAGCATACTCCACCACGCTGCTCCAGTGCGGATTAGGGGGGTTAGTGGCCAACACAAGTGTCGGGAGTTTTCATGTCGCTCGAAGGCACCCGACATGACGGCTGTGCCCTCCGAAGCCCGAAACTGCTCAAGACGTTTATGTCTCTAGCGGTCACCCATCCAACTACCGACCGTATGTGCCTATTTAAATGACAAAAACATATTTTATAATAGCAAAGTTCCATTGGAAAGTTTCTAAGCGATTGCAAACAAATTGTAGAGTAGAAATATTATTGTACATTGCTTGCATTTGACATTGTAGCATTAAAATATTATTATTCGGCATTGTAATTTTATTATTACCCATACCTTTAATAATACCTAACTATGCAGATTCGTACTTAAATTGTCACTCAAATACTATTATTAGGTACCTAATTATGAAATATACCTGTATAGGTACTTATCTAATAAATTATAGCTTAAATAATAAAATTATACCTCATAGAAGTTAATTTCGATAAATACCTTTAAATGGTACTTAAACTTATAGTACCATTACAAGTTAATTTTAAATTAACTCAACTTTACGAAACAAGATTCAATAACTTAATAAGGTAATCATTAATATTAATAATTCTACCCTGTAACAAATTATTTAAATGGTTTACAAAATTTTAATAATCTGTTAAATGTACATACCTACTCTGTGAACATTATGGTAGATATTAAATAATAACACTATTTAACAGAAACTATTATATTTTGTGCGATTACGCGATGCCGATAAATCTTACTTAAATGATTATTGTGCGAATGGAGCTCTACTAAATCGGGTAGAGTGATGTATCTTAATGTTGGCAATAAATCAAAATTTGGGATTCGCACTCAAATTCTCATTTTACAGATTATAATAAGAAAAATGGTTATCTGGAAGACAGCGTGGCAAAACTACTCTGTACGTCAGTGGTAGAGTCAATTTCATAGATAAGCGAAGAACATTCTTCAATTCACATATTTTTACACTATGACCAGTGGGCCGGATTTAGTTGCTTCTTACGACACATTTAAGTATTTTCTTTAATGCACTGCCAAATCTTGATTATCGGCTACACCCAAATGCGGTTTAATTAATTGGCCACTCATGTCATTTTTAACGCGTTAATTCACGTTAAGGCGACAAATTACATTGAGACAACTTTAGCCACATATAATTTTTTCTTACTCTTGCGTCTTACAGTGATTGTTATCAGGAACATCGTTACAACGGAAATGTAAGTAAGTATATAAATAGATAATTGTTTCTCTTGATAGAGGAGTAATCTCGTACCGGGTCGTTTTACATCAATTTAGAGTCCAGGCAGTGCAGAGATTTGGGGTCAATTTGGAGCGATCTCTAAGACAATATAATTTGCCTGATTGATCGCCGCGACGGACCGACACGCGAGACCGACACGAGATTGTATGCATTTTTGTTAAGAAATTCGTTGTTACAATAAAAGTGAGTAAATCACGGTGTCTTCCGTCCCTTTCTAGCTGGCTGTCTCTTTTGCTCGTTGACGTAAATAAGGACGCTGTTTAAAAGTAACAACAGATGGGATCTGTTATTCTTAGTCAAGGGGATGAATTTTTGCCTAGAAATAGTTGCCTGTACATGAATAGAAAAATACTTTTTGATTAGTTTTCAGCACTCTAGTCCAATCATGGCTATGCACATAGTACGATATACCTACTTCGAAAATCGGAATGTTGTGTTTTATGTTGCTCCTTGCTGTTTTCTCACGGACCCATTGGTTTCTTCCACTGGTGGGACCACCGAGAAGACATTTGCTATGACACCTACAAAAAAAGCAAATCAAAGCAATAACCCATAATAATTGTCCCATTGATGGGCTCGGATCTCCTCTCACATGTGAGGGGTACAGGCCATAGTCTACCGCGCTGGCCAAGTGCGGGTTGGTAGACTTCACACACCTTTGAGAACTTTATGGAGATCTCTCCGGTGTGCATGTCAGAGGGCACACAAGCCCAGTAGTGGGACAGTTGTTGGTGGTAAAACATCGACAAAAGTAGGCTCATGAAAACACCGACAAGAAACAATATTTTGTGCTGGAAGAAAAATCTGGAGAAACTTACTTAATTTTTTACTCCGTGAAAGCTTTGTATTAATATAATATCTTTAACAAAAGCAAAAAAGAAATGGTTGAGTCAATCGAGTGATTATCAGATTAGTGAAGATGATCCTTTATCCGAATTATAATAATTTCGTTCGTGTTCAACTCTTCGTCGTTTTGCCGTGTTGGTACTCGCCCCGGACACCCTCAATTTGGCCGTTTATTTTGATTGGAATCATTTTTTGATTGATTTACATAGCTGTCATGTCAACCATTACTTTCATCGTTTTTAAAATATCCCGAATGCCCGTTTATTTTTTGGGATACATTAGTTATGAATTATCACGTAATCATCATAATCCAATTTTTTATATCGTTAATTTTTTTTCTTTTAAAGTAAAACTACAAATATTATCTGTTCTGTAAGTATTATGGAAGTTTTACTGTTTAGCGATAAATGCACAATAGCAACATTGTAAAGTAAAGCAGATTACATCAGACCAGACCAAACCCGATCCGACCAAAGTAGGCCCAACACAACCTGACTAGACTAGGTCAGACCATATCAGATCACACAGGACCCGAATACCTAGACAAAGAAGAGATCAGACTCGACTACGCAAACCAATTAGACGAGATCACACCAGACAGTATTTTATGGAAATAGCCAGCAAACGAGCTGACGATCCACCTGATGGTAAGTGGTTATCGTCGCCCACGGCCATGAGCAACACCAAACGCATCACTGATGCTTTGCCGACCAATAAAGAGAGAAGAAAAAGAAAGAAAGTATCTGAAAAAACCAGATCCCGACCCAACCAAATCAGACCTTAGCAGACCGACACAGACCTTACCAGATCAGAGCGGACTGAACCAGATAGATAGACAGGACAGACCGGAACAAACCAGACTCGTAGACTGGTTATGCAATAAATTGAATTAATTTTATTATTAGAAGCTAGAAGTATTTCAGCTTATTTATTAGGCGCGTACTTATGATTTAAATTACTTTTTTTCAAAATTTATTCAAAGTTTATCGCAAAAAGGTTTATTAACCAATGTAATGTAAAACATAAAGAATGTATTTTAATCCATGCCATGGTTAAGCACAGTGAGAATAAAGGGCAAACAAGTCTGGTAATGTGCACGAATCCCTCACTGCTGAATTGAAGATCATAGTTACTAATCTATAGAACTGTTATTGAATTTTGTTACGTTCAATAAAGAAGTAAGGTAATAGGTAAACAGATACTTATTAATAAGCTAAAAAGGCAATATTTAGATATTTTACCCAAGAAATCAGAAATATCTTTCTTAGAGTCCATGGCTTACACACTAAAGATAATATTAGTTGGTGACAAAATTAAATTTAATAATTGGTATTGTTAAAATATATAACCAGTCAATAAATAATATGGCTAGATCGTAATATAAGTGTGGACAAATACGTGTCCTACAAAGGAAAAAAAAATATAATATTGGTAAATAAAAGATCTTACCCAAATCGAACGCAACCAATCTATAATAATTACCCATAGTCCGAAAAACTTTTGAAACCCCCGTTAAAGAGCTTGAAAAACATTAAAAAACCTTGATAAAAGACAAAAAATCATCTGTTACAATTAAAATGAAGAAATTCACTCGGAAATTTATTACCGTAAGTCAAGAAACAAACCTTTGAGAGCAATACATTTAGACGCAATAAAATACAGAAAATGACTATGTTTGAGGCACAATTAGAGGTGGGACCCTTAAACACGGGGTCTCAAGGTACAATTATAAAGCAGTTTGTGATATACGGATCAGAGGAGAACTGAGGTCAGATGCGCGTCAGTTTCGGGGAATTTAGGGTATTTGTTATCATTTTTTATCGCATTATAAAGAGTGAGTGTAGAGTTATTATAGAATTAGTCATAAGTTACTTAATTAATTTGTAATTTTTTTTCCGTTGCTGACAAAAATTCGACGGATCACGCTTTTTTTATTTTTATAAAGGCATCACTGATGCATTGCCGGCCAAGAAAGAGACACAAAAAAGAAAGAAAGAACTGACACTCAAGCCCTCAGCCGGAATACGACGAGTCGTTTCACGTGTGGCGGCTGAATCAAGCTCAAGGGTGGTAGCTATCCAGGCGGTCCCGTCGGAGAAATACTAATAGCAATAATGGTATTAATGAATTATTAACATCAATATTGTCAATATAATCCCTTCGAGGAGCCCTACCACCAGCGGGCCGGATTTAGTCGCCTCTTACGACATCGATCCGGCGTGGGATTGGGGTTAGTATTCTAAGCCACCCCAATACGGCTACTGTTACTAATATTAGCTTATCATACTTAATCAAAACCACATTAACTCCACAAATTCTTACACAAACATAATTTTACTAAATCAAAATATCCTACATAACTTGACTTAACTGTCAAGTAAACCCGCAAGCATCGGCTAGTATAATCAAAATAATAAAGGTATCGGCACAAACCAGGACGCCGCACCGATACGTCGTCAAACGTTAATACGTAAAAGATGATGGATGATGTCTGAAATTACACTAACGTAATGTGTGTAATAGGTGCAATCGCGTGCCGGCCTTGCAAGCCTGTAGGGTAGCCAGGTGACCAAATATCGAGTAGGATATTCCCATATTGTTTGTTGTTATTCCCATATTGTTTAGATACTTTAGTAAAGGATACCCGGGGAAATATTGCATGATAGAAAAATATTTATTATACGTTGCACCTGTATCTCTGAAGAAAAAACCGAGTACCTCTTTTTAAGATGCACATTAAATGCACTTAGAAATGCTGAATTTGGTAAAGTTAACATGGAAAAAAGTGCGGTAGGCAAAAAATTATGTGCAATATAATGATGCCGTATTGGGATGGCTTAAAATACTAACCACAATCTCATGACGAAACTGACAGTATTCATTTTGTTGGTGTAAACTAATAAATAAAATAATTTAGTATTTATTAAAAGGCATTACTGGAATCTAACAAGTATAATATGGGTGGTAATTAAACCGACTTCTATTTAATAGCATTATTGTCGACAAAAAATTTACCCTGTCCTCTAAATTACTAAGTCAGCCACCATCAATGCGCGTCTAAAAAATACTCTTTTAGCCACTATAAATCTTCAAAGTAAGCTACTGTAAATACAACTTAGCATGGTAGTTATTTTTTAGCATCTACATTTGTAACATATATTCAAATAGTAAACTTCTAAAATACTGATATATGACACCAATAAAGTAGTTTTATCTACATCTAGTTTTATAACTCAGCATCTTTTAATTTTTTTGAAACATGAATAATTTATAACTCACCCTATATTTTTCGTCATCAAAATACCTAAAATTATCATCAAATATATTGAATTGTCATCAAAATGTACCTAAAATTAAGGTGTGTATTAGTTAGTATAATAACTTATAGTATAATATAACTTGAAATAATGTTCACATGATATCATTTTCATATTCTATATGAACAAATAACATAATTTCATGTGATCTAATGTTTATTTCATATTATAATGTTATAATTCATTAATTTGCTCGAATAACATTTAGTTTAACGTTTCCTTCTTATAATTTTATATAGTATAATGCTCTTTTTATATAATGTTCATTTGACTAATTTTCAAATACATAATCAAATCTTCAAACGTTACACACCCTTAAAAGGTCTATAGCATGCGGCAAACAGCAAGAGGAATTCCGCATGCAGTAAGCAATCAGCAGACATGGTTTCTGTCACGGCTCCGGCGCTGCGGGGCTCTGGCGGTCCCACGCGATCATATCGTCGCAGATGCTATTAACGCTCACCACCGCAGCTTCGGCTTGCTGGCCGGCTTCGCCGGCCAGCCTCAGCTGCTGCGGCGAGCGTTAAAAGCACCTGCTCCTCAGCTCGCGGGCCGCCTCGCCCCTCCGCGCCTACGCGGGTTTACATTACACTCTAGGGGTAGGGCAGACAAGACTACGTGGAGTCGGGTTTGCAGCGATTTGTTTCTGTCACATAAGTAACAACGAGTGCACCAACAATAGAATGACAATAAACAAATACACTTGACAACTCACAATAAACAAATACACGTGGCAACTCACAATAAACAAATACACGTGGCAACTCACAATAAACAAATACACGTCACAACTCATTCCCGCATGAATCGAATCGCGCTCTCTGATTGGTGCAAATGGACAGTGGCACCCCCTGACTGGCGTCAAACAAATCATGCAGCCGCTATTTTCATGATAAAAGAATACGATGTATTATTTTACATGCTAAATTATAAAATATGATGTTTTCTAGTTCAAGCTTGAACTATATCTTTTGAGGAACATATGCTCAAGCTGTAAAACGTAAAATGTTGGTTAATTGTAAAATCCGTGGCCGAGTTAGTAAATTAGATGGTAATGTGTAAATCAGTGGGACAAATAAAAATATTTGTTGTTCTTTATTTGACGCTTTTTTTGGAATATTCAGGTGCCATTTAAAAAAAGGCGAATTAGTTTATTAGAAGCCTTCTCATTTTCCCATGGCTTGGTTATAAAATCAGAGGTTGGTTTCCGTGGCCTAAAAAAAAATCTGCGGCTTGACTTATTATTCCCCGTATAATATTTATATGTTTTGAAGGGAAACCAGAGTAAAAAATCTAACATGAAGGTATAATTTATTTTTATTAAAATATAATATGACTGACGACTATTAATTATGTTTAAATCAATTATAATAAATTTATATATGGTAATAGCGAATCGCTGTGGTGTGTAGTTGTATCTAGATGTGTGTCCTGTTTTTAACCGATGTGTAATGGTTACAGTAGTGTCGAACAAAAATGTTAGAATAATCGTCGTAGACGGACGAAATGTTTGAAATTCCTTTACAAATTATGATCTTCGAAAATTCATGTAATTTTACTAAGATTACTGAGTATCTCATGGACGCTTCTCATGTGATCCTATTCTGGAATTCTTTGTTACATAGTTTGATGACATTTTTGAGTAATGAGATGGCTTCAGCCCATTAATAGCCCACTACTGAGCACGAGTCTCTCCTCTTGAGGAGGCCTAGAGCATACTCCAACCACGTTGCTTCAGTGAGGATTGGTGGAGGAGTTAGTGGCCATCTTATCGACTGTTTCTTATGATAACTATAGAAACCGACGGATTTACGTCCCCTCCGAAGCCCGGAAACGCTCAAGTAATTTTCGCTATTAGAGGTTACCCATCCAACTACCGACGGCGCTCGCTGAATGAACGCGTTGTGTTGCAAATGTTGCAATAAAAAAACAGTATGTAACAAAGTTACCACACATTGTTTGTCAATTCTTTGATTCTCAAAAACTAATTTCAAATAATTCAAAAACTTAATCGGTATTCTTTGAAAAAATCGCGGGCAAATAAACTTACATAACAGCAGAATACAAAACATCTGTTTTTGAAGTCTGTTAAAAACGGAAACCGTACAACGCCATGACAAATCGCGCGGCTAAAACAAAAAGCAGTTACTCAAGAAACTGGTGAATTTATCATTGGATCTGACAGTTTTAGTCGATTTTAATTGACCAGGTCACCGTGGTGAATCACGAACTAATGACCTGCTAATGTGTTATGCCGATTTGGTCTCTATTTAATTTTATTTCTTTAGGCCTCGTACAGTTGGCAGACTTTGTACGATTGTCTTACTTATAACACTTATAGCTTACTTATAAACGGTTGCACATTCACACTTAAACGATAGAATTTCATATGTTTTTTTGCCATGGCGTAAGGTATACTTTTTTTAATGGCCCTCAGCAATTGTTACTTCTTCCTTATTTTTCGATCGTCATCAGGATAAAGTTTTTTTATGTCGTATTGCTTGTTGTTGGGGACTTAGCTGATGGGAAGACATAATTGTCTCTGATGGCATCACTAACGTCTTACTAGCCAAATATAAAGGTTAATAATCGTAATCAAAGTAAATCTTTTTGAATATCTATAAACATACTACAATTTTACCAGCCGGTAAACAAAGTCTGGCCGACTTGAATACCACTGTCTGTCATGTGTAATACGCCTTATTCCTATAACGGTATACCGTTATCGAATAAAGGCAATGATAGAAACAACTTATCTTTTACCTTCCTTGACACCTTCCTAATGAATGGATAGTGAAACGAAATTTTAATTTTGTCGTATGACTTATAGTGGTCAAATGATTTGTTTCGTTTGATTTCTTTTTAATTAAACGATTAACTATAAGGCAATTATATTTTTCCATTTTAATATGAAGACTTAGGCGTGCCTTTAGTGACTTATATGTTGTAGTTTTGAGTTTCCGAATTTGTCAAACCTTGGTTAAAGCTTTCCGTATTTCAACGATATATATTGTATGAAAACATTGAAAACTAATTAGTGTAGTCTACTACAGTATTCTCCAGGTAGAGAAAGTTTTGTTCCCTAAATGTACCTAGAAATATTTATGTGTATTAGGAAACTTCATACCTTTTCAAAATAAAAAAAATTCGTAATGTTTTGTTAACTACTGTGACAGGCCATTAATCACAAAAAAGAATTAACAATAAGTTTAATAGTGTTGGAATTAGCAGGGTGATCAATTAATATTTTCTGCTGAAACTCTGTAGTAAGGGGCCATCCATATATTACGTCACACGTGACAAGGGGTGGGTCCTAAATTTCATGACGTCACATTTTATAATCTAAATTTTACTAACAAAAAATAACCGACTTCAAAGTCTCAAAAACTACATAGTTGTCAGATCTCGTTCAAATTTATGTGAGACCACATAACAAGTGCCTGCTTTCGATTAAAAAAAGAATCATTGAAATCGGTTGGCGTGATATTGAGTTATTCGTCAATTTGTCGCGCACATCTTAACACAAATTTACGACTTATGTGGTTTTCTCATGGATGCCACTGTCAGATCTCAATAAAATTTATGTGGGACCACATGACAGCCACCAGCTTTCGATTAAAAAAAGAATCATCAAAATCGGTTCGCCCAGTCCAAAGTTCTGAGGTAACAAACATAAAAAAAAAAAACAGTCGTATTGAGAACCTCCTCCTTTTTTGAAGTCGGTTAAAAATCGAATAATTGGTATGTACAGGTAAATATTAAAAACAATAAATGGAAATAAAACTTATTTCGGAACTGCTGTTTTAATTTAATAATTTCTAGATGTAAAATTTCATAATATGTGACGTCACACTAAGGGGGAGGGAGGTCTCCCGTGACAAGAAGGGGGAGGTAAACGAATAAATTTGAATAATATATTTCAGTATAGACAACATTGTAAGTGTAGTGAAAATTACAACCAGTAGAACCGGCATTATGTCTATAAACGTTTGCATAAAAAACTTTTTCTTGTTATTCTTCCCACTTTCTAGGCCGGCAACGCATCAGTGATGCTTTTGGTGTTGCTGATGTCCATGGATGACGATAGCCACTTACCATCAGGTGGATCGTCAGCTCGTTTGCCAGCTATCTATAGCTTTAGTTACCTTAGAAGAACCAAAAAAAATCCAGCAACATTGTAAGAGTAGTGAAACTTCCATGTTAATGAGGGATCCTTGACGAATGACTGCCGCCGCGCCGCGCCGCCGACCAAATGCCTCACACCTCGGGGGGTTATTAAAACACGGAAACCGAGCCGTTTCCACACAGAATTAATTTGTGACACCACAATACGAACATTTCGGACTGTGGATTGTTTCGATACTATGTTAGTTTCATTGGTATACCTACGTGGCATACGTCTAGTATATTTTGAGATACGAGATTACAGTATTTTTTTAAGTTAGCGGATTGAGTGTTCCAGTTAAACGACCACAATTTTCTTACCATACGTTTCACAAATTTTTTATCTTTACTCAATCAAAAAAGCCCTCAATCCACACGCATACTGTGGAAACGCATACGTGATCACAAATAGGTATCACGGTTAAATTATTTACGTGTACCTACCTACTGTTTATTTTCATAGAATTCTTAGTGCTAATGCCAAAGGTTAGCTTTCAGTATTCAAGTGATTGTTTTCATTTGATTAAAAAAAATATCACACATACCTAATCAGTATCTGTATTTAGAAATTAGCAACGATTGTTTTATAACTTGATATAGGTACAGTCGGCCGCAGAAGTAGCTTAACATTATAGTACTTTGTAATAGTAACTTTTTCGACGGTTTCCTAGCAACACCTATGACAAATTCAAGAAATGTAATGTGACAAGGTACTAAAATGTTAAGCTACTTCTGCGGCCGACTGTACATACGGGTTATTAAAATGTGTGTGTAATATAAATTCACGGTTATGTGTAGTCATTAATTACAAGTGAAATTGAATGGTATCCAAATCTATGTATCTTTAGCAAAGTTCGAAAGTTTCTTCAATCTTTACAAAGTTCCTTGTAAAGAAGCGGTTGAACACAATGTCCATTGTCCATCCCTAATGCTTAAGGAACAGTCAGTGTAGCTAATGTCTATCGGCCATGTCTTCCTCACATTCCAGTGTGAAGAGAGCAGAAGATAGTAGAAGAAGGTAAGACTCTCATGTCCTCAGCCGGAATACGACGACTTTCTTCGAAGTGGGACTCAAACAAGAGTATGGTAGAGTCAAGCAGACTTCTCTAAAAGATTATTTCGATTGAAAACCAAGTTAATAACTTAAAACAGTAAAATAAATATGCACAGACAAACAAATCAATTTAAATTAATGTAGATTTTTTTCGAATATGAAAGTCGAAAATTGAGAATACTCACCGCAAATTTTCGGGTTCAGCCTATATTATATGTTACACAAATTAGTCTAATTAAAGACCACACAATGGCTTGACAGCTGCTAGCATGGTTGTTTTTTTCTAGCAAGCCTTCGGGCGTTTCAAGTCAGACCTTTTTAAACTTCCGTATTTGTTTTGGTTGAAGCGCTCAGAGCGTTGTTTCGATCCTAAGCGATCGACTGATTTAAGCCACAATAGGCGCTGTCATTAGGTACTAAGATGTTTGACCGTTAGTGACAAAATATTCTTGAACACTTTCATGCTTCGGAAGGCACGTAAAGTTGTTACTCGTAATTATTATCTTTCGGTCTTTAAGGCCTTCGGACGCGATAAAATCTTGCGACACTTGTTTTGTGCATTAACCCGCATAAGGTGAAGGAGGAGGAAGGAGATGAAGTCTAAGCTTCCTCAAAAGGAGCCCGTGCCCTGTAAAGGGCCATTAATTAGTTGAAGTTCCGGTAATTTTGAATTTTGGTTAGGTTGTAAATTCTGGTAAATGAGCTGACGATCCACCTGATGGTAAGTGGCTATCATCGCCCATGGACATCAGCAACACCAAAAGCATTACTGATGCGTTGCTGCCCAAGAAAGAGAGAAGAAAAAGAAAGAAAGAAAAATACGTTAGTAAGTTCGGGATGTATTGAGCACTATCCATCCTCGAGTCCACGTAGCTCTAAGATGATGTACCTACTCGTACTTTGCTTGACAGAGGACGAGACTATGATTCTGTGCTCTTTCTATTTGCACACTGTAAGAAGAAGAAAGAGAAAGAAGAAACATTTATTCAGACATAGAAAATAAATACTTAAATTAGAATTACACACATTTATTTCGTTCGATGATACAGTTGCAAGCCGATGAAAATAATGAACCGTATAAAAATTGTCACAAGAAAAGAACCACGGCCTCTCACGAGCTCCGTACGATACCATTTAAAATCCTAATCCGTTCAAATTATTTATCTAACTTTTGCTTACTAGGAAAACTGCCATCAGTTCTTTCCACATCCACCCAGGGTTGACTGGTGGAAAATGCCATTAGGCATTAAGTTTGCCCTTTGTTTATCCTTATTGTATAAAAAATTAAAATGTGTGCAATTCACACGTGTTAGATGTGAAACCTTCAAAAATTTTGTTTTCAAGATAATGAGACGAATGTAAAATTTCGGGAAGATGATAACTGTAGGTTTTACTACTCCACTCCACTCCACTCCACTCCACTCCACTCCACTCCACTCCGCTCAACTCAACTCAACTCAACTCAAGTCAGTCTCCACTCATTTCTAGTCTCCACTGGACAGTTTCGTTTCATAAAATTTCAAGTCACCCCCGTACTAAAGAAGTTTTCACTTCAAAATATTTATTCAGTCTAAGGGTTACATTTAAGTAATTCAGTTTTTGAAGCATCCTAGTAAGCATAAAATACTTTATGCTTGTGGCAGGATGCCCCGCTCCTCCTTAACACAAGCGTTACATAATTATATTAGACTGTAAAAACAGAAATTTTCTAATGATACAATGTACTATTGACGTTAAAAAGAAAAAAAAAAGCAAAGCAAGTTGCCCATAATTGTCCCACTGCTGGGCTCGGGGTCTCCTCTCAGAATGAGAGGGTTAGGCCATAGTCTACCACGCTGGCCAAGTGCGGATTGGTAGACTTCACACACCTTCGAGAAGTTTTATGGAGAACTCTCCGGTGTGCAGGTTTCCTCACGATATTTTCCTTCACCGAAGCAAGTGACAATTAACTTCTAATACGCACATAATATTTGAAAATTAGAGGTGCGTGCCAGGATTTGAACTTGGGCCCCTTCGTTCGGGAGACCAACGTTCTACCGCTAGGCTATCACTGCTCTATTGACAGTAAGTAAAACTAAAACTTGGTACTTATGGCTAGCGCCAATCTGTGTGTGTGTGTGAGGATACCTACAGTACAGGGATACCTATACCTATAAGGTGACATAAATTTGAATAAATAAATAGAAATAAATAAATCTCCTGCCTGTAAAAAGTTTTGACGTGTCTTCTGCAGGGTCGAAGAACCAGTTCCAGGTTTTTACTTACGTTTATGCTGTTTCAGTTTGTGGCACCTCGCATGGTCGTCAAAGCAAATAACCGGGTTTATAACTGAATCCTCAGGCCTTAATCATTTCGTGCTTCATGTAAATGAAAATCATTCAACTTTTCCCTCAAATTATTTCTTACATTTTCCAATACTTTCTTAAACACCTCTGAAGCTTCAATGAATTGAGACATAGAGTAATTGAGATATTATTATACAATATACATAGGTAGAGTAGATGTATCTAATTAATTTTTGTTGATATATAATTTAACATTAATTTTTATGTGGAAAACGAACTTTAAAAACATAATTAGAATTACCAAATTTTCGAAGTACATACCTACCTATAAAAATAGGAAATAAGCAAAACATTGTCTTGGAAGATTTTGACGTATTCACATAGAGTAAAAGTTAATAAACTTGTAAGCGAAAGATTTTTATGATATAACTTTAACATTGAACTTTTTACGGCGTAGATTCGACAATCGCATAGGTAGGTACTTAGAAGGTATTCAGGAGCTACAATGGTGGTAAGTTCTAGTCAGCATAAACCCATAAACGTTTGAATAAATCTTTGGAAATTGTGATAATTATTTTAAAGGTATTTCACAATTTTTACAGATTTTACAGGTTTTAATTTACGTCTGGATATCTCATACTCATACTGTTTACTCATTATTGTTAAACCTTTTGTGAATCATATTGTGATCTTGCAAAAATTATAAATAATCCGTTACTGATTATTTGGAATTTAACAATTATATCTACCTACTACCTACCAACAGAACATTATGTGACCAGAAATTGCGTAAGCTACGAATTTGGAGAATTTTCTTTTGTACCCAAAAAAATTCTGGTAGAGATCGCTGTTCAAGATCTTATTTTATAAAAATCACTGTTCCTATACCTAGACACTTATGTTTGAAATTGCAATCTCCTGTACCTATTGTATTATGCACAATAAAGTAGAATATTATTATTATTGTATTGTTTTGTATTTAATTTTATTGAATTGTTTTCTTATGTGTTGTATTAAATTCCTTTTTTCATGGTTTTCCATTCCAACACACTCGAATCGTTAAAGACACTTCACGGCTGATTCTAAACACGGAAACTCTTGGATGAGTAGGTACTGTCAGAATTTAGAGTTACTGAACATGCAGTACCTAGAATGCACCACAGGAAAGAAAGATTTGGCACAATACCTATCTGTAACTAAATAGAAAAAATAACCTCGGTAGTTTCTTGCCGTTTCTTCTCTCGGGACCACTCATATGAAGCGATGGCGAAAATTGATTTTCAAAAAGAGTTTGTACCAAACCTAATTCGAACAAAACCATTTAAATTTTGACTTTCATCTAGAGATTAACCCTGAGTCATCCACATTATTATTGTAACCCCCTAACACTGTTGCACTACTGTCTTGAATGTATGTTTTTTGTTAAATAATAAATTAAAATAAATTTGCGTACAAGAGTCTAACTAAAACTCATTAAAAAATATATCAATAAGTAACTTTTGCCTGATAATTCCTAAATCGAAGATTAGGTATATTAGGTATTAGGTAGGTATATCAAGTAGCTAATTTATTTTGAAAGAATTCAAATTGTTAAGATTTTTTCAAAATCGTAAAATTGCATTATTGTGTCTAAAATTCTGCATCTTTTGTGTACTTATTCGTGTTCAAATTTTAAAAACGTTATAAAGCAAGTAGGTACAAGATTGAATAAAAATAAACCAAATATTTGACTATGAAAAACCAAGTATTGTCAGTCAGTTAATGTTTACTCAACAACTTTTTGTAATACAAAGAATGTATACTTTCCTCTAAATCGCAACAATACTTCAAAGGTTTGGGTCTGAAGTGGCATCAATAACTTAAAAATTGCACTCTATCATTACAAAAGAAGGATTCCACGCATCCTTTTACCTTCAAAACCTTTCGATTGTAAACAGGTGCGTCACTGAAAAGGGAGCGTTACGAATTTCATGCGCGGACACAAAGCCATCCTGTTCAAATACAGAAAAAACTAACAAAACTAGCACAGTGGATGGGTAGCATTAGTATCCATCCATAGCACGAGGGAAAATCACTGCGACGCTACACAAACATAACGCGACGTCACGCTAAAGTCCGTTAAACTGCTCACTTAACCCTACAATAGCCATAAAGAATTACAATTAATCGCTTCTCCACGAGAAATGCCACCGCGCGGCTAAAAAAACGTCAAAATATTGTCCGTGGAACCGACGCGAGGCCCCCACCGGGTGGAAGTAGCCAATAGGGGCGCCCGTTGGCCGCTCACAGCCGCTATTTGGCCAATGGTGCCGCCTAGGGCGGAGCCTGGAGCTACGCACGGTGTTTCGCCCCCAGCTAAAACCTTTTCGCCTGCAGTCGTTTACAGATAAGCCTGCGGGATGGTCGATTATTATTACATTCCGTACGCGTGATTCTGTGATCTACGCGCTTGCCCGAGGCGGTACCGAATCGATAGCAATGTGCCGGCAACACAATACGCTCTGTACACCGGAACTTTCCTTGTTGTGATATGAGACATTCTGTGCGTTCTGTGATATGTTTGCCTTAGTATAGATAGATCTTGTTACGGCATGAACCTTTACATGCAGTGCCATCGTGAGGTATGAGTGACAACCTGTTTATTTGTTTGCCTTTTGTTTTTTAATGTGTTTGGTGTTTAATATGTTATACAGCGGCTGAAAGCAGTTACGTATATACAGTATATGTAAACACGCTGTGAGCATAGCGTGTAATATGATGTGTATTCTACTTATTTACTTGTTTCATTCTTCTATGTGTATGTCCTAAATGTCTGTCATTAGACAGTGGATATTTACCTTCATTAAATTATACATTAAACCTATTATACAGTGTACGTAAACATAGCGTTTAATATTTCGTGTATTCAATCAAGTTTCTTGTTTTCATTTGTTTCCGACATGCAGATTGTAGTCTTAAATGAGTTACAGTATCTATTCACTACGTTTAATACACATTAAAGGTGCCTGGTTTTAAAATGATGCGATGATACCGACACATTACTTTCCACAAATTTAATTGTTAGTTTTTGTTAATTAATTCAAAGATTGCCTACACACGCAGCGCGAGGGTTAACTAACAGGTACGAGTACTTATGATTAAACCAAACGAAGTATCAAGATTTTTGAAATTTACTTGAACCGAACGCCTACGTTACAATAATTATGAATAAAAATAAGTTGATAAAGTTTACCAGGAAAATAACGCGAAAATTCACGTAAAAATACACGTACACAAATTGGAAGTGAATATTTTAAGAATTTAAAGTAAGGTTTCCAAAATTTGTGGAATATTTTGACAAATTACAATTAATTTCGAAGATACTGATTTATTAGAATCTAATTAGAGTTAATAATACTGATTTAAGTATACCTATACATAATAATAAATCAAGAATACCAACACGACACTAAATCTTATCACTATCTTTGACAATTGTTTTTAAATTCTTTTTTCAACAATACGTTCGGAACCGACGGCTTTGACCCATAAATTTTTGTCATTCATCCATTTTCCATTATATCGTCTGAATAATAAATATGAAGCCACAATTTGCCATAGAACTGTTGGTGGAACCAGTGCAAAATATTTTTTCCTACAACCTAGCAGTAGGACTACGGACAGGCAAGGGTTAGTGTACTCGTAAAGCGACAATTTTAGTACTTTTTTAATAAACCAGCAATGAACCTAAATAATCTCATTTGATTTAATACGAAAATCAATGTGTTGATATTTCATACAATATGGTTCAAAAAATAAAATGTATTCTTATCCATAAATATTAAGGCAGTCCTCCATCCATTATAACATCTGTCCAAATAGCAGGTACCTACTGAATCTAGATTTTATGTTTTTTTTGTATATGTTACCGGATATCTGTAAAATTCAGCAGTCTATACAATACCTAGGAAATGTATAGAATATCTAAAACGTTCAGGTAACGCTTTGAATATTATTTATTTCATACTTCACCCAGGCATTCTATACTATACTCCATGCGTAGTTGGTAATGTGTGTAAAAGACAAAAACAAGCAAGTGGGAGAGGGGCGAGACGGCGTCTTTTCCTTCTATACAACGCTAGAACGCAGCGATAGGAAACTGCTCGCATATATATTGTAAGGCTGTTTTTAAACTTATTGTTACAATGCATACACGAATTTTGCGTATTGATCGTGTATATTTTGTATCGTAAATGGTGTCCTTCTTCGTTCCAAACTAATTCCAAACACTTCGGGATCTCTGCCTTTTCGCCGAATATTATCGTGGCAGATTATCACTTGCCAACTAACGTTTCGCAGAATTTAATTTCGCCGAATAATCATTTGCCAACTTATCACATAATTTTGTTTTATTTCCCAACCTAACAGTTGCCAACTGTACGTTTGATCTGCCTTTTATAATGACACTTTTCAAAAGGCCAACTCATTCATTTAGTTGTATATTGTTTACCAAATGATGTATTAAGTAAAATTAAAAATCAATATATTTACAAAGTTGCATTATATGCACTTTAGGGAGAATTTAGGGGTTTTTGATACACAAACAGGCTTCCAAACGTCTCCGGCGCTGCGGGAAGTGCAGCCCCTCCGCCCTTGCGTAACAAACTGCAGGCACTCCATGCTCGCCTACGCAGCTTCGGCTTTTTGGTCGCCTGCGGCGACCAGCCTCAGCCGCTTCGGCTCACATGGTGCCTGCAGTTTGTTACAGCGGGCGGGGGCTGCTCTCCCTTCGCGCCTCCGGGGTTCACATTCACTCTAGGGGTAGGGCAGACTAGTACCACGTGGGGTCGGGGTTGACTAAGTCGGTTCTGTCACCAATTTTGAAAAATTATCCGCCCCCCACTCCCCCTGTCACGGAGGTTCCGATACACACACGATTAGTCCGTATGCGTAATGGCGCTGTACATTATGGAACAAGATATACTTCTGCGTCTTCTACGAAGTATACGCGATTATTTGCGTACTGCTCGTGTATGGATTGGAAGAACTTAGTAAAAAAGTTAGTTCCAAACTATACGTGGTTAGTTTCATATCCCTGCGTTCTGGCCTTGTACAGAATGGCAAAACGCGGCGAGACGTGAGGGCAGGCAGTAAAAGTTTACTTGCCACGAAGGGTTTTGGCTGCCAAACCCAAACTTTGGCATTCTTACATTTAAGCAAGCTTCCAGCTCCGACATCTCCTCTGGCCTTATTGGCTAGGTTTAGGATTTCTTCTTGATACATAGAAATGACTCGCTCATGCCTGTTATCTATGGGTACGCAGACGATAGCAGAGTGGTGGTGGAACGTATAAATCTCACAATTTGGGTTGTATCCGAGTGGGGCACGGCCAATCTTGTACAATTCTAAGACTAAGATACGTGTAGGTATATTTACCTCACGTACCAGGAGCCCGCTCACCCGAGCCCTACTTTTCATAACGTACATTAAGAATATACCGATCGCCTTCAGTTGTTACGAGTTAAGATAAAAACCCCAACTTTTGGCGGTGCAGTGAACCAAACGGTTAAGCTGTTGCAACGATACGTGGAATTCTTGCAAAGTTGCGCAAACACTACACCCACCCACCAATGACGTGAAGAGAGTCAAAATTCAAAATATTTTTTCATATCACTGGCACGTTTTTTAATTTACCAGGTTTTCGGAAAGGTGCTTTGTCATGGAGGAGAAGAAAAGCCGTCGAGAAACTCCTTAGCAAATCTTTTAAAAATAAAAATACATTGGTATATATTTTATTACAAAAAAATATCACTAACTTAAACGGAACTGGTTGTAGAGTTGGTCATTTCATCCAAGTTGACTACACATACCCAAATCTATTAATTTTAAGCATTGCCGGTGGACCTGCAGGTATTCTGTACAGTAGATGGGAAACGTATACATTACCTAGGTAAAGTATGTAATGGTGAATAATATTAATATCATTTAACACATTGCCAAAACGACCCAGGTATTATACACGTTACCTAGGGATTGTGCTGAATACCTGCATTATACAGATATCCGGTAACATATACAAGAGGTTCATAATGCTTGTTGCACACACGACATTTTTTATTTGAGACTCTGAAATTAATTTGCGTCCATAGTAGAGTTTCTACAAACATTTTTTTCTGCGGCAAAAACTTTATCTAAATAGATATAAGATTATTGATAATGTTATTTTCAGTGCAACAAAGGAATAATTTTCCACTAATATTAGACAGACTACTATAGGTAGGTACGCTTGTTTTTAAACGACTTCAAAATAGGATGAGGTATTCAATTCGACTGTATTTTTTTATGTTTGTTACCTCAGAACTTTCGACTGCAAGAACCGATTTAGATGATTATTTTTTTTAATCGAAAGCTGGTGTTTGTCATGTGGTTCCACTTAAACTTGAGCTAAATTTTACGAGTAGTTTTTGAGTTATTTTGAAGTCGGTTATTTTTTCTTGGTGAAATTCAGATTAGGTATCTCACAAAATATATGCACTGAAGGAGACATGCAGAGAAATTTAGAATTTTTCTACAATGCGAAGTGGATGGGATGGATGAACCAAAGTTCGAAGTTAGACATGAGGTTCCAGAGTAACTTACCTAACAGATGCATCTATTCACAAAAAGTGGTCTGCAAGATATGCCTAACAAGTGCAAAAAACATGTAATCATTCTTCTAATTAACAAATGCTGTTTCAAGAATTAATAGCATGCAAACATTACAGAGTAACGAAAAAAGAGGGGTGTTATAAGTTTGATGTGTCTGTGTATCTGTGTGTCTGTGTATTTGTATGTCTGTGGAATCGTAGGTCCCAAAAGACTAAACCGATTGTGATTTAGTTTTTTTGCATGAAAAGTGACTTAATAGAGAATATTCTTAGCTATATTTAATGTAAATCAAACTGTCGGGGGTTTTCTTAAATTTTAATTTAAGATTATACACATACAAACATTTATTCAGGGTTCTCAAACAAAACTTGTTAAGGGTCAGAACTCAGACAGGCCCGTATAGTCCGTTTCTAGACGAGTCTTGTTTGGTTAACAATCTTAGCTCTACTTTTTATTAAAATAATAATGTAATTAGTTACAAAAAATTATAGTAAACTGAAATTTGTTTTGGTTATAAATGATCATTTGTCATTAAATTTATTTCAATTTGTGTCAAGCTTAGTTTAATTTACGAAAAAAATACACTTGTTATATTGTTTACCAAATAGAACTTGCCTAAGAAGAATAACCGACTTCATAATAACTCCAAAACTACTCATCGGATCTCGTTAAATTTTAAGTGGGACCATATTACTATGACAAGCACCAGCTTTCGATTAAAAAAAGAATCATCAAAATCTGTTTACTCAGTTGAAAGTTGTGAGGTACCTACCTAACAAACATAAAAAAACAGTCGAATTAAATACCTTCTCCTTTTTTGAAGTCGGTTAAAAAGGGATGCTAGAAGTTTAATGTCATAATTTTTCATTCATTTACATTTGAACTGCAAAAAACTTTTCATAAATATATGTCAATCATAGTTGACAGTACTAGAAACAAGTATTTAATATTGTACAACCAA
This sequence comes from Thymelicus sylvestris, assembly GCA_911387775.1. Lineage (NCBI taxonomy): Eukaryota > Metazoa > Arthropoda > Insecta > Lepidoptera > Hesperiidae > Thymelicus > Thymelicus sylvestris. Next base: position 6,907,579 of record OU426909.1, on the reverse strand, counting down.
ATAAATAAACCCAAAAACACGCCGTCGATTCCCGTTTTAACATTCAACGAACACGGTCAAGAGAGGAGTCGTGTTTAAAAAATTCCAGCAAACGTATAATTATCTGGCCGAGGACCGAGTTATACACAAAACTCATAATTGCGGCAAATTATACCCGAGACATCGGATAGAAAGGGATTTGTTTTTAACCCTACAATGTTAAAATGTATATGATAGGTACGATTTGTTCGCTTACTTGTACGGTTTGTTTCATTGAAAATATTCTTTGCAGAGTGAACTTTTAGCGACGGTTATTTCAGGAAAAACTTATTATATTATTTAATTATTTATACCCGAGACATCTAATAGAAAGGGATTTGTTGTTAACTCTACAATGTTAAAATTTATATACGATTTCTTCGCTTATTTGTACGGGTTGTTTCATTGGAAATATTATTTGCAAGTGAAAGGGATTTATTTATCAACTTTGAAAGGGATTTATTTTTGACCCTACAATGTTGAAATTTTAATTTATGTGATAGGTTTGTTAATGAAGGATGGTTATTTTTGTCTATTTAATTCTAAGTAAAATCTGTTTTAATTAGCAAACCCAATAAGAGTTTGACCTGAAAGAAGTTTTTAGCAGATTCAAAACACGGTGATGATGACGAAGATTAAATTTTTGTAGGACTTATTCAAAGGAGAAAAGTCTGTTTTTCCTATTGACTAAGGACAGGGGTATGAGAGTATTGAGTATTGACCAATGACTGTTATCACGTTATCTCACGTAGTTCGTACAAAAGATAAGGCGCTTCCTTTTGCTTGTGTGGAGAAAAATTGTGTTCAGTGTTCCGACGGGCGCATCTTTACCCATGCATTCATATCGCCCAACATGTCGCTTGCTAATTTTTGCCTTTCAAGCGTCGATATGTATATGAATAACTGTTTGAGCTACATTTATGAAATTTTGAATTCTAAATAAGCTAATAGCTTTTACCTAATTCTTATAGGTTAAATAGGTCTCAAGTTGTGAAGGAGTCAAAAGTAGCTCGAAATAGTTCGTGAAATATTACACATGGCGCTGCCAGTTTCCTTTTTTTAATTTTGGCTGGACACGCTACCGGGTGTCTAGATTACTCTAGATAAAATGTTATAAAAAAAATTGAAAATTTCGATGCTTGTTGATCTTTAAGCAAAAACAACTGAACGGATTTTCATGAAATTTTGCACACAGGTAAACCATGATCTGGACTATTATATAGAGTACACTATTATCCCGGAAAATGCGGGCAAAATCCAGGCAGAGCGCTAGTTAAGTATTTACTGACTCTACAAAATAACGTTTGAAAACTATGTAGGTTTTCTATATGGAAATAGCAAACGACCTGACGATCCACCTAATGATAAGTGGCTATCGTCGCCCATGGACATCAGCAACACCAAAGGCAGAAATATAGAGAAATAATAATAGTAATAAAGGTATTAAATAGCAATTAAAATCAATTTTACCAGTATAATCGCCTTATTTAGTCGCTACTTATTTAGTCGTCGTAGATTTAGTCGCCTCTTACGCCACACATCCGGCGTGAGAATGCAGTTAGTATTCTAAGCCGCCACAATACGTAAATTGATCTAAAACAATTATTTATTGAAAAAATTGTAGCCAAAATAATTGCCACAAGCATTTTAATACTTACCTTTGCCACACAATGATCATAAAATTTTACGGTTTGGTTACCTCAAAAAACATTAAAAAAACAATAATCTCAAATGAAATGAAAAGGATTATTTCTTAAAAACAACCGGGCGATCCCATTAAGCCGCTGTCATCACTGCCTTGATAAGATTTAAATTAGCCCCACAATAACGCTCCTGTCAAATCCGCCATTAATTTCGAAATTCGAATTTTGAATTAGGAACGGGAGCGGTGTTGCCACACTGAGGCTATTCATACAGCCATTCAGCCAGCGTTACGCTTACGATTATTGAATGTAATTTTGACAAATTAATTTCGTACCGTTCTTTGTAAGGAATAATAACATTTTGACTGGACTCGTCAGTGTCGAAAGCAAATTGTGATAAAGGACAAGTTATCTTAAAGCTTGGGAATTACATTTCATGTTAGGTATACCATAATCAAACCACAGTAATAACATTGCATATTATTAATAAGAATAGTAAAGTTAACTATTATATCTAACTTCTTTAGCAAACAGCTTTTAACAACTATTATTTATTTCTTTCTTATTAATAGGTATATTAATAGCTGCGTAATAATACGTAATAATGCGTGATAACTTTCTTTTTAATCACGTAGGTAGTATTTTTTAGATATTTAATAGTGTACCTAATCCATAAAGAATTTAAAATAATTGAACATCGTATCTTCGATCCGTTATTAAATATCATTGAACTTCTTGTATAATTCTAATTTCCCAAAATAATTCTCCAGTGCGCTTATGGCCCAATGCTTGAACAAAAATAAATGTGACATTTCAAAATCAGTACCGCCCATAAACGATTCTTAATAATATACAGTCACGCGTCTAATTGGCTATTTCAAAATTGAATTTTCAATAAGCATTGCCGATATATTTTTAATAGGCTATATGAGCAAGGGTGTAAAGGAACTAGTCAGCCACTAGCGAAGTAGAGATAAACTAGCTAAAGATATTATAGTTAAAAAGATTTCGTTTCGATAATAATAATAACCGAAATGTATTTTCCAAGAATATTAAATCTTAATAATGATTACCTAATAACCTCCTCATTTTTGAAGTCAGTTTAAAAATAACGCTTCACACTGATTACGAGTAATTATTCAATTGTGGAATAAAATAATTAAATAGTTACTTACTTCTCTAAAATTATTGATTTAAAACATTGTCAATATTCAAGTTCTTTTCCAATGATAAATAACCGAAGGAAATTTATTAGTTGACATGAAAGATTACTTACGAAAAAGTTAATGTTTGTTGTTGGTGATATTTCTGGCGGAACAGTTAACCATAAATATTTACTATCCATTAATCCATTTTTTAAATAAAAACTTTTAAGGAAATCAGATAATTCTTGACTACAATCCAATCTAACTCATCGTTTCTCGCTGCACTTCGGTTGTGAGACATATCGTTAGGAACGTTTTATTTTTATTTTTGAGTAGTGTTCTGCGGCACGGGGCAACCAAATGAGTGCGTTCTTGTTTTTCAATGTTTTGATTTATAAGCAATGAATTGTGAACAGCAGTTAATGAAGTATTGAGTAATGTCGCCGGTGAGCTACGATACGGCTGTTTCCTCTCGATTTAATGGCGGTCGGGAAATAAAACACGCCATTACGGCATGATGCCATCAATTTACTACTTCATTTCACTTGTAATGTTTATGAGATATTGTGGATCGTGTGCATGTTTTGTTTTACTATTAATAATTATCAAGGACTATCATGTAATAAAAAGTTTTAAGTGCTAAAGCCAATCTGACCTCCAGCTATGAATTCTTTAATCTGAAATTGTTAATTATTAATAACAACAATAAACAAAAGTTGTCTGCCATAAATTTAATAACTGTTGTCACAGCCCATAACTGGTAGCTTCTTATAATAATGATTGACGAACACACTGGCCTCTTGTTATTACAAAAACCTTTGCGATTGGAAAAGATAGCTAAAAAAATCAAATGAGAGAGTAACTTTAACTTCATATTTTAAAACAAAACAAATGCTAGTGTAACGGACATACCTATCTAATATGTCCGAGAATTTTCAAAAGCGAAATATTTTATCAATATGTACCACATTTTAATCACTGGCTGTCAGTGACATGACTTTAACGTGACGTTTCAATTTTGTTTACAATAGCTCTTTCTAATACAGACGATAAAAGACAGCAAATAATTTAATGTTACAAGTAAATTTGTTGTCTGAAATCGAAGACAAAGCGTAATATAATTAAGTCAAGTAGAAGTCCGCCTATTGCAAAACATTTGGGTGGTAAAACACCAATAATTAAAACTATTAGCACTATTATCTATTCTGAGATAATTAAAAAAGTATTTCATCGTAAATTTTCCACCTGTTCTGTATTTGGTAGAGTCTGTGCTATAGTGCCTACTCCTACCTATGATTACATACATATGATTGAAGGATATGGATTGATGGATGGGTCACTTTTCTCTGCAGGTGACTGTACAGTCAGTGGTAGTTTCAGCCTTCTTGCAGGTTGGGTGGTTTGAAATTTTAGTTTAATGTTCCTTTTTTAATCTTCGAATAATACTTTATAACGAGCCTCAAATTGTCGACACGACGTATTAGGCTCAATAACACAACAATAGGTTTTAAATAGGTATAGTATAAGAACCTATTTCCGATTAATATTTCACCGTCCGTTTTTTTCAAAGGCAATTTATTACAGTAAATACGAAGGTATTGTATCGATACAGAGGTCAGGTTCTCGGCAATCGCTTTTCTAACCCATAACCGGAATTTATATCTCGCATTACTCATATACCGCTCCGGTTGTTTTCCCCTAATTAGAATCCATTCAGCCGTACCCCATTAAAACTCGTCTAAATTAAAATTCGAATAACTTACTAACTAGACGTATAAATCTCGAGCTTACAGAAAGACAATAAAATATATTGTCCAGACGGAGAATCGAGAGCTCCAATAATTAATACAACAATACGTTCACCGAGTAATTAAAATAAACTAATTTCTAAATGCGAGTGGCCGGAGTTTTGTGAATGAATGAATGGTTGTTTTTTTGTAGCTGGCAACATTTTTCATTCTCGATCCCGCGCACTGACAGTTCGGTTGACGGCGTTCTTTTTTTGAAGTGCGACTCGCAGCGGGTTGCTGGTGCAACCGTTGGAGTTTTCATCTTTCGAATTATCTCACTTTAATTTGCGATTGGAATCCGCACCGCGCTTCCCTAATTATTAACATTACTGAACAGATAATTTATTCACGAGTTGCCTAATTTATATATCCTTTCGATATACTCAGTTTTATAAATATGAGAATAATGTAATAAAATTATTATGACTAATAAATTAATGAATAAAAAATAAGAAGGTGAAGTTGTTAACGTAATTAATGATGGTATGCTTTAGTTTAGGTAATGAAAAACAGATAAAAACAGCTTTCGTGCACACGCTGTTTAAGTGCGTTTCACACAGAAACAAGCACTAAGTATAACAGGCCAATGATTTACTGCAACTATAACAACTTCAACTTAACTTGAACCGTATCATTACCAGTCTACCTCTAAACCAAATTCCCATAACTGACATAGTTCCAAAAATTCAAAATTTCAAATCCTTTCTCACGGTTAATAACGCACTGAACTCTCACGAATTAGGCTAAGGATTTTTATTTGTGGCAACATCGGATCGGGATGAGCGAATCGGCGTCCATAATAACAGTGTGCAATGGAATTTGGAGAAAGAATCGGACGCACCCGCGTGCACAGTAGCAATAACATGCAATTTAAATGTTTCAAATTTCGAACACGTTTATTTTTAAATTCACATTGCGTGCTTGTGCTTGCAACCAACATAAAGCTATGAACATACCGAAGATAAGTGATTGAAAACCATTGAAATTCACAGGGTTTAGCGACGTATACTGTGATGTCAGTATAAAAGTCATTATGGACCTGGTAAAATTAATGTATGCTAAAGTATAAAAATCTTTGATATACAATAAACTCTAAAATTTCTAAACACGAAAATACATAGCTACAAAAATAAAATTACTTTCATGTATATTACGTGATATGAAAATATAAAAAAAAACTACAAAACGATTCATCAATTATATCGATGTCAAACTTCTGTATCGACGATTTCTCGATCGAGATCAGGTAACAATTAAAAATATGAAACCTAAAGTGTTTAATGAAATCTATGAATATTCTACGATTTTGGAATTTTAATAAATACAGTACTATATTCATGCCAAATCACAGCTTTCTAGCACTAAGGATCTAGGCGCTATGCTTCGGACAGAGGGACGTATGTACATGACGAAACTATAAAGCTTCCAATTTTTTGGAACCCTAAAAACGATTGGTTATCATGAAAGAATACTTCGTACCCACGCACATACATACACTATATTTTTCTGGTTTATCTGACAACTCTTTAGCCTGGTTGGTAGCAATCCTGCCTGCGAAGCGAGGGGTCCCGGGTTCGATCCCGGCTGGGGCAGATATTTATGTGACAGATAAATATTTGTACTCGGGTCTTGGGTGTTATAGTGATGTGTTATATCTGTCGTCCATGCCACCCGCGACACAGGTAAAAACCTACTGCGGGGGTGTGAGTGTGTTAGCGTTTATTTTTTTTTGGTTGTTCGTTAGCTTTAGAAACAATTGCTTTTGAACAAGTAAGATCAAAATACGTGAATATTCCTTTAAAACACGAAAGCTATCGTATTACGCTGAGTGTATCGCAAGCTTTATCAACTGTCTTATTGAGATTAAATATGTCATTATCCATTTTATCTTCGAATGTAGTTATTGAGACATGTTTTATTAATACTGCTTTGATATATTAAAACAATAATTATAGTATAATCAACATAATGACACTGCGTGATGAGTGTCATCCTGTTTACGAACACTGTTACAAGGTTACAAGATACAGATTTAATTTATACCCGAGCCTTGTAACTTAAAAGTAAAAGAATATTGGTGATTTTTAAACCGACTTCAAAAAAGGAGGAGGTATTCAATTCGCTGTACTTTTGAACCAATTTTGATGATTCTTTTTTTACTCGAAAGCTGATGTTTGTCATGTGGTCCCACTTAAATTTGAGCTAGATCTGACAAATACTTTTTGAGTTATTTTGAAGTCGGTTATTTTTTTCTTTTACCATTCACCATCGTTTGTCTGCTATTAAAATAACTGAAATAAAGAACAATTGCTTTTATAATTTTTTTATTGTTATTTATTAGCTAGGATATTAAATTGTTACTGAATAGGTACATATTGTACATAGGTACAATATCATATACCTACTTAAATTGTAAAATAAACAGAAACAAAATGTTATCGAACTAATTATAAGTAGGTAGGAGATATGTAAAATGTCTCTGGTTCTTGTAAGTACAAATTAAAACTTAAAATCCATTTAACTTCGTCATTGAATCCATGCATTATGTTTTTAAATGTATTGCCTTTTATTTTTTCTTACCGGAAGACTTGACACCTCTAGATTACAACCATCAATTATTTTTAAGAGATCTCGAGAGGCTCCGGTGCTGTCTCTTTCTTATACATAGGTTTCTCTACAAGTTATTTCCATCCTTGTTTCCGTATAGGTACTGCTTTACTACTTATTGTTGTATTAAAATAAAGGAATGGCCGTGATATTTGGAAATTACACGAGAGTTAAATTTAATTTAATGGGGGTTGAAAATTAGTTTCAGTATTCAGTATTTTATTGCAATATATGTGGTACATTTAGGTCTTACATTATAGACAATTTGCCTTATATATTAGTGTCACATATAACCCTGATAGGGTATAGCAATACTTAGCGTGAGCGAACCGATTTATTTTTATATTTATATGCAATAATACTTCGTTAAAATTTAAATTAAATTCCTATATAGCAAAATATTCATTTAAATTGTAGAAACATTTTTTAATTAAAAATTCTTTGAGAGTAGCCGAAAAATCTTTGTCATTTTTTATTGTTCTAAAGAGTGAGTTGAAAATTCACCGATTTTGAAGCAAGCACAATAATTTATTGGTGTTTGGCTTTATTAGTAGATTATTTATTATGAATAGAGTAATATTACTTGTTACATAAATGTGTAGTCATAGAAAGAGCTTTTATGATTACTACCTTTATGACTAAAAAGTACTACCTATTTCAGCGCGGGAAATGCCGCGAGCTCCAGCTAGTGATTCTATAAACTTTACAAAAGAAACAGAAAACACAAAAAGTATTTCAATAAACCCTTGCAATGTAAGTATTAATTACTGTACCTATATTGATGACGCATGATTCCAAATTCAATATCATTGCTTGTTTGCAACTATAATTTGAGGTGGCACTTACAAATTACATGTAATCTTAAAATCAGATTACCTATTAATAAGTAATCATGATTACGTGATTGCGCTCAACTCTTAACTCTAAACTAACCTAACCCATCAGGCGATGAAAGACGCCCACTCTTAGTAAATCGTTTAAGAAATAATTACAAAAAGCTCCACAGTTACCGCGTTACGGAAACCCATTATTACCGAAGTTTACTACAGCAAGAGTTCGATGTTTTCATTAAATAACCATTGTACTTATTATGTTTTAGAAGAAAACTGAAAGACGCATGGTAGGTTCCGAACTAGAAGCGAGTCACCCATCTTTTTAATGGATGATAATTGTTTTATTGTATATCCAATTTAGTTAGTATACTGATAATCACAAGTGGCCAGACTGCTAGGATAGAACAGTCAAGGATAGTCAATTTCTGATATTGGTGACGCTGTATTTTTAGGGCTCCGAACGAAAAACGGAACCCTAATTTAATCACTCGTGTATCTGGGCGACCGCCTTTCACAGCCAATTTTCTCCGAAACTACTGGACCAAATGAGCTGAAATTTGGTACTCATGTGCGACTATGTACTACATTTAACTAGACTGGAACTCTTCGTTAAACGCTCTGGAATGCCCTGGACTGCAGGTGGCATGGTCACAGCTTCTCAAACTTATGTTACCCCACCATTTCCTTTGAGTCAGTATGTTGACCTTACCAGGCCTGGCGCACTGCACACTTTTGGTATGATATTACAATTAAGTACGTGTACAGAAGAGCTACCACGCGCCGCTGCGCCGTGCCGACAGTGTTATACAATCGTACCTAATCTATCACACAATCACAAAAAAGAAGACAACCCTGACGTTGTCAGGAAGGATAAGAGTTATGATTAGAAAGAGACAGCATTTAGATGTCACCTAACCCGACCTGACGCCGGATGCCTTCGAGATGTGGTGCTGGAGAAGAATGCTGCGCATCCCCTGGACAGCTAGAAGAGCTAATGTGTCCATACTCGAAGAACTCAAGATCACGAACAGGCTTTCAACCATCTGCCTTCAACGAGTACTGGAGTACTTCGGCCACATTGCCCGGAAAAACTGTGACAATCTTGAGAAGTTAGTCATCACCGGCAACCACGAGGTCCGACCGGACCAGACCGCGAGGTCGCAGTCCAATGCGCTGGTCGGACTAAATCCGCACCACTCTCGACAGCAAGATCCACGAGGCCATCTACGCTGCAAAAAACCGGAATCGCTGGCGCCAGATAGTCCGGAATAAAGTGATCCGTGGAGGGGGTCACGACCCTCAGCAATGAGGATATCGACGCAAGGAGGAGGAGGAACCCGACCTGAATTACACTTTATTGTGTTGGAGCAAGAGTCGCTATTAATTTAAATGATTTTGCGGAGTGACTCTTCTGTACCAATAGGTACTATTAAGTATTATGTGACCTTACACAATCCTTGCCATCTGAAATAGGTAAGCGTTGTGGATAATAAATGGGATATACCCTATATTCCAGATCAGGTCTAGATCTGCCTGTGTGCTTAATTTCATGAAACTCCGTTCAGAAAGAATAAGTTCCGAAAAAAATCAAAATAAAAGATGCAATTTTACCAAATTGCCACCACCGTTCATCAATTTCGTTTAATCTAACAGTAGATATTCGCAATAGTTAACTCTCGTTTACAGAAAATTACAAAGCTACAAAAATTATAAAAATTAAAAAAAAGAAGTATCGGTACCCGTATTACGAAAGGCGTGCAACCAGTAACAGCGGCGCGTGCGCCGGTCACGATCTCGTGCTTGCGCGAGCATTTAACCTCTCCGGTACTAAAACTTAATTAAAACGCTACTGGTTTGTACGTGTTTAGTGAGAGGCGGTAACCTATACGCAGTTTTGGAGGGAAATGAATTCGAATTAAAACGTTCGAAAAAAGAAGCGCCCATAAATCTCTGTCTACCAAATTGGTCTATAGTTATACTCTGTGCACAAGTTTTTTTGAATCTATGAACAATGTTACCAACGTAAAAATGTTAGACGGAGAGGATTTTGTAACGAACCTTTAATAGGTATTAGGCGCTCCACCCACTGCACCGCGCACCGCGACGGGGCGCGGGATGGCAGATTTTACCATTGTATGCAAATATCTCAATTTATATAGAAATCACGCCTAGCACAACACACTGCCGACGCGGAAACGCGCGGGAAGGCGCTCCGCGCGCGTTTTCTGCCAATCTGCGCGGGAGCGCGGCGCGTAGTACTGCGGGGTATGGCACACCGGCTCCGCGGTACCGGGCGTGATTTGATACTGTGTAACAGACGTGATGTACCTAAAGCGGGGAATTCACTGGCGGTATGACCAGGCATGTCTGACCTTTACCGGAATTTGAACTTATTGCTTAGGCTACAACGACAAAATGACATCGCGCGGACTTGCAACAGGCAAGTCTGCCAGACTGACTGCAACGGTCCTACACTAGCAAACATTGCACATACCTATAGTAGCGTGGCCCGGCGGACATGTCTGCAGACTTGCCCGTGGGTATGGCCGTCTAATGAATTCCAATAAGTTTTTCTTCCGGCGTAATGCAAGGACGAAAATTTGTATCTGTTCCAGTAATGGTCGCTCGAATTTTGCTTAGTAAATAATCAAAAGATGCAGTTGAAATACGTGTGTAGCTAAAAAATGTATCTTCATATTTTCTTAAGTCTTTGTAATTCAGTGCAAATGATCCATTTATAGATCTCGATGGTAAATAGGGATGTATCCAAAATCTTCTATGGACGCAGTGTCTTTTAATTCTTGTGTACAAAAACCTCAACATCTTGAAATTGAATAAGTTCGTCCATTCTCCACGATGATCGACAACACAATGAACACATGAGTTTATTTAGCGCGAGGCCGTCGTAATCTGCTACACCGCGCGGGGAGCAGATTACACCGCTAAGTAAGGCAGATCTGCGCCTCCGTCGCCGCGCGCGTTTTCCGTCGCTCCGCGCACCGCGGCGGGACGCGTCTTCAGTGGGTGGAGCGCCTTACTGTGACTCAATTACATAAAGATGTAAGGAATGAAATGCTTTTCTATAAAAAATATAAATACCTAATGAATATTTCATACTTATTTAAACGATACTTATTAACAATTCTCACTATGTTATGGAATATACAATGTAAATCTTTAAAGGATGACTTTGTCCATGTTATAAAATATAAAGAATCTCTTTTCAACATAAGTTTCTAACAAGGTAACATTCAGGCCTGCTTAAAAAAGATTGCAGAAAGACATGTGCAAAATTATTCCGTCAATTACTTAGATATTAGGTATATACTAAGATTACCAATTAGGACAACTATGGAAAGTAAAACCGTTGGAATTTAGCCACTCAAAGATATAATCATAAGATCTGATATAATTATCTGAGCTGATAGAAGATCCTCCGTTGAACCTCAGAGCAATCTGAATTCTGAATCCAGAGTGTCCATGCTGATAATATTTCTTCTTGCATTTAATCATACACTCCAGAGACTTATAGCAAAAGGAACAACATTTTTTTTCATCTTTCATTTCTTAAAAGTCGATCTTAGTTTTATTTTAACATTCACTTTTTCAAATTTAAAAATCAATTTTAACATAGATCCTGTAGTTAACAAAAACTATAAAATACTTATATTATGTCTGGGATAACAAATATAAGTTTTTTAACAAGTAATGAAACACAAAAAATCCTTCATTAGTGGTGAGTCAAAACTGAATTTATTCTAACGTTCTCTGCGTTAACTCCGAAACAAAAGTTTTTAAAGCTGCTAATTTAAGCTTGCATTTAGAAAGGTGACCAAGGACCTTATTTCTATAGACATAAGGTTGAAAATATGATTTTTATGTGTGTTGGTCACTTGGGAAGTATTTAATAGGGAGTCCAGCGAGCACCGAGTACGACATTCAATCTTGGGCTTGCGCCAACATCCATCACACAGCCACGCCCCCTGGATGTTTCGACAACGGAACGTTTTACTCCTCAATGATGAAATATACGGAGATGGCTTAAAAGTAGTTAAAAGCCTTTAGAATCAATGTCCATTTTTTCGAAAGCAAACCAGTTTCTTTTTGTGGCAACACTTTTTTTTGTCTATGGTTTTAAACAGTTTGGTGATGTGATATGTTTTACCTTTAACTACATAGTATTGTACATACTTGCTCTGTGATTATATCACGACCCATAAATGTCCCACTGCTGGGCTCGGGTCTGCTCTCATAATGTGAGTGGTACAGGCCATAGTCCACCACGCTGGACAAATGTGAATGGGCAGACTTCACACACCTCTGAGAACATCATGGAGAAGTCTCAGGTGCAAGGGTTTCCTCAATATGTGTTTAAATGTTTCAATGTGTCTAAAGAAAGACACATTACTTTTTAGGTGTAATATGTAGAATTTGATTTGGACTCAGGCTCACCGTTCAGGAGACAAATATTCAAAGCTTATTCACTTTCTTCATATAAAACATCTATTCCAATATTATTATCAGTATTATTAGGTAGGTCTAACTACATCTAAAGATTATACTATTGTTCGCCAAAAATAATCGGTTATATGAAATTTAATGTAACAGCTTTTTAAATTTTACTCCAATTTCAGAACGTGCCTACTGGACTAATACAATCACCTACTCTGTTGAGTTAAAAAATAAAAACAAATCACTGGCAATTTAATACGAGCTCAAATTTGAAAAAAGAACGGGCGGGCACGGAATGTTGAAATGAACTGAGCTACCAATTTTGAATACGCATTTCAACCTTTACCCAATTTCAACATTATTATTACAACTATAAAATACACTTTCTTTTGTAGGTTTCTGGTGTTTAAGATCTTTCTATATAGCGGAAGATAGTTATTGACTTCCGTTTTTACATAAATTCGATGTATGAAAGGTAAAGCTGGAATGTTGTTAATATTAGTGGCGCAGGCGCACGTAGCGGTTTTAACGTAATTTTATGGTAGAGTTATTAGTGAACATGTTTATTCAAATTCTCTAAATTTTTAATTCAAACATGAGCTTTAAAACTCAAAGAATTGATAAACTAAGAGATAACCGATAAACTATGTGCTTTTGATAATTTGTATTTTTTTACAAAAAGGCATAATATTGGCTTCGAAAAAAATATTTTAATGGTTAAAAATTTCGTTAATAAGCCAGTAATTTAGAACGGAATTAAACAGTTGAAGTTAAAACTAAATTTCCAACAAAAAATTCAAAGTTTTTTGAATAGTAAGTGTCAACACAAAATCAACTCAATGAATGACCCCTTAAATTATATGAAAAAAGTTTTTTCAAAACACAAACTTTACACATTTATTGTATACTCTGTGAAAGCTCCACAATGAACCATAAAGCTCAACAATATTCGAAATTCGAACTGACCGACACCCTTAAACATGAAATCGACTTTAAGTCTCTGTAATACAGATAAAAGTCGTTTATTCCGTTATTTTTTGTACTGGCATGCCTCAGGCGTGGCACGGGCCGGTCTGGGATGATGGCTAGGAATCTCACCGCTAAGTTTAAATGATTAATAGGAAAAAACCCTGTCACGGTACGCTTTAGCTGTTGCTGGCATCTTGCTAATTATTAGCATTCAAGACTTTCGAAGCCCAATCGCTCGTTTTAAAATCAAATCTAATTTATACCGGTTCATAGCAAGTGGTGGATCTATTTGACCATTATTAAGAGCAATTTCACATAGATATTAAATGCCCATTTCAGTATTTTTAGAGATTTAATAATTAGGTTATCTTTCAGTTTTTTAGTTAATGAACTAAAAAGACACTGAGCATCGATACCTAACAAGCCAAGAAATCAAGCTTTAAAAAAAATTGCAATGAAGCTTTAAAAAAATATCCGGTCCCAAGATAAAATTTTTACGATGTAGGTATATTTTTTTCTGCCACTTCTACCGTAAAACCGATTTTGATTCACTTTCTTGTATAAGTATAGAAATTGGTATTACTATACAGCAAGGAACGTCGTTACTGTAGGTACTTCGTACGGCATGTAAAGCCTTCGTTTGTTATCGAAAGATAACTGGACCACGAGCCACGCACTGGAGCAGCGTAGTTAACGCCCCAACTCAGAGTCACTAACGGATACTTTAATCACTCCTTAGTAAAGAATCACCATACAAATTCTGTACTAAGGAGCGATTTAAGTAACCGTTAGGGACTGAGTTGGGGCGTACCGCGTAAGTGCTCTAGGCCTCTTCAAGAGGAAAGACCCGTACTCAGTAGTAACTGAGTACGGGTCTTTCCTACGGTCTTTCGTACGGTCTTTTACGGTCTACTGACCGTTAATGAGTTGAAGCCTTCCTTTGGTCCTCTGAATCACCGCGTTTAATTCCGACGATACTCATACTCATTCGTGATGTAAGTTATGTTGTTATTTACTATCGATATACGATAATTCCTTCTAAAATCGACCGTAATTTGTTATGACGTGTCACAGTGGGAGAGCTAGAAGTGACGCTACCGCATCCTTTTCGGCAGCGCATCCGTGATACCTTGGTGTCTGATGTCCATGGGCAATGATAATGGCTCGTTTGCTAGTTTTTTGGCAAAATTTTTATGAGTTTAAATCATAAAGCGGGCATCCTGTTTGTTTACTATAAGTACCTATACATAAAAGTTGTATAGATGTCGCGATGATGTCATATATCTATACATAACATTGTCGACCATTTCAACTGACAACGCATCTGATCCGCTTCATAGCATTTTTGAAATTAATTACTAAAGGATATAAAATAAAAGTTGAAAGATTTAAATCATTTAAACGATTAATGCAAGCGAAGCCGCAGGTAAAAGCTAGTAATAAGATAAAGTTTAAAAATACAGCATCAACTAACATTTACATTTAATATCATAGTCATAGTCAAGATATAGGGGGCAATTATCGCATCGCTCTATACTGACGGCTGCGATAATTGGCGCCAATTAGTCTGTCAGAGTCCTTCGATAAATCAATGGTTGGATCTACTCGTGATGCTGTTTGAATTCGATTTGAATACCTTTAGAAAAAAGTTAATTGTGAATTGGAACACTTATGAAAACGTGTTTAAAGTGTATGCTTTACCGTTGGATTGAGTTGATAGTCCCTTCTCCCTACACTGCCTTCACTAAGGTTGTACCTACTATATACGTGAAAAATGATCGAAATGAGTTTTGAAATGTACTAGGACTGGGAATGCAGCTTTATTTACCTGGTATAATAAAATTGTAGGCAAGTTCCTACCTATTTCTTTTACTTATAAAGGTAAGTATATTAAAACATATAAAATTACCTATTTTCTCTTTAAGAAACTGGGATTCACAATTTTCACTAATTAGGAAGTCTAACTTGCAAATTCATGGTAGTGCATGCTAACAGCAACCGTACATTCGGAAAAAAGGTTATGAAAGGTACGAACTGTATCACGACTGTAATCCATGGTCAAAAACTGACTAAGGTGTACGACTTACGAGGTTAGTTAACTATATTAAACTCTAATATTATTCACTAAGTATGTGTTTTGTTTTGTTCTAGGTAAGCTGTGAGAAAAGGTTCATGTGTAAAAACTGACCAATTGTAGAGTATTTAGAAGAAAATGACTTTTCGTTGCGTCCCTACATTTCAAGCAGTGTCGTCCAATGATAGTAGCGCCACCTGGGTAAGTTTCCTGAAAGCTTTCTATTATTAGTGCTGCTATTGAATAACAGATGGTGTTAATAGGTCACAACAGTGTTTGTCAAAAATATTTTATATAATATAAGATGACTCAAGTTAATTAAAAGTTTATACGAAAATATAAAACAAGCAATAATTATGCTCACATCACTTTATTTTTTTACAAACAATTATAGTATTGCATTTTTCATAAAGTAGCGACATCTACAGAAAGTTGTTGAAAGCTTGAACAGAGGAGCAAGACAACTCTCAAAAATAGTACTTCTATTTGTCACTAGATAGCGCTGTCAACGTTATAAAAAGTTATTACAAAATAAAATTGGGCACAGATATTTCTTTTCAGTGATAATGATGAATTGAATGATGAATTGTAATTAAAGTAAACTAATTATATATACATCACTAATTACTAATATAATGGATTGCATTGTTCTTACTTGTAGAATGTAGGAAATTATCAGCCAATCCTTGACGAAAGATTAAAGTGTAGCATGGCCGCACCTATGATAGCAACAATTCCAAGCGCTTGGAAAACATTGCCTTAAGCCAAAACAGAACACTAAAAATATATTTTTTTAAGCTAAATTCTTCAAAACTTTCCCAAAACTTAAGTGAGCTGTAGGCGGAAAGTATCGTTAGACAAACCCATGACGCGAAGTCATCGACCCGCAAGCCTGTTGACATGTCAATAAGGCGCTGAATGACCCCAAACGCCCACGACAATTTAATTTTTGAGTACTTAAATAATAGGAACTTTCCATGGCTTGAACAGTTATAATCACGGAGACGTTATCGTGTGAAATTTATTGTACAAAGCTAATAGATACGTAGGTAATATTGATTTGAATAGTTCATTAAGTACCTACTATTATTATTTCTCCATGGGGTCCGCCTGGATAGCTACCACTCTCTGCTTGAATCAGCCGCCAAACGACTTGTCGTGTTCGGGCTGGGGGCTTGCGAGCCAGTTCTTTCTTTCTTTTTCTTCTCTCTTTCTTGGGCGACGATGGCCACATACCATCAGGTGGATCGTCAGCTCGTAAGCCGGCTATTTCCACAAAAAAA
Organism: Thymelicus sylvestris; assembly: GCA_911387775.1. NCBI lineage: Eukaryota > Metazoa > Arthropoda > Insecta > Lepidoptera > Hesperiidae > Thymelicus > Thymelicus sylvestris. The sequence goes on along the minus strand of OU426909.1, from coordinate 6,890,765 downwards.
AAAACTTACCCCACACCATTAATTTTCTGCAATATAGATAACAACACTCTATTTGTCAAAGTGGTCCGTCGAATTATGGATTCTACACGTATAGTAGGGTAAAGAAATAAACTAAAATAAACTCTGTACTCTGTGGGCAAGGACACATCCTTGTCTTAGCAAATCTGTTTTCGCTGCGGCACATTTTATATTATTCATCTTCAGCCGCAAAGTGATGCTTGTAGACCCACAGATTCTCAAACTTGTTTCACTTACTGATCCTCTAGATGATTAGTTTAAAATCAAGACGCGGGGAGCGCGTTATAATATTGATATAACTAGTGAATGGTAAAATATAGGAAAAAATTATTAATTATTAATTAACAAATATAAGTAAATATTTCCACATCAATTATAAACCACAGGTTATATTAAATAAATATTTCCATTTAATACTGGTTGAAACAATAATGTTAGGCAGCGACACGTTCATATTTAAAGTACACGATCTCTACACATTATAGTCGAATCCATAATTCGACGGACCACTTTGAAAACTCAGTGCACAAATGTTGCCAGGACATAGGCATTGCTGTTCTTGTCGACATTATGAAAATGTTCTTATCAATAATATGCGTGAATTTTAAAATCAAATTAACTCTATCTTTACGCGGTTTTGTTAGTAAAATGTGACTGAATTTTGTTTAAATTACTCCTACTGCTCCCCCTTAGAATTTCGCATTCATAAAAGGCCGTTAAACACTTTGAGAGCCAGTGCACTAGATGAATCGGATTCGTCCGCACACCGCATTGTCTGAAGCGGACTTCCTCTATCAATCAGCTGATTGCATCGCCGCTATTGAACTTGTATCTGATCTCTGCCCACAGATAGACAACTTGAGGTTCATTCATTACGAGTGAACCCTAGAACCCTAGGTTTTCTCTATTATTAAAGTAACAAAAGTGTAAAGAAATCGTTGCTGAGAGGATTTCTGCTGCAACAATCATTATTCCTGACTACTGTTCAGAGACTTTCTTATAACCCGTTACTACGAGTATAATAACCTTCCTATCTAGTCGACCCTGTAGCCTAGTCGGTAGCGACCCTGGCTGCGAAGCGAGGGGTTCAGGGTTCGATTCCCGGCATTCCGGATTTACGATTCAGAGCCATCCAAATAAAAAAGTAAATCTACCTTCAAAAGACTTCAACGAGATACAATATTTCAATGACAGCGTCACAGAATTTTTCATTATAACTTTAGGCTCGGAAACCTACTACTTTTTTATTTATTTATTTACTTATTTATTTATTTACTTATTTATTTATTTATATAGTACACACAAAACATTTACAGGATAAACTATATGAGCGACAGTTTGTTCAAGGGCACTACTTATTCCTATTATGAAATCTTTTTCAGTAGGCCTAGATTTAATGAAGCAAACACAGTGCGTACCTACATAATTAAATACTATATATAAATACATATAACTAAATATACATATAACTAATATAACTACATATAACTAATATAACTACATACATACATACAATACATATAACTAATATAACTACATATTTATGTATACCTACATACATATAAACTAATACACATTCTAAATGGATAAAACATTGTCATCGAGCTTTCTCCTTTTTGACTAACAAAGCATCTGTGTCCTTGGTGTATCCAATGTCCAATAGACTAACCATCATCTCCTCTGTTCATTTGTGGACTATTTAGATAAAAAGCCGTTCTCCCAAAGACACTTCTACAGCGCTTCGGCGTCGGCGAATGGTTTCCCTAGTGCCTACTTAGCGGTTATCTAGCAGATGGTATCTATCTCATGCTGATATTAATGACCGGTTGAGACAATCGACTGAGGCAGCCTCACTGGGTGAGAGTTCAGTACGACCAATCTTAATTAGTTTTAGTTTACAATCACCTTTCAAACATAAGTTTAGTAAGGTCTACGTTGACAGATAAACGATGGGAATCGGTTTAGCTCGTAATTTTAGTTTTTTTTTAACTTGCAATTGCAAGTTGAATTCGCTACTTACGAAAAAAAAATCATGCAATTTAAATTAGTTCTGGTTAAAATGCAGTTTTATGATAAGCTTGACCTAAAGCTATGCTCAGAATGATACTGAGAGTAAAACAAGGACATGAAACACTACACGCATTCAGAGATAGTTCGTTCTAAACTACATCTTATCCTGAATTCCTGACCTGTGTAGGTCAACAGAGCAGAGAATAAACCAATCACATGTCATCCCGATGACACAGGAATACAATATGCCATTAAAACACAACGATAATACCAACGATGACTACCAACAACAATAATAAAAAAGACACCCTGTATCCTTCCAAATACCGTACTCAAAATAATTCCACACACAGCCACGCACTGTCACATAGACTCATCCTCACATTATCAAACTGTACATGAGAGGAACAATGATATAGATTCGCATTTCGCGACAAGAAGCGAGAAGTAAGCGTCGATGTCACTGACTAAGTACTTTATTATTTCTACAAGAAAAGTTCTGTCTGAGTAGTGGTCTTAATTGAATTTTTTTTTAAATGTAATTAAATCAATTAAGTACAAAAGTGACAGCGAAGATTTTGATAAGGTTTTAGCTAAAAATAGGTAAATTTTGTCATAGCTGAGCTGTCTGAAAAAGAAAACAGGATATTTTGGAACGAAGTTCCTTATCGCGCGTTGCGAAAGGGGGCTAGGCGGAAAATTTGGTAACGACACTTTTTGACAGATAACGATACTTTTAGCCGTCGTAGTTTTTTTTACATAGAAAGCAAGCCAGAGTACTAGGATAGCAAAAACATGCAAGCGAGTATGCCAAAACAAATCTATAGATTTGACTGATAGTACTGACTGCAAGGAACTTCGTTCCATTCGGACACCTCTCAAGTTTTTTTTATATACCTACATATAAAAATTCTGTAAAAGGATTCTTATAGGGAAGGGTTACTAATAAAGCGACGCTCTACATTTTTATAGATATGGTTAGGTAGGACTTTAAATGAAAAAAACGACATTCTCGTTGAAAAAATTTTACTTGTGCAAATTACAAACTTAAAAAATATCTCATAACTCATAATAGTACATCACAATTCCATCGAACGACCTTTACATTGCTTTTAATGATTAAGTCTGGCGCCATCATGTCTACGTTTGTGATTCTATGAGATGTAATCTAGACTAGACGACATGCGACAGACTAGCCATAGACAAATCCCAGACATACCAATAATCTAATTATGAATTACGATACAATAACTTTTTCTACGGACGACTAAAATTTTAACTTTGACTTACAATATGCCAAACATCTATAATATTTCTCTACAAATATTCTCAAATGTCCTTCCAACCTATCATGTAGTGCCTGAATTATGCAATGAGCTTCCGAGAAAAGAATTCAAGTTTTATGTCTTCACCGTGCATAGCCTGCTCCCTCCATCTTTATGATCGCGGCAAGAACGCGCCCACTCCATGTGATAGCCCCGAGCGACGCGCGCTCGCACGTGGCTCGCGCGGGAAAATCGAATTTGGAACGAATAATTACTGTTTTTAAATTTTTAATCGCACTGCCAGTTACTTTGACGTGATTTGAAAACGATTTGTTGTTTTGTGTTGTGTTTTTTTAAGTTTGGATTTTTGGCTGTGTGGTAAACTATTGTGTTAATTGTTTTAGTTTCAAAAGTGTATCTTTAAAAATGGATATGAATTAGTAAATAATTTAGATAGTTATCATAGTAATATCTGAATCTATTTAAGATAGTGCCGATCTAATCAAACCGAATCAAAGGTAATCACATATTGGATGAACATCAATTTCCTATACCAATAACGGGGCGAGTAAACAATAACATAATTTACTGGAAAGGGATAGCTGCATAACGTAGAGAGAGATGCGAATAAAATCATCGATTTAAAGAAAATAGAATTCTCATACGAAACGTAATGGCGGTACAATAATCGTGTAAAAGTTCACGATAGTTGCCCAATGCGGTAACAATAAGATCTGGCCAGCTAGTCCTGGTCTTGATCGAGTCTATTTTAAATAAATCTTAGACTGGGAGTAGAGTTCAAAGATCGTTGGTCGGGTATGGCGGTCAACATGCCTTGGTAGATAATGATCTGTCGATATTTACGCCGTGTTAAACCGACAATGGCGAGAGATAACCCCCAGCCGTTCCTCTGAATGTGATCAATTAGATTCGTCGTATCATTCGCCAAGATGACCAAAATTAACGAAGTCAACCTGCCGGACATGACGGCGCAAGAAAACTTGACCGTTGATGACATTTTCAACGAGAACATGATAGTTAAAAGAAAGAAGTATAATTTTGATGACTACGAAGCCAAAAAGGCAGAGATAGCAACAGAAATGATAAAATTCGCTAACAACAACAACACAAAATTTATCGACAAAACAGTTGATTTTAATCGTAAAAGGAAGCTATGTAAAAGTTATGAGGACTCGGTTAATTACTTAATACAATCAGAGGAGTCTGAGAAAGACGTAAATCAAACAATACGATTGGAACTCCGAAATCCTGAAAATGATTGTATATTAGCTGATTATAAAATAGATATTTCTAATGAGGATACCGAAGAAAGAACAGTCTTAACCCTTGAAGGTAGTGGTATAGCTGAATATGAACTTAAAAGCAGTAATATAGGGAATGATGAAAACAAAACTAACGGTGATATACACAGACAGAGTAATGGTGAATTTGATGGCAACGACTCTCAAGAAGATAAAGTGAGTACTAACATTTCCTTTAGTAATAAAATCATTGTTTCCTATTTTACCATTTATTTTCCTATATGTGATGTCGTTAATGAGATGATAATGATAGTATGATGATAACATGATAAGGATAAGACAAAGAAATAAAATTGACAAATAATAGTTACCAATTAAACCTACTATTGATTACCGCTCCAGAGTCAAAAATCGGTCTGCTACTTCACATGGACTGCAAATAATAAAGTATTTGTTAATAATTATATTGATGTTGTAACAGTGTTGTATTAAAATAGGAACGAAATTTTATAATTTAACTCCAATGATTGTCAAAGTCAAATTCTTTAATAATTTGAGTCATTAATCATCAACTCATGAATCATCAGCGAAGCAAATGGTAGATCGCTTCAAGTAGGTATATGTTCAGTCTTCCTTTATTAATGAGATTAAGGCAAACAACTGGGCACGAATCACACGAATGACATAACTTAAGTACATTAAATATTATTTAGTCGCTTTAAAATAGTGTCGTGCAGATGATAATCGTTTCGCGGAAATTCAATTGTTGCCGATTTTATTGCAGATTTAGGTTAGAATAAGTCCTGACTACTTCGCTAAGATCATATTGATATTGCTTACTATTACTTAAATTGTTCTAAGTTTGAATCCGAAATTTTAACTTTTTAATAATAATTTTTTTTAATTGTTACAACGTTACAACAAATCTCATTTGTCAGTAGCATAATTAAATCGGCTAAAATTTGCTATTTCCTTATGGGGTGCAATTAGTAAATAAGTATTTTATTTTTAAAAGGTATTGTTTTCCTTTGAAATTGAAAAAAATATTTTTTTTTTGTATGTTCGTTGGAGTCCACGGTAGGTTTTTATAATATTAAAAAAAAAAAATTGCGCGGACAATACTAAAACAATACTTTTCTTTTCACATAAAAATTTGTTTCAGCATCTATGGTAGATGGTAAATATTCCAAATGGTATCCACGGGAATTAGTAGCAGAAACAATTAGATACCGGGAACAATGGCTAAATCGTCGCTGATCAACTGCAGATAAAAGAAGATCAACAGTAACTGTTGATTAAATCAACTAAAAATCGAAATTGATAATCTCAGCACTAACTCCAATCACAGCCATATCGTTGACAGAACGAAGTCTGTCCGGGCAGCTAGTTAGGTATAAAAATCATCACGAGTACCTATTCATTCTTTTGAGAATCTATCTATGCGAATCTGTGCTTTTGCGAATTCATCAATATCATATTAAAATGTATCCTTGCAGCGATAATTATAACCAATCATTAAAATTACAAACAAGAGCCAAACATAACATTGGTATCAACTATAATTGCCTGTTACCTAATATCTATCGTTTAAGTCTGATATAAATTATTCCAAAATGTTTTCTTTCGTAATTACTATGATATAGACACAGATAATGCAAATAAAATGGCTGCGATCAGTCACACCGATAAGCTTTAGGCTCTAGCTTTTTATTTGTGGCCATTAAATTTATTACGAAATCAGTGCGAAATTTATCACTTCAAATACACCGACTAAGTATCTCTCTGAGTCGTTATTTATGACATCTTTTTATGGTAGTAATAATAATAGTAGACCCTAATAGTAAGTGGTCAGGTGTGGCTAACATTTTGGTGTCTAATGCCATGCATACTCTGCGAATGGTTACAAAATGTATCGGCTAGGCATACAAGGGTCTGAATGCACTGCGGATGAATAATCTCCCAAACAACGGAGGACGTCGACGGAAGGAACGGGATTCTCTTTTTCTTTAACTTTAAGTAAATAAAAATACAGCATAATCTATGAGTATATACACAATAAGGTGGGAATTGGGATTCACTGAACTCTGAGCGTTGAATCCCTGATAAGTTCTCTGAGAATGTTTCTTTCGGTTCGGGTTCCTCGTCTGGATACGGCATAAATCTTCATTTAAGCTGGCCATACACGATCAAGTTTACTTGTCAAGTTTGCAGCGGACTTAATGCGGCATCTAGTTTGCATGAGTAGCTATTTATCCAGATAGCCATACACCGTCAAGTGTACTGGATGCCGCAAGTCCACTGCAAACTTGACAAGTAGGGTATGGCCAGCTTTACTCTCGAATCCAAGAACAGGAGGGCTTTTCATTTTGCACTCTTTTGAACAGTCTCTCTGAAGCACTCCATCCAATCGCGACAATAGGAACATTGTCAAAAAAAGCAAGATAGCTGTCATTTACCTATAACATTTCTCAAAATAGCTTTTTTAAACATCTTCGCTTTATTCATTTTAACTTTATGATTAAGGAACGCAATTAACCACTATAAGGTCAGAACACAGCACGAAAATTTCGTGGCGGACGTCCAAGACAAAGTGGTCCAAGATTAATCTTTTATTTAGAAAGTAGTTACGGAGTGGACAGACATCGGATGGTAAGCACGTGTCAGATTGTCTAGTTAGTATCACTTACGTCTGAGTGAACGGCTGTAGTCATTTTTATTGTTAGCCGTACCTCTACGAGTATATTCACAAATATCCAACACGGCCAACAATAAAAATTAAGGGCACGTTCACATGACAGACGATCAGCGCGCGTCGAATGCGCGCTAAGTATTTGCATAATATTATGTTCTCTATCGCACATTGTATCTCTATCACACACTCTATCTATGGGTGAATTGAATAGAGAAAGGAACAGCTACCAATAAAAATTACACATGTTTAACGCCCCAACTCAAAGTCAGTAACGGTTACTTTAATCGCTCCTTAAAGAATCTCCATATAAATTTTGTACTAAGGAGCGATTTAAGTAACCGTTTGTGAGTTGTGACTCTGAGTTGGGGCGTTAGTCTAAGATCTAAGAGCCTATACTAACTAAGAGAAAACAGTTACGGTATTTTCTTGTATGTTTTTGAACCGTTTTTAGGGTTCCGTACCCAAAGGGTAAAAACGGGACTATTTTTAGACTATTACTAAAACTCCCCTGGCCATTAATATTATTAGTGTCCGATAATTGATAATTGTCCGATAATATTAGTGACCTGATACTAACATGAGACGTGGTAACTCCTCAGCTGCCAACAGCATAAAAATTTTTGAAACTTTGTTTTTATTATAAAAGATTTTCTGTTTTCTGAGAGATGAATCTTCGAACTCTGTAAGTAAGTAGTAGCATTAAAACACGCAGTTTTACACTTTACACTTAATAAGTGGTTGACCCAAAACGTAAGATGAAGTACATATTATCGGTCGCTTACTTAACGTTTATCAATACACAGATGAAATTTTACGACTTACACCTTTGGCATTTCCCGATATGGATTAAGATTCAACTTATCATCTACTGTTGACTTATTATGAACTTTACTGGAAAGATAATTGGGTGTAGAATTGTCTGAATACCAATTTTTGATTCAGGCATAGTCAGGTTTCATGTGCAGATTGATGGAGGGATATTATTATGTTGGTCATTGGTCAGTATTGGTCATAGGATACTCGTAATACTAGTTTAATAGGCATTAGTACCCTAATAATTTGAAAATTATTTCCCCTGGCCCTTTTGTTAGTCTGTTGGCACACAGAAACGGCTTAACTGATTTCGATGCGGTTTTCACTCTAGTAATGTAGTAGTTATACAAGTTTTCTGGCGGTCAAATAATTATCCGAAACGGAGTTAAGATTAACAAAAACCGTTACGGTAATAGATAGTAAACTTTATTGAAACCCAACCCAATGTTTCGACTGAACGATATGATACGTACCTCAGATACGCACGTACAGATCAATGAACTGTTCAAAATCATTAGGTACCATAGAGTACCTACATTCTAAGTTATTTCAAATAATTATTGGTTTGAATATTAGTGTTCGCATGACTAATTCGGATACATACCCCTTATAACCGACAACTCTATACCCCTTATACCCGACACAAAAAGGGGGTATTTGACGTGACTGTCTGTCTGTGGCATTGTAGCATTCGCAGCTCCTAAACGAATGAATTATGATGCGGTTTTTTTTTTGTTTAAAAACTTAGCTATGTTGAGTGTAAATAAAACTTAAGGGGTTTATAAAAATATGATTCATAAGTGATTAATGTTGAACCCCTTAAAGACGATTGATGAGGTGATTCGTCTGTTCATTTGTCGACTATATAAAAAACATAATAACAATCTGTCCATGTGAAGCTGTTAAGGCCGCTAGTGCCAACAGCAACTGTCCATTCGAATAAAGAAACATAACCTACTTATCATCAATTTCCGAGATCCCTCATAAAATTAAATATATCTGCCAGATAGGATACCGAACGAAGTATTATTGCTCGTTATAATATTACACAATAACTTCTTTTATAAACGTGCAAGCGAAAATGACCTGCACTTTAAGTGTTGAACTCGATATCGTCCGGCAGCTCAAAGGTTGATTACATGAATCAGGTTGACTTGACTGACTGCATTTTTAGAGATCTTAAAAAAATATTTTATTAATTTATCTTTTTTTTCGTAATATAGATAGTAACCAATCAAATTAATTATGGAAACATTGAAGTTTTTAAATTTTACGTGACAGAATTTGAAACACCGTTTTTATCAGGTGTTTTCAGAATTTTCCTTCATACCTAAGAACATCACCAGAACCTGAAGATACAAAAATCATTAAGTACCTAGTAATATTTTAATATTAAATGGTCTCAAGTACCTAAAGATGTTAATATACATATTATTATGTATACCAACTGTGATACACAATAACGACCGACCATACCATAAATTAACGCACATACACATTCCGCACTTTAAATACTCGACGTTATAAATTAACTTACGAACCTTATAATATTAAAATAAACCTGCACTTAATTTATATTTCTATATTATATCCTGCAATTTTTGTTAATAATTTCAAATCTCAATTTTAAATGTTATTAATTTCAAATCTAGTAATAAAATAAATCTTACTTCACACGAATTCACGAATAAACATTAGCCTATTTAATCTGTACCTAGAATCGCATCGCAGACTAAATTGACATAAGTATCATCTGTCAGTTGTCAAGTTTGACAGTTCTGACAGCGGATGTCAGAGAGACGTGTTAAGTAAACAGTGCTCTGTTTACGGACCGATGGACGCATTTTGAGTATTAGAATGACAATGAATGGTCTTATTTATTTGGTTAATAGGATCAGTATCAAGTCGTGACTGAAATTAAGCACGATTTGAATCGTTCAGACTGGTTAAGTTTTTGTATCTCACATAGATATACGTTGTTGGAATTATTGAAAATAGGTAAAAGTTTTAGGTTTAATTTCATACACAATTTTACCCTCATTTTACCCCATTAGGGAATAACTTCTGAAAATCCTTTTTTTGTGCTCCCTCACACTATATGCCCTGCATAGTTTAAATACTGTTACTGTGTTGTTACTTTAAGGAGTTCCCTCGACTGGAGGTAGGGTTGTCAGATGGCAAGACTGAAATATATGGACAAGACTTCAAAAAGTCGGCATTTAAATTGTCGAAACAAAAAAAATATATTGAAAGTGTCGGGACACTTTGTATTTTGTCGGGACTTGTGTTTTGTCGGGACTTGTCTGGACATCATGTGAAATGTCGGGAAAATCCAGACGAACTGGCAATCCTAACTGGAGGTGAGGATTGAACAGTGAACTCTATCCAACCTGAGAGTAGATTAGTATCGGGTCATGCATCTCAAAAAATGCATCCTCATCAGAATTAAAGCCATAGATGATTAGCTAATTATTATTATTATTTATTTATTAGACTAGCAATTTATGGCCCACACAAACAGGGTAGGCTGTTTGTTTAGCTTGTTTAAAACCGTCTAATAAATTATAAAATTACTTGCACCGGTATTCTCCGAAAGTCTCACCAATCCTTATTCTGTAACTTTTATAACTAAATACGGAACCAGAAACCTGTAAGAACCCAATCGACCGTAGGACCTGTGCATGTTAACCAACGTTGCAACTTCTCCTTTCCGTCACCCTTTGTCGGTATTTACTTACTGACCGCTATCTCGAGCTCGAGCCCAGTGCCGCCGGCCGCGTCACCGACTGTCAGATCGGTGATAACAATAAAAAGTTATTGCCAAAATTTTACACTTTGCTCTTTTACGACACGAGTTAACATCGAGTCTTGCCTTACGTCTGACTCGAAGAGAAAAGAGATAGACGATGTGAATATGAAATATTTATTGCTTCTAAAGGTCGATGCATACGTAACGTGGACGTGACGGGGACGGGACGGGACGTGAAGTTTTGGAAACATCGTGTCATAGAAAATGTAAACATTACCTCGTACGCCACGGAGGCACGGACGGGACGGGAACGGGGCACGCACGTATATTTATGCCCCATCCACGTCCCGTCCCCATTCCCGTCCACGTTACGTATGAAGCGACCTTTAGTTACATTTTATTATATTAATTGTTTTTCTGCACTGTATCTATTCATAATGTAAAAAATTTAGAACCCTTCTATGAATTCTTAATCTGGCCGGCCGCTGGCGACAAATATTTAATTAGGAAATATTATTCTGTGCTTACCGTCTGTACTATGTAGTTCATTTATCGGTTATTTACATAAGGAATAGGTAGGTACATATATGTATAGGTAATTCGTAAATTAGCGAATTTCATTTTCTGAGCTAAAGGGGGGATAATAATTCTGAAGTTTATTTTTGTATCGAATACCGCATAATCCGCAAACGCTTATTCGCTGTTAGTGAAACAAGTAACGTTAAATATCACCTTTTTAACACCTCGCAAAAGAATAAATTTTATATAGCCAAATAATAATCCATCACGTCACACATTCACCCACACAGCTGGAAACCTTTCGAATAATAAATATTCTGTGAAATATTAAATGACATTCTTCATTAATATAATATCATGATACATTATTAATAGACCAATTAGATTTCGCTACCAATTTTGTCCATAAAATTAAGTTATTTCACATTTATGATGCACAGAGAATGAAACCTATGTTGTCCTATTTAAAAAAAATCCTATGCATATTTTATACCTATGTGAAATTTTGTGATGATGTTTAGGACCATGATCTGGAGTAAGATTTAGGGTAGGTACCTACTTATTAGGTACCCTGGAACTGCGTATATGCAGTATAAAATATATATTTTTTTCTATGTAAAATACAACATTATAGGTTTCTTTACGAAATCAGAGTCAAAAAAGCATTCGAAGATATTTGCGGTGTGGACTTTGGTCTCCTTGCCACCTTCAACGCTACCAGAAGTACCAGAGTTCACTATAATTTTATTTTAATAAAAATCGTTTATCAAAAATGCTATAATAGCTTCATTTCCAGATATTCGATTCCTTTTCTTAGGCAACTTCTGCACAATAGATTATGCATTTTTTTTGTCTCTAATACTATTTATAACAATCTACAGTTTTCTAGGATTTATGTTCCAAACAAAAGATACGCCTATATCTATTGAAATGCCACAAAATAAATTATTGTCACACCATCGAACCGACTGTCTATATTGGCCAACACCAAACACTTATAGTATAGAAATACTTTATTTCGTAACCCACTTATTCAAAAGTTTTGTAAACTTCGAGCAAGTGAATTCCTTTGTACGAAGAGCTCCCTGATGAGATAGGTACAGCTATGCCATTTATCAAGTAGGTGCCTATGTGTAAAAAATACAATGGAAGAGTGTTTGGAATGAGTCGGCCATGCATTATTGTTATTCGACCAATGGTCTATTCTATTAGAATATGTTCGATGAAAGTTCGATTACTAGTGTTTCTCGACTAAATCTCGATAGAATGTCTCAAGTTTAAAAGAGTTGTATTCTTGTCGAACTTAATGAAATTTAATAAATGTTGATTGGGCTTTCTTTTGGGGTATAGTTGAAACACCATGACATGATATTCTTTAAAAAAAAGAAGATTTTGTCCTTCAGGGCCGGCGTTGATTGGCATTTGGCATTGGCACCGAAGGAGTTGCTCGTGCTGTTAGTTGTTACCTTACCAGTTGGTGGCCCCGTTGCAGCAATGTTTAGAAAAACGAGCATTACGGGCTTGATTATTCGAGTTGCAATCGAGTCATTTTCATTCTAGTCTACGAAAAATATAGATAATAGTAGGGGTTATCGTAAACTTCTGTAAAAAAGCTAGAAGGATAGAGTGTGTGCGTAGGCCGTACCTTTTATCATTTCGAATTTAGTTTTGAAAGTTGTGTTGCAATTTTATTACTTGGACAAGGCCTCAATCCATTCTTTATCTTAGCCAACCTCATGTGCGTACACAGCTTCCGGCCCAAAGCGAACAAATCTAAATTAATTGGCCCAGGGGCCAGGGGGTCAAAGTCCTGTCACTCTCCGTTAACACATAATAAATAACAACTTTTAGCTGCTCCACCTCCCTCCTCGATACGACTATGGCCAACCTGTTAATGGCCACACGCATAACGGACAAGATGGTGCAAAGTCCGTTTGAATCCCGATATACCAACCTACCAAGTTAAAACGAAACATTGGGAACGTTATTTTCGCTTTGTGGTATAGTCCTTACTGACTAGTTTCAGTTTGCATATCCGAAAACTACATGTTACAAACCGGGACCAACGGCTTTACGTACCCTCCGAAGCACAGAAGCGTTCAAGACATTTTCATACCGACTGCGTCCACTGTTGCTTCACTCCGTCGATGAGAGACAAGCGGTCGGCTACGATCGCTTCGTATGTAAATAAAACATAACTGTAACTAATGTATCGGTGATAAAATGATGAAATCAAGACCTTAGCCGTTCCAGTTTTCAATTGATCCCACTGTTTGTGGTGTTGCGTTGCATAACGTGACAATCATCAATCGTGACATCGAGTGCACAGTAGAACACACAATGGCTCGTTTTGTTAAGACGCGATAGGGCTGTCAAAAAGGTTATCATTTTTTTTAAAGTAATTTATAAAAAAATAAAAAACACACCTTTACGTATAGTCATTAAAGTCAAGTGTTGCAAAATCCAACATAATCGACTACTTATGTCCCTCATACTCACGAAATAGTTAATCAAGACTGATTTCTGTGACACATAAATTCAGGAATAGTTTTCAATTATGTATTTTAAGGAACTTGGGTTAATATTTCGTTTTTATTTTTAAATTTCGATCGGTTCATAAATAAAAAAGTTATTTATGTCAATCTAAAGAATATCTACCGTCTTCACATTTATTCGAGTGAGGACTTACCAAAGCGAAGCGAGGGCATTTACTAGTAGAACAACATAAATCAAAATACGAAGGTGACAACCCTGCGCCACCCAGCACACTTGATTGCGCCATTCACTGCCAATTCCTCTGGACGCAAATCAAGATACAGCCAAACAACACAAACATATTATTTTATTAAAGGCACATTAATTTCGCGGTGTCGTTGTCGCCATTGTGCTATTATTGCTATAATCTATTACTGTTGCATCATTTTATCTTATAAATTAAAACAATGCATTCGTAATTCAATTGCTAATTAGTAAGGACTTAAAGGCATAAAATTTATTAATCATTTCATGGATTCAAAAATATAAGGAGTCCTGTCTGGGGTTGGAATTTCCGATTTGTAGCACAGGACATGCACTATTTAAATGTTTGTAGGTAACTGGAATGTGTCATTATACGATCATCACATCACATCTGTGTGTTCCACATTAACTGTACCACCGAAAAAAAGGAACGTTGGTCCAATCGACCGGACGATCCCAACCGTACTACAGGAAAGAAGTGCTCTCAAACACTGTCACTATACAAAACATCAAGATCTTGAAACAAAGAACAATTAAAACAACAGTTAATTATTTGTAAAAAAAAATCAGGCAAAATGCAAGAACTGTTTCCATCGTCAAATGATGGTTGTCAACAAAATTTCTTTAGCTCATTATAATCTTAGAGATTTAATTTATTTTCGATTAAAAGAATCATTATTTATTGCAATAATTTTCCTCCTATGCCACCGTACGTGGACTGTTCAACGTAAATTGGACTGTCATTAAAATGGTTACACAAGAAATTTTATGAATAAATACGAGTATGTAATTAAACTTGAAAATCAGTACGCACTATTTCGTGTTATGTCACATTTCGTGTAATCTTTATAGAATATAACACTTAACCTTGGTAATAAATGCCTGCAGATCATAAAGTGAGTTATCTCGTTTTACACATATTGCATCAGCAATATCAGCATACTATCCCGTTTTTGGTAACGTAAAGTGACGCAAATAACATGGCTAAAGAATTCAAGCAAATTTCCTTCTTATTGCCAATGTGTACAAACGAAAAAATAACACATCAATTTTGGTTGATTGACTATACCATAGAGTAAGAGCTTACAGTAGGCCGTTGTTTTTGATGAAAGAAAAATTTTTAAATACAAGAAAATAATTTATTTTATTAATGTACCCATTTGTAATATGCATTCATAATTTTTCACGTTAGCTTTTAAATATGTTTTATGTACTATAAATATGTATATGTAAATATGTACAACCTACATGTTTAAAATAGTAATAATTTTACATTTAAATGTGAAATGTACTTACATGTACCTATTGTTTACGTTGACACCATCAATGGCAAAAATCTTAATAAGTCTCATTAACATTTAAACTTAAAAATTATATGGATTAGGTACCTTCAAGTTTCTCACTAGAAAAAAAAAACTAAAATCTTAAAGATTAGGGAAGTTTACTTTCCCCACACGCCTCGCCAAAAATAAATGTCTCCGTAAACTAATGATATTGTAATATAAATATCTTTAAGATACACTTAAGAAACAATATGTAAGCTGTGGCTCTACTCTGGTTGCTCAAAGATACTTATAAATTGTTCTTGTTTGTATATAGAAAGTTGCTCCAAAATCAGTCGGCTTATTAACATTACTCAATACTCATACAAGCGATGCTTGCGGTCGCTGATACGATTTTTAAATTATAATGACCTTTATGGCTTAAGTTTTAAAGCAAGATAGTCGTAAGAAGTATTACGTCGTTCTACACGAATTATTGAGCTGTGATTGGGTCAGAAGATTATTAATGCGTTTAATTTGAATATAATAATAAATGTGACACTCGAAAACAAATTGTTTTTTTTTTTAAATTGTGGTCGCATTTTTATTACACTTGTAAGCCCTTGCATCTTTGAAAATACTATACGATACCACAGATATAGATCTGTGATACGGACTCTGAATATTATGTTAATAACAGCATTCTCAGCAGAAACAATCGTTACTATTTTCTCCGTTTAAATTTTATGTGGCATTTTGGGCATTTTATATTTTTTCTTGTTTTTATTTAAACTTCTTTCGCGAGTTTCTTTAACTATCTAAAGATAATATTATATTAACGTAGGTAGTGTTTTTCAGTGCTGCATTTGCTGAGATAAAAACCATAAAAGTATTAAAAGTTTAACGCCCGAACTCAGAGTCACCAACGGTTACTTAAATTGCTCCTTAGTACAGAATTTGTATGTTGATTCTTTACTAAGGAGCGATTTAAATAACTGTTAGTGACTCTGAGTTGGGACGTAAGACCTATTAAGTTGACCTATTAATAACGCGAAATTATTTTATTATCTGTTACTACAACACACAATCATCGGTACATCACACTGAAGTATTATTACTAGCGTATAGAACAGACACCGCGAACACAATGTATGTTCCAATGAATTGACGCCGCGCGGCTTCAATGTCCAATGGATTCGTTCGATTTTGAAAGGAGAACAGGGGCTCAATTTTGAAAATAGAACCTCCCGGCGGGGACACACATTTTGTTTGAGATGTCTTCTCCGTCTTCTCTATGTATACTTGTACCTCAATGGTACATCACAGCTTATTTAACCAGAATTTCGTCTGGCGTGGAATGTGTTCCGGCATAAGATTTCTCTCGGACATTGCCGCTGTATAAAATAATCCACTTGCCGCAAAAAGGGAGTTAATTACAAAATTTCAAAAAAGGCATGCAATAAAGAAAGTCCGCATGTTGGGTCGCGGTACCCGTTAACTTCTCAGAACTGACTGATTCTACAGGCCGCCCATTGTGCTCAGCTGTTTCGTTATTAGATTACATTTTGAACCTTATTGCAGGTGATTAAGGGCTTGATTTTCTAGTTTTTAAAAAATAGCTCAAAGGTCAGGTGTTGCAAAAGGTTGCAAAGGTTTTTGGTCACTTGTTTCTTACTTCCGAATTCCGATACGAGGATGTGCCTACTATAAAAGCTGTCCTAACAAATTTTTGCGTTTTTTGCTTATTATTATGAAACTGTCCTTCTTCTGTCTGGCTGTTTGCAATAAACTTAAAAACTACCAAACAAATTTTCATGAAACTTAGCACACCGATCTAGATCTTAGCATGATCTAGATTCTAGAATAACATTAGAGTACCTACTATCTCGGGAAACGCGGGAAAAGTCGCGTGCAGCAGTTGCAGAACGCTAGTAGGTAGATACCTAATAAGTGTAGTAATGCTAAGGTTAAAAGTTAGCTACGTTAACTAATCAATACAAATCTAAATCAAACGTAAGACCAAAAGGTTACAGCCTCTTTCTATAGCTATCAACATCAACGTGCTAACAATCAGAATGGTTGAGAAATCACTGATGATTATCGGTTGCAGTAGCGAATTGTTTAAGGCGATATTATCCCAAGAAATGGTATTTTTGAAGGTGTTTTGTTCATAAATGGTACATAATACAATTCTAAAAAAAATATATGTTATTTTACAGTCTTTGTTCTTTCGTTCCCTCATACTTGATACACGATAGCAATTATTTCATTGGATAGAAATAAATCACAAAGTGGGGTCTAATCTGGCATAAAAATGGCGTTTTATTCGCGTTTTAATCGCTTCCAGATAATAAAAAATATACCACAGTATAGGTCCTATAGATACCAATATTTCTTTCTGATCATAATTTGAAATTTTGAAAAACTTCCCTTTCAATTTCTATTTTTTCCCTTTCCACTAGCAACGAAACGCCCTACGCGTTAATTTACTCAATTTTACTCTCGCGCCAGTCGCCTTCGAGGTAGGACCTGTGCTAATCGGCATCGCAGCCGCACGTTGTCGAATTTCCGACACTAATTTTAATTTCGAATTTGGCGCGCGCGCCTTCTGAACTTATATTACGTATTAAGTACTGTCCAAAGTATCCACACTGCTGTAATTTGAAATAATAAAAATTTTTCGTTTTTATACTTTAGTTACTATTATAGTATTTGGGTATTGGTATAAGTCAAGTGCTAATTACACAATTATTATCTAATACTATCCCAAGCCGGATGGGTGTCGTAAAAGGCGACTAAATCCGGCCCGCTGGTGGTAGGGCCCCTCGAGGGATTATATTGGTAATATTGATTTTAAATTTAATACCATTATTACTATTATTATTTCTCCATGGGGTTCGCATGGATAGCTACCACCCTTGAGCATGTCGATACCTCTGGGCTCAAAGGGCGTAAAGCACATTTTGGGCCATATGGAGTTAATAATACCATCGTATTCAGTTTTTCATTCTCTATCGATTGGTATATACGAAGTTGCCAAATTCGCACAAAAATGTTCTTTACGCCCCATCTATTTTGGGCTGCTAAACCAGAATGAAACAGGAAATCGGGCTGTAAAGTACATTACTGCGCAAGTTAAAAATGTCCTAGGTAGTATAGGAATCCAATTATGAGTATTAGGGCGTAAAACGCATTTGTGATACATTAAATGAAACTGATGAAGAAGATAAAGAAGAAGAAGATAAAGAAGATGAAAATAATACTGAAAAAGAAAATAATTCTAAAGATAAATAACCAAAAAATAGCTTAAAACTTTCTTGTTTGCCCTTTTATTACGTATAATAATAAATTTTACTAACAAAAAATAACCGACTTCAAAGTTACTCAAAAACTACTCGTCAGATCTGTTCAAATTTATGTGAGACCACATGACACGCACCTGCTTTCGACTAAAAAAAGAATCATCGAAATCGGTTGGCGTGATATTGAGTTATTCATCCATTTGTCGCGCACATTCTTAATACAAATTTAAGACTTATATGGTTTTCTCATGGATGCCATTGTCAGATCTCAATAAATTTTATGTGGGACCACATGACAGCCACCAGCTTTCGATTAAAAAAAGAATCATCAAAATTGGTTCGCCCAGTCGAGAGTTCTGAGGTAACAAACATAAAAATAATACAGTTGAATTGAGAACCTCCTCCTTTTTTTTGAAGTCGGTTAAAAAAACAGTCGAATTGAGAACCTCCTCCTTTTTTTTGAAGTCGGTTAAAAACTATTAACAATAACTCTTCAAAAATTTATTTTTAAAAAGCTTTTTGGTTATTCCCATAATCTCCATTGGGATGGGGATTATGAGAATAATCCATCAGGATGGGATGGGGTACCCCCCACCCCGTTTAACCCTTTTTATTATGAAAGTTGTACAATTTTAAATGCAAACTTTGTGATTTACAACACAATTGAGCATTACTATTATCATTTACTACATAATATTATACAACTTTTTTACGCTAGGTTATCTTTACTGCCAAAGTTAATAAAGTTAGCTGTTTTTAAAGGGGTGTAAAGGACATTTTGTAGTTTTTTTCAGGTAGTAAAGCAAAACTATTTTGGAAACTATTACATTTAGACTTCTTTTAATAATATTAACTTAAAATATAGGAAAATGTAAGTATTTTTCTCATAGATTGTTTTTTTATAATCATTGAGACAAAAAAGTTATAGCTAATTTTGTTTTATTTTTTAGGTTTTTTGGCTCTCCTGAAAAGTAGCTGTTTTGTGCTATACGCCCTTTGAGCCCAGAGGTATCGATGTGTCAGTCGCCAAACGACTCGTCGTGACGGCTGGGAGCTTGAGAGACAGTTTTCTTTTTTGAAGTTATACCTTATTTAGGCGCGTTATATGAATGAAATAAATGGAAAATTGTTTTGAAAAAATGATTATTGAAGTGAAAACTTCTTGAAGTCAAAAGTCAAAAAAGTCGAAAGTCAAAAATGTCAAAAAAGTCAAAAAAGTCAAAAGTCGAAATTCAAAAAAGTCAAAAAAGTCAAAAAAGGCAAAGAAGTCAAAAAAAGTCCAAAAAGTCAAAAGTCAAAAAACAAATCAAAAAAGTCGAAAACAAAAAAGTCAAAAAAGTCAAAAGTCAAAAGTCAAAAGTCAAAAGTCAAATAAGTCAAAAGTCAAAAGTCAAAAAAGTCAAAAAAGTCAAAAAAGCCAAAAAAGTCAAAAGTCAAGTCAAAAGTCAAAAGTCAAAAGTCAAAAAAGTCAAAAAAGTCAAGTCAAAAAAGTCAAAAAAGTCAAAAAAGTCAAAAAAGTCAAAGAAGTCAAAAAAAGTCAAAAAAGTCAAAAGTCAAAAAACAAAAGTCAAAAAAGTCAAAGTCAAAAAAGTCAAAAGTAAAAAAAAACAAACAAGTCAAAAAAGTCAAAATTCAAAAAAGTCAAAAAAGTCAAAAAAGTCAAAAGTCAAAAAAGTCAAAAGTCAAAAAAGTCAAGTCAAAAGTCAAAAAAGTAAATAAAGTCAAAAGTTAAAAAAGTAAAAAAAGTCAAAAGTCAAAAAAGTAAAAAAAGTCAAGTCAAAAAAGTCAAAAAAGTCAAAAGTCAAAAAATCAAAAAAGTCAAATCAAAAAAGTCAACAAAGTCAACAAAGTCAAAAAAGTAAAAAAAGTCAAAAGTCAAAAAAGTAAAAAAAGTCAAAAGTCAAAAGTCAAAAAAGTCAATAAAGTGAAAAAAGTAAGAAAAGTCAAAGTCAAAAAAGTCAAAAAAGTCAAAAAAGTCAAAAGTCAACAGTCAAGTCAAAAACGTCAAAAAAAGTCAAAAAAGTCTATAGTCTAAAGTCAAAAAAGGCAAAAAAGTCAAAAGTCAAAATTTGTGGAGTGGAGTGGAGTGGAGTGGAGTGGAATAGTAAAACCTACAATTATCATCTTCCCGAAATTTTACATTCGTCTCATTATCTTGAAAACAAAATTTTTGAAGGTTTCACTTCTAAGTTCTAACACGTGTGAATGGCACACATTTTAATTTTTTTGTTTTTATTATTTTTTACGTATCTTTAGGTATTTTATTTTAAATTATTCTTATACTTTTTATCATTCTCAACATACTTGTAAAATATCTTATCCAAAGGGTTTGAAGATTTTTGTACGGAACCTGGCATACCTACAAGTCCGCCATTTTGAAAAAAAAGCTCGTTTCGATTTTGAAGTTGGTTACTTTTTGTTAGTATTTAGATGATATTAGTCAATTTTGTATGTAAGTACCTACTTATTTGTAGGTGAACCGATTTTGATGATTCTTTTTTTGATAGAAAGCTGGTGCGTATCATGTGGTTCCACATAAATTTGAGGGAGATTTGACAAGTAGTTTTCGAGTTATTTTGAAGTTGGTTATTTTTTGTTAGTATTTAGATGATATTAGTCAATTTTGTATGTAAGTACCTACTTATTTGTTATCCACTCACCTTTAGTCTCCACTGGACAGTTTCGTTTCATAAAATGTCAAGTCAGTCTGCACTCACCTCTAGTCTCCACTGGACAGTTTCGTTTCATAAAATTTCAAGTCAGTCTCCACTCAACTCTAGTCTCCACTGGACAGTTTCGTTTCATAAAATTTCAAGTCAGTCTCCACTCACCTCTAGTCTCCACTGGACAGTTTCGTTTCATAAAATTTCAAGTCAGTCTCCACTCACCTCTAGTCTCCACTGGACAGTTTCGTATCATAAAATTTCAAGTCAGTCTCCACTCACCTCTAGTCTCCACTGGACAGTTTCGTATCATAAAATTTCAAGTCAGTCTCCACTCACCTCTAGTCTCCACTGGCCAGTTTCGTATCATAAAATTTCAAGTCAGTCTCCACTCACCTCTAGTCTCCACTGGACAGTTTCGTATCATAAAATTTCAAGTCAGTCTCCACTCACCTCTAGTCTCCACTGGACAGTTTCGTATCATAAAATTTCAAGTCAGTCTCCACTCACCTCTAGTCTCCATTGGACAGTTTCGTATCATAAAATTTCAAGTCAGTCTCCACTCACCTCTAGTCTCCACTGGACAGTTTCGTATCATAAAATTTCAAGTCAGTCTCCACTCACCTCTAGTCTCCACTGGACAGTTTCGTATCATAAAATTTCAAGTCAGTCTCCACTCACCTCTAGTCTCCACTGGACAGTTTCGTATCATAAAATTTCAAGTCAGTCTCCACTCACCTCTAGTCTCCATTGGACAGTTTCGTATCATAAAATTTCAAGTCAGTCTCCACTCACCTCTAGTCTCCACTGGATAAGCTAAAATTATCATTACTCTTATTTTATTACACCTAAAATTCCAATGAATAAATCAAAATAAAGTATACTTACACCCCAACTCAGAGCAGTTACTAATAATAATAATAATAATAATAATAAAACCCTTCCACACTCATACCCCCGCAGTAGGTTACAAGTATTTACCTGTGTCGCGGGTGGCATGTACTACACATATAACACATCACAATAACAGCCATGACACGAGTACAAATATTTATCTGTCACATAAATATTTGCCCCGGCCGGAAATCGAACCCGAAACCCCTCGCTTCGCAGTTCGCAGGCAGGTCCACTACCAACTAGGCTATGTAGGATCTACAGCTACGCACGGGGTCATTAACCTCACAGCCGCGCGCGGCCGGCTCACGGCGTGGCGGTCGAGTTTACACTCAGGGGAGCGGGGTAAAGGGAAGTGAACAAAATGCCTACAACGGTCGAATAAGCTCGCCTTAATTTTTAACCGACTTCAAAAAAGGAAGGTATTCAATTCGATGTTGTTACCTCATAACTTTCGACTGGGAGAACCGATTTTGATGATCTTCTGTTATTGGAAAGCTGGTGCTTGTCGTGTAGTCCCACATAAATTTGAGCGAGATCTGACTAGAAGTTTTTGAGTTATGCCTAATTTTGTAGTTGGTTATTTTTTGTCCGGTGGTTACCAGGGTCGCAGGAGCAAAAGCGCCATCTTGGTGTTACGGCTCCGTTTATGTAATTATGTACATAGATTAGTAGAAATTAGTGCCACATCCAGTTCTGCGTTGGTTAGAAGAATCTATTCTGTAACTATTTATTTATTTATTCCTCATTGAAAAAGCACCTTTCCTTTTATAGAAGTAACTTATACTCACGGCTCGACCGCACTTGTTTTATTTGTTCCTCTATAAAACTATCTTCAAACTTTAAAAATACCGCTGTCTTTCATTTTCATCCAATTTATTGAAACGCAGCTTTTAACTAATACGTACGAATTTACTTTTCAATGAATCTTTGAATACAAGTGTTGGTTTCTATAATAGAAACAGTGTGTGCTCACGACTCTCCCAATGACCTCCGGACCTACTACCTATTGTGCTTAGACATCAATAATAATAATATCTCTTTCTGTCTATTGTACGGTACAATATAACTACTACGGTACAAATCACCGAATGTACTTCTCGTTACATTCGCTCTGTATGAAAGGAGGTTTGATTGTAATGTCATTAATTAGAAGGCCGAATATTTATTTAAAATTGGTTATGAAAAAAATTCGTACACACCATTGAACTATTATTACTAGCGTTTACCGACACCTCGATCCCGATATTTGCGCAATGAACTGTAGCCGATTGGCTACAGTTTTCAGTGGATTCCGTCGATTTTGAAAAGAGAACAGGGGCTCCATTTTGAAAATAGAACCTCTCAGCGTGACACAAATTTTGTTCACGGTGTTTGTTTTAGTACTTTAGTACATTATACTTTAACGGTACACACTCATTCGAAGTAGAATTCCCTGTGACGTCACTACAAACGACTCATACAATTTATCCGTCACATTATTATCTGCCCCGGCAATGTAATATTTATGTATAAAATAGATGTCCTGGCCGGAAATCGAATCCGGGACCCCCCGCTTCATAGGTAGTCAGTTGCTACAGGGCCGTCAAATCACTGTAAGTACCTATGTAAGGTTTTCTTTCCATACAAGAAACGTCCTTTTAAAAAACCGGGCAAGTCAGTAGTAAGTCAAGCCAGTAGTAAGTTTATCGACTATTAGGTACTCAATATAGGGCAACTATTCCTCGTAAATTCATCATGTAACCTATTTTTGAAAATTTTTCACTTTTCCAACTCCAACCGTTTAGCCAGTAGGAGGGGGTGGGGGGGGGGGGGGGTTCACTTGACTCTAACCAAAATTAGCACTATAAAGCCAAATATTTCGCAAATGGACTCCTAATTCCAAAAATTGTCTTAGAAAACCTATAATATTTTTAAAAGACCTTTTCTACGATACTCCACACTAAAAAGTACGCGACGAATACAAAAAATAACAAAATTCATCCTCAGTGAGGATTCCTCACCTCATTACCTGTAGGGACACACAGACGAACGGACGGACGGACGAAACTATAAAGGTTCAGATTTTACTTCGGAACCTTTATAGTTATTTGTAGTTCTACTTCGGAATGAAATTTTACTGTGCGTAAACTACTAAAATAGTACCAAAAATCCCTTTAGTACAACAGATGCTTTAAAAAGTTTTATACCGATACTTTCATTTCTTAAGAATTCGTAAAATTAAAATCACTAAAGAGAAAATGTATACAATCTTTTCACGGGTTCAATTATCACATTACTTTCTCATTATTGTGTTCAGATTTTACGGCGTTAAAAGTACATTGGGTTAACTTAAAAGATAATGTGTTACGATAACCTTTCTTTAAAACTAATTTACAAAGCAATAGTTACTCGACCCGTGTAATATCGACTACTCTTTGTATAACAAAAGCTTGAAATAAAGTATTTTTGGCTATAGATGTGTAAATAACAGAAATAACGTGAACGTCATTAGACAATTCAATTCATATTTCCGGAGAGGCTGGCAACATCGGCACCCCGCCATCTTGCCCGAGGCGATAGGACGGAGGACCAATTGGCGCGCGTTCTTTATTCAAAAAGAAGTGCTTCTGCTACAATACATTTTTATTTTTTTCTATTCATTTGCTAGTTTTATTGTACTGTTTAATTGGCCAGTGCTTGCTATTTTTTGTACTACTTTATTAGTGACTTTTATTATTGATTTTAGTTAAGCCATTTCTTTTCTGTATCCAATTAACTAAATATTTAACGTGACAATTAATTTATAAGAATGACAAGGTACTTAATTTAGTACTTCATTATGAAGAAAGTAATAAAAAAGTTCATGGAGCACTAACATTCTGAAGACTAGAGACTTAAAGTATGGTGTAGCTTTTATTATGAAGTCTAGCGATAAGATTATACCATGCTGCATAAGAACCATTAAAGTTGACGACCACCAATCAGATTATCAAAAGATCACACTGCAAAAAAACCTAGTAAACTTCAGTAACTAGCAAGTATTGATCCAAGACGTAGACCCCTATGCCCTACGAGACCCTACGTATACCAATGTGCAAATCAACCCCTATGCCCTGAGGCTGAACCCTGCTGCTACCCCCAAAAGGGTGTTCCAATAACGGATATTATACATAACCGAATAAATTACGAGGGTATTCACTCGGTCACACGTTAACTTTCATTCGGTGTTGCCATGAGAAAAGATTTTGGAAGAAATTAAAACATTTATTAATTGCAAAGAAAATTCTAAGTAATTATTTTTAGTTATAATAAAATTGAAATTGAATAAGTAATAAATAAGTCAACATTTATGCTTCACAAATATCCCCAGCTGGGGATCGAATCCTAAACTAGCTCAGTAGGCAGGAGGAAAATCATTACCAGGATTGTACCTTTGACTGTACTTACTAGACTATAGTATCTACGTCATTTAATTGATTGTTGAAATTTACCTAGGTAGAAGTAGAAGGGGTAAAGGCAAAATATCATGAAGGTTTACACGATTTCCAGACGTCCCCACTAAGCTTTGTATATTACTTGCCACCTGGTTGCTGTTTCAGGAAAAAGTCTGTCAAAGTGTCAATCCCCACGGGTGAAGACCTGATGAAGTCTTGGTAGGGTTTCGACCCATGATGAACATTTTTAACCGACGAAAAAAAAGGAGGAGGTTCTCAATTCAACACGTATATTTTTTTTTTATGTATGATCACGCAGCGATCGACACAGGGTGATCCGATTTTGACGATTCTTTTTTTAATGGATAGAGTATGCCTTGAAGTTGGTCCCATATTTTTTTGAAAATTTTATTCCAACCGTAAAGGTACGAAAATAGGGAATGATTGATTATTCACCCACGGAATTTTTACACGTTACCCCAATAACTTTCTACTGAATGATCCGATTTTGATGATTCTTTTTTTATTGAATATTGTATGCCTTGAAGTTACTCTTGTTTAAATTTGGAAACAAAATTTTACCCTTAAAGGTATGAAAATAGGGGATGATTGATATTTCACCTACTACAAATTTACCTGTTAACTGAATCTGAAATAAATAAATAAATAAAATAACAAAAAAAACTGAAAAGCGAAAAATAAAATACACCATTTAGTACCTATTATAAATTAATATCCTTAATTAACAGTACATAAATAATTTTGATTTTGAGGAGGTGCCAAATCAATGAAAAAACAAACGGTGAAAATATGTGCGCCGCGCTGCTGCTGCCGTGTGCATCGCATGCCGATGCCCCTATAAAAATAATTTTATGTAATTAATTTTGGTTGTTTGTTTGGCACGGTCTCAAAATTATTTATTTACTGTTAAATAAGGATCTTAATTTATAATACTAAATGGTGTATTTTATTTTTCGTTTTTTTTGTTGGTTTTATTTTTTGTTAAAAAGTAATTTATGGATATTCGCTTCGGATATTCGTCTCTTTTATGGTGAATCTTATCACAAAATTTTTGTAGACGTCAAAGTATTTTTTTCCAAGTACGTACCTTACCTACCTAGGTACTATTATTTTTTACACCACCAGTCGTCAAAGTTATTAAAAATAAAATTACATACAAATCCAAAAAGGACCCTAATTTCGACCCAAGTTTTGACATTTCCGTCTGTCTGTCAAACCCAATGCAATTTATTATATTCACTCATCAATCAAATAACTTAATTTCCACACTTTGCTCAGTGAACTGTCACTAAATTACGAGCGCATATAAAGTTGCGAGCACACTTGACTGATCGCCAATCGGAACGGTGCAATACCAGCCTTCTGTTAATTAATGGTCGCACCCTTAGGTGGGGTCACGCAACGCAATACCATGATTTCTCGATTTCATTACAAATGTATAAACCGTATTTTATTCTAGGGTTAGAACCAACCTTACCTACTTGGATGCAGAGGTGAGCAAATATTAAAAACGTATTCTGACATTCATCAACCTACCACCTATCTCCAATTTTAAGTTATTAACCACTCTTACTGCCCAACTTAATCCCATCCCGACAGTATTCTACTTCACTTTCGTAGAGAATGACATATTTTTATGCGTTTCACAAACTCAATATTGCAATGGCTACTCCAAGTAATCGACTACTTTCCGAGAACCGCTGGTGAGCCCGAGGGCGAAGCGCCGCCCTGCGGCAATCTGCGGGGTCGTCACGCGTACAAGCGTTAATTCTTACAACATATCTCTTGCGATACTTGCGATTCATTCGAATCAATTTTGATTTCGACTCGATTGTGAGATTACAAAATTTATTTATTTCTATAATGTTACAACTAACATAACAGGAGTGCCCTAATGCGTTATTTAATATAATAATAGTCATCAGTTAATTTCATGTCTAAACAATAATATAAATACTAATAATGCAGTCAATGTCATTACAAATAATCATGTCATAATATAAAAATTAAAATAAAATAGAATTAAAATTAAAATAAAAACTAAACAATTTAAATCATTATTCATTCAATAAATTAAAATAAAAAATTGCAATGTTAATTAATTCAATTAATAATTATATCAAATACTTGATTGATTTGATTCAACTATATTTATCACAATTTGTGCCCTTCAAGTTTATGAAAACCTGATTGTAATGGAAACTTTATTTAGGTTACTTGGATATTTTTATTTAACTATGATACGCCTATTAATACCCGCTAGTGCCATAGTTCGCTATACAGTTATATACAAAATTCATTTGTTCAATATTCGTAATACAGTAACCTAGGTATAATATAATTTATGTTAATAGAGTTAACTATTATAATTTTATTCTTGATACTTAATTCAGAGCCTTTTCAATTACGGGAAGACTCGTGCCAAATTGGGGCCATAGTCCATACCCAAGTAGCACAAATGCGCTGTATGACAATGTTGCAATAGTGCACAGTGGAATTTACGTTAGCTGTACAACTTAACTACATGATATGACACCTTATGTGCATATTTATGACTAAAATCAATTACGTACTACATTTTTAGCTGACATAATCAGATAAAAAAATTATCATCTCCGGTTTAATACAAACAAAACCAAAAACACAGTAATAATGATGTTCAAAAACACGTGACATTCGAGAACCAGTAGTAGTAGTGGAGTCACCCCGGGGCAGGGGCGGAGCGCCGCCCTCCGGCAGTCGGCCGCGAGCGCGCCACGCGTGCGATCGTAACGTTCACGGAAACTGTACTCACGGAACGGATGCTGTAAACACGGAAATCGTAAGCACGGAAACTGTAAACATACGTGATAGCGTTGACATTTCGTGTGTGATTCTTTTGTGGATTTTTTTGACGAAATTGTAGATTTAAATTAAAACAAATGTTGCATT
Organism: Thymelicus sylvestris; assembly: GCA_911387775.1. Lineage (NCBI taxonomy): Eukaryota > Metazoa > Arthropoda > Insecta > Lepidoptera > Hesperiidae > Thymelicus > Thymelicus sylvestris. The sequence continues at coordinate 6,862,209 of OU426909.1, read as the reverse complement.
ACGATAGAAAAACGTGATTTTTTTGCATTTTTTGATACATTTTTTTATTTTTAGCGGCCTCAGTTAGTTAATAAAAAATTTAGAACTTTTGATTTTTTCATTCATAAAACGGACTTTGATAATACTGATTACTGACTATTAGTAGGAAGGTATCTATCTATTTCCTCAAAGATTTTTTTAATTTAATAGTATATAAGTAGGTAGTGTAGGTACCTAATAAAAATTTAATTGTATTAACCCATTTTTAAACATCTAATATCTATTTATCCTCATCAATAAATCATTCGATAATATTACTACCGTTTAAAATTATATGCTACATTCTTTTAACGGTCACTACAGCTCACAATCGATCAACTGTAATTCCAATTACAAAAAACATTTTTCATCGTTGTCAAACATTCCGTTACTCAGTGCTAAACTACTACCAACTACCAGTTTAAAATACCTATAAATTATTTTCATTATTTACACTTCTTAAAACAAAACCAATTTGATTTCGTATGAACTTTTGTTATTTCTTATGATAAAATACCAGAAATTTGCATAAAATCCCAATAGCAATTAGTGACGCGCTTAAAATATTATTTATTACGTTTATCGATGAATGCGTTGATAGTTAAAAAATCGATTTTAATTAGAACCGAACGTAAGTCTGCGTAGATGAACGATTATGTAAATGAAGTCGTTCGGTTGCAATGATCGGTAATTTTTAATAACGAAATTCGGTAGTTGATAGTCTTTCTACACATGCCGGGTTGAAAAGGGCAATTTAAAAAGCAATCACTTACTGGCGAGAATCGTCAGCCATTTAAGGGGCCTGTAATTATAGATATTCGAATAAAAATTACCAATAGCTTTTGCTTTCATTTAACAATATAATAATAAAATTTGATTAAATTGTAGATTTAATACTAACAAGGCATACCTAAGACATTTAGAATTAGTACAATAGGAAACATTAACATTTTCCTGCGCTGAAATGTTTAGTTAAGTTCATCAAATTGGCACACAGCTGACAAAAAAATGTTTTACTTCTAAAAGAACTTAAACTTGTAACGTATGAAGAACTAAGTTTAATATTAATTTGTGAAGTGTGACTCAAGAACTGGCGGTGGCGTACGTGGATTTGTCCAGCGTGATTGAGGTGCAGGTAATATTTTTTTGCAAAATATTCTTCATTTTTTTCAGGGACGAAAGCTCGAATGACTTTACCCAGAAGACCCCTACTACAATGGCTTCTAATAATGAGTTGAAAATAATCTATATAATAAACAAAAAAAATGTTTGTACGGATAATATGTCCTTTATAGACTTTGAAACCATCTAACCGATATGCCCTAAAATGTCATTTGAAAGGCAATATTGCGAAAATTGTTTAGGTCCACTTTCGATTTTCGACTTTTCCCATGTATTTTTATTGCGTAGTAGCACACGCCGGGTATCCACTAGTATTAATTATAATCAATATTATCCCAATCCTGGAGCAGCGTTGTGGAGTGTACTCTAGGTCTCCTCAAAAGGAGAGAGACCTCTCAGCAGTGGGCCAATAATAGCCAATCAATACTAAAAAGCCTAATTTTGTTAGTCAACAGTGTCCAAGTCTCCTCAAAATTGATATCTATCTAATTTATTATTATTAATGGCAATGCCTTAGAGCCTCGAGGAGGCCTAAAGCATGCTCCACCACGCTGCTCCAGCGCGGATTGGTGGAGGGGTTAGTGGCCAACCCAAGTGTCGGTAGTTTTCAAACCGCCCGAGGGCCTCCGACATGGCTTAACGCCTGTTATCTTATGATAATAACTGGGACCGACGGCTTTACGTGCCCTCCAAAACACGGAAACGCTCAATTTACTCCATATTATTGCATAGTTTTTTATGATAATATGCAGCAGATAAAATCCTAAGTCATTCCATCTGCAGAACCCAAAACTGTTCTCTAGATCAACAAACACTTAACTTTTTCTATACTTGACTGAAGAGTGGGATGAACTAAAACAACGAAACATCTTTTCGATTGGCTAATTTTTTTTATAAAGATACTCGCTTATTTCATTGGTCATTCAGCCACTTAACTATGAAGTTTTAATATTTGCTTTGTTATGTAAACATTAGGTATGTTTATGACGTAAGATTTCAGCATTTGCTCTCATAAAACAATCATAATATTCTTGGAATTGCTTTAAGATTGTCCGGGAAATGAAATCTATCTATGCCTTAGTAGGTACATAATTATGCGGAATTCTCTAAATTAACATAATATTTTTTGTGAATTCATTGTAGTAAAACAAACTCTATGTCACCTCAAGCTTATTACAATACATCAGTGAACCGCATTCAATTCGGTTAAGCAGGTTCCTTAATTAGTGGAAATAAACGATTGTGTATGTTTAAAAATTTGAAACGAATGACTCACCGTAAACATCCTAATACCTTTAAACGAGCAATTCTTGTATATATTTTCTGAATCTCGGAAACGACGCCAACGATTTTCATGAAATTTAGTATGCAGAGGGTTTCGGTTGCGATAAATCGATCTAGCTAGGATTCATTTTTAGAAAATGCCGTTTTATCCGTGTTTTCAGGCAATGAAAAACTGCTACAATAGACTCTTCCTGACATCTATTGGCGAGTAGCAACACTAAAGCTACTTAAGCTGTTTATTAAAAAAAATACCGAGCAAAGTTCGGTCCTCTGAGTACTTTATTTCTGACACTGACGGTCCAAATAAATGATTTCACATCTAAGCAAATATTCTATGAATAATCAAAATTTGAGCAAAAAAATTACCGACTTCAAAGAAATACTCTTCAAAAAAGTAAATGATCTCATCACCAGAACGGAGTTGTGGTAAATATGGAATTAATCTAGAAATGTATCCTTGGAGATAAAAAAAATCCCACTAATTCATAAATGAAGGAATTACGAAGTAAGAAACATTAAACAGTCGGGTAATAAAATATAGCCGAATTGAGAACTCCTTACTTTTTGGAAGCTGGTTAAAAATATGAAACAATATTACTAAGTATGTTCCTCTTCACACACAATTTTCACACACGACAACATCCATTTAACCTCAGTGTGTTAACTGGTCATCTTAAACTAGGATGTGGGCGTTAAAACCAATCAGTGTGAACTCCTGACGGAAATGCTTATTGAAAGTAAACATGCTCTGTCCATAAAGTACTCATTTTGTTTACTCGACAAACATTATTGACTTGTCAAGCTTCTGTGGCTCCGTGAGATATGTCTAAGTCACCTGAGACTTGTTTGCGTTTACTACACCATATTCATTATTTAAGGACTTTGGTAATAAATATGTCGTCGTTGCGACTTTAAGACCTCTTATGTGTCTTATGCCACTTTTGGCAAAATCAGTTTTTTACGTCAAATGATTCTACATTTTGAAGCACTATCGAATTCAAAAACTCTCATGTTTGTACGACGTTTCCATGGTAATTTATTCACCAAATTCAAAATCACCTATGTGCTTACTAAACAAAACTTTATCATCTCGTTTACATTCAGCCCCTACCGCTGCTCCTCGCGCTGTCGGCAATAATCCCCTTGATACTGCCGTGGCAGGATCGAGAGAAGTGTAGTGTTTACATACTGCCCTACCACTCACATCGCTTTCGACTTTCGGCAATGGCAGACGTCGAAATATTACTGCGACGGAGCTGAATGCAGTGTTGCCAATGAAAATTTTTGGAAGGCCGTGTACATTATGGGCGCCATTGACGATGCGATCGATCGGTGCGATCCGTCGTTGCCGACCGATCGCACCGACGGATCGGTAGTGTATGTTACCGCTATGAGTGGCACTTTTGAACCGATCGATCGGTGCGATCGATCGCATCGTCAATGGAGCCCATTAGATAAAAAAGCCGTGTTTATATGGGAAAGGATCAAGTGTGGGCCGTAGCAATCCAATTACGCCAATATATACCATCGGTTCAGCACTCGAACAAAAAAAAAAGGTCATCGGCAGTGAATTTGATGCCCACAAAACGAGTAATACTTTTCATTAGCCTACATTAACATCAATATAAGCCTGGTGGCGCTGTTTTAAGAGTTTAACATTCGTTAAATGTTTGCAAAACAATAAATAAAATTGACTTTGTTAAAATTTGCGAAAAGCCGTAGAATTTGCTACGGCAATAGGGTTCCAGCCGTAGCCCGTAGATTTTGTGATTTTTTGGCCTGAAAGCCGTAGAACACGGTAATTGCCGTAGCATTGGCAACACTGGCTGAAAAACCGCTCTTTTGGGGAGCGCCGGGCAGCGCGAGTAGCAGTGGTAGGAGCATGAGAAGTATCGTGTTCACATACTCGTCCTGCCCACTTCCCTACCTACTTTCCTGCTCAAATGAGCTGAATGTAAACGAGGTATATCGATTTTTATCGATTCCCTCAAAAAGCTGATTTTTTACACATAGGAGGTCTTAAAGTCGCAACGACGATGTAGACTTTCATACTCACACTCCCGCACTAGAATAATCTAGGTCTAGGAGGAACTCTGGGAGAGTTGCGAGCTTGACCTTAGAACAATTATTTGTCTGACACATAATGTAAATGTCTGTGACCTAAGTGCAGGTCACACAGTGGTCCAAACACATTCCCTCTAAAATACGCATTTTCAACTTGATTCTGGCAGGTTAAAAAAAAATTTACAGTGTGTCCTGCGAGTGATGCGACCAACTAGCGATAATTTAAGGGCATCAAATATACATAATTTTATCGACAAAAATACCCATACCTATATGGGGGTCAAAAATTATTTTGATATAAGTGGATAGAAATGATTAAAGATTACCGCTGTAAGCAATAAAATTTAAGTTAACTAAAATAAAAATTAAAAAAACAGGTGCATAGTAAATGAAGGATCTCGTTATTAAAAAATAAATAAAAATTCTTTGTTTTTCTCATTTTAAAGAACTAATAGTTCGAAGGTTTTTTAGAAAATGAACTCCTAGAAACTCGTCCCCTCAACTTCGAACCTAATAACAGGAACAGGGAAATTATTGTTTAGAGAAACGTTATAAGATTAGAATGCAAAAGGCGCCGCTTATTTCCACTGAAAAAGACACTTAGAAAAACACTACGGAACCCAAACAAAAAAAACAATTCGACTTTATTGATCCATGTGAATAATGTTTTACCGCACATTTTCAATTATCCAAAGATACTCATATGTCTATCAACAGCTTAGCGTAGAGATGATGAATAATACAGCAATCAATTTAATCTGTGGTTTAATCGTTTATTTGACACTCTGAATAGCCCTTGACGCACCTTCGACTCTCCAGTTAATATCGGACACCGGTTTTATAATTTTTCCACTATGACTTTTTCTTATATTGATTTTGTATAAACCAGGCACAAACCACACTTAAGTGTTTCATCGCTAGATCGCTACTAAAACGATGGACATAATTACATAATTAATTAATTACATGTTAACATAATTACATGTTAACATAATTACATGTTTAAAATTTTTGGCAACTTTTTTACTTGCATTATTTTTGTTCCTTTAATAAAGTACTCCGTACTTATCAGAAATTTCAAAATTAAATTTAATAAAAAAATCTTTATTTCCTCAACTATGTATCGAAAAGCGCGTAGTTTTCTAAAACTGCGCTTCAATTATTTTGGTAACTTAATTCTAAACAGAGCGTTGCATATTCCTATAAAGGTCGGATTCAATTTCAGTTTCAAACTTTAACAGTTATTTAACTTTCTTTAACACGATATTCTACCCTGTAGCCTAGTTAGTAGCGATCCTGCCTGCGAAGCGAGGGGTCTAGGGTTCGATCCCGGCCGAGGTAGACATATTATGTGACAGATAAATATTTGTACTCGGGTCATGGGAGTTATTGTGATGTGTAATGTGTCGTCCATGCCGCCTGCGACACAGGTAAACACCTACTGCGGGGGTATAAGTGTGTTAACGTTTATTATTATTATTTATTATTCAGCTTAATTTAACTTAAGCGCATACAATACCGTAAGCTTCATCTACACCTGACTATTTCTGCCAAAAATGCAGTAAAAAACAAACTACCGTTAACTCGCCCAATCATGGTCGCTTTGATGATCAGAAATCCCATTACCCATAACAAACTAGACAAAATTATTTATACTTCTCTTCCTCCTAATTTAACACCTATACGTAAACGACCTTTTAATTAAGGTGCTTTCGACCGCTAATAAATTTGATTCCATTTTATTTCGCCGACCGAGCGAACACTGTCATTTCAACTTTTTTGCTGGAAATTCTATTTGCTATGAATGACACTGCGTTTTGTAGCATACATGAAAAAAGTGGCAAAGTGTGAATCTAATTGAACATAGAGAGTTCGGTATGGTACAATAGTTCTTACCAATCCCACTATTATTATAATTAATGTGAAAGTTTGTATGGATTTTTGTTATTCCTTCACGTAAAAGCTACCGAATGGATTTCGTGTCAAAGTCAAAATATTTTATTCATATACACAGGTATCACTGATACACTTATACACGTCATCATTTTTTTAATCTACCAGCTTTTCGGAAGGGTGTCGTTGTTTCGGAAGGCTTTATCATGGAGGAGAAGAAAAGGCCGTAAAGAAACTCCTCGGCACATCTTTTTAATAAAAATATTATTTTGAATCAAGTTTTTTGAAGGATTCTATTGGCAAGTCACGTATTGATTTTGGAATTTTATTATAGAAATGAAAATTTAACACACAGGTAGATAACATCTGGAATTTTCTCGGTCTGAGTGTGTGTGTTCCTGTCTTTATGTGTGTCCATGCGACCCACGGCACAGGGAATCCTAGTGTGGAGCTAAGAGTGTATAGCGTTTGTTTTTTTATATTATTATTAACCGACTTCAGAAAAGGAGGAGGTATTCAATTCGACTGTATGTTTGTTACCTCAGAACTTTCGACTGGGTGAACCGATTTTGATGATTTTTTTTTTACGAAAGCTAGTGCTTGTCATATGATCTCACTTAAATTTAAGTGAGATAAATTTGAGTGAGACAAGTAGTTTTATTATTATTATATTATTTTTATATATATATTATATTATTTTTTGTCAAGAATTATTACCAAACATTACTCTTAATACCTACTTACTTTCCATCCATCCATCCATCAGCCTTTCGAAGTCCACTGCTGGACATAGGCCTCTCCTAACAAGCGCCACTCTGACCGGTCCTGAGCCTTCTGAATCCAGCGGATTCCCGCTGTCTTCTTCAGGTCGTCAGTCCACCTTGTCGGGGGGCGTCCTGTGCTCCTTTTTCCGAGTCGAGGTCTCCATTCGAGGACCTTTCTTCCCCAACGGTTATCAGTCCTTCGAACTATATGGCCAGCCCATTGCCACTTCAGCCGGCTTATTCTCCGCGCTATGTCGGTCAGTTTCGTTCGTCTACGGATTTCCTCATTTCTAATTCTATCGCGTAGAGAGATACCGAGCATAGTACGTTCCATAGCCCGCTGGGTGACTTTGAGCTTATGCATTAGGCCAATAGTGAAGCTCCACGTCTCGGATCCGTATGTCATCACTGGCAACACACACTGCTCGAACACCTTCGACTTCAGGCACTGAGGTAGTGTTTTGGACGACAAGATATGACGCAGTTTCCCGAACGCAGCCCATCCGAGTTGGATTCTACGATTGACTTCTTTCTCGAAGTTGGACTTACCCATTTGGATCACTTGTCCTAGGTAAATGTATTCGTCTACAACTTCGAGAGCAGCGCCATCAACAACAACTGGTACGGGTGTGACATGGACATTCGACATGATTTTCGTCTTGTCCATGTTCATCTTAAGACCCACCCGTTGTGAGGCGCTGTTCAAGTCCCCGAGCATTGTACTAAGTTCTTGCAGGGAACCCGCCAAGATGACTATATCATCGGCATATCGCAGGTGTGTGATGTATTCGCCATTGATGTTAATGCCACGTCGTTTCCACTCCATCAGCTTGAACACGTCTTCCAACGCAGCGGTGAACAGTTTTGGGGATATGACGTCCCCTTGCCTGACACCTCTCTGCAGTTGGATAGGGTTCGTTGCTGTGTCGTGTACTTTGACGGACATGGTGGCTGATGTGTACAAACACTTCAACACCTCGATATACCGGTAGTCGATCCGGCACCGCTGAAGAGAATTTAGTACTGCCCAGGTCTCGATAGAATCAAAGGCTTTCTCATAGTCCACATAGGCAACACACAGCGGCAGATTATACTCCTCGGTCTTTTGTATAATCTGCCGTAGTGTGTGTATGTGGTCTATGGTACTGTAGCCTTTTCGGAATCCTGCTTGTTCGGGAGGCTGGAAGTCGTCAAGTCTGCGTGCAATGCGATTAGTGAGGACCCTAGAAAACAGCTTATAAACGTGGCTCAGAAGTGCGATGGGCCTGTAGTTCTTTAAAAGGGCTTTATCGCCCTTCTTGAAGAACAGCGTCACCACACTTCTGCCCCACGCTTCCGGGGTAGTCCCAGTATTGATGACGGAATCGAACAGCTTTTGGAGCGCCACAAGGAGGGGTTTCCCACCAGCTCTCAGCAGCTCTGTTGTGATCCCGTCATCACCCGGTGCCTTGTTGTTTTTAAGCTGTTTCAGAGCCTCCCTAATCTCATACAGGCTGACGTCCGGGATATCTTCGGTATAGTGCCGGGTCAATTGAGCTCGCTTGTCTCTCTCCTCCTGGGGAGGTGGAGCTTGCGAGGAGGTATAGAGCTGTCCGTAGAATCTCTCAGTTTCTCTCAGAACTTCGGGCTTCGTCGAGACTATGGTGCCGGACTCGGTCTTCAACCTCGTAATCCGACTTTGACCAATACACAGATCTCCAGCGAACACTTTGGAGCCATGGTTCCGCTCAATAGTGTTTTTTACACGATTTGTGTTATAATTTCGCATATCGCGTCTTCTGCACCGTGAGATCTGTTTATTGAGCCGTCGGTACTTTGACATCGAGGTTGGAGACTGCACACATAGTTCCCGCCGATCCCTCATTAGACCGAGAGTATGTTCTGAGAGAACCTGAGATCTTCCACTGGGGCGGGTCTTAAAGAACTTTGATCCTACCTCGTGGACAGCTGTTACCATCTTTGTGTTATACTCGTCCACTGAAACGCATGATTCCAGGCCTGCGAAACGGTTTTGCAACTCGAGCTGAAAGCTTTCAGAGCCCTGGATTTGGACAGGTGTTGGGCGGAGCGTAGACTTCATCAGGCGTGACCGTTCCAGCTTCACATTGATATTTAATGTGCCTCTTACAAGTCGGTGATCGCTTCCGGTTTTAAACCTGCTGATCACAGAGACATCATTAAATATATGCCGTTTGTCTGCCAGAATGAAGTCTATTTCACTTTTAGTTGAACCATCAGGGCTTATCCAAGTCCACTTGCGCTGGGGTGGCTTTCTGAAGAAGGAGTTCATCATATAGAGATCTTCCTTCTCCAGAAAGTTAGCCAGTAAGTGGCCTCGATGGTTCCGTCGTCCAAATCCGAAGGGACCCACTCTCAGCTCGGCGTCGTTTCGCGTACCTAGTCTTGCGTTAAAGTCCCCCATCACAACTGTGAAATGAGCTTTAGAGGTATGTATGGCTCTACTAATGTCCTCATACATAACCTCTACCTCATCGTCGGGATGTGTCGAGGTCGGCGCATATACCTGTACGACCTTCAACGAATACCGTTTTGATATCCTGAGTGTAAGGTACGCTACCCTGGCCGACTTACTTTACATTAATTTTTATTTTTATTTACATTAATTTTAATTATTAATACTTACTTTACACGATCTTTTTTTTAATTATTGTAAAAACTCTGTGACTTTTCGGCTTGCGGCGCAGTGTTGGCATGTCCTGCTAATATCGAAGGCGTTGATCCTCTGTAGGTTCTAGATACTGTTTTTACATTGTGGGCTTAGTTTTAATGCTCTTATCGTACAGAACCCTAAAACTGAGGCTTCTCACACTCGTGATAATCCAAATATAAGTTGCAAAGAATAATATTTTTGTGATTTGTACTCATTCGAACTTCTTGAATACAAGATGCCGTGGGAATGAGCCGTACTTGAGTTAAATAAACATTGTAACAAACAATTTTAGGTTGAGTGTCTTTAGAAAAGCCTCGCTGAATGGAGATGTGTTTATATAAAGAAAATATAAATTGGTTACTCAAAGATACTGGTAAAATACTTATTAAACTCTCGTGTTTCATATTATTATGAAAGGTTGTGGGTGTTTGCCGTGCATGGATTCGAGTATGTTTATCTGTTCGTGTATCAATCAATCTTTCAGAATTTATTTAGCCTGGATAGCCAGATAATTTGCAATTATTTATGGAGTGGTTTTAAGTTTTCGGTAATACTAGTTTTCTATTTAATTCAGTACTGAAATTGATTAATGTGCACGCTTTTATTAAGTTTACATTAATTAAGTTTACAGAAAAATGGGTCCCGTAACAGAAAAATAGAATAGAAAGCTGACTCACATTTTGACTAGGTTTTAGCATTTGGTATCTTTTGATTTGGCGCTTAATAATCTAAATTTTACTAACAAAAAATAACCGACTTCAAATTCTCAAAAACTACTAGTCAGATCTCGTTCAAATTTATGTGGGACCACATGACAAGCACCAGCTTTCTATTAAAAAAAGAATCATCGAAATCGGTTGACGTGATATTGAGTTATTCGTCAATTTGTCGCGCACATCTTAACACTACGACTTATGTAGTTTTCTCATGGATGCCATTGTCAGATCTCAATAAAATTTATGTGAGACTACATGACAGCCATCAGCTTTTGATTAAAAAAAGAAACATCAAAATCGGTTCGCCCAGTCCAAAGTTCTGAGGTAACAAACATAAAAAAAAATACAGTCGAATTGAGAACCTCCTCCTTTTTTTGAAGTCGGTTAAAAATACCAACTTTTGCGTTTCTACATTATCTAATTTACTTAGCTTAGTTTCAATGCTTTTTCAACTTCTACTTTACCAATTCTTATAAAACACTGCAAATACATTCATGTTCCGTAACAGTACAATATTTTATAGTTTCAAATTAACTCTAGAAAAAGGGTGGGAGCTATCCAGCCTTTACTGAATAAAACTAATAATATCATTAATAATATAAGTGACTTGATAATAATATGAAGCACATTTTTTAATTAAAAAATCCCTTATTTTATTCCTTAAAAAACCGTGTCAAAACTTTATTTTCTTAAAATTTTCGACCATCAAGTTATGGTCGCAAGTGCCAACCCTAGCAAACCAAAGGTCGTTAAACTGGCCAACACCAAGCACGCAACTATCACAATACGATAGGTTTACACCTGATTGACTGCTAACGAATCATCTTGGCCCATTTGGTGTATTAATGAGACTCACATATCGATCAATTTCTATCGTATTGTAATAGAGATATACACATTCCGATACTGATTAATGAGGCGATGGCTAACAGTAAACATTATCGATAGATACGAGTAGGTACTCTGTCTGTACAACGCTGTATTCATACTCTGTGCTTTAGAAATAAGTGGTCTTACACAGCGATTCGGCCACACAGTAGAATCAATAGAGACAGAAAAATCCATAATTCGACGGACTAAACTGACAAATAAATTGTTGCCATGTATAATATCATGGAGAATAGAGGTAAAGGAGAACAGACTAATATAAAAGTTGAAAAAGTGTCCAGCTATAAGCAGTAAATTGGCGCCAGCGTAGGCAAAGGGTTTGGTATGAACGTAGCATTGGTTGACGGATTGAAGTAAGACAGTGACAATCTGTATAAAAAAGTTCAACTGTTTACGTAGTCCAAATTTATCCTGGTACTATATCGGCAAGCCAATTTAACGCAGTTTGAAGGACACTTACACAACAGCATGTAGCCATGCATTGACAAAAGTTATAAGGGATAAGTGTAGATTATTTCAATATCGAAGCTCGATCGCATGAGCCTCCGAAAAAGAAACCGGGGAAAAACCATTCTTTCTCGGCATACAGTGAAAAACTAGAAGTTATCCTGTCTTAAAATAATATTCAGTTAGTGTTGTTATACCTACTTCTAATGCACCAATGCATGTAATATGCTAAAATAACTCACAATCACTGTATTTCTCGCATTCCGTAATAAATTCATGATGCGAAATAAAAATTCATTCACCAAGCATAAAGCACATAATAAATTTTAATCTCAAATTAAATAGCTCTTATATGCTTTTTACGACTTTTTAACAGAGACATTTCTTATGAAGTAAGGTGAAGGTTAATTATACAAACATTTTGAGTGATGCGCGCACCATGCTTAATGGCCCATAACGTAAACATTTAAATTTATGGATCTAACCATTTATCACTTTATATAACTAACTTTTATTTATGATATAGAAGGGATATTCAGGTATTTAATTGTGGTGATTATGATGTTTAACTCCAGATAAAGTCCAATGCATACGTAACGGTTTTTTCCCGTACGGGCCACGTTCTGTACGGGATTCCGCTGGATATGCACTATCGTACTTATACATTTTCTATGAAACGATGTTTCCAAAACTTCACGTCCCGTCCCGTACGGGAAAAAAATCCGTTACGTATGCCAATGCATACGTATGCAAGCCCAATGGCGTAAGACTCCTTAGGAAATTATGTCACTAAATTAAGTTACTTGCTTATATTATTCTGTCATGCGATACCTAGACAAACTTACTAAATCTAACAATAGTAATGGTGGCCACTCACGGTCAGTCCATCGCGTCAAATGGCGTGATATACAGCCAAAATTTGATCGTGAATGTGAAAAACTGATGGAGTGATATAAAAAATTTGTATGTCCAATCGCGCCATTTTGACATATGTCATTTGGCGTGGCTCCAAAAATGACGCGATGGAATGACCGTGAGTGACCACCATAATGTTAGCCCCTAGACTAGCCTTAGACTTGCCCCAATTAAGGTAAAGAGTAAAGAGCCCGGTTTCACAGGTCCTGGGTTAGTTTCCTGGTCGGGGCAGATATTTATATGAGATAAATATTTTGATTTCGGATCATGATTCATGGGTGTCAAATACAAATACTTTCATCGTCACTTTCGTCTGGTGGGAATTAGGATTGTAGTCCAGTGTTATCTTATAATTCATTAACATACATCTAATTTTAAAAAAAGTACAAACCTACGCTTATTATAAAAACATCTAAACTAAAATCTCTTCATCTATCTTCATCTGCCAAATATTTCTAAGAATCTCACCATCATCCATCTTAAACATCACTCATCGCATCCCACAAAAAACGTTATCTTAAGAGTATGTTAATTTAATTAGTTCTTGTAATTATTGTTTAATCTAATTAATCTGTGACATTGGCTACCTACGCAACTTTTTATACTATTATTTGAAGACGTTAGTATATATTTTAATGTCTTATCTTCTGTAATATATTGACTCAGTTGACTCTAGTTTTAAACTAGGAACTAAAATAATAAACTATCGACACCTTTTCGTAAATGAACGTACTTACCTATTTGTATTGATATAAGACCTACCTATCTGTTTTGTCGATATGCAGTATGCTTGTTAATTATGCGAAATTGTACTAAAAAGATTGTAAGTATAAAATCTCGCTAACAGTAGAATAACCCTTTGTAAATGTAATCGTAGTGTATAATCACGTACATTCACCAGTACAATTAACCGCCCACCCTTTTCAAGTGTCATACCGTTTGTTTCCAAAAACTACCGCTTAGAATATTAAGCACAATGTAGTATATATTATGTAAAATTGTAGTGAAAATATTGTATAAAATATCGCTAACAGTAGAGTCCCTTTGTAATCGTATTAGTGTCCTAAGCAGTACGACTCATGCCCTTTGTTGATTTTACTTAAAAGGTTGTTACTTAATACAGTTTTGATACATAATTAGACGAGAACGATAAGCGATAAATCTTGACAAAATCGGAGTGGGCATTGCGACACGCACGAAAGCTGATCGAGACGGTATAACTAGGTGTGGTTTAATTGACCTTTATTACACCATGTGTACTCACCCTAAATAGAAACAAGATTTTTGAAAATCTATTTGAAGTGTCCTCCGATATGGCTTAACGATTATTATCCATTGAAGTATTATTACTAGCGTATAGAATAGACACCGCGAACACAATGTATGTTCCAATGAATTGAAGCCGCGCGGCTTCAATGTCCAATGGATTCGTTCGATTTTGAAAGGGGAACGGGAGCTCAATTTTGAAAATAGAACCTCCCGGCGGGGACATACATTTTGTTTGAGATGTCTTCTCTATGTTTATACCTTAATGGGCGCGTTCCACTAGACGCTCATAACGCTCACAACGATCAAAATCTCATACTAATTTGATCGTTGTGAGCGTTTTGAGCGTCTAGTGGAACGCGGCCATCGTTATTATCTTACGATTGTTGAAACATTAACTTGCTACCTCTACTTTACTTATTACCCGACTGCCAGGAAGGGTTATGTCTTTCGCACGTATCTTGTATGTATGTATGTATGTATACGTGTGATATTATTTATTACCTCATAATTATCTGGGACAAAATTTTGCCAGTTCATCCATAATGGGACTACGCTTGGGATTAGTAGGATTAATGGGAGTACCCAGATGATCGAGCTTTGCTCGTATTTTTTTTTGGTAAATCGTGTTTTTTAAAAATCATTGGCTTAGTGTTGCTAAACAACGGCATTTACTGAAGTAGCTATAGTGTTGCTATAATGCTAGGAAGAGCCTATTGTAGCAGTTTTTCATTGCCTGAAAACACGGATAAAACGACATTTTCTAAAAATGAATCCTAGCAAGATCGATTTATCGCAACCGAAACCCCTGGCGTACTAAATTTCATGAAAATCGTTGGAGCCGTTTCTGAATATACACGAATTGCTCGTTTAAAGGTATTCGACTAGTGGGAGTCCTCAATGATAAGTTCTACCCATATGAATCCGGCGCAAGTTGCAAAAATAAAACTTAGACTTTTATTATCACGACACTAGACATCGTAACTGTACCTCTGATACATAAATCAATCGCAGAGCAATTAACAAAGCCCGTTACACTCTTTCATCTGTACCCACTGACCACTACCACCGCACATCCGGTGGCCGCGCATAAATTATTGCCAAATTATAGATTAGGAAAGTGAAAAAGTGTTAAGCGCGAGTCGGTTCCTTAAAAAATGGGAGTAAGTTATTTACTTTTTTTATAAAAGACAGGAAAACATACTCGTACAGCAGCCTAACTGTAAGTTTACGCGCGGGTAATATCAAGTAAAGAAAGGGAGAAACGTTTATTCCGTCATAAGCATAGCAACAACGCGGTTAAAATTCAATGCTAAGATATCTATACTAATACTAGTTGCCCGGACAGACTTCGTTCTGTCAAAAGTTTTTGTTTTGAGATATAAGCTATCCTATCTTTCAAGTTGGATCAAACTGCACACGGTGTGCAAATTTGAGTAAAATCTTTTAAGTAGTTTAGGAGTCCATCGCGGACAAACAACGTGACACGTAATTTATATATATTAAGATTATAAAGAGGAAAGATTTGATTGTTTGTTTGCATTGAATAGGCTTCGAAACTACTGAACCGATTTGAAAAATTCTTTCACTGTTGGGAAGCTACACTATCCCCGGGTGACATAGGCTATAGGTATTATATTTTCAAAAAAAATTGGGATCCTCAATAAAACTCCAATAATGTATGTAACCCAAGGTGTAAAAAAATAAGAAAACCGAAGTAAAGCGAGTTAGGGTTACTCGTATTATAATAAAATTTGTTTAATTGAGTTCGGAGTTGCAGCCTTCGTTGCTTGGAGTTGTACCTTCCTAGGTTGCAAATTCCTTGCCGGCTTGTTTAAGCTCATTAAACTTGTTTGTGGAAAAGTTGAAGAAATGAAATGTATCTACTTTAAATATCACAAGGGATCGTAGATGATTGAGGGGGATTAACCTAGTAAGTCTTCCCCTAAACAAGTAAAATGGAAGATAAAAGTTTGTATCAATATAATAATAATATTTGTCCACTTTACCTAAAACTTCAAATTTGAAATAATAAAACGTGACTGCAGGTAGAAACTATTTTTCTGCAGAATAACTCGAGGGCACTAGCTACAAGTATATTCCTACAATTATAATAACATAGCTAGTACAATAAAAATATTAGTTCAATAAATTCTCACCATCATTATAGATTCAATATTGTCAAAACCAAAAAGCTTTCATGTCGACGTCCTCTAATGATTTACTTTCAACGCACATCCGGTGGCTGTGCATAAATTAAATTAACCAAAACTAGATCGCAACTCATATTTATGGGGCTTCCTGTACTGGTAGATAAGCGAGTTAAACATAATCTACTCTTTCTGCCTATGATCGATCGACTCTGAAACCATCAAATCGATATGCTTCAAATTGGTTTCATTGAAAAGGCAACAGTCCGAAGGTAGTTTGAGACCCAACAATGCAAAACAATGCATTAGGCACATTCGGTCCATTAATAAAGTCGATTTTCCACTTTTCCCACACAACAATTTGAAGTTATTATTATGTAAAAATGTCGCATAAACGTCAACGTCAACTTTGACAACAAAGAATTTTTTTTAAGCGTCGTGGAACACGCCGGGAATCCACTAGTGCTTGATAAAAAAAAATTGCGTGTAATATCATACGCCGATGATTTGGTAGTTTTAGATATATACAATATCGCTAAACCACCCCAAATAATTTTATCCATAACTTTCTGATACAGTCTTTGTTTTCTGTCTATAAAAAGCCCCTAATACAACCGTAAAAAATTCTTGCGTATTTTTTCATACCTCAACAAGTACTCTAAAAGTATCTTCTGATTCTTATTTCAACAAAATTTACTGAACCTGTAGAGTAACTAATTTCTTGTTATCATCTCGCGACAAATCAATATTATAATAATTTTAGAGAATCATCGGTGTAAGTTGTAACACTCTACAATAGTTGTTTCGCTTCGTAATCTCTAGCGCTGCAGTGCGCACAATCCTTAAATCTTTAAAAATCCATAACACACACTTGTAGAGTATTTTAGTTATTACCTCAGACGTGTAAGTGCGGCCAAATCCAGGCCATCAACTTTCATTATTTAATTGCTGTCTATAAATTGTAATAATCTTTTATAGAAGTCCGCATAACTAGAATGCGTAACTTTGAAATAAATTGCGAAACGACTCACGACTGTTAGTCACTCAATTACAAAATAAGTGACTTATTTAAAAATGCAAAACGATTTAAGATGGTCGACATATAAATGTGGTTTGAAGAATTACCTTTTGTACCACTTTCAAAGATAAAGTTATAAATAAATTTGTATCGTTCAAACCAGCTTATTGTAACAAATCACCGCCATTTTGAACTAGTGACGTAAGAAAAAATCCATTAACCGAATTGTGAATCGAATCGAATCGAATTTGATAAGGAGAATCGAGAAGGCAAGTTATCTGAATAATAGGGTTTTACAATCAAGTATAAATCAAAATCGAATCGAAAATCAAATCAAGCTTTAGCCATTTGCGGTAGTAATTTAACTGATGTTTCTATGTAATCAAAACAATTTTTATTATATTTGGCACAATCGGAATTTCTATAAGATTATCCATTATGTATAATATATCATATTTTAATCATGGCATGAATCGTTAACGTCACAATACTGACCAAATATGTTTAGATTTATACATTTATTTATTACTGTGCATAGGAATTTGATAATAAGTTTGAATTCTAATTCGGAGTTCGCGTGCCGGCTATTTGATGTTGATATCATTACAAACAAATCACACATTGCATTAGTCATTCGAGACATGCAGCTAATGATTTCGAAACAATCATAATACTGACTTATAATCAGTTAATCAATGTTAGGGCATCACTATTATTAGTGAATACTACTCGATTCAGTAAAATATTCGACGACTTTTTTTCCTTTTATTTAAATATAACATTTTGTTATTATAATCATGAAGGGTTTTTATTTGACCATAGGTAAAACCTTGTTTTTCACAAACTTGCACTTGATTCAGAAAACCTGATAGATACATATCATCAATGTAGATGGCCAGAGGAAAGCAATATGGATCCATTAATCCTCAATTGTTTAGCTCTTCAACCAAGAAATAGAAACACGTTAAATATAACATTCCACGATAGATCTAAGAGAGAGGAGATAAGTTCAGATAGTTATCCAGACGGAAAGAATCCTACCACCATACAATAGTACAGCCAGGAATGAGCAAGATAGTAAGTAGAATAGAATTATTCTACTACTATGAAGGCGCTACTATACTATATTATAATTAACTAAGTGTATATCCATGCCAAATTGAAACCTAGGCTGTATTCTAGTACTGACGGTCTCTATACCTACTATGCTATGGACGGAAGGATGAACATGACAAAACTACAAGGTTTTTGACTAAGGAACCCTAAAAATTTGTTTCTGATAATGCATTATAGTTGGGCAATTTAAGCATATTGTACTGTCAGCCTTAATTAACCTTATGATGATCACTTATAGGCTAATTTGTTATCTACTTATACAATAGGTCATTCTCTTTAGAACAAAATAAGCTATTGAAACGAATGACGTGATAATTAGTGAATCTCGATAATTACAAACTTAAATTAGATGGTTCTTTTCAAATTGTTCGATTCCGGTACCCATACATATGTACATATGAATTTATTTTTATGAATAAAAACCTGTGGTACAAACTGTATGTATGTGACGGATTTCAGACTTCGATCCGGTTATATTCCACTAGGCATGTTCACATATTTGATGGGAAAGTCTGAGTCACCAAACTGTGCAGAATGTAACATAGCAGAAGATGTGTACAATGTTCTGGTTGAGTGTGTGCGGATTGAGGCTGAAAGAACGAACTACGTCCAAAAATACAACATCAATCGGTGCTAGGTTGGAATATTTAATAGCATCCTGGCTTTCCCTCAATCGGAAGAAGCTAGGACGCTATACAAATTGGTTAATTTAGCTGTTAAGCGTAGATTGTAAAGTGGTTATGTTCCTATGAGGCTGGCATGGTCACAATTGATCAAACCCTCCATAATAAATATAGAAAAAAAAACTGTATGTGTTTAATTGCCTGTGTGCCTGAATGTCTGTATCTGTACTTTTGAAAACCGCATCAAAAACTGTTGATTAGTTTGAAAGATCTAATACAGATACGGGACAGTACAGATACGGGAAGCGACTTCATTTATTACTATGTAAAAATTTGTCAGTTCGTTAACCTCGTGGTCTGGTTGTCTCCAGGAGCGGCTCGGCGGCGGCGGGCTGGGGCTGGGTGGCGGCGGCTTCCGCGGGGGCGCGCAGCCCTCCCTCGCCGACTTCCAGCCGCCCTACTTCCCGCCGCCCTTCGCGCCCACCGCCCATCCTGCTAGTCCGCATCATCAGCAACAGGTTTGTGGATATCGAGGACTGAGACTAAGGACACTTACCATCAGGTTGGCTGAGCTTGGCTTGGCCTGTAGAAAATGATCGGCAATTCAACAAAAAAATAACATCAATTAATGTAAAAAAGTACTAATTTTCATAAATAGATAATTTAATATAAATAGCAGTTCGTATATTTAGCCGACTTGCAATGTCTATGCGCGCCATTTTTACATAAAAAAATATCTGTGTTAAAAACACCCTCGCAAACCACACACCTAGCAACACGACTTAACACGTACCAATCAATTTTGCCGCGCTTTTTCTTGCTTTAACCTATTGATGGTCTGCTAATGAGCACTCTCTCTAGGAGGCTTACAAAAATGGCATACTCTACCACGCTGCTGCAGTGCAGATTGGTATAAGAGTTAGTGGCCAACCCAAGTGTCAGAAGGTTTCATGCTGCCCGAGGGCCATTGACATGGCTTAAAGTCTGTTATCCTACGATAACAACAGAGACCGACGGCTTTACGTGCCCTCCGAAGCTCGGAAACTCTCAAGAAAAGTTTGCCACTAGCAGTCACCCATCCAACTACCGAACGCCCGCTGTTGCTTATCTCTGTCTATCCGAGGATCGACACAAGCCACCGAGCTGTAAGCGCTTCCATCAGGTCACCATAATAAAAGTGCTCGAAGGACCAAACATCTACGCGCCAGATGACTTATACTTGGCGTTTGACTTATACTTTGGATTTGTGGACCCTTCTACTTATGAGCGTGCGTCTGCTCACAACTTTTGTATATTACCTTGTAGCCTGGTTGGTAACGACCCTGCCTGCGAAGCGAGGGGTCCCGGGTTCGCACTAGTGGGAATGAACGGATTCCTGGCCGGGGCAGATATTTATATGAAAGATAAATATTTGTACTCGGGTCATGGGTGTTATTGTAATGTGTTATATATGTGTAGCGTGTAGTCCATGCTACCCGCGACACAGGTAAATAACCTACTGCAGGGGTATGAGTGTGTAAGCGTTTATTTATTTATTATCAGCAATGTAACGTCCATTTCCCCCAGAGCCATGGCATGGAGTACGGCGGCGGCGGCGGCACGGAGTACTCGCAGCACTACGCGCCGCAGCAGCTTCTACCGCGCCACCACCACCCCGAGCCGCACCATCATCTGCGGCATCACCGCGACCACCATGATATACATACACACCATGTGAGTATAGTAGCTCTGTGTCAATGTTTATTGAGGGCCCCAACTTTAGCTGTCACAAAAGGCCCCCAACAACAGCAGCCTACGGACCGTCCACCTGTGGCATCACCGTGACCATCATGATATTATACACACGCACCATGTGAGTGACGTGGCCCTTGGCGTAGTCAATAATATTTGTTGAGGAGCCCTAAAGTTAGACTTAAGCTGTTAGTGTTTTGTCAGATTTTGTAGCTCAGTAGCTACACTCCTACGTATATCTAACCTGCGGCATAATTGACAATACTATTACTACAAAATAGAGTTAGAAGACACGGAGGTGTAAGTCAACAATAAGGGTTAGATGTAGGGGGTGTATGTGTGAATAGGGTGTATTATTGATGTTTTGATGGCCTTATTATGATAGCCTTTCCTTATATGGGTCAATTTCAACAAACACGGATTTTGCCTAATTACAGTGGCGAATTTAAATTTGCTGTTTTTGATAAAAAAATTTGGCTTAAATAATAGGTAAATATTAGTACTACTTAATCATATACTAGAGATCGAAAAAAAATTATTAGTTCATGAGATATTCCCATTTGAAATTATCAAATGCCACCGAAATTATTAAAGGACCACCGGAATTAAAATCCGAGCCACCGAAATTGATTAAATTTAAACCTGCTGTTTCTAATACATTTTATTTGGCATAAATAATATGTTAATAGTAATAATAATTAGTCACATAGTAGAGATCGAAAAAAAAATTATTTGTTCCGGAGATATTTTCAAATTACATCATCAAATGCCACCAAAATTAGGACCACTGGAATTAGAATCTAATCCACCGAAATTGATTATGCCAATGAGGAATAATAAAGGCAAGATCATTTAATACTTTAAAAATACATTTTGAAGAGTAGGAGTCTAGATGAACGGACTCTTTTTAGCGGTGATTAGACACGCTTGTGTTTCTGTGGCCTATTAGACCAATGCCGATAGCTTCAAAAACGGTAAAAAATGAAAAAAAAATATATATAGTAGGATGAAACCCATTGCAAAAAGAAGAGGATATAACAAAAATTAAAGGAAAAATAATTTACGGGTGATCTAAGGTCGGGAGGGGGGTTTAAGGGTACGGTTTAAGGGTAAAAAACGGCTTATCTCGATTTCCAGCAAAACTACAAGTCAAAATTTATGTGAAAAATTCAAATAACCAAGTTTTTGGTTTTTTATTTTTATCTTTTACAAAAAAAAAAGTCATGCAGTTTAGTGAAAACTTACCGTTGTATGTCCTTAACATACTGTAATATTTTTGATTTAAAATATTTCTTTTTTCACCTTATTTTGACTTAAAATCGAAAAAGCAACCTAATTTTCAATCGAAAATTCTCACGTCAAAATATCTATTTTTTTTTTAAATCGGTGAGATTTTTGTTCGTTGGAATCTCTACTTTCTAACGGTATATAAAAAAACTATAAACTACTAACGACTACTACTACTACTTACTACTAACTATAAATTACTATGGTAAATGTTCTCCGAAAATACAATGAAACGACAACTATTTTCGCATGTTTTTTGCAATCTTTATGTTTTTGTAATTATTTTGTCTAACAAAGTAACATGAAATCAAAGTAACATGTTTTTCGATTAATTAAAGTGTAAATTTTGATAAATTGAGAAATTTTTTTGCGAAAATAGTTGTCGTTTCATTTTCACCAAATTTCGTGAATTTTTTTTTTTTGTAAAAGATAAAATAAAAACCAAAAACTTGGTTATTTGAATTTTTCACATAAATTTTGAGGTTACGTAAAAAAAGTGTAAATAAAAAAATTGTAGATCTTTTTATTACTTACAACATTGCTATTTAACTTTTTTCTACAGGACTTGTAGTTTTGCCGGAAATTGAGATAAACTATTTTTTACCCTTAAACCCCGCCCTCCCCCACTTCCCGAGCTAAGATCGCCCGTAAATTATTTTTCCGTTAATTTTCGTTATATTCTCTTCCTTTTGCAATGGGTTTCATCCTACGATTATTTTTTTTCGTTTCAAAAATTATCGGCACTGGTCTATACACGTCCTTATGCGCTTTGATTTGCCACCGGAACCACCGAGATTAGGCCACCGGACTTAGAATTAGAGTCAAAACTTAAATTTTAAGGAACACCGTTATTCTCAGGTTAACTTTTATTTCACAATTATGGCCGAAAACCTTTAATGGAAGCCTCCATAAAATTTCTTGATAATCTGCTTTGTAGTTTTACTAATATACATGACATCGGAATTGGATGATTTTGTATTCCTGCGCCACCGCAGTGAGTACTTACGTGTTTGGCAGGAAAATTACGCTGCCAGTCGGTCATCCTAATACGCAATTTGCAAGAGCACAACTGAACGGTGCGGGGAGAGCCAGTAAGGTGTCTTCCAAATCGTTTCGTAACAAGATATGGAGTGTACAAAATGCGCCACCGGTATTGCTTTTTTTTGTAGGACATTTTTAAAAGATGTTTTAAGAGCTGTTGCACTATCTTAAATTACTCCGTAAATATATATTAGTTGTGTTATTTAATGTATTTCTAAAAAATATTCCTTTTTAATAAAATTTATTTACCAAAAAAAATTAAATTTATAAAATATGTAAATAAATGGAGGTCGGACAGTACACCGGAATTAGATTTTAGGTCTTACATATTTTTTTATTAAGAATCTATGTATTAAATACATCTGAATACTTTGCTATCATGTAGATCACTATTTAAACTACCTATATAAAATTATACATAATTGTAGTTTACCTCCACACATTAATTTTCAACCTCGCCGTCTCAAAAATGCACTTGGGAAATTCACCCATATTGCCTTTAGGACAATTAATTTATTTTATTCATCCGTTGATTCATCAAGTCTTTTTCATTGGCAGAAAGATTAAACTTTGTATTGACTTTAATTTTTTTCAAAGATTTACTTTACAACAGCTAAAAAGTTGAGGATAGAAAAATATTTCTTGAACATAAAAAGCATCCGTATTCCGTAGGCACTTTAGATAAAAGCTTTAAAAATAATATTGTTTAACCGGCATAATATAATATCTCATGTTACTGCAGATTATACTCTATTCAGAATCTTAACAGAGCCCGCTACAAGGAAACTATTTACCCTCGCATGCCTCCAACCCCGGAAGTCTTGGCATTGTTCGGAGCCCCGCGATAGCGTAATTAAGTTATTAAAATATCCCAAGAATATCAGCCTTATAGGTAAGTTATATTGACAAAAACAGAACGAAAATTGCAAAGAAAATACCATGTCTTGTTATTTCAAAAAAATAAAAGCAAACCATGAAACTTAAAAGGTATAGAAAAAGTATAACTACCTATTAAATCGTGGAGAAAAATAATGAGAACCTTCGTTTATAAAACCTGTAGAAAATGATCGGCAATTCACCAAAAAATAAAATCAATTAATGAGAAAAAAGTACTAATTTTCATAAATAAATAATATAATACAAATAGCAGTTCGTACATTTAGCCAACTTGCAATGCTATTTTTAAATTAAAAAAATATCTGTTTAAAAACACCCTCGCAAACCACACACCTAGCAACATACCAATCAATTTTGCCGCGCTTTTTCTTGCTTTGATGGCGGCAATGGCGGCATTGGCAGCGATCGAATCATTTAATCAATTTTTTATGTCACGTCTGATCGATTAGAAATGTTTCACATCCAGTTAGCAGGTAGTACGCATTCACGATGACTTGATAATACAGGCAATACAGCTACTTACTACTATCAGATGAAAATTATTTCGCTCAACTCATTAACAAGACTGACATTTAATTTAAAAATAGAAGGAGTACTGGACTAGGTGGCCATTTTAGTATCTCCTGTCTGTCTACCTAATACCTAGTATCTGAAATGTTATTAAAGTACTAGTCTGGTATTTTAAAATGCCTACTACTTGTGAAGACAAAATGTAAATGCAAGGAATTTTAACTTGGATATTAGTTTAGTAAACCGGTTTAAACAGATAATTAGACACAAATATGAAATAAGAAACAAAAAATATTCTATTCTATTCTACATATAAAAATATGGTAGGTATCCTAATCTATCAAATTAAGTAACAAATTCCATCATAATAGGTATCAGATAAAATACTAGTCTATACTGTACTACAAATACAATGAAATCGTTTCTGACTTTGTATCTAACTAGAAATTTACTAACAGTCGTAGAAAACTCCACAAATTCCAGCTACATTTAAGTTTCCATTCAGTCAGAATGGGGTATTGTGAATGCCGGATGGACCGGGGCATTACCGACGACTAATCTACTAAAGTGGTCTCACTAACGTTGTGATCCGAGGAAATATCGAGATATTTCTTCAATACCAAAAGATATTTGCTTGAAAGCTATATCAAATAATGCAGGTTTTTCAAATTTCCTAATAATATCGTTTAAGATGGGCGAAGGTGCCCATGGACATCAATAACATCAAAGGCATCACCAATGTTTTGCTGGCCGAAAATTAAACAGGTATTGGTATTATGTATCTTTCCGTGAAGCATTATCTAACTGGCTGCTATCATTTTACTTGAGCCAGCCGCCAAACAACTCAGGTGGCTTAAAAGTCAATTATTTCTTGCTGTTCTTCTTTCATGTCCGGCGACCGATGATGCCTACTAAGGTGCTATTGTTGTCCATGACCAATAATAGTCTGCTCGTTTAGCAGCTTAAAAAAAAAGATCCAAACCTCCCAGGCAGGTAGGTCAGGACATATAACTTATATCAAGTCGTTCTCCAGTTATCACATGGCGGCTTCAGCTACGGCGGCGGTGAGAGGCGGACGGACTACGGCACCCGGGAGCAACACGAGCTGGCCTTGCATCATGCGCTTCACTCCACTGACGAGACGCAGGTTTGTCCAACCATGACGTAGGTTTGTCCAACCATGGCATAGGTTTGTCAAGTAAAGAAATAGATTTGTCCAACATTGACCAAAGATTGTCCAATCATGACCTGAGATTTTCCAAATATTTTTTAGCGATTAAATCGCTTCAGAACTACCTGTTTGCTTTTCGGGTTCTTAGTGCTTGAATAGAAGCATTTTGACTCTTGTCACACAGATCTGAAAACTATAGTCCTGGGTTGATTCATACGTTATGTGTTTTTACTCCGTACAGAACGGGGACGGGGCATAAATATATGTCCATGCCCTGTTCCCGTCCCGTACGGGATTCCGCTGCGTATGCACTATCGTATACATTGTCAAAAAACACGTTACGTTTAGAAGACTATTCTGTAATATTTTTGTATTAATTTAAAATATGTGCTGAGTAGTTTCTTTCGCCATTTCTTCTTTTCAATAACCCTACCGAAATGGTTGTTGAATAAAAAAATACGTTCATGAATATATCTAAAAAGTATATTATCCACAAGAACAAAACTGTGAATTTTACGGTCATAAAATTTATTTTTTTCTCTTGCATAGAAAGCCAAGGCTTATTTCAGTCTCTTTACTAATAAAAACTATTCCATGATAACTTGTCTTGTAACATGGTAAAGGCGGTGACAGTGACCACACTACATGACAGATCTGGAACATGCAAAACCCACATTCAGCTAACAAAGGAAATGTCTTAGTTAAATTATGAACTGCTTTTCATTGTTATTTATCTCATTTTAATTCTAGTCTTTGGAATACAGGTCTGTGAAATGCAGGCCGTTAGACATGATTTTTATATTATCAATGATTTTTTAAACTCAATTAAATTAATATTTCATTAAAAAGTAGTACCAAGATTTTTCTCCTCGCCTAAAAACTGGATTGTAGGCAATGAACTGTAGGTCCCAAAATTCTTTGCACGTCAATATTTTCATAAATTCAAAAATACCAGTTATTAGGGCTACGCCCGATCCAATATTGGGTATGTTGAACTAATAAGAATTTAATAAACAAGAATTTGAACCTACGCATTCCTGGCTGCAGGAATTTCTGCTATATCTCGATCCATTTTGTTAATAATCATCCTTATAGCTAAAGTTTTTATATTGTATCCCAAAAACCAGGGTTACCATGTCTATAAATTTGTAGCTTCGATTTAGTTCCGAAGCAAATAAAATTGCTTTGGTAAATTACTATTGATTTTAATCTATCCGATTCAATTTTGTTACTGTTTTTGAAAACTTAAAATACATTTTTAAATTTCATTTTACCCAAAATCCAGACCGGTGATTCTGTTTTATGCAAAAAAAAAAAATTGGCAAAGAAATGAGTCAACTAACAATTGGCTAGAACAAAATATTCATGGTGTCCTTTGATAATAAAATAACAAGTGCTTAAATTTTAAACTTATTTTTCTAGAATGCTGGGATGGATGACACTACAGGGTTTATGACGGATCTCCCATTATTAAAAAGTAAGTACCTACTTTAAAGATATCTTTTTATTTTTTATTTTTATTTCACGAATTAACGCCCCTTAATGTGGTCACAGTCGTCGATGGATATGAGATTTGTCTGCCACAGAAATATCTGCCCCGGCTAGGAATCAAACATGGGACTTTTTATAACATTTATTAAATATGTTTTAATTAATGAATCACCGAATAGTAATTATAATCGACGTTACGAAGTGGGCCGAATCACTTCAGCAATTTGTACCGCTGCAACTGAACATGAAATAAAAATAAACATTCGTAATTAACTTATCAAATATTTTATTGTTGCTCTTACCGATGACCCGACAAAGATAACACCGTAATTAGGCCTCACACAACAGTTATCGGATAGGTGTATCGATTATTGTAAGTGGATTGTAAGAAAGTCCATCTCATTCGGACATCAAATCGATATCAGTGAAATAAAAGTAACGATCAATCATTCGATGTTTAAACATGGCTGAATTAAACTCTTTTATGTTTTATTTTCCCCTTTACAAATACTTTTAATTTTGCTTTTTAATTAAACGTTCCAATCATTTATGATGATCTCTCGTTAGAGAGAGATTTTTTAACCAATGATCCCAGGTTTCATTCCTAGCCGGATGCAGGTTTAATCCCTTACCGGACACGGTATTGTAACTGTGTTTTTCGTTGCGCAGATTTGATTGAATTGTTTATTTTTAAACATTGGTTTTTAAAAACTGACACAAGGTAAGTTTCACAATAAAGTTAACACCTTCAAAACTAAAATCAGGGACAATATTCTTTAAAAATCAGTAGCTTATAAACTTTCGAAATTTGTTTCAATACGAGTTATTACTAAATTCCCGCCATCGAAACAAACAATGGTGCTTTTAACAATCCGCGCCACGCCCCAAACATGCGCACAGCGTGATCTCCATTATCATTGTAATATTTCTCTATGGCAACCCTAATACAATAAACATCACTGTGTCATTAGCTGTGCACCACACTGGTAACACTGATTTTTTTTTCTTTGACTATTGTAAAAAGTTTCAAATGACTTTAACGGCAAAGGTGTTTATTAGCAGCCAATTACAATTGATTTAAGCGACCACATGAGGATTATTATAAAAGGAATTATTTCGTTGTATGAGGGCATCTAACTTTTTTACACGACGTACGTTAATATTGTAAAGTTTATTTTTTGTTCCTTTTTATTACATAAAGTAAGTAATCATCCAACAAACTGATTTGGTTTTTTCCACAGAATTGGTAATTACGAAAATTTCTCGGGACTTGACTTTTGCATCTAACCTTAATCGCGTGTGATTAGATAATTACATGCACACATTAAAAATCCAAAAGCTAAGCTGAGAATCTATGAGAATCTAAAAAAAAAAACAACAGTAAGAGCTGATTACCTTATAACGCCTAAACAGCTGAACCTCATCTTAATAAATTGTAGCTAAGAACCATTTTGTTCACGCCAGCTTTCAAACAACAATGCTACAGACAGACACAGATACACAAGACACGTAAAACTTATAACACCCCTTTTGGATTTGGGTTTGATAAAGCAATTACAGTGGAACCGCGGTAGTCTGGACCCTGTCTAATCCGGCACCCCCAGTAATCCGACCCGCCTATCACTGTTGATTGTACATAAAAATTCAATCTTTGATTTGTAATTTGTCGGATTACAAGGTATTCTTATTCAAAAAATTCCTGTCTATAGAGGGTCTTAGGCAGTAATACTCGTAGTAGGCAGTACTCTATAATCCGACAAATTCGATAATCCGACATCTCCCTTCAAAATGTTTGTCGGATTACCGCGGGTCTACTGTACCTAACAGCCAATAATTTCCCTAGCAATGAAAGGTCGCGACGGACTGGGTGGAGCAGGGTCCTGTGCGCCCAACGACGTGTTCTGCTCGGTCCCCGGGCGGCTGTCGCTGCTCTCCTCCACCAGCAAGTACAAGGTGACGGTGGCGGAAGTCCAGAGGCGGCTGTCACCACCCGAGTGCCTCAACGCATCGTTACTAGGAGGCGTTTTGAGGAGGTGAGTCTTGATACTGGTCATTTTACTCCGATTTTTTGGACGAGTTTTGTTTGGTAAATAAACTTGTCACTAGTTTTTGTTGAAATATTAGTTATTAAAAAAAAATTATGTCCCAACTCAGAGTCACTAACGGTTACTTAAATCCCTCCTTAGTACAGAGTTTGTACCTGTGGTTATTCTGAACTAAGGAGCGATTTAAGTAACCTTTAGTGAATCTAAGTTGGAGCGTTAGCGTGTTAATAAAGTAGGTAAGTTTGTTTACTAAAAAAGACTCGTGTAAAAAAATATTATAGTTAAATTCTTGGTATATTAATAATTATTGGAAATGTCAATATTTTTAAGGGGATTCCATTTTGCCGAGCTTCATCATAACTGCACAGTAAAATACTTATTTCTTTGTATAGAGTTTCGTCCATGGTAATTAAGTTTACGTCGTTCTCTAGATTTCCTTCACCCAAGGAAGTGATAATTATGCACTTTCAAATACGCACATTATTCCTTAGAAAATGAGTCGTGTTAAGTTTAAAATCGCCAAGATATCACTGCTTATGATATTGTTCTTTTTCTTCTTTTACATAAAATAACTATTTTAAAAGTTTCATGTTAAATTACATTTTTCCTAGTTTTATTTAAGTACTACTTTTATTTAAGAATGAATAAGAAAGTGATTATTATTAATCTAATTTCCTTCTTAGAATTGTTTGTATGTCGTTAAATTATCTACCTCCATTTTGTAA
Organism: Thymelicus sylvestris; assembly: GCA_911387775.1. Classification (NCBI taxonomy): domain Eukaryota; kingdom Metazoa; phylum Arthropoda; class Insecta; order Lepidoptera; family Hesperiidae; genus Thymelicus; species Thymelicus sylvestris. The sequence continues at coordinate 6,832,356 of OU426909.1, read as the reverse complement.
CAATTTCAACTCACAGGTGTAGGTAATGATCTGGTATCATAAAAAGTAATCTAGCAATAAAAACTAACATGCAAACATTACAAAACGCAATTTTATAGAAGCCATAAAATACTGGTTCGCAAATTCAGTATCGGTAATAAATACTAAACATGCCGCTATAATTAAAAACAAATTTATTCACTTTGCCACCATCATGCACCGTTTCGAATTCACTGCCGTTTTACAAGCAAATATTTTTTGCTCTTGCAACACAGCAGTTTAATTCTGTAGGTTTTTTTTTGTGATAGCAAGACTAGTGTGGTTGTGGTGATTTCTAAATACGTGTTTGAGTTTTATGAGATCTGATAGGAACCGAATAGTGGTTAGCGGTATGGCTACACCCATAGTAGGTATACCGCTATACTATGTTTAGTTCGTTTTTGCTTGAACTTTAGAATAAAGTAAAAACTCAACAATTAAAATTACTTTATTTTCATGGTGATATTTATTTATTTACTTAGACTTTATTGACCACAAAATCACGGTAAAATTTAGGCTGATTATGCCAAAGAGATGTGGACGAAGAGTGGTATTAAAATACCTATACAGTTGATAAAATTAATAAATATTTTGACGTAAATCTTCACTTTTTTTGTATATTTTTTATAAATATGTAGGTTCTAAGTAAACAGTAAAAATAGAGAAACATGCAACTAGATTAATATCTAGGTATCGTAGTAGGTAGGCGTATCTACAAACTTACAAAGTTACAAACATACGTCCTTTGTAGATTAGATTATGTTAGTAATTGGTATCGGTTACAATATAATAAAACCTAAACAGGCCATTTAATAAAAAATCTACAAATGAATTTCAAGACAGTTACTATTTTATCGTGTATTCAAATTGATGCGGTTTTAGTCGCTTGCGGTCAGATGTTGGATAGCAAACGGGACTTATCTCATGGCGCATGTTTGTTTTTCTTAATAATAAGTGTTGAGAGTTGAGTTTTAGCCGCAAAGTTACTCATAATTTTATTATGTATAATTATTTTACAGCTCGGCAGGGACCTGTCTTTAAGTATTATCTATTACATTATATTACTTTATAAAAATCGTTACTGCACTGTTATTATTTAAGAAATGATATATAAAATGATTATCGGGACTTGTGATTAAGACGTCGCAAAAATTGTCTTTTCGTCTGAGCCTTTCCACCTTTCTTTGTTAGTCGAAAACTGGTGCTTGTCATCTGGTCCCACTTAAATTTGAGCGAGATCTGACAAGTAGTTTTTGAGTTATTTTTAAGTCGGTTATTTTTTGTCAAGAATTATTCTTAGGGTTTTCGCAATACCGGTAACTGACATCAGTCAGGCTGTACACATTGTATAAAATATTTTGCATTCTTCAATTAAAGGCGCGGACGTACATACAACATGGTAATTACCGTTTAGTATTAATAGCAAAGAGAGCTAATTCATTTAAATTTATGTAACAGAAGCTACTGTCGGCGGCTTTATATATTCGTACTTTGAATACATTAAAATTAATGTCCACACCAGATAATACCAAGATAATTATGTATGTAGTTATGTAAGTAATTTATAATATTTTCGAAGTTATATTTCTTTTGGCACGCTTTAAAAAGATACAAGGAATTACGATGCTCGCGCGAAATGTTTCAACTGACATTTGAATATCCGAAATTGCATCGCAACCTAAAAACTATAAATCACAGATTGAAAACCTTTGATTCAATTGTTTTAAGGTTTACCTATTAGGCCACTCTGTCGCATTAGGTTTTGTAAGGATAGATGAGTGTGTTATGAATAAATGAATAAAAATTCGTATACACTCCTTCAGATTATGTTTAGTAGATTACCATATCAACCTGTCAGTACGTACTTACAATTACACTTTGTAAATCTACCCGCATTTTGTTACTACAATATTTTACTTTCTTCACACGTTTAACCATCAACAAACACCTCATCACCCGACGCAACTTCCCCTAATGAGCCAAACTAGGGATGGCGATCTAAGATCGATTAATCGAAGAATCGATTTTTTGAGCCAAAAAGATCGATTTTTTAAATCGATATGTAGTACTGTATCGATTCAGTGAATCGATATTTCACCCTTAAAGATCGACATTCGATTTTATTTTATTTTTTGGTATAAACCAAAAAACCATTTACGATTAATTGAATGTACCCGTATTATAAGAGTGCTGCCTGTGTGCTGCGGCTGCCGGTTAAAGGGTTAATTATTCAAAAACATGCGAGATGGCTGTATGTTTGGATTCCTTGGCCTCTCTTTAATAAAAAAAAAAGTTACGTTTGTTTGCTATCTTTGACTTTTTGTATCTGTGACTGACTGTGACAATTGTGACATTTCTTTCTTATTGCGCGGGCCGCGATCATTCATCATTCAAATTTGTTTGTTCATTTGTTGTTGTAGAAGAACCTGTCTGAAAAAATACTGATTTTTATGTAGTGTTTGTCGCAGACGCAGAATAATAACTAACTAACTAATCATAACTTTGTAAATCAATACCAGTTAAAAAATAAATGTCTTGTTTTATACCTGATCTGATGTTTTGATATGGTAATAAAATTATTTTTATCATTGAATTATCTGATTTTACTGATAAGTGATCGGTAAATTATAATATGTATCTTGTTCTTAATAAAATAGATTTTTAATACATTGTAAACAAAAACTTGAGAAAAAGATCGATTTTTCAGAAATCGATCTTATTGGCCTCGATTTTTTTGTGGATCGATTCATTAGGTCACGATTCGAATCGATTCAAAAATCGATCTTTTTTGGAAAGAATCGCCATCCCTAAGCCAAACAATATGTTTGAATTTGGAATCAATGGAAAACTAAATCGAATGAATCGACAGTTTAAAAGCGATTGGTCATAGATAATTCAGATATCGACTGTGTCTCTAATCTATATGATGACTGTGTAACCATTATTTAGCAAATTCCAAAGGAATTTAACAAGGTTTAATTATGATAGTATATTAAAGTAAGCTTAATTTTTTAAACAGCTTAATTTACGACAGTGTATTTAGTAATTTATTTATTTAGTATTTTTTTAGTAAATTAATTAACTTCGCATACATTGCACATGCTTACATCGGGCTTAGGTAAAATCTTTATCATGACGTGCAACGGTTGAAAAAACTTTCAATTCTACCGAATTATTTATTAAGCAGGTATAAAATTTTATGTAAAATGCGTATTGAATAATTAAATAAATAATAATTTTAAAAATGTGATGTTCTACTATTTTAGCTCCGTAAGAATCAAATTAAAATTGTCTATGGTGTTAGCTAGCATGTCACCGACCTAAAACACACTGACCTACAACAAGACAGTCCCGTGTACTCACCGACCGTTGGCCGTAACTGCCGTAAGAAACATCGTTTCATTCCCCGATTAGAGATTATCAATCAAGCACCGATACGTCTTTGATTTCCTAACGATAATTATGAAGAAAAGATACCGTTGCCCCGTTCATATATTATATTAATTTCAGGACCATTTTAAACCTTATTGCATTATGTTAGAAGCGGCTTATTTTGAGTATAATATTATAAGTACCTACTTGGATTTAATACATGAATGTGGGATCATTTCGCGGCCGCTTGACGTCCAATTATTCGTGTCAAATGAAAATAATCATAATTATTATACAAACTATAGGTAATAGGTATGACCTTGGTATAACATTTTGTTATTGTAAGCTTTGTATTTATTAAATGAGGGAACTGGCATGGAATTGATTACAGCTTAGCCTAAGCAGCCCACAGCCATTTCAAAATAAGCGCGGGATTGTACGTATAGTCCGTTTAAAAAAAGTATAATGTAAATAGTAAGTAGAGACCAAATCAAATAAATTTATTGTGGAATATAGGTAGGTACATAGGTAAGTATGTTACATAGGTAAATTATCTATCCGCTATATCCCTACCACATATGGGCATACAGTAATAGTTTAGGTTAATAATAAAATAATTAATACATTAAGAAACAATAACTAAAGAATATTAAATTTTAACAAATTAGCAAAGTAATATGAATTATGAAATTAAAATATAAAGTATTAACATCAATGGACTTATCAATAGTAAATTTCAAAAATGATAAGAAATTCTATATTATTTAGGATAAAGTAATCAAAAATCAAAAAAGAGAGAAATTTGTTACATCATTATATATAGATAAAAAGACACTAATTGTTTACCTAATAAGACTCCTCCAAAATTGGGTTCATATTAAGATCTTGTTTTTTTATACATATCGGTATTTTACTATGATTGTATAACACGATTATGATACTTATCATGTCATAGGTATATGATGGGATTAGATACATCTAATGTTGGACTAGGGTCGTCTAGGGTTATTAAATGGAACTTCGAAAAGTCCTAACTCAAGACACGGACCTAAAAACTCAAGACTAAGTACTTATTTTTAGAAATAGCTCCTCCATCGATTTCGGTAAAACATCTTTAAGTAGATTGTTTCTCACCCAATTTTTTTACAGAAGTCAGTATTGTAGATACCTATTCTTTTTTAAAGAATAACAAAATTATAATTCATTGTCATACTAAGTGCGTGCGTAGGCTCACGATGGAGCAAAACATTTAAAACATGTAAGTAGATGATATTACTCAACGTCGTCAGAATACGACACGCAAAAACTGTTTGTGGGTCACTCACTCACTCACTCACTCACTCTAACAGCTTTATTAACCAGTGAGAACTGGTTAATTAAAAAAACACTCACTCTACCGCCATTTTTCAATCGATCAACCTAACTCATTGCTAGCCATCGATTTCGACGAGGAAATAGATAAGAAATAACTTATCGTACTGGTAGCGCTTGAAACAAATTTACATTTATTAAATCATTAATTACAGCCCCAAAAACAATACAAAACTCTGACGTTAATCGATAGGTTTTGTAGCTCTATCTAGCGGTCAGTAGCGAAAAATTATAGTTCACATTACTCGTTCGGTTGATAATAATTAATTTTATTGTTGAAGTTTGGCTTGAGAGCCAGTTCTTTCTGTCTTTTCTTCTCTCTGTCTTGGACGGCAACGCATCAGTGCTGCCTTTGGTGTTGCTGATGTCCATGGGCGACGATAGCCATTTACCATCAGGTGGATCATTAACTCGTTTGCCGGCTATTTCCATAAAAAAAAATTGGATTGAGACGCTTACTTATTAGTTAAACCGAATATCAGCAAGGTTTTATGCCATTCGATGACTTCCAGCTTAAGCTAACTTAATAGCACCTATCTTATATAATAATTAATCGGGAGGTTAACATGCCTATGGTGCCTGGCGTACCTAGTACCTTTGTCACTAGCAGGTTACCAAACCAACTTACTACCAGAGCATCACTCCATCAATCGTTTGAATGAAAGTCTACGAACCTTTCATCGATTTGACTTACAACATGACGCCTAAAGACACTTAATTTTTAATCTACTGTTTCTGCCATGACCACATCCCGTCTAAATCTTCATACTTACCATAAACTCAAATTGCTCAACTCAGACCATTACGCAACGCGTAACAAAAAATATATCAACAATCAAACTTGTTTTACGCGCCTAAATGAACATGACTCAATCACTTTAAAATTTTCTTTATTCCACAGCAATAAAGTTTACATTCCATTGGGTGCTTTTTAAACAAATTATGGTTTCTAAATAGTTTGATCAATGTAAAATGATAGGCAGTAAGTGGCAGAGGCGTGACGGATACGCGTACGTTTGTTTTAGCTGATAAGGCGTCAGATGTGCATTAGAATAAGACTACGGAACCCTAAAAAAGCATGCTTTTACATTGAACAAAGGAACTGACAGATCGCACGTCCAATGAAACAATATCATAATTACAAAAACTCGACATTGATGTTTTGATGTTCCCGCTGCGAAAGAACTTTCGCATTAATTACTATTATCTGTGGCATTATCAATCATCAATATTCATAAATCTTAACCATGTAAATGTCTTTCTTGATGTTATGACAATGTTCCAATAAATGATTGATTTTTTAAATTGGGATTTTGGAACCTATTTTATTACGTGACACACTTATTTCCTGAGGTTTCACTGGGAATTGGCGACATTAATATCTGATAGTTGGCCGTGCCGAGCGAGGGATCCCAGGTTCGATTACCTGCTTAAGACGTTTATTTCAAAAGTTACACTAACTAAATATTTGGTCACCTCTTATTGGTTATGGAAATGTTTAAATTGAATACTATGTTGCAATCATTCAGATTTTTGAAAAGTTGACCTTTATCTTTACAGAGCAAAAAGCAAAAATGGCGGGCGGTTACTCCGGGAGAAACTAGAGAAGATAGGCCTAAACTTGCCAGCCGGGCGGCGGAAAGCCGCCAACGTTACACTCCTCACATCACTAGTAGAAGGTAAGTTATCTAAAAGCTACAAATAAAACAAATACGCATCTCACACGGCTATGTACGTGGCTAGGTGAATCTATGGCTAGGTGTACCTACATTGTATACCTACACCTTTTATAACCAACCCTCACTACAATTATTTTAAAAAATTGATTTATCAATGCCAACTTTGTTTAAATTACGTAAATTACAGAATGAATCTGATATTTTTTTGAAAGCTGTTATAATTTTCTACCAACTTATCTGTGAATTAAAGGGAGGCGGTGTTGGACGCATTTGACCAATCATTGGACGCAATTCGAGTGGTAGTAACTGACAGAAGAATGACTACAGAGTACTTATGAATGACTTTTCATTAGTTCCAATTTTCGCCACTTCACAGATAAATGTGGTGGCACTGGAGACATAATATTGCAGATGTTTTTCGTTATTGATTGCTCATTCAATAATTCCTCGACAGCGGAAGCAGTGCACCTAGCACGCGACTTCGGCTACGTGTGCGAGACGGAGTTCCCGGCGCGGGCGCTGGCGGAGTACCTCGCGCGGCAGTACGCCGAGCACGACGCGCGGCGGCGCAGGGACTTACTGCAGGCCACCAAACAGGTAAGGACCTAAGGACTTTTTAGTGCTTGTTCACACTGAACTGGCTCGGGCGCGGTCGCGGTAAACGCTACATACACGCGCGCGCGTTTTGGTGTGAACACTTTCATAGTAGCTCATATGTTTGATATTTCGCGACCGCACCCGCGCCCGCGAGTTCAGTGTGAACAAGCACTTAGTGTATAGGTTACATTTAATAAATATTATCTGTTTTATATAGTCTGTTGCTCGGATGTGGTACGTATGGCAACTCTGTCATATCACTTCCGCCCCGTCTCCATGTCTGAAGTTAAGTTAAGCAGTCCGGTATAGAAATAAGTTTTATTAATTGTGCACAAGAATAAGAAGTAATAAAAGGAAGTATTCACATTTTGTAATTTTATTGGCGTCTACGCTATAGATACTTTAATAGGACTAAGGAGACCTGACTTGGATCGAAGTTGGATCTGTTGCTCTAGATCGGACGGAGGAATGGAACAGGCTTGGATTGGATTTCGAGGATCCGTTCTAAGAGCTCTGGAATTCTGGATCGGATGTAGGAATGGAACTTGGATCGGATTTTGATCAGCTCTAACTTGTATCGAACTTGGATCAGCATTCAGCTCCAATCTTGCCAGGTCCCACATAGTTACGACTTACGATAGATCTACCGTCTACCGTAACAATATAAAGTACCCAAATGTATTTTAGAATCTATGGTCTCAAATGGAAGAAAATACCGTAATCCAATTTTTAGACCTGACAACACTGATCAGCTCTAACAACTCTGATTGGATTGGAGGATAGCTTTCAAAGGCGATTTGCAGGCCACGCTAAACTGGTGGGTGGTAAACCACCTGGTAATACACGGTTGCCTCATTCTAGAATCAAACAATAATACATCCTGCTCGTTTGCCTGCTCAAGGCATAAAAAAATCGGTCGGAAACATTTTCGGTCGTATTATATACCTATCGGAGTCAGAAATAATGCTGGCAGAAAAATGCAGAATCCTATTTGGTTTCAATTATTCATAGGTGATGTTTCTATGACTTCAGCAACAAAGGCATTCATTAGGGAGTTGGCCTTTGACCAGTGGCGTAGCATGGGGGTGCCGGGGGAGCCATGGCCCCGGGTGGCACATGAAGAGGGGGCGTCAAGCCACTTGAATTTTAAATAAAAAAATATATACATTCAAATTAATTATTTTTATTTAAATTATAATGTAAATAATTGTGCTATGAAAAAAAACAAGAAAAGTGCATTTTTAATTAATAAAAAAATATTTAAATAATATGGGGGCAGCAAAAATCATTGGGGGGCGATTAACTTTCGGTCGGCCCCGGGCGGCGGGAGGTTTACCCGCAATAAAGTCAACGGCACCAGTTAGTTCATCAGGTGTTTGTTACTTCCAGGTGACAAAGGAGCTAATGGACCTGCTGAACCAGGACCGGTCGCCGCTGTGCAACACGCGGCCGCCGCACCTGCTGGAGCCGGCCATCCAGCGGCACCTCACGCACTTCTCGCTCATCTCGCACGGCTTCGGCGGGCCCGCCATCGTCGCCGCGCTCACTGCTATACAGGTACCTTGAATATGGACTAATAAATGGAATACAGGCAGTCCTCGACTTACGTCGTTTCGATTTACGTCGTTTCATGTTACGTCCAACAATGTTTTGACACTATTCCTCAAACATACGTCATTTGTTTCGATTTCCGGCATAGGAAAAATAACTAGCAATTTCTTAAGTGCATATATAATTATTTTAAGAACTTACATTTGATAATAAAGTACGTATATCCTTTGTTACAAATGCAGTTTTTTTTTATTATTTGAGTCCGTGTAGATCCTAACACTTGAGTTTTACATGTAAACATAGTGTGAAAAAATATGTCTCGACTTACGTCGTTTCGATTTACGTCGCGTATTTCGAGAACCTAACATGCCGTAAGTACGAGGACTGCCTGTACATAGAATAGGAAACGCTCCTATCCCGGCGGCTTGCGTTGATCCTATGTGATCGACAAAGTTAAGCAACAGCGGGCGCGGTCGGTAGTTGGATGGGTGACCGCTAGTGGCAAAAATTTCTTGATCGTTTCCGTGCTTTGGAGGGCACGTAAAGCTGTCGGTCCCGGTTGTTAACATAAGATAACAGTCGTTAAGCTATGTCGGAGGCCCTCGGGCGGTTTGAAAACTTCCGACACTCGGGTTGGCCACTAACCCCTCCACCAATCCGCACTGGAGCAGCGTGGTGGAGTATGCTCTAGGCCTCCTCAAGAGGAGAGACCCATGCCCAGTAGTGGGCCATTAATGGGTTGAAGCCAAATGGAATACAGGAGGATTTCTTGTGTTACATGATCCTAACGCTCTATAACCTGATGATAAACGCAGCTGAAATTAATTTGAGCGTACTACCTACTTCAGTAAAAAGCTATTCAGTCTTTCTTCATGTCTTCTCTTTTGTGTAAATAAATACATAACAATAATTACACTCTTCTTGTTTCAGAACTTCCTGAACGAGTCCTTGAAACACTTAGATAAGTTATATCCTCAAAGTGGTATGGTATCGTCGTCAATGGATAAGACAAAAATGGACCCCGATATAAAGAAGTAACGATAACTTAAACATGGCGACGTCTGTTACAAGCTACAATAAATCGTCGCTAAAATGGCTCAGTTTTTATACAGGCAACATTGATGTTCTTTAATTTATTGCCATTTAAAATTCATTCTTTACCTCTACGCACGTGATATTTTATGCTATAAACACTGATTTTAGTCAATAAGAATGTATTTATTAATAATTCTGTCTTTAGCGATTTGTTTTTTTTTTTTAATTTCTTGTGTTTAAATTTGGAAACACCCAACTGCCATTTTACAAATTTTGTAAATTAAAAAATACTACCTAATTATTTTTGTGATGACCCTCGTTTGTTACGAGAAACACAAAAAAAGTGCAATTATAAAAATACTCAAGATTGTGAGAGCTCTGTAAATATAGAATCCATAGATGAAATAATTTAAGTATTATATATATTGTAATGTGTGATTATTTTACCTTTTTGCATTTTAACCGTTACGTGGGTATTTTTTGTAATGTGCCATTTTGATGTGCTGGGTTGTAAGTACCTATATTGTAATATTATTTCATGCGAAACGCCCGCGCCGCTCGAATCTAATACCTATCAAAGTAAAAATTCTTGTTACTTAAATTTGGACCCCTCAACTTCAAATTTGATTCTTCAAACTTTATACAAGTACTTTATTATTTTAATTTCTGACATTACCTGTTTTTAGTTATAGGGCAACTACCGCCAACAAAACATTAAAATCGGAGCGCATTTCAGAGACGCCATAGAGCCATAAAGGCGCGTAAAAAATTTTTTTGAAACAAAAGTTGTAGGGAATTCAATTCTCTACAATATTGATGAAGATACAAATAGCGAAAAACTCATAGGAAATGAGATATTTGCAAAAAACCGATTTTTGTGACCTTTGTCCTCAAATTTTTAATAGACGCGGTCACCCTACCATATGCAGGTTTTGAGACAAGTTTTAGAATGCCAAAATACAACTTTATACAAAAAAATCAGCTGGGTATCTCTCATTCCGCAATTCTTACCTAATTTTGACTAAAATGACTGGGCTATTAGTGAGTGTTCACACTGAACTCGCGGGCGCGGTCGCGGGCGCGGTGGCGGATTCGTGTTCACACTGGCCGCCAGGCGTTTGCGCGATTGTGACATTTTGTCAGAGATTGAAAACCCTTTAATCTGGGGACATAATGAATTCATGTGCTATAGTTTCTAGCGACAAGTTCAAAATGGTTGAACTCATGGGCGTAGCCAGGGGGGGGGTTTCGGGGGTTCAAACCCCCCCCCCCCCCGAAATGTTAAGGACTGACATTTTTATGTGCTAATAAACCCTTAAAAAACATTTTTCTAGACGTCATTTCGAATAGAATGAGCTATCGCACATATTTTTGGGAGCTTTATTTCTATTAAACACGTTTTTGAACTTTTTGACTACATAGACTAATAATAGATGGCACTACATACGTCGTGAGAAAAAATAGTCTCAATTTTCTTTAAGGTTATTGTATGTACTTTTAGTCGTTGTATTTTCTTGAAACACCCCCCCCCCCCCCCCGAAACTAAAACCTGGCTACGCCCATGGTTGAACTTACCTGACATCGCGAGTGAGTCGAGCGTTCCGCCGCTAGTTCAGTGTGAACACACTCATACATTCTCATGCGTTTGATATTGCCGCTAGCGGGCCGCGCGCGGTTGTCGCTAGCGTGCCCGCTACTTACACCGCACGTGCGTTTTTTATATGAACACTTTCATAGTAGTTCATATGTTTGAAATTTCGCGACCGCGCCCGCGAGTCAGTATGAACAAGCACTTAGTTTACTACTTTTCATTACCATATTTTACTTGCTTTTAGAACCAGCATTTACTGAAATTAATTGCAATAAGATAAACATATCAATATTATTTGTAAATATTTTTAGAAGTGCAAGGTAACATTCCCACACAGTCTAAGATAATAACTATTTTAACACGAACCTCCTTAGTTTGTAATTTGGTATAGGAATAGATTTGCTAGTGATTCATGTGAAAGTGTGCCAATTAGTTGTAAAATGAAAGTAAATGGTTACTATCTATAATATAAATGCACTGGATAGGCTATTCAGATTACATTTTAGTTTTTTGTCTCGGCAGAATTTTCTACCGCCTTTTTGCGTTGATTCGATTGAATTCCTTCGATGTAGCCATTGAAGTATAATGTATGTCCCCGCCGGGAGGTTCTATTTCAAAACTGAGCCCCTTTTCTCCTTTCAAAATCGAACGAATAAATTGGAAATTGAAGCCGCGCGGCGCCAGTTCATTGGAACATACATTGTGTTCGCGGTGTCTGTTCTATACGCTAGTAATAATACTTCAATGGATGTAGCCTACAAAATTAATAAAAATATTTACGTTTTTACATCGTCTATGATGATCACAAAGCTATTAAATTGTAACTCGCTATAACACAGATATTCATAGGTAATAATTAAAAAAAAATACACTTTTCTGAATGATTATTTCCGGTTCCATTGTAGGTATATCAATGGAATTATTTTACATTACTACAGAAGACGTAATAGTACATACATGTAACATAACGACACAATCCCGTAAATAATTTTAGAAAACTATGTATTAAAATTAATTATATTCAACGTTACTTTCTATCAGTGAACAACTGAAATTACACCAGCATGTAATGTAGTCAGCTGGAATTAATATCCATGTATTTCTTTTGGTGTACAATAAAGTATTGTATTGATACAAAATCAATAAAATAATAAGCATAATAATTATGTCAGTAAACTTTCCTCCCCAATAGATGTCGCTGATAACATCGTATATTTAAAAAATGCCATACAGCCTCTGTCTACGTCGTTCACTGATTTCACTGTCTTCAGTCTATCCAGTGTAACTTTATAATATAGGTCACGTTTTGTCCCCGACAATCAAGTATTTAATTATATATTTATTATCACTGTGGTTTGTAAATAACGATATACATGTGAAATACAATTAATTCGGGATGTCATCTTTTGATATATTAAGAGTAATTAAATTGTTTTGCTAAAAATGTATCGTTTTTGACTTTCACCCTTTAGTCCATTGCATGAATCTCTCCTCTTAGCGGAGGATGATTGGAGCTTATCGACAGTGTTCCAATGAGTAGTGGAGGTTTAACGACAGCTATCTTTACGTGTCCTCAGAAACAGGGAATCTCAGAGTACTTAAAGACAACGTCATGAAATATTTCACATCAGGGGTCATGACAACGGACTACTGACTGCGCCCATTGTCGCATATATCAGTATCAACGATACCGATAAAAGTTATAAAAGAATCGACAGAACCGCCGCAGCCTCAGGCTATTACTTTTGGTAGTTTTGGTTACCGACAAGTGTTGGAGTTATAATCATTTTCTTAATTTCTTACGGGGCGCCATGTACGCGCGACGTCATATTGCAACATTTGCAACTATTGCAACGCGTCATGTGCATTTACGATCGGACATCTAATGTCACGTGATCCGCCTTCAAGCTTCTCATTGAAGTGTGGTATGCATTTAGTATAAAAGCTTCTTGCAACTTGGTAACACTAGTGTTCTGTGGTAACACTGAACTGACCACTCAGCTGAAGTCAGAGCAGTGTTGCCAATGCTACGACAATTATCGTGTTCTACGGCTTTCAGGCCAAAAAATCACAAAATCTACGGGCTACGGCTGGAACCCTATTGCCGTAGCAAAATCTACGGCTTTTCGCAAATTCCACAGTCTTCTTTTTTAACTAATTGTTTTTTATTTATTGTTTTGCAAACATTTAACGAATGTTAAAACCCTTAAAACAGCGCCACTAGGCTATGTTGATGTTAATGTTGTTGGGAATAAAAAATAATATGTAAAATGACAAAGCTGTCACTCCGTTTTAAAAACCATGTCTTCTTGTGTTGCTTTTTGATCTCTGTATATTATTAAATCTATATTCCCACATTATAGTTTCACTTCCACGATATTTCCATCAGGTTATGGGCCCAGCAACCGGGAAACTAATTAAAGAGTTGCTGTGGAAAAATATTTTTCGGAATTGTGATACGAAAATACAGAATTGACAAAACGTGATTTGTTCGTCGAATTGCCGTGTTCGAAAATTTTGTCAAGATGGCTGCATCTTCTGCAAATTTCATTTCCATAGAAAAACTAAAAGGAATAGAGAATTATTCTTCATGGAAATTTATGATGAAAATGATTTTGATACAAGAAGATTTGTGGGATTGCATCGAAGATAAGAAGATTGATGAAAGAAAGCAATCAAAAGCAATGGCCCGAATTGCATTGTCCGTTCATGCGTCCGTGATACCTCACATACGTAATGCGAAGACGGCACATGAAGCATGGGGTAATTTATCTAAAGAATACGAAGATAAAGGACATATAATTAAAGATTGCAAGTCCGGAGATAAGAATTTTGTGAAGACTGATACACACAAGCAGAAGGGTTTATTGACTGCATTGTCGGCGAATATTGATAACAATTCGTGGTATATCGACTCTGGAGCAACAAATCATATGTGCAACAATAAGGAAGTAATGTATGACTTTCAAGTATGCAAACCATTGGAAGTAAATGTTGCGAATGGTGAAAAGATTTCAACGGGTGGATTTGGTAAAGTAAAAATTAAATTAAACTTTAACAGTCAGGTTGATCATATCAGTAATGTATATTTTGTGCCAGGGTTGTCAACGAACTTATTATCTGTTAGTGAATTAAACAGAAAGGGTTATAAAGTATATTTTGACATGAATAAATGTAAAATATATGATGGTAAAAATGTAATTGCTACTGCTACGTGTCGTAATGGTGTATATGTATTAGATACATCCAAGGATGTGCAGTATAGGTCTTTTAGGAAGCCAGAGATTGTCATGAACTCAGCCATCACAACTTCAGTAAATGAGGGTACGGCTGAGGATCCGGGTTTAACTCATAGCGATAGCACGGAAGTGACACAAGATGTTTGGCATCAAAGACTTGCGCATCTTAATTCTAGGAGCATGAATCTCATGAAGAATGGATTAGTTTCAGGTATGAATTTTGAATCTACAACTTTTAAACCGTGCATTTCTTGTATAGAGGGGAAACAAACTAAATTACCTTTTCCTAAAAAGAGTTTTACGAGAGCAAAACAAAAGTTAGGTATTGTACACACAGATGTGTGTGGACCTATGCCGGTATCATCATTGAGTGGATATAGATATTTTGTTACATTCATTGACGACTTTTGTAGGAAAACTTTTATTTATTTTATGAAAAAGAAATGTGAAGTTTTTGATAAATTTAAATTATTCAAAGCTGTTGTAGAAAATGAAACCGACTGTAAGATAAAAGTTCTTAGAAGTGACAATGGTGGTGAATATATTAATGACAAATTTCAGGAATATCTGAAAAGTTGCGGAATTAAACATCAAACTACTATTCCGTACTGTAGTCAGCAAAATGGTGTTGCAGAAAGAGCGAACAGAACCATTATGGATAAGACTCGCTGTATGCTTCAATGTTCTGGTCTAAGTAAGGTGTACTGGGCAGAAGCGGCGAATACAGCGGTGTACTTGAAAAATCGTTCACCTACCAAGGCAGTCATGGGAACTACACCGGAGGAAATGTGGACCGGACAAAAGGTAGATGTAAAACATCTAAGAGTTTTTGGTTGTATAGCATATGCATTATTAGAGAAATCTAATAAATTAGATGCTCGGAGCAAGAGGTATATACATGTTGGTTATTGCGAGGATAGCAAAGGGTATCGGTTGCTTGATCCCTCGTGTCCAAAGAAATGTATCAAAGCTCGACATGTTACTTTTATAGAAACTGAATTTATAAAAAGCCGTGTGTCAGATGAAGATATTCAAAGATCTGAAAATACTGTAATGATCTTAGATAATAGTAATACTACTGTAAATTCACAAAGAATTCCTGTAGATAATAATGAAGGTAGTATTTTATCTTCTGCAAATATGGATCATTCCATATGTGAGCAATCTGATGACACTATAAAACGGAATCTCCGCAGGCAAACTGTATTTGAAACAAATAACAGTAGCGGTATAGATATAGAAAATGAAACTTTAAGCTCTTCAAGCTCAGAACACTCTTCCGATCCTACATATATTCCAGGATCTTCTAGTATGGAAACAGAAGGGTCAAGCTTCGAGGATGCAGAGGCGTCATATGAGTATGCAGGTCTTGTAGATATGTACAAGGACAGTGAAGATGATTGTCCTAATACAATTGAGGAAGCCTTACAGAGCAGTGAAGGAAAACAATGGAAAGATGCCATTGCAGATGAGTATAATGCTTTTATCAAAAATAAATGTTGGAGTCTTGTTGACTTGCCACATGGAGTAAAACCGATTAAGTGTAAATGGATATTTAGCAAGAAAAGAGGACTAAATGGAGAATTGCTAAAATATAAAGCTCGATTAGTAGCAAAGGGGTTTACACAAAAATATGATATTGACTACAAGGAAACGTTCGCACCTGTAGTTAGGTATTCTACAATCAGGATTTTACTTGCTCTGGCAGCTCAATATGATATGATAATTGAACATTTGGATGTTAAGACTGCATTTTTAAATGGCGATATCACAGAAACCATTTATATGGAACAGCCTGAAGGTTTTATTTCAGAAAGTAATGAAAATAAAGTTTGTAAGCTAAGTAAAGCAATTTATGGCTTAAAACAAGCGGCGAGAGCATGGTATGAGAAGATTAATCGTGTTTTAATCGATAAATTGAAATTTAACAAATTGTCGTCAGAACAATGTGTTTATATACATAAATTTGAGGATGACATCATTGTTATTGCGATATACGTTGATGATATATTATTATTTTCATCGGAGAAAGCTAGTAAGAAGAAGAATGTGATTAAAAACTTACATATGAATGAATTTGAAATGAGAGATTTAGGTAAAGTTAATCAAGCGTTAGGGATGAAGATTACCAAAACGGATAACGGATTTACGCTAGATCAAACTGGTTATATTAATAAGATTTTGGCAAGATTTAATATGGCAGATTGTAAACCAGTAAGAACACCTATGGAAGTTGGCATAAAGTTGGAAAAGGAAGAAAACAGTCAATGTTCACATGATTATAGGTGTCTTATAGGTTCATTAATGTATTTAGCTGTGTGTTCCAGACCTGACATAGCACATAGTGTCAGTTATCTAAGTCAGTTTAACAACTGCTACTCGGATAGTCATTGGAAGGCAGGAAAAAGGATATTGCGTTATTTAAAGGGTACATCGCACTACTGTCTTACATATAAAAAGGGTAATATGGATATTACTGGATTTACGGATGCTGATTGGGGTGCAGATAATCTGGATCGCAGATCGTATACAGGGTACGTATTTAAATTGGGTGATAACATAGTTTCATGGGAAAGTCGCAAACAACGGACAGTTGCACTTTCAAGTACTGAGGCTGAGTACATGGCGATCTCGGATTCTTGTAAAGAGGCATTGTTTCTGCGCAGTTTTATATTGGAATGTACAAGTACTGAGTGTAATATAAATTTATTTAATGATAATCAGTCTGCACAGAAACTATGCAAGAATACTGCACATTCAAGGACAAAGCACATTGACATTAGGCATCACTTTGTTAGAGAACTTTGTAGCAATAAAACTATTAACTTGCAGTATTTGTGTACTCAAGAGATGGTTGCTGATGTAATGACCAAACCTCTAACAAGAGAAAAACATGTAAAGTTTATTACAATTATTTTTAAAACTTAAATTGTAAATTGTTTTTCTTAAGGCCTAGTATATTATGTTGTTTTATAGAGTCCTTGTTATATTTTGTTGTTATTTACATAGTTATTTTTAAGGCCTAGTGTTGGGAATAAAAAATAATATGTAAAATGACAAAGCTGTCACTCCGTTTTAAAAACCATGTCTTCTTGTGTTGCTTTTTGATCTCTGTATATTATTAAATCTATATTCCCACATTATAGTTTCACTTCCACGATATTTCCATCAAATGTAGGCTAATGAAAAGTATTCTTCGTTTTATGGGCATCAAATTCACTGCCGATGACTTTTTTTTTTAGTTCGAGCGCTGAACCGATGGCATATATTGGCGTAATTGGTTTAGCTACGGCCCACACTTGATCTTTTCCCATATGAAGGGTCCACTGCAATAATGATGAATGTCCTTTGTTTATTATTTTGAGATAATTGGGTTTTAAGTTTATAAACGGTGAATAAAACCACAGACTTAGAGATAAGAAAATAATTTTTATTTAAGTTAAAGGACATACATTATAGTAATCGTTCTTTGGCAAATAATCATTTCTAAGTAACTTTAGCTTATTAAAAATTTAATAATCTGAGGTTAGTCTTAAAAATTAAGGACAATAACGATCAATGTCCACACTGTGCTCACAAGCATTAATGATAGTTGTCCTATTTGTTAAAAAATGGTTGTCTGTAAAGTCGGTTTACGGACGGTAGTAACGTGACAACGTCATGACAAAGCTGCGCTCCGCTCTACTCAACTACGATCGCCTACGGCATCGGCTACGGTACGCCGATCGTAGCCGATCGTGCCTCTGTATCGCTTTTGCCGCTCTGTCGCTCGCGAAACGCTACATTTTCTCGTGCGCGCGCCCGGCGTTCATCGTTTAAATTTAATAGTTATCACGTCAAAAAAACGAAGTTAAAATAGTTTTAATTTACATATTAATCTCTAATTGCAGCAGGAGGAAGCTTATCATAATAGTATTTCGTTTCAGGCCTACAGAATTTTTTAAAAACTGCAGGTCATTATACTTTTCCATGGATATAGGCAGCCTGTCTTTATAAGCTAAACTTGGTAATTTAAATTTTCCCTTATTACTATCCTCCTTCACAGAGCGAAGACAAGCTGGTGTGCTAACATAATTTTAAGAAAAAATAACTTTTATACATTTAACATAACCTCAAACAGCCTTACACAACACCAGATGTATCGATAATGACAGACAAAAAACAACTGGCGGGATGAAAGATGGTGAGCAGTACGAAGCTCGATTGATCATTATTGCCGTGAATACCTGTGACGTTGAGCGTTCTAGCCGTGTAGCCAAATATTAAAAACTAAATTATCTCGAGACTGTAAGCGATATTACTAAGTTTGTAAACGAGATTATTAACTGCATACATCACGTCACCGAATGATGTCAGTAGTTTGAATTTTAAACTTTTTGGACATTCATCATTATTGCAGTGGACCCTTCATATATAAACACGGCTTTTTTATCTAATGTACACGGCCTTCCAAAAATTTTCATTGGCAACACTGAGTCAGAGTCAGACGTCACTCACGTCAGTAGCCATGACATTAACCCTAGGTTCCAGTAGACGATCACAACGACCACGCTCACGACCGCGATTTTTTCGTTCCACTAGCTTGTGAGCGAATCATACACCCAAGTGGAACGGGTATAGTGAGCGACGTGAGCGTTCAAGGTCAAGCCACAGAGTATTTACACGTTTTAGCCGTTGATACAAAATGTACTCTATGATATTGAGAATAAGACAAGTCTGAAACATTAGAGGTTAAGTTATAATTTTTAAGCTATAAATAAAGGTTACATAATTAATTATCAATTTTATTTTTATACTAGCAAAAAAGTATATCTACAAACAAAACATTTTTTTTTATGAATAGACAAATTAATATAATAAAAAATTGCATAATAATTATGTTAATGATATTGACCGACGAGGAAAAATGTATACATGGCTATATGTATAGTTAATTAAACATTAAAATTATTTACATAATTTAACATATTTATATCAACTTGTGACCCCACGTCGAGCATCTGCTGGAGTAACTACTATAATCCACTAAAGTATCTCTTGTCGAATCGTATACAGTAATTTTTTCCATCACCATCCTTATCTTTTATAAAATTGCGCCAAATTTCTATCACCATCCATTTCTACCCAGTGTTGCCAGGTCTAAAAACTGGCTAGTAACTTCGTCGTATCTGGCAACACTGCAATTCGACCACTTCGACCCACCCCGTGAGGTGGGTTGTTTTGAGCGTGCCGTGGCCCGTGAGCGAAATTAATGACGTCATCAATGACGTTTTCACCGCGACCATGACGACCGTGGTCGCCATGTGGAACGAACGCGTTTTGATCATTGTGAGCGATGTGAGCCTCTACTGGAACGCAGCCTAATTGTATTGTTTAGAACTTAGGTTATTTTTCTAAAAATTGTAAATTATATTGGTAAATGTAAATATATACAGTACTTTTATATTTGTAAATATTTGGTAAAAATATTTATCATGAGATATAGTACAAGTGTTATCAACAAGCCGCGAAAAGCTTTGCTATTTGTGTTTTATATTTTTATGTAAGTAAATGTAAACGGAAAATAACAACCGGTTACAAATTACAATGGAAGTTGATAATGATGAACCGACCATGCAATGTTTTAAAATCCCCCACAGTATAATAGGAAACTTGAAAATTTCGTGTGATTTCACGAACTCTATAATCGTTTTCTGGTCGAAGTACCAGTTATTTGTTTACCCAAACTTAAACTTCAGTGACTTACGGAAATTGGATCCAGATTACGAAATCGTTGATGTTATCGTCGTGGGTGACTGCTTAGTTTGTTTGGACTGCAGTGGTAATCTAAACGTTCACAGTGTTGACACTTTTATATGGAGGCAGAACATAAAATGCATATGTGCCTGTGAGTTCATGAATAAGAGGTACACAGTAAGTCTGCAATACGAACAAAGCAGAGGATGGATTTGGATAAATGAAATCTCCAAGAATTGTCTTCCTAACGAAGGTACTGAAGTGCGACTGGACTTGCCTAATGAAGACTGGATGACACCAGAAGAAAACTGTATCATCGTTTGTGGCCATTTAGAATCGAAATATTCAAAGGAAGTCCAAAATATATTTAATGTGGTAGAGTCAGATTTAGATTGCTTATTAGTTCTTTTTACTTGTGATAAAAGAACTTTATATGCAATTTTATATCCAAGGCAAGGTGTACACAACCCTTGGGGGACTGCCCCGAATGCCTGGTTGAAACTGTACAAGAGTCACACAGATATAGCGAATATTAAAATCACAATGACGGGTAACATAACCATATTAATTGGATTATCAGGTGGTAATATAGTTAAAATTCCATTATTACTCAAGAATCAAAAACCAGAAGTGTATCATCTAAACACTACCATAAATAAATTTGTCTTAATGGGAAATTCTATAATTTACACAGACGCATTAACACTGTGGAAGAATGAAAATGCATTTTCTCAATCCAACTCCACATTTGAACAGTTTAAAGTAAGGAATGTTAGAGATTTTTGTGTTATAAAAAATCAAATAATATGTGTTACATTTTCAAATTTCATATATTCCTTTGATGTTATGCAAAGGTCTTCATACTTAAATCCTGTTAGAGACGACAGCTGTGCAGTAGAGTTGGTAACTAATTCAGATTATTTTAAAAAAATAATGGAGACAGTAGAAAAAAATGAAGAACTGCTCAGAAAAATAAATAGAGAGAATGAATATTTGATGGCCTTGTCGTTATCCGAGAGGAAAGATGTAATGGATGAATTGATACAGGTTAAGGTTAGTGTATTTGATGACTACAGGGATCTTAATTCTAAACATTGTAATCTAACCCTAACCGATTCACTGGATGCCTATTATGACTCTGAATCATACTATTTCCTAATCAACGTTTTAGTAAACAAAATACACCATAAGTTAAACAAGCTACTTTCAGATGTGTTAGATGATTTAAAGATTCATATCACATTATCTGAGCATAGAGTCTTTAAAACTACCAGTATCCAGATTAAGGAGCAATTAACTACAAAAAAATTTGTAATTCCATTGAAGAGAAAACACAAGAATATTAGAAGAATGAATATACATGTGAAAATAATCACAAATATTCCTGGGAAGTATGATGAAAATCAAAATCAATATACTGTTTTATACCAGAAGCACATAGAATTATACGCTGAACATTTCATAAACTCGAAAACTAGTACAAACAGTATTCTGTTAAAGGATGATGAGGGTACTTTAGACATGTCAATTTATAAAAGGGCTGTACATCTTCATGCAGAATACAAATTCCAAATGCCTGATAATCAAAGTAACAAATGGAAACTTTTTGTCATGTTACCCAACCATAATTTGACTTTGAAAGACATTTTAGGTTTAAATCCTATCGATTCTACAAAGGCGTGTGTTTCATTTAAGCACTTGTGGAAGGTTTCAAAAGACCAAAACCTTTTGGAATTTCAAGTGGGCGAAGAAAATGTAAAGTTACATATAGAAGGTGAAAACTTGATAGTTACATGCCCAGATATAATAGTGGCATCTGATATTAGGAACTTTTTTTCCAGAATTATTTTTAACGCATACAAAGATCAACTTAGCAAAAAGTTTCTTGATCACAAATATTATACCACTATTGAGGTAATTTAATTTGATTCATAAATGTTTTGGTTAAAACTTAGAATACACATACACAAACAAATACAATTCTTATGTACAAACTCCTGCTACCGTATTCTAAGTCCAACCCAATATTTTTTTTATAATAACCAACACAAGCAGATGAGCAATCTGATGGTAGATCTATGCCATCAGCCCATTAATGTCCCACTAAAGGGGAGAGGTCTCCTCATAATCGAAGAGGCATACAGCATACTCCACCACGCTGCTCTAGTGTGGAATGTGGATTGGTGGCCACCGAAAGTGTAGGAAGTTTTTATGCCGCATGTAAGCTTTCGACGTGGCTTAATGACTGCTTTGCGATGATAACTAAGTGGCTTCCAAAGCACAAAAGCACTCAAGAAATGTTTTCCACTAGCGGTCACCCAACTTCTGACCGTGCCTGCTGTTGCGTTACTCGGTCGATCAATTGGGATCGACGCAGGCCGCCAAGTGCGTGGCGATGCTAGCGTAAGCTTAATAGGTACCTACACAATAGTAATGTGTAGTAGGTACGTCTCGGTAAAAGTTGTACAGGTCGTCTCCCGACCAGTTTGACTGGCAGTTAAAGAAACTAATGAAGACAGCGGGAACCCGCTGAATTCAGAGGGCCCTAGACCGGTCGTAGTGGCGCCAATTAGCTGAAGCCAAGTATCGCAGTGTTCAAAAGTCTGTTAATAAATCAATGTAGTAATTTCATTTACCCTCTTTCCAGAATTTGAAGAGAGACTTATGTGACTGCATTGATAAACGAAAATCTATGGAAGAATTCACAATACTTCTAACTCGATTCCTGAGGACTGTTTACTGTTTGATACCAATTTAAGTTTTGTTGATAAGCGAAAATAATTACTTTATTGGTCGGTGCCAATGTGTTAATATTGTTTTGTTCAAATGTGTCATATATTTATACCTATTAACCAAAGATTATTTAAATCGTTATGTACTCGAATGTTAATTATGAACTTGTTATGTTATGATGGACAAGTGACAATTTATAAATAAAATATTGAATATTTTTTTACCTACCTACTTACTGTTTATTTTAAAATATCCTCAAACTTTTTTTCTACAGAGTTATCATAGCCATAGAAAATAATCAACACTCGCTATCGTTTGCTGCATTAATACAGGTTTATTTTTTCAAAATCAACTGGTTCCATTATGAATATTAATTTTACGAAAATGTAATAAGGCAGTTTTAGTTGCATCAAAACCAGCCCCAAGACTCCTATGAGCATTTTTCGCTATTGTTCAGTTTCGGATTTGGCCAACCACGCCCACTTGACCTAGTATAAATTTAAAAAAAAATCAATAACCAGACTGCAAAATAAAACATGATATACCTTTTTGATTCTTTAATACCTATGTTGTAGCATTCGATTTATTTTTTGATTCCATCTCACAGCCACTATATTTGTTTTTTCTAATTTCACTTATCTATGAACAGTTGGGCTGTCGAGACGCATCTAACGATATCATAATTATATAAATCGGTCCAGTGATTTGGAAGACATGAGGTAGTAAAGAATATTACACACTTACAAGATACGCGCGAAAAACCTCTTCTTCGGGTAAAAATGGACCCTGTATATTGTAGAAAAATATAAATAAAACAACTCATTGATATTAAAATCTATATTTATTTAGACCATTCGTCTGAGTAACTCGTTGATCTTGTCCTCACGGTTGCCGAAGTCTCCGCCGTCCACGTAGTGAATGGTCTTCTTGCGCCAGCCGCCAGTGGGGTTGTTTAGCTTGAAAGGCCACAGGAAATTGCTGGCGTACTGTCAACAAAGTTATTATTTTAGCTTTAAAACACATTTAAGTGACAAACCTTACCTAGAATTCCTTTTTCAACAAGTAGCATAGACACAAACAAAAATCACAAATGAGAAAATACTCAAGACCCAATAACAAACATTTATCTGTCACATAAATCACTTGATCCAACCAGAAATACAAATCAGGACCTATCACTCAAGAGGCAGTCACAGACCTATTAACAAGTTTGGGTCTATCAATGAAGTGGGCTAACTAAATAACTCTGCAGCTCAAATTGTATCCTTGTACGCCTTAGCAGACCTAAACTAAGCTATAACTAAAAGACTTCTTCTGATTGGATTGTAATCCCATGCGAAAATTTGTCAGGACGTCATGTCATGCGGACAGTTGTAACTTGTCTCAAAACCATATTTTTGTCCCAATACTAAGCAAAATCATTACACTAAATAAATCTATTTTACTTTAGCTACAGTTTCATACACACCTTGAACCTTTCACCGACAGTGAAGATCTCGTGGATAAGGTCTTCAACACAGATGATGTTACCCTTGCCGAGCTTCTCCTCAATGATTGTGTTTGAGGAGATCGGCACGCGCTGTCCCTTGACTTTCGCGAAACCACGCTTGTAGATCAGCTGCAATCATCAATTTTATACTTTTATAATTCTGAAATATACAAAATCAAAACAGCATCTATTGATGCCTGGGTTGTTTTCTCTGCGCCTTTTTTTGTACTGTTTTCTCATGTCGAGTCTCGTCGAGCACTTAACAGTAGCTCTCATTAGTATTCAACTGACCAGACCATAGCAGCAATTTGTAATCAATCTGTACATATATAGTACAGCTAGAGTTATGGTAACATAAACTCATATCAAATAGGTTCTAACAAGTAATTGAAAAATATTTCTCAAAAGCCCATTTCTGTGGAGATAATATTATCAAGGAGTATAGGACACCCCCCCCCCCCCACCAGGTTGACTGACGACCTGAGGAAGACAGCAGGCAAACGCTGGATTCAGAAGGCTCAGGACCGGTCAGTGGCACAAGTTAGGGGAGGCCTATGTCCAGCAGTGGACCTCCAAGGGCTGATGGATGGTTGGATATCATAATGAAATGTAAATAAGTCCACCAGGTAGAAGCGATAAGTGTGAACCTCACCTCTCGCACACTCTTCAAGTTGGGGTATCCCCACGTGATATGGGGCTCTGCGATCCGCAGCATGTTTACGGTGGCCTTGTTGAGGCGGACGAACACACCGTTGTTGATCTGACGCAGTCTGAACAGCTGGAGGACTTTACGGACCTACAAGGGATTGTAGAATCATGTTGTATACATTTTTAAATGCTATATTGTTTATTTTAATACAGACTTAAGGCCTGCTATTCAGTAGAAAATGACTAATTCAGTGTATCAAAGGTTAGTTTACAATGTCACAACATTACATGAATGGTCAGAAATTAATTGATTACTATTTCTCTCCTGCAGACCAAAATTCGATGAATCTTGGATTGGAGTGAACCAATAAATCCTCAATGTGTTGCATAAAAGTAGTCAATCATGTCAATGTTCACTGGGTGATATTAGTATAGGTGAGTGTTGATGTAACTTCAACTTACCTTTGGTGAAACCTGGTTAATACCACGGATACGGATGACGAAAGCGAGCTTGGCTTCACCGGGAACATAGTAGTTGCCGCGGTTTCGTGCCTGGATAGTAATGAAATCACATTTTAATAAAAATGCATAGTAAAGTCCGATTTATACGTATTAAGTAGTTAAGTAGATAACTAAATTTTAAGTAAATTAATATGTTACACAGACAATTTAGTAACTTTTTAGCTATTACTTAACTACTTAATATGTGTAAACGGAACATTACAGAGCCATTAATAGTACATATTCTCTGCATGCTGTCAGCAACACATTGATGATACCTTTAATGCAGCTGATATCCATGACTGACAGTCAGCATTTACCATCAGGCACCTCATTGGCTTGTTAGTCCACTAACTACCAGTAATAGTACATATACTCAACTTCCTTTCCTGTCAGCAGCACATCAGTGATACCTTTTGTTGCTGACATAGGCATAGGCAAGTCACCATTTCCAATTAGGTGACTCATTACCTTGTTGGTCCACTCTAGTTTCATTTATAACTAGCTGTACCCCGTGGTTTTACTCACGTTAATTTTTGAAAAAAAAAACTACTAAAATATGTAACGTTACATCACCTATAGCCTTCCTCGATAAATGGACTATCAAACACAAAAAGAATTTTTCAATTCGAACCTGTCGTTCCTGAGATTAGCGCTTCCAACCAAACAAACTCTTCAGCTTTATAATATTAGTATAGATAAAAAAAACCATTCAAACTCACTTGTCTCACTAGCCTGATTTCATCACGTTCCTTGATGCGGTATTCTTTAACATATTGTTCGGCCCTCTTAAAGATTTCCTTGCGTTTTTTGATTGCTGCTGAACGCCTTTTGATGGTGACCTGTCAATGATACAAATGTGTATTATATTCAATGTTTATACAGTGTACTCCTCAGGAAAGAACAATACATCAGTATCAAATATTACAGCATTAATTGCTCAGATGAACTATGCCTTTTGATAAAGTGATCATCATTTTATTTATTTAGTTAACTTGATATACACAGATACATCAAAATAGAATTCAACCTTTTTGGCTAAACAATGTAAGTGGTGAAATAAAAGATTTCTGAGAAAGTACAAAAAATTCATGCCAAGAAATAAATAGTTCATTTTGTAAAAAAATTGTCATTTAAAAGTAGCATAATATCAACAATAAATCTAAATGAAAATGAATTAATACTTTTCCAAGCTGTTTTTCAGTACATAAGGCACCACTTGAATGTTTTCAAACAACGTTACCTGCACACGACGAGCTCGCAGAGCATCTCTCCTCTTGCGGTGCTTGAGCACTGACTCGGGGACAGCGGGCAGCTTCTTGCTGTCTTCTTTACCCTTCACCACTTTCTTGGGGGCCGCAGCCTTCTTCTCTGTTACAACCACCATGGTGCTGTCAATAGAAAAATTATTTAGGGTTGTATTTAGAATACACTAGCAAGAGTACATATGAGAATGGATGCAGCATGTAGAGGTTATTCAGCTGTTTGAGACGATACCACTTAAATCAAGGTAAACATTTTTTCGAAAAAAAAAAAAAAATTTATATCAATAACATTGAAATTCAATGTACAAACGAAATTACACTAATTATTTATAAGAAAGATTTATTCTACACAGGGCTGCACATACATCTCTTTGTGTGGTTTTAGTAAAAAGTTGTGGGTGAACATTATTACATAAAAAAACAATTTAGCCACCGTGTACACATAGTAAATGAAGGTTACTTTTTTGTAGAAGAAGACTTTGAACCACTAAGCAATTCATACCGCCAGAGGGTTACAGAAAAAATTGTAAATCACATGTAATATTTACAATTACAAGGGTACAAAACAAATGTGAAAAGAACAAATCTATCATCTTCTCTTTTACATTTGGTCCAGAACAACTATAATCCATCGCATTAAATTGATTTAATAACACCCTAAAAATAAATATTTTTAGAGGTTATGGTAGAATGTGTCAAAACAAAATCAACAATTTGTTGGACATATCCATGTAAATTATATAATAATTGTCAGCAAGGATCATTGAAATGTTACGAATCCGAAAATAATTATATTTCGAGATAAATAAAATGTATGAAAGAGGTGATAAGCATTCACAACATGCATTTTTACTGAGGTTATTTGGGAACTAGGATGGAGTTGTAATTCCATAAAAGTCAGTGTAATTTTATGTTCTTATCGGGAAAATAATAATAACTACAAAAGTTTTACTAGAAAAGAGTAAAAGAGGAACTGTAGGATGGTGTGGAGAAGCGGCGTACACATCCACGATCATACTTAGCCAGCACTTTTCACAAAACGCACATTTACTTTATATAATCTAGCACTGCGAGAATAATTATGGATTAAGTATGTGTATTTTTATACAAAAAATGTAATGATTTATTAAATATTTAACCACCTGCGGGATAAAACTCCACGCGGCACGTGTGTCAAATTATTGAAAGAACGATAGAAACCATAGACTTCCGGTATTCGCCTCCGCCATACTTATTTTTTCGTATGGCAATTCCTTGTATGTAATAAATAAAAACAAAAACGTACCTATTTAATATTCAACAATATTAATAAACTTTAAAGTTAATTATTAATCATTTAAAACCCTTATATTAAAAATATGTGCTCACTCATTCGATGTCTTCATATTATATTTCTAGTCTATGTCCAAAATAGCGCGTAAATTTAAATCAATAATTTATAAAACTTGTTGCTATAGCGACAAATAAAACTTTGATTACATAGTGGCGTAGAATTTATTTTAATTCACAGTAAAACAGTTTAAAACTTATTAAATATGGTAGAGAAAGAACCTCAACTAAGTGCCCTAAATGTGGGAGAATTGGATATATTTGTAGAAAGTATGGCACCTAGCCGCATTGACAGTATTGGAAATCAAGCGTAAGTTTATTTTTCTTTACTAAGTCCAAGTTGATTTTATTGGAAACCTACTGAATATTTTATTGTACCTAGCCGACAAACGTTTTGGCGATCCATGTGATGGTAAGTGGTCATCGTCCCCCATTGACATCAGTAACACCAAAGACACAAAATTAATTTTATTCTGTTTTTAGGAATAATTTTACTATTTTTTTTAGTTGGGCTGATTGGCATATCCGTTTACAAAAACTAAATCAACAAGCGGTTTTGGAGGCCTCCTCATTGCAGGAGGAACTAACTAAAGAAACGCTAATATCATGCGGAAAGGTTAGTAAGATAATATTTAGATCTTATACCTGCTAGACTAGTCTAGGCTGTCTTCACGACCCATTACTCCCCCACTGCTGGGCTCGAGCTGGGCTTGAAAGACTTAACACGCCTTTGAGAACAACAAAAGAGAAACTCTTAGATGTGCAGGTTACATCGCGATATTTTCAACATTACAAGTGTTAATAACATAATAAAATTTATCAATAAGTTAATTTCTTTCAGCTTCCAGTCTTGGTTTATGAGGCCATTTGCATTCAGGTGTGGCGTATGAAAATTTATCCACAAATATTAAAATTGCAGCCCGCGCCCACCTATACCTTTGGAATTTATACGGTGGTAAGCGATCTCTAGTTTCCATTTATGAATTTTTGAATGCTAGAATTTCAGTAGCAGCAACAATGGGTAATTTCCCTATATTCTCTTCGCAGTTATACCACGAGGCAGCAGCGGTAGGGCTGCTAGAAACAGTTCTATTCCACGAAGATGGCGCGCAATGTGTTAGTGATGTCGTCATAGACCTCTTGCATTATGCCGTGGAAGAACTCACGGCGTTAGTCGCTCTCATAAAGTGAGTTTTTTAATTCATAACGAGATAGCGTATTTCTGTCACGGAATGGATTGGACTAAAAATAGATAAAGGAAGATCATTTAATAATTTAAAATACCAGCGGCCCCAATACTGACCCTTGAGGCACTCCCCTTGTATTTCGTCACCTTTATAATCACAGAGTCACACACCACATTTTAATGAAAAGTTTATGCTCATTTAGTACAAAAATATATGGTTCTCTTTGAACGGTTCAATTAGTTTAGTGTAAATATTTTTTAGCAATAACTATTTGAAGCCGATAACGGCGAAGGAAATGGAATGTGAAACGACGGTAGAAGAACTGGAGAGACAAAAACGAGACCTGCAGTTCGATATCAGTATGAGATGCATTTCTATTGTTCGGTTAGTACCTAAGGTATTATCTTTTTAAAGAGTAGGAGTTTCTTTCACCCCACAAATAATCTTTCACGACACAATTTAAGTTTGAAATTACATGATATTACTGATGTCCTTGACTAAGACGGAGATGACAACTTATTTGCCATCTATCTACTTAATACCTAAAATTTACGAGTACACAGCAAAAGATAGGTCATTATGTCCGTGTATTAGATACCTCGCAGAACACATGGAAGTGGCAGGCGTAGGCGCATCAATAGCGACGAACCTTTACAAGACATTCGACGTGCCTTCCCTGCTGTGTCACCTGCTGCAGCAGGAACCTTGGAAGAAGACTGATGACAAGGGAGAACTTCAGCTGTTCAGCTGTAAGTAACTGAAGTATTATTGATGGATTAGGTACTCAAGGTAATAAAAATACGAATTACGAACAAGTTTTAGAATTATTTTATGGTCTTCCGCTAAAAGGACTTCTTTCGTTAATGAATTTTCAACTAATTAAACATTAAAGCCTATTTTTATGAAATAAAAGAATAGAATAAACACTTTTTCACAACAGATTAAAATAATCTTTATTTTTTAATAGCATGTAGCAACAGCTACACTAGCGCCATCTCTTATTGAATTCAAGAAATCTACAACATAATGATGTATGATATCTTTAGTGCTACTCACGGACCTGAAAGACCTTTTTCAGGTCCGTGGTGCTACTATTGTTACTGATAGCTCAACCAAATTCCAACTGTGGTTCCAGTCGGCCGCTGGTCAAAACCCCAGGCAGAAGACCTAGAAAAGCTGCACCGCTCAGAAGCCCAGCTGTGGCTGTGTCTCCGGCAACTGTTGCTGGAGCCTCGCTTGGCGCACCACTATACCATCGATGACTGTCGGAGGTCTACTTTTTGTGCGGTGATTACATAATTTTTGTATGTTTTAGTAAGAGTCTTCTGTTTTTGAGTCCAAGCCAACTTCCCCT
Organism: Thymelicus sylvestris; assembly: GCA_911387775.1. NCBI lineage: Eukaryota > Metazoa > Arthropoda > Insecta > Lepidoptera > Hesperiidae > Thymelicus > Thymelicus sylvestris. Next base: position 6,801,661 of record OU426909.1, on the reverse strand, counting down.
GCTCGTAAGAACAAGCTTCGAAGTGGTAGGTACTTTATGACGAATCACGTGAAATTGGATAAATAAAAAGCCCTATTATCGGTAGAAGTCATACAGCGACACCCTATGAGTGGCTATGAGTCATAATGTCAGCGTTAATGAGGTCTATGATTAGTCGATTTTGTTCATCCAATGTCACGTGATGTGCCTTTAGTACCTCTTGACTTCGAACCATGGCTTCCATTTTTAGTATAAGATTCTTGTGAACAATAGCCGAGTCTATGGTTTATTTGATATCGCTGGATTCTATACCGCCAAATTTAATTCCAGCGGTACTTTCATGGTAAATTGTACTCTATATTTTCACCGCTTGGATAGGCTCACTGTCCTTCTAAAATCCATCTTCAATTGCAAATTACTCACCTCTACCCGCAGTAAAATAATCCTTTAGCAATGGTACAAATGTGTGAACTATATAAATTTTAATTATTAAAATATTGAAATACTGATTATATTTTTCTCTGAGTGACCAGCTCCAAGCTAAAATGACGGACATAATGCTGGACCAAATCCCACCACTGGGCGATCTGAAGGTGTTCCTGTGTCGATTAGCAGTGGGAGACTACTCGGGGCTCCACAACCGTACGAATGGTGTCAAGAATCCTGGCTGTACTTTGATTGAAGTTGTGCCCCAGGTGAGTGGTTCTGTGATCATAACTAATGATGTGTTCCTATACTATATCCAACGATATCTACCTATACTATCGACAAACTTGCATTGCATGATTGTTTTGGCAATGTACGACAGGTAATGTCGCTTTGTAGATTTTTATTAATTTAGGGCTTGTACACAAAACTGCGATGCGACGTCGCATCGCAAAAACCTGCGAGCTCGCACGTCGCGTCGCAAGAACTTGCGAATTGATGCGCATCGCGCATTCCTGCGATGTTACGTCATACTTGTTGACAACACTTAAGACTGGGAATACACGTCAGATTTTGTTTCCGATTGTCTGATCAGACTATCTGATCGTATTTACTCGATACACGTCCGATTCTTGCGTCAGACTTTTTCTGAACGCAGTCGTTCTCGAGCTGTGGCCTGCTAGAGCTGTGAGTGCTTGCTTGCCAGAAAGAAAAGATGGACGACGAATTACTGTTACCTATTGCATATTTGCTCGTGTTAGCGCGTAAGAAGAAAAAACGTCGCTATTAGATTCACCCAATCAATCTGACAGACTTACTGTGGGTAATTTCTACTACATATTATTTTTCTATTGATATTAAAATGTGCTTATTTTTAACGTAAGTAAACTGAAAAAAATGTACAATATCTTATATAGTTTGAGGTACAACCATGAAAAAAAATAAAAACAAATTAAATGACATACATAATTATTTTCTTTCTCTTTTCGACGTCCATTGAAACTAGGATTGCCAGCTGGCAAGATTGAAATATCTGAACAAAACTTCAAAAAGTCGGGATTTGTCGGGACATTATTTTTATATCTTGTAGAAACTTGTCTGGACATCATGTGAAATGTCGGGACAATCCAGATGAATCGCGACCATCTGGCAACCTTAATTGAAACTCATGCTTCTTCCAATATTTCGTTACACACGTTTTCCCAAGCCAAATATTTCATTTGTCTATCGTGACACCCTTCACTGCCTGTATCCCTTAGTGCTTGTTCATACTGACTCGCGGGCGCGGTCGCGGGCGCGGTCGCGAAATTTCAAACATATGAACTACTATGAGAGTGTTCACATACAAAACGCACGTGCGGTGTAAGTAGCGGGCACGCTAGCGACACCGCGCGCGGCCCGCTAGCGGCAATATCAAACGCATGAGAATGTATGAGTGTGTTCACACTGAACTAGCGGCGGAACGCGCGATTATGTCAGGTAAGTTCAACCATTTTGAACTTGTCGCTAGAAACGATAGCACATGAATTCATTATGTCCCCAGATTAAAGGGTTGTTCTTTCATCTAAGATCATGTCCTTCAATACAGAAGAGTTTATTAGTACTATTCAGGCTAGAACTGATTTGATTTGAACTCAGATTTGGCAGAGTAAACACAGGCATCTTATGAACAGAAACATTCTTAATAAACTATGGAAGGAAATTGCTGAATTGTTTCCTGATATGGAGGGTGAGTACCTAAATGGAACTTTAGGTATGAATTTTCGGTTAAAAAAAGATTGTCGTCCATGTTTTCAACCTCTGACAACATGTCACAATCGCGCAAACGCCTGGCGGCCAGTGTGAACACGAATCCGCCACCGCGCCCGCGACCGCGCCCGCGCCCGCGCCCGCGAGTTCAGTATGAACACTCACTTAGGCAAATACGTTTTTCTACGGCCATAATAAGCCGTTCGATGTCGTAATTTTCCACCATCATCCGAACTACAACGATGCGATGCGTCCGTTCAGTGTCACGCTAGAGAGTCAAATGGCAAGTCGGAAGGAGGAATCGGACGTCTATTTGGTCTATGTACAAAAGTATGCAGACCGCACCTTCAGACAATCGGATCGGCAATAAAATCGTAAACGTCTTGGCGCTGTTTCCGACTCGGACGTCCGATCCGACTATCGGATCGGATGTGTATTGCGTACTCAAACAAATGTATGGCACGAGCGCCTTCCGATTGTCTGATCAGACTATCGGAGAGAAAAATCAGAAATCTATTCCCAGCCTAAGTCGGCTCTGAGACAGCGTGTTGGCAAGACGTACACACATCAAATAAAGTTTGAGATCACTTTGAAAATACGAAATCTTTTTTGTTACGTTAAAATGAAACGTTTTTTCTTTTTCTTCTAAGATTCTTCATTAAAAAATCAAATCTTTTAATAACAAATTCATATTTTCGATGAAAATAGTTCCCTTCGGCGTTCATAATAGTAATAAATGGATGAACCCAAAATCTTCTTTGTATCTTTTGCCTGTATCTCCTAAGCAGTAACAAAAGTGCACACTTCTTTTTACGATCCATATCACGACCTAGTTTTCAACGGTCGTCACAGGAATGGTCACCTTATCGTGGAAGGGACACGCCTTGCCGCACGAAATCGCATCGCAGCAATTCGTGTCGCAACTTTTTGCGTTGCGAATTCGCATCGCATCGAATCGCAGTTTTGTGTACGGGCTCTTAACTAACAAATTTTGACGAGCTACCGTAAGCTATATTTCAAAAATCATTTGTTATAAACTTCTATCTAGGTAATTTAGTTTACATTTGGAATCATGGCATTCATGGCCATTATTTTAATCTTACACAGATCAAAGACGCGTATTTAAAACAAGTCCATAAGCGCACAAAAACTCTTGCCAAAGCTCAGTTGGACCACTTCAAGATGGACGGCTCTGAAGAGTCGCGTAGGATGGCGCAGAAGCTTCTAGAATCTTACACGAGCGACGCGGCGTTGGCGATGGACAGTGGCGGTGCCAAGTGTGCTAAATGTGGGGAGAATGCTAGCAAGAAATGTTCTAGGTGCAAGACCGAGTGGTATTGTGGGAGGTAATTTAACGTTCACACAACTGTTTCAAAAGGATAGGTAGTCCCGTCGGAACATTGTACAGATATTGTTCCTGATACAAGCTAAAAGTATTACCATCTGTTAAGTTGGTATTAACAACACCTTATTCAGAAATAATGGATATTGATTATGTAAACTGCATTTGGGGTGCAATATGCCTTGGTCATTAACTCTACAATGCATGAGAGTGCTATCCGCATGAAGTATAACGTTTAACGTGTCATAGGTACATATACATATATTACATGCTGATAGCACCGGCATGCGTCATAATGACCAATATTTTTTATTTACAATAAAGACATCACTGATGCGCCGGCCAAGAAAGAGAGAAGAAAAAGAAAGAAATTTAATCCCTTGTTACGGTTACTCCATGGAAAATAGAGAAGGAATGCCATCTCTGTATATGAAGTGTCCGCGAAAACGCCTAAAATTACGGGTGGCGCTGCGGTTACGTATCTACATAATATTTGGCGGAAACTAGCGGCAGCCATTACGGTGACGCTGCGGATGCACTAGGCATAACTCGGCAAACTTCACTCTGTCTACAACAGCGATGTTCATGGTTCGCTATTTGTATCACACTAGCGCCATTCATAAACGGCCATTATTGGAACCTCTATTTTCTGTAAACAGCTGAACACTTTTTCAACTTTCCCTTCATATGATATGGAGCTCCTTCCATTATATCAATGCTCCATGGGTTACTCGCATGCGGAACAAATTATCCCCGCACCGCATGCGAACGAGCGACTAATTAAAATGCGCCTTTAGATGGTTGTTGTCCATTGACAGTAACATTCTCATTATTTTCGTCCATGCTTATTATTTCTTCCCTTCCCCATAAAGAATATCTAGTAGCTGTGCCCCATATTGTCAGTTGAATAGAAACCGGATTAGCTAAAGCTATTATTTACTTGCAGGGAATGTCAAGTGCAGCAATGGCCAAAACATAAGGAGATTTGTGACCAATTTGCTAAACTTTGCATCTGAAGGATGGAATACTCATTTAATATTTTATTATAAGTATGTAATGGCTATTGTAAAAGATTATTATTACATACATTGCCTATGAAGTTTTTAAATAAAAGATGAAAAGATTTTTTTGGGTTTTATTGTTTACTTAGAAGACATTACACCTAAGGATTAGCTTGATGACTTAAGGTAGTCCTTTAGCACATCCAACGCTGGCGTTTCCTCTCCAAAGTCCTGAAAAAAAGACATTTTATATAGTAACGGCAAATGATGGATTGCGGTTTTTATATGGACCACCTGAACCATTTTAAATCATCTACAAACAAGTCTATAGAGAACAATAATATTATTGATAATACCAGTCAAACCCAGGATCCTTATTCTTCTTGCAAACTAAGTCACTAATGTCTGTATTCAATAATCTTATCTATCCATTATGTCTGGACAAGTTAGTTACACATAATATACATACTGTTTGACAGTTTTGCTAGGCAACAAACTAAGCGTTATGGATAGATAGAACTGTTGATAATATGTAACAAAATATTAAATAAAATATTTTTTGTTTTCAATGTAGCAATGTTCAAGTGATAGGAAGGTAGTCTGTACAAGTAATACAGAACCATAGGGTCGCCTGAATGAATTATATAGCGCTGATTTAATGCACCGACAACTTTGAAGCAGTTGGCAGTGTTCGTGCAAGCGCAACATGAATAAATTAGAAAAATTTGGCAAATTATATCAAATTATCAAACTGAAATTGATGACAAAGCCAATTACCAGAATCGTAAAAAGTCGAAATTCTTTACAATTTAGTTTGTTAATTTGACATACTCTGTTTCAGCATTAGGTCAAAACGCATATAAATGCGTAAATATTTGAGTAAAATCCAACCCAAGTGGTATTATACTAACTTTGATAACCACACATGAGCAACCAACAATTTTCCTGGCTTTGCCGTCCTTGTCAATCTTGCATAATCCGGCCCATTCACCAAGCTTCTTGTTGTTATCAACCTTTGCAAAAAAAAAATATCAAAGAGATTAGTTAAAATAATCACATTTATAAAGAGTTAACATTATAAAAAAAAATTTCTCACAAGTTAGAAATGCATAAATAAATTAGTACAATAATTGATTCAATTGAAATCAATAAAATATAAATTAAGATCTAACTCGATACTCATGTATTTTTCTGTCTGCGTGCTAGGAAAGTTTTGACTCAGCATGGTGCGAGCCACCATAGGGGCACACAATTCAATATACGCTCGTAATGTGCCGTCAGCGCCATTGTGGCGATGTGGCTCGTGCAGAGCGATCAAAGAACATTTCTGAGATGGAAATGGCACTATGGATCATTGGATTTCTTAGTTTCATCTGTGCTCATGACGAAAAGAATAAGAAAGAACGAAGAAGAAGTAAAGAAGAACAAGTAGAATAAGAAGAATTAAGGGCCTGTGTTGCCTGGTGGGATGGCATTTTGATTCGATGAAAGGCAGTAGGCACATTGGCAACTCTGTTTTTGTAGCTATGTTGTCAATTTTCATGCAATTAGGATTGTCTTTTTGTTGTATAAAATGCCTTTGCCTTACTGTAATTAGATGTAACTTCTGGAACAATAAACAATTTTTTTTTCTTTAAAAATGCCTACGCCAGCCGTGCCGCCAGTCGATGCAGTCTAAGAACGATAAAATAATAAAGAAAGTACACTTTGTGTTCTAACTCTAGCTAGTAAGTTTAGTAGCTTGCTATTCTCTTAATAATGCTGCTTCATCCCTTGGGCAAGTTGGATGGGGTCAATATTCATAAGAAATATCATTATTTTTAGATTTAATCAAATGTACTTACTTTGACAAGTGGAATCTGGTGCTCATTGCAGAGGGCTTGCACCAGCTTCTTGTAGGCAGCCTCGTCACAGTTCTCAGCCAACACACACAGTACAGCTTGCCTCCTGCGATACAAATTATATTGTTGGTAAGGGCTTATTCATTTTACAAGAAACCAGATAATACATATTTGCACTGATTTAAGCAAACTGACAATGAAAAACATACACGGTTACTCTAACATAAGAACTCTGTGACTGAAATTTATTATTTTACTATTTCTGAACTACGATTCTCTGCTACAGGTGACATGGATAACAAAAATGAGTTATTACAAACATCCACAACCCAAACCATGTATGTCACAAATGTCTGCCACAGCCAGGAATATAACATTGAAACTTTGTTTTGCATACAGGGCTATTTAAGATCATAATTTGTACACTTACATCTGATCTTTTATCCTGTTATTTTTTGAGATAGGTTAATCATATAGTCTCAGTCTCAGGACAAAAATATTCTAGTATTGTACACTAAAGTCTAGTTATCATGTAGCACACTTGGGAGGCCACAATCTTGCACATGCAAGCAACGTGGTACTATGTGTATGCGTCAATCTCGGCAACAGAAGGTATCCAACAAAACTGATGTCATGACGGATATTTCCACATGGCAGGTAACTAGAACAGTTATCTGCCATATGAATATTGAGTTACTTCCATTGCCATAAATAACTTACGAATATAAAAAACCAAACATTCAGTAACATAATTCTCTAGTGATTCATATTTCGTTTGGTTATAAACTTCTTGAAAAGACAGGTTAATATGCCTATAGTATGGCCACTTTGGCTACATCATAATGGAGATAAATGTACAAGTATATATTTTTGTTATTACCATTTAGACAACTAAATTTAGTTGAATGAAATAAGCCAATACACAATTATTGTACTTTCATATGATTTTGCAATAAAATTTTGCAATTTTAAACAATGTGAAAGTAAGTTGAAATTAAAATTTTATTCAAAGTTTGTTATTGCTTTTGGAATAAACAATAACGTTTGGAAGTGAAAAACAATTGCTAATGTAAGCTGAAGTAAAAAGTAATACTAACTTGTCAAGAGCTTTAGCTGCCTCATGTAGTCCATGGACGAGACCTCCGTGGATGAGGGCGGTCTTCAGGACCTCTTGCAGGGCTGTGTTCACGTCCATCGCGCCGCCGCTCAGGACGGGGTTGGGGGCAACCTCACTAAACAAACAGGTTGGTGTTAGCATTTCTAGGGTTGGTCTTAAAATATAAGTCTGATCATAGTGTTCAACCATTGATCAACTAATGTAATCGACATTGGACAGAGTAGAATGTAGAGGTAGCAAATATGAAATATATAAACTTAAATATGATATACATTAGGTGAGCTATTGATATTTATGTTGTTTGAATTTATAGTAATGTAAATGTGGTTTAGGTTATTTTAGAATTTAGACACATTTATGGAATATTTTACTGAAAACGGAATTGATTTCTGGTCATTCAAAGCAGTAATTATGTGCAGTTGTAGTACTTGTATACAAAATAAAGAAAGTACACAGTGAAAAGTGAAATTAAATTTAAACATGTATACTTTTACAGGTTATGTTGACAACATTTTTGTTACATGAAATTACGTATTACAACTGGTTGTAGCCAAGTACCATTGTATAAATTATAGAGAATTACAAAGAGATTATATTTAAACTGGAATGAAATGGTTTAAATAACAACAGTAAATAACACTCACACTTCAACGTCGGCCATGGTTTTGTGATAAATTCGGTCCTGAAATACGAATTAAAACAAAATGAATGGTGCACCAGCATATTGATTATAAATCTACGAACGCTAAAACTTTAAAGATCACAAAAATATTATAAGATTCGCAAAATTTACAACACGAACACTTTGACACTTTACCTTGCGTACCGGAAAAAGACTAGGGTTGCCATATTTACAATGAACTATGACAATTAGCGATGCGCGACTCTGAATGATTCCAGTCGAATTATTCGACTTAGTAAATCATTCGACTCATTCGAATAATCTATAAAAAATAATAACTAATGACTTGAGTCGACACAGAGTACTAATAGTAACCTTTCATTCGACTCGGAACTTTGATAACGGCTAGCGAACGGCGAACTCGGCCGTCCTAACGAAGAGTGCATTATGTCGAGTTTTTAGGCAAATTGACTTTAGACCATATTCGTAATTACATAAGGTCTTAAATCAAAAACCCAAAAACTCGTCGTGAAAAAGTGAGCGTCGAATGCGTGAGCGACTCGACTCTTAGAGCGGCTATTACTGCTATTAGATTAGTTACTAATTTAGCAGTCGACTAGTCGTCAGCGTCGAATGCGCGAGCGACTCAACTCATAGAGCGGCTATTAGATTAGTTACTAATTTAGCAGTCGACTAGTCGTCATTCGAATACGAACGTTAGTATATTACTAATATTCAAGTCGAATACGTACATTAGTAGTCGTAGATTATTCGAATAGTGAGATCATTCGCAGTCGCGCACCTTTAATGACAATGACATTTGAATTGAATGAATGAATAGTCAAATTATCGTTCAAAAATAGATTTTTGCACAGCTTAAAGCATAGACATACGCATAATAACGTAGTATTATGTCTATGGTTTAAAGATTTGAGTCCAAGAATTTTATAGTATACCTAACTGGATGCCAACTTCTTTTTTCAGGGTACCTTCCACACGTATACAGGTAAAATCGTTGAAAAGGTCTTTTCAATTCAGAGACCCGTTTCGAAAATATTCGGCTTTAAATTGCTAATTTTCGGTAGAGTCAAGGGTCCCCCAAACTAAATATAGTAAAAGAATTCCGACAATATAAGCTTGCCCAAAGTAGTTTGTAATGTATAAAAATACTGGTTAAATTTAAAAAGGTAAGGTAATTTTTGACGTTGTAATTTTTAGTGCAATTTATTTTTGCTGTAGGTATTTTTATGAAACAATTTATAATATTTTGTGAGAAATCATACAGTTTTGTGCTTAAGAAAGTTTTTTAATATAGAGATAATAATTTCAATAATGAAATATCAACCAAATAATGGAGTAAAATTACTATGACGCGAAGCTCCGATATTTTATTTATAGCAGAATATATAAAAAACGTGCTTTATTTCGCTACAGTAAGACAAGGAAAAGTATTAAAAGATTCTAGTGAAGCACATTATTTTACAATAGATGACCAGTTAATTTATGAGAATTATTATTCAGATTTCGGTCCACTAAATTTAGGGTGTGTCTACAAATATTGTACGATTCTGGATGAAAAATTAAAGGTTTATTTGAAAAAACAGATAGCCATTGTTCACTATACCTCAATAGATCCAAAGAAAAAAGCAAATGCAGCTTTTCTTTTAGGATGTTATGGTGTTATATTTTTGAGTTTGCCGGCAAAAGATGCCATCAAACCACTTCAAGTTCATGGACAAAGTTATATGTAAGTAGTGAATTAGAATTTCCTGGTTGGTAAGTAAGTAGTTAATTTTAATAGCCAAATATAACATTTTATAGGATGTCGTTATTTTATAAAATTAAGCATTATCAAATTAATTAAATCAACTTACTCGTTGATTTATCTGGACACCACTTAAATATTTTTTGTAGGCCATTTCAAGACGCTACACAGGGTGAATCGTCGTATACTATAACATTAATGGACTGCCTGCAAGCTATTGCTAAAGCTAGAAATTTAGGTTTTTTTAACTTTCAAGATTTTAACTACGACGAATATGATCGACTCGGTAAAATTCAAGGTGGAGATCTCAATTGGATAGTTCCAGGTACATTAAGCTATAGCAAATTGTATAATATATTAAATTTAATATTTATATTTTTTACATATGAATTAAAATTCTGTTTTTTGCTTTGTGAGAGCGCATACAAATAACCACAGTGTTACCAAATTGTAAATAATTGGACACTGTATAAAAAATTGTAAAATTATTATAAGGATATTCTGAAATTTAACATTATATTTGCATAAATAACTTTTACATAACTTGCAAAGATTCAACTTTCAACTATTATTTTTAGCCAAATTTCTAGCATTCATCGGGCCAGTGGATTACAGTGTTAATTTGTATCACCCTCCTGAAATGTACATTGACTATTTTATGGAAAACGATGTCCAAATTGTTATAAGATTGAATAAAAGGCTTTACGATAGTTCAGTGTAAGTATTTTTATTGAATGTTATAAATATAAATACAGGTGTATAAATTAAAAAGTAAAAAATTCGGTAATTACACTAATAAAAACATGACTGAAAATTTATTTCACGGATTTCCACCTACAAATATAAACTTTCGAGGTTACCGGTCCACTGTAGCATACCATACCATGACCATGCTAGAAACGTGTCAGACTAAAAAAAATAGTAGAGCGTGGTGCTTCCCAAGGCTGACACGTTCTTAATCGGTCACGGTATGGTACGCTGTTATGAGCAGACTCCTTCAAAGTTACTGTACTGAAACCGTAATACGACTTCCTTTACTGTGGTAATACTTATTTCAATTGGTAATTTGCACAACCTGAAGCGTGTACTCAAAATATCTTCAGGTTTGGTTCTTAAATGACTATTAAAATTCAAGTAATGCATTATTTTATTTGTATTAGTTTCAGTAATGTGGGTATAGTTCACTATGACTTATTCTTTCCGGATGGCTCATGTCCACCGAGGCATATTTTAATGAAATTTCTGCAAATAAGTGAAAAGGCGGATGGAGCAATTGCAGTGCATTGCAAGGTTATGAGTTTATTAATTATTAAATTAAGAAATTATATTAAAGGCAGGTATTCTTGCAAAATTAGGCATCCTGGGCCGCGTGCGAAGTTATTTGACGCAGCGCCGTGGCAGTGAATTCGTATGACCCTACCAAATACTATTTATGATAACACACTCGTAAGATTATCATGTCTTGTAACATTGTAACTTGTAAGATGCAGATTCAGAGCAAAACATATCATTATTGTTGATCAAATCTTGGAGAGCTTAATATTATGTTTCTAGCCATAATATCCCCTAATTAAAATGTCCATCACGGTCAGTTTTTCATGAAGTCATTGTTCAGGCAGGCCTAGGTCGCACCGGGTCGCTGATTGGTTGTTACCTTATGAAGCATTACCGCATGACAGCTCGAGAGGCCATAGGTTGGATGAGAATCTGTCGACCAGGTTCTGTTATAGGACAACAGCAGGTATTTCATGGATTTGTACACCGTGTTCCTGACGTTGTGCACAAACTTCGGCCTGATATTCAGCCCATTAAATTGGTCATCTTTCGTTATGGATTCATTATTGAATTTTTTATTTTTTTTTATTTTTTGTATCTTATTTTTTAAATTTATTTTTGAAATTTTATTTTTTAAATTGTCGTCAAATAGCGAGAGGTGTAAATGTAAGAAAGATTTTTTTATTATTTCGATCGTGGCTTCTTCGAGACGAGAAGCTCTCCGTCAAAATGGGCCTTTATTGATAAGTCAAGCCAATAATGACATGACATTTAAAATGAAACAATAGTTTGAATGATTATGACCGTACTGACCGGCAACATAGCACAAATAAAGACTCTTTTACAATGTACACCCATATTAAATGGAATTACCAATAACTTAAAAACTAAGCTTTATAATGCACTAGTACCTGTATAAGATATGTTTAGTAAATGCTATAGAATCATTTGGTAAAGTTTGTGCACAACCTCAAAAAAACCCTGTATACAGGGTCACGATCCTGTGAAAGTTTTGAAATACGTCATGTACTATATATAATCTCAACTAAGTTTTATTGGATACCGCGGGGATACTGCACGGTCTTTTAAGACAACTTGCTTTTGTGTCGAAGTAGGTACATAATACATTACGAAAATTATTAAACTTTGCAATGGTTTTGAGTTAAAAATTATTTGTTAGGATGTCATAAAACTCTACACAATATATGATTTCGGACTAAAATTTATTTTTTATTAACTTTTGAAGCGGCCGGGCAGCCTACTTTTCAAGAAATCATTAAAAATGAACATGTCTGGAACTGTATACTTTTAAATAAAACTGAACTTTAATGGGACTTTATGTAGTGCAAGACGTATCCTACTACCCCTTCACGGGATCGTGACCAATAACCAATATAACCCTTATATAAATTACGTGTCACGTTGTTTGTCCGCGATGGACTCCTAAACTACTTAACCGATTTTAATCAAATTTGCACACAGTGTGCAGTTTGATCCAACTTGAAAGATAGGATAGCTTACATCTCAAAATAAATAAATAAAAACTTTTGACAGAATGAAGTCTGTCTGGGCAGCTAGTAAAATACTAGCTGCCCGGACAAACAACGTGACACGTAATTTATATATATTAAGATTAAGATTAATCGTATTTTTAGAAAATAAACGTGAGTGTTAAAAATAACTACCTATAGGTATTTAGTTCGATTTCAGGCTGAGGTAAACGTTTTATATTATAAGAATACCTAATACCTAAAAAGCTCCCAGTCGGCCTACCAGTTATAAATAATGAATACTTGAGCCAAAATAATAGACAATCTTCCTTTTTCAGGGTTGGTTAGAACATCTCGAAGCTTGGCTTATAAAACAGGGAAATCTTTATAGGTAAATGCTAAATACCTAAAAAAATATTAATCATTCGCTATTTAAGAAAAACTTCAGGGCTAATATTGATGAAGTTAATTTCAGGAAAAACATATATCATGACATAGATAGACTACCAAAACACCAATATGGAGTATATTCAATAGCTGAGAAAACCCAAAGGTCAAAACCGATGTCGTTTAATAAATCTCCTTCGCCTCCACCTCCAGTTCAAAGGCAAACTCGTTCAGATATATCTCCTCCAATTAGACCTAATGCCTCAAGAAGCAGAGAGGAATCTTTGTTAAAAGGTAAAAATTTTACTTAAGTCCTTTCGACTTTAACTTCAATACGTAACGCACCGCCAATTTAGTTCTTCACGATCTAATAATGTTAATGTTAGACTAAATGTTATTTTTATTGTATAGTGAAATCAGATGTGGATGATGAGATATTTCTGACGTCGTGCGACTTGACCCTCAAACCGAAAGTACCGCTAACTCAAATGAGGGGCTGTATACTAAAAACCACTCCGATTGAAGATGAGATTGGTGAAAATCCTAGTGATAGGAAGATGTCATTGTGGAAATTCTTGTTTTGCTGCGTTCCTTGTACTGAGGTTCTCAAAGACTGCTTGTGGCCGTTGGCGGTGCGTTGCGCAAAAGTCATGCCCCATTTATGTTATGAAAATAAGTGTTGTACATTTATCGATATGGTTAGTTGGAATATTTTTTAATATTAACGACATGCTTCGTCGCTCGCCTCTCTTAAGAGAGCTGACAGCTGACAGCTGTTTTTTTTCTTCTATCCATTTTTTATTTTCGTATTCTTGATTTAAAATTAAGCAAAATTTATTTTCAAGCTTCTAAGTCCCCGCAGAAGAAGGAACAATTCGAGTGGTATGTGACATCGTCGCCAGTAAATACTTACATTAACAGAACTCAACCAAAGGGGTATGTTGGAAAATTAATATTCCATTGAATTTGGTAGATATTACGCCTTACAATTTATATTTTGTTTATTAAATAATTTGAATAGGGAGACAAATAGTACGGTGTCACGTCGAAGCGGTGGAGGGGAACCCCGGAGTCCAAGGACACCCCGATCACCTGTTCGCGGGCATTCTGCTAAGTCACGCGAACAGCGGACGAATAGTCAGATTAACGTGGTTAGTATTTTACCCAGGTTTGCCAAATTCAATTTTTTTAATCCGGAAATTTGGTACAAAGGTCCGGTGATCTATACATTTGTGCCAGAATCGACGTGCCACCTCAGCGATAGAGGCCGTAGCGACCTTTTTATGTTTTTTCAAAAATCTGTAGATTTGGCAATAAAATCCTTAGATCCGTAGATGAGACCTAAAATCCGTAGATGTTCGGAAAAATCCGGAGATCATCACTGATCTTACAACCCAAAGCATAGTTTAGTTCCATGTCATTTAAATTAACCAACTTTTTATTTATTTAGGAACCCAGTCCTAAAAATCTTAACAGCAGTTATCGACCAATACCAACCTTTTTGACTACACAAGGGCCTGTCATCAAAACTGTAACTGATGCAAAGGTAAAAATAAAAAAAGTTTTAATTGAACATTGATGAAAATTATAATGTGACTATCAAGTGTTTTTATTCCAGCACTTTTTAATGAGGAGCAGCATGGAAACTAAGAATTATAATAAACATTTAAATTCTACAATCACTGTAACTCCCCAGTACTCCTCAAGAATTACCAACTTTTTACATGAAAGAACTGCTTTGGATAATACATCACGATTTACACCGTCGTATTTTAGCACAGGTTTTTATATTTTCACATTCTACTTCTTTCTCTCTATCATTATAAATTTGCAAGTTTGTGAAAATGTTTGAATTTACATCTCCCTCCACCAATCCACGCTGGAGCAGCGTGGTGGAGTATGTTCTAGGCCTTCTCAAGAGGAAGAGACCAGTCAATGCTCTGTAGTAGACCATTAATGGGTTGAAGCCATTTACAATATTTACATCACGCCACGCGCTAACAAACCATTATACGGATTACGTTGAAACTTGGCACCCAGACCAGACGGACCATGATAAAGGGTTTGATTAGGACATTTCAAGATTAAACGAACTCACCTGTACGTGAAGTTCTATCTAAGGACCGTCATTCGAAGAGATTAATAACCTGAATAATTAAACAGTTACGATACCTGAAAACTAACATAATAATTTTATTATAATATTAAAATAATGATTACCAATGGAACTATGACCGAATGGCCAATAGTTTATTATTAATAACAGAACAAGAAATGTATTATAACTTAATAAATATTCTCTATACTAGCTGTTGCCCGCAGCTTCGCTTACGGAAATTATGTTTTACCTTATTTGTCTTGCAGAAGGAAATTTCAAAAACAGTGAATTTATATTGTAGTACTTATATTTAGTAATTTATATACTGAAACCCACGATAAAATCACAAAGGATTCCTCCAGGAGAGGGTTTTGAAAAATAATCAATATTCACATTAATTTGTATTTTTTTCTTTTTTTTTGCAAAATTTTGAAAAACTGAAAAATACAGTTCCATAAATTTAAGCAAGGAACATTTGATGCAAATTTGAAGCAAATTAGTTGATGTTTTAAAAATATTCCATACAAACTTTCATCCCGTTTCCCGGGGAAACCTTTTAATTTTCCGGGTTAAAAAGTATCCTAAAATATGACCAGGAGTATTAGTAACAACTTTACTAATTTTCATCGAAATCCATTCAAGGGTTTTCATGTGATGCCCGGACAGACAGACAGACAGACAGACAGACAATAATTCAAAAAAAAATATTTTTGTGTTCTAACACGTTATTGAAGTGCCCCCTAATCAAAATTTTAAAAAAATATTCAATGTACAGTAAATTTGCCCTTTGAGTTTTATTATAGTATAGATAAAGTAATACAATATTCAGAAGTAATATACAAAAGTATTATCTTTTATAGTATCCAAAGTACCAACTCAACCACAACAACGTCGACGGCTCGGTAGAAGCCCGAGTCCACCTCCTTCAAAAATGGCTATGGAACAGTCACGTGCAACAAATACTCCTGTACATACCACCATGAAAGATTCGAAGACAAATATAAGGGAAGCACTATCTCGATTAAAAGGTAACTTTGAGACTTAACAGCGTGTGTCCATCGCGTGTCTGTTCCGTTCCGTTACATAGAGCTCTGTCTATGTTCTGTTATGCTTAAGTGGTTTTTCGGTGGTGACGAGTATTTAGAATAATATAATTTGACCTTTATATTATAATTGAGGTCAGCAATTCTGAAAAAAAAAACTACTTACATTAGTAAAACTGACAGATACTGGCAACTTTATTTTTCTTTAACTTTTAGACGATGCTCATGTGTCAACTGTCATCAACATGCAAGGTGACTGGTGAATTGACAGAAAAGTTGTCAATTTAAATTGTCAAAATTTAAAAATTTCATAACCTTACACATTATTTTGATTTTACGAATATGTTGAAATAGTAGTTTTGGTTTGAGAAAAAAATGTTATAATTTATAATCAGTGAGTGTACTAACGCCACTTGAGATGGGTGCATTAGTGTCAATGGCCTTGCGGCCGTTAAGATCTTTTAATATTGAGAACCGGGCTCATCGCGCGATATCCAAGGATAAACCGAAGCCAGCGCCGACCTACCCGGCGAACATTGAGGATATGAAGCGGGCCATGCAAGCTGATCCTGACTTGGACGCTAAACTGGACAAAAAGGACCCTGAGCTATACGACCGTCTGAAAGAAGTTTATGTAACGTCACTCGGTAAGCCAGAAGACGATGTGACTGAAGAGCGGAGGAAGCAGAACCCGGACCGACCTCTGCCTCAGGACAGGAAGCAAGTGGAAGAATTCGATTTTGGTCTCAAAGAGCCTGACCGCATCCCGTATGGACGTACAACTCTTAGACAGGCTGTGGAGTTCTTGACGCTGCACCAGGCCAATCCAACCGAAGTTACCGTTGGTAAAGTAGCGTTGGAGTACAAACTAAAGGAAGAGGATGTTGAGAATATTGTAAAATATTTCAAAACATATGAAGTTTACGTGCCAGAGACAAAGCAATCGGCAGCAGTTTTTGCCGGACCGGCGTTGCTGAGGCAGCAGCTAGAACAAGCTAAGCTCAAGGAAATAGAGGATAAGAAAAATAGTCTAGATTCAAATGTAGATAATGAAACTAAGCAAGCGAAAGGAGCAGCTTAGAATTAGACATGTAATTAGTTAATTTAAAAAGCAGTAATTGAAATTAAGTTGCTATTTCAAAGAATGAAGATGCAACGTGCAAAGTGGCTTGTTAATTCAATACAAAAATTATAATACAATGGTATAAATTGTTATTTTTAGAATATCATAATGCTCGCTTCCTTGCTATTATTGAATAATAATGTAGAAGTTAATATTTTATTCTTCTAAAGCCATTAAATCTTACTTATGTCACAATCACTTAAAGAATATACATATGTATGAATGTTATCACTGTAAAATTTATATTTAAATTAAATTGTCTTAACACAAGTTACATTTTACCTTTCAAGTAAAATATTTGGCAAGTAAGATTTAAAAAAATAATATTGGGTGCATTATAATAAAATTGTGCTGTGATATTAATGGTGTATCTTACATTATCAATCAAATAATTTTAAAATCTCTTTTAATTGACTATTGAGCTATAAACTTATCTAATTTGTTATTATAATAATGTTAGGATGAACGCTACATTCTGTCTTTTCTTGGTGACAAACTCATGTCTTATTAAAGTAGATCCAAATGTGTTAGTTCTTGATTGCCTTACAACCATAAGTTATACATAACACTCTTGAATAACAACTTTTTAACTCGAAAAGGCAGTAAACTATAATATTATGTTACCCTAGTTTAAATAAGAACCTTTCTGTATGATTCTGTGATAGTTAAACTTTTTCAGAACATACTCAACTTGCTTGGTTTTGTTTAAAAAACTTGTTCTTGGAACATTGTGAAGGATCTTTAAGTTTGTATTATATATCATATTTAATATGTTGTTATTTATGTTGATGACAAGTGCTTTAGGTGTAGTTAGAAAAATAAAGGTTGTATTATTTATTTCATGTTTAATTTTAGCTGTAGTCCCGTTACAGAAATTGATTGATTACCAGGTATGGAACGTCTTCATCATTAAAAAAACGTGTGTATGTGTGTGTGCGACGTGGCGCGCGCTAGCAATCCGAAACAACTCCAGTGAATGCTGTTTGCCTAGTATCACGCACTTTCATCATGTCTTTTTTTGACTGTCGCATCGTAAAAAATTTTACTTTCATATTTTTTGCCAAACGCCCCAAGGAGCATAACTTTAAAAACTTATTTGTCGTTATGACACTTACGTCATTACTCGGAGTCACTAACAGTTACTTAAATCGCTCGTTAGTACAGAACTTGTATGGTGATTAGTGACTAAGGAGCTATTTAAGTAACCGTTAGTGACTCGGCGTCAGTACAAATACAATTAACAAAATTATTTTCAATTCTATTATCATCGATAATGCGTTAATTACCATGGTCAGTGTCAAACCCCCGCGCCGGGTCGATCGGGGCGGCGTCGCTGGGCGCCCGGCGGGAGGCGCCCTCCCCGCGGCGCGCGCCCTCTGTCCGCTCCGACGAGCGCCCCATCGCCACGCAGGGTGACATGCTTAACAGTATTAAGGTAACTTGTTACCCTTGCTACCTTGCTAGTTGCTAGCCCGTTTTATACAACTGATGAAAAATGTTAAGAGAGATCGTCGTGTATTGGCTGTTACTACAGAGATAAGCTCCTATAGGGTCATTGTAGGGTACCTACTTAAATTCCTGAAGCATTTCTTAAATATCTTACAATAGAAGTAAATTTTTTGTTTTATACATGGTTTAGCAGAATGTACCAGTAGTAGGATACACCATGATAGGCATTGCATTATAAACGTTATATATGTTTGAATGTAGTAATTAAATATCGTTGTATAGTTTCAGAGAAGATTTCGCGATACTTTACAAGACGACAAACTCACCACTCTGTTTCACGACAAAAATTGGTGCGTATTACTTACTCTTAACTTAATTTGAGTGTAGATGACAATGAAGTTCGCCTGGATAGCTACCACCTTTGAGCATGCGTCAGCCGCCAAACCACTCGACGTGTTCCGGATGAGGGCTTGAGAGCCAGTTCTTTCTTTTTCTTCTCTCTTTCTTGGTCGGCAACGCATCAGTGATGCCTTTGTGTTGCTGATGTCCATGGGCGACGATAGCCACTTACCATCAGGTGGATCGTCAGCTCGTTTGCCGGCAATTTGGTTAAAAATGATAGATTGTTAAAAGCTTTAACGGAGTATTAGGATTTTTTGTAATTTGATATCTCTATCTGTGCTATAGGTGAATGTTTCGTTTTCAGTGTTCTCTCCACGACATCAAGAGATAAATCAAGCATCAGAAGTGGTCATTCCAAGTCTAGTGGTTCTGGGACCAAGCCGACTCGGATCACCCACGATTTCAGGTGGGATACGATAATAATTATTATGACGTCCTCGAACAAAATGACCCAATATTTTCACAAAATCTTGCATGACATTTATTCATAAAAAGTTGCATACGTTTTTCCGGTTAAATACAATCATTGACCTAACCTTATATATAACTTTACTTTACCTTATGTATAACTTTCCTTCCATGTTCGATTTTTTTATAGAACAAACGAGAATTACCCGCATTTTTTAGATCTCAGACTGAAAGTAAAAAAAAAAATTCACTGACTATTTTAGTAGGATTTTAGCTAGCTTGGTGGACTTAGTATACATTTCTACCTTTCTTCATCAGCTCTTCCCAAGAGAAGGTCACTCCTCCAAGGAACTTCATCCGTGTGACCCGCCCCAACTCCCCGAAAGGACAACGAAATATGCAACCTTCTTTCTATTAATTTATTTCCACATTTGTATATAATTTAATATTTATTTTTTGAATTGTCCTGTATCAGTTTTAAATGAATTGTGCAACACGTTTGGTAAGGTTGAGGAAATAAAAAAGTTTATTTTTTACAAATACTTTTTATTTACAGTAATTCTTACAGTTATCTAATATTTACAAGTCAACAACATACTGACGAACAGCAAAATAGTTATTACACTTATATAAAATATTATATCTTTATGGAACACATAATACTAGTAAATATCTAGATATTTACGTATTCAATTCAATTGCAATTAAATTTACTCGTAGTTACAGGTAATTATCAGGCAGTCGTTCCGTGTTGAGATTTTTTTAGTTAGTCTGCGTTTGCGACATTACACTATACTATAAGCCACACGGTGCAGCATTTGGTGGTCTTCTGCAGATGCAGTCAGTCTACTCAGACAGTCTTTCGCACTAGGAGTGATTGGTATTTGATTTTATTGATTGAAGGAAGAAGCAGGAAACTTCTTGATTCAAAAGACCGGTAGCCTATGTCCAGCAGGACTGCAAAGCGTTGATAGATAGTCTTACAGGCAGTTTATGTCAGGTAGTTGGTGTCAGGCAAGTCTGGCATTCTGCTAGGCCAGCCCCGAGTCCGGCGGCGCCATGCAGTTGCCGTCCGGGTACCGCTTCTTGAAGGCCGCTATAAGTTCTGGGTCCACTAATCGCACACCGTCCACCTGATTTCCCAGCGTTATCCTGTAAAACAATATGTAAACATTATTTATACTGATGAACCAACAACAGACATTATGTATGTGTTTTTTTTTTGTTTTTCTTGTCAAGCCTGTCCTACATTCGATTTCATAATGAATTTTACCAAGAAAAAAATAACAGACTTCAAAATAACTCAAAAACTACTCGTCAGATCTAACTCAAATTTAAGTGGGACCACATGACAAGCACCAGCTTTCGATTAAAAAAAGAATCATCAAAATCGGTTCACCCAGAAGAAAGTTCTGAGGTCACAAACATAAAAAAATAACAGTCGAATTGAATACCTCCTCCTTTTTTGAAATCGGTTAAAAACAAACAATAACTATTGCCCATTCTCCGAAAAGGTCAACACTCGACAATTCCATCGTTGCATATAATTAAATTATGGGTCGAGAATTGAGCCTCCGCTCAAATCTGTGGCGGTATTTTCTATTTTACGTAGACACTTGTTGGTCACTTTTTATTATACTAAATATTTGACCACACCACAGTATAAGCATATTAAGCATATAACTGTAGGTACTTAGCGTCATCATACAATAGTCGATACACAACACAAGTACTCACCAGTTTGGTTGCACGTTGTGTGGCCGTCCAAATAGTTCTATCTTCCTCGTTCCCGGACTAAGCCGTTCTGAAATAAAAATGTATCATGTATATATTGTCTAGGTATTTTAATGCTTCGAAAAAAATTATGAGGTATGATTTGTTCGTTAATTGTATGACGATAAGGTTTTTTTTTACATAAAATAAGTAAGTGCTTGGCAACAATCCCACCAGATGGTAAGTGGCGATGGAGTCCAAGATGGTGAACGCACTAACTTAATAAATGCCTATTCACTCTTCTCTTGAAGATACCTACATTGTAGGTGAACGGGAACACCCACGCAGGCAAGCTATTCCAGTCCTTCACGGCACGCAGTGTGAAAGAAGAGGCGTATCGCGCCGTTCGCAGCGGTGGGATATTCACGACGTATGGATGGATGCTTGCCGTACGACGGATTGTTCGATGGAGAAACGGGGATGGGGGAATTAGTTAGTGCAATTCCTGAGCTCAGTGAAGGCCAAAGTCCTCACAGCCTTTTTTCATTCGTAATCGTACTTGGTTTCATACCTTCCGTCGAGTAAACGATTAGTTGTTGACACGTACAATTGCTCACAAAATTGTTCTTGACAGGTCATAATAATATCATTGTTGTCAATTGCGATGTCCCCAGTCTCCCAGAAGTTGGCGATGTCATCTATGTTGTTGATTACAACATTACATTTGAACGAAGGTGTTCCATGTCCCAATAGAATCCACCCTAACTTTATTTTCTGGGCGATAGGCTCGTTGTCAGATCCTTTGATTAGGCCGATTACGCCACTCATTATAATTTCAGAGTATATTTTGGCGTCAAGTAGAATGATCTGCGAGTTGAATGTTCTGTAGGTGCGAATAACTTTTCTTAGCCATAGGCAAGTTGTTAACCAATCTAGGCATAATCAGTGCGTCTGCCATGAAACTATAATCGTCATGATTTGCCACATTCTCCGAAGTCAGTGTGGTTTGTGAACCCTGATTACTGATACAATAATATATTGTTTATCGTTTTCCTGGAACTTCCTTGAAACTGTTGTTTAAAAGTTTCACTTTCATCGCTCGTGACATTCGACCTCTGCTATCTCATAGTTGGGCGTTGACGACTTGTAGACGGCCCGCTGTTAATAAATGCTTCGTGCAGCAAAGTATTGTGCTCTTTGTTGCATAGTTTCATTCACGTCGTATTCATGAACATAATATAAACAATTTTTGCAGATGCGATGTTTTGCAACTGCTCTCAATTTCGTGCTGTCGTCGACTCAAATTTTTTGCAATGGTAGAGCGTATGCTGCTCGCTATTACACAATATAAAATGATAAGGACTTGAGACTGGGTATGCGACGGTTTTCCAATTCCAAATGAAGGTCTTTCTCTGATCTTTTAGAAGGGAAATTGATGACATGCTTTCCTCTTTTTACTTACTGTCATAAATTGGCTAAGTGCAGTGAATTCGGCTTTCATAAATGTTATAAACGAAGGTAAGTCACGAAGCGTTTTGCGGGTCTCCAACTACTCGCTTCTTGTAATAGGATCCAACTTTAATAAAAGATGTACGAGTAAAGACACCCATGTAGACTTCCACGCACAGGTTATGAATGGCGTGTATACACTCTCCATAGTGATGTCATGCAATTTCTGTAGCTCTGATGTTTGTTTTAGTACAATGGGTTGGTTTATGAATAGTTCAATTTGTTTGGTGAAAAGGCTCTGCTTGTTATCATAGCGATTGTTGAGCATTTCCCAGGCAGCATCTTAGTTGTCAGAGATCATCTCCACGATGTTGAACTAGACGCTGAGCTTCATCCCGTACTTTTCCCTTTAGATGTTGCATTTTTTGACCTTTCGTTAGCCTAGGCTTGTCATGGATGCCGTTCTTGTATGGCTCGAGGAAAGTCTTGAGATGCTTCCGAAGTTTAAAAAAGGAATCCTGATTCGTCGGTCAAATCTTCAGATTGAATGTCCACGTGCTTCTTGAGATACAGATGGACTCCTTATACCGCTGTTGATGCTCTCACACTTTTTTTACTCTGTATGATGATGATATATGTCAATGTTGATATGCTTCTTTCTTCAGCAAACTGTACATTGTTGGCTGCTGGTCGCTTTTAACGTCCTCACAGCTTCAGACGGGCTTCGCGCCCTTCTCAACTCAGCTGGGGAGGTCCGCTTGTGGAAGGCCAACTGAGCCGATACGCTAGCCGTAAAAGCAACTAAAACACTAAAAGTAATGCTCGAAGGACCAAAATGAATGTACGGTGTAACTCGTACATTCAATATTATGTACATGCGAGTATGTCAAAGTTAAAACACGCGATGTGAATGCTGATGTTTATTGCACTGAATTTATTTCATGATTGTTGCATTACATTGACTTTATTCATGTCAGATAAATGCTGAGAGTGTGTTTACACACACGTCAATGACGTGACTCATATACTCTTCGTCGCTCCAAATACTAAATTGCTGTTTGTAGGTGCGATAAGCTTCATTGTTTCAATTATTATTCCTGTAGAATATTCTTAGTCGTACATAATTATGGGCGCAGGCTTTAACATTATATAGCGACTTGTTGCCATTATAAACACACCTACTGTTTAAGTGTCAGGCTGCAGTTGTGGGTCCCAACTAAATAAAACTGCTGATTTTGGACAGTAAATGCGCTGTATTATTATTAATAATAAATTGTAACAAAGAGCCGCGTATGTGCGCGCCGCGATGAGACGCAGAAACACCTATCTATAATCCGTTTCTTTGACAAGTCTTATTGGGCTAAACAGTCTCGGCACTACATTTTATTGAAACATTAATTTAAATTATTTTAAGGAAATAATTAATACTAAACAGAAATTACTTTTGGCATTAGATTAATGTCTTTCTTTTCATTTTGTATAAAACTTATTTTTAAATTGCAAATTACGATAAAAAAGATTAATATTGTTATAGAATAGGACTCGCCTAAAATACGGACTATACCTAAATATTACTGTAGTAATGTAGCCAACTTACCAATGATGCCGTATATTTCGTCCGGCTTGTGCGAGGTGGCGCGGACTTCCGCCACGATGACGTCACAGTCCAGTCCTCGATTCAGATTCTCCGGGTTGCCTTTCATGCCCACCTGTAATACAATCTTATCACCATGGGTTCTAATGTTGTTCACACGTTAGGGGGGAGGAAGGGGGGGTCGATGTAGTGTGACAAGGATTGCCTAAATTTCGTGACGTCACATTTTAAAATAGAATAATTGGTATGTATAGGTAAATAATAAAAAAAACATTTGATGGAAATAAAACTTATTTCGGAACTACTGTTTTAATTTAATAATTTCTAGGTGTAAAATTTCGTAATATATGACGTCACACTAGGGGGGGCGGTCTCACAAATGTGACTAGCTGTAACAAGGATGGGGGGAGGGGTCAAAAAGTCATTGTAGTGTGACGTAATTTATGGACGGCCCCTCTACTACGCTACCGACCAAGCAATGCTCCTTCCCGTGGTTGAGCCAGTGGCCCGTGCGGCCCGTGCGGATGATGCGCTGCAGCTGGTTGGTCTTCACCCAGATCAGCTCGTCCACGCGCTCGTAGCCCCACAGCTTCAGGCACTCGCGGCCCAGCTCCATCGCTCTGGGGGAGGGGAATGGGGACAGGTCAGTACCAGTGGCGTAGAGCCCTAAGGAGGCCCCATATCAATATTTGTTGTGGGGCCCCCTCAAAGTCAGCTGTTAAATATAAAAGGAGTGCCAACTGTAGCGGTCGTGGGCCGCTGGCGAGCTTTTTTTGGGAGTGTTAGTGGGGACCCCTAAACTGGGGGCCCCGTATAATTGATACGGCTGATACGGCGATAGCTACGCCCCTGGTCAGTACTCAGTATTAATACCATGCTAATAAATAGACCAGGAGCCCAATTCTCGTGTAGAAATAATGCGAAATAAGTTATTATTTATCATTTAAAATTCAAATACATTTATTTAATTATTTTTGAATCACTTGTCTTATGAACGTATTTTTTTTCATTCTACCACCATTTCAGACAGGTTGTCATGGAGTTATTAAATAGTGTAAAATAAACCCTTTAGGAATATGAATAAATGTCGAACTTCGATCATAGAGCAAATCTCTTTAATTAAACAAATGAGGTTGGGAAAAATTAAATAAAATATGACGTTGCCAAGCTCATTTAGTTGACTAGCCACAAGCTTGGGAATCTTTGTTTTCTTTTTTTGCTACCGCCTTCATTGTTCTCCCACTGCCCTAAGGTTGACTGGCAGAGAATGCTTTTAGCATTAAGTCCGCCTTTGGTATCCTTTATGATTTAAGGTGCAATAAAGAATAAAGAATAAATAAATAAATACACGACAATCTATATAAAACAAAAAAAAATTGTACAGATGTCTTAAAGGACTATAAATACACTCTGAAACCATCCAACCAATGCGGCCCAAACCGGTTACATTTGAAAACCAATAATACGAAGATGGTTTGAGACCACTGAAACAATGCATTAGGCACATTTTCGATTTTCGACTTTTTTCATACATTTTTTTTAGTGTCAACATTAGAGTTGAGAAAAATGAGCTCCGAGCCCCGGACTCGAGCTCCGAGTCGGAGCTACTGAGCCTTCAAAGCTCGAGGCCTAAGGGCTCGCGAGCCTTAGAAGGCTCGAGCCTTTAGGGTTCGAGCCTTAAGGGCTCAAGAGCCTTCAATTGAAGACTCGAGTCGAAGCTCGGCAATCAACGGATACGCCTATCTTTTTTTTTAGACAAACAGATAAAATTTGAAAAAAGAAATTGCAAACAGATAAAATTTCTAAAAATAAATTGAATGGGATCTATAAACTTACTAAAAGGTTTTTTTCTTAAATATCTTCGACGCATGGCCATCGCTCAGTTACAGTTTTATTATAATATAGGTACATAAAACCTCAATATTCATAAAAATATTATAATAAAAGTCTATATTAAAGAAACAAAACATAACTCAAAATCATCATTGAATTTTGTTCCCAAAATCTACATCTTGTGACGTGACGTCATACACCAATAAATCGTATTCGCGCCACTGTGATTCGCGCGGTATTTTGAACTTGCTTTTGAATTTGGAATAATGACGACGCCGCCACGATGCGCTTCGAATGGCGTTCAAAGTTTAAGTGATTTATGAGTATTATTTATTTATATATTTTTTTATTAATTTGTTATATCTATAGTATGTTGAGTTATTTTGAAGTTGGTTATTTTTTTCTTGTTAAAATCCAGATTATACTAACTATATATCAATAAGTTTGACGACCCGTGTTACTTAATGGTTATATGCTGGTCCACCGTACCAAGGGTCCTGGGTTCGATTCCCAGCGACATTTGAATGTTAAGTTTAAACTGTTCTTAGTCTGAGTGTGTGTTCTTGTCTTTGTGTGTTATCTATGACACTTACGACACAGTGAATCCTAGCTATAGGGGCTATGAGTGTGTAACATTATAAATGATGATGATGATGGAAGATGATGATGATAATGACGAATGGTGATTATGATTATGAATGGTGGTGATGATGATGATGGAGGACGATGGTGACGATGATGATGAATGATGATGATAAACTATGATGATGAATGATGAAGATGAATGATTATGATGGTGATGTTGAATGATGATGATAATGATGACTGGTGACGGTGATGATGATGAATGGTGATGAGTGGTGATGATGATGATTAATTGTGATGATGATGAATGGTGATGATGAAGATGACTGATGATGACAACGATGAATGACAATGATGATGATGTTTCACATAAGAATAGGATGTACCAAGATTATTATTATCATTAGATGGCGTTGTTACTGATCAGCCATCCAACGCCATCTAGATTCTGTGTTACGAATTACAAACACATCGCATAACTAACGGAGAAAGTTTTATTTTACTCCTAATAAAATTTCATACCGCGGGCTTAAATGTGAAAATCATTTAACTCCAAAATTCGCAGCGCGCCCTAATTCAAATTTTGAGGTTAAGGGTTTTTAGGGTTCCGTAGTCAAACACAGTACGTTTTGATTAGGGAACCCTGAAATTACAGTAAATATTACAAAATGAGCCCTGAAGACAAAGCTCGAGCTTCGACTCGAGCCCTGGACCAGAGCTCGAACCCCCGCCTCGAGCCTTCATGAAGGACTCGAGGCGAAGGCTCGAGCCTTATTAGAGAGCTCGAGCCTTCAATGAGCTCTAGACTCGGAAGGCTCGAGCCTTTTAACAACACTAGTCAACATAACACTCACCTACCAGTGACCCAGAGGAAGATGAGCCCGCTGTCCTGCAGCTGCGGGACCCCCAGGCAGCGCATCTCGTCGTCGGACATGGTGCCGTACGGGAGCTCCATGTGGATGTCCCAGGGGGGGTCCGCCATTATCACCGCGAACTTACCTGGGACGGTACAAGGAGAGTCAGGGGCTTGAGCGCCAGTTCTTTCTTTCTTTTTCTTCTCTCTTTTTTGGCCGGCAACGCATCAGTGATGCCTTTGGTGTTACGGTTGTCCATGGGCGACGATAACCACTTACCATCAGGTGGATCATTAGTTTGCTGGCTATTACCATAAAAATTAAAAAACGTGTGTATGCTTATGTACGCACATAAAAAATTGTACTTCTTTGGCGTAACAGAACAAAAATAGCTCCCGTATGCTATGGCATACAAAGAGTTATGACTCTTTTTTTTTTGTAAAAGAAATCAGTTATTAGCTAACTTGATCATGTCGCTTTTTGGCTGTCGTAACACGGAAACTTGAGAAACAGTTATCAGCTAACGTCATCATGTCGCTTTTTGGCTGTCGGTGCGCGCGCGCGCGCGCATCGTAAAATTTTACTTTCATAGTATTTTCCAAAGGCGCCAAAAGAAGTATAACTTCAAAAATATCGACTGGGGTTAAACTAACAGAAACTGTTAACAGCCTCCGCAACTCACCCAAGAACGTCATGTCAAGATACCGCAAGTCGCACTGTATCCACTGCGGTGGGGTAAGCGTGAGTACCCCGTCGGGCTTGGCGCTGGTGCCGTTGGGACCCTTGGCTGCCGGCTCGGCTGGCTTGCTCGGCTGGAGGTTCGGGTCTGCGTTGTCCACCTCGTAGTGGACGTATCTGGGGATAATAGCCAATCGGGTGATATGAACAATCCAGTGGTAATTAGAAAATACTACTAATATTATAAGCTAGCTGTGTCCCGCGGTTTCACTCGCGTTAATTTGTGGAAAAAACTAACTACTAAAATATATGATGTATATCCTATAGCCTTTTCGATAAATGGACTAGCTATCAAACACTAAAAGAATTTTTCAATTCGAACCAGTAGTTCCTGAGATTAGCGCGTTCAAACAAACAAACAAATTCTTCAGCTTTATAATATCAGTATAGATCAAAAAGTTTGTATGGATGTTTGTCACTCTTTCACGCAAAAACTACTGAACGGCTTTTCATGAAATTTACCGCACAGGTAGACCATGATCTGGAATAGGACATAGGGTACTTATTATACCAGCAAACGGGGGAAAGGCTAGGCAGAGCACTAGTTATCTTAGCTTTTGAGCTGGTTCTGCAATCATCCACATTTCTTTATTGGTTTTATATCAAAGTAGTTTGTCTTTATAGTTCTTGCTCTGTGTACATGAACTGTTGATTTATTGAGCGTGCTCTCAATGGTATAGCGTTTCCTATGATATTTACGACAAGAAGTTATTACTTAAACGTCTACACCTCTACGTCTACAAAGCAGTGATAGCCTAGCGGTAGAACGTTGGTCGCCCGAACGAAGGGGCCTGAGTTCAAATCCCGGCACGCACCTCTGATTTTCAAATATTATGTGCGTATTACAAGTTAATTATCACTTGCTTCGGTGAAGGAAAACATCGTGAGGAAACCTGCACACCGGAGAGTTCTCCATAAAAGTTCTCGAAGGTGTGTGAAGTCTACCAATACGCACTTGGCCAGCGTGGTAGACTATGGCCTAACCCTCGCTGAGAGGAGACCCCGAGCCCAGCAGTGGGACAATTATGGGTTGTTGCTTTGCTTTTGCTTTGCTTTGCTTTGCTACACCTCTAATACTACAGCTGTTTTATTAAGAGTATTTTGGCATCCATTTTTTATATAAGTAATCGAGAAACAGCTTTGGTTATAATATATAAATATTATGACATAATATATAGATTATATATATTATATATAAATATAATCTAAGGTTTTCAGCAACTAACTTGCAGCTGTCCATATGAAAGCAGGTATTGAGAAAGGAACAATCTCCGAGCGACTCGTCTGTGTGGCTCTGGATGATCTTGCGGAAGTGGAGCTTCTTGCACCCTTCCCCCTCCCCCTCCCCCTCGTCACCCGCCCCCCCTCCCCCTCCCCCACCCTCCCCCTCGCGCGCCTTCAGCGAGCGCTCGCACTCGGCGCGCGTGCCGTGCGGACAGAACTCCATTACTTGTGCACCTGTAGAGGAAATAGTATATTTATATATAATAATATGTGAAGAAAAAACTTTGTACCCTTTTTAATGCACCGTGTGAGATTTGGGATGTTAACGTTATGGAGAAGTGGTAAGCTAATACATTATAATATGTATAAGTTACTAATATTTTTTTAAAGAAAATGTTTATTATAAGCAATTTTATTGCATGAATGTGTAAGTGTATGGAAGATTGAATAGGTGAATGGGAATGAGTGAATGAACAGGATTTGATATTGTTGTTATCAATTTAATAACATGCTTCGGTATGGATTATGAAGGTAATAATTATAGGGGGATTTTTGTTTACATAATGAAGTTTTCTTGAATTTAAAACCTTTTCTTTTGGATTATTGAAGTTTTTCTCTTACCTCCTTGGCTCTTAAACTTGTCTGCGAGTGACTTTTCCTTAGCCGTTGGTTTACTTAGCAGATCCATAATCTCCTCTCCAACTCTTTTGACTGCTTTTTCTCTACTTGATGGCATAGCTAATAGAGACTGGAATGATAACAATTATTTATGGAAGAAATCAATTATCAACAATATTTTTCTTAAAGATGCTATTTGTTTAAAAAAAACACAAACGAAAACAAAAAACCGCCAAATGACTAGTCGTGTTCCGGCTGGGGGCTTAAGAGCCAGTTCTTTCTTTCTTTTTCTTTCCTCTTTCTTGGCTGCCAACGCATCAGTGATGCTTTTGGTGTTGCTGATATCCATGGGCGACGATAGCCACTTACCATCAGGTGGATCGTCAGCTCATTTGTTGGCTATTTCCATATTTTTTTTAAAAAAGTAGGTATATATCCACAACATCGGCATCATAATAATAATGATAATACTTTACCATTATATCTGTGTCGCCTTTAGCAGCTTTCTTCTCATCGGTTGATTGCTTGGACACTTTAGGTGCCGTGCCTTCTTCAATTATGTTGCTGCCTGATATATGAGAAAAACTCTGTGTATTCAATTAGTTTGGTAGACTTAAAAGTTTCCTTACTCTACCAAACCAATTGAAAATTGAATTCCTTATATGCACATCGTATGAAAAGTTTGTAGAGCATGCATATTGGGGCGGCTTAGAATACTAACCCCAATCCCACGCCGGATGGGTGTCATAAAAGGCGACTAAATCCGGCCCGCTGGTGGTAGGGCTCCTCGAGGGATTATATTAGTAACATTGATTTTAATTATTAATTAATACCATAATTACTATTATTATTTCTTCATGGGGTTCGCCTGGATAGCTACCACCCTCGAGCATGAGTCAGCCGCCAAACGACTCGTCGTGTTCCGGCTGGGGGCTTGAGAGCCAGTTCTTTCTTTCTTTTTCTTCTCTCTTTCATGGCCGGCAACGCATCAGTGATGCGTTTGGTGTTGCTGATGTCCATGGGCGACGATAGCCACTTACCATCAGGTGGATCGTCAGCTCGTTCGCCAGCTATTTCCATAATAAAAAAAAATGCAAAATCCAAATTCGGTCACTTGTGCAAGAGACCAGTGTTAAAGCCGCTACACCAGACTATTGTTAAATATGAGTAAACTATCATATCAATCATACCAGGGAAACATACTATCAGGATAAAGTTAAACGCACATATGCCGACGCATCTTTCATCCGCATCGGGCTCTCATATGATTTCATACAAACGTGATGCGTCTGGCGCGGACGGTGCGGACAAATGTGCGTTCAACATAACACATATTTCTTGTCCTGGTCATGAATGTGTAACAAGTTTAATCTTAATCTATGAGTGGTTAGTGCATGGTCAAAAGAGAAACATTAAAACATCTTCTCTAAATTTCACATTTATAATAATAGTAGGATATATCGTACCTTTCCTCTTCGTAGTTTGATTCTGTTCTTCTATCAATGCCGCTAACACTGCAGCTAGCCTGACTGACTCTGCACTTACTACTTCTATACCAGCATCTGTTGTACTCTCTGTTGGTTCTTTTATTCTGAAATTGATTGTACCGTATGCCTGTGATACATATGCTTGTTTGTAGCACACTAACATGCACAATGCAGTCTGTTAACTGAGGTGTGGATGGAGGGGCAAGCTCTGAGCTTGTGTGCATTATGTAATGTATTCAAAAACTTATTCATGTTGTTGTTGTTAGTTCAGGATCAAATTGCAGTGCTAGAAGTGAATTATGATCCAAGTAAGGTACTCACAATATTTTGTATGCCAATATTTAAGACCTGTAGCTATAGATAGTCCTAAGATAGTAGGTAGTATTATATATTGGGCATATAAAGTATCTGTATGTACTTAATGAGTTAAGTTTTATACCTTATATATTTTACACTTACGGACGCTAATACTACCTATCTCTTATTGTTAGTAAGGGTTTGTATAACCTATCATGGTTATATCTGTTAGTGTAATACCCACTCAAAAGTACTTTAAAGAACTTAATGCACATTAAAATAGTTGAGAGAATTCAATACACTTAAAAAACCAAAGTACTCACGTGATAAGCTTCTGTGTAGCAAACTTGTGCAGCAAGCTGGCCACGATGCCGGTGTCAACGTCTCCAAGACCTGGGAGCAGTGCGCTGGCCGTGGCTGGCAGTTGCAGCTGCATGTCGGACAGCACTTGCAGCAGACGGACTTCTAGCGATACTGACGGTATGAGCTTGGGTTTCTCTGTTTGTGGTGTGGCTGAAAATGTTTTTACTATGATTATTTTGTGTAACTTGTCAGGACATGAGGTTTGTGTGATAACATTGAACTGAAGTGTTGTTAGGAAAAATGGCACACTTCCTACTTTCTACGAATATTATAAATGTGAAAGTTTGTATGGCTCTTTATTAGTCTTTCACGCAAAAACTAAAGAACATAATTTCATCAAATTCAGCACACAAGTAGACCATGAGTTGGTTAGCACCGGAACACCATGATTTGGAGTAAGACTTATGGTACTATGTCAGAAAACACAGACAAAACCACGGGCAGAGCAGTAGTTTTAATTGAAACTTACATTCAGTTTTAGAAGGCGCAGGGCTGGACACAGAGCGATCCTTGTTACTTGGGGACCCTTCCTTGTCACCAACTAAAGTAGCGCCCAAAATATTTTGCCGTTCCTTCTTTCGTTTCTCCAATTTCTCCCGCAAGCTGTTTCTCTTACTCTTCACCGCTTGGATCTCTTCCCACGCGTCTGACATTTTATTTACTATCCGGCACTTCTTCAGAATACGTGAAATAAACTCAAATTGAGTTACTTTAAAAGTTGCTAATTCGTTTTGTTACTACATTGTTACAAGTTGCTTTGTTAAGGGACTAAATGAACTGATGGGTGTTTTACTGAAATATTGTATTTTGTAGAAAATAATTCTGTTTTATTAGAAAAATTTACTGAAAGGTTTCTTCAATTATTTATAAGATGAAAATGCTGAAATAATATTCATTCACTGAATAAGTAGGTACTCTGTATTCGCGGTTTTATAGTGTGAATCACAGAGTATTTAATCACTATGGTGTGAATACCATAGACATGTCTATGGTGAATACTCTGTGATTTTGATTCCACAGACACAGAGTACTTAAACAGCTACAGACTTATAAATCATGGAAAACAGAGAGAAGGAAGGCCATCTCTGTATATGAAAAGTGTCCGTAAAAACGCGTAAAATTACGGGTGGTACTGCGGTGCGGTCTACAACAGCTATGTTCAAACATCTATTTGACGAACACTAGCGCCATTAATTACAGGTGGCATATGTAACTCAACAAACTTCACTCCGTCTACAACAGCCATGTTCATATATCTATTTGTCACACACTAGTGCCATTCAGAAACGGCCATTATTGGATCCTCTATTTTCTGTAAACAGCTGGACACTTTTTCAACTTTCCCTTCATATGAAATGGCCCTCCTTCTACCTTAATACTCCATGATTTAAACACTATATTAAATCGGCTTTACCACACTGGAGCCGCGAATCCTTGCGCGAATCGCATAAAATGTTGCGTGCGGATGAGTGCGGATACGTAGTGAAAGCTTACCTCCGATATTTTGCACAGCTCAGTGTACATTCATTATCTAGATATCTATTACGTCACATCCTTCAGCCGTGTCTGTCAGCCGCATCCGATAGTTTGTTTGCAGCTTTAGCCTCGAACTGGCAAGATTTTTTTTTTATTTTTTTTTTTGACAGTATTCAAGAAAACAATAGAACTCTGACTGAAATGAGTCACGTCACTGAGTTTAGTCTTTACATCTGATAAAATAATATTAAAGTCTGAAGCACAGAGTACTTAATCACTACGTTTTAGTCTGAAGCCGAGTGAAGCCGTTACTTTTAAGATGTTTCCATATGCACCTGCGCCGGAACTAAGATCGCATTGCCAAAGGGTATGTGCACTCTACAAAAACGCGTGCCGATTAATTGATGCTTATTATGATAGGAAGTAAGTAACATTTTTTATAACAGTAATGCTAGTTGGCTTTAACCCATTGGCGACCTAATTACTGGGTACAAGTCTCTCCTCTTGATGAGGCCTTTTTTGAAGTGAAAACTTCTTTAGTACGGGGGTGATTTGAAATTCGATGAAACGAAACTGTCCAGTAAAAAGAGACAGACACATAAATTCTAAAGTGAGATAGGAAGCATTGTACAGGGGTAGGAGGGTGGAGTGGAGTGGAGTAGTAAAACCTACAATTATCATCTTCCCGAAATTTTACATTCGTGTCATTATCTTGAAAACAAAATTTTTGAAGGTTTCACATCTACCACGTGTGAATTGCACACATTTTAATTTTTTTTCGAGGGGGAAATCTTCGAAAGATACCCGCAACTCCAGGCTATGTAGGTTATGTAGGATTTTTACCTACTAAAACCCCCTCGTCGGCCATCCGCTGCATATGGAGAGGCTCCGGGAGCTCTTATGAACGCACCGGTAGAGTATATTTCACCACGATGCTCCAGTGCGGATTGGTGGAGGGGTTAGCGGCCAGCCTAAGTTTTGGAAGTATTCATGCCGCTCGAGGGCCTCCAAGATGGCTTACAGTCGAGATGGCTTGCGATAACAACCAAGACCAACAGATTTAGGTGCCCTCCGAATCACGGAAGTGCTCTTATGATCGACACAAGCCACCTAAGACTATGCACAGACATATATTATAGTACCTATAATATATAATTAAAGTGACTATGAGCCGGCTATGAGCGCTTCACTGCAAGTCACTGACATGTGACACATTTGACGGCCCTGTAGCCTAGTTGGTAGCGACCCTGCCTGCGAAGCGAGGGTCCCGGGTTCGACTCCCGGCCGGGGCAGATATTTATGTGACAGATAAATACTTGTACTTGGGTCATGGGTGTTATTGTAATGTGTTATATGTGTCGTCCTTGCCACCCGCGACACAGGCAAAAACCTACATCGGAGGTGTGAGTGTGTAAGCGTTTATTATTATATATTTATTATGTAATTGTTGTAAAATACGTAATCATTTAATATGTTCTCTTTATCAACAGGCCTGTTAGTAGATATCATAAAGTAATTTTACGGAATCAGTTTGACTGCAATAGATGTGTCTCCGACCCAAAAGATCAGAGACTATTGTTAAGAGTTGGGGAGATGGAAATCTTAAGCAAGAGGCATCCAATACCGGTGAAATGTAATCTTTTTTGTATATTCTTTTGTTTTATGGTTAGGCTAAGGTTAAGTTATATTATGTTTTCGTGGCTTACTGCAAATACAAAAAGGAAATGGCCGACAAAGCCGATGTGGTTCCTTACCTATACAGTAACGATTTCATTGGAAAGTTGCTTATAGAAATAAGTTATCAAAGTTTTGTAGAGAGTGGATTAGTCTTGGCTTAGTACGTCCAATAGTTAGTGGCGGATTATCTCCACAGAGTTTTGTTATATCTACTCATAGGCCGACTAGTCACGTGCTTAGCTAGGGGCATTTAAGTTAGATATATGAAGCCTCTTTTAACCTTAAACATCTTTATACGACGTCATGTTTTTCAAAGGCTAGTTCTAAGTAGTCTGTTACTTTTTTTTTGGTAAAACTTTGATTAATGTGAAAGACTTTCTTGTACGAGTATGTTCATTTGATCTGTGTTAGACAATTTCTTTTCTTCTGTCATATTCCGTATTGTTGTTTTTTTCAGTTCCGCAGTCAGTAGGTGGGGTGGCTCATGAGCGTGTAGTTCCACCATTTGATTGGGTTTTAGATTATTGGCATCCACTGGAAAAGGCTCAATATCCGAAGTATTTTCAAACCCGTGAATGCCGAAAGAAGGAATATGTTGGTCATTGGAATAACAAGACTTTAATGTAAACGTTATCTTGACTTTCAATAAAACAATTTAATATACAGTTACTGATTTGTTATTCAAACAAATAACAAGGAGCTTTTCCAAAGAAGCGATAGTCTCGCCCTGCAGAGAAGCACCGCAGTTTTTGTATTACATCAATTTTGAATTGTATCGAAATAACAATCCGAAGTAAAATCTGAATATCCACCCCGACAGGGGCGGCAGAATGGAATAATGTTTTCCGAATAATAACGGAATAAACCCGCGGCGTTCATCTCAGGAACCTGATATTTCATATAACTTTAATGTTGCGATAGGTACCAACATGTTTTGATACCCGTGTGCTTCACCAAGATGGAGCACCCAGCAGATGAAGCACAGCACAGCCAAACCCAAGTTTTGATATTTTAATACTTGATACGCAGACCGCAGTGATTTTGCTCCAGTATTAAGGCCTGGTTATAATGGCACGATCCGCAGTCGCCAGCCCATAGATAGTACACGCAGCATAGCCGGCACCACAATGTCCACGATGCGTAAAAATCATGGAAAATAGAGGAGAAGGAATGCCATCTCTGTATATGAAAAGTGTCCGTGAAAACGCGTAAAATTACGGGTGGCGTTGCGGTGCCGTATCTGCATATTTGGCGGAAACTAGTGGCACTAGCGCCATTCATGACGGTGACGCTGCGGGTGCACTAGGCATTACTCAGCAAACTTCACTCCGTCTACAACAGCAGCTATGTTCATGGTTCGCTATTTGTATCACACTAGCGCCATTCAGAAATGGCCATTATTGGAACGTCTGTTTTCTGTAAACAGCTGGACACTTTAAACTTTCCCTTCATATGAGATGGCGCTCCTTCTGTATCAATGCTCCATGGTAAAAATATGAAACCGATCACAGAGTACTTAAACACTATGAAACTGATGTATTAACTCTATGGACCTAAATCAATAGTCTGTGCAATGTGTCAATCAGATACTAATGTCATCTGTTTACTTTTTGCTGTCAATAAAATGGTCAAGGTCAACTGTCAACTACTGTCAAGTCAAATTTGTCAATGTCATATTTCTGATAGTAGCGCACGCTGTACATTTTTGTTTAAAATTATAAATTAAATTATTAAAGTAAATCATTTATTCAGCTGTCCCGATAAAATGAGTAATCCACCAGAAGCCGCAAAGTCCATGACTGATGAAGAGAGGCTAGAATTATGTCAAAAAATGGACAGAGAACTTGACGATTTTATTAACAGTTTAGAACGTAAGAGGTACACTGAAGGATGGGCAGAAGACAAATGGGAGGTTAGTATAGTTCTGGACAACCAAACACACTTGACACCGTGTTTTAGCCGGGGATGTGTGAGCCAGCGAGTTCCGGCACCCAGGCTTGAGAGCCAGTTCTTTCTTTTTTCTCTCATTCTTGGCCGGCCGCATTAGAAAACTTTGGTGTCATTGATGTCCATGGGTGACGATAGTCACTTAAAAGAATTTCAAGGTAGTCATTCCAAGAAATAAATATTTCTTAAAGCAGTTTGATTTTCGTAGGAATAATTACAATATTAATTAGGCAGTAGTGTATTAAGAACAGAGAGGACACTCTGAGATTGCATTTGAATTTACCAGCAGACTTAAAGTGACTAGAGTATAAGAAGAGGGATCTCACCATTGAAAGATAACCAATAACATTACACGCTCATATGCCCACACTAGAATTTTCAAATTTTTTCTTGATTTCAGGAAGAAATGGATAAACACCCATTCTTCATGAAGGAACTGCCGGAAGGCGATAATATATCTCCGTTGGCTGAAGGTCTTGCGAAGCTCAAATATGACCCCGAAGAGAATACTCCATTGGAGTTGGCTACGAACTACAAAGAAGATGGAAATTTTAATTTTAAGCACAAAAACTACAGATTAGCTATTTTAGGGTATGTTGTTTAATATAATCAACCCAATAACTTTTTAAAGTACTGATGTTTACAAGTAGAACTATTAATATAAATAATATAAATAAAAGAATGTGTTAAAGTAGAATTTAATTCACTTCATTAACTGGCTATTTAAAAAAATACATGACAACTGCTTATTACCATCCATAGATGCATTATAATGAGCATTATAATGAGCATCACTGCCTGCCATAAAAGCAGTTTACACTTTTTAATCCAAGTGCTTTATTTACAGATACACGGAAGGAATCAAAATAAAGTGTGACGATGCCGAAGTCAATGCAAGTTTGTATAACAACCGAGCAGCATGCAATTGGCATCTAAAGAATTACCGCACAGCTCTATACGATTGTGAGAGAGCACTATCTTTCAATCCCAACCACGTCAAAGCGAGACTTAGGGCTGCTAAGTCAGCTTTGGAAATTGCTAAGTATGACACATGTATTGAACACTGTGAGAAGCTGCTAGAGATTGAACCAAAAGATAAAGAGGTAACGGATCTTCTGAATACTGCTAAAAAGAGAAAGATGATACAGGAAAGAGATCAGAGAAAGAAGGAAAGAGATGATGCAAAAAGAAGTGAACAGAAAGAAGGAGTAATCAAAGCAATTATAGAAAGAGGAATCAAGGTATCCAAATGTGAGGATGAAGACGATATTGACTTGGGGAAGTTGGAGCCAAGTTTACCGGGTGCACATGATGCTATTGTCCATATTGAAGATGGAATTTTAAAATGGCCTGTACTATTACTCTATCCTGAGTACCAAATGACAGATTTTATTAGGGCGTGTCCTGAAAATGTACCATTGCTTAATCAAATGGATCAGTTGTTTCCGGCACCCTGGGATGAGCATGATAAATACAGTAGTAGCACTGTTAATGTATACTTTGAGGGCTATGATAAAATGCCTCATATTGTCGACTCATCAAGGAATCTTGGCGATCTCGTGGTGACTAAGTATTTTGAATTAAAAGCAGGTACTCCAGCATTCTTCATACTACCTCGGGGTAGTGTTATAGAAAGGAGGTTTTTGGAAAGTTACTTATAAATAAAATTTGCTGTAATTTGTCATCTATTGTGATTAGAAAATCATTTCGAAATAAATTATGAATTATATCTGTAAATAAAGAATTATTGTTATTATCATTAAAATGGTTTTGATAAATAATACAACTGTTACTAAATAAACCAAATTAAGTTTATTTCTAAAATGTACTCAACTGTCCACAGATACCACACTGACAGTAGGAATAATCAACATAATGTGACGTCTGTGGAGGGCTTCAGTTTAGTTATCTGTGTCTTCTTCAGGCACGTCATAGTTCTGGTGAGGGTAGTAAGGCCCAGGTGGTTCGAAGGCTCCTTTCTCTTCCACCAACGAAGGGTAGGGATGATGGGGCATTGCACCCATCCATTGTGGATACCAGTAGAGACCCTGGGTGGAAAAAATAGTTTGATTTGAGCTGTTTTACAGACTATGCTTGTAACTATTTAAACTTTATACTAAAACTTAATCATTCCTGGTTCGATTCTCAGCAAGGCAGAATGTTGAATGTGATTTTGATGAGTGTGTCCTTGTCTTTGTGTGTTGTCCATGGCACCCATGACAGGGAATCCTAGTGTGGGGCTATGAGTGTTTGTTTATTTACTGGTACCTTGTTTCCTCCTCCGGCGTTACAAGTGAACCGGTCATCGTGTAACTCCACGGGGTCCAGATAGCTCTTGCCCGCTATCGAGCCGTAGTTCGGCGGGTACATGAACAGGCATCCATCCAGGATATCTGATGACAGGAGACAATTGGCTTCAACCCATTAATGGCCCACTACTGGGCACGGGCCTCCCTCTTGAGGAGGCCTAGAGCATACTCCACCACGCTGTTCCAGTGCGGATTGGTGGAGGGGTTAGTGGCCAACCCGAGTGTCGGAAGTTTTCATGCCGCCCGAGGGCCTCCGACATGGTTAACGACTGTTATTTTGATAACATATTGATGACGGCTTTACGTGCCCTCCAAAGGACGGAAACGCTCAAGAAATTTTTGCCACTAGCGGTCACCTATCTAACTACCGACCGCGCCCGCTTTTGTTTAAC
The DNA here is from genome assembly GCA_911387775.1 of Thymelicus sylvestris. Taxonomy (NCBI): domain Eukaryota; kingdom Metazoa; phylum Arthropoda; class Insecta; order Lepidoptera; family Hesperiidae; genus Thymelicus; species Thymelicus sylvestris. The sequence goes on along the minus strand of OU426909.1, from coordinate 6,761,588 downwards.
TTTGTCGATCACATAGAATCGACGCAAGCCGCCGGACAGGAGACAATTGATGCTTCCATATTATTACTAGCTTCCGCCCGCGAAAGAGTAGTTTCGCAAAGCGAAATCACGAACATAAATGTCCAAATCATCCCAGGAGAACATACAAACGGGATAAATAGGTATACCTATTAATTATCTTCCTATTACATCATAAATATAATGAATGGTAATTTAAAGTATCAGTTAATATTAAGAAAAACACCTGAATTTTATTGATTTCCACCATGGCGATCAATCACGGTCGATTACACCTATAGTGGGTGGTGGAGTAGGTACTCACAAGGCACGGTGATATTGTCCTCTTCAATGTCCGGCTTGGGTGTCGGCTCGATGTACGGCGGCACGGGATCGATTCCCGTGCCAGGATCGCCGGGCACTAAGAAGGGTCCTGTAAAATAATAATTAATACGAATTACATGTGGTCGTATCGCTTTAAATTCAAAATTCAAGGTCATTTAATCATACCAGTATTACTGATATACCTATCAACGTATTTTTTTTATTCCACCATCATTTCAGAAAGGTGCTTTTAACTGCTTGGACTAACTCACGGAGGAAAATAAATGTCGAAAGAAACTCCTCAGCACTCTTTTTAGAGTATACCTAGATAACAACCACTGGCCCTGATTATACTCACCGTCGTAACATAAGTAAATATTAAGTTCAGTCCATGTTCAGTGTAGCATATTCCATATTTTAATTTGTAGGTATTAGAAAATAAATAATTATAATCTTAATATATATAAATTACGTGTCACGTTGTTTGTCCGCGATGGACTCCTAAACTACTTTTCCGATTTTAATCAAATTTGCACACCGTGTGCAGTTTGATCCAACTTGAAAGATACGAAGTCTGTCCGGGCAGCTAGTTATATTATATAAATTATCATACTACCTACCACCATAATGGTTAGTGTAGTTCCACTCGCAGACATGATGGTCGCACACCAGCGGAGTATTGTCTTCCTTCGTATAATACGTGTTACCATTCGGGATCGTCTAAATAACACACCAGAAAAAATAACAATGTTACCTATCTGAATATTTCTCGGTTTCTCGGAACGATGTAGGTTATTCAAAATCAAAAAAAGTATTTTCAATACACCAATTTTTTTATCTTACACCGTATTGGAAACGTGTTTTGTCATTGAGTTAAGAGACAGTGCTCTGTCTATGAATGTAAAGTATCTACCTACTTACCTAAAGGCTGGTAGGTCCAACAGCAAGAGTCCATTAAAAAAAGAAACAGCGTAAGAAACTCATTGTAGGTATACATTGTACCAGGGGGGCAATTCTCATTTCGTAGAGATACATGTCTAACAGAGATATCTCGAAAAAACATGGCCGACCTCGAATAAAACGAGGCCAATCGGCCATGTTTTTTCGACATATATCTGTTAGACATGTATCTCTACGAAATGAGAATTGGGCTCCTGGTCTACTCGTATAAAATGTTATATCCTACCTATCTGGTATAATAATTCAATTCATTTGTTCTTTGGATCCTGCATGTCCCAAACAAGATACCTTGTGCGAATAAAATGTTCATACCAAGAGGAAGTCATGATGCCGATATCTCAGCCCCTGGATGTTGAAGTCCAGGATAAAGGAGCCAGATGCGATGATGCAGGTAGTGGCGGTGAGCGGCGGCAGCTTGTACATCACTAGCCCGCACTTCACTATCGCCTTGGGAAGCGCCGATACGTCTCTCTCGCGTTGTAACAGCTTTTTGAAGGGGAACCTTGAAATTAATCAATTTGTTAAAGTTACGTCATTATTATATTTTCTGTCTTCTTTCTTGGCCGGTAAGGCATCGGTGATGCCTTCAGTGTTGCTGGTGTTCATGGGAGAGGGCTCGTCTGCTCGTATTTCGAGTAGTCACTGAAGTTGATGTGGTTCTTTACCTACCACACAGTTCTTATTTCGTGGTAAGTAGTGCATTTTACCGGCGCAGATAGCTGTCGCTCTTCTTCTATCTTAGATATCAGACTATTTAAATAAATAAATCGATCGAGAAATTATTAATATCTGCGTGTTTCGGTCGTAGTATCGGAGAGCCAGTAAACCAGCCAGTCTGCTTCCTTTCTGGTCGGAGATGCCTTCGAAGTTACGTCCATCGACAATGGTAGAATCAGATGTCTCATGTCATCTACTTAGTTACATAAAATTAAAACCCTCAACAATTTCCTTACCTAAATATACAAATACCCATATGACACTCCAAGCCGTGTATGTAATTGTCCATGGGGAACGAGATGCTAGGGTCGTCCATGAGGTAGTATTTCTGTTCGTCGTGGTAGTGCAGGAAGCCCAAGAATACGAAGGATCTGTCCTTGCAGTAGGGCGCCAGCCCGCGACCCATGTTGTAGATGTCACTGTAGAGCTCCGAGTAGAATAGGTACACGTTCTTGCCGCAGTAGAATTCTAAGAATGAGATGGAAGATCTTTATTTAATAAATAATAATAAATATATGATGCTATACACTCATAGCCACACTAGGATAATCTATGTCATGGGTGCCACGGAATACACGCAATAAAAAAATATTAAAAAAATCCCGACTGCGTAAAAAAACTAAAAAAAATAAGCCCAGTAGTTTAGAATGTTGTTAAAAGTAATACTCGAACACCTTCGACTTCAGGCACTGAGGTAACGTTTTGGACGACAAGATATGACGTAGTTTCCCGAACGCAGCCCATCCGAGATGGATTCTACGAGTGACTTCTTTCTCGAAGTTGGACTTACCCATTTGGATCACTTGTCCCAGGTAAATGTACTCGTCTACAACTTCGAGAGCAGCGCCGTCAACAACAACCGGTACGGGTGTGACATGGACATTTGACATGATTTTCGTCTTGTCCATGTTCATCTTAAGACCCACCCGTTGTGAGGCGTTGTTCAAGTCCCCGAGCATTGTACCAAGTTCCTCCAGGGATCCCGCCAGGATGACTATATCATCGGCATATCGCAGGTGTGTAATGTGTTCGCCATTGATGTTGATGCCACGTCGTTTCCACTCCATCAGCTTGAACACGTCTTCCAACGCAGCGGTGAACAGTTTTGGGGATATGACATCCCCTTGTCTGACACCTTTCTGCAGTTGGATGGGGTTCGTTGCTGTGTCTTGTACTCTGACGGACATGGTGGCAGATGAGTATAAACACTTCAACACCTCGATATACCGGTAGTCGATCCGGCACCGTTGGAGAGAATTTAGTACCGCCCAGGTCTCGATAGAATCAAAGGCTTTCTCATAGTCCACATAGGCAACACATAACGGCAGATTATACTCCTCGGTCTTTTGTATAATCTGCCGAAGTGTGTTATATGGTCTATGGTGCTGTAGCCTTTTCGGAATCCTGCTTGTTCGGGAGGCTGGAAGTCGTCAAGCCTGCGTGCAATGCGATTTGTGAGCACCCTCGAAAACAGCTTATAAACGTGGCTCAGAAGTGCAATGGGCCTGTAGTTCTTCAAAAGGGCTTTATCTCCCTTCTTGAAGAACAGCGTCACCACACTTCTGCTCCACGCTTCCGGGGTAGTTCCAGTATTAATGACGGAATCGAACAGTTTCTGGAGCGCCACTAGAAGGGGTTTACCTCCAGCTCTTAGTAGCTCGGTTGTGATTCCGTCATCTCCCGGTGCCTTGTTGTTTTTAAGCTGTTTGAGAGCCTCTCTAATCTCATACAGGTTGACGTCCGGGATATCCTCTGTGTAGTGTCTGGTCAGTTTAGCTCGCTTGTCGCTCTCCGCGCGAGGAGGTGAAGCTTGAGAGGAGGTATACAACTGTCCGTAGTATCTCTCAGTTTCTCTCAGAACTTCCGGTTTCGACGAAACCACGGTGCCAGACTCGGTCTTCAACCTCGTAAGCTGACTTTGCCCAATAGACAGATCCCTGGCGAACACTTTGGAGCCCTGGTTTCGCTCAATTGTGTTTTTTACACGATTTGCGTTGTGTTTTCGCAAATCGCGTCGCCTGCACTTGGAGATCTGTTCATTGAGCCGTCGGTATTCCCTCATAGAGGTTGGAGACTGCACACATAGTTCTCGTCGATCCCTCATAAGACCGAGAGTTTGTTCTGAGAAACCTGAGATCTACATATGTGGGTCTTGAAGTACTTCGACCCTACCTCGTGGACAGTTGTTACCATCCTGGTGTTAAACTCGTCCACTGACGTGCACGATTCTAGGCACGCAAAACGATTTTGCAGCTCAAGTTGAAAGTTTTCAGATCCCTGGATTTGGACGGATGTTGGGCGAAGCGTAGACTTCATCAGGCGTGACCGTTCCAGCTTCAGGTCGATATTTAATGTGCCTCTTACAAGTCGGTGATCGCTTCCGGTTTTGAACCTGCTGATCACAGAGACATCATTAAATATATGCCGTTTGTCTGCCAGAATGAAGTCTATCTCGCTTTTCGTGGAACCATCAGGACTTATCCAAGTCCACTTGCGTTGTGGCTTCTTTCTGAAGAAGGAGTTCATCATGAAGAGATCTTCCTTCTCCAAAAAGTTGGCCAGCAAGTGTCCTCGGTGGTTCCGTCGTCCAATTCCGTAGGGACCCACTTTCGTCTCGGCGCCGCTCTGCGTGCCCAGTCTCGCGTTGAAGTCCCCCATCACAACATTGAAGTGAGCTTTAGAGGTATGTATGGCTCTACTTATGTCCTCATACATAACCTCAACCTCATCGTCGGGATGTGTCGAAGTCGGCGCATATACCTGTACAACCTTCAACGAATACCGTTTGGATATTCTGAGTGTAAGGTACGCTACCCTAGCCGACACGCTCCCAACTTGCACAATGTTGTTGACGAGGGACCTGTGAACGAGAAACCCGACACCACCTTGGGACAGGTGTTCGCCCTCCCGGTGATAGAACAAGTTTCCGGATTTGAGTATTATCGTGTTCTCCCCCTGTCTTCGGACTTCAGATAAACCCACAATACTCCAGTTTAACTTGTCTATTTCTTCTTCCAGCTCTTTTACCTTGTCGTCGGTCCTCAGTGTCCTGGTGTTCTATGTTGCCAGGTGCAGAAGTCGTCGTTTAAATTGGTAGCCCGATCTCTGCCGGCGATTCTTAGCACCCCCTGCCCCGCCGTTACAATAGCCGCTACCGTAACTAGGAATAGCGGGGCTGCCGGGGACTGGGGGCCGAGGCTCGTTTGTGACTGACATGCGGGGGGTTTTAGCCGATAGTCACCACGCTTGGCTAGTGCGTGTTGGTGACCGCAGGTGACCTGACCGGTATTCGTCATACACAGGAAGATGCTGCTGCCCATCTTCTGGATTTGTCCTATTAGTCGCCTTTTACGACATCCCAGGAAGAACGGGAGTGGTGCTATTCTACAAAGTGAACCCGGACACCACACGGGGAAAAAATTATTTACTGTACGTATAAATAAAATTAACCTTGACTCAAATAAAATTCCATAGGCACTGGGCCCCCGGTGTACGTCGCTTTCCTCTCCGCAGCGATGGAGTTGTGGTTCTCGTACATCGTCATCATGTTGTCCAGTACGTCGTCTAGGGTTATTAGAAGCACCTTGGAATAGAAAAGGTAGATTTTATCACGGTTACGTACAGTCATTCAAATATAATTCTTACTTTATATACCCAAAGCCCCCAAAGGCATTTTATTATTTAATATTTATCGGTGTAAAATACAAAAATCGTGGTTACCCTTATGAAATGTAAAATGTTTATTGTTCGCGATTATACAAGACTCAAAATATTCAAAATGTTTTACTAATTGTGTATCTACGTATAAACAATGATAAACTCCACTTTTATATTAATTATCTACCTATTAACAGATGTACTTAGATCCCAATTATGTATCTAAGATTAGGAATTAAGTAAGTAAGCAATTTTTTGTTTGCTATTTTTTTATACCTTTAACTCTTGAATGTGTAGCTTTATGAATCGTCCGAGGTGATCCGTCGCTATGTGGACTCTTTCGTTGATCATATACTGCAATTAAACAATCAAAATAGAAAAGATATTGTAATTATTTTTTTATTTAATCCTTTAAAAACGAGGATATATTTTCCTCGAGGTCTTTTTTTCCAATGGAATGGAATTATGATGGCAGATACACCTATTCACGTCTGGATTGAGGGCCCAAGTAAAACTGCGATAAATCTGTTGTGTTATTTTCTAGCCAGTTGCGAATTTCTTAAAATATTTACGAAATTCTTAACATAAGAAAATAAAAATTATTGACACAAAACAAAGGTTTATGAGATTTATACTATGGCACTTTATGCATGCGTCTGAACTAACGTATTGGACATTTGCCCACAACAGCTTTGATTCACGTTTAATTAATTTCAACTAAATCCCCTCTATGTCTCAATTTGCTATGCCAAGAAAAAAATGGGCCATCAATCCAGATGCAAACGAACCAACAGTGTGCTTTACCACCGTAACCGTTGGAGACGTCAGAGAAAGGGATGAAATATTTCATTGCTTGAAGTACCACATCGGTTACTGTCCAATGATATTATAATGTAAAAAGAGGTAGATATGTCACTAGCGCGCCGACGATGAAGAGCGTAAGAACAGGCAATTGACCGTTCTGCTCGTAGTCGCTCTGTCAATACAAGACGATACGCACGCTTTTGTTGTTGTCAGAAGTGCTTGACATTTGAGATACAGCGTTAATATACCTTCGTATATTATTATACCAATGTGATTGGTGTAGTGCAAGAAAAGATAATCGTGTGTGCGTTGTAGCTCTTTTCGGAACAGACTTTTGGGTCGATTTGTAAGGGCATAACGTATCTATATTTTTTAAATATTATTGTTACTGTCACGCTAGGTACTTAGGTGGGTACCCCTTACCTGTAGTGTTAACACATACGTTGTTACCTGATCTTCAGCAGTTTTGATCCTCAACATTTCGTTCTGGTACAGCCAGAGGTTGTCCAGCTTGTCGGTGGGGTCGTGGCCGTAGATCTCGAAGGCGTCGATGATCATGGCCAGCGTCAGGTTCTCGTTGGGACCCATGCAGCAGGGGTGGTTCCTGATATTGTACGGTAACTGGCCAGTAGATGAAATAATTAATCGGAATTTATTTATTTACTAAATGTCATCTCTTTTAAATAAAAGAAATAAACAGCAAAATTAATGCCTAATGAATGGCATTGCCCACCAGTCAACCGGTCAACCCTTGGTGGATGTGTAAATGGCTGATGGCAAGTCATACTAATATTGTGAATGTGATAGAAAATAGGATAGGAATTGGAATTCCATTCTAATATTGTGATATTGTGAATGTGTGTTTGTTTGTCCTTCTTTCATGGCGATATAGAGCGACGGATTAACTAGGTTTTTTTTGTGTGCATATAGGGAGAACTGGAGATTAACTTAAACTACTTTTTACCGCGAGAAATTTTATTACAGTTTTGCACTAGTGATTACATTTATATAACTACTATATGTTTTAATATATTGTCACAAATGTGATAAAAAACATATTATTGTTAATTATTTAACTTTGTGCGTTGTAAACAATTAAGTTTACGATTACGTGCGATTACGATGCATTGCCGACCAAGAAAGAGGGAAGAAAAATAAAGACAGAACTGGCTCTCAAGAAGATATTTAAAGATGGAAGACATTTGCGACAAAATGTTATTGAGGATATAAAAACTAACGCAATAGATCTTTCAACAATGATTTATAGATTGTTTGTCTGTTTGTTTGTCTCTCTGTTAGTTACTTACCGTTATCCGTATCCAAGCGATACATAATAGAAGTAGCACGCATGCTCGGACGATTGCCTCCATCTTACCAGCATGGCGGCGAGAGAAAGCCTGTGCTCTGCGTGACTAAACCAATCAGTTAACTAATTGCCAATTAAATAGTTAGCAATATTAATTACTATAGTTCTGCCCGCGGCTTGGACTGTGTTTTCCGGGATAAGTACCTTATGTCTTTTTCCAGATCCATGGTCTATCTTTGCACTAAATTTCATGATAATCCGTTTGTTACCTAAGTACCTTTGCATGAAGGAGTACCTACCTAACAACAAAACTAACATTTACCTAATTTAGGATTCGGGTCTTGTAGGAGTTGTAGGTGGTAATAAAAATTACTTTTCTTGAAGCGAATGGAGGCAGGTGGTAAAATTGACAGCGAGGCATCTTTAATGATAAATTAACGAGTAAGTAACTAAAATAACCAGTAAAACAAACATTGGATTAACATTTTATATTCTTTAAAATACACACCTAGAATCCATTTTATCACAATACATGCGTATTGATTACATTTATAAAACATTATTGCACTTGGATACAATTCTAAATACATCTCGATTAAGCCTTTTAACATAACACTACAACGTTCCAACGACTCAAACAAGCTTTAATTTATTTAAACGACTACTTTTGGAAGCCATTTCAAAATGGAAGACTTTTAGTTCGGTTATCTTTTGTTGTTGGTACATAAACGAGCAAGTAAAAATCGTATCTGAAAGACTCGAACGAAGCGCTACACCATATTACATGATAATAATATAATATGGTTTAGACGCGTCGTTAGGCCAGCTCGTTATTTTGAGCAAAAGTTTCCTCATATAATTTATTTTTTTAAACACCGGCGATTTTATTTTACTAACCAAAAGTAAACTTAACTTTCATTGACCGGTACGGACGACGCGGTTTGCGTCGTCATTCATTATGCGCACCGCGAAGGATTGGAATAGCTTGCCTGCGTCTGCGTTCCCGCCCACCTATGACGTGGATGTCTTCAAGAAAAGAGTGAATAGGCTTTTAGCATTATGATAATATTTTCTCTAATACGGTAAGTAGTGCTACGCCGTAGCATAATCGTAGCAGCATTTTATTTAAAATATATTGACTGGAGAATCTTTTTTTTAAATAATGAAATAGTTCTTAAAATACTTATTTTACTATTAACATAATATTTAATTCGGATTACAATGTTCCTAAGTAGAATTTCCGAACGAAAAGCAAAAAAGTTTCCTTCGTTAGTTTCGTAGCGTTTAGTAGTAGCGTAGCTATTCGCTATTCCAATCCAAGTAGCTATTCGCTATATTTATAAAATCTGTAAAGCAACGTCCGTAAAAATCGTATATTTTCTCATTCTGTCTTAAAAGCATTTTTAAGAGGAAAAGTTCTTAAATTTTTACGTTGTTCAATTATGTACCGACTTATAATATTGTAGATAAATTCCCAAAAATACATAAACATATTGCAATTCCATTATTATTCATAATATCAATCATCATATATACTTATTCTAGGTAACATGTATAATCGATATTTAGTATATATTCAACAACAATTAGGTTCTAATTTGGTAGTGTTAAATAACAAAATTTTTGAATTATGTTATATGTGAAGATTATAATTTTCTAAATACAATATACAGGACATTTAGTACAGTACAGTCGGCCGCAGAAGTAGCTTAACATTTTAGTACCTTGTCACATTACATTTCTTGAATTTGTCATAGATGTTGCTAGGAAACCGTCGAAACAGTTACTATTACAAAGTACTATAATGTTAAGCTACTTCTGCGGTCGATCGTACATACGATATTAAATTGATGATCGTAATAATTGGAAAATATGTATTTATTGATTTTTACAAGTCCTTCTCACCATAGAGTTTCATTCTTTTATAAAAAATTACTATAAATTTTTATTGTTTTCAACCTACAGACTTTTTAATAAAATTGAAAATAAAATGACTACATGGTTATACATAACCAGGGCAGTTATATGTAATTTTCAAATAAATTTTAATATCAATTAGTTATAATATTAGAAATAAATATTATTATAGTCTTATTATTTTCAAAAGTAAAAAAAGTACTAATGTAGGATTGTAAAATTTAATTGGATTAGCTATGTAATCAAATACATATTATGCATTTAACATATATACATTAGTGAACACTCCAATGCGTTAGATATAATATTGTCAAAATAAGCGTAATTTAAATAATTTTATGATAGTAAACATTGGGAATCTTGTTTTGAGTAAGTACCTAAATTTCCACCATAGCAAATATTTAGTTACTGAGCAATAAACACGTAGAAATATATATTTTATATGAATATATCTGTTTAAATTTATTTGTAAATATTATTGTGCCTCTCTGAATAAAATGATAAAATTTTAACTTTGTTGATTGTGTTGATATTGATACCCAGCCCACTGTATTGTTCTAGGTTGATAACCGTAGACAGAGCACATTATAGACGCAAATACCCTTTTATGAAAAAATCCTGTATGTGTAAAAATCCTTATGTCATGTCGCTTTTTGGCTGTCGGTGTGCGTGCGCATTGTAAAAATTTTACTCTCATATTTATTTCCAAACGCGCCAAAAGAAGTATAACTTCAAAAATAGGTTATTCATACGAGTAATTTACAAGTTTAACAACGAAATAGAACAACATTAATTGACGACCCTGTAGTCTAGTTGGTAGCGACCCTGCCTGCGAAGCGAAGGGTCCCGGGTTCGATTCGGGGCAGATTTATGTGACATAATATATAATAATATATTATAATTATAATTATCTGTACTCGGGTCATGGGTGTTATTGTGATGTGTTAGATATATGTGTCGTCCATGCCACCCGCCACAGGTAAAAACCTAGTGCTGGGTATGAGTGTGTAAGCGTTTTATTAGTTTATTTTTATTATTTAATGTCTTTTACGTCCACTTTCGTTCGTCCGTTTCGTGAGTGTTTTTAATTTTCTTAACCTCTGAATCGATCATAGAATCGATACGACTAACGATAAAACGTTTTAGAAGTGAATGAATGAATAAGGTAATTACTGGCGATTAACGTTTAATTCAGCATTAGATGCAAAATAATTTGCAATATTTTACAGTATTTATTACACGTCTATAATATTCACGGTATACGTTAGTTGATCCAAGCCATAGACCATTAATGTAATGATCCAAAAATTTGATTCATTGAACCCTCTCGTATAATAATTATGGTCAGATCTGGATCAAGTTAGTTTGAACTTAAACTATAATATTCATATTTTCTATGTAACTATCCTTCTGATTCGATTCCAGAATGGAGTGATTGATTGTTTTCCTGGAATCATAATCATTTAGGTATTGAAATATCGTCAGAGTGGCACATTGAAGTTACGCATAATAATTTTCTTAGCGAATCTTTTACCAAAATATATCAACATAAAACTGTAGACTTCTTACTCTATGGAAGACTTCGTTGTTGAAGAGTTGCTGGTACGCAAACATCCATTGGAAGACATGGGATACCTTAGCTATTTGTAAATAGTAAACCTCTAATTTAATACAATTTTATATACATATACAATAAGAATTGGAAGACACGAGTAAAATATATTAACCGAACAATATCGTTTCATCTAACATCTAACTTATTTTATTAATCACATCTGACTAGACAATCCGTGGCGGTAATGATTAGGTGCGTCGCAAAATGACAGCGACTATAAGGATAAGGATAGCCATAGATCTAAAAACAGTTCAACAATTACCTAATGCTACTGAAGTTAGAATGGTAAGCCTATCTTGAAAGCCTTTATCAGGGCTGACCCGGAATCGTACATTCCAATGATACCAAAGAGAACCCCAAGAGCCATGATAAAGTAGTCGTATGCGATGGTGGTGCTTTCAAGCTGGGGTCCTTTCAGCTTGAGGTGGAAGTAAGCAGGCCATATGAAGCTCAGCATGGTTCCCGTGAAGCTACCAATAAATCCCATGAGAATAGCGAAATGGGGAATAAAAATAGCCATGAGTATCGTAAACATTATCACTCCGAGTCTCCACGCTAAGCCCCAAACTTTTAACTCACCGTCCAGAGCATAGATGACAGGGAAAAGGGTCTTGGGCTTGCCCCTGAAAAGAGCACGCTCCAAAAGATCGCAAGCTGCATAGTAGGGCAATGGATAGCTAAGTACAGCCTTGACCACCAGGAAGAAGTTGACAAGTCCCTTGAAACCTGCCGACCGTAAATTGTTTGTAATAACTTGCTGAGTATCATTCTGAAATGTCAAAAAGCATACATATCCAAAAATAGATTTGAATGCTGCAGCTGCAATGTGGGACCAATTCAGCATCCATTCGAATCTTGAGCGATCTTCCATATTTCCTTCAAGGGTGGGCAAGAAAATTTGCGATGTGTATGAGAAAACGATGACGCCCAAACTGATGGGGAAGTTTTCGAAATCCAGGCTCCATTTTACTTTCGACCATCCCCAATCGCCGATGTAGAGGATGCAGTAGCCGAGGACGATAGCGTTTATGATCAAATGGCTCATCGTACACCAAAAGGAGAGCATGCTGACACTTTTCAATGATTTCAAAAATGCCAAAGGCAGAAGGAAAATTCCAATCAACATCATCCATGACCGAGTGTCAATGGAGCCGTCGGGAAAGGTACCAATCATGAGATCTCCGCAGACTACCACGTAAAGGATGCAAGTCATGAGCAGTTCTATGATCTGCGCCATGTTCACCACTCGGGCGCCGTACTTTCTCCCGAAGCACTCCTTGGCAATGCTTACGTATGAGTCTCGAACACGAACTCGTTGCCCGGACACTGGATCATCTTCGTAGAGGCATTCGACGAGGATTTTACCGGTGTAGCAGCAAATATGGGCGATTCCAATCATGGCTGCGATGGCCCAGTAGCCTCCTTGAAGCACAGCAAATGGTAACGACACGACGAACATGCCCTGTGAAATTATTTGGTAATATTATAACATCATTTAATATATTAAGATGAAAATGCTATCACATAAAAGGTACTTGAATTTGTCTGACCTGAATTGCATTGGTGACGTTCCATGCGGCCTGGAATTCATTAATTTTTGCACCTGGTTTTCCTCCTCCTTCTTCAAAGCCACCTTCTTCGGAAGAAGCGTAGAAGTCAACACTCTGCATGCTCTGAGTTCTGGAAGTAATCGAAAAATTTCAAGTTCCTTTAAAATTTAGACTGAATTTTGATCTTGACTGCTTATGTCTTTCTTCTAAGCGATTTTCTGCCATAAAAAAGTGACGTACATAATTATTGATTTATTTGGATTTCAATGTTAGGATCAAGAGGAAATCTTTACTAATGGTGGGCTAATAGAAGTAAATTATTACCTTGGAGCCCCATCTTCTTGGGGAAAGGTGTTCTGGTAACTGGTGAAAGAATCTTCAGCCTGAAGTTCGCCACTCAGGAATGGATTCGTTGGGTTGGTTGACTGATATCCCGGTGATGTGGTTTCGTTCATCGTCGATAGTTCGCAACTTTCACCCATATTATCTGAGGAGTTAAAGACAATATGGATTATGCTTTTTACGTCTTTGAAATCATTCTACAAGTTCAGGGGTCGTGATATTCTTAACTTTATGTTCAAGGTCTTCTTCTGGAGATTCCAATAACAGTGGACATTATTCTCAGCTTCGTCTAGAAGATTGTTTAATTCTTCTAGCAGGTAACTTATATAAAGTTTAAATATCATTACATTTACTTACCGAGGTTAGCAAATCTGACGTTCTGTGGAGGGCGCGGAGGAGCGCCAGGTTTGTCAGGCATCTGCTGCCTGACCGTCTGCATAGCCACGTCCAGGGCATTCTTCAGAGGAGGAATCTTGAATCGCCCGAGATTAATCATCTTTGAAGCTTATTCTATTCTCCTTTTATGTAATCTTCTTAGTCACCGATTATTGGATAAATTGAACAAAGATTATCAACTTTCCTAACTATAGCACGAAATTGACGTAACGGGAAGACATCGATTTTTCGTAAAACTATTGTATTATATCTTAACTCTCAAATAATCTTACTTCACGATATATTTAATTTACCGACTATTACTTAACACTAACTTGGAAGACTTCGTTACCCTACACTAAGTTAAATTTTTACATTATTCTAGGGATGATGGTTTTAGGAGCAGCCATTTCGCGTTCTTACTTCGCGGTCATTGCTTTCCGTGCTTATAGTTTCGTGGCACTGTGCATCTATTTCGTGGAATAGATCTTTGTTTAAACTGTTGTTTTATGGGTTTTTCACATTTTAAAACGGGGATCTTAGGTGTAATGGCTGCTCCTCACTGTGTAGAGTGGGCAAGGCGCGGCGCGGAAGGGATGCGCGCGGGATCGATCGATATACACGAGGGCAAAACTCTTCGCCGATTTTGCTACTACAATAACGATCGGGTTTACACGAAGCGAGAATAAATCTCATTTACTAGGCTTTAGCTATGGCTATCTCAATGATCGAGATGTTTTTGTATGACCGCTTTTATTTACAGAGTAGTTAATTTGTATTGTAGAATCAAAATATTTAATCCTTAATTGACATCTTATCAAAAATTGTTTTTAGCTAAACTGGGGAATTTCTTATTCAAGAAACTTTTGCAATTTATTATAATTTTTAAATTTTAATAATTCAAACACAAAATTTAATCGTACTGGAGAGTCATTGATATAGAATATAGAATAGCGTATAGAATAAAATAATTTAATAAATAAATTAATGATTAACGTAATTGACAAGTCTAACACCGCCTTAATAATTGGTACAATAGTTGTTAACGTTAAAATTTAGTTGTTAAATTAATTGGTTGTTAGAGCACCGTTAGCACTAACTAGATGCTTGCGATGTTTTACGAGTTGCGGGTTTTGCAACTCGATCCACTATGGATTTAGCACTATTAATTTTTGTAGCATATTTTTTTATTTTAGGAGTATGGAATTTTATTTACAATACTTGTGAAGCTTTTTGATATAATATTTAGTGTTAACGTCGTGTAAAATATCCTTTAGGACTCTGTAACTGTGGTATACTTATAAGTACTATAAGGGTCCCTGGTTCGATGTCCAGGGAGACATTATTGTGACAGATTTTTTTGTCACGTTTGGTAAATCGTGGTTGTTCTGTTGCATTAACTGTGTATGCAGGTACATGCAACCCATATTTAACAAACGCCATGACGTAATCCACCAAACTAGGCAGAAAATATGCTTAGCTAACAGTGAAAATCGCATCAGAATCGACCCGCCCATTTTGAATTATCTAAGTAGAAATAACTACTGATTTACATTTCTTATTTTTTAGAATGCATACAACATTCGCAACCATCCATGCTGCCAGGAGCCCGCAGAAAACATATCCTTGGCGATGATAATAGACGCTTATGAGATCTATGGCCACGACCCGACAGACAAGCTGGACCATCTGGCCCACTACCAGATTGAGATGATGAAGATCAAACGAGCACCTGATCAGGTAAAGAACCAACATGCTACAACCCATTATGGGACCACTGCTGGATCCAAGAGTAAACATTAAACAGATGTAAAAACCGGGCAAGTGCGTGTCAGGCCGCGCGCTATGTAGGGTTCCGAAGTATGTAGTAAGTTTATCGACTATCTAACATAGCGTTTTCCTTTTTTCATAAATACATAATTATGTACCAGATCAGACTAAATAAATAATAAGGAATGCTTTCTTTCAGTATATAATAAACGAACATGTTCATATAGCCACGGACCATTTGGGGAGATTTATTCATTTGCACATAAAGGAATTGAAGGTATTCGTAATTGCTTTAGATAGTGGTCTATTTCCAAAACTTCTATTATTTATCACTTTATATACTACTGTTCGTGCACCCTCCCTCTTTTTCTTTATTATGTCCTTTGCCCAAAGGTTGTCTGATAGCTATATTTTAACGTAGGTAATCTGTTTTTTCTTTCTTTCTTTTTCTTCTCTCTTGCTTGGCTGGCAACGCATCAGTGATATGTCGCTGCTGTCCATAGGTGACGATACCTACTTACCATCCGGTGGATCATTGGCTCGTTTGCCAGCTATTTGCAGAAAAAAACATAGTGTCCTTTAAGGTGTAAAATAAATAATAATATTCTATTTGATTTAATTGTGAAACCCTTGAAGGTCCTGTTGATAGCGCTGGATGACGTCATAGACAACATGCTGACGATGTATGACAACCACAACGCTATAAAGACGGAGCGGGTGGCTACCTACAACTCCAATGCTGGTGGCGCAGTTCCGGCAGAGTTTTACTTGAGCCAAGGTAAATCTCTTCGTTGTTTGTACCTACTCTTAATATCTTAATATACGTATATATAAATTACGTGTCACGTTGTTTGTCCGCGATGGACTCCTAAACTACTTAACCGATTTTAATCTTTGCACACCGTGTGCAGTTAGATCCAACTTGAAAGATAGGATAGCTTACATATCACAAAAAAACTTTTGACAGAACGAAGTCTGTCCGGGCAGCTAGTCTGTTTGTAATTTTCGAAGTTTAAACTAATGTTCGTTTTTTTAACTGCAGATGTTTTTATGCCAGGTTTTTAATCAAAACCTACCCATAAAACAATACCTTCTGAAAAACGATACACTAGAATAAAACGGGTAGGTATAGCTATAATAGCTGATCAAATATTGTCGCCGTGACATTCCAAAGGCCAGTTGTCCCTTGCCCTGTACTCAAATAATAATAAACCCTACTTCTTAGTTATCGACTATTATAACCATCGTAGTGTCAACTTACCCTGATTATGCTCCGTTTCTGGGCGAAACACGTACTTGGTGCTGGTACCTATGTATGTTGCTATATACTTTAGTGATACGCATGTCTTAAAGGATATACCATCATACATGTTAACCGTAGATTGTTGCAAAGTAGACTAATACTAACATAATTTATCAATGGATTTCCGCAAAGTAACGCCCGATACTATTAACTATAAAGATCTGCTAAGTAAATAGTAACTCAAAACACAAAACAAACTATTTGACAGAGTTCTATTGCGGCAGAAACGTATACCTGTTTGTTTCGGAGCTGTATAGCGACATCTACAACATGGGACGCGGCCTGGCGCCCTACTGCAAGGGTCGAGGGTTCCACTTCCTCGGCTTTGTCCATTTCATGGATGACACCAAGTATTATCTGGAAGAGGACCCGAGTATCGCCTTCCAGATGGACAACTATGTCCATGGCTTGGAGTGCCATATCGGAATTTGTATATTCAGGTGAGAATTTTCATTTGAGTCAAGGGTTCCTTCTATCCTAGAATTTAAGCAAATCCTTAAGCAAAACTTTAGGATTCCCTGTATCGTGCACGTGAGTGCCTAGCACAACACACAAAGACAAGAACACTCACACTCAGACCAAGAACAGTCAGTCTCATATTTCAAATTTCCTTTTCTCTGGGAATCGAACTCAGGACCCTTGGCCCGACGATCCGGCATAGTAACCATTCATCATAGGGATCGTCATCGTCAATGGATATCAGAAACACCAAAGGCGTCACCAAAGTGTTCACGACGGAAAAGGAAGCAGACGACCCGCATAATAGAGCTCTCAAACTTCGTTTGTCCAAAATCTATTATTATGGCTATTAATTATGGGCTTCGTTGCCCGATATAAATAAATAAATAAAATAAAAAAATCTGAACAGGTTTCCCTTCAAGAAGAATCTTCAGCATATCCGCGACATCTCAACGCTTCCCAAAGCGATCGTCAAGTGTGGTACAGATATGTACAAGCTGCCACCACTGACGGCCGCCTCCTGCATCATCACCTCAGGATCCTTTATCCTGGACTTCAACATCCAGGGCATTCGGTTCAGACACCATGACTATATGCTGGTGAGATTTTCAAAACTTTTAATTGGAATATGTTCTGCCACCCATGTGTACTAACGCGTTGATGAGTTAGTTAGGAATGGCAACGTAGGATTGGACAGTTAGCAAGGGAAAAGTGTCTGATGGCGGGTTTTTTGACACATCAAACGATTTTAACGCGTTATACCTAATCAAAATTTTACTAACAAAAAATAACCGATTTCAAAGTCTCAAAAACTACATAGTTGTCAGATCTCGTTCAAATTTATGTGAGACCACATGACAAGTGCCTGCTTTCGATTAAAAAAAGAATTATCGAAATCGGTTGGCGTGATATTGAGTTATTCGTCAATTTGTCGCGCACATCTTAACACAAATTTACGACTTATGTGGTTTTCTCATGGATGCCATTGTCAGATCTCAATAAAATTTATGTGGAACTACATGACAGCCACCAGCTTTCGATTAAAAAAAGAATCATCAAAATCGGTTCGCCCAGTCCAAAGTTCTGAGGTAACAAACATAAAAAAAACAGTCGAATTGAGAACATCCTCCTTTTTTGAAGTCGGTTAAAAATTCACGCTGATTTCTGATTGCCACATCTGCAGCCTTATGCGCTAAGTAAGGGGCATTCTGGCGCAACCGTTAACAATACGTTAACACGGATGTAGCGAGAGCATTAGGTGAAAACTCACACCCCGCACCATGATTCCCTGTGTCGTAAGGCATGGAGAACACGTATAGACATCAATTGCACCCACAACTCGAGAACGAATCTGACACATACATAAATGATCCGCACGGGAATTGGACCCAGGAGTCCCGGGACCCCTCGCTTGGCAGGCAGAGCCATTACGAAATAGACTACGAAGTATCAACTATATTATGTAACTGAAAGCATTAAAATTAGCAAACTTCGGGTTAAAAATAAGTACAATAACTTCCGAATGAAAATACAAAACTATTAAAATTATAATTGTTTGTTTTCAGTTTTTACCAAACGGACATTCATTTTACACAAAGGAACCATTTTCACCGCTGGTCTGCGACCACCACGTCTGTGAATGGAATAACACCAATTATTATGGAGGTGAATGGATATGTATTAAGTAACAGCTTAATATTCAAAACACTGTAACATAAATGGAATTATTTCCTTACTATTAATCCCATTAATATTAAGTATGTGAAAGTTTGTGAAGGTTTGCATGTTTCTTCCTCAATCACGCCATAACTACTAAACCGATTTGGCTGAAATTTGGAATGGATTACCTAACACATAGGCTACTTTTTATCCCGGAAAATTTCAGGATTCTTAGGCGATTTGTAAAAAAACTTGAGAGGTGTCAAAGGACACCCGGATGGAACGAAGTTCCTTTCGATTAATGTAATTATTGAAGATTTGAAGGAATTGTAATACACTTAATTGTACGCATATTAATTCTCATGACAAGAGAAATAGCAATAATAACTTAATGTGCATGATCGTTCGCACGACTTGTAACGACGGCAAAAAGTGTCGTTGCAACTTTTCGTCTTAATTTTTTCCGTCTAGCCCCCTTTCGTAACGCGCGATAAGGAACTTCGTTCCAAAAATCTATCTCTACCATCGGCGAAGCCGCGGGCAAAGGCTAGTATGATAAGCTAGTAGTACCTACATACATAAGTCGATAAAGACTACATACATTTAGTATGTATCTACATAATAAAACGTTGTGTTCCACCAGGTCCCTTCATAATCCCCGGCGACCCCGGCACCGGCCTGTCTCCAATCCCACCATTCCTAGAGCAGACCACGGAGATGTACCAAGCTACCACTGAGCCCACGGGACACGAAGCATGGAGCAATATCACCTGTATGTTATCATGTGTATATACGTAGCTATTAGCATAGTAGTCATATTATCGTATCGACGACCCTGTAGCCTAGTTGGTAGCGACCTTGCCTGCGAAGCGAGGGGTCCCGGGTTCGACTCCCGGCCGTGGCAGATATTTATGTGACAGATTAATATCGGGTCATGGGTGTTATATGTGTTGTCCATGCCACCCGCGACACAGGTAAATAACCTACTGCGAGGGTATGAGTGTGTTAGCGTTTATATTCATCTGGTAGTTGAGGAATTCCAGGGGGGGGAGGGGGCTAGGTGGTTCACGCCTCTCCCCCCTCTGAACAATAAACCTAGTACTTCTCCGTCGTATCGCTCTTGCCAGAGCGGTCGTGGTCGTCATGAGGTACTTGGGGCAGATGTTATTAGCTTTACGAGCATTCACTTTTCCCTATGTGCTTGTTCACACTGAACTCGCGGGCGCGGTCGCGAAATATCAAACATATGAGCTACTATGAAAGTGTTCACACCAAAACGCGCGCGCGGTGTATGTAGCGTTTACCGCGACCGCGCCCGCGCCCGCGAGTTCAGTGTGAACAAGCACTATTTGTTGTTAATCTGGTGCACTCATGCAAGGGACCACCCACTGCAGATGTGGTCGGTCAATCGCATAGATGACCACCCACGTGATCTGGTGCCTTCAACCTTTCCCTGGACAACTGAAGGTATTTTCTCTCCGGCAGAGATGTGTCCCAAAAAGTTTTAAAATACGACTGGACACTAACGTCGATAGACGTTGTTTGATGCAGAGTTCTTGAAGTGTGGATACGTTAGTTCGGAATTCAACGAAAAACCCTACACTCTGTGATAACGTCAAATAAATAACGCTTCACACTCATAGCCCCACACTAGGATTCCCTGTGTCGTGGGTGCCATGGACAACACACTAGACAAGGACATTCATACCCAGACCGAGAACAGAAATTCAAACTCATCATTCAAATTTCCGCCTCGCTGGGAATCGAACCCAGGACCCTTGGTGCGACGATCCGGCATGGTAACCATTGCGCCACACGGGTCGTCAAACGTGTCTTACTTCCATAACATAGCAGTTGTTACATTTACAAGGTATAAACCAGTTTTGCCCCTCAGACAGCCTGGACGGGTGCTGGTTCATGTTCCCCCCGAACTACGGGTCCATCGCCGGCGTCAGCTACCTCGACCCGCTCACCGTCAACGAGTACCGCTACACTTGCCAAGGGTCTGGCACCAAGGTATTATTACTTACATTTATCTATTACAAAATAAGCGTCTAACTATTAAGCTGCCCTGCTATGGCAAAAGGCAGCTACTTGCAGGAAATTGCTATGCACGTAGCCGCATTTTGCATATCAGGGCAGTAAGTTTTCGGTGGTGCATTGTGATCTAAATAAAAGTTATTGCATTTTACAATTCGCACCTAATACGCGTGAAACACTGGAGCGTCTTTTTTATAATAAATAATAATAATGATATTATAAAAGTAGGTACGATTTTATTTTCTATTCACTCCTTACATTAATTAACAATTTATGATTTTGATTTATGTTTGATTATAAAAAAGACGTTTCTGAAATTCTAATTGATTCGTTATCTGTTATTTGCCGATACAAGGGTGAGAGTGCGCCATAAAACTTTATCGCTTGAAATGTACGTCACAAGTTGTGACCACATTTGCACAACATTGAAGTTGTGACTCACAACGGCATATAAAGCTATGTGTGTGTGTGTGGTTATTGTTATCCCCCAACGCAAAAACACCCTTGTGTTTTGTAGTTTCATGTGTCTGTGTCTGTTTATAGCATGATAGCTCATAAACGAATGGACCGATTTTGATGCGGTTTTTTGGTTAAAAGCTGACATGATCGAGATGATTCTCAGCTAAAATTATACAATTTAGTTTACGCGTTTCAAGGTCATCAGATCTAATTGTGAGGGTTATTTAAAATTTACAATTATTTCAACAATGACGCTCTTTCCCCAGGGTCTATATTGGTATCCGCAATGGATGGGCGCTCCGCCACACCACCCATACCCGCAAGCGGGTGAAATACCGCACGGAGCGACCGGCTCGCTGTCCGGCGTGTTCTACCCGCATCAAACTGCGGACGACGCTCGGTCGCCCAACGGAATTGTGTAAAGGGTTATTTATTAACATTATATGGTTAAATAATATCATTGTGTTTTATTTTGCTCTCGATCTGTAGATTACGTGGTAACTTATGTGGTTTTATAAAAAGTATGTAGGTAATAGTACCGGTATAGACCTGCACTTGTTTTTTAGTCTCCTGACGATCTGTTGATTTAGTTTTGTGTAGTTAAAACTTATGAGAAAATGAGGTGGGGAAAAATTAAAAAAAAATATCATGATTACCCAAACAATCATAGACATAATTACTTATTAAAAACAATATTTTTTTAATTTAATTTCGACACGATACGTATTTACAAAGTTATAAGACTTAATAGAAGCGCTCATAGCCCGGCGGCTTGCGGCGATCCTATGTGATCGAAAAAGTTAAGCAACAGCGGGCGCGGTCGGTAGTTGGATGGGTGACCGCTAGTGGCAAAAATTTCTTGAGCGTTTCCGTGCTTCGGAGGTCACGTAAAGCCGTCGGTCCCGGTTGTTATCATAAGATAACAGTCGTTAAGCCATGTCGGAGGCCCTCGGGCGGTTGAAAACTTCCGACACTCGGGTTGGCCACTAACCCCTCCACCAATCCGCACTGGAGCAGCGTGGTGGAGTATGCTCTAGGCCTCCTCAAGAGGAGAGACCCGTGCCCAGTAGTGGGCCATTAATGGGTTGAAGCCAAGACTTAATTGGGCAAAACGCTTTATTCTGCGGAATCTGCTGGCGCTCGGCTGATGGCCGCGTGACATCATCGTATCCGAACGGTCAAGAGGGTCCGTTGGCATCGGTGGGCAACAATTAATGTCATATTTTAAGTTTAAAATTGTATATTTCAAAAAAAAAAAATATGTCATTCCCAAGCTCATTGTGTATGTGCACTGTGTGGTAACCTATGTTCGTGGTTTGTAGGTTTTTGCGCCACTACGTTCCCTGCACTGGGTACCTACTAAAAAACCAACTCGATTTCCAATTTTTAATAACTTTATTCATAGTCTTAATAATCATAATTTACACAAACATAACGAAATCTAACGTCCACCCGCTAGTAGAGCGACATACATAACTAATTTAACATAAAGATACTGTCGGCCTCCAAACGAATTCCTACTCTATTGCACATAATAATTATTATGATCTGCTATTCAAAACATTCCAAAATGGCTTGTATTACAAATACTTTAAATACTAAACGCCGACGGTAAATACTAATGTGCTTAAAACTATAGATTTCATGCAGGTATATTATATCACATACATTATACAAATTGAATAGGTTCGAGTAAACTTTTAGGCGTGTGTCACAAGGGAACTATAAATATCGAAGTCATTTTCAACCGTACTAGGCTACTGTGAGCTCACACACCAAAGTAATATTTTCATAAGTAACCACACTTAATACTTTATCAAAAAACTTATGGTTTTCAATATATTACGATTCCATCATTCCTTCATCACATACGCCTCTATTTCCATTAATCATAATTTAGTCAACGCGACATCAAACACTTATCATTATTTTTTGTTAATATTATAATTACTAAAGCATATATTTAGCAGGTGATGTGTCTACATCGAGATGTATATTAAAAATCAAATATAAATTCAGGCAGTAAGGCTTAAAATCGTAGTAGCATGAATAATCGTTGATTTACATGACTTAAAAAATAGAATAGGTACTTTGACTTGGATAAATGATTAATCATAAACTAAAATTTAAGTGTAGCAAACATCTATTATGATTCATACTCAATAAATATTAATTAAATTGTTTTATTTTGTATAGAATTGGGGAAATTTCGACATTAGAAATATTCTAATTAGTCATGAAAGTTATCACGATTCACGACACACGTCAAAATTTCACTAAAAGTGCCAAAACATTGAAACAAAGCAATAAGTCATAGCACAGAAGACGTTGCGGAATGTGTGAATTATTTAAACGTAAGTACAGAGTCTTGGAAGTGTTTGGACCATTAAGACAAGGCAATTAAATATTGTTATTAAACATAAGTAGGTAGTTATAAATGTGTTCAGAATTAACTTTAATATTATTATTTGTCGAAATTACCCCAATCACCATTATTTTAGCTTTATGCAACTTTTTAATGGCTATAAGGGTTTACACGTACTATCCATTTTTATTAATATTCTGGGGTATTAGGGTCCTGAAGCGAGCTTACGTAGGATATTGATCATAGCGTAATATGTTAATATCTATTTGTGCATCTACAACAAGGAGCTGAATATCTGTACCAATGCTTACTCAGTAAAACGCATTTAACCTGATGAGATGGGGTTACTTTATCTTCTCATTTTGCATGAAACAAACAACGGGTGAGAGTTATTGTTAGTTATTACGACTTATAATAAAAGGAAAATAAATGCAACAAGGGAAAAAAATATAATTTCATAATAGTCTTAGTGGCTTTTAGTGTCCAGTGAAGAGTTAGTTACAATTATCAATATGTAGAATATCCGTAATTTGTATAGGCTACATGGAGTTTTATTGCAACTGTAAATTAATTATGTCGTAAAATGGTTAGAATTTAAAGTTTGGAGCTTAGTCGCAACAAGAATCGAAGTAAAGCGGAACGATAATTCAAAAATATTTTCACGATAAAAAATATTGAACTCCATCTTCACATCATAATGTAAAAATTGATTAAAATTGTTATAGGGATGAAAAAGACGCATCATTGGAGTTTACGTCTTTTTTATAATTGTGTACTTTCAGAATTAGTTCAGGTTTACGATTCAAATTTTAAAATCCCGCTTTACTTATTCGGTTTTAAGTGATTTAATGGTTGTTTTGTAATAAGACCGGACCGGAATCTTAAATGTATAATTATTCAAAGGGTCGGTAATTCGGATAAAAATAGAGTTTTTAGATTAACTGTACTAAACATTGACAGAACATGGCAACCAGCACACATCAAAATACCAGAAACAAAGTCATCAATAACAGGTACATAATAGTAAATAGAAGGAAAAAATAATCATACAATTAACAAAAAAATACAAAATATAATATTTTTTTTGCAGCCAACCATACATAAAATAATAAAACACTAAGTAGGTGTAGTGTGTAATAAAATAATTTTATTGTTGTAATATTATAGTATAAGTTTAGATTATATACCTAAGTATATAATCGTATAGTATAAGATAATAAAATACCTCATGTTTAATAAATACAGCCTTTGTAAATCTTATAGAACATTTAACAGAATATTATATGTCGAATAAATAATCATGTTGGTTGGCATGAAATCTTTGAATTTAATTGAATAGCTTCATTTTCTAATAAATAATTGTTGTTGTATAATTTTTAATACAATTTTGTAAGCTTATTACTGATTTTTTAGCTTCAAATGTTTGTATATGGTTTTTTTAGACTCGATGCGTAAGCGATGCATTTTAACTAAGTATATGTAATATTCTTATATTTTGTTTTTTGTAATAAAGGAACTTATACTCGTTCGATCCATTCAAGGATTCAAATAGACTGTTTTAATTAATGCGGTGTTTAATAAATAATAATAATAATAATAATATAAGCCCTACACTTTTGGTGTCTTCTGTAATTCATTTAAATATTTATTCATATACTATATATGTATAAATATATTTACATTATATTACTAGATCATGCTATACAGATATATTTGAAAATAAATGGATACATCTAAGTAAGGTTATAAAAATTAATATATCAGACAATAGTCGATTTTCCTATTTCCGTGTATAAAGCTTAAAAATGGCATAAATCTAAAAAACGCTAAAGAATTTCCGCAACATATAAACTATTTATTTAAACCTTAAAGATTGTAACACGAAAAATAAAAATTGTGCACTTAGCCTAGTGCTATACTATGGTCATCATAATCACATCAAAATAACATGACGTCATTTAACAAAAACTTTTAATTTTCCTCCTCTGGTACAAGTCCATGAAAAATGATTTTAAACTTATATCATCGCTGACACTGCAAATTTTAAATACAACGCTGCATTTAAAAAAATCCATAATAATATTAAACTAAGCAAGCAACTTTACACTTTTATTTTGCAAATGGACAATTGCAGTCGAAAAGCTGTCTAAATACTTCATACATGTTATTGTAATCACTGTTTTAACTAGTTTTGTCTAACTATCGAAATACCAATACTATCATTAATAGAAAATAGTCCTAATCAATAGGGCTGTAGATGGTATTGGATTTCCACTTCATTATTATCGATACAAAACTTTGTATATACAATTATTCAAATAATCGATATTAGAGCTATTGCAGTTTTACACTTCAATAGTTTTTTAAACTTTCTTGATAAATACTACTAAAAGTATCGAACAGTATTGTGAAACTCCAATAACATCAATAGCTTTATCGATATTGTGACTAGTTTTCAAGTTCTATCGACAGTTAGCCAACCATAGTTATATTTTTAGATCAATATGAGGGTAGTTTCGTCATTGGCGACGAGGTGGTCGAGCCTATTTAATAATCGACAATCGACCACGATTGTGACACCCAAAGTCAGGCTTTCGTATCAACCACTTCAACATCAAAATCTTTCTCCCAACTCTCATCAGAATTCGCGCTAGCGTCATCTTTAACTTCCTTATCACCAAAGTAATCCTCTACCAAGTTGCCACATTCGTCTGCTTTGATCTTTTTTGGAGAACGACCTTTTTTCTTATCTGTACTCTTCACTGGCGTTAGTATATTGTCATTTGCATTCGTGTCTGCATTAGTGTTGTTATTAACCACGTCTTTCGACGGTCTATTCAATTTCTTTGAAGCGATTTCCCTCTCGTATTCTTCTAACAGCAATGTCTGTTGTTCTTCAGTTAGTTCTACGTCATTTGCGAAATCTTCTGCGAATAACGGGAATTCCTTATTGACTGTGTATACGTAGTAACGTACGAGTGATTGTCTATTGTCTTGATAAGAGTATGAGGTGTAAACGAAAATAGTAAACAAAAAATTTAAGTAAAAATCTTTAATGAATACAAAATTTTAACTAATGTATAAGGTACAAGATAATAAAATATGTGGTAAATAAAAATGTTTCTTTAGACACGGAATTTTTCAGGCAATTAGGTAGCAATATAAAAACGATTATACATTTTAAAATACAAGTGGAATTAAAGATATTATGCGTTCTTACCATCTTCCCATGTGACCACACTGTCGACGTCATCCGTTTCTATGCCAGAGAGAACTTTCTTGGGGCTCCTAGAAAAATTTAACATAAATAGCTGTAAATACAGGTAACTACAGGCATTGGCATTTTTCAGTAAGAAATAAGTATGTTACTTTAAGAATATGGTTACTTAGACATGAAAGCGTCGTGTATTATAATATTTGTATTGTATGACGGATTAAAAAAAACTTTTATTTTTATTTTGAAACATAATTTTATCAATCAACTAGGGTGTTACAAGGCTATTTAGGCAACAAATGTTATATGTAACATTTGACAACATTACATAGCATATAGTATCATACTAACTGTTCCACAATGGGCGCGGGCGCCGGCGTCTGCATGGGCAAGTGTGCCAGAACGGGGTCAGCTGTCGTGGTCTCCTCGGGCTGCTTGCGAGACGCCGCCGCTAGACGGTCTTGGAGGAGAGCCACGCGGAACAGATATCTAGAAAAATAAATTTTAAGTTGCTTTAATTAATATTTTTAACATACGTTTTTTTAAAAAGCTCTTCAAATTTTAGTGCTTGTCATGTTGGGCGCTAAGTTCCCTCGTCTGAAGCTGAACCTAAGAACCAAATCGATTTGTGAAATTTCAAGTCCGTAGGAGAAGAGGAAGTAGTTCAAATCGAGCTTGTAACATTTGACCCATAAAATATATTAAATGCTAACAAACTAACGAACAAAGCAAGTTTGTACGAATTGTCGACATCGGAGCCAGTTCTTTCTTTCTTTCTATCTCTTCTTTCTTGGTAATGCATCGTTGGTGCCTTTGGTATTATTGGTGTCCATGGGCGACGGTGACCACATACCATCAGATTTGTCGACTAGTTACTTAAAAAGTACCACCAGTATACACACATATGAAGTGAAACTTCTTTACAACATTATAGCTGATTTTTCATTTTGCTAACTTTAAAAAAAACATATTTATACTTATGTAATTATTAAAACTTGCTCAAACTAATTTGTTCAGGATATCACTAACCTCTCCCAAAACTCCTGATTCGAGACAGCATCAGGTACCAGCTTCTCATACTGGGCTTTCAGCACCGGGTTGCTCTCCAGTTTCCTCATAGCGGATGACGGTGTGATGACCACCTCCGAAGCCTCCAGACTGGACCGCCAGGCCTCGAACTCGGGACTGTACGCTGGCACTATGTACGTTGCGTCTACACGTTGGAGGGCTTCGAGTTCTTTCTGTGTATTTGTTTTTGTAATGCATTAGGGATGATTTTCCATTCTATAGATTATTCATCTTTCGATACAACATTAAAATAAAATATATGATGTTTGTAGGTGAACAAAATAACCAACTTCAAAGTTATAGATAAATCAAAGAAGTCGAATCAGTCGAATTGAGAACCTCCTCCTTTTCTTGAAGTCGGTTGAAAAACTAGCTATGGGTATTGGGTAATCCTACCACAATAATTATAACTGACCATCTTGTCATGTAGTAACCCAAAACACAACTGTATTGATTCATAATAATATGCTGTATTTGTTAACATGTTATGTTAATTATGCATATATTATTACGAGTATTGTGACCAAAGACGCAGGTATGAAAATAATTGCGTACGTGTATGTAGGCCATCAAATTTCCATACCTGAAGGTAACAATTATTCCTATAATAATATAATTACAAGTATAGTTTAAAGTGAAATCCTTATAAATAGGTACAACTGAATAACACGGCTGAGGTAATACCAGCTGTGTAACGAGGAAACCATTATATCTATATTTCATAAGATGATCTTATGTCATCATATCTTATAACCTATATATCTATGTCTTGCCGCTGATAAAGATCTGTTACTTTCTTATAAGAATTATAATATACTAGCTGCCCGGACAGACTTCGTTCTGTCAAAAGTTTTTTTTAATTTTGAGATGTATGCTAGCCTATCTTTCAAGTTGGATCAAACTGCACACGGTGTGCAAATTTGATAAAAATCGGTTAAGTAGTTTAGGAGTCCATCGCGGACAAACAACGTGACACGTAATTTATATATATTAAGATAATAATATAATAAATTAATTTACAACAGAAAATGTCACTTAGATCAAATTGGTTTCTTTCAACATCGTTATACAGAGGATCTGTAAAACTTAAAATAATACCAACGACTGTAGAATTAATGATCACTTATTGATGGTAGGATAATAGAATTATACTTGCTTTGTATGTGGAGAGCATAGTTGTATCTCCCGAAGACAAGATCACTTCTGTGTCATCTTCATCATCTGGTTCCGGGTTCAAGACTGTGCTTACTTGACCTATAAACATTATAAAACAATTGTAAATTAAATAAACATTATAAAACAGTTGTAAATTAAGTATTGCATAAGTCTTATAGTTTTAAGTCACATAATTAAGACATTAAACCTTTGCTTATTGCTTTTCACCCAAGCTTCGAGCTTCAAATGTCCTTATAAACTAAGCAAAGTTATATTTGTAATATAAGCTAAGCTTAGACTTAGTACATAATAATATATACCTATGAAACTGCTCAAACTCTTTTTCATGACATTCGCTGGAGACTCTGGTACATCCAACTGAAATATAATTATGTAAGATTTAAAAAGGGGGTTATAAAATGTAGATGATCAATAAATAAATAATGTAGAAAAAGTAAAGTAGACAAGTACTAAAGTAATGTAGACAATTACTTAAAAAATTACCTTTACCTTGAAAATGTATATTTACCTTCAAAGTCTTCCCGATGACATTAGAAGTGGAGCTCAACACGTGGCTGGCTTCACTCTTGACAGCCGTTCCGATCTCATCCAGGTCTTTCTTTACCATGGAGTACACCTCTGCTGACTGGGGACATTTAGAAATAACATTATTATAAGACAACACATTTAAGTACCTACTTTATATATTACTAGCTGCCCGGACAGACTTCGTTCTGCCAAAAGTTTTTTTAATTTTGTGATGTAAGCTATCTTATCTTTCAAGTTGGATCAAACTGCATACGGTGTGCAAATTTGATTAAAATCGGTTAAGTAGTATAGGAGTCCATCGCGGACAAACAACGTGACACGTAATTTATATACGAGGGTGCGTTTTTAAGTTCGCGGAATGAGAGGGTTGTAGGGGGGTGATAAGGTTCATTAGCATCGTAACGTGTTCAGTGACTCATAATTAGTATAAATACGAAGTTTCATTCTTATTAGACAATTAGTCTTTAAGCTATCGTCAACCAAGCAACATAATCGGGAGTGAAAAGTGAAATATGGAAAAAATCGAATATCGTGCCGTTATAAAGTTCCTTACCAAACAAGGAAAATCGGTTGCGAACATAATGAATGAGATGTCATTGGTTTACGGTGACTCTTGTCCAGGAAAAACCATGGTGTCCAAGTGGCATAGTTTATTTAAAAAAGGTAGGGAATCTCTTGAAGACGACCGAGGCCGGGCAGGCGCATAGAGGTGACCACGCCAGAACTTATCCAAAAAGTTGAAAAAATTGTACTCGACGATGCTCGACTAAAAAAGAAACAACTCGCAGAAATGGTTGGAGTATCCGATACAACCATTTTTAAAATCCTGCACGATCATCTTGGCATGATTAAGGTCAGTGCAAGATGGGTGCCGAGAATGCTCACGCTGCCGCAAAAACAACAGCGCGTAGAGTGTTCACGTGCATTTTTGGAGCTCTGTAATGAAGAGAGGGATGGTGTATTAAGTCAAATTGTTACTGGAGACGAAACTTGGGTTCATCATTATGAACCTGAGTCGAAACAAGACTCCATGCAGTGGCATAAAAAGGGCATAGCACCTCTCAAGAAATTTAAGGTGTCACAATCAGCTGGAAAACTCATGGCAACGATCTTTTGGGACTCTGAAGGAATATTATTGATCAATTATAAAGAAAAAGGTGTTTCTATTACCGGAAAATACTACGCTTCAATATTGGAGTGACTAAAACAACCCATTAAAGAAAAAAGACGGGGAAAATTGACAAAAGGTGTGCTGCTTTTGCACGACAACGCGCCCGTCCACAAGAGCCGCGTTGCGTTGGCTGCCTTGCATAAGGTGGGCTTCGATATTTTAAATCACTCACCCTACAGCCCAGACCTGGCCCCGAGTGATTATTATCTCTTTCCAAAAATGAAAAAAGAGCTGCGGGGTAAAAAATTTACGACCGATAATGAAGTCAAGGAGGCCGTTTCGGCGTATTTTAAAAACATTTTTTTATGAGGGTATAAACAAATTAATTGAAAGATCTGAAAAGTGTATCCGTCTTGCAGGTGAATATATTGAAAAGGAAAAATAATTTGGTTTTTTTATTTCCATCCCTTATCCCCCATTCCGCGAATATAAAAACGCTCCCTCGTATATTAAGATGGAGTCAACAATTCTTTAGCAGATAAGCTTCCTGATGGTATATTATCAATAGTATTATAAAGAAAAGCAACAACCCATAATTGTCCCACTGCTGGGCTCCTCTCACAATGTGAGAGGTATTACGCCATAGTCTACCACGCTGGCCAAGTGCGGATTGAGTAAGTAAGAGTTGAATAAGTAAGAGTGAAAATAGTATTATAGGGACACCCAAAAGTATATGCTTTACATGTGGCTTTATTTTCATATGTTATTAGTAACGAGATCATTGTAGATTAAAAAACAAAGAGACATCTGGCTATCACAACATGTATAAAAAATTTCAGCTCAATCTAATGCAGGAAAGTATGACAATTTTAAATTGCAAAATTTTATCACCCATGGATAGCTGAAACTAAATAAAAGATTTAAAAAAAGAATCCTATTTCATTCAAACGCATTCACCATCATTCCCACTTACCATGAGGTGGGATTGTGGTCCAGTATTAACTTATGTTTCAGTAATAAAAATGTGTTTAAAAGTAATTGTTATTAATACCTAGATTTTAATTTCGGATAGTTATTATAAAAAATTTATGACCTACTAAATAACCTACCTTGGTTTTGGCTGATGATATCCACGAGTCCCACCAATTGCCCGATGGTTTCTCCTCTTTAGGGGAGCTGATGGTGTCGCTTGTACTGACATCACTCCTGTAAAATTATATATTCTATAAAACTGTTAACTTTTTAATGCTATACCAGAAATTTAGTAAAGGAGTTTAGCCTGATAATACACATATATAGACAACATCAATAAAATGATTGATATCATTAGTAAAATGACAATAACATTGTTTTCTTAACTTCATTTATACTGATAATCTCATAAAACTTTTGTGATAAGCTTTCTAGTTCATGGATGTATTCGTTTTTCAGTCAATCATAATCTTTATTGTAGAATACAGGTACAATTCAATAGTCACACATATTTATGTATCACAACACACACTTAATTTTAAATCGAAAATTCCTAATATTTTTCTTAATTTGTGTATTTGATTTATTCCTACAGACTCTTTGAAACATAAAATATTGTAAATATTTGTGCATATATAGCACATATACACATAAAAAAGTAAACCTATTAGTCCACAAGAATACTTACCTAATTACTTTTATCAGAATCAGAATATTAAACAATAACTTGTAAATAAATGAAAGAAAAGATAAGAAAAATATTGATATCAAGATCTAAAATGTAAATATTATACGCAAAAACTACCAAGATTACTTATCACTTGGTATATATGTAGTATGCATATTTGTTACTATAAATAACCTATTTAAGATGTTTAGGAGTTTGTAATGTAATAATTTAGATATTAACATTGAATAAAGTTAATTTTTCCTTTAATTATACACCCAGCAGGGTCATTATAGTAATATTGATATAGTGACCTCTAAATATTCGGATGTCTAAAGTTTACTGTTCTTTTTAGTATGTACTTTATTGGTGTTTGCTGAATTTTGACGACATCAAAGCGAATATTTGACTAATTCAAGGCAAAATGTAGTATGTATATTACAACAATATTGTACTATGACATTCGCAGATTGCGAATAACTGGTTACTCTGGTTAGTTCTGGACAATCTGGCCCAAGCAATCTGCATAATTAATAAAATGCGGATCCGAAAACAACGACAGTGATAAATCAACAAAAACATATATTTCTAATTGTAAGTAACAAAAGAAACGTGCTCAGTGTTTTGTGATGAATTAATGTACATTTGTTTACAATTTTTCAGCGAAATCTTTATTTATTTATATAACAAGGAGTAAAAGATGTTGACATCAACAAAAGTGCAGAGATGAATGTAGACAGGCAATAAGTTATAAGTACTCACTTTTCGGCCATTATGAAGATTTTTACTGCAATTAGAAGTAA
The DNA here is from genome assembly GCA_911387775.1 of Thymelicus sylvestris. Taxonomy (NCBI): domain Eukaryota; kingdom Metazoa; phylum Arthropoda; class Insecta; order Lepidoptera; family Hesperiidae; genus Thymelicus; species Thymelicus sylvestris. The sequence goes on along the minus strand of OU426909.1, from coordinate 6,728,430 downwards.
ATGGAGGACATGGATCTATTTTCATAAATTTAATCGTTGGTGTTTTTGTTGTTAATACTCGAAATTTAGAAATAAAACTGACAGTTTTGACAGATTTGTTAGCATTGACATTAGATTTTCCACAGAGTAGTAATGTCTAAATTAGCATAGATTGTCATAGAGTATTATAAATAAATACAGCCATAGATCACTGTGTTTTCAAGCATTCTCAAAATGGATCGCTGTTCGATTTTCGAGCAGAATACTGCTACTGCTACTAATTTTCATCTCGTAGCTGAGTGGTGGATAGAAGGCGCGGCAGGATAGCCGTTACCATTACTTACGTCAACGCAGATTTTGTAGCATTAGATGGCCATGCTGGAGGCCTTCCATCCTACTATACCCTTAAACACCAATCCGCACTAAAACAGCGGCTAAGCTCCCTGTCCTTAGTTGTGAGGAGAAACCTGTGCCCTTTAGTACAGCGGGATATTACCCTATAGCTAGGTACTTATACGTATATAGGTTTAGGTTGGGTTAGGCCATAACAATTTTATTACTTTTACTGGCATAAATTAAAATGTAGTTACTAAGTACACTTACCATTTTTGAATTGTTGACACAGTCATACCTACCACATTCTGAAACTCGTAATTATACGAGTAAATACCACTGACTTGTAAGAATGGGTAAGATGTTTTTAAATAATATTGTTCTCTTCCTCGTACCTGGGTGATCTGTTTATAAAATAAAACAAGAAAATGTCCATAATTACTAAACTAAATCAAAAAAGTATATGTAAACTTACCTTTAATTACACTAATTTCAAAACATTTTGCTCTTACTATGTACTGTTATCACAAATCTTGCTCGTGGATAATTCAATAATGTATTGAAGGTATATTTTTTATAAATCTGAGCTTAGTAGAGATGTTAGTGCAACGATTGCACGAGTGTTTGTTTAAAGTGTATCCCTGGGCAACGCAAGACCTGTTTTCCAATATTATATTCCTGCAAAGTGCTTATACATTTTTGATTTACAGGTGACCTACAGTTTTAATTATGGGTTTATTCTTAACTACTGGTATGCAATACCTTTTTTTTTTTTTTTTTTTTTTTTTTTTTTTTTTTTTTTTTTTTTTTTTTTTTTTGTTTCGGGGGGGAAAATGCATTACGCATACCACCCGGGCACAGGGGGCACCCGAGTGGTTATGTGGGACTCCCGTATAGGCTAATGAGACCCACGGTATACCCACTAAAAACCCCCCCATCTTCCACCTCGCCGCCTTGTGACGGGGTTACGGGAACGCTTTCGCACACATCCGCGACCCCGCCGGCGGCAGCCGCCCACACGCGGCTCCATCACGGAAGCCCGAAGGCCCTCCACGATGGGCGCACCAGATGGTAAGGTGCGCCTCCCTCCTCGGCCTCCACCAGTACCGTAGCAGACTCCCCCCGAGTCTGCTACTAGGAGGCCATGGGTACCAGATAACTGGTACCCGGTGGAAGACCAGGTCTGTGGTTCTTCCACCGACCACACCTCGGCCGCAGAGGATAGGGCAAGCGGCGCACTGCAATACCGACATGCCTCTTCCTCTGCGGCCCCACCAGTGCCGTTTCGACGGAACGGCCCCGCCAGCTCGCAGGGGGTAGGGAGAGTGGCGCACCGTAATACCAACACGCCTCTCCCCCTGCGATCCCTCCACGGCCGCAGAAGATAGGGAGAACGGCGCACCGCAATACCGGCACTCCTCTTCTTCTGCGGTCCCACCTCCAAGCGCATCCGCAGCGGACTTGTTCAGTCCGCCAGGAGCGCCCTCCTCGGGCCAGCCGGCAGCCCAAACAGGCCGGCCCTGGTTGCCTCTTAGCTTCACCGTGGGTGACCAGTCCACGGTTACTAAGCCCCCCCGCCACGACAAGGCGGGCAACCCCCGGGGGGGTGGTATGCAATACCTACTTCAACCATACATGTATTATAAATATCATACATAACTCATACATAGGTACATATTTTTAACTCCTTTATGGGATGAATTTTCCAAATTATTTCTTAATGTTCCCCCACATACTTAATCACATTAAAAGGAAGATCTGTACCAAGTTTCATGTTTATATACAAAGTTCACTGGTTTGGGCTGTGAGTGTGTCAACAAGTAAAATGAATTTTATTTAAGAAAAGAACTCAGTTGATATAAAATATTTGTATGACGAATGGTCCCGGGTTCGATTCACACAGGGAAATTTTTGTGATAAATACTTAATCAATGTTTTTGAGATGTGTACCTAGTTATCAGGTATTAGATTAGATTATAAGTACTATTATTTCTTCTGTGGTATTGGGGAATCATAGTGATTGTTTTGCATGACTATGACATGTATTTGCCTCGGGTTTAATGAGTTGAGTCCGGCAGAATTGTGAACCTGGCCGGCAAAATATATACTCGATATAGATAAATTATTAAATAAACATTAATCAGGATGCATATTTGTCGGGCAGGCTGTACGGGAATCCGAGCGGATCCATTATGTTAGTTTTCGATCAGATTTCGCGTAGCTTTCTTCATATTATTATTAATAAGGGCTTGCGAAGCGCGCCTTAACGGCCATTAGCTACAGAGTGATGCTAAAGACCTTTACATTATATTAAAACTTAATTACTAACTCGTATATAAAAAAAACAATGTTATACTGGGTTTTCTTAGACGAATCTTATTTAATCTAACGGTGCCTGCGAAATATCAGCGCTGGCTCTCTCCGGACCCCAGCACAATGAAAGGGTCCACTTATAAGTTTAATTCTTACCTTGTGCATATAAGTATGTATTTTATAGGTGATTGTATAAGTGTATCTTTTACAAATAAATGTATTTTCTTTCTTTCTTTCTTAATAAACTTATATTGTATTTTTATCGTTATTTTCGACTTAGAAATATAGCAGAAACATCGTAAAAATAACCCTCGCGATTTATTGAACTTTGAGCTACTTAGAGATAGGTGTACGAAATTACTTAGCCAGAATTATAAAACTTATTTGCTACGATTAGAGACATTTTTGAAATCAAATCCTAAACTATATACTATGGAGTTTCATTAAGTACAAAAGAAGCAGTAGAAGTAATTCCTACCCAGCCCATATGTCTTTTGGAACTACTCTTGCCACTACTGGCCCGGATATCTGCAAACTCTTTGCGTCACAGCTCTCTATAATCTACAATAGGTACTGTTAAACTATCCATTCCAGACGAACACTATGCAGTTATGTCGTTTACGTTACTAGTAGCGGATCCCCCGCTTCTAACTTTACTATTTACTACTAGTGTTTCCAAAATTCTAAATTTTACATGTTTGCCGATGATTTGCAATTTTCATAGTAAATTCATTATTAATATTGTTGCTTCAAAAATACTTGGACAGGACAACTAGTATTGTGGTGCAAGTGCATATCAAATGGTATGAACTTGAACATTGACAAATGCCACGTGGAACGCTTCTCTAGAAATAAAAAAGCGGCCAAGTGCGAGTCGGACTCGCCCATGAAGGGTTCCGTAGCAGCAAGTAACATAATATAAAAGTTCTTGTAGTTCGTTGTAACTTTGATCAATGTTTTTTGCGGTTTACGATTTATGACGTATTAAAAAAAACTACTTACTAGATCTCATTCAAACCAATTTTCGTTGGAAGTTTGCTTAGTAATGTACATCATATATTTTTTTCAGTTTTATCATTCCCTTATTTTAGAAGTTACGGGGGGGGGGGGACACATTTTACCCACTTTGGAAGTGTCTCTCGCGCAAACTATTCAGTTTAGAAAAAAATGATATTAGAAACCTCAATATCATTTTTGAAGACCTAGACAGACAGACATGATGAATCCATAAGGGTTCCGTTTTTTGCCATTCGGCTACGGAACCCTAAAAAGATCTCAGTGAATAGAAATTATTGTATTGACGATGTACTATTAAAAGAGGTTCATCATATTAGGGATTTGGGTATAATCCTGGTAATTGGGACATGAGAAAAATTATGTGAGATCACTGACTACCTGAAACTAAAAATCAATAAACAAAAAAAAAACATTCCAAATTGAAATCATTCTGTATAAGCAAACGTTAACGGCTAATCCTTAACCCGCAATAAAGCAACGCATCGCTCACTCGAGTGACGTCACGCGCGTGACGCGCTCCGCCCGCCGCGAGATGGCGCTCCGCGATCCCAGTGGGGTCTCCCTCGTTTATCAGACCCGGATCGGGTTAAGTAACTGGTAGGATGATGAAAGAAAACAAATATTGTTTTTATTCTCTAATTAAATATTCCTAAGCGCTCTGTCTATTCCAGATCGTTGCCTATCTGTGTAAGTACTACATTTCATGAAAATCAGTTCACAGTTTTGCGTGCTAGAGAAATAAACCTTACAAACTTTGACATTTATTAGGAAACATCATAGTAATTAGCATTCGACATATTAGTAGGATTCAATAATGTAGGTATTATTAGTTAAGTGCGTATTAGAAGTTAATAATTACTAATGATGAAGGAAAATATCTTTAGGAAACCAGCATACCTAAGAGTTCTGCATAATCTCAAAGGCGTTTGAAGTTCGCCAACCCATTTCGGATCAGCGTGGTGGACTATGGCATGTACCTACCCCTCACACTGCCTGGAGCCCAGCATGGGATAGTTATGGGTTGTGAATGTTGTGATAATGATGATGATATTTAGTGCCTGCTGTAGAACTGTAGAAGCGCTCACAGCCTAGCCCGGCGGCTTGTGTTGATCCTAAGTGATTGATCGAGTTAAACAACAGCTGGCGCGGTCGGTAGTTGAATGGGACTGCTGGTGGCAAAAAAATCTTTAGCGCTTCCGGCCTTCGGAGGACACGCAAAGCCGTCTGGCCCGGCTGTTACGGAGTAGCGTGGTGGAATATGCTCTAAGCCTCTTCAGTTATGAAAAGTGACCAGTGTAATGTTGTGGGCCATTAATGGATCGAAGTCAATTAAATGACATTATCAAAACCTGGTTTGACAGTTTACCCTTTTTAAGATTCCGAGGTGAAATCAAAACGGAACTCTTAAACATATTTTCATAATGTCATTCTGTCCCTCCATCTGTATGTCAGTCAGTCCGTCCAATCACGGTTTAGCTCAGGGACCCCCCAAGCAGTGCTGGATTTAGGCCTAGGCCCGTGAGGCCCGGACTTAGGGGCGCCATGATTTTGGGGGCGGCAAAATTTTCAGAAAACTAAAAACTTAAGAGCGGTAAAATATGAGAATTATTTTTACCTACCTAAAATATTTTTGTGAATTATTTTCGCTTCTTTATAAAATATTTTTAATGTTGAGTTTACCTTTTAATTTATCGGTGCAATATGAATTCTTTTTAATTTATATTACTTTGAAAACAATAATTTTCAGATTTTTCGCAAATTATTAATTTTTATTGCGGACAGTTAAAGATTATTTCAATTTGCTATTTCTCAATAGCCTTTATGAATAAATTATAATTAAATTTAAAAAAGTGTTCAACCTATAGCAATCCTAGACTTACCACCGTGATAACTATATAATTGTTCTCCCTCAAGGAGGTAAGATAGGATTTTGTTGTCTATGGCGGGTTTTCTCCTTTCCCTCCCGTGACCTCGGGAAAAATCTGACATTTCACATTTTCAGGATGGCGGCCGAGTTCAGATTGTCAACTTTTTTGTTTATGACTTGGGCGAAACCAATATTTTTGAGGGTTTTCGTTAAGTGTGGGAGGAGAATTACCAAAAAATTTGAAAAAAATTGAAAAAACACGATGGCCGCTGTGATATTTGAGTTTAATTTTTTTCGATGTTAGTTGTATTGTGATTTCAGTTTGCTTGAATGTATCCTTAATTTTAATATTTTGGATAATTCTGGCACCGAGCTATGAGCTGACGAACTGAGAGAACCAACCTACCAATGAAAGATGGCAGGGACTAAACTAACGTCTCCGATTGGATAGGTTGGGCTTAGGCCCAACTAGAGATGCTCGATAATTCCGGTTTAATCAGCCAATCTAGACAAAGGAATACACTGGAAATATCGCCACTGTGTCGCCAGTGTCGCTTTGTGTCATTGTTGGAAAGCTCCGGTTGCTCAAACTTCGATCTTCTAATTTGTTCAGAAAAAAATGGATTTTCGAAAATTATCGTACATTATCATACGATAATGAATTGCAATTGTACATCGTACGGTGGTATCAAATTATCGTACATGTACGATAATAATCGTATGGTTGCCAACACTTGTTTCGGGTGGTTGTGGGAATCGAGGCAAAGTGTTGCCAGGTTGAGTTTTTTTCGTTCATACATTGTTTTAGACTTTATTCAAAAATATGAAAAATAGAAGGAGCTATATTTTTAATCAAAAAGTCACACGGGCAAATGTGTCGTGGTCATCGTAATGACAATTGACCATTTTCGTCGATGTCAACTGGCAATACTGGCTGCTGGATTGTTTTTTTTTTGTTTTACGGAAAGTCGAATTGGTCTCTGAGAAGGAGTGGTGGGGGGTGGATATAACGTATGGGGGAAATTTTTGGTTTGCCTCAGTGTCTATGGGAAAAATCCTGCCTTTCGAAAATCCAAGGTGGCGGCAGAGTTGAATGACCAACTTTTTTTTATTATGCACCTACCCAAGATTAGTGTCGTTTTGGGCTAATCTTTGGAAAAGTGTCATGATGAAATTGGAAAAATTTGACAAAATAAGATAGCCACCGAGATATTTTAATTTAAAAATTTTCAATTTTTGAATTGACTTTGCAGGGTCGGATTGCGTTGGATTTTTAAGTTTTTTTTTTTATTTATTTTTTCTCTTGGCTTGGGGTTTGACGTGTGGGTTTTGTTTATTTTTTCGACAAGATAGCAGATCCCGTGGCATCCATTTTGCAAAATGTTAAAAAAATTGAATTTTTTAAATATCTTGGGGCAGTTGTAAGACTTGGTCTTAAGTGTTGCCAGGTTACGTTAATTTTTTTTCACTCATAGATATTTTGAACTCTTCAAAAATATAAAAAGTAGGAGAAACACCTTTAACCATAAAATTTCACCATAAATTTTTAAATGAACATTTGACCATTTTCATCAAATTTAACTGGCAACACTGGCTACTGGATTGTTTAATTTTTTCAGTTTTTTTACATTTCAAATAGCCCAACCGAAGGTATTGGTGAAGGGTAACAATAATGTATGGAAAAGTTGCTTAACATAGTGGTTATGGGCAAAATATGTCCTTTCAAAAATTCAAGATGGCGACCGCTCTGCAATTATCAACTTTTTTTTTATTCTTGCCACTTACCCGACATTGGTATTGTTTTCGGCTAATCTTGGGTTTGACTACTATGATAAAGTTGAAAAAATAATAATTGAAAAAACAAGATGGCCGCCGTGATATTTAAGTTTGAAATTTTTCAAATATCGAGGTGTCTTTGCGGGGTTCGCGCATCACGGTGGTGTTATAACGTTTTTTGCAATATTTCTTCTCTTTTTGCTCGGGTCTATCCTCAACTTTGCTGTATGGGGTAGGCATATTTTTTTTTTCGACAAGATGACGAACGCCGTGGCGGCCATTTTGTAAAATGTATGAAAATTGGCACTTTTAAGGTGAAATATTTACAAGTTGGCAACATTTGAGTGGGTCTCTTTGTATGAGGCGATTGTGTAACTTGAAGCGTTGCCAGGTTTGGTGTTTGTTCTTCGTTCATAATTTTTTTTGGACTTTCTATAAAAAAATGTAAAAAGTAAAATGAAAAACATTTTTGGTAAAAAAAATCACACAGCATTATTTCTCAATTAACTGACAACTATAAATGATAATTCTATGTTAACTAATAAAACGTATTTAAGTTAATATTTGATACGTAATAATTTAGGTTTTTAAAAATTGCACATTTAATTTCGATAATCACGTCCTCGTAGAGCAAAAAGGGCGCCATGTCATAAGGGGCCTAGGGCGACATCAAACTTAAATCCGCCACTGAGTCCAAGAAAGCTGTAATTTGACATTGGTAAGAAGAACAATTAAATTTTTGCAAAGGACTAACTTACACTATTCAAGAAATAGAGATTGCGGACTTCCTATGAACACACCCTGTAAGGTTTGGTCAAGGGTGGTAGTTTATTTATCTACGAACGTAATTCGATACTACTATCCTACATTAAGAATATAAGGGCACTTCTATTCTATTTTTATGATTATATTATATTTATGATTTATTCTAATAGCAATATAAGGGGAGCTTTTAAGAAACGGGTTAAGAGTATCCTTTAGGCCGACAACGCGTCTGATAGACGGATATTGCCGACATTCCATGGACAGAAGGAACCAGCTCACAATTTACTATTCAACTCATAACTTACCATAAAAATTGAGACATAAGTAAACCTTATTTATGACTTATTAAGGGTTTTCACATCAAATATGCCCCATTAGTCTGTAAAGTTGCAAATTGCGAAATAACATAATGTAATATTGAAGGTTCGATTGTTCGAGCAGCGATCGTTTTATTGATTGGTAGGAAAAATCGTGCACGGTACTGTAGGGTGGCCAGTACTACGGGACAACACGGACATAATAAAATAATACATTTACATTTGTACTTTAACAACAACACAATATGCAAGAACATCATGAAACGGCAATGCATCGGTGGTGTTTTGGTGTTAATGATGTCACAAATAATAGTATGTCGGATAAATGTGAAGAAATATAAATTTTAATCAACTTTTAAAAATCATATAGGGTTACATTAATATAAATATGTACAGAAGGCGCATTAAGAAAAATTCCGAAAAATCATTTAAATAAATAGCGACTCTTGCTCCAACACAATAAAGTGTAATTCAGATCGCACATCGCTAATCAAAAACGCGTAATGAGTTGCTTTCCTTTCTAACACTATCGCTTATCGTCTCTGGCAATGTCAGGGTTGTCTTTTTTGAAAGAATAAAATTAATCTGAAACTTTAGTGATATGTATGATGACACGAAGAAAACTGACACTTATAAAAATTAATTCATTTTGTATTTATTTCTGTAAGTTTAATTTTTAATATGTGTGATAGATTACGAACGTATGGCAGCCATTATGAATTTCCCGAATTAGTAGGATATGTCGAACGCGGCATGTACTTGTAACGTCATGGCTAAAATGCGGAGTGCGCCAGGCCTGACTAAACCTATGAACTTGGTCACCCTGGGTGTGGTGGGAGTGCGGGCGAGGCACGGGCTCGGCGTGGGCGCACTTGCGCTTGCGCATCTCTTTGCGCTCTTCTGTTGCACATTAAATTTGATTGTTGCTGTGCACTCGCCTTTAGACAATTATTAACAGCTTTTAAATGTAACCATATTTACTCAAAATTATGTACACGCGATAATTATTTAACGTATTTTTATAGACATTATTATAATGTTGGATCCAGTGCTTCTGTTTAAGCACTTATGTAAAGAAGTTAACAGAGCGATACTTTTTTTTATGGAAATAGCCGGCAAACGAGCTGACGATCCACCTGATGGTAAGTGGCTATCGTCGCCCATGGACAAGGCCGTCTTTAACCTATTGGAGGCCCTGGGCATATAAGGATAATGGGGCCCCTATGAATTTGACAGAAAACTATTTTTAACCGACTTCAAAAAAGGAGAAGTTATTCAATTCGACTGTATTTTTTTATGTTTGTTACCCAGAATTTTCGACTGGGTGAACTGATCTTGATGATTCTTTTTTTAATCGAAAGCTGATGCTTGGTGGTCCCACTTAAATTTGAGCTAGATCTGACGATTTTGAATTATTTTGAAATCGGTTATTTTTTCTTGGTAAATTTCAGATTATTACATTAGAATAAACAAAGAAAGTAGATAAGCTAGCTTCTAGATATATTTTTATTGATATATCTAAGCATGCTGAAATCGGAAAGATTCATTTTTGGGCGAGAATAGAGTAGCTTCACGCATACAAAAGTTAATAAGCAAATTAGTATTGTAGTCATTAATTTAGGTTCGTTTTATCCGAATTAAAAAAGTTTTTCGGTAATAAATATCGGTTATCGTTAACTGATCTGGCAGGAACTAGGGGGCCTCGATCACGGGGCCCTGGGCACGTGCCCAGTGTGCCCAGTGGAAAAGAGGGGTCTGCCCATGGACATCAGCAATACGAAAGGAATCCCTGATCAATTGATACTGATCAACGTGTATTATTTTGATTATGAAAGAAACCAAAAGAACTGTCTTCGAAAAACTTATATCAATGACCGTAATGTATTAGGGCTGTAATAGTAGGTATACGGTTATTTGAGGGGTTCCCTAAAATCTTTATGGAACCCATCATCAGAAAAAAATATGAAATAATAAGAGACCTACCTGGAAACATACCCTTTCAAATGAAACAAAAATCTTCCAAATCGGTTACAAACATAAAAAAATACAATCGAATAACAAACCTTCTCCTTTTCTTGAAGTCATTTTATAAAACTAGAGTGAAACCTGTATTGTGCCACGAATTTAATATTCCGTATTGGATAATATTCCTTGCAATATTCATTAAATTATACCGAGGTCAATTGTTATGGGGCAAACACTAAAATGGTTGAACAGCGGATGCTACTAACCTTTGTTCTTGCCCGCGGGCATCGGTTTACCGTGAGATATCAGATAATAACTCAATGAGTAATCCTAATCATTAAATATTAATAATATAATGATGTAAACACTTATCTCTTTAATATACTCGTAATACCCAGTTATTTATTAGTACCCCCCCCCCACTCGCTTTACACTGTGATAAATATTTATTGTGAATAAAATAACAAGTATTTACTAAATGTTAGATACCCCAAACGCCAAGCTTACATCTCAGTAAAACCGCATTCAAATCTGTTAAGCCGAGATTGGCAAGAATAAACAAACAGAGAAATCAGAGTTGAAATACCTCTATTATCGTTTTTTTAATGTCTTCCATACAGTATGCACTTATGCAGAGGCATTGATAAGTTCCCACTTTCATTATTTGTTATGTGTGTTATGAAAATGATGATGACGAAGATAAAAATATTATGATAATGGTGACTATCGAAGGTTAAGGTTTGTTCAGACAGACAGATCAGATCTTGATATCGTTGTGATGTTGTTATATTTTCCGATCAAAGTCGAGAAGATTGAAGATGTAATCGTTTTCATATCATTTAATTATAATAATATTACGTACACTTAATTACAATGAACATAATTAATTTATTGAATTAATGTTTACCTACTCAACCTTGGTTGATGATGAAAAATTGCGATAGCTGTGTATGTCCATAACTTTTGCATACAAAACGCCATTAAACAAACAAGTAACAACAAACACATTAATCGAAGTTCAATTAAGTCCAATAAATAAATAAACTAAAGTAGCCTTGGATATAAAATGAAAACTCCTGTGCGCATTCTGGTACCAGGAGCGCATAGCAGCGGTGCGGTACAAAGAATGTCGCTGTCAGATTTATGCGCGCGCGCGTGTTCGATGACAACTGGACAGCATGGCCACTTCTCTACGCGCTCTGCTCGCCTGGTACTTTTGTGGTATGGAATGCCATCGGCGTCGGTTTAACAATATCGTTTTATCAGTATTGTAGAAACCGCCATAATGGCTTGTAACGTGCTTTTTTTACTAAATTCGGACAGCGATAAGTGCAGGCAATCTGAAAGATGTTTGCGAGGGTTTTAGTTGTTGTTTAAATTAAATAGAACTGGATTAGTAATGTAAAACAATAATAAAATAATAGAGTTAGGGAAAAACGTGTCTTTCGTAATCATTTAAAGAATAGATGCAAACCTTTTAAATTTAATTTTTGAATACAATTTTCAAATTTATCTACAAAAAAAATTTACTTTTAAATTACTTTGGAATGTTAAATTAAAAACGGATTACCTAATTAAAAAATAATTAAAATTTCGCTATTTTCACGTAATAAAGCTGCGTTATAATGTCATTTTAACCAAAATTACCCCTTTAAAGTTTTAATTTTGCGTTGAATCATAAATATGGGTCAGTATTTACCGGTTCCTCTGTCTATTACGTTACGGGTTAGCCGATGCAGTAGTCGGGCTGCCACGAGTGCGTATTTATGCTAAAAGGGCGAGCGGCGAGAGCCTTAATAAACAAATGACGTTCCGATTTAAGGCCCCACGTCGCAATTATTTCGCTATTTCGACGCGGACGCCGGGCTTTTTAGCTTTATTTGAATTTTAATGCGCTGGCGTAATGGCGGTTGCTTTGCCTTGTCTGTGCAAAGTTTATGTGGAGCGAAAAATGATAGCAGTGCTCTAGTTAGGGGCTAGGAAGTCCGATCTTGGAGGCTATTAGACATAGCTAACGAGTGGCAATTTAAACTTAAAACTTATAATTTAAGATGGATTGGCTTCAATCTATTAATGGTTGAGAGTTTACGAATATTAAAGTAGAAACAGTCGTTTAACGAAGCAGTAATGTGTTTTGTGGATATCAGCTGATGATATATTCAGTCTACCCGCTTCATTATTAAGGTCTTTTTAGAAGAAAGCCAATAGTTTCATAAAAAATGGCCAAATTATGGTTATCTATACCATTATATTGGCCAGGCCAATGTATAATCGGTATAGCTTCATAACCATACTTCTTTATTCTTTATTCTGAGCATACTTCTTTAACAGTGAATCATGGTTACTTTATCATTAAATTAATGTTTGTATATTTTTATACACGCTACTACAAAGCCCGAACCAGTTCATCAACGATGATGGGTAAAATTTCATGGTATTTCCAATAAGTTACCATACCAAGCTACTGGACATAATCTTAACAGATGATAAATCGCCCGCTCCGTCACGGCCCGACTCGTCAAAATGAACTTATTTGTCAAAGTTAGATGACAGGAACGCGATAACGAAAGCAGGAAATTGAAATCTGTATCACTGGACGAAAATCTGAGGCGGTCGGCCATCTTGGATGCTAATCGGCTGCCCGTGATTTGAATATGGAACTCTTTATTCGTAAATGGTCTTTTGGTTTTTTCTGTACATGTTGCCAGTTGACGTATAAGTAGTTACCTACTTGGACCGCCGGAAATTATATAACTTTGTTTGGTGTTGTTATGTATTTATTTATCTGTATACATTATTATTGGTGTGTAGAGTCAATAATTTAGGCTAACATTCAGGAAACACTGTGCAACTATTGTTTGAGCTATGGCATTTTATATTTTACTTTATCAGTGTAAGAGTAGGTATGTTGTGTTAATTTTATTATTCCTTGATTTTTTTTTATTATTATAAAATTATTTTAATAACTGCAATAAATGTTTTAACAGATTTTGCACCAAAGCGTTAATTCAACCTTATTGCAGTAGGTATTTATTCTTTAAATAAAACCAACCCTAGAGAAAATTAAGGAAGATTTTGATTCGAATCATCCGAGTTAAAAAGTAAAATAAATGTTTAATGTTACAATTTGCAACAATTTATTAAATATGAGTGTGTTTTATTAATTTTACAAGTTAATTGCAGTGCACATGATGAACAATACGCCATAAATCACCACAGATTCAATATGATCAAAAACAAGCAATTATGAACGCCCACCATGTGAGCTCCGGACGAAATTGATTTGTTAGCGGCCAGTGTTCTTGGGATAATGCTGAGATGTAATGTAACGCTATCGGATTATACAGTTTTATATGTTGAAGTATAAATATAAGAAATGGGTGATCCGTTAACTTGCGGTGCGCCTAGAAAAGTGGTGAAGAGAATTATCAATTGGCCTGACAGGTCATCTTCAAACGTACACGCAAGCTCACAAAAAATAAATAGTTTCTTTATAATTAGTTAAGCCATGTCTGAAACCTCTGAGCTATAAACTTCCGTCACTTGCTTGGGTTATGATCACTAACCACTTCGCTAAATTGCATTGGAGCAGCGTGGCTATGTAGGCCTGCCTCCTCAGGAGGAGAGACCAGTGTCCTGTAGTGGAATATTAATGGGTGGTATTTTTATTCGGTCGCCGGGTGTAGTCACCTATACAAAGTAAAAAAATCGATAGAGCCTCTAATCCAGTGTGTTAGGGACCCCCTAACATAGGCATTACTGATGCTTAAAAGGTGGGTCCTAACCACATGTAAATATGTAATTATTTTTGGACCAATAAAAATTCTTTTTAGACCTTTCGATCAGTCAAACTTGTGGGTTTTGATAACAACAACGTTACATCTTCAAAAATAGAAGAACATTACGAAATCACCTGGTAAGCAAAGTGGTAAAATGTTGCATGATTGTTGATGAAATTTTTGTCAATCTATATGTACTTACTTACTTTTAATAAAAGGCAAGAGTGATTGACTGATGTATCAAAGCACAGGCCTAGAAACTTAAAATTTTGCACACGTGTTCCTTTTATGACGTAGACATCCAGTGACATCCACTTTTTGAAAATTTGAAAATTCAACCCCCAAGGGAGTGAAAAGCCCAAGGGGGTGATAAGCATAATTTTCGCGAGCGAAGCTGCGGGCAACAGCTAGTGTTACAATGAGACAGCAAACATATCGGAACTCGAACGTATTCACAAGCAACACTATGAGGTCTCGCAGTGCTTGCGAGTGCATAGAGTCATTAAAACCATTTCATAAACAATACTTGAGTGAAATTCATCGCTATGCGTTTTTCATAATCGATAAAGTAGCTGCTGAGCAATTTTTAACGTATATTGATGGTATGACTTATGTACGTATATCAAAATAGTAAGAAATGATTGCTAGCACATTTAAAATCGCATGCAATCATGCGTAGAGAACTGCGTTCTACGGAAATAGTCCATCTGATCGGCCCGTTAAGCAACCCATTACAGACTACCGCCGCTACACGTAATTAGAATAACTCCTCGAGCGCCATAAATTATATTTTATCTACAACCAAAACCAGGAGCTCTCAATAAAAATCTTTAACCGCCTATCAGAGTATCAAGCGGTAATGATACGGCACTTTATACCGACATTACTTGAGCATTCGTGGGTTCCTTATACGGACCATCTCGGCTTTAATCTAATCTAATCCTTTAAGTTAATTTCCCCGCCGCATCTGAATTCCAACTCTATTTTAAAAACCCTAAAACTCAAATTACAATGCGCTTTCATTCATATGTAGTAATTACAAGTGATAAAGGAGTTTCGATTGTAGTCTGTTGCAGTAAAGTCCACTTTAGTTTGTATTGTTTCTGTTGTTAGGATGTTTTAAATGTAGATGGTAGTATTTGCAGTCGAATGTACATTTGTTTAACTTACTGTTTCGAGAAGAGCTTAAAGCTTAAAGCACCGCGTAAGGCTAATTTTCATAGTCTTGGAGAAAGTCGAATTTATGCCCTTCGGCTATCATTTATCGAGACTGAAAAAGGATTGCGATTAAGTATTGGTAGTTATTTTATTCTAAAAAATATGAAAATTGCTAAGGTCTTTTAAGGCTATTTATAACAGAACGTATTGGTTAACCTTCATCCATGGACATTAGGGAACACAATAATATCGGTCAATTTCATGAGGGTGGGTTAAAACACTCCACCACCAAGTGAAACATTGCTTCAGACAATCCAACATTCATGAATGTGAATGGATACATTTAAAAATCGTTTATGTAACTAAATAGACCTTTAATGACCATTTTTGTACTACTATTGAACCTTTAACAGAAAAATTTCCTATGATTTTCAGAAAATTGTGGATATTCCCAAGCTATGCATATTTCTCTCTTCTCTTATAAGCCAAACTCGATTAGCGTGTTGAAAAATGTTTTAATGTTATTTGTGTGAAATCAATGCAATAGGGATGTTGACACTATCAGTAAATTAAAATAAATTTATGTTTAAAATATCAAGGACAACATTTAAAAACCTTAAATATTATTCTTTTGTCGAAATCAATCGCAACAAATTAAATACAATTATTTTAAAATGTTAAAAATAGTACTCAATGTCACGTGACCTCAAACGCCATTTAGAGCTTTTGACGTCATTGTTCCTATTTTATATGGAAGTGCAACTAACTTCAGTCGACAGATAGTATTGAATATCGGCTAGTGACGTCACGTGACGTTTTTGGCGGGAAATTTAAAAATGATTTTTATTTATCAATTTTTGTTTTTAAATTGAAGATTAATATTTTTATAATATTTTTTTCGTGAATCTTAAGGTTCTATCTATTAAATCAAATTGAATTCTATAATTAGTCAACATCCCTATTATATAGTCTTAGCGTTGTCATCAAATTAGAGCTTAAATTGTATAACTAAGAATTATTTTTCTTTTACTTTATACCTACGTACTTAGTAAGTTTTTAGTTAATGCTTGACAACAATCGCTCTCGAAAGAAGCCACGAAATCCAAGTAGATTTGCATTTACAAAGTTACTCGTAGTAGTACCAATGAAATGCTTACTTACTTGAGACTTCCACATAAAAATGTGATCAGCAAAATAGCCAAAAACCCTAATTAGCCAAATGGATTCCAATTTGGCTCGTTGCGGATTTACAAGGGCTTCTAAAATGCCGCGTCCCAGCTAGTAGAGCGGCACATTACCGCATTCGTTCGCGGTCTGGCTACACCGTTCGTCACTAACTGGCTGTTGAATACAGAAATTTCATTTATTTATATTTATCTTTATTTGACAACACTACATCGTATTCAACATCATAAATTCCATAATAGTAAAAATTGGGTATGCTACGATTTTATGTTGAATAACCTTCACTTTTTCTTTGATAGTTCAATATACTCGATTCTCTTTCATATAAAAAGCCGAAGTGTTACGCATTACGTTGATGTGTATAGGTTATGTAAGCCCACTCAAAGTTTTAATTACATAAACATAAATTTTACGTGTTCAGTTTAGTTTTGAATAGTGGAGACACAGATATAATTTTGTTACTAAATCTTACTTTCATATAATAAAAAAAGTTATCAAATATAAATTAATAATTCCTATGTCCGTACAAAATAAATATTTTTGAATAACAAGTAAGAAAGAAAGAAAGAAATAAAAAAAGAAGAAAAAAGTAGTCGAACATAATTAAGTCCTAATCAACATTGATTTTCTATTATTTTGATTCGTGTGAAAGGTTGATCGCTTAACATTAACAACAGATTAAACAACAGTCCGTTAAACGCCAATCAACACAGTGCAACCGGCCCCAAGCAGGTAGTTACGTTTAATTAGTTCCCTCTAATTATTTACGTGGCCGCTCACGATGCGCCCTTTGTGCGGTCTGAGTTATACCGCTGTCTATATACTGTGCTGTGTACTGTTCGCTCCTGACCTATGAACGATTCTATATTTGGTACTTTGAGAGGTAGGTCATTGGTTCGTTAGTTGGAATGGGGAATTGTTATCCATTAGGAATAGGTTCTAACCCATATCTGGAGAATACTCCACAACGATGTGTAATGGTTTCTATGTCGGACTGACGTTCGAAGGGTCCTGGTACTCACCAGTGAGGCAGAAATTGGAGACATTGATGGGTTATTGGCAAATTCTTGAACCCTTTCGTGCTTCAGACATGCCTCCGGGTGAAGTTTGAAGTCTGCTGGATTTTGCCGGGTTTTCGATCTATAGATAACTGAACTATAACGGGGTAGTTAGATAAGCAATAAGGCAGAGTCTGTAGATACTCGTAAAATATTCTTATGTTAATTCTATGAAATTATAAGCATTACACTTAATTGTACTAAATTACTCGTCCGAAATAAGATGTGATACGGCAATTAAACAAAATACGAGAAAAACAGATTGTTAAAAAGAATGTAATAGAAATCTTATTCTGTGTTGTAAACTTGTAAACGCCGAGGTTTCCACAAAGAATCGGATAAAATCTTCAGCAATCGTTTTGTTTACAAATTAAGGACTCTTAACGGCTTTTAAAAATACGTAATGGTTATACGACATCGTGATGTGGATGTACCTTTAAATATTTTTTTTTGATTTTTTTAAATGTATGGTATGATGGTAACGCCTATGGACGTCAGTAACGCCAAAGGTATCCGATACGTTGCGGTCAAAAATAAAATGAAGGAGTACTATTTTGAGGATGTATGATCATCCATCAGGGATAAGAAGGTCACAGAAGCAGATATCAACATTTACTTTAAGTTATTATCTCATTGCAGAGCAGAGCTTACAATTGAGGAATCCTGGAGCATAGGTTGATAATATGTTAGAACTTAGAAGTCAGCAATCAATAATTCTTACACCATCTGTTAACAACCTGTTAATAGTCCGAAGGTCTTGCTTTTCAACTTGTGGGTCGGTTCAGAGCCCCAATATAAATACTGTTTTCCGTAAGCGTTCACACCATCCACCGCCTTCAGAATGTAATGACATGTATTATGGAAAAGTCATGCGCACATTTTTCCACACTTAATGCCATTCCCATAACAAAAAGAAGAGATATTTTTTGTCTAGAGACTTAGAGTGACCAAAGATTTGGAGGTTAACAACCATAAAAAAATGCAGTCGAATTGAGAACCTTCTCCTTTTTTTAAGTCGGTTAAAAAGGCGTATCAATACTAATCAAACGCAGACGATTCCCGCCCGCATTGGTAAACTGGGTAGTGCGATTTAGTGAATCTTACGGAAGGAGCGCGGTACGGCAGATGCAATCTTACTACTTATTTGTAATTAGTTAGGAACGGACTGCGCCAGTTCGGTTGATAACAGACTATGGATTAGACATTCGTGCTTTGGCTTCGACCCATTAATGGCCAATACTGATCGGGTCTCTCCTCTTGAACCCTAGAGCTTCCACCACGCTGCTCCAGTGCGGATTGGTTCGTGCTTTACTCAGATGTACAGCCTTCTTTTAAATGCAACGGGTACTCACGGGTGTTTTATAAGATATTTCGACCCAGTTACATTGATCGTGGTCACGGTGAGACTGACGAATATATACTAGAAGGATAGCCATTTACCATCAGGTAGATCGTCATCCGTGATCATGGATCTCGTTTGTCAGTTATTTCCATAAAACTTATGTAAAAAAGTACTAAGTACATATTAAATTTGATTCAGTTTATTTCTTTTGAATCCAGACGAATTATTCTTTAATTTCCTATGCATTAGTTTATGAACGTGCAATGCCCAACATAGGAAACATAGAATTCTTCAAATTGGGCAACGTCAACTGGTCTTGAGCACTCTGAATTTAGTGGTTTTCTATTAATTTGTTTATGAGTATTGTTTCAAGTTAAAATTTTATAATAATTTAAAGTAAGAGATTTGGTTTCTTTATATTTTCATTATATCCTTTATTTTTCTTACCACATTCACACATTTTTGTATGGAACGATGATATACGAACGATCAACCTGATGGTAAGTGGCTATCATCGCCCATGGACTAAAGCGACGAGACGTCACTGATGCGTTGTCCGCCTATAAAGAGGGAAAAAAAGAAAGAACTGGTCAAGTCACACATCTACAGAAACAAATCAGAAAAAAGAACCTTCCTTTTTGATATGCATGACGTATTATTGCCCACTTGTTGAAAAATGCGACGCGTCGAACAATTTCCTCGGTAAAATAAGTCTTTATTGGAAAACCGAACAAAGTCGTATCGCTAGTGTGGTGACCGTTGGTGACCGGTGGCTTGGTGGTAGCGGCCGGTACTAAATAACAGTGTCGCGTTAGCCTTTGCGCATGCCGCTGCCGGTTCATGCCAAACGTCGCCAGCTAAAATGAATTAAAATTTAAATGCATCCTTATTCAATGCTACTTTGAATGAGTTGGGATTTTTAACTTTACATAAAGATGAAGTTTTACGTGTATGCATGAATAGTAACCGCCCTTGATTTGCATCGGAAAACCTTTACCTTCTTCTACTAATATTTTTAAACTGACATATTATTATTATATTTATAATGTTAATAAATCCAAGTAAATTTTATTTCAAACCTCATGAAAATCGGTTAAGCAGTGTCTGAGATAAGCATTTATAACGCACAGGCAAACGTATAAAAATCCTAAAAAACTGTTTTTGTGGGATCGATTATGTTTTTAAATCTTTTTCGAATATTTTTATTCTTTCAAATATAATCCTTGTGTAAACATCCTCCACTTACAGTTTTATTATATAAATACATGTCTATTATATTCCGATTTCCGATACTGTGCCCCCGTTGCATGAATGTTGGACTTGTCTGAGGGACTTGTTTAGTCATAACCGCGATTCATGTCAAATTAGTTCAGCAGTTATCATGATCCACGAAACTGTAATATTCATGAATGACAGCTGAAAGATAATATAAAACCAGAAATACAATTGTGCAATATACCTACAAGATATCTTTTTAGATAGTAGTCAGTGAAGTTTCAAATAAAATAAAATTATCCTTGTTAATAACGATTCAAATAGATCTTTAAATATAATTATAATGACGATCTTTCTTATTTTTACCTATAGACATAAGCATCAGCAGAAGATTTGACTTCTTGAGTAGATAGCAGAAAATCGTTATCTAATTCTATATTATTTCCAGTGTTATTTTTTTATGGAAATAGGCGGCAAACGAGCTGACGATCCACCTGATGGTAAGTGGCTATCGTCGCCCATGGACATCAGCAACACCAAGGGCATCACTGATGCGTTGCCGGCCAAGAAAGAGAGAAGAAAAAGAATGAAAGAATTTACCCAGGTCTTCTTAAAAGAGGCAAGTTTCTGAAATACTCTAATTGTTTTTTATTACTCTATTAAGTTTAAAAATGTGCCGTATTATAAAACGGTATTAAAAATATGGTAAACGTTGTTTTATCAATGATCATAATCAAATCTGACTACGTACTGCATAAACCAGTCCTTTACGTACCTTTTTGTCCTGTCGTCAAGTCGCTGTATTTCGGCTGAGCATTTATCTGCTATCATCTGAGATCAGATAGCGGAAAATACTCGCGAGCGCCGATAGATGTCGCTTTCAGAGGCAAGTCGTCTGTAAAATAGTTATCGATATTATTTTATACAGGCAATGTCGTTTAAAAAGCTGAACTGAAGTATCACGCCATTATTATTCGAAGGGTATGTCCGCACGGTTTTCTTTTAAACCGAAGGGTAATAACATTATCAAGATCGATTGTTATCGAATATTCTCAATGTATAATTTTAATTCGTTTATACTATAAATTACGTACTTACTTATATGTACGTATATGATAGGATATAATAGGCTCTTAGATGATTAAGGAGAACACAAACGTGGCATGGTGTATTTTATCCATCTGGCTAGTTAGCCAGTACAGAGTAGGTACCAAATCCAAACACAAACTTTAAAAAAATTCAATCAAACTGACAATCTCCTCCTTTTGGAAGTTATTTAATAAGGAGTCTCTACTTCTCACAGTACCAGTGCTGCAGTGTGGCCTAGTAGACGGTTGCCAAAAGCGAACCTTTTACTGCATAAAGTCTTAAAAAAATGGCTTAACTATATCTCACTATACCAGCAGCAACGGCTTAACGCTGTCCGAAGCACGGAAGCACCCAAGCAACAAACAATTGATTAGCAATCTATCACTTACAATCTGTCTTGCTTCGATCGCTTCGCTTCTTTGTATAATATAAATCCTTAGAGCAGATGCATCGATACATATCCAAGTATCCAACCAGATCGTATTCTGTTCCAGTTAACACCTTGACTGCGGCATTAAAAACAGTGACTTTCAGCTGGTGCGGTGGCGGTCCAAAAAGGCACCCACTTGACTTTCTTACAGTGCGGGGCGGTCCATTTCGATCCGACACCTCTGAGTGGTATTAAAGCTCAATATCTTAATCAAGGAGTGTGGTATATAACAATTTTTATACTTTTTAAAATCGTCATGAATCACTTGTGTTTGCATTGGCCTCGCCCCTGGATTCTCCAAACAGAAAATGAGTAATTAGCAATTGAAAATGTCGGGTCGATAAGGCCCGATACCGCACTGTAGCGTTATTTTTGTAGTGATGGGATAGTGAAAGAAAAGAAAATATCGAGTCATTATTTAACAAAATTTTAATAAGTACAATTTTAATATGTGTTAAAAAAATTATGTAAACATAAAAAAAAAAAAAATGTTATGAAAAAAAAATATTTTATACCGGACAGATTGTTGATTTGAGGAACAGCGAGCGTTACAGGGGTGACTAAATACTGATTTAAAAAAATACGTGTGGCACTCGGGGACTGCCGCGGTAACGCTATTGCATAGCATTTTTTATCAACTTATGCAATTATAATTATTTATTTATTTTTGACGTGATAACGTCTATTAAAATGATGAGCTCCGGGCGCATCTATGAAAAAATGTAGCGTTCAGTGAGCGAGAGAGCGGCAAAAGCGAGAGAGAGGCACTATCAGTTACGATTGGCGTATCGTAGCCGATGCCGTAGGCGAGCCGTAGGCGATCGTAGTTAAGTGGAGCGGAGCGGGGCGGAGCTTTGTCATGACGTTGTCACGTTAAACTACCGTCCGTAAACCGACTTTACAGACAACCATTTTCTTTTAATTTTACGCGTACAGCTATTCACCAGCAACTGCTATTCACTGTTGTACATAGGTACACCTATGTATACATATATACCTACATGTATACTTACGGGAGTGTGGCATTATAAAGATATGATAGATACCTATACACCTTTATACTTTCTCACAAACAGCTGCTTACGTATTCGTCCGATTTCGGAGCAGCTAGTCTCGATCCGTGCGAGCTTCGTACAGTCGTACCATATACATACACGTTAAGCGAACGCTCGGCCGAGCTACATGAACGCCTTCTGATTTGAAATTATGAAGTTTGCGTCACATATTATTCTAAGAGCGCCATCTGTTAAATCCTCGTGTAGCAAGCACAACACTACTAGCCGCTCGACGCGTACGCATCTCCACAGTGCGGCATCAGGCCGCGGGCGGTCATCTACCAAAACAGGCCCGCTCCCGCACTGAGATAACTTTTTTTACGTTCTGTGCGGCGGAGGTCGAAAAAGGCCCCCCACTTTATTAAACTGCTATATTTCTACATTGTTACTCACGAATCGAAAACAATATTTGTCTCTGTCATACTCGTAAAAATTCCCAAGAAACCGGTCCCGCACAGGCGGGAGGAACCTATTTTTCCTGTACGCACAGCGCGTTGGCACGGCATCGGGCCGATTGTGGGTGATCCGCAGTGAACGTGTTAATTAATTGTGCTTTGATTGTAAGCGTCAGTGAGATTGGGCCCCAGATTGAAGAGGTATTAACCGGTAGATGTGAGATAAGCGCAGAATCCGTCTGATTGACAAGATTAACTGATTCCCGTTGACACTATCGACCTCCCACCGATGTATTGCTGGTGTTTATATAATTATAATTAAAATGTGTTAGCCTGTTGTATTTAGGGTTCCGTAGCCAAATGGCAAAAAACGGAACCCTTATAGATTCGTCATGTCTGTCTGTCTGTCTGTCTGCCTGTCTGTCCGTCCGTATGTCACAGCCACTTTTTTCCGAAACTATAGGAAATATACCGTTGAAACTTGGTAAGTAGATGTATTCTGTGTGCGTGTGTGATTTTGGGGGTTCCCCATACTTAGAACTGAAACTCAAAATTTTTTTTTTCATCAAACTCATACGTGTGGGGTATCTATGAATAGGTCTTCAAAAATGATATTGAGGTTTCTTATATCATTTTTTTCTAAACTGAATAGTTTGCGCGAGAGACACTTCCAAATTGGGAAAATGAGTGTCTCCCCCCCCCCCCCCCCCCCGTAACTTCTAAAATAAGAGAATGATAAAACTAAAAAAAATATATGATGTACATTACCATGCAAACTTCCAACGAAAATTGGTTTGAACGAGATTTAGTAAGTAGTTTTTTTTTAATACGTCATAAATCGTAAACCGCAATTTACCTCGATCAAAGTTACAACGAACTTCAAGAACTTTTATATTATGTTACTTGCTGCTACGGAACCCTTCATGGGCGAGTCCGACTCGCACTTGGCCGCTTTTTTATGTGAATAGCCTAAGTCGAACGTCCGTGGACATTTCGCACCTTTGGTGGTACAAGGGCACATCTTACAAAAAATCGTAAAATGACAAAAATTAAACAAAAAAATATTTGACACATTGTAAAGTACATGGCCACATTCACAAATAAATGGGTCGTATCTCATGCAAAGAACCAACACTTTGAAGCAATACAAAGACGAATAATACGACTCGGAATACAAAAAAAAAACTTTAAAATGGCTCTCCTGTAAAATTACAAAAGTGCAGTTGTGCCCTTGTACCACCAAAGGTGCGATTTGATATCGAAATGGGCATTGCTATTCTCGACTAAGTAAGAATTCAAATTCAAATTCAAAATCATTTATTCATGTAGGTATCATTGATACACTTATGCACGTCATTTTTTTAATTTACCAGCTTTTCGGAAAGGTGCTTTGTCATGGAGGAGAAGAAACGCCGAAAGAAACTCCTCAGCACATCTTTTAAAAATAAAATACATTGGTATATTTCTTACAAAAAAGTATCACTAGCGAGAAGAGTAAAAAAAAACCATACTTACAAGCCCTTAGCCGGAATACGACGAGTCGTTTGGCGGCTGGCTGAAGCAAGAGAGTGGTAACTTCATGGAATAAAGTTAAGTTGTACTGATTAATAAAAGGATGTTGGGAATGTAACTAACAAGCGTAAATTATATTGCGTTTAAGTATTTACTGATGTAAATTAAAAAATACATTATATTACTATACCTACCCCCATTATTCTCTCAGGTGTGCCGAGTATTTGAATATTTCCCATTGCAAATAAAAAGTAAGCCCTTGTAGACTTAGGTAAGTGTAAAATCTCTAACGCCATATAGGACGACGACACTGATAGCTTATAACCCCTATGCTTTTACCAAGAGTTACATATATGTACCCGCGGGCATCCCTCTTATGTTAATGGTCCCGCAGATTCCAATGCGTACCTACACCAAACGCTAATTTAAACTGGATACTGTGAAGTACGGCGGGACACTTACTGGTTTTCCTTTAAAGAAATCTTAGTTTATTAAGAGCGTGAGTAAGGGAACGAAAGTAATTTATTGTTTCGAAAGTTTGAGCGTTAGAATTTATAGTGTTATAATTTTTGTCTTAGCTGGAAGACGATATTCTTTCACTGCTGCAAGCGTCAGCCTAAAGGTTGCCAAAACTTTGGGGGGATGGCATATTAGGGCCTCAGGGGGAACTATTAACATCTTGTATATGTAAATCCGATGCTACTAATGCAATTGCAGATGATCAACCAGGTTCGAAAATACCCTCCCGTAAGCAAAACATACCCTTTACATGATTTTAAATTTTCCTTTATTTCCTTGTCATCTCTCCCAAGAACATATTCGCAACTGCATTGCTATTAAGTTAACCCCACCCGTGTCCGCAGTCCAGCATTGGGCACGCACCAACACCGCAAGTCGTACCATTATCGCCTGCGGCTGTACACGTCATTATTTTATTTATCGGCGGCCACTATCAGCGATATCGGTCGGCGATACGGCCGCCAGCAGGTAAATGAGGCTGAGGACCGGAGATTTATTATCTACTTGTTATCCCCCCGATTTTGCTATGATAAAAATTACCCACACCGATGCGCAGAGGTGTAACTCATTGATAAGAGCTATTAAAATATATCTAGAGACCGTAAGATATGCGGGTCAGCTCATTGAATCGGATATCATCGTACGTAGCTTGGTGAGTTGAGTGGTGAGCTGATTTGAGTAATCCGTGTCGTCTAACTCACGTCCATTACATATTAATGCATATTATCGAGTTGGGTGAATTGAACAACTCGTGTCGTATAACTCACTATTTAATTATGCATTTTAGGGTTAAGACTCTGTATTTCTTATAAGAATAAGAACCTTTATTTCTTATAAGAACAGGTAACTCAGTTTTATGACTAAAATTTAACTTGGAAATAAACAAAGCAACAAAATAAAGTAAGAAAAAGATTTTTAGTTACCTGCAAATTAATTTCGTACACATGAAGTGTTAATTTTTTCAGGATGTAAATAAAAATGGTTGTTTCACTATTTTCCGAGTTGCGAATAAAAGATAACATTTTGTGTAGGTAAGTATACTACATATAAGAATGTTAACGAACTTTTATTTTCTGTATTACGGAACTTAAAAAAAACATATTTTGAAAATATTTTAACAACAAGCATAAAACATTTTGTGTTTGTGCTGTTGGGCGCTGGGGAAAATTTCTGGTAGGTATAGCTCATCTCTGAGAGCAATAATAAGATGAAGGATTTTAGAACGAAATAACATAATCTAATACGTAAGTAGCCTACCTAAAAATACCTACCTAAAAATTGCATGTCTTTTATGTCCCCTTCTGGAGCCAACCCCCAGCGTAGCATCAGATCACCATTATGATCAAAATGCATCGTCACCAGAAATAAACCAAGTGAAAAGTATCAACTCCAACTTTATTCAACTCCATAGGATGAAAGGAAGTAGTTCTAACTCAGCTTACAAGATTTTACTCATACAGGCTTTAATGCGAACACACACATAAAATCTATAGGTTAAGTAGATCAATAAAACGTTATAATTTGCTTAGCCTAAATTCCATATTAATATTCACACGAATTACGCACATGATATTTTTCTAAAGCTAAGTTATTCGATCGAGGTATTCCGTCGGTTATAAGATTTCTCAGTTAAAAGGCTGCACATTGCTGAGCTACCGCAATTAGGCTATTGATAGCACATAGCCTCTGCTTCGATCATTAATTGGATCGGAATGCTCAGTTAAATCAGGAGACGATTTTCTGCCTTACAGAATCTATATAGACACTCGTTTAACTAAGTAGGCTAAGATAAACAGTTCAGCTTTAGTACTGTCAATTTGTTTTTATAATGGCACTGAATTTCTACGTATTAAAAATAAATAGGAAAGTGTATAGTGAAATATTTAATTTTATATTACCAATGTATAATATTAGTAGCCTGTATACACCAATTTTTAACTCCCGATGAAAAACGAAGGGTGTTATAAGTTTGACGTGTCTATGTATCTGTGTAGCTATGTTTAGTGTAAATAAAACTGTCGGTTTTTTTTAATTACAATTTAAGACAAATTATATTATTAAAATTGAAAAATTCGACTACAAACTCATGTTGCCCTCTAATTTCTTATAACAAAAACAAAACAGGTGGCGTTTTATTTCTCGACGTGATTTTATTTTAAAAAGTTGAATTTGGTATAAATCTCATCACTCGATTGCCAACAGCGTCCGATCTTACTTCAATGATCGTCTACGATACACACGGGGCGAGTGCGTGCTTACTACAATCCGTGTTAGGTAATAAATAAGTTCCTAACCAGTAACAATCAATGGCCAATAACATTAAAGTTTTACGAGCAATAAACATTTTAAATAAATCATTGTCGCTTCCGAAACGTATCTACATGTAAATCAGTTTTAACTGCTAATTGTGTGGGTCTGTGGAAATATTATTCTATTATTTATGTGGTAACATCTATGGTGTTGGTAACATCTATGGAGAATATTTAAATTTTTACTCACTAGCATAGAGGATAGAGGCTCATGCCAGTGATGCTACCGTGGCGCCACCAATTTAACGCAGTTTGACGGACTCTTTTACACAACAGGGCCATTTCTCCTTATTATCTCTATAGTCCATGCTCACTAGCTAGGAATTCCGTAATAATTGTTTTTCATTCGTTGTTTAATAGACAAGTTAATAGTTTAAGAACTAATACACGATTTAATAGGGCAATACAAGGCAGTAATGCAAAAAAACATTGTAAAACTTTAGGAAGAATTGAACATTGAAACGTTATGGAACTTCTTGTCTGGAGCCTAACCTGTGTGTAATCGGGTCATGGATCTCAAAAAATGCATTGTCAT
The DNA here is from genome assembly GCA_911387775.1 of Thymelicus sylvestris. Taxonomy (NCBI): domain Eukaryota; kingdom Metazoa; phylum Arthropoda; class Insecta; order Lepidoptera; family Hesperiidae; genus Thymelicus; species Thymelicus sylvestris. The sequence goes on along the minus strand of OU426909.1, from coordinate 6,700,517 downwards.
CAGAACTACTCATATGGAAAATTTCAAATTCTTAGGGAAACAGGAAGTAGGTGCAATTAAGATTGCAAGATAAGACCCAAACAGGGTAAGCTAAATAGAACCGTTTAATAAAAGGACTTACTGCGGTGTATGTAGGGATTGCAATCCGGAAAACCGGATCCGGTAATCCGGCCGGATCCGGCGTTTTTCACGCATACCGGATCCGGTGAAATTTACCGGATCCGGTGCCGGATCCGGTCACGCTAATTTTTGGCAAAATAATCACCCTGTTGCTAGTGTAGATGCTTTGAATGCCTGGTATTGATGTTATAAATAATCTAGTATTGCAATCGGGTATTTCCAACGTTCAATAGGGATGTAATATACAACACAAATTACTGAATGAATAAATTGTAAGTAATAAAACGTGAAATTATATTTTAGTAAATTAATATTACTTCTTGTTTATAATTTGTAATATTTGTCCTAAATGGATGTAGGTGCTTACACCTGCACACAATATGTTTATTTCAATTGATTCGCGATTACATGACAACAGAAAACCCCTTTAAACATAATATAAAGATGTGTAGTTGTATACATGTTCACTTGTTATTGGCTCCCTTCTGAAAGAAAGTAACGAGAAAAAAATATAGCAATTGATATATTTTTTAGAAGACAAGTTATATTGACAATCTGTTCAACTTCTTACTAAAATAACAGTTCTCGGGCTGTTTACATCCAGAGTTCAGATACAGGAAAAATATAGTAAACTAGGTGAACCGTATCCACTACCACTTCGCTGGGTGTCAAACATATTTTTTACTTGTGACGAAGTAAAAAATATTAATCACAATAAAATATAGTCTATGTGACTAAGGAATAATGTAGCTTTTTACTGGTGTAAAAATTTTTAGAAATTGGTCCAATAGTTTTTGAGTTTATCCATTACAAAAAATAAATAAATATCAAAAATTTCCTCTTATTTCATCCATCCATCCATCCACCAGCCTTTAGAGGTCCACTGCTAGACATAGGCCTCTACTAATATTCGCCACTTAGACCGGTCGTGAGCCTTCTGAATCCAGCGGATACCCGCTGTCTTCTTCTGATCGCCGGTCCTCCTGGTCAGGGGGCGTCCTATGCTCCTTTTACCGAAGGTTTACCCATTCGAGGACCTTTCATCCCCAATGGTTATCAGTCTCTCGAACTATGTGGCCAGCCCATTGCCATTTCAGTCGGATAATTCTCTGAGCTACGTCGGTCATCCTCGTTCGTCTACGGATTTCATCATTTCTAATTCGATCGCGTAGAGAAATACTGAGCATAGCTCGTTCCATAGCCCGCTGGGCGACTCTAAGCTTATGCATTAGGCCAATAGTGAAGCACCACGTCTAAGATCTGTATGTCATCACTGGCAACACACACTGCTCGAATACCTTCGACTTCAGTCACTGAGGTAGTGTTTTGGACTACAATATATGGCGCAGTTTTCCGAACGCAGCCCATCCAGGTTGGATTCTACGAATGACTTCTTTCTCAAAATAATTGAACTTACCCATTTGGATCACTTGTCCCAGGTAAATGTAGGTACTCGTCTACAACTTCGAGAGCAGCGTCGTCAACAACAACCGGTACAGGTGTGACATGGACATTTGACATGATTTTCGTCTTGTCCACCCTCTTATTAATATTAAGTATAGATAATCGTCATTAGGGTCTACCTAACTTGACCTGTGCGAGTATTTATTACGGTTCGGTTGCATTTACTTTGTCTTAACGCATTTGCGTTCCTTTATAATCCAAAAAAAATTTTTTTTAAACCTCAAAACAGTCTATATTAGAACGAGAAAGAAAAATTTTGATCACGTGATCATTCCGGCCGGATCCGGCCGGATCCGACCGGATTGGTGAAAATCCGGTAAAATCCGGCCGGATTGAAAATGACACCGGATTGCAATCCCTAGGTGTATGTGAAGAGACAACGGAGATTCCTTATACATATATACTTCTTATTGGGGTTTATGGACAGTATGAGGTCATAAGAGAATTTTAAAACTTTTCTTTAAGTTTGCGCCAACTTCCCTGCCTCGTGGTGCACCTTGGGTGAATAATGAAGGTAATGGTATTACAGCCTATTTCCGTGAATGTTTTCACCTTCCTTTAGATTTTTACACAAAAATAGCGCATGTGTATTTGGGAAGAGAGCACAGTTGGTATCTATTGTGCTAACTCTAAATCCTAATTGCACCTTATTGCAGTTAATTGATTACCCTATAATCAATAAATAATCAAAATTAGAGGCAATAACAATCAAAACCTATTTTATTATAAGTATTCTACATGCGCGTTCTTAATCATTTTAGATGTTGTTAAATCATTTTAGTTCTAAAATGATATTTGTGTAGATAAGAAGGTGAAAACTTCGTTAATATAATATTGTTTTTATTAATAGCTTTTTCAGTATTAGTCCTATTATATAGGTAGGGAAAGTAAACTTGATCATTCTCTAGATATTGAAAGAACGAAGTTAATTAAAAAAAAAACCTTTCATATTTTTTAGTCGTTTCAATCATAATTTAACATTCAGTCATTCATTCAATCGTGATAGGTTTGAATAACGCCACATAGGGGTGGTCCCGGTTGTTATGTAGATATTTATAATTTATTTATGAGTGCGTCGCTACGTGACGAATTATGAATATTAATATGGTGTCAAAGGCGTCAGTGACGTTTAAAAAGTTCCATTAGTCTGCGTAGTTGGTAGGAAAATAATAATAAATTATTGATTAAATGCAAGTTTTTATTTTGCGTAGACGGGAAAGGTATAAGGGAAAATAAAGTCCCAGACAAATCGAATCTAGATGTAAATAAAATTATGGACCTATGTCATTATACTTACTTCAATGTCTATTGCGTTAATAAGTAACCCTCAATGAGTTTTCCCCAATTATCTTTCATGTATAGACATCTAATAGTTATAGTATTATTATATTAATGCACAGATAATAATTCAATGAATCGTGTCTACAAAAATCCTGTCTCTACACCCTTGGTTGTCTAAAACAGTCGACAAAATACATTATCATACTCAATTCTGCTTCGTCATCATATCCTGACCCTCCTCACAGCTTATACGTGGATACAGGATTGTCTGTCTTTTTGTCACGACTGGTGCCTATGCAAATTATGCGTACTTAAGGCTTAGAGATTTACAGATTTTTATTTAATCTTATGCAATAGTAGGTTGTTTAAATGATAACGAGTGTCAAGCCCAAAATATTTTGTGGGAGAAGTGAAGCTTACACAATCACAGGCCGTTACTCAGAAACAGAGCATCGTACTGATGAAAGATTTTTTGAAATCGGTGCAGAAGTTGTTTTTGAGTTTATCCATTACAAACAAACAAAAAAATCAAAGTTTTCCTTTTTATAATATTAGTTTAGATATATTATTCCAGATCATGGTCTACCTGTGTACTCGTACAAATTTAATGAAATGACTTGAAGACTCGCAGCCACTCGTACAGTCGGCCGCAGAAGTAGCTTAACATTTTAGTACCTTGTCACATTACATTTCTTGAATTTGTCATAGATGTTGCTAGGAAACCGTCAATACAGTTACTATTACAAAGTACTATAATATTAAGCTACTTCTGCGGCCGACCGTACGCGACGGTGTCGCTGTATAAATTTAACCAATGATAGTGCGGAGATTCATCCAATGTCACACAATCCGTATTCGGATACCTCTTCGAAGCTTCCAGATGTCTACATAAACTTCTTTAACCTAAACTTACCTCCTACGGAAAACATAGCAAAGAAATCTACGCCTTATCACGCTTATCAGCTGATCTCTTTTTATTTCTACCGGCAGCATGTTTTGAAAACACACGGCCTATTACATGGGGCACAATGGCTCGTTAATCTGTGTTTTGGTTGGTGAAACTGGGTAAAAAGGACATCTTGTTTGCACGTGTTTGCCCATGCAGCCTTGGAAGGCGTTCTGCAACGTGATTCACCTATTTTGCCTCTGATGAAAGGATCGCTTTAATATAAATGGTTCGGAATTGGGAATGGGTGTCTGTTAATATTGAAGGGATCTATAGCAAACCACTGTTCCAGTGAGGGTTGGAAGAGGTTTAGTGTCCAACCTAAGCGTCGGAATCGGAATTTTAGCAGCGGGAATCCTTGTGATGTATTGTATTTAAATATGTCTAAACACGAAACAGTTGATAATACAAGAAAAAAAATACCTGGGCTGGGACCACTTACCATTAGGAAATAAGTTTATTCGTTTGTAGAATAAAATGCAGTTAAAATCAAAGAAGATGATGTGCTAGGGACAAAATTTTGCAATACAAACTCTACATTAAAGAAATGTTGACCTTAAGCTAATCAACCTAATTATCAACAAAAGTTGTTTTTAGTGTGTGTAAGTTCCATTAGGGGTTTTTTAAACGGCCATCACTCGAAGCTGCGATCGGAGTCCAATCGTGGCCAGCAGTGGGCTGCAGCCTTCGCCGCAATAAATGTATCGGCGCTATCTTCAAAGGCGCATCTTCTCTTTGGCGAACCGATGCTCTGTGTACAGCTAAAGATATGCTATAATATGAAAAAATAACACTACACACTCATAGCCTCACACTAGGATTTCCTGTGTCGTGGGTGCCATAGACAATAGGCTTGTTTCCACTAAGAATAAATCCGATGGCTTAGAGTTTCTAATGATTAACCATGATAATTAGTAAAGAAAAATGCAACTTTTCTATTAAAATAATAAAAGATTATTAATATTTTTGGAAAATAAAATCGACAAATTGAGGCGTTTAATCATGTGACATTAAACACCTATCAGAGAAGCGCATGGAGGCGTGACGTCACACCTCGCGAAACACTACGTTGTAGCTGTCATTTTCGTATAAAGTGAACAAGTTATTTGGAGTTTTCAGCAATTCTTGTTAAATTAATACAGTTCGTTTTTAGTTTAATCTTGAAAGACAGGTATAATTTGCTATGGAATCAGGATTTAACAAAGCAAACAGCAGTAATTTGCCCAAAATTGACGCCGTTATGCTTGGCAAATTTTTTGCAATGAACACCGACTTTTGTTCATCGGAATTCCGCAATGTTAAAACTTCTGTATAAGTATAATCATATAATGTGAAGAACAAACAAAGTCTCATTTAATTAGCAGTTACCAGTCAGAGAGTCGCATTTACCTACTATGGAATTTAAATAAGATATAACTGATTTTGAGGTTAGCGAATACAAAGTTTTAATAATATTTTAACTCAAATACATCATAAAACCCTATTCAAGTCATAACATTTTATATGGTTATGTGTGGTATATTATGGTAGATTTTGCAAAATTCATTTCTTTTACTATACATTTATAAATAGATACATCAAGTTGTGTTTAATACTTACATCAAAATGATCTTCACAGAAATAAATTGTGGAATCAGTTGATAAAGTAAGAGCATCTTGCCTCCTTGCCATATTTAACCACTTTCTTCATATTTGTTTATTGTTTGGAACTTATATGAATAATTTGTTTGGCGTTTTTATCGTTGTACTTTTACATTGGGGCACTATAAAGTTTTTATAATGCGAGGAATTCATTATTTATTAAAAAACACAATTGACTGTCATAAACAAACAAGGCTGTTTCGCGAGGTGTGACGTCATTCAAGACGCCATGACAGTCTTGGCCTTTTTCGCGGTCAATTTCAAGTTCATTTCTAAAAACTCAAAATACTAATGTAAAAGACTTATTTTTCTTAGAATAATATATTTTTGGGATGAAATAGATGCTAAGCTATAGTTTTAAACTAATTTCCAAATTTTGTCAACTAGCCTATACACAAAGACAGGAACACACGAAGATATAATATTGCTTTCATGCTCCTGTACTGGAAATCTCTCTATCGTTTGTAACACAATAAACACCGAAGATCAGAGTGAGAAACAATTTAGAGAAAGATGGTGAGATTCAATTTCAATAGCAGCGTAATTTTGTCTGATCTACTTTTAAACGGTTTTATTTAGCTTGCCCTGTTTGGGTCAAATTTTGCAAGATGAAATAGAACTACTTCCTTTCATCCTACGAAGTTGAAATGAATATTGCTATGGTTCCGATGACAATACATTTTTATGATAAGCATAACCTGATAAAATTTGTGGATTGGCTCCAGACGAGGAAACTCCTTATCAGTTAACAGGACGGTCACATTTTTTTCCTTAGTTCTTACAATGGCATTATAAAATTATCCATTTAGTTTAACTTGTTTAAATTTTTTGACATCAAAAAACTTGTAGAGTACCTTTCTGGCCAGGCGTCTAAGTTACATTGTTTAAAAATTCAAATAAAAAGACGAATGAAAAACTGTTTTACGAATGCTGCATTACCTACGCATACATTTTTGAAATATTCCTTCAGCTATATTGTTTTTACAGTCGGATGGGTTAGTAAACAGTCACCGCGGTACAGGGGCGTAGCTACCGCCGCCGCGCCGTATCAGCCGTATCAATTATACGGGGCCCCCAGCGTTTAGGGGCCCCCACTAAAACTCCCAAAAAAAGCTCGCCAGCGGCCTACGACCGCTACAGTTGGCACTCCTTTGAAAACCGACGTCGAGGGGGTCCCACAACAAATATTGATACGGGGCCTCCTTAGGGCTAGCTACGCCACAGCCGTGGTACCACAGCTATCACCTGTTTTTTCTCTTGTCAAGAATATAGCAGATACGATTAACTAGCCATCTCTGCTCTCTTGTTAAGAGTATAGCTTACAGTGTACCACATTACACCCCCTAGCCGCCATTACGCGCTGGCCGCTCGCTTCACGCGCCTCTCTTTACACTGTCGTACCGACGTCACGCACATATTGAGACGGCGCTTTATTTACTGCTAAACTTACTTTAAGCTTAAACATTATTTACTTAAACATATACAGGTGGAGGGTTTCGACAGCGTTTTGCAGGTGTACTATAAAATACCTCTGGACCTTTTTTGTTAATGTACGAGAATGCATTCCAATAACAATTTCCCATAATTGTGATACGGGAATTGAATCTAGGATTCGTTTGCGCTATGAAGGTCACAGGCTTGTTAGTCTAAATATCGTTGAATAGCGCTCTGCTTGTTTGGTTTGCTTCTTGTTGTTTTGGTTTGATTTTTCCCGCGTTTTTCGGATATAAATGTGCATTATTGAAGTTTACTACTCTTTAAGAATCGATTTTCATATAATGATAAGCCCGGGGTATGAAAATTTATGGGGAGTAAAATCAAACTTTTTCCGTTACGTTACGTTATGCGCTTATGTTCGAGCGCAACTTATCTTGTTTATGTTAATGTCTTTGGTGTAGCTGATGTCCGTGAGCAACGATAGCCACTTACCATCAGGTGGATCGTCAGCTCGTTCGTCCACTAATCCCATAAAAAAAACTTTCAGCCCATCCGCGTACTTATATGGAGGTAAGGTGCTAGTTAGCTAGGCTAGGTACTATGAAATGTTTTCATGTTTCGGCTGAAGAGCCAGTATAAACGTGTACGGTATGTAGACGACCACTTACCTAAAGACTTGACAGTTGCATTGACATAATAGATACTTACTTAGTATTTTCTATACCTCTACAAATAGTGGAGTCGTCAGAAAAAACACAACATTTTAGCGTTTTAGAAATTTCATTATATTAATTTAATTTGCCTTTATCTCTTACTAACAGCCACAATTTTGGAAGAACTACTAGGCTCTTTTTGGTGATAATACTATATGATAATGGTGATAATGCTAGGTCTTTATAGAACCCATATCCACTAAAGCCGAAAGGTCATCGACTCTATAGTCCTGATATGAAAATAGAAAAATATCAAAGCAATTTATAATAATATGCTCTAAGTTCAATTCAATAAAGATCAATAAATCGTTTGCACAGGTTACTGGACATGTCTCCGAGGATTAAAACATAAAAGACCAGCACGAACTTAATTATCGCGTATTATAACCGCCTCGCGCCAAGCGCCTGATAGAAAAATGTTGTAACTTCAAATGTGATGTTTTACATCGTAACTTAGTATTTTAGAAGTTAGATAATTTTTATTGGAGTTTTGTTTATATCGTGATATTACAGCACCTGTACTTTTATTCCATAACTACTTAAAAGGCTTAAAAGTTACGTCGTTGAAATCTAATGATTATTAATTAATTTGTAAATTAATTGTCTTGAATTTTTTTATATTTTTTTTTCTTATTATTCTTTTTAGCTCTCTTCATATTATATGTCCTATTTGTATGCAAAGGACTAAATAAATATTAACATATTTTGTATTAATGTGTCTTCTATTGATTGAGTTGTATGCACCTACTGTCAGACTAAAGACCGATATAAATGTAGTGGAAAATACGGTTAATATATTACTTTTAAATATTTATTAGAAGGTTCCTTGAAGTGAAATGTTTCGACATGAAATAAGTATACTTACCAGACTCGTATGTCAGCCAGTTTCTTTAGATTTCGGCACAAGAATGTATTCATTTTGGCGTCACTAAAATTTGGTGCAATGTTAAACGGGTTGCAGTTTTTGACATGATTTATGGGAACGTTGCCCTCTTACTTTTATGTGCATACGAAATACGCTCGGCAAAAAGAAATGTGGCGTGGACTCAATGTTGGTAGCTTTGAAAGAGAGGGTGTATTTTTCGTATTAGATTCGCATTAACTTTGCCTTTGTTGAATTAAATCACTTGTAGTTTTCAGAAAATGCAACCATATCCTCCAATTTATTTCTGTGTTTGTGTTTTTAAATGTATTTGCGTTCTACCTATTTTTTTATGGAAATAGCCGGCAAACGAGCTGACGATCCACCTGATGGTAAGCGGCTATCGTCGCCCATGGACATCAGCAACACCAAAGGCATCACTGATGCGTTGCCGGCCAAGAAAGAGAGAAGAAAAAGAAAGAAAGAACTGGCTCTCAAGCCCCCAGCCGGAACACGACGAGTCGTTTGGCGGCTGACTCATGCTCGAGGGTGGTAGCTATCCAGGCGAACCCCATGGAGAAATAATAAAAGCAATAATGGTATTAATTAATAATTAAAATCAATATTACTAATATAATCCCTCGAGGGGCCCTACCACCAGCGGGCCGGATTTAGTCGCCTTTTACGACACCCATCCGGCGTGGGATTGGGGTTAGTATTCTAAGCCGCCCCAATACGGCAAATAACTAGTTAACCCATATCCTAAAGGTAAAGCATATTTTGTTTTACTAATGTTTCCCATTGTTAAAAACTAGTCGCCTAATAGTGATAGCATATCTTGGTGGATATTTATTACTGGTAATAAATAAAAAATACGACAACGACATTAATATTAATTAAAAAATCTGCGTGTAAAAAATAATCACAAATGTTACTAAATATTACATTATCTGTTAGTGCATTTAGTAAAGTCTATGTTGACGGTGCATTTCCGCAAAAATCTCCATCTCGCACATATCTCACTTGGCTCCAAAACGTCAATACATCAATATCGGCTCGCGGGGCGGGTCCGGGCGGGCCGCGGCATAATTACAGGCGCGCGGTCCCGCGGGCCGATATATACCCCTCGGTAGGGCTGCAGATACTAGTTTTGGGTAATAGAAATGTAGAAATGAATCCTAAAAACTTCATTTAGCTTTAGGTGGAATTGTAGTTAAGCAGTAACTTATAACCAAGAACAAAAAATAGATTTTTCTTCTTCTGTGCGTTGTAGACTTCGGGCCAATACATACCCCACACATACAAGTTACAAGTTTTAGTAATAGAAATGTAGAAACCAACCCTTACCTATATATATCATTATTTTTTGTGTATGTTCAATACCAAAACCAAGTTATTATTCAATAACAAAGTACTTAATATTAAAAACAAATTTGACCGCAACTTATTTGATAAACACTGAGGTGTGTGTGTATGCGTAGGTATATTCGCTAATATCAGTTGGAACTGCGTAGTATTAAACCTATAAAAAAGTAAACAATATCTTTTTTTCTTTTCCGCAGACGTCTTGCAAATTTAATTTCTTGTCATTATCAATTTATCATAAGTCTAAGCATTTTTATTTATTGCAAGTCACGGTCTGAATTGTTTTTATTTAAAGATTTTTACTATTACTTTTCTTTGTTACCGAATAATGACTTGGTATTGATATATTTATAAATATTATTGTATGGTTTTGATGAGATATATCTAATACTGGATATAATACAAATGAATATAAAAATGCAAGATTGAAAGTCTAATAACAATAAATATTGTATGTAGCTCAATAAAATAACTCATGTACACACACAAACAAAATTAGACAAATGTGCGACAATTTGAAATATAGTTATGGTAGGCAGCCCTACGCGGCGCGCGCAAATTATTTAGTAATTTTAATTTTATTTGGACTTATACACTTTCTGTAGGGGGCGTTGTGTATCGTCTTTTTGCACATAGCACTGTTTAGCTCTGTATTTGGCAAGTGCGTGTGAGGTACGGGGATAAGATAGATGGCAAATGTTTTTATTATAATAATTACACGACGTTTATTGCGACTCAATCTCGATATAAAACTTTTTAATATTTTTGGATATATGACTCCGTTTTCCAGCGATTTTGTCCGTTTAAGGATATTCACCTTGTTGGTAACGGTGTTCGTGTATGAAGTAACATTTCTGCATTTTATGACATAGCGTGTTAACGTGTTATGCTAGCAACCATTAGATATTTGGTAATTGGTGTTACAATTAAGTCAATATTTGTTTCAAGTTTGTTTTTTGTGAAGTCTCGGAAGAAGCGGCAAAAAACTCCGAGAATATTTTTCTTCTTACAGTTACAAAGAACAGTTATTACTATGTAAGAGTAGTAAGACTATCGGAGGTGTGTGTGTTGTTTAAATATACAGGTACCCTTTTAAGACGGAAGGCTTGTGAGGCGACACGATACCTACTACACGTCAAATAGTGGCGTCACGCCGCGGCGCGAGAGTCAGCTTGCTATCGAGAGTTTTCTGCATCGCACCACAGGCAAAACCACCTCGCCTAGCGGGTAGACATGGGTAACTCAACCAAAACGCGTGAGCTGCAAAACAGGTCCTGATTCACGAAGGCGACCTGGAGCTGTGATGCGGTTCGTGAATCAGCTCAAGGACCTGAAAGATTCATAAGAGCCGACAAGACATTTCAAATTTCAACCTTATTACTATTATCAATAGGGTATATTATCTTAGTCGATGCGAACATTTCAGGTCCAGGTACGGCTCGCAGGTCGCGGGATCTGCTTCACTCTTTAGGTGCGACATTCAAATTTCAACCTTATTACTATTATCATTAGGGTATATTATCTTAGTCGACGCGTACAGTTCAGGTCCAGGTACGGCTCGCAGGTCGCGGGATCTGCTTCACTCTTTAGGTGCGACATTCAAATTTCAACCTTATTACTATTATCAATAGGGTATATTATCTTAGTCGATGCGAACATTTCAGGTCCAGGTACGGCTCGCAGGTCGCGGGATCTGCTTCACTCTTTAGGTGCGACATTCAAATTTCAACCTTATTACTATTATCATTAGGGTATATTATCTTAATCGACGCGTACAGTTCAGGTCCAGGTACGGCTCGCAGGTCGCGGGATCTGCTTCACTCTTTAGGTGCGACATTCAAATTTCAACCTTATTACTATTATCATTAGGCTATATTACCTTAGTCGACGCGTACATTTCAGGTCCTTTGAGCTGAAATGAGACCTGGTCGACCTGTTTTAGAGATGCAGGTCAACAGGTCACTTTCGTGGGACCTGAATCTTTGAATCAGATCAGATCTGAGTTACACACCTCTACTAGCGGGAGATCTCCCTTTGCCAATGAAATCTTGTGTTCGACACATGGGTTTATTTATCACCTTCATCTTAGTTTATTTCTGAATGTGGCTTCAATCCATTGGCGGCTCTCAGATAGGCTTGGAGCGTATCTGCTCCAGTATGAATGTTGGAGTGCTAGGCGTCAGTGCAAGTCCTAACCTTACTTGACCAACGGTTCTTAATAACCCTTACCTATGGACGTCAGTAACACCAAAAGTATATCCGATGTTGCTGACCAAGAACAGCGTGGCCCCGCAACCGAAGCACGCTAAACATTTCACAGCCATTTTTAATATGTAGCGGATACCCGGCGTGTGCTACTACGCAAAAAAAGCGTTGTGCCCGCGTTTTCCGGAATAATAAGTACCCTATATCTTGTTCCAGATCATAGTCTACCTGTGTGCTAAATTACATCAAAATCCGTTCAGTAGTTATGCGTGAAAGAGTCCCCCCGACAGCCCCATTCGAGATTTTTTGATTTTTTACAGATGTCTATGGGAGGCAGGGAATGGAGGCAATGCAACTTGTTTGCTATCCGCATTACATAGAAAAGACAGGGAAATAGTTTTCTTGATATAAATATTTTTTCTTTCATAAAGCTGTATTTAGGCGGCTTAGAATCATCTCAATCCCTGTAAGAGGCGACTAAATCCGGCCTGCTGGTGGGAGAACCACTAGGAGGGATTATATTGGTAAGATTGAGAAAGATTATTAAGATTGTAATAGTTTACTAATACCATTATTACTATTATTATTTCTCCGGGGTACCGTCTGGATAGCTACCACCCTCTTGTTTAAGTCAGCCGCCAAACGACCGTCGTGTTCCAGCTGGGGGCTTAAGAGCCAGTTCTTTCTTTCTTTTTCTTCTCTCTTTCTTCGCCGGCAACGCATCAGTGATGCTTTTGGTGTTATTGAAGTCCATGGGTGACGATAGCCACTTAAAATCTGGTGGATTGTTAGCTTGTTTGCCAGGTATTTCTAGAAAAATAAAAATAAAGCATAGGTTTTCTAGAAGACATCGCCACTAGAGCAATAGAATGCATATATAGGCATTTTGTATGCAATAAACAATATTGTATTGTTTCTATTTCGGCCATTATAACCATCTATCAGATCTATCTATCATCTCAGAGTTACTTAACGGATACTTACGAGTAAATCATTCCTTAGTACAGAATTTTTATTGTGATTCTTTATGAAGGAGCGATTAAATGAGTCTGAGTGTGACACTAGAAGCCCTAAAATTTATAATACTTTATTAATAACTATATTAAAAAAGGGTAGGTAGTTCCTAAGTTAGTGTTCCTAAGGCTTTACTAAGTTAGTGCGCCTACCATCTTGGATTTCATCACCACTTACCATCAGGTGGGATTATTTCAAGAGTCATCTGAGATGTTAAAAATTGTGGCAGAATTTTATTGTCCTAGCAGGAAAAGCTACGAATTCTAGGAACAAATTAGCTATCATTCGTTTAATTTCTGATCGATGTGTGTATCTGGCAACCACAGTTGCTGGCAAACGATATAAAATGAAATCATTGTCGTAATGTGGCAAGGTTGGTAATAAAATATGTATTATAGAAAAGTTTTGGAGTAAGCTCTTGGAGTTAAACTGTTTGTTTTTAATTCGGTTCTATATGTTTTTAAATATAGAATGAAAAAAAGTAGTAGAAATAGAAAGAGAGATTGTAACGTAGTATTAATAAATACTACGTACTACGTAGTATTAATATACTGTAACTAGGTTACAATCTCTCAAGTACAAGTACTTTGTGTTGATGTTTTGTTCTGATGCTTTACTATTTTGTAAAACTGTTCAATATTTAGCAATTCCTCGCAGAAACCTCAACAGATATTATGTCTAGTTAGTGTCCATTACAAATGACGTAGGATTCAGTTAACGATTTTTGAAAAATAAGTGTGACCAAAATAAAAAATAAAGTGTTTTAGAATATAAATTTAATTGCTCTTTATAAATTTTCTTACAAACAGGAAGAACTTAGTTTCGCGGTGCGAGTGTCTTTTCAACTAACAACTACAAATTGCAACTTAAACTAAATTAACTAACACTTTAGTACAGATATAACTATGAGATATTTTAATAACGGATCTTACAATTTATACAGATAACATAAGTATATTTAAACATTGTATAAACATAAGGTAATACGCTTAAACTATATCTACAGATTTCGAAAGAACTAACTAATTTAACATTCGTATCTCAACAAATATACAAAAATAGTTACAAATAAATAATATTTTATAGGAAACTTGTTTTCGAAATTTGCTACGTTTGTGGTGTTAGGGTAAATCGTATAAAAATATTCTAATTACATTTATTTAGGACCCCTTACATAGCACCAATTTTATAAAAATAATATCTTTCATATTTTTAAAAAGTACAGTTCGACGTAGACAGTTGCATAATCTGTTACAGAGTGTTATAGCAACATCCATCACTTATAAGAAGTGAAATTTAAATTAAATTACCTACATTTGATACATCATCTTAAATCTAAAAATATTGTGTTTACTTCACTGTTTCGCGTTTATCAATCAAAATAAGGAATGAAAAAACCTTTTTGATAACGATACATAATTCTTAAGTAGAAAATAGATAGGTAGATTTCGAAATTAAATTGCGAATAACATTTACAACAACCATTAAACTGAGTTTGAAACATTACATGTTTTCTCACAATACAAACATAAAGACAAAAAGAAATCAGTATTTTAAAAGATTTTCCTACAAGTCCCTCACAGGCTAACGTTACACAATTCATAGAAATCGGAAATAACTCTTTGGGCTTTGTTAAGGAAGTACTCCATGTTCCTATCCCAGTCAATTGCTGTAACAAGTCTGCCTGACTCCTGCCAGGATCACACTGAACTCGTCTTCAGGCCTGACGTCAGCGCCGGGGGGTGCGGGGGTGTAAGTCACGGCGGGTGGAGTGATGATCCCCGGCGGTCCCGAGATGACAGACGCATAAGGCGAAGCGTACATCCTCTCCGTACAATATTCTTGCCCCGGAGTCGGGTCAGGACAGTACGACCTGTACTGCTGCTGGTCGTATCTGTACTGCTGATGCTGCTCCATCGTCCCCTCCGCTCCATAGTCCAAGTACTTGTCGAACTCCCTGGCATCAACGTCAGATTCCGGTGATGCCGTCCGGATCTCTGGTCGCTGATTCATAAATCCCTGCTCCTCTTGCGATTGATTCTGAGGCTCCTCGGAGAAGTAGCTTCCGCCGGTATCGTACTCCGTTTTTGGCTGCTCCGGGTAGTGAGACACGTACGAATCCTCGGTCTTGTACATCTGCTCGTATGGTTCGTACGGATGATACTGGATGCTGTAGTCTGAGGTCATCTGGCCGCTCGGAGCTGATGACACTCTAGGTGCGGATGTGCCGAGAGTTTGTTGGTCCTGCGACGTCGCAACCGGTGGGAAGAACGTGCCAGTCACTAGCGGTGGTTGTTCGGCCAACGTTCTCTGAGTACACATGACGTACATGCCATTAGCCATTCCCATGGCAGCGACGGGCGCAGGAGAATACGAACCAGGCGTTCTGAAGGTTTTGTAAGGGTAAGAGTCTGACATGGAAGAGGCGTTCATAGCCCTTCGTCTCTCCTCGTATTGGAAGTTTTCCTTCTCGTTTTCCACCGGCGAGGCGTCGGGAGTGGGCAGGGGTGCTTCGGCCGGAGCGCTTCTCCTACCTTGAGGTTCAGGGGACCTTGCGGGCGAGGATTCTGGGGTCTGAACGTGACCGTTGAATTGGCTAGATTGGAATTGGTCTGAAGCTAGTGGGGAGGTACGGTATGGAGAGAAGCCAGCTCCAGGGTTGTGCGAAAACCGAGCGTCTGGAGAGTCAGTGGCAGTTGCGTAGGGGGATCCTAGTGCAGCGGAGGCCGGAGGCGGAGCGCTAGCAGGCGCGGAGGGCTGGTTCGGTCTCGTCTTGTTCTGTTTCCGCCGTCGAGGTCTGTACTTGTAGTTGGGGTGCTCAGTCATGTGGATAACTCGAAGACGCTCAGCTTCCTCCACGAAAGGCCGCCTGTCTTGTGGTGTCAGTGAGCGCCATTTTTTACCTGGAAAATAGAAAAGAGCGATTACAATGCTGTTACAGATAATCACAATTCATTCAGAAGTAAACGATTTACATTGGTTTAATGTAGATGCTTTGTTGAGCAACAAAAATGATAAAAATATGAAACATAATATGCAGCGATCATTACTAATATTGCCTGACAATATTCAGATAACATTCCCTGGAAGAATTTATAGAAACAAAATGAACGCCGGCTGTCATGGAGTCAAGCTTAATAATCACGATAGTGTTTTATCAAATAACTATAAAACACCTACCGAGACCATCTCATAAATTACCTTATGCTCGGTTTGACCACTCGAGGAGGTTAAACTGGATTTTCGACTTAAAATTGTAGCCGTCAAAGTCTAGATTACTATGCGATAAATGTGTGAGGTTCAAAGAGGAATTATCGAAGAGACTGAACAATCTTTAAGGATATTTATCAACGCGACACTACTTGCTACTGGCAAAACAAACAACATCTCTGTTAGTGATGGTCGTTGGGAGTAAATGTCGATATCGATAGAAAAGGCTCTTAATAAACAATAAAGTTTATTTATTACGTTACAGTGTTGAATGGTTTATAAAAATTGTTATGAAACTAAATATATTGTAAACGTTATTGTGATTATTTTAAAGTTATATAATTTTGTATTTTACTATAATTCTACTTGATGGTTATTAGTCTGAGATTTTTAGGATACAATATATTTTTTAGATTAGATAAAACTTATTGAGAGGTACATCAAAAATATTTCATCACCTTACAATCTACAATATAATCATTTTAGTTATTAATTTCTGAAACTTAATAGTAATTCATTATGTATGTTTAAGACAAGATTGTAAAAATATTGCTTATGAAATAAATAAATCAAACAACATTCGTCTTTTACATTCAGGTGCTTAAAATATGCGTATTTTAAAAGAATTTAACAACGAAAGTAAAATGGACAAAAAATATGACTACCCCAGGTACGATCAACCTGCTTGACTGATGTCAAATGTCAACTTGACAAATGACGGGGCGGGTTTCCTGTAGTGAGGTGCCATTAGTGTGGGTATCGATGACCAATTTATCGACAGTGAGTAAATAATTTAAGTATTTATTAAGGTTTGTCTTTTATGACGCAAAATTGCAACTAAAGACGAATACGAACGAGAAAATTGAAAAAAAAAATTGAAAATAAAATAAGATTAGAAAGTGATTTTTATTATTTATTTAATAAACGAAATTGTCATTGCACATAACAAATTAATCTAAATGCTTATGTTTTACTAAAATTATCTATTTCAAACAGTAATCATCTTTGTTTTGTTATTTTAACATCCTACTAATATTAAGTTTATATGGATGTATGTATGTTATTCTTTCACGACAAAATTACTGAACGGATTTTCATGAAATTTCGCACACAGTTAGACCATTTCGGACATGATAACACAGGGTACGTAGAATCCCGGTTAACACGGGCAAAGCCGCAAGGAGAGCATTAGTTTAATATAATGTAGGTAGGTTCGATAACAAATTATCTGTTAAGGTTTATGCCCGTCAAAAAACTCGTTATGACAATCAGTTGTTTTCAAATATCGATTTTTAAGCTACTAAAATATTCAAAGTTAGTTGTCAGTGGCGACTACCGTATTCCATTAAAATGTCGCCTACCGATACTTGTATGAGATATTTTGTTACATAGCAACAGCAACTAATAAGCTTTGGGTCCGCTGGGTCGGTGACCCCACTTTGTTTGATTGACGCCAAAATACGTTTTTGGAGGGAAATTATTTTTTTAATTTCCCTTGGAAAGTTGTAGCGTAAATAATAATGTTCAATAATAGTTTAGTTTCATATTGAATTAGCGAAGTGGGTATGCTGGAATCAAAATAAAATTTTAATTTCGCGAATTGTTATGTTTTTTTAGGTTAAATAAACATTAAAGAAAAGCTTCTGAATAGTCTATTCTGTCATATAGGTATTCTCTTTTTTTCTTTTTACCGTCAACGCATCGGTGATGCGTCAGGTCACTTACCAGGTAGCTCGTCTGTTTGTCGCCTATTTGTAATAAAAAATATGAAAAAGATTAAAATGGTGACATTAAGCTTTACAATAACCAGGTAAACATCCCTTACGCCATATTCATAGAAACCACCCCAAATCCAAAATCTCTTATCATATCATAACAAATGGCTGGTCATTAGCTTTAGAGCGAAACATTTCTCGTAAACGCATTTGGTTGAATGACACCAATCAATCAAAAAGTCAAGTTTGGAACCTTTTTTGGAACGTTTTTTTGGACCCTTTTATCGTCCAACCACTTTTAAATTGAGTGATTGGATTATATTAGCCTCACGAATTTTACAGTAAATTGAGTGGTTTAATATTGATGTTTATCTAAACAGAAGTTTGTAGATATCAATTTAGATATCAAATCGTGGGGTAAATAATAATATATGCCTGAGGAATATTATTCCAACTCAAAAAATATTATAACTTTACAACTTATAGTCAATAATGAATATAATTTTATATTTATTCAGTTTTTATTACGGAATCATACGCAGACGACAGAATCCTAGATCCTTTAAGTTGATACACAGGACTCTACATATTCATGTAAATGAATTGTTGTGATGTAACTAAACGTTTAAGATTTCAGATTCTCATACTAACTGTATGAGAATAATCTTAGCAAACTTATAATAATTTATAATAATAATTAAAAATCAAAATAATTTATTCATACAGGTAGCACTGATACACTTACGCACGTTATTTTTTTAATCTGTGCTAGATTAAAATTTGGGAATGTGAGACCTTATCATAATTTGACGTTTTAACCCGTAGGCTGCCACTGCGCCGCTCCTGCACAATACTGCTAACAGAACGCAACTAAACAATAAATTCATAAACAAACAATCATTACTACACATAAAAACAACAAGCGTGATCAATAACATAATAGCACCCAACAATCAGAACACATCATTAGAGTCATTAATGATACGAATCTAATTAATGATACGGGGTCCGGACCACCGCGTCATAACACGGTTGATCGATCGCCGTCATTCAACGGGTTATCACTGACGGTCGGATGTTTTTTGGCTTCTGGCTTTTAAAGAGCAGGTTAAGTATAGAGCCTGTGCGTTTGGTTGGTATCACGATTATAATGATTCTAATTAACACTCTGCATGTTCCATGTATCATTTTATTCATTAATGACATGTGACATTAAATGATTACAAACTACTACTAGGGTTACTTGCGGGTAACGTGGACGTTTACAAATGAGACATAATATCCACCTTAATAGTCACCCACAAGATGATAACAAACATTTATCTATTACATAAACTCGAACCTGGGACCCTTCGCTCGGTAGAAGGAGATGATAAATATTTAATAAACAAACGCTTTCATAATTATTCGCACCTGCGCATATTTCCTATGATGAAAGTGTCATAGATTCAAAAGATATGACGAATACTCTAGTGTACCGATAACAACACACTGTATACAACTATGTATATTCCCTATCTACTATCCGCTATCCCAATACAACGTAAGTAAACAATTATATTATTATTAAACCACCAATTGTAAATACCTAGCAATTATTTCCAAATAACAGTGTCAATGTATTCATATTCAACGGAACGATTTTCTCAATCTGTCAAAATGTTAAAACCGAATGAGCGTAGTGTTGCGGCCGGCCGGTAGATGGCAGCCCCGATTTTTTGCGGCGACGGATGTCGAGGCGCACGCGCTGCATTCTAAATTCGAAATTTCTGCCATTCCCCTCTATCTAGGACGGGTATCATATCACCCTCTCTCGTTCTCGCAAAATATTTTTTTTGCATTTCGATTCCGAGTGCGTGGTCATTTTTGTTGTTTTTTTGCGTCGGTACGCCTGGTTTTCTTATAGTATCGCGGTGGACGGTGGCAGGGTACTTTGTTTTATTTTGCTTATAAAACGTTCCGAATAGTCTATGGGCCCTGTTATTAAGCTATGGAATAAAAACAAATCGGTCAGCCGTAAAACCGGCTAGAAGCAAATAATTCAAATTACTTAGTTGGTTTTATTCGTCGGCATATACTTTGTATGTTCTCTTTGCAATGCTGATATATCTTGTTTGTATAATATTGAGTAAAGTTTACTGATAAGTAGAGGGTTAATACAAGGTAATAAAGCTTTCAATGAAAGGACGATGTGAGCGAATTTTTAAGAACTTTAGTGGCGTTAATAATGTACATGTATATTATTTTGCATCACCTGTACGAGACTGTTAAATATATTAATTTAAGACTAGTTAAATATAGTTTTTTAATTGAAATTGCAACAAAGCCAAACTGTTAATCTAAAGCGTTTAAAATGATCCATTCCAGTCGGACTTCGGCAACATTAATAAAACACTTTTGTATTAAAACTAGTGATTCCCGCTTTGCAGTTGAACTTCTTCTTTGGCCTTTTTGGTTTTTTGGACCCTTTGAAAAAATTGAATATCTATTTTTGGCTTTAAATAAATATTCAATTTTTTCTTTAATCACACACTTTAATATCTGTATCTACCCCATTCTGAAGTTCAAGGAACGTAGTCGCAGGCAGAGGCTATGTCTAAATATAAAACTAAGGTAATTTCCAAAGACCATTATAGGGGCGCTCATCTGACGAAGCAATAATATATTTGCTTAAGACATTTACAAATTATAAGAGTTTAATCCAATCCATTAGCGACATACTGTTCAGTTCTCATTATAATCGGTGCGGGTTAGGCGAGGCAAAGTAAGTAATAATAAATTACATTTTAGTAGTCTGTATATCGTGTTATTGTACCAAGTATTCGTTAACTACTCTATGATATTGGAAGGACAGGAAGCGATACACTATAAAACTCAATGAATCGTATTTCCGTTGTCACAAGCACCAATTTATTGCCGTATTATTAGCACCAGTGATCAAAAATTCAAAATTAACATTAAAATTTCATATTATATTTATTAAAATTCATATTATAGTTATTGGAAGAATTGATAGTAAAAGATGTAATAATAATCTAAACGTGTTTGATGTAGTAATATAGACAATGTAATCTCGTTGGCAAACCTGAATAAATGAATAAAGTAAAGTTATTGCTACTTCTGATTATTATTATTGATGCTGTGAATAAAACCTGCATCAAATAAGAATTATTTTTAAAGTAGGAAGGGTGTCCGATGTCTCTCAGTCAATTATTTTAACCCTCTGATACTGAGATGAAACCAAGTCCAAGATTGGAACGGTCATGAATTCAAACGATGACAATTAATGTAATAGTAGCAATATTTAGCATGACTGTATTTAAAAACTATAACAAACTTAAAATAAATATAAACTTACAATAATAATATAATTTGTAAGTAAAAATCACTATTCTGTTTTTTCCCTTTAAATCTCCATTCCACACTGCAATAACACTCAATGTTATTACCGCACAATTATTTTATTTCGCTGTACAGACAACTCGTCACCAATTTCAAAAACATGTAAAATACCCGTAATAAACTAAATTTAACACAACATTTCATTTCATTGACACTCAAACAGTAGTAGCTTGAGAACTTGCAAATATTTCAGAGTGGCGACTTTTCCACAAGACTCCATTCTTAGTTTTTTTATCTGAGGTTCTGCGAAGAGCGAAATAAAATGTAAAGCTGCCGAAATCCATAAAGCAACCTTTATTCGGCAGCCGAGCTTGTGCCTTTATATCGACGGAAACGAAATGTTGTACCTACTCGTACGTGTCTTGCGGCGTAAGTTATAAGAAACGGAATACGGTAGCCGAACGATTTATTTGTCCCAAAATGTCACAGCGGCAAGCTTAGTGTTAATTGAATAAATTCTGCATTGATTAATTTCTCGTTTGCTGTTGCTTGTAGAAAAATATATCACCGTCATTACCACCGTAACCCATTTCACTACTCAAGTGATATTCCTCCACACGTTTTTGAACATATTTGGATATCTTTCAAAACAACCATTCTTTTCTTGAGCAAGCACCTATGATTATTTATTTATAATATGGAACGTACAAAATTATTTCGTGAGTACCCCTAACAGTAAAATAATGATGAGTTAAGCTAAAAGCCCAATTCTTTCAAGGATTCCGCTGCGTATGCACTATCGTATACCTACATTTTCTATGAAACGATGTTTCCAAAACTTCACGTCCCGCCCGGTACGGGAAAAAACCCGTTACGTATGCATCATTCATGTCACTGCCTGATGATTACTTGACCTTTAGGACTGTCCGAAACTGACTGTCTGACTTTCCGAAAGCAGCAAGAAACAAAATCTTTACTTTCTGTATATCTTTACACCACACGCCATAAAGTAATACATATCTTGCAAGAGTAATAAACTTTTGTTGCGCGCAGTAAACCCGCCAAATGCCTACAGCAACGCATTGTGCCTAGCCCAGGCTACGGCACCGCCTCTTGAGCTATTCTGTACACTCTGTAATCATTTATGTACCCTCTAGTACCCAGGAACGCAAAAACTCCGACGGAATTCAACAATTTCTATTCGTATTCGTTTACAACAGATTGTGTTGAAGTAAACGTTTATGATTGAAATTCAATAAGTTGCCACAAATTGTTGTTAAGTGAGCGTGTATATTTGTGATGTTTTTTTGTGTAAAAATATTTTCAAATATTAAATCGGTACTAAATGTTTTTATGCGTTTCCAACTTTTGTTTACAAAGTTTTCATTTTTAAGTGCTATTAAAATAAAATAAATAATGTTCTGACGATACGATACTTAATATGAAAAACATCAGGATAAACTTTCAGATGAATTGATCTAAATTTCAAACGTGTTGAACAGTAAAAGTACCACCCACGAAAAATTAAACATTGCACATAAATTATAATTTCATATAACTACTTTCGCGAATCGAATGAAATATAATTAAATTTGTTCAAACCTAAGGTTAAATTTGCAATTATTGCTTCTATAGCTATGTAAATTACGATGTTATACTTATTGGTTAATAATTTAGCGAACATAGTTTTCCAAGCTACATTACATAGGTAATTAATAATAATAAAACAGGTTTATTATTATTATTAATTACCTATCTGTCTATCTATGTACCAGGTACCTATTCTGTGCTAATAACATTCTTAAATTTTTATAAATATCACTAACTATAAATTTTAAAGTCAATCGCATTGATTTTTGTGTACTCGATAGAAGGACAGAAGTAATCTCTTCGATTATTTTATTGATGATTTTTTAATAAGCATCGACAAACGTTTGTTCCTTCAGATACAGTGTTCACACGATTTTAGAGAGTTAAAGAGCATCAATATGGTCTGCGACAGAGCCTGAGCACGCTAAATCGCTTTATAACGTGTATCAGATATTCCGTACCGTATCAACATCGATATTTATTTCTCCTAATTTGACTGCATTTCTCGGTTACTGGTCGTGCCCATTAATCATAAGGCTATCCCGCTCTCTCGCAAGCGGATCCCGTATTTCTGTACTCCTCTGACGCGTTAGGATGCCCTGCGCGTACGCAGTCGGCAAGCGCGCGTGCCGCGACGACATCGTTGACTTCTTTTTTGATTATAAGAAAAACCATCAAATGAAGTGATTGTTAAAAGCTTAAGGATAGTTTCCGTTTAGGATTAAGGGAGCGGTGCGATAATTGCGCGTTAATTGTATCGTTTTTGTCGCGGGAATCATTTAAATATCTTCTCGTTTCATTCGTTTTCAGCGATTTAACAGATGGTTTTTACTTAATTATATATAGATTTTTACTTTTTAGTAATATACCTACTTATTTATATTTATTCTTTACTTCAATGATATTCCTCTACAATCGTACTTTCATCTTTCCAAAGTTTGTCAAATCGTTATTTAGCTATAAGACTGTTTTTTATTCCATCTGTTGTGTGATGCATTACTTTACTACTCTTTTAGCGTTCAATAAAACTTAGTCTCGTGTCGGTATATATAAATGTAAAATGAATAGTTGATTCAGTATACCTAAATGATGATCTTCATTCAAAGAATTTTGATTAAAGGTAAACTATCCATAACTGCCGACAACATCTGACATACTTTATTATTTACATTTATTCATCCATCAACATTAAGATGGACAATATCTGGTCTATGATTATGCAGTAGGGATCCATATGGCTTTTCCCTAACTGTGCCACTACGACTAGTAGTGAACCTTCAGAACTCGGCGTTTGTCCACTGTCTTCTTCAGTCCGTCAGCACAAACCAATACTATAGGTTCTTCCCTTCATCAGGACTGTAAAGCCCTGTGCAGTGTGCTCCAGCAAATATGTATCCGTATCTTCAGTTTGTCAGTTTAGATCTCTTCCCCAAGTCACTCTGCACTCTGAACATGAGCGAATATTTTTTTCAGATCTATACGGATGTCTTCAAAGGGTGACTAGTTAGGCTTTTAGGTACTTACCGTAATGGACCACAACTCCACTTACCATCAGGTGGGATTGTGGTCAAGCTTTAACGTATTTTAAGTGAAAAAAAGTTTAGATTTCTTCCCCAATTTTAACTACGAACACTCCTGAGCGAATATCTTTTTCAGATCGACACGCTAAATATACCTCCTTAGACTTTAAAGCACTTAAAAGCCATCGCGAAAGTTGCGAACATTCCGAAACGCATAGTGTAAAGGTGCGTCCACCTGCGCTCATTAGTACCACGGGTATGCGCCGCGCGACGCCGCAGTCACGTCGCTAGCACGCGCCGTGGTGCGTCTCCATTGCTCCTCACGCACGGCACGGTAGCGCGGCCGTGTGATACTCACCGTTACTAGGTCCAAAAACTGATTAAGTTACTTTTAAACTCCTACGAAAAAATTACGGTGTTTTAAGTTTGACATGTTTGTCTGTAACATCGTAGTTCCTAAACTAATGGACTATGATGGGTTTTTTAGCTTGAAAAATGACGTGATCAAGACCACATGCTTGGTTGCTTGGCAAATGCGTGTCGGTGACCGCAGTAGATATTCGTATTAGGGAAACCGTCTCAGGAAGATGCTGCAGCCCATCTCCTGGAATATCCCAATAGTGTTTTACGACATCCCAGGAAGTGGTAAGAGTGGTGATATTCTATGAAGAACCAGCACCACATTGGGGGGCTACTTATAACACCAGAATATCTTCTTACATTGTAACAAGGACAAATGAACCATTCATAAACAGTGCAGTTTTAATACAATTTCTCCCCAAAAACAGATCTGGCATTTGATGCTACTAAACACATCTGGCATTTGATGCTACTAAACACATCTGGCATTTGATGCTACTAAACGTGTCGTGTTAGACAATGGAAACACAGCATTTTAGCATTGCGGCACGCACCGCATTTGCGTTAGGCGTTACATTTTATAAGTATTATTATTGAATTATAAGCATTTTGTTATAGGCGAGTGGCTATTATGTGTATTGACGATCAGTCAAAGGTTTGCGATTGTTTGATATAGAATGTATGGATTGACTACACAAACTGAAGTATTCTTAGGTGGTCTTATACATAAAGTAAAAGTAAGTTGTTGTTTTATCATTTATGGGATAGCTTATTACTTATAATTTTTAAATTTTGTGCATAGTGACTACGTCCAAATGAAATAAATAACTATCCTTCCATATTCTCAAGTAACTGATTGGTTAAGATAATTTTTAAAGCCTTATTCATAGCAACATAAAACGATTGTTTTCGGCCCGTAATATTAATAATCTGAATTTTACCAAAAAAAAAAAAACTACTTTAAAATAACTCAAAAACTACTCGTCAGATTCAGCTCAAATTGAAAACACCAGCTTCCGATTAAAAAAAGAATCATCAAAATCGGTTCACCCAGTAGAAAGTTAATTAACATAAAAAAATATACTACAGTCGAATTGAATGCCTTCTCCTTTTTTCAAGTCGGTTAAATAAACTTGTCGCTCGTTGATGTCTTTTGCTTTTCATACGAGAATATTTTCCGATGACACACTGTTTACGAAATTTTGTTCATTTTCATCTCTGAAAATTAATCAATTTTAATCAATTTTGTACGTCAATAATTGGCAGATTATGAGAGCTATTTATTAATGTTACCATCCTTGTGTGCCTTATTTCACAAATAAAATATTTGATTGATTGATTGAATACTTTAATAGTCCTACAAGCTTGATTATTTTATGGAGCACATTTATATGGAAAAATTTTAAAGGTTGAATATGAGACAGAGAGAAATTCTATTTTATTTATTGTCACCATGATGAAGTTCACTTTTAATTTGGTGAAATTTCAAAGGTTATTTTTACCAAAAAGGGTTATAATTTTAGCCTCTGTATCTGTTCCAAGAGATTTTTAAAATGATGATTTACATAGCCTCTGTATCTGTTCCGAGATAACTTCTAAATTATGAATTAGTCAACGCAAAATGAGATATCTTCAGATGCATCTGCTGGTTGGGCTATGTGATGTGTTATTGTATTTATGTCCATGCCATCACACATGGAATTCTAGCGCGGGGATTTGTGTGAACATTACATTTAAAAAAAAACAGACTACTAATATATTTATAAGTCAGATATTAGAAGACGTTGACAATAAATATTAGTATTATTTTTTTGCCATGCAGACTGCCTGGTTTGATATCACGTTTTTGATTGATCAAACGCGTGTCTCGTTATGGCTAAGGGGGCTTGAAAGCAAATACTCTCTTTTTTTCTTTGTTCTCTTTCCTTAGTGGCCTATCACATCAGTGATTCCTTCATTATTAATTTGTACATAATCTGAATGTTACAAAGAAAAAAATAACCGACTTCAAAATAACTCAAAAACTACTAGTCAAATCTAGCTCTTTAAGTGAAACTACATGACAAGCACCAGCTTTCAATAAAAAAATCATCAAAATCGGTTCATACAGTCGAAAGTTCTGATTTAACAAACATTAAAAAAAAATACAGTCGAATTGAATACCTCCTCCTTTTTTGAAGTCGGTTAAACGATTCCCCCATCCATGGTATTTATATAATATCGTACGACAAACCCGACTTCCAAGACCTAACACAGGTTATCCTTGAAGATGAATCCTAGATCAATATTCGTCGGTCGCCCGTTCCTCGAAGGCGGCGTAGACAAAGCGGGCGCAAGCCATTAGTATTCACACGGAGTGGCATAGCGTTACTAACTGTATCCAGGGTTGCCAGTCAAATACTGGAAGCCACGCGGATCGAATGTGCATATTTTTAACAGGTTAAGTCTGTGAAGTTTTGTTTCATGATCAAAATATACAGCTATCAATAAATTACGATTTGTAGTTGAATTATTTAATTCATTTAATAAAAAAATATTTTAGTAAGAAATTTAAGAAAGAATAATTCTGTTATTAAAATTCTTGAGATTTTATTTGTTATTGTATTGTTCAAAGTTTGGTAATATTCATGCTGTTTTACTTTTTCCGGAGTAAACTATGTCTAACAAAACTTAGACTTTCAAAGGATGACTGATGGATGATCTCGATTGAAATTTTTTTTTTCTCTTATACTCTCTACATATAATGTTCTGTTTTCCATAACCCATTATTTCATTAAATCAATGAATTTGCTTGATAAATTATACCTATTTTGTTGACTGAACTACTTTCATTTATTTTATTTTAATATTGTATTCTCCTAAAGTCATTTTAATTTCCTTCACATCATTAGTAGGTAGGTAATTAATATAATTTATCTACTTTAAAATAACACACAGCCCTACACTTCCAACCCTCCCGGTGTTCATATGTTGTATCCACGATATACCAGGTATACGTATACTGCAGTATACAGTATATTCGTAGGATCGCAATAACCGCAGACATACTTCCTGTACGCATTTGTAATTCCCGGACTGCGATGGAAGAAGTGATTTGCTATCAGATAAAACCTTGCCTGATACTTTATTTG
The DNA here is from genome assembly GCA_911387775.1 of Thymelicus sylvestris. Lineage (NCBI taxonomy): Eukaryota > Metazoa > Arthropoda > Insecta > Lepidoptera > Hesperiidae > Thymelicus > Thymelicus sylvestris. Next base: position 6,672,601 of record OU426909.1, on the reverse strand, counting down.
AAAAATTACTTGGTTGTAACGTTAAACGTAGATAGGATGTATGTTGCATGATAGCATGATAAATCTATGCATATAAGAACCTGTGTTGTCAAGCTTTCGTGTTTATTTAATTTAAATTGATTCACAAATATGTGATATAATAATATCGATCTTAATACCTATTTCAAAATAATTCTTGACAAAAAATAACCGACTTCAAAATTAGGGATAACTCAAAAACTACTTGTCAAATCTCGCTCAAATTTAAGTGGGACCATGATAAGCACCAGTTTTTGATTAAAAAAAAGAATCATCAAAATCGGTTCACCCAGTCGAAAGTTCTGAGGTAACAAATATAAAAAAACAGTCGAATTGAATTTGAATACCTCTTCCTTTATTGAAGTCGGTTAATGAACTATTTTATTTGGTTCAATGTTAATTTTTCAGCTAATAATATTACAAAGTCCTAAGTTATAAGTAGAACTTACGAAGTTTGTATTAGTGCATTTGTTATAATAACAAAGTTCTATGTTGCATATATTTTCTAGACTTTGCTATTATTTACGTGTTCCTTTTCGTATATTACATGTAAATATTTAGAAAATTTATTTTTATTAATGCAAGCGAATCTTACCGGAACAACCTCGTAATATTATAGTATGTTCAATGTGAAGTTTCCCAATCTACACTTGGCTAGTGTGAACTACCTTACATCTTTACGTTTCCGTTGCTGACATGAAACCTTTCTAGTATCGTCATGTTCGTTGACGGCTTACCTACGAAACCCTTAGTATTGAAAGGCCCAATTCAAAAAAAAAAAATTTGGAAAGACCAATTTCGATGCAGGAATCCGTTTCTGAAATATTAAGCTGTAAGTTAGGGTTAGGGTAAGCTAGTATTAGATATGAAAGACCTATTTTACAAAAAAAAATTGTAAAGTCCAATTTCGATTCGGGAATCCGTTTCTGAAATATTAAGCTGTAAGTTAGGGTTAGGGTAAGCAGTACAATCATTGGCCCTTTATGGTGATCATCGACTTTGACAATATCTTGTTACAAAACAAGGTTCCTAATTATTATGAAACATGTTAAGCAGTAGTGGGTTGGTGTTGGTCATATGAATTCACGGATAGTATAATATAATTAAATTAAATATTTTCAAAGAATGAACTGAAAATTAGTTTTTACTCAGAATCCAGGAAAGCAAGATATTTTTTTGCGAACATATACCTACTCCATCATTTCAAATAGTCCATGAGTCTAAGAAAATTGGCAAGAAATTTCCAAGAACAACTATTCATTACATTATCATACATTAAACTTGTTTATTTTGTACACACAAAAACATTTACAGTATAAACAATAAAAGACAGTTTGTACAAGGGCACTACTTATTCCTATTAAGAAATCTCTTCCAGTAAGTGGTATAGAAATTTAATAACTTACTAACTAACTATTAGATTACTAAACTTATGACTCACGCTCAAACAGTGAACCTCTTAAATAGATAGCAATGATCACATTCATAGGTACTAATAGTAAATTCAATTACACCATTTAGTACTCGATCCCTCAATACGTGCTTATTACGTACATTTACAGGCAATAGCGCAGAAATCCTTAACCTTTTGGGGCGATAGCTCATACCGTCGCCCATAGGCCACTCGTGACTATGAATTTCACGATTGGCCTCATCCGTCTACGGCGATTGAGATGTTAACCGGCGCCTATTGAATTAAATATGAGCTGAACTTAGGCATATCCACTCGTTATCCGTTCGTACATTATAACAGCACAATGTCTCATTTGTTACAGCGTTGTTTGCCTTGTTTTGGATTTGTAAGATTTAGCGAAAGGAATTTTCTTACGGTATTTAGTTAAGAATTCTCAGCAATGTTTCGGGGTGGAATTATTGTCGCGTGAAGCTGCGAAGGCCATTTACGGCTAACAAAAACTGTCCATTAGAAAATAAGGAATTGGTTTCATGAAATATGATGTTACATATTTGTAAATTGGTACTGAATGGTGTAATGGTTGAAAGTTTCAAGATTGAAATTTTATATTATATTCATTTTATTGTCAAAATTTTATTTTACAGTAAATCTGTGAGTTCAAAATCTATGTTTAAACATAAACTGTAATTCAAAGTTATCTAGGTTGACTATAAGGAATTAATTTTCAATTTAATTGTAAAATTTCTCAATTACTTTTGGATTACAACGGTCCTCCGGTCCTCATTAATGATAGACTTACTAATGATGAGCTTTGTAGACAAAATAAGAATATGATTAACGGCTATAGAGCAGCTGGATGTGAAACAATTAAAATCTATTTTAAGTATCTTGAAATCAAAACAAAATTTTGTCTGAAACTCTGAATTTATTCTTCAGTACATTTATTGAACCATTTACAAAAACGTAAAAAACTGATAATTGATTATATTTCAAACACCTTCTGGAGGTGGTAATGTAAGTTGATCTTTGCCCTATTCTATCCATTATTTATCTGTGTTCATTATTACTGCACAACGCCTCATTTGTCTATGGTTGCCATTAGCGATGTAAGCACCCACAATCAATTCCTCATCGAAGTTCATTATAACGCTATAACGCAAATATAACAACAGTGGTTTTCTTAGATGTGATAGTCTAGCGGTTTTGTCTTGAAGCGGGAAGCCCAAGTTCGAGTCCTGCACGCACCTTAATTTAAAAATTTATGTGAAAGAGTTTTAATTAAAGTCCAATGCATACGTAACGGGTTTTTTTCCGCACAGGCCACATTCCATACGGGATTCCGCTGCGTATGCACTATCGTACACATTTTCTATGAAACGATTTTTCCAAAACTTCACATCCCGTCCCGCACGGGAAAAAACTCCGTTATGTATGCATTGGGCTTAAATTTAATTTATAACATGTTACCACCCGCGGTTGTCGGTAGTAAAATTGTCGACCAATTTCAAATGTTTCAAGGTTTTAATACAGTGAAATATGTACTGTTTTATTTGTAGAATTATTCTTTCAGGGCAATGTGTCATCCACTTTAACTAAAGAGAACAAAATCAGAAGAACTCTCGATTTTCCTTAAACCCACTAATAAATTTGATAGGTCATTTTATTGTTAATGTTGCTTTTCTAAATTTGCTTTTGATTAGGTAATAGTGATAATTCCTTTTAAAAATAACCGTGTTAAAAGTTTTTTACAGTCTGCTGTTGATCCTGCTAGTCAGCAGTAGTTAGGAATTGTATGTACCTCGTAATTAAGTACTTAGTTTAACTTTATCAAATTTTGTACCCCTTTTGATTTAACTTTCTCATCACAGATGTTCCCATACTTGAAAACGTATGTCAACGACCCCAGATTCCACAATTCCAAACAAAATTACAGAGCAATCGCTCGTCGCCCAAATGACACCCCGTGACAAGCAAATGACATAATTGTCAAAATAGTCACTTCGCTGACACTCGCACGTGACATCGAGACGAGAAAGAGACACCTATACCCGCCCACGTAGAGGTTAAGGAGGACAGAGCATACCCAGTACTGTCAATTATAGGCGGTAAAAGAGAATTAGAGACCACGAACACGCCGGTTTCAAATTTTGAACCGTTTCGTTTTAAATCGATAAATCGATTGACTTTGTGGCCATATCAAATTGCGTGTGGTCGAATTTCTAAGAATAATTGAATATCAATATTACGTTACAATTCTATGCTATTAAAATGATTACCTGTAAACTCACTACGATGAATGAAATCTGACTCATTCATGCCCCACGCGCGAAAATATGGACGACACGGTAATAATTCTTAATAAAGACCATTCTATTAAGGAGCATTATTATTAAACATACGGTCCACAATTTTATGATGGTATTTATGTGTGCGCTTTGAAAAATCGGTAATATATTTGCGAGGCGAAGCCGACCCTTTCGACGCTTGTCGTGCATAAAATCCATGATCATTTCTCCTAATTATACGTGTACGAGTCGAAGGCAGGACTTTGGCGCGATGTGGGTGTTCGAAATATGAAATTATGATTTGGCGCGAACGCGTGACATATTTTTTTTTAATAACAGTTGTTTTGATGATTACACTTATTATGCCTAATTTAAAGGAAGTATTCTGTGTAAGGCTTTTTATTATAAATTGCAAGTTATTTATAACGATAACTGGGTATTATTTATGGCAGTTTGAAGAAGTGGAACGCTACGCAGATGTCCCGCTCAAAGCTGCGTTGTGAAAGAGGCGTAATTTTATTTATCGCCTTTTAATGAACCTGTTTACACACGGATTATAGTTACGCTTGATTTATGTAAATAAATAAAATGAAAAACTTGAAAAACTTACAATTCAATTTATTACTTTCAAGTTTTTATTCGACTACCAAGAATATTTTTTAATATTTTTTTTAATGTTAGACAGTTACTCATATTATGGTCATAAAAATAAAATATTCCGCAATAGATATACCATAACGGAAACACAATTAATGAGCCCAGAAAAACATCTGATCTTACTAAACAATCAGTGTTGACCCCAGTTAATTGATTCATCGTATCGTAATTATTAGAATCGATTATTATTAAACATTGACATAAATTATATAGACAGGCTGTTCAGTACTTACATTTTGTTCACCTGTGTTGACCCCAACTGGGGCCAACTCAGTTTAGTCGGCTGCGAGCAAGTGCTGTCGCCTGTCACTTTCGAAAAACTCCGACTGTTCAAGAACACTTATTATTCTGTATTGTGCACAGTTAAAACTTTCTCATTATTTACGTTTGAACTTTATTTCACTTTATTTAATCATAATCGGTAAGTAACTATATTTTTAGTTACAGTCTTAAAAATTATTTAGTGTCAAATATTTATTACCGACATCTTGAACCAAACTTGACAGAACGAACACAGAGTACTTAATCACTACGGAACAGGGTTGCCAGACGTCGCGGAGTGAGAGAACAAAAGGACAAAGATGCGGAAATTGTGGTAGAAACTAGAAAGTGATTTCAATACGTGACTTTTATATGAAATTGACTTACTTTATTTGTTTTAGATATTATATGTACCTATTGAATTAACGAAAATGCCAACTTGTACATTGCGGTATTGCAAAAATTATGAGCAAAAAACGAAAACATTACCTGAAAGAATAACTTTCCACAGGTAAGTTTTAACGCTTTATATTACTTCACCTGTATGTTTGTTTGTTTGTTTGTTTGTTTGTAACTTCTCTTTGGACTTGATTTTGGCTCACTTGAAACGCTCAGATTTCTTTCAAACTTCGTGGACTTATTGAGGACCAATGACAATTTAATATTTAAAGAAAAAAAAAAGAAAGAAAGAAAGAAAGAAATTACCTACATTTCATTTAAAAAAATCAAACTAAAAAATTAATAAATAAACTCCAAAAATTGTTGTTTATCCTATATATATGTTGTATGTCTGTGTATATAGTTTTGTGTATAACTATAAGTAATTGGGTAAATAAATATGAGAGATGTGTGCAATAAGGTGAAGTACTTAATGTGATTATATATGACAATCAGTCGGAATTTAAAGAATTGATAATAAACTACGTGTTGCTCTGAAAAACAAAGTTTTATTTAAGCTTATCATACATTATGAGTTACACTAAATACAACCTAAATCACACAAACCTACCTGGAAAACAAAGAAACGACAATTAAAGTATTTAAATTGCCAATTCCTCTTTTTGATGTTTCTACAAAAATACACTATAATATTTCAATGAGGCTACAGTGTAATTTATTACGATACATTTCTTTTATTTTAAGTGCACAACACACATAAAAATATTTTAACACAATCGAATGATATATCCTGGGACTATAGATAACACAAGTTTTATATACTTAAATGGAAAGATCCCACGCATATTGTAATAAAATGTAAATTCTGGAATAAGAAACGATTTTTTGATTTTTTTTTGATGAATGGATGAACACTACAGAAATGGTCATTCCGTTATGACGTAATTAATCCTCAGGTACCTCTACAATGTAATCCAGACAGAGTAATATATCCATGGTATATGTCCAGTTATAGTAATGTATCCATGATCTCTTTCGGAGTAGGGTGTTGGCAACACTGGGCGCATAGTGACTCTGTGATTGAGTTCTCTGTGGCACTAAAGCGTGACACGAAATTCCTTAGAAAGAGCGCGTCCATATAATTTATGTCAATGTTATTAAAGCGATAAAAACTCGCGACACGGAAGCTTTACACCGGTAATTATCAAGAAAAAATCTCGACTTCGAAGACGGATCGATATGTAATCGGTTCTACGTTCTTTCGTTATAAATATGGAAACGGAGTATGGGAAAGCGGGGGTCAACTTTCTTCTCTATCATTACCTATGACATTTGATAAACAACCTTGCAATTTTTTATCTGTACAAATACCTTTGCTTCATTAGCTACTTGCTTCTTCACTAAGAGAAATGTAATGTGAGTTGGTATCAAAAGTGATCGACTTTTGGGGATAGAAGTCAATTCTGTTTTAGACAAAAATATTTTTATGAAAATAGGGGCTAAAGAATTTTTGAATCAGAAATTTACTGCCCAATATTTCTTTCTTCTAGAAGAGAGCTTCTTAATTAGTCAGCAACGCATCAGTGATGTCTTTGATTTTGCTAATGTCCATGGGCGACGGTGGCTACTTACCTGATGGTAGATTGTCAGCTCGTTGGCCGGCTATTTCCATAAAAAAAATTGAATAAAAGTCAAATAAACACTTGATATTTTAGTAATTACTAAAAAACTATTTTCTCGCAAGGTAAACTCACATACGCACTTTTTGCGCATCAGTGTAGAGAAATCGAGTGGTAATATCTTCTTTATACGGTATGTAGGTGGTGAGAAAAAGTCGTATCATCTTTATAAGGCAACGGTATCACCATACATATGGCTTGACAAAGTACTTACTTAATAAACATCATAGTAGGTAGTTCTGTAATACTAATGACAAGTAATAACAAAATGACAAATTGTAAGAAATTCTTAAAAATAAAGAGTAGCTAAAATGACATATACATACTCAACAAATTAAGTTGTTAGAACATAAGGTTTGATTTATAAAAAATATTTTCACAGTGGTCGGACTGCGTAGGAAAAGTAACCATGTAATTATTTTTAATCAATATTTTTTTATTAAATTTTATACACGCTACATTAAAATATAACTATAGATATTTAATCATAGGATTCATAGTATTCATACCCTGATAGACAAATAGACTTCTTGATCATTGTCCTGCCCATTTCTCAATTTTAATAAAACCGAAATTACCAGAGTATGCATTGCTATCCTAAATTTCTATAATTTAATTAGGTGTGACGATTCAGAACGAGTCGAAGTAACAGCGTACAAACACTTACGTTTTCAAATATTTTGTCCATTCATACAGTATTATCAATATTAAGTTATACCTTAGTAGCTTATAATATTGCAATTTGTCGTGCAAGTATTCGCCATGCTTATGTAAACGTCCATACACTTCTATATCAGGTCACGTATCCACAATAAACCAAGTACCCGATCAGCTCATAAACGCCTTAACCGTACATTTATACGAATGGCCGCCTGCGTACCTAGAAAAGTATTATTTTTCGTAAGAGGCGCGCGCAGCGACCCGTGACGTCGTTTCCGGCTGGGTGCTATGACCCCGAAGAAATGGTCTATAGTCTATGGTATACTGTATACTCTGTGGAGTTTTTTTTAATTGTCGCAGGAAATTGGAAGGTGCATTCGGGTTTCGGACAATCGATGGCTATTTAACGGTCTGTTGGTTGTTTTTGGGGGTGATGAAGCTTGCGTGAATTTGCATCATTTTTAGGTAACGGAGATAGGCTGGATGTTTAATTTTTAAGTGTTTGGAGTGACGAAGTCTTAATTAATTTTACTGATAGGTACACGTTTTTGGACCAAAAATCTGTTAACCACCATACACGATATCTAGATGTAAAATAACCAATGTGATTGTTTTGTACCTACCTACATTATTTATCTAATAGACGAAATACCCACCTAATATCATTATCTCCTACGTATGAATATGTATCTCTATAAATAATTAATCAACCAACTGATTCATCAATCAGTGTCATTTCCCTCAAATAAAAATTATTTTGGACTAATAAGTATTAAGTTATTATTTTTTTATTTCAAAAATACAACTGTCACTTTCTCCAAATAAAAACTTTGAATTTAAATTTGGAATATCAGCTACCCATTTTTTTAATGTGACTTCGGTGTTTTAGTTTTTCTTTTCATAAGTGAAGCTTTAATCATCCTTGCAGCGTATGTCGTGCGTGTGAACATGTGAACGTCACGGGCAAGGGGTCGGGGAACACGGAAGTAACGCGTCGCTGGTTACCGTGGACTAGAAGAAAATGTTTTTTTTTTCTCTAATTTCATGCATATCGAACACTGACGACTATTTAATTAAGAAACTCAAGGCTGAATCATTTTTATTTTATAATTCCCATAAAACTGAGATTTCAAAAGCTATTAGCCGTGGCGGACTATTATACTCGTAGTCCTTATAATAATAGTAATAATAACAAAAGTTCTTAAATTTAAGATTATCTTTAACCCCTTTGTAATGGATGATCTTGAGTTCTAGTAGAACACCTAATTCAAGACCACTTTTTCTCCAGCATCTCTTATTATCTGTCTAATGTTTTGTGTTACCTTTAACTCTTCCTTTATCTGCCTCGCAAACACACATACATTTCTCATTAGATTTTCTTTCTTGTTTATAATATTAAAATTAAAGTTGAACTAGTAACGTTCCATATAAGTCGTGTGAACGTCACAGGTCGGGAACACGGAAGGTAAGGTCATGGCACTTACAAGCGCCTGCAAGCCATTTACTGTTCTAATTACAGTACTTAGATGTGATTATTGTGTGAAGGTAAATACTGTTATGTGTTTTGGATATTTGTTTTGTTAAACTCAAGTTTCCATTTGCTTATCAGCATTAAAGGTACGAAAAATCAATAAAAGAACACCTCAGATGACGATGACTTACGGCTATTCGTAAAAATATTGCTTTTTGTAACAGTAGGAACAATTTTAGATTTATCAGTTGATGTTTTTGATATGGAATGATTCTATTTTTCCTATTGTTTGTAGTTCTATCTGAGAGAAGATGTTCGTCTCCATGGTTCCACAAGCTACTAAAATCTACTTCCATAGCGATATACTATAGTTCTGTAGTCAAATAACTTAAGTTTATATTAGTTCTATATAAAGCAAACTGGCAGAACAATAAAAGGTAAAAAAAAACTGAAGTTTCAAAAAACCATTCCAAATTCAATTTATCTTAAAGTCACTTCGATCATTGATTTAAAAATCAAACATGGAATTAGCCAAAGCAGAATACCCCGCGGTCAAAGATCACTGCCCCTGGGTAATTAAAGTGCAAAAAGCGAGTATGGAGCTCAATCACAGAGTACTGTTACCTACTGGTCATGGGAATATGCACCTCATGCATATTGCACTACTTCGATATAAAATAGCTTTATCCCTATAATTGCATTGGTTCGAATAACTTTTAATGAGTTTTGCGAGATTTTAGATTTATGAGCAGTGTGGAAAATTTAAAAAAAAGAAGAAAAAATATGCAGATTAGTTCGTTATCGCTAAGTGTATTTCCTGACTTGAATTCATTTCATTAGCAGTTCAGAGCAGTTTTTACCTACTTGTAATTGAAGAGGCCGCCACGCTGTTCTAGCGTTAGGTATACGAGTACCTAAGCGTATTTACCCCAATGATATTATAAAAATAGAGATTTACCCCTAAAAAAAAATTAGAGCTGGTTTCCTCAATTTTTTGGCATTGGCTTTGGCATTTTGTCTACATTATATTCGCAGACAGCTGTTTAAATACAATTTTTCAACAGTAAAATTTTCAAACATTCGACATAATTTCAAAAATTTTACAATGCTCTGAGTAAGAACTTTATAGCCTCAGCTTATTAATGGTGTGGAGTGTGGACCCTTAATAACCTGTTGTGGAACAGGCCACGTTTTTCTCCACCATGCTTCTCTCACGAGGCATTGGAGGAGTGAGGAGTTAACCCAACAGTACAAAGCTCTTAACCGCCCGAAGACCTCTGACATGATAAGTCGTTAAGTCTTATTTTTTCTATGTAAAGATAACTACGGAAACAACGGGTTTTATTTTATAAATAAAATAAATATTTTATACATATTATATTTCGACCGACGTGAAGAAGTTGGCCGTATCAGCATACAATATAATTATCGCAAATACCAGTGTATTCTAAAATTAATATAAGTCAAGATTAATTTAATCTACAAGTCTATTTAGTCTAGCATCTAAAGCGGAAAAAGTAGGTATTCTAACTAATAAGCTAATAGCGTGAATAAATATCATAAAGGCTAGCTTTTTCTTTAACATGTTTAAACAAGTCGGAACGCGATCTTGGAGTACAGTTATGGTGGTCATGGGAAGCTGAATCTCATGCATATTGCACTATCGATGTAAAGATGTATAAATTGCAATCATTGTAATTGTTGATTCCAACAAGAATCTCGCCGAAGCGTGAAAATGGGATCGTTTTTTTTATGTAAAGAAATAGTAATGATTTATTAATGACACCTTTTTAGTCTATTTACAACCGTTATCACACCCTAATTAAAATAATTAAAAAAAGACCCCATAATAATGGTTTCTAGAATTTATATCTGTATGTTTGTATCCTAGAAATGGTTTAATAAATTTGGATATGGTTTTCTTTCACTTATGTATTGTTGTAAGCCTGGATAACATATTTACCTATTTCTGTCGTTGGGTTCAAAAATAAAAATGGTAATTTATCGAATATTATTTAAACATTTTTCAACTGCAGGTACCGACCACGTCTAAAATATTTCCCAAAGCAAACGGTTACAAATCGTAAAAAAAGATCAGGATTCATTCACAAAAATTACGTAAAGATAACAATCAAATTAACACCATCATATTACAATATTGTAAACATGGGGAACATAACACCATTAACACATAGCAATTACCATAACGCACCATGTTATTCCATAAATGAGCTGTCTTCTAAACGGTTAGCACTGCCCAAGCGCGTAATTTAATTACTTAGTAAAAACTCTAGATATAAAAGTCGACCTTATACGCATAAACATAAAGTTTTTATTTGTATCTCGGAAAGGTGCGATATGGTTTCAATCAATGATTCCGTCATTAATGAGCTGCAAAGAAATTTCGACCGTATTCCCTTACTGTTAAGGTGTATATAAAACGAGGGGTGGGGTAATGAAATTATGGATATGAATGGGAGGTTATGGTCAGTTGATCTAGATGTCTATGAAAAAAAAACTTGTAATGATTATGTCTGTATTTTATTATGATAACGCCTATTCATGTTTATTTTGTAAATACTCATGTTTTATTATCGCTAGAAATCATAATATTGAATGTTTAATATCATGACAAGTATTCGATTGCATTAGAAGTAGCAAGAGCCACTTAATATAAAATACCAATTAATTTCAATAGTTATTATTAAATCTGTTTTTAATAACTACACACTGAGACGAAAATTTATTTTTGTAATATTCATAAAATTTTCGTGAATTTGTTAAATTTTATTTAGGTAATTTTGAACCTATTCTTTACAATTAATAATTCATTTAATGATATTTTAATAGTGTCCAAGTAGCAATGAAAGTGTCGATATGAAAGCCGAAAACCCACTTTATGGTGATGATTCAGTTATACTATGTATCTGTGATCTCTTAATATTTTTCTGTGTGTATGCCCATAGCAACCTGTATGTACCTACTAGGACCTTATTATAAGTACTATTATTTATTCTGTGCTAGGACTGCAATACATAACCACCAATTTAGAACTAGGTACCTGCTTATAAAAACAATGAACAATCGTTCTTTAAGTAAACTTTTTGAAAAAGATTTAAAAATCGAATTGCACAGATTAATTTAAAATATCGGGGTCAACGCACACAATTCTAAATAACTTTAATTACCATATAAGCTTCAAAACCGTAACCAGACGATGTTATCTGTATTAATAATCATTACGCTAATTTAAATTGGCGACATACATAATTAAAATATTCGTGAAAGCTAAGACGACAATGGTGAGAGACTCCCACGATGAAGCTCGACTCTTCACCTATATAATATATGTTGCATAGTATGAAACTGGATCATGGTCTTATATGGCCGTAAAGCCGGGGAAAGTCGGCTGCGTAGCTAGTTAATCTAACGGAACAGTTTGGTAATAAATTGTATGATGTGCCTAATAACCCTAATATGATATCGGTACTGAAATTTGTTACATATTATGAAGGCATTTATAATTTTAAAGATTTAAATTTATTTTTCTTGTTCCAAATGTTGCATAAAAGATCATGATTTTTTCTTTAATTTTTAGAAGTGAAATAAGTAATAAATTAATAGGTAGTCCAATTTTCAGAGCTTCAGACTTCACAAATGAAACAACTGGTTCAACTAACTTAATCAAGCGTTATTAGTTTGTCATACGATTTGAAACATATTCAGGTGTGGGGTACACCGCACACCCAATCCTTCCTCATGAATCACCATTGTTAAATATGCACGACAACCGCGTTAATTCTTACTGCATACGTGCAAATGCTTCGCTTCCTTGTGAGTTTTTTCGAAGTACTAAGGGGTTCTTCAAAATCCCTCCTCCTTCTTAGCCAACACTGAATTTGAATTTGATGTTGCTGATGGCTATGGGTGACTACAGCTTAAGCTATTTACATAATAAAAGTGTTATAAGAACTGTTCTTTAGGGCTTATGTAACTCTACAATTGAGTTTGGCATGTTCATAAGCAATTTTGTACACTCTTTTTTTTGTTTTTATTAGAAGTTGACTCTTGGCTATAATTCCAACTAACCGAGTGGCGAAGTAGTCTTGGCAAAGCACACTATCTAAGTAGAAGCCTATTCACTCTCAGATAATTACACTTCTATTTAAGAAGAGAATTAAAGATTTTTTAATGGTCCAATTTTTTTTACATATTATTATCATTGTGGGTTAAGCAAAAGCAATGCCTGATGTCTGAAAAATAATGATGAAAAACGACATAAAATGTGTTAAAAATTAAGCACATTGAGAATATTCAAATTTAACAAAAAAGTTTAAAGACCAGGTGCATAGTTAAAGAAAGCATGACTGGTAGAAAAGGCCTTAAAATTAGCCGTGGTAGCGAACCGCACCTACTGATTTTCAGCTCGGCAAACTGTTCGTCGCGTAGTTCCGACACACGATGATGTAAAATCAATCCATAAGACTTTAGAAGACATACGATTATCATAATAACATACGAGTCCGCAGTTTCAAAAACTGCAAGACTTCTTTCACCTTTGTTCCAGAATAGCGCTCAAGCATGACGAACTGTAGCGTAGTGGGGTAACCCCGTATCTTGACCAAACGATACATTATTCTAAGCAAGATATTGTTATGTTTATAGGCTGTGATTGTACATAATTATGTAGTGCGTATTTTTCTGGTTACATTATTTTGTTTTGACTTGTAATCCTCAGGATTTGTGATAATGTCGTGATTGGTTCGACAGAAATGAATAGGATATGTTAGCTATAGACAAGCTGTAGCAATATATTTTTAAAACTTAACTCATTAGATAGTAAAAAAAAGTTCCTCAATATTTTTTTTAATATTTTGGTTATAATGTAGTTGAAAGTTCAATCAGTCTTTCGATTTTTCAACATTTGAAATTTTTAAAAGGGTTTATTCTGCAATGGGCATCATTCATTTATTAAATTTCGGGGATTATATCGAAACAGATGATTTCTATCTAAATAATATCCGACTAGCTGTGCCCGCGACTTCGTTCGCGTGGGAGTTTTTCCTGCGAAAGTCCCGATCCTTTGGGTAAAAAATAACCTATGATGTTGCCGTATAACCTCCTCTATTTCCCATTATTCCCATTAAAATCGGTTCAATCATTCCAGAGATTAGCCCGGACAAACAGAAAGATAAAGTTATTTTAAAATAAGAGACACTTAGAGGCGAATATCAATCACTTGTTCTATCCATGTTGTCTTCATTGACCAACATGTACTTCGCTAGTTCACTACAGTGTTAACCGGTTGAATGATTATAGAAAAAAGCTTTCATAGCATAAAAACTTAGTAAATTCAAATGGACTCGTTCTTTCAACTTTGCCCCATAATGGCAACAACCGTGACGGGACGCACCATCGCACCCCGGTGCACTAAATAACCGGGGTCTTGGGTTTCCGCTGCTGTAACCAAACTTGCTTTATATTCATGACTCGGGTCATATGACCCGGTTAAATGAGTCGTACGCGGCAGGGGTTCGAGATATTAGCGGGTCTTTGGCACCTTTAGAGATCGGTCTTTTCTCTTAAATGAGGAGAGCAGATATGGATATGTTGACGAGAACGTGAAGTGATAGCCTAGTAGTTTAACATTGGTCTATGCACTGGTCTATGTGCTTACTACGAGCACTTCCAAGCAAGTTTTCAGTCATACTGTGCGTTTTCTTTATTAATCGACACTAAAATCAATCTTTGTACAGGAAACCTTGGTATAGTGTGAAGTCTGGATTGTAAAAAAACGTCCAGGTTTTTGAATGCTTTTCATGTTTTTTTCACATAAAAAAAATAATGTGTAGTTTTGCATCGGCACCATGTCTACCATGATTACACACTATCTCCTGTGCTTCTCATAATGTGAGAGGAGGCCTGGGTACATAAAATATCTAAAGTGGTAATTTATGTACCTATATCTAAAGTATACGTAATTCAATTAACAAGCAGGTCAGCTCCACAGTACGTCCATTAGTACAACATTACGTTGTAATGGGCGGAGCGATCGGTGATTAATAACTCATCGCTCGATGAATTATAATGAGGAGAAATGAACTCTGGATCATTTTGCAACGTCTCAACGATGTGCGAAAATCGAAGGACAAATTATACGGTTGAGATGATCACATGACCTAAATAACCCATTTAAATCAAGGTCTAGACATCAAACGATGTACTTATCAATTCATCAATGTAACCTGTAAGTGACCGGGCTATGCTTGGTACCCTCTCATAATGTGAGGGCTAAGATAAGACAGGGTAAAGACCACCACGCCAAGTATGAATTTGAAGTCTCGGACATGTCTGAAAATTTTATGGAAAACTCTTACCCGGAGGGTTAAAAAGCAACCGCAATTTGAATCTCTGTCTACGTGAAGCTGTAAAGGCTGATAGAGAGAACAGCTGTTGCCCTTTCGAAAAAACGCAATTAGAACAAGACGGCAAGCGTCATTGTTGAGAATTAAACACAAATTCATGATTGGCCACGAAATTACGCTTCAATTTAAGCGACATCATTTGAATTTGCTTCAGAATAAAGCTGGTAACTAGTGAATAAAAGTCTTTAGCGGGGCTTGAGTTTTATGCCCCAGCACTTAGCAACACTTTAGAATACATACATTATCTACTGAAAATTTAAGGCGTGTGATTTGAATCCAGGGGGAATACAGTTAAAACCACCAGAAGAATACTGCTTTTAACATGTATCGTACATAATGACAGTCGAATTCTACTAAGTTACGCAAACCGCCGAAAAGACCTAATTCAGTAAGTTAATATCGACATTCGGCCAACCTACTTTAGTTGATTCTGAAATGTTGGGGTTAGCAGGCCGGCTCGCGACCTATGCTAATGTATTAGCGTCCAGTTGACAAACACTCTTCGCCCTGAATATTGTATTGTAACCATCAGTCTAGCTCATTCAAACAGCTTAGTGACTTACTCATCACTCATAACTCAACTATTTGACTATGAAGTAAGACCTCCTAATAGATAGTCAAGTCTACTAATTACCTACAAGTCAGGTGGTACAGGAGCTAGCCTTCATTAATAAGAGTCACCCACCACGAATAGATAAAAGCATGAACACACATAAGATGGAGTTCTACCTGCAAATAAAATATTTTTGATCAGTTTCATAGCTGAAAATCAGCGGATTTTCAATCAACTTCTCAACCAAGGGTGCAGCCCTTTTAGGAATAAATTTAAAAAAATCCTATTCTTGGAGCTCTATTTCTGAAACCTCCGTTTCATACTTTAAATCCATTGATTAGGTTGTGCGTTAGCATTTCATTAAATAGATAAAGGTATAGCTTGGCTACATGTTCATAAGTAGCACAAATGTTTACCTAAATTTACTTGTACGAAATAAACGGCTGAACCGAATCGCGTATTTCCCGGATACAATGAAAGATTTACCGGAATTTATGTTTAACAAATTGCCCTCAGCTCAGTTTCCTAACTAATCAGGCTAACAAAAAGCCAATTAGGCGACATTATTCATAACACAAAAGGCATTCGACAAAACAGGTTTCTGTAATGGTATATGCTATGAACAATCATTCTGCCCTTCGAATGTTGCAATATGCATTTTTGCGCAACAAAAATTGCAATGAGCGTGTGAAAATGTTTCTTGTTAGGCGGATTCATTGTCATGTGCCGGCGATTCAGCGATTGTGCGAGCACCTTAAGATTAGTGATTGGGTGTTTTGAAATCGCTAATTTGACGGTAATGTGTTGTTATTGGTTGGGCACGAAACATACTCGTACTCACAGGAATGGAAGTGTTGTCGACTACCCTATAAGATCTATGACTCAATTATGACCGAATTGTTGAACGAGGGTTCCCGAGTTGGTTATCTCGTGGTCGTCCCCAGTGACTCATAGCTCTCCTATTAGGTGTGAGCTGTGGCTCATTCTGTCTATAAGTTCAAGGCAATCCCTTGCTGATCGCACATTATTGAACAGTGAACGACGCTACGACTAAAGGACCTTCCTGTCACAGTGCTCATGGATAGCGTAAGATAGTCCTACCGAGTATCTATAGCTATGTAGCTACCACCAAGAACTTTATATGTAAAACTGGATCGCAAGTTTCGAAGAGGCAAAGACGCAACATGTGACAGGATAGGGTAAACAATTTCGACCCAGTTACATAGATCGTGGTCAAGGCGAGACTGCGGTGGTGGGGAGAAACTCCTGACCGGTGACTCTTGACGTTAATGACAGATAAGACAAAATGACAGATAAGCTTGTCTACCTTCCATCTCGATCGTACAAGTAACAACATCTTTACGCGCTGAACTCGGTACTATTTTTGACTTACTTTGACACAAAGATATCACGTGTTTTATTGTCCCCTATGATATAAGTTTAGAATTGTCTCATGTCGGCAAGTATTCCAGCCCTGCATTTGTATCACGAGTGCATTTGATAGTGATACGTTGGCGGGCGAATTTCCGGGGGCGATCACCCGCCGAGACGGATATTTATGTGGCAGATATACCCATGATTCTGGTGTTAGGTATTTGTTTTGTGATGTTTCTTTCACATACACAATAATAATAGGTATATAGTGCATTATGGAAAGAGCTGTTATTTCAGGTATATCGTTACGAAATAAAATGCGCCGAACTCAGAGGACCTAAATCCTGTTGAAGTAACGCCAATTAGCGGAGGCCTATGTCCAGCAGAGGACTTTAAAAAGCTGATAGAATGATAGATCAAAAGATACACGTATCTACAAATTGTACCTACGTTTATGAGTTGTATGTTCAAACTTTAAGTTATCTATACTAATATTATAAAAAGGAAAGATTAGATTGCATTGAATAGGCTCCGAAACTTCTGAACCGATGTGAAAAATTATTTCACTGTTGGGAAGCTACACCATCCCCGGGTGACATAGGCTATATTATATTTTCAAAAAAAAATTAGGGATCCTTAGTAAAACTCCAATAGTATAACCCAATGTGTAAAAAAATAAGAAAACCGAAGCATAGCGAGGGCGGTTACTCGTGTACAATAAACCAAAAAACGCACTTATAACACAAGCACAAGGTCGCCTACGTAACTGAGCAAACACTTACAGCTTAAAGCAGTAACAAATAGTCCGAAAAAACTAAAATTTGCCAATCCAATTAACCCGGATCCCATCTTTAATCGGATTACAGCGACCTCTACAATTTAGAAAGGTAAATTGTTGAGGTAATTAACCAAACCCGGTCCATATGGGTACGGCGAGCGGGCTATTGTCTCACAAAAAATATTCTTATACATACATAAAACAAGTTATCAGATTTTCGCACGGTTTGCTGCTAACTGTACTCGCATGTACAGGGTGTTTGGTTTTGTTCGGTTTCACTTGCGGTTTTTTTGGTGTGAAGGTTTTGTGGTGTGATGTGGTAATTAGAAGCGGTTATAGTTGATGTCAGCGACGGATGTATCAGATTATTGTGTCTATACATGTATAAGAGAGTAAACATGAATGTTTCAAATTGTACCTACTAATCTTTATCACATTACTAAAATGCATAAAATTCTTTAAATTTAAATATTTTCAATCAAGTGAAAATAGTTTAATTCAATAATATGCCAAACATAGTTACAAAGTTATATATAATGCCATCACTATTATTCACATCGGTATCACCTACAAAATCAAACAATAACCAAATTATTTTTGGACTTTACAGTAACAACTCAATTTCTAACCCTAATTTAACGCTTCAGAGATGATTAGGGATTACAGTCAAGTGTTACCTATTTCGTTAGTTTTTGATGTCCATGTTTTCCAGCAACACCCTGTACATATAGTGCCGTGTGGCAATTAATACTGTTTAATGTGTTGGCACACCGTTGCGCCACAATTGTCCCGTGGCCTTCGTAATGCACCCGATATGCTGAAATAGGTACATCACTATTTCAGCTACAATCCTTTAAGAATACTAGCGCTCTGCTGTGGCTCTGCCTGCGTTTTCCGGGATAATAAATACTCTATGTTTTATTCCAGATCATGGCCTACCTGTGTCCTAAATTTCATTAAAATCCGTTCACTAGTTTTTGCGTGAAACCCTCGACAGTTTTATTTACCCTAAACATAGCTAAGAACACTCTCGATTAAGTCACCTTTAATGCAAAAAAACTAGATCAAAATCGGTTCATCCGTTGTAGTATTTACTATTTCAATCTTTAAATACCTTCTTTTACTCATCCGTTTCGTCATCTTCGTTTCATTCCTTCATCTGTGCTTGTGCTTCAGTGACTATGCAATCCTAAATTTATTTCCTTCCTTTTAATTACTCAACTGTGTCCACCAGGAAAGTACTATTATACCCTCTTAACTTCAAATCTTTCTTTTATTTAACTTCCTTAGCTTCTCTTCCCTTATTACACTACACCGTTTGAGGGCTACGATGCCACAGAGAGACATACAGATCCACAGATACACAGACACATAGATTCTATACATACATACGTCAAACTTAAAACATCCTTCTTTTTTCGTCGGGGGTTAAAAATGCACGCACGTAGGTATCTGAGACTTGGTATAGTCAAAGTTAACACTGAGTAGACGTGCTATAATTGGTCAAAAATGTCAAAATTGTTCATCCAATGTCACATGATCCATCCTCACGTATCTCTATGAAGCTTGCCATCCAGATGTATCTACATAAAGTTCTTGAATGTCCGATTTTTTCTCTCCCTCGCGCATAAAGGCTGGCGCACATATAACGTTCTGAATACAAACTACCTCAACCTCACGTGACGCCACTTCCGTTCGTCAGTTATGCGCCTTTTATTGCTGTTAATTCGTTTTGGAATCTTTGCAATATCATTACTATATTATGTCTGTCAGTTACTTCTTAAATTGTAACATTCGATCTGGCTACGTCATTATAATATTAAATTGTATGGCAAAGTAAAAAACACTTTTTTATAGTGTATTATAATCTGAATTTTACCAAGAAGAAATAACCGACTTCAAAATAACTCAAAAACTACTCGTCATATCTAGCTCAAATTTAAGTGGGACGACATGACAAGTACCAGCTTTCGATTAAAAAAATAATCATCATAATCGGTTCACCCAGTCGAAAGTTCTGAGGTAACAAACATAAAAAATACAGTCAAATTGAATACTTCCTCCTTTTTTTGAAGTCGGTTAAAAAGCAAAAATAAATGACTGTGATATTACATTCAAAAGCCGTCTGCCTGAAGTTAATTAATGTAAACATTATTTCAACTTCGTAGAAAGCTCTAAGTAAATTAAGCTTGAGATTCTTTACGCAAAAAATTAAGCTAGGTAACCTTACAGTTTTGTACTCACTTCGCAGTATTTCTTGAAAAAGGGAAAAATAGAAGAGAGACAGAGAGACATATTAATCTTAAAATGACATGGATAGCGTACGTATACGATAAGGTGGTACACCTTTTTTCCTAGATTTCAAATGCATCTACTTATATCCATTCACCTTCATCATGTAAGTTCGAAAGGTCCTCATTATCTTCATAGCACCTGAATCCGTTCCACACACAATATTATTACTCTAAACACCGTTAATATCATACCAGCAATGACATTATCTACTGACATCACAACACACACGACATCCAACCCTATTCCCCAGCAATAAGGATCAGTAAAACGCAAAAACATCGTGGTTTCTATACAGTACATGGGCATTGTGTTGCCTGTGGTGAAAACGTTAAGATTTTCCCACGAAAAAAGGAAAACTTACGGTACTTGGATGTCGAAACTTCTTGCGACAACCGCTCATATTATATTGCGTTTCATATGAAGACTAATATGGCAGATTTAAAAAAATCTCATAATAACTTTAACACATTAGTCTGACTTCATCTGATTTGACGAGAATTTTGTTATCTCACGTTGGACAAGTTGGAGTAGGCTCTCTCTTGATGCCTAAAGCCCACAGCATACTCTTCTTCTACTCGTGCTCAACTTTAATTTAGTTATGAAGGATTTGAACCACGAACATAAAAAAGAAAAGCTCATTCCTCACTTATCGGACTACTCTCACTCTACGCGCTACTCTACCAGCATCTCTCTCTTTTAAATTTCCTTCGCCCCCTTCCCCAAGGTTATCTGGAAGAGTTCGCTATTTAGCGATAAGATCGCCTTTTGTACGCAAATATCGTTAATTTTTATTTAAGTATGTGTCTCTTTACTGTTGATTGTGGTGTAGAATAAAGTGTAATAAATAAATAATTTAATAAAATAAATACTGACCGAAGTTGTTTGAACAATGTACACAATCCATCGTTGTGTGGTTATAATAGTAAAGAAGGTATGTAGTAACTGATTTGCAACAATGCTATACTATGACGCTATCACTCACATCGCAGAAGACATAGTATTGACCAACAAAAAATAGACCATTAAATACATCTATTCACAAACTGAATTACATTCTAGAAATTTCCATAGATGGTATCGTAAGTAACAAATAGTTATTAATAAGTATTCGTCTCGCAAGCCAGTCCTCGATTTGTCTTGTTGCAAAATCTAAAAACGTTTGCGCGTAGGCGGGGCTTGTAACATGAAGTGTCTGCTAGATCGTTAATTAATCATAGGTTCGTCTTTCTCATTTATAAGTTTACGAAATTGTTTTGTTCAAGGACAAGTTTATAGGATGTTGAACTCGCTACTGTTTTGTTACCACCTACGTGTTATTAATACAGGTAAAATTTAATAGATACCTACTTATTCATGGAAAGGTTGTCTTTAGTTTCTTCAAATAAATTTAATGACAGAATCCATTAATCAATAACAACACATTTCTTATCAAAATTAAAGAACGAATGAACCTTTTTCGTTAAACGGCACTTAAAACAAAAATGGCGCCCTTCTGTCATTGCAAATGACAGCAAAATACGCGCGCATTGAGTTGGTCCTTAATTTACCCTAGTTTTTACATACAGCCTTTCAAGTAGTGAATTTTAATTTCAAATTTTATTAACCATCAGCTGATAAAAAGCAAGTTGATTTAGTTGAGATAAAGACGTCGGAGGAACCGGCACGTGCCCAGTTTGTTAATGAGGATGTTTTGAACAGAATTGAGCAGCAATCTAGATTTTCAGAAGTTAACATGTACAAGTAAGTACGAATACTAATAAGAATGTTATGCGTCTGAATGTATTTGCTTTCCAAAATATTGACTTACAAGAAAACTTTATTAGACATAAAACGAAATAACTTGGAATTTATGTCCGTATATCATAAAGTGGAGATCATAGGTGGAGATCATGAAATAGATTAAGATGATATCTGGCTATTGCTGAATTTAGAACAGGATTATGAAGTGTTCATTCTGGAAATTAAGTTAATCGGATATGGCGTAATAGAACATGGAAGTTAAATCAGAAGTTATGTTATAGAGAAATTGAATAAGTTACGTCTTTGCTGTAACATTAAATATTTTAGTTCATCATTGAACAAGAGTCTATACCAAAACACAAATAAAACACCTACAATTTACTTGTACACACGATATTAAGCAAAACTGTTAAATATATTCTACCAATTTTTTATCCTTTGAAATCCGTTATTGGCCAGAGAATTTGTGTATAACTTTTAGTATTAAGTGACTTACTGTTGGATTGCCAAATAAATAAATAAATTATAATGTAACCCAAAGCGAGGTGAGGGCGGATTGTTAGTTCATTATACCAGCCCGGGCCACTTTGGTAATGATCCCATTTGACGGCCGGGAATTTGAAGCATCGGGGCTAAAAGTTTCCGGAGCCAGTTAAGATTGAGTAACTTGTGTTTCTTTACTAACCCGGAATTTGTGGCTTTATTTCTAAGAACTAAGCGGGGTTGTTATACATTGAATGAAAATAGTAATGAAACTTACAAAGTACGGACAATATTCTACTAGCAATATAAATCGTTTTAGTTTAACTAGTTACCCGCCCTAGCTCGCTTTTGTAATGTAAGTCTAGAATTTTTCAAAATTGACTCCATTCCAGACTCAATTCTAGAGATTAGCATGTTCAGACAAACAAACTAAGAAAGAAACAAACTATTCAGCTTTATTATCTTATTGTTAGTACATATTATAATTATCGTGTGTTATACACGATAAGAATATCATTAAAACACGAGAAACTTAGTTTAACATAGCTTTTACAATATTTTCATAAAATTTATTCATATGTTTTCCTCTATCTCCGAATTCTATTATCTTCTACCGAATTCAATTTGCGATGAGCTATTATAAATGCAAAATTAAAAATACCATTTTAACACAATAACGCCCTAACTCAGAGTCACTAACGGTAATTTATCGCTCCTTAGTAAAGAATCACCATACAAATTCTGTACTAAGGAGCGATTTAAGTAACCATTAGTGACTCTGAGTTGGGGCGTAGGATATAAAATAAATATAAACATAAACGTTCTCTTCAAACGCATCATTTTAATTCGTATATAAAGTGGATTCGTTGCCTCATCTCAACCATTAGATTACTTCGTAGTTCGTATAAAAGTAGCATATTTTTTATCCGTGCTCATGATTCCGTGTCCATGCAATGCTAATTACAGCATAGCCCTGAAACATAGGCGTTGTTAATAATGACGTGACGATCTTTTCCTTATAAATGACGACATTAATCAACTACTTGATATGACAGACGCAAACATCTTCCAATCACCATGCACTTCTGATTTATGGGAAGGAAAATGTTATTCATAAAAAATATTTCCGTGCGCACTTGAACCCTTTGATTTATATTATTCTGATGATATTTAAGATCTCATAAACATGATCGGATGGAAACTACTAGGAAAGAATAGAACATCCTTCCTTGTTCTAGAAAAAAACAACTTGGGAGTATTTTATGCCTTAGTCCGTCTTGGCATACCAAGACTTCTTAGCTGTGATGATTTTTCATCACTGATGCTTCTGTCATAATATTCGCATGGTTTGCAAGAAGCATCTAATTAATTATGAGACGGATTCTTTTAGTGCACAGTACATGCAAAATGTAGTTCTTGCGACAAGTTGTTGCGTCTTTATTATATTTGTCTTGTTGAAAACAATAAAATGTATTATAGAAAAAACGGGGAAATTATTGGATCTCAGAAGCTCAGGAGTTTGAAGATTAATTGATTAGTATCTGCATTGATACGAATGAATAAAAATGTAACTTTATAAATAATAAAGATAAATTAATAATAATCAGCACTACCTTGTTAGTATACCAGCGACGAAGTTAACATGATTAAATATAATTAACAATTTCTCATTCATCGCATTGTAAAAAGTGTTTGCAATAAACACTTTTTTCAAACCATACCTGATACCAAACTTGTACCAATTGTATTAAGATTTATTTCACCAGACATCTATATTTTAACCGAAGACATGATTTAATAAACATAATTTGGTGCCGTCGCTCACGGAGTAAGAAAATTTGTTCCAACCCTTATATGTAAAGGACACAAGAAACTGAAAGAAATAAATCTACATCTAAATCACAGATTGATTGTCACCGTGAGAAAGATGAAACAGTCTCTTATGTAACCGAGATACTAACAGCCTGTTTCTGGATCATGGAGACTGATTTTATTTATTTAAAATCTTTGTTGAATATATTTATAAAAGGATTAAAATATACTTTACAATCATAATTTTCATTAGGGATAAGCACAAGTAACTAACACCCCAACTCAGAGTCACTAAACTTTACTTAAATGGCTCCTTAGTAAAGAATCACCATTCAAATTCTGTACTAAGGAGCGTTTTATGTAACCATTAGTGAATGTGAGTTGGGGTGTAAGAAACTTTAAGTTAACTAGTTTATTCATTAATATTACTGGTATTATCTTTCCCTGAAGCCTACGTGGCTTCAGGCATCAGCCGTCAAACAACTACTAAATAAAAAAACTAGCATTATACCCATGACTTTGTCCGCATTTTCCGGGATAATAAGTACCGTACCTTGTATGTTATTCTAGACCTACCTGGTCTACCTGTGTGATAAATTTCATGAAAATCCGTTCAGTAATTTTTGCGTGAAAGAGTATCTAACAAACATCCATACCTCCTCACAAACTTTCACATCTATACATACAAATAAATTAAATTGGAGTGTCTGTTTGTAATATTAAAATAACCGCTTTTTACTATGTGCATTCGGATGTATACACGGAACATATATCAAAACAACATATTTTGCAATTTTTGTCTGTATGTCTGTCTGTTTGTTTCGGCTACTCTCTGAAATGGCTGGACCGATTTTGACGCGATTTTCACTGGCAGATAGCTGATGTAACAAGGAGTAACTTAGGCTACTTTTATTTTAGAAAAAAATAGCATGTTGCAGAAAAACGTCTGCTGGATGTGCTAGTTTATAATATTAGTAGGTACTGTTAAACACTGGAGCTGTCTTGAAAATTTGGCATTTGATAATCCGACATCGCTTATCATCGATCACCCATACAAGTCGTTATTAACCATAAGTTTAAGCTCCAAAGATTTCAATCGCAACGATGTAACAAACTTGCAAGTGGGCGTAGTCGAATGGTATGCTAAGTAACACGACGCGACGAGCAGTTAAAGTAATTATATTATTATCTGTACTTTGAGGTTCGTGACTAATTTGCTTATTGCTCTATCTCGGTATTACCTACTTATAATTGGTGGAAGGAATGGAATATAATTTGCAAGTGTGCTGCAATCTATTTGTAAACTGATTGCGATGAGTAACCTATTTCCTGGATTATCTGGTAAAATCAAGAGATTTTAATAGCACAGTCTGCCCCGGGACTGCCCGGGAATCGAACCCGGGACCCCTCGCTTCGCAGGCAGGGTCGCTACCAACTAGGCTACAAGATCGTCATATTATTAGAACTAATTCCTCTTATACGGAGTTGAAACACAGATTGCTTTGGGTTCGACAACAATGCATTTTAATGATAATAGTGACCTGATATTATACTCAGGGTTGGATAAAGACGAGGGAACTCCTCGACGTACTAATTTGCTCTCTCTTTCTCGCACTCTTTAAAAGCCAACACTAAATAAAGCATATGCAATTGTGAATTAAATCCTTAAATAATTCGGCGGCAATCCTCCGATACCGTGTAGATGCGGATCGTTAAACAGCTTTGAGAGGCCGGATCTTGCCACAGACTCATTAAAGATTCTAGGTCGGACTGCAATCGTTAATTAGCAAGATAAGTATTGTATTAATTGTGTACGCCATTGGAGCGAGTATCGCGCCATCGCGCATCGGTGAGCGGGGATGGAGTTTTTCGTCGCTCTAGTGGGCAAGGTCGGTGGAGGGCGTGACTTGGGAAATTATTTGTTTAGTTAATGGTTAAGTGGTTACGTTAATCTTATGCTTGCCTAAAAAGTGTTACATAAGCGATAGAGAGTCATTTGTTAAACTATTATTGAGACCTATCATGAAATCAGTTACAATGCAAGATTTTAAACCTTTACCACGCACTTTCAACAATCTTAGCTTTAAGAAGTTTTTCTCTTTATTCCTTATCAGCAATACTTCTGTGACTTACCTTCATTGCAAAGGTTCATGAGAGATGGCATCCATCTTCCATCATACGAGAGAAGGTCACCGTCTACAGACGTAGTATTATTTCTACATATTTCTTACGTTCCTTGTACAGCAACGTTAGCAACTATTGCGTGAACTTTCAGCGAACTTTCTTTACATTAAACCTATCGAGGTCGCCTAACACCGTAGATCCCTCGAAACGTTTGGAACGAAACGCACCAACGCCTCCTCGGATGTATCGGGTTGCGAAAACGGAACGGATATAGCTCGTTCCCCTTCGCGGCCATTCTGATCGAAATTTGAATTTTGCCGGTTAACTGGCCGCTTCCGGTTGACGCTTTGTTTCTCCACTGTAGGTGCAAAAGCGTTAATTTGGTTGGGCAACGCTTTTGTCAGGTTTTCATAAGTATTGTGTCTGTGTCCGTGAGATGTGTTTGGTGAATGGATTCGGCCGAGTTTACAGTTTATGTAAATATCGGATCCATTACATGCTGCTGCCTAAAGAGCTGATGAAAGTACGGTCACTGGAGGAGTTGACAACACCAGTTGCCAATGCAACGGCGACCTTAAAGGGAAACTCTTCACACAAAAATTGCAGGCGCAAAATTTAAGTAATGTAGGTATGCTAAGGTACAATAAATTAACAGTAATTAAGCCTTTTCGAAGGTCTTTAAGCAGCATTAAGATTGTCGCCATAATCCATTCATTAATCCCTAATTGAAGAGTGTAAAATTGAATCTGGACGTTCCTCCAGTTACATAATTTTAGGTATAAACCACAGAACATCTAATTATTAGGTGTTCTGTGGTATAAACGCTTTACACACATGATTATAAACTTATTAGGCAATCAAAAGAAAGCTTCACGTTGATGTCTAGCATCTTGTGCGATACTCATTTTTTATATGCCTATACTTGTCTCCTGGGATCAAAATACTCTTGGGACGTCGAGGAGCTAAAATATTGATGTAAATTGCCCCATGGGACTATTGAGCCAAAATTGTGTCTGCTATCCATACGTAAGAAAATATCATGGAACTAGTTGAATCAAGTGTCTCCTAGACTCGAATGTAATAAAAGGAGAATATTTTTTAAGCGAATAGCCGTCAACCGAGGAGACCAGCGATGGTAAGGGGTCATAGGCTCCCATGAACAAAAGTACAAACGCATAACACTTATAGCATCACTGATGTGTTACCGGCCATGAAAGAAGATAAGACATAGAAATTGGTCCTCCTAGCCAATTATATTACATATATTGTAAAAAAGAGGAAGATAATATGTCACAAGCGCGCCGACGATGAAGAGCGTAAGAACAGGCAATTGACCGTTCTGCTCGTGGTCGCTCTGTCAATATAAGACGATACGCACACTTTTGTTGTTGTCAGAAGTGCTTGACATTTGACATACAGCGTTAAAATGCCTTCGTGTAATAAACCAATGTGATTGGTGTAGTGAAACAAAAGATAAACCTGTGTGTGTTGTAGCTCTTTTCGGAACAGATTTTTTGGTTGACTTGTAAGAGCATAATGTAGGGGCATTAACGTACGATATTTGTTCGACATCAAACTATATGTTTAAGAATTAAACTTGTAACGCGTCCAAGACTCAGCCGAGTCAGATCGCAGGGCGCGTTCCGGGTGGGCGCGCGCACTAATTGTGCCCCGCGACCCGTGACCGACAGTTAGACGTACTCGGGAGCGGCTCTCGGCTCGGCCCGAGAACCGAGAACCAATGTAATGCAACACTGTACTCGATCCGAGATTTCAGCTCTAACACTTGAGCAACTCGCGTTAATGAGCGACGTAGCCTATGACTTGGATAATGAGAGCGATTGATGTGGAAGTTTACTCTACAACAGTTACCGTGGTAGGCTATGACTTGGATAATGTGAGTGATTAATCTGATATACTTACTTTATAACGGTAAATTAACCTTTGTAATAAGCATGAGTTTACCGCCAAACGACTCGTGTTCCGGCTTGGGGTTTGAGAGCCAGTTCTTTCTTTCTTTGTCTTCTTTCTTTCTTGGCCGGCAACGCATCAGTGATACCTTTGGTGTTGCTGATGTCCATGGGCGACATGTCCACTTACCATCTGGAAATAGCCGGCAAACGAGCTGACGATCCACCTGACGGGAAGTTGCATCGTCGCTCATGGACATCAGCAACACCAAAGGCATTTCTAATGCGTTGCCGCCCAAGAAAGAGGGTAGAAAAAAAAGAAAGAACTGGCTCCTAAGCTCCCAGTTGGAATACGACGAGTTATTTGGCGGCTGACTCAAGCAGAGGCAATATCACTCACAGAGCTACATCGTGTCGTATTTGCTTAGCTTCGCGGGATTTGCAACGAACCGAATACATTGAACTCACAATCCGTTAATATTTACCTACGCTAACAGAATTTATATTGAATTAAAATATTATAATATAATATATTAGGTATATTAAGATGTTGACTGATGATAATACTTTGAACGCACAAAACAAAATTATGGTAATTATAATTCAAAACCAGAAAAAATCGCAATTTAAATATACCTATCTAAATTATTTTTATAATAAATGTATTTATGGTGTAGTTGCTTATTGGTCAACTTGAGGATGACTCTTCAAGTAATTAACATATTTTTTTACTTTAGAACATCTAGCAAAAACCGTATACCTCAGTCCAAACAAGTTATTTTATTGTAATAAAATTGGCTCGTTAATTTAATCTTGTTTTAGGTAATTATCTACAATTTGATTAATAACATTTTTATGTTATTTTGTTTTTCCATGATTGTGTCATGTTAAGAAGCTATGTAATAATGTAGTTCACTTTTGTCTTGCAATACTTTGTGTTTACGTTCGCAAACAAAAGACCCCTGTACTCTGTAGAGAATAGAAATCAAATACGAAAAACAAAACACGGTATAGTAATAATGATGTTAGTAATCTACCCACCTACCGGTATAGACCTATACCTATGTATTAGATACCGGTAACAAATAATAAAACTAACTGCTTGATGTCTATGTGTTAAAGATATAGGTTGTAAAGAAAAACTATTACAGGGGCTATCTCGATGTCTGTACATGAAAGATATTTGAGAAAAAATATTATACGGACTATTTTAAACCTTAAACATTGCATACTAGAATCAAAATTCCGTTTCATATTACTTCACCCGAACTTCCCATTGGAACCATAAATAAATTATCAATTTATCACATGTTCCTACAAAAATTTAAAAACCATTGTGGAATTTGCATTTACTTTTTATGATTTTGGCACAGAACATTTTTACAATTTTTTTGAAGACACAGAGTACCTATGCAGAGTACTAACAGCTGTTTTATTATATGCACAGATTAAATACGTTTTGTGTTGGATTTTATAGCTTATAATTCAAAACATGGCGTCACCATCAGAAGGCGTTACGGTTGAAGAGGTGCTTAATGCACATTTAATTCTTGTACATCCGCATTAGAGTAAACTGTAGTCACTGTTAAGTTGGATATTTCTTCAATGTTAAGTTTATATTGCAGGTGCTTTTTTAAACCAATAAACGCACACACACATTTCCGCACTTCCACAGAACAAGTG
This sequence comes from Thymelicus sylvestris, assembly GCA_911387775.1. Lineage (NCBI taxonomy): Eukaryota > Metazoa > Arthropoda > Insecta > Lepidoptera > Hesperiidae > Thymelicus > Thymelicus sylvestris. Next base: position 6,642,580 of record OU426909.1, on the reverse strand, counting down.
TGTGTTCGTCTTTTCGGAAAAAACGTAGTTATTTGAATCTAGATTAAGTATGTATTTTGTTGACTTACTTAACAGATAAAAAAAAAATCAGTAGTAGCCAATAAGTGTATTTTATTTATGTCCAACAATTTTCCCATAACAAACTAAATTGTACGTTTCATTGAGTTTGTGACACGTATCAGTGGAAGGTCGATACGCTTTGCTAGAACCGCACCCTCACGATACAGGATGTTGCAATTTGCAATTTATTACTTTATGTGATGTCAAACTATATTTAATTAAACTGAATATAGTAAGATAATTACATTCAATTTGAAATGATTTTTTGTATATTTACTTGTTTTTTATGAAGTAGTTGCTCACCCGTTCTTTCCTCAGGTTGAACTATTGTTATACTTACGTCCTTTTAATACAGAAGTCTGGAATAATTCATCTTTTAAATGGTGTAAGAATATATAAAATAGGTGGAATAATTCGCGCAATTTTTCATATTGTTATTTTATTGAATATAGATTCATTAAATTCATTCATTAAATAGTAGCTATATGTCATGTAGGTACGTCGGTACATCAATATCTAAATATCATGAAATACTATACCGGAACCAAGAATTTAAGTCACCGAATGAAATCCAATACAAGTATCACTTATCTAAGATTAATACAGAATAATACACTAGGTATGTATATGTACAATATCAATATCCCCCCACCTTTCTAAAAGGACAACGACCATAGATAATATCGAATTTTTTGGAGACACTAAACTTTCTTTTTTTCGATCACCAACCGAATCATTTATAAGGCGTTACAATTAAAACCAGATCTATTGCACAGATCATAAATTACCATCGACCAAACCGTGGGTGGAAGCGGCATATCGCAACTATTATATTATTAATCTTTATGGACAGCCGTTTAATGTACTTGATATAACTTCTATCCTATTAAAAAATTAAAATATCTTTTTGTTTGCACGTGCTATAGATTAGAGAGAGACGATGTATCATAGACTAGTAATGGTTTTCTTTAATGAAATTAAAAATAAAAACTATTTTTACAAAAACTTTTTTTCATTACAGTACAAGCAAGCAAATAGTTCCAATGCCAAGCAATCTCAGCTTAAATGGTTATTAAGAGATATTAGGGAGGTTTACTAACGCCTTGCCAGCTGAGAAGGAAACGATGGGTTCGTCTTGAAGGACCCTATGATATAGTCCCATGGGAAATCCCCTAATGGAAGTTCTTACAGTTTACACGTAACTACGTGACAGGAAGTTGCGTCATCCTTAGCCGATAAACGTCAGGTGTTTAGATGGTCAGTAAAATCCTACCACCATGATGTTGCCTCGTATGCGTTCGTTAGCTCGTATGATAACAAAACAATCATACTTAATATTATAATTGTGAAACTTTGTGGGGATTTTTGTCATTCTTTCACGCAAAAAATACTGAACGAATTTTCATGGAATTTAGCACACAGGTAGACCGTAATCTGGAATAGGAGATAAGGTTATTATAATTCCAAAAAACGTGAGCAAAACCGCACAAAACCCTTAGTTTAGAATAAAAAATATTATATTAATTGATGAGAGTGACTAATAAAACACCATTTATGTATGTAGATACACAATGTGTGAAATGAACCGCGAATATAGAGGACGAGTAATAAGGCCTGATTGAATGTTACCGGCCTTTTGTACCAAATTAAGGAACGTTGAAAATTATACAGGTTTCATTTTACTTTCCTAATAACATGGAAGATGATTTTACATTTAATTGCGGATGTTATGTTTAATGCAACATTCGTAAGTATTACCTATTATTACAAAAGTAAATTTACTAATTTTGCAGTGATATACATCAGAATAATAATATAGAGCGGATACAGTACACATACAGCGGATACAGATAAGAACACAGTTGAAGATAGAAAACTTATTTAAAATCCGTCACATGTATTGCTAACTCCAAAACACTTATGGAAAGCTATGTTAGGGCCACAACATCCTATAAACCGAGAAAAAGATGATTGATGTGTCAATACTGTACTTAAAACCGTACAAATATCACTTTTATTTAATATAGGTTAGTATCCATAATGGTATACCAAATAAAAATATATGGGCTTCTCAAGTATTCGCCTATAGACACAAGCTTGGTTCTGTCCATAACTTTAATAATATGTTATGATACCTCTCTGTTACAAAGCACATGTGAATACTCTGTGACTATATTTATAGCTATCAACTAATGGTGAATGAACCTGAACGCGACTTTTACAAACAACTTTTTTGTCGTCGATACGCAATCCGTTCCGTTCTGACATCCAATCATTTATCATTCAATATCGATACATCGACTAGTACTGTACAATTATTTTGACAAACTTGTTTAACAAGTATCGAATTATGTTTTCTAATCCCTAGACTCTATGTGGTTTCATATAAGAGTTATAATCGATGAAAGTTAAGTTTGGGGACGGTAAAAAATATGTTTTATAGTAGTACCGGTTCCATTCATTCATAATAAAGCGACTTGATCTAACACGTGACGAATGTATGATCGAAATAGGAAGAGGTGTGTACGATTTTGACCTTTGCTCTTATGTAATACGAAGTACATTCGAATTATCATTCGATTCATGTGTAATGCTCATTCTTAAATACGAAGAACGCATTGAATAATCGATTGTGAACTTAATTTTGAGAAATTAAAACGGCTTCTTTAGCCGTTGAGTTTTGGGACATCCTGTTTGTTTGTTGTAAATAACCTACTGCGGGGGTATGAGTGTGTAAGCGTTTATTTATTTATATTTTCTCGAAATAAAATGAAACATTTTATGATACTTTTAATTATTTTTAAATACAAATTAAGGTATAATAATGAAATATTAATCTAATTAAACAACAGGTAAATTATGAAATCGTTAAATTGACTGTTGAGATTGAAAAAATATTTTGTTAATTTTTTTACACTGAAAATATTATAATTTAGTAAAAATATAATAGTAAAACAACTTTAATATTAACCATGAACACAATACTGTGGAATGTAACAAAAAATAGTTTAACATATTCAATTTAAATCACACGTTGTGCCCGCCCCGTCTGTCTTGTCATTCGACAGAATTCAATTTGTATAACTATTATCTATCTATCTAGTTATATATGACTAATAGGTACCTACTTCTAGTTCTAAAAGTTACTTTTTTTATAGTTACTAAGAATAAACAGAAAATGATGCGACGACTTGGCAACTTTTAGTCGAAAGAAGAAAAGCGAGAAGGCAAAAAAGAAGAAAGGAAAAAAACTTCTTTGCTGTCAAATTCTGCTGCCTCCGTCATAAGTGTCTTAAGTCATAACTTAACTCTCTAACACTTTAATAGATGGATAGTAAAATTATTGAAAACAACCGGATGATATATCTGGAATAACCATCATAGTGACGTCAGCAATACACGGCCATTGCTACACACATATGTACAAGCAATATAGCCAACTGTGGCTACATTAAATACATAGTAAATCACATACGAGGTTTTATGCGGCTCCACCGAGTTTATTGCCGCGTTGTACAGTCAGCAATAAATACGAAAGGTTTTTGCGACATTACTCAACCCCATGCTAGCCTGCTTGTCGATAAGTCGACAAAGTTTAACGTTTAGGGTAAGGAAGAAAGGACTGTACAACAAAAACTTATGAATGTATTTTATGCGACGTGTTACATAAAGGCTTTTTGGGCAGCTTTAGACTATTTGAAGTGCAGTCCATAAATGACGCTATTACGTTTTGTTACGTAAATAGTCGAACGAACGAGTCAAATAAACAGATGGGTTACCTGATGGCAAGGTAATCCTAACTTTCAATGAACTTTCGTAGCATTTAAGTCAGTACCAAGTACCACACCCTACCACCATTTAGAGTAATTTTAACTGGATGGTAAAAAACACAGTGACTTTCACAGGAGGATCCCAAAGATTTCAGTTCTATACACCATAAGCTGGGAGAGATGTATAATGCTATTAAGTATATTATTTATTTTTTTATTTTGTATTCCAACGCTACACCAAAACATGCTGTTCTGCGGTTGCGCTCGCACTTACCTAACAATTTTTCTGACGTCACAAGTCTCGGAGACTTTATACCTTTAAAAGTAGTTTATATAACAGGTTTTCAAACCACCACAAACAAACCGACATAACATCCTGTATAATACCAAACAGGCAACAATAATAAAAAAAATTGCTCAAAATACGGAGAACAATAATAATTGTTAATACTGTTATTCTTAATATTCTGGAGATATTTTCAGTTACTAAGCTATCCCTCCCACCCAAAATAGCCCACATACAAAAATCAAATACATTAAAAATAATAAACTTGAGAGGTGTCAAGGGACACCCGGATGGAACGAAGTTCTTTGCAATCAGTACTAGGATAGCAAAAACATTCAGCAAGTGTGCCAAAACAAATTTGTTTTGTTTTGGCACAATCGCTTGCATGTTTTTGCTATCCTAGTACTCTGGCTTGCTTTCCATGTAAAAAAAACTACGACGGCAAAAAGTGTAGTTACCGGCAAAAAGTGTCGTTACCAAATTTTCCGCCTAGCCCCCTTTAGCAACGCGCGATAAGGAACTTCGTTCCAAAAATCTTGTACCGCGTGTCGAATCCCTCCTCAGGTCATGCCCATATTATACGAAAGCTAACTAAATATCACTCGACCACGCCTCTTAGCACGTGTCGTGCTCGTGAGGCAGCTAACGGAATAACTATGGACAGCAGGTGGGCAGTTAGTTAGCCGTATTCATTTTTTATTCATATTAATAACTACTCATCATTTGGGTATTTTATACTGAGACTATGAGCAATTTTACTGGATGGAAATCATATCCTATCATAATCATAATCATAATATATATAAATTACGTGTCACGTTGTTTGTCCGCGATGGACTACTAAACTACTTAACCGATTTTCGTCAGATTTGCACACCGTGTGCAGTTTGATCCAACTTGAAAGATAGGATAGCTTACATCTCAAAATAAAAAACTTTTGACAGAACGAAGTCTGTCCGGGCAGCTAGTCTTAATATATATAAATTACGTGTCACGTTGTTTGTCCTCGATGGACTCCTAAACTACTTAACCGATTTTAATCAAATTTGCACGCCGTGTACAGTTTGATCCAACTTGAAAGATAGGATAGCTCTCATCTCAAAAAAAAACTTTTGACAGAACGAAGTCTGTCCGGGCAGCTAGTCTTAATATATATAAATTACTTGTTACGTTGTTTGTCCTCAATGGACTCCTAAACTACTGAACCGATGCATACCGTGTGCAGCTTGGTCCAACTTGAAAGATAGGATAGCTTACATCTCAATTAATAGTCGAAATATTATTTTATTGCAAATTTTTTGACAGAACGAAGTCTGTCCGGGCAGCTGCCCGGCACAACCTAGCTAGCTAGTTTATACATATAAATTACATGTCACGTTGTTTGTCCGCGATGGACTCCTAAACTATTGAACCAATTTTCATGAAATTTAGCACACAGGTAGACCACGATCTAGAATAAGGTACAGGGTACTTATTATCCCGGAAAACGTGGGCAGTCCGCTAGCTATCTGCAATGATATTCCTACATGCATGTATAAGGTAAAAGCTTAAGTTAAATTGCTTGTTGCAAAACGAATATAGATCTACACTATACTGTTAACATTGTACAACACATTCATTCAACACAGTGCATTTGTAACCCAAGTTAACATCGTTCAATGTCATGTAGACCACAAAAACAGCTCACAGGCCTACGTTCTGTCAAGTCTGTCAATCACTCGACCTCAGGAACAGCAAACGCCTATCCCTCAGCCCTGTTATTAAAATTATATCCAATTATTTCCATTTAAAAAGCTCGAACACAAAAAGTTAATTCATAAAATCGATCCGTCATCACAACAAAAGATATTAATATAGGCCTCATAATAGGAACGGCTAAAAGTGAGAGTCATGCTCGGTGGGCGTTGAGGACTTAAAAGATTATGAAATTCTTCATTTTGGAGCTTGTTTGCTCACACTATAAGTATTGGGATCATGTAAGTATCATACATACTGTAAATGAAAATCAATTTAAAAACTATTTGGTCTTCTACAAAAAAGGTATGTAATTCGGAGAAATTAAACGAATCCGCAGTAGCATGTTGAAAATTTCTCGGATGCCTTCAAATTGGATATACTGCATTTAATTATTGCGAAATGGGATTTGGTTAAAAAAAAAGTTTTATACCTCAACAAAATTATTTTAAACTGATGAAAAATAAAAAATATCTAAATCGCGCCTTAGTTGCAGTCCAAGTTCAGAAAAGTTTACTAGCTGTTTACTAGCAGCTAGTTTTATAGTCGAATCATCATCCTGACCATCATCGACCCAACTAACAGAAAATAATGTCACTTTGTGAAAGAAATTGCCGCAATAATAGTAATAGACCCTAAAAAACACATGTTTCAAATCATAACGTACCAATGATTGACATCACACAGTTTGTCACGACACTGTTTATTTTTCATTAAAAACTGATTACATTGTAATTCCGGTGGTTTAGTGGTGGACTATAGTACTCGTATTAATATCAATAGCTAAACTGCCAAATAGTGTTAAAATAGTTCCCCAAACTAACCTTATTATTCCTTCCAGCTATTCTCGTAAGCATCCTAACCATCTAAACAAGTACACGAAGGTAAGGTGCAGTTAATAAGGTAGCTTATCTTATTGAATGTCGGGCGTCCGAGTGATGGATGCAGCGCTAGGGCGCGATATCGTCGACAAATGACGCCTAGGGACGGGGTGCTACCGGTATCGATACGTTTTTAACGAGCTTTTTGGTTTAATGAAATGAACTTTACCGTTTATGCTGTCCTGGTATTTTTTTGTAATGAGGATAGCAAAAGAGCTTGCATTACTTGCCATAAACATCTGTCAAAACTCAAAAGCCTCGAATAGCTTTAGGACTTCAGGAGGAATAGGACTTTCGCGCATGTCATCCAATGTCGTCCAGCTAGCTTTCTGTTAGTGAGAATTCGTATTACAAAAGTAGACTGGTTTTGCGTTTGGACTACTTTAATATAGAATAGGCCCTTGCTAGGTTAATTTTACCACTCTAGACGTCTCATTTGAGTAAAGGACTTTTTACACGAAAATAACCTCCAAAAAAAAATACTTTTATTTACGTTGATATCAAATTAAAAATTTCTCCGTTCAAAATTGAATGTAACCGTTACGTACGCACTGGTCTCTACTATTAAAATGGAGCTCTCTCCGTTTTCAATGGTACGGAATTTACAAAAAAATACTCATAAACCACCAAAAACAATACAAAATTGTCATCTAAGTTCAAATATTTACAACATTACATCATGCATTACGCGTCATCCGTTAAAAACGTCAATCAAGAACGCGTGAACCAACAAACCTTAGAAAGTACTTACCTGGAAGTTTTATCTGTGTCAGAGACCATCTCTCATATTGGGAACGCACGGGAGGTCGAAGCGATAAGCGCGGATTAACTATGACTATTTATCATTCATTTATTTTTTATTCACTACCGTTCGTGAGTGGATGAGCTACGACCTCCGAGGATTGAGATGAAAGTGACTTTTAGGGTTTGAACTTACCAGAACGCGCCAATTAAATTTTAAGCAAAAGCAAAAAGACAAACAAGTTAAAATCTAAAATTGTTTATGTAACTCAACTGATTTTTGACTTAACTTAAAATGTGATGGCAATTTTTCGTTATTATTGTGAGATTCATGAGGTCTAGTGGGGTAATATAAATTAATAATACTAGTCATATTGAATTAATAGATATAGAGGTATGTAATTATTGTTTCTATTAGTATATACTATAAATACATACTATAAGCATATCTTATACATATATTATATCCTTACATATTATATCCTATAAAAAGGAAAGAATATTTGCATTGTGCTATTAGTATGACAGTATAACGTGAAAAGCACTATAAATACACATATACTTAGTAGATGATTTTTTTAAGTATTATGCTCAGACAGAAGATATTTAAAAGTTAGATGGAGTAAGAAAAAGAAAGACGGCAAATTCCCAAATGCATCCATGAAAATAAACGCTCAAACAATTTGCAAGTCGGACGTAATCTTCAATGGTTGTAAACGGTTGTGAGGTTGTAACTTGTAATGCAGTCATTATAACGAACCATTCAAACATTTTGATGGCGGACAGCGACATCTACGTTACGTAACTAGAAACAATACAATTTTAATAGTTGACACAAGTCACTTGTAGTATCGACGGCGATAAGCGAGATCAATTTTTGGCGCTGTAAGAAATTGCGTAGGTAAAACCTTTCATGCCAATTTTCTTCAAATTTATCGAAGGCATGAAAAGGTTTTTGGTATTTTTAAATTTCTTCATTCTTACATGAGGGGAAAAAATCCCTTGTCAACAGAATTAAAAATAAAACAAGTAGCAGTCTAAGCTTAAGTATCTTTAAGTAAATTAAAGTTTGGAGGAGAATGTAATAAACAAAATTTTATTTAATTAAAATATAGTATGTTACAATAATTTTAGGATAGAAAGTAAAATATTAATAAGAAGACTATGTGAAGTTAAGTTAACAATATGAATTACAGCCGAATATCGACCGCAGAACGTAATTCGAGCTATTAAACTTTAACTCGGGAAAAGGTAAATGTGCTGTCATTTAGTTGTTATCATTGCCTTCGTTTCACAATCAGATTTTCATGCATAGCGTCATAAGTCAGACAAGACCCTAACACGACAAACAATGATAACGTAAAACAATGAGCCAAGTTCATTGTTACCTTCTCTTTCACTGATCATCCACAAGATAGGAATCTCGTGAAAACAGCTGATTCGAACAATGATGAAAACCAAATGAACCTATTTAAAAGAGGCTAAATGTGAATGAACCGGCCACCTTGAGGGACTCCTGATACTCGCGCTAATATAAAAGAACAATGCCTATTGTTGTCGGCTACGTCATACTTCGGATATAGGTCAGTGGTAGCCCAAATGTAGCACTCAGCTGATCCCACGAATTGAATGCTGCGACTGGTGGCGCCCTCCCGTTCTATTTTACCGTTTGAAATTTATGACGTCACTAACGATTATTTTATTCCCACTTCTGATTCAATTTGCATACAATCGCCGACGGTGTATTTGAGGGAAAAAAATTACGTTTTTGCAACCGATTGCAGATATTTCGCAGTAATTAATATTTATACAAATGGCTTTTATCTTATATCCAAAGGCTGTTTCCTAAGTTGCTTTTTTCTCTAAGTATTCACAAAGCATTGAATAATATTATTAAAATAATTTATTGTATATTTTGGAATTACTAAGCAAGCAAAAAAATCGCATAAACATAAAACTTTACCTTGTTTTTCGTCAAATAATGTCGCGACATTATTAACACTGAACTTTGCCTTTACGATTTGATACGTTCTAATCATCAGTGACAATAACTTTATCGACAATAGTACGAATTAGATTGAGGACACCTACAACCTACGTTGCTTAGCATACACATGCAAAGTTCACGATAGCCCAGAGATCAGGATATCAGTCAGCAAAACCAGTATGCAGCATTTCTTCTATCCGCGGTGAATGCCCTGCGGAATCCCAGAGACAATAGCACATTGTTTGTTTAGGCCGGTGTCCGCAATTATGTCGCTCGCCACGTGCTCTTCCACCATTGTTTACCAATTGTTCTTATCTCCATCTAGCCGTCCTTGGGAGATTTCAATTGTCCAACACGATCGTGGATCCGTTTTTGTTTTGTTGCCGTTTTGACAGATGCGTTTGGTAAGATTGGTAAGATCGGCTCATTTGCTTCTGTCTACAATGTGTTAAGGTTGCTTTAGGGTCATTTTATTCAGTTCTGTGATATTTTATTCTGATCTAGCAAAAACAGATGATCTGAACATTAAGGTGTGTAAATTGCAGGATTTTCAGCTCAGGTAATTTTAATAATTCTCTTAAGATAAGTCAATGCTTGACAACGATCTCACCTGATGGTAAGTGGAGATAATCCCTAAGATGATGAGTGCATTAATTTAGTAAAAACTCACTCTTTTTTTTGAAGACTCTGACATCAAAATCTCTTTTTCACTTCTATAATACACAGGTGATTCAAGCACGCCATCATCATTCGATCATCGATTCATCATTGAACAAACCTTAATCTTTAACTAGTCAATTCAACAAGGCAACATGCTGTCCATCTAGCATGAGTTGGTGGACCTAAGCTATGTTTAAGACGTATCTCTTCTAACAGAATATCCCAAAGTTTGTCGATAGACTACTCTGGAATTACCTAGCCCCGAGTCGTATCAGTGAAATTCAATTCTCATTAGAGATTCAACCTTTGATTTTGTTTCATACTGCACTTAGCTATTTTCCTGGAAGCAACTTTCATTTTGAACTCTTTCTCTACGGTTATTGTTTACGTGTCATCTGTATGAACAACAAATGATTAAAGATAAGTCATCAATAGGCTTAGCAATAATAGTAACGACGTTATACAAAAGTTTGTTTGTAATATAGTATAAGTACCTACTATTATTTCTTCTGTGGTAATACATAATGTGGTCAGTACTAGTTTAACATTCTCTTCAGATATTTTGCTGTCGGCATCTCATTAAATATTACGTATCTTGTTCAATCATGCTAGAAGACTCGTGTTACAAAAACAAGAAATAATAATAGTTATTACTTTAAAATAAACGAAGGATTTACTGAGAAACAAAGGCAGGTAGTCTGGCAGAGCAACCAACCCAAGTCCCGTTAGGTGGTCGACATTGACAGGGTCGCCATTACTTGTTAATGTATGACCCGACGGTAAATGATTGGTAATGGGTGCGTGAGTTATGACTGACGTAAATTATTTTCTAAGGCTTCCATAGTTAGTGCGGTACAAGCGAGAAACAGATGTTCAGAGTAGAATTAGAATCAAGATAGAATTAGGCAGAGCTTGATAAAAATATATTAAAGAAAACGTAGTTGTTCGATGGAAGAGTTTACTCCTGGTATAAATAGAAAGAGAAACGCAAATATTGAAGCGATGCGTCGAAGATGTTTGTGATGCGTCGTCGCAATTCGCATAGTAGTGTCGACCTAGCCCTGGACACTTGAATTTTTAAATGCAACGATTACGATTTCTGCATTTTATCGACATTTCAACCAAGACGATCCGTCTTGGTAATCGAATTATCGAAACATAAACCGTACCCGTTGTATTTCAAACGATTTGATTCTAGATAAGCCTTCGTTCTGATGATATTGGCTTCAGTTTACAATTTAGTATCATATCGTATTTATTTAGACACACACAGATACACATACCGTACATACAGAGACAGCCACGCACACACAAAGTCACACACGAACGCACGAATACCTTACTTCAGTTACGGGACGCGCCGTGTTTTGCATATTTTATCCCTTTGTTTTGACAGATGCAATAAGCTTGAACGGCTTCCGAACGACCCAGCGCTCTTGGCTTCAAATATTATTACAAATATCGTCACTCACCAGTAAACTTGAGTAGGATATTCATTATGATTTTAAAATATATCAGTATTTCAATGGTTGTTTGTATAATCTTAAATTAAAATTTAAAAAACCCCCGACAGTTTTATTTACACTAAACATACGGCTAAGGGCACTCTTGATTAAGTCACCTTTCAAACAAAAAAAAACTAGATCAAAATTGGTTCATCCGTTTGGGAGCTACGATGCCGCATATTGACAAACAGATACACATTACACAGATATGTGAAACTTGTAATACCCGACTTTTTGAATTGACTCTAACCAAAAGTAGCATTTTAAAGCCAAATATTTCGCAAACGAACCGCTAAATCCAAAAATGGTCTAAAAGACCCATAATATTTTTGAAAGACCTTTTCAACGATACCCCACATTATAGGCTACGCGACAAATAAAAAAATCATTCTGCGATTCTGGAATTTTAATAAATATTAATTATATACAGCTTTTCAGTACCATGGTTTTCGATCTCGGCGCTATCGGACAGACGGACGGACATGACGAGACTATAAGGGTTCCGAATTCCGATTTTACTTCGGAACCCTAAAAACTCATATCTTATATCGTTTCATCATTATATCGAGCCTTTATAAATGTATTTCTCGCTTGTAGATGGTTTATAAACAAAAAGCATTCAATATAATTAAGCATTCGCTTAACGTGGTGGCCTTACTTTAGTGTTTCCGTTTAAATTACCTATTAAACCTGGAGGCACGGACGTAAAATGACGTCATAAACGCAGAAAAAAATACAAATGTCGTAAGGTGTCGGATTTATTCCCGACAGTCGCAAGTGAGTAAATCTTCGGATTTGCGTTTACGACGAAGGAGTGTTCAATATACTATGTTTTCCAAAGTTATTACTTTCTGGACGAAATCTACAGTAAGTGAAGTTATGTCTGTTTAGGAATCCTTAAAGTCTAACGAGAACCCTGTTTTAGCAGCTTTTAACTTATGAGTGGGAAAGATGAAGGTTTAATTTAAGGCTTTTTTGGGCTTATGGCGGGCCGTAGGTATACCTACCTGCTAATTTTATTATGCTGTGTACTAAAAAATCCGAATATAATTATGTCAATACGTTATGTCATTTAAAACATTAGAAACACAACAAAACAAGTGTAACCTGGTAAGTTACGCGATTTCATGTCAAAGACAATATTAATTTCATTTTAAAAGCAACGGGTAGGTACTCACGGACCTCACGGTTCGTATTTTCTCTTTGAATTTTATCTATTTACAAATCGTACACCGGTGTGTAAAAAAGACAATTTTTAGTAAAAAGAGAGTGAAATCTACAGCACAGTGACTAATCAAAGTTCTGGCAAGTAGCAATAATCCGCGTGACAGACACAAAATTAAACCATCAGTTTTAATCTGCAGACAAACCGAAACCGTTCGAAGAAACGATCGAATTATCTCCTGAACGATTTTATGCGGTGCGTTTACGATCGCAACAGTGTTGCCAGTGATGATTTATTGGGAGTTTCATGTGCAAATGGCGCGAAACTGCGATTTTGAAATGGCAACTCATTTTGAAATGTAAGAGTATTGACGCCTCTCACACCACTGTAAAATACTTTGTTTAAATCAGCTGGAAGGAAACGTCTCGTTTGTACTAGACCTGTTTGTTAACAAATTAGTACGAGAAAGGATAACGGTTTATCTCTTTTTAAGTTTACTGAGTGAAAGCCTTGAAATTTTGCATAATTATTAATAGGGTGAAGTAATGAAAACATTCAAAAATTAAGTATTACACTATAATATGTTCTCGAATTCACAACTTTATAAAAACGTTTATTAAATGTAAGATATAATATGTAGGTTACCTTTAATCTAAATCGTAGGTATACAATACAAAAATAAAACGAAATCAACAAATTCTAACATTGCACGGTTGTGAGTTAGATCGGTAAATCAATCGGTGTTAATAATCAAAAAATAGACTCGTACCTACTTGGGAGGGCACCTTTTAATGTAACCCTTAGCAACATGGTATTGAAGCATTATGGTATACCTAATTTCAGCACCTGAAGCAGATACATTTTATCTATTCGTGTGCTTAGGATAATATTTTATTATTATATTTGAAGGTCGTACTAGGAAGAACGAGGGAAGTACTAGTATTTTCTCAAACTTCATAAGTAAACATAAATGCTGAACTGTGATCGATATAATATTTCACAGACATTATTTCCGATAAAAGAACTATTGGACATTTATGCAGTCACAAGGCAAGGCTGAGGTAATTTCTGTACCAGAACCCGTACCTAATGCAACGAAAGCTGAGATTCTGCTATACGTAGTATGTGTGTTGTAGTGGCTTTAAGAGTGTACACACGACAATAAGTTTCACTGAGCATGCATGTTTTAACGCGCTAGACATATATTATTCATGACAAGGTTGTTTTTTTTTAAAGATTTACTTATGTTTTTTAACGCTGCTCACAAATTATTATCACACAGGACCGATGAGAAAAATCTGCACTTAACATCAAATCAATTGTCTAATATTTCTCAATAAATGTTTCTTTTAAAATATTTTTTAACTCTTTAATATTCCTTCAACTAGTTTAACAATAGTAGTAGTAATAGTTTAACAAGTGTATAATAATTATTAAACAATGTTTTACTCTACTAGACATAACTTTGCACTTCACGTCGTAATAAAAATTTCCATTATAATTGCATCTTCATAAGCTTGTTACCGGACGCACAGTAGATTTACATCTGAATGAAGAACATAAAAAGAGATGATGATGCTTTGATTATGATATATAATTAGTTTGATCAGCTAACAATTACAATGTTGAGTCATAGTAAACAAGTCGTAAAGGATTATAAGGGATATCATATTTCTATACTTAAATATAGATTGAATAAAAATTTTAATCTGAAATTTATTTTCTACAAACTTTAACCTTATTTTGTTAGCTTATTACTCTTATTAGCATTTATTGTCATAGTTGTATTAGATATGACGCAAATGTTAAAATATAGGTAGGGCATTGTTAGTGACAACCAATCAAAACATTTTTGTTAAACACAAAAAAATCGAAGACCCGAAATCAATAACACTACTGCGAATGTTAAAGGTGTTCTCTTGCACAATAATTGACAAGAAATCGCTCTCAGGCACACAGATAAATAATTTTAAAACGCCCGAAATTCGGCACGATCAATCACAAGCCCGTATGTCACCGCATTAAAGACCGAGAAACATGACGCCAGCCGCCGTTTTTGAGCAAAATATTGCACGTTAATTTAACACAGCCGGCGCGGTCATTTGTGGCATACGAGCCTTCGACTTCATTTCGCCTCTTTTTACCACCTTCAACTCTGGAGCACGTTTTCGCGACGATTCGTCTCGATTTGGCGATGAAATACCCTCTGTAGATACAGGATTAGTGTTTCTTTTGAGCATTTCGGTCTCCATTCAGTTCTGAACGAACGATTAGAACGATTTTGACAAACCTTTGTTTTATAACACGAAGAGGTCAGTAATTTTTAATTTTTTATGAAATAATACACGATCAGACGACTTTAATACCAAAGGAAACATTGAATGCGTTGTTAACGACGAAGGTAGGACCCGATTCTGAACTAGATTGTGAATGTATAATGTCCAACCTAACCTAACCTAGGCTATCCGGAAAGGTTCCAGAATCTCATGTGAACTCCCCAATACAAGCGTCTGATTATTTATCTCCCTACACAACTCCTTTCAGTTATTCAGTTTTTCCTGTGGATCGTAAAGATGACCATTAGCAGCCTAAAACCTAGACCATTACATGAGTACTGTTAAGGTCAACATCAAGCAGACCTATGATTGGTCAAAATTGTTCATCCACTGTCACGCATTCTGTTTTCAGACTCTTCGAAGCTTGCCGTCCAGAGTCCAAACGTATATAAAAGTTCTTAGTTATAACGTACGTTCCTTGAATTTCATTCATAATCGATGTGAGTGATCGATTTTAAATAACATGAATCGAGTAGCTCTGGCTCATTCACCCAAGATCAGTCTAAACACGGGTCGGGTTCCCTCCGTGCGTGTTGTTCTTACCTTGTATAAACATTTCACGTTGATATTTAAATACGATCGTGAGAAGCTATGAAATCACTCGGTTGACGCTGTACTGTAATAAAAATATCGATTGAACGATCGATTCTTCGAAAGGCTTGGAATAAATTTAAACATAATTAGCTACTGGTTACGTATTTATTTTGCAATTGAAGCATTTCTCTATTGCTGGAGCAAGTGATAATTTAGTAACTTTACAATACGCTCCTGCTAAATCTGCGTTAGATAATAGGTATAGGTAATAGAAATTAATGCAAATAATAACGCGTTAAAATCCCGTGATGTGCCGAATGGTAATGGCATTAACAAGGCCACGGTATCCATAATATCATTTCTATGTTTCTAACACGATAAGACGCAGATATGGCAGGGACATTAGGTGGATTCCAGAATAAAAAAAAAATTAAAGGTCCTGAAATTTTTGAGTACAGTAACATGGTAAGTTTTCAACTATGGTATCTGACACTGATGAGTTGCTAACCAGGTCGGAAGCGGGAGACGCGTTTATAATACCATCTCAACATTTCTACAAAGATTCCATGCCTGTCGCTTATCAAAGATAACTGTCTTCTTCCGGTTATTATTATCAAATAGCGCAAAAAGTACTGAACGGATTTTCATGAAATTTAGCAAACAGGTAGGTACCTAAAGTAAGATCAGTAGCTCGAGCACGAATATTTGCGAGAAAGTATTCGTATGGTTAACGTAAGCAATTTGTATGGCATTTTTTCAAAAGCGCCCCTATCGTGCGTAAATGGTACTAAAATGCCATACAAATTTGACAAATTGCTTACGTTAACCATACGAATACTTTCTCGCAAATATTCGTGCTCGAGCTACTGCAATAAGACATAGCGTACTAATTATACGGAAAAACGTAAGCAAAGCAACGGGAAAAGCGCTAGTTAGATATATTCAAGTACTGTTTAATTCCTACGACAATTAAACCCGTATTGTAGGTAAGTTAAGTAATTGCACCAAATTACACAGCGCATAGAGATAAGCTCGAGTTATCGATTCATCACGGCTGGTGATTCGACTCAATGCGTTTACACTAATTACTGTTAACTCATTTGATTTATCGGTTAATGATGTATTTTATATAATGTGTCCTCTTCCTGAAGGTCTAAAAGACAGCTTTCTGCCCATATTTGTAGTCTGTGGTGAGCGAATGTATTTATAAGATGTAAACTGTATTTGTACTAAATATTATATAAATTATAAAAAGTAGTAATTTACATTGTTTGTTCTAAATTATTAAATAATATAAGCGGCCAAAGTGCACTGATGTTCTCCCCACAGGCTCTAAACCTCAACCGCGGTTCAGGATTCGATTTTCGGCAGATAA
The DNA here is from genome assembly GCA_911387775.1 of Thymelicus sylvestris. Taxonomy (NCBI): domain Eukaryota; kingdom Metazoa; phylum Arthropoda; class Insecta; order Lepidoptera; family Hesperiidae; genus Thymelicus; species Thymelicus sylvestris. The sequence goes on along the minus strand of OU426909.1, from coordinate 6,625,546 downwards.
TTTTGTGACAGTTTTTTTGTAAACACGTTTTATCTCAATTACTTAATTGGTATTATGTTCATGGCAATGACAAAACAGGTAATCTTAATGCATAAGTCTGATTATGTTATTAGTACATTATTATTTATTTTTTAATAATTTATTTATTTTAAATAATATCAAATTAAAAGTGAAAATGGTAAGGAAACTGCGACATCAGTAACGGCTATTAATATTAACGTGAGCATTACGAATATTGGCGTGTCATTTATTTTGCACGGAAACTTATTAATAGCATAAAACCGACCACTTCGCAACTCATTACTTAATATTAGATAGGTATACTTATTTGAATTAAAAACATGTAGGGAAGAATAATACGTATATTGCTTTTTAAAACATCATAAATTATCCCACTATATTTCATTATTTATTATTTTGGATCGAACCATTGTTATTTGTGTTTAATATGGTTGTTATTTGAAATAAAATATAATTAAACCCCAAATAACTGAAATATATCAGCAAAATCCGCATCCAAATCGTGATCGCCGTTTCTAAGAGAAGATGAAACAATCTCACGGACAAACAGTTAAATAAAAAAACTTGAGAGGTGTCAAGGGACACCCGGATGGAACGAAGTTCCTTGCAGTCAGTACTAGGATAGCAAAAACATGCAAGCGAGTGTGCCAAAACAAATCTGGGGTATTAAATTTCTCATCGGCTTTGTTCACCTAGTAGCAATTGCTACTGACTGCAAGTAACGAAAATATAGATGCATTGTTTTAGTGGTCTCAAACCATCTTCGCATTGTCTTTCAAAAGAAACCATTTTAGGGCATACCTATTGGTTGGATAATTTCAAAGTCTATAGAGGACATCCGTACAAACTTTTTTGTGTTTTATATATTATTATATAGATTTATGTCCAGACATGGATGAGTCACTTTGTTATAAGTATGACTGTATAGATTCAATAAACATTCTTTACCTACTTCTACTGACATTTCAAAAGGGCATCATTTTATCCACGGCAAAATGAAGAAGAAACGTCGTTCATTCTCTTGAACAAGAAGCAACAGTTGTCAACTAGCTGATCATAGTGATCATACGACGCGACGACGAATGACTAACCTCTGCAGCACATTCATACCGGATGACGCGAAGCAATCATCACGCCATGTGTCGTCGGTCGTGTCGTGAATTGTGAATGACAGCTCCATGCGACTCATTTTTGTGTTTGCCATTTTATGTAACAGGTATTTCTTCTGTGGTAATAGACTAAAAGCTTTTAATTTTTAAGCCCTGATGCAAAAAGAGGGGTGTGTCTGTACGTGTCTGTTCGTGGCATCGTAGTTCCTAAACGAATGGACCGAATATGATGTGGTTTTTTTATTTGAAAGCTGAAAAGATCAGATGCTTATTATCTGCAATTTATGAAGATCTGTTCTGGCTTTTCAATGCTATCAGCACTTTTTGGTGAAAATAAAATCGTCGAGGGATTTTTTAAACTATTTTATGCAATGAGCAGACAGTATATAGCAAACTCAAACTAATAAAACATAATCATAATAAGTCCGTCATTCGTAATTACGAATCACACAATCAAACGGAATTACGCAGCCGTTGCATGCGCTGCGACTATTTATTTTTACGTAACGATTTTACGTAATATTTATTAGTATAGGTATATCTTAAGAGTCACACAGTCTGTGGAATGACTAAACGAACGTGGAAATGTCAAATGTCATAGTGACACGTGCAATAATAACAGACTGAGTAAAGTCTGCATTTTGACTGACACTACCGTCTAGTTCACCATTTGTACCACTGACGTGCATTTGCGTGTTTAGTGAGTTCTACTAACTCTTCTTTCTTCATATACACACACACACACACACACATATACACATACACAGATTGGCGCATTCTAAAAGTACTAAGTTTTAGTTTTACTTACTGTCAATAGTACATTGTTTCATTAGAAAATTTTATGTTCCGTCTAATATAATTATGTAACGCTTGTGTTAAGGAGGAGTGGGGTATCCTGTCACAAGCATAAAATATTTTATGCTTACTAGGATGCTTCAAAAACTGATTTACTTAAATGTAACTCTTAGAGTGAATAAAGATTTTTTGATTTTTTTTTGTCCGCGGCTTTGCTCGCGGTTTCGGGGATAATAAGTACCCTGTGTCTTATTCCAGATCATGGTCTACCTGTTTGCTAAATCTCATGAAAATCCGTTCAGTAGTTTTTGCGTGAAAGCATGACAAACATCTTTCTCATCAACTTTTAGATTTATAATATTTGTAGGATTCTTCTGTAGGAGTCTACGGTCAAACCCCATCGTTGCCCACAGATATCACTAACGCTAAATCATCAACAATGCGTTGCCGAGCATGAAAGAAGACAGAGTAAGTAATTTAAGAACTGGTTCTCAAGCCCCCAGTTGAAACGAGTTGCTTGGCAGCTGACGCAAGCGAGAGGGGTGGTAGCTACGCATTGTGGATTTATGAACCAAGGTCTGTTAATTATACTATGTTACTTGCATATATATTCGTTTGGCCTAATGGGCGGCCACATCGTTCAAAGGGCAGATAACCGAGGGGTCGCAAAGTCCTTGAACGGCGGCCACGTCGTGGTAAAAGGAGCACATGTCGCCCCCTGACCAAGTGGACTGACGACCTAAAGAAGACAGTTGGAACTTGGAAGCCGCTGGATTCACAGGGCCCAGGACCGGTCGGATTGGCGCTAATTAGGGGAGTTCTATATCCAGCAGTGGACTTTATAATCTAAATTCTACTAACAAACTCAATATATACTATAATATCAAACTTCAAAATAACTCAAAAATTACTGGTCAGATCTCGCTCAAATTTATGTGGGACCACATGAGAAGCACCAGCTTTCGATTACATATAGAATCATCAAAATCGGTTCACTCAGTCGAAAGTTCTGAGGTACAAAAAACAAACATAAAAAAATACAGTCTAATTGAATACCTCCTCCTTTTTTGAAGTCGTTAAAAAGGCTGTTAGATAGATAGATCGTTATATTCCTATAATCATGTTTCGTCTACGTATTCACTTATTCAGGTAGTAGTCGCGTGTCGGAAGTATCATGTCGTATGTAGTGTACATGTCCACATGTAGTAGGAACGTGTGCCTTCTCTGATTGACATTCACGTAGTTAATTAGAATACGTAATAGCTTGTGCGTCGAAAGACTTTCTTATCGAATTTAACAACGGAAACTTTATCCTTTATAAAGCCATTTTGATATTGCATTTTTTGAAATGACAGAAAGTAATAAGTTGCCAAAAATTGTGTAACGTATAATTTTCTAAAAAAAAATCGGTTCATTGTTATTTGTAAAAAATAAACATTTTTGAATAATATTGTACCTACCTACCATATTCTAAGTTGGTTTTTGGTATTGCTGCTTTGCAACTTTAGCTTTATTTTTTCGTGTCAAAAATATTTTTACTAAAAGTAAACCAGCCTCTCTAAATGGACTGTATTTTCACAAGTAAATCTCACAGCTGAATCAAAAAAGTCCGTCAGTCGGCAATCGAACTTGAAACTTCACCATCACTATTCATTATCAATTAACTCTATCCAAATACCAGAGCGATATGTAATGGCTACAAGTCCGTCTATGTTACAATAACATTATGGATACCAAAGACTACAGATCATGATTGTTTACACGTACGCAGGGCGCAATTCCACGTAAAGGACTTCCATAGTGGACGAGGTTCTTACGCATAAAGGCTCATTCATACAAGTGACGTATATTCTCCGGATGTATTCGCCGCGTCTTCTATCCGTGCTTATAAGGCGACAGGTACGCATGTAAGAGGTCTGTGTGTTATTAATGAATTAGTTTAATGACGCATGAAATAGTACTTAATTAGAACTAGGACTGGGTTAATTAATGAGGGCTTTTAGACTTGACTCTAATCTTAGTTGGTGTTGTTTAAGGTGTTTTATTATGTAGATTAGTGCAATCTATTTTAATTCTGTTTGTATTAGCTGTTGTAGTAGTTATTTGTTGTAATCTCGTTGCTGTATTTTTTAAGTTTTAAAGGGTAATAGTCCCTCGCTTTATCTCGCGAGTCACGTCGCCCCGAGGAGCTCAATTTAGCTTGATTCTTAGACAGGAAGACAGACCGAAAGACGATATTCAACACAAAAACAGTGCTTTGGTCGCATCATACCAATTTATTATAACAAAACTATTCTTATGACAAAAATGTAGAGTTTTGGTACTGTAACCATTATTAATGTAAATAAAAGTCAAAAGACATCTTTGAACTTAAAATCGTAACAATTCCTTTGAGAAGTTACTTAAAGCACTTAAAGTATACTAACTGACTGATCCAGCTGCGAGTCAAGTATAATTTCCATCCATCAACTAAGCGATGAAAAACAAAAACTGAAGTAACAACACATAATATTTTACGACTGCAATATGGAATATCTTCAGCCCGTACGGACAACATAATCGTAACGTAATTTAAAACAGATAAACCCAATTAGGTTGTAATTTAATAGCTATAATAGAATGCTAAGACCTTTTGTCAGTGGTACAACGCGGGCGGCATACAAATGCCTTGGTCCTCTTTTGGACGCGTTCGTGTAGTATGAGACGTTTTTGCGGCGACGCCATTAATTTAGCTATAAGTTTTTATGATTAAAAACACTCAGGTGGCAAGTAATGGATGGATGGATAAGGATGGGATGGTTATAGCTTGTAGATCATCGTTGGGTACGTTCAGATAATATGTTTCTTTGCTTAAGTGTTTGGTGTGGTTAACATCTTCTGCCCTTTTTGAGGTTCCGACGTAAAATCCTTATAGTTTCGGCATGTTCGTCCGTCCGTCTGTCCGTCTGTCCGTCTGTCCGTCTGTCCGTCCGAAGCAAAGCGGTTTGACCCTTAGTGCTAGAAAGCCGTAATTAGGCATGTGGAATAAAATATTGAAATACATATTTTTTCAGGGTACCTACCTCCCCTACAGGTAACGTGAGGAAGTTTTTATTCGTCGCGTACTCTAATAGTGTGCGGTATCGTTGAAAAGGTTTTAAAATATTATGGGTCTTTTAACACCATTTTTGGAGTTAGGAGTCTGTTTGCGAAATATTTGGCTTTAAAGTGCTAATTTTGGTTTGAGTCAAGTGTCCTCTCCCCTGCCGGCTAAACAGTTGGAGTTGGACAAGTGAAAAAAATCTCAAAAATAAGTTATGTGATGAATTTACAAGGAAAACTATCACGGCTATGTATACCTAAGTAGTTAATGAGTAATAGTCGATAAACTTACTACATCGGAACCCTACATTGCCTGACATGCACTTGTCCGGTTTTATGTTTGTATGCGTAATTTATGACAGTATTCTTTAGTTCTTCAGTGTGCCTATATTTGAATTGTAATGCATAAAAAATATTGTCATAATTTTCGCAGAACATTATTGTAGCGCTTGAATTTTTTTTTAAGCCGTGTCATTTAAATTGTTTTAATTTTATATTGTTCCTTAGAACTACCAACTCTCTTAAAGATCACTTTTTGATGTTGTATGATTTGCAAAAAATATGGATTTTAAAATGTTTTTAAAATTAACAAAAGCGGGTTTAGTCTCTTTGGGAAAGCTATTAGTTGTACTATATTGCGATTTAAGTAAATAAATAAATAAATAAACAAAAACGAAAATTTTTTTGCATATTTAGAGACAAAAACCTTTCCATACGTAAGTAAATTACCATAAAAATAACATTTAATAACCATAAAAATATTTAATTACTTTAATTAACTGTACCTAGGCTTTCCGCATTTCATTATCTGCTAAGTTAACCGTTTTGACCTTGTCGCAACATGTCCGATTGGGTCAGGATAGATAGTTAAATGTAAATAAGTACTAACTTGTGATATTCCCACGATAAATGCTCACCGTAATATAACAGTAGTGTTGGTACTTTTACCGTATAATTCAGAGAGCCACTAGTCTAATATTTTTATACTGTAATATTTTATGTAAATAACGGGCAAATAGAGGTATCTAAGTATTGAATCGATTTAAATCCATTAGTAGGAAATCAGGAAAAGGAAATGGACACCCCAGATTCTGCCCGATTTCAATTTACGCCCGATTTAATCTATTTCAGCCTCATAAGCCTGACATTAAAAATTTCAAAGAATATATTTCTATTAGATATTCCTACTATGTATTATCATTAGTATTGTCAATAGATTGCATTATATTTGCATTACGTACCTTCTTAACTTATAGTTGTTTTTTTAATTTTCCGACAGGTGGCAAGCAAAAGTATAAAGTAAGAGTTTACATTCATAAATTAACAATAATATAAATTTTATTAAAATACTAGAAGTTGCCCTCGCTTCGCTTCGGCAAAAATAGTAGGTACTTTAGTTAACATACAGAACAGCAGCATGATCATTAGAACCGCATTACAATGAAAGGTCAATACACGACTTAACGTTTCGATATTTTAGGGTTCCTTACCGCAAAAGAAAAAACACGGTTCCCATAAGATCAATCACTCCATTGCCCGTCTGTTTGTCAAAACCTTTTTTCGCAGGAATGCGTGAAGGTAACAAATTAAAATTAATATCCAATACTCAGGTCTGCAATCCCTAGGAGCTGTGAAAAGATCAATATTCTGTGTCGTCAAAAGACACTCGGCTAGAAGAAATGTCTCAGGTATAACATAGGTTAAAGAAAAAAATCGGAAAACTGTTTTGTAAGTAGGTATCACAAAGAACATGATTTTACACCTATTTGCAGAACTTGGTCATTTGATCAGGGCCTATGTCGATGTATGGGGACGAAAGTTTTTCAACGGCAATGTTATGTTTGTTTCTTTATTCCATTTATCTTGTCGTTACACAGCTACGTTAGGTTTCACTAAATAGTTAAGTTAGGTTCAACAACCCTAGCTTGCACTTGGCCGGTTGCTTTTACTTATTATTATTATTTCATGATATTATTTTCTAATGTTTGTGTTTCCTGCTTAACCCATAGTAAATTACACTGAATAAATAGTTTGTATGATGCCGTATGGATAAGTATTTCACATTACATACATAGGTACCCAGACTTTAAAAATAGTAGTAATCCTTCTCCAACGTACAATCTATGTCTATCTACCCAAACACATCAAAATTGGTTCAGCGGTGCGAGAGAGTTAAGGTTAATTCGATGAGTTATGTGTGAATGGTAATAAAGGAGGCAACACATTTTCGCATTTATTACATTGTAGTTTTGGGCTTTGGCAAACCAATAATACGGCAAAGGGGAGATATTGCTTCACATAAAAAGAGAAAATTCAGCACTTAGCACTCTCAACACGATGTTCCTAAGGATATTATGCATTATAATTGTTAATTAATACCATTATTACTATTTTTATTTCTCCATGGGCTTCTCCTGGATAGCTACCACCCTTGAGCATGAGTCAGCCGCCAAACGATTCGTCGTATTCAAGCTGAGGGCTTGAGAGTCAGTTCTTTCTTTCTTTTTCTTTCCTCTTTCTTGGCCGGCAACTCATCAGTGATGCCTTTGGTGTTGCTGATGTCCATGGGCGACGATAGCCACTTAGTTAGGTTAGCCACTTACTTACTTACTTAGGTGGAACGTCAGCTTGTTTGTCGGCTATTTGCATAAAAAAATCACGAAACAGTTATTTCAAATAACAATCCTTAGCTTCATATAACACGTCACAATACGCTTTACGTCTGTGGAGTTATGCATTTTATTATCAATGAAGAAAAGGTTTTGTAAGTTTAAAACAAATCGACTCATATTTTATTTTCTCGCTTTGTTATGGATATGGAACCCAAAAAAATATCCTACAATTTAAGTTGAAGACTCGATATCGTAGTAGAGTCCTGTTGAAATCCTTTTAGTGGTTTCAGAGATAAGTGGCGACAAAGAAACAGACAAACAAAAATTATCAAAAACTCATTTTTCAGTTTTTATATTGTGCAAGTAACTATTTACAACATGAAAAATGCAGTTATTTTGGAATCACAGACGGACTCTTCAATTTTATTTATATGTAGGTAAAAAAGAGGTTTGTATGTACTAAAGTCGTTGGCGTGAATGAACAAATACAGCGACATCTAGTGGCCAAGATATTAATCGATCGGTTACTCATACAGAATTAATTTGCGTTTTTCCACCACTTCTAAGGTGAAATTAGTAAAACGCTGAAATTATATTGGAGTACATAGGTAGGCAAAAAATATGATCTCGAAAACAAAATAAGAAAACAGATATCCATTCAGTAATAGGGTTGTGAATTAATGAAAAAAATAACCTTTAAAGGCATTTTATGGTCTTTCCATGTCATATAAGTAAAAACTAAGATATGCATGTATTACTCTTTTTGTACGGAGAAAACGTTTTTTATTATTTCAAACACATCAGCTGAAATTTTTTTATTTTTCCATACAAAATATCCCTAGGGAACCCTTTGGTTTGGAACCATAAAAAATAGCTTAAATGCTAAGTTGAAGTCTTTTTAATATCTTAGTGAATGTCGTGTTAAAATTCGTTCAGTGGTTTCAGAGATTTGCAAAGCCAAACAAACAGACAGACAGACAAAAATTTTAAAAACTCATTTTTCGGTGTTGGTATCGTGCAAGTAACGATTTGCGCTTGAAAAATTCATATATCAAAATCACAGTTTGACTCTTCAATTTTATTATTAGTATAGATATAGATAGAGCAACGATTTCTATATTAAAAGAAGTGAGCTAAGAATAACTTGTTAATATGGTAGCTACCACATTATGTCCAATGTAATTATTTTTACCTAGGAATGATTTTTCTTTGCGTGATGTTGATCATAATATTTTTTGCAGATTAACATCAGATACATAACAAGGACGACAATTACATGGATTGAGCTAATAATGTGTAAATTGATAAATAAGTACACTGTAGAAACCATCTAACTAGTAACATGAGGCTAAAAAAGCGTTCTATATATATATATTTATTGCTATTGTTTAACCATCTCTTTTTCTCACTATTTAGTTAGGTACTAGAGATGGAGAATAGCTAAGTTGTTATACTTTCAATGATTTCAGGTATAGAGTATATACATTCCTATTATTCTTAACTTATTTCCGCCCGTGGCTACGCCCGCTGAAAAGTGGTTTCGTAAAAGAAGTCACAAACATATGAACGTTAAAATCCTCTCAGAGGAACATACCATCGGGATAAAATCTATCCTATGTTCTTATCCCGGACATGGGGGTCTTTGTGCTACGTTTTGTCTTATTCCGTACGGTTAATGCGTGAACACAAACATCTCTAAACATCTTCTCTAGAAGTAGAGTAGAATCTAGAAATAATCGATTAGTAGAATTTTAAAATCTTACTTAGTTGCCATGGTAAATAACTCATTCTGCGACTTACCTGAAAAAAATACAAAAACCATTAATTTAGGTTTGGAATATAACATAAAAAATAACTTGTAACTTGAATGTCAAAACTATAAGCAAGTAATTATTGATATTGTTATTGGTATCATTGTTTGCAAGTTCATTCGACTAGCAACCACGTCCTCTTGTTTGAGGCAATCAGTTGTGTTTCGGCGTTTCACACTTAGTACTTTCTTTGTTTTGAAGTGAAAACTTCTTTAGTACGGGGGTGACTTGAAATTTTATGAAACGAAACTGTCCAGTGGAGACTAGAAATGAGTGGAGACTGACTTGAGTTGAGTTGAGTTGAGTTGAGTTGAGTTGAGTGGAGTGGAGTAGAGTGGAGTGGAGTGGGGTGGGGTGGGGTGGAGTGGAGTGGAGTAGTAAAACCTACAAATAATCATCTTCCCGAAATTTTACATTCGTCTTGAAAACTAAATTTTTGAAGGTTTCACTTCTAACACGTGTGAATTGCACACATTTTAATTTTAGGTTTTTTCGGCCAGCACAAAATTATATATTGTTCCAGCTGGCATGATTTTACTTAACACAACGAACACCAGAAAGATGAGTTTATAAAATAAGTCAAATACAACTCGTCCCAAGCTAATCTTCTTCGTTCAACAGACTACACAATAAGCTAGAGATTAAGCATTTAGAAATAAACCAGTGTTTATTGTATGTCTGCATTGGTAGACATACAATAACTCTCATATCTTATTCCATCATATTATCTCTCCCTGTATCATTCTACGAACGTGGTTCAGTTTCGCCAAGCCCATTCATGAGCCTCCCACAAGCTAACGGTATGGTTTTTATTCGATATTTTTGCATATAGCAACACTGAGACGCTTGAGCGTGAATTAGCATACCTTTCGGCTTTCACATGAAATTATACGGTATCCTGAGATCTCTAAACGATACAGATAACGAAATTATAGTGACAGGAAATTATGTATAATTGAAAGTATAATTGTATAATTTTCCTAGGGTTCAATTGAATATCATTTTTATTTTATATTTTTTGGCAAACTCATTGAAAAGCATGTTAATGAGACCTAAAAAATTGTAAGTGGAAAATAAAAAAAATATGAAAACATAAAAAATTAAAATATTAGTTAGGGAAATGTTGATCTAGTTGCTCGGCAGTGCCACTGCCAAGACGACTCGCACTACCTACTTTTTCTGTCGCTAATTTTTATCATACAAATTAATTAATACCACATAATGAAATTATACCATAAATGTGCCATTAAATATCTTTGTAATTATCTAAATTTTAATTATTTTTATAGTTGAAGGCAATTTTAATGTGTGCAAAAATGATTGTACGTGACACACGTCCATTAGTAAATTGACCCACAACGGGTGCTTTGACCTATCGTATGTATTACAATAGGGTAATCTACGTCTTAATATATGTACGTAAACACGTCGCTAATAAATATAGAGTCATTGGCATTGTGAAAGGTTGTCTTCGTCTAACGTTCACTTTTGGAACTTAAAAACTTCAAACAATTGTATAATTTTACTATAATACGGCCACTCACGATATTTGTTTTGTACATCTATCGTGAGTGATACCCATACTATAGTAAAATGTGTTCAGTCCACGATGAGTTAAATTGAAAATCATGAATTGTATAATTCAATTAGCGCCTTTAACGTGGTTTTGCTCTTGTTTTCCTTGTTTTCCGGAGTAATAAGTACGTTTTATGTTATTCCAGATCATGGTCTACCTGTGTGTATGATTTCATGAAAATTCGTTCAGTAGTTTTTGCGTGAAAGAGTAACAAACATCCATACAAACATTCACATTTATAATGTTAGTAGGATTACGGTATAAGTTGTATAACTTGTCGCAATATGCACTTCCAATAGTTGATAGAGTGGAGTCATTTAATGAATGAGGATTTTTATTCAGATCGAATATTTGAAGATACTTGTATAAACTCACTTAACCTAAGTTTACCTGAATGACTCTCGCCGACGACGACTTTTTGTAGCGATGCTGTCGCGCGTTTCATGAACGCGCAACAGCATCGCTACTAACGCTTGTTAGTCGCATTTGCAACGCGCTACAGAAGCGATGCCAACGCGCTACAGCATCGCGACTGTATCGATACAACGCGCGACCGTGTCGGACGAGGACGACATCGGTATCTTGCAACTGTAGCGATCGCAGTTACCATGGTGCCGTTACTGAATCGCGTTTGCATCGCGACAGGAGCGCGTTTGTATCACGTTTGTATCGCGACTGAATCTGGGCCCGTGGGCGAGGGCACACAGCTAGCGACCACTTCACCACTGTATTGATGCGGACGCGCGACAGCATTACTACTGCATCGCTACAAAAAGTCGTCGTCGGCGAGGGCCCTTAGGTATATTTAAATTATTCAAAATTGTCCAAAGAGTAGTGTTGTAAAAAAAACTTGATTATAAAAGGATTATCCTTTATGATGGCGATGTGTTGTATCTAACTAATGTGGATATAAATAAACATTATAAGCATACTAATATTACTAATAAATATTTTTATTTAAGTACACGAATATACAGGTATTAAGTATTTAATTACGTAGGTAGTTGTTAGTTGGTACCTAGCCGGTACATTTTTATGCAAATCGAACATCCTGCTCGTATGCTAATCTTAGTCTAAATTAATGAAACTGCTGCTCAAATCCGAGGTAACTTAAAAACATCTTTATTTTTTTATTACTCTATGCTTCTATAGATGTTGCCAGTTTAAAATATTGACTTTTTATGCTGGCAACCGATAAAACAGTCCAGTCACTCGTTCCCGCAGCAAACGCCTACGCAAGAGGCGTTCGGAAATTCAAAATCCGAACACATTTGCAATTCAAAACGAATGGCCGAGTGACGTTGCAGGAAATCGAGTTTATTCCTATGTTAATACGTGGTATGCCGAACTGTTTTTTCGATTATTTTTAATGTCAATAAAAATGTTCTAGGTATATTCGATTATTCGATTGTAGGAATTTAAATGAAATTTAAGTATTTCTGACCGGGTACATGATATTTTGTCACGATATGAATATTTCTTTATTCAAATTTAACTAAATTTCCTACCATAGTAGCTAAGACAAGGTTATAAAAGATTTATTTTTAATTTATTCTGTGTATAATATTAGGCTTTATCTACTATTGGCCTAATCCACAAGCTCAGAGCAGCGCAGCGGGCTATTGGAGAGGGCTCTATGCTCGGTTCATTCATATTTGACTGGCTGACTTCAAACCATCATGATCCAATACTGAGCACTACCAAAACCGTGTCTCCTCTTGAGGAGTAGTAAAACTAAATCAAATGAGATTAGGCCGGGCATATTTTCACAATGATTTAGCACTGAAAATTGGTACTCTGCTATGGTGGATGGTGACTCGTGAGTTAGGGCGTTAGCTACTTTACTTTATAATATCTATGTCTAAAAGGATTCGAGACAGAAATTTAAAGGTCATTAGTTTTTTGATTATTGAGTTTAATTAGAAATACCTAATGATTGTATAAGTAATAACAAGTGACGTCAAACATGCAGATTAATTAACTTCTAAATAAATTAAAATAATTAATTTCAAATTCACTAAAATTAATTAACGTATAATAATGCTATGTATTAAAATTCTTATAAGAAATATGATTGCAGTAGGTAGGTACATAAAAACATAAGGTGTTTCCATCTTTACGTCATCATAATTCCATCAATTTAATTTTCCAAAATGGCGGCAAATCGCATTAGTTATAATGAATAGGTAATTCAAGTTATTTGTTACCTCTCTTGTTTATTTTAACGAGTTTTAATGAAGTTTACTAAAGTGGAATTATTAAACTTCTGCTAAATAGTTCGTTAGGCTTAGAATAGTGACACCAATCCCCTGCTGGTATACTATAAAGGGTGTCGTAAGAGGCGTCAGAAGCGCGTGGTGGTAAAGCTTCACACAGATATATTAGGTATCAATATTATTGAGTCATTTTCCTTCTTGTTTGGCAATGCATTGGTTAGGCTCTTGGTGTTACTGGTGTCTATGGGCGACGATGGCCAGATATCATCGGATTGTCTGCGAGTCCATTGATTCTTCGTCATTTCATTTCTGCAGAATTGGTGTTAAATCTAATCGGGTAGGCACAAACAAATTTTCTATCACGCAAATTAACGCCATCTACAAATCATTCCTAAAACGAAAACCAAAAACTCGGTGAAAAAGGTACGAGTAACGTAAAGTCGCGAACGGTCATTCGGCATCAAATATTCATGCGCTTGCGCTGATCAGTGAATACATACAGTATCCATATTCATACGGTGGCCGTCAATTGCAGCCACTGTAACCGACGCCGCCTCTCAACTCTTTGAGCTCACCGCCGGTCCCTTCGCGCGCCGGCCAATAGGAACCGAGCTTGCCGACCAATGACCGAGGTGCGTGCGCGCAAGAATTAAACCATTTAAATCGCCACTAGGGTTGGACAAGTAAAACTGATTTTTTGGTTTTCGTATCGGTTGCTGTTCTATAAAATGCGTGCATGTGTGTGTTATTAGTTGATCTTGTTTGTAGGGTTGAGCTGTAGTTTTAGTTAGGTTCCGTCTCGTTTCTTAATTACATTTAAATTAAGTGTAACATCTCCATATTCAGTTACATTGCAAACATTTATTGTAATATATATTTGTATTTCTTCACTAAATAATATTTTATTTAAAGTCTCCTAAAATATCCTAATTACTGTCACAGAAAAAGCAAAAGTAGGTCAATAATAACTGGCTTTAAAGTATAAATAAATATGTATACCACTAATTTCCTATAACATAGATAGAAAATATAGGATTTATGCCGTACCTATATCGAATATCTATTATCTAAATCTAAACCAATATTATAAAGAGGAAAGTTTTGATTTTTTTGTTTGTTTGTTGTTTGTAGTGGATAAGCTCAAAAACTACTGGACCTTTCACCAATAGGATGCTCTGTTATTTCAAAATAACATGGGCTAGGTATGTTTTATTAAAAAGAAAATTGAGATATACCTATACGAAAACCGAAGCAAGATGATGGCGGATACTAATAAAATGTACATAATAATATTCAAACTTTACGTGACTACTTTACGTGGCTCCCTTGAGCTTGAGTCAACCGCAAAACGACTCGTCGTGTTTCGGCTGGGGGCTTGAGAGCCGCTTCTTTCTTCCTTTTTCTTCTGTCTTTCTTGGCGGGCAACGCAACAGTGATGCCTTTGGTGTTGCTGATGTTTAGGGGCAACGATAGCCAATTACCATAAGGTGGATCGTCAGCTCGTTTGCCCGCTGTTTCCATAAAAAAAATTTTCAGATGTAGGCTAATGATTCATTGAACCGAAACCAAACTCATTCACAGCCACCTAAAACATTGATTCAACTCGATACATCGTCCGATAGCTGAATTTAACCGACGGTAGCCCTGAAAAACGCCGCTCCTGTGATACGATCGCGTTTTGTCTTCGCTTGTCCACATTTAATTTATCGATACAAAGGCGGCCTGTGACTGGCTCGACACTAATTGTGTCCGTTATCGATATCGGGAAAGGGTTCAAAAAGGCAGACGACATGCAAATGAGGGTAATATATGTTGTCTTTTTAGGTTAGAATTTACAACAGGTGATGTTGGGACAAGGTTGCTGAATAAAATGACCTGATTGTAAAGTAGGTAGATATTAGAAGTACAGTTTACGAGTATACTGGCTATGTCTTGTACTTTTCATAGATGCTTACAAAATATCTAAATGTTCGTACCAATTTTAAGTGTAACTTTAATAATAGTGAAATCTGATAATTCAAGTAAATCCTAAAATAATGTGCACATTAAACATGCATTTCATTGTATAATTTTATCTAAGCTTTGTCATTGATTATGAGATAAAAGAGATTCAGATTATTATAAATATAATGTATCTTGAAGTTTCGTCTGGATGAAATAACAATTATTAATTTTGTATTATTTGAACGCCCCCTGCAATCTGAATACCCCTACAGTCAAAAACCATTTACAAATACTAAAACCTTGTAGGTTCTTATGATTCATTGTGCAAAAGCATCCACACAAAACTGTCACCAACGGGAAATCCTATGGTTGCAAGACGTGCGAATTATGACGGATAATAATTATGAGGATATAACTATAAATTTACGTATAAAATATTAATAAGGTACCTTACATATTCAAGGATAATTTATGGAAACGATTTAGGATTTTGTGTGGAAAGCAGTGGTATGTTTATTAAATGTTTATACACGTCAAATTTTATTAAACATTTAGGACTATTCACATTCACATTCACTAGCCTATCTGATCTTTAATTTATTAAAATTTACCTAACCCTAATTCCACGGTGTCGTAAAAGGCGACTAAATCCGGCCCGCTGGTGGTAGGGCCCCTCGGAGGGATTATATTGGTAATTATTGCTATTATTATTTCTCCATGGAGTTCACCTGGATAGCTACCACCCTTGAGCATGAGTCGGCCGCCAAACGACTCGTCGCGTTCCGGCTGGGGGCTTGAGAGCCTGTTCTTTCTTTCTTTTTCTTCTCTCTTGGCCGGCAACGCATCAGTGAAGCCTTAGGTGTTGTTGATGTTCATGGACGACGATAGCCACTTTCCATCAGGTGAATTGTCAGCTCGTTTGCCGGCTATTTCCATTAAAAAAACTGCCTATCTATACTTAGACTATGCATGGTCCTCACATTGTAAGAGACCCGCGTATTGCAACGAAACTAAATCGCAATAATAATCTACATGCAAGTGTCTATTACAAAATGCTTAGGTTCGAAAGCGAATACGTTGCATTTAATATAACAAGCGTTTAAATTGAATCAATGCGTCAATGCAGTATCAGCTCACAGACACAGTCACATCACGTCAACGAAGGGAAGACATTGTTCTAACAGCGATGTAAGAACACGCCTATATTAATATTTAATTGCGAAGACATACAGACGAGCGATCTTAATTGATTCATGAATCGAACCACTCTTGAATTCCATGCACATGCTGCTTGTGACTGCTGTGGTAAATGATGAAATGATTAAGGACTGTAGAGATAGATATATATGTATTATATTATTCATATTAAACAGACCTGAAGCCCTATTTTCGAGCTGTTATTATCACAAAAGACAAAGCTTGAAAATGACTAGACATTAGCCTACTTACATTTAGAAACCAAATTTTCTTACTCTCGGGATGTGATGTTTGAGAAAATGTCTACGCCTAGCATAGATACTGCAGTCATTTTGTTGGCATTTTTGGTAGAGATTTAAGATAGAGGTCCAAGAGCCCAATTCTCATTTCGTAGAGATACATGTCTAACAGAGATATGTCGAAAAAACATGGCCGATTGGCCTCCTTTTGTTCGAGGTCGGCCATGTTTTTTCGAGATATCTCTGTTAGACATGTATCTCTACGAAATGAGAATTGCCCCCCAAGTACGACATTATCTCTACATCTAATTGGGCTCCTATAATGTGCAGTGTGTGTGCACCTCGAATTTCGATAATATAAAAAACAGTTAATCAGTTCACGTAAAGAAACTCGCCCTCTCTGAAACTTGCTTTGATTAATCTTGTAATCAAAAGGTACCCCAAATCGACCTTAAGGTTAGCCGTTTTAAATTACCTTTTTCGTAACTAATAGCAACGTGTCAGTCACATTTGAATGGTGTTTGGAGAAAAGTCGAAGTTAAGTGCGCTCACTCACCCTAACTCATTGGTTATTCGTTTGCATACAAATTTCAAAAAATTCCTTCCATTTTTCTTTACTGAAGCAAGCTTTATTAATTTTATATAAATATAAAAATATGAGATAGTGCAGTATGAAAACATAGTAATGGTGACAATTTGGTGAATTCTAGATAAAACAACTTCATTAGATAATTGACAGATGAAACAGGAGGGATTATGAAGAGTCAATAATGTCTAACCATAAAATATTACATATTTTTTTATTGACGCACGTTAATAAAGACGCACATAGTTCTATGTTTTAAATTGCGCTGTCAAATCAGCTTGTTAATGCGGTCACCCGTGTGTCATCGGCCACATTATTCGTCACTCCATATATAAAAACTGCCTTTAGCACCAACATACAGAACATTATAATATATTACGCATAACCCCAAAACGGGTGACTAAATTGAATCTTAGAAAGGATACCTTAACATTAATATTTAGTGTTGTACTTATTTGTACTGAGATCTAGTGCCATAGTCGGTTACCGAATTTAGTAAGTACAGTCGTTAAACAACCCAACGCGGCTTGTTTTATCTTAGTTTATTAGCGGTTGGTTTTCATAACCTATCCCTTTCTGCCGATAACTGATCATATTTAGTAGCTGTCACTGCATTTTACGTTTAGAAACTGAGATAGATACGGATTTCTACTGATGAAGTTGATTTATACGTATATCTTCAAAGGTCTATTGCTTATAATTAATATATTATGGCGTTTAGGTACGTAGGTACGAGTAAGTAATAAAAAAAAACATTACAAGAAATCTTTTAAAACTTTGTGCTGAAACACCGCAATACTTTAAAGTATTAAGGTTTAACACCTAACATCAACCACAGAATACAAATTTAAATCAATTCTTCGAAACTTCAAAGCCTTTAAATTTTCCCGCCAATAACTTCTCGGAAATCTATGACAGCGACACACGTCAACTGCCAAAACTGGGTGTCGACAACCGAAGAGAGCCGAACAAAGCCGAATCGACTCAAACATGGCCGCACGCATTCCGATTGCATCTAATAACCTCAAAATCGAATGCAAAATGTTGTATTGAATAAATGACGCCGCTTCGTTAAACATTCCAACATGCCATAAGCGCACGCATTTTCATTTGGGGCCATTGTCTTGGCAGATATTAGTATTGATTTCAATAAATAAATTAATCGTATGCGGTCGCCAATAGCATTCGTTTGGCACGCGTCACAGGACAGCCGGTGAATCAATAAGTCCCTGCACTAGTATGGTCTGTCTGTTAACAAGTGATTTTATTTACTTTGACTCATGTTCGTACGTGAGTTAGGGCAATAACTTCTTTGCAATTTTATATTTCAACCATAACTAACTAGCAACTGCGACTCTGTCCACGGACAGTTTGGAAAACGACGTATATTTAACGGAATATTTTTTCCTAAAATGTGATCCGGAGTAACCTATAAGTAAAAAAACCAATTTATATCGAAATTCGAAATACGTTCCCGGGTGAACTCACACAGACAAACAGACAGACATCCATAAATACCTAAATAAACATTTTAAATTGTTCCTTATTTAAAGGCCAATGCATACGTAACGGGGTTTTCCCGTACGGGACGGGACGTGAAGTTTTGGAAACATCGTTTCATAGAAAATGTATACGATAGTGCATACGCAGCGGAATCCCGTAAGGGACGTGGCACGTACGGGACTGAAAAAAACCCGTGCAATTTGACTTTTATTATACCATAGATTTCATAGTCTGGCTGCGAATAAAGCGTTGCTAAGTCTGTGCGTCAGTGTACTTTGTGCTTATATTGAATAATTCCTACCTTATTTGTATAAAACGGTCTCATTACGAATAATGTATTGACTGCTTCATAAAAATTAGCAATTGATATTATTTTGTCGATTTTATTCGAGACATTTTGCATTCGTACTTTCAGACGTGGCACAGGGTTTGCATTCAAAATAAAGATTTGCAAAATGTCCATTTTATTGTAGTAAGGTAGTATTGGATATTTTAGTTCCTTTATAAGACACAAAAAATTAATAGGTATAAATTCATTTCTTTCAATTCATATTTTAATTTTTACTATTACCTATATCAAATTTACGATTAAACTACGTAAAATAAACTCACACTAAAACAAAGTTGCTATTAAAATGACGAAACTACTATTAACCGAAATTATTATTACTACTAAACCTACTTAATTATTTATTCGTCATTCGTCAATGGTCATGTATAATATTTTAATGTCTTAATCAACATTAATAAACAAGTGATAATTTAAATCATTCATTGAAATTCACGAACCAAATTTTGTTCGCACAAACGAACAAGACATTTAATCCCGACGACCATACAGCAGAAGCTATTTATTAACCGACTTCAAAAAAAGGAGGAGGTTCTCAATTCGACTGTATTTTTTTTTTATGTTTGTTACCTCAGAACTTTGGACTGGGCGAACCGATTTTGATGATTCTTTTTTTAATCGAAAGCTGATGGCTGTCATGTGGTCCCATATAAATTTTATTGAGATCTGACAATGGCATCCATGAGAAAACTACATAAGTCGTAAATTTGTGTTAAGATGTGCGCGACAAATTGCGAATAACTCAATATCACGTCAACCGATTTCGATGATTCTTTTTTTAATAGAAAGCTGGTGCTTGTCATGTGGTCCCACATAAATTTGAACGAGATCTGACAAGTAGTTTTTGAGAATTTGAAGTCGGTTATTTTTTGTTAGTAAAATTTAGATTATTACTCACGACTAGCTCACGACTATGCCACGACCATTAAACATTTTATGATTTTATGTCTCTGTCATGTTACTGTACATACAATCGTTCATATCCGCCTACGCTAACAAACTAATATTATGCACTGTTTGAATTGACCATGCGATTTTTGTAAGTACAACCTGTGATTAATGATTGTTCTGCACTTTCTCGAGATAAAAGCATGAAAATATATCAATCGGACATCAAAACGATTAGGTTCTCTAGATTTGTCATGTTCATTTGCAACGCCGATTAACTGTTTAAAATGATTTATGTCTATTTAAAACGTTTGATAATACAACGACTAGAAATATTGTTTGTTGTACACCATTTGTCAGAGTAGTGTACATAATAATAAATAAATAACGCTTCACACTCATAGCCCCACACTAGGATTCCCTGTGTCGTGGGTGCCATGGACAACACACTAGACAATGACATTCACATCCAGAACGAGAACAGAAATTCAAACTCATCATTCAAACTTCCGCCTCACTGGGAATCGAACCCAGGACACTTGGTGCGGCGATCCGGCATGGTAACCATTGCGCCACACGGGTCGTAAAGTATAGCATTACCTATTCTTAAATGTCCCTTGTAAATGCCCTACACTACAAGTACACTAAAGTGAAACGGAGCTGACACCAAATACATTTTTCTAAGGTTTTTCTCATCGTATATGTGTAGCATTTTTGTGTGAGTTTGACGTTAAAACCATTGAACAAATTTTGACAATATTGCTTTTTTTTTTGACATACAGTGCATAGCCAGTAATTATAATAAACGATAAACAGATCTTTTCAAGTTAAATTAAATAAACATGCTTATTTCTTTTAATGTACAAATAAAATGAAAGCCTAAAAATGACCGCCCTGCAAACCGCCTTTCGACGTATCAACTTATTCACACCATGTACGGAATTACGGATTAAGCAAAATAAAAGATGATATTATATTTTGTATTATGTTGTTGTGTATTTCATAAAACTAAGAACAAAGAATACTAAAAAGGCGAGGAAGAGCAGGATGTCGAAGGCCAAGCTGTGACGTCAGGAGGAACTCGACAAGTTGAATGAACCAGGCGTTTCCTTTTTGAATATTTTGTATGTTTTGTATGCATGCCGCACTGACACCTTTCAGTTTCAATATCTCAGTCAAATACAGTTTGCGGTGAACGCGTAAGTATAAAAATATAAAATTCATATTTTAAAAATATTGTTAAAAACAAGCAAAATCTCTGGTATAGCCATTCCAGATTATTTGGATTATGTGGTTTAAACGAACTCCATTGAATGCATTTATAAAACTTTATGTTCATTATGTTATCTGTCGAGGAGTTTCCACGTCTAGTCAATCCTGTGCCAAATGTGTATCACCATTATCATAAAAAGGCATTATCATCGGATCTAAATTCTAAAGCAATAAGCAAAATTTCAACTTCATAAGATATAAGGAAGTACTTTTAATTCAGCAATTCAGTTCTGATGCAAATTTTGCTAATAGTAATAATAAGAAAATTTTCTTTATTTTTTTACTTGATATGAAATGAAATAATTTTATTCAAATTTGGTTTGGTTTACAAACTCTTTTTGAATGTCAACATTGTCAACTACACCATTGATTCAACAAAGTCCTAACATAAGTGGCTCCGGTAGAAGACGCAGCAAGAAACTTTCACATTTAGGTATAACATGAGGAGGAAGCTTTCTTCTTTGCTTTTAAAACGAATTATAAACATAGAATTAATATTACTAGCGTATAGAAGGGACACCGCGAACATCGGGTTCGGGGGTGTGCATTGCAGCCGGCCGGCTGCATTTCATTCTGTCACTCGGCTGTCACTCGGCTGCGCTCATGGCGGCCGCATGTCAAAATTGTTTATGAAAAAACTGAAAAAATGCCGTCGTGCGTAATAAGAATGTGTCACAATTGCACGACAAAGAACAAAAAAGATAATGTTATCACTTTATCATCAGTAAGAAAACAAAATCTTAACTTAAATCAACTAAAACGAATTTAATTAAATTATTGAGCAATGTTCCCGCCATTTTGAATGAAAAAATCATAAGGAGCGTTTGAACTTGGCAAGCCACTAGCGTGTTATTGGACTAAATAAGCTTGCCGACGCGACGCTTGTGACCAATTTAAAGTGTTGGATTTTTTGACACGAATCAATGGTAATTACGTTTGAAATCGTTTAAAAGCTTTTGCACGTTAAATAAAGTTGGAGTAAGAGCTTGTAAAGATTTGGAGTCGGTGACTGCTTGTCTTGGTTCGACAAGTGTCATATACAAAGTTACTCTATGGCAAGTGTGCAAACGAGGCTTCTAGTTTGAAAAGAGAACGGAGGGCAAGCCGGCGGTGGAACACACATTTTGTTTGAGATAGCTTCTCTATGTATTACCTCAATGATTATAAAGGCATACAGGTTTCGAATCTGTTACCCCATATAAATATGATATCGATCTTACAACCTATTAGACTATCAATAGGGTTAATATATGCGCACATTCATATAAATTGCAATTAATGGTTATTCATAGGCAACAGTGGCGATAAATTTATATGACTGCACGTCTTAGTAGTGGAAATTGTAGCAATATATCAATAGCAGATTAATCCCCAACTTGTAACTGAGGTCTGATGTCTTTCAAGTTGAAAATAATTATTGAAATTATGAAGGTATTTGTAACCATTACTGGCCTATTCGTTTCTCTCAAAAAGGTAATCGTCTTAAATTAGGTACCTACTTATAGACAAAAAACCTAACTTATTTTTTGTACACAGAAAACCACAGACATACATAAAATCGTATTAAAAATAATTAAAAATAATATTAATCTAGATACAGAACTTTGACATTAAAATACCGACTGTAAATCCTTCTATGCTGTAGTTGTTCAGTATTACTTTTAACAACATTCTAAACAACTGGGCTTATTTTTTATTTTTTATTTTTAATACGCAGTCGGGTTTTTTTTTTATTGCCTGTTTGTTTCTCTGTTTTTGCAACTGCATTGTAATAAAAAATGTGAGTAACAACTGAAAATGAATTTGTAAGAAAAATTTTAAGACTGTTCTCAAGACTTTTGACCAGCGTGATGGATTACGGTCTGTTCTGTACCTCCCACATTATTAGATCTGAGTTCAGAATTGGGACAGATATGTCTCGTAATATTTTAAATTTAAACTAAACTTTTTAGCTACACAAAACCCTGCTTTTTAATAACCAATAATGTTATTCAAAATTGATTTTTAAACGATTGATTAGTTGGCAATAGCAATTTGTCGTCAGTCATATCTAGCAGTATTCGCCTACTTACGGTATAATGTATTCAGCGCCGAGCCTACGAGCGGCGTAGGCGCTGGAGCGCGCGCGAGACGTCTTGATCCGGCTGTCAATCTCCATTTGTCGTAACTGTTTATTGTCTGTAGGCAGCCGCGTAGGTTCCTTTACTTGTCGAGTTAGATTTCAAATGTTTCGTAGAATATATCAAAATATGCGATTCGAATTTGATTGATTTGTTTTGTTCATGGAATTTACTTAAATTATCTGTGGCTGTTTTTGTAGCTGACTACAGAAATGGACTGGGACGAATAATACTCTAAGTAAATTTTAATGTTTCCAGTTTTTTAAGAATAAAACAAGCGGCGTGTTATTGGTTGAGTGTTGAGACTAGAATATATCCTAATACATTTTAAGAATACTTAACATTTATACTCAGCAAATTTTAATATCAGTTTAACATCCACTCTTTTTGGTTAACTTTTAATAAGTATGCCCAAGAGGGGCATAGTAAAATTGGTCTAGTGATATCTTTTATGACATTTTATATATTCCATCCCGATAATAATGACTGATTTCGGAGGTTAGGTTTTTATTGTATTTGTAAATAACATAACACGCTAAGGGCTTGTACACAAAACTGCGATGCGACGTCGCATCGCAAAAACCTGCGAGCTCGCACGTCGCGTCGCAAGAACTTGCGAATTGATTCGCATCGCGCATTCCTGCGATGTTACGTCATACTTGTTGACAACACTTTTAAGTCGGCTCTGAGACAGCGTGTTGGCAAGACGTACACACATCAAATAAAGTTTGAGACCACTTTGAAAATACGAAATCTTTTTTGTTACGTTAAAATGAAACGTTTTTTCTTTTTCTTCTAAGATTCTTCATTTAAAAATCAAATCTTTAATAACAAAATCATATTTTCGATGAAAATAGTTCCCTTCGGCGTTCATAATAGTAATAAATGGATGAACCCAAAATCTTCTTTGTATCTTTTGCCTGTATCTCCTAAGCAATAACAAAAGTGCACACTTCTTTTTACGATCCATATCACGACCTAGTTTTCAACGGTCGTCAAAGGAATGGTCACCTTATCGTGGAAGGGACACGCCTTGCCGCACGAAATCGCATCGCAGCAATTCGTGTCGCAACTTTTTGCGTTGCGAATTCGCATCGCGTCGAATCGCAGTTTTGTGTACGGGCTCTTATGGCGTATAACTCGTCAACCCTTAGGTACATAAGTAAGGGTTGGAGATGGAGATTTTTAATACAAGTTAAAAAATATACGTTAGGCTTAAACATATACGAGTACGTATACTGAAAATGTTTTTCATTAATGTATAATGTGCATCACATTGTATATATGTGCATGTCACTTGAAATACAACAATTCTACATAAACCACTTTTAATGAATTAATGTTAATTACATTTACAGCTTTACTGTTTACAACCGTGTAAGTCATAGTATCAAGACTATAAATCGAGGCGCACGAGCAACGGAACGTAATCAAAACTTAGTAAACGGTTGGTATATAGTTTTGCGGTACGTATAGGTGTGTTATGGGTCCCGCCGTGTCGTGACCTTATTGTGTGTGTGAGTCATGTTGGCGGCGCGTGCGCAACTGTTAGGTTTTAAATTTCGTATTTATTCGATCCGGCGTCCGTTTGACCCGCTACGATAAGGCATGGTTAGAATAATTAGGGTAGAGAAAGATTGTGGTAACTTTGTTTGGAAGTAATTCAAGTTTTTTCATCCATTTTTTAAAGTTTTTACGCAGGTTACCACCGAATGTTGATTATAAGTGGGTGTAGTGTGAAATGAATTAACTCTATTAACTACTGAATAGGTAATAAAATAAAATAGGTAATAAAGAGAGAACACACATACCTACAACATAAAAAGACAAAAAATGACGGAGTTAACTTAATGTTAAGTGACATATTATTATTTAGCCTCTCGCCACGACCCGTAATCCATTACTGTTCTCATCCCATTGTCCACCACGTGAAACATACATATTTAATGAAGAAATTTAGGATTTTCTTACAATGTTTTCTTTGACCGAAGCAAATCACAATAAATTTCAAATAAGTTGGTATGCACGTAATTTGAAAAGTGGAATTCGAACTAACAACTAAAATATCACACCTAAATATACGTAATTACGCTTAGTGCAGCCTAAGAAATCGATATACGTATAATGTATATACCTAATCCATATAAAACGGCCTTGAATAGAAATTAACTCATAACAGTCATAACTCATAACTGAAGCTTTACTATCGAAAGCTAAACATGCTAAGCTATGATGGTAGGTAGGTACCACTGACAGACGGGTAACACTGACGTCCCATGTGGTGCAATGGTCACCAAGCCGAATCGCCTTGCCTGTAAGGCTATTCTGTTTTGTAACTCGACAGCGGAATCCGCGATGAGTGTCAAAATTCCGCTGTCGAGTTACAAAACAGAATAGCCTTGCTGATCCTGAGTTCGATTCCCAGCGAGGTGGTTTAAATGATGAGTTTGAATTTCTGTTTTCCATCTGGGTGTGTGTGTTCTTGTCATTGTGTGTTGTTCATGGTACCCGACCCGACACAGGGAATCCTAGTGTAAGCCGTAAGGCTATAAGTGTATAGCGTTATTTATTTTATTATTATGTTATTTATTTACTCTACCACCTGGCAGTTGCGTGGTAGTCATTGAATCATTCGAATCAAGGAGCTCTACTAAATTAGGGGGTTCACCATTAAAGCTACAAATCCGCCAATTAAATCCCTATAATTATTATAATTGCTAATAACTAGTTATTCGACACACGGCTTCGCCCACACCTTGTATAATTGACTCGTTAATTTAACAAGCGCGGATTATTTATGAAAATTGTGAGGTGTGAAACTCAATAATGTAGGAATTATTCTGGGATTATGTCACAGCTAAATCTGGGCTGATCTCATCATAATCGTCTCCTTGCTAGTTCTAGCTTATCTCAGAATAAACTAATAAGACTTAACCTAACCGCCTCTCTTCACTTCTCTTCTCTGTTCTCTTCTCTCACTGGATTTTTTTTAAACAAATTCTTTTTCATATCTTTAGACAGATGTTTCTTTGTAAATCGTCCTTCTTTGCTGTAATCTAATATTTTGAACATGTATTTCATGGTCTTTCTTTTCTTGAGGAGGTGTAGAGCATACGGTTTTCAGCACGGAAAATCTGCTGGTGATCTCCTCCTATTGAGAGCAAAGGAGAAGCCTTGGCTGTAAGCTTAGACATCTCTAAAGCCTTTGATCCTTAGCCTTACGGAGTATCGGAGAGTTACGCTAGTGGATCGCCTTTTTATCAGAGCGCAGCATTAAAGTCGTTGTTGACAGATCAAACTCGGATAATAAACCCATAAACGCTGGCGTTCCACAAGGTTCTGTTCTATTACCTACTTTGTTTATCATGCATATCCACGGATGTTAACCATCTTTGGTGCGTATGGTGAGTATGAGTTCTGCTCCCATCTTTGGGCTGGAGCACCGACTTCTCATGGATTCGGAGACGGGCTGTTCGTATTGTCGATGATCCCAAGCTAACGGACGGTATGGAATCGCTGGGTTACGAAGAAACGTGAGTACTCTGACTGTACCGTATGTATAATGTTGAATGCTCTGAAGAACTGTTTAAAGTTCTTCAAGTCCGCCACGCTGCTTCAGTATGGACCAGTGGAAAAGTTAGTTGGTCAATCCAACTATCGAAAGATTTTATGTCGCCCGAAGGGCTTCGACGTGGCTAACGATTGTTATCTTACGTTAACAACCGGGACCAATGGGTTTACGTAGGTATGCCCTCCGAAGCACGGAAGAGTTTAAGAAATTTTTGCCACCAGCCGTCACCCATCCAGCTACCGACCGCGCCGGGCTACAAGCACTATTTGTTTTATGCTTACTAAATAATAATTATGAAAAAATATTGTTACAAGTACTTCAACAAGGAAGATGTTAGATGCGCAGATAATTTTCCTCAGAGGCTACCTCCCATGATGATTGACCCTCTCCACAGATTACTTATATAGACAAGCAAATTAACATCCGCAGCTAATAACACTCAAAATAGCCTTTGTGCCTATACAAATAAGGATGTGTAATACGCACAGAAAAGCTTGCAGTACTGGTTATCAGATGTGACAAACGGAATTAATTGTATTATTATAGCTGACGCGTTTAGAATTACAATTCGATGTTCGGTCTTTCTGTGTTTCTTGGAACGAAAGAGTTCTATTCAACGCGGGTTTCGGCGGGCCCGTTCGTAGAATCCTTTTGGCTAGGTTTGACAGGAATTTGTGAACTTGGCTACCTACAGAATAATTCAAGTACGCGTACATACTGGAAAGTGCATACTGGAACTTTAACTAAACTCAAATTCAGGTTTAAATAACTGATGCTTGTTCAAGTGAAAAAAAACATTGAAAAGAACAAATTAATCACTAGTGCAGCTCGCAGTTATATTAAAACCTTGACTTAGGTATTAGGTATTTCATGTAACGTTTTGTCATCTTTTATTATTTTTTTCTTTATAAAAATTAATGTATTTTTGATTTGATTTGATTGACATGAGCAAGCCTACATAACAGACAAAATATCAAAGTTAAACTATACTATAATACTCTACCAAAACCTCTGAATTTTTCATCATGAAAAATTTTCAGTCAATTCTATTTCGCGAAGTTCTTTACTCATAGCGTATTAAAAATATAATTTCAAGACGGAAATATAACTAAAAATAATTACTTTTATTATATTGTTTTATAACTTTTTGAAAGACATGTAAGGATGTAGACAAACTTTCGTTGTGAAATAATTGTTTGAAAATTTTTTCAGCGTGATGGTAATATTTACACCAAAGAAAAATAAAGGAGCAATATCAATTCAACTTTTGTCTTCCATTTTCTCACAGCAAATAAATAATCATTTAAAAGAACAGTATCTGTCGACGAAAACTTTTCGATTTAATTGTAACATTTCAGTAATGTTAACAAAGTTTCGTGTGTAACCAAGAAATAACCATAAATCATAATTACCATTATACTGCACAAAAAAGCATATCTAATAGGTATATTTCCCACCAAAGCTCTTGGTCCTGTTATCTTGAATAAGCACGACCATTTTCGGCCAAAGGCAACTTTTTACGCCGTTCCTAATAAGGGCCCAGGCCACTTTATGAAAATATTATATTAATCTTGATGTGTGTACATAAATGAATAAATTAGACTTTTTGCTGGGTGACATGTTTTGAAAATTCAATAAAAAAACTTTCTTTTTTATCGAAGATACGTACTTTTCGTAATCGTTTGATGAAGGTATAAAAATGTTGAGCATAACTGAATGTATAATTGTTTTGCAAGTGTCAAAACCTTTTTTAAGTCGGGTTTTAAATTAGGTATTGAAATGAAAGTAGCAAGCAGGTTTGTAGTGCCAGGTGTAAGATAATTTAGTCTACAAACGAGCCGGCTATAGCTATAATAGGAGGGTATATTCGAATACACTTTGACAAGAAAATTGTGTGACAACTGACAAGTAAAAATCTGGCTGTGTAAACTGTAACCAGTCAGTTTTAGACAATTTTCGACATGACAAAATGACAACAATATGTTAAAGTTCAACATGACACAAGTAAAATATATATATATATTTACTAGCTGACCGTACAAACTTCGTTCTGTCAAAAGATTGTTTTTTTTTTGAGATGTAAGTTATCCTATCTTTCAAGTTGGATCAAACTGCACACGGTGTGCAAATTTGATAAAAATCGGTTCAGTAGTTTAGGAGTCCATCGCGGACAAACAACGTGACACGTAATTTATATATATTAAGATGGTAGAGTTCCTTTTAAACTTGCCAAATCTACGTTTGATAAACATTTTATTTAAATATATTAGGTATGTTTTTCATAACACCTTACTACCAGTTCAAGGGCCTATTGACACTTATATTGCATGTAATATACCTAAGTGAGTAATAAGTGAGTAAGACGTTGATATCTGTCTAGATAAAATAATTCTTTGAGTAATCCTGATTTACAGCAAAAATGAGAGGAAATGGACTACAAGTATATTCATTATATTAATATAAACAATGACCTGGTTGCAAAGTTCATTTATTTGCAGTATTCCAATTATTTCTTTACACTTTTTATTGAGTGAATTAAATGACATGTCATTTACAATTTATCTACATCAATGATATATTAATTGAAGCCTTCTGATCTATGCTTATTAACATTAATATAGTAATCGCATGTTTTTTTATATCATCTTCCAGCTGTGTATTCATAGTTCGATTTATTAATTAACTTTTCATATCGTTTGAGGTCTCAGTCGATATCAGTCACTTAGATTTGAATCGTTAGATAGCGTAGTTAAGCCATGTCAAAGACCTTCAGGCGGCATCAAAACTCTCGACTTATTGTGACCAAACTTCCACCAATCCGTACTGGAGTAGCGTGAAGCTTTAGGCCTTTTCAATTAAAGAGTCCATTGGTCTAATGGCCAATGAAGTATCTGGGTCTTTTACAAGCGATTTGGTGGTGGCTATGGTGACTTAAAAACATTCAACGGCAAATTCTAAAGGAGCTGGTAGTCATACTTAATTTCAAACCTAGCTGATTCAACAGGTTACTTAATTAAGTGTAGTAAGTATGTATACCGCGCTTCTGTCTACAAGGATGTCATTATCGGAGTATGGCCACGCCTTAAATGGAGGGCAATTTAGCCAATTAATGAAGAAGGATAGCCCAAGGTCATAATGGTACGTGGTGTAATGATAGCTCGCTAGGTTGAATAACAAGCTTAGATCTAGATTTTATAAACGGTTGAGATTCTGCAATGTCATTATGAAAAGTTACCTACATGAAGCAAATATGGTCTATGCATGAAGCAGATAGTTGTACCTATGTTTGTATAGCTTCTGATAATAATGCGATTGTTTAGAATACTGATTAACTAAATCAGTCTCCCGAAGCATACTGAAGGCGGGTTAGGAATTAAATAAATAAACGCTAACACACTTATACCTCCGCAGTAGGTTATTACCTGTGTCACGAGTGGCACGGACAACACATACTCGTATAACACATCACAATCACACCCATGACCCGAGTACAGATCTGACACATAAATATCTACCCCAAACGGGAATCGAACCCGGGAACCCTCGCTTCGCAGGCAGGATCGCTACCAACTAGGCTACAGGGTCGTCTTATTTTTATTATTTTTTATTATGGGAGATTCCAAATTAATAATAATCACGCCAGACCTTCAATTTGAATAACCCCTAATAATTATGTTCAATGCTCATCACATTTGACAATCCGATATCTCTCAATCTCGCTGGACTATGTTTCTATATTACAAGGTTGCCCAGAATTGCAATTTTTCTTTCCAAAACAACCATCTTTGGACTAACATGAATCATTGAAACAAAAGACAGCCAAATCGCGTTATCCATTTTCACTCTTTCTGTTTTCCAAGAAATTAATTTCAACAAAATTCTAAATTCAATAGGGTCCAGATAACATAAATTATACCTAATAGATATATTATATTAGAGTTACTCATTCACTATTAAGGCGAGCGTATTCGACCGTTGTAGGCATTTTGTTCACTGCCCTTTACCCCGCTCCCCTGAGTGTAAACTCGACCGCCACGCCGTGAGCCGGCCGCGCGCGGCTGTGAGGTTAATGACCCCGTGCGTAGCTGTAGATCCTACATAGCCTAGTTGGTAGTGGACCTGCCTGCGAACTGCGAAGCGAGGGGTTTCGGGTTCGATTTCCGGCCGGGGCAAATATTTATGTGACAGATAAATATTTGTACTCGTGTCATGGCTGTTATTGTGATGTGTTATATGTGTAGTACATGCCACCCGCGACACAGGTAAATACTTGTAACCTACTGCGGGGGTATGAGTGTGGAAGGGTTTTATTATTATTATTATTATTATTATTATTAGTAACTGCTCTGAGTTGGGGTGTAAGTATACTTTATTTTGATTTATTCATTGGAATTTTAGGTGTAATAAAATAAGAGTAATGATAATTTTAGCTTATCCAGTGGAGACTAGAGGTGAGTGGAGACTGACTTGAAATTTTATGATACGAAACTGTCCAATGGAGACTAGAGGTGAGTGGAGACTGACTTGAAATTTTATGATACGAAACTGTCCAGTGGAGACTAGAGGTGAGTGGAGACTGACTTGAAATTTTATGATACGAAACTGTCCAGTGGAGACTAGAGGTGAGTGGAGACTGACTTGAAATTTTATGATACGAAACTGGCCAGTGGAGACTAGAGGTGAGTGGAGACTGACTTGAAATTTTATGAAACGAAACTGTCCAGTGGAGACTAGAGGTGAGTGGAGACTGACTTGAAATTTTATGATACGAAACTGGCCAGTGGAGACTAGAGGTGAGTGGAGACTGACTTGAAATTTTATGAAACGAAACTGTCCAGTGGAGACTAGAGGTGAGTGGAGACTGACTTGAAATTTTATGAAACGAAACTGTCCAGTGGAGACTAGAGTTGAGTGGAGACTGACTTGAAATTTTATGAAACGAAACTGTCCAGTGGAGACTAGAGGTGAGTGCAGACTGACTTGAAATTTTATGAAACGAAACTGTCCAGTGGAGACTAAAGGTGAGTGGATAACAAATAAGTAGGTACTTACATACAAAATTGACTAATATCATCTAAATACTAACAAAAAATAACCAACTTCAAAATAACTCGAAAACTACTTGTCAAATCTCCCTCAAATTTATGTGGAACCACATGATACGCACCAGCTTTCTATCAAAAAAAGAATCATCAAAATCGGTTCACCTACAAATAAGTAGGTACTTACATACAAAATTGACTAATATCATCTAAATACTAACAAAAAGTAACCAACTTCAAAATCGAAACGAGCTTTTTTTTCAAAATGGCGGACTTGTAGGTATGCCAGGTTCCGTACAAAAATCTTCAAACCCTTTGGATAAGATATTTTACAAGTATGTTGAGAATGATAAAAAGTATAAGAATAATTTAAAATAAAATACCTAAAGATACGTAAAAAATAATAAAAACAAAAAAATTAAAATGTGTGCCATTCACACATTTTAGAACTTAGAAGTGAAACCTTCAAAAATTTTGTTTTCAAGATAATGAGACGAATGTAAAATTTCGGGAAGATGATAATTGTAGGTTTTACTATTCCACTCCACTCCACTCCACTCCACTCCACAAATTTTGACTTTTGACTTTTTTGCCTTTTTTGACTTTAGACTTTAGACTTTTTTGACTTTTTTTGACGTTTTTGACTTGACTGTTGACTTTTGACTTTTTTGACTTTTTTGACTTTGACTTTTCTTACTTTTTTCACTTTATTGACTTTTTTGACTTTTTTGACTTTTGACTTTTTTGACTTTTTTGACTTGACTTTTTTTACTTTTTTGACTTGACTTTTTTGACTTTTTTGACTTTTGACTTTTGACTTTTGACTTTTGACTTTTGACTTTTGACTTTTGACTTTTGACTTTTTTGACTTTTTTGAATTTTGACTTTGACTTTTTTGGCTTTTTTGACTTTTTTGACTTTTGACTTTTGACTTTTTTGACTTTTGACTTTTTTGACTTTTTTGACTTTTGACTTTTGACTTTTTTGAATTTTGACCTTTTTGACTTTTGACTTTTGACTTTTTTGACTTTTTTGACTTTTTTGACTTTAGACTTTTGACTTTTGACTTTTGACTTTTGACTTTTGACTTTTGACTTTTGACTTTTTTGACTTTTTTGAATTTTGACTTTGACTTTTTTGGCTTTTTTGACTTTTTTGACTTTTGACTTTTTTGACTTTTTTGACTTTTGACTTTTGACTTTTTTGAATTTTGACCTTTTTGACTTTTGACTTTTGACTTTTTTGACTTTTTTGACTTTTTTTACTTTTTTGACTTTAGACTTTTGACTTTTGACTTTTGACTTTTGACTTTTTTGAATTTTGACTTTTTTGACTTTTTTGACTTTTGACTTTTTTGACTTTGACTTTTTTGACTTTTGACTTTTTTGAATTTGACTTTTGACTTTTTTGAATTTTGACTTTTTTGACTTTTTTGACTTTTTTGACTTTGACTTTTTTGACTTTTTTGACTTGACTTTTATGACTTTTGACTTTTGACTTTTTTGAATTTTGACTTTTTTGACTTTTTTGACTTTTGACTTTTTTGACTTTAGACTTTTGACTTTTTTGACTTTTGACTTTTGACTTTTTTGAATTTTGACTTTTTTGACTTTTTTGACTTTTGACTTTTTTGACTTTGACTTTTTTGACTTGACTTTTTTGACTTTTTTGACTTTTGACTTTTGACTTTTGACTTGTTTGAATTTTGACTTTTTTGACTTTTTTGACTTTTGACTTTTTTGACTTTGACTTTTTTGAATTGACTTTTTTGACTTTTTTGACTTTTTTGACTTTTGACTTTTGACTTTTGACTTTTTTGACTTTTTTGAATTTCGACTTTTGACTTTTTTGACATTTTTGACTTTCGACTTTTTTGACTTTTGACTTCAAGAAGTTTTCACTTCAATAATCATTTTTTCAAAACAATTTTCCATTTATTTCATAACGCGCCTAAATAAGGTATAACTTCAAAAAAGAAAACTGTCTCTCAAGCTCCCAGCCGTCACGACGAGTCGTTTGGCGACTGACACATGCTCAAGGGTGGTAGCTATCCATGCGAACCCCATGGAGAAATAATAATAGTAATAATGGTATTAAATTTAAAATCAATATTACCAATATAATCCCTCGAGGGGCCCTACCACCAGCGGGCCGGATTTAGTCGCCTTTTACGACACCCATCCGGCTTGGGATAGTATTAGATAATAATTGTGTAATTAGCACTTGACTTATACCAATACCCAAATACTATAATAGTAACTAAAGTATAAAAACGAAAAATTTTTATTATTTCAAATTACAGCAGTGTGGATACTTTGGACAGTACCTAATACGTAATATAAGTTCAGAAGGCGCGCGCGCCAAATTCGAAATTAAAATTAGTGTCGGAAATTCGACAACGTGCGGCTGCGATGCCGATTAGCACAGGTCCTACCTCGAAGGCGACTGGCGCGAGAGTAAAATTGAGTAAATTAACGCGTCGGGCGTTTCGTTGCTCGTGGAAAGGGAAAAAATAGAAATTGAAAGGGAAGTTTTTCAAAATTTCAAATTATGATCAGAAAGAAATATTGGTATCTATAGGACCTATACTGTGGTATATTTTTTATTATCTGGAAGCGATTAAAACGCGAATAAAACGCCATTTTTATGCCAGATTAGACCCCACTTTGTGATTTATTTCTATCCAATGAAATAATTGCTATCGTGTATCAAGTATGAGGGAACGAAAGAACAAAGACTGTAAAATAACATATATTTTTTCTAGAATTGTATTATGTACCATTTATGAACAAAACACCTTCAAAAATACCATTTCTTGGGATAATATCGCCTTAATAACGTTATAAAATTGTGGTTCAAACGTAATAATGACTAATTAGTCACCGTTGATAGAGGTTGGGAAAACCCTGGTTTGTTTACATGCGAATTATTATTAGGTCAACACAAACATCATACATAAGACAAGTAATAAATAGAAAATGTATCATTGTAGGAACAAAAAATGTAGGCATTTAAATAAATATTGCTCTTAGTTTTTAATATTAATTATGTATTCCGTATCCTGAAAACTGAAATTAAATTTTTTATTTGAATATTTTGTCTACCTACTATTGATTTCCCATTATCATTCCAATTTTCCAATAATTAAGTTAACATTAAAAACGCAATTTTAATACCCTAAATCGAATAATTTTCTAAATTTTTTTAGTTAAATGCCTACAAACCGAAAAAAAGTTTCACTTGCGTCGTGGTGCCATAAAACCACACAATTCTTTTTTTTATTAATAATATCTACTAAAGCTTATTGTACGACTAAGTACCATACAAAAAATAAATTAACTAACATTTGTATGACGTCCCTTCCGTCTTCTACAGTAATATTCACGAATCTTACAATTAATTTATTTGTCTAAATATTTTTGATAAATAAATGCTGAAACATTAACTTAATGTGATTTATATAAGGGTATCCTCACACTTATCGACGCGGAATCGGCTCGGCTCTGTAGTGAATAGTGATGTCATTCGACGTCATGCCAGTTTTGATCATCTCTACTAAAAATATACTCCTGACATATGAATTGTATAGGATTATTTGTCTAAGCCTCTGTAATAGAACCCGGGACGCGTATCTACGTATGCCACCGTAATCCCATATATTCGACCGATAACTATATACCATTATTCATTCGTACCATATGAGTAATAGTTTGACACACGCACTAGCGTATCATATATCGATAGGGGCGTACAAAAAGCGACTTTAATGTATGGAAATATGAGTTAATTGTCAAATTTTTTAATTCGGATTGACCGACAACAGTTGTCGGAACACTTACTATTTACAGGCACAGGCTGGTTGCCTTTATTATTTTTTATTCGAGTTTTATTTCATTAAGAGCGATACCATCAGCCACCCACGCCGGTTCACCATAATGACTTGCAGTATCTGTGGTACCTCTATGGTACACTCGGTAACAAAAGAGTTTCAACTACCGTTATGCTAACCTTGATTTTAATTGACATTATGTATGTCCTACTTATCCTATCATATAGGTCCTCGTCAAACTAGGGTCACTTCAGAAGCTCTCGGAACTTGACAGTAAACTGTTATGCATTATTTGATAGTTAAGACCATTGTTATTCTTGTGGTTGATCAAATATGTTTTTATTACTATTTGTTAGAAGGAAACTTAATTATGCCTGTTGTTGTCATAAGTAAGCAATGAGTAACTCAGTTAAAAGTCCCTTTTCAATTGCGTAACACCGACTAATTATATGGGTTTCAATAAAAATACCTCCTAAATCATGCTATTAATAATTTAATATTATACAAGCAGGATGCAGCTGTGAAGGAATGTTTGTTTGCCATTGAATTATTATTTTGTAAAAAGACATTTCTATACAATCATTGGTATATTTTTTCGTTTTGGTTTTCAACGTTACAGCCTTGCGTTACCAGTGCGAAAAAGTTATTTTTTATCAAGAATACATTCAGCAATCTAGATGGTTTTACATTAAAAACGGCTCAGAAAATAAACCCACTGTGAAGCCTGTGCGGTTATTTATATTAAGCAGCGAAAACGTATAGGGATAGTAACTGGTTTGCAGTTCAAGTAAATTGTATCTTTAGGGTAGCAAAGCAAAGCAACAACCCATAATTGTCCCACTGCTGGGCTCGGGGTCTCCTCTCACAATGTGAGGGGTACAGGCCATAGTCTACCACGCTGGCCAAGTGCG
This sequence comes from Thymelicus sylvestris, assembly GCA_911387775.1. Lineage (NCBI taxonomy): Eukaryota > Metazoa > Arthropoda > Insecta > Lepidoptera > Hesperiidae > Thymelicus > Thymelicus sylvestris. The sequence goes on along the minus strand of OU426909.1, from coordinate 6,588,874 downwards.
GATTAGTAGACTTCACCCACCTTTGAGAACTTTATGGAGAACTCTCCAGTGTGCAGGTTTCCTCACGATGTTTTCCTTCACCGAAGCAAGTAATAATTAACTTCTAATACGCACATAATATTTGAAAATCAGAGGTGCGTGCCAGGATTTGAACTCGGGCCCTCCGTTCGAGAGACCAACGTTCTAACCGCTAGGCTATCACTGCTTCTTTAGGGTAAAGCACTATGATATTTTATTAGCTATTTTCAAAATCTTCGTCGTGTTATCTTACAGGTGTATAGACGGTATTTCACGTTTCGTATGGTACCTTATATTTTGTAGGTAATGTTATCGTTTATATTTTAAAACAAATACTTATATAAACTTGTGTGTTCGACTGTCCGAGTAACGTTACAAGCATTGCGTTGAGTTCGTGTCCTCTAGCCCGCTCTTGGGAGAAAGTCTAAGGTCACAATAATTATATCAACGCCAAATATTGCTCAGAACGAAACCCTTAAACACTCGTTTATGACCAACCTTAGCCATTCCAATTTAGATTCGTGCCTTGGATTGCAAAATATGCATGTGTGTAGGTATAGTAGAAATATTCTTAGAGATCGTCAACCTACTTTAATAATTCCCTAAAAACCAACCAAGTGCATGTCAGTCCACGGTTCCTCGAGCTCAGCTAACCGAGCTGAAAATCGCAAACGGTTTTGCAGACCCATAATATTTTTAAAGACCTTTTCAGCGATATACTATGGGGTAGAAAAGAACAACATCATCCCCAAGTTACCTATAGAGGAGGTACCCTGAATAAAATATTTTTAAAGATTTTATTCTACCACTTTGTTAACATAATAAATATGTATAAGCTGGCCAAATTATAGCTTCTTAGTACGAAGCGTCTCTGCGCTATATTGTGGACGGACGGACGGCCGGACATGACGAAACTATAAGGGTTCCTATTTAACTACGGAGCCCTAACAATCATATATGTTTGAAATTCAGATTCATACCTTCAAAAGGGTTGGCTTTTAATCACTAAAACAGCTGTCTGTACCTACTTTATTTATAATTTAATTGTGAAGCTAAACATACGATGTACAAGTAATGACGTATTGTTTCGTTGACGTCATTCAAACCATTAATGCATTAATAAACTGTAACAAGCGTCTGAACGAGTCAGTTAATAGGGTTTTCAGGGTATGATATAATTATGCAAATGATGTAATATCGTATAACGTATACTTTACGTATGAATGCATGACATTAATCGAGATAATGTTACTAATCAAAACCCGGCCGCTTTCGACAATTCTTAAATCCGTAACATCTGTTTAAGCTTATAGATAAGTTAATGATATTAACAACTATTCCTCGGCCCGCAGCTTCGCCGCTTATATTTACCGAGATATCATATCTAAGTAAATAGGATAATGATGGAATATTGTAATAATAACATAATTATGTATTAATTTAGATGCATAAAAAATGTGACAAATTGTCTTGTACACCAATCGTCAGGAATTTAATTGACTTCAGTTAAATAATTTATCAGATCTTTTGTAATTGAATTGAAATAGTAGTTAGTAAATACCAAAGCACCAATCTGTAATTCTTGACAAAAAATAACCGACTTCATAATTAGGGATAATTCAAAAACTATTTGTCAGATCTCGCTCAAAAAATGGGATCACATGACAAGCACCAGATTTCGAATAAAGAAAAAAAATCATCAAAATCGTAAAAAGTTATGAGGTAAAACACATAAAAATACAGGCGAATTGAGAACCTCCTCCTTTTTTTGAAGTTGGTTATAAATAACGGACCACAGACTTAATATCCACAAAATTGCAACCGTGTCAGCTCTACGCATTCTACGTGCTATAGCGACTTCATTTTTCAAACATTGTGGGACATTTTAATTAAGTTGTTAGCAATCGTACGCGGAGTTGTGCCTTTTAAGCATACAGAATGCAATCCGGAATTATTGACGCTAATAAGGAATTAAATTGCGGTCCTTAGCAGGTTTTTTTTTAAATTTCTACTTTAAGATCCGTTGGCAATACAGGCTGAGTTAATTTATGTTGCATCCTAATTATAAAATTTTACTCGTTTTTAAATCTACTACAGTTCACAATTATAGTTTTTGTGTTTACGATTATTCAGATTTTAACTTTTGGAGTTGATTTAACATTTTATATTCTACTTTACTTATTTTTTTTTTCAAATATAAAAAAAACGTTGGTTGAATATGGGTTAAATACATTATTAGTTATTAATATTGTTATTGCTTTTTGTCATGAAACTGAATATTAAAATTCCTTGAAGCTATACTTTTGGGCCCGTTTAACAGCCTGTATAAGCAATAAGTAACTCGTTTATGTTTTTACGCATCAACTATACCTACCTATCCCTAGAGTTATCAACTTATCCCAGTCATGTCCCTGTGGAAAACATTTCTAAGAATGTTTTCTTCACTTGATTGGTAATTTTAACCATTTCATAATCTGTATATTATTAAAAATACTACAAATTCAAATTCAAAATAATTGAATTACAGATAATATATTTTTACATAACGCACCAAATCCTTTACAACCGTTACGAGAGTATATAGTTAGTGGGCTTGGTGGGCCATTGATGGTCAAGAAGGTAAAAATCTTAAAAAAAATGTTTCAAAATGTCATTTCAAATTCGAAATAGAAAATGAAAGCGAGATATTAATATTAGAAGTTATGGTAATGACTAGGATATCATAAGAAGATAGTAACATGTTTAAGAATTTTTAAAACTGGTCGTTTGGACATTTGAATTTCAAATCGGCTGCAGTGAGGATTGCCAGTTCCGCTGACTCATGCGAGAGCTTGTCTATGGTTTATTAAATAGTTTTAAAGTTTTAAATGTTTATTCGGAATGTAGATAATAACTAGACGGTCTAATGATATGATTGTTAATAGTATTTAAACAGTGTAGGTATACCTATAGTTCCTATAGTGTAGTATTTATTTAATTGAATAATAATATTATGTAAATATTTGCAAAAAAAATAACGAACTTGTCAAAATGCCTGAAATATATTTTAAACACGTTTAAAAAACATTTAAAACTATCCCACCTTTGGGAAGAGATCAATAAAATTGATACAAATAGTAAAAATAAAAATAGGACTTACCTAACATCTTGCTCAAATCCGCGTTATGGAGATCAGGATTTTCATCAGCCAGTTTCTTCCTTTCCACCTTGGCCCAGACCATGAAGGCATTCATAGGCCTCCTTATCCTGGCTTCTTTCAACGCTTTGGCCTGCCCCATCTTCGTAGTAAACGGTGCCCGAGCATACTGTTGTGAGGAATAATCTCTTGACGTGTCATAAGGACTTCTGTAGTCGTACTGAGCTCTGTAGTCCAGGCCGTAGGGTAATGTGGACCATACCACGAGCTCAGGGCTTGTCTGGTCTTGGGCGGAGTCGGTGCTGTTCTCCACTGCACCTTGGACGTACTGTTCATAGCTGCGGTGGTAGGTGGGGGGAGATTCGGCGATTCCTGCTCCTCCTGAGTCCATCATGCTGGAAGAGAGGCAGATGGTTAATACGGTTATTGTAATCTTTTCGAGCGGTTTCATTTTGGGGATTTGTCTGCCCTTAGAGAAAGTTTCTTTTTACTACCACACTGGACGCATGAGACGTAAGAAATGAATCTTTGAACAAAATTATGCATCTACGAAATATGCACCTATAATTTTGTTCTTAGGTTTTGGTTATTTAGAAAATATATAACTCATTTAGTTATTTATATACTATGCGATGCTGAAAAGAATAATAGAAATATTATATTTTGTGTAGGTACTTATAAGGACGCTCAGTTGTTGGTGACTCCACCGAGCTAAGGTCCCTGGTCTAGAGTTCGAAGTACGGTTAGGACAGTCAATTGCATGACAGATAAATAAAATTTGGGTATTTGTTAATAATTGTTTTACGCGGAATCCTACTACTAAATTATGAATGTGTTAGCATTTTTAAAAATGAATATAAGCAATTATTTCGTGCGTCCTAGAAACGTCATCCGAATCACGAAACGACGAAAAAAAGAATACGCTAACAATGACAGTATCTAGTGATAAAATATAAATCACATGAATGATTTATACCACGAAATGCCATGCAAACACGATTTGAACATTCGTAAATATTTTATAGTTACTTTAATTACTAATTTAATAATCATATCCTGTTTTTACTATAATAAAATTAAAGTACTAATACACTAGAGTCAAGGCATTCACTCTACATGAAGTGGGTTAATTACGTAATATTGTTATCAATGCTATCATTATCAGACAGTTCAGGAGTGGCAACGTCCTTTGCGAGTGGAAACTGGAGACACTTATTTTACTACTGTTGTGAATTGTACGATTATCCCTCAGACAACGATGTTCATAAAGCTATAATACTGACAAACAGGCTTAAGCTAAGGCTAAAAAAAGAACTTTCCTAAGCTATTTAAACATTTTTGTGTAACAAGGGTCCGAGTGTATTAAGGTTGAATTGGACAATGTTGCATAGTAGTTAAAGTACACGAAGTGCCATGAGTGTAAAAAATGAAGTGCTGTGAGTGTAAAGTGTGTCTATAAAGTAGGTTTACATAGTCTATACCTACTAATATTAAAAAGAGGAAAGAATTGATTGTTTGTTTGCATTGAATAGGCTCCCGAAACTACTGAACCGATTTGAAAAATTATTTCACTGTTGGGAAGCTACACCATCCCCGGGTGACAGAGGCTATATTATATTTTCAAACAAATTCGGGATCCTTAATAAAACTCCAATAATGTAACCCAAGATGTAAAAAAATAAGAAAACCGAAGCTACAGATAAGCGAGGGCGGTTACTCGTCTGATAATAAAAGTATATAAAAATCTCGAGTCACGGTGTTTGTAGTCCCACTCCTATGAAACAGTTCGACCGATTTTTATGTTTTTTTTTGTGTGTATTTGGTAGATATGCGAATAGGTCGTAAAGTATATTTTATATCGCTAGGTGATTAGTGTTCCCAGGGCACAGCTAGTAAACTATGTGTGTACTCGATGAAAAAGTACTTACTGTCAATAAGAATATAAAAGCGTCAGCCCTTATTTTAATAAAATCCTAAAATATTGTTCACAAGCTGTTTATTTCTTTACGCCGTACCGTACCACTATACTTGAGTCAAACTCGCATCAGAATCTTTGTCAATAAGCCATAAAAATTCCTTTATAGGGTTTTCACAAACTGATTTGTATTTCGCACACCAAATAACTATTAAAGAACTAAATAATCATTATAACGTTTGTGACATCTTCATTATTTTACTATTGACCTATAACAACAACACACTAAGAGAAAACAACGTAAAAACCAACATCTTAAAACAATTTTCATCATTGAATAACTCACGCTCGCACGTCCTTAATTTCGTGAAGCGACTTCAAACCTTTGCACAAAAATATTGTTTCAAGGTCGGCTTGCCTATGACTATAAATAGAAATGACTACGAAAACCTCACAGCTATAATGGCGCTTACATGCTTTGCAACTTGGTCGTATTATATTTCAAAATACAGTGAAATCAACTTATCTGTGACTTTAAGGAGGGCGCTGTCGGACGATTGGACCAATCATAGTGCGCAATTCGAGACGTATTTAGTAAGTTATGAATGAAACGGCATTAGTTCCAATTTTCGCCACGTCACAAATAAGTTCTTCAGAGATGGCACTGTACAGATTATACAGATATTTCATTCCACTCAACATGCATGAGCATAAAATTATTTATAGGTTTAATTTCATTAAACAAAGCTGAATAACATTTTATATTTATGTTTATGTATTTTAAAACAGTCTATATCGATTTTATACGTAACTATTCAGTGTTATTTTAAACTTTTGCCAAATAAATATTATGTTTAAAAAGAAATTAAATTATAAAGAGTGGAACGGAACGCGACTTGCGAACTCCAGATTTAGTTCAAACGCACTTTATACGACCAAAAGTTTCATGCACCTGTTTGTTTGTGGTTGCTAGGCAACACAATGTGTACGTAAATTCTGATCCGAATGTGAATATAGTGTAGTTGTGCGTACGTAGTTGGTTAGGAAACCGCGTAGCTATGCGTAAGGTAGAATACTGATTTTGAAATTTAATATTGCAATTTGAGATTGCAAATTGTAATCAGATTACATCTTTAAAGTGCGCAGCTAATGATTCTTACAGAAACGTAGTGAGTGAAAATCCTGCAAATATTATAAATGTGAAAATGTGTGGGGATGTATGGACATTTGAAACTTTCACGCAACAACTACTGAACGTATAAACATGAAATTTAGCACAGAGGGTGACCATGATCTTGAATAAGACATAATGTACTTTTATCCCGGAAATGCAGGCAGAGCGCTCGTAGTAATATTAATATTTTAGAAGATTTCAATTATTAAACGAGTATAGGATTACCACATTAAATGTAGACAGTAACGGGTTTATCATTCTGGGGTGACCAGCTTCTTTTTGTTTTTAGATTTTATCAGTTTAGTGATTTTTAAAGTTTGCAACATGTACCTACCTAGGAACAATGTCGATTAAGTAACTTTTCAGACAAAACAAAACTATTTAGATCAAGATCGGTTCATCCGTTTGGGAGCTAAGATGCCACAGACAGACATACCTACAGATACACGTACACATAGATACACAGACGCGTCAAACTTATAAGTAACACCCATCTTTTTTCATCGGGGTTTAATAAACTCTTGATATCGTTATATCAACAGCTAATAGCAGCTTCTTTATCCTAATATTTAGGTAATCAATAGGTACTTTTTTCTTATTAATAATTCCAGAAAAGTCCAACGAAATTTATAGTAAGTACCTACCAGGCTCACATAAATCACATAAAATCGGCATTAGCATTTTAAAAGCTGTTTTGTAAAAATATTCACGTAAGTCCAACGTTTAGTGCTAGTACCAGGCTCACATGAAATCACGACAGCTTTCTTGGACGCTCTATCAAAACATAGTAGATTCCAGTGGCGATGTTCCTTGAATCAGTTGTTTGTTGTGGCCTCCCCGTACCTTGCTGTTGACGATCGCTCACAATGCCGTGTTTTGCCCACTACGTAAACTATGAGATATTTTTCCTCACCGCGAGAATTGAGCGTGTTTTTGTTTGAATTTGTTGTAGAAATGTCTCGGTTACTGTCGATGAACATGCGATTTGTGCGAAACTTCTTACGGTGAGGTTTAATTTTATCAAGACTCAGATAAAATCCTCGAATTGAGATGAATCCTGTTTACCAATTACCTATTATTTTTTTTTTATAGAAATAGCCGGCTAACGAGCTGACGATCAGCTCCATGTTCATTGGCAATCTTGGTTGATTTGTAAAGGCATAAAGTATCTATATTTTTTAAATATCATCTATACTAATATTATAAAGAGGAAAGCTTTGTATTTTTGTATTTTTATATTTTTGTATGTTTGCAACGAATAAACTCAAAAACTACTGACCCGATTTCAAAAATTCTTTCACCATTAGAATGCTACATTATTCAGAAGTAACATAGGCTATATTTATTACTAGAAAAAATTAGGGATCCTTGCTAAAACATCAGTAACGTGAACCAAGGTGTGAAAAAATTTGCTTAAAAATTTCTTTCATCGCATACGCTGCGAAAACTATTGACGATAGAACAAAAAAATGTTCTACAATATTAGAGAACATATCAATATCTACAAAAAACCTCGCGATACTATATGTCCAACTATTGTCGTTATGCCACTATAACCACTTTTTATATTTTAAAAGTTAATAAAAAAGATGACCAAAATCAGTGCATGAAAACCATACCTTCGTATTAATCCTTATCCAAATAAATCATTTCATATTCAAAACTGTTTCAGTACCTATAGATAACTTTTTGAATTACTCCAATCGGACATTCCATTCAGAAGATAATACGAATTAAGGAAAATAAACACCGCCGCCGCCGCGGCCGCGAAATGACCAGTGTGGCCCCACGCAAAGCAGCTTAGCGTAGGTCTTTATATACTAAAGCCTGCGAATATTATACAGTCGCCGACTAAAGCAATAAAATGTAAATAAAGGAATGTAAAAAAATTTGTTCAAGTAAAAAAATAGTACATAAAACTTAAAAAACAATTTTGATAAAAATGTATAGTATGTTATAAAAAAATAAAAATGGGTTGGCAAGTACAAATTTAAAATTTAAAGAATAAAACACATAAGTATGTCCTATAAAAAGATAATAAATAAAAACAAACAATAAATAATAACGTTTCACACTCATAGCCCCCACACTAGGATTCCCTGTGTCGTGGGTGTCATGGACAACACACTAGACAAGGACATTCACACCCAGACCGAGAACAGAAATTCAAACTCATCATTCAAATTTCCGCTTCGCTGGGAATCGAACCCAGGCCCCTTGGCGCTGCGATCTGGCATGGTAGCCATTGCGCCACACGGGTCGTCAAAACATAAAATCTATATATAAATTACGTATCACGTTGTTTGTCCGCGATGGACTCCTAAACTACTTAACCGATTTTAATTAAATTTGCACACCGTGTGCAGTTTGATCCAACTTGAAAGATAGGATAGCTTACATCTCAAAATAAATGAAAAACTTTTGACAGAACGAAGTCTGTCCGGGCAGCTAGTTGCATAATAATCTGAATTTTACCAAGAAAAAAACCGACTACAAAATAACTCAAAAACTACTCGTCGGAGCTCAAATTTAAGCACCAGATTCGATTTAAAAAAGAATCATCAAAATCGGTTCACCCAGTCGAAAGTTCTGAGTCACTACTGACAGTCGAATTGAATACCTTTTCCTTTTTTGAAGTCGGTTAAAAATCGGTCTTTCATCCCAGAAACTCATATATAAATCACGTCATTTGATTACTTGCTGCGATACTAGATATAGTTATGTGGGTGCAAGTGCAATGTGCACTACTGATACGTTATCAGATAAGCGATCACTCTGTTATCGCGGATGCAACCGACCGAGCCACTTCAACGCGAATACTTTCAGACAAATAGACCGAACTATATCGTTTTATTTCGAAAAGATTTATATTGGGCGTAGATAAATAAATAATAATCTGTATTGCTTGGCTGGTGGCAAGGCGACTAAGTTTCAGTACTACGCGATTAAACTTGAGAGACCAAAATTTTATGAGCGGCATGAGCACTGCCGTACTTTGTAGCGAATGTTTAAGTGTTATGAAGAGAGGATGATCATGAATTAGCATAAAGTGAAGACGCATACAAACATAAGGGTATAAAAAACCGGGCAAGTGCGCTGCGTGTCAGGCCACGCGGAATGTAGGGTTCCGAAGTAGTTAGTTTATAGACTATTAGGTACTCATTAACTACTTATGTTAACATATTCCTTTTAAATTCATCATATAAACTATTTTTGATATTTTTTTTACCTGTCCAACAGTGCAACTCCATCCGTTTGACCCGGGGGGGGGGGGGGGGCGAGGGGGGCACTCGACTCTAACCAAAATTAGCACTTTAAGCCGCATTTTGCATGACGAAACTATAAGGATTCCGATTTAACTTCGGAACCCTAAAAAGTATCTTCGATAGGTACATCTTTTGCATGATACACTCACATTGACCAATTAGAGCAGAACTTTTTATTATTATCAGAAAAAGCTTTGTGGCTTATAAGAGTTTGAACAAATCCCAACCTTTATTTATAGTACAAAAGGGTTAATGCTTCTTACTAGTTCACCTTTGATTAAATCAGAAAACAGCCAAAGACGCTAAAGTGTTAACTACCATAAAGTGTTAACCCTGAAGTTTCCAAACAAATCTCAAGAGAACAATTAATGAATCACACAGATTCTGCTTCCCCGTTTCATCGGAAGTTGGTGTGAAGAATCATCGAAATCATTGTTAAAAAGAAGAATCGCCGCTTCATTGGCAGTTCGGTATCTCAGTAGTTCGGAACGCTGACGTATGTAGTTTGGTCAACAAAGGCTATTGTCTTGGTTCATATTTGAAAATAATCACTCTTCCCAACTGAAGGAAATTTTTAAGATCGCGGCGTCAGGCTATTGCCATCTTAATTTTAATTATTGGTAAAGATAGGATAGAAAAGATTAAGACAATATTTTCTTGTATACTTATTTTACTACTTTTTTAAGTTAATAATAATAATTCCAAGATACAACTGAGATCTATCCTTTGCCGGATTTGATCTGTCTGTCTCCAAAGTTTCATATTAACCCGTGCAATGGTTAGCGGTTGATTATTATACGACAAACATACAAACAACCATCCAAACAGCCAAAAATATTAACAACCATTTACATTTATAATATTGTAGACAGTAAAAGTAGCAGATTTTTGCGATTTCGTCTGCAGAAATATTGATTCTATCCCCCTATTCTATCGCTTTATACTCGAAGGTCCATGGGCTAGGACCGATCAGAAGGCCAAGTAATGGAAAGTCCAATGCCCAGTGGTGAACTTATAAAGACTAATGCATGATACCTCAAATAATTACCTACCTAATATTTCAGTGTTTACATAAAAAATAATCAACATACGTATCCAATAAAGAATTTATTCACAATGATCTGGTTTGTTTTCACTGTTATTAGACATTTGTTTAGATAGATGGAATGCGAGTTTTCTAACGCAGTGATTGTACTGAATGCTGTTTTATTTATGTTTGTGAGAATAACGAGAAAAACAATGAAATAGTCGACCCGTATTTATTGTTTCTGACTTATAATAGCAGTGATGGAATTGCTTGATCCTGAATACAACCAATCTATTCAGCATAACTTATAAACATGATGTAATCTAAGTAGTTGGTTAGGTAATGGAAAATCTTAAGCAATTTACAAAATGTATCCATAACAAGTTGGATATCGAACCTTGGACTCTTTAGCAGGGCTACCGCCATCACGTCAAAATAAAAATGAATATTAATTAATTATGGTCACACACATGCTTAATTTCCTGACACTGGAGGTATTACGGAAAGATATTTGTGAGGATGTATCTATAACGGGCGCCCGGGCGCACTGAAATATCAGAGGACGTAGTGAGTAAATACCTACTTACTTCGCCATTTTCTGAGTGCGACCCGTTTCTGTCATTTTGGTAGCTGCAACTCCGAACTCAAACAAATAAACTTTATTACAATTTGTATTATTTAACGTTGTTGCTATCCTTATGATGGAATAAACGTTCTTTCTTTCTTTCTTTCAATACCTATATGTTTGTTACTTTTTAACCGACTTCAAAAAGGTATTCAATTCGACTGTATTTTTATGTTTGTTACCTCAGAACTTTTGACTGGGTGAAACGATTTTAATGATTCTTTTATTAATCGAAAGCTGGTGCTTGTCGTTCCACTTAAATTTGAGCGAGATCTGGCGAGTAGTTTTTGAGTTATTTTGAAGTCGGTTATTTTTTCTTGGTAAAATTCAGATTATTCTATCGCTGCAGCAGGCTCATGCTGTATGATGGACCTTATGTATTCCTGGGGCCTGAGCTGTGATCTTGGGGCCATAAGTAATCCTACTAATATAATAAATGTGGAAGTTTGTTTGTGAGGATATTTTGATGTTTGTTAATTTTTCACGCACAAACTACTGGAAGGCTATTCATTTTTGTAAATTGACAGCGGAATCCGCGATGAGTTTCAAAATTGAAGTTTGAGTCCGAGATCTTGATATGTGATTCTCTAATCATCTGGCACGCACTTGCGAGGTGAAGGGAGTCTCGAACTCTAACTTCAATTTAGAAACTCATCGTGTATTCCGCTGTCAAGTTACAAAACAAAAGCGAACTTGCATCATACTGACATGTCATTATCTAATCATTTAGTACGCACTTGCGAAGTGAAGTGATCCTAGAACTCGAACGTCAATTTTGAAACTCCGCTGTCAAGTTACAAAAGTGAATAGCCTTCCTGGACGCATATTTATGACAACCACATCTGACCATTGTCATCTAGACCATGATCTGGAATAACTTAAAGAGTACTTATTATCCCGAAAAACGCAGGCGAAGTCGCGGGCAGAGCGCTAGTACGCAGATAATTTTGAAAATTAAAGTTGCGTAGCACCTCTAATATTTCTGCTAAGGACGACCTGACGACTCTGTAGCCTAGTTGGTAGCGACCCTGACTGCGAAGCGAGGGATCCCGGGTTCGATTCCCGGCCGGGGCAGATATTATGTGACAGATAAATATTTGTACTCGGGTCATAGGTGTTATTGTGATGAGTTATACCCCCGACACAGGTAAAAACCTACTGCGGGAGTATGAGTGTGTAAGCGTTTATTTATGTCATGTGAGGGGTAGCTACGGGTGGTATGGTGGTATGATCGTTAAATAACATATCCAGTTAGTTGGTATAAGTAACATTTTCATTGCGTCATCCCGAAGATGGTAATTCTTAAGATCGAGTTAAATGAAAATAAATTTACTTTTTAATTGGTCCAAGTATTTATGTGACTTCACGGCCATAAGTCGTGTATCTTACGAGACGGGTCTTGAGATATTGTCATCTTGAAATCTTGTGAGGTTGTGACGACTGGTCGGACGTCACTAGAGGGCATTACGTCATTGAATAATATTTTTAAACGAATATTTTAAAATATATTTTTAATCATTTCGAAGTTGCATGGATTCTTAATTAATAATATTCTTAATTTGGACTATTATTGCGTGAATCTATTGAAATTTAAAATTGAGTGAAAATTCTTGTTTAATTGTCAGAGAGTCACAGTTATTTGAATGTCACATTTATTTAAAGTAATACAAAAATTAAAATAATTAAAACCTTAGCTTTGTTGTTTAGTATACACCACCCATCGGGCAGACATTTTTATTTCAAAATAAGCGCACCACATACCTACTAGTTATCTGACCGAATTACGTCGCAATATGATTGATCAATGCTTAAGCTTATCGATAAAGTAATGGTATTTAAGAGGATAAAGATTTAATTAAATATGGCAATACTAGTAGGAATAAATACCGAATAATGCTTAAGTTCAGAGTACTTCAGAGTTATGAAAACATTCGTCTAGAACGCATAGAATACATCACAGAAAACTATGTAGAATAGCCACAACTTAACCTAGGAAAATAATGACACTAAGCCCGGTTTACACGTGTTAAGTAGTTAGATAGTAGATAACTAAATTTTTACAAAATTTTAAGTAAATTAATACGTGTAAACAGACAATTTAGTAACTTTTTAGTTGAAATTTAGTTATTTACTTGACTACTTAATACGTGTAAACTGAACATAAGTTTTTTATTGATACGAAAACTCGAATTATGGTAAATTTTGTGAAGCCTGCCTGGATAGCTACATGCCATCTTCTTTTTTAAGTCAGCCCCCGTTCAAAATATTCGCAATAATCCAAGAAACGTTTCTGTTTTTTCTCTAAATAAGGTATCCATTTAAGCTGAAAGTTTTATCAATTCTTGCGCAGTGGAATCTTTACGTGCATGAACTCGAAACTAAACAGTATGTTTAGTTTCATTAATCTCTGTACATCATACAGCGAAACGAGGTTGGCAAAAAGCAACACCTCGACCATAACTTCACACTTTGCTTGAAAAAGTTCCAGAAACAGTGTGTTAAGAAGAAAGAATCGGGTGAAATCGCAGAACAATGGCACTTCGTTCCCACCACGGTGGCGCCTCTGGCGGCGTTCGCGGAAACTGTGGTGTCAGATACGGCGCCAACCGCTTTCCTTTAAATTTGGAATCGCTCTCGCTTCATGTTTCTGGCTTGGTGGTCTTGCAATAGGATAGCTCGTGTCAGTTGACGTAGGACACTTGTCTGTTAATATTTCTAGAGATCTCCAGTGGAAATTCGACCGTAATTAAATATATCCAAGGATTACTTCAGATTGATACTATTTTTATTTTTTTAAATAAATTTATGTATAGCAAAATCATAAACAAAGTCAAATTTTCTGCAGTTTTTCTGTTAATTATTAAGTTGCTCCGAGTATCTTTAACAAATCCTAATTAATGATATACTGAAACCTACCCTCAAAAATATACATTCTAAATAACGAAAACTCCGTCGAAGTCTAATCAGTCATTTTTGAGAAAATAGCGGACATCTCCGGAGAAATAAAAAAAAACAGAATTTAGAAAAAATTACATTTTGCGATAATAATTCGAGTGGTACGAGTTATGTCACCGTGACCCTAGAAGTAGGTGACTCCAAAGTATTTGTCTGGATTCTGGATTTCGTAGTTGAATAATAATATCTTGCAAGACTTCATTGTACTACCTACTTCTATGGTGTCAATTTGTTTGTAATAATATTTATGCGCACGTACACGCTTGGATATCAATGATATCATATCATCATAGCATCTAGTGAGTGAGTGAGTGACCACTTTATAAGAGTAAATATCTCTCGAATAGTTAAGTTAGTGACCTTAACCAACAAACATAAAATGCAGCGTTAATAAAATGCACAGTACATTTATTTTCATATAATTTTGCCAGGCTACAATGACGTAATATCAACTCGAAACGAAGGATTCACTGATACAAGTCTAGTCAAATTATCCTCAAGTATTGTTAACATAGTTGCCAGGTCCAGTCTATCACCAAGGTGTCGATTACTAGCTATATAGCAGAAGTGATAACCGTCTCGCCTTACGCTGTTTCCTGATATCGTTATATTCTCGAGACTCGAGACTTGACACCCGATGGAGCAGATTTTTAGAATTCCACGTACACGCCGCTATTTTGATGCGAGTGACGTGAAGTCTGGTATAACCAATGATATTAGGTACCTATATGTATCTACAAAAAGTGGTAGATATGCTAAGAACGCGCAAAAATTGAGTCAGTCTATTCAGCCACTGCTACAGCTATTCTGTCGTAATTTCATTCAAACTTGGAACATAATAATGCGTGAAATTGTTGGTGAAATATGCAGCAACTCATATTATGATAAAAAGTTTTTACTGATTAATATTATCATTGTAATGCTACACAATTTTATTATGATTAAAAACTGAACCTCGTGATGTATGAACATAACATAATAGATCTATCTTTAGTAAAATCTTGTTTAACTTTGAAATATGAACGAGACTAGGGTATTGATTGGTTTCGCTGAAACTTAGCGGCTTTTTACGCTGTTTATTTTAGATCATATAGTTTTGGTCTTAAGGGACCCGCATTGCGCTGAAAAAACTCCAAATCTTATTCATTAAATATTTTTAAATGAATGCAAAGGTGTTCGCCAATGTTTGCTGCTATTAGGTATTAGGTACAATTACTTTACTGTCAAAACTCATTCAATATTATACATAATTACATATAGGCGATTAAATTTGCGATAAGCTTTCTTTCTTTTTCTTCTCTCTTGCTTGGCCGGCAACGCATCAGTGATGCCTTTGGTGTTGCTAATATCCATGGGCGACGATAGCCACTTACCATCATGTGAATCGTCATCTCGTTTGCCGGCTATTTCCATTTAAAAAAAGTTAATAGTTTGCTGAACTTCCAGTAACGTTATAGCTGATATTATGTATTTAAATAAAAGTATGTATGTTTATTTTTATTAAATCACATATTCGTATTAACATGAAAGGGATAAAATTTAATCCTATAGAGCTCTTATTATTCATTCGTATTAACGTGAAAGGGATAAAATTTAATCCTATAGAGCTCTTATTATTCTTGTATTGTCTGATCTGTGATTTACTCGGCCAGAGAGAAGGGTAACCATATGTCGGGCAATCGTGGAGACATTTCTATATCTTACTTATATAGTAATTTTCATTGTGCTATTTTATGTGATCCTCTCCTGTATGAGAGACACCTGTACAAAGTTACAAACTTGTAGGTTCGTATTGTTGTGGGTGTTGCTTTTACTATTTATAATAATAATAATATCCTAAAATATGTTGATTAAAATTCGCCCTCACAACATGATTTTGGTAGACTTAAGTTACTCGTGAGAGCTTGTTGTCCGAAGCAAAAACCTTCGTTAATAACTTGAGTTACGGGACTTCCGTGATAATGATAATGTATAATGATAATGACAGTGATTATCCGGTGTTTAGTATGAAAGGTGGCGACCCTTGTGGTGGATACAATCAGTGCGCGGGGCCGGCCCGGCAGCTATTGACAAATCGTTATTGATACTTCGTGATATATCGCCGCATCAGGCAACAGGCTAAAGTTGTTTACATACTCGGCGTTTTAATCGCTTTATAATTGTTTTGCTTTTCAATTTGGACTCGCGTGCGCATCTTGCTCGAATCAACCGCTTGACGACTCGTCGTGCTCCGGCTGGGAGCTTGAGAGCCAGTTTTTTTTTCAACTCTTTTTCTTGGCTGTCAACGCATCAGTGATGCTTTTGGTGTTGCTGATGTCCAAGGGCGACGATAGCCACTTACCATCAGGTGGATCGCCAGGTCGCTTGTCAACTATTTGTATAAAAAAAGAAGTAACATGAGTACCGTAGTAATGGTATAAAATTCATATTATAATGCCCAAGACCTTCCCTCCTCAACATCTACAGGCAAAATTATAAGGTCCACTTTTTGTAAATTCTGGTCATTTATTAACCACGAGTAACCGCCCTCGGTTTGCTTCGGTTTAATTTTTTTACACCTTGAGATACATTAATGGAGTTTTATTAAGGATCTCTAATTTTTTTTAAATATAATATAGCCTATGTCACTCGGGGATAGTGTAGCTTACTAACAGTGAAAGAATTTTGCAAATCAGTTCAGTAGTTTCGGAGCCTATTCAATGCAAACAATCAAATCTTTCCTCTTTATAATATTAGTATTTAATAATCAAGCTCTCTTCATATCAGTCAATTAACCATAACATAACTCTCTCCATAATTAAACGCTCCGTTTGCCTAATGCCGGATGCAAACGTAGCGTTTTTAACGCCTAATGTGATCAAGCTGTTTAGACAAGTTAAGTGTCATTAGCATTACTCTCTGTCCTAGTTAATGATTGCCAAATGGCAGATGGATTGCTTTTGGTTACGCGGGGTAAGGAGTAATTAAATTCAGTTTTAGCTCGAGATCCAGTCCTTTCTTTTTCATGGCTTCTTTCTAGGCCGGCAACGCATTGGCGATGCTTTGTTGTTATTGATGCCCTAGGCGATACGGTCACCAAAATAAATCAAAGTCCCCAATCCGTTATACGACCATCAATCACAGGAGGATTCAGTTTTTTTTTAGGGGTATTTAAGTACCCCCGTATTTGAACCCCCTACCCGTGGATCCGCTAGTGCGACCAACTATGCTGCTAGTTCGTTAATTACTGCTGTAGTTGCAGACGAAGTCGGTGGTCTATACTAACTATAAATTCTAAAAATCTATATAGAGTTGATACAACAGAGAACAGAGAGTTACAATATATCTAGAGTTACACCAACAACGGTATGAAATCCTGTCAACGACTCATAATGTGACAACAAACAATGATAGATCGAATGTTTTCTCTTTAACTGTCTGTTCATACTTCATACCTGCGACGGACGATAACGACACGACAAAATATCGTACGTGTGAATAATTATACGACATATCTAATGGGTGGCAAGTGTGAACAGAAAATATAGGTGACATGAAGAATCGAATTTTGAGCAATTTGATTTTAAACTTCTTTCTTTCTTTTTCTTCTCTCTTTCTTGGCTGGCAACGCATCAGTGAAGCATTTGGTGTTGCTGTTGTTCATGGACGACTATAGCGACTTATCATCGTTAGCTCATTCGCCGGCTATTTCCATAAAAAAACTTTGAAATAATATTGACGTGACCGAAAGGTTTTTAATGTTGGTCAAGATACAAAAGTCGTCAAAACTATTACAATCCTCAAAATAAATAAAAGATCGTGATGGCCGACGTGGCTGGCTACAACCCATTAATGGCCCACTACCTATTGGAGGCCCTGGGCTATTAGGTCTACACGGGTTGAGCACGGGTCTGTTGAGGTGAATCCATCTTTAGGTACGTCTTCGAAGCTTGTTCCATATTTATAAATAAACTTCTTGATCCGTACAGTTGAAAGCGTGAGACAGGGACAAAAGTACGCCGGGAATTTTATTGTCCTTCGTCAGCGTATGCCAAAGTCAGCTGAGAATCGAATTAAGACTGACAAGCATTCAAGTATTAACTAACTTAATCGAAGAAATATTATCACAATAGAGATGACATTACATACCTACCTCCTCATTATATTTCCAAGAATGTCATCAAAATAAGTCTTAATTATTTTTGAAAGTCAAACGTTAATTTAATCAAATGAAAAGACAAGAAGTACTTACATAAGTGGCATATATTGCGCTTATAGATTTTTGTAATATTATAATTAACCCTTCTCTATAAAACCGTGAGAATTCTTTAAAATTGTATTGTATTCATAATTATTTTAAATAAAAATAACGTTACACAAACAATTAATTTAACTTTAGCGAGGATGCAACATAGTCGTATAAAAAATTGCAAATAACAAAAAATGGGAAAATATAAATAATGTGGTACCTACCTAACTGCTAATTAATTGTATAATTTATATCTATATCTTCATATTATTATATATTTGTGTCTTAAACTACCAAATAAACGGGAGGTAATTGGTAATATTTAACAATAATCCTCATAATTTTTTGTTGTCTGTTTTTTTTTTGTTTTGTTATTTCTAAAGCCTATGTATAGGTACATACTATTAAGTATTCTGTGCCTATGTCTTAAGCCAGTTAAAGCCATTTAAGACAGTACGAGTGTTTTGTAATGTGACATCAATGGCACGTCATGAGTATCATTTGAATGACCTCAGAGGAACGAATAATTAATTGATTAGCGTCAAAGTACAGAGTAACTCGCTTGCGATACTTCAATTCGATTACATAGTCTTCAAGAGTAAGCAAGAGTGAACAGACTTTAACTAAATTAGCATGTTTTACGACCTCAGAAGAAGAAAAAAAACAAATAAATAAACAGTTTTTTACGAATACAATCCCATAAATCTATAAGCATTTAAAAAAATTACGTTTATTAGTACCAACTTTGAAACGCACTTTCGTACTTAGAAATACGGTATAACTTTGAAGAACCTATTTTTAACAGACTTCAAAAAAGGAGGAGGTACTTTATTCTACTGTATGTATATTTTTTTATTTATAATACAGCTAAAACCCTTAGCCGCGGTACAAACAAACAGTGATTTTCTGAGGGTTTTGTTCATACAACTAATAAAAATTAAAGAACCCTAAAACTAAAACCAAGTAAGATTATTCGGCACGATTATCAAAGTAATACTCGATCCAGTCCCGAAACTAAGTCTTCGCCAGTATGTCGCGAGCTTAATCGCCCACAACTTTCTAATTTGCAATCCACTTATGACTTTTGGCACGCAACACTTTATAGATCAATAAATTGATATGGCTCTAAATAAATCTCTGATTAATATATCTTAATTCACAGTAGCAGGACTATTTTGTAACCTGGTTTAATGAAGTATTCAAAATCTATATCTATATTAATCCATCTATCCGTCAGCCCTTGGTGGTCCACTGGACATATGCCTCCCCTAACTATGTTAATACGTGAAGGGAAATCCTTTGTACCCCTTTTTAGGGTTCCGAAGTAGAATCGGAACCGTTATAGTTTCGTCATGTCCGTTCGTCCGTCCGTCTGTCCGTCTGACCGAGGCATAGCATCAAAATCCTTAGTGCTAGAAAGCTGTAATTTGGCATGGATATTTATTAAAAGTCCAAAATCGTAGAATAAAATAATGAATTTTTTTTTAGGGTATCTCCCCTACTATCATTGCGCAATCGTTGGTTTGTTGAAAAGGTCTTTCAAAAATATTATGGGTCTCCTAAGACCATTTTTGGATTTAGGGATTCGTTGGTGAAATATTTGGCTTTAAAGTGCTAATTTTGGTTACAGTCAAGTGTCTCTCCCCCTGCCGGCTAAATGATTGGAGTTTGACAAATGGGAAATTGTCAAAAGTAAGTTATATGATGAATTTACAAGGAAAACTACCACGGCTATGTTAGCATAAGTAGTTAATGAGTAATAGTCGATAAACTACTTCGGAACTTTACATTGCGCGTGGCCTGACACGCACTTGCCCAGTTTTTTTAAGAATAATGGAGGCACGTCTAATTTATTTACGGAAGTCTAATTTATGGTATAGTTAAAATTTATGTGAAGAAGAAGTGCAGAAAGATAAATTTTGTGATGATGTATTAAAATTACATTATAAAAGAAAATATAACAGAAATCACAATGAGAGTCACTCTTTGACACATTGAATTACGGTCGAATTTCAACTGAAGCACAGACCTCTAGAACAATATAGATAAATATTATATTGTTATTATGTCTACGTTGGCTGAACGATCTTTGTAATCTCTAATTAAAAAAATAAATTAGTGTCTAATTTTGACCAGAACTATCTGGCGCGCGCAGTTAATTTGGCAAGAGTAAATTAATTTATAGATAAGCGTGTGTGTCAGTCTGTGTGTGAAACATAGGACGTTCACGGACTAGGTAGACTGACGACCTGAAGAAGATAGTGGGACGCCGGGATTACTAAGGACTGATCAGAGTTGTGCAAGTATGGAAGAGGCAAGTTTATTAGTGGACTGCTTATGGATGGATGGATTATGTGGCGTCTTCTATGTAAGAAGTTTTTGATGTGGGGTGAAAATGATGTCAGATGATTTCTAAAGTCAAACGAAGAATTAGAAGTACCCTCCAGACAGATCTTTGAGACACGATAGAACGCAAAGATTGAAGAGTTCAAACAGTATAATGTACAACTCAATACAATTCGCCAGTTAACAACTAACGCCCTACAATATAATACGAAGTCTGACCACTAACTTGAGACCACAGCTCTGTGACAAAACAAAAAACACATTTGCGAACGTAAGAAATTGAAAGTTACCGGCGGGCGATGCTATCGCAAAATTATTTCCAATTTCACCGTTTTGCGTCTCCGTTCGGAAACGTTCTTTTTTTAAAAACAGTTTTATTTTTTTATTATTTCGAACGATGGCCGTCGCGCTGAGCCCACTCTCATAAATTATAGTTCGGTAGCTCTTTTAAAGGGTTTTCCATTTTTTATTTTTGTTAACTCTTTGAAGAATTTATGTCCCCGTCTTACTTAGTAGCGGCGGTCAGCCGACCTGTCCTGTTCGCAGGAGAAATGTACGTAGAACGTTTCGGTTGCTTGAAATATGTGTGTGACTATGCGTATTATTTGCAACTTGAAAAACATTCTTTCGCTCTGTACTCTTATTTTGAACTTTGTTGTTGTTTTGGGAAAGTCATCATATTTTGTTTTTATTTTTTACTTTTTTTACTGGATCCATTTCTGTATTTGTAGGTGAACGTTGTGGACAGTGTCGATTTAAACTGACTGTACTATTGATGATATAGTAGCAAATAAAATCGATTTTAGTCATTAAAGCATAATCTTTTATAGATATCAAGTTAGGACTAAAACAACGTTACAAAATTCGTGTAGCAGACAAAACGGATTCCGAATACTGGCAATTGGAATAGTTTTCAGCTTTTTTATCTCATTTTAGGCTTGGATGGCATCCTAACGGTATTCACCAGGAGACATAACTTCGAGACGGACCGCGAACAAACTTTTTATACTTATTATTTTTCTGCTGAGCTGACCTCACTCGTTCGCGTTCGATTTTCGAACTTTTTAATAATTTGTTGTTTGGACTATTTGTGCAGTTATAAATTTAAAAATAAAGAGTATATTTGGCCTGTAACCAACCAGATAGTGCACACGTTTAACGAAGTGCCATAATTAAAGTCTGAATCGTAACTATGTGTTCGTTTACGACTATAAAAACTTAATTTAGCCCATGATATGTCAAGAAGTGCTCGGATTACCTTATTAATGAAGTATGTTAAGCAGAATTTTAAGTAACCCTTATCACCGCTTGCGGAATTATGACAAAAAGCATACTGGCAACTCTAATTACGTTCAACGCCGACCGAAATTAAAAAGAAAAGTCGCACAGCAAGAATCCCGCCTATTTTTAAAAATGGAACCCGACGATGATTCGCCTAATTAATAAACCAATCACGTACACTCGAGACGCGGCGTCGAGGCGCGACGGACGGGCGGGGGGATGAACGTTCGGAAATTCGAATACTATATTTTTTCTGCACTCAAAGCATCACGATGGTACTTGTAATTGGCTTGACGGCCAATGACAACGAATATAGAATTAAATCAGTCGCGCTAACTTAAGTTCCTAAGCTAGGAATTAGCACTGCAAAAATGGTATACTCGGTATGTAGTATGTACTAAGTGAATCATTAAAAAATACCAAATAAAAGTAGCATAATAAGTAGATTTAATGTTATTCTGTATTGAATATCATACATAAATTGTGCAACGATTGCCTTAACTGCCTATGTTATAAGCGTTCAATAAAAGTATGCAATATACGCAAAAATTTGGCTTGACTAAAATAATTATTATGAATAGCAATACAGCTAGACGAATAAAGAGTTTCAACAATGATTGCAGCCAATAAAATACGACGCATAATGAAATTAGCTGACGGTGCAATTTTCACTCGACTTTTTCATCAAACGCAGGTGAATGGCGTTCCCCTGGTATCATTAAGGATAGCACCAAATATTGACACCGAAAAATGTGTAAAAAATCGTGAGCTTTGTGTCTTAGAAAAAACATCATTTATCAAATAAATGCATTCTCGGTTATGTCCTTGCTCAGCGTGACTGCAAAAAGTAGTTGAATAATAAATGCTCGGGTTGGCAGAATTGGGAACCGAGGGAGCCCGAAGAGTCGCGAACGACGGCGAAGATTAGCGAGCGCGCGCTTTTTACTTGCATCAATCGATGCGCTCGCGCATTCGCACAATGAATAATTCAAAAATTGACATGAAATGGCGTATGGTTCTTTTTTTAAAATGAAAGGTGCCCGATTGAGGACTGTAACCGCCTGACGAATTCATTGGTCAACGGCTTTTTGCGTTCAGTAATTGCTGTGTTTACTTTATAGATTACTAGAGTGTGTCAGCACTTTTAAAGATATGTAATGATGCGTGTTAATTTAATTGTTAATAATCAAAATAATAAATTTTACGATAGTTTTAGATTCAATTATTTCAAATCACTCTATAACGTTTAACTTTTAAAATCGATTACATAATATCACGACTCACGATATGATTGAATATTCATTTCTGTCATCACGTCAGTTTTAAGTTTGACCTTTTGAAAATCGATTTGCGAACTAACTTTACCTCAAGCTGTTGAAGTGGGCTGTAAAATAAATTTATTGTTAAACCGCAAATAAAGTTTTGCCTTGGATTCTTGCATCGGCGCTTTTCAAGCGGCTGTTATTAATTATCACTAAATTTACGTAAGTATTAAACTATAATATAATATAACTTACTAAAAAAATGTTTTCAGAAAATTTATGAGTGTGTACAATAGGTATTAATAGTATTATTATAAGAAGATACTATATAAGCGTGAATACATGGTCCATATCTATCTATAATATCATAAGACGTATAGATAAATAATCAAACATATTTTTTCTGAATTATTTAAATCTCTAAAAAATTAAATTATAGCTAAATAACCATACATGTTCAAAATCGATTACACTAAAAAAACCTCATGACTACCTAGTTATGATCTAGTATCTTACAATAAATAATCTGTGATGAATAATCGAAGAACAGATTAGTCATTATTGTCCATGAGAAGATGACTTTAAATTTCAATTTTCTTTATATAAATGAAGTTCAATATTGAATTAAATAAAAATCGAAAAAAAGAGAAGACGTTATTAGAAATCTCATGGCAAACGTACATTTAATCTTTGAGACAAACAAGTTATCGTTAGATTTTGACTTTCTAATGGAGGCGTACACTGTTAAGTATACTTGATCAAGCGTCAAGCAGACTTGACGCGGCATCCAGTATACTTGATCGTGTATGGCCACCCGCCACGGTATAACTATCTGCCATACATCTATCTCATGCACACTGTATGGCGCGTCAAGTCAAACTGCAGACCTGATCAAGTACACTTGACAGTGTATAGCCTCCCTTAAAATATTAATCATAATCACTAGCGCTATGCCCACGACTTCGCTTGCGTTTTCCGGGATAATGCCCTATATGTCATTCCAGATCATCTGTGTGTACACAGCAGCCATGCAACCATTTCTTTATTAAATTATCATTTTCATAGTTACTATTATCATAATTACTAAACATTTCATCATAAATAATATACAATTACTATTAAAAAAAATCAATGTTATAAAAATTAAAATGTAACAAAAAAAATCAGCATAATTTTAAAATTATATGTATTAGCTGACAAATCAGCTAATATATTTTTAATGGTATCGTAGGTTTTTATATACTTTTATACACATTCCATATTATGGATTGTTCAGAAGCAGTTGGATAATAGGTAACTATATCAATATTAATCAATAAGTAAGGAATGACGGAATACAGACATTTATTTTGTTTAACTTAACTGAAGTCTAGAATTCGGCAGACAAAAAGGGGGGTAATTAAAACGCGTAATGCTGTTAATGATGCATCGAAAGCTCGCGGCCATTTCCAAGTATAAATAATCATCTGAATTCTGGTTCCACTGGCGAAAACTTCTTACGTGCGCTTTTGGGTTAAATGGCTTCATCCTGCATACACAGTTCACGGAGAAAGACGTTTTGTCATCATGGTTTGGCCTTTTGAGTGCTGAATTGGGCTTATCTAAGGCTTTTACGCCTAGTTCTGTGGTAAGATAGCTTTTGATACGTTCCGTAAGAAAATAATACTAAGAAATATGGGTACTTTATAGTAACAATACGGTTTATTGTGCACCAGAGCACGGTGTTATAAAATTATGATTTTTAATTATTTGCGTTTTACAAATTAATTATCACTTGCTTATCTGCCTTTAGTGATCGAAAATAAAGCGCATAATAAATACAGTTAGGTACGATATTAAAGATGAAATTTTTTTTGATGAAAAACTCAAAAATCAGATCTTAAAATCACACACGGTTCAAATGTATCATAATACGAGTAGATGTTATATTTTTAGGTAAACTAAACGCTAGTAATAAATAAAATAATTGACCAATTAATAATACTCACTTATAACTGGAGAAAGACATGTTCCCGTCAACGCAGGACTGATCATCCGGGCCGCCCGTTGTGAGCATCAGTGTGTTCATTAGTGACGATATCAATCAGCGTATCGACAACGGTCACGACACTAGCTTCGACGATTGCGTCAGAACGGTAATGCACCACATCACTAACTGTTCTTGTGCATCTGGAAAGAAAAAAAATATGTTAGAAAGAAAAAATATTGAAATCGCCAATTGTCATAATTTTATTGCGCTCAAATAAACACATGAATACCAAATTCCAATTCATTTGGTCCAGTAGTTTAGGAGCTATTTAGCTATTAAGGGAGGACAAACACACGAGTGATCTATTTAAGGTTTTCGTTATTTCTTTTTTAGTACGGAACTCTAACATACAAAATAAATCCTTTTCTGTTAAAGTGTTCTTCAATAAACAGTTTTAAATAAATAATAAATAATTTTAAATAATAGTATTCTTGAACAATTTTTTGAGTAGTACCACAGAATACATGGTAGTACGAGTACTTACTCATTAAAAAATACGGAAAAGGAAACAAAAAATGTATAAGAAAATATTATTAATGCTTGTTATTTAACTACGTAATTACTAGTTACATTTCAGACCAGTTACATCTACGGGTTGACTGGTGAAGAGTGCCATTAGGCATTAAGTCCACCCATTGTTATCCTAGCTTTATGTTTTTCAATAACGAGTGAAATTAAATTTAATTTAATTATTTTCCATGTGCTAAAATATGTATACCAACCAGCGAAAAACAAAGTATCTACCCTACGTACGTACAAATACTAACTACGTCCTATAAACAGGTAAAAATTATAAATTTAGGTAAAAAGTGTCTACCTACATCAATTCCTAGAATTAACTTATTGCGCTACCATCGTAACTCGAACTGCACCAATCACCGTTAGCTGCCTAGTGATGTTAATGCTGAATTAACAGTATAGAATAAAATAAATACTTTTCAGATTAAAACGTTATTCGACTACTGGACAAAATGCTTGACGTACATTTTCTGAACTTGTATGTAGTGTATCTTTTATCTATAGATAGATACATGCTTACATAGTAATCCGTCCTCCGTAGTATCTGCGCTACACTTAAGTTAGCTTTTTTATTAGAAGTTTAAAATATTTCCATAATAATCAGTTACATATTATAAAACAGTGTGATTTATGCATATACATACGTATAATAACTACATATATGTCTAAGGGTGTTTAAAACTCTTTCTCTTTGTTTATCCTATTTCTTATTTCAGCCCATATCGCATATCCTTCGAAAAACTTTTTGATTTTTTTTGAAATAAATCAAACTTACTTCTTGCAATTGACTTATACGTATATTACATACAATAAATTAATTAATAGTAGGTACTCCTTAATAGACCATCTATAACATTTTGTTTTTATCATGATCAGAAATTGTCCTATTAGGTACAAGATTACCACCGACCCTAACTAGACCACCGACCCTTGGTTAGAGTAGTAGGTAGAGCGAGATCTGTTAGCACCTTCTTCACTTCACATAAATTCTATTAATTAAGTATTGTCGATGGTGTCAAGAATTTTATTGTAATCACAAATGTAGCTCGCCAGTAAAATATAACTCGCCATTGTCGAGGCATACCAAGTGCAAATTATCATTTATACAATTTTTAAATGCAGTCATTCATTTGAGTGCATTCATTCAAGTGAATTCATTCATTCAGTTTTTGACTTATTGCGTAGTTGGAAGTATTCCTACTAATATTATAAATGAGATAGTTTGTTTATAAGCATGTATGGATGTTAGTTACTCTTTCACGCAAAAATTACTGAACAGATTTTGATGAAATTTAGCAGACAGGTAGACCACGGTCTGAAATAACTTAAAGGGTCATTTCAAGGACATTATCCCGGAAAAAGCGGGAAAAGCCGCTGCAGAGAACTACTGTAGAATAACTTAGGTAACATTTGTTGTGAATATTTCAACGAAAGCTAAACCTATTAATACTGCGACATAACGCCTTATCGTAAACATTGGCTTGTTATGAAATGCTTTAATCTAATCTAACGCATCTAGAGACTGGACCTACTGTATAAGATTTGACAACGATAGCAAGCCTGTAGCTGTGCGTGGAACCGGCTGAGCGGCCATATTGAATCTGATTGACAGCTGTCAATGTTGGCGGCAATGCGACGTGTCGCGTCGCCGCGCCTGCGCACAGCGTTACACGAGGTACCACTAATTCAGTGAAAAAAAACGTACGCGTGTTTAAAACTGGCAAGTGATTAAAAAGTAAAATAGACTTGGAATTTAAATTTGATAGTCAATGTCAGTCAACGATTTAAACATGTTTTAATTAAATTACTGTAGCTAATAACGATGAGTGACTTGATGGTAAATGGTCACCGTTGCCCATGGTCATCATCAACATCAAGGCACCCATGCGTCTTTGACTTATAATCTGAATTTTACGAAGAAAAAAAATAACCGACTTCAAAATAACTCAAAACCTGCTCGTCAGATGTAGCTCAAATTTAAGTGGGACCACAATGCAAGCACCTGCTTTCGATTAAAAAACGAATCATCAAAATCGGTTCACCCAGTCGAAAGTTCTGTGGTAACAAATATAAAAAAATACAGTCGAATTGAATACTTCCTCCTTTTTGAAGTCAATTAAAAAGGAAGCGTGGGATGCGTATAATTTCTCATTCTGACTACGCGGTCGCGTGGAAAGTCATTTCATGATCGATTTTAGTAAGGTGAATGATAAATAGGTTAATTGGTTAAAGACTCTACCACCTTTATTAGTACCAGTACTACCAGTTTTTGAGTACCGTAGGGATTAGATGAGTAGCGCCCTTCAACAAGGATTCATAGCCTTGTTAGATGTTCAGGAGGGCGCGCAGTGAGCAGAGGTTGTAACCTCTAGGGATGTAGCTTCCTTATAACCCAAAATTTCAGTTGAGACCTTTTTCCCTAGTAACCTCGCTTTGCTTCGGTTTTCGTATAGAACCCCCAATTTTACGAGTATGTTACTCGGAAAGAAAAGAGCTTTATATTAGTGAAAGAATCTTTAAAATTGGTCCAGTAGTTTTTGAGTTTATCCATTACAAACAAACAAACAAGAAAATCAAAACTTTCCTGTATATCAATGTTAGTTTAGATAATTCAACAAACGATGTATCTTTAAAAGCGTCTTGATCAACAGCTTGTTTTAGAATTTGTAATGTGTATTTATTTATTTAATCTTTATTATACCTGAGACAAATGGTATAAAAGGCAAGCATAATGCTAACAGCATTCTCTACCAGCCAAACAAACCTAACCTTTGGGCAAAGCAGAAAACAACGAAGGCGGTATTAAATACTAAGCACTCTTATAATTAACGAGTACCTAACCGCCCTCGCTTTGCTTCGGTTTTTTTTTACACCCTTGGTTACATTATTGGAGTTTTATTAAGGATCCCTAATTTTTTTGAAAATATAATATAGCCTATGTCACCCGGGGATAGTGTAGCTCCCCAACAGTGAAAGACATTTTCAAATCGGTTCAGTAGTTTCGGAGACTATTCAATGCAAACAAACAAATCTTTCCTCTTTATAATATTAGTATAGAATAAAAAGTAACAAATATGTTAGAAGCGTCTTTTGCCCAAAATATTGGGGGACCTCCATCTTTACAATCCTACTTTACCCCATCAGAGGAAAGAATTTTAAATAATCTTGTAATTCGTTTTTAAATTATACCTTTTTTGCACTAATTGCTATGTCCTCTGCCCAAAAGATATCTGGGAGAGATAATAACAATAATATCGTTTATTTGCTCTCACAAGAATGTCTTAATCTAAGGCTTATTTACTAGGACAGTTAATGTTCTATAACCCCTCTTAGCAAGAGCCTGTAGTGTAGAGCAAGTGGCTGTAGTAGTCGTTTTCAAACCTGTGATACAAGTCACCAGTGCCCTCCCAAGGACAGATCATATAATTAAGTAGTTCTACTATAGCAGTATAAACAATGTCTTTACTTAATTTAAACTTTAAACTCGCTCGATAGCGATAAGAGATGAGAGTAGATAAATAGTACTATGGTACTATGGTAGTTACCTTCTGCCCAACAAGGATCTACCCACCATCACGTAATTAAAACGTATGACTGTAAACTCTAATAAGAACTGCACAGCAAAACCGCGATAAATATTTTGTCCATTACAATAAATCTTATTTTACGACCCTGTTCGCGTCACCACAACTTCGTTGCTATTACAAGATTATTATTGAAGTTATTATAACCATTTCAAACTTAACATACTATCGGTAAATTACTAAATATGTATGTAAAACTAAAAGTTATGACGGAGTGAAAATAAAAACGTATCATCAATGGTTCTTGTATTTTTATTACTAGTGACTCGTGCTCTGCAGTCGAAAATAAAATCTTAAGGCCTGAGATACACATTATAATAAATCATCAGTCTTGCAACTTTGAGCAATGATTTTGATGACGTTCTGTACTTAATATCCTTGTTAACAATATGACAAGCACCAGCTTTCGACTAAAATAGAATCATCAAAATCGGTTCACCCAGTCGAAAGTTCTGAGGTAACAAACAAAAAATACATTCGAATTGAATACCTCCTCCTTTTCTGAAGTCGAGTAAAAAAAGACGCGCTACTCTTAAATATTTGTTCCTTAAAAAAAGAGGTTACCATTCTGTAATAGCACTAGATACGTCCATTAATTCAGGATTCTCTTATACTCAACAAAAGTCTTAAGATACCTACATAAAAAAATTAAAAAACTTCACACATCGTTTCGTACGATCGGCAGCGGAAGATATCGACAATTTGTGTCACAACACTAGACAGGTTTTATCGATAAAATCTAGACGGCGCAGCGGCACATGGATGGCAAAGTTCCAATTATTTATATACCCTTTTTTAATACTATATACTTACCTACAAGAATCCTTTGAAATGTACACCTAGTAATTAATCCTTCAGGCATGTATGATAAAAAATATATGACATGATCCAATTAAAGTGACTTTTAGTACCAACCGTCAATCCGGGTAGCTTTTAATTTAATTTGAACACCATATTTCTTTTTAAGGTAATAAATGATATTATAACCCTCAAAAAAAAAATAACGTGTGTATTTTACTAAAAATTAATGTGAAAGTTTCTTTGTGAGGATGTATGGATTGATATGGGTGTACTCTTTCAAGCAGAAATTACTGAACAAATTATGATGAAACGATTCAGCATTAAACCATGACCCGAAATAACATAAAGGGTACAAACGTAAATATTATACAAGGAACTTAAGAAATACTAAACTAAGTTATATTACTCATGAAAGTTGAGGATCTGTAAGCTTTCAATTAGAAATACATTTTTTTGTCTATTCATCTTACCAGTAGATATCGAATACAAACGAAAGCTGTTAAATTTCAACATCCACACACAATCATAGAACAAAATTTAATAGACATGCCTACATTTTAGGGCGTATAAAAAATATTTGTATAAGTGATCTCCAAAAATACAAGGTTGACATTGGTTTAGACTCTTCGTTTTAATTTTATTCAATTTGGTAAATTCGAGAGGATTTCCCCAAACATTAATAAGGGATTTCGCACAATTATTTTCTCCTTTGGTTTTACGGTAAAAATGTATGTCTTTTGTTCTCTATTATCAAAGAAAAATATGTTTAAAGCCAAGTCACAATTAACCCATATTGTAACACTGCTGGGCTCGGGGTCTCCTCTCACAATGTGAGGGTCTACCACGCTGGCCAAGTTTGGATTGAGATCATTATATGGAGAACTCTCAGGTGGGCAGGTTACCTCACGATGTTTTCCTTCACCAAAGTACATAAGTGATAATTATTAACTAATAATGTGCACATACTCGTAATTTTTGAAAATTAGAGGTACGTGCCAAGATTTGAACTCGGGCCCATGCGTTCGGGAGACCAACGTTCAAACTGTTATGCTATCACTGCTAGGTTTTATATTGCTAGGAAAAAATATGTTTAGCACATTATGCATCAACATAAAGAAAGCTTTTAAAAACTAAGCTATCGAGCTAAGTAAGCAAAAATAAGTCAAGTTTTATTTTCAAATAAGCTTAATATTCTTAAATTAGTACTTCAATGGATTATTTCAATTCCAATGTTCAATTTAAAAAACAACCTTCGAATATACAACCTTATGTATGGACCTCAAAAAAAGACATATCTCGGACAGTCATATTTAAAAATTAGTTTGAATTAAAAAATACCTCTTTTTACATTATAATAATATCATTGATCTCCGAGTGAAGCTGTAAATTCCGCTAGAACCAACAGAAATGTCCATTTGAAAAAAAAACAATTTCAAGTCTACTAAAAAGCGGCAACCCTGATTGACGTCATATCTAGACGCTTGGCTAGTCCGACATAAACTAAGGGCGATAAAGTACACAAAGTTTTTACACCGCGTGTACACTTAGCCGTTTTTAGCACCATAATAATACATCTATAATGTACTGAACATGTTAACATCGAGTTAACCAATGTTCACATCGGGAAACTTCGTTCTGTTATCAAACCGGGAATACCGCATCATTATAAAGCATGAGAAAGTTTGCTAAGTACTAAGCAATATTATTGTAAAGTCTAGTAAAGTCTAATTTTTTAAACGATAGTTATTTAACCCCGCGAGTGATTCGGTTATGATGGAATTTATGACCAAATATCATAATTGAATTCATGTAAATACGCGAAATTTCATCTCCGTAGGATGACAGGAAGTAAAGTGCCACCAACTTATTTGTGAAGTGGCGAAAATTTGAACTAATGAAAATTCATTCATAAGTTCTTTGTGATCATTCATCTGTCCGTTACTACCTCTCGAATTGCGTCCAATGATTGGTCCAATGTGTCCGACAGCGCCTCCCTTCAATTTACACATAAGTTGGTTTTACTGTATGTAGTTCTAATTCAGATTGTAAGATTTCACCCAAATATACAACATAAAAGATTGTAAAAAGACAAAAGAAAGTTTACTTTACACTCAATTATGTTTCTATCAAATCAAGAATGACTATAGGTAGGTACTCGAATGACTTAAATAGGATAGATGTTTCGCAAGAAAATTATTTATTTCTGGATTCGCTTAAAGCATGAACCTCACTCAACTCAAAGAACTCTCGCGTGAACTCTCAAGTCCTCGCGAGCCAGATCAGGACTGATTGGTTTTTATTAAAAATTCCATATTTAATATCAAGCTGGTTGATTAAAACCGGCGTTACAGCTCCTTTCTTATCTCTTCATCGTACCCTCATACAATGTCTCTACATTGTATGCTGTTACTTGCATTAAGGGGCAAGGTTTCTAAATTATTCTATGATGGTTGGCAAAATCTAGTCTTAACACTCAGTAGCCAATGATATTATAATTTAAAAAAGGTAAACATGTCACTAGCGCGCCGACGATGAAGAGCGTAAGAACAGGCAATTGACCGTTCTGCTCGTAGTCGCTCTGTCAATACAAGACGATACGCACGCTTTTGATGTTGTCAGAAGTGCTTGACATTTGACATACAGCGTTACAATGCCTTCGTGTAATATACCAATGTGATTGGTGTAGTGAAACAGAAGTTAAACGTGTGTGGGTTGTAGCACAGAAGAAATAACAGTACTTAATTATATTGTAGCTCTTTTCCTAACAGATTTTTTGGTTGATTTGTAAGGGCATAACGCATCTATATCATTGTTCACGGGTCGTCAATATGTAAGTATCATTTATCTATTTACGTATAAATCCGTACGTAAAGGTACAAAAGAGGTATTAAAGCTAAAGTGACGCTGAAGTATATTAAACGGTTTTTTTACGAAATTGTAAGCATGCAGCAGCAACAACCCATAATTGTCCCACTGCTGGGCTCGGGGTCTCCTCTCAGAATGTGAGGGTTAGGCCATAGTCTACCACGCTGGCCAAGTGCGGATTGGTAGACTTCACACACCTTCGAGAACTTTTTTATGGAGAACTCTCCGGTGTGCAGGTTTCCTCACGATGTTTTCCTTCACCGAAGCAAGTGATAATTAACATGTAATACGCACATAATATTTGAAAATTAGAGGTGCGTGCCAGGATTTGAACTCGGGCCCCTTCGTTCGGGAGACCAACGTTCTACCGCTAGGCTATCACTGCTATGTAGTAAGTACCATGTTCTGTAAGTGTCTGTAAGTTAGTAGTGTAAGTACATAAGTCCTATTAAATAAGAAATTTAAAACTAAAGGACACTTAAATACTGTTACGAGTGTTTTTAAACAGTTAGCCATCCAATTTAGTTTTCCTCTCAAGTTAAAGATTAAACATTTGAACGTATTATGATAACTGGTTCAGTTATAGAAAACATCCGTGCCGTGGGATATAAAGTGAATGTTATCAAATTATCACTGCAATCATACATCAATATTAATAATGGCTTCGAATGTAGCAGTTAATTTCACATTCAGAATAAAAATCATTATTATTAGTATTGATAATTATTGATAACTATATATTACAAAATAGACAAAACTTGGTTTGACAAAAGTGACCTTTAAGGAGTCAGCCTACTACAGCGTGCCATACCATGAGCGTGCTATGAACGTATCAGGCACGGATAGCAAAAGGATACGCTCTGATATAGGTACCCACTGAAAAGGATCGACAATGTAATTTGTTAGTATTAGAAGGCTCTTTCATTTTCATCGCAAATTTTTGACGCTCCGTGCATGATACGTTTATGATACGTGACGGTGTTGCTCGCTGATGGATCGGGCTAGTGGGAATAGTGTCATAGGTACTTTACAATAAAATTTTCAATAGAAATACAATTTTTTGGTGTTATAAAGTTCCTAACACGGTCATTGTATGGTCTGTTTTGGTGGGCATACTCCTTTAATAACATATTAATCACTCATCCATTTAATTAAAACTATAATAATTAGTACAACTCCTTCTAATTCTAGGTTCGGGTCTCGTCTAACAACAAGAGTTAAGTTTTGTGGTAAAATTGGTATTTATATTTAAGAAATCAATGTATTGATCTTATTATAATAAAATTATTAATATATAATTTCCTTCTGAAATCAATTAATGCCTACTTTGTCTGATAATATCATTAAAATGTTTTTACAATGCAAAAGAAACATGTCGTTCACCTAGTAATATAATGGCACATCTGTAAAAAATGCGAAATTGAGTTTATATGGTATACGTGTTTAAAAGTGCATAATCTACATAGTGGTAAATATGTATTAACGTCTATACTAGTAACCAAACCCGTACAATCTGTAAAAAACGTAAAAAGAACTCATAAGTTAATTTTAAACATTTTTATAAAATCTTTGATCCTCGTTTCTGTAAAATATGACAAACGTAGATGTGCCGTTATATTACTAGGTGAGCGATGTGTTCACAGATTATTGGAGAATAGATAATACGATCAAGATTTTGCATACAATCAGGTGGTAGAGTTTTTATTCGTATTTATTAAAATCAATCTTTCTAATATTTTAAATGTGAAA
Organism: Thymelicus sylvestris; assembly: GCA_911387775.1. Lineage (NCBI taxonomy): Eukaryota > Metazoa > Arthropoda > Insecta > Lepidoptera > Hesperiidae > Thymelicus > Thymelicus sylvestris. The sequence continues at coordinate 6,554,094 of OU426909.1, read as the reverse complement.
GTTTGTTTTTGAGGATGTACTATGAATGTTTCTTATTCTTTCACGGAAAAACTACAGAACGGATTTTCTGTAGAGATTGTAACCATGATCTGTAATAATATTTAGGGCATTATTATTTCAGAAAACGCGTACAAACAAAGTCGCGGGAGAGCACTAGTATGATTATAAGAGTGCTACAAAAATGTTAATGCAAGTAATAACCTTACCAGCAATCATTATAATTAATTTAACAAAATATAAATTTAATTTTCAGCCATAAAATTAATTATATTTAACAATGGCTATTTATTTTGACAGCTCATTTAGGTATATTGGAACAAAAACGCATATTATATACGTATCAAAGAGTAACTGTTATTGACAGTATGAAATATGTATTGGTTACTACTACCAATGTCTGATACTTGAGATGTTATCATCGTAGTCTGATATCATTAATTCTGTCGTCACTTAATAAGGACTCAGATCCTTTAGATAATCAGCAGATGTGTCTCGGGACTCAGCCTATAAAAATAGTTCTTTACTTTTGCATACCATTATTATGAACATGGTAGAGTATAGCGTTTATGTAATTAAAATCTACCCTCATTTCGCTTCGGAAAATACGAACCTTACTTGTACATTGTCCGAAATGGAAAAGGCTACTTTTTTATTTGGAGTTCTGCGGTACAAAACATTAAAAAACTACCAAATTGATAACCTTTTTTATGCTGTTCAAAAACCACATAAAAATTCTTGAACTTTATCATATCACCTAGTGATCCAATAAGCGTGGGGTCTCTCCACTTACCTAAGTGAGGAAGATTAGAGCATAAATGAAAGAAGATAAAGAAAAAAAACTTGTTAGGCCTAAAAAGTATAGGTAATTATGAAACTTAATTTGTTCTCTAATGCCCCAACTTAGAGTCACTGACGGTTTCTTTTTAATCACTCCTTAGTAAAGAATCACCATACAAATTCTGTACGAAGGAGCGATTTAAACAATTATTTATTAGTGACTCTGAGTTGTGGCGTCAGTATTATACTTTAAGATAAGAGTTATAGATAGGTATGTAGGTACCTCTACAGTATAAATTCTTATCTTAAAAACTCCCTACAGTTACAATACATTTAATTGCTGGCACCAAATGCAATGGTACTACTGTTGTTCTACTATTGATAGTGATGTAAGTTTAAGTGCATTATTATATTAGGTACGAGTAACCTCCATCGCTTTGCTTCGGTTTAATTATTTTTTTACACCTTGGGTTACATTATTGGAGTTTTATAAAGGATACTTATTTTTTGAAAATTTAATATATCGCACCTTTGGTGGTACAAGGGCACATCTTACAAAAAATCGTAAAATGACAAAAATTAAACAAAAAAATATTTTACACCTGCAAAGTACATGGCCATATTCACAAATAAATGGGTCGTATCTCATGCAAAGAACAAACACTTTAAAGCAATAAAAAGACGAATAATACGACTCGGAATGCAAAAAAAAAAACTTTAAAATGGCTCTCCTGTAAAATTACAAAAGTGCAGTTGAGCCCTTGTTCCACCAAAGGTGCGATATGTACTTAGCCTATGTCACCCGGGGATAGTGTAGCTTCCCAACAGTGAAAGAATTTTTCAAACCGGTTCAGTAGTTTCAGAGCCTATTCAATGCAAACAAACAACAAATCTTTCCTCTTTATAATATTAATATTAGTAGTGTAACCCATTGTAAAATTTTTGAAAAATTAATTACATAATTACGAGCGTTAAAGGGTTTGCTAGTACGAAGTGAATTGAAATCTAAAACTTTTTTGTATAAAACAAAATATAAAAGTTAGTTTAATGCTATATAAGTTGAAAATATAAAATATAAACTACTTTCAGAGTTATTAAGCTAGTATTAACGTAAACGCTCCTATTACCGCCAGTTTAAGCTGACTATGGATGAACTTCAGAAAATTAGATATACGCCGTTATGCTAGGACAGGCGTTTAAATTTATTCTTTATCATAATTAAATATTCTATGACATTCAGTACTTAAATTTAGTATTAAATGACACAATATTTAATAAATAATAATTTAATCTGAAATAGCGGCTGCTTCTATTACCGACCGATGGGATGATGTTGTTTCTATTACCGTTTTTCATGTTTCTATTACCAACCACTGAAAAAGGAACACATTCTCCATACTATTAAATAATAAAAAAACAAAATAAATATTTATTAAGTTGGTATAAAATATTTGAGATCAATAATTACCATTAAAAACTGAGCTTTCTTCTTAATAATGTAGTTAAAGTACATATTATTAAAAACACTATCTACTGAAAGATGGAGGTTAATATATTGAAACAAGGTTTAGTTATTCCAATCCGTTGGAGTTACACATTTTGCCATCAAATCGCATCATCAGACCCTGAGATAGTCTATGATGTAGGTACTAGTTTTGCAAAAATAAAGTTATTGGCAAAAAAATTCTTAAAAACGGTTCCGATTCTCCTATTCAAGAGTTACAGTTTCTTCTCCTCCTTGACAAAGCACCTTTCCGAAAAGCTGGTAGATTAAAAAATGACGTGCATAAGTGTATCAGTGATACCTATATGAATAAAAGATTTTGATTTGATTTGATTTGAAACACATTTTGTCTCCAAGGGCCATCATCAGACCATAGAATGGTCAATGATGTACTGATTTTGCTGTGTAAATATTTACCAACAACAAAATATACCTTTTAACACGGTTCAATTATTCCAATCCGTTGAGGAGTTACATATTTCGTCTCCAATTCACATCATTACACCCTGAGATGTCAACGAACCGTTGAGGTGTTCCACTCTATATGTCTAGAACCCATCATAAGATCCTCACCATGATGATAATGAGACCACCCTGAAGCAATCCCCTATTTAATACCGTTTAAACCATCCAAATTGGTCGAACATAAGAAAAAAAAACATATACGACGAATTGATAACCTCCTCCTTTTTTGAAGTCGGTTAAAAACTTATGTGTGGCCTATAGAACATTTATGAACACAGGAACTTATAGCAGGCTTATCAGCATTTTAACTACAGTACGCTACATACCTACAATAAGAGACTTTTATAAATAAGATCGTATGGGTCGGTAATAGAATTAAGTATGAAGATTCTATTACCGACCAAAAAAGAAACAATAATAGGCAAAAATCCATAAGACAAAATATATGGCGTTAATTGATCCAATTATGTAATACACTCTTTAGAATCAAACAAGTTAAAAAAAAACATGTAAAATTATGTATTAAAAGAAATAAAAGCTAAAATACCAACTATTGTAAAACATCTAATACCGCCATGGGGCGTTAATAGAAGCGACTTATAAAAATTATGTTTCTATTACCGCTCCAATGTAAAATTCGATTTAAACGACAAGCCATGGCCAGAACGGTAGTATTAGATGTTAATCTAAAAAACCAATGTATTATTTATTATAGTTACATATTTACATGCACGTATACACATTTTATTTGTGTTAATTTCTCTTAAGTAATAACGAGGTGTTCTTATGTAGCTGGGAGCACAACACTATGACACAAAAGTCCGTTGCGGCCGCGTCAGCGCGTCTCAATTATTGGCTATTTACTCTGTTTGCTGATTATTTACGCACACAAACTTTATTATTTTTGTTTCTCAATATACATACCTAAAATATTTTTAGGCTACAACTTTCATGGAATCTATAACATGCCTTAAAATAGTGATTAAAAAAACTGGCGGTAATAGGATACAAATTTTGGGAGGCGGTAATAGGCGCGTTTACGTTAGTCTACTTTGCAACAATCCACCTAATACTAACATAATAACAATGGATTTCCGCAAAGTAACGCCTGATACTATTACCTAACTATATTTTCAGTGATTTAATTTTGACAATAAAATCATTGTTGAAAATTTGACAAAAGTTTTCAATGCTTTTTTATTCTGTTTCCAAATCACTACACCTACATTACAATTAGCTATAGGCAAGACTTAGGTACTATTTTGATATAATTTACTTTTACTATCGATAATATTGTTCTTTTATTGCAATTTACTTATCTAGACACGCGGAGCGTGTCAAGTCAATTTCTTAGCTAACAGAATTGACGAGCAGCACCATGTGTAATATTACACGAACCATTTGGAGCCACTTTTGACCACCTCATAACTCAAAAACTATTCAACATAAACCTGTCAAATTTGGCTCATTTATTAAGACTTACGCAATACAGACGTTTTCCAAATTTCATAAACACATCTCAAACGGTTATTTAGATATTAACGTCCAAAAATCGAGAAATTTAACACTGACTGACCTATAGATCAAAACTATATCCAACTTCCAGGTGACCTATAAAGTTAAAATTTGGCATGCAGATAGGTAGTCGGGTGAATACAAAGGAATAAATCTGAAAGTAGTAAATTTTTATCACTTTATGATAATTTTTCAAAAAATTGATTCTATTAGAAACACTTACTTAAAATGCCTGAAATTTAAGAGTAGCAATCAAAATTGATGACATCTGGTCATTATGTGGATTCCAAGGTGAATATATAACGAAAAATATCAGTTTTAGTACTTTCTGAAGCTTTCAACGGGAGGAAGATGTTCAGTGTCCCAAGTGCCTGTGAGAAGTGCACAGCACATATACATTTACGTGAAGATTAGTGGTTCGTCAGGAGACGTTATTTCCATTGTATTACGTCGTTTTATTTTTAATGTGTGAAAAATTATTTTTCTCTAATCTACAAGATTACACCACAAAATTTTGTTTTATTTCCGTAATTATAACAGTTTAAAGTAATTCGAAGTATTGTTTCAAAATTTATTGTTGCACGATGTCATTGAACACAAACAACTTATCTGTACTAATAGCATAAAGAGGAAAGATTTGATTGTTTGTTTGCATTGAAGAGGCTCCGAAACTACTAAACCGATTTGAAAAATTCTGTCATTGTTGGGAAGCTACACTATCCCCGGGAGACATAGGCTATATTATATTTTCAATAAGTTAGGGATCCTTAATAAAACTCCAATAACGTAACCCAAGGTGTAAAAAAATAAGAAAACCAAAGCAAAGCGAGGGCGGTCACTCGTAACTAATAAGAGTATAATCGATTTTCGTATTTATTACGATATTAAAATTGGGATTTAGTATTAATTATTATTTCAATATTTACCGGACATCAATAGTGGAAAATCATTACTTATAAATAATGAAATAATAGGTACCGTATTTCGGACCACGGCGCACTAACTGCAGATTTAGTTGATGAGCACGATACCTCCTACGTAAGTTGTTGTATCCCCAAAATCGCAATTTTACAGTAGAGCATTTTTAAGTTTCAAATTGGAATAAAAACTGCATTTATCATTGTATCTTTGTGAAATTTGGTATATGTATGTAATTAATGGTATTCTTGATTACTAACCAAGTCGAATGTAAAGTTTGAATTAATTGCAGTTAATTTCTATACAAAAAGTAATGATATCCCATCAAAAACATAAATGTAAAGTGAGAGTCAATTTAAAAAAAAAAGAATTGAGATCTAAATGGGTGCCAATTTCTGTGTAGAAAAGCCTAAAATTTTAGTCACAAGAACATTTAATTCAAGCTTTACATTTGACTTGGCTAGTTTTCATTAGTTAGCAATCAACAAACCAAATTAGAGAAGAGTGTCATAAGTCATCAACCTAACAGATTTGACGAAGCTAATTACATAGATATAATATAGCCTAGGTAGGTACGTGAAAACTAACCAAGTCAAATGTGGAGCTTGAATTACATGTTCTTGTGACTAAAATTTTAGGCTTTTCTACACAGAAATTGGCACCCATTTAGATCTCAATTCTTTTTTTTTTAAATTGACTCTCACTTTACATTTATGTTTTTGATGGGATCTTATTAACATAAAGAAGCTAATGACGGTTTTTGTATTTTTTTTTCAACGGTTTTTTACTACTAAAAAATACTAAATTAAAATATCAAAAAACGTCACTGTGAAATAACCTTTTGACAAATTTAAGCTCGCTTTTTCGCTCGATTTAGTAAATTAGAGAGTAGGCACTAATAACTTAAAACCAATTTCTAAAAGATGTTATCAGTCAAAATTTTGGTAGTGAAATAACTGAAAATTAAATAATGCTGGAACTTTGGCTCGGACAACAGGTTTATTCAACCATGTTATGTCTCCAATACATATTCAAATACGGGCGAAAGGTCGCATCGCTTACCGCGCTTGATATGTAGGTAGGTACCGAGCGTTAAAAATTATACAGGCCGCGTATAATTACTTGTACTGAATAATATATTACTGAAAATATATATCTAAATACTTCATAATATCGGTATCGCTTCGTGTTTAATAGCTGTGTGATATGTCGGTGGTTAATAGTCCTACTAAGTAATATTATAAACGAGTAACCGCCCTCGCTTTGCTTCGGTTCTCTTATTTTTTTACACCTTGGGTTATATTATTGGGGTTCTATTAAAGATCCCTAATTTTTTGAAAATATAATATAGCCTATGTCACCCTAGGATAGTGTAGGTTCCCAACAGTGAAAGAATTATTCAAATCGGTTCAGGAGTTTCGGAGCCCATTTAATGCAAACAATCAAATCTTTATACTATTAGTATAAATGTGAATGTTCGTAAGGATGTATGTTTGTTACATTCAAGCAAAAACTACAGAACAGATCTTTATTTTTAGTACCATGGTCGGGTCTGGAATAACATATAGGGTAATTATTATCCCAGAAAACGCGGGCAAAGCTATAGTTAAATTAAAAAATAGTTAAACGCTAGTTAAACCATATTTATCGTAATTTATCGCAGACCATGAATGAATGTCCCATTAATAGGCTCTGACCAGGCTCGGCAGAATGAAGGTACATAATTATGAAGCTTCCATTAGGATATTATTAGGTGTTGTAAGGAGAGACGATGCGTTTGCAAGGAGAATTATTTTGGACGTTGCGCAGAAGAGGTTTCGATGCGTTTACGATATTCCAAGGTTAGGAGTCATTCCACACAATCTTGTTCTCCTTATCTCCTCTTTATCTCCCTTGCTTGAATCTTGTTTTTTTTATAAGAGAGGAGAATAAGAGACACGCAAAACACACCCAGACTGACAACAGAAATTCAAACACATCATTCTTTCCGCTTCGAGTTACCAAAAACAAATTCAATATGTTAAGCTTTTGACAAGTAAAAACTAATTTTATATTTATAAACCTTACTAGTGTTATTATTACATACTTAGTCATATAATATGTAAGTACCTACCTATCTACTCATACTTGATGTATGTAATGCTACAGTTTTGTTATCCATTAGTTTATTTATTATATATAAATAAAAATTGAACTGTAATTTACAGCTTTGTAATAGATACACATATTGTATTAAATTATGTACAGTATCGCAATCTTCAATTATTTATTTTCATATTTATTAAATGTATAAAGATCGGTTTAAACTTCACCCAACAATTGTATCGTTGCATTTAAAATTGCATCATCCTTCATGAATCATCTCTATTTAAAAAAAAGATCAAGATATTATTGCAATTAAAAGAAGGTACATACCTCATTAACAAAAGCCTGTCTTCATCATTCATTATTATTATTAAATAAGCAAAAAGATCAATAATAAAAATTATAAATGTTACTTTTCATTATATTTTGAATAGATGATAAAGTAAGATATAACTCTCTACCTACGAGTAAGTACATCTATAAATTACGTGTCACGTTGTTTGTCCGCGATGGACTCCTAAACTACTAAACTGATTTTAATCAAATTTGCACACCGTGTGCAGTTTGATCCAACTTGAAAGATAGGATAGCTTACATCTCAAAAAAAAAACTTTTGACGTAACGAAGTTACGAAGTCTTTCCAGGTAGCTATTATAAATTTAAATTAATAAGAAGTACTTAGTTCTACTTGTGAACAAAATATGTACTCTTATTTGTACACTGCACACAATACCTTGGTAGGTACGGGATTATCTTATCTGTTACTGCATACAATTCATGTAGACATCTGGAGTGAAGTCAGTAAACGCACGCGCAAAAGTGGACGCAAGGTTGTCCACAAACCTTTGGTTTTAACAGAAAAATCTAAAGAACAGATTTCCTCACAATTTTATCTTCATATCTCTCTTTCTTATATTGGGCGATTAGTGCGATAACGCAGAGGGAGTAAAAGAGCTTAAGGGAGCGATAGACATTAAAATATTTGGGTTTTGGATGTGATCTAATTGAAACAAAATGTTTCATAAGTACATTTATTTGCTTGCAATTTAGGAGGATTTTAGACATATAACGCTTCACTCATAGCCCCACACTAGCCTCGCTGGGAATCGAACCCAGGACCCTCGGCGCGGCGATCCGGCATGGTAACCATTGCGCCACACGGGTTGTCAAATGTTTGAGAACTTGAGCGTTTGATGGTTATTTGATAGTAAGAAATACTTATTTCTCAGTGTATACTCGTAAGTGCTTAGATGTGACTGAAAAATCAAGAGTGAATCAGGAACAAGCGTCTCAGTGAAAATTGCTGATTTTCGCAAAATTTTCATTAATAACTGAATTAGGATAATTTTCCATTTACCTATTTAAGTAACATACATTCATAATATTCGCTTATTTCACGTTTGAACTGTCTATTGTTGTTATTAATAAAACTATCTAATTACCTACGCGATTTTCAGTGATTTTACTCATTTATAGTCTGAAATCTTATTGGTAATCACATTACTCAAACTAATTGGTAGGGTACCAGTGAAAATATTATTTCCATGCTATTACCACCTATCAGAAGAATAAATAAAATCGCATGCAAGTGATCTATGGTAATTAAAAAAAAACTCAGCTAGGTATTCTGCTAAGCCCTCTATAATAACTAGATATTCTATAATATAAAAATTTCTAATTATAAATTAATAGCGTACATACAATAGCTATTCTACTATATACCTACCAAGGTATCTTGTAGGTATGGATAATACGGAATTAAAAACCCACCCGCGACGCGATAGCTTTTAGTTATGAGATTCAAAAATCATTTTCTTAATGAAATAAACAACGAATTTCAAGTTAATGCAAACTATTTAACAACGTAATGAAAACAATATTAAATTAAAAATTTCGTGTTAATTTCCATGCATCGTGATTAATTTACATAAAATATTATAATTTATTAGGTTTCGAAGTTTTACAATTAAAGAATTACTGATACAAAAATTGTTACTTTCATAAGAATGCCTACCAAGAATATTGTAAACTCAACAATAATTCTAAATCAGTCTTTTCAGCTTGAGTTTTGCATAATTTTTCACGCGATTATACGGCGGTAGTTTGAAAATGACAATTCAATGTAAGCAAATGTAATAGTAATTATACATATTGCATATAATTACGTTATGGATATAAAATAGTAGATAGGTATTTGAAGTGTGAAGGTTAATACGTTAAACCTTATTTTATAACAAAAAAGTCGGTTAACTTAGTTAAGTAGGTACTTAAATGTATGATAAGGTAAGTAGTTAAGTACTTAAGTGTATAATAAATCATATTATAATTACCTAACTTACTTAAACTAATTTAATTTCATTGTATCCTATTGCTGTAGAATTAATACTTACGTCAATTTAATAAAAAACCACACTATTGTAGTTTTTAAATGAAAACGGATTTTTAACAACCCTAAATAATTTTTAAAGAAATAAAATGAACTTACCAATAAATCGGGAAATAATTCGTCCACTGCTTAATCAAATAAGAACCGTCTTAACACAGCATAAGACAGTATTTACAACACCAACGAATCCCAACGTATCGACCATCCAGCTGAACTTTACCCGTAACTTGTCACAAATTTAACTACATAACACATTTTCATGAAATATTAATAAGTAATAAATTTTCACGAATGTAAATATCACAGAGAATATACACATATACGTTAGTTCGTCAGTGGTGGTAGAGTTAGCGAGTTAATGCGAGAGTTCGCTAAAAGTTCGGAGTTTTTTTTAAAGCAACGCGCAATCGATCCTCGTTGGGAGAGCGCGGACAACTGCGGCGCATACGCAGCTCTACACGAGTCGTGCGCGCGTCAGGGGCTTACAACCTTTGTTTTAGCTGACTCTACAATCTCTATATTAGTACGTCATGTGGTTATAAAATTTTCCTTGAGTGTTTTCGGCATCGTCTCGTCTGAAAAGTACCTAAACAAAGTAAAGATTTAATTATTTTACAGTAAGTAAGTTCAATTCTGTGGTTCTAGATGTTAACCTGGTAGATAAAGGCACTAGCACCGAAATGCTGTTATTTTATTCAATGTGAATACGTGAAGTGTGAATACAGATACAACATAGAGATTATTTTTACCCCTTTGAGAACCCTACAGACCTCTTGCAAATATTGGTTGCATATACGAGATTAATTATGCTGTATGTCCATGAAGCAAGAGTAAGGCTATACTATACTTAGGGGCCTAAATATGTTGAACGTAGCAATTTACATCTTCTATTATAGGTATATCTACTAGCTGACCCGGCAAACTTTGTACCGCATATCAATCTCTCCCTCTCCCTCTTCCGATCCCTCTCTCTCTCCTTCTCCCTCTCCCTCTCCCTCTCATATTCCGTCAATCACTCCAACTGTCAGCGGTTACGGAGATAAGGGGGCATGGTCAATTTTTGGCTTCAATTTTCGTTCTTTCTTGAATAATTTTAAAATAACCATTGTAGAAAAATAACAAAAATATATTTGAAATCCTCACAATAAGCCCTTTTATTTGACGTATTGAAAGATACGGTTAGCAAAACAGTTTTTGTATAATTTTAATTTCGTTAAAACGGCACATAACTTCCTAAGCAATAGAGTGGTTTGGAATTGGAACAAGTTTCCTGAAGAAACTCCTCTACTTCAATTAATGCCTTTAAAAACCATCTCGATAGCTGGATGAAATCAGAGAAGCTATCACTACAGCAAAAATGATTTTTCATCACAATTGATATAGACACAATAAATCAGCATTAACTGCTCCTCTATAAATAAATTAAATAATAATTATATATTTTTTTTTTAATTTAGTTTTTTTACTTTATACCTTTGTCTTTGGGTCACAAAAAATTACATGAGTACCTTTCAACTCATTTGGTCCAGTACTTTTAGAATAAATTGGCTGTAAAGGGTGGACAGACACTCGAGTGATTCTAAGGATTCCGTTTTTCACTTTTTTCGGAAGCCTAAAAACAGTACACAAGTTGTAATCGCATCATAATCCTAAAAGATCCTGAGAAAATATATTATTTTTAAATGTGTACCAAAGGTTGCTATTTTAACCTGTTGACTCAACAAATGTATGCATGAAACGAGAAGACGTATAAGAAAACATATAACTATCTCCTTCGCTTCTGTGAATTCTGTGTGCCACAAGAAGAAGACAACACTATTACTTCAGCTTATTTCATAGAGTTCTTGATCATTTGACACAGAGCCAAAAGGTAAGAGGACAACTTACGCAAAGCTGTTCTAATTCGAGCTTTAGAGCTTGTGACTTAAAGTTAGAATTTCATTGTAGTTATCTCCACGTTCATGTTTTAAATAAAAATATAGGTAAAATATGTTAATTTTGGCACGCTATTATATTGTCGACTTGAGTCGTGAGATAAAAGAATTATGGACATTGTGATAACTTCACAAAATTTCGTAAAACAACCACATTTGTTGAGATGATTTCGGCGCAAGATGATTTTCGATGCGTAGGCGCAGCCGGACAGTCGACACGTTTCATTAGTTACGACACTGCACATCAAGCTTCGTCTCTTTCCCGCGTTCTAGCATACTATATGTTGGAGCGAGATAACATTATGTTTACATCTTTATGGACCAAAATGTAGACGTGGCCGTACTCGGATCTTCCCAGATGCGATCGGCTAATTTTCGTAGGTAGGAGGAAATCGTAGTTACCACAGTTTACATAGCGCTTCCAGTTTTTTTACATTATTTATTGGATGTTAACTTCAGCCTGTATCACTTTATATATCGTATCGCAAGATCGACTCTACGTAGAGTTGGTTTTTCCTTCTCTTTTTATATCTAGATGTTATCTTTGGTCTATTAAAAATGCTTGAAGTTTTTGTACGATGATATTTAAATAATTAATTGAAAATTGAATTTACTTTCAAGGTAAATTTAGTATGAAAATTAAATTAAGTTTTACTCATATACTTAGTATTTTTTATGGTTATATTAGGTACATAGGTAGGTATTATAAATCTAAATTGTATAATTTAATTTATAATTTTGTTTAAATTGTAATTTCATATACCTAATTAATCAGTCATTATTTTAATTAAATAGGTAGAATAAATACCTACCTTCAAGTAATTATATTATGCCTTCAATTAATTTTAATGATATTTTTTAATAAACTAGCTGCTGCGCGTTATTTATCTATTAAGTTTGGCGTTAGATGGTATCAAAGATAATTCTCGTAAAAGGAGTGGTAGATACTGCGAGCCATGAAGAATCATTCAATCAAGAAAGAAGCAATCAAGAAGCGGTCAATCCATCCCTTGAACTGACTCTACATGGCAGCCGAAATACTTTAAAACACAGGTTAACCCTTGCTGAAGGAAGAAATTTTGAATCTTCGTGGCCGATATGGCCAACAGCCAACAGCAACTGTCAATTTGAAAAAAAAAAGTTATTTCTGTTGCTGACAATACGTAAAACTTATCAACAACTCCGACTTACCCTTTACTAAAGTAATGATGAAATTAAAAACTTCGTATATCAATCTTAAACTAAAATTAAAAAAAAATCCCGACAGTTTTATTTACACTAAACATAGCTTGGAACACTCTCGAGTCACCTTTCAAACAGAAAAAACTAGATCAAAATCGGTTCATCCGTTTGGAAGCTACGATGCCACAGACAGACATACAGATACACAGATATACAGACACACAGATACATAGACACGTCAAACTTATAACACCCCTCTTTTTTCGTGGGGGGTTAAAAACAGCTTTAACAAGGTAAGTATTGTACTTATCATTGATGAAATGAAAAGCCGGCTTAAGCTACTTCTAGCAGTACAAAGATTAATAAACTTACACTAGATAAGCTTTATGCCTTTAAGTAATATTTGTGAAATATGTGACCTACGTGTAAGAGATCCTACATCTACGTACTTATGTGTACTTATCGTAAGAAGTATTTTTATTATAAAACACGAGACAATCATGCCGTGATCTAGAGCGTCATCATAACGTTTCACTTTCGAATCCAGTGACATTTTTTTATTGGTATAAAAATAGATATAAATAGACTTACCTTAGATCAAACATTTTTATCTATACTAATATTATAAAGAGGAAATATTTGATTGTTTGTTTGCATTGAATAGGCTCCGAAACTACTGAACCGATTTGAACAATTATTTCTCTGTTGGAAAGCTACACTATCCCCGGGTGATATAGGCTATATTACTCGTATATTTTCAAAAAAGTTAGGGATCCTTAATAAAACTCCCATAATCTAACCCAAGGTGTAAATAAGAAAACCGAAACAAAACGAGGGCGGTTACTCATATCTAACATATTATCTGTCAAAAGGTTAGGTTTTTGTTCTCTTGTTTATTGGTCGGCAACGCATTGGTGATGCATTTGGTGTTACTGATGTGTATATCGGTGGCTACATGTCGTCAAGTGGATCGACAGTTCTTTTGACGATTAGTGACATAAACAAAGTTTGCAATGACATAATAAGTGGCCAAGTGCAAGTCGGACTCGCCCATGAAGGGTTCCGTAGCAGCAAGTAACATAATATAAAAGTTCTTGAAGTTCGTTGTAACTTTGATCGAGGTAAATTGCGGTTTACGATTTATGATGTATTAAAAAAAACTACTTACTAGATCTCGTTCAAACCAATTTTCGTTGGAAGTTTCCATGGTAATATACATCATATATTTTTTTTAGTTTTATCATTCTCTTATTTTATAAGTTACGGGGGGGGACATACATTTTACCACTTTGGAAGTGTCTCTCGCGCAAACTATTCAGATTAGAAAAAAATGACATTAGAAACCTCAATATCATTTTTGAAGACCTATTCATAGATAGACACGTATGGGTTTGATGAAAAAAAAAATTTTGAGTTTCAGTTCTAAGTATGGGGAACCCCCAAAATTTATTGTTTTTTTCTATTTTTGTGTGAAAATCTTAATGCGGTTCACAGAATACATCTACTTACCAAGTTTCAACAGTATAGTTCCTATAGTTTCGGAAAAAAGTGGCTGTGACATACGGACGGATGGACAGACAGACAGACAGACAGACAGACAGACAGACAGACAGACAGACAGACAGACATGACGAATCTATAAGGGTTTCGTTTTTTGCCATTTGGCTACGGAGCCCTAAAAACGGCTGGCAATACCAACCGGAAACTCGTCTAGATATAATAGTGAGATGTGACCGTGAAATAAATTATAATAAATTTATGATCTTTAACTCTACAAACCCTATATGTGTCGTCCATGCTACCCGCGACACAGGTACCTACTGCGGTGGTATGAGTGTGTAAGCGTTTATTTATTTATTTATTATTTTAAAAGCATGATTGTAAACGTTCATCAAAAAATATTCAAAGGTGTTTGGAAAAACTAAAACTGGTAAAATTGTCTTAAAAGGATACTTGAGCCCATCAGTGGGACTATTCTTACATAAGACGATAAAGTATATCTATTGCATACCTAGACTAAGGATAACTAATATGCTATAACCAATTGATTATAAATGCAATATTAGTGTCGTCACAGTTGCCAACATAAAAAATGCTCGCCGGAAGTGGAGGGTCGCCACGGAAGGCAATATCCGGTTTCCTGCTAACCCCTTTTTATTTTAATTCACAATTATAAAGTTATTCGCTTGATTTCGTAGTGGCTCCTTGCAGCGGCAAGGTTTGAATACAAATGGCGTTAGCGCATAGGAGATGAGGGTGGTCCTCTTACTAATATTATTAAAAAGAAAAGGCTTACGTGTATAACATAAGCTTTTGAATACATTCGTGCAGGTTCAAACTTATTGAAGTAAATATTTGGTAATTTGTCCTTAGGATACTGTAACAAAGACGATTTGAAAACAAGAAAAATACCTACGTGCCTTTACACAGACGTACGAAGTGAAACTTGTATTTTTTCTCTTTTCTTTTAACCAGCTTAAGTAAATTATATAAGGTCTAAGCAAAAGTTTTACACGCAGAGATAAACAATCACTTCTCCAACAACAATCGCCGATATTTAAGCTCTCTACAGAAAACTGGGTAGGTTGGTTAAATGTGCATGTCAAATTTTAATAAACTCTTAAAAATCAAACAGGACAACATAAAAGGATCTGAAATCTGTAATAAGTAGAGGAAAGTGGGGCACAATAAGACATAGATATGTTATATAACATTTGCAGTATTGCATTAGTCTCATCTGTCATATCTTGCCTCGATTTAGATAAGAGTGTTGCTCTATCTGATTTTTAGGTTTCCAAAGTAAAATCGGAACCCATATAGTTTCGTCATGTCCGGACGTTTGTCCTAAGCAAAGCGCCGCAACCCTAAGTGCTAGAAAGCTGTAAGTTGGCATGGCATGGATATATTTAATGTTTATAAAATTTTTAAATGTTGTATTCACATTTATCTGACGCACTATACTAACAATTGTCTATCTTAATGACTTTGGATCGTAATTAATCGCCACTAAGCATCTAATTATCAACATACTCAATAAGCCAGTGTGGCAAATCTGTGAGTAAGATACATAGGTGATCTTAACCTTTTGCGCAAGTTATACCTAGTACTTAGATAGGAACTTATTTCATTGAACTACTCGATTGTCAATTTACAAAATCGATCCTACTTTACAAATGTCACAAGAAGCTTGTTAGTAGGCAACTAGCCTCATTTGAAGGTTAGATAATCGAATTACTGCGTGCGTTGCACAACGAGTGAGGGGCGTATGAAAGCGGTAAATTACTGGACAATTTCGGCGAGATCTGCGCGCATCGGTTGTCGCGACGGTAGCGTCAGCACAAACGGTATTTTAATTTAAATCCATTCAAATCGGTGCAGTTGCCGATAAACTGGCTTGCAGTTTGGCAGACATGGAAATGTGGAACATGTACACTCATTTTGTTGGAAATAAATAAAATAATATTACCTATCTGTGTATAAAACAGAGTAGCTGCCAGTAAATGAAATCCCATCAAAAACATAAATGTAAAGTGAGAGTCAATTTAAAAAAAAAAAGAATTGAGATCTAAATGGGTGCCAATTTCTGTGTAGAAAAGCCTAAAATTTTAGTCACAAGAACATGTAATTCAAGCTCCACATTTGACTTGGTTAGTTTTCACGTACCTACCTAGGCTATATTATATCTATGTAATTAGCTTCGTCAAATCTGTTACGTTGATGACTTATGACACTCTTCTCTAATTTGGTTTGTTGTTTGCTAACTAATGAAAACTAGCCAAGTCAAATGTAAAGCTTGAATTAAATGTTCTTGTGACTAAAATTTTAGGCTTTTCTACTCAGAAATTGGCACCCATTTAGATCTCAATTCTTTTTTTTTTGAAATTGACTCTCACTTTACATTTATGTTTTTGATGGGATATCATTACTTTTTGTATAGAAATTAACTGCAATTAATTCAAGCTTTACATTTGACTTGATTAGTAATCAAGAATACCATTAATTACATATATATACCAAATTTCACAAAGATACAATGATAAATGCAGTTTTTATTCCAATTTGAATCTTTAAAATGCTCTACTGTAAAATTGCGATTTTGGGGATACAACAACTTACGTAGGAGGTATCGTGCTCATCAACTAAATCTGTAGTTAGTGCGCCGTGGTCCGAAATACGGTACCTATTATTTCATTATTTATAAGTAATGATCTTCCACTATTGATGTCCGCTAAATATTGAAATAATAATTAATACTAAATCCCAATTATAATATCGTAATAAATACGAAAGTCGACTATACTCTTATTAGTTACGAATGACCGCCCTCGCTTTGCTTTGGTTTTCTTATTTTTTTACACCTTGGGTTACGTTATTGGAGTTTTATTAAGGGTCCCTAATTTATTGAAAATATAATATAGCCTATGTCACGCGGGGATAGTGTATCTTCCCAACAGTGACGGAATTTTTCAAATCGGTTTAGTAGTTTCGGAGCCTATTCAATGCAAACAAACAATCAAAACTATTAGTACAGATAAGTTGTTTGTGTTCGATGACATCGTGCAACAATAAATTTTGAAACAATAGGTACTTCGAATTACTTCAAACTGGTATAATTACGGAAATAATACAAAATTTTGTGGTGTAATCTTGTAGATTAGAGAAAAATAATTTTTCACACATTAAAAATAAAACGACGTAATACACTGGAAATAACGTCTCCTGACGAACCACTAATCTTCACGTAAATGTATATGTGCTGTGCACTTCTCACAGGCACTTGGGACACTGAACATCTTCCTCCCGTTGAAAGCTTCAGAAAGTACTAAAACTGATATGTTTCGTTATATATTCACCTTGGAATCCACATAATGACCAGATGTCATCAATTTTGATTGCTACTCTTAAATTTCAGGCATTTTAAGTAAGTGTTTCTAATAGAATCAATTTTTTGAAAAATTATCATAAAGTGATAAAAAATTACTACTTTCAGATTTATTCCTTTGTATTCACCCGACTACCTATCTGCATGCCAAATTTTAACTTTCTATGTCACCTGGAAGTTGGATATAGTTTTGATCTATAGGTCAGTCAGTGTTAAATTTCTCGATTTTTGGACGTTAATATCTAAATAACCGTTTGAGATGTGTTTATGAAATTTGGAACACGTATGTATTTCACAAGTCTCAATAAATGAGCCAAATTTGACAGGTTTATGTTGAATAGTTTTTGAGTTATGAGGTGGTCAAAAGTGGCTCCAAATGGTTCGTGTAATATTACACACGGTGCTGCTCGTCAATTCTGTTAGCTAAGAAATTGACTTGACACGCTCCGCGTGTCTAGATTAAAACAAACATTTTTGTAACTTTTCCACCTTTCATTATTTTAGGAATCGGTTTATGAAGGTTAAAATATTTTTGCATTAGCTACAAATACATTAGGTACCTACACCTTAAAATAGTAGTCACTTATCATCAATAGATCTTATAAAAATGCTAAATTTCGATTTATCTTGACCAATTTTTAGCCTTTCGGCACATCGGTCGCTGAGCAGTATAAAATGTAGCCCAACCATTTCCATCCATCCCATAGTGGGTAATGATAATAACTGTGCAGACGATTACGCCACAACGGACAAGAAGAAAACATGTTCTAAAAAAAAGACATTTTTAATGTACAATTATTGGTCTTACGCCCCAACTCAGAGTCACTAACGGTAGCTTTAATCGCTCCTTAGTAAAGAATCATCCTACAAATTCTGTACTAAGGAGCGATTTAAGTAACCGTTAGAGACTCTTAGTTGGGGCGTTAGTAACCCAAAAACACCTGCTGTCGTTGTATTTGCTGGATATTACTTTAAAACCCCAATTAAGTTTTTCTGCTATCGTTACACCCTGCGCATTAGACCTAAGTTCAGCGCGTGCGCGTCACAAGCATGAAATTGTCGCACTTTTGCTTTCTCGATGGCGCGATACGCGACGTCCTTCCTTTCGCTTTAATTACGATCATCATTACCGCAGTCATTGCAGTCATTACCGAGGTACTTGACCTGCAGGGGAATGACTGAGTTCAGACTAGCTGGTAATAAAGCTGGAAGTGTAAGATTCCATCAAGAACTTATGTTAAATATTTTTACAACTTCAATCCGACCAAAAAAAAACATTTCTTGTGAAATATGTTGCCAAGATTCACAACTTCATAGTTACAACTTTAGTATACGACCTGTATGCTAAAACATCACACATATTCAAAGCTTTAAAAAAAAATTTATCTGTGGCAACATCAGTACATCGCATCATACCAGGCAACCACAGCTGGTAACACTTCATTACGTTTAAAGAGTCATGAAACAACCCTATATTTTGTGAAATTCTTATGAATTGTAGGGAGGGTTGGGAGTCCCCTCCAGAACAGGGAGCCTCGTACAATTACGATTGAACGTCACTTACAGGTAAGTTAGTTTAATCGTTCAATTGTACTAACTCCCTGTTCTGGAGGGCTTTCACTATGTAGATGTTCGAAGCCAGGATTGTGAATGACAAATAAAAAGGGAATATGTTTTAACAGATTTTAATATCAAGTTTTTTCAAATTAAATACAGGTAATTTACCAATTAAAAATCACAAATTAAATTATTAATCATACTACCGTATTACAAATAGTACTGCTGAATAATAAGGGATCATCTTGTATTGGTCTGTTATAAAACTTTGCAAAAGTGGCAGATCGGCCTGACCAGCCCGCTGTTTTTCTTATTAAGTCCATGTTTAGACCCGCTCGTTTTGCTGCAGATGTTGCTGCATGACGAGTACTATGTGCAGAGAAAATGGAAATATCTATTCCAGCTTCAGCAAGTGTGGCCTTAATCCACCTGCTTATGGATTGTGCTGAACTGGCTTTATGTGGCTTTTTATAAGTCAGCAACAAATTTTCCACATTGTTCCTTATAGATTTAGTGCTTTCTAAATAACATTTTAATGTATTTACAGGACATATTTCTACTTTGCTATTATAATATTTCAAATGTAACATAGGTTGTAGTGAATTTTTTCTAGAAGTTTTAATTAGATCCGGTATCTTGATCTGTACCCCTGTAGAGTTGAATCTTAAATTTTTTACTTTTATTAGAGACAGTGTCTGTACTCTATGTCCTGTGGTAAGGGTCAATATTGTGACAAGTTTTCTAAAGTTTTTTCACGAAGAGTTCCTAGCTTTATAAGGCCTGACTCTACAAGTTTTAAACCTGCAACTCTACATTTTGGTCAAAGATAATAACTCTCGTCAGCATTCATCAGCTCTGAGGAAGAAACATCCATCTCTTCACAACTCCGCTTCGCTTAGCGGCTTGACTTCACTTCAGTGAAAGCTTACGTAGGTAGTGTAGGTACCTACATCCTGATCTACCCGTGTGTACTTTCCTTGTAGTGAGCCATTAATGGGTTGAAGCCAAATATAATATTCTTTTATAATTATGTCTATCTGTGTTACGATCTGTTTGTGAATTTATATCGCGAAAAACACTGAATATAATTAGATTAAGTATTTTATTTATGTTAAAAATATTAATGTGTCTGTAATTTTATTTTGTAAACGAAGGTAAATAAGTTTTCTACAGTCGATTCCATAATTTATGATATTATGTACCTAGCTAAAGGAAAGCAAATGAAAAAACAAAAAGGAGCACAGTTCACCCACGGGCTCAGTATCGGTCGGAGTGTCACCAAATATAGGGAAGGGAAGCAGAGGAATTAAAAGGCTGATAAGGAATAAGGCTAAACCCGTAAGGAGTTTCTTTACGGCTTTTCTTCTCCTCCATGACAAAGCACCTTTGCGAAAAGCTGGTTGATTAAAAAAATGACGTGCATTAGTGTATCAATGATACCTATATGAATAAATGATTTTGAATTTGAATTTGATAGAAGCGATGGTTTTTTTGTTTTTACAGATTTAACTTATAGGTAGCGTAGGTAGGTAGGCGTAGAACCGATACCGCAAACCCAATGTAGCCAATTGGCAACTGTTTTCAATGGATTCAGTCGGTTTGTAAAGAGAACGGGGGCTCGATTTAGAAAATAGAACCTCCCGCTCGACACAAAATGTCCGCGATGTCTGTTCTGGTACTTTAGTACATTATACTTCAATGTTTTTACATTTAAATTTATGCAGCTTTGTATAGTTTGATCGAAATATCATTACGAGCGAGAATTGTTCGATGTCGAAGTTAACTTTCATTTCATACGACAATGTCACGCGCAACGTGCAACGATGATGACTCGCGACAACTGGTTATCTTTTTAGCTTTCATTTCTGGTTTTAAAACACTTTGGCAAATATTAAAACAATGCATATCTACTAAGCCTGTTTTTTATGTTTTAAATGCAAAAAATAACTTGTAAAATAGAACTAACTACTTAGATAACTGTACCACATCCAGTTCCGCGTACGTTAGATTATTATGTATTTATTTATCTATCTTCTATGAGTAAGTATTACTTTTCTAAAAGGTTTGTTGGTAGCTAACTAACCGACCCCAAATAAAATTGGGAAATGGGCAGGATGATGATGGTAGCTAACTAATGAAAAGTAGCCAAATCAAATGTAGCGCTGCTGTGACTAAAATTTTAGGATTTTCTACAGAGAACTTGACACCCGTTTAGATTTCACATTTAATGTTTTTGATGAGAATTAAGAAATTTCATTTATTTTAATATCATTTGCAAATGAGACCCACCGTACCCCTGGCCGTGCCCTGGTGGTACGATGCCTAAGGCTGATGACTAGACGACGATGAGGAGTTACCACGAGACGGCTCGTTAGCTCGTTTCTCGATGTTAGTTCGTGTTACAGGTACAGTGCGCCCAAGTTATCTGTGAAATTGCGAAAATTGGAACTAATGCTGCCCCATTCATTGACTTTTACTACGTCTCGAATTGCGTCCAGTGATTGGTCCAATGCGTCCAACAGCGCCCTCCGTCAGTTCACAGATAAGTTGGGTGCACTGTAAGAGTATCGACTGTCTGTCACTCTGTTGTTTTTAAGACCTTGTCCAGAAGGGACGAATTCGCCGCGATTCTCTCGTGCGTATCACGCGCGACCGTTGCGTCCAGAAGGAGCCTGCCAACGCACGAAAATTTAGGCGCTCCATATCCCTTGATACGTGCACCTCACTCTGTTGTTCGACTTGTTCGCGCGTTAACCTAGACGCAACAAGGCGTCTCTAGTATCTCGACTCGCGCGCAATACGCGCGAATCACGCGCGAGTCGAGAGTCTGGCGTAGTGCACGCGATTTACGCGCGTATTTTGAATTCGTGCGATGCTTGTGGACGCGATGTACTGGCGCCTAGTATCTCGCTAACGCGCGAATGAATTCGCGCGAAACGGTTTGCGGCGAATTCGTCCCTTCTGGACAAGGTCTAATGGAGTGATTTTTAATCTCTGTAAATTAACCCCATATAAATAATAGTGTTTTTATGTAAATAGCCGGCAAACGAGTTGACGATCCACCTGATGGTAAGTGGCTATCGTCGCCCATGGACATCAGCAACACCAAAGGCATCACCGATGCGTTGCCCGCCAAGAAAAAAGTCATAAGAAAAGAAGTGAAAATAAACAAAAATGTAGTTGTAAATACTTTATTAATAACATAATTAGATTTTTGTCTTACAATAGTAGTTATGCACTAAAGCGCTGTTTCATTTAACTACTTTATTGATAAGTACATAATATAAAATACCCTTTATATAGGATAAGATAAGACAGCCTGAATCCTATGAAACATCTTTAGTTAGGGCTAAAGCCGGCGGGTTACAAATAGGACTCATAATAAGATCGATTCAATAATCGAATAATAATCGAATAATAATAATTCAATAATCGAATAATTATGAGTCCTATTATATATAATATGATCTCAATAAATAGGTTACATTACCTACAGATCAGAATCAGATTTTTTGTCGTTAATTTTTACAACATAAATATCGTATTATATTTATTTCATAGTCAATTACATTAAAAACATTTAGGGCAAAGAATAGAGCTTTAATATATTAATATCTTTTTAACAGACTGCAAAAAAGGAGGAGATATTCAATTCACTGTATTTTTTTATGTTTGTTACCTCAGAACTTTTGACTGGGTGAACCGATTTTGATGATTCTTTTTTTAATCGAAAGATTGTGCTTGTCTTGTGGTCCCACTTAAATCTGAACTAGACCTGTCGTTTTTGAGTTATTTTGAAGTCGGTTATTTTTTCTTAATAATTTTAATTAGGTACATTACATTTTGATTCAACAACAGGCTAAGCCTTACAGAAAGTACTAAATTATTAACATTAATTTATTAAGTATTAAATCCTGCTATTATAATAAAACAATGTATAAACAACGTATATAAATAAAAGGTGTAATCATTTATCAAAGCAATAAATCAATTCGAATTTACTGTTTTTTGTTAAAGTACTATATTTTTATTACATGATCAATTTATGAATATTAAAAAACACCGTTAATTAAAAGTTATGTTTTATTTATTATAAGAAATTGAAAACATTTTTAACTATTATTATTAATGTTTATTTTTATTGCTGATTGATTGGTTAATGTTGACCGGTAAGCTTGTTAGATATTCTGTCTAAAGTCCTTATTCTGTTGTTGGGAATGTTATAATTAAAATACTGTTTTACATAAAGATGTAAATCATAAATTCATTTGTAATTTAATAAATAAATAAATTACAGAGTTATAAATATATAAATTATATATTCTATATAAATTATATATTTTGATAGGACACTTCAATTTTATAAAATAACACATTGATATATACAGGATGACTTTGTCAAGTGTGCCTGAATGGCCAAAGTCGAAACTATGAGGAACAGCTAAAAGTGGTCAAAGGAGTCATAGTTTCGAAGTTGGCCGTCCACGCACACTTGAAAAAATCACTCTGTATACGTAAAATATTATAAATAAAATACAAACATAAATTATTACAGTATGATTATATTAATACCAGCTCATTTTGTTACAATTCAATGTTACTAGAGGGCTAGACTGTTGTTATAATTCCAAGAGAATCAATAAATGATTTATTTACTTACCCAATAATGAGTGCAAGTTACATTTATTTAAAGAAAAAAATGTTACTTTAAATACATGTGAATCAGAAATTAATGTACATATATTTTTATCATGATATCAGAAATGGGGACACAGTGTATTCACATAACAAATTCCTTAAACAATAAATTTAATTTTCAAAGGTTTTAAACCAAATGATTACAATTAAATGAGATTTATAATTACTAAATTAAATTAAGTAACATTATAAGTACTACATTAGGCACTGATGCGAATAATTTTACAGTAAAATATTGTTTTTTATTTAATTTAGAATATTTACGATTTATTGCATAATTACGATTCCGATTTTATATATGTATTATTAAATATATTATTATATTCTAAAAAACATTAATAATTGTAACAAGACTACAAGATGCTAAGTGATCAGTTGATCTCCATCCGTCTACCAAACGGAAATGATATAATTGTGCAAACGGAAATTATAATTGTAATTTTTTAATAACGTTTATGAAATTGGATACAGCAACACTCATATTTGAAGTCAAGTAAGGCGGGGAAAATGTAACTTATGTTATATGACATTTACAGTAGTTATTACATTTATGTTATCTATACTAATATTATAAAGATTGATTATTTGATTGTTTGTTTGCATTGAATAGGCTCCGAAACTACTGAACCGATTTGAAAAATTATTTAACTGTTGGGAAAATACACTATCCCCGGGTGACGCAGGCTATATTATATAAAAAAATATTAGGGATCCTTAATAAAACTCCAATAATGTAACCCAAGTTGTAAAAAAAATAGGAAAACCGAAGCAAAGCGAGGGCTTTATTCGTATGTCATATTTTGCCTCACCTTACCTTATTATAGATAAAAGTGTTGTCTTATCAGATTTTTAAAGTTTATTAAATTTTTTCCGACGCACTTTAATAAGTTGTACGAAGAAATGCAAACACGAAAATCTATATGTGCTCATAGCGCCACCTAACGGGTGAGAATAGGAACTAACAAGGTTGTTCAAAATCAAAATCAACTATAATGTTATGTTAACGAGCTCTGTCAAATTTAATCCAGTTTCTGAAACGTTTATTACAGAAAAGTTAACATAGTTTGTTTTTGACATACGATTTTGAGGTATAATTTAATAGCACGATTAGTTGACATGTTGTTCAATTAAACATACTTTCAACAACCCTATTAACGTTTGACAATAGATTTGACTTATTAGTTCCATTCCTCGCCACTGCTAATCGAAGCGTACAGTGCAAAAATCCGCCAATCGGCACTGGAGCAGTGTGGTGGAGTATACTCTAGGCCTCTTCAAGAAGAGAGACCCGTACTTATTAGTAAATGGGTTGAAGCCATTGCCAAAATGGCGCAAATCAAAACAATAATGTCAGACGTGTTATATTTCATGTGTTATATTACATAATTAAACGCAATTTACAATCTTAATTACTACCATTTCCTTGTATTTCACATCCAAAACCGCGTGTATTATCACAGCAATCATTTACATCACTATCAGCCATCACAATTTTATCTTATCAATTATAATATTAAATCATCCCCCCCCCCCC
The DNA here is from genome assembly GCA_911387775.1 of Thymelicus sylvestris. Taxonomy (NCBI): domain Eukaryota; kingdom Metazoa; phylum Arthropoda; class Insecta; order Lepidoptera; family Hesperiidae; genus Thymelicus; species Thymelicus sylvestris. The sequence goes on along the minus strand of OU426909.1, from coordinate 6,528,657 downwards.
CCCCCCAACATCAATCAATATATAGTATTTATACATGTTATATTTAGACCGGGATTTATAAACTGAACTTTAGGTGTATTCAAAACTGATTTATATTTTCATGTTATGCTTTGGTCCGTCGAAACAATTGGTATTTTGTAAGGTTATTTTTCGCTATTACATATTAATCTCTTAATCATCCGATGCCAACCAAACAGAATATTATCACAGGGTATAATAATTACTAATAATTATGTTTTTGCACTTATGATCACGGATTAAAAGTTTTAACCGTACTAGGAAATATCGGTATAAATTACAAAAAAAAAAACTGTTACAATTAGTATCATATCACACTTTAATTAAAATAATAGTATAAAGTGTAATGTTTTTGGTAAAATATCGTATACAGTTTCGCTATTTTTGTCATAGGAAAACGTTTAAAACTCGCTTTATATCGTGTTTCTTACAACCGTAAGTTCACGTTCACACCACCGTTCACGCGTCCATTCAACTTTCCCAAGATAGAGAAGCTTGGAAGATCCTAGTTGGAACTCTTGATGACCACGACCCTCAGTCATGAGGAAACGACGAAGAAGAAGACAACCGTAAGTAACAATTTTAAAGAAAAAAAAATCCAAGTTATAGCCCATAAGAAGACTGACATTTTATGTCTGATACATTTTTCTTGTAGAGCCAGTAGTTTGGGAGAATTCGAAATTCGTTCCGCATAATTTCTTGGTACTTCACTTGACATACTTAGGCAGAATTTTGTTATTTCTATACAATTACAATAGCATTTAAAATAACTTATAGAGTTAAAAAGTCAATAATTATGTTGTACTTCAATAGTTAGTGAAAGATACGAATTTTTCCATTCAAAGAAAAAATGTTGTCCCGGTAAAAACTGAACTGAATTGTCGTGTGTGTTTCATTTTGTGTGTTTGAGTGTGGTTGGGTGTGGGTGTGTGCAACAAAGTATTGTACCAAGAAAAGAAATTGTACCAAGAAATTATGCGGAAAGAATATCGCATTTTTCTCCCAAACCACTGGCTTTGCAAGAAAAATGAATTAGACACAAAATGTCAATCTTTTAATGGGCTACAACTTTTGTACGAAACATTTTTCTGTAAAATCAATACTGTTGTAAATAAACGTAAAAAACATAAAATCATGTTTTTTCAAGGTGACCTTGAAAATGAAATGCGGGTATTTTTCCTAAGATATTTGTAATCAGCGCGTCAGGAAATTCAATCATAAGAAACAAGATATAAAGCTCATTTTTAAATGTTTTAATATGAGCGGAGGTGAAAAAGTGTAATGTGCGATCTTTAAGATCCCATCAGGTTATCCGATAACTTCAGAAGCAAAATACAGTATTCGATAACAAGTCATTATTGTCATAGCCCAGTTAAATTGGTTACAGATCCGATATCATTACAAAAGTTTATTTAAGTTTAAGCTTTTATGTATGTTTTAATGATATTCAAATGCAACATGTTATTACTTATTATGATTCCATACATTAAACTTGATAACGGATCGAACCAAATATCGGAACGGATAACCTGAAAACGTTCTTACTATAATAATCAATTTAAGGTACAAAAAATGCGATTATTTATCATTACGACTCCCAAGGGTAGCTTTACACACATACCCCTTGAGCGCCAACACACCTCTGCATTTGATGTGAACCTGGTACCGCGCGCACCAGTCTAGGTTGTTGCAGCCCACGCCAGCGTCCGATAGCGTCTTTACAGCCGCTAGGGAGAGTAGATCTGGAATTTAAATAATTAAATTCGTGTACTTTGGGACAGGGTGAATAGAAAGTGAAGTACCTGCTTATTATATCTACCTACTGCGGCAGTGATAGCCTAGCGGTAGAACGTTGGTCTCCCGAACGAAGGGGCCCGAGTTCAAACCCTGGCACGCACATCTAATTTTCAAATATTATGTGCGTATTACAAGTTAATTATCACTTGCTTCGGTGAAGGAAAACATCGTGAGGAAACCTGCACACCGGAGAGTTCTCCATAAAGTTCTTGAAGGTGTGTGAAGTCTACCAATCCGCACTTGGCCAGCGTGGTAGACTATGGCCTAATACCCCTCACATTGTGAGAGGAGACCCCGCGCCCAGCAGTGGGACAATTATGGGTTGTTGCTTTGCTTTGCTTTTATATCTACCCAATTTTAATAATATCTGGCAAGTTTATTAGTTATTAGTTACAAAACAGTTTTTTCATCGAAATTAATACTGTGAAGCTGCTGTAATATGTAGTATAACCAGTGGCGGGCACAGGTCTTGGCTTGAGGGTAGGCACAAAAAAAATCAAAAAAATTAAAAAATCAGAAGAATACCAACGGTCTCAAGCGTCGCGCCCAATCGCGTAAGCTGTTGTCATCATCAGTGAGTTACCTAACACCACCCGCCACAGCTTATCTGACGGACTTATCGGTGAACAAGACCTCGCGTAGAACACCTAACAGGTTTAATACCTACTCGAGAGTGTGATCTGTATGTGAATAAATGAAAATGTGAATGATTTTATACCTACTAACTTTATTACTAGAAATCTTAAGTAACCTAAGTTACCTTAACAATACCTACCTAAATTAATTACGATTACGTTCATTGATCTGAGGATTACGTTTACTACCTAAATTAATTAATTGTGTTTGCCTGTTATTGGTTTTTCATGTAGCATAAGACATTATGACTGTTTACTTAAGTTTAGTGTATTTTACCATGTGAAAAACTGTTGGTGAACCTATTAAATAAATAAAATAAATAAATAAATGCGTCATATGAATCTGATGCTATAGTAATACTATTATACATCCCTAATATTGTAATTGTTATATAACATTTGTTTGGTTAGTGAGCCCATGGAACTAAAATTTAATTATAATTTTACCTGTCTTCGGTCTTGATCGCCGTGTTGTTTTCGTCCGACCACGTCAAATATCCAGTAATTGATTGATAGAAGACAAGTCAATTAAAGGATATCCAAAGTGGCCTTCAGTCTAATTAAGTCTAATTTTGGTACACACCTTTACTCCTCAGATGAAAGAATTTCATCTGAGCTTTACTAATAATTTTCATTCATTCAAAAGACGCTTTTGAAAATGTATCATGTAAATTCACTAAACACACAGAGTCTTTACAAACTTCACAGGAATCCGTAATCACAATATTGCTCACAATTACTCACTAATCTATTTAATTTATTTAAAACACGAATTTTAATGAGACGAGACTCTTGCAAAATTTTCACAAACATGAAACAAAGTAAACAACTCAGTTTCGTGAACTTTCGTGAAGTTTCGTGTTCCGAACTCGTTCGCCCTCCAACATACGTAAATTTTGCAAGGTGTGAGCGAGTCAGCGAACCAACTGCGAAGAGTAGCGTAGATCGTCGGCTGCTAATATTGCCAGAGCGCATTATTGAAATAAGTATGTAAATCGAGTAATTTAATTCAATTTTAAAGAAAATCCATACAATATTACTTGATTTAAAATTGTTTTCATATAATAAATTGTAAAACTTTTATTCAAGAAGTTTGGAAGAATATTTTAACTTTTTTATTTAACTGGCCACCCTAAGCAATGCCTGTATAGCCAGATTAGCCAGCCTGTTAGACTGGATGAAATTCCGTTGCGTCGAGAGATAATTCTTATTACTACCAAATCCCCAATCCGTGGCCCTATGGCAACGTTTAGTTCCTGCCTTCACCGCACCGCAGCATGGCGGCGCTGTGTGTATGATCAATTATAAATGAATTTTGTTATTAATTAGTGCATACGATTTGTGTAGTGTACGAGTATAATAATAGTGTGTTGTTATTACGTAATGATATTCACATATTAGATATTTTAAGAGGATTCTATACTTTTACTACCTAATTCTAATGTAATGTTGTAAGCGTAAAGAATTTCCGACTGGGTCCTGGGCCTCGAGGCCAGGGTAGGCAGTGCCTATGTGCCTATATTGAAAAACCGCCCCTGAGTATAACACTAACTTCTATTAGCTACTCACCAAACTCAGCATTGGCTTGGACAAAGAATATCAATGTAAACAAAGCAAAGTTAATTTTGAGAGACCAGTTGCTAATAGCAACTTGCCATTGACCCCGACGCCAAACACTAGGGGTGTTTCGCAACTGTACGCCAGGTTGATAGACTGAGCTATGGCCGGCTTCTTACGTCACCTGTTGCTATTCACCCCACTAGGGGTGTTTCCCAGCAGTCACTCACCGGGCGGGTCGGCGTGTGTCAGCAGCTGCACGTCGTTGGCCTTGCAGAAGGCGTGCAGCGATGGCGGCACCACGCAGCAGGACGCCAGGTTGATCTGGGCTATGGCCGGCTTGACCCGCGACCACGCGTGGAGTTGGCGAAGACAGCCGCCGCCCACGTCTGCTACTCCTAGCTGGTGGACTCGACCTGGACAATGGAATGATTGAGTTTAAGATGTGGAACTTCTGTATCGCTATGGTGGACACGGCGTAACAGAGTCACGTTTTCTTGTAACGTTTTACCGACACGGGGGGACACTAAACTTATTTAGCAAACGGATTCTGGAATCGGAAAATTGTAAACCCATTATATTGAAGGACCTATCCACACACCATTGGGGACAACACTATCGGGTAGACGAGAAAAAGTCATCTTGACTTTAAGTTACCTTGAAAAAAATATTTTTTATGATTTAATTGAACCACTTTGTCGACGTGATAAAAATGAAGCTTTAAATTAGCGCTTCCTAGTACTAAGGTTCTCTGTACTAAGGAACGGAAATCCACCCCGGAAGTTAACGGATGATCCCCTCTGTTATTATTGATGTCTTTGAGCGACTATGACCAATTGACCACTAGGTCTCAGGTCTCGTTTGATCTGTCTACTATCCGTCTAGTCCTAAGTGCAAGTGAGCGCGCAATATGCTTCGCCTTGCTCGCACTTAGTGCAGCGTAATACTGCGACTACTATAGTGGTAGTAACACGGACCTTCCTTAACATAGTCCTCGAGCACGGCCCACAGCACCTTGATCCCCGGCAGGATGGCCTCGCACTTCCGCGCGTCCGCGTCGCTGTCCGCCTCTAGCTCCGTACTCGACATGCGCACTGGAAACCAAAATACATTAAAAATGTATTATTTACGAACTGTCAACTGTAAAACATGGGATTTTCAACTCCTCAGGGCATGAAAATCCAAAATTCTGTTCTTAGTGCTCCCCTACACTAATGTCTAGATTGGAACTAAAGTTGCTTATATAAAATTTTTAATAAAAACATCTATGTTCCTTATAGATCTTAAAAATAATAAATGTTTCACATAAATAGGCGACCCATAATATTCCACCTATTAGCAATGATTGGCAGTCGTTTCTCATACTGGCCAATGACAAACTGTTGCTATTCACCCCTTTCAATGTCCAGTATAACCCCTGAGACATTTGTCTCAACACAATCAGTTAGTCTTATAAAATCTTATTTATCTGAAAGTAGTCAAAAAGTAGTTATTAATGGAATAGAGTCACCTGGAGTGCACATGACCATGGGTGTGCCCCAGGGATCAATATTAGGACCACTGCTATTTTTAATATATATCAATGATCTTCCTTATTTCACTAAGGACATGTGTGAAACGGTATTGTTTGCTGACGATACTTCTCTAATTTTTAAAGTAGATAGGAGGAAAAAATGTTATGACGACGTAAATAATACTGTTTCGCAAGTATTACACTGGTTTACATGTAATAACTTGATGTTAAACGCAAAAAAAACTAAATGTGTCAGATTTGCCTTACCTAATGTGAAACAGATCCCAGCTCAAATTGTCCTAAATAAGGAAGTATTAGAACTAGTAAATTCTACAACATTTCTCGGCATTACCATAGACTCTCGACTACAATGGGGTCCTCATATTGAAGCCTTGTCAGGGAGGCTCAGTTCCGCTGCTTATGCAGTTAAGAAAGTAAGGCTCTTAACTGATGTAGAAACAGCAAGATTAGTTTATTACAGCTACTTTCACAGTATAATGTCCTACGGTTTGTTGTTGTGGGGCTCAGCTGCAGATATTGAGTCAATCTTTGTATTACAGAAAAGAGCAGTTCGCGCTATTTACAACCTCAGGCCTAGGGACTCTCTTAGAGAACTCTTTAAAGAAATCAATATACTAACTGTTAGTTCACAATACATTTTGGAAAATATTATGTATGTTAAAAAATACTCCGATACTTTTCTTAAAAAGAGTGATGTTCACAATATTAACACAAGAAATAAGGCTAGACTGATTGTGCCTCATTTTAGACTCAACAAAACTGGTGGCTCGTTCATGGGTAGATGTGTAAAAATCTACAATAAAATCCCGTTAGAATTAACAGAAATGCCATACTGTAAATTAAAAACTCATGTAAAAGGTATTCTCATGAAGAAAGCATATTACAAAGTTGATGAGTATTTAAATGACAAGACTGCTTGGACATGAGTTTTTTTTTTTTTATTATTAAATAATGTAATAAGTAGTAGTAAGTACTGTCTGTAACTGTGAGTAGGAAAAAAAATAATCCCGGGAGTTTCTCGTCGCTTCTTCTACCGGGACCACTCACGGTAGGGATTTGTTGAAGCGATGGCGTTGAGTGACTTTCGAAAAGTGTTTGTAACAAACCTACTTCGAATAAACTAATTTCATTTCAACTAATTTCATTTCAGATATGGTAATAAGATAAAAGCTTGGCCAAGGTCTACTCACCAACATTACTCCCAAGCGAGATGGGCGATGCCTTGGTATACGCACTCTTCAAGTTGGACTCATCACGGGCGTCTTCCTTGTAAACCACCTCGGGGTTGTATGCTAGAATCACGTTCTCTATCAGCTCCGTGTGCAGTGCTGTGAACACTGGAGAAGAAGACGAAATATAAGGAAACATCTTGAATATTCCTGCCTTTATAAATATTTATTACAAACTTGGTCAGAACTTAAATGACAAGAATGCTTGGACGTGACGTGACGAGTAGTACTAAGTGATGTCTGTAACTGTGAATAGAAAATAATAATCTCGGTAGTTTCTTGCCACATCTTCTCACGGGACCACGGGGTATGGATTTGTTGAAGTGATGGCGTAAATTGACGTTTAAAAAGAGCTTGTTACAAACTGAATTCGAATAAAAATATTTGACTTCGACATTTTTTATCTATATTGGGTGAAAATAAAACTGTCGAGGGTTTTTAACTTGTAAAATTGTATCATTCTATTTGTTCGACGTGTCGGGCCAATTTCAGAAGGGCTGTGACGTGCCGCCAAGCGGCCGGCGCCGCGGTGTCATACATTCGTAATCTACCACACATGTCATCACATAAAAAGAGACAACCCTGACGTTGTCAGAGAAGATAAGAGTTATGATTAGAAAGAGAGGCAACGTTTAGATGAACATAACTGTTGACGATTAGCGATGTGCGACCTGAATTACACTTTATTGTGTCGGAGTAAGAGTCGCTATTTATTTAAATGATTTGCGGAGTGACTCTTCTGTACCAATAGTTACTATTGTATATTCTGTACCTCAGTATGCTTTTTACGCTATTACACTAACACAGCCTCGCGACCTCGTAACAGTTTTATAATAATGCAGATAATACAAAAACCTTGACACAAAAGCTGCAAACTAATAATTCATACATTCAATTCAAAACTCATTTGCTCTGCATGATTAACTACTACAACTACTACTTGATGACGTCACGCGGTGGGAATGACGTATCTTCAGTTTTTCCTTATAATAACTTTTTTCCTTGTAGCGTAAATTTAGATACAAAATCGTGACTGGCACTTTTGAAAATAATTTTATTCTTGTAACGTAAATATTAAAAGTCCGAAGGTTTGTTATCTTAATTTGCTTACGTATTTAAGCAGGTACATACCTACATAGGTACTTACTTATCAATGCACTACCTATTATAGTTTTAAGACTAGTCTTAAAACTATATAGGTCCAAACCCTAGGGTTTGGAAATCCGACTAGCTGATCGAACTGATATTATAAACGCTATGAACTACGGGATTAATTTTTGACGTGATAACGTCTATTAAAACGATGAGCGCCGGGGGCATCTATGAAAAAATGTAGCGTTCCGCGAGCGAGAGAGCGACAAAAGCGAGAGAGAGGCACTATCGACTACGTTCGGCGTATCGTAGCCGATGCCGTAGGCGAGCGTAGTTGCGTGGAGCGGAGCGGGGCGGGGCGGAGCGGGGCGGGGCGGAGCGGAGCGGGGCGGGGCGGGGCGGAGCGAAGCTTTGTCATGACGTAGTCACGTTAAACTACCGTCCGTAAACCGACATTACAGACAACCATTTTATTTTTTAATAGCATAATTAGAATAAATGGGACTTCTCTAAAACTCACTAAACCATAATAATCTAATTTTTTTTTTATGAATTGGTGCTTAAAGCAAACTTTCCTTTAGGAAAATTTGAATTCTCTGCAGAATTGGAACATAATCGTAAAGTAATAATTATAATAATTAGATCTGATACAGATAAGTCACACCATAAGTATATATATATGTTATCTGCCGATAACAAATGGCAAGTAGGTACTTATAGTACAAGAGCCGTATTTAAGGCGTTTCTGCACCCATCTGCTTACCGGATAAAAAATGTTCTATATCAAATATCTTGTGTAAAGAAAAGTATCGCGAAAAAAATATGTTCAAGGCTATATACAGAGTGGAAAAAGATGTGGTTGGAGGAAAAGTACCCTGAATATTAATGATGGCAAATTTTATTGAAAGGAAACATTCGTTTATTTTCACGAATAAGTAAAACTGCATTCAAAGATTTTTGATAAATCACCTGCTTGAGCCGAGAATCGAACCTTTAAAATGTGAAAAAAATAATCCTGTATTTTATGATACCAATCGAAACGGTCATTCACAAGGATCAATTTCTTTTGAGCAACATATTATCTTAAATTAAAGGAAGACGAAGAAAAATATGAGTTAGTTAATTTATATAGATTTACTAGCTGACCGGGCAAACGTTGTTCTGCCAAAAAAAAATTAGGGGGATGAAAAATAGATGTTGTCCGATTCTCCACCCTAACCGATATGCACGCTAAGATCCACGAAATTCGGTCGAGCCGTTTCGGAGGAGTTCAACTTCAAAAAAGCGTGACACGAGAATTAATGATAGCCTTGAACATATTTTAGGCAACCCATTCGCGATACATCTTTACTTTACATATGATATTTGATATAAAAAAAAATCCGGTAAGCAGATGGATGCAGAAACGCCTTTAATACGGCTCTTCTGTGCTATTATGTTTTTTAACAACAAATGTTACGCAACATTACCTAACTTCCGCATTAGGTATTTATAGAAATATATTTCTACGCCATTAAACGAAACTTCTAGTAAGGCCGTGACATATTTTTTTAACATGTTTCGTTGGTATCGAATGTGAATCGAACTCAGGACCCTTGCATGGCGATCCAACATTGCAACCATTGCACCACACGGGTCGTCAACAGCTAAAACTCACCATTCTCCAAGCATTCCGTCAACGCCTGCGTGCTATCTTCATTAATGAATATCTTGACACCGATTTTCAGATTTTTCCTCTCCTCCTCCGCCATTTTGTTATGAACGTCGTCATGAGGCCTGGTTATGTTTAACACCGCTTCTCTCTTCGCCGTGGAGGTCGATACCACCATGTAGTCTGAGGTCTGTTTGGATGGGTCCGTGCCTTCTGGTATTGAGGTTCCATTCTGGATTGGCAGTTCGTAGGATCCATTTTGAGTGCCCCATTCCGATAGTGTTAGTTTGATGCTTTCTGATAACTGGAAATAAAGTGAAATGGAAGTGAAAAATTTAAATATTAAAAAAGAGATGAGGAAAGGAGATGAGATGAGAGAAAAGGAGAGGAGAAGGAAAGAAAAGAGACTATCGTATTCCTATTGCATTAGTGCAGAGGTAGTAAGAAATAGATCACTTTACCCCTTCCTTCACTGCTGTGCCTATGCTAGAGAGTGGTAGAGTACTGCTGCCGTAAATATATAATATCTATTCTAACCGATCAAATCCTGACAAATGATGACCTGGACATTGAACGGGAGCGTAGGGCGTTGGCGGTGAGATGCAACATGTTGGCGCGTAGGTTTGCACGGTGTAGTACAGAGGTCAAAATCACACTTTTTAAAGCATACTGCCAAACCTTCTACACGTGCAGCCTATGGGCCAAATGTACTAGCAGATCACTCAACGCCCTACGAGTCCAGTATAACAATGGGTTCAGGATGCTGATGGGGCTGCCCCGCTTCTGCAGCGCATCCGGTATATTTACGGACGCTCGCGTCGATAGTTTCCAGACTATTATACGGAAACGCGTAGCGTCAGTGATGCAGCGGGTGCGGGACAGCACCAACAGTCTCCTGAATACCATACTGGACAGGCCAGACTGCCCAGTGGTAAGGCACTGGAATGCTTGTCACATGGGATCCAGGCGCCATATATTTAATATTATGAAGTAAATCAAATCCAATGGCGTTCAGGTCAGTACTGTGCTATGCAGTTGTCAATAAGCAATGTATGAAGATGGAAATAATAAATTGCTTTTTTGAAGTATCACTGTTTTTGATCAATCAAATCATTCGAAAAATCAATAGGAAATCGCGCCCAATCATTGGCATTAGTCATACTATCATAGTCATAGAGCATGACTCAGCAAAAGCACTACACATTTGAAATACTTTAGTACAGACATAGTTACAAAGTAGTTAATGCAAATCACTTCTATACATACATATTAACATACTCTTTATTAAAACAAATAACCTTGAACAGACTGAGTAGTTGTCACAGGATGTTAGCATAGGACTATCAAACAAATTACTGCCAATGGACACTGTAAATGTTTGCCCATCAGTGTTATGACAACAGGTAGCCATAACAATCGTGCGGAGCTAATGTGTCTGTGTGACCTGCTTTGCATAGGACAGTCCTGTGGTAAAAGAGATAGCTGTAAGATAACAAACAGCAAATGATAACTTGTCACATTCACTATTATTTTAGGGTATATTAATAAGTTTCACTTGTGTTATACATTTATGCATAAAAAGGAATGCTATGGCATCCTCACACAAAGTTTCAACACTTATTTTACACCCCTAAGTAACCAATTTTTATATTGTTAGACATTTCTTTATTGCACATCTACAGCAAAATCAAATGGAGGGTTAAGTGGTTGCCTAGTATGTTAGTGTGTATGTTTGTATGTTCATCTGTTCTTTTGGAGCTTAATAAATAAGGTATTGCTGTAAGAGTTTTGCTTGTCCGCTGATTATGGGCTATATGATGTCACATAAAATAAAACATAGTCCCTCTAGAGGACATACTAAAGAACTACTTTGTAAAGTAGTAGTAGTTTGTAAAGTGTATTGTAATACAATTTTTTTGATAATTACTCTTGACCCTGCCCTAAAGCTAAATTGTTTACTATGGTTCGAGTATACGGTTTTGTTAGGGAAGGCTATCTTAATTAAATGTATTGAAATATATTATGTTGGCATATTAACAGCCTACTACTGAATCTCTCCTCTTGAGGAGGCCTACAGCATACTCCACCCTGCTGCTCCAGTGCAGATTGGTGGAGGGTATATCACATTCATAGATGATAAATATGAATGAATAGTTTGTTATAACAACTTTAGCTGAGAATAGTTTTTTGTTTCATACTTTTTAGAGTGTGAATTTTGAGTACCTACATAGGTTTTAGTTTTTTTCTTGTTTTACTATAAATGGTAATTGAACATAAAATAAGTTATCAATGTGAAAAAACAACTTTTGACAAATTTTATTACAGGCAATGTTTGACCATAGAATGAGTGTTACTAGTATTCATTCATTTTTCATGATATTTAACTATCTGGGAGTATGTATTTTTTTAAGGTTTTACGGGTTACAAATGATGCATAGTAAATTGGACTAGAAAATATTTTTTTATATGGATTGTAAACAAAACGGTCTAGTGATGGTAAAGTATAGTAAAATAATCTCTATTTATAAAGACAATAACCCATAAGTCAATCCTTCAAGTAATATTTTTAAAAGCAATGTTAGATAAATCTACATTGGATTGTATTAACAGCTTGTAATAATAATGATCTTGTGAAAAATTATGTCATATCATGACGCTGGTGTTAATTGTTTAGGAAGATGAAGATGTATAAGTTCTAGATAAAAGTTTATTTTTATGGTCTTCGTGAATGGAAATATTACTAGTTTAAAGTAAAATATACATTGGAAGTAGGATTAATATTTTGTATGTATAAGCTTCAAAATGTATTATGTTTAAGTAGGTATTAAATGTATAAGTAAGGTAAGTGTTTATTAAATTTATTTAATCTATGATACCTACTATTCTTTTAAGTTTATACTTATTATTTGGCTTTGCAAAAATAATTTAAAGTTCCTCATTACTTTTTTATTCAATAAATAAATACAACACTAACCTCTTCAGTTACATTTTGGCCAGCTTTTTTCTTGATGTCGATCAAATTGAGTACATTCCCTGTGTTTATTGTCACTTTTGATGCACTTTTCAACATCGTGGATAGTAGATTTTACTTTTTTTTTCAACTAAAGCTAAACACGGTTTTTAGTCTAGTAAGCCAAGGTTACCGGTCAATACCACTGGAAATTAAAAGATACGCGACCGAGCGCTACCTGAAGCGTTGATATACTGAACATTGGTGGCTTTGTCGAAAATGTCGAACGAAATTCATAGTATGTATTAGGTACTGTTAACAGCTGATAAAACCAAATGACGTAGGTACAGAAATTATGACGAAATGTGTGGATATGAGAACATCTCCAGTTACAGAAATATGTAAATCTCAATGTGATATGAAAAGACAATACTGATAAGTTACAGGCAATGATTTAGAACCACAAGAATTTAACCTAATTCATTTTCATTTCATAAAATAAATTCTTCTGTTTTGTCAGTTTTGTCACTTCTATTCTATTCCAGCTTCTGTCATTTTATTCATGTCAAAATTGTTGTCCATTTGTCATATTTTTTTTTACACGATATCATGGAAAATAGAGAGAATGAAAGCCATCTCTGTGTATGAAAAGTGTCCGTAAAAACGCGTAAAGTTACGGGTAACGAATATCTATTTTTCAAACACTAGCGCCATAGAGTGACGCTGTGCAATAGACATAACTCCGCAAACTTCATTCCGTCTACAACAGATATGTTCATTGTTATCCTCTCATCTGTTACGTAATCAATATGTATTATTGGTCCATATCGCTATTTGTCACGCGCTAGCGCCATTCGGAAATGGTCAATATTGGAACCTCTATTTTTTGTAAACAGCTGGTCACTTTTTCATCTTTCGACTTTCCTTTCTTATGAGATGACCCTCCTTCTACCTCAATACTCCATGCACGAGATCTCTTTGTTTTTTTTTTGAAAACAGAAGATTTCTATTGACAGTGACAAGTTACAATACTAACCGGTACACTGAGGTGAATAACATTTCCAAAAATACCCTCTTCTCTATTTATTTTTGAAAATGTATGACGAACAATTTTATTTGATTTTAAATTTTAAGTTTTTGAAGTGAAAACTTCTTTAGTACGGGGGTGACTTGAAATTTTATGAAACGAGACTCTCCAGTAAAAAGAGACAAACACATAAATTCTAAAGTGAGTTATGAAGCATTGTACAGGGGTGGGGTAGGGGAGCGGAGCGGAGTGAAGTAAATTAGTGAAACCTACATTTATCATCTTCCCGAAATTTTACATTCGTCTCATTATCTTGAAAACAAAAATTCTGAAGGTTTCACTTCTACCACGTGTGAATTGCACACATTTTAATTTATTAATTTTTATTTTATACAATGTAAATAAACATACTATTAATTTAATCAAATCTTTATATTTAGTTAACATTATACATAATTATTATATTAAAGTATTTGAGGATTATTTTATCCTATGAGTAATATAAATTTAATACTTCAATGTCATGATCATTGAAATATTATTACTAGCGTATAGAACAGACACCGCGAACACAATGTATGTTCCAATGAATTGAAGCCGCGCGGCTGCATTTGCAATGGATTCGTTCGATTTTGAAAGGAGAACGGGGGCTCAATTTTGAAAATAGAACTTCCCGGCGGGAACACTCGAGATGTCTCTTCTATGACATTATACTTCAATGGTCATGATGCCCTTTCTTTTTCCTACTGAAAAAAAAAATGCTGTGTAATGTAACGAATATATACTAATGACTATATATATATGACCCCGTTTATAATAATAATAATATAATAATAATAATAATAATATTTTTATTTCGAGTAACCAAGACTCATATTTGTTAGTATTACAAAACCTATAACCTATGTTAGTGCTTAACCTAGATACTTAAAATAAAATAAAAATAAAATTAATTTTTGTGAGTCACCGCTGTGCCATTCCATTTGAAACAGCACAGCAATGTCTCACATATATGCAGTCTAACCTGCTAGCGATCATATTCAGGATGCTGTTGGAGCTGTCCCGCAACCGGCGCACCAGGGAGCCACATCTTTTGCGCATAGTGGCATAAAAACAGTCGACACGTGATGTTGATGATAATGTTTAATTTTATTAATACTCAAATAATAAAATTGCGCCTTATAAAGAAGCAAGGAAGGTAAATAAAAAACGAGATGTTATAAAACAGTTAAAAATTTACATAAACTATATTACATAACAATATACAAATTACGTATACTGAACAATACGAGGTGAGGTAGCTATGAGTAGGCGAAGAAAACCGGATATATCCGACCGTCATACAGTTTTCACTATACATATAGTACGGAGGGTAGTGTGAATTGATTCTTGCACCTCCTAGAGAATGACATGAAAGTGTCGAAATATTTGATAAGAAAAAATAACGGATTATTAAAACGGTATTCGTCTTTTTAGTTTTGAATACGCTGATGGATGAGAAATTTAAGCTGTGGCTCGTGCTGTCAAGTTTCTGACTGTCATCATGACAGTGAGTGTCATGTGATATATGATTTATCATTGTGTAAGTGTTGCCAATGCTACGGCAATTACCGTGTTCTATGGCTATCGGGCCAAAAAATCACAAAATCTACGGTTTACGGCTGGAACCCTATTACCGTAGCAAATTCTACGGCTTTTCGCACATTCTCCGGTCTTTTTTTATTTACTTGTTTTGAAACATTTTACGAATGTTAAAACCCATAAAACAGCGCCACTAGGCAAATGTTGATGTTAACTGAAGCTAATGAAAAGTGATTCCTTGTTTTGTGGACATGAAATTCACTGCCGATGACCTTTTGTTTTTTTTTTAGTTCGAGCGCTAAACCGATGGTATATAATGGCGTAATTGCATTGCTACGGCCCACGCGGCACGCCCCACACTTGATCTTTTCCCTTAAAAACACGGCTTTTTTATCTAATGTTCACGGCCTTCCAAAAATTTTCATTGGCAACACTGCATTGTCTTGTCACTTGTCAGTCAATCATTGATTAAAAATTAATATCAAGAATTTTATCAAATTCAATTTTTCATTCCTATGAATTTATCAAGCACTAAACTTACTCGAGAATTTTATTGAATTACAAGTTTTTGTTAATCATCAGTTTTATAATTTTCTTTCGTTGAAACAAAATGGGCGTAGATATTTTGGGATTTGCTTATGCCGCTACAGTAGCCGCTGGAGGGATCATGGGATATGCTAAAGCAGGTTAGAATTTTAAAAAGTTTTACTTCTATATCATATTTATCACATTTTTATTGATTATTTAAACCAGTAAATTGGAATTTGTTTTCGGTATATTTTAGAAGTGGAAAATTAAACTGTTCGAGTCTCATATTGATAAGATACCAGGTTCTTAAGTTTATAAATACATTTGTCTTTGTTCAATTGTTCGAGAACATTCGACAAAATCGCATACAATTTGTATTAGGTAAAATGGGTAGGTTCTCTCTACCCTAGTATAATTATTGGGATATCTGTTATCAACCTTGCCTGCATAACACCCTTTAGCTAGAGTAGCCGTCAAACAAATTGTCATGTTATAGCGGGGGGCTTTAAGCCAAAGTTGTCTTTTTTCATTTATTAATGCATATTATTATGGTGTTTCTAATATCTCCTCTGTTGCTTTTCCCTGCATAATATTGGAACTACTGTTTTGTCTATTCCGTAACTGTTTTAATTCTATGTATATTCATCCTTGTACATATTTAATTAATTTAAAACACATTTTATAATTATTATTTACTAGCTGCCCGAACAGACTTCGTTCTGTCAAAAGTTTTTTATTTTATTTTTGAGATGTAAGTTATATTTATCCTATCTTTCAAGTTGGATCAAACTGCACACGGTGTGCAAAGGAGATGTGTTTTTTTGGGCGGGGCCTATGTACATTCCAGCATAAAAAGAAAAAAATATACTGATTCACAGAAAAATATTCAAAAAAATATTATAAGAGCCGTTCTCTGCAGAGAAATTATTTTCAATAAATTATTTTTGCACACGACAACAATGGCGGATCCATGGAACTAGTCATGGATATATTACTCTCTCCATGGAACTAGTTCACTCCGAAATAGAGAACTGTCAAAATAAATGTAAACTTGTCTGTTGTCTGTGATTAGTTATCTGTACTGTACTTTAGAATGATCACTTTGAAGTTTAGCAAGCAAAGTGTCATTTTTTTCGGTGAATATCGTGAGTGACAATAAATCGACAATGTATGGCTCTTGGATATCTATCGTCACGATTTTGTTTAGATTAATCGAAGCGACGAATTGCACACATTAAGATTAAATAATAATAGAAATCCAAATAGATCGTGCTTACTTCACTATGCATTTGACATTGACATTCCTAACATGACATTAGATATAACAAATGTCATAAGCAGTCGACACCCGCCATACTGTCTCAGTGTTACAATATATTATCCATAAATTGAATTATTGTCGCCAAACCAAGGTGAAATCTAGAATTTGGATAGTAAGGAAAACTTTGTAATAATATGAGCTATTTCCTACTGAATGTACAGTGTACCCGCCCAGGCGCCATACATTTCTAAGACATCTCCTTTGACTAAAATCGGTTAAGTAGTTTAGGAGTCCATCGCGGACAAACAACGTGACACGTAATTTATATATATTACTAGCTGCCCAGACAGACTTCGTTCTGTCAAAAAATTTGCAATAAAATAATATTGCGACTATAAATTGAAATGTAAGCTATCCTATCTTTTAAGTTGGATCAAACTGCACACGGTGTGCAAATTTGATTAAAATCGGTTCAGTAGTTTAGGAGTCCATCGCGGACAATCAACGTGACACGTAATTTATATATATTAAGAAGATATAATAATAAACAATAAAATTTGTGATTTTTCAGGTTCCATACCGTCACTCGGAGCAGGTCTAGTGTTTGGATCAATATTAGGTTGGTAATAACATCTCTTTAATTATTCCAAATACCTTACATGAAGAAATTTGCCATTTATGTGTATGTGATACCATAACTTAAGAGCAATTTATTTAGCAAAAAGAAGTCACAATAAATCACCCATATTCTTAAAAGGTCTAGTTAAATCCGGAGATGTGGTAATTCAAATCAGGGGGATGTTAAGTAAACCATTGATACAAGAGTCTAGGTGGAAGATACCAATAATTCAAAATATTTTTATTCACTGATATGCAAAACAAAAGTTTTAAATATGGCTGACTATAATGAAACATCTGAATCAACAATGTAAAAAAATTGTAAATGTACTGTTATTTTTCCTTTTCTGCAGAGTATTTTTCGAATTGGTTTTCTAAAAAACTATCTTATCAATGTTTTTTGGCTGTATACATGTCATGTCCTAACACTCATATTTAATCTATCAACTAAGCAGGCAGCATTACATTGGTAACTAATGTTGACTTATATATTTCAGGGTTAGGTGCGTACCAGCTGAGTCAGGACCCGTCAAGATATGGGGTTATGCTTGGCACAACTACTACTCTGGGTGGTCTGATGGGATACAGGTAATAAATTATGATTACTTTTTTTTTGACTGGCAACTATTTGACTGCCTAAGTGGTATGTACTGATGTTCATGGAGGGACGGTGACCACTTCCCATCAAATAGCTCATCTTAACTGTTTCACAACTGGTTTTATGAGAAAAATATTGGAAGTTCTCATGTTGCTAGAAGGTGGAAGTCTTTGCCAATGGCGGTTTTAATAATCTATTGTTACATAATCTCTAGATAAATTAGTTGCAAAATAATGTGAACTAACACTGTTTTGACTAATAATAATGTACGACAATGTTTTAATGAAAATTTTTGTGAATCATGAATGTAAAATTAGCAGATAAAAATCTATCAAGTACATTCTTTTTTTCAGATTCTACAACAGCCGAAAGTTCATGCCTGCCGGTCTAGTCTTCTGTCTGTCTATTGGAATGTTTGCCAAGCTGCTTGTCAAGAATGTTGCGTCTAGCCCCAACCCCATGTCAGTAAAGGGAAGTTAAACTGACTTGTTTTGACTCCATATCCAACAATGCAGGGAATGATAAGATAATAGGGGAATCATGATGGAAATATAGTTTTCTTGCCTTTTTAATACTTACCACATATTTATCATTTTTTCAGTGTTGCCAGACTTTGACTTTGTTTTATTAAGAATACAAATACTCTAGTGTTATGTCGCTTTTGTAACTTTTGTGTGTAATATACACGGAAATAACAATAACAGAAAATACACAGAGTACCCTCTAATAGTCTTATAAATGTTTACTATTCTGGCAACATTGAAGTTATTTTGATAAGGTCTCTGCATCCGTGGATATTGGAGTATCCAATACTCAAAGCATTTTATTCCTTGATGTGTTCCAATTAATAGATGTAGATATTTTTCTTGCATTATAAGTGACAATTTACTTAATGTATGTATTTTTTGAATATGTATGAATTGTTTGTATATTCTGGATGTTAATATTATGTTGGTGCTATAATTTATTGTTTTCAGTGATGATTCAATACATGTCATTATAATTTGTATTGTTTCAAATGTGGTGATGGTAAAGATTTTTACTCTTTTAAATGTAATAGTTGGAATAAAAAACAAAATTCAATTTCGTATCTTGTATTTTTTTCTTACTTTTTATACAATTTAGGAGAGGGTATAAGATTGCGTCGAACATAAATATTTGGAACATAATAAATAGGTATACAACGGCAAGTGATGTCAAAATATTGTTCCTAATACAACTATTCCGCCAAAATACTAACATGTAAAATTTATTCTATTGGTAACTTTAAAATTAAAGATCTATGTCACATAAATAGTTTAGAAATTAAAAACAGACTTAAATTATAACAAGTTCTTATCGAATTTTCAAAAATCCAAATAAACAAGTGTAGCTTGAGAAATAAACTAAAATAAGTATTGCTAATTGTTCAAAAGGCGAACCAGTCGCTATAGTTTACTATCAATCATGAAGCCCTACCTTTATCTTAATAATTATTTCATAAAAGGCACTTGTCGGCAGTGTCTATTACCTTAGAACAATTCTATTTTACAACCGTTTAAAACAGATCATAGACTAAAGAGTATTTCTATTATAATTCCAAAACCAAACGGAAATTCGCGACGAATTCTTATTGATTCGGACTTTGATCGCCATTTACATAATTATATCTAATGTACTTATAGTTCATTAATAGTAACACAATCACATTGTAATATCACTCAGAGAACTGTGTCTGACACTTCATTGTTCTGTCTTCAGACACATTTTACACACACTTGTGCGCACATTCCTTTATTACCCGCTTAATATTTAATATTACTCCAATAATATTCGCATATCATGTATGAAAATAATATTCACTGATATGTAGGTATATTTCAATATTACTTAAAATATTTTATAAGTTTAAAACCTTGAAGGATAATTATGTATTTTTATTAAATAATATACATCACATAATTTTTGTTCACGAAATGATTATAGAAGTAATATTCGTATATTATGTGGCATGTGCGCACGTTTCACAATCTGTAGGGTAGTTTGAGGCTGGGATGGCCTCGGCGGGTGCCCGACGTGAGGTACTGAGGCACCATCCCAGCATGCAGTCTTCAGTTATAAGCCCGCTCGTTTCGCTAATGGCGGCTACTGCGAACATAAAAAAAATTGTATTAAATCAACATCAATATTGGTAACAAAATGTGTTATTCTTTATTTATTATCCGTTTTGAAATGTTTGGACATTAATTGAGTTTTTGACAGGTAGTTAAAATATTATACAAATAATATTTGGGTCCTGGTTTTTATCAGTGATATTAAATTACGAATAGGATTGTCGTCGACTGTAAAGTTATAATTAATAATTAAAAACACATGTAGGAATATCAAGAAGATAATTTACTTTTTGGAATTTACTTCAAGTTAAGTTGTGATTAGGTAATATTGTAATGAGTTGATATTGTTAACGATAGAAGGTGAGAAAATGTTCATTGATATGAAAATATAATTAAAACATGCAATTTTGCAAATCATGGTGACATGCAGTCAACGTATGTATTTAAATTTTGTAAGTCAAATTTCAAATCATGCTCACATACATTTTCAGTACGTACTTTGTTTTATAAAATGATTTATACTATATCTAAGTTTAAAAATATAAACTTTACCAAAACATTCAGAAGTTCCATGCTCAAGAGACTATGAATACTTATTAGATATATTGCTATTAACAATCACTACTAGATAGAGTGGGGAGCGGATGTTTGTACTTCATCACACATGATGGGTTGAACACAGATTGTCTTGAGTGAATGAGTATGTATTTTATACACATGGCTGTTAACTGTAGTTGCAAACTTCAAATACCTATAACTTTATGATTTGGTTATTTTTGTTGAGCATCGCGTAAGTGTAATAAACACAGGAATTTGGTTATATTTTTTAATGGATTTATCTGATGGTTACGTGGCTATTTCGTAGTATCGTGTATTTCAATTTTATTCGTGTGCCATAATCTGTAAAGGTTGCAACTACATGGTGTTGTGCACGTGAAAAGAATGCATATAATGAATATCCACGGAAATGCAGGAAACATGATGTCCAGATGAGACGACGACAGAATGATTTCAATGCTCAAATCCAGGCTTAAAATCTTACCAATAAAAGTAATTTTGGCACATCTATGTTGTTATTAGCTCCCCAGTGGTCAGATTCCGTTGGTAAGAGAATACTAGTCTTGCCGGTTCTATTTGAACTTGCTGCGAGTTTGCATCTGGTCTAATGGAGTTGTCTGATGACTTGGCTTGGGAGTAATATGTTCCTATCTTGAAAAGAGTTTTAATGCCTGCTTTATCTTGATATGGACTCTTTGTCGTTGATCTGTTGAAATAACTATCTAGATCGCCTTTACTGAAAAACCCTCGCTTAGGCTCAGCTGGAGTAGTTTTCGTAAAGTAAACATCGAAATTGTATGGGCTCTTCGTTGTTGATACAGAGTATTTGTTTATAGAAGGTGGATATGTACTGGTTGGAGGTTTAGTATATTCTGTTGACTTTTCTGTTTTGACCTCAACTGGTTTCTTTGTCGTGTGGTAGAAATATTTATACCAACTCTCTGTTGTGCTTGAAGGAGGAGCAGGAGTGGTAGTCGTTGTTGTTGTTGTTGACGGTTTCGTCGTCGTCGTTGTTGGTTTCGCTGTTGTAGTTGTTGTTTTTGTTGTTGAAGAAGAATAAGCTGCATTTGTACTCTTTTGATTTGAAAAATATTTTTGCTGGTGAGATACAGGTGGCGCTGAAGTGCTAGCTACGTAAGGCTGTGTTGTGTCTTCATAACTGTTTTGTGTCAGTCAAAAAAAATTTAATATTAATATCTTTGATCATTTGTCTCAGTATGTACACGTACTGACCTCAATGAGATATTTACATCTCATCGCTTGTGGTAGTAGCGTGAAGATATTTTGAGGATTAATGTTATATTGGAGATGTGCGGTTGAAATCTTACTTTATCCTAATATATTTTATATATAATTATCTTTTTTTATATTAATAACATTTGGTTAAGTATCTAATATAGGTACTTGCCTTTCCAAATAAATCAAAGATCGTCTTAATTACGTCTTAATATATTACCTAATTCATAAAACTAAAAATTTATATCTATCTTACGAAGTTAGGCATTTTTGAATATTTCTACGCATATTCAAAAGTAACTTAAAGCTACCAATTTTAAGATAGAATAGATAAGATTTATATTATGTCACTAAGCTGCCATAGGTTCGGTTCAATCTATTATACATTAAAAACACAAGTTGTATGATACCGTACCTCGTGATATTTCCGAAGAAGGGGCTCGTCTCCGGCCGTACGTAGCTCGGCGTATGTTGCGAGTAGTCCGGTATTATGTTCTCGTGTTCGGTTATACACCGCCCGTTTATACAGTACTGGAATATTAACACAAATATTATGTATATAATATTGTCAATATTGTTGTATAATACCTAGAAGCGTCGAGTCATGTAAAGCATTCATTGTGTGGTTCTACTACTATTAATCTAAATTTTAATATCATTTACGAAAAATTAAACTTTTCCATTTCAATTTTAGTTGGGTCAGGTAAGCAGTAAATTTATGTTAAATATTGTTTGCCATTTCAGTTAGAAAAAAATTACTCAAAATAAATCATTCTTTAATTCGTATTCAACGATAGCTGTAGCTACAAACCGGAGATGAATCAATAGACTTTCCATTTAATTATGTGTACTTGTTTATAATTTTACAAGACTACACAATTAAATGCATGTATCAAAGGTGGTCCCCAGATAGCGTTTTGGTAGAAAATCTATGTCATTCTTTTATGTTTTCATCTATAAGCTAGCAAGCAACATAACCAGCAGTTCCTTCTAGAAGTAACCAGAAGCACAATAAACCTGTCCGTCTCCACAAGGCGAGCCCTCCGCGGCGGGCCGGTACGCCACGCAGTAGCCGCTCGCCGCGTCGAAGCAGAACAGCTGCGCGCACACGCGCTCGTCCTTGAAACACGCGCTGGAATACGATATTATTGGATTAATATTGAGATTATAGGAATAATATTGAATAGGAATTTAGGTAGTAGTGTAGAATCCAATAATCAATATGATTATTGAATTAATATTGGGATATGGGGATGAATTAACTTTGAGTGACTGAATATTTAAAGTGATTGAAGTGTATTTTAATATAAAGAAATAAAAACAGAGTTTGACAGCACTTAATGAACAATGTTTTTAGTATTCCCGAAGCTTTTTTTATTAGTCTTCAAATCTACTGAATGCAAATTACCACATTAATATAAGATTAGGTATTGTAGTAATGTAAGAACATCACTCACCTTGTCCCTCTATCCTTCCGGCACTGAGCGTCAAGCGTGAGCAGGCGACCCGGCAGCACGCGCGGTAGCGAGTCGTCTTCGTGAGGCGAGTTGTACAGACATGTCGCTGTGTCACCGCTGGAACATCATAATCATCATCATCACAAACCACTAAATAGATACGTACAGTACAACTCCATACAAGTGGGTACGAGCAACGCACAATAGCCAGTAGACACCGTTCACGGTAACCAAAATTAAGGGTCTGCGCCGACTGGCATGTCATGTTTTGGCATTTTGGCATTTGGCAAGAAAAGTAAATTGTAGCTTTTCCTTGAATTTTATTTTTTCTTAAACAAAATAAAAACAGTTAATGTTAACTTTACCTTTATGCATTATTTTTTTATTATTTGTATGACATTATTTGGACTTCGACATGTTAAGAAAAAACATTGACCTTAAATTAATTAATAAATGAGGCGATGAGTATCAAATATTTGAAACTGGTTTATGTAGGTACCTACCCAAATTGCTATAACCGAATGAACACAGGTTAAAAAGGCGAAGTGGTTCAATTGTCTTTCATCATTTTTTTAGATTTATTTTATTAGAAAGTCAACCCATGCAAGCAAAGTAAACAACAAACGTAAACAGGGTCACTACTAAGTAAACTACGGGTATTACGGGTATAATTAAGTAATCATATTATTATTATATTCGGCGACTTTTGAAAACCTCGTAATCACACAAAAAATTAAAAGGCTTATTTATCCCGCCTGAAAAAATTCCTGTTATTTTAAACACTTATGAGGTTTTCATTAAGCAAGTGTTATGTTCGCAATGCTTCAGCGATTATTAACCAATGATATTATAAAAATAGAGCATCATTGTTATTAACCTGATTACCGGCTTAAACTACCTGCTCGTTATACATGGATGGAATTGCGTAAAAATTGCACCACTACATAGTGATAAAGTTTCTGTCTGGGAGTTCGCGATAATTTTAATTATTTAGGTACCTACTTCATGGATTTTTATGCGTTTTTTTGATCATTAGATAATAATTCTTGAACAGAGACGAGATGTATGACGAAACGTGTGTTGCCGACAAACTGGCAGGCAGTTTGGTAGAAATGGAAATGTGTAACTTGTACCTACACTCTTTTTCTAGAAATAAATACATAAATACTTAAAACGCTTTAAAAATTAATACCTATCAGTGATTTTTATTCACTTACTTTTCTCAATACTCTATCATTGATACATTGATTGATACATTGTTGAAAAGCGGGTAACAGATACTTACTTCAAAAAGTGATGGAAGCTCTGGACACTGCAAGGTGACCATCGGAAGCCTTTCTCCGTGTGCCTCAGGTCTGACATGATGAAGCCGTCCTCCCAACGACACTTCTCAGCTCCCGGCCCGCCCAGGTACGAGGGCGGAGGGCTACCGTCGTGGACTGCTCCTAGCCTGGAAGGTAGGTGGTCAAACCAACATTTAAAAATAAATTCTTATACCGGTCTCGAAATACCGGTATATAAATTGCATAGACGAGTATAACAGTGTCGCGGTGATACCGTGATACCGATGATAGGTTCAATTTAATATTATTAATTAGTAACTATATCATTATTAATTATTATTTACGGATTTATCATACAATCACTAAATAAGCAGACAATACTTACAAATGTCCCACTTCGTGTGCAGCCACAATAATTCCAGAGAAACCACCAGTGTCCTCAATGATGGCGACAGAGTTCACCTTCTCTAGCCTCTTGTTCACTACGCAGGCTCCTCCAACGTAGGCGAACCCTATCAGTGTTATTTATTTAATGAATTAGCCGACAATAAAAAAAAACAAAAATAAAAAAAATATCAAAGAGCATTAATTTGTCTTCAAGACTCAAGTCTTGTGAAAAAAATGTAATAGGCGGGAAAAATTTAGAATAAAAAAAATACTAAATGCCATTATTTTACAAAAGAAAATGTAATGTCAGAATGTACCTAAAGCAAGGATATTGGACAGGATTTCTTTGGGATACAGATTGATCATGAATATTGAATGAGAAAAGAGATTAAGTAGTAGGTAGATAGATATTTAATGAAACTATGTACTTACATGTGCCATAGAACTAAAAGTATACGATAAACTACTTACTAAAATTTTAGCTGCATCATGCAAAACGTCATGCAAAAGCAAGTGCCAAGTATATGGTTAGTATATTAGCATTTAGCTCCCAAACGCATCAAATTCCACTAAATTCGTATCAGTTATAGTATAAATAATAATACCCAATGTAACCTAAAATGTTGATAGATCTAAAGGAAGCGAACTTTTAATTATAAATCCAGTGAAAGTTTTTGATTATCATATCTTACATAGATATTAACCTTACTATTTCTCGACTTAATGATGGCTAAGATGAAAAATAAACATTTTTGTGACCGTCGGCCATTTAATCTAAATATTAATCATAATATTCATAAATTTTATTATACTGTGTAATAAGATCAACATTAGGATTTAGGATAAAAATTAGAATCAAGTTTGCCGCGCTTTGCTTCGCTTTTGACATTTATACTTTTTAAAGGCAAAGGAAGATTTTAACATTCAGCCTTTGCAATATTTTAATGTCACGTAAGTATTCAAATGAGCAGATCATTACGATGCTGATATTTTAGGTCAGCATTAAATTTGTGCTATAGATGAACAGTAACGTATACTAAGTTAATTTACGATGTCCTCGTGTCATAAGTGAGGTAGGGCCAACAGGTCTCCCATAATGACCTTACGCAACTTTCTTGTTAAGTGTTGGAAGATGTACTGTGATCTTTTGAAAGGTGCGTCGCAAGAAGCCAATCATTATTTCGTAACAAATAGCCGGTCATATTGACTTAAGGTACTTAAACATAAAATATGATCTCTATAAATTTAAACAAGAGTTAAATATTAACGCCTCAATTCACCGAGTAGATATAATACCTAATTATTATATTAATATTAAATGCCATGATAAGCTTTTCAGATATTCCTGTCGCATGCTTTGTTTTACACAAGAGTTATAATTTGATGATTCGATGACTATCGTTTAATGCAATAGAATGACTAAACTACATACAGTGAAGAGATGTTCAACGTATATACATGACAGGTTTCTAGAAGTTTCTAGAAGGTAACGACTGCGGAAAGACAGAATATTATTCACAAAGTGCTAATGACGGAATCAGGTGTAGGTAGGTACATTTGGGTGAATATGATCCCGAAGTGATAAAAAGGGCCGTCCATACAGATAATAGGTTTTGTGGAATAGGTACGTAACTAGTATTCTGGTTTTCTTAGTAAGGACTAGATATTAGGATTAATATCGGAAGGATTGTCATTTGTCTCAGTAATTTCAAAATTGACGACGAATTTGTTTTCAAAGTGAGACAAAGAAATAAGATTTCTTAATATACATTCTGGCAAACTGAAGACAAGAACATAACTAATTTAAGTCATGTGACCTCTCAACTCCAATACAAGACGCCAAACAAGCGGAGAAGGGACAAGGTGCGGAACAGCGGAATACGTAGGATAGAAGAGGAGACATTTAGATCTCCAATGATTTTCATACCGTTTACTATGGACAGCCCCTATCGTGTAGAAGTGAGGGACATATTTATGATAATAGGCGTGCTCATGGGTACAAATAATAACTGTCTTCGAAACACGCCTACCTGCTGTGCCCCTATTGCACGCATCGTTCGCATATTGTCTCCTGCACATGTCTAGTCTGGAAACCACGGAAATATTTAAAACTCAACATAAACAACTACTATTTCAATCTTTTGTGGTCTCCGTCAGGTATATGTGACCTTAGGATGACCGACAATTTGTGACCTGAAGTCGGAGTCGACTTTTTTGGCCAAAGACGAATTTCCTTGTTCATAACTCAATAACATCTCAAAAGATTATTGGTCGTAATATGATACTGTTTTGTGCAAACGACTCTTAAATATTGTTTAAAAATCAACGCAAATTTTATTTTTTTAATAACCCTGCACAAATAAAAAGTGCACAAAAAATGGCATTGTGTCGCTAAAGTGCTAGATTAAAAAAATAAAATTGGCTATTGTAAAACAAACTCATTCAGCGCCATTACCGAATCCTTTACCTCGTATATTAAATAATAATAAGCCGAATTATTATTTCACTCGTAAGCCACTGTTAATGCCGAGTCAAAACCACTCGTAATCCTAAAATATTTTCTTTATAAACAATTTACCAGCTGTGCCTTTTGTACAGCGACCACCCTTGCGTCGCCTGCACATGTCATACCTGTTGGTAAAATTAGTTTGTGTGTCTTCAAATTGAACTAGACTGCCACCAAAAGTAGTTAAAAATGTTTTGAAAATAGTATCATAAAACTTCAAAAATTGTGTCAAAATCTTGGAATAATGGCGCCAAATCGATAAAAAGTTACTTACTTCACTTACCTTACTTTTCCTTTGAAACAATGGAAATATAAAAATATTTCAATATTCATAAAAAATATACATGATAGGTACATATCGTGTATTAATACAAGATAGCTACAAGGAGACAAAAATAAATGCACTTCACAAGCAAGAACCTACCTAGTTATTGATGCCTAGGATATCAATAGTAAAAGATACATTTGGTAAATGGTATGGGAATCGATTTTCGAAATGATAATAAAAACGAAAACTAAAAACAGGAACAACATAATTAATATCTTTTATAAAAAAATATACTTACGAAAAAATACCTACGCATTTTACTATTTTTTTATTATACGCTTACGACTATTGACTTCCTAGACAATATAATTACATTAATGTGATAGAAAAATCTGTTCATATTAGTTATCACTTATCAGTAATAACTTTCATTAACAAAGATATGTAAAAATAATTGATTTGAATGGCTTTAGGCCTATAAATCTCGACACCTACCAATAAACAACGTTTAAAACTACTTTGCATAAAGGTGTTCTTACATGTTTTACAGTTATTTAATTGGTAATATATTCTGATAATACTGATATGATGTACCTAATTGTAAAAACAAGTTTTATTATGAGTAGTGTTTAGCGGAAAATAACCTGCATTTTCTTAATTTTTATATTTAACAAACTAATAAGGAAGTAGGACAAAAAACTAAGCTATCACAGAAAAAAATATTGAGTTAAGTTTTATAACAGTCATAAAGTTTATTTAAGAATACAGCTAATTATTTGTAAACGAAAATTCTTATTAAATATCTGTTAATAAATACAATTCTTATTAAATATCTGTTAATTATGCAAATATATAAAAAATATCATACCGAACTCAAGTGAAAACTTTATGATTTTGCACTTATTGCTTATCAAGTCCATTATTAAAAAATATATATATATGAGTAAAGTCCCTATTAAAATTCTGACGTCTTATCCGAACTGGTTCATTTATTCAATAATCATATAAAAACAGTACTGGCATTAATGAATTTTTCAGAAAAGTATTATTCAAAATTATTTCGAAAAATTACTGCTAGT
Organism: Thymelicus sylvestris; assembly: GCA_911387775.1. NCBI lineage: Eukaryota > Metazoa > Arthropoda > Insecta > Lepidoptera > Hesperiidae > Thymelicus > Thymelicus sylvestris. The sequence goes on along the minus strand of OU426909.1, from coordinate 6,499,714 downwards.
TTGTACTACCCAGGTAAGCTATAGGTAAACTAACCTAACCTAGTGTGCCCAGATCTACCTATAACCTAATATATTAGGTAGGTATACCTATTATCTAGTATGTGGAATAGGTACGTATACTTTATTAGCTCCTCTTCACACGAAGCAACGTTAGAACTTCACTTGGTAAGTTCGTTTAATCAATTATTACTATCTTTACAAAATATAGTTCACTCACTTTGTTATCGCAACAGCAATGTCGTATACAGGCAGCCGGCGCTCCCTGAACAGATACTTGCCCATGTCAGTGAGCGCTGCAGCAGAGTCTATGGCGTCGCGACCAACACGATTCCGTTCCAAATATGGCGTCGCGTCTCTACCCTGAGAAGAAAAATAAACCAGAGCTTATTTACCAATGCATCATCAATAACTTGTCATTCTTATGAAGCAGTTTCGCAATATCTCACAATAATTTATTATGCATAGGTAATTTACCTAATAACATGCTTCACCTTTAAAACCAACGGGAACTGTAAATGACATTTAACACCTACAAGCTATAGGAAGGTCTATGTCTCCAAGTAAGTAACTCAGTCGAAGTTAATGTGGCCGATGTGATCGCTAATACGCTGTCAACATAGATCAATATTATTCTCTTGTGACAAAAATAAATCCATGGGAACCTTCTTAATTAAAGAACTTATTTCGCGAATCGGATAATTTAACGACTCATAATATTAACATCTACTAATTTGTTTTAAAGTAACTATACCTATACAATTTCCTCATATTAAAGATCACGTGTTAAATATATCTGATCAGACATTGATCAGAATGTGATACCACATTTTATTTCATGCTCACCTGTTTTCTTGACCATGTAACCTATTAAAATGTATCACTTAAATTTCTAAAACTCGACTCTGCCAAAGCAAAGCGGTCCAGTTTTTAATTTGTTCGACCAAAAGACTCCTATTATTTTTAAAAACAATTAAATTATTGCCGTCGAACTCATTAATTGCAGGTGTTGCTAATTTATCCAAATTTATTCAATAAAAAAGGCCAGAAACGAAACCTGTTTTTGTTATTATTTTCTCTGTTATGTTTAATTCTTATTTATAGCTAGGAACCTTCCATGTAAAATTTACTATTGATAACGAAATACAGACACTAACGATAAATTATATTCATCTATACAGCGAAAGTATAATATTAAAATAATATACATAATAATATTAAAAGTATATACACGAAATAACAATAAAAACATTTGGTTTACCCATAGATTACCTCATCATTATTAACATCAATGCAAGGCTGAAAATATGACGTCCAAGTCTGTTTGATTTTTTTTAAACATTTTGGCGCCAAGTTTGATAGGCTGTATCAAAAATTGCACCAGCCACCAACCAATGCTACCAATTTACATACGTACATAACATTAAACTCGTAAGTCGTAATAGAAAATAAAAAGCGCAATTGTGATAGATTAATTAGATTTAGTTAAGCGAATTAAAAGATAAGTAACATTAGAACTGTTTTTTTCCTTATAAAATGGCAAATGAAAAAGTTTTAAAGTATTTAGTGGATACAAATCGTCCTTATTCGTGTGCTGATGTAACAGTTAATTTGAGAGGAGCATTTTCAAAGACCGTAGTTCAAAAAGCACTGGACGCTTTGAGCGAATCCGGAAAAATAAGATGTAAATTGTATGGTAAACAGAAAGTTTATGTTGCCATTCAAACTGAAACTGACGATGGAAATAATGACGTTGAAGGTAAAATAGTGATTCTTTACATTTTTTTCAAACCATAGTAGGTACAGTCACATGCAAAGATAAGCAACCCATCTGTTTACAACGCAACAGGCAACGGAACCGTTGCTGTTCGTATATTTATAAACAGATGGGTTACTTTTCTCTGCAGGTGACTGTACCTATAAATCTATTTGATTCTATTGTAGTTTTTTCGTGATATCAAGCAAGTCTCTGCTTTCTTAATCGTTATCAAGTCACTGCCAGTCCTCATTTTACTGATGTTAATGGGATTTTCAGACTATGATACTCAAATCAAAACCATAACCGAAGATATAGCAAACAAGCGTAATATTTTAAAAACAGTTGAAGCAAATCTCAAGAACCTCGTATCAGCGCCCACTACTGACTCCGCCAGGGCACAAATCGAAGAAAAAAGAATTTTAATTCAAGCTCTACAAACCAAACTGGTGGCTTTAAGGAATACAACAGAAGTTATTAGTGCGGATGATAAGAAAAAAGTTTTATCTGAACACGAGACATTTTATAGGGAGTATAGGTAATATTTTTTATATTATCACACGTTTTGTATATGTTACCGGATATCTATATAATTCAGCACTCTATACAATACCTAGGCAATTTATAGAATATCTAAAACGTTCAGGTAACGTTTCGAATATTATTTATTTCATACTTCGCCCAGGCATTCTATACAATACTCCATGCGTAATTGGTAATGTGTGTAAAAGACAACAAGTGGGAGAGAAGCGAGACGTGAGGGCAGGCAGTTTACTTGGCACAAATGGTTTTGGCTGCCAAACCCAAACTTTGGCATTCTTACATTTAAGCAAGCTTCCAGCTCCGACATATCCTCTGTCCTTATCGGCTAGGTTTGGGATTTCTTCTTTGTACATATTAATGACCCGCTCATGCCTATTTTCTATGGGTACGCAGATGATAGCAGAGTGGTGGTGAAACGTATAAATCTCACAATTTGGGCTGTATCCGAGTGGGGCACGGCCAATCTTGTGGAATTCTAAGACTAAGATACGTGTAGGTATATTTACCGCACGTACCAGGAGCCCGCTCACCCGAGCTCTACTTTTCATAACGTACATTAAGAATATACCGATCGCCTTCAGTTGTTACGAGTTAAGGTAAAAACCCCAACTTTTGGCGGTGCATTGAACCAAAGGCTAAAGCTGCTGCAACGATACATGGAATTCTTACAAAGTTGCGCAAACACTACGATTTGCGGAAAAATCATCGAAAACATTTCATCGGTCACATTTCATCGAATTACAAGTAATCGAATCGACATTTCATCGAAATCACAATAAATCGAATGAACATTTCATCGAAAACACAATTAATCGAATTAACATTTCATCGAAAACAATTAATCAAATGACAGTTCATCGAATGACAATATATCGAATTACAAAATATCGAATCACAATTGGCCGAATCGAATGATATAATTTTCATATGATCATTAATAAATATTTATTATTTCAAATGTCACCCATCCTTGAAAGGCAGCATTAAAACGTAAGCAGAATGCAACATGCAGCAAGCACAGTTTCTGTCACGGCTCCGGCGCTGCGGGGCTCCGGCGGTCCCACGCGAGCTTATCGTCGCAGATGCTTTTAATGCTCACCACCGCAGCTTCGGCTTGCTGGCCGGCTGGGCCGGCCAGCCTCAGCTGCTGCGGCGAGCATTAAAATCACCTGCTCCTTAGCTCGCGGGCCGCCTCGCCCCTCCGCGCCTACGCGGGTTTACATTACACTCTAGGGGTAGGGCAAACAAGACTACGTGGAGTCGGTTTTGCAGCGATTCGTTTCTGTCACTAACGTAAACGTTTTGAAAAAAAAAATGATTCAAGGAAGAAAGTAAACCTAAAATTTTTATGTACGGAAAAATGTTAAATTGTTATTGATCAAAAAATAAGAAATACAAAAAAAGCATTAAATTAGAAACAATTTATAATAAAATCTTTAAATCTTTTAAACAAGAAAAATTGCAATTCGAGGAATTGTCATTCCATGAATTGCCATTCGATGACAGTTCATCGGATACACATACCCAAATCTATTAATTTTATTCATTGCCGGTGGACCTGTAGGTATTCTGTATAGTAGTTCGGAAACGTATACATTACCTAGGTAAAGTATGTTATGGTGAATAATATTAATATCATTTAATACATTGCCAAAACGACCCAGGTATTATATACAGTGCCTAGGGATTGTGCTGAATACCCGCATTATACAGATATCCGGTAACATATACACTGTTTGTATATCGCGTGAGGTGCCTTCGCTTCATTGGTGAGGGACCGATTCTTACTAATAATGGGATAATAATGGGAACCACTTTTATCTAAGCCGGCAACGCGTCTGCGAATCTTTTAATGTAACTGACGTCACTGAATGACGATGACCAAGTGGTCGTTTGTCGGATATTAACATGAAAAAGTTACTGCTTACTTCACAGTAGCTGATAACTATCAATACAGACAATTTTAATTTAAAAGTGTTATGCAAATTTATACAGTGTGATCACAGTAATTGAATCGATTAATATTCATGTTAAGTGGAAGACTTACCTTCGATTTCTTCTAATCAATTACCGATACACAAAAGCGGATAGACGAGTCGTGTAAATTAAAAATCGATTAAAACAGGGTTATGCAAATATTTTACTCATAATCATGTTAAAGGAAGCGCAAACGACTCTGCTCAGACATGTTGGAAGCTGTTTTGGAGGCCTACCCGAAGTCCAAGAAGAATTTTCTAGAAGAATTTTGTATAGAGACCGATGAAATGGTTGATTTTAAAGTGACTAGTAATAGTAATTAACAATTGTAATTAATTAAAAGTTTTTAAAGTTATTTTTTCTAATTATAGCTGTTCTTTGCTTTCCCTTTCTTCCTCTAAAACCCTTTCCTTTCGTCTTCTTTGCTCAAAAAGATTAAAAATAGCATTCACGGTTACATGAGGATTATTGAGGATTCAGACGTTTATAGTAAAGCCATTTAACATACACTTTCAGCTTTAACTTAATCAAATAACACACAAAAATCTTAACGCATGCCGTGCTAATTTTTTTATTTAATTTTTCAATGATACCTAGACTTATAGATGAGACCAAATCTGTGAAATAATATTATATTTTTTGATTTCTATATTCGATATTTCGCAAATTTTCCAGAACAATTAAATAATCTGAAAATAAAATAAACACTAATAAGTTTCTAAACCGTTTTACTTAACAAATGACGAAACACTAGCCAACCGATTCTGAGCCGTTAACAACAATTGGTTGCCCAATTATTTCAAATGCAAAGTGAAATACAAGGCGCGGCTTTGTATTTTGTTCGTTGACATTTACGAATCAAATCAATTTATGATTTTAATTCCTATATAATAAATTAATTTAATTATTTAGTATTTGTTGTACTTAGTAGTAATTTGTCGACAGCTAATGAGTATTATGTTAGTTAAACTTATTTACTAAGTAGTTAACTAATTTCCAAGCTTAGAATGTATCTTTCACTTTCATTTTTCTTCTACAACCATTTCAATTGAAAATGATGCATGATTAAACAAACGACGTAGCAAACTATTAAGATAATTTTAAAGATAATAATTAGCTTACGGTAAATAAAGAAAAAATAAAATTACGATGTATGTATTCATGAAAGATTAAAGTTAAACGTAAGAGAATAATTATTAGTTAGATTTTAATAAGTTAATTCGTTTACCATCCGACACTTCATCGCCACTCACCATTAGGTATACTGGAGTACACAAAGCCACATAAAAACATGTCAACTCACCCTAGAAATAATGATGCCAGCGATGGATATGCGTATTCTTGGTCCTTTAAGCAGTTTGTATCTGAGATCAACTCCGTTCCAGAAGGAGACGAAGTACCGCTTGATTTGGACGTTGTCACCGCCGTGTAGCCTGTGGAAGAACATTTATATGTTAATTTAGTTGTTCAATCATAAACTCATAATAAACAAGACATAGAGCCTTTAACAGACGGACGGACAGCGGAATCTTCTTAATAGGGTCCAATCATACCAACGTAGTTATCAACGTTTAACCAAAAGTTATTTTTAATTCTTACCTATACCCATCGTAATCTACAATGACAAGTATTTCCGGGTAGATGACATAAGGCGCATCCCTCTTCCTCCGGCTGTGTGGTTCTGAGGAACGTTTCCGTCTGAACCTCTTGCCCAAGTGATCTGGCTCCATGAATGCTGTAAGCAAATAAAAAGGGATTTTTAATAATTATATTAAATTCCTCATTTTTGTGTATGCAAATGTATCCTGAATCCTGAAACGTCGCTGTAGATGAAACCGGCTTTGAGACATCAATAATGTCGTGTTCCATAAGGATAAGGAATAAGAATAAATGGGACAAAACTGTAATAAAACTGAATAAAACTAAGTTTCGGATTAACTTTAAGTTTGAATATAAAATTTTTGTAAATATAATAGGTTCAATGAACTAATATACCTACTACTGAATAGATTATTTACAACAATAAAACAAGAAATATTAATTTTATCTAAATAAATACATTACACTCCAACTTATAATTTAACACGTGATATCATCGAGAGGAAAAATTTTCATACTAAAAGACGTATGCTTTTATTATACTTATTTTATATGCAAATCAGGTGTTATAGACAAACAATTTTTTCTCTGATGTCTGACGTATCGGCGATGCTTCTACGATGCAATCGGCGACCGAATAAAACAAGAATAATGTGTTGTTAAATATCGCCACTGAACCCATAAAATAAATAGTGATTTCCATTCAGTAATTTTTAAAAAACATCAATGGTTTCAAACATCATTAAGTTGGTACATAGGTATTAAGACCATTATGACCTAAATCTTAAAACATTTTTTTTAAACCTTCTTCGTTCCCAGACAACCATGTTATTTCACATATTCATACGCCAACAAAACAAACAGCTAATTAAAACCTATTTAATTTCCTACCACATACCTACAACATAATAAATTAATGAAACGTTTGGTTTTCCCTGTCCCGAACTATTCTCGGCGGCCATCTTTATTCGTTATTCCTCTCGAATGTATAATAAGGCTGACGTAAGCGGATGACCTGTCGACCTCTCGCGATACTGGTCATAAAATCGACATCTCCAACACTAATAATGTCACCATTGGACATTCACGTCGCTGGTAGACAGTAACGATCATAATACATGGCGATTCGCGTGTGACGCCCAATCAAAGTTCATATAATGTCGCACTCATTTAAGTATGGCTACGCGATCATAAGTTTATGATTTCTCAGTTCTGTTTTAAAGCGCACGGTTATAAAATTGTGAGAATATAATCTGAATTCTACCAAAAAAATAACTGAATTTAAAATAACTCAAAAACTTCTCGTCAGATCTAGCTCAAATTTAAGTGGGACCACATGACAAGCACCATCTTTCAATTAAAAAAATAATCAGCAAAATCAGTTCACCCAGTCGAAAGTTCTGAGGTAACAAACATAAAAATGCAGTCGAATTGAATACCTCCTCCTTTTTTGAGGATAAAAACAAGATAATAGATATGATAACATTTTCTCATGATGAAATTGAGATTATTAATTTTTTATATTCAATTACTCGTTACTCGATAACGATTCAATTATTCTCCTATTCTACTCTACTGTACTCTACGAAGTCAACTATTGCTACGAAGTATTAGTACATCAAAAACAATCGATATTGTTCTGTTGTAATTATTCTCAATCGCATTTTATTCACTGTTATACTTCAATAGTGCATTTGTATGATTTAGGTACTTAAAATATTCTGAACTTCTGAGCAATATTTACCGCCAATTATGATACCTATACGTAGGTATACAATTTTATAACATAACAGTTCAATAAATTGTCCAGGCAAGGCGACATTTCGATGAATACAAACTGGTTTGCTACTATTTTGCATAATCTGCCATATCAACACTACAGGTGCCTTTCCCGCCTTGCTGGGAAGCACGTGTATGATTGATTTAAAGTCCCGATAAAGTTCAAGAACATGAGAATTGAGTGCCAAAGAAGTAAATGTGTTTTTGAACTTTCAATTAGTGTTACATAAACGTACCTACTACTTAAAATCTTAACTATTTACTACTACAGTACTACCTATCTGAAATTCTTTTTATTATACCCGGCGTGTTCCACTACGCTAAAAAATTCTGAAGAGAATGACAATGATCTGTAGCTCGAGCACGAATATTTGCGAGAAAGTATTCGTATGGTTAACGTAAGCAATCTGTCAAATTTGTATCGCATTTTAGTACCATTTACGCACGATAGGGGCGCTTTTGAAAAAATGCCATACAAATTGCTTACGTTAACCATACGAATACTTTCTCGCAAATATTCGTGCTCGAGCTACTGTTCTTGTGTTGACGTTGATGTGCCATCTCTAATATATAAAATCTCGTGTCACGGTGTTAGAAGTTGAACTCCTCCAAAACGGCTCGACCGATTTTCGTGAATCTTAGCGTGCATATCAGCTAGGGTGGAGAATCGGACAACATCTATTTTTCATCCCCATGTTAAGGGTCCACCCCGCAGAACAACGTTTGCCGAGTCAGCTAGTCTTTACATATTATTTTTAAACTGTTGTGTGGGAAAAGTGGAAAATAGACTTTATCAATGGACCGAATGTGTCTAATGCATTGTTTTAGTAGTCTTAAACCACCTTCGGATTATTGCCTTTCAAATGAAACCATTTTGAAGCATGTCGGTTGGTTTCAGAGTCTATATAGGTCTAGGACATCCGTACAAACATTTTTGTAGATATAGATAGGTTCATTAACATGATGATAGTTCATTAACTTCAATTAGACTTCAATTAACTTCAAAAGATAATGTAAACGAATGTAATATTTTATTTCAATTTGAACATATTACTACCAGAGACATAATTAAAGCGTTTCAATCTCTGAAGGTAAAGAATACGGGTGATTTGTGGGGGATCTCAGTAAAAATAATACAACATATTATTGATATTATAGCTCCATCCTTAGCCGTAGTGTTCAATAAATGTATAGATCTAGGTATTTTTCCAGATCTTATGAAATGTAGTAAAATTATACCACTTTTTAAAACAGGTGAAAAAACCGACCTTAATAACTATAGACCAGTTTCTGTATTACCAACACTTAGTAAGATTTTCGAGAAAATAATATTGAATCAAATGCTAAACCATTTCAGCAATAACAAATTATTACACCCTGAGCAATACGGTTTTACTAAAGGCCGTAGTACAACAGATGCAGGGGCTAGGCTCTTAAAGCATATATTCGAAGCATGGGAGGCGTCACAAAATGCAATAGGTGTATTTTGTGACTTATCTAAAGCATTTGACTGTGTTGAACATGAAACATTACTGTTAAAACTTGGTCATTACGGAATAAAAAATAAGGCTCTTAGCTTGATCGCGTCTTATTTGAGTGATAGAATACAAAAAGTCAGCATAAATGATATTAAGTCATCGGGGTCACCGGCGGTGATGGGTGTACCACAGGGCTCGATCTTAGGTCCTTTTCTTTTCCTGGTATACATAAATGACTTACCTCATTATGTAAAAAACCAAGCGGATATTGTACTATTTGCTGATGATACATCATTAATATTTAAGTGTGATAGGAATAAAGAAAATTTCGACGACGTAAATAGTACTCTTTCGTATGTCTCGCGTTGGTTCACTATTAACAATTTACTGTTAAATGCAAAAAAAACTAAATGTATAGAGTTTGTACTACCTAATGTTAAAAAAGTCAATAAACTTATTAAACTTAATAATGAAACATTGAATATGGAGGAATCCACCGTATTTTTAGGGGTGACCTTAGATAATAAACTTCAATGGGACCCACATATAACAAATCTCGCGACTAAACTCGGTAGGGCTGCTTACGCTGTTAGAAAAATAAGGCAGTATACTGACATCGAAACTGCTAGGATGGTTTATTTTGCATATTTTCACAGTATTATGTCATATGCCATCTTGCTGTGGGGCAAAGCAGCCAGTATAGAACAAATTTTCATACTACAAAAAAGAGCTATTAGGGCTATTTATAAACTTAGATCTCGTGAAACTTTGCGTGACAAGTTCAAAGAAATAGGTATACTTACAGTAGCCTCACAATATATCTATAGTAACGTGGTTTTTATACGGAATAATATAAGCGCGTATAAACAAAATTTTGATATCACTAATCGCCAAACAAGAAAAATGCACCAGTTAGTAACGCCATCTTACCGTCTTTCTAAAGTGAAGCGATCTTTTATGGGCCGTGGTGTACAGTTCTATAATAAAATCCCAAAGTTAATACGTGATTTGCCAGTGGAATTATTTAAGAAACATGTAAAATCTCAACTTTTAGGCAAAGGCTACTATACTGTAGATGAATACATAAATGACAAAGACGCATGGAAATGACCAGATCTGCAACCAGTTCCGTACAGGTTAGTGATACTTCTTTGTAAAAAATATACCAATGTATTTTATTTTTAAAAGATGTGCTGAGGAGTTTCTTTCGGCTTTTCTTCTCCTCCATGACAAAGCACCTTTCCGAAAAGCTGGTAAATTAAAAAAATGACGTGCATAAGTGTATCAATGATACCTACATGAATAAATGATTTTGAATTTGAATTTGAATTTACTTCAAGATGATTATTTCAAATACTAAATGAGCCTTTTCATAATGGTTTCCGCCACCTTACTCATCAATACCCTAAGTCCTAACAATACTAACAATAAAATAGTACTGATGCGCCGGCCGCCGGCCAAGCCAAGAAATACTCAAAGTTGCACTTCTTGAATAAATCAATGTAAAGTAATAATATAGTAGGTACTAATTATAAATTAAATTACCACCACCCTGTATAAACATTACATTTAAATTGGCGCAATTGGACCAATTACATATTAATCATAATGGCGACAAAACAAGAGCTCTACTATTTGGTTGTATGAAGAACATTTACAATTGAAAACATTGTAGGTATAATCATTTAACACTACCTAATGAGTACTTTGTATTGATTGATATAGTCTAGCTATGAATAATAGGGATGTTGACACTATCAGTAAATTAAAATAAATTTATGTTTAAAGTATCAAGGACAACATTTAAAAACCTAAAATATTATTCTTTTGTCGAAATCAATCACAACAAATTAAATATAATTATTTTAAAATATTAAAAATAGTACTCACTGTCACGTGACCTCAAACGCCATTTAGAGCTTTTGACGTCATTGTTCCTATTTTATATGGAAGTGCAACTAACTTCAGTCGACAGATAGTATTGAATATCGGCTAGTGACGTCACGTGACGTTTTTGGCGGGAAATTTGAAAATGATTTTTATTTATCAATTTTTGTTTTTAAATTGAAGATTATTATTTTTATAATATATTTTTCATGAATCTTAAGGTTCTATCAATTAAATCAAATTGAATCCTAAAATTAGTCAACATCCCTATTGGGTAAGTTGCACGTGAATGTTTACAAGCTCCTATCACACCTATCTAGTCACGTGCATACTCAGTCCGAATACTAATACCGACTGCATAGCAGCGAGACATCGATTCCATTATGATTATGGCGCCGCTTGGCGCGCGAATGCCAACGCATTTATATAACATGTTTAATGTAATCTATGTTATCTGTGGTCTGTTCTGTTTGCGCGGGAACTCGAACGTGGTTTACACTGATTGCTTGGTATAGATATTTATTATGTAAGTTAACAAATAAATAAACATTAAATAAAGAGAACTTTAAAATGAAGCGGGCCAGAATTTCATTAATATTTTCACAGTAAAAAATGGTGAGGGATGTTGACTAATTTTAGGATTCAATTTGATTTTATAGATAGAACCTTAAGATTCATGAAAAAAATATTATAAAAATAATAATCTTCAATTTAAAGACAAAAATTGATAAATGAAAATCAATTTCAAATTTCCCATCAAAAACGTCACGTGACGTCACTAGCCGATATTCAATACTATCTGACAACTGAAGTTAGTTGCACTTGCATATAAAATAAGAACAATGACGTCATAAGCTCAAAATGACGTTTGTGGTCACGTGACAATGAGTACTATTTTTAACATTTTAAAATAATTATATTTAATTTATTGTGATTGATTTCGACAAAAGAATAATATTTTAGGTGTTTAAATGTTTTCCTTGATACTTTAAACATAAATGTATTTTAATTTACTGATAGTGTCAACATCCCTATTAATGTGAGTCCAATTCGTAGGTACCTACTTAGTTTCAGGTTTCAGTGATCACTTAATTTTAAATTTAATTCAATATTTAAAATATGCTGAGTACAAAATACATATTTATAATTGATTTGTGAAAGCGTTTTTGAAGTTTTACTTCTTTTGGGGTTTTGGAAAAAAATGAGAGTAAAATTTTGCGATGGAACAGCCAAAAAGCGACATGGATGAAGGTGCGTGATACTAGGCGCACAGCATTTTCTGGAGTTGTTTTAGATTGCTAGCGCGCGCCGGGTCGTAGGTGCGAGTGAGAGGTACTTATAAGTAAGAGCTAAGTATAATTAGCTTCTTACGTTCGTACATAATTTTTTTGTTATTTAAAAATATGACGTATACTTATTCATGTTATAAATTCGGCATACTTACAAGATTTTATTCTTTCACAATAAGTGCAAAGTGCAATATAACATAACTCAGTGTTTCGTAATACATTGCCCTTTTTGAGAATATTTATGCAAACTCGAGATAAGTACGTCACGACATACCTACATACTTCAAAATATAAACTTATAGGTACAATCGAATGATTTTATGATGATTAGAGCTACAGAGCTAATACTGGCTAAAATGTTAAATTACTGCGAAAATCATTGTTACTATATTTTCCAGGAATAAAGGAGTTACAAGTAAAATAGTCAACTTTATGTAAAAACACGTAAAATTTTACCCCATTTTCAATGCCAATTCAAATGCCTATTTGTTGATAAATTGTTTATTTGCTTTTAGTTATATACTTATTCTAAATAATACCTACATACATCACAAGCCTTTCTCTTAATTAAGCATATCCACAAAGTCCAAAGCAAGCACCATAAAGTCAACGTAGAGTCGTAGACAAAACGGAGGGTCTCCAAGTATTATAATATTGGTGATATTTGCGCGATGAGGAATATTGAATATCCAGTTTCACACACACGTGTTAAGAAACGCCGACATATGCAAATGAGGACAACTAAAATATTCCTTCGGAATATAAATCTGTATTATTACTCGATTCCTTAGAATTTCATTATAAAAGTGATGCCAGTCTTATTAACAGAAAGCAGAATGGAAAGATTTTATTAAATTAATTCTTGAACCTTCTCAACGTGCGAAAACTTCTACCTTCAAAGGTTATAATATATAATCAACGATAATAATATTATTTTTTAGTCTTTCTTTCAAGTTATTCTCGAAAAATTATCAGGTTTTGTTTTTTCTGTTTCAATTTTATTTTTAATACCTAAATTTCATCTGTAGGTATACACTATTGAAAGAAAAAGTGTTGTCAAGCACATATAAAAAAAAACTTCTTATATTGAACATTTTATTTATAATTCAGTTTAAAGTGCACAGAGTAGGTGATAACGTTATTTGCATTGGGTTGTTTCATTACTCAGGAAAGTATTCTTCTTAAATGAATATAGAATCTGCAATGTTCTTTTGCCTCTAACAACCTTTCATCTTAAAAAACTTTCTTTAGGAAATAACTTGTAATTCACAAGTTATTTATTACTAAGTCCGTTCCGACGGGCCTGGTTGTTATAGACGGAAATTCGTCAAACCTTATCGAAGACAAACTCAGGCGGCAAAGATCTAAACTAAACCACACTGGAGCTACAAAGTGGGTTAGGTATACTCGCGGCTACTTTAATCACAGAATATTTTATTTTATTTATTTATCCTTATTCTAACAACCTTAATAGTAAAGAGTAAAAGCGGCCAAGTGCGAGTCGGACTCGCCCATGAAGGGTTCCGTAGTAGCAAGTAACATAATATAAAAGTTCTTGAAGTTCGTTGTAACTTTGATCGAGGTAAATCGCGGTTTACGATTTATGACGTATTAAAAAAACTACTTACTAGATCTCGTTCAAACCAATTTTCGTTGGAAGTTTGCATGGTAATGTACATCATATATTTTTTTTAGTTTTATCATTCTCTTATTTTAGAAGTTACAGGGGGGGGGACACACTTTTTACCACTTTGGAAGTGTCTCTCGCGCAAACTATTCAGTTTAGAAAAAAATGATACTAGAAACCTCAATATCATTTTTAAAGACCTATTCATAGTACCCCACACGTATGGGTTTGATGAAAAAAAAAATTTTCAGTTCTAAGTATGGGGAACCCCCAAAATTTATTGTTTTTTTTCTATTTTTGTGTGAAAATCTTAATGCGGTTCACAGAATACATCTACTTACCAAGTTTCAACAGTATAGTTCCTATAGTTTCGGAAAAAAGTGGCTGTGACATACGGACGGACAGACAGACAGACATGACGAATCTATATGGGTTCCGTTTTTTGCCATTTGGCTACGGAACCCTAAAAATGGGCGGACTAAAATATCTGTGCCCTGCAATGGACAGATAAGAATTGAATAATACTCACCATAGTCACTTAAATGATCTCCTTCGACGGGGTCCCTCTTGATAATGACGTGTTGAGCGCCCTGCAGAGCCATCTTTAGCCTCTCTTGTTCTTCTTTTTTCCTTTTTACTAAGATAAAAGAAAACATATTTTCCTTTTAATTATAAATGTCGACTGGTTAAGTATTAAATGTGTCCGACATGGTAATGATGGGGTAATCTATGGTTAGAGCCGACAGAAATTGGTGTCGGAATAAACATTCTAACAGCTTTAAATAAAATTTTAAGTTAAGAGAATTTGTAGTGCATGACAAAAGAAACATGAAAGGGTCTTACCACCCTTACATACTATAATAACATAATAACAATAAAAAGAGCATTTTTTTATTATAGAAATAGCCGGCAAACGAGCTGACGATCCACCTGATGGTAAGTGGCAATCGTCGCCCATGGACATCAGCGACACCAAAGACCAAAGGCATCACTGATGCGTTGACGGCGAAGAAAGAGAGAAGAAAAAGAAAACTGGCTCTCAAGTCTCCAGCCGGAACACGACGATCGTTTGGCGGCTGACTGACTATGCAGCTATTGAGCTATCAAGCACATGTACACAAATCCTTCAAAAATTTCTCATTTGTCTGGTTGTGGAACTATCACATCTATCTAGGACACAAGTATTTATTCATTTATTTACATTAATTATGTGTAAAGGGTATCAAACCAAAATGTCCATTTTTCCACCAGGCAAATTTGATTTTGAATCTGTCCGGCCTGCTTAAAAGCAATAGTTAATAAAGCGACAGTTCATAAACCTTAATACTAGAAGTAATATTTAAAATGATTGAAACTAGATAAGGATATTTGCAAATTAGTGAACGAAAATTATAATATAGGTGACGATTTATTACAATATTTGTAATAAAATATACATAATTATTATAATAACCGAGTGAAACGAACATTTAAAACGTGTTATTTATATTGTAGCACTTACTAGAATGTACATTGAATGGCAAAAACCTCTAAGGGGGCGTCCATAAATTACGTGAGGTGTTTATGGGGGGGAGGGGGTCGAGTCAAATCTCATCTAATCTTACGTTGGAGAGAGGGGGGGTCTTGGCAAATATCATGCATTTTTTTTTCTGATTGAAACAAAAAAATATATACTATTTTGGTCCATTTAATCCAGATTGTAAATGCTGAAGATTTAACATTCACAAAATAAAAGCACGAAGCAATAAATTTTTTTTTTCTTTTTACAATAACAATCCAACGCGTTTACGTAAGAAACCCACATTTTGAAAAATCTCACGTGAGATTGGGGGATGGGGGAGGGGGTTGATTAAAATCTCACGACATCTCACCAGGGGGGGAGGGAGGGACAGAAAATTTAAAAAAAACATCTCACGTAATTTATGGACGCCCCCTAATAGATTGGTAGAGATCCTATCTGTGAAGAGAGGGGCCAAGCGTTCAATTTTCAGCTGAAATAGACATTTATGTAGCATCGTTCTCTGCAGTTATTGATTTATGTTTTAAATAATACGCAAGCGAGTACTTAAGCCCTCTCCTTATGATTTCATTCAGTTCGTAAGAGAGAGAGAGAGAGAGAGAGAGAGAGAGAGAGAGAGAAAGAGAGAGAAAGAAAGAAATGGTGCTTCGAACATTCGTGTGAAATTTTCCGACGGATGCTATCCGTTCCTATAAAACCATTAAATCAAAAAGAAATCAAACATGAATTGTCCAACGATGTCCAGTTAAGATAGGCATGTGATATCAAAAGAGTCTTACCAATAGGCAGGCCAGTGTCAATAGACACCATGTCGGCCATGCTGGTGGGGTCCATGAACATCTCGTCGTCCTGCATCGCCGCCGTCATCGAGTCCGGGATGGGTCTGATCACCAGATCGTGACCGATGGAGCCTTCCTGCAAACACAGATCATTGTTACAACTGTATCAGAAAATAGTTACACCGTATTACATAGGTTCAGAGAACAGATAAACCCTTTTTCCACCTCTATTTGTCATGCAATTTACTTTTTTTTTCATTTGGTACTGTATTTAAAGTGAACTGATTTGTATGATAAGTGTATGGTCCAAAACAATTAACGAATAAACAAGACCAATTTTTTTTTTCGAAATTTGTAAAAAACAGCTGAAAATATTCGAATTTTATTGGATTAAATTATGGGAGTAACTTATGGATCCCATTTTTATCCTAGAAAGTCTTTTCCCGCAGGATATGAGGTATAACTTAGAATGTACTCGTATGTTCGAACGATTAGTTAGTAATTTATTTAACTGCTTTTACATATACTTAGGTTAATTAATTTTCATTAATTTCTTCTGTTTTACCCATTCAATGAAGACGCGAACAGTAGAGGAGCTAGTAAATCAAACACAGTATAGTTTTGAAACTTCATGTGTATGTAATCTATGAGTAGATATGTTTGGTGAACTAAAACCGCGGGCTCGTATTTCGCCGCTCACTGAAGGCTTCTGTGGCAACTGTTGTATCGTTTTACACCAACATTCCGAATTACTGGCAGTGGGCTCACGTCTCATGGTAATATGATTAGCGTTGGTTTCGATTACTTACACATTAAATAACTATAAAGTTAAAACAGTTAAAGTTTAAATTTAAAACACCCTCGATGTTTTTGTCTTCCAAACATAGCTTAGAACAATCTAGATCATGTCAGCTTTCAGACAAAAAAAACCGCATCATAATTGGCCCATTCGTTTAGGAGCTACGATGCCACAGACAGACACACGGACACATCAAACTTATATGTGTAACATCGCTCTTTTTTCGTCGGAGGTTGAAGGGTTTTTAAAGCAAAGAAACTGGCATCTGATGAGGAAGGTTATTCCTCCCATCCGCTCTTCGTAGACAGCTGCAAGTGTTGAATTGATTCGTGGATAAATTGAAGAAGTAAGCTTTCTATCCAGCTATTTATCTTTACAAAGGAAATCGCAAAAACGTTTACTACAGTTTGCTTGTTTAATACAGTTTTTCGTTGAATGTAGACAATCTTTATACACGATTAGACATGATTTAGACACGATTATAAATTTGTGACGTCCCGATTAATAGCGCAAAATTAAATGTTTCTCGCGGAACGAACTCAATCCCACTTTTCAGGGATCAGGTTTATGTCTTTTTTGTACCTTTTTTATATGTATAGCCGACCCACCTGCTCAAAAACTTAATTTGAAACTCAAATGAAAGAATAAGTAATACAAAAGTTGTATTTGTGACTCATCTGATGGCACCATACGGAAAAAGATATGCGGTCATTTCGTAATACATTTGATCTTTCGACCTATCGCCAACAATGACAGCAACATTTTAATAAATACAATAACTATGTTATTCAAAGATCTAGACATGATTCTCGCATTTATTTACTTTAAAAGCATCCGTAGTTGGCATGAAAGAGAGCTTGAAGTAATTAAGAATAGGGAACATAATTTTATTATGCCATAATATTATAAACTCATAAGACTTGATTTTAATGATTTTCAGTAGGTAAGAACAGTCGGACAAAAGAATTCAGTTAAGAATTCTAAAACTCTTTGTAATGTTTAATATTACATACTGTTTACATTATTATCAATGTTAAATTATACCTTGCATATAATATAGGTATCATATTTTAACATTGATAATAACACAATCAATCTGTAAGATCAATATATAATTATAGAAGGTTTTAAAATCATGCTCGGCATACTAATTCTGTTGCCGACTGTACCTCATACCACCTTTGCTTGTTGGCAAGGACGGCTTAGTATTAAAAAGCGATATTTTAATTTGATTAATTTATTGACTTATGATTCGAATAAATTTTTTCGACCAAAATAAACATTTCAGTTCAAAATTTTTAGTTTCAGGTGAAATAAATGCATTCTCTAACATCTGATCATTGGGCTAAGCACACACGAATATATTTTTGTATATTAAAACATGGTAACTACATCAAGATAATTATATTTACCTTATAGGCGGTCTTATAAATTAGTATCTACCTAATTATAAAGTTAATACATTAGATAATGTAAGCAAAACTTCAAATCAAGATTTCTGTATTAAATATTATAAAAGCACAACACACAGTTGAATTCGTCTAATGCTTGAAGCCAAGGCGTACAAAGGCTGCCTTTATCCCAGAAGACAATGGGCTGGAACTAGTCTAAGGCCGCGTGCGCTTGCGCAACTCCGACGGGAAAATGTTCATAGTACGCACATTATTCGGCTTCATGACGTAACGAAGTATTCGTATTGTGTGTGGAGAGGTCATAATTCTAGTTATATGATAACTAGATGTTCGAAAGCTTTTATCCAAAATTGGTTTGCTTTACAAACTCTTTTTGAAAACTTCTTTTTGAAACGCTTCAACAAAGTCGTATTGGGGCGGGCGGGTTAGAATACTATCCCCAATCCCACGCCGGATGGGTGTCGTAAGAGGCAAATAAATCCGACCCGCTGGTGGTAGGGCCCCTCGAGGGATTATATTGGTAATATTGATTTTAATTGTTAACTAATACCATTATTGCTATTATTCCTCCATAGAGTTCGCCTGGATAGCTACCACCCTTGAGCATGAGTCAGCCGCCAAACGACTCCTTGTGTTCTGGCTGGAGGCTTGAGAGCCAGTTCTTTCTCTTTCTTTTTCTTCTCTCTTTCTTGGCCGGCAACGCATAAGTGATACCTTAGGTGTTGCTGATGTCCATGGGCGACGATAGCTACTTACTATCAGGTGGATCGTCGGCTCGTTTGCCGGCTATTTCCATAAAAAAATAATATCTGAATAATCTGAAACTCTACATCCGTTTCTTACTACTTAGTAACTCAATCAATCAAAAGTGACCTTTCAATTCGAAGTAGGTACATATTGTTTATAATAATTCACTAAATTACAATTGCAACAAACATAAGCGGAAATCCCTCATAAGTCAATCGTAAGGGCTATCGTCCACTATAGATCGAAAACTTATTTAATATTATATTAGTTACTTTGATAACATAAATGGCTATTTCTCATCAAATTGCGTTTGAGATATCATTTAAATTTTTTTTTTTGTAAACTAAGATGTTTATTTTTTTTGCAGAGATCAAAAAATTTGCTTTAAGAGATTTATTTAGCAGTAGATATTGGTCTTCTATATCTATAAAAAATGAGTTTAGTAGTGTAAAATTTAGTGAGGGAATGACTGTAAGGGAATGATGAATTTTAACTAAAGCTACAAAAACACCGGCACAATATAACCTCAATTTGCTTGTTACATTTCGAATATGCATTTTACTCCCAAAAACGCATAAAACCAGATTATAAAATGCTTAATACATTCATGTAACGTGAGGTAATGATCGTCACAAATGTAACTCTTAACAATTTTTTACATAATATTTTTTTTGCATGAACTCACCTGCGCTGCGGTTGAGAAGAAATCGCTATCTTGAATCATTTGAGAGTGTTGCCAGGTACTAAAAACTTAAGGTTGCGTTCCTAAATATCGTTCGACACATTCAGAAATCGAATATTCGTAATAGGGTGAGGGAATGATTTTATTTGGCGGGACATATTTAAAATCTAACTATCGTTTTTATAAATTCGTTGTTGTAAGATGGAAGCTTTTATAGACACACGATAAAATACACGATGCTCAGTTTGGTTTTAGGCCTGAACTATCTACGGAGAGCGCAATACTGTGTCTCAAGCAGACTGTTCGGTACTATACAGACAGAAAAACTCATGTGTATGCGTGTTTCTTGGATTTGTCCAAAGCTTTTGACCGGGTGAATTACAAAATCTTGTGGCAAAAGCTTAAACGTGAAAGCAGCTTAAGACCGGAGCTGATCTCCTTGTTGGAGTATTGGTACAGTGGACAGACGAATGTAGTTAAATGGGGCGACGCACTTAGCGATGACTATAGACTGGAGTGTGGAGTGAGGCAGGGGGGGCTGAAGTCACCCAGGCTGTTCAATCTATATGTGAACCAGCTGATTGAGAGGCTCAGTGGGGCAGGTGTTGGCTGCTCAATAGATGGAGTACCAATGAATAACTTTAGTTACGCTGACGACATGGTTCTGCTGAGTCCCTCGGTCAGTGGGCTTCGAAAATTACTAAAGATCTGTGAAGAATATGCAGAGGAGACTGGACTCAGCTACAATGCGAAGAAGAGTGAATTTATTATCTTCCGAGGTAATAACAAGCCACTTAATTTCAACCCACGTGTACGGCTATGTGGGACTCTTCTGAGACGGGTGGCTGAGTTCAGGTACCTCGGTCACGTTGTAACTGAACGCCTGGATGACGACAGCGACATTGAGCGAGAGCGCCGGGCTCTGTCGGTCCGGGGCAATATGTTGGCTCGCAGATTTGCACGTAGCACGACACAAGTCAAATTAATGTTATTTAAAGCTTATTGCCAATCTTTCTACACGTGCAGTCTGTGGGCTGACTATACGCAGCGGACCTATGGGGCTCTGCGTGTTCAGTACAATAATGTGCTGAGGGCGATGTTGAGGAAGCCTTGACACTGCAGTGCGTCGGCTATGTTTGCGGATGCTCGTGTAGACGATTTCTACGCGATCATGCGCAAGCGTGCCGCGTCCATGATAGGCAGACTATTGAGTAGCTCCAACACCCTTCTCAGCACATTGGCTGTGAAGTTTGACAGCCCTCTCTGGAGGACTTGGAATAGGGTGCACATCAGCACCAGGACAACCCCACCTGGTGCTCGTTTTGTGAGAATGGGGATAGGTTAGGTTAGGATATAGTTTTTATTTTATTAATTACTAACATAGAATAAGATAAATTGTTACTAACATTTTTATTAGAATAAGTTATTTCCTTTTTGTAATTAGGTAGGCTATGGGCCAAAGGGCCTGAAATAAAAATTTATTATTATTATTATTATTATATTATAGACAATAACAAACATCTTTCTAATATATTAGCATAATTTTATTATTAAGAACATTGATACATTTGAGACAAATAGGCATTTTAGTAACGTTTTTGTACTCAGGGACAAGGTGAGGGAATGATTTTCACGGTAAAAAAGTAGCCATATCTTTTTTTTTCTTAAGAGGTAATACGTTTTCTTTTTAAACAATTGTGGTATAGACAGCGTATATTAAAATAAAAAAAGACCTGTAGTTAATGCATATGACTCGGCACTAATGACTCGGGACTTAAATTTCGCAAATATGTATTTTTTCAAGCTTTAATCACTAGCTGAATTATATGGCAGTGGTGGCAGCTATTCATTTGTTAGCAATTATTTTTTTCCAGAGTACGCTATAAATACCTGAAATATATTATTATTTATTTATTACATCGTCATGCTATGCCAGCCAATGAGCCAAATCGGTTTGAGCCTTTGGAAGCGTGCATATTTATAAAAAATAACATTTACTATTATTATTATTAATCGATTAATTTAATTTCAATAATGTAAACAGCCTGAAATTCAGTGACTTTTCGGAAGAAAACCAAAAACTACTTCAAATACCTACTAAAAAGTATGACTATGGGCCAACAGATGACGCTTTTTTAATTAGTTCCAGTGCATGATGATAGATGGCATTTAAACTAGTGAATTTTTCATGTCGATATTGCCAAATTTTACGTTGTTGTACAATAAGGGGTGTATAAAATTATTGTGGATTGTTATTGCATAATAAATTGAAATTGTAAAATTTACACATATATTATTGATAAATTATATTGTTTATGTAGTTAGATGATAAATGAGCTCGATTGACGATCGAAAAATTACGAACCCCCATAAGGTAACGGTGGTCGCGGTCATCTATAGACAGCTGTCATACGAAAACCATTACTGACACTATGCTTGTGATAAAAATAATTGATTGTCGCATAAGATTCTAAAATGTAACCGTATTACCATCATCCG
The DNA here is from genome assembly GCA_911387775.1 of Thymelicus sylvestris. Taxonomy (NCBI): domain Eukaryota; kingdom Metazoa; phylum Arthropoda; class Insecta; order Lepidoptera; family Hesperiidae; genus Thymelicus; species Thymelicus sylvestris. The sequence continues at coordinate 6,477,345 of OU426909.1, read as the reverse complement.
ATATGGTCTAGTGGCTAGGATACCTGGCTCTCACCCAGGAGGCTCGGGTTCGATTCCCGGTATCGGAATCTCAAGGTACAAAAAACTCGGAACATTTTTGATTGTCTTATTTATTTACCCCTTCAAATCAGATTATGTTTTGCAAGGGTGTTTATGTGCTAATAAGATGAATAAAAGAGATTAGAAAGTTTACATTACATATTTTTGTAAAATTTATTTTTAAAGCTAAGGTATAACAGTTTACTTTTATATATTTGTCTGATATTGCAGCAAGCAATAACCACTAACAGATCTAGATGATACTTCATACATTTTTTAGTTACTTTATTCAAAGTCAAATTTATTGCGTCATAGGAACTAAGGGCTCTCATAACAAACCTAAATAAAAATTTTAATAACTAAAAAATTGGGTAAAGTATTTTTTTTTTAATTTTACACTTAAACAAACAAATAAAACATCTCTTTACCTTTATTATATTACAACATATAATGTAGACCGTGTGGTTGCTGGGTGGTGTGCTGAGCATACTGTACCACGCTGCTCCAGTGCAAATTTACGAAAGTTACGAAAATTTTTCATGCCATCCGAACATGATAAAAAACGGTACCGATTGCTTTGACGTGCGTATTTTTTTTAGAATACAGAACCATAGAGTATAACATATGGTGTACCTAAACTTTATATTTGATTGTTTCAATGCCCAGTGGCAGATAAACCTACATCCGGATGACATTACTAGAACAAATCATTCGCTTGACCTATAAGAATGGTTGATAAATCAGTTTCGATATCTTTTCCGGTTACTGATTGCAAGACATATTTATGACAACTGAATTTAATTTAATGACATTGTAGCAAATGTATTGTTACGATGGCATTTGAATTTTAACTTTTTGCCTGTGATAAGTTAATGCTAGATAAGATAACAATCCTACCCAAGTGCTTATTCACTTTTGTCTTTAAAACTTCTTTTATTTATAATTGAAGGGAATGGTATGACGTTGAACAAGTTCGGAGTCGCTTTTTATCATTATTATTAAGTTACTCAATGATTTAATTAAGTATAAATTTAAATATATTACATAAAACATGATAAAATTTAAAAAGAAAAACACACAAAATAACTAAGATGAGTGTTTTTCCAGTGGTCGAAATTTGACCATTTATACCTAGTCATTATCGAATTTGATTTTTACTAATCTTACCATACAAACAGTTCAGCATCATTAAAATTATATTTTTTTATTGACAACACTAAAAGTCTTAATAGGTAGGTACCACACAAAAAACATAAGAAAATTGGTAGATAAAAAAGAGGTGAAAAATGGGTGTAACTAAAGAAAAGTTACGTGGAATCCCTAAAGGTAGACAGAAATAAATAACCCCATGTTATATGATAGTAAAAATCTTCTGTTTCTAAGCAGTTTTTTAAAAATGGTGTACCCTCTTATGTTACTCATGTCTTATTACCTTGTTACCACTTACCATTAGGTGCATTTCCATCAACTATTCAGGCATTAAAAATACAACTTACCACGACAAGTTTCCCGTGAGTCGGATGCCTCCTGATAAGTAACGCAGCACCGTTCTGATCATCATGGTAGAGTTCGCCAATATCCTCCTCACCTTCCTGCAAAAAATAAATATTTATAGATTACTAGCTGCCCGGACAGACTTTGTTCTGTCAAAAGTTTATTTATTTATTTTGAGATGTAAGCTATCCTATCTTTCAAGTTGGATCAAACTGCACACGGTGTGCAAATTTGATTAAAATTGGTTAAGTATTTTAGGAGTCCATCGCGGACAAACAACGTGACACGTAATGTATATATATTAAGATTTATACTAAATGACATGATAACACTATACGTAGAAAATATCACTTTCAAAAGGAGTTCACACACTTGCAACATTGTTATACTCGTATTATTTTCAGAGCTAACAAACAACTTACAGTCTCATAACACTAATTGATATATTTTTTTAGTTTGTGCATTCGTTAACTGTAATCTCAAAAAAGGCTGAACTGATTTCGATATTGTTCTCACGTTTAATATTTGTTTTATTTCGAACAAAAAGTACATTAAGTAATTGTAACATTTTTCAAAAATTGAGCGAGGGAAGTTGATATAAAAAAATGTTTACGTCAAAAAGCACCAGATTAAAAGCAACTAGAAATGTCTTGTAGAACAGAAGAAATGCGTTGTAGAATAAGAATTAATCGGAGAACATTCTCCTTGTTATAATTTTCAATTTTCATAGCGAATTATGCTTGAATCTGATTGGTGGTGTGGTATTTTAGTTAACAAGGATTGTATTTCTTATATCGAAATTAAATTGCTCATATTAATTGTGGAACAACGTCAATCGGAAAGCTAGAATATATAATAGAAATAAATTATAAAAGATAATAATGTTTCAGAAAAATAGTCAAGTTCCTTTAACAATGACAAAGAATGCTTATCATTACGGCTGCCAAAAAGCTTCTTAAGCGGAATTATTTTTTGCCCCTGTCCTTTACATTCAATTGCAGTTATAACTGTGATGAAATACCTTATTAATTATTTGTCCAGTATACGACGGGAACATTTTTTTTTTGCACAATCGCCGGAAGTAACCAAATACAAGGTTGCAGTTGGCAGCTGTAGATACCGTTATATGTTCGTCTGAGTTATTTTAATTCCTTTTGTTATGAAACAAGCTAACAAACGAACTGACGCTTCACCTGATGACACTAGTAATTCTGCAGATAAAATATATTTGATATTGATATTTGAATTGACTGATTGATTGTTGTCGACTCTGTAGCTTAGTTGGTAGCGATCCTGCCTGCGAAGGGAGGGGTTCCGGGTTCGATTCCCAGCCGGAGCAGATATTTTGTGACAAATAAATATATACGTATTCCGGTCATTGTGATGTGTTATATGTGTCGTCCATGTCGTCCATGCCACCCGCACCACAGGTAAAACCTACAGGGTCATCATTAACAAAGAAGAGAGAAGAAAGAAACTCTATAACCCACCAAGCCCTTTCTATAGATATTACCTAACCTAAAGGAACATCAAACTTAAAATCTAACTTCAAGTAAAAACAATTTTTCACACGGATACAGTTCCGGTCTTATGGCATTTTATTATGAAGTCGAGCCGTTGCGGTTGTCACAACGCTGCAACGTGGGAAATATGAAGTCGTGAGTTTGGTACACCCATTCAACGACAATGTGATGACGAAAATATCTCTAAGTTGCTAGATTTAGGCACTTAACTGTTGACGCATTGCTGTATCAAAACTGGACAGAAGTGATTTAATGGATGTCGATTATGTCACGTAATTGTTTGTTTGTTTTGAAGCTGTAGATAAACTCTGAGAGTTCATGTTCAAATTCAGCATACCATTTCAATTATTCAGAATTGATGCATTTTATTGTTGAAATTAGGGTTTTAATGAGTGTTCATTTGTTTATTAATAAAAAATTGTTATTTAAAAATGTTGTATTACTTACACCCCAACTCAAAGTCACAGGACAAGGCATAAAACTTTGAGACAATACCGGATTTCCCGCTCTTTTAAACCCCTTCTTCAAGATTAGCCAGAATATTTCACGGTTTAATGAATAAACAAGTCACGCGTTATATAATTCCTTAGATTCACATGTAAACGCTGCTAGAGATGTTTAAGTACGATGTGATATAAAAGTGTCGTCAGGTATCATGATATGGCCATAACTGGCTCGCTCGTGACGAGATAACATCGCAGTGATGCACGTGATATGACTGAGTGGTAGCGATGTGATGAAACGAATTAGTAACTTGTTACCAGTGATATAATGTACAGTACACTGAATTAAATGATTTGTATAGACGGAATTCATGTAGAAATTGAACTGAAGTTTTAAGTCTGGTTTACACGTATTTAGTATTTAAGTAGATAACTAAATTTTAAGTAAATTAATACTGTAAACAGACAGTTGCGAGGGTGTAGATCCTCGACAGTAATAATAGTAGGTAGGCTCTCAGGGCGGGGTAGGTAATTAAGTATTGCACAATTCCGATTTTTCCTAAGTATTGTATTGTTAAAGCAATAATTATCAAAATATTTACATAATTAGGCACTGTTACGGCTATAAAAATAATAAAAATATACAAAATAAAAATATCGTACATATATACATCATTCCCGAAGGGAACCCAGCTAACAGTTGAATTTTTCTTTGAAAAACCAAAATGTCAATATTTAAAAATTGCATCAGAAGAAAAATGCATCTGCCAGCCAAGGAATACTGAACGAGGTATTAGTACACCTCGTTACACAATTTAGTAACTTTTTAGTTAAAATTTAGTTATCTTCTTAAATATCGAACCTAATACGTGTAAATCGAACACTATAGAGTCACTAGAGCTCTGGCCGCGGCTTCGCTCGCGTTTTCCGGGATAATAAGTACTCGTATATCTTATTCCAGATCTTGATCTATCTGTGTACTTAATTGCTTGAAAATACGTTCAGTATTTTTTGCGTGAAAAAGTAAAGGGAGTTAAAATTTAAATTTCAAAGCTTTATTTGCTGACTGTTACTAAGGCTGACTCAAGTTATATATATCCAAGATGGTTGTGTATAAATTAATATATAATCATAATAACTTAACTTACTCATTACAAAAACCATATTACGGAAACAACGAATGCATGAAACAAAAATAATGTGTCCATATAAAAGATTTCAACGCGCTCAGAAAATTCATATTAATTTTTTTTAAAGATTCACTTTCGAAAGTGAAAGTTCATTTAGATAAAACACAATTAAGTTGAATCAATTAATTTGTCACAATTAAATACTTAAGTGTAAATTTTATTTATTTACTTATTTGTGTTGGGATTCTTAAGTGTAATTTCAAACACTGATTAAATCTTAGTAAATTGCTATTGCACGATGCGAATAAGAAAATAATTGAGAGATCTTCCGCCTTTTTTAATTTTAATTCTGTTACAAATATACTTAACTACAAATACATTAAATGATCGACGAGGTTTTAAAGGCTTTACTGAACAATGAAAACCTTATTAAAAATTTACATAATACGAACATATTTAAATAAATTTACATAATTCAATCTATATTGCTACTTATAGTTCTAGGAATTATTTAAATGACGTATATTTGACGACCATGTAGCCTAGTTGGTAGCGAACCTGCCTGCAAAGCCAGGTGTCCCGGGTTCGATTCCCGGCCGGGGCAGATATTTATGCGACCGATAAATATTTGTACTCGGGTCATGGGTGTTATTGTGATGTGTTATATGTGTCGTCCATGCCACCCGCGACACAGGTAATAACCTACTGCGGGGGTGAGGTAAGGAAGGAAGTAAGGATTAATACAGAGATTAAGATGTTACTGATAATGCAAAAATTGTTTTATTATCTATAGTCATGAATGTCTGTTATATTTTTTGTGTCTAATCACTATCGTAAATAATCATAAATTAAAATTAAAAAAACCCCGACGGTTTTGTTTACACTAAACATAGCTAAGAACTCTCTCAATTAAGTCACCTTTCAAACAAAAAACACTAGATCAAAATCGGTTCATCCCTTTGGGAGCTACGATGCCACAGACAGACATACAGATACACAGACACGTCAAACTATTACACCCCTCTGTTAGTGGTGGGGGTTAAAAATATTTCGTGTAATAGGAGTGAGGTTGAGCGCCTTCGGAATCACATACCTAGTAAAAATTAGATTAAATTACTGTAATTTTAAAACAACTCATGTATCCTACTTACAAATCCAAACAGCTTACTGAATTATAAATTAATGTAAATCATAATCACGTTTGCAAAAAGTTGTAAAAGGCTTTATTATTTCACTAATTTGTCTCCGTTCGTCCAGTCACGACGTGAGTGATGTAATCGGTACAGCTATTAATAATTCCCTAAATCGGAACAAACTGTTTGAAACCGGAGTTCAGGAGTTATTTGGATCATGGCTCTATGACATAAAGACGGCTGAAGGGTTGCGTTCTTTGATCCGCATTGCACGCAAAGTATTTTAGTATTCTTTGTTAACCAATTTAAAAATTATAACGAGAGTTAGCTGCTAGAGTTAAGTGAGCCCCTCGACCACCTGGGGCGACAGATTGTTACCCTCCGTCCGCCCCTCTCCAGGAGACCTTATTTCTCATGGGTAACTAGTTTAAATTAAAAAAAAAAAAACCCGCCTCATACATACACAAATCCAACCCTTTTATTTGATGCCCCACTCGTGTATGTTCGCTGAATTCAGTAAATTCATCCCCTCCCCCGTAAGGGGTGGGGGGGGGGGGTATCCACTTCCCTCTTCAAACAGCCAATTTTTTTATACACAGATCAAATCCTTTCATTTGATACCCCACTGGTATATTAGCTTACTATCGTTTATTCATCCCCTCTTCCACCCCCCATAACTATTGAACGGCTGAAACAGTTTTCTTCAAACATAGCCTAAAACACTTTCGACTAAGAAACAACTTCTTACAAACAAAAGCAACTAAATCAAAATCGGATAATATGTACATAGAGAGAATGATATGCCAAAAGCGCACGAAATTGTTTTAGTCTAGTTCAGCCACTTGTAATTCCATTCGGCAAATAAAGTACGTAATAGAATAGGATTCCCTGTGTCGTGGGTGCCATGGACAACACATAAGACAAGAACATTCACACCCAGACCGAGAACAGAAAAACAAACTCATCATTCAAATTTCCGTCTCGCTGGGAATCGAACCTAGGACCCTCGGTGCGGCGATCTGGCATGGTAATCATTACGCCACACGGGTCGTTAAAATAAACAATTCATTGAATAGTAGCTTTTAATTTACTACTGAATAAAATCATTGTAATGTTAGATAATTACGACATGTCGTAGCGAATCAAAGACTGAACTTCGTGGTAAATGTAATTAAATATCTCTGTATTGTGTTCAATTGTGAACACACTGTGAAGCTGGAGATGTATGTAATTATCTTTGTATGAAACGTGAAATGCTTACAAAACATAATTTTTAACTCTCCAAACAAATCCATTGTATGACAGCAAGTTTACGAGGTCCATAAATCATCATTAGCTGGGCTTGTCATACAATATCCTGTTTACGTATCAATAATAAAATAAGTACAGATAATAAACAGTTAAACACTTCTTCAACTTAATAATATATTATTGCTGCGTTTCCGTATTGACTACACGTGTAGATTGCATCGTCAGAGTCAGTCATTTAGCAGTTTGATATTCATTGATGATATTTGAGCTGAACTTCTGTATTGAAGTTGTGAAGATCGTAAGAAAAATATGCGGGGATGTCAAAAATGTCACAAAAAAACAAAGTATCTTAAAAAAAGTTGCTTAAATTTTGTACGAAAAAATCAATTAATTTATTAATTAAATAAATAAGTTTCACTTCGTGCATAGTCACATGCATAGCACGTTCAAATCTTCCATGTAATCCTCCTTTCTTGTGAATTTATCTATTTGTAGTAGTGCAATAGTTTTAAAAATATCACACAAACTTTCAGTCCGTCATTCTGATTCCAAATGTAATAAGGAAATAATTAATATTATTATCATTTTTATACGAAAACTACTGTCACCACTGTTGTCGAAAGAGAATTAACTGTCCGTGTTTTGACGTTCCTTTGGTACGTGAATTATCTAGACACGCGGAGCGTGTCAGCCATCGTTCCTTTCATGGAAAGATTTTATGTGTTCCTTATTTATTTTACGGTTAAGGAAATTGTTAGATTATCAGCGAAAAGAGTTGAGCGAACGTATATTTTGTCTAACCTAGTATCTATAAGTTCTGATACACATGTCTATTAGCTGAAGTAGAAGTATTTATAATTACAACAGGTGATGGAAAGTAAAGAAAGACTCTTCAGTGTAAATTTCCGATTTAATCCATATTTATAATCAATCTATTAATAAAAACCGCTTGAAAATACTAACAGAAGTTTGTCAGTTTTATTTTTATTTTATCATCGCAGTAAATTTTCAGATACAGATTTTATTTTAAACTTTATAGTGCGGTAAAGAAATTAACTCGCTTGCAATACAACAACTACCTAATACTTTTCGTTATTATTTTATAACCCGATATAGTAAACCGGGAAACATTATAATGTATGAATACAAATAACAATTACTGAGATAATCGCACGGGTATTGAAGACATTTAATATAATTTATTATCTGTAAATGTAATCGAACGCTTCTTCATACAAACACGTGATAAAGTGACATCTGATTAATGTTACGTAGCAAGCTATTTACATATTAGTCACCGATCTGGGGGGCAATTCTCATTTCGTAGAGATACATGTCTAACAGAGATATGTCGAAAAAACATGGCCGATTGGCCTCGTTTTATTCGAGTTTTATTAGGGCTCCTGTTTTCAGTGTTAGTCGAAGTCGTCTTATGAACATTGATTGCGATGTGTACACGCAGAATTTAGTCTATTATACAGGTAAGTACCAAAAGTGTCTAAATAAGTGCAGTTATTTTTAAAATTCTACAACTACAAGCTTTTAAAAATAAAATTATGGAATGTCTTTGGCTGGGCATATTTACGCCAACGCCATATTAAAAAAAAATGTTTTTTCAAAATTCATTTGTTTTCTTTATAGCATCGTCTTTGGGTCACGAAAAAAAACATGCGTACGTTTCATTTCATTTGATCCAATAATTTCGAAGAAAATTGGCTGTGAAGGGCGGTCGCCCAGAAACACAAGTGATCCTATAAGTGTTCCGTTTTCCGTTTTTAACGTTCGGAACCCTAAAAAAGTATATCTCCCAAAAAAATTGTGAATTCAATCATAGGCAAAACTAATGCCTCTATTGTATTAATACAAAAGAATTATGCCATTTTGATAAATCAAGAAAATGGATTTCGGTGAATCAATTTATCATAATTTTATATTTCCATAGATAATACAATCTACATTCATTGTACTGTATTAGCTACTATACATCTGAGCGGATGTTACCATGCCATCTTCTGAATACCTGGTCAAGGTAAGGAAGGTCAGAGTCTTCAACTTTTTGTAGCCATCTTTGTACTTGTACGTACTTAAGAATGCATCGTGTAAACTTTTAAGCTTGTGTGGAGGAAGTTTATAAACTAAATACAACAAAGTGGTGAAATGAGGAGAGGAGAAGAGAGGAGAGGAGAAGAGAGGAGAAGAGAGGAGAAGATAGGAGAGGAGAAGAGATGAGATGAGAAGATAGGAGAGGATAGGAGAGAGTAAGTTCTCTAAGTCTTACAGTTATTCTTCTTACTACTTAGTTTCTCACAGACATTATTAGTTTTTAATATTCCATGCACGTAAAATTTCATAATTAATCACTTGTGTCGATCGGAAGACTAACAGGAAAATTGTCAAATAGCTACTGAGATTATTGAACTCACATGGATCGAGGTGAACCCTGTTTTGGACTACGTAAAAATTATTGTAATTATGAATGTTATACATAATTAACGACGCCCCCGGAGAACAAAGTGGTAATAGAGAAAAGTAAATTTTACAGGAGAAGCAAAACACGAGTTTTGTTTTATCCTAGGCAGAATAATGATTGGATATCTTTGAATTATACATCAAAATGTGTGTTATTTTATCCGGAATTACATTGTATAAAAAAATAACAAAAGAATATATATCTTTCTAATTATCACCAAAAAACGATAATACTGTTATTATACGGAAATGTGTAGGAAGTAAGTTTACATTACAAATTTATTCCTGTAAAACTCTATCATGCTTTCGACAGTTTTCATCACTTACGATACACTTTCATTGTACTTTTATGAATTAATTGTAAAGGTATTAAACTATTACAATTTTGTTCCGGTCAAAGTTATTACTCATCTTTGAAGTATTGAAATGTAATTGAAATTTATATCAATCATAACATAGTAATATACGTTAACGGTTTAAAAGTCGCCGAGTTTTAAAGTTAAAGTGTGTTACCGAAACTTGTTACACATTTTTTCACCGGAATAAAATGGTATAAACGTCTCAATGATCTAAAAGACTAATAGTTTGTTCTGTAATATGTGACTACGACTATATTATGGGCTATACTTTGTACATGACTTCCGAAGAATAAAAATAAAAGTGGCTCTAATTTTATGAAATTCAAAGATAAAGATCTAAATAATATTTAGCAGGTGTATATTGACTCGTAGATGCCAAAAATGAGAAAACATTAAAACAGTGGTAACTGTCGATTACGACTTTATTCCTCGGGGGCGTCGATAAGTTTTATATATGTAAGACCTAACACTAACAGAAACCGTTCGTCGGAAAAAATAATTAAAATGGCAATTTTATCTATCGCAAATTAAGTATTTTTAAGTGTTATGAACGTGTATTAAGACTAAACAATGAAGTATACATCCAAAATCCCTACTTGAAAACATTATGAATAGCTTATGTAAAAGTATTTTTTGTTTGCCAGCAAAGAAAGCAAGCTGACATGTCAATTATCGAGAAGTATCACAAAGGTGAGATAAAATGACTTATTGTTATGATAAAAAGCGAGAAACGAGCAACTTATATAAATATTTATTTTTATAAACCGTTTAAATATTCATAAGTAATTCAAATTTGCCCATTAACATTTCAACACAATGCATAATTAATTAATTAAAAATGAATTTCCACTGAGCCACTGCAACTATGGTTTTGTTAACAGATATTAATTTATTATTCTCTATATTAATAGTAATTTGCATTCTCGCTATTAAATGCGTAGTTGATACAAGTTATATGTATAAATAAATAAATATAACAAATTCATTGTTTTATCTTAATAACGTTTTACATCTTATTAATTAACTCCTACCTGTTATGCTTTTACAGAAAATTCTATGCTTAAAAAAGATTTTGGTGTGTTGTGACCATTTCTGACATCAAATAATCAGAACCAATAAAGATTATAATTGTCCAATCGAGTTTTTTGTCATTAGATGGCGCTGTTTACATATTAAGAAAACTTTATTTGTATGCCGAATGATTAATATTCGAATAAGTTTAAGCAAATCCGTCAAATCAACATTTTTTTGTAAAAACAATACAATACGCAGTTTTTACAAGATTTATCAAAACCAGTTATTTTGCTCACAGACGACTTTTCTACTATTAACTAGATTTATTACCGGTTTATGTACGCCAGATGTTTAAATCATCATTAAGAAAAATGGATTTTTATTAAGTTTTTTATTAGTTGTCAAACGAGCAAACGAACCACCTGATTGTAATTGGTCATCGCCACAAAGGCGTCACTGCCATTTCACGGTCAAATCTACATGGAGGATTCTTTTGCGTCAATAGAAGTCAAACAAAGAAACGATCCACCTCAGATTAAATGATCACCGTTACACGTGGAAGTCAGTAACAACAATGCGTCAGTTCTCGGAAAAGAAAAAAGACAGAAATTGATATACATATACCTATTTAAATATTCGTAGGACAACGAAATGTTATGATTCCTAAAGATTTTCTCTCAGGATTTTCTAATTAATCAATCGTAATTTCAATACATTGTTATATTTGTTACTACGAAAATACATATCTATAATGACATACATATGCAGGCAGTGATAGCCTAGCGCTTTAAACGTTAGTCTCCCGAGCGCAAGGACCCGAGTTCGAATCCTGACCTTTACTTTTCAAAAAATGATGTGCATATTAGAAGTAAATTTTCATTTCATTCGGTGAAGGAAAATGTTTTCAAAGGTGTGTGAAGTCTACCAATCCTGGTATGGCCTGCTATGGCCTGTACTCCTCACATTGTGAGAGGAGACCCAAGCCCAACTGCCAGAGAATGCTTTTAGCATTAAATCCGCCGTTTAGTCTTATACGTTTGTATGGTGCAATAAAGACTAAATAAATAAATAGTAAAAGATTTGGATGCAGTTTAGTTATTGAATTTAAATAGACTACGTCAATTTTAAGACAAAGTCGTAATAAAAGTTTTATGTATTGTACCACAATCGTTTCTTAATTCATTGCGCAATTACAACCCTACTTCATTAAAACATTTATTTTATGGTTAGGTTGTTTTACTACCTATCATTCATGTTCATTAGCAAATGTCATAAAATAGCAAATGTCACAAAACCTGATTAATTAATGTCATTTTACGCATCAATCAGACGGTGATCTTCATCCTCAATCGTAAATTAACTGTTGGAATAATCTATACATATACTCGTATATATTTAAAACACAAAAAATGATTGTACGGGTGTCCTTTATAGATTTTGAAACCATCCAACTGATATGCGCCAAAATGGTTTAATTTGAAAGGCAGTAATGCGAAGATGGTTTGAGACCACTAAAACAATGCATTATACACATTTTATATTTTCAACTTTTTCCATACTTTTTTTTGCATAGTAGAATACGCTGGGTGTCCACTAGTTTTATTATAACTCAAGATGATCGGAAGTTTTTGTGAACCGTTTCAAAAAATTTACTTGATTGACGTCACACGTAATACAAACACGTAATGGAAATACGAAAAGTAAATTATGTAGCTACAAAAATTTTCTTATATTTGTATATAGGTACACATACGTACGTATATTGTATGATACATGTATTTCTAGCATGTCCATTAACTTACGAACTAGGTACATAATATGGTCTGTAGTTAGGATTAGGATCTGTATATAGTAAAGTAACTTTAAAATCTTATAAATAGTTACTACTGTTTACTTTTCACTATGTTTCTTTTGCGTTATTTACGCTTATTGGAGGTCAATGTCGCCCATGTCGCCATGTCGGCGTACTCCCACGCGATACGTAGACTCTAGTAGGCACTAGGCAGGCAACTCAGGTAAGATGTTACGCATAATGACAATGAATTAAAAATGCATTCCATTAAATTCACGAGCAGATGAGATTATTCGGCAGGTTTTTAAAAAATATTTATTAAGTAGGTAGGTACTTCAGGATTCCGTCACTTATAAGCTGATTTGGATTTTTTTATTGGAATGGATTATACTTTCAGATCTGATGATAGAGTCCATCAGAAATTAAGGGAACTCCTTAAATATAAAGGTATTTAAATTATGGCGATGTTTATACATGTTTATATAGATTTGGCGATAATTTAAGTGGTCCTTCTTGGACGCTATGCCATTGAATTCGGCAATTTTTTTAACACAGAGTTATTTTATCTATCGCCCCAACTCAAAATCGCTAATGGTTACACATAGCTCTTTAGTACAGAATTTGTATGGATCACCATACAAACTACTTTAATCGTTCCTAAATAATCATATTTAGGAACGATTAAAGTAACCGTTAGTGACTCTGAGTTGGGGCGTAAATGTGTTTTAGCGACAAGGTAAGAAACTATGGTTAAGATTAAGTGCAATAATTCTTCTTGGTGTTTACACCTTAATGTTTATGATTGTTTACTGACTGATATAACTGATAAGTTTACAACCAAAAAGAGAAATACTGAGTAATTTTAAATAGTAGTGAAGTAATCGTAGCCGTAATTTAATGTGTATCATTATTAAAATTTAATATTAAAATTTAATAAAAAAAAGATTATAGAAATGCTTACTAGTCATAATAAAATCACAGATGTAAATAAACTATATAACATATCACAGAAAAGCACAAAAAAATGTATTAAAAATACACGTGGCTCCAGAAAATAATTATTTTCGGCAAATTATGATTCCAATCAATATATTTAATAGTCTATGCTAATTGTTTAATTTAACCAAGTTACGAGGAAGCCATTACAATTTACGACTAAACCGGTCAATTGAATGGAACCAATCAAGGCATGGTGTGATTGGAATCGTGAATGAGATTGGAATTATTGGAATTGGGCAGGTCGGTTACGCTTGATGTAAGCTACTGGATCTGTTTTACGTGTTACCAAATATAATAATTGTTATTGATAAAGTCGTTTTCATTATGAGTAATTAAGTAATTATATGGTATCCCGTGGTGCTAAAATGTTAATATTTTAAATCTCTTTTATATTTTTTACAGAATAAATCAGACAAAAAGCCAATATATTAACAATACAAAAATTAAAGATAAATAAAATAAAAATAAATATGTATGACATAGTTGCCCAACATCTGTATAAATAAAAATGAATGTTGCTAAGCGCAAAACTCGAGAATGGCTCGACCAATTCAGCTAATTCTTTTTGTATGTTCCTTACGACACACAGTTTTTAATAATAAAAAAAAAAACTTTTGACAGAACGAAGTCTGTCCGGGCAGCTAGTAATAAAATAAATCAAAATGACAATGTAAATGGTATTAAAAAGTAAATTTAAAACAGAACCTTTACTGTAGGTACGAGCTATATAATAAATATTTTTTAAGACCAACTTACTCAGAAAATGTCTTTATTGTATTAACCGTGTAAGCCCAAACAACAAATATTTTGACTTTGGATACTTTCACAATAGTTACCTAAGCAACATTCTTTTCTTTTATCATTTTCTAGTTTGCGAGACAATATTGTATTCTTGCTTAGACAAATCGATAGAAGTTTTTTTTGAATACGTAAAGTAAAAAATAAAAGATGTTGAGTAACAGTATTACGTATAAAGAGTTAAGATAAAAAAATGAAGCAGATTTTAGAATTATTTACAGATATTTTTGCAACTAAAAATATTAAAAGTCTTTCTAATCTGCAGAAATAATAAAATGTGAACGAATTGATTAAATTAACTGAAATGATAAAACATATTCAAATGATTATGTTGATAATTTATTCCTCCAAAATTGAAACTATAATTTAAATTACTTGCACGCAACCGCTTATCAGAACAATTGATAATGTACGTACTAGAACGTAACCTATTTATTAATCGTTTTTAATAGCAAAACAAAAAATGTTAATGTTCCACATAATACTCTTAACATGATATAACTAGTATGTAATAGTGTTAACTAATACTTTACATAATTCGTGTAATGATATTGCACATTACATAGCGTTTCCGCGAGCTTGCATATGCTCATCAATCTAAAAGCTTTTTACTTTATTATCGGTTATTTGTGGTTATACGTAGTACCTATAGCAAACTGTAACATAATTATTTACTAAAGAAATTTATTATTAATATTAGAAATTGAAAGTGATAAAAATTGTAAATTAAAAAAGGATGTAATATTAACTTGTATCTATTTGCACTGTACGATTATTGCGATGATTAAAAGTTTAATAAAATCAACTAAAATACAGAGTCATTGACATAATAAATTATCTACTCATATGCTATACCTACTAGTAATAAAAATGACATGTTATCAGGCAGGCAATATAATAATGTTACTAGGCAACTGCTAGACGTAGCACCAAAATGCCGTCTCACTTAATGTCAACGGAATATATTATTACTTTGCATCTACTGCATTAATTTTATGTTGACCTAATAGAACTTATTGTTAGTGCTATAAATATCCGGAAAATGACCTGACTAGATATTTAATGGCAAGTGGTCACCGTCATCCATGGACATTAGTAATACCATATCATCACCGACGCGATCAAGAAAAGAAAGGAAAGAAAAAGATATATTCTATTTGGCGCTAGCGGTAACACGAGGCAATACTTCCGATTAGATTTACCAGTTGATGGTGAGGGAACACCGTAAAAATTCCATATTACGAATAGTGTAAAGCGTAACCCAAATAAATAAAATTAGTCCATCGATTAATGCAAACAGTAATAATATCAAGAAAATCCATAACAAAAGCGCACTTAAGGAACGTGACCGGAAATTTACATCCGACAAACGTCGAACTAGTCGATTTTATACCGACAAGTCGTAGTCAATTAATTTTGCAAACCTTGACGATCAAATTATGTAACTATGTATCACGGATAGTGCTATTGGACGCAAAGTATTTTAGGTATGCGTACTTAAATCACAGCGAAGCTTTGAAATTGTTAATGTATTCAACAGTTGTACGGAATTCAACATGTACAATGCTTTATTCTTGTAGTTGGGTTGAATTATGAACCAACTTAGTAGTCTATCCTTGTAAATTTGTCAAGATTTGTAGTTAGTACAGATATTAGACTTGACATAACAGACGCTTACAAATAAGGCATTTCATCTCAGTACGGATCGGAGATTGGAATTTGTATTATACATTAAACAGAAATGGTTTTAATAACTAACTTTAATTAGCTGACAGGCGAGCAGACAAGCTATCAGATGTTAAGTGGTGACTGTCTTCCATGGATGTCGGTAACACGCAAGAAAAGAGAAGAAAAGAGGACAAGAAAGAACTGGCACAGAAGCCCACAGCTGGAACACGATTCGTTTGACGGCAGACTTAACGAAAAGGGCGGTAGCCAGGTGAGCTAATAGCGGAAAGATAATCTTTACCCAAGTGTGAGGGAGGTCGGTTTTTGTCGTCTCTTACTTCACCCTGGTCTGCCGGTAAGGGATTAGAGTCAGAATTCTGGGCCGAATTAATACCGGCCAAATCGAATATAATTAATCAGTTAATTTTAGAATACTATTTAACTTTAAGCCAGTATTTTAAAACTCAGCCATAATGGGTATAATTAAATTTTCGAATTGGATGAAATTGTTTAAAATTTCTAGGCAACATTTTTTATATTAACATCCTTATTCTGGTTTTTTAGTACAAAACTACACAGATGATCAGTAGGATTTGTTTCATTACGCATTTTCTAAACATTATCACCAAGACTCAGACGAAACTCTGCGTGGGAAATAACATCGCTTTCACCTACATCGAAGCAGGTGCTACGTTTTTTTGCCAACCATGAACAATTGCCTATAGTATTTACCTCTCCACCTTCAGCCATTAAGCCGCAAGCTATTTTCAATTCTATTTCATTGGCATTAAGTCTAACTCTGTTTGTGACTATCACTTCTACGTGTTCTATTGTCTTGTTAAGTTCCCCGATTAGTTGTATAACGTTCGATTTAATTGCTCTTGTCACTTCTACTGTGCTTCTACTTATTGTCGCGAGTTTCCGATCGTTTATGAGTTTCCCTTTTCACTCGCTAATTACCGACCGTAGCATATGGAAATGTTTGCTTTTCTTTGGGAAATTGCTAGTGTCGTTCTATAGAAAGATCGTTTGATATTCAGATCATACAAATATGCAGGAAATTTTAATTTTAATTTATTTTTTGAATAATTGAAATAATTATATAATTTTAGAAGTTTTTGTTTTTGCACAAGAGACATTAAATGCGAAAGACAGTCTCAAATTAAAAAAAATATGAAGTCGAATTCTGAGTCATTCTATAGCTCCATTATTAATGCCCTATAAGTTAGTAGGCATTGTCCTACAACGTAAAGCATGTATGATTTTATTTATTTATATAGAAGGAATATCTATATGCCTATAGAAATACTTAGAATCATCATTTATGGGCTACGTTCAATAAGCTATAGAATAATTTTATTACAGGTCTTGCCTCTTGGACACTCAATCACTCTGTTTTGGCATTATTTATTAAAGTGGATATCAAATCAGACATAAGGCCTCTGAGAAGGCTCAAAGATATTCGCTGATATCTTAAGTTAAAGAATGACGTATTACGTAAGGCTTCCTTTTAATATACATTCACGGATTTTTTTCAAGATAACAACATAATCTCCATAAAAGTCGTTTAGAAAGCTATAATATATTCATGAATTTACTAATTATGAATAATTTCCCAAATTATCCTAATAATAATAACGCTTCACATAATAATAACGCTTCACACTCATAGCCCCACACTAGGATTCCCTGTGTTGTGGGTGCCATGGACAACACAAAACATAGACAAGGACATTCACACCCAGACCGAGAACAGAAATTCAAACTCATCATTCAAATTTCCGCCTCGCTGGGAATCGAACCCAGGACCCTTGGTGCGGCGATCCGGCATGGTAACCATTGCGCCACACGGGTCGTCAAATCTAATCGGTCGTCTAATACTAGGTTATAATTATTAAATTGTAATTAACTCACCGAATTCATTTCTTCATAATCAACGCCATGCGGTTGCGATTCATTCGTGAGTACTCGCCACATCCTCAGTCCATCCTTCTTCACCAGTCCTTCCTGCTTCTTCAACACTAGTTTCAACTGCTTTCCAAAAGCTTCTAACTCGATCTGATGCACATCAGCTTCCTCATCATCCACTGCATGTTCCCTATCACCAACACTGCCACTGATATTTTCTACATCACTGATATTTTCACTAGAATTCGAAGCACCAAACTCAACGCTCACTGTATTATTAAGATCACCAATTATATCGACGTCTTTAATATACTGCTTGGCTTTGACGAACATTTCGTCGTTTAGCAACGAAGGTGGACTAGTCTCAGTTTTCCAAGGTTTTCCTGACTTTTCGTGGGGAATTTTCCCAGAGTTTGTTGAGTGGGAGTTTGCAGGATGGCTGGTGGGAATATTCCGCCTTGACAAATGATGTGTTAGTTGAACTAGGTGGTATTGCGGGACATGGCTGTGTTGTTCTACGTGGAAGACGTGCCTTAGTTCGTCTATCGTCATGTGCTCGTGTATCTGCAAAGAAGAGAAATACGATAATATTAATAATGAGCTTAAAATCATATCATTCTGGAATATCTAACGTGTTATACAATATTTTATTTGCTTTGTTACGAATTAATTTTTAAAACACAAAAGCAGACATTAATATTTCATTATTGAATAACTGTCATCTAAACGTAGTGTAGACGTAAACTCTGTGCTGTCATATATTTCCATCACCGAAATTGTACTGTGGGATCATACTCCATGTCCATGCGTGGTTTATGAGGATAGAGGTAACGTGGACTTATCTATGCGTATGATCACTTTAATCTGTGATTACTTTTTCGTGGCCGTAATCGTTTGTCGAATGTCGAATATTTGATTTTCACATAATGTTTTCTTGTAACTAAATAACTAAACCTTAAATAAAATTAATAAACAAATACTTTTAATAACATAATGAAACGAATTACGGTTTCTGAAACCTTCACTTTCAGTTACAGACTTTCATAAAGGAAATAATAAATTTAGAAGGTCCTGAACATTCGAAACTCAAGAACATACCTCAAATTAGAATTGTATTGCACTGAATTACGTTTCATTATTGCTAAGCAAGTTATTTAAAACATTGTCATGGAAAAAAGGAAACTTTATATCCTAGTCGAAATTAAAATTTGTAAGCTATTTTTATCATCGATAGTAAAAACTATATGCGTAAGCATTTAAGATACAATCTACAACATTACAAGTTAGTTCCTGCATTCATTTACGATCTATAATTATGTAGATATGTTTGAATAATGCTGTAATATTATAATTAAAATGACTATTGTTAAATATAGGTACTTAATCGCGATTATCATTTGCAAAACAAACTAGTAATATCTTCCGGTATTTTTAATACCTGCATGTATGTGTGTATGTATGTATGTAACGGAATCTTTACTGATTAGCTTAAAAATTTGCAATAACTTCATAGTTTCAGCGTGTTTTTAACCGACTTCAAAAAAAGGAGGAGGTTCTCAATTCGACTGTTTTTTTTTATGTTTGTTACCTCAGAACTTTGGACTGGGCGAACCGATTTTGATGATTCTTTTTTTAATCGAAAGCTGATGGCTGTCATGGTGTTTTAATAAAAAAAATTGAAGCAACTTTTGGAGCAACGACAGTCATTGCAAATTAATTTATTAGTTGGGGCATCTTTGTTTTATTAGAGGCGTTAAGGCTATAGGTCACCAGGCTGGCAATGTTCGTATTCGTATGTGATGACTTTTTAAAATATCATTGAGAAATCTCAAGTGTGCAGGTTTCCTTACGATGTGTGTACCAGTAGATCATAAGATCCCTCTTTAAAGCTTTGTAAAAAAGGTTTCACTTTAAAGGATTAAGTACAAATGTGGCAGATCGAGAAAGGCTGCCAAGGGTACTATTGACCGCAGCCAAGGTTTTCAAGCCGTTGACATTCAAATAAAAATCGCACCGATACGGATGTATTAACTGGACCATAACTTGTTGGCTTTTTTCTTTGAACCAAGTAAACTACTGTCGCTATGTATAAAACCGGAGACAGCTAAAGTTTTGCCTTTCATTTGCACAAGAAAGAGAGGAACGCGTCATGCATACTTGTAAATGAGACAGAAAGTTATTATTACTTGTCTCATGCTACACTGGTCAACTCTGCTTTTTTAAATCACAAAAATAAACGTTAAATAAATAAATAAAAGTTTTACACACTCATACTCCCGCAGTAGGTTTTTACCTGTGTCGCGGGTTGCATGAACGATACGTACTATTAAACACATGTCACAATAACACCCATGACCCGAGTACAATTATTTATTTGTCACATAAACATCTGCCTCGGCCGGGAATCGAACCCGAGACCCCTCCCTTCGCAGGCAGGGTCGCTAGCGCTACCAACTAGGCTACGGGATTGTCAAAAAAATTAAAGATAAAATTGGGCCTGTACCGTCTCTTAAAAGTAAGAAGCAAAGACCATAATATTAAATTGCTGGTCAAAGATTATCAAGCGATTCATTTGTGTAGTTCTATTTTTTGTGGTGATATTTCAGTTTCACAATGACGTCACGCCATACCTAATACACGCTTACAAAGTTTTCTAAAAATTCTGAACATGAAAAAAGGAACAACGCCGCTTTCCTGGCACATTCACATAGCCTAGTTTGGGAGACTTCTCTGTGCTTATTCAATACCGTTTTTTTATGTAACCGCCAATTCATGAAAATGCATACATAAGTTCGTATCGCTTCCAAGATTCGTGCATCTGTTCTATGCTCTTGAAGGGAAGACTTATTCGATTGAGGTTATCAATGATTTTGTTGGCGTATTGATAGTATGTTGATATCTAATGATATGAAGGACGCTAAGTATTTGATGTTATCATGCAATGCTCATGTCCGGAAGTACCTAACCAGTTTTAATATTATGCAGGATGCATAAACATTCAACATCATAGTAAATGAAGGCACTACACACATCCTTAACGAATTATGGACTTTATTTAACAAATATTGTGGTACAAAATTACATGGGACGTTAAGCTGTTATAGAGTGGGTAACCTCGATTGAGTGAACTACATCTTATGTAATGGGTAGTCCATTTGTGCAAGGTTTTTTTAGTAATGCCCGCGTTCAGATGAAAGCTTTGTAGCTCGTAATCTATGTTAATGAAAGGCTGATGGTGATTGACTGATGACAGAGTACAGGCCAAACCTGTACCTACACATACGACTATGTATGTTTTGTACGGAAATAATGCGTTGAAGGAAGTATATTTGAAAATAATTCACCTAAAGAGGTAAAATTAAAGGTAAAAGTTTGAATGCGAATATAAAAAAAAAACTATAAGGGTTGCGATTTTACTTTGGAACCCTAAAAAGTGTACGGTTTACTTGAAACATGAAATTTACCTTCTCTTTTTAACATAATTAATGAAAACATCTGACAGATTTTTAATGAATTTAGGAAGAATGACAACATCCTCTCAAGGTGTAAAATAGAGAATAAAGTTTGTATGAAACACCTCCCTCTTTGAAGTCCAATATTTCTGCGGCCACAGACGTCAAATTCTTACTTGAAATGATACAGAGTGTTCAATGGTTGCAACTTGCAAGCTACGAAGAAAATCTTAAGACATCTATATAATTAGTCACAAGTATTAAAACAAGTGACTCAACATTAATTAAGATTAAGTGACAATTACATAAAGAAAGACATAATTTAGGCCTACTGAAACATTTCATTTACTAAACAAAGCGAACAAATTAGCCCCAAGGATATAAAATCAATTATTTAATTGATCTGATTAGGCAACCAATTAAATTGATCATGATAGTATTGATAGTATCATACCAATGTCGGTGTTAAGTTAGTTTCGTCAACTTGCTTGATTGATCGTAGTTTTGTGAGTAGTTTGACGTAATTTCTATTATTTTGATTGTATCGTTCTAATACAATTTAACTATTGCAACATTTCATTAAATGATTTGATCAGAAACGGAGCAGGTCAAAGCGTAGATACTTCAATGAAAGTAATATTGATAACTTTTTTATTGATTATATCTCGTAACTTTAAAACAAAACCAGTTAAATGGAGAATGCAGTACCATTTTTAAACTCGTTCAAAGATACAAATGTTCATAATGTTTTAGTAAAAACGTGTTTCCACTGCTAAATCTAGTTTCTTCCAGTTATCTTTGTTGAAACTAGAATGAACTATTAATCAAAATCAATTTCAATGAATACTAGTTGTAGCTAGATAAAACACATTTCAACAAAATGACTCATTTGAATTTGTTTCGATTAAGATCAATGTTAATTCATTCTTAATACATGCTTAACAGGTAGTGTATGGGTAATATGTGACCTATGTTATACGTAATATCTCGCTGCAAGTAATATCTTAACTATAAATATGCATATTTTGATAAACCTATGATACTGTTTCTCTAGCGAATGAAGAGAGGAATTATTAGTGATATAAAATATATTCTAGACACAGAAAACCTGTCCTATGTTCTTTGTACAATAAAACAATAGTAGAAGCTTAACTGCACTCTAACTTACCCTAATCCCATTCACTTCGACAATAATACCGATTATACAATACCACCGGCCATGGGAATATGACCATTATGTTGCATGTGATAAACGTGCAGCGTTTGAGCGTTCATCATTAAATAATAAGCTCTGTTGTTATAAGCACAAGGTCGGAATTTTTAAAACAAGACAAGTGAATAAGTGCACAATGAAAGTGAACTGTAGTGGATTGTAATAGAGGTCACGATAGGGTACAATAATGGTCATATGACTCGTGCTGTTACGAAATGGTTCCGCTCAGATTTAGTGATCGATATTGAGACAGTGTTACAGAAACTGATTGGATGACTAAAGCTTAACCGCGAGTTTATTTGCAAAGAGTGAAAGAATTTATTTTTTGCAATCATGCCGATTCATTTTCGGGGTCTTAGGAAAGAAACAGTAATGATTTTGACTGGGCTAGGTATCAAAAGGGATCAAGTCTGTGGTCTATAAAATGGCATTTAACTATTCACTTTAAACCATATTGTTTATTTTTACTGTTTTGATCATTTCAACAAATTAGAGAAAAGGAGGAATTGATTTAACTGCAACATAAATGTGTATCCTGAGTTCCCAACATTATCGACTGAGAATCGAACGTGGTTCATCTGTTTGACAAGAAACTTCCAACTGAGCCACAGGATCAAACATTACTGAATAATGAATTAGTTAGAAAATATAGACGATTATAGGATAATGTAATAATATCATTAATATCTAATACGAGTATAATGTTACATGAACAAAATAAACTTCTAATACATAAAAAAGTTTATGTGAATACAAAAGCAAACGCTTTAGGCAAAGTAAATAATTCTTGACAAAAAATAACCGACTTCAAAATTAGGGATAACTCAAAAACTACTCGTCAGATGTGAGACAACATGATAAGCACCAGCTTTCGATTAAAAAAGAATCATTAAATTCAGTTCACCCAGTCAAAAGTTCTGAGGTAACAAGCATAAAAAAATACAGTCGAATTGAATACCTCCTCCTTTTTTGAAGTCGGTTAAATATTAGTCGGAAATAGATAGCAGAAGGCCGAAAATAGAAAGCCTAGAAAAATCATATCGATTTGATCCGAGCAAAAATTACTTCCGTCATCGGTCATTTCTAGATCTAGATCAGTTAATGATATTGAATTCCATTCAAAAATAATAATTTTATATACGTTTGAATTTTAATATCAAATGACAGTCTAGGATTTGCAGTTGTTTTTTTAGGCTAATTAGTGACCGTTGCAATGAGGAAATAATTTGTCCTGTAAAGCGAAATAGGTAGGTACCTGACCATTTTAAATTAGACTATTTATAAATGTTAAAAACTTAAATTTATTTTATTTTTTAATTCATTAGCCTAAGGTATCTAGAGTATCTAGCCAGTACCCCTTCACTGAAATGTATCGGGAAATTTTTTCGTCGCATTTTTAGGGTTAGGTAAAACGGAGTAATTATGGTTTCGCCATGTCCTTTTGCCGCTGGCGGGTTAGCTCAGAAAGATTTGTGCTAGAAAGCTGTAATTTGGCATAGATAATATGGATGTACCTATTTTTTATTTTTCTATTGCAAAGCTGGATAGCAGGCAGTATAGGAATGAAGGAAAGGAGAAGGAAAACCCAAAAAGTAATTTTTCTGGCGGAAAGGCCATTAGAGTATATATTTTATATTGATAAGAATATATATGAGGTATTCTTTGTCAACTAGTGACCCCCCCTTGCCCAAAATTGGTTTGATCTTTAAGAGGTCTACCAGGGCTTAAATGAAAGGTATTAATCTCTAGTTTTTAATGCCGATGGGCATTTGTAGTGAATATACACTGTAGATCCAATATGGCCGCCTAAGCCACGTGACTGACCTTTTTCTTTACACTAAATCGTATATAAAAGTAGCTGCACATTATCAATAGGGGTTTACAAAGGCTTAAATGAAAGGTCTTGACTCCCACTTTCAAAAGCCGTGAGGTGTCAATTTTTTTGCGACCCTTAAATTCAAAATGGCGGTCTTAATCACGTGACATATGCATTTTTTCAGTAAAATCTAAAGAAAAAAACTTTGTTGGTCCTAATTTTGTCTCAAACTTGCTTGAACTATTGTTTTTCAACAAATAAACACCAATCGTATGAAAAGTTTTTTCTGGAAATGCTATTTTCGCCCTCTATAGGACAATTAAAACATCATATGACCAGATATGGCAAATGTGCTGTTTCAAAAGATCGTCAAAGACATTTTTATGAAAACTAAGTGTAGTCTAAGGGGTAAGGCTACTTGCTATATATATATATATATATATGATATATATATATATATATATCTTAATATATATAAATTACGTGTCACGTTGTTTGTCCGCGATGGACTCCTAAACTACTTAACCGATTTTAATCAAATTTGCACACCGTGTGCAGTTTGATCCAACTTGAAAGATAGGATAGCTTATATCTCAAAATAAAAAAAAACTTTTGACAGAACGAAGTCTGTCCTGGCAGCTAGTATATATATATTCCATATTATATATATTCCATATATATATATATTCCATATACATATATATATATATTCCATATATATATATATATATTCCATTAAGTATATTTAGAGTATTACTCTAACAAGTATATTTAAGTAAGCCTTTGAGTTCAGAGAGCCAAGTTGTGTGCCAGCAATTTTTTGTCTACTATGGAAGAGGTCCTGGGTTCGATTGCTGACAGATTAATTCTTAGGTCACAATTCTATGTGTATGTCTATGCCATAACAATGCAAGGAAACTTCGAGCCAGGGTATGATTTTTTATATAAAAACATACCTGATAAATACCTGTTATAAATACATTCATTCATCAATCTTAATATATATAAATTACGTGTCACGTTGTTTGTCCGCGATGGACTCCTAAACTACTGAACCAATTTTAATCAAATTTGCACACCATGTGCAGTTTGATTCAACTTAAAAGATAGGGTAGCTAACATCTCAAAAAAAAAATCTTTTGACAGAACGAAGTCTGTCCAGGCAGCTAGTCATATATAAAACTGAAGCGTTGAAATTGTTATCGACAGCGTCAGATATACATATAGCGGATTTAAGTAGTTTCGATTCCAGTAAAGTATAAATTTGAATCCTACCCTACGTGGAATGATTTATTTATATATAATAGATATTCTAGGCCGATTTAACATTGGCAGGCATTTCGTTACACAACACCACTTTCCCAACTCCGCTCTCTAGAATATCTGAATCATATAAAACAGCTCTACTTTGAATAGGAAGCGAGAAGTTAGGTAACTGCGAAAATTGACTTAGTAAGGACACGCCTATATTGTAACCACAGGATATGGTGTGGTGTTAAGGGCTAATTACACACTCATATCCCCGCAGTAGGTTTTTACCTGTCTCGCGGGTGGCATGGACGACACATACTATAACACATCACATATACAATTATACACCCATGACCTGAGCGCAAATATTTATCCGTCACATTATCTGCCCCGGCTGGTAATCGAACCTGGGACGCCTCGCTTCGCAAGCAGAGTCGCTACCATCTACCAGGCTACAGGGTCGTCAAATATTAAAATATTGACGAGGTAATCTTAATATAATCACGTGTCATACCTGCAACTATCATCTTATGTGACATCTGAAACTAGATAATAAATGTTTTAATATTCTTAATTTGCATTTGGCTTTTGATGAGATTTAAAAATCTACTTAACTTAACCCGTGTTTAATTAAAAACAATTCAATATGGCCTCCTAGAATAACGTTGCATGTAATACCTACTTGTTATGTATGCAATGCAACATAATAATGTGCGTGTTTCTATAAACAATGTTCGGTAAACTGGGTGACCCTGTGTTATGGGAACCGAAATAGTTAGCAATGCAGAAATAACTTGTATTCCGATAAGGTGTGGTCCCCGTTATAATATTGGTAATATTGGAAATTGAATAATTCATTTTAATTGCGTTTTATTCGTATAAGTTCAAGATATTTACTGAAAACTTTCAAAGTGGCAGAAAAAGAAAAAATTAGAAGCGCAGAATAAACAAAAACTATTATAAATGTTGGTTATTTTCATTTAACACAGAATTATTATTATTTTCTTCCGATTACCCAAGTTATACCTAATTCTTGTTTCTTTTATTCGGGCTGTTTAAGTTTTACTTAGTTAGTTATTTTTAGTGTAGGTGATGCTAAAAAATATCAGTTGAGAAATAAGAAGTTGTATTTAGGGTACCTAATATTATGTATTCTGTGATATAGGTATAAGCATATTATACCTACCAATAACATTTTGTAAGTAGAGCCATATACCTACATTTATTTACCCAACATCCTGTACTACAGGCAAAGAGTAAATATTTGATCCGGCGAAGTATTTGCGCAATAAAAGACAAGTCTTGGAAAATTCTTTTAACCCTTGCTGTTTCTTTTTTTATCTATACTTTAGTGAAATATTAAATTATCCTGTAAAATCTTGATTTCTCTTATCATAAACGAGTAACCGCCCTCGCTTTGCTTCGGTTTTCTTATTTTTTTACACCTTGGGTTATATTACTGGAGTTTTATTAAGGGTCCCTAATTTTTTTGAAAATATAATACAGCCTATGTCACCCGGGGATAGTGTAGCTTCCCAACAGTGAAAGAGTTTTTCAAATCATTTTAGTAGTTTCGGAGCCTATTTAATGCAAACAAACAATCAAATCTTTCCTCTTTATAATATTAGTATAGATTAATAAGTTATTGAAATAAGTCTCTGAAAGAACTAGCACAACCGATCATCACATATCCTCACATAATTTTAGTATGGAATTTAAGTTTTTTCTTATATTTTTTATAGATTTCTTGGAATATTGATTTTTCAGTAATCCATTGATGCAGTTGCAGTTTTCATGAAAATCGCGCCCGAGAGTCCTTTAAGCACTTTCCGCTATTCTTCATAGTTTCGGATTTAAACATCCACGCCCACTTGAAAAATTCGCCCCTTATAAATTAGCTCCGTCTGTCTATTCATACGACCAAGTACGAGTACAAACATGTAAGCTTACAAAGTTTGCAACCACAAGCGAAATACGTCTTACATTACTTACTATTGCATTCCACTGAGTTGAAGGACCTATTCGTCATGAAAGACTTACAACTTGCATTGAATAGAATATCATTCCTTTAGTTTCTCTATCCTAAAGGATTTCTTTTATTACACTACAATAAAATTGTTTTATACAAAAGTAGTTATAATTTTTGTATGAAATGAAATGAAAATACTTTATTGCACACAAAAAAAATATGGTACAAAAGGCGGGCTTAATGCTAACACAGCATTTTCTTCCAGCCAATGTATGACTAAACTAAACTCAATTTAAAGTGTAAAGGGCTCTATTAAACTCAAAGAGTTTCTTTATATATTTTGTAACTATCTGATTCTATCAGATCTGACCGTTTTAACTTGTGTTAGGTAAATATGTAATACGAGTATCTAAATTTTGTTTTCTTTGATACCATAAATCTTGAGGTATTTTTCAAACTTATACATTTACACATAAAAATGACAGTATTGTACAAACACTAGATATGCCAGGTTTACTGAGTTAGACTCGTAAAAGTTAGCAAATAGTTAATCGAGAAATAATAATTGATATTTAATTGAAAAGGCCTTGGATTCAGGCGTGGTTATAGTAATCTTAAAGCGAAAGTCTTAATCAAGATTTGGTTGAAAACACAGAGTAATGATTAGACAGAAATGTTGGTTGAAACAACGCAATGGGATTACAACATTATTTTTTTACACAATTGTAAACAAGTAACCAAAAGTAATTAGACCATGCGGCTTTGTTGGTAATATACTAAACAAAATATTTCAAAATAATATGTCATACTTCCTCCGCGTTCTAGGCCTTCTCACTTATGAAATCCGTGTCCTGTTGATGATGATGGTTTCAATCATTAATGAGTTGAAGCCATCATTCTTAATTTGATGCTCAGCATTTTTTAAATTTCGGTACCGATATTCATAATCGATAGCCACTCAGAAAAGCTACACGTATTTAGAATAAGCATTAAATATTTTTTTCCAGTCTAAACTCAACTCATTTTATTCTTACTCGTGTATAAAGGACTCACATCTTGTATAGTGTGTAGTGGATTATTGTAATTAAATTAAATTTTTAATAAATATAAAAAATCGGATAGGGCCTCTTTATCTTTAATAGGGAAAGTCAGTGTAAAATATAACACATAAGTACACATATATAACATATTAACATATGTATATATACATATATATAACACATAAGTAAGATAAACGACGATGGTGTGGACGATGCTATACTACTAGTTTGGGACTAAACTAAACTTGCATTATATTTACAACTTACTTATTCTGAGCAAAATTATTCATCACCTTTATTTGGAAAAAAATTATGTATTATTATTAAGCCCGACTATTGTCCTCGTGTTTGTTACGTGCAATGAACTGTTTTACATCTAATTTACTATTTTAATTTCATTTCAAACATTTCCAAACCTTAATTACGCAATGACATTTCTATGCGCTATTTGCTCTATGGTCCTAATGAACAATACCTGGTTCGCTAGTTTATGAATGTTTGTGCAACACAACTATTGTACTGTGGTCGTGATATGGCATATTTGGACCGCCTTGGATACTCGGATACGGATACGGATATCCAGGACTGGACACGCCCATAGCAAACGCGTGCCCTTGTTTACTAAGTTATGTCATGATTTTTGTGTAAAAGGCGGATAAGTTAACGAGAACTCAGTTATTTATAGATACGTAAACAGCATAGCAGAAATCATTACCGATTGTTATTTTCGTAGGTGGTATGGTTAAATATATACCTAATTTTATTAGGAAATCACTAATAGATAAGACCCGAAACTAAGAATGTTTCTAACTACTTATTTATTATCTAATAAAACTAACAAGAACAAAAGTTTAAAGCTTTCTCTACCAGAGAAGCACAACTTGGTCAATATGGATAGGACTTAACATAAATAACAAGGAGTTTGCACCAGCCTGAAATCAAACTCAGACCCCTTCTTTATAGACAAAATCAATTGTATCTATTACAAAGTCATTAAAAATGTTCATTACTAAAAACATTCAATTATAATATAGTAATTTGAACGTTAATCTCAAAAATTACCGATATGCGCATTACTGATATGCGAATTTTATTTTCTATAAATAAACAGGTACAATTAAACGCCTGATGAAATATAGGAAATAATTGTTGGACACTATGTGCTAACGGATCATGATTTTCAAAGTTCATTGAGGGCGAGTTAGTTAAGCATAAATTGAAGCGTCTTCAATTGTAATAAACTGGTACGTAATTTCTAAGGTACACATATTGCGTAATAACAGTAAAAGTTGCAAGTTAGCTGACATTACGTTAGTTAAATATCAAATTGCATTAAAATATGACGCAAACTGTTACTTGTTGAAAATGCCAAACAATGTATTACGAAGTCATACATATGTGTGTTGCGATGTACGCCAAGTCGATAATATGTACTTCATAACACACAGTCTATGATAACGCTGAAGAGCTTTTTTGTTTGTTTGTTTCTTTGCTTGTTTGTTAGAGTGCACTAATCTCTGGAACTGGCAGTCGAATTAGAAAAAAATATTTCAGTGTATGATAGCCACATTAATGAGGAAGGCTAAGTAAGTATAAGTAGGTAGTTGAAGGCTAGCAATCCTTCAGGGTCAAGGGTATGGTATGGCTTATCCGAAGCAAAGCTAGAGCGTGTTACTGGTGTGAATAGAGACAAGATATATAGACACTTAGTTTGATTCGTCCCGCGAATCTGTCGTTTGAACTGCGTATTTTATAAAATTTATCGTAGCGTAGTGTAGCAGCTTATGATTCAGAGACGAAATTGGATAAAAAAGAAAAAAGACAACATTCATATTAAAAAACTTGTTAGAGTGGATTTGCAATTTAAGCTTTTCAATCCCGACATTTATTTTGTTATTTAAGACCAAAATTAAAAAATACGTAATAGTTATAAATTTTTATTTATTAATTTTTGTTTATTTTCTAAATCAACATTTAAATACACCAAATAGGACTATGTACTTACATTACATATATAAACTACTACACAATAAAAAAATTAAAAACACGTTGACTCCTACATGATCCCATAAAATCGCAAATTACTCGCATAGGTATATAAAACAATCGCATTAGAAAGGGCATATTACAACACAGATTAACCTCTTCAATTCCAACGACGATTTGCAACCGCTCGGCGTTTTTTCACACGAAATCTGTAATTGGGAACGTCCGCTACTCCATCGACCTTGCGATATTACAAAACTTACGAAAACATCGCTAAACCAACTCTTACTTTTATATCGGGCTAGATTAGGATGGTAATAACATAGAGGTAGTATACATAGAGAGGCTATCTCAAACAAAATCTGTGTTCCACCGCCGGCTTGCCCTCCGTTCTCTTTTCAAACTAGAAGCCTCGTTTGCACACTTGCCATAGAGTAACTTTGTATATGTCACTTGCCGAACCAAGACAAGCAGTCACAGACTCCAAATCTTTACAAGCTCTTACTCCAACTTTATTTAACGTGCAAAAGCGTTTAAACGATTTCAAACGTAATTACCATTGATTCGTGTCAAAAAATCCAACACTTTAAATTGGTCACAAGCGTCGCGTCGGCAAGCTTATTTAGTCCATTAACACGCTAGTGGCTTGCCAAGTTCAAACGCTCCTTGTGATTTTTTCATTCAAAATGGCGGGAACATTGCTCAATAATTTAATTAAATTCGTTTTAGTTGATTTAATTTAAGATTTTTTTCCTTACTGATGATAAAGTGATAACATTATCTTTTTTGTTTTTTGTCGTGCAATTGTGACACATTCTTATTATGCACGACGGCATTTTTTCAGTTTTTTCGTAAACAATTTTGACATGCGGCCGCAATGAGCGCAGCCGAATGACAGCTGAGTGACAGAATGAAATGCAGCCGGCCGGCTGCAATGCACACCCCCGGACCCGATGTTCGCGGTGTCCCTTCTATACGCTAGTAATATTAATTCTATGGGTAATAATAATATTAATAATATTTGAGATAAAGAGTTTTCTTGAAAACAACCAAGTAAGGGTTGAGCTTTGATCCTACTTAGCTTATAGGTTGTCTGGAAAAGGTCGTTGTTTTAATTGCAACTATAAGACCAACCTGAGGACGTCCTACGGCTTGTTTTTTTAGAGGTGGGAAGATTTAATTTTATTGTTATTCAATAGCTTCAATAAATTTGATTCATAAATTCACAATTAATAAAAACAAAATACTTTTAGCTGAAATGAGATTTGCTGAATCTTATTCTCTGAAGAGAATAATTTTCTTTGGAAACCCATGATGTTTTAATTACTTTTTAAGACATTCTAACGATACCCTACAGTGGAATAGACGAGAAAATAAAATCAGCTTTCTGCTTTCTAGCACGGATGGACAGCAACTGCAGCTGACATGACGAAACTACGAGTATTAATATGGTGATATAATGATAGCAGTTAATTGAAACAGCATTTCATGTTTTACAGATTACTTCAAATCAAACTATCAAGTCAACGACGATCTTAATCTGACATCAGTTTTGGCGCGAAATGATCTGACATTCGATTTACCGCCATATTGCTTGGCGGCAATGGCGGCAATCCGCGCCTGACCTTGCTCCACATACGCACCGGTTTATTTTGCAATCCATTTGTGGGAAAATTCACTCATCTATAGAATTATTTCTTGATAAATATTGTATGTAAATTTATATAAAATTTAAATTGCTATCGTTTAAAACTTTATGGTTTGTATTACAATACTTTATGGTTTTGATATTTTGTGTTTGATTTATAGTGAATTGGATAGACTCTAAAGTGGAAGGTTGACTACTTTTTTAGATCGCACTCTCTTAAGAAATAATTTTTAATATACGTAAATTTAGACGCAATAAAATAAATAGACATGTTAAAAAAAATGAACAATAAAATAAGCACTTTAGAACCGACACCGCAAACACAATGTATGTTCCAATTAATTGGCTTCAATTTTCAATGGATTCGTTTGATTTTGGAAGGAGAACGGGGGCTCAATTTTGAAAATAGAACCTCCCGGCGGGACACATACCTACTTTGTTCGAGATGTCTGTTCTATGACATTATACTTCAATGAATAAAATTGATTATTTATAGTACCTACCTATGTCTACTTTGCAAAAATCCGCTATTAACATGTAAGTTAATAAATTACTTGCCTACTACTATTTAGTCTTAGGTGTTAAATTAGATTAAGCCCTGAAGGTTATTCAATCCCTTTTTTAACTTCAATTTCACAGTATTGAAGAGCCTTGATTTGATGGTTGGAGTTCCTTTCATTGTTCCTAATAAACATGAGCCTATCATTGTTCCACGGGTCATTGTCTGAGAACAACAAACTATTTTTTGCATCAAATTTGCATTTGCATACAAACGAGTGTATTTTTCAGTATTTACCTATGTATATTGTTACAATATTTCTTGAAATAAATTTTGACCTTATTATAGATATTGGTGGTTTGTTAACTTGATCCACGAGGAAAGCGCGACATTGAAGTATAATCACAGAAGAAATAATAGTACTTATAAATAAGTAGTATTATATAATGTAGTAAAGTATCGCGAACAAAATTTGTGTTAGTTTTTTTTTAAATCAAGCCCCCGTTCTCTTTTCAAAATCGACTGAATTCACTGAAAACAGTTGCCATTTGGCTACAGTTTAATGTAAAAACATCGGGTTCGCGGTGTCAGTTCTATACGCTAGTAATATTAGTTCAATAGTTTGTTACAAGTACTTTAGACGTTACGCCTGTGAAATAACACTGCTCAAGTTGTATGTAATGTATTCGTGTGGGCAGCTGCAACGTAATAGTAGGTACTATTAGATGTCAGTGTGTGGGAATATTAAGAATGAAAAATATAGACGTAATCAAGAAACTAAGGAGACGTCAACAAAAATTGATATTAATTCAAATTTGTTTTAGGTAAAATTAACATAACCGAAAGCAAGTAAATGGTCTACAGATTTTTAAGTATGTTATTTGTAAGTAGTTAAGTATAACTGTATGCTTTCCGAATAAAATAAAATAAATAAATAAATAAAATATAAAAATAAAATAAATAAAATATAAATAATAGTAATTATGTATTATCTGTTTATTCACAATAATCAAATTTAAAAGAATGTAACCCAATTAAGTTTCACTTTACATTGAAATATGCTTAACTAGTTCATGAAGGTCTGTAGACTTCATTGTAAGGTCGTAGTTAAACTGTATGATTCAACTTAACATTTAATACATTCTTGGGAATGTATGAATATCTCTAAACTAAAGTATCAATAGCTTGTTTAGCTTGGCTTGAGAGCCAGATCTTTTCATCTGTTTTCTATCTTTCTTGGCCAGTAATGCAGCGGTGATATGGTATTTCTGATGTCCTGGCGATAGTGGCTATTTATGACTCGTCTGCTTTTGTCCGGTAGTTAGGTACATACCTAAATAATTCTTGACAAAAAATAACCGACTTTCAAATTAATGATAAAAATGACTCAAAAACTGTTCGTTAAATCTCGCTCAAAAAGTGGGACCACATGAGAAGCACCAGCTTTCCATTAAAAAAGAATTATCAAAATCGGCTCATCCAGTCGAAAGTTAACAAACATAAAAAACTAGCTATTACCCGCGGCTTCGCCCGCGTGTTCAAAGGGAAGTAACAATGAGTTGTTTAACATGCATAACTCTTTCCTAGATATAATAACATAATAATTAATAATAATAATTCATAAATAAGTAACAGATCCAAAATCAAATTAAGTATGGAAGTTTGGAAGCATGGATAGTATGGATGGATATGGAAGTATAGAAGACAAATACGCATCATAATGGATCTTTCCATGGGAATGAGTTGTTTTACTGCGGTAAAAATTAGCCTACGTTACTCTCCAGCCTCCTACCTATCTCCGCACAAAAAATTATACCATAATATCGCTCCGTTACGACGTGAAAGACGGACAAACAAACAAACAAACAAACACACTTTCGCGTTTATAATATTAGTATGGATACAGTCGAATTGAATATCTCCTCCTTTTTTAAAGTCGGTTAAAAATAAGTGTTCTTTACAAAAAAATTATAAAGTTTTACATCCTATTGTATTCAAGTAATAAATAGATCTTATCCTATTAATATCCATTCCAACAGAAAGATGTATGGACCTTGTTCACCCAAAAGCTACTGAAAGGATTTTGATGAATTTTTGCACACGATTGCATGTAAATCATGATCAAGAATCGCGAAGAAAACCGCGGGTGCAGTACTAGTAAACCAGTTTAACTGCATGCCATTAGCTCACAGTCAATAAAAATCCGGTCAAGATTTAGCAATGAGAGCTATATCAGCGTGTTCCGTTGTTGCGTGACGCGCTAAATACTGGTAGTAATAGTGTAAGTATTAGTTCGTGTTTCCTCACGATATTTCCTGCGGTGCGTGTCGGCAACGCAGACGCTACTGTCACCACACGTTGAGTGACACAAATAACGGTACACACTCATAGCCACTAGGATTCCCTGTGTCGTGTCTGCCATAGGCAACACACAGAGACAATAACACATCCAGACCGAGATCGGAAAATCAAATCAATCATTCAAATTTTCGTCTTGCTGGAAATCGAACCTAGGACCTTTGGCACGGTGGAATGGCACAGTAACCATTACGCCAGACGGGTTGTCCAGAAAAATCAAAATCAAAAAATAAAATCGTTTATTATTCCAGAATTTACATTTTATTACATATGCGCGGGATCTTTCCATTTAAGTATATAAAACTTGTGTGAAGAATATGTGTGAAAAGATGCGGATATTCTTTTTACCCGACTGCCAGGAAGGGTTAATATGTTTTTCGCTCATATGTTGTATGTGTGTAATATATTTATTACTTCATATATTCCAAACCGCTGAAAAGATTTATGTAATTAAGATATCGTTAGATTCGTCTTGATAACCCAAGTATTCTTAGATAAGTGAAATAAAAAATATGGTGGCTGTGAGAAGCCATTGTTTGAAGTATCAAAAAATAAAAATAAAGCATTATGGGTATCAAATTAAAGAATCGCCATAAGGATTTCAAAAATGTATATCATAATAGCTTTATGATAGCAGGCGGGTGTTTTTTATTATTTTTAAATTTATACTTGTTGCTAATATAAAGTAACACAGTGACGGAAGTAAACTCCGCGGAAATAAATTATCTCTGTACCTTGAAGACATCTGAGAAAAATTATTGCTGCAGCTATTTATTTTAGGTACTGATTTACAGGAATTTGACATTTTCTGTGCATTCCTTTACGAATAAATGGTATCAAGGAATGCATTCACGACAGCAACGCATTATTAACATAAATCTATGTTACACATTGTATAAGGATTAGAGATTAATAAAAATCAAATAACAGTATTGCACAATTTGATGTTTTTAATTTTCGATTTGTTTATCATGGTCCCCCTACACACAAACTACTTCACTATTTAGAACTAATGTCGTGACAAAACGAAAAGTCGCGTTCGTATTTTATTGCTTAGTTTTATTACTTTTTAAATAACACTAAGTAGTAAAAACTCAGATGTTTTTCTATTAGAGAATTACTTATGTAATATTTAGGTACTTTAACTACTGACATAAATACTGACTTTAGAAATATGTAGGTACCTGAGTCTTGCACTCTTTACTAATATTAGTAATCCTTATTAACGACACTATTAAATGGTTTATTAATACAGGCTTTCTTTTTTCTAAAACAACGGGTTCAATTCCTGGCTAAGAATATTGATCATCCACGCCTACGTGAAAAATTCACCCTGTATAATGTTTCCTAAATAATATTGTCATTTACACGTTATAATAATAATAATACTTATAACTCGCCCAATGTTAATTTTTAAAGTAGACTATCTCTTTATTAGTTTTAAATTAAAAATAAACGTAATTTGGACTTTAGACTCTCCCACACTTTACCATACACCTGGACAAATCTGGGAGAAAAAAACGTCAGTTAAATAAAATTAATTGGTTTTAAAACTTGTTTTCCATATAACAATATATATTTTTTAAATAACATTAAATACCCTTTCGTTGAAATTATCTGCATAATTTTAAAATACTCCATTAAGATAATAATATTTGTACAGGAACTTAATGATTAAAATCATCAATATTATTTTTCCGTGTGATCATTGCTATCAGATTTTCGTTAAAACTCATCCTCTGGAATTTCTTTATAAATATTATTCGGTATATTATTAAATTAAGTGAAGGTAATTACAGCTACATAATGATTTATATTTTTTTATAAAAATACATGAAACATCTTAAATAACAATCTATTAACAGCAATATGTATTATGAATCCTAGCGCTTTGTCCGTGTTTTCTGGCATAATAAGTAGAACTCTATATCTTATTCTCGATCATAGTATATCTGTGTGTTAATTTTCATGAAACTCCATTCAGTATCTGTTACGTGAAAGAGTAAGAAACTTCCATAAGAAAACTTTCACATTTGTAATATTAAGTAAGATATGTAGGTATCTGTTTAAAATCACAAACATTAATTAATAGTAACAGACTGTAATTCTAAACCTAATATTTAAATATCACTTCCATCCTACGCAAAAAGTAGCTACATATAATATGTAGTAGGTATATCCGGGCAACAAGACGACAATCATTTCTTTGATCCTATTATTTTTTAATATCTCGCATGATCATCGAATTACACACGTAATGAATTATATCACGAACGAATAAAGCTGTGTACACAAATTACATCGTTTTTGATCACAGAGAGCAGTCAATTTTGCGCGAATTATACATCAAAGCTTTCCGCCTATGAGAAATAAATTATCGCTTGCTTTTTAAGAAAATATTCTCAGGAAACTTGCACATGTAAGAGATTTCAATAATGTTTTTATTCATAAAAAAGGCAAAGTTATAGAAAGCTTATATAGTGTTTTGTTCTTCAACTGTTATGAAAAACGATGATGATAAAACTTAATATACTTATTCTTTTTTTTTATAAAAAAGCAACGCTTACACACTCATACCCGTGTGTAAAGTCATTGCTGTGGATATATCAAATCTAATTTATTCTTGTCTTGTACAAATGAGCCTAAAGTATGCCACCGCATGAACAAGCAGGCATGATGGGTACACGCCTTTATAGAACAATAAACAATAGAAAGTGGTGATGTAAATGTCACTCTGTATTTTAACGCATCTACATCGGAAGGCACTATTATACATCTGTATCCGGTGCCGAAATGTCACTTCGATTCAATTGTTTGCATCTGGGCAAAATGGCAGATAGTTTTGTTTTGTGATCAGATTAATTGAAAAATTGTTGGCTAGAGAACAATGGTTTAAAATTCGAATTAAGATCTTTCAAAAGATTTTTCTTTCTTTCATCTTTAAATGTTTTATTAATTCTTTTTGTCTTCTCTCTTCTTTCTTGACCAACTATTCGTTGCTAGAGTTCATGCACAGCGAAGACTTGGGTGAAGCCCATGTAAGGCCACATGAGCGAATTTTTTGCCGCAAAAAATTGTCGCGTGCATTCGGTTTCATGCCAAAGTCCTGTTTGTACCACATGGCGACGCAAAATGTGCTTGGACTTTAGTATAAACCGACTCATTTCACGCGACTCATAGCTCAAAAAATACGCTCATTGGACTTCACCCTTAGCACCGACAACGTTTGAGTGTAAAAAAAATCACGGAGTCATCCAAGCCCAAAGTTTGATGTACTTCTCTACACTGGTTTTTGTCCAAATTTTCTCACCTTCGCCCAACTTCTTACAACTTTTAGCCGTATTGGGGCGGCTTAGAATACTAACCCCAATCCCACGCCGGATGGGTGTCGTAAAAGGCGACTGAATCCGGCCCGCTGGTGGTAGGGCCCCTCGAGGGATTATATTAGTAACATTGATTTTAATTATTAATTAATACCATTATTACTATTATTATTTCTCCATGGGGTTCGCCTGGATAGCTACCACCCTCGAGCATTAGTCAGCCGCCAAACGACTCGTCGTGTTCCGGCTAGGGGCTTGAGAGCCAGTTCTTTCTTTCTTTTTCTTCTCTCTTTCTTGGCCGGCAACGCATCAGTTATGCCTTTGGTGTTGATGATGTCCATGGGCGACGATAACCACTTACCATCAGGTGGGTCGTCAGCTCGTTTGCCGGCTATTTCCATAAAAAAAAACTTTCGAGGAATGGAAGCAGGAAGTTCGACTCTCCTCGTTCTCTCTCGTCTACATCCAACTTCACTCAACTTCACCCAACTTCGCCAAACTTCGCGCAACTTCGCGTCACTTCGCCCAACAACGCCCGTTAAACTCCAGCTTCTAACTTCGCCCCACTCTGCAAGTGGTACAGAGTCTTAAGTAGCGCGACCAGCGGCCGACATTGCCACCACTCTCAGTTTCAACCACTTTCATTTTCATACCACGTAACAGCTGATGTCATGCAGTGTTATTGTGCGATAATTAAACTATGGGAACTGGGTTTTTATATCTTAAACACATAATAGGTACTTACAATTATTTTAAAAATAATTTGAGCATTGTTTTTTAATGTTTTAAAAGAAATGGACTGTTTTAAACGTGAAATGTTTTACGTAATTTAAGCTTTAATCGTAACACATCACTCTTTCTGGATTGTAGAAGCACAATAAAATACCTGATAGGAATAAAAATATCATTTTACAATGATATATTGTTAACATTTAGGACTAAAGACCTGAAGAAGACAACAGGCATCCGCTGGATTCAGAAGGCTCAGGACCGGTCAGAATGGTGCAAGTTAGGGGAGGCCTATGTTCTTGTGGACTTGTGAAGACTGATGGGTGGATTTAAGCAAATTTTTTAAATAATGACGTAACAAAAAATATAATTGACTACTTACAATTTTTTCGCAATATTAGCGTCCGTGTTATGAAAATATAAAGAATTTTTATATTTATTTTTTTAAGTAAAAAAATATTTGAAATTAAGTGCTACATTCACACCGAATGATTAATTAAACTTGATAGCTACACAGACTCTCTCAGGTATACCTATCAACGTCATTATTTTTAAATTACTTGCGTAAATGAAGTTACATCACTATTTATACAACATAATGAAAACTTATCAGACCGCTCGCGCACTCTATCTGGTAGGTCCTTATTCTTTGGAATAGTAGTATTCCTACGTAGTTATTAAAGTTTAAGTAAATTTGTGTGAATATAAACTTAGAAATAAACTTGTAATTTATTCTTATTCCTAAGAGTCAAATTATTTCGTCACAGGAACAAATGGGTCACTTAACGTAAGTAAGTCAAAATTTACAAAACTCTTACAATACATTTTGAGCAGTATATTAAAAATATTCTTAACAT
Organism: Thymelicus sylvestris; assembly: GCA_911387775.1. Classification (NCBI taxonomy): domain Eukaryota; kingdom Metazoa; phylum Arthropoda; class Insecta; order Lepidoptera; family Hesperiidae; genus Thymelicus; species Thymelicus sylvestris. The sequence continues at coordinate 6,437,184 of OU426909.1, read as the reverse complement.
AAATAATAAAAAACGTAATATAGTTTTTTTAATTCAACCCCTAAAGGTTGGGAACTTCAGCGAACGACGCGGCGACGTCACGAGCTAGTATTAAAATAAACACGGGCCTAAATCTGTCTCTAATCTGGATAAACAAGTGATCTGAGTTGCCAGGTGTTGAATGACAGTCACTAGACTTGGCTGGAGGTACTGACCGTAATCTAGGCAACACCGGAACGTTACGTCACTAGTTCACTTCCTAGGAACCACTTCACGTATCGCAAACTATGTGATACTATTGGATTCGAAGAACGAGAAAATGGTAAGGAATTAGATTTTTAGCCGAATCCAAAATATAATTAGTTAGTTACTTAGAGCCATTTACCGCTAGGTGGGATTGTCGTGAAGCATTACCTATTTATTTAAAAAAACCTGGACGGAAAGAAGTTGAGTTCAAAAAAACTTATTTTTTTTTAGGTTTTAGCATAGTCGATAAATAAATATCACTGCATCCGACTTAAGATACTTTTACGAGTATCTTAGTTATATTTTTAAGTCGATTTTATAAAAAGGTTCTATTTTACGCAAAACGAGCTAGAGAGTCACCTTTATAAGCCATCAATTTCAAACCACAGCTCCTCAAATCAATAATTACAGCCCACATAATAAATTATTTAGTCTATTGTAAAATTAAAGTGTTATCATAATTTTGATAAAATAATTATACGAGTATTTATCAAATTAACGGTACAAATGCCTATGTATTGTGATAAACAGACAGACAAATCAAATGTTAATAATACCTTGTACTAAGTATACAAATGCTGAACTCAGAAAACAAGTTACTATATCTATTTACATCGTAGCCAATCTTAGACAACAATTAATTTTGACATTCAACTCTGCCGAGTTCAAATGCTGCATAAATCATGAATATTTATCAGGAAGAAGATAACACTAGAACAGATATTGATGTCTTTTTGTCTGTCTGCGTAGAAAAATTATATTAATGCGTTATTAATTAGGTAATTTTTGTTGTTGTCTACAATCCCTTATAAAGGTCGTTTGCAACATAGATTTGTATTGAAAAATATAATACAGCGAAATCAATAGTACAGCAGGAGATCTCAGAGTGGTGATTCATCTATACTAATATTATAAAGAGGAAAGATTTGATTGTTTGTTTGCATTGAATAGGCTCCGAAACTATTGAACCGATTTGAACAATTCTTTCACTGTTGGAAAGCTACATTATCCGTGGGTGACATACATAGGCTATATTATATTTTCAAAAAGAATTAGGGATACTTAATAAAACTCCAATAATGTAACCCAAGGCGTAAAAAAATAAGAAAACCGAAGCAAAGCGAGGGCGGTTACTCGTTTATAATAATTTTAATTAGGGATTTCTTATTATTACTTTATTTGAGCCTAAGCTCACCATCGTGAATATTGTATATTTATCACAAATCAATATTAATTTTATTTAATTATATGACGTGTTTTTAATAACACATGCCGGGAATTACGATTAGTATTAGGTACGCTAGTTTTATCTTAGAGGAAGCATCGAGATCTGGCATTTCACATAGACATTTTATATCTTTTTAACATAGCAATAAACATGTGTCACTATTGTTATTTTCCTCCTACTTTTTATGGCTAACATTCTGTATTATTGAAGACAAATTAGATACTGTACGACTGTGTAACATTGTTATTTTTATAAGGCGTTGGACAATGGTTTTACGCACAAAAGGTAGTACGCATGCAATCAATCAAGATTTATAGCTTGAATCGGGAGTCATTTGTCCAAAACAGTTGAATGCACGTGTTAAATGAAATTTTAGATACATACATATTTCATAAACTTTAAACAAACCGTTAGAATGTATAATAAAACGACCAATGTTTATTCTGTCACTATTTTATCAAATTCTCTTTGTGTTATAGAGACAGAGCATTCTTTCTTCGTTCTATCTCTGTTTGTGGCGGTTTAAAAGAATAAGAAAGAACGATATAAAAGATTAAAAAAGAATGCAAAATGACTGTAAGAAAAGAGTATTTTCTTATTTCAAAGTTCCTTGAGTCTAAACCTACCGTTAAAAATAATTATAATGGTACTAAAGAGGCGTAGTATGTGCTTACATGAGATACAAAGTAGTTATACGATTTTATTAATAAAAGAAAACAACTACGATATCGAGCAGGATTTGAACGTGCTCTTTTACTGTCCTTCAAGAGTCAATTTAATAAACATTATTTTATTAGGGTTCCGTAGCCAAATGGCAAAAAACGTAACCCTTATAGATTCGTCATGTCTGTCTGTCTGTCTGTCTGTCTGTCTGTCCGTCCGTATGTCACAGCCACTTTTTTCCGAAACTATAGGAACTATACTGTTAAAACTTGGTAAGTAGATGTATTCTGTGAACCGCATTAAAATTTTCACACAAAAATAGAAAAAAAAAAACAATAAATTCCCCATACTTAGAACTGAAACTCAAATTTTTTTTTCATCAAACCCATACATGTGGTGTATCTATGAATAGGTATTCAAAAATGATATTGAGGTTTCTAATATCATTTTTTTCTAAACTGAATAGTTTGCGTGAGAGACACTTCCAAAGTGGTAAAATGTGTCCCCCCCCCCTGTAACTTCTAAAATAAGAGAATGATAAAACTTTGTTTTTGTAGATGAATGGAAGGTGATTTTGACAGAATGCCTGCAATATTGCGAAATGAATGCGTGATGTATGTATGAGTATTAGAATGTACTGACATAAGAATAATGGATATAATTTTAGTTTATTATGTAATTTATTTTAGTGATTGATTTTGATTTTATTTTCATTTGACATGTGTTATTATTATTATTGATTTACATTATTATTATTAATTTATATTAGTGATTATTACTGTTTGTTATTTTTGTAATTGTATTCTTAGTTATTTCTTTTATATTTTAATTTTATAAATTCATTAGTGTAATTGGCTTTGCCGTTCTACTGAATTAAAATAAATAAATAAATAAATAAATAAATAAATAAATAAATAAAAAACTAAAAAAAAATATATGATATACATTACCATGCAAACTTCCACCGAAAATTGTTTTGAACGAGATCTAGTAAGTAGTTTTTTTTAATACGTCATAAATCGTAAACCGCAATTTACCTCGATCAAAGTTACAACGAACTTCAAGAACTTTTAAATTATGTTACTTGCTGCTACGGAACCCTTCATGGGCGAGTCCGACTCGCACTTGGCCGCTTTTTGAACTCCTACATGCTAGCCTGGTGTTTTTGTCTTTTTCCCCTTCTCTTTTTCCTACCTATCTGGCTTTTATCTCTATGTTTTCTTGTCGGTTGTCTATAGATTCATTATAGTAATGTACATCACTCATTCGGTCCTTTTCTTTTTACTAGTCAGAGTCAACTATCGTCACATTAAAATTAAATGGTATCGCATTGCTTAAAAATGTTTGTTTAATTTTTTGGATTTTGTCTCTACCAACCCACATTGGAGCAGTGTGGTGGAGTATGCTCTAGGCCTCCTCAAGAGGAGAGATCCATGCTCAGTACTGGGCCATTAATGGTTGAAGCCAACGTTCATGGTCGACGTTGAGCACTTATTTTATTTCGAAATACCTACATACTCTACTGATGATGAGTTTTGGGCATTTGGGAGTGACAAAGCGTACATTTATCTTCAATAAAACGAAAATTAGAATGGCTGATACATTCTCTATGTAATGTCCATAATGCTGGTATTTCAGGGAAAATCTAAGCATAATAAATAACCTAATAATAACCTCTCGTACCAGTACTACGAGTATAGTCTATACCTACGGTACATTGTCACAATCTCGGAAGCGGGAAGGATTGTTATATCATCGTTGCGTGACAAACCAGTTACCGTATACTGTTGACGACAACATTATTCACTCCAATCAATTTGTCAATCTGGTTGATTGGAAACAACTAAATTGTGTGTTGATTGTATTAATTCACATTTCGAAGTAACTGAAATATGTGGAAAAATTTGGAAATGGATGATTAACAAAATGTAGGTAGGTACAACTTTATATTACTTTCACAAAAATAATTAATATGATAATGACGATACTTTAATTGAATTAGTTTAAGTGTATTTAATTTATTTCCTACATACCTACTTGTTATCTATTTGCGACAAAGAAAGCTATATTTTTACTTCTTCACCTGTCTTATCTTTTAAATATGTCATACAAGTTTTTACTGACTTCTTCATAAATTAAAAAGTAACAAAAAATAGATAAATAACAAAGAAAATATGTTTAAAAATCATTCGTATGCGTTAATTTAATTGAAAGTTTTGTTTTTAATTACCATAGTCATTTCTTAATTTGAATGGCAACTCTAATTGCATTATGAACAAGAAACCGTCGCCGCGTCAGTGCCTATTGCTGGAAAAAATAATTTGTTTATGGTCGGGTAACCATGAACACCGTGACACTCTATTCACTAACCGCAAGAAACCGATTGTGCCACTCTTAAACTACGAGTACATAAAAGATGGTTTAGCGTATTGCCCTTTACCCAGTGACACAAATAAAAAACGAACGTGCAAAAATAATCTGTATAAACTGTGTACGATACGCGATAAACAGCTATTTGTCGCTACAAAAAGAACTATTTTCGCATGAACCAATAAAGTTTAATCGTTGAATTTGCTTAGATTTGACATTGGGCATAACCGTTGAGACAATGCGTGAACCGACTTTTAAATTGGGATATCAATTTGCATGAAAAGATTCAAATTTAGGCAAAGTTAATACATTTTTAGATTACTGTATCAAGGCTGAACAAAATAGCTGATATAACACAGACACACTTTCCGTGCGTAAAAGGTTCAGAGATAAAAAATGGAAGCAATTATTGACAGTTTTGACAAGTTCATGACACACGGAAATAGGAAACTCCATTGTCTTTGCTCTAATTTCCGGAGCGGGAATATTTGTTATGGATGTCAAGGCTATATTTTGAGCATGTCCACAGACAACCAATACTGTTCAGTCGGCCGTGTAAGATTTATTCGAGGTTAAAGACAATGATAACGTGCGCACATCAGCCTAGATTTGGAAACAATGTAACAGTTTGAGTGCACGTGTAATTTATGTCCTAATAAAATGAATAGTTATTCTAGCAGTCATACAGCAATCAATGCTTTTGAAATATGATTATAAAATTAACAAGTCAGTTAACATTGCGATGGAGTAATTAATTTTCAAGTCTATTAATTAACTTAGCTACGTGTCTACCTGTGAGGCTGAGCTAATAAAATATTATGCTATCTATCAAAACAGATATGATGCCTACTGATTAAACTTGTATATTTATTTTATCCATTACTATTACTATTTAAGTCAGATTGAGAACTACCTATAACTTATTGATGCACCACATGATAATATCAATAACAAGTCGTTATTTTAGACATTAACATAAACATGGAATTAAAACGCATCGGATTTAATTTTTGATATGCCACAACTTAAACAAAATTTAACTTAATTTTTTTTAATAATCTTCGACTAACAAGCAGACGAACCATGAAAAGAAGACAAAAATAAAGAAAAAGCAAAAAAGAAAAGCACATTTTTTTTAATTAGCTAAAAAAACAGAAAAGCAAGCAGGCGAAAATCAAGTATCCGGGTGTATAATAATGCATATTATTATTCATATTAAACTTGCTAAATGTGTAAGTGAATGTTAGTCCTAAAATACATTTTACAATCACCGTTTACTTCCTAGCTTGACCAATGCGTATGTTTCGTAATCTGAATTTGCAATGTGCAGTAGATAGACCTTTCATATCATTGTTTATAAACTATGTACAGACAATGTACCAATAAGATTGATGTTTTGTAAGCTACGGTAATATTCATTATTGTCTGTTAATTATTTTTTGTTTTGTTTGTAACTGATTTTATCTGTTGTTTAAATATTTGATGGATTGACACTTCGCTATGTCTAAAGTAAAAATGATAGGTCTAAAATAATCATACATTCAGATGGAGTGGATATCTAATATTAAATAACTATATACCAGGTAAATAGAATAGAATATCATTGATTTATTTAATTAGTTACCTATATTAATTTCGCAACAATTGCCTTTACAAATTATACCTAATTTTCAAAAAAAATTGGTAAGCAAAAGAAGGGATTTGCAATTTTCAAGCAAACAAACAAGTAAATATACACAATTCAAAGAAAAACAAAATGTTTAAAGTTACTGGCCTGACATTTTCTTCAATAATGTTGAAAATTTATCATTCTACAATCACCAACTATACAAGAACCTGGGATTTCTTTTGTCAAGAATAAATTATTCTCCGCGAAGTAAAAGACGAAGTTTCAATTTATTCTGGCGTAGACCTTTTATGGGAAGTTCTGTTTACTTTAAAACACAAAAAAGGTCTTATTTGTTAAGTAAAGATTTAGTCAGCAGGGGTAGTGTTCGGTACAAAGATCTTTTTCCACGCTAATTTCCTACATACCCGCGAATCACGTTTAAGAATGTCGTAAACACAAAAAGCTGATCAAAACTCGTCTGTAGCCGTGTAGTTGACCTTAGCTTGAAATAACATGTGGATTTTTGTTTGAGAAAAAAATTACGCTCTTAAATTACGATTTGGTTTCTACGTTGTTGACGGTATTTTTTTGCAGAACACGTCAGTTTTGTCAGCGCTGTTCTAAGCCACAATTTAATAAAATAAAAAATGCGTTTATTATATACTCATACATACCCTAGTACTAGGGTTCCACCTCAGATGGAATAAAAGGCAGATAACGTCGTTCGAATATGACGTAAGCCTACCACGAATAATACAAAATAAAAAACTAATACAATCTCGTGTCACTACTAAAGAAAGCATCAAATTGCATGAACGTCGCAATTGTCAAAATTTATTAAATAATTTTATCAGTTAAAATGCCGTCTTGCATTTTTAAACTACGTAAAAGTAAAGCAAAATCAAAGAAAAGAAGATGGAATGTCTTTTCAGAGGTGTCTGTTCATTATTTTATTATTTATTTATAATAATATTTTTGCGGTTTACTCGGAACACAAAACCTCGACAATTATTCATTTCTATACCAGCTTTATGTGAAAATCGGTTACCCTAAATTTGGGGAAATATGCATGAGCTATTTGAACAGTGGTCTATTTATAAATTTACATCGAAAAAAATTTATTAGAAAAGTAAATATTTGTATTTATTTAAACCTAAAAATCAGGAAATACAGCCAATGTATAAACACCTAACGCTGGGATATTATAAACACAAGATAGATAGTACAAAGGCTTAGAGGGATAAAATTAGCATTTTAAAACATATTATTATGCAAACCGGGTTAATTGAAAATGTCACGTTTGCCCACGATAATATGCATGATTGAAAGAAAATATTATGTTATATTTTAGTTTCTGTTTTTAGTTTAGCCTACTCACTAAAATTATTTCAATTATAATTTTGCAGATTGCCGACAGATGCTATTACAAGAGAAAAAAAATGCACTTTGCTTCGTCTTTTATTATGCGTACCACAAAGGACTGAAATTAATTGTCCGCGTGGGTGTTCCCGTCAGATTATAATGTGGGTGTCTTCAAGTCAAGAGTGAATAGGCTTCTACTAAGTTAGTGTGCTTTACCATCCACGATTTCATTACCGCTTACCATCTCAGGTGGTTTTGTGGTCAAACACTAACTTATTCTGCATAAAAAAAGTCCATAGGTTCATTAAAACAATTAAATATACCTATTGTAGTATTATTTTATATTAAAAGAACGTTTACATATATTTTGATAAGTGTGCTTTTTGATAACTAGTGATGAAATTAAAATCAATTATGATTATCACATATAATACAACTTATATTTTTGACTGTTTTTCTATGCATTTGTTCCACCTTATCTCAGGAACGGCTTAATAAAAGATTCGGTTTTCACTGACGTATTCTAATGAGCTTGGGTTAACATTTAGTGTGTTTGTTTTATTTGAATCGGTTCACAAATAAAAAAATCACGACAATTTAAAGATTATCATCCCTACATTTATCGACTGTGGGCTTACCGAAGCGAAGCAAGGGCGTTCACTAGTAATAAATAATTTGCCAATTTAATTGTGCATAATGTGTTAAGTTGGAAATATGTCAAACAACATTTACAAACTTGCGGGAGATTGTGACTTTTCACTTGGCATCCTCACACACACAAAGAATTACGTGTCCATACGGTGCCACTGCTAGTTGACATTAAGGTTGTCACGCACACATAGCGAAAAAGTGACTTCACGTCATTCGTTACATTTCTTTGCGAATGTTCCATCTGCCTTTTATTCCATCTGAGGGTTCCACATTGCAGCTGACGTGAATAGTCTCAAAACTAACGAGCCTGTATTATGAGGCAAAATCTATACCCCTATACTCTATCAAAACGGAATTGAGATATGCTAAACGGCGAGGAGAGAAGATATTTTGCTAGTATCCACCGAAACTGTGTATCGTAGCTAAATTGGAGCTAAAATGCCTTCTGGGGGGCACGGCAAGGAAGGTCTCTCCTTTTTATTCAACCGTATTACTGACGGTTAACGAAAACGATACGTGTAAGTAATTTTTACAAGCTATTCCTTACAACACATTTTCTCTCTAGTCTCTTCTCCGTTTCAATGGAGGCCGGGCCTTACGCTTTATCAATAAATCCATGAAAAACCGTTTCTTTCAAATTAATTAGATTTGGAACTAATGAACAAGGTTAGGCGCCTAATTCTTAAAGCAATCGATATTTGACAATGACCTGCTTGTGACAGTTGTGACATTAGCAATATCTGTTTTATGTATTTTGTCACTCAGAGTCACTGACCATTATCTTTTGAACAGATTATTTCACAACAAATCTATTGTTTGACGATATTTAAACCAAATGTTTTTAGTTATGTAAGGCCATTTTTAGTTGGTAACAAAACTGTCATCGTGGCAACGCTTGCTGTTTATCTCTGTCACAGTTAAATACATGTTTTAGTAGGTCACACGATAAACAAACGACAATTTTTTTCTATTTTTGTTTGTACCAAAAAGGCTCAAAATCTACTGTTTCACCAAATTAATACATTCTGTTGGTTAACCCATATTTCTCTATTCTGAGTACCATGGGCTATATTTTATGAAAAAATCCATCAGGTATCTGCAATAATTCTGTACCCAAATCAAACAATGCGATGCCGCGCCGGTTGCTATTTAATAAATATTGTCATCATAATAAGTTTTATATTTCCCTACAGATATGACTTGTCATGACATAGCGAGAGTAAGAAGATATACGATCCATTATTCTCTATAAGAATGCAGTTACAATCTCGCCATCTAATCACAGTGTGGTAAATTACACTAAGTGGCAGATGGTACCTACACAGGCAGATAATTGCATTTTCTCCCAAGCGTCTAGTATAGCATCCTGTGAAACCCCTCCGACTGCTTTCTTTGATATTGATTGAGGACGCCCGAATACCATGTTTATACCTTTTCGAGTTATGAGAAGTGCTATCTAGTTTGTTGGTCTCCCGAACGCGTGCAAAGTTCAAATCCTGTACTAATATCTTACAACGATTGTATTTATTGACACTTGCTTCAGGAAAACATCGTGAAATCGAGAAATTCATCTAAGAGTTAATTTTGGCTTGCGTTGTGGACTAGGGTTTGGACCAATCACACAGTTATATAGGTTGCGATGGTGATCATGCTTTAAATTACCAAGGATAATTCCCATTGTACGGTATTTGAGTCACATATACATACATATGTATATAGAGTGATAAAGTCAGTGAATCTTTACACAGGTTAATATAGCGCAAAGTATGTTTACTGATAACGAGCTATAACACCTGCTGTTTAGTGATCATAACTATCCAAAAATAACGTGTAAGTAAGTGGCTTTCTAACACTGCAATGAAAATAAAGAAAATGTCACTGTTGATCCTTATTAATATCGAGATAGTTACCATCAATCTATGTTTATGATGAAATTATGAACTCTGTGGATGAACTCGTAAAATAATAGTTCTTTTCCTTCCTCCATTTAAAAAAAATAGCACGTTCTTTTAATATTTGATATTGGAAAAACATTAGACTTAACTTTTATCACTGAATGAATCTTAATGAAAACTAATTTACGTATCATTAAGAGCACCCATTTCGGCCATGAACCGGGCAACTACATAAAAATTTTATAAAAGCTTGTTATAAAAAGTGTTATACTTATAAAAGGTTACATTACAACCCAGTTATACAGTTTTCAGTTACGTCAATCTGAACAGAAACTCAATATCACGATCGAATTGCTACCGATTGATTTACTGAAATGAATCGGATTGGATCGAAACAGCCAATTCACGAAAGTACCAATATATTGTTATTTTTTAATAGCTTTTTTATTAAAATATAATACAAATACAACCATAGCAAAAGGTATCTAAATTATAAGTTATTAATAACTGTATTATGAAACTTTTCACGTCAAAAAGAATTAAAAGGGTCTGGAGAAAGAAACAAAAATTTAGGTTAAAAAGGATGTGTGGATCTTGGGATAGATAAAAAACTACATAATATGATTCAGGGAATCTTGCATGATACTATTACACTATTGACAGTATAAAACCGTAATAGCCGAGAGGGCTAAAAGCAACTGTCCAAAGCAAAATCGATTATGGGACGTTTGATTAAGCTGAAAAGCTTCAAATCCGATTATTTTGTCAAAAAAATATCATCGCATAAGGTTTCGCTTGAAATAATTCCGACACAATTGAGCAAATACTATTTTTTTTTAACCGCAAAACCTTCACTTGATCTTGGACTGGATTAGAAATGTTTTGTCATTCTAAGCGGCCGTCATTTGGTTACCTCTTCAAAATTCACCTCACATTGGTAGTAACTGGGAAGGTGTAACTGTAGTGTACATAGTTTTTTTTTGTAACGCGATTATACGACAGATACCACGTAGATATTCATAGAAGCTATCATGCAGTCAATACCCTATTCATATGTTCCTAGAATGTTAGCGAATAACCTTGATCGTTGGATATAATGCAGTTAAATTTTATAGATAAATTTTAGTATGATAGGTAGGGGTAACTCGGGTAACTTTACAGTTACTGTTAGTCAGTTACAATTAAATAATGATGGTTTACCGTTTAAGTTACGTTAAATCAAACTAAATAAAGTAGAAATAGGAACTCCACGGTTCATACTAAAATTCAAACTTTCCTGACTTTTTTTATCATAATGTAATTTATTCATATTGATTTTTAATTGGGTTTTTGTGCTAAATTGACAAAAATTTGTACGACCAGGAAGTTCGTCAAATCACACCAAAAGTCATTCATATATACCGTTGCCCTACATTTCGTTTCATGGCTTTAAAGACCATAATGGCGCGTGCCGTGTCGAGATTTTAATTGGCAAAACGTGCATTGCGTACGGCCGCGGTTCACGCTATTACGTGCTATAATGTTGTTGAGTAACTGACACCTTAATATTATTCGCGCGTTAAATTTGGTATGTGGGTCGAATATTTTTGTTTATCTGTTGTCAATCTGTAATTTTTCTTATCTCTGTATCTTGTTATTGTATTTGTCATATTAAATAAGTATTCCTTTTAACGAATCTTCATAAATTTTGCTGGTCATCATAATATCCAGAAGTTTCCTTAAATTTTCATTATTGTTTTTCTGCAAAGTCTTGATTTGTTAGGTATACCTAAATGTGAATGTAACTTAAATAAATCCTTTTTCATGATTAAACATAGCCCACGCATAGCCCACGTGATAATTTAAACCTTACAACAATTTCTGAAAATTACATGTAGGTACCAAATCATTGAAGTATTATAACTGTACAAAATAGTCCATTTGAGTGACTGAATGATTTCGGAATGAAAAATAAATTTACCGTCAGAAAAACTGTTGCCTATTAATCAAATCTCAGATTATAGAACAAAATGATTATAATCAGTAATGTGTACATAAGTGCAATAATATACAATAATGCAATAAGTACAATACATTTTATGGATCATAACTTTAATTTTGAAAGTAGGTATATACATTCGCTTAAAAGCAGACAGTACATTAAACATACATTCGCTTTTATTTTATTTTTTAATTAACATGATGGAAAGCAAAAGTAAAGGCTTCGCAAGAATCATCCATAACAAAGTGTTCATTATTGACAGTCCCAACAAAATGGTGGATTGCATACAAGCGTTGCCAAATTTGCCGCCAAATGTACAGGTCAATGACTTCAAAGTTTGTAAATATTGACATTTAAAACAAAAGTTTACGAAATTGTCTATGAGCGATGGAATGGAGATGAATTTTAACAAATGTTATGATTTGAACTTTGAGACGCACCTTGGTCCTAGTATTTTACCACCAATTTAAGTCTTTACGAAGTAATATGATTAATAGGTATATCAAAAAAGATTGTTAGTGAAATTTTGTTAAATAAAAAGTAGACCAGGTACAAGGTCAATGGCAAGAACAATTTTATTAGAAGTGTCTGTATGTGTACATATCGTTCGTAGAAGGTTGAACCGATTTAGATGTTAGATGTGTACACTGAAATAATCGTAATATCTGAAAAACTGCAGCTGTAAGATATTCAAAGTATCCTAATTTAAGTCAGCTAATTCTTATGTCAAAAAGTATGTGTGGGCACACTGAAAAAAAATAAACGTACAAATAAATGAACTCTGTTTTTTACTGCGCAGAAGTAGAAAGTCCTAAAATAATAAAATTGGGAAACATGCAATCTACAAAGTGAACTTAGCAACTTAGCAAGCAAAGCGCGGGGGGACTACTAGTCTACTAGTAAAGCAATAAACCGTGACCCGAAGTGACCCGAGCCCTTTACTTCCTCACTGCGCCGGCGCAGGCTGGAGCGACAACTTGTGGTTGGTTATGACAGCCTGCGGTCAGAGAACGCTCTCTTTCTAATCTTAATTTTATACAGATTTTTATTAAAAGCGGCAATGTGCAAACTGAATTACAGATCACGATCAATAAATAGTTGTTTATTTGTTAATAGGACAAACTAAATCAACCTAAATCAATATTCGAAGTTGTTACCAAAAAATTACGTTTGTAAAATGTCTATCTTCAGACAGAATGCGAATTTCGCCAGTGGACTCGTTCAATCATTCAAACTATGTGATAGCTTAGGTATTTATTACATGTCACAATTAGTACTGCCATCACACCGTAACATCGTCTGAACTAGTCTTTAGAAATATGAATATTCATGATAATAATGTAAAAAATGCAGTGAGCCACTAAAGTTTGCATGACATTATGTAATATGACTTGAGAAAATAATAAACCGTGTAAAATATGCTAAACTGGTTTACTTGCGTAAGTTAACAATCTGAACAAGGTAAGGTTTTACCTACTCTAAAAAATGTTTAAACGCCATTTATGTAATTCACATATTTTTATGTGAATATCGATTGATTTATAACAATGTCACCCCAAGCTTACATGATACTGCAAATGAAAACTGCATCTTAATCGGTTAAGACGTTTCTGACTAATAGGTACATTAACGGAAACAAACAGGCAGAGAAACAAAAAGACAAATAGAGAAACAAAAAAAATTAAAATGTGTACAATTCACACGTGGTAGAAGTGAAACCTTCAAAATTTTTGTTTTCAAGATAATGAGACGAATGTAAAATTTTGGGAAGATGATAAATGTAGGTTTCACTAATCTACTTCACTCCGCTCCGCTACGCTCCGCCCCGCTCCGCTCCGCTCCCCTACCCCTCACTCCCCTACCCTACACTGTTAAAAATTGGTAAGTAGATGTATTCTGTAAACCGCGTTAAGATTTTTACACAAAAATAGAAAAAAAAAACAATGAATTTTGGGGTTCCCCATACATAGAACTGAAACCCAAAAATTATTTTTTCATCAAACCTCAAACATCATACGTGTGGGAAATCTATGGATAGGTCTTCAAAAATGATATTGAGGTTTCTAATATCATTTTTTTCTAAACTGAATAGTTTGCGCGAGAGACACTTCCAAAGTGGTAGAATGTGTGTGTCCCCCCCCCCCCTGTAACTTCTAAAATAAGAGAATGATAAAACTAAAAAAAATTATGATGTGCATTAGCATACAAACTTCCAACGAAAATTGATTTGAACGAGATTTAGTAAGTAGTTTTTTTTAATACGTCATAAATCGTAAACCGCAAAAAACATCGATCAAAGTTACAACGAACTACAAGAACTTTTATATTATGTTACTTGCTGTTACGGAACCCTTCATGGGCGAGTCCGACTCGCACTTGGCCGCTTTTTTACTGGACAGTTTCGTTTCATAAAATTTCAAGTCACCCCCGTACTAAAGAAGTTTTCACTTCAAAAATGTGTGTGTCAGCTCCGAGGCATGACTGGAGTTTACTCCTTACGAACGATTATTATTTATTATTATTATTATTATAATATATAATCCTAGACTTACCACCTAGTGATCTATATAATTGTTGTAAACCGCATTAAGATTTTTACACAAAAATAGAAAAAAAACAATAAATTTTGGGGGTTCCCCATACTTAGAACTGAAACTCAAAAATTTTTTTTTCATCAAACCCATACATGTGAGGTATCTATGAATAGGTCTTCAAAAATGATATTGAGGTTTCTAATATCATTTTTTTCTAAACTGAATAGTTTGCGCGAGAGACACTTCCAAAGTGGAAAAATGTGTGTCCCCCCCCCCCGTAACTTCTAAACTAAGAGAATGATAAAACTAAAAAAAATATATGATGTATATTACCATGCAAACTTCCAACGAAAATTGGTTTGAACGAGATCTAGTAAGTAGTTTTTTTTTAATACGTCATAAATCGTAAACCGCAATTTACCTCGATCAAAGTTACAACGAACTTCAAGAACTTTTATATTATGTTACTTGCTGCTACGGAACCCTTCATGGGCGAGTCCGACTCGCACTTGGCCGCTTTTAATTTGTACGAGAATCACGTGTATTTGTACAAAATGTTTTTATACTTATAATAATTGTTAGTATTGAAATAATTAGAATAATTAATAATTAAATAATTGAATAACATTGTATTGAATGTAGATAAATTGATAACAATTGCCACGCCCTAGCAGGGTTCACGCTCAGACTATAATTATTATAGATACCTATTTTAAGATCTCATTGTAGGCATGATGCAATAAAAACTTATGACTTATGAAATTGTACCAAAAAATGTAACGTAAAACAGTTATTTATGTTTTTTTATTATTTAAAATTATTTATGTATTTTTATTATTATTAATCTTTTTTTCTGTTTACAACACCGCTCATCGTATGTTTCTGTTTGGCATAATGGCCTATGGTTAGCTGGTAGAGAATGCATTAAGCATTAAGCTCGCCATTTGTACCTTAATCGTGTATAGTGATCAATAAAGATTAAATAAATAAATAAAAATAGTTATTAAAATATGCGATATTTTCGAATGCGCACTATGTAAATTTTTTAACACTACAAAACAGGCTTATCTCCAGTTTTTTATTGTCTACAGAACTTGTAGATATAACTAAGGAGGTAGTAGTATAACTAGCTAGTATTTTGCGGAATTAATTAGTAAGTGTATGCGAATGTATAATTTATAATTCTTTTTTGTTCATCTATATTAAGTATGTCTGTATGTCAGCATAACTGTTATAAAGTTTATATTGAAATAATAATATAATAAAATTGTCAATGGTCGATGTCTATACTTAGCAGATATTTCGGAAAAAATAATATGATTTTTTAAGCAACAGAGGCCAAAACAACTTCTTTTGAGAGTATATCTGTTTGTCTGTGTATTTGGGCGCGGATCACGCAAGTACTGGACCGAATTGGATGCAGTTTTCACAATTGTATTCCCGAAGACGTAAGTTGCTTTATTGACTTAAATGTTGATTTTACCTATTTATAAACAAAGTAAAGTTTTTCAATCAAAAAAAAAAAAACAATACGACACTGTATAAAAAACTGAGAATAAAATCTATTATTAGTTAAAAGCTAACAGGTAGTTAATTTATCAAGTCACGCTTCTAATGAAATCATCCTAATTATAAAGCAGAAGACAATATTAAAATTTATGATATCACGACAGCTCGCTAACTTCCCCGTTAGGTTTGTCATTTCACGGAATTGTTTATGTCATTATTAAAATTTGCGTCACATAAAAGTTTTATTTCTCCGAAAGATTTTATCTGGAGTCGAGAAATGTGTCAGGGGTCATTGTAATAAGGAAATGCTGGTACATTATAGCTTTTTTTCATTAGTACCTAATACTCATTTCGCATTAAGGAAATGTTACTTAAGTAGGCGTAGTTTCTTCGATTTTTGTATTTCCCCAAATTACTTAACAGGGTTAATATGGTGGGTAATATTTTTTGTGCTATAAAAATCAAAAGCACACAATCATACCCATGCGCTCATACAACCTCAAAAACTAGTCAAAATGGCCTCTTTTGATATAATCTTCAATTAAAATTTAAAAATCTCCCAACAGTTTGATTTAAACTAAACATAGCTAAGAACACTCGATTATGTCACCTTTCATACAAAAAAAACTAAATCAAAATAAGTTCATCCGTTTGGGAGCTACGATGCCACAGATAGACATACAGATACACAGACACGTCAAATACACGTCATTTCAAGTGTTAAAAACATCGCAACTAAAAATGATATCTATACTAATATTATAAAGAGGAAAGCTTTGTATTTTTATATTTTTGTATTTTTGTATGTTTGCAACGAATAAACTCAAAAACTACTGAACCGATTTTCAAAATTCTTTCACCATTAGAATGCTACATTATTCATGAGTAACATAGGCTATATTTCTTACTAGAAAAAATTAGGGATCCTTGCTAAAACATCAGTAACGTGAACCAAAGTGTGAAAAAATTTGCTTAAAAATTTCTTTCATCGCATACGCTGCGGAAACTATTGATGATATAACAAAAAAATGTTCTACAATATTGTAGAACATATCAATATCTACAAAAAAACTCGCGATACTATATGTCCAACTATTGTCGTTATGTCACTATAACCACTTTTTACATTTTAAAAGTTAATAAAAAAGATGACCAAAATCAGATCATGAAAACCATACCTTCGTATTAATCCTTATCCAAATAAATCATTTCATATTCAAAACTGTTTCAATACCTATAGATAACTTTTTGAATTACTCAAATCGGACATTCCATTCGGTAGATATTACGTAGTAAAGAAACTACGTGACAACGTGATTGTAAGAGTAGTACAATCATCACCGGCCCCGCGGCCGGACAGCTCGCGCATGTTCCGCGGATCCCGATTATGTAACACGGGGAGGGGAGGGGAGTGGAGTGGGAGCGGGAGCGGGAGCGGGAGCGGGAGCGGGAGCGGGAGCGGGAGCGGGAGCGAGAGCGAGAGCGGGAGCGAGAGCGAGAGCGGGAGCGAGAGCGGGAGCGGGAGCGGGAGCGGGAGCAGGAGCGGGAGCGGGAGCGGGAGCGGGAGCGGGAGAGGGAGAGGGAGAGGAAGAGAGAGAGGGAGAGGGAGAGGGGGAGGAGGAGGGGGATGGGGGATGGGGAAGGGGGAGGGAGAGGGGGAGAGGGAGAGTGAGAGGGAGGACACGGAAATAAGAACGGCTGTACCGATTTTAATGATCTCTGATTTGTTACATTCTTAGGCGATACGAAGTTCGCCGGGTCAGCTAGTATAGGATAAAGTATAAAATTAAAATAATATATTCGAATAATATTCGATTTTAATATAGAGACAAATAAAGTTATAAATACACACCCGAATATTGGAACTTAATTCATGAATTTGAATTAAAATCAATACCATTGTTACATTATCTACATAGCTGAGTAATTTCCTTAGAGTCCCGTAGAGTTTGCGACCCCGGTTAGATTACGTGCGGTGTCTACAATCACCTTCGATTAAGGATGTGGTACTCCGAAACTCAACAGAAAAATATGCGAAACTATATGTATTTGTCTGTGGAATTATTTTGAGAATGTATGGGTAATATGGAACATAGCCAAACTACTTAGTTTTTAAACGAGACTTATTAAGTAAGCAATGAAAAAGTGTCTTATTATCGTAATTTATTTTGTAATTTAAAAAAAACTAAATAAACTAAAAAAAAACTACGCGTACTGTAATTCCTATTAATGATATTCAAATAGGTCAAAAGTAATATTATTCAAGGAGCTCTACATCTTCGAGCCCAAGTCAATAATCTACCATCAAGTCACCGTTAAATGTACTTCAGATTAAATCAGGATAGATAGATGATAGATACCACCACTGGCAATGAGTGAATCATCGGGATTAAGTTAGACAGATATCTTCATCTTTTCTTTCTTTACATACATGTATCCTTATCCATAATCATATCAACGCCATCCTTGGCATCGATGATTCTCGGTATTACCCTATTTGCGTTGATTGATTATTTTCTAAGGCGTTTTAACGGTTGTATGAGGTCGATAGCCCGTGAAATAACATCGGGACGCTAAAACTTGACATGACACTAGCTTTATGGAGATAGATAGTCACATGAGTCAGCGTTTGATTTGATGAAGATAAGGTTTTTGAGAAGCGAAACTTTATGTGTTAATAACTAATTTTGGGTGACAGTAATAGTTAAAATTCTTGATTTATTACGTTATGGTTAGATAGCTATCGTTAATTTTTTAACGTTGTTGTTTTTGTTTCAATGTCTTGTCTGCTATTTTTAATCCCCGAAAAAAGAGGGGTGTTATAAGTTTGACGTGTCTGTGTATCTGTGTATCTGTATGTCTGTCTGTGGCATCGTAGCTCCCAAACGGATGAACCGATTTTGATCTAATTTTTTTGTTTGCAAGGTGACTTAATCGAGTATTCTTAGCTATGTTAGTAAGACTGACGGGGTTTTTTTTTTTAATTTTAATTTAAGATTATTGTTTTCTGTTTCGTATTCAAATGTTATGTTTACCTTTAAGTGCTAATTGTATATGGACCTGGATTGCTTTGAAAATTTAAACCATTTATGAGCTCAATAAATAATCAAAATTTTACCAAAAAAAAAACAGAATTCAACCAAATTGTGTTCGATAATAAGAATACACAAAAATCACCAAATGATGACGGAGTAGTAAATTAAAAAAAATTAGGTATCCACATGAGCTACAACCGATTTTTTTTTTTGGAAATAACTAAGAACCTTCTTCATTTTTTTAAGTTGCAAATAAAAATCTATCTGTGTCTACCATAAAAACACAGTAAAACATTGCCTTGACTCATTGAAGTATTATTACTAGCGTATAGAATGGACACCGCGAACACAATGAATGTTCCAATGAATTGCAGCCGCGCGGCTTCAATTGCCAATGGATTCGTTCGATTTTGAAAGGAGAACGGGGGCCCAATTTTGAAAATAGAACCTCCCGGCGGGGACACACATTTTGTTCGAGATGTCTATTCTATGACATTATACTTCAATGCCTTGACTTCATAAAATAACGATTGCGGAACTAAATAAAAGTCGGATGGAAAGGTTTGAGTGGCGTTGCAGAGGTCAATCGCACCTTACTCTCAATAACCTTTTCGAGTCCTGACATTGGTTGGAGCTGATTGATTTCGCTTCATTTTTGCTCTATTCATCGCATCTGTGAATACATTGCATAGAGCAGCTTCACTACAGACGTTTTGTCTGCGTGAAGGTGAAAAAGGCCGATATTTAATAAATCAGACAAAAAGAAATAGCAACACAAAAGTAACTATAGACGCTGTAGTAAATAAGAACATAAATTTTATTATGCCTCATTTTTTTTTTTTTTACCCTATATTATATGTTATAATTATATGTTTTGACACATTATTTTGTAGTCAGACCGTGGGATAAAACAAAGTAAACTTTAAAGTGTTTAGTTTCTTTGAAATTCCGCATGGTGGCCCTTAAGAAATAATTTTATTAAATTTTTGATTGGTAGATTACAGCTTACTAGCAAATTTAATGTTATAGATATCAGTGCATAAAGACAACTAACAATATTTAACATCGATCTCTCTGTATTTTTTAGTCTGTGTACAAATAACAGGGTCATTAACCTGACCATGGTGAAGCGACGAATTAAGTTTTTATATAATATTATTTTTAACAAACATAAAGGTTAAATATACAATGTATAAACAAGTACCTACTTATATTGCGTTTGAATGCTACAGATTATCGTAAAAATTCTATTTATGTTTGTCCTTAATTATTACTTTTCATGGATAAGATTTAACTGACGTGTAACCTCATTACATTATATTTAAACATTATTATAATTTAATTACAGTATCAGTCATTATAATTTCAGTACATTTCAGTCATCACTAATACAAACCATTACTGTGAGGCATATTGGCAATAGCCACTATGGATTGACAATTTTATTAAGGACTAGCTGACCCGGCGAACTTCGTATCGCCTAAGAATGTAACAAATCAGAGATCATTAAAATCGGTACAGCCGTTCTTATTTCCGTGTCCTCCCTCTCACTCTCCCTCTCCCCCTCTCCCTCCCCCTTCCCCATCCCCCTCCTCCTCCCCCTCTCCCTCTCCCTCTCTCTCTTCCTCTCCCTCTCCCTCTCCCGCTCCCGCTCCCGCTCCCGCTCCCGCTCCCGCTCCTGCTCCCGCTCCCGCTCCCGCTCCCGCTCTCGCTCTCGCTCCCACTCCCGCTCCCGCTCCCGCTCCCGCTCCCGCTCCCGCTCCCGCTCCCGCTCCCGCTCCCGCTCCCACTCCACTCCCCTCCCCTCCCCGTGTTACATAATCGGGATCCGCGGAACATGCGCGAGCTGTCCGGCCGCGGGGCCGGTGATGATTGTACTACTCTTACAATCACGTTGTCACGTAGTTTCTTTACTACGTAATATCTACCGAATGGAATGTCCGATTTGAGTAATTCAAAAAGTTATCTATAGGTATTGAAACAGTTTTGAATATGAAATGATTTATTTGGATAAGGATTAATACGAAGGTATGGTTTTCATGATCTGATTTTGGTCATCTTTTTTATTAACTTTTAAAATGTAAAAAGTGGTTATAGTGACATAACGACAATAGTTGGACATATAGTATCGCGAGGTTTTTTGTAGATATTGATATGTTCTACAATATTGTAGAACATTTTTTTGTTATATCATCAATAGTTTCCGCAGCGTATGCGATGAAAGAAATTTTTAAGCAAATTTTTTCACACTTTGGTTCACGTTACTGATGTTTTAGCAAGGATCCCTAATTTTTTCTAGTAAGAAATATAGCCTATGTTACTCATGAATAATTCTATGCATGCATTCTAATGGTGAAAGAATTTTGAAAATCGGTTCAGTAGTTTTTGAGTTTATTCGTTGCAAACATACAAAAATACAAAAATATAAAAATACAAAGCTTTCCTCTTTATAATATTAGTATAGATAAGTTTAGATATACTTTTCATCAAATTCCGTAACCATTTCCATTTGAACCAATTCAGTTTAAAGTTGAAAAGTTGACTAAAAACTACTACAGTTTAATTTTACAACATAACTTAAAACCGTAAAATTAAAACCATAACGGATTCCCTAGGGGACTGAAATTATCTAGTGAAACACACAACGGAGTCGTTATTCTATCATCTTGCGGGATTTGATCAAATCCCTTAGGGAATTGATCAAATCACGGATTCCTTCATTTCCCTGCGACATGTACAAGTGTGAACTTTGATAATTATAATGAGCTTCAAATGTCACTCTTGTTAAATACTCGTAATTGCTCCTTGACCACATGGTAATTCGTAAGGTGAGGCAAATTCCTTATTAACGATGATAATTTGGATCTTTTAAGGATCTTTTACAATAAAATTAAAATAACTTATTTTGATCTACTTAATAAAACAGCGAATTATAGACAACGCATAACTTAGACTACTGGATCTAATAGCGTAAACTTTGTACAGAGGTTTCTTATTTAGTGTGAATGACAATTTATTAAAATATACTGATGCAACTCAATATTTTGTAACAAACCTCGCCATTAACGCAGCAGCTCGTGATGTGAGTGATGTTCACATCAAGAGTAAACCCTGTCCACAAATCTTAGAGACTAAAATGACAACCACTAATGTCAAAGTTCGAAATAATGATACCAGCTAAATTTATGCGATCTACTTTTTCGGTTTTTTGAATCGTAAAGTATGTCGTAAGAATAGTGACATATTAGTAGCGACACTCATATCTACCTAGATATTTAGTATTCGGCTAAATAGTATAAAATTAGCTGTATACCGAATGTAACCATAACCAAATACTCGTTCTTGTAAGCTAAATTACTTTTAAATTTAGTTAGTAAGGGTAAACATATTATGGATATGTAGGATAATGGTTACTTAAACTTGTTTTTATACTAGTTTTAGGGATTCTTCAATAATCACACAAATATCCGACCCACTATATAAACTACGAATATTTTTCCAATTTACTTTCCGGTTTATGGTCATCACTATTTAATTTGCACCCGAAACTGGTCACCCATGAAACGTCAATTTAGCCTCTAAGATTTGTGGACGGACTTTACATAAATCTGTCTTGTATAGTGAATGGGAGCGTTTATCTTAATCAATGAACGGTTTTAGAGCATATAAAATGAAGCCGGTCTCAACTTTCAACAAAAATCAGAATATTACAATCTACTTTTATTTTTATTTCTATCCCCTCTTCTAGCCATTTTGGGGGTGGCATTAAAATTTTTTGTAACAAATCATGTTTTTTTGTTAAATATGTATTTTTTGTCAAAATCAGTAAAATTATCTACCTAAATCTTATTTTCGCCGGTTTTGCAAACAATAGCCAAATTAAGGGAGGTAATGTTCATATACAAATTATAAACTAATATGTAAATCAATCGAATATAAATAAAAAATGTTATAAATTATTATAATTATCATTATTATTGTATTAGACTAATTTTAAAATTAATGATATCTAGTCTTAATTTTAAAATAATTCAACTGTCTTATTCAATAACATAATAAGCGTCTATTTCCAACCAGTGTAAGACATGTGGATAAATAAGTTACCTTACTACAACAACTTACCTTATTATTAAGGGAGTGTGTGGAGAAGAAGGAGCAGAGAAGAACTACCGTTGACAGCCAGTGGGCCGATACGGGCGGTATCGTCTCCATGGTGAAACTGTGAACAAAATATATTCAGATTAATAATATGCTAGAGTAAAAATCACACTACATCATACTAATATTATAAATGTGGACGTAACACTCACGCGAAAACTACTGAACCGATTTGACTGAAATTTGGAATGGAGATAGACTATACCCTGGGTTAAAACATAGACTACTTTTTATCCCGGAAAAGTTCGCGGTTCCCGCGGGATTTTTAAAAATTGATCTCTACCGCGGGCGAAGCCGCGGGCAACAACTAGTATACATATAAAAGGCAAAAAGTGATTGATGTATCAACGCACAGGCCAAACCGTTAGGGCTAGAATCTTAAAATTTCGCACACGTATTCCTCGTATGACGTAGGCACTAGGCACTAAGGAACGATTTTTTAAAATTCAACCCCCAAGGGGATGACACAGGGAATAAATATGATAAGCATAATTTCTGCGTTCAACAGCTAGTTTAATATAAAATGTTTCCTAACCATTGCCACTTACATTAGTTATAAGTTTTATACTTAACAATAATTTAACGTGGCCCTACGTCAATGCCCAATGGTTTGAGTATACGATCTTTGCCTCAGCAGGGTCAGCAGGGGTCATTACGAAATCAGCTAAAATGAAATAAATACAGCACCAATCACTTCGTCTTATTAACGTCGAACTGTTACATTGGGCATTAACTCGACGGCATAACAATGATAGCTACAAAAAATCTCTGGAATACAAAACAGTCGGAAATGAAGCTTCATACGCATTTGATGCATAATTACATAAAACACTCTGTATTACGTACATTGTAGTCGTCGGAAGTAGTGTAGTGCCAAATTGATTTGACCTTCGATTGTATTGGGCAAGTGGTAAGAATTTTAAATAGGTAAGTATGTTCAATGTGGATGAATATTAGCTTCAACCCATTAATGGTCTACTGAGTACGGGTTTGTCCTCTAGAGGATACAGATTACAGGCGTAGAACAAACCCCACCACATTGCTGCAAGTGTCAGCAGTTTTCATGCCGCCTCAAGGTCCCCGATATGGCTTAACGAATGTTATTATCTTACGATGACAACCAGGGTCATTGGATTTACGTGCTCTCCGAAGCACAGAAGTGCTCAAGATTTTTTCCAGTAAAGATGAAATTTATATTTGTTTTTTATGTGAATAGACAACAAATGAGCCGAACATTCTGATGGTAAACGGTCATCGTAGCCAATTAGACATCAGTAACGCCAAAGGCACCAACGATGAGGAGAGAAAAGAAAGAAAGATAGAGAAGAGACAAGAAAGAAAGATAGAGAAGAGACAAGAAAGAAAGTAGTTAAATATTGTTGATTTGTTTTCTCCTTGATAAATTACTTGTCTGGAACGATCTTAAAACAAAGGCCGTGGCCACATAGAGATATTAATGCATACTGTCTGTTTTAATAAAATTAGTATCTTTTGGCTTATTGATCAGGTAAACTTTGGTAGGAAATAAGCAAGAAACATCAAAACAAGTGTTAATAAGGGTTCATTCTTTGTTCGTTTGTCATTCAAACTTTATAAAATTAGTTTCATGAATTCATTTTCTTAATCAAATCATCCGGTCCGTGTCACAATTTTTCAAATAAAAATTTATTAGTATGCAGTTTTCATTAAGCAATTTACTTTTAACATTAGTGTTACAAGTAGGTACACTTTTATAAAGTTATACAAACTTAAAATATTTAATAATTTAATTTAACACACTGACAAATTAATTATTTCAATCGATATTTAATGTAAATTTCCGTTATTTATCGAAGGTAATTTACAAAATTACGCTAATATTTATATGTATTTCTTTTATGCCGATTATGCTAAGTAATAAAACCGTCTAAGTGAGCGTGAAATCATTGAATAGCCTCCGCGGATGTACGTATATCCGCAAACATACAGACGGGAAAATAACTTATCTATTAGAGTTTCTTTTGCATTAAAATTACTAGGCCACTACCTAATAACCATTGAAGTATTGTTACTAGCGTATAGAATGGACACCGCGAACACAATGTATGTTCCAATGAATTGGCGCCGCGCGTCTTCAATTGCCAATGGATTCGTGCGATTTTGAAAGGAGAACGGGGGCTCAATTTTGAAAATAGAACCTCCCGGCGGGGACACACATTTTGTTCCAGATTCTATGACATTATACTTCAATGCTAATAACAAATACTATAAATGAGAAACTGTTAAAAATGTTAAAAATGAATTGCGAGATTTTTAGAAGATTTTTATTTCGATTTTTTGTTTGTGAGGATGTATGGATTTTTGCTAACTACTCTTTCACGTAAAAAGTACTGAATGGATTTTCATGATATTAAGCACACAGGAATAACATACAGGGCACATACAACACGGGCAAACCTGTGAGCAGAAGTCAGAACGCTATTCTTTTATATGTATATTATTTTAGTTTTTATAAGAATGAAAACCAACTACATAATCCTTGCAAAAGACATGAAAATAAACCAAACGTTAGCAACCCTAAATCCCAATCTAAGATAAAAAAAAAAAAAACAAAAAAACCATAGACAAAAAATCTCGCATCAACAAAACAAACAAACAGCGAATGGCGGGGTCGTCGAACGTTGCACAAAGGACATCGTCGTTTCCAAGAACTCTGGGAGAAAATATTAATAAGCCTCTGTCGCGTGCCTGTTTCCGTGTACGCTAAGGCTGCCAAGTGCCAATATCTCAAGGAGTGCAATAAACACTATAAAGGGTGAATATTAACACGAACATACTATCAAAATCTATACTAATGCTAGCTGACCTGGCAAACGTTGTTCTGCCAAAAAATTAGGGGTGGAGGGGGATGAAAAATAGATGTTGTCCGATTCTCCACCCTAGCCGATATGCACGCAAAGATTCACGAAAATCGGTCGAGCCGTTTCGGAGGAGTTCATCTTCAAAAAACCGTGACACGAGAATTTTATATATTAGATTTATCTATAGGTATACTAATATTATAAAGAGGAAAGATTTGATTGTTTGTTTGCATTGACTAGGCTCCGAAACCAACTACTGAATACCGAACTACTGAACCGATTTGAAAAATTATTTCACTGTTGGGAAGCTACACTATCCCCGGGTGACATAGGCTATATTATATTTTCATAAAAGTAAGGGATCCTTAATAAAACTCCAATAATGTAACCCAAGGTGTAAAAAGATAAGAAAACCGAAGCAAAGCGAGGGCGGATACTCGTGTTTAATAATTTCAAACCAGCAATTTTTTTATGTCATGAGGACAGCAAACGAACCTGCAGTACCAATTACCACCATCTCCTGTCCATGGACATCTGTGACAAGCGTCGAATAGGACTGTACTCAAAGCTTTTTATTTCAATCGGTTGACAAATAAAATTGTTATATCAATTTAAAGAATAGCATCACACTGTCTTTTAACCCCCGACGAAAAAAGAGGGGTGTTATAAGTTTAACGTGTCTGTGTATCTGTATGTCTGTCTGTCTATCTATGGCATCGTAGCTCCCAAACGGATGAACCGATTTGGAGCTTAAAAATACTGCTACACCCGCTGTAAACGTTACGTTATGGAATGTTTTAAAACAATGTGTGTATATCTGCAGTGTAGACATCACTTACGGCCGGTCTCAATAATGTACTAACAGTTAGAAAAATGTAGAAAAGGCTATCATTAGTATGTCATCTGTCATATTTGTCAATTTTTGCGTCTCAATAACCTTCGGTGGATAGAAAATTTCTACCCATGACATTGATCTACCGTTCGGAGGGCCAAGTCATACCGTAGGTATGTTGGTCCATACAAAAATAAATACTTGCGTCTCAATAACGCTTTGACAGCTAACTGTCGGTAATAGAAGTGACCAACTATCGGAGTCTTTCACATCGCTCGATTTCGACGGATAATTGGTAGATATCTCATATTGTTAAGAAAATTTATCAAAACATCATGGATTTATTAATCAGTGAAGAGTGATAATGAATTTTGTGAAGCCTGTGTATTTGATTCCGCCTTTTTAATACGATACCAAGATCGCCGAAATTGTCCTCGTATAAAATATATGACTGAATTTTGTGAATCCAATTTTGTTTATAGGCTACCTAGATTCAGATTAAACATAATCCATAATCTAAATTTTACTAATAAAAAATAACCGACTTCAAAGTTACTCAAAAACGACTTGTCAGATCTCGTTCAATATTTGGGACCACATGACAAGCACCAGCTTTCGATTAAAAAAAGAATCATCAAAATCGGTTCGCCCAGTCCAAAGTTCCGAGGTAACAAACATAAAAAAATACAGTCGAATTGAGAACCTCCTCCTTTTTTTGAAGTCGGTTAAAAACGGCAGTGAATGAGAATTCATAACAATTCCTATCTTTAAAGTTTTAGGTAAGGAGGTATTTTAATAAAACAAGAACACAAAGCTTTTTATGTTAGATATATTTTGAATTTATAGCAAAAACATTTCGCCTCTTCAGAAATAATGGTGTATCCCTGCTACATCAACAGCTATTGGCCTAATGAAGAAAGATACTTCATCTTTTGTGAAGGGTCTGGACTTCATCTGAAAAGAAACTTCCTTTAGTACATTTGGCAACAAATTTTTTGTTTAAAAGCAAAAAGAAGCAACAACCCATAATTGCTGGGCTCGGGGTCTCTTCTCGCAATGTGAGGGGTATTAGGCCATAGTCTACCACGCTGGCCAAGTGCAGATTGGTAGACTTCAAACACCTTTATGAACTTTATGGAGAATTTTCCGGTGTGCAGGTTTCCTCGCGATGTTTATTGTTTTTCTTCACCGAAGCTAGTGATAATTAACTTCTAATACGCACATAATATTTGAAAATTAGATGTGCGTGCCAGGATTTGAACTCGGGCCACGGTCAAGTGGGAATAAACACTTCGTTCGGGAGACCAACGTTATAACCGCTAGGTTATCACTGCTACAATTATTACAACAATTTACAATTACTACATTTTTTTGTTTACTAAACATAATAATATATTTTATTTTATCAACAAATAAAGTCTATACTCACGGTAATTATTGAGCTATGTGTTTCATTTATTCATAAAACTAATTAATAATACCAAAATTATGAGAAAATACACTTTGTTTTTATTTTGGGTAACCAAGCGACATCAACGAATGTCAAATGACAATAACATGTCATCGTCGGAGTGCTAAACGTCAAATGCTGCGTTTTGTTACTAGTGGAGCATTGTTCCAGGTTACACATAACATTATTTTATTAACTTCATCCGCAAAATTCACAGTACATTTTGAACAAATTATTATTTTAATATTAAAATGAAATAAGTTTTTAATCAAAAACACTGAGTTCCTTTTTATAATAAAAAGTATAAAAAAAGTATAAAAGTATAAAAAAAAATATTGTTATGCGAAAACGAAATTTTCAGAGGGACTTAAAAACCAGAGGCAGAAATGTCACTGGAATATTATCTACCCATGATCTTACTTTTATTGGCTTACTTTTGATTTGAGAGACGGCAGTTGCCGGGAGATCATTCTTTACTTTTTATCTCTGATATGTACCAGAGTTTCACTGACAGTATAATATTGAGACCGGCCGTTAGTTTGTTGTTGTCAAGTCGTGCGATAAAAAAGCAGCCCTAGTTATGGTGGTCACTCACGGTCATTCCATCGCGTCATTTTTGGAGCCACGCCAAATGACATATGTCAAAATGGCGCGATTGGACATACAAATTTTTTATATCACGCCATCAGTTTTTCACATTCACGATCAAATTTTGGCTGTATATCACGCCATTTGACGCGATGGACTGACCGTGAGTGGCCACCATTACATTCGTTTAAACGAGCCGCAAAATGAAATGCAAAGGAAATTTATGAACAGCCACATTCATCTGTTTACTTGACTGTGCTGTGAGTCATTTGGATTCTTGGATATAATTAATTGGTAGTAGTTATTGGGGTTTTTGAGTATCAAAAAATACTAAATATTTTTTGTGACTTTTTCCTACAATTGATACTACTGCTACTCTCTCTCTCTTCATATCTTCAGCTTTGCTCTGTTGCAGTGACTCATAGTTACAATAAAGTCCAATAGATGTAATTGTAACCATAATAAAAAAATCCAAAATAGTAAACTAGTAATTCAGGGGTTCTATTGCAGCCGAGACATACATACCTATGTGTTGTAACAAAGTATTTGATATTAGCGCTCTGCCCGCGTTTTCCGATACAGCAAGTACCATAATTATTTCATTCCAGATCAGTCTATGGTGAAAAATTTCATGAAAATCCATTGAACAACTAATTGAAGGCCACATCCGCTTACACTTTTTTATGTGACAAGGATAGCTAACAAGGTTGCAGTGCCAACATCCCCTGTCGCCCTGAACATTGTGATAATCCTTGTACCTATACGCGGATCCCTGATAGGTTTGTAGAGGGACTGTCTTCAGTTATTTTTGACTGTCAAAGTTAGGACTGCTACTGTAGGTAAATAAATACCAACAATTCTGTTATTAAATACACTACCAATTGAAGTATAATTATATTGGAATAATATAAACTCAATATTATTACCATTCGCACAACAAGTCAATAAAATATAGTTGTGTTAATGGCTTGTGTGAATCACTGCCGTATTAATGACGTGTGTTAATTATATATGTAATATGTGTTAGTGTTTACAGCAATGAATGAATTAAACACAATGGCGAAGTACCGGAAAGATATGTTTAAAGATTATTTCTAAGTGTTACGTCAGTCACACATTTGCGCTAACTGTTTTTAATCACGTGTGATAACTTCATCGCCAACACCTGTTCGTTATCATGTATATATATGGTCATTACCAAGATAGTTTTGAAATAAATGAATAATTAAAGAATAACTAAAAACATGATCTCATCAGTAGTAGACTGTACACAAAAAAGATAAATAAACGAGCTAGTTCTCTCTATATGCCCTTTAGAAAAACTACCACATCTAATAGATAACCAGAATACTTTTGGTATAACCTATACGAATATGGCATCAAAATTTATTTATTTATTTATTTTAAATCACACTACATCTAACATAACAGGTGTCCCCAATGCGATAGAGTAGTTAAAAATGTATACAAATTATAACTTAAAAAGAGAAATCACACATACATTATACATAACATAACAGATGTCAGTGTAATAATTATGTCAATTTAGGATATTAAATGATGTCAAATTATTTATAATTAAATTAATGTCAAATTATTTATAATTAAATTAATGGCAAACTTTATTAGGAAAATCGTCATGTCAAATAAATTAAATTAATTAATTAATTAATTAAGTCAATTCGAGTACAATTTGAAGAAGATTATAGTGAACTCGTCCAGTTTACAAGTGAAAAGGTCTACATGGCATGCCACGGCGTTGAGAAAAAATCAAATATTTTAATAAGTAAGATAAATTGACCGACGACTAAATATAATTCAGGCTTTACTTGCATTATAAATCAGGCACCAGAGGAGGCCTGCCCAATTACAGTTAAAGATGGCAATATCTTTTATAATATTTTCAATACAAATTATTTATTGATATAAACCGGTAGTAAAAATATTTATTTATTTATTTATTTATACAAAGTGCTTATAAAAACATGACAGATAATTTACCCAATGCGTTTTTAAAGCTTTGCTAGGTAGTTTCCTGCCGTGCCGATAAGATCGACAACAGGTCATATAGGATATGTTTTTGATCTTCAAATAAACTGAGTGGTAAAAAATATAAAAGCTTTCACACAATAACTAAAGAATAAATGAAACTGAGGAAAATGTAAGTGATTCAAATTAATTTCGTGAATTCTTTGTGTGATCAAACTAGATGTCTAGACTGACCTAGAGTGCCTTTATTCAGTACTTCACATATTAAAATTTATTATCCATACTAATATTATAAATGTGAAAGTGTGTTTGTTTGTTTGTTTGTCCGTCTTTCACGTCACAACGAAGCTGTTATATGGTATGGTTTTTGTGTGTGGAGATAGTGAGGAGGGTGGAGAGTAACGTAGGCTACTTTTTACCGCAGTAAAACATCCCCATGGGAAGATCAATATTTTGTTAGTTGCTAGATATATAGTTCCGGATGTTGTTAATAGATGGCGTTAGTAAAATTAATTTGCAAGTCCTGAATCGCACTATCAAATGATACAATATGTAAATTAGTTAAGTCTTAGGCAACTAAATCTAAGAAAGTAAAAGTAAGTAGGATTTGTAAAAAATCGATCTCTACCGCGGGCGAAGCTGCGGGCAAAAGCTAGTAGGTAAATAATTTTTAACCAAAAACATCCAATTACACATAAAAATCAGCGTAGGTATGTTATATAATAATTTTGATTACCATTGTTTATACCGCTAAAGACGTAACGGGAGTTGCGTGTATTGTTAGTGCTACCGTTACCTCTCGGTGGTTTGAATGGGTCAAGTTTGGTCAGCGGGTTTTTACGTGCTACCACCGTGACAGGACCGGACCGGAAGCTTTTTAGGTCTTAGGCGTACGTTCCCAGATTCTAGCCCAGGAAGGGCGCGATCTGATCAGTGGCGTAGCTAGCCCTTCCGGGGCCCCGTATCAAAATTTTGCCGGGGGCCCCCTCTCTACTCGAGAGAAAGATCTTTCTCAAAAGAAATAAAAAAGCTAGCGTGAATTAAAACAAATATAATACATCAATTAATTATTTAATCGATTAATTAATCAATACTCTAAAATTTAAAACTTATTATGATGGATCCTGGATCAGATCATCTGATCCAGGATCCATCATAATAAGTACTTTAAAAAAACAAGATGGCAAAAGTACGAATTGGGAGAGCAAACATTGAAAAGCAGCAGTCGAATCTACGTATCTATTAGGTATAGTCTATAATTATCTGTGGTAGAAGTCACAAGTGTGAACCGTTTTGTTAGCTCATAAAACTGATGAAAGCAGTTTATGAAATTGATAAAATCACAGTAAGGCCAGATCCTCACTATAATGCCGTTCACAGTTCGTTCTCGGTTTGATAAAATATTATGAAGTAGAAAATATATGTGTGCATTCATACTATCCGTGACAGTCAAGTTTCGATCCAATTGTATAATTTGTGCGTGATACGACTTTACCAGACCGAGATCGGATCGAGAATGGACTGTGAGCGGCATTATAGTGAGGATCTGGCCTAATTCTCTAGAAAAATACCAAACCAACTTGTTATTTTATCATACTGCGATCTCGGTTTTTATCATTTCCCAGCGACATAACTGTACTAGAAATTATGTACATTTAAACTAATTCAATGTCAAAACAAGCCGACTATCTGTGAACTTCTAGTTTATTAAGTTATTCGGAAAAATCACTCAAAACATTTGGTTTGTTTAATTTATTACCCAATTCGCCTTGAGCGTACGGGAATTGAGACTGATTTATTACCGAGTCATACGTTTCGTCGATGTACAGTCGGCTACATAAGTAGATTACTTAAAAATAAGGCATTTTTTCGATTGAATTTAAATCAAACATTCATCTAATATAATATCGATTGGAAACATACAAGAAGCCACTTTAGAAAAAATAACAAGTCGCTGACTAAAAAACTGACTGGAAAGTTGGCTTTACCGGCACATCTCTAATTACTTATTATGCTTAATATTTTTTTTATAATCTGACATTTTAAAATTGTGTAGTTCTTAATTGTATCTTGTTATCAAATATCTTTATAAACATTAGTCATAACGTCAAAATCATTTGATCTTGATTTAAGGATTTATTAGCATCCGAATAAGATCAAACAATCATAAGCATTAGTTATACTCCTGTCGTACCAAATTTTGCATTCCCGTACAATTCTGCCAAAGATTTAAATGTCAATGTCATCTTACCTAAAACGGAATTGACACATCGGTATACGTCATCAATGCGTTTTTCGTCACTGATTTAATTTTATTGGTGACGTAATGGTTGGTCATTGATACGGGTTGCGAGACAAATAAAAAGCAATATAAAAATACAAAATATTGCCCGTTGGGTCGTGTAGGGTTACCAACTGTCCAGATTTTTCCGGACATGTCTAGATCTTTAGCCTTTTTCCGGCTTATGCCCGTTTTTTGAGGCTCGGTATTGTCGAGCTTTTTTAAAGAAGATCACCGCCACTTTTAAGTTAAAGCATTTATCAAAAGTAAAATGCTTTGTAACAAAATATTTGGACTTTTTCTAGAAATGTCTGGATTACTTTTTATAAAACCTTACTAATAAATAATAATTGTCCGGACTTTTAAAATTATGTGTTGGTAACTCTAGTCGTGTGAAACGGCTTGCGAAAGGTATTTTGCGAAACGAATGTCCGCAACAGATGGGTAGCCTGACCGGTGAACCTTATTTGTTTTTGACATCATATCCTCGTCGTATACATTTTATTTCTAAATAAGAAAGGAAGATAATTATTATTGTGATCAGTTAAAGGATATAAATAATCCTAATATTATAATTTATGTGAAAGTTTGTCAAAATGTTTGAATGTTTCCAGGAAAAAAAATAAGTAAAAAAATAATAATTTTTATCCCGGTTGTATGGTCCCCTGGGATGATTGATACCTTTCTTCAATCATAACTTAACAGTCCAATGTCTAATCCCAGGTCGGTGCCTAGTAAAGAATACTCGTATAAGTTTAGCATGTTTTCGTCGTTCCCAAAAAAATCGATTTCTGTATCCCCTCATAAACATTGTTATATTAAACGTTAAAAACTGATTCAAACACAAACCATACAAGCTACCCAAAATCAATTTCAACCCACTGGGCTGATTACTTAAGCCTATAAAAACTGTTTTCAACACCACTCAACCATAAAACAGTTGACGCTTTTTACACCTTATCGTCGATAGATAAGTACGAAATCGCTTTGATGTCCACTCAATGTTTCCTTAATTGAAAGATTCGACAACTTCATTCGGCGACGAAGATAATATCATCATTATGCACTCAACTAATCGGACACTTCACCATCGCGATTACTGTTGAAGATAACAAGTCATTGACTTGAATCGATACACGCTACTTCATTGATGTCGATAGTTAATGGGCAACCAATCAAACTGACATTAAATGAAAATTAGGACGAAACGGCGTTTCGGAAACGCTCACACACTTAAACCCCCTAAGGATTCCCAGTGTCGCAGATAGGATGGACAACACAAATTAGACATCACTAACACCTCAACATTTGAGTACAAACATTTACATATCTGTGACATAAATATCTGCTCTGGTCGGTAGTTGAACCCAGCACCCTTCGCTATGCAGGCAGGGTCACAAGCAACCAGAAGTCGTCATGTAATGCTCCTAACGAGAATTTAAATAATATAGTTTTCTTTTTACTACTTTCAAAAAGTTTTTAAAGCCTGTTTGTTCTATTATTATTTTTTGATGTGCTAACTAAAGAATAATGGAGTGAAATTTTGGATGCTATTGCTTGCGTATTTATTTGTCATGTACTCAATAAAAGCTGGATTGACACTTCGTTTCCTTCGAAGGTGAGTGGCATCGAAGGCTTAACAAAGTATTTAAATTAAATTACTATCACGTAACTATCAAAACGGGTTTAAAACCTGCATTGTATTGTACCTGATGCTATGCAGTGATTGTGACCCATACATTAAACATTATAACAAATCTAGGGCTTGGAGTTCACGTGATGGTATGCAATGTAGTCACTATAGTCCAATGACCGCAACTGTCACTTGCAGACATGCGAAGTCTGGTACATACTTTGTGTGGGAACGTTAGGTGTCATTTATTAATTATGTAAGGACAATTTTGGCTATTTTTGACTCCCCCTGCCCCCATGTAAGGACACATAAGATTTCACAGACTCCCCCTCCTCTTTACGTAAGATTTAGTCTGGTTTTAGAAAATACTAATACTAAGTGTAAAATTAGTAATAAAACTCATCTGACGTAAATAATCTTTTTTAGTCTTTATTATTAGTATTTCTACTTGTAAAATATTATGTTAGAAAGGCTTTACCCTTTCCCCCTTCAACATAAGGATATGTAGAGATTTTGAGGACCCCCCTCCCCTCGGGACCCTTACGTAATTAATGAATGGCCCTTTATGCAAAAATCTTTGATATTCATCATGATGCATATGCCTAATGTTTTTGTACTTAATTAAATCAAGTGATTTATTTTAAGCAGAAGACTTGAACTTTAGTAACATTAGGAACTTTAGTAACTGGACAAAATTCTTCAAGTTCATAAAAATGTACAATTCCGCTATTGTAAATAATATAGACGTAGAGTCTTGTCGTCAGTTTTATTGGAACTAACTCAATTAACATCATAACAATATGACTACCTATTTGTAGCCTTAGGTTTGCAAATTAAAACAATGGTTAAGGCGCGGTGTGATCTCAATATTCACAAAACTGGGTTTCTTTGATGCTCGAGTACGAGGAAACCCAACCGAATAACCGAATTAACCGAATAGAATATCAAATAGTTGTTTAATATTTCCAATAAAAAATCGTAATTTGCTGTACAAAAATAAACTTTAGCGTCGAAATTCTCTGTATTTTCAGCGGTAACAACATATTATTTTTTGAGAATATAATAGTCATATGGTTTTATTAAAACTTTAACCGGGCAGATATTGAATTTAATGTGTATATTCTGAATTATCTAAGGAAAACCCTCAAATTAGGTAAATGTTTATTCGCAGTCTAGTTACATTGTTAGCAAAAATATGCTTTGCAATTTTGAACCCTATTCAGCGTCACGTAAATGTAACATTAGATAAGCGCAGATATGCGGTTGTGTGAGTGAAATCAACGTTTTTAAATCGTAGTCATACAGCGCCTTAAAACTGAATGAAAATCCGTGTAGGAGTTATGAAAATATCGTGTTCAAATAATTTTACTATCCTGTAAAATTTTTCCCCAAATTAAACTTACAACTTCTGACGAGAGTTCACTAATTAATGTGTTCTGGAGATAATGATAATATTTTAAACTAGAACAATTAATTAAAAATATAATTTCAATAGACTTTACTTGCATACCAAAACGTGACATACAAATAAGTCAGTAAGAATATCTTATTAAAGCTATCTTAAAGATTTATTACCTGTTTCGAGCCCTCAGTTCACTGACTATGGTACTTTATAGTAAAATGGTAAACGAGGCGTTCCTCTTCACCTCAATCGTGGCTTTACTGCCCCTGACCTCCAATCTAAGGCATTTTGCCGGTATCAAGGAACTGTCGTAGTATCAACGTTTGGCGATATGTGTTTGACGTTAATAGTAAATAATGTCGATTAGTTCCCTTATATTCTCATGGAATCCATCATCAAAAAGTAAAAAAATGGCACTAATAAAGAAGCATACACTTTCAAATCAGTCCACAAATGACGGAGTTCTGAGATAACAAACATTTAAAAAATGCAATTAAAAACCTTTTCTTTCTTTCAAGTCGCTTAAAAGCTGACAAATAGGTACCCACTGTTACTTATTTCTGATTCAAGGGCGGTTTAAATTGAAAAATAATAATAAATATACCGGAGTATAGTTCCTCGCTTGCGATTATTAAAGCACCTTATAATATCTGGCGGATCGCATCGCCTCGGGATGTTATTAGTTTTTTGACCCTTTGATATTATCAAATGTTTACTTACACACCGTTGCTTCCCGTTATGCAATAATATCACTTTAATTCATGAAGTGCGTGTACTCAGGCGATTTGCATGTCAATATGGTTAAAGAACTAGTGCTCTTCCCGCGGTTTTGCTTGCGTTTTCCGGGATAATAAGTATCCTGTACCTTAGTCAAGATCATGGTCTACCTGTTTGCTAAATTTCATCAAAATCCGTTTAGTACTTTTTTGTGAAAGAGTTACAAATATCCATACATTCATAATATGAGTAGGATTGCTTAACTCTATCGGTACTTGGTTGAACACAAGGGGTTCAATTTCTTGAGCGTTTCCGTGCTTCGGAAGGCACGTTAAACCCTAGGTCCCGATTGTTATCGATAGATGGCACTGCGATGTAAAAACTTCCACTACCCTTTACAAAAATCCCCACTGGAGCAATGCGGTGAAGTAAGCATTAGGCCTCCTCAGTTATAAAAAGGGTGTGCCCTGTAGTACGTTAATAGGTTGAAGCCAAGCTATAGAGCTAATTACAAAAATGACTTAAGTTAGTAAGCTTGCATACGTAACCCAAAGAATTCCTACTAGTGAAGGAATGTGTATTAAAAGCATTTTTTTTACAAACATTGATGAACTATGGAACCTAAAAGAAAACCTGTGTACACCTGTGGAAGGTACAGTATCTGTATATCAGTACCACTTGACATACGGGCAGAATGACGACTGCACTTTCCTTTATAATATGAGGAAGAAAACATGTTAATGCCCGAAGGGATAATTTTTAATCTAATCTTATTTCTGTATAATTTTACAACACGTTTTGAATCACGAAATTATTGAAATGTCAGACAACTTAATTTAAATGTTTTTTTAACAAATTACTTTATTTAAAAAGTACGTACAATTGATTGGGTATGATTATAATATTATTAAATTTGAGTGTGAAATGACAGTTATCTTAATTTTGTTCAGAATTTATTATCGCCCGATTATTGTATACAAGAAGCCGATTTTAAAAGATTTTTTTGAGACAAATCTTAGTTTTTATAATGAACTCATTGAATATTACGCATCAAAAAACTATAAAATAAATATCCAGAATAGAATAACTACATTGCGCTATTTCTGAATCGCGTGATCAAAATTATTCACAGATTAGAATAAAAATTCAAACTGTTAAACAATTAAAGTCATTTCCTAGCCTAGATACGTATAGGCATCTGACTTCAGGATTATAGATAGACTATTGAGAAAGACCGTATCCACTTTCCGATACAGATTCCAATTTCAACCTGTTTGAAAATTTGCAAGTGTTTTCTTAACTTTCGTAAAATTACCGAATGGAGAAAGAAAGTTCCGCTTTAGATTCCGAGCACAAAAATTGTAAGGCTACAGAATGTATTATATTCAATGGTAGGTACATGTGAAAACAATACGTGTGCTGAATCTGTAATAGTTATTTAGTTATCTTTCACTCTCGATTTTCTTCTTGTTTAATACATTTCTTCGTACCAAACCGACATAATATAAAAACACCAAGAAACAAGAAAACAACAGAACTAAGGACCCTTTTTACTTTTTGAGTCACCCGTCACATCCCCATGTATGACACTGTGTTGTGTGACACAATAGAAATTAGTCCCGTGGAGTAACACTATTATATATTGCTACAAAAAATCCCGTTGATATATAAATGCAGATTGCACCTAAAATTACTGTAATTTCATCGTTGATTCTTCAAGGACGGCATCTAGTCAGACATTTAAAAATCATGAACAGGCTAAAGCTGGCTAATACATAATAATAATTACCTACCTATAAGATAGACTTTGAAGCCTTTTCATCTGTTGTTTAGCTTGGTGCGCCACAGAGGGAAAGGGGTTAAGACTCAAGAATGATTTGTGCCTTTTAATACAACGTGTACCTTTTAATACATAAGTGTGTAATTTATTTAGACTATTTGACTTATCCCTTTACACCACCACGCCATCGCCATTATAATTATGGAAACTTACCTGAAAAAGAAAAGAAACATTAAATATATGTTAACTGGACCATTGAATAAAGAATAAAATTAAATTAAACCATTAAAAATGGAAAATTCGTTACCTATAATGCTATACAACCATTTAAAGTTCTATGTAGATTTAAAAATGAATGATTCCTGTTGAGTCACACTCACGCCCCGTGTGTGACACGATGGTGTTAATAATGTTACGATGTGTTAATTTTAATTTGGCTATCAATATCACTCACTTCTCGAGCCTAAGGTACGAATTGCGTCGAATATCGCAGATGTTTTACAACTTGTGGTTTTAATAGAAACCATAATAAAACCTACCACAAGCACTTTACGGAGTAACTAAAAAATATCCTTGAAACAATTCTCGGTATA
Source organism: Thymelicus sylvestris (assembly GCA_911387775.1). Taxonomy (NCBI): domain Eukaryota; kingdom Metazoa; phylum Arthropoda; class Insecta; order Lepidoptera; family Hesperiidae; genus Thymelicus; species Thymelicus sylvestris. The sequence continues at coordinate 6,397,859 of OU426909.1, read as the reverse complement.
CCCACAACCTTTATACCTGAAGTTTACTCGCCCACGCTTTACTAGAACGCACTCAGTGTGACGTAAAAATTATGAGTTTTCTTGAAATATGTGTCATCTTAAGGACAAATATAAGAGGAAGTAAATGTATTAAATACAATAGAATCCACAGTAATATTTATTTTGAATAGGCAATTCTTCAAATAGGTTTTTTTTCCATTGTTTGTAAGTTAAATTTCGTTAAGTTATAGTTATAAGTTAAACTATCCTACACCTATTCTTAAACCAGCGCCGCCGTCAAGATACTTCAACTCGGGGCCAATGCAAACAGTTAAGAGCAAGAAAATGTTTATTTACCCGTCTCCGGTTGTTTTAAACGATTTTCCTATTAATGTTCAATTAGTAATTAATAGAAAAAAATGTAGGTACCTATATCATAGAATAATTGTTTTTTTAGTCATATTTTTTACGAGTAACTTAAATTATTGAGTTTTATATCACTTTACAATATCTTCTTTGATATAATTATATTCACTGTGTAAAAATACTAACTGCTAGGCTAAGGTCTCACCAAAACAATGTAAGGAAGGTAGTATAGGCCATGTTACGCTGGCCAAGTGCGAATTCTTAGACTTGAGACTTCACACACCTTTGAGAATATTATAAACTCTCATAACTAGGTATACTGGTTTTCTCGCAATGTTTTCCATTCCTAACTTGTTCATTATCTAATACCAAGTACTATTATGTATTCTGTGCTAATAAGCAAATAAACTTCGTAATTACGACGCTTGCAAGATTTGAAATAGACCGAAACTAAAACAATTAGGTAGGTACTAATTTGAGGCAAAATATGTAACATGCCTCCGTGTAGTATTTTTTATACTGATTTTTTATTGAGTGTAAGTAAATCAGTAAGTGGAATTATTTTACTTTATATAAATTCACAGTGCTTAATAAAATTATACAAAGTAGCTACTTGAATAAAAAGTGATTCCATGAATAAACCTCTGTTACAATTTTTTTTATTAAAAAAACGTTTTATTACAAAAACGGTCCGACTATTTTTGAAACTATTTTTTATTTTGCAATTTTTCCGGTTGCAAATTCCAACGTTTTTCTCGACGATAACCATAGCGGAATCGTTGACAAATATTCGCGAAACAACGAAAACGTTACCAAAAATCGTTTCTCAACATTTAACGCGCGGCGAAATTGCTTTATAATTAGGTTTCCTCGCTTTCTAAACTGCTGTAACACTGCCCGAGATCATCATGAGAAAAATTTGTTGACACAAAATTATTAATGAATATTGTTAACAATTTACAGGAATGTGCTGTTTACAAATGTCGTCACTGAAAATGTCTATCTTGTGACGTCAAACACTATTTTCTTCACTCATGTTAAGTACTGCGCGATTTCTATTAAAAATATTAAAATAACCGACTCCATTAAGATTTTTTTATTTTCTATTTTTCATGATATTTACTTACGTTTGCCTGATACTTCTTTTCTTTGTTTTTTCTGCTATTTTTAATTGTTGAGTACACTAAGTATATAGGGATTCTTCTATTAATAATTTAATGAAGATCTGATGGTGAAATTATGTGATAATTTATAAAACACAACTATTAATCGAACAAAATTCTCAAATGTTAAATACGAGAAGATCTCGACGATGGTCGAATCTAAACCAATATGTGAAAATAAGTTAAGGGAAACACACGAAATAGAATGTATCTTTACAATCCTAAGTAGAACTTTGATTAGAAACTAGACTAAGGGTAGGGTGTCCATGGGTTGAAGTCGTTTCGTCAAAGTTCAGGCCAGCCGGGCAGCCGGGCAGCCTTCACCGCAACAGCCACCAGTGTGTCATTGCTTAACGACAGTAATTACAGGACAAACAATAGTTTTGAAATGCACCGCGCGGTCGCACGATCTTTAGGACCATAAAATGTCGCTACGGTATGACCAGGAAAACTATTAAATTCTAAAGTGATTTAAATGTTAAAGATAAGCTTTATGGATGGACATTTGCTTTAATGACATTCGGTTAGGATATCAGATTTTTAATACGGATTTGAATTATGAGGGAGAATTTTAGTTCCCGGATCTTTGTTTATGGTTAATTTTTGGTCCAACTAAGTGGATATAGAATGTATGAATGAATGAAACTTTTTGATATTTTTTGTTTAATTTTTATTAAAAATATTCCAAGTTAATATTTTTGATTTTTTTTAGTTTAAGTAATTGTTTTTTTCTAGATGTCAGTACTTCCTTTGCATTTTGTGTACCTATATATCTGACATAGTATAAGATAGTGAGTAATAAAAACTATAAAATTTTATTATTACAGTAGAAATCGAATAGCGTTTTATTTGTACATGCAAATCAGATTATTTCATTTGAAGTTATGAAATATTTATATTTAAATGTCACTTATAACTTGGTATATGGTATAAGTTACAAGTGATCGCATAAGACGATAAATCTACCTACGGCATCAGGATATAGCCATATTGGGGAACAACCTTGCTCTATTAACATTTGTGGTTCCATCACAGAAAGATCATCTGATTCTGTCATATCCTTATTAGTTATGTGACCAATACTTTATGATACTCTTTTTAAGCTTGGCATAACTATGCAAAATTCTATTTTGATGTAAAATAACAAAATAAGAGTTTATTATTATTAATACACAATATTGGTGCATTCTAATCGTGTGAAAACTTTTAATATTCCATATTATCTGCTTTCTGCTAGTAGATAAACAAAGAGTTTGAGTTATTTATAGCGTACAAAATATTTTAACTACTAATTTTCAGCCTTTGCTAAAATTATTTATTCATTACGTAAAATGGCACCATAATAATATAATAAATTCTGAATTACAATAATTGTTATAACTTTTTCCCTTATCAATTAATGACCCTTTTTTACTAGTAACAACTACCGAGTAGGTAAATGTAGTCTAAAAGAAAGCAGAATTTTAGGTGCCCCGACAAAAAGTAACGAAACATTGAAACAAAGGTTGGCCACAACCAACCGTGAATTATTCAACGGAGATCAAATTTAATAGTTTCACACTCAAAAGGAGGTGGCCAATATTTACCCCGGAAATGGTTAAAATACGTTTTTTTGTACAAGGTTTTAGTCCTCTGAAAAGACATATTTTCCATTTATTATAACATAACTAGAATTTTAATTTTCTTCTGAACTCCGCCGTGAGTAGTTATAATAAATTAACAATAATAATAAGTTGTGTTGTATACAAATATACTTTTACTACCTCCATTGCTATCACCCCGGTCACTCACATGCGCGCAAATGTTTGACATTTTTACGAATGTTTGCACATATGTGAAGGGCGGTCAGGCAAATGGGTTCGCATATGAGTATACAAGCCCATTTTCGCTTCCTCCTACACTTTGTTCACGAATGTTCAATCTTGCTGTTGTTATTATGTTGTTGTCATTCAAATCCATTTTCAATACAGAGAATAAATGGTAGTACGATTAGACGCCACGAACCACGAAAAATTAGGAGATACATCACCTTTTTAGTCGTGTGCGCAACTGGTCGCACGAATGTGTGGGAGACTACACGAAGGTTCGAGGTTCGCGCGTTTTGATGTGCGACAAAAAACCGACACAGCTTGGAAAACCCCGAATGCCTCCAAAACTTCGCATAATCATTCGCGAAGGTCGTCCCACACTTGTGGGTTCGCGTATTCGCGCGAATGTGAGTGACCGGCATCACTGGAGGTTGACAATTGGCTGACAGAAGTGCGAATGTCTACTATATTGTCATTTGCCAAAATAATATTTTTCAGTTTCATTTCTGCAAAATATTAATTGTATTTGATTTTTTGCCGTGAGGTGCATTAATTGCGCGGTTGATATTGAGCGCATGGCACGTCACTCCATATCTTCCTTAGCAAGAAACCTGCAATCCATATTGGTAGAATGGATCACTGCTGTACAGGTATAGCATTTTTCTTTACTATTTAGTAGTGCTTACTACGACTAGGTTCACGCGGCAATGTACAATATTCCTGTTTTTTTTGCAATACGTTTAGAAAATAAGTTCTATTTTTTAATAGGCTCCTAACATTTTTTCTTTCAACTTTTAGGCAAAGGCTACTATACTGTAGATGAGTACATAAATGACAAAGGCGCATGGAAATGACCAGCTCTGCAACGAGTTCTGTACAAGCTGTATATTTTTTTGTAATAAATATATCAATGTATTTTTATTTTTAAAAGATGTGTTGAGGAGATTTTTTACAGCTTTTCTTGTCCTCCATGACAAAGCACCTTTGCGAAAAGCTGGTTGATTAAAAAATTACGTGCATAAGTGTATCAATGATACCTAAACGAATAAATGATTTTGAATTTGAAAAAAAAATTGAATGCATCACCTTATTTGCCTTATTTGGTACTATTGTTATATTTTATTCCTTAATTTTTACATATGTGTACCTAAATGTATTAATGAAACACTTAATAATATCAATATGCAGTTTTATTTATATTACGTTTGCTTGTGAATATTTACAGATAGGTAGGTGACGAGTTAATACGTATATTTTATTTAGTACTGCTGGTACTTCTTTTTGTAGGTATAAGGTCATAAAGTCATAATTAAAGTAAAAGACATATATTAATTAATTATCCAAAAGAAAAATAGTATTTATTTAATACAAAAATCGCTCTTTAAAACACTTTTTCACGATTACATAATGTTTTGCAGAATGTCAAACTACAAAAGCTAAAACTGCCCGTAAAAGGAGAATCCCGAGTTCTAGAGATTTTTATTGATAAAATTATCAAAGTAGATATTGTAAGCTTTAATGTAAGGTAAAAATAATATGTGTACATTATACTTCACAAATGGGGCAAATGCCCATACAGATGTTGGCCACCTCCTTTATGTCACTGAATGTTTCTACGGAAAAACTATTTAACTAATTGACAATTTAAAAAATAACCACTGGATACTTAGTAACTCTTTATCTAATGAAATAGATAAGTTGAAACGATCTTTGTACTTAATATTCTGTCGATCCTTAATTCGCAAATCAGTTACCTAAGTCACAATATTATATTGTAAGCAATGATGTTTAAAAAGTATTTTTACCTTTAATTTAATTGATTGTAAGATGTTATTTTATTTTACCTAATAATTAAATTTAGCTAAATGTTTCATTTTAACAATCATTAAAAAAATTTAAATACTTACCTAATTACAGCAAAGGTAGAACATTACTCTAAAAAAATCGAAGAATTGATAACCTAGTCCATTTTTGGAAGACGGGCTTCAAAAGGAGACAAAGGAGGTGGCCAACATCTGTATGGGCATTTGCCCCATTTGTGAAGTATAATGTACACATATTATTTTTACCTTACATTAAAGCTTACAATATCTACTTTGATAATTTTATCAATAAAAATCTCTAGAACTCGGGATTCTCCTTTTACGGGCAGTTTTAGCTTTTGTAGTTTGACATTCTGCAAAACATAATTATGTAATCGTGAAAAAGTGTTTTAAAGAGCGATTTTTGTATTAAATAAATACTATTTATCTTTTGGATAATTAATTAATATATATCTTTTACTTTAATTATGACTTTATGACCTTATTCCTACAAAAAGAAATACCAGCAGTACTAAATAAAATATACGTATTAACTTGTCACCTACCTATCTGTAAATATTCACAAGCAAACGTAATATAAATAAAACTGCATATTGATATTATTAAGTGTTTCATCATATACATTTAGGTACACATATGTAAAAATTAAGGAATAAAATATAACAATAGTACCAAATAAGGCAAATAAGGTGATGCATTCAATTTTTTTTCAAATTCAAAATCATTTATTCGTTTAGGTATCATTGATACACTTATGCACGTAATTTTTTAATCAACCAGCTTTTCGCAAAGGTGCTTTGTCATTGAGGACAAGAAAAGCTGTAAAAAATCTCCTCAACACATCTTTTAAAAATAAAAATACATTGATATATTTATTACAAAAAAATATACAGCTTGTACAGAACTGGTTGCAGAGCTGGTCATTTCCATGCGTCTTTGTCATTTATGTACTCATCTACAGTATAGTAGCCTTTGCCTAAAAGTTGAAAGAAAACATGTTAGGTGCCTATTATAAAATAGAACTTATTTTCTAAACGTATTGAAAAAAAAAACAGGAATATTGTACATTGCCGCGTGAACCTAGTCGTAGTAAGCACTACTTATATAATAGTAAAGAAAAACGCTATACCTGTACTGCAGTGATCCACTCTACCAATATGGATTGCAGGTTTCTTGCTAAGGAAGATATGGAGTGACGTGCCATGCGCTCAATATCAACCGCGCAATTAATACACCTCATGGCAAAAAATCAAATACAATTAATATTTTGCAGAAATGAAACTGAAAAATATTATTTTGGCAAATGACAATATAGTAGACATTCGCACTTCTGTCAGCCAATTGTCAACCTCCAGTGATGCCGGTCACTCACGTTCGCGCGAATACGCGAACCCACAAGTGTGGGACGACCTTCGCGAATGATTATGCGAAGTTTTGGATGCATTCGGGGTTTTCCAAGCTGTGCCGGTTTTTTGTCGCACTTCAAAGCGCGCGAACCTCGAACCTTCGTCCCACACATTCGTGCGACCAGTTGCGCACACGACTAAAAAGGTGATTTATCTCCTAATTTTTCGTGGTTCGTGGCGTCTGATCGTACTACCATTTATTTTTTGTATTGAAAATGGATTTGAATGACCACAACATAATAACAACAGCAAGATTGAACATTCGTGAACAAAGTGTAGGAGAAAGCGGAAATGGGCTTGTATACTCATATGCGAACCCATTTGCCTAACCGCCCTTCACATATGTGCAAACATTCGTAAAAATGTCAAACATTTGCGCGCATGTGAGTGACCGGGGTGATAGCAATGGAGGTAGTAAAAGTATATTTGTATACAATACAACTTATTATTATTGTTAATTTATTATAACTACTCACGGCGGAGTTCAGAAGAAAATTAAAATTCTAGTTATGTTATAATAAATGGAAAATATGTCTTTTCAGAGGACTAAAACCTTGTACAAAAAAACGTATTTTAACCATTTCCGGGGTAAATATTGGCCACCTCCTTTGTTTTTACGACATAAAGTAAATAAATTTTTAAAACTATAGGTGTTGATTTCGATAATATCCATGACATCATTAAATTATAATTTTTATGACAAAATGAATTATTGTCATGTTGCGATCCAAAGGTTGTGTCGATGCAATCATTATAGTTTATATTTATACCCATCCAACCATTCATTAACGTATTTCTAAATTATAAGTGAATCTATAAATTAATAATAGGGCATCCATACTAAATAATATTTTATAACATTTTAATAACATATCGATGGTTAATTTTATTTACTGGTTATGATATATATTTTGAGCAATACAAAGTATTAATTTCATTGTATTAATTGAATAATTATGTGAATAAATAACATAAACAATGTATTGTTTAGCATAGGGTAAAGTCAACAACCCGTTTGTTGGTATGAAATTTAATATACAAAATAAAGAGGAAGGAAACATAATGTCTATCATTAGATAATTAATGACATCAACGATATCAATCATTGACCGAATGTGCCTATCATAACACGGAAGCGATCAAGAAACACGTTGACGACAACGTCACGATCAATCGACACAAGACGTCGAGTTGTTAGAGTTTATTCTCTACAGTTTACACCATCATCATCATCATCAATATAATATGATAACAATAACTATCCCAGTATATTGGGTTCAAGTTCCTAGCGCGCTAGTAGCGCTGGCAAACTCTGCACATCTTTCCTATAGAAAACTCTTAGTTGGAGCTTTCCTCACTCTTTTCCAGTCAGCGAAGCAAATGATAATTAATTTTCTAATGCGCACATAATTCAAACAATTCAACGTCGAGCTCTACTCATATCGAAAACGAATTTGGAAACCACGCTTCAACTATTCCAATATTTGTACTACGTGAACATTTTTAATGCTCATTGAAACAGCGTAAAACAAATTCAATGCGTAACAAATCAAGACCGCATCAAAGCCGATGACAGACAAGCGTTTCATATTTCTTATAGTTACTCCATATTTAAGTCCATTGTCGTCGAGAAAGTTGCTGGCTTTAGTATCTGTTAGCTACGGAGGCTGGGTACTCCACTTTGTGATGGTTAACCCGTCCCAATACATTTAGTATAGAAAGAAAGAAAGTAAGAAAGAAAGACAATTTCAGAGGTATTAAAGATATGAAGAATTCTCCCAGTAGGAAGTTATCTGGGATACTTATCATTAATGTAAATAATGCGTTAGTAATGGAAGTTTTGTTTAGAGGCTATAAAATAATGGCTTGATTTTTTATTACAATGTATAAACATACTTACAGTTGAAATAATAATAATAAATACTAACTAAGTTATAAAACGAGATTCATATTAAAGCAATATAACGCCAGCTAAAAATGGAGTGCAATTTCGTGTACGGGTATTAGAACTATTTTTCAAAGAGGTGCGATTATATTGGTCATTGATTCCTAACAAAATTAAGACTTACAAGGTTCTCTCACTGGTACCAATGGGAACAATGCTTATTACTTGAATGTTATGCATATAGCGACGCGTGGGCCACATGTAGCCAGGGCTGTCAACTTTAATTCATCATTTGACATTAAGATCTTAATAAATTACTGCAGCATTTTGACCTCAGCACTGAAAACCGGTATGAACGAATGTGCTTATGTTGAGCTTGAGGCTTTTTAAAGGGCTGCCACAACTAAGAGTGATTGTGTTTTTCATCATGCATTTTTTATTTTTTTAAGACTCTTCAATAAGTTTTTTTCTAAAACTTTTGTGTTTCGTTTTTGCTTTTTTTATTTGACACTTCAACCAAAGTTCTTGTAACAATTTATGAAACCAGAGAATTCTCTAGTTACTCTTGGTAATTTAGTTGTTTTCCAATTCAATACAATAATTATATCTTACATAAACCATAAAATAAATTCTTGCGTATGATTGTAACTGGACTGGTATTAGCTATAAAACTTTAGTAATTAAACTTATATAATAACATATTATATCGTTATAATTATATTATTACGTGCGAAAATAATAATATTGTTCAATAAATTATATAAACTGCTGGATCATAACATAATGAATACCTCATTAACATCGACTACAAATTAAAAAAATATATAACGCTTACGCGATGCTTTCCAAAATTAGGTAATCAATGAAAATATATGTAAGTATATGGTTATAAAAGCAGTTTAAAAAAATAAAAATCCCGTAATTAATTAACAACTAATATTAATTGTACTCTAATTTTATTGAAATACCACGTGCATGCTTCATTTTCCATTTCTTTTACCCTCAGATACTTTTCTACTCATTATTTGCGGCAGCGATCCCATTGCATTCTTTTCAACATGAGAGTCGAAGATGACAGGATTTTAGTGAGAAATCTCCTAATCCGTCATACAATATATCTACCCTAAAAGCTTACCAAGAAAATGAAAAATATAAACTGTAAACAAGGAAAAGATAAACGAAAATGTTAATAATAATAGTCTTATTATAATATTGCAACTGGCAACCCTGAGCGTAGGAAATAGGCTTTTGTGTGGAGGAGACTTTGAAACCAATTGTTGTTAAAGTGACTACACCACAAGCCTTTACGCAAATATATTTTATTATCTTCCATACAATACAATATTTTAACTAAAGTAAACTTATTTGTCAGTACAGCATAAAAATAGTTAGGTACATTTAAATTACATCATCTTAAACACATTATAAAACTGTAAAAATTTATTTAACTAAACAGTACCATTTATTTATACATATGTATATGAAACGTATTTGTTTAAACTTTTCCTTATCACTAACGCAATAGATTTCATGACAATGTTTTTTTTTGTGTCAGTTAGTTTAAAAATTTCTATAAAAAATAATAAGATTGGTTTCCAAACAAGACAATAAGATAGTCGCACGTCACAAAGAACAGGCTTCAAAAATCATATCCCTTTTTCAAACCCCAGAACAATCGACCAATAATCCCAAACAGTCTACGATCATTACTCATTACCAATCATTATTCAGGCCAGCATTCGATCGATTGACGCTCAATGATTATTTAGGCTAAGAGCGTAACGACCTAGGTTTTGTATCAACCTAGGTCTAAATTCTCAACCTTTTATCGCGAGCCCTTGTGCCCAAACCTAAATGAGTAGCGTAGCTGTCTAAAGCCTTGATAGCATTGCCTTAGACATGTAATTCAAGCTTTACATTTTAATTGGCTAGTTTTCATTAGTTAGCAACCAACAAACCAAATTTTAGAAAAGTAACATAGGTCATCAACATAACAGACTTAACAAAGATAATTATACAAATATAATATTATAGCCTAGATAGGTACGTGAAAACTAACCAAGTCAAATGTGGAGCTTGAATTACATGTTCTTGTGACTAAAATTTTAGGCTTTTCTACACAGAACTTGGCACCCATTTAGATCTCAATTCTTTTTTTTAAAATTGGCTTTTACTTTACATTCATGTTTTTGATGGGATAATAAGTACCCTATCTCCTATTCCAGACCATGGTCTATCTGTATGCTGAATTTCATAAAAATCCGTTCAGTAGTTATTGTGTGACAAAGTAACAAACATCCGTACCAACTTTCTTTGTTATATTCGTAGGTTTGATAGTAAAATACTCACCTTAAGCTCACTGATGTCCATTTACTTTAAGAAATTGAAATGATGAATACAAAAGTATTTGTCCTTTCAAAAAGACAAAAGTATTTCTAACGCATTACCATACAAAGCGTAGTATAAAAAGCTACAACAATCCATTTAAACTTTGAGCACCACTGTCCTAAACGAAACATTGTCGGGTATAATTTAGTGTTGCCACAGCGCTGGTTCCGCTCCCGATTGCCCGTTTGCTGGTAATTTTACCGGTAACTTTGAACTACGTTCGAAAACAAGTTAAGATACTAATGGCTGTTTAGTGCTTGAATTTTAAAACAAATTATTTTAGCAGAACTATGAATACAAAGCAATCTACCCTATGCAGGCATAGATTACGTATACTTGAAGATTGAAGAGAGAGCCAGTTCTTTCTCTCTTCCCTCTCTTATTTCTTGGTCGACGAGTTGAAATTCTGTGTGTGAAAAATCTACGACACACCAAAACTTACTCTAGTAGGAAGGGTGCGATGCGAAGGGTCTCATGTTCGATTCCCGGCCGGGCGTTATTTGATGTGTTTTAAATGTGTGTTCTCGAGTCGTGGGTGTTTGTGATTTTATTTGAATCGCCCATAGCACCGACGAGATAGGGAATCCTCGTGGGTATGAGTATGTAAGTATTTATATTACAATAACAGTACGATAAAGGCAGTTTCAAAAAGAGCAGTGAACGATCCTTTCAAGGCCCGCAAGGTGTGTGCAATCCCCTTGGCAATTACGTTTATACGTGACAATGACCAATAAACATCGTATAGTATTGCGTTTACGTGCCTTTAATGATAAAAATACTAATTTACTTGGGCTCGTGGGGGATAGGAATCGAATAGGATAGGATTCGGGTGGCAGGGCTCGCGAAGGATAGGGCTGCGCGTGAATTAGGGCTTGCCTTATACCATTATAGGGTTATTATGGGATGGGGTTCAGAGGTTAATTGTCTGAGATATTTTTAAAGTTTGACTGAGATATTTTTAAAGTTTGTCTGAGATATTTTTAACTCCCGACGCAAAAAGAGGCGTGTTACAAGTTTTACGTGTATTTGTGTCTGTCTGTGGCATCGTAGCTCCTAAACGAATGGACCGGTTATGGTGCGGTTTTTTTTTTATTTGAAAGCTGATTACATTAAATTGTTGGGAGTTTTTTTAATTTTCCCAATTTATTAATTATTAATTATTGTGGGATGCGATCAGATTGGATAAAGAGCTTTCCATTCGATTAATTATTTATTAATTAATTTTATAATAACTGCATCTCACAAGACACAAAATATAAGAATCTCTCGAACAATACATAACGTCCCTAACCTACATGCTCATATATTTATTACATTGCAACAATAGGAAGTTCTAATGAGTGTGCATCGCGACGTTCACGGCGGATATCTTGTAATACATGACTGTAATATCCGCTGTCGCAGTTATTACATGTATATCCTGTCACAACCCTAATTACACGTAGAATTATAGAGTAATAATGAGATTTTTATAACCAACATAGATCAGCGAATAAGCTGGCTGAATCGGCTATGGGCTGGCCATAATTCGAAGGACCGATCACCGTCGGGGAAGAAAGTATCTCGAATGACGCCCACTAACCAGGTGAACTGACGACCTGAAGAAGACAACGGGCTTACGCTGGATTCAGAAGACTCAGGTAATCTAATCTCAGAGAATCTAATTTAATAACATAGTATTATGTTTTCAAGAGCTTGAAAAAATTTTTGTGTGAAAGGCATTGGTTGAGGTAAGTTTGAGAACCTGTGGAATAGATGCTAAGGTTGATCATAACATTGGTTCCCACGAAAACCTTCAATTTACCGCCATTGTTTTTGCGTTGCGGCCAGCACTGTGGTCTATGGTTGGGTTATTTCCTAGACTATAAACATGCATAGATACTAAAATATATTTCACATACCACTGCTAAACAATGGAGCTAGGTATAGTTAATAGTATCAGGCGTTACTTTGCGGAAATCCATTGTTATTAAGTTAGTATTAGTCTACTTTGCAACAATCCGCGTTTAACATGTATGATGGTATATACTTTAAAACATGCGTGGCACCTCCCTCCCTCCCACAACGGAAACATGCACTACAATAATTAAACGTATATACCAACATACATACCAGCACCAACACGTGTTTCGCCCCGAAACGGAGCATCATCAGGGTAAGTTGACTCTACGATGGTTAGTCGGAAAGTGAGCATCGTTCACTGAGCGTGGCGTATTTATACCCAACTCGCCCACTGATTTCCGACTAACCATCGTAGAGTCAACTTACCCTGATGATGCTCCGTTTCGGGGCGAAACACGTGTTGGTGCTGGTATGTATGTTGGTATATACGTTTAATTATTGTAGTGCATGTTTCCGTTGTGGGAGGGAGGGAGGTGCTACGCATGTTTTAAAGTATATACCATCATACATGTTAAACGCGGATTGTTGCAAAGTAGACTAATACTAACTTAATAACAATGGAGCTAGGTATTTCTGTGTGAAATATTTATATATATTCCTTCTAAGTATCGACCATGGTAATACTATTTTGTTTTTAATATGTAGTTGTCTTTGATTGCTCAGGTTCAAATTTACGTTTCCGAAAATATAGTCTTGCCTTTAGCTTTGTCTTGTCGAACCACCTAAGGGTAAGTGGTCTCATTTGTGAATGGACATCAAAGCCTCAAAGGCCTGTCAGATACATTGCAACCAAATACGCAGCTGGAGCGACCCTACATGAGGCGATCGTGGGCTTAAACCAATTGTGACACATTAGGAAGGGTTTTTAGAACCTTCATTCTACATAGAATATTTTTCTCCCGATAAGCTATGTATCAAAACGTACGAAACGCAATATCAATATTCGAGTTTTTGGCTATAATTATTTTATGTTAATCTAAGTAAATAAATAAATAAATATGTTTAAATTGAATAAATTATTATTAATAATTTGCTCAGGTAAGAAAATAATCAATGTTCATGACTTTTTTAAGTTTTTTTTTCACCTTACTTATTTATTAAACTTTTGAACAAGTTTTTACTGCAACTTCGCAATTTTTTTATTATTAAATTGAACAAAAAATTATCACGCGGATTTTTTACCTACCTATGGTAACCGACGCCTATGGACAAAAAAAAATGTTAATATGTAGTTAAATGATAGTGTTTTCTAAATTTTGAAGGAAATTAATTAACAACGAAAAACAATTTTTTTAAATGTACATACCTACATTGTTTTTTAATCACACACATACCTAATACTATCTCTACTTAACGATCCCAAACAATACCTACTTATATTAAAAACCTGTAAATAAAACCTAGTTAGTTCTACGAATCTTTAGAATACAATTACAAGTTACCTTCTCACCGCAACGAAAGTGAACGTTTCGCACGTGCACACATGCAACACGTGTAAACGGTGTCGTAGTGTGCGTGTTGACGTCGACTGCGAGTTGCGACTGCCGTAACATGCCGTAAGGAAATGACGTAGTCGATAGCTCGCGGAGATAGATCTGATGGATGTGACTAGTTTTTGAATAGCTATTTTCTATTGTCATGATTATCATTACAGAGAAAGAAGTGGTCATTAGATCGTAACACTCGTAACCTAAAACCACTACTGAGCACGGGTCTCTCCTCTTGAGGAGGCCTAGAGCATACTCCACCACGCTGCTCCAGTGCGGACTGGTGCAGGGGTTAGTGGCCAACCCAAGCGTCGGAAGTTTTCATGTCGCCCGAGGGCCTCCGACGTGGCTTAACGACTATTATCTTACGATAACAACCGGGACTGACGGCTTTACGTGCCCTCCGAAGCACGGAAGCGTTCAAGAAATTTTTGCCACAAGCGGTCACCCATCCAACTACTGACCGCGCCCGCCGTTGCCTAACTTTGTCGATCTCTTAGGATCGAACAAGCCGCCGGGCTATGAGCGCTTCTTCATGAACATGATAACTGTAAAAACTACAATGATCATCTCATTTCATTACAAGCAATCTGTAACTTAGTTTTTCCGTGATGAACTATTCAACTGGGTGTAATATCGGCATTATACTTAACATGTGTACGCTAAGAATTTTCTTATAGTATTTACTTCGAACAATATTAAGTCACTTCCAGTAAACACTAACTATATCAAAAAACTACAAACCAGTAATAGGTAGATCACGACAACATTTACGTTAGAAAATCCAGTTCAGCAAGAATAGGTTTATCGATTTATCATATCGATTATATTGGCGCGAAAATCGATGATGGTCTCGCAATACAAACGTAATCATAACAATATCTCGGTTGACTCGCAAGTATGTTATCGAATTCATATCCCGATTATTATCGGTACTACTATGGTAGTACCGTAGTAGTAGAGTAGTGATGGGAACTTTTCCCTAGTGTACTGTAGGGACAACACGAAGATTTAAAGGAAGTTATAGTTGTTTTATATGCAGATTATTATTAGTATTGAGAGTATTGAATCGACACGAGAATGATATTATTTTAGGTAAACCTATAACCCAGGCGCGATCTCAAGAGTCGGTTTGAGATGCTGACGTACGTCAAATCGTATGTAAAAGTGACATTTGTAAGATGGATAGTAATAGCAAAGTACTATTATTTCTTCTGTGGTAATAGTAGAAATAATTTGAGAAAAAAAGAGAAGAGATTTATTAAAGGTAGGTACGTAGTACGTACCCACCCACTTATATTTTTATTTGTATATTGAAATATAAAAATCAATAAATATTACCTTGACGAACCGTGAACTTTATTTATTTAAATTTCCATTAAAAAAATCTATTTATTTAATTCAGGTTGTAAACTATCTTTACACCAAATTTTATTAAAATTTTCGGGTTTTCCCTAATATAAACTACAAAAATACAAACTTTCACATATACTATTAGTAGGATATACTAAATCTAGCATTAGGAATAGTGCCGTACTCGTAGGACGATGTGAGGCTTTCCAAACGTCCGATCAACTCCGATGAAAGTTGTAGTTGTCTTGTTTTTCATCAAGTTTTCAATAATAAATTCACTCGGCGAAGTAGAGGAAATCAACACGTTTGAATCGAATATTAGATGAACATCCGATTCTAGATGTGATATTGAAAGTGCTGTTTCACCGGAGGACGTGGGTTCGAATCCTGTGTTTCTAATTTTTAGAATTATTTTAAAGTAACGAACGCGAATTTTAAACAGAATATCAATTCTAAATAGTACAAAAAAAATAACCGATTTCGAAGTAAAAAGTTTTCGTAAGGACCACTAAGTTTATTGCTAAACATACAATATCAAAATAGTTATTCATAAAGTTAATAGTTCATATAGTTATTCATTTATACAATTCCCTCGATTATGAACAAAAATAAGAACTAACTCTGAATGAGTTTTACTACTTACTTTTTAATCTGAAAAAACACCTAATGAAGAAATAAATAAACGCTTACACACCAGCTATACAATAATGGTGGCCACTCACGGTCAGTCCATCGCGTCAAATGGCGTGATATACAGCCAAAATTTGATCGTGAATGTGAAAAACTGATGGCGTGATTTAAAAAATTTGTATGTCCAATCGCGCCATTTTGACATATGTCGTTTGGCGTGGCTCCAAAAATGACGCGATGGAATGACCGTGAGTTACCACCATAATACTAAACATCACAATGCACTACAGATAGCGAGAATTATTTTACCTGGAAATTGCTGAATCTTGCTACGATATATTTAATTTCGTTTATTATTATCACACTTTTATTAAGCATATTAAAATGAATTTCCACTGATTTCGCGGACACCTGTGAAATGGCCTCTTGACTCATTATCTTAAAATAACTTTATGGCAAAATTGATTCTTGCGGTCTGATTTCTTGAATGAGACGGTTGTTTTCCGTTGTTACTTTTTTCATTTATTTAAATAAATAGCTGTGATTTACAAACTTTTTTATGCCGACTGATATTCTAGAATTTATTTGATTATTTTAACATGTTGATAATAATTTATGTCACCTGTTTTTAACGAATCAGGGTTTCTAATGTCTAATGGCGTTATCAACCAAATAATATTTTGTGTAAACTTTGTAGAAAAAACAGATCATAGATGTAATTAGATATTAAAACAACAAAATCAGTAAAAAATGTAACGGAGGTTTCCTTGTGTATGTTATAAAATATAAACAAATCAATGGATATACCTACTTATAACCTATTATCATCTTTTATTAATGTAAATAGTCATTTTAGGCCAAAAAGATTTTTGCCTCACATTAAAGCAAAGCAAAGCAACAACCCATAATTGTCCCACTGCTGGGCTCGGGGTCTCCTCTCACAATGTGATGGGTACAGGCCATAGTCTACCACGCTGGCCAAGTGCGGATTGGTAGACTTCACACACCTTTGAGAACTTTATGGAGAACTCTCCGGTGTGCAGGTTTCCTCACGATGTTTTCCTTCACCGAAGCAAGTGATAATTAACTTCTAATACGCACATAATATTTGAAAATCAGAGGTGCGTGCCAGGATTTGAACTCGGGCCCCTCCGTTCGAGAGACCAACGTTCTAACCGCTAGGCTATCACTGCTTTTCTTGCTCACATTAACAAACACTAAATTAACCCTTCACACAAAGGCAACTATTTAACACACGCACGCACACACACATACAAGTCATGTGAGCAAGCACTTCCTTATGATCAGTAGCTCGAGCACGAATATTTGCGAGAAAGTATTCGTATGGTTAACGTAAGCAATTTGTATGGCATTTTTTCAAAAGCGCCCCTATCGTGCGTAAATGGTACTAAAATGCCATACAAATTTGACAAATTGCTTACGTTAACCATACGAATACATTCTCGCAAATATTCGTGCTCGAGCTACAGAACTTAATACAGGTGTAACAAACACATTACTATTGTAAATGTTATTGAACGACTAGGTACATAGCAATCTTTTTTCTTGACAAACCAATTGGAACTAACAAATTGGTTGGAAGTTCTATTTTTTATTTATCTTTTATTTCTTTGTACACACAAGATTTCACAGGCCAGTTACAGAAGGGATACAATGTACAAAGGTACTGCTTATCTCTAATGAAATTTCTTCCAGCAGACCTGCGAGTTCTATGTTATAAATAATGTAGAACAGTAGAACTTTCAAATGAATAACAAAAATATAGCTTACAGAAGTCATCTATAAAAGTACATTGGGAATATCTTTAGACACTCATAACTTAACATTAGTTACATAAGTATTAGTAATTCAAACAACTGTAATAATGATGATGTATATAAAATTCCTTTAGTAAAACTATTAATTCGTCACATATTGGAAGTTAATTAGTTAGATACATGTTGTTTATTATAACTAAACCAATTTTAATTGTTAGTCCGCACTACTTTAACCTAAAACTGACCATTTCACGCTATTTAAACTATTTAAAAACATTTCATCGACGTCGTTATATTAGTGATAATGTTTAAGGAACTATATATACTTAAATTATAATTGCAAATCGACACAAACACGATTTATAAAACAGACACGCTACTCGAAGACAGTGTTTTGATGTCGTGATATTTCTTCGTAGATAAATGGTATTTACCTACGAATGTTTTCGGGTAAACGACATTATTTTTATTATGTTCTCATTTATTTGCATAATATCGTCACCTTTATCTAATACATTTTATCGGCACTAATCTAATACTGATGAAATATCATAAACAATTTTTATTTTTACTTTCAACCGACTTCAAAAAAGGAGGAGGTATTCAAATCGACTGTATATTTTTATGTTTCAGAACTCAGAACTTTCGACTGGGTGGACCGATTTTGATGATTATTTTTTTATCCAAAAGCTGGTGCTTGTCATGTAGTCCTACTTAAATTTGAGATCTGACAATTAGTTTTTGAGTTATCCCTTATTTTGAAGGACCTATGTTATTTTTTGTCAAGAATTAGATCTATGTTTGGACTCTATGGTAAAAATAACATTTTACTTCAAGAGCACTTTATAATTTAACGAAAATGCCGTATATTTTAGCAGTTTTTTGGCTAACGATCGTTTTGTGTGATAATACTTTTGTAAAATCTGATTTTCAATATTATTTTAGTAAAAGTCAGACCATTGTACAGAGTATTTTGAACTTTACGGAATAGACTATCTATTTATTATCTATGATACGGACTTCCGGTATCCGAATCACAATAGAACTGGCATTTGGACAACATAATCGGTTATAATGATGAGGGCGATTATTTATGATATAATAACACTTACGTTTGATTTGAGTTCTTTTTCACGTTTGAGCCTTTCATACGATTGTAATAATATTACTATCATTATTTTGCTACTATTAAGAATTTTATATAAGGAAGTGAAATATTTGAACTTATACAATCTTTTTAAATTGAGAATTAGAGATTACTTTTTGCTCAGGATGGTTTGTTTTATCAAATTGGTTTGGGAGTCCCAATGGGACAGTTACTGAATAATAACATTGAATGAGTTATTATTAATGAGTGAATTCAGCGCAGGGGGGGAAATCATAATTTTTGCATATTTTCATTTGTTATTGTTATTAATTTTGCATTTTTATGCATAAGATTTGATTTAAGATTGGTAAGCACTTACTAAATGCAGGTGTATACTGCCCCCTCTCAGTACGTCCATGAATGAGTGAGTAAATTCATATTGGATCTAATATAATTAATCTAGTAACAGTAATCCATCATAAATAGCGTAAAATTTGGCTACTTACAATAATTAAACTTACATAAAAGCTAAATTTGTCGGAACTAATCGTGTCCACAAAGATCAGTAAAGCGTGTAAAACGTAACAGGTGCAGTAATAGGCGCAGTAATAGGTAAAATAACAGGTAATGTAACACGTATTGGGTAACTGTTACGGGACTTAAAACTTGAAAGTTGTAACTGAAGCGATACGCTCTGATCGGCCATTGCGTCCACAGATTACATCATTCTAAATTAGATTAGGAGAGTATCTGTTTGTGATAAGATTTCAAAAGTATTGGTGTTCTGTGGGAAAATGACTGGTTTAAAAAAAACAGAAAAGTACGAGATAAATACGCGTAGAGAGACTTCCGTACATGGATTATATCTGCGATTAACGGGCGTAGCCAGGATTTAGTTTCGGGGGGGGGGGGGGTTCAAGTTTTCTGTGTTCAAGAAAATACGAATAAAAGTACATAAAATAACCCTAAAGAAAATTGAGACTTTATTTTTTCTCACGATGTATGTAGTGCCATCTATTATTATTAGTTTAGTCAAAAAGTTCAAAAACGTGTTTAATAGAAATAAAGCTCCTAAAAATATATGCGATAGCTGATTCGATTCGGAATGACGTCTAGAAAAATGTTTTTTAAGGGTTTATTAGCACATAAAAATGTCAGTCCTTAACTTTTCGGGGGGAGTTTGAACCCCCGAAACCCCCCCCCTGGCTACGCTCATGCTACGATACATTTATTTTAAGACCATATACTTCATATAATGGTGCGCTTTAGGTTCTAGATAATAGCATGTTGGTATCTTACCATTAATCTGAATGGTGTCTTGTAAAAGATTAACCCTGACTGTTCCTTCTCCGAAAAACTGTTGACAGCATTGTGGAAATTATGGGATGCAACGAAGCATTTTATCTATTAGGTATTATTAAGCATTAAAATTGTTTTTTTTTTCAAATATAGTTTCACAAATAAAAGATTAGATAAATTTTATAAAAAAATGGTTTGTACCTATGTCACCGAAAAGTTGTAGACCTTTAGATTATAATCTATCTCGAGAGATTGTAAACTGTCAAAAGATTGTGAATTGTAACATACTGGTTTCAATTTAACGCATTATTTTTCTGTTTTTGATTCACAAACAGGCTTCCGAACGTCTCCGGCGCTGCGGGAAGTGCAGCCCCTCCGCCCTTGCGTAACAAACTGCAGGCACTCCATGCTCGCCTACGCAGCTTCGGCTTTTTGGTCGCCTTCGACAGTTTACAATCTCGCAAGAGCTCGCGAAATAGATTATAATCTAACGGTACTGACAATTTTCGGTGACATATGTATACCTACACCAAAACAAATATTTTCATTTGAATGTACATTTTTTTTATTTATACATTTTGCTCCGCACAGTGATAGGTAGATAGTTTATTTTCGGAATAGGTTTTTAATTACCTACCTTTATCAAACTAACAACCTCAGAGAAAATGAATTATTGTGCATTTGCAATATATTTCAGTGTTCCATATTTTGTATTTAAAATATTAGGTAACTAGGTATCACCCTTGGTTCTAAGATATTTATTATTTTATCATCGCGTCATTAACCGACGCATTATTATAATTTATAACATACCTACTTACAATGACATGTACCGCTGCACACGTGTATAAGAATAACATTAGGTATTATACTTAATTAAAAATTAGTGTTATTTTTTTAATAAATGCATCTGCTGGAAATTGCACAAGCACATCCCGGCTGGGTCGTTTACGCGTTTTAAAAATCGAACGTGACATAGCAGCCCCCAACCGAAATACAATCTAGCTACTATGAATCTTTCATTTCGGTATACAATGCTCGTTGCGCAAACGCTATTTAGTCTACTCGATAAGTTCAAAATGGTTGAAATTAGAGATACTGCTCTTAAAAATACGTGCGATAGCTCATTCTGTTCGGAATGATGTCTAGAAAAATGTTTCGGAAGCGTTTACCAGCACGTAAAAAATTGCAAAAGTTATTGACAAAATAAAGTTGAAAAAAAAAGTATTTTGTTTTTGGTAATCACTTCGAAACTATTAATATTTAAGAAATTTTAAAACAAGATTCTTAAAGTAGAGGAAATTTCCAAACAATGACTCGCGACTCTCGGAACTCTATCTCCATTATTTATAAGTTTAATTTAACGCTGAAAATGGGTCTCCACGCTGCATTTTTAGGTTGCGCGTGCGGCGTCAAAACCGAGTTCGTCACACTCAATATTTTTTTAAGGTATTAATTATTAATTTAAAAAAATAAAAAAAATATGGTGTATTCGAAACACTTCAAAGAATTTGCTCCCGTAGGAAATTTTGCTTAAAGTTAATTTTTCAACAAGTTAGACGATTGTTAATTAACTAAATTTTCTCGAACTTCCATTTTCATTGTACATTAAAAAAAATGTTTAAGTAATTGTCCTATAAATTTTTCGCTTCGTGGAGCCCTTCTTATATACATGCGTAACGAGATCACGTCATAAAAGTTTAAAAAGTTTTAATACTTTGTGTATAATAATTTTATAAGTTGAACAAAAAATGAAAAATCCAAATAATATTATTGAAAATATTTTTTTCTCAATTTATTATTACATAATCGTTTTGGCATTCATAAAAGACATTTAATGACTTGAAAAAAAAAAATTCCCTCATTTTTTTATAATTTTTTTTATAAACAAATAGACTATTTCAATGCTTTCAAGAAAAAATTTCTTAATATCTTATTCTTTACAAAACATTATGATTTTTGAAAAAAAATTTTTTTTCTTAATAATGATATTTAATTGTTTATAATTGTTTTTTAATATTTCTATTGTTTGAATAATTAGTTAATAATTTTTTTTTCTTAAAAATTATAATTAACCATCTTTAATAGAAATGTAAAAAAAAAAAATTTTTATCAACAATTTCATTGTTTTTTAACTTAACAATTTTTTATAAACAAATTCTCAACTTTTTTATATATTTTTTCTGAAACACCTAAAAATAAAAAAAAACAACGATGTATAACAAAGTGCAGATAAAAACATTTTTCAATTTTTTAATTTCGATTCGATAAAAAAACGAAAAAATTGTTTGTTCAACTTATAAAATTATTATACACAAAGTATTAAAACTTTTATGACGTGATCTCGTTAAGCATGTATATAAGAAGGGCTCCACGAAGCGAAAAATTTATAGGACAATTACTTAAACATTTTTTTTAATGTACAATGAAAATGGAAGTTCGAGAAAATTTAGTTAATTAACAATCGTCTAACTTGTTGAAAAATTAACTTTAAGCAAAATTTCCTACGGGAGCAAATTCTTTGAAGTGTTGCGAATACACCATATTTTTTTTATTTTTTTAAATTAATAATTAATACCTTAAAAAATTATTGAGTGTGACGAACTCGGTTTTGACGCCGCACGCGCAACCTAAAAATGCAGCGTGGAGACCCATTTTCAGCGTTAAATTAAAGTTATAAATAATGGAGATAGAGTTCCGAGAGTCGCGAGTCATTGTTTGGAAATTTCCTCTACTTTAAGAATCTTGTTTTAAAATTTCTTAAATATTAATAGTTTCGAAGTGATTACCAAAAACAAAATACTTTTTTTTTTCAACTTTATTTTGTCAATAACTTTTGCAATTTTTTACGTGCTGGTAAACGCTTCCGAAACATTTTTCTAGACATCATTCCGAACAGAATGAGCTATCGCACGTATTTTTAAGAGCAGTATCTCTAATTTCAACCATTTTGAACTTATCGAGTAGACTAATTGTTTACCGGTAGCTTGTCACGCGGGATATGGTATTGCAACATTCGCAAACATCACAATCTGTCAAACCCACTCGCGACCGATGTAGCGGAACGCGATGAAAGATTACGATATGAACGATACATTAATTTGTGACCGGTAACATGAATTTATCGATTCTTTTATTTTTCACTCGAAAGGAATACGATTTTGTAATCAAATTCCTTTCTTAATCGACTGATCCAATTAAAATTCTTTAGTGTTGATATTTGGTTTGATAAACGTTTTTGGGCAATTACGAGGATGATATCGAAGGTATCATTAGATATACATGGTGTTTTTGTCATACTTACTGTTTAATAAATACATATTATATATTTCCGCTTCCTGCAAATGTCCAGCAAAGTTGCTTGGAATTCAGACTTGAGGTTGGATGGAAGTTATACCCCATACAGTATGTGTGCTTTAATCAATTAGTGATGTACCCAAAGGGATATCATATTTACATAATACATTTTGTACCACGTTTTTACTCAGTTACACAATCGAGAGATGTAAAGTTAGGCAGATTTTAACATTTTTATAAAACTGCAAGATTTTTAAGTGGGATGAAATTGAGTTGTACGCCCACGGATACCTTCGGTCCCTGATTGCGTCGGTCATTGATATGGGAATTACGGGTTTTGCACTTGGGTGTTTTGCAAATTGACAAATAACCTTGCTTGATTGCACCAGGTATATCAGTTTTCGTGAAACACAGAATTTTTAACCGACTTAAAAAAGGAGGAGGTATTTGATTCGACTGTTTTTTATGTTTGTTACCTCCGAACTTTCGACTGTGCGCCACGTTAAAATTGTGAAAACAATTATGAAGTGCATTGACATAAATAGGGGACTCAATGGCTAGTACTACTACTCAAGGGCGCACCTGGAAAAAAAATTGTATCCGCTAGTAGAATTACCCGAAAATGTTAAACATGTATGTTTTTCGGATGGCATGGACATAAATAGAGAACACTAATAAGACATCATAGACTGTAGCCTAGTTGGTAGCGACCCTGCCTGCGAAGCGAGGGGTCCCGGGTTCGATTCTCGGCCGGGGCAGATATTTATGTGAAGGATAAATATTTTGATGTGTTATAATTGTGGCGTATGCCACCCGCGACACAGGTGAAAACGTACTGCGGGGGTATGAGTGTGTAAGCGTTTATTTATTTATTTATTAACACACAACTTTTAGCTGGGCTAATACTATACGAGGGCTCGCAAAAATAATCCGATTTTAAGATCGCAGAGATCTTATCACTTCGTTTGTCAAATCATAGGTAAAAATGCAATTTCTAAGATTTAAGCTCGCGCTCTTGAGTGTACATCTGTTTATTTATCTGTAGGTATACTAGGACCAGGTCTTCAGGGATATGTTTACAACATTCCACCATATGAGAGGTAGGCGTACGCTCTCAAGACTAATAGATTAACTTTCTCTCCCATTGTCCTTGCCTTTGGTTTAACGCCCAAGGTAACAGCGGATTGCAAAGTATTGTATTAAATGGCTTTGAAAGTCGTGGATTCGATTGATTCGAGTGAGCCTTGCTATAAGTCGAAGGCTTAATTTAAGTTGAGCAGAAGTCTTGGTTACAACTTGGAAAGTATAAAATTAACTTCAAATCAAAAACATAAAAATAATTAAGGTTTCGCAAGTTTCTTTTTTTTTACTTTATAGGTATATCAGTGTATATATCAGTGTATATTTTATCGATATTTATGATTTTTTTATTGTGAAAAGAACTTGTAGTTTTTAGCAAAAATAATCTTCCAACATTTTCTAATTCTACGGATTTTTAGTTTTATTACGATAATAAATTTATTATGGTACTTATTCATCGAACAGTCAAAAAACTTAAACTTGCTAACTACTAAGTAGAGAAACTCGTCATTATCCCCAAAAAAACTTCTTCAATAAGCCGTCCCTACGCACATTTTCACAATATTATTAAATTAAACTTTTAACCCCAAGCCATTTAAATTTGAAACGTTTAAAAAAACTAAAAAAACAATTTGACAGTTTTGAAATTATACATTTTAACGTCCAAACTGTATGCGGAAGACTTTAGTCAGAGAATTGAGTACAAATAATGAAAAATTCTTTTAAGAACAAGATAAAAACATATCGAATATCACGCTCGCGTTCACATTTTATGCTAATCGTGTCAAATTTGAATCGAATAATCTGATTTGCGAGACATCGAAGCTCGAATGTTGGATTGTACTAAAAATACCTAACTAAAACAGCTTGATATTTACCGAACATCTTCTTTCAAAAATATCTTTTTATATTTTTTGGTTTGAGGTTTAAGGAGCCGATTCCTGAGTCCAAGACAATCTCCCAAAAATCCTGACGGTAGTCATCTTATATCCATTGACTTATATAATATATCTATACGAATATTATAAAGTGGAAAGATTTGATTGTTTGTTTGCATTGAATAGGCTCCAAAACCACTGCACCGATTTGAAAAATTCTTTCACTGTTTGGAAGCTACACTTTCCCCGGGTCACATAGGCTATATTATATTTTCAAAAAAATTAGGGATCCAAGATGTAAAAATATAAGAAAACTAAAGTAAAGCGAGGGCAGTTACTCGTTACTACATAAAGACATGGCAAACGCGCGCTCAAAACGTTCAAAACGACGGATCCTTTTTTTTAAATTACATATTGCACAGTAGGTAGGAATTCATCAACCGCGGAAAATTAAGTGAAGGAGTATTAACATTTTGTGATATCTAGTGTCGGTTGCCAATGTGTATTTTAAACGGTAACTTTGTTTAGTTCTATAGTTTTTGTTGGCTAATAAATCTGACCTGGTGAAATTTCTTCACATTTAGCTTTGATTTCGCTCTTTTAAAGAAATGAAACAGAAATCAGATACGTCGGATACGGTAAGATAACATCGGATGCATTAAATGAGGATCTTCTCTCTTCATTCTAGCCGGCAACACATTGGCGATGGCTACAGTGAAACCAACGTATCTGTGAATTGAAGGAGGGAGCTGTCGGACGCATTGGACCAATCATTGGACGCAATTCGGGAGTTAGTAAATGACAAATGAATGAGCACAAAGAACTTATGAATGACGCGTCATTAGTTCCAATTTTCGCCACTTCACAGATAAGTTGGTGGCACTGTATGTTGTTTATTACTGATACCACAGGTGACGGTGACCACTTACCATCAGTTCAACAATGATATTGTATGTATAAAAAGAGGTAGATATGCCAAGAGGGCGCTGAAATTAGGACAGTAAGACATTAATTCCGGTGTAGCGATTTCATAGTGAAATTTGACTACTGCCTTTGAGTGAAAAACTGAACCTCGCAATGTATAAACATAACATCTATAGTAGAATATCTTTGCAGTTCATCAACATTTTTTAACTTCTTCTATACTGGTTTTTATCACTAATTCCGATAACAATATTTTATTATAAAGGTACAAAATAAAACAATAAAGCTTGCCAGATATGATAAAGCCGTGATTTCGGAATCGACATAAATTGGAAGTGACCTTTAGTATACCCTTCTTATTACTTTCAATTTGTGAATGTTAATTTTATAGTCACTATAAAATATTGTCAAATATATAAATATACTATAGAGCTTCTTTAAGGTTTGTTTGAGTGCTTCAAATCTACTATTCTTCGTCTTGATGCTTCCTATTTTTGTTTTTACTATCTATGCCACTGTAAAGATGTATATTTACATAGCTTATTCGATCTGCGTCGGCGTTCCCGCCAGCCTATGACGTAGATGTCTTCAAGAAAAGAGTGAATAGGCTCTTACTAAGTTAATGTGCCTGTGTGCACCTTGGACCACATCTCCACTTGCCATCAGGTTGGATTGTGCTCAAGTTTAACTTGTTTGTGTAAAAAATTACTATAACTAATATATAAAAACAGACTATTCTGCTCCTATGAAAATAATTTTAACGTACCCACATTTATGTAATAAGTAATTTATTGTAGTATTAGCTCATCGAATCTCGTTTACTAATGAAATATGTATTGTATGTTATTTAATTTCTCAATAAGTGATTATCTTGTAAATCTTCTGAGAAATAAAGAATCTTAAACCTAAAAAAAAAAGTTTTTAGAACCATGCCCTGCATACCTAATGTTTTTACCGACTGTACCTGTAAAGTATCTATATATCAAATTGCAACATAAGTAGTTTTAATATCTCGGCGATTTCAATTAAATTAAAAATTATAGATACGTCTGATTCAATTATAATCTAGTGGTGTTCAGTTGGCGATTATATGTATTTACTGCTACTCAAAGCTAGTAAAATGCTCAGAGCACGGTGACATAATAAAATAATCTGTTATCAGCCGGTACTTACTATAGAATAATTGATATTACACTTAAGTATATTACGCTTAAGTCGCTCAATCGGAAGTGGGCCGCTTGTTGCATCATTGGCCAACTTTCGTCGTGCGACTTCGCAATCCGTCGCCTCGATATACGCTTTACGTACACGATACTATTAATTAAATTTATTTATTTGCTTCCTTTTCCACATTCATACATACAAAACTGTTTTCAGCCGGAGTATGTGTGGGTGAATGTTTGAATGTATGTATGTTCTGTTACTACAGCACTTTTAACAAAACTATGTTTCATATTCATAATTCGACAACCGGTTTGATGTTGATCGTCCGCCAGTTATAGGCTGTAATATGATGTCTATAGAGGACATAAAGTCATTCCCGAAATATACAATATTATAAAACACAATAGGTACACCAAACTTAAATATAAAAGATAGAGAAAAAAACTGTTTTGTGTGGAATGATTTAGAATGATCGATCTAATTTAAAAGGTCTCATTAACAAAAAATAAAAGGTTAAATTATTCTTGCAAATAACTCTGCGATTAGCTGAGATAAAACCAAAATTAAATATCTATTGAATGACGTAGCTAATATGGAGTCTTAAGGCAACAGTAACTAACCGGAAATAATAGCAAATTCGATAGTAATTTGTATAAAAATATATTAAATATTAACTACTAATGACCTTTTTAAGAGTACTACATCAGAGATAGTTAAGACAACCAAATGACCTAAAAAGAGAAAATAAAAATTTTAGGTGACACATTCGTCAAAAAATTCTAGTATGTAGGTATAGCTCATATATTCTATATCCAAGAGTCCTAGATAATGTTTTTCAAAGTGAAGTACTTCAAAAAATGAGACCTAATTTACTCTGAATTCCTAAATTAAGGTAATCTTGTGGTAACATTAAATATTTTTTATATGAACTTCAATTCAACATGCCTTGAATTTTGAAACATTATTAATGATACAAATTACAAAGCGTTGGCGAAATACATATAGGTAACTTAACTGATTTTACAAAAGTTAGTAATAAATAATAGTTGATAAGTTTAGTGTGAAGAAGTAGTATTAATTCAGTTTACAATTGACAGAGGATTTAGGAGTCATCATTACAACAAAATTTATCCTCAAACTGGTTTTTGTTCTCATCTCACAAGTGCCAGTTTATTTAGCAAGCATGATTTGCAGTAGGTACCTACAATTTATACATTAATATAGACACATGTTATACATAACATTTAAATAGACGCTTTTGTCCACTAATGTAACTGTTATTAGCATCGTGTTATTAACGTGGTATTTTTATCATTTCGACGCGTCAACGGCGATGTTATTGGCGTGAATGTAAAGTTTGCAATCATTTTCATTTCATGTGTAAGTTATATAAGAAATGCAATTGTTAGTGTCATTATTGTCATTCAAGACCATTAATGAGGAGTGTGATGTAGGTATATTAACTATTACTTACTGTTAGTAGTCAACTATAGATGTATAATAATTGTTATTGTTATATTTCCTTGGGAGTTTCTTGACGCTTCCTTTTTCCGGAATACCTTGTAGTTTCCTACCACTACTTTAACAAAACCAATGTGCGACAGTAATTTCATATAAGTGTTTATAAAACGAACTTCCGGTTGAGACTCAAAAGCCGTGTTTTAAAGAAACTTACACATTTAGTAACTAAACTTTTGATCCGTATTGGGGCAGCTTAAACACTAACAGACTGAACGGATTTTCATGAAATTTAGGATGTAGGTATACCATGATCTGGAATACGATATAGGGATATTTACTTCCCCGGAAAACACGAACAAACTCGCGGGCAGAGAGTGTATCCAACGATATCCACAAAGTAACATCACGAACGGAATTAAAGCTGCGAGAAAGACCACGTCCGCGTCACAGAGTTCGGAAAAGAAGTAGCTAAAGTGGATTTACTCTTGACCCGGATAGCCAATGAATCGTAATACGTTCACTCTCAGTTTCATCCAGTAAAAGTGACAACAGGCGTAGGTAGGTACTTAGCTGTCAGTATTAAATATTGCCTTAATAGTTGTATAACAAAGAAATTGTGTTTTTATAAAAAAACTATTTACAGTATCTGCAGTGCAAACTAAAGGCATCATTTCAACATACTTAAATAAAACTATATCGGATGTTCGTTCCAATTGATCTTAGAAACTGCTTAACCAGTTTTGATGCGGTTTACTCATGTATCGTATAAATTGTATTAAGCTTGGGACAAAACATTTTTAGTTTATTATAATGGGTTTATAAATAAAAAATATACTAATGTTGATTTAAAGCTTGCTCAGGTATTAATTATTCGAATATGCATTTGCAAGGGTTAACCGAAGCGAAGTGGTTTTTTAGTGTAAAATAAATTTTCTATTTATAGTTATATCGTTTTTCAGTGCAGTTAATGCTAAATTATCAACAAAAAACATATTATTAGACGAAATGGTGATTATACTGTTAAGTTCATAAATGTTAACATTTTAACTGTTAAACTATTATAAACCCATTAAATAGGATTTCCACATAGATGTCTGTCGAATAACGCTTAGTAAATCGACTATTTAATACCGGTTATATATTTATAACATTGTTGCCGGTACCGGTTTATAAACGAATTTAACGAATATTATGCATTATGTTAAATTATTCTTAATTCAGGAATATTTAATAGAATTTATTTTTTAACGTAGTTGCCTAAACTAAGTGAATAACAATATATTAACTAACAGTAAATTACAATAATATTGGTCAACGCTCGTGCATTTAAAAATCATTAAAACAAATTGTATTCAAAATTGAAATATTACTTTTTATGAGCACCTCGTTGCATAAAATTCAAAAATTCAGATTCAAAAATCATTTATTCATGTAGGTATCATTGATACATTTATGCATGTCATTTTTTAATCTACCAGCGTTTCTGAAAGGTGCTTTTCATGAAGGAGAAAAAACGCCGTATCAAACTCCTCAGCCATCTTTTAAAATACATAATTAAACGTTACAAAATATACATATTCTAACCTAGGCGGAACTGGATGCGGCACTTATATCCAGGCGTATTAACTGATGTATTAATTGAATAAACTTTCTATTTACTTGACGAATTCTAAGGTAAATAACCATCAATTAACCTATAAAACGTAGAAATAAATTTTAAACGCTCCTAATTCGTGGTTTAAATTCAGCGTACCTACTTCGGAAAGGTTACAATCGATCTATTTCAATACTGTCTGTTCTATATTAATCACGTTTCTCCACTCCCATAAAGTATTTAGAAGTTTATCGAGATATAATGGCTTACTTATGTCTTTAACAAGTTAAGTTTAGTTTTAATACTACTAAATAAAATTTTAGGTGTTTAATATTTATTTCTAGAGAGTGATAAAGTAAAGTAGAGATACTAATTAGTGGTATCCGTAACTATGCGTAGGAAAAAACATCTCAGTAGTTTCCTGCTGCTTCTCCCTGCACGACTCTAGGTAGAGATTTGTTAAATCAATGGTATAATGTGAATTTTAATAAGTGTTTGCTAAATTCTATTTTGACTAAAAAAATGGTGATTGATTTAATAAGATACTGAAGATATGTAGGTAATAATATTAAAATAAACTTTAAAAAAACCCCAACAGTTTTATTTACACTAAACATAACTAAGAACACTCTCGATTGAGTCACCTTAAATACAAAAAAAAAAACTAGATCAAAATCAGTTCATCCATTTGGGAGCTACGATGCCACAGACAGACATACAGATACACAGACAATGACATGTCAAACAATGGCATGTCAAACACTCCTTTTTTCTGGGGGGGGGTTAAAAATCAATCGAACGTGAAAAAGTTATTAAACATGCGTATATTATTTATTTATATACTTATGTTTATTCCAACCCAATATACATCGTAAAGGTGCAATTGCACGTAAAATATGCCTAATCTAAGATATAAATAAAGTAAAGTCATATATCATTTCATTGTTTTTAGGACTTTATAATGGCAATATATAATGTGCTTGTACATGATCGTAAATCAGACGTTAAAAGCATTTATAAATGGTAAAGAGGATGCAACAAAGCAACCGACACTTTTTTCTCTTTTTATTATAACTATTTAACTAATAACTCTATGATTTCTCGTTTTTGTGAATACATTAATTCAATGATATACAATTAATTTACTCGTTTCGTACCATCCAGGTAATAAATAAAGATTGGGTTAGACTTCGATAAACTAATAAAATTATTAGACAGCCGACGTGATTTGCAATAATAATATCAACTTGGGATAATAATTTTACTACCGATGTCAACAATATTCATTTAAGGTTAGAAGTTAATGATATTATAATCTAACTAGCTGCCCGGACAGACTTCGTTCTGTCAAAAGTTTTTTATTATTATTTTGAAATTTAAGTTATCCTATCTTTCAAGTTGGATCAAACTGCACACGGTGTGCAAATTTGATTAAAATCGGTTAAGTAGTTTAGGAGTCCATCGCGGACAAACAACGTGACACGTAATTTATATATATTAAGATTTATGAAGAGCGTAAGAACAGGCAATGGACCGTTCTGCTCGTAGTCGCTCTGTCAGTACAAGACGATACGCACGCTTTTTAACCGACTTCAAAAAAAGGAGGAGGTTCTCAATTCGACTGTATTTTTTTTGTGTTTGTTACCTCAGAACTTTGGACTGGGCGAACCGATTTTGATGATTCTTTTTTTAATCGAAAGCCGATGGCTGTCATGTGGTCCCATATAAATTTTATTGAGATCTGACAATGACATCCACGACAAAACCACATAAGTCGTAAATTTGTGTTAAGATGTGCGCAACAAATTGACGAATAACTCAATATCACGCCAACCGATTTCAATGATTCTTTTTTTAATCGAAAGCAGGTGCTTGTCATGTGGTCCCACATAAATTTGAATGAGATCTGACAAGTAGTTTTTGAGACTTTGAAGTCGGTTATTTTTTGTTAGTAAAATTTATGTTGTTGTCAGAAGTGCTTGACATCCATACTAATAATATTATAAATGTGAAAGTGTGTTTGTTTGTTTGTTTGTTTGTCCGTCTTTCACGTCGCAACGAAGCTGTTATTTGGTATGGTTTTTATGTGTGGAGATAGTGAGGAGGGTGGAGAGTAACGTAGGCTACTTTTTACCACGATAAAACATCCCTATGGGAAGATCGATATTTTGTTAGTTGCTAGATATTTAGTTCCGGGTGTTGTTAATAGATGGCGTTAGTAAAATTCATTTGCAAGTTCTGAATAACGCTATCAAATGATACATGTTTAGTTAAGTGATAGGCAACTAAATTTAACTAAGTAAAAGTAAGTAGAATTTGTAAAAAAATCGATTTCTACCGCGGGCGAAGCTGCGGGCTAGTTTGACATATAGCGTTAAAATGCCCTCGTGTATTATACCAATGTGATTGGTGTAATGAAACAAAAGATAAACGTGTGTGTGTTGTAGGTGTTGTCATGTTGTGGCTCTTTTCGGAACAGATTTTTTGGTCGATTTGTAAGAGCATAACGTATCTAAATATCATTGTTAGCAGCTTAAAAGTTCGTAAGGCTTTGGTAGGTTTGGTGGTAAAATTAATCCAAAATTGATTAAGATGAGGTTACTAATACAACATTTTTTTGTTGTAGATTTTATATACTTAGTCTTATATCATAACGTGTTCTTTGTTTATATCACCATTATGTAATGTTGTTCCTTCAGATCATCTGATAAATTTAAAAGGAAAACAATATGTTTCGAGAATTACTATAGGTCCATATGTCATAATGTCTCTGCAGTCTTTAACGAAACCTGTTAAACATCGGCAAGTCACGGAATCGAACGGAAATACCGAATGATTCAGAAAGTGTAGTAAGGTTAGTGTCTGACCACGAACTACAAGTAGGTAGCATACAGTATAAGCATATGCTTTAGGAGCTAAGGTGGTTCATGGGAAATATGCGAATTAACTTGATTTTTTTATAAAAGACAGTGTTTTGTTTAAAATACTTTTTAATCAGAAATTTCCACGTGCATGGAAAATTTAAAAAAAAAATTGTGCATAGCTGCTATTTTTAGTAGGTTCTGCTATTTTTATGGATATCTTGAGCAAATCGCGACTGGGTTCAGCTAGTTAACTTATAAATTTTAAGTCCTATATACAACATAATTATTTTTAACTATAAATTATCGAACAAAACGCTAAGTATCGTTAGTTTACAGTCGAACTAAGGTCTAAGGTATACCCACAAATTAAATAATACTCTTAATGTTCTTACTACTGATGTTCAACCACAATATTAAATATAGATTTATGGCTGTGAATAATAAAATTGCGCGTGACCGGCGTGACACTTAAGTGTATCAATTAATCTGGGGGTATTACCCGCGAGCCAAAGTCCAGTTCTTGAATGAAAATATCATATTTTTTCAATGGAATCGATTATCATTAAGAACCATCTATTTGAATAATGTCTTCGTATGTTATATAAAACAGATGGTCCATCCTGTGGCAACTAGCTACCGATCTCAATACTCTATCTATAATCCTCAGTAGGTTGCCTATCAACGGCCAAAAAGTTACATACGTTATAATGTCAGTAGGTACTAGGTACCTAGTTAGTACTCTACCAGAGATGGATAGTTAGAGTATTTAGAATTGGCACTAAGTTAAGTGTGCCATAATGTGTTAATCTGAATTAATTAGGTAATGTAGAAAAAAATGCCCTAACGTTTTTTATTTCCAACACATTATTGGATGTCTTTTTAGTTGCTAGAGTGTTTACGTAGATTCGTATGAAGTTCGAATGCATCTCATCTCTATTTAATTGTTTTCATGTAAAATTACTTTAATATGTAGTAAGTTTCCCACAGATAATAATCTTCCCTCTAATTTGAATGAATATAAATTTTATTTCGTTTCAATCGTACTAGTTTTTTTTTTGTTTAGACCATAACACCACAGAAACATAAACATATATAAACATAAACATAAGCGATTATCTGTAGAAGAAACCCACAAGAAATCATAACACAGCAAAACCAGGCAATTATGAGTAGCACTGGTAATGGTTCAGATCGTTAAAGGACTCCATTAAAACATAATTGTCTCAAGATAAGTATTAACTTTAATAAACTTTGTGTTTGAAAACAAAACTATAATTGTCTATGGTCGTTATTCTTTAATGTTAATTAAAGTGATATCAAAATTGTAACAGACACATTCAGAAAGATTTTTTTAATAATTGTAAGTATTATTTTTATTATGTCTCTCTTTTGCATGCGTCTTTCAACCATAGCTTTCAACCTGTCTATTCGGCCAACTCTTTTTCTGCCTGTTATGAAATCTAATTTTATTGGTGTAGGTAAGTTATCATATACATAATATATTTGTCTTACTAATTCACTACACATCACTGTCTAAATAATTCACCTAGGTGATTAGGCAAGCTATACACGAGCCTACTGCCGAGGTGTATTAGTAAACTCAATTCACTTTATTAAAAATATTTTAGTGTAACATCGAATCATCAAGACTTGAATCAAAATGCCTAGACGACTTTACTGAGATAACAATTGTGCCCTGGATAGCACAATGGTCATTGACCCAATTAATTTAAACCATCTATATTATTTACTTGTCAAAACACCTGTTCATATTGACTTAATATGGCACTACAGTCGTGCTGTATTTGTAATGAAGCGTTCAATGGCGGTCAGGCATTCTTATTTTAAAAGTAACTTCCTAATAGTTAACGACTTCTTAAGGTTCCGTAGTCAAAGCGAAACCCTTATCGTTTCGTCATGTCCGTCCGTCCGTATATCCCCAGCATAGCGCAAACTCTTAGTGCTAAAACTAATCTAATATATAAAATTCTCGTGTCACGGTTTTTAAAGTTGAACTCCTCCGAAACAGCTCGACCAATTTTCGTGAATCTTTGCGTGCATATCGGCTAGGGTGGAGAATCGGAAACATCTATTTTTCATCCCCCTACCCCTAAATTTTTGGCAGAACAACGTTTGCCCAGTCAGCTAGTAATAGAATAAAATCTTAAAAAAATAATTATACCTACTTGAGTTCGTCTAAATGTTATACATTCTAGAGACTACATAATTTGACAAGTATAACTCGAATTAACTAATTAATTTTTCGTAGCGACCCATTACTGGGCATGAATCTCTCCTCATAGGCTGCGGAGACTTAGGGCATACCCCACTACTCTTCTCCATTCCACAGTCTAGTCTCTTAAGAGAGATAAATAATTGGACAACGCAAGTGTGACAAGTTTTTATGCTAATGAAAAGCTTCTGTCACGTATATCTATATGACGACATTCTATCAGATATATGTACATCAGGATAAATTCCAAATCATATACCTACTTTCATGATTTATCAATACAGAAGGTGTGAATATCACATAGGAATGAAACTTGCTTCATTACTACCGTTATGCAAAGAACAAAAATAATAATTTCGTAAAACTAGTTAACTCGCCTTCGTTGAGCGAAACAAGTTTACATTCAAATAAAATTTTTGCTTTTTTAACATGCATTCTATTCATATTTCATGTTTATCATACATTGAAACTTTTCTCATAAATTGGTCTATCTTTTGTTAAAAACCGCATGACAATCCGAGCAGTACTTTTTGAGATAATCACATTCAAACAGGCTTACTTTTAGTATGTGAGTTTACAACAAAGGTCACAGCATCTCGAGACATAATAATAACGCCATAGTTATAAAATTAAGGGTAATATAATTTTCATACAAATGAGTATTTTAACATAAAATTTAAATTCCTCAGACCATCCTTCTCTCTCCTAAGGTCTCGTTTCACTGGATAATTTTTGCAATAAACATGTTTTAGAGGTACGGCCGATTATCGGCTATAACTTTTCCATTGACTCAATCGAATTCTAATTTGAATGATGAAATAAATATAAAAGGTACTAAAGACTCGTTTACACTACGAGACTTTTGTGCTAATATCGCGCGTCATTGGCCATATGGCCATATTTATACAATGACATGTGTTGTTGTAAAAGCTTATAAGCCATATGCTTTAAAACTTCAGTATTTACTCGAAAAATGATAAAAATTACTTTATCAAATAACGTTACATGGGTGTTTTCAAGTTAAGTGTGAATAAGGCTTTAAGTTAGTACATTTTACAATTCAAGACTACATTGCCACTTACCATCAGGTGAAATTGTAGCAAATAACATATCATAAAAAATATATTTTTATTTGTACACTAGGTCATGCTCGCGATTTCACGGAAACGGACCGCGGAAATTATGTTTTTAAACACATACAAACGCCCGATTTCACCTGTTTAGGAAAACAAAAAATCTTTTTTTTATTTTTGCTCCCTACACCATAACTCCTGTACAAAGTACCAAACTTCTAGATCTACTATTTGAGACTGTGCGTTTTACTTAGATAGATGTATCTATGAAAATAATATTATATAAAAATTACGTAACTATTAAAAAATATCTACTAAAAACAACTGGGTTTGCATTTGGCAAAAATATTTTAACCAATAAAACATTTATGCAACAAGCTGTCATCGACATTTTCAAGAAGGAAAAATATATCTTACTTAAAATAAATTGATTTAGAGATAATGTCTAGAATTTGATAGTGATAAAAATAAAATATTTAATATTTCCTAATCGTTGTTCCGAATGAATTGCAGTTGAATTATTCGTACCTACAATGTTGAAACTTGAAAGTATTTGAGCTACTTGAATATCTTCAATTTAATAACCATTTACCGGTTTTTTATTTGAAGGAGTAAATTCGGTCAAGTATTAAATATCAAGCAAGAGTCATAGATCAATGAGTTAAACAGACGGATTGTAGTAAAAAGAGTTGGGTATATCGCGGGCTTTTTACAATAACTATAGTGGTTCACAGTACATTTCTTTTCACAGTATTTTTAGGGGAAATAATAGAATTAGCTAGTACAAAAGTAAGCTAGTAATTCAAGTTTCGTTACTTATTTCCTCTATATCATACTCTCACAGACGATTTTCAAAAGGAAAATTTAATTATTTCCCAAAGTTGTCAACTTACTTTGGGTACAAACAACATCAAAAAGATAACATCTGGTTAGCTTTCTTTATAAAGTGTGTAAATTTTGTGTAATTTATTATCACAAACATTTGATAGTTCATTAAATAAACTTATAAGTAAATTTAACGAATATACATATAAAAAAATACAAACAAATATATTCATCTCTTTTCTATAAACAGCTATTTTAATGTAAATTTGAGATTCCAAACATGCATTTCACTCTATCTATTCTTCTTTTTAATCTATGGTTGGTGAGCGTAATGACACACAGAGGGCTTGAGTGGCACTTCAAGAAAGTGCGTTGATCTTGCATTTAATACAGCCTCTTTGGTTTGTTTTTCAAACAGTTCATCGATCTCAACTCGTACAGTTATAAAGTATTATTTACTCTCTGAATTAAACAAACCTTATTTGGTCGTGCATAATTTTGGTTAGGATAACGTAACTATTGTAACGGGTGTCCTATTTAATGTGCTAAGTGTACAATTTAATTTGAATGTGGAATTTTTTATGTGAATAGCCAATTTATCTCAGACAAGCCACTTGATGATAAGTGGCCGCCGTACTTTATGGTCTTTAGTTACAACAAAGGCATCACCGATGCGACCGACTGCAAGAAAGAAGAGAGAAGAAATAACTGAAGATTTTAGTATTTTAGAATGGTGTATATAATTTCACCACATGTTCAACCCTCTTACTATTTTACACTTTAACTATAACAATTTATACTGTATCAATACGTTCCCGAAATTCTTGGAGTTAGCCTTAATGAATAATCATTTTTTTGTTTACAAAGGCAATCTATATAAAAAACTGTTTAGTATTTTGCAATTCTTGAAGAGTCTTGGTGAGTTTTTAGGCTACATATTACCATGCTTGTGTATATTGTAAACAGAGTAATAAACATATAGAACGGATAGGTCACGCCGCATCGTGTCACGAGGTCGCATTGAATGGGGGAAAGCCAATGCAACATCTATTACAGCTAAAGAAGCTCTCATTGCAAAACGTACCAAAGGTTAGGTTATGTAACATGTGCAGTACTGTCTAGTCTGTGGTCAGATATTTATGTAATATTGGAGATTGTCTGATTTAAACCGTTGAAAATTGTACGGGAATTATGCAAATAATGTCGAAAGCGATTTTCAGGTTACGTATATCTACCTAATATGGGATTATTATGTTGATAGTATACGGTTTAAACGTTGCGTTAGTCTTCTGTCTGGGTAATGCGAATTGGATTCCTGAACGCACACATAATTTTTCAAACAATCGTAACGCCACACATTGAAATATTATTACTAGCGTATAGAACAGACACCGCGAGCAAAATGTATGTTCCAATGAATTGGCGCCGCGCGGCTTCAATTTCCAATGGATTCGTTCGATTTTGGAAGGAGAACAGGGGCTCAATTATGAAAATAGATCCTCTCGGCAGGGACATACATTTTGTTCGAGATGTCTATTCTATGACATTATACTTCAATGATGCAACATGCTATGAGCATGTGCAATGCAGTCTGCTAACTCAGGTGTGGGTTGAAAGAGGCAAGCTCTAAGCGTGTGTGCTTGTGTATGTATTAAATATTTATGTATGTGTGCTAAAACAGCATGCTAGTTTCTAGCATGTATAACTGAGGCGTCGCTTTTTGGTTCAAAAAAATTAAATTCAATAATATAAATATTTAAATAAGCTATTATTAGTCTGTCTAAAAAATCGTAGAGAATCATAAATAATACTTCAGTGTAGAAAATGTTTAATATTCAAAGTGATTTGATTTCGACGTTTTTATTAAACGTTAAGGGACTCCACTGTAATTATCTTCTTGTAATTTAAAAAACCTATTGCATACATTGAATTATCATTACTAGTGTATAGAACAGACACCGCGAACATTGGGTTCGGGGGTGTGCATTGCAGCCGGCCGGCTGCATTTCATTCTATCAGTCGGCTGTCACTCGGCTGCGCTCATTGCGGCCACATGCCAAAATTGTTTATGAAAACACTGAAAACATGCCGTCGTGCGTAATAAGAACATGTCATAATTGCACGACAAAAAACAAAAAAGATAATGGTATCACTTATCATCGGTAAGAAAACAAAATATTAACTTAAATCAACTAAAACGAATTTAATTAAATTATTGTGCAATGTTCCCGCCATTTTTGAATAAAAAAATCTTAAGGAGCGTTTGAACTTGGCAAGCCACTAGCGTGTTAATGGACTAAATAAGCTTGCCGACGCGACGCTTGTGACCAATTTAAGTTGTTGGATTTTTGACACGAATCTATGGTAATTACGTTTGAAAATCGTTGAAACGCTTTTAAACGTAAAATAAAGTTGGAGTAAGAGCTTGTAAAGATTTGGAGTCGGTGACTGCTTGTCTTGGTTCGGCAAGTGCCATATACAAATTTACTCTATGGCAAGTGTGCAAACGAGGCTTCTAGTTTGAAAAGAGAACGGAGGGCAAGCCGGCGGTGGAACACACATTTTGTTTGAAATGACTTCTCTATGTATGTATCTCAATGATTGCATACACCATTGCGCTATCTTAAAGGTTTAACGATTAATATCTGACTAGATAGTTTAGATTCTAGATTTTTTTCGATTATATCGGTCAGCCATCTAAACTCTCACCTACTTAACACGTATTTAAAATTTATTTCGCAAAATCACGCGTTAACTTTGAAGCAGTTATAACAACTCAATTTCGTCATAATTGTCAAATTCAATTTATAAATCAAATTCGATTACAAGCATATAACTGTACAGTACCTACTCCGTGACAATATGCGTTCACTTACATAAAATATTATGAAACTCCACTCAAGTTATAAAAAATCTAATTGAATAATAAATTATGTCGTTTTATTATTTATTTATTATCTATGTATTATTTTTATATTGGACACGGAGGTGGTATCTGTGTCGCGCGTGAGAAAATGCCGCGAAATTATTTGAACTTGACATATTTTTATTTTTTTTTAATAACCCGTATACTCACATGTCATTAGTCATTTCATCTGAGCATTTAATTATTTTTGCATTTTTGCACAGTTTGTGCTATAGATACAATACATAACCCTTTATATAAAAATTTAATGAATATTTTTTTCTTTTGCTTTTAAACGCTCTTAATTTTCACAAAGTCCACCGACTTTACTTGCAAGGTACCTTACACCTTACTTTTTTTCAGAATTAAAAATGAATAGGTATCTAAGCGTTAATTTCTTTTATTTTTGTATCTTTTAAAAATATTATTATTGAAATATTGCCTTTAACGAGGCGTCGGCAACTGGTGGTTGGCAAGTAGTTGCGATATAGAACGCTCTACTGCGCAGATTACGTACACACTTGGACATAACCTAGATTTTTTTGATTGCTTTTAAATACCAGTGTTGAACGAATATAGATAATATAATAGTTCTCCTGCCAAAGAAATGGTTTTATAGTGCGTTGGATAAAGAATACATGTCAAATTTTAATAAACATTAAAAAATCAGATATGGCAACACTCTTATCTGAAGTAGAGTAATTCGGGGCTAGAGCCTACTCTATCATTGACTCTATCACACTGCTGCTGCAGATTATTGGAGGGGTTAGTAGCCAACCATAGTGTCAGTAGTTTTCATTCCCGAAGGACTCCACATGGCTTCACGACCGTCATCTTACGATAATAAATGGGACCGACTTCTTTACGTGCCCCCCGAAGCACGGAATCGCTTAAGAAATGCCACTAGCGGTCGCCGGTCACCCATCCAATACAAAGCGCGCCGCGTTGTTGCTTAACCCGATCGTATTTTATCTGTCTACTTGCATCTAGCTTGTGAATTCTATTAAAACCAATTAAACGTTCAAAAGTCAAGAAGCCCATGTGAATTACGTTACGTAGTTAGCCCTTACCCTATTGGCACCTACACGTCCTTTCGCAACAACATTAGCATCACTTGCCATCACTGTCGTAACTCGTAACCTAGGTAATGCTTCTTTGATTGGATTTCCATATGTATAATGAGAAACAAACGTTGCAGACTATAAGGATTATCTTTAGATTGCTACTTTGTTAATTCAACATCGAATATGTATTAAATAGTGTATTTTCCTACTCTTTGCATGCTTATCTTTAATTTGTTACAATACATTTTCAATGTCTGATTAAAAATGACCAAATTATATTTGAAATTCAGGACCCGAGCCTCTAGACAAAACTCTTTTCTGTAAACACTCACGGCAAACGTTGCTTACAAAATATATGGAAATGATATGACAATGACAAAAGTCACGTGCTGATTTGTTTGCACTTAATTTAATTCCCATATATTTTGAATTTGGCAGAAAAAGTTTTGTCTGGAGACTCTGAGCAGCTAATGGGTTAATGCTAAAAAATGACAAAGACCGTGTATCAATAAATTTAACAAAGTCTGAGCATGATCATTTGGCAGATGAGCAAAACGAGTTCTGGCCCCAATAACATATTCTATTTAGCGTCGTCGCATAATACTAATGTATATTTCTTAACCTGTTATTCTGTGGGTATTGGAATCAATACAGTGCAATAATGTAATAAGGATATTGATTAATTTTAGGATTCAATTTTATTTTATAGATAGAACACGAAAAAATTCACGAAAAAAAAAATACTATAAAAATAATAATCTTCAATTTAAAAATAAAAATTGATAAAAAGAAATCATTATCGAACCCACCAAAAACGTCACGTGACGTCACTAACCGATATTCAATACTATCGGTCGACTGAAGTTTGTTGAACTTGCTTAGGAAATACGAACAATGACGTCATTAGCTCAAAATGGCGTTTGAGGTCACGTGAC
The DNA here is from genome assembly GCA_911387775.1 of Thymelicus sylvestris. Taxonomy (NCBI): domain Eukaryota; kingdom Metazoa; phylum Arthropoda; class Insecta; order Lepidoptera; family Hesperiidae; genus Thymelicus; species Thymelicus sylvestris. Next base: position 6,355,208 of record OU426909.1, on the reverse strand, counting down.
AGTATCTGAACATTTAAAATTAATTGCTGTGTGATCCGGCTCGAAGAGCCAGACCTTGTGCTCCAGTTATTAGCCGAAGCACCCTTCGATACGATAGAGTGGACTGTATATTTGAGCTAGAGACTGCTAGCATACAGAATTAGGTACAGATACGGGTACGATTACAAAGGTACTCACCGAGGTTTCTTCTTACTGTATATATGAGCTAACTGACGCTGCGCAGACTTACACCAGTGTTTCGCTCTCCAAACTTCTTGACGATAGACCCCCGTATCTTCCACGTGAACTGTCCTTCTTCGCCACTATCAGTCCCATACGATAATGTATTGTATAACGATAAATTAGTCCGTTTGGACTCGACAAATGATATAATTAGGCTCCTGCACTAAGTGCTCGCCACGACAAACGATAAAATACGAAAACGACAATTTAGAATTAGCACGTTCGCGCTCCCGCCATGCTAACTTCTCCAAGATAAGAGCAAGACTCTCCATAGACAACAACTGTCATAGAGTAACAAAATATTTTTAACCATCGACAAACGTGAACATTCCGCCCACCTAAATACTAGATATTTACCGAAAAATCGACAAATTCTAACGACAATATTTAATTATAACTAACGATAGAGCAAACGATAATAATATGAAAACGAAAACGAGAAGTTATGCAGCCATTGGTAAAGGGCAAAGCTTTACCAATGGCCGTTTATATTGCCCAAAGGCTGTCTTCACAGTGGCTACTCGAGAGATCCCATCGGAGCCGGGATGTAGAGCCACGATCCGACCGAGGTTCCACTTAAGTGGACTTATTTGTTCATTAGTGATAAGTACTAATGAACCGACAGTAATGTTATTTTGGTGGATATTCCATTTTTGTCGCTGTTGGAGCGTATGGATATATTCTAAGTGCCAGCGACGCCAAAAATCCTGGTGCATTTTTTGAACTAGTTTCCAGCGTTGGAGAACACTAATATTTTGATCGACAAAATCCTCTGCTGGAAGAATCGAAAGGGGTTCTTGAGTCAGAAAATGACCCGGAGTTAAGGCCGAAAAATCATTGGCATCAGAGCTTAGAGGTGTTAAGGGGCGAGAATTTAACATTGCTTCAATTTGTGTGAGAACGGTGGAGAATTCTTCGAACGTGAGGCGCTGAGTGCCGATGACGCGAGCGAGGTGAGTCTTAACAGATTTAATGCCGGCTTCTGCGAGTCCATTAAAGTGCGGACTCCCAGGGGGATTAAAAGAGAACTTAATCTCCTGCGACTCCGCAGCTTTCTGCATAAGGCCTTGAAGATAGTTATGGGCACCAACAAAATTTCTTCCTTGGTCGGAAATAATGTGGACACATCTACCACGACGCGCAATAAATCTTCTGAGTGCAGCTAAGAACGCCTCCGTCGATAGCTCTGAAGCGAGTTCCAAGTGAACCGCTTTGACACTCGTACACACAAATACACAAATGTAACCCTTGAAGGTCTTGACGCCTCTACCGCGACCGAGAGCTATATCGAAAGGTCCACCAAAATCGATAACGACAGACGAAAAAGGTTTAGTTTGGTTTACTCGATAGGATGGTAAACTTCCCATTAGCGGAGCAGGAACGGGCTTAGGATGTGCTCGAAAGCATTTGATGCACTTGGAGATAACTTCCCTAATAGCACGTTTGGGCGATAGGATCCAAAATTCTTGCGAGAGCAAATTATGTAGAGTCTGAGCGCCAGGATGCATGAATTTCTTGTGATACTCATCAATAATTAAAGATGTAAATTTATGATTACGAGGCAAGAGTATCGGATGTTTAACGTCGAACTCTACATTGGCTCTAGCCAGCCGACCGCCCACCCTGAGAACACCCGCGCTATCCACGAAAGGCGACAACTTACGCAGGGGTTTAGGTAACGCATTAGGCAACTCCTTACCTAAGCTCTCTAATTCTTGTGGGAACGAATTTAGTTGAGTGTGTTTTACCAAAAACATGAAAGCTCTATTAAGCTCACATGGCTGTAATGAACCAATTAATTTATTTTCACGACAAGATTTCCTACAATTCTGCGAAAAACGAAAACAATACGACAAAACTCGCTTTAATTTTGAAAGCGACGAAAATTTATGAAGTAATTCATCGACAAAATTTGAATTTTGAGATGTCACAAGGCTATGTATCCGCTGCTCCTGTTCGATAGAGTCTGTATCCTGTAGGGATGACGACAACGACTTCGGCCATTTTTCTTCCGACTCTACAAGCCATGAAGGGCCCTTCCACCATATGTCACAATCTGCTAGATCAGCGGGAAGCATTCCACGGGAACCACAGTCAGCAGCGTTAGATGTAGAGTTGACATGACGCCAATTTTCTGGAGCTACTTTACTTTGAATGTGGCTGACTCTATTAGCAACGAAGGTTTTCCATTTAGATGGACAAGACTTGATCCATGCTAGAGCGACAGTAGAGTCAGACCACGCGAAAATATTTTCAACTGCGTGAAAGGGCTCTAAAGCAACCATCACCGACTCTATCAGAGTGGACAATAAGACAGCAGCTAAAAGTTCCAATCTAGGAATCGACAACCTGCGCAAAGGTGCAACCTTTGTTTTAGCACAACAAAATTGAACGGATACAGTACCGTTGACATCGACACAACGAAAATATGTGACTGCACAATAGCCACGTTCTGAAGCATCACAGAAACCGTGTAACTGCAATGAAGTATTTGAATTTACCATACGACGAGGAATATTTATGGTAACTAACGACGACAATTGAGACTTAAAGCGCAACCACTCATCTGCAATGTGAGAAGGCACAGGATCATCCCACGAAACACCCGAAGTCCAAAGTAGCTGTAGTAGGTATTTAATATAAAAGGTGACTGGGCCGAGAAATCCTAACGGGTCGTAAATCCGTGCAATGTTCGAAAGGATGATACGTTTCGTGCACCTAGACTCATCATTGTTACTAACACGAAAACGAAAACTGTCAGATTGTGGATGCCATAAAAGTCCTAAAATTTTGAGCGACAAATCAGTTATTTCTTCGAAATGCTTAAAATCTTCTGAATATAAGTCAGACGATGGAAGGTCAACAAAAAAGTCATTACAGTTAGACGTCCACTTTCTTAGATGAAAACCAGCTGATGACAAAATATTTGTGAGCTCGGATCGCAATTGTAGAGCTTGCTCCACGGAATCAGCACCTGACACAATATCGTCTACGTAAATGTCTCTACCAAGGATGGTAGAGCCAGATGGAAAGTCTTTAGTAGAGTCCAAGGCTAACTGTGCCATTGTGCGAAGCGCTTGAAATGGGGCTGATGATACGCCATAGGTAACTGTGCGAAGCCGGTAATCCCGTATAGGCTCTTTAGGAGAGGGGCGCCAGAGGATGCGCTGATAATCGGCATCTTCACTACGAACTAATATTTGCCGGTACATCTGTTTCACGTCACCAGTAAAAACGACAGCATGCCAACGGAAACGTACGAGCAATTCGAAAATGTTATTCTGTAGCTTAGGACCTGCATGTAGAGTTTCATTTAATGACTGGCCTCTCGCGTCTCTACAACTGGCATCGAATACCGTGCGAAGAGGAGTGCTCACCGAATCTGGTCGCAAAATACCATGATGTGGTATGTAATAGAAATTTCCAACATCCGTTGAAGGTGGCGCTACTTCTTCCATGTGACCACATGTTAGGTAGTCCGTCATGAAACTGACATAAGCTTTCCTATATTCAGAATTTAAATTTAGCTTTCGCTCTAACGACGAAAATCTTTTTAAAGCTATTTCACGAGAGTTCGAAAAGGTAGGCCTATTTGTAGAGTCGAGAAAGGGTAAAGGTACTACAAATCGACCATCAAGATTACGATAGTAATTTTCGACAAAATAAGTTTCACATGCCTGTTCCTCCTTCGACAAAATTTTATTATTTGGAGAACAGACATCTTCCACTTCCCAAAACCTTTTTAAGGAATTTTCTAACGACAGATTCGACAATGGTGAAACGAAAAAACAATTTTTATTATTATTATATGTGTCGAGAGGGGTGTCAACACTTCCCATCAATATCCAACCGAAAATTGTATTTAATGCATTTGGTTCACCCCGCCCACCATGCTTAAGACCAGGCAGTAACGAAGACGAGAAAATCTCTGCATTCAAAAGCATGTCTATAGGACCAGGCGTAGCAAAATCAGGATCAGCAAGATGCAAGTTCTGTATGTGTGACCACTGCGAGAAGTCGATAATTTCAGAAGGTTGGTCAGCACATATTGATGGCAACACTAAAGCTTCAAATTTGAATTGATTACTTGAATGTGAATTTAATGGTTTTATGTTACAAGTTACTGAACCCAAATGTTCGGTCACGGAATGGCCAACCCCATTCACAGTGAGCATATTTTGTTTTATAGGTAACCCCAATAGCTTAACACATGATTCAGTAATAAAATTGCATGCACTAGCACAATCAAGCAATACTCGAATGGGTCGATAAACACCCTTTAAGTCCAAAATTAAAACTTTAGCCGTCGAGAAAAGAATATTATTTGTGGAGTGTGCCACCGATGTCAAAACAATGCTACTTTTATTAGGATCTTCAGTACAATCTTTGCTGGAAACTAATTTACCAAAATGCAACAAACTATTATGCGAGAACTTACAATGATTACAACGATGGGTTGAGCGACAACTTTTAACACGATGAGATGGAGAGAAACAAAGGATGCAGAGGTTTTTCTGTTTTACAAAATCAAAACGAGAACGAGAATCTAATTTTAGAAATTTTTCACAAGTGCTAAGGATATGTTGGCCCATACAATAAATACAATTTAATTTAGGCTGCGATACGACAAGAGAAGGTTTATTTTTGCTATTATTTTTACCAACAACAGGGTCACGAGTATTTGGCAACTTAGTAATCTCTAAAGCCCGGTAATTCTTTTCAATAAAATTTTGAAGTTCTGAATATTCTGGAATTTCATCAGAATTAAATTCCAACTGAAACGATTCCCGAGTTGCCCTATCCAATTTTGACCACAATAATTGAAATAGCATGAAGTTTCTATCAGGTAAATTGTATTTCTCCAAAACAGCCAAATTATCCGAAAACGTACGATAAATTCTTTCAAGTTCTGAACGAGACTTATTCTTAATAGGTTCACAATGCAACAGCTTGTCATAGTAAATCATAGCCATTTGACGCTTATTATTATAGTATTTCGACAAGGTATTATATGCATCAACATAGCTATCATCAGTTAAAGGAAAGTTTTTGATCAAATTATATGCCTTACCTTGCACACTTGACATTAAGTAGTGAAGCTTTTCAATGTTTGAGATGTTTCTTTTGTGTATCAAGGAGTCATACAATTGGATGAACGATACCCAGTTTTCAATTGAACCATCGAACGGTTTTATATTAATCTTGGGTAACTTTGCCGACAAGGAACAATCCTGAACAACCGGTTTATTATCTACTACGTGTAATACAGTTTGCATTCTATTTTTGATGTTCTTAACTTTTGCATCAAAGTCAACAGTAACAGAATGTTCATGATTTCTCTGATGTTGAGAACGAAGCGACAATAATAGATTACGTTGAGCACTATGAAATTCTTCAGATAATTCTTTGATATCCAATTCAGTATAACCAAGCAAATCACTTTGTTCCATTAACTCCACTCGAAACAGAGCATAATCCCTCGCAATACGATTAACATCGGCTCCATCATTATCACTTTGGTTATCCATCGACATAATGATGATTTTTAAACGAAAATTAAGTTAAATAAACTAAAAACAACAAACGAAAACTAATATTATTGTTTACTTAACCTCGATAAGTCATACGACAATAACATTCGACAGAAACCTCAAACTCAAATGACGGATATGTCAAGTTGTCAAAACGAAAAGGTGACAAACTACTTGTCATTTGACAATGACACTACGATGATACCGGAAAACGTAATGGCGGAGAATGGATGATGCAACAAAATCGAAACGAATTATTTTACGCGTCTATACCAATGTACCCTCAACTTTTTGATATTTACGTATTTAACTTTTACATGAATATTTAACGAAATTACGACAAAATATACTACGAAAAACGATACAATTATGTTTACGACGACAAAAACTAACAAAATTGTATCACTTTAGTATGATTCGATAAATAGTTCGTGCAAAATCACGATCGAAAGTTACGACAAAGTATGATACTCAAATTATCTATAGCCGCCTATCAAATTATGCGGCTCGAGGACCAAAAAAAATGTGTGATCCGGCTCGAAGAGCCAGACCTTGTGCTCCAGTTATTAGCCGAAGCACCCTTCGATACGATAGAGTGGACTGTATATTTGAGCTAGAGACTGCTAGCATACAGAATTAGGTACAGATACGGGTACGATTACAAAGGTACTCACCGAGGTTTCTTCTTACTGTATATATGAGCTAACTGACGCTGCGCAGACTTACACCAGTGTTTCGCTCTCCAAACTTCTTGACGATAGACCCCCGTATCTTCCACGTGAACTGTCCTTCTTCGCCACTATCAGTCCCATACGATAATGTATTGTATAACGATAAATTAGTCCGTTTGGACTCGACAAATGATATAATTAGGCTCCTGCACTAAGTGCTCGCCACGACAAACGATAAAATACGAAAACGACAATTTAGAATTAGCACGTTCGCGCTCCCGCCATGCTAACTTCTCCAAGATAAGAGCAAGACTCTCCATAGACAACAACTGTCATAGAGTAACAAAATATTTTTAACCATCGACAAACGTGAACAATTGCATTTAATTTATTGTAATTGATTTCGACAAAAGAATGATATTTAAGGTATTTGTTTCCCTTAATACTTTAAAGTTTAAACACAAATTTATATATGTATAATACAAAAACTAATAGGCACTTTTCTCATTATAAGAAAACCAGACTTTTAGACGTATAAAGAAGAAATTAAAGTACCTAAGTAGACTTAATTATATTTTTCAAAACAAAAAGATTCATTTATAAAAACCATTTTAACATTAAAACGTTTAAAAGAATACTATATTATAATGTGTACGAATGAATCATTTATAATACGTGACGTATCACGTACGAGATGGGCGGATAATGATTAGTTGATAAAAACTGAATCAAACTGATAAGAAACGTATTATGAACGGTTCAATGTTGCGTCATTGTTTATCATCATAATATCATTACTATCACTCTTTATGTGGTCAATGTAAACTGTCTCGGAATTGTAATAACAATGTGGGATCTGCACTGAGGGTAAGCGCATTGTAAGAATAAACACGTCGGGTTTATTTTCTTTACATTTCCTACTAAATATTATAAATGTGAAAGTTTGGAGGGATTTTTGTCGCTCTTCCAAGCAAAAACTACAGAATAGATTTTCATGTTTAGCACACAGATAGACCATGCTGTGGAATAAAATTTAGGGGTACATATTATCCCCAATAATTCTTGACAAAAAATAACCGACATCAAAATTAGGGATAGCTCAAAAACGACTTGTCAAATCTTACTCAAATTTAAGTGGGAGTACATACATAAAACAAAGCTGTCAGCAATTCCGTCAAAGACTGCTTTACTCAGTAAAAGTGTATTTGGTATGGCACCAAAAATCTATAATAAGGTCCCTGAACCACTTCGAAATATTAACAACATAGAAAAATTTTAAATGGAACTAAAAAAGATTTTAATTGACAAATGTTATTATTCAGTTCATGAATTTCTGGCAGATAATTTAATTTAATGTAATTTAATTTCATGTGATTTAATTTAAATTTAATGTGATTTAATTTAATTTTATGTAATTTAATTTAATTTCATGTAATTTAATTTATTGTAATTTGATATGATTTTTAAAATAATTATAATTAGTTAATCGATATTAATTAATTCATTCATTTTTATAATAATTGTATGCCCGAAAGGGTCGGACATAGAGAACCTTTTCTGTATAATAATATTAAGAGCTGTTTGTACCTATGTTCACAAATAAAGAATTATTATTATTATTATTAGTACATGACAAGCACCAGCTATCAATTAAAAAAAGAATCATTAAAATCGGTTCAGGCAGTCAAAAGTTCTGAGGATATAAACATAAAAATACAGTCGAATTGAATACTTCCTCCTTTTGAAGTCGGTTAAAAACGCGGGCAAAGCAGCGACTAGAGCATAAAAGTTGAGTCCAGTCACAACCCTGCTGAAACAACTACAAATGTTTTACTATGTTTTTCTTCTCACGATTTTACTAACGAATCTTATTAGGAGTAACTACCAGGATACACCTAAGAAGGAGGAACATTTAATTTACTATCTGATTTTAATTCATTGAAGTACAGCGATTCGTTTATAATATACAACACTGTTTTTAGATAAAAATAATTCATAGATATCTTCTCTGAACAATATATTTTAATCAATGTCAGTTTATTATCTAAAATTCACAACGAGCAGACAAAAACAAGTTTGATACAGAAATAAAGATTACACAATTGTCGAGAGGCGAGCGGACATCTTTAGGAAAAAGCGTACCTAATTTTGAATCAACTCAATAAGAGAGATAAAAAATGTTTTTAATAAAAATATCATCTTTTATTATAATATTACGACATCGGAAACAAAGCATGTATATTGTCCAAGCTAAATTTTATTTGATTTCCTATCATTCTCATTACACAATGAGTAACCAATAAATATTTTAATTTAGATGATATTTGGTGACAAATATTTATTGATTACTTTTTAATTAAATAATTATATATTATAAATATATATATAAACATTAATATAATTTTCGTAAAAATCATAATTTAAAGGTAACTTGTAATTAAAGTTTAAGTTAGTGTGTAACAACATACATGTGTTAATTTTTTTTTTTGTAAATTTAAACAAATTTTTCTTATTCATTAAGTAGACATTACATTTAAGTCCTAAAACTATTCTTTTCTAAAATATCTTTCTGCCATACGTAATTTCAAGTAATCCGAGATAACTCTTTTGAAATTGTTTAATTAATATACGGAATCAAATATTTTATTATCTATAATACCTACTCCAAATACATTTTTATGTTTCAAGTGACCTATTTCGTCACAAACTAGTATCAAATGACTAATAACTAGGAAGAATATTACTTGTTGATAAATTGAATAGGCATTAAACATATTTGCTTGTTTTGATAATTAAATCTATGATATTATTGTTTTTCTATAAATATTCGTTCAATGCCAATTAAATAATCATAATTATATGATTTTCCTGGTTAAAGACATTAAGTAGATAGGATGTTATAAATTTTAATGTGCTTTACATTATCATGTATATAGAATTGTTTACAAATTATAAAAAATAATTTTATTTACTATTTTCACTTTTGATTACTTCTACTTATGTACCTACTTGAAATGCAAAATAATGTACATACCTATTCTAATCAAATCTTTTCGTTTTATTAATATATCGAAAACAGCCACTTTAGGGTTAATAATCATGTCGTAAATAGGTACTTCTCAGGCATGAAATTTAACAGTAAAATTTCTAGACAATATTTTTTAATACCCTAATCAATAAGGACTCTAAGGATTAAATTAATCGTATTATTAATGGGTAATTTATTTTACCTTTGACATTCAAGCTACCAGTACTATTATTAAAATTCTTGCTCGTATTGACCACTCGTCTAATTACGTGACACGTTAAAACTTATTTAAACCTATTAAGGATGATGTAACAGAGACCAAACAATCTAGAATCCGCCTGACACCCGTCGTAATACTTAAATATTTATACAAGAACGTTCAGAACTTTAACCTTCAGAAGAAAATTCGCCTTTCGAAAAGCACGGACTAAGTTCAAAGGTGACGCTACTTGTTTAGTGATTGATTACAGAGCTAGTTTTATTATTATTACTTTTAAGGTTTTGGCTGTGTTACTTTGAATATGATTGATTTTCTTCTGTTGATATTGGTACAAAAATTAATCGTATCTACAATATTATGAATCTATTGCCTGTTAATAAAACATCGCGCAATACCAGCGAAATAGTTAATTTATTTAATCATTGATTACTCTAATAATAATAAGTCAAAGATTTATCAGTAATATTAATAAATTAACCTTAGTTAAAAAATTACGAAAAAAAAGGTTTTTCGCATAGTATTTAAGCCTACTTAGTCATTCGAAAAAATGTTGCATTTTTTTACGCTTCAATATATTAATGTACCTTTAAACACATTTGTCACGAAAGTATGTATGACAACTTTTAATTTATATTAATAACAATAAACTATATTTTTATGAGACTAAAATGATCTCACGTAAATAAAATGATTTATATGTAAATATCCTTAAGAAAACTAATATATGCGTTGCTACCTAGAGTTTTGTATAATTAGATATTATATTTTATAGCTTGTGTGTAACTTAATATCCGTACTTAAGTTCTTAGGTATTCGTTAAGATATTTTGTTGCCTTTCGTTTGTAATAAATACATTAACATTCGAGGCTTATTTTTCACTTAAATTGATCGGTCGATCGATTTCTGCTCATGGAAGATATTTGAAAAAATATTATTGGATGTATTTACTAACAAAAATCCCATAACAATAGATGTTCTGTTTGGTTGTTGGTTTTTCTATTCGTCCGTGCGTTTGTTCTAATTTTAGAAACGATGTAACCGAATCCCGTTTATACATTTAACTCGATTATGGGCAGTGAGGTTTAGTTTTCCCGAAGCAGTTCCAAGTTCAAGAGATTAGCGTGTGCAAACAAACAAGCAAACAAAAAATCTCTTCAGCTTTAGCCTTTTTATATTTCAGTTTAGATGTGAGATAGACAATACATAAATTAAAAACTTCATAAAACCTGAATACAATAGGTACAAGTTATAATGAGGTTTATTTCGCATGCTACCCATTCGTGAATTGAATACGACACCTTTAGGTAAACTACTTATACAGCTAAATAAGTTTTCAAATATGGATAAACGAATCGATTACCGCACAATACTTTATTATGAGTACTTACTTTTCCGGCAATTATTAATATCTAGGTAAGACCTCAATAGAACAAAGGCAACATACAACTGTATAAACCTATTAAACATACATACTAATTACATATATTATAATATATTAAGTTTGCATGTTAAAACTGAATAAATAATGAGGTTAATCTAAACAAACAATTTTAACATAATGCTATTTTTAGTTCAATCTTTTGTTCTTTGTATTGTGTAACCTGACCTACAAAATTTTGTATTTATTCGAACAATATAAATACTTTAAATTATAATTGTAATTAATTACACGATTTACTTATTGAATGTATTATGAAACTGCCCTCAATTCTCTTTGGCTCACCCATTTCTAAAGTTTACAAATAATATCCGTATTAAAATTATTATAAATTAATTAATAAATTGTGGCTTTATGTATTTTATGGATTGAGTTATTATTTTATTGTGCTATGGGTATTCATTATTATTTACTTATTACACATTTTTCCATTACTGTATATTACATACACATACACATATAGACACATTATCTTGTTAATGAAGTACATATAACGAAAATTAAAACAGCTTATTCACATTTTTTTTTATATTGCATATTATTAAATAAGTTTATTATTATAAAGAAAATGTATGTTAAGATCCTTTTTCAAGTTATAAGAAAAATTCAATTAGAACTGAATGTTGCATATATCAACTTGTTATAAAGCAAATACAATAAATTTAATTAATTGCACTACACTACACTACTACACACTAACAACTATGTAGTTAACTTCAAAGTACCTTTTAATTGTTGAATTTTGAAGTATTGTAATGGTGAGAAATTAGTGGCAATTTGTCATATTTTTAAGGAAATAAATAATGTAATTAAAAACATTTAGGTATGCACATTCGTAAGTTCATTCGTTTTTGTTTTACATATCATATACGTACTGTACATGTATGTACGTATTTTCATGACTGATTAAACCACACGTTACGACACACTAAATTTAAAATGTAAAACACCAAGTGAAGCGAAGAGTCTCTACCTTCAGAATATTCTAATAAGGCGACCTATTAGCGCCTTCAATACTCCGGTAACTCCAACTTCAATATCCTTTCGCAATAACTTTCAGCTTCAAAATTCGCATAATACTCTTGCGTAACGGTTACACAATGGTTTTATTTTGTAGCATATACCGTCAATACTAAATACAAGTCATTGCTTTGTCGCAAAAAATACGAAAGCTGTGACATAATTTGAATACTTTATCAAGTGATCTAAATACTTTTATTTGAATAGATCTAGTATTTCGCTAAAACAAACTTAAAGCGACCACTTTCTTGCTTTTAATCGACTGTATCAACTCTACCAACTGTACCAACTCTACGCTGAAACTTAACTTATAGGAACTTTATTTTTTTATCGACTCTTTCAACTCTTTTAACTCTACTTACGTATGAGGAAGTTATCAGCAGAAGGGTGGGCCGGGAGCGCTGTAGTAAACACAAGTAACACACTTATACGCCATGCACATAATCCATCACGGCTACCACAAGAGTTCCACAGAGTTGCACAGAGTCACAATAGAGTACACGCGACACAATTTTTCCGTGTGGAAAACTGCAGTCGCGCGACGCGTGCGACGCTGTTGACGGCGAGCGGGCGACTGACCTGCGCGTGCGCTCCCCCACGCAATAAAACCTTCGCTTTTCAAGAGTGGGGGCGTTTGATGATTTTTTGAAAACGGTACTTTGTTGATGTCAAACCAGTGGGGTACTAAGAGGACTAAGGATTATGGAGACCTGATCCTTGCGAAGTAACTGGTTCAATAAAACCTTCGCTTTTCAAGCATTTGATGATTTTTTGAAAACGGTGCTTTGTTGATAACCAGTGGGGTATAGGGGCAGGAATCTTACAAGGATTATGGAGATGGACACCTGATCAAGGAAGTCTGGGTCTTACTTTACTTTATCAAACATTTCTTATATAGGTAGGTACTCCTAATAAGTACTAAGATTGCTTTCGACATAGCTCATCGATTTCTATCTAACGACATGCAACAATTTTCACGTGCTATTAAAATGGTGGGGTCCACTTGGATAGCTACCCTTCTACTTAGTCAGCTGCCAAACTACTCTTACTCTTAAACAAATCATTCTTTCATCAAACAGATCATTATTTTTCTTCTCTCTTTCTTGGCCGACAGCGCATCAGTGATGCTTTTGGTATCGCTGGTCCATGTACCATCGCCCATGGCCACTGATTGGATTGTTAGTGGCTATCGTCGTAGTTATCAGCTAACCTACTAACCATCAGGTCGATCGTCAGCTTGTATAAGGACTTTTTTCATTAAAAAAATTGGTATCTCATACACGATATTTGCAGTAAAGTGGTTGCGATAAAAAAAATTGAAAGACTCTTCTTATGAAGACGAATGTTCAAAGTTTATACTATCAGTTCTTATTAAACTTGCGCTCGTCAGTATCAAATACTAATATTATAAAGAGGAAAGTTTAGTTTTAATTGTTTTTTGTAATGGATAAACTTAAAAACTACAGCTATGTTCTTTCTGAGTAACATAAGCTATAATTTATTTAAAAATAATAGAGATCTATAAGAAAACCGAAGCAAAACGAAGGCGATTACTAGTTTGAAATATTCAGTTTAGTATTAAGCTCACAAAAGACTTCAACGGGGTCTCGTTAAACAATGCGTCATAATCAATTCAATTGAAATTGTTTATTAGCGTAAATAAAGTTACAACAGTTGGCTAATATCATACTAATTTATTAGTGTGAAGCATTTATAATATTAGTTTGTGAGTATGTTTGGATGTATGATGGAACACGACGAGTCGTTTGGCGGCTGACTCAAGCTCAATGGTGGTAGCTATCCAGGCGAACCCCATGGAGAAATAATAATAATAATAGAGGATACCGATACCGTTAAATTTTTGGGATTAAAATACACAAAAAAATGAAATGGAATGAACAAATAGATGAAGTTTGCAAAAAATTAAGTAAATTCTCGTATGCACTACGGAATCTAAAAAAAGTTGTTTGTTTGCAAGCCGTCTTGACAGCGTATCACGCGTTTGCTGCTGCGGCCCTTAGATATGGGGTTATATTTTGGGGTAATGCGACATGGGGTAATAATGACAAAGTTCTTAAAGCCCAAAAAACGTGCATTCGAGCGATATTTGGCCTTCGACAGACGGATTCTTGTAAGCCTTACTTTAAGCAGTCAAAAATATTGACACTGCCCTGTGTCTATGTGCTAGAATGTGCTTTGTTTGTAAAAACCAATATTCAATTGTTCAAATATAAAACGCGCGCTCGACATAATGATAAGTTGCAAATTGTTACGCATAAGACACATCTGTTTAAGAAAAGTATGTTTTATATGGCTCCAGTCATATATAATAAATTACCTAAAGATTTGCGTCATATAGCAGAATTGGCAATTTTTAAGGAAAAGCTTAAAGATCTGATAATACTCAAATGTACTCCATTAAAGAGTACTTAGAGGATACTCAGCTATGAGTGGCTTATTACATTTTTAATTTTATTATTACATTAATTTAATTTATATATATAATTTCAATTTGACATTGCCAATTAATTTCAATTTTAATTTCTCAGTCTGATTTATGCGCGGTTCGTTTTTATTTAATTTATTATTTATATTATAATCTTGATTTTAAATTTTTAGCTTATTTAATGTATTGTACGCCTTTAAGGCAGGACATAGCGAACAATTTGCTTATTTGTACCATCTGTATATTACCTATAGTCCACAATAAAGAGTGATTTGATTTGAATAATGTATTAATTAACAATTAAAATCAATACTACCGACATAATCCCTCAAGGGGCCCTACCACCAGCGGGCCGGATTTAGTCGCCTCTTACGACACCCATCCAGCGTGGGATTGGGGTTAGTATTCTAAGCCGCCCCAATACGGCATAACCAGATGCATAGTCTGCTCTTGTCTGCTTGTTTGTTATATAAAAACATTTTTAAGAAAATCAATCCATGCGTATCAAATTCCGATAGGCTTTTATATCTTTAAATCGACAACTCCGATCAAATCTTTTCATTAATCACATTAGAGATACTTCTCATTGTTTTATTGATCAATTTGTTGATCAAGTTTTTGATATTTAATTTGGAATCCGATGTCAATGAAGATTGCTGTTCTGTTCACAATGATATTATTTAACGAGTAATGTGAGTGGCACTCACGATTCCTATTTAGCTGGCAAATGTTTTGTGTAAATGTAATAAAAAGCGTGAGTCTACATTACATTTAAAGGTTCTGCAACATTCAACAAACCTTTCGAGCTATGTTAGCCTGGTAGGCGCAATATTAGCATTGACAATAGTACAATGCCTTGGTAATGTTTTAGTTAAAGGAGAATGGTTTTGGTTTTTAATTAATTAATTTGTTACAAGTTTAAGTATGGATACAGTTAAAGGTAATTTGAGATTCAGAAACGTTTAAGACACTGAAAATAAAATGCATGTTGTATATTATCATGTAATATACATATATTATATGTTATTTATCTTTGATGAACCTGACCACAATCTATTATCTTCCTATTATTGTTGTTGCTGTTGGCAGATGACAAGACTGAAATATCTGGACAAAACTTCAAAAAGTCGGGATTTGTCGGGACAAAAAATTATAGTATATCTGGACATCATGTGAAATGTCGGGACAATCCAGAGGAATCCCGACCATCTGGCAACCTTATTCTAAGCACAAGTTCCCTAAATCCGTTATTTATTTGAGATTAGAATAATTTTTTGAAAAGTGTATACGATAAATACGAAACAGCAAAAAACTTTTATTGTTGAAATAAAAAACGCAACTGGAAACATAAAACTATAATTACATGCATCACAGAAAAACCTTTTATCTAAATTACGCATAGCTGATACGCTTGCAATAGTGTCTAATTTAAATGCCAGGATTATTTTAGAAGATTCTCGGTAAATACCGAGAATCTTAGTCTTATCTTAGTTAATCAACCTAATTCTATCAGAGACATAATAATGACTAATCAAATTAAATAATTTGATTAGTCATTATTATGTCTCTGATAGAATTAGGTTGATTAACTCAGATTTATATTCATGAACCACAGACATGTCTATGCATGAACCACATTCTTCTATAAATACGATTTGACCACATTCTTTGTGTCAGCATTATCATAACCTTTGTGTAGTATATTGTGAAGAAGAAATTATTTTTGAGTAGAATACAGAGAGCAGGAAATTTTGATGAGGTAAGATGGCGGAGAGACGAGGTGAGATGTGGTGAGACGAGGTAAGTAGAGTTGAGAAGAGGAGGGAATAAGAGAGTTGAGGAGGAAAGACAGCTAGCAGGAAATTTATCTATATAATAATTTAAAAAACTGGAACGAAAACAATTCGAAAGGTTTCTCCATTTCAGAGCCAAAACATAATTGATCAAATATGATCATGTCTCTCCATTTCTTTCTTTTACTTTTCACTCTGAACTAATTTAATTAATCGGTTAACCCGTACATTTTTACCTAATAAAGTATTGCTACAAATCCGAGAGTCACTTAAGTACTATATTCTAAATCTTCTTCTTTTTTCTTAGTAATTTTTCGTAGTTGTAGTCCCCAATTATAATAAGAAAATCTGAAAGACTTAAAATAATACTTTAATATTATAAATTTTTTAAACTCTATTTTACAAATAACTTTTCAATCCCCGTTCCTTTTTTACTTACTTGTAGAAGCCTGTAGCATATAGACAGACATATATGCCTGAATTTGTAACTAACTATCCGATCCCATAAGTTATAATATTTGTTTGTTTATACTTCACTAACCCTTAACAAATAAGCAGTACATAAAGCTACATAAGCAGTAATTATACGTTATACAAAACAAACATGCGGGAAATTAAAACCTTATACATCCGTTTAGAAAATCAAGGTCTATAGTATAACTGCATAGCGAGTCGAACGGAAACCATGTTGTTTAACTAATCAATTGTTTACGCTACGACAATAATAGACAGAGGTTGCTTTATCATCGGCGAAATGCTATGAACGTAGGTATTTATATTTTGAAGAAATAGTTATATTCTAAAAACTTCGAAACCTAGATGACTAATATTATTTCTCTTCAATATCTAGTTCTCACCGTTTGGGAACCTTTTTTCATTCCCATTATATCAGCTAAATCGTCAGAACCCTTATACTTACTTTACACTTGCTGCCATAAACGAAAAATCGCTTATAGCAGCATTTTGTTAACGATTTGACGACCCTGTAGCCTAGTTGGTAGCGACCCTGCCTGCGAAGCGAGGGGTCCCGGGTTCGATTCCCGGCCGGGGCAGATGTTTATGTGACAGATAAATATTTGTACTCGGGTCATGGGTGTGATTGTGATGTGTTATAATATGTGTCGTCCATGCCACCCGCGACACAGGTAATAACCTACTGCGGGGGTATGAGTGTGTTAGCATTTATTTATTTATTTATTATGAGGATGATTGGTAATATAAAGAAAGAAAGAAAGAAAGAAAGAAAACATTTATTTCCCTCACAGGGCACTGCAACAGATAACAATATGCTTAGGTCTAATGTAAAGATAAAAAAATAAATTAAATGCAATGCCACGCAGATGGATCGGAAAAAGGTCACATTCAGCGAGGTCCGCTGTTTTTCAATGTGACCTGCGGCGTTGCGCGGGGCGCACGCAGGTGCGGTGCATGGCGAACTTGCTAATTCTATTTATAAAAAATACATAATTAAGGTGAACACAGAAATTAACTAATTTATTAACTACATTATCTATCCTTTGTGCATAACAAACGAAAAACATTAAACAATTACAAAGTATACAAGAAACTATTTCTACTTATGGAAGGCATCATTGACAAAAAATTGATAACAACAATTTCTGACATAACAGCAAAGTCCTTTCTTATTCAGGACAAATTAGCAACACGATTGCTTCTTTATGGTAATTAAGAGAAAGATTAGCTAATTATATAATACTTATAAAATAAAACTTTTACAAGAGTTATATTTTTTAATTTATGTCCAAATGCAGTCATGTTATTGTTCATATGGCGGATAAAAATTTTGGCTTTATAAACTACTAGCTTTTGCCCGCAGCTTCGCCCGCAGTAGAGATCGATTTTTTACAAATTCTACTTTTTTACTTAAAATACTTGCAAATGAATTTTACTAATGCCATCTATTAACAACATCCGGAACTAAATATCTAGCAACTAACAAAATATTGATCTTCCCATGGGGATGTTTTACCGCGGTAAAAAGTAGCCTACGTTACTCTCCACCCTCCTCACTATCTCCACAGACAAAAACCATACCATATAACAGCTTAGTTGCAACGTGAAAGGCGGACAAACAAACAAACAAACAAACACACTCTCACATTTATAATATTAGTATGGATAGTATGGATTATAAACTATTATACGAGTAAAACAATTTTTTGCTTGATGGGCAGTAAAGCAAAAATTTTAATGATGAGTTTAATTTAATTTCTATTCCCGGTCTGGCTCTTATATCTATTCATGTTCTTGTGTCATCCATGGCACGACACAGGTTCTGTTGACGTTGTGGTGCTATGATTGCATAGCGTTAGTAATTTATTTAATTTATTTGTCAAATTACTGTTTTTATAGTTATTGTAAATACTATAATAACATTTTTAATAATAATAATAATATTAGCCACGATCACCCTAAGCCATCGTGCTTAACTCAACCACTTTAACGTAATATGTCGATATCTACATAGTACATACCTACTTTAAAAATACACAACACTACAAAACAATGAAACAATAATTAGTTCGAGCGATCTCGAATTCACGTAACAGATCTGGGTCACAATCACCGAACGCAACGTCTATCATCATATCATGGATATCATGATATCGTAACGTCACGCGAAGTCTGACCTGCTCACCTGCTCCCTAACTTTAGTGTACCAACACGATACGTGTACTACAGATTGCGTGTTATAAATAATTATAATTAAATTGCAAGAAACTAAAACTGAATTCAAGAAAACAATCGCAAAATAGGTTTTTAAAAGCTTTGCTTGAGCTTGACTTGGACACGGACTCAACATTTTTGGAGTTTCCCAATATAAAGAAAATTTTATGAAACAGTTCGTAAATTAATAAGTTGTACCTAAAGACACTTACTTTCGTCGTTCAAAAAAATTACTGAATTAATAACGCTTCACACTCATAGCTCCACACTAGGATTCTCTGTGTCGTGGGTGCCATGGACAACACACTAGACAAGGACACTCACACCCAGACCGAGAACAGAAATTCAAACTCAACATTAAAATTTCAGCTCGTTGGGAATCAAACCCAGGACCATCACGCCAGACAAAAATAAATTAAATATCAAAAGTAAATACAGCCATAGGATCTGTTGTTCCCAGCATTGTAGAATCATCTGACGGACAGCAATTTAGATGCTTATTTAAACTATGTCTCTAGTGATTGCAAATATGCTTGCTTTCCTTATTAAGGCTGTTTCTTATTTACCATCCGTCAACATAATTTGAGGCCAACGTGTGGGGACGAGGTTATGCTACGTCACGTGATGTACGTCAATCCCATAGCTCATCTATGTTTCTCATCAATGCGTCATGGTATAACTTTTGATCGACTAGAAGTCTAGAGCCACACCGACGACCGAATACTTTTTTCTTTAAATAGCCGACAAAAGAGCTGATAATCCACCTGGTGATAAGATTGGATATCGTCGCCCATGGACATCAGCGACACCAAAGACATAACTGATACATTGCCAGCCAAGATAGAGAGAAGAAAAAGAAAGAAATAAAGATTCCGTAGCCTAGTGACTGTTGTAACAAGCGATCAAGCTCGTTTGCAGTTTCGTAATAAGCTTCCACGAATTTAAACAATAGGCAACCTTGCCCCTGGTCAACCTATATAAAAGCGTTTAAAAAATAATTAAAAAATAAAAACATGCTTTCATTATGGCCACAACAAATACTAGAGGACATTCAAGATACACGCAATATTGTTGTGCCATTTCAGATTTCCTATGGCCACTCTAAGATGATATCTTAGATATCTTGATGTTATTGTGTTAACATCCAAATAATATTTTTTATGAAACAAAAGAGCTCACGACACACCTGATGGTAAGTAGCTAACCCATGGACATCAGTAGCTCCAAAGGTATTACCAAGAGAGAAGGAAAGAAAGCCTCCCAAACCCAAAGTCTAATTTGTAAGATTTTAAACCAGACACCGGGATAGGTGTAACTTTCCTTGTTCAGCCAATGGTATTATAATGTAAAAGACATGTAAAAGAGGTAGATATATCACTAGCGCGCCGACCGACGATGAAAAGCGTAAGAACAGGCAATTGACCGTTCTGCTCCGCTCCAATACTATTCGCCATCAAAATTTTAAGCTTTATGTAGTTAATGTTACGTCAATCTCATAGATCATTATTATCTTTACGCTATAATTTTGTTACTAAACAAAATAAAATTATTAATACTTTAATAATAGATCAAAAGACGTACGAATATAAAGAACTTTTCTCATTATTTTTATTGTTACCATTCAAAGACACTTTAATTTTCCATTCATTTAAGGCCAACATGAAGCCGAGGTTATAATATTCACATGACATTCTGTTAAATTACGTCAACCCCATAGATCATTGTTATTATTATCATATAGTGGTCACTAGCCAGCGGTCAAATGACCACAATTCATTAATTATAAGCTTGTATTATTGTGGTTCTTTTGTCAATTGTAAACTTGACATTGACGATATGGACGGGAACATTAATATCGGTCGGTCCCGTAGCCTGCTTGATGAGTTAGCGAGTAGAGGGGCCCTGGGTTCGATCCCGGCTGAAGAAGAAAGAACATAGTAGGTACCGCTGCAAAGGAAACAATTAATAATCTTAAATTAAAATTTTAAAAAAACCCCAACAGTTTTATTTACACTAAAGATAGCTAAGGACACTCGATTATGTCATCTTTCATACAAAAAAACTAGATCAAAATCAGTTCATCCGTTTGGGAGCTACGATGCCACAGACAGACATACAGATACACCGACACGTCTTATAACACCCCTCTTTTTTCATTGGGGGTTAAGAATAAAGGCTGAGAGGGCTATACTGGTAAGACAAGAATAGATAGAATAGATATAACTCCTTCTACGACTACTTTCGTTACTCCAATCACGACAATTCATCGTGGAAAGTATTCTACCATTCGACAACATGACACAAAACGCAAGTACGTATACCAAATAAGGAAATATGCATTCATTGTGCGAAGCAAGTACATCGCAAGAACACCTTGCCAAGGTCTTTTTTATTTGAATTACGTAAAAGCACTAGAAGACAATTATAGGAAGGGATCCCTTCGTCACGGAAATTACGTAAATTGGTAATGGTACTCTACTAATATTACAACTAAAAAAAGTTTGTTTTGAAGATGTAACTATAGAACTTTTTTACTCTTTCACGCAAAAAATACTAAACGGATTTGAATGAAATTAAGCACACAGGTAGACCATAATCTGGAATAACATAATAGGATAATTGTTATAAATTATAAAACGTGAGCAAAGCGTTACTTTTTTATAGATGTTGTCGCTTTATGTAAAAAGCCATCAGACGAATCAATTGTCATGAAGATTTGTTGAAGCGATCACGATTGACTGAAAGATTTTTGTAAATACCAACTTGGAATACAATTTCATTTCAGTTTAAGTAACTAGAGACAAAGACACACTTAATAAAACGAACTACCACGAACCCTGTTGTAATACTAATATTGAACTTTATTTATACTTAGCACGTATACGATCTTACCAGACACGCGTCCTCACAATAGCGTAAGTAGTTTTCTTTACTAACTGACTCTCTACTACTGATAAAATAAAGCGAAACAAAGTTTACTCTTCAAAAGGTTGTGCGTACTAATTTTATTATGATTACGAATGAATTCCCAAACTTTAAAATAAGCTTATGATTCATAAAAACGTTTTCAATTGAGGATTTTGCACGCATGTGAAAATTATTATTTAAAAACATATTAGATGCGTCATGACGCCATAATATAATAATTTCCTGCTAAGGTTACATCACAAGAAGGTGTTAATAGTTATTTGTAGTCCTTTATATTATAATACAATAGAATTATCTGCCAGTACGTACCTGTTTCACTTTTTATTAATGGAAATAGCCAGGAAACGAGCTGTCGAAACACCTGATGGTAAGTGGCTGTCATTGCCCATAGACATCAGAGACACCAAAAGCATCACTGATGAGTTGCCGGCCAAGAAAGAGAGAAGAAAATAAGTCTTAAGATGAGGGTTAAATCATAAACCTGAACCGCTCTATCTATAAGATATCAGTGCTTATTTCGGGTATTTAAGGTTGGCTTGGTTTGGCTCAACCCATTAATGACCCACTCTACCACCCACAGTTCGCTCCTCATGAGGATGTGTAGTCGAGTACTACGATGCTCCAGTGCGGATTGGTGAAGAGTTTAATGACCAAGCCACGTGTCGGAAGTTTTTCATGCCGCCTGACGCAAACACAGATACGCATCTAAACCGGATTTACGGAACCCTTAAACAAAAAATACTTAAGTCACCCACGAGTGACCTTTAATCAATTTGACGAACATATAGTCTAGTTGGTAGAGACCCTGCCTGCGAAGCGAGGGGTCCCGGGTTCGATTCCCGGCCGGGGCAGATATTTATGTGACAGATAAATATTTGTACTCGGGTCATGGGTGTTATTGTGATGTGTAATGTGTCGTCCATGCCGCCCGCGACACAGGTAATAACCTACTCCGCGGATATGTGTGTGTTAGTGACTATTTATTTTATTTATTTATTTATTAAAATTGCCGTTGAACAACTTTATATTAAGTAATAATATAGGTGAACCATTCAATCAATATGTAGTTAAAACAAAATATTATTGTGTCCTTCAAAACTACCAAGAATGATTCATGTCATAATGGCTGTAAATATAATGTTCATAAATATCTGTCAAAAAAGTACATAATTCAATATTATATTGCATAGACTATATACCTACCTACCCAACTAGTTATGAGTATGTGAATGCTTTTTTTACGTAAACCACCTGATGGTAAGTGGTCAAAGTTGCCCATGAACATCAACTGCCCCAAAAAAGTAGCGCATGAAAGTGAAATCTACATTATTTCAGGATCTCCGATACTGCAACCATAACACTTAACACATTATGACGACCCGTATGGCGCAATGGCTACAAATGGGATACAAGCACTTGAATATATTTCACCATACATTATGAAAAACAGATCATCGTTTCCAAAAAAAAAATCAAGTGCTGGATGGAAAAGCAAACCTTTTTTCAGGTCTGCTAGCTATTTATGGCAAACGAATTAATATGCAACGGTGACTCGCAAGTGCATTCCGCTCTAGTTATCCCAAAATATAAGCGACCCTCTCAATTATGTGGTCTAAATCAAATGTAAATTATACGTTTAATTGCTTAAGAAAAAACGCATGAATCATGTATACTCAATACCGCGACGAGATATGGAAGCAATGTGAAATAAATGAAGTCATTATAGGTAGTAAAACATAAATAGTAGATTAACGATAACACTATTAATTGTATTAAGTCTTATAACTACGAAGGAATTACAAAGGTCTTTAACCAGTCCATCTTACTATATCTCAGGAAATGTAGACTTAAATTAGTCCACAAGACAGCCTTGTATATAGTATATAGTTTCTTTTATATAGCTTTTTTTAGGGTTCCGTACGGAAAAACGAAAAACGGAACCCTTATATTAATAAGAAGACAAGAGTAATTTTTAACGAATGGTTTATAAGGATGAGATCTATGAACCGTACTTAGACTTAGAATACAATACAATTGACAATACAAATCTTCAATGAATGACGAGTGAAAAAGCAATTATCATTATCATCATCATTACCTCATTATCAACCTTTAACATAAAACAGCTGGAGATAGTTCCGGCAGCGGAAACATCGGAAACTACTAAAAATAATTATGAACACATTATATTCATTAACTCCATGCAGTGCAAGTAAGTGGTAACACGAGAAAACAATAAAATATCATTTATAATGTGCAGAAGATCTTCCGTATCGGATGTACCTTGGGTTGGGGTAATGAGGAATGGATGGGTGCTATAACTCTAATTATATTAATACACACGACTTTGCATAAACAAGAGACTAAGAGAAATGTGGACACGGTTATTCGAGGATTTCCATATTAGTCTATGCCAGTAAATGGTATATATTTAATATTTGTATATCTAAAATGACGCGGCACATGACTTTATAACTGAATAGTCTTCTGTGATCGAAATTCGACCATAATTATTTAATAATGAACATTTGAGAAAACAATATGAATTTACATATTTTTACCTTAGACCACTTTTAGCATGTTTAAGCGTAATACAAAATACTAAAATTTATTTATTATTTCCTTCTTTTAAATGTTTTGGAGTCGATTTATTCCATTAATATTTAAGGCATTTTTAAGGTTTTGATTAACATCAATACCTTAAAAATGTTAGTTATAACGTCATGTAGTGTGACTAATTTGTAGATTGCATGAGTAACGAGGTGATACTAGTTCATACGTATATTACCTAATAGGACGTACTCATTAACTCTTAAATCTTTCTTGACTGGTCATAACACCTAATAATAAGTGACCTAAGAAAGTTAAGCAACTGCGGGCGTGGTTCATAGTTGGATGGATGACCACTATTGGAAAAACCAGCCAAGTGCGTGTCAGGCCATGCGCAATGTCCCTACATTTCGCAAGTAGTTTTATCGACTATTACATATTCCTTTACTGTGCTATTACTGTGACAGTTTTCCTTGTAAATTCATCATAATAACCTATTTTTGTGAATTTTACACTAGTCCTACTCGAACCGTTTAGCTGGCAGGGGTTCACTTGACTCTAACCAGAATTGGCTTTTTAAAACCAAATATTTCGCAAACGGGCCCCTGAATTAAAAAATGGTCTTCGTACACCCATAATATTTCTGAAATACCTTTTTAACGACACCCGGCATTATAAGGTACGCAACGAAAAAAAATCATCGTCACTTAACCTGTACGGGACTTAATTTTTTTTTTGATACTTTATTGTACTATTTTGTAGTTTTAATAAATATGTATGTACAATTACATCGATGCCAAATTACGGCTTTCCAGCACTATGCTGCGCTATGCTGTGCTATGCTGCAGGCAGACGGACGGACGGACATGACGAAACTATGTTTTCGAACTGACTTAGGAACCCTAAAAACACTTCCGTACTACCGTAGGGTCAGTTATGGACCCCGCTGTGGTGAAATAATCAATAATAATAATAATAATAAAAATGGACACAACTTGTAATGGTTTGATACCAAAAAGCTTTATAATAAATGCTTATTGCTTTATTTTGCGCAAGAGACAACAACATGTACATATCTACATGGTGTTCAATCGCGCGTACTTACATGTAAGTCCATTGTCCGTCTGTCCTTAACCCGCGATGCAATATGGCTGTTTAATTTCATTTAAATTATTCTTTGGACTGGGGGCTATTTTGGCATCATTTAAAACTTACATTTACCATCAAGGACACTGCCTTAAAAATACTCAGCCGTCATTATGATCTATGTCCAAATATCAGTAATTTATCGGTTAATATATTTTCATAATGCATTTTTTTCTGATTAACAAATTTTTAGGACCTTTCTAAAATTATATAATACAAAAAATCATTGTACAAAAATACCATCGGTTGTTTCAGATGACTGAGTAATCTTCATCTAAAATGATAGAGTCATTGCCTAATTAACAACTTAGATTTTTAGATAAGACAATTTTACATTGTGTACTTAACTTAATTTTTTTATCTGGAACTATATCAGCCACGTTTATTAAATAACATTGTAACGATCATTAGTGTGATTGTCAAATGAAATTACATCTCACAGCAATAAACATTTTCTGTAATAACAGATTTAATCTCGACACATTAGTAAAGCCAACCCAAGAGGGTTGTACAGTAAGGAGAGAGGAGGAGTAGAGGGTTGTTTAGTAAGAACTAAAAGCCTTTGAATTTACGAGATACACGTAAATGTGACACTGCAAGCGAATAAAACAGAAATAAGAAAAAATCACTAATCTTTTGCTATGTTGTCGTCTGCCTCAGCTGAAAATTTAATCCTGCATTGAACTGGTGAATGGTTATCACATTGGCACATATGATACATATTAGAAGATGCTTAGGTACACAGTGCAAATCTAAAGCCTCTCCTACAGGACATCCGTTTTAACCGGCCTATCGCTGCTTTTGAGCTAAGCCACAGTCATTTTTAAAGTCCCTTCATGAAAAATTGCAATAGCGACTTAACACTACATCTAATACGATTGCACATTCGTTATCTACAAATAAAGAACAATTTCACAAACAAAACAATTTGACACAATGAGTATATATCTTTACCGTTATCGAGTAATCTTTATTGTTCGGACATAATTTCGTTCGATACAAGTGTTCAGTGATAATTATCTACCGACGACAATCGGACCCGCTCATCGCCTGTTTCCATTTTGCACAATTCGCCGTTTTGTCGAGATAATAAATTGCTAATGTTCAAATTGGGTAATGTTACCATCTGCTACATATTACTTATTGAGATTGAAACGTCGTGAACTATTTTCAATTTTGTTGTCCATCGCGGGTTCGATTTCCGACCGGTGTATTTATGCAGGCGTTATTATTCTAAGGCAATTGTGTTTGACGTCCCTTGTTGTTATTGATCCTGCCTGTGAAGAGAGATGTCCCAAGATCGATTCCCTGCCACGGGAGTAATTTATGTGACATATATACTCATACTCGGGTCATGGAACTGATGGATGCTATAACATCTTTATATTATAACGTCACCTATTCAATTATTGTTTAATAATTTTTTTTGGTTAAAAAAATATGATTCACTAACAGACTGATCAATCTAAAATTGCAGCCGTACTACTAAAGTGAATCATTTGATTGAAACGTGCATTTTATCACTACAAAGTAATAGTAATATCGGCCCTTATCAAGCATATTATTAATTTAAATAACAAAACAATTAACTTACGTCCTGGTTCATATCCTGAACAAAAATGCTATGTATTGTCTATGTTATACGGTTGTAAGATCCTGATATTTACAACCGGCCAGATCGCTATCTTAATATTCGATTGACAAGGCGTCAACCAGATCTGAACTTAATAAACATTTATCAACCTATGAGTAAGTGTCATTTCTTGTTGATATACTGACGATATTTTCCTGGACTGTATAAATCACTAAATTGATTACTTGATTGAAACTTTATTCCCTTAGGATAGAGCACATTTTAGAATGATACATAGTCTTGACTTGGTTGGGCGCCAGTTTCGACCCATTTGTATGAATCGCGGTTACATCATCTGCCCATGGTTCCATGGGGGACATTTTACAAAGGCTCGGAAGACAAAGTGTATACCGATGTCGCAAAGAAACGCTCTGGGACTGTGAAGTTTGGATAATTTTTAGTTTGGCAAATACCAGGTAACAAATGTATGAAATTGGACCAATCGTTAAAGTATTTAATAAAGCGCAGTTTTTTGATATTTTCTTTGGAATAATATTAGAATGACGTAATCCATTTGCCAGACACTGCCCTTTTCAGACACCCCTAAGCTTAAACATTCATTAGAAAAACCATATTCTTAAATCTAAGAAAATGGTTTCTCCTAAGAATATGGCTTAGACGTCTGGCTGTTGCGGGCTCTTTGAGTATTCGTTTATATCATAGGCTGTATTATAATAAAAAATGTGCAATATTATAATTAAATCCAAGGTATAATAAATTTGCCTTTCATTACTGGACGTAGGTTGCGTATAGGTTATATCTACATAAAATACTTAATACATAAAATAATGTAAGTTACGTAGTCATCATTACCATAATTAATAATTACCTACAAATGTTACTTACATAATACGTTTAGTAATATTGTTACTTACTGTTTTAATTGTTCCCGCCAGTAATTATTTCTTAAGTATTGAACAGATAAATATTTTTTTGTTTTTGTATCTATACTAACATAATTGTTACGTACCTATACTTTTATACTTTAAACGGTACATTAAAACAATAAAAAGGTGTCTATGCGGGCGGTATGAAATCAACTTAGTTTTAACGTTTAACCAACAACAAAATATATGACCTTTAAGGTGATTTCACTTTGCGCAACCGTGTTTTTAGGCGTGCGTTTTGGCTTAGTTTCAATTTCAGACAACTAGTTTAGGACGAAAAGTTTATCATTGAACAGAGTTCAATGTTTGCACAAGGTTATTTCTTGTTGTTGTTGTATTTAGAAGTTGTTCATGCAATACTTCTATGGTATGCGGATTAAATGTATTCACATGTCATTTTTACAAGACTCCAAAGAAAGGCAATGTTTTTGTATGTATCTTGTATATTCCAAACTGCTGGACGGATTTATATCATTAGGTCTTCACAACCCAAGTGTCCTGAATGAGATCGCTGCAGAATGGAGAGACACTGGTGCAGGTTTCCTCACGATGTTTTCCTGCAATGAAAGGGTAAATTAACTTTTAGCATGCACAAAACTTTTGATAATTAAAGGTGCTGAGCCAGACACCCACTTTCGGGACACTAAACTTGCTACTTGAAAATCTTATCTAAAAACTTGACAAGTGCGTGTCAACTGTCAGGACACGCGGAATGCAGGGTTATGTATGTGCAAGCTCCAATGAACTAATCGTTCACTGGTAAGCTCATATTATATTATTATACTAAATATTGTAGCAATATACCTAATGAAGCAGTGATAGCCTAGCGATAAGAGCATTGGTCTCCCGAACGAAGGGGACCGAGGACAAATCCTGGCACGCACCTCAAATTTTCAAATATTATGTGCGTATTAGAACTTAATTATCACTTGCTTCGGTGAAGGAAAACATAGTGAGGAAACCTGCACACCGGAGAGTTCTTCATAAAGTTATCAAAGGTGTGTGAAGTCTACCAATCCGCACTTGGCAGCTGGTAGACTATGGCCTATAATACCCCTCACATTGTGAGAGGAGACCCCGAGCCCAGCAGTGGGACAATTTATGGATTTTTGCTTTGCTTTGCTTTCTACTAAGTATTTATAGTATTATGCTAACCTGGCCGTGATAGTTTTCCTTTAATTTTAATCATTATATTATGCTACTTATACTTATGAGACATAGGTAATTTATACTGCAAACGGGATCAAACCCCGATAATAAACTCTAATCATTCTCATAAATGGAACCAGGGGATCCACCCTCGAAAGGCAGGGCTACTACCACTGACCTCCAAATAAATAATATATCGCACGAATAAATAATTTCCGAACGAATTCACACTTCCATTAGAATTCCACTAGAATTCATTCTGACATGAGTGACCCACTACACCAGAAAAAAGTCGCATAAATGCCCGCGTAGTCCCGGAATCGAACTCGAGACCAACCAAATTGTTAAATTCTCCACTACTCTTCTCCAGTGGGTAATAATAACGACTAAAAATCTACGCAGTAATGGCTACACAGACAGTATGATCGTATACTTAGGTGTTGAGTAATTCTGTACATTAGTTCATATCTACGAGCTAAATATGTTTTTATTTTGATGGTTCACTGTTTCTCAAAGTTTAAATTGATCTATCGAATAAACGAGAAAGATTTCAAGAGAGTCCAGTTGGAATAAAGTTCCTTTCGAGAATCTTCAAAAAAATATGCGGAGATTTCTTACACAAAGTGCGTTCAGGAACTTCCTGATGCAAATATTTCATAACATTTTATAGTTTTTCCTCAAAGATTTTAGAGTTAGTACGGCGATAGATCTCTCTTCTTGGAGTTATCTGAATTTTGGATATCTACAGCTGACAATGATCACACCTGACTGGTGAATAAAGTAAGTCACCTGGGTGAATTATCTCAGGTGAATAAAGTCGTTGGTGCCCATAATTATAACTATGGTTTGTCCGCTTAACTGTCAGCAACTGATGGTTTTAATTAACATTCATAACTAACTAAATATACTGTCACCTTCTGAGGGTGAAAAAGCATCACCAAAAATGCTGATTGCATGACTGACGCCGCGGCGTCTTACCAGCCAGTTACTCACACATAAAAATAAATAAATGTAGACAAAACTTTTCTCACGGGTTAGTTGATTTTATTACTTCATGAATACCATTACTATTTCTCCGTGAGGTCTCCCTGGATAGTTCAGTTCTAAGTATGGGGAACCCCCAAAATTTATTGTTTTTTTTCTATTTTTGTGTGAAAATCTTAATGCGGTTCACAGAATACATCTACTTACCAAGTTTCAACAGTATAGTTCTTATAGTATCGGAAAAAAGTGGCTGCGACATACGGACGGACAGACAGACAGACAGACATGACGAATCCATAAGGGTTCCGTTTTTTGCCATTTGGCTACGGAACTCTAAAAAGGCAAACGTCAATGAAATCGTAACACTAGTTTGAGCATCACTGTCACAGACGAGTCGTGTCTGAGCGCCATTGTGTCCGCTGCCCGCTCTATTTCTTGCGCTTTCGTTTTTTTTCTGCGACATCCATTATTATTGTATTGGGAACGAGGTTATGCAACCGCTTGGCTTTGAAGTTTTCATATAATTTTAATACTTCGTGCGGCACCAGGGTTGCTACAGGTGCGAAATCCCCAAAATCTACACCCAAGATCTTATGTCGGTGCAACAAGGTAGGTTTTAGAGTGACAAGCTAGTTTGTAGGTTGTAATAAAAGGTTGTGGGGCAATTTGATCGTGACTGCAGAAGCAACTGGTGCTAGGTTATGCAAGGCTTATAATTATCTACGTCGAAAGTGCGAAATTAGCGGGCGCACTAAGTTTGTAAACAGAGTTAGCTTGACGTGATGCAGGTTGTCATTTTTTGCGGTTCAATCTTCGATTGTAAAATGTAAGTCTTAATAAATCATTCACGACTCTATTTGTGTATTTGTCACTTCGATTTGGTACGAATCTTCAGGAAAAAGAAGGAAAATTTTACCGTTAATCCGTTCAGTAGTTTTTGTGTGAAAGAGTAACAAACTTCCACAATACACATTATATCCACACAAACTAACTTATCATTTACCTACTAGCTGATGATCGCGGTAGAGATAGTTTTTTACAAATCCCGCGGGAATCCTGAACTTTTCCGGGATAAAAAGTAGCCTATGTTTTAATCCAGGGTATAGGCTATCTCCATTCCAAATTTCAGCCAGATCGGTTAAGTAGTTTTTGCGTGAAAGCGTGACAAACAAACTTACATTCACACAATATTAGTATGAATAATATTAGTAGGATACATTTACCTACTACAAATAACATTTAGAAAATTTGCATATAATTTACGGCAAAAGGATCAACGCCGTTACCTAACACTGCAAAATGTAGATACATTTTAAATTGAAAACAAGATTAATAACACCTCTTTCAATTACAGATATCTATTGATAAATTTAGACCATTATTTATGAATTCGTTCATTGGTTCTTTTCTAATGAATCTAATGAGTTTTAAGAGAAGAATAATTAAAATTGTTCCGTTATGTAATAAATGCTAATAGTGCAGTTAATAATGATTAATTAATTCAATTTGGTTGTAATGGATATATTGTGTTAGTATTTAAACAAATGAAGAAGGTGCTTCACCATCTGATTTAATAAATTAATTAAACCGGGCCATGAGTGTCAGGCCACGCACAATGTAGAGTTCCGAAGTTGTAGGTAAGTTTATCGACTATTACTCATTAACTACATACCTAAGCTAACATAGCCGCGATAGTTTTTTTTGTAAATTCATCATAATAATCTATTTTTGAGAGTTTTAAAAGGTTAAGAACCTCTGACCTAATTTCTATTATTAAAAATATATCTTTATATCGTTTAGATCAAGTTGTCATTTATTTTTGACCAGTGTTCAAAATTGTCGGCGTCTTTGGAGGCCGTAAAATATTGACCGTAAAATATATTATATGAGGATAATGACGCTCTCACTACAGTAGTAAACACGCCGCTTTAATGATATCAATGTATACTTACTTCAATAGCAACACGGTCCTAAGATCTTCTATCAATCATAGCAACTAAGAAGCGACGAAGTAAAGGCTGGTTACCGGGGGCTTGCACACTGTCGACTCAAGACTTGGAAGCCAATTCTTTCTTTCTTTCCCTCCCTCCCTTCTTAGTCGGCAATATACCGGTAATGCCTTTGGTGTTGCTGATGTCCATGGCCACTTAGCATCTTGAGGAACGTCGGCTCGTATGTTAACTAGATAGGTACATTAATAATACTTGACAAAAAATAACCGACTTCAAAATTAGGCATAACTCAAAAACTACTTGTCACATCTCGATCAAACTTTAGTGGGACTACATGACAAGCACCAGCTTTTGAATAAAAAAAGAATCATCAAAATCGATTCACCCAGTCGAAAGTTCTGAGGTAACAAACACAAAAAAATACAGTCGAGTTGAATACCTTCTCCTTTTTTGAAGTCGGGTAAAAATTGTAAGCCGCAGTCACTGACACAGGTTAATAATAACCGGCCTAAATAAAAGTTTATACCTATTAATTAATACACCTCCAATCCTAGACACTTTCACTAAGTTAGGGTTATTAATCAACCTTCAGGTCGTGAAGACTACAATTATGATAATCTAAATATCTATGAATTAATTATATTTCCATAACAATGAAATTAATTGCTTCATAAAACCCCAATAGGATATCCTGATTTAAACCCAAACAAAATTCTAGCTATGCCACAAAAAAACAAAAGGTCTTATCTACATAATATCCTTGTTATCGGCGACAATATCGTATTTGCATTCCATTGCAATGTTGTTTATCTCTTATTTCTAATGCTTGCCTACTTGCCCCTTAATTTACTTACCAAGTTTAATTTCATTATCAAAATCATTCATAGTTAAATTATTTTATAATAATATAAATTTACTTACAGCACGTCATAATTACAACCGTTTTGCTATATTTCAGCCCTATTTCAGGCGTCGTTATAGGCGACAGAAGCCGGTCAAATTGGTGGTGGGTCGGAGGATTATTATATTAATATTAAATCATTAATGTTACTGCTATTATTATATTTCGCTGTTAAGCAGGTTACATCGCGAGTAGGGCAGGTTGACTTGGACTCCAGATGAATGAAGCCCAAGAAGTTCATAGTCATCTAGAGATTACGCTTCGAAGAGGTACTTGAAGACAGATCCCTCTTGGATACTTACCTTTTTAGGGTTCCGAAGAAAAATCGGAACCCTTATAGTTTCGTCATGTCCGTCCGTCTGTCCGAAGCAAAGCGGCGAGACCCTTAGTGCTAGAAAGCTGTAATTTGGCATGGATATACATACATATTTATTAAAACTCCAGAACAGTAGAATAAAATATTAAAAAACATTTTTTTCAGGTTACAGTTTTTTCAGGCACTTGCCCGGTGTTTTCTTATTATATTCGAACCTTTTACAGGTTTGAATACATATTATGTTAAAGCGGCCTGAAGTCTTGTAATTTCGGCTTATATTATTTCTCTGTATGCTCTGTGGTCTGTGGTGTACAAATAATAGTTTTATCTATCTATCTATTAGCACATTGCAAAATGCATTTCAAAGACCTTTGCCAACCGCGTTTCTTCAGACATGTTAATAAATAAATATAGCAAGTAATATTGTTATTTACACGAGGAAGTGTGGAATAACATATAAATTTATTTGCATGGACAGGCGCAACGCATCCTTTGCATAGTTAGTGCATTCAACAAATCTCATACGAGTCAAGCAATTTTTAACTTTATTTATCAAAAAATAAAGTTGAGATATTATATCGACGGCACGAAATGTTAGAATCATGATTATTGCATCACTGTCCCACTACCGCATACGGTTGATAAAGATTATTTCACTGTACATAGAGTAGACAACGTGATAGATCGTTAGGCAGAATAGTAAGTAATATAAACCCAGTAACTTGGCTTTAACCCATTAACGGCCTATTACTGAGCATGGTTTTCCTTTTTAGGAGACCTAAAGCATACTCCAATTACTCCACCACGCTGCTCCAGTGCGGACTGGTGGAGGGCCAACCCGTGTGTCGGATGTTTTCATGCCGCTTTAAGACCTCAAGCATGGCTTAACGACATTTAATTTACTTTTGAAAACAGCGAAATATTACACTGAAAGTGCTAATTTTGGTTTGAGTCAAGTGTCCCCCACTACCTCCTGCTATAGACTATGGGCATGTGAAAACTATCACGGCTAGGTTTTTTTAGTAGGGACAGATTTCCAGTTGCCCCTCTGACAATACCTTACTCCATGACCATGCAAAGTTTTGTTATGTGTTTTCCCATGCTCGTTCGTGGTCAGGAAACGGAGATTAATGGCGAATGTCTTGTTTATACAGACCCGACTGTGAGAGTTAATTTTGCTTTTGAAATAGTTTCAAATTTGCAAATCCTTAGGTCATTTTCAATTCAATCCGTGCGTGGGATCATTAACCTAGCCCAGATTATTTAACTATATTACTATAGCAATCCTTCTAACATGTCGGAAACTTTTAACCAAGGTTGCCCACTGTACCCCCTCCCCTCTTTCCCCTCACATTACTTTTGGTGCTACATTAAAGGATTTATTGATTCATATCATTCTATTAGCACAATAATGATGCTCCTTTCTAATTTGATGGCAATCAATCTTGACATTTTGCATAATATGCGATGAGAATGTTTAAGTGCGGTGAACGTTTTATGTTCGTATCATTTATCTAAGGATTTTCGTAATAGTTTATTTGAAATGTATTTAATTGAAACTTTATAGTTTATTAATTATTCCAGATAATACTTTACTGAACATAAAAATTAACAAACACTTTTATTGTTAACTGTCCTGGCTTGAGAATATCTAATAATAAAATGAGTAATAAAATTAAGATTACAAAACATATGTAAGTACCTAATACAGTACAGTAAACATAAGTAGTACAGTACGCTTTATGTGATCCTCTGGTCCTATGCGCTATGTATGCGCTACTTCAAGCAAAATAAAGTGAACGCAGTGATTAAGTACTCTGTGGTGAACGCGATGACGCGACGCCGCGCGCCGGCTGTCCGGATTCTTCTAATAATTTGACATCCAAATTAGCGTCGATTACTGCCAAATGTCTACCTACCTACCTAAAATATACCTGTAGTGTTTGTACTGCTATTATGGATATAGCAGTAATCATGTTATCTCGAGAGCACGGGTAGTGGGGCAACACTGAGTCAGTCACGGGACAGCCGTAGACGCAGGCAGACGTGTTCCCCTACCACTGGTGACGTAACGAGCTAATGCAAGTCAACCATATCACTATATCCAAATATTACGGAGCACGTAAGTACAACAACTACTACATAATGGCGACGAGGTCAAAAGGTCAGTGCAATAAATATTTTATTTTGTGTTGATAAAGGAAGAGTTGAAGGGAAAATAACACGTCGATGCAAGAAATAATCAACAGACGAATGTTAATATTAGTGCCGAATAGTTAACTCGAGAATTTGTTTAGGTGTGCTGTAACTTTAAATAACGTATTGAGCAAAATCATCATAATTATCGAAGTTCTCTCTCTAATTAGGTATAAAAATTGCCGCCATTACCGCTACCTACACAATTCCCTTTGTTTTCTGAAAAATAGCATTGATTGACATTGTAAAAACAACTGTGCGATGAGTAAAAAGTGGCATTTTGTGTTATAAGCGTAATTCACGCTACTGAAGTAATAATAACATAAATGACATTTTGGATATAGTGTCACTTATTTAGCTGAAAGTGATAGCGAGGCAGGTTTTGTTTTTAAATAAGAAGTGATATTTAGTGTTTAGCTGTGTCGTTTTAAATATAATACACAGTATCATTGAAGTATTATTACTAGCGTATAGAACGGACACCGCGAGCACAATGTGTGTTCCAATGAATTGACGCCGCGCGGCTTCAATGTCCAATGGATTCGTTCGATTTTGGAAGGAGAACAGGGGCTCAATTTTGAAAATAGAACCTCCCGGCGGGGACACACATTTTGTTCGAGATGTCTTCTCTATGTATACTTATACCTCAATGCACAGTATCGATCTGTTGGAGGGATTGCTACATAAATGGAGTATTGCGTGTGGTGCCGCGTGTTTGGTTAAGGTTGCGTATGTGTGCCAATGAGAAAAAGTGGCATCATGCGGAACTTTTTCTGAATATATTTTTTGAATAACTACTTATTTACTAGCATGTTTTTAGTGCCTAACTAAAAGTAGGTTGGG
Source organism: Thymelicus sylvestris (assembly GCA_911387775.1). Classification (NCBI taxonomy): domain Eukaryota; kingdom Metazoa; phylum Arthropoda; class Insecta; order Lepidoptera; family Hesperiidae; genus Thymelicus; species Thymelicus sylvestris. The sequence continues at coordinate 6,318,666 of OU426909.1, read as the reverse complement.
CGAACTGACGAGAGAGGCTAATTGCAACGATATATTTCAGTTTTCTTCATAGATAGTGATCGCAATGTTGAGTTGAAAACTTTGAATGGCTATACTGAAAAACTACTATTTTGTAAAGCGCCATTTTTTGTTTTAAATGAGCGAATGGTGTCCGGCATCCACTCTTGCGTGTGTGTGTTGCACAGCAACACTTAGTACTAAAAAGGAGATAACATTATACAAATTATGAACTTAAATTAAGGAGTAGGGACTTTAAAATATTCAAGAATAAAAGGGTTCCCTAAATTAGTGAAATTTATTTAGGACTAGCTGTTTATTTAGCACTCTTCGGCTTTATAAAGTATAGATTTTACTACCATTATAGATGGCCGCACATGCAAGTTAAGTTTAATTGTTGAGAGTGAGTTTGCTTCTTCACGGCCATAAAACTATAACAGTAAGGGTAATTGTCAATAAAATTAGCTGTTTTTATGACTATTAGTTATATTCTACGCAGGTCCTGGGTTTCATTCAAACGTAGTTTTGCTTTAGTTACAAAGTACATGTGTAGGTATGATAAACTGAAATAATTGCAGTCGTTTTGATATGAATTCTGATAAAAAACGGAACTGAAGTTGTTTGATAAAAATTATGTTCTGTTATGAAAGTATTGCATTGGCAGTATCAAACATACATACATGCCTAGCCGCCTTGGTATACATGCAGCCATGCACTTGTATTTCTTTTGAAAATAATATACATAAACTATCACAAGCTGTTGTAATACGGTTAACGTAATTTAACGTTGCGGCACCGGGTCCCTATTTCAGCTTGTAAGTTCTTTGTGATTCTTTAGCAGTCTTTCCTTTTGGTATTTGACTATCACGGCTGCACTACACGGCTGAAAATATAATAACATAATGTGGGTAATCATAAATAAAGTCGGTTTGATGGGCGGTAGCGTAAGAAGGAAAGAAACATTTATTCCGTCATAAGAATAGCAACATCGTTAGGGTTCTATGGTGGATGTGTCACTGGCGCGCCGACGATGAGGAGCGCGGGAGCGGGTAATTGACCGTTATGGTCGTGGTCGCTCTGTTAACACATGACGCTTTTGTTGTGGTCAGAAGTGCTTGACATTTGACATACAGCGTTAGAATGCCCTCGTGTATTGTACCAATGTGATTGGTGTAGTGGAGCAAAGGATGGGCGTGTGTGTGTGTTGTGGCTCTTTTCAGAACGGAGTTCTTGGTTGGTTTATAAGGGCATAACGTATCTATATTTTGAATATCATTGCGTATTGGGAGATGATAGGAAGTTCCTATCATCGTTCCTATTAGGAACCATTATACAAGCCACGACACCGAAATTCAAATCTTCGCGATGAGACAAGTTTATTTTTCTAATTTAGTTTTTGTGTTGAATTTTATAGAATCTATTGAGGCAGTGAGGGTCAAAAGCGCTTGCGAGCTAGACGCGTTCTTGTGTTGTTACTGTGATTAAACTAAGTTTTGTCACGGAAATCATATTATATATTTATCATTGAGTTATTCGTGCACAAAAGGAGTAAGTTTTTATTTTTAAATTGAGAACAATAATTGTATTTGTTCGAATGGGTGCAGCAATGTTTAAAATGTTGCTATTTATTATTGTAGCCTGAGGAAAGCGCCCTTTTGAAGACGCACGATTTGATATGCTGTAGTAAATTCATAGCCCTGGAGAAGCCGAGCCTTGGTTTTGACAGAATTCCACAAAAATCGTGAAGGAGAAACTCTCCTGACGTCCAAAAAATATTTATTAAGCTGGATGTATTTAGTTATAAATCGAGAAGTCCTCTTTAAACAGATTTGCAGATTATACCAATGCTATGACCTTAGTAATTAATAATTTTAATAGATTACAATTAAAGTTTGGTAATCTAATCTAATTAGCTATAATGGCGCTACCAATTATTGATCTACTTAGGTTGATTTCGGGGTCATAAACTCATAATTAAGTACTTACCTGCCTGAAGGATTGTTGACGTGAGTAATTTGATGGACTTGATAGGTCATAAATTTTGGTGCATAATGTACTTATTGCAATAACTATAATGTGTGTGTTAGGTAGTACGAACCTACATGAAATTGTAAATCGTGCATAATTGTGTGTGTCAGGTAGTACGAACCTACATGAAATTGTAAATCGTGCATAATTGTGTGTGTCAGGTAGTACGAACCTACATGAAATTGTAAATCGTGCATAATTGTGTGTGTCAGGTAGTACGAACCTACATGAAATTGTAAATCGTGCATAATTGTGTGTGTCAGGTAGTACGAACCTACATGAAATTGTAAATCGTGCATAATTGTGTGTGTCAGGTAGTACGAACCTACATGAAATTGTAAATCGTGCATAATTGTGTGTGTCAGGTAGTACGAACCTACATGAAATTGTAAATCGTGCATAATTGTGTTCCTCCCATGATCGGCAGCTTCGCTCTACCGAATCTAATCTTCTCTCTATACCGCTGCACCGATCTGGGTTCCTCTCCAATTCTTTCTCCGTTCAGGCAGTCCGTCTCTGGAACGCGCTCCCCGAAGGTATCAGAAGACCTGCTAGTAAGGCATCATTCAAAAGGAACCTCAGGACTCTTTTCCTTGATCGTCATTGACATCATAGAAGTTTTCATCTTAGATCTTTTATTTAGCTTATATATGTATTTATGTAGGTTTATTTTGTAAATGTATATATGTATTTGTGTGTATTTTTGTATGTATGGTATGTATTTTTATGTAGGTATTTGTATGTATGTATATAATTTACTTTATTAACCGCCTTTCGTGAATTTCTCTTTTGTCCAATGGTTAGCTGGTAGAGAATGCATTAAGCATTAAGCTCGCCATTTGTACCGTAATATTTTTATTGTGGTCAATAAAGGTTAAATAAATAAATAAATAAATTGTGTGTGTCAGGTAGTACGAACCTACATGAAATTGTAAATCGTGCATAATTGTGTGTGTCAGGTAGTACGAACCTACATGAAATTGTAAATCGTGCATAATTGTGTGTGTCAGGTAGTACGAACCTACATGAAATTGTAAATCGTGCATAATTGTGTGTGTCAGGTAGTACGAACCTACATGAAATCGTAAATCGTAAATGATTGTGTATTAGGCAGCAAATGCCTTACGATACCAATTAACGTACATACCTTTTGTGACACGGAGTACTACATGTGTGTGTATTATTATTGATGCGTGTTTTTCGGTAAGATGTTAAATAATCAAGTCCGAACTGATATATATTTAATTATCGTTTACACATATATAATAATACATGTGTAACACATAAAGATAAACTTTCAGATTAATTTTATTCTTTCACAAAAGGCAACCCTGACATTGCCAGAGAGGATAAGCGACAGTGTTAGAAAGGAATGCAACTCATTACGCGTTTTGATTAGCACTGTGCGATCAGAATTACACTTTATTGCGTTGGAGCCAGAGTCACTATTTATTTAAATGATTTTTCGGAATTTTTCTTAGTGCACCTTCTATAATTATTTATAAATACTATTATTTATTCTGTGTTTTTAGTTAAATTCAGAGTTAAAGAAAAAATTGTATTCAAGCTAAAGTTACAATGAAAGTAAAATTTAAAAGGCACTCTATCTCGAAGAGTCATAGAAATCAGAGTAAAATCAACCAATAATAATGAAGTTTAGTTTTGCTTAACATAAACATACGTTACTGTGTTGTGGGCAGTATGAGCCCTCATGAAATTGAAAATCATACGTTACTGTGTTGTGGGCAGTATGAGCCCTCATGAAATTGAAAATCATACGTTACTGTGTTGTGGGCAGTATGAGCCCTCATGAAATTGAAAATCATACGCAACTCAGTTGTCGGCAGTATGAGCCCTCATGAAATTGAAAATCATACTTTACTGAATTGAAGTGAGCTGTCGGCAATATGAGCCCTCATGAAATTGAAATCATACATTACTGAGTTGTCGGCAGTATGAGCCCTCATGAAATTGAGATTGATACATTGACTTGATGGAAGTAGTAACCTCATGAAATTTAGAATCATACATACATTACTTGACTAGACGGCAGTATAGGTCCCATGATTTGAAATCATAGTAACTAAAGTGTGTATGGACCTCTTGAAATTGAAATCATTACTGACTAGACAGCAGTATGGGCCCTCATAACTTTGAAAAACATACAAAATGTAGTTATTTTGTAAACATATTAGTTATTTGGCGTGATGGAGTTGAGATGTAGAATAAAGATAATGAATAGACGAGGTATTTCAATGAATGACTGGTGTGTGAATGATTGGTATCGGCAGTGTCTGATTCATATGTGACACCGTTGGGTCCGTTGGGATCCGTTGGATCCGTCCATTCAGGAAGGACGCCTAAATAAAGGAAATTCCTGTTGCGAGTCTAGCCATGGTTGGCGTGTTATGGTCGTCGGTGGGACCTAGTTTATATTACGTATATAAGAGGATTGTCTCGCAAGTAAAACTTTAGTCTTTAAAAAACGAAAGCAGGTTGTAAGCTGTACGTAATCTGTTGTTGACAGTAAACAACTTTTAGTAATAATATAAATTTTCATCGAGTTTCTCATATTTCCTGTGTTTGTTTTACCAGTAAGTTGTCTATTTAAAGACAGAAATGACGAGGTTTGTTTGAATGTTGGTATGAAACCTAATAACTTGGCGATCTTGATCAAAGAGAGAAGAAAGAGGGAAGTATGAAAAGCTAAGAGGTGATGTAAATAATTATTATTTAATAAAGATAGAAGGAGAACGGGTGTGAATGGGAAAGGTGTAAGACGAAAAAAGTCTCAGGTGTTGTTTCAATGTTTAAAATAATTGCAGTGAAAGTATAATCTACATAAGTAATTCTATACGAAGCATGCATATGACAGTTTGAGTTTGTTGAGGCTAGTGAAGGCACCCAGAAGGCTCAAGTTTACAAACCGTAGCCTGCTTCATACATATAGTGCGTGTTACAAATGTGTTTGTCTAAGTAACTGGAATATTGAATGGTATAGACGTGGAGTGGCCTTTGAAGGCTTGAGTTGCGATCAACTGCAGAGTCGACTGTGGATCGGGCTCCATATTAAATAAAGATTTTAATAAGGAAGGGATGTAGTGTTTGTACTGCTATTATGGATATAGCAGTAATCATGTTATCTCGAGAGCACGGGTAGTGGGGCAACACTGAGTCAGTCACGGGACAGCCGTAGACGCAGGCAGACGTGTTCCCCTACCACTGGTGACGTAACGAGCTAATGCAAGTCAACCATATCACTATATCCAAATATTACGGAGCACGTAAGTACAACAACTACTACAATACCTACCTACTTTCTTTAGAATATGGGAATCTTTGTGTCACCCCAAATTTCCTTAAATACCTAGGGGAGAGGGGGGCAGTTTAGTACAGGGGCAGTTTTGAATTATTCGATTTATGAACGCATTCTTTATCTTTCCCAACCTCCATAACATTTTTAATACTGGTAACACCGAACTACACATCTGACAGATCCCAACTACCGTCAACCGTCAACGTCAGGGTAATTTTACAAAAAATTTGCCGGTTACTTTACGGAGACGAAAATAAAAAAAATATTTTTTTGCTTGTAAGCAAATTACTGAAAACATAAGTGTTATTATCAAGTTGTGATTATTTAATAGTGTTGCATATATTATAGACTCAGTATTTAGAAATATAAGATCATTAAACGCAAGTTAGTTTGTCGTTTAGAAATTTTTAATTCTGAAGGTTGGTATTGGGGCAAATTTGAACAAAATCACTGGGGCACTTTTGAATAAAATATTCAAAGTGCCCCATACATATAAATAACGTATGGGTATTTATTTTATGAAAATATAAGGAAGCGATTTCATATTTTATTGTCTTTTCAGTCATCGAGGACCGCTTTTTGAGATTGTTTATTTTATATTCAACACTTTTAAAGTAGGTATCTTCCTAAGGCTCTTTAAAATTTCATATTTTTAAGATACTTATGAATGTTATTACTTTTTAATATTGTTTCGGAATATCTAATTTGATCTTGGTTATAGAAATAAGTTTGTTACCTTTGTTCAAGACTGCCCCAGGCCGTTCAGAATTTTATAAAGTTTATTCAATTAATAGTTATTGTAAGAAATAAATGACAGTGTACTATGATAATATTAGATACAAATAACATAAATATACTGTTGATTATATTCTAAGTTACATGGTTTCCATTTAATCCTGGTTTTTCAAAACTGCCCCTATGGGTTTCAAATGTGCCCCGCGGATGGGGCACATTTGAACAAAATAGAGCTAAAAAGAAAAACGATATTGTGTTACTTTAGCAAGTCCAAATAAATTAAAATCATCTTTGGTATCCATACTAATATTATTAACGCGAAAGTGTGTTTGTTTGTTTGTTTGTCCGTCTTTCACGTCGTAACGGAGCGATATTATGGTAGAATTTTTTGTGCGAAGATAGGTAGGAGGCTGGAGAGTAATGTAGGCTAATTTTTACCGTAGTAAAACAACTCATTCCCGTGGAAAGATCCATTATGATGCGTATTTGTCCATACTTCTATACTTCCATATCCATCCATAATATCCATACTTCCAAACTTCCATACTTAATTTGATTTTGGATCTGTTACTTATTTATGAATTATTATTATGTTACTAGCTATTACCCGCGGCTTCGCCCGCGTGTTCAAAGGGAAGTAACAATGAGTTGTTTAACATGCATGACTCTTTCCTAGATATAATAACATAATCCATACTAATATTATAAACGCGAAAGTGTGTTTGTTTGTTTGTTTATTTGTCCGTCTTTCACGTCGTAACGGAGCGATATTATGGTAGAATTTTTTGTGCGGAGATAGGTAGGAGGCTGGAGAGTAACGTAGGCTAATTTTTACCGCAGTAAAACAACTCATTCCCATGGAAAGATCCATTATGATGCGTATTTGTCCATACTTCTATACTTCCATATCCATCCATACTATCCATTCTTTCAAACTTTCATACTTAATTGGATTTTGGATCTGTTACTTATTTGTGAATTATTATTATTAATTATTATGTTATTATATCTAGGAAAGAGTCATGCATGTTAAACAACTCATTGTTACTTCCATTTGAACACGCGGGCGAAGCCGCGGGTAATAGCTAGTATAGTATAAACCCCATATGTAATACTAAAATAAAATAAACCTTGATTGGTAATACTATACGAGAAATATAATAATATAATTAAAAAGTGTTCCAATGTGCCCCCCTCTCCCCTATTTCAATTAAAACCGCATTCAAATCGGTTGTTAATAATATTTGCCGGACCAAATAGAAAGACTGAAATCCTAAAAATAATTATTATCGTGGGATGTAAATCTTAATTAATGCGTTTTAAATAGGTACTTTCAATAATAAATTTACATTAATTTCGTAATACCTATTACGTATGATAATTCGGAAACATCCATATCCTGAAATAAGGGTTCATTTAATCCCGAGTTTTGTGTAACCCAGATAAATGTACTTCCTAATTGCTTAGTTGTAATACCTAAGTAATAACAACACGTGAAACACAATGCGGATATTCAGCTAGTGGCATTTGTCTCTCTGTAATTATATTCAAATAAGTAATTGCTTTAAATATATTTTCTTATTATTTAGGTACACGGTAATAGATGACGTTATAGTGATAAGTGCATTCGTTACTTACCGTGTTATGTTATAATAGGTAACATCCCCTGCCATTCAAGAGCGTCGCCAGCCGATGGCACGAGGGGGGGGAGAGGATCAAGTTGATATGGAGAATATTAGGAATGGAATTGATGAATTCATTCGAGTTTCGAAGTACGGGAACGATCAATCAAGCAAGTCAAGTCAAAGAATTAAGACTTTTTTTAGAATCTCTAGAAGGGGGGCAGCTGACTTGGCCTGCCCCCCCTTGGCGACGCCCTTGCTGCCATTCACAGAGAACTATAAGCACAATAAGGTCATTAAGCTTTAAGTCGTTAAATATTGTTGATTCAAAGACAGTACCTACTTTAGTTTCATGAAAAGCTAGTTTTTAATAAATACATTTCAATTCAATTCATTAAATACTTAATAATTTTATGAAGTAACGACCTTTGGGTCGTGGGACGAGCAGAAGGTAGAGACCTCTTCCATCATGCTTCCATTCCAACTTTCTCAATCTCTATTACCATCAGGTTCATCTACAATAAATATCAATAAAGTCACGCATTCCTTTGTCTCTCAACAACCGAAAACTCTTAAATATTACCAGCCAAGATTGGTTATGTGTCCAAACCCAGCCTAAGGCCACATAACAGCTTGCGTAACCGAATGCCTCACTGATTGGCAGTAATTAAACCGACTGTTACTTCAACAACTGCTGCCTTACGCTCCATTTGCCACAAATGCTACTTTTGTGTAAGCGCGCTTTTATGCATACACAAATTCGCGCCGTTTTAGCATACACAGACTTGTTTGACTCGTATTTTAATTTGTATAGCAGAAGTCGCCAAACGAGGGGGAGTCACGTGATGTGGTCGACACCACCTATCAGAGACGTCATCGGCCGTTGCTACTCAGAAGGAGGTAAATTCAAGTTTCTTCCGACATTCTTCAAAAATAATGTTTTCGATAGTACATGAGACTCGTTGCTCGTTTGCAGCTCGTTTCCCGGCTATTTACAATACAAAAATTTTCCCGACTTTTGAAGTTTTGTCCAGGTATTTCAGTCTTGTCATCTGGCAACCCTAGACGGAATCATAATAAAATGACGTGTTTCGGTCGTAGTGTCGCAGAGCCAGGAATAAAGCAGGTAATACGGTAGGTAATGCCTTCGTCGTTAATTACCTAGCTACTGGTCAATGGGCGACTGTAACTTTACCATCAGGATTACGTCTCGACAAGATATACCTACGTAGTTAAAATCGATAATGACTAGACAAACATACTTCCTTATTAAGTTGCAATGATGTCAACATACAACGTCAGCGCTGATGAGACACCTTCACCTTGGTTGACAGTGACTCGTGTCTAGGTTAAGGGTAACTGCGCGTGCGCAGACAAATATACATAATACTTACTTATGATTGTTATAAGCGTAGCTTTTCTACCTGTTCGAACTGCCTCAAACGACATTTTAAATCAATCCTGCCCCAAGCGTTAGACTGTCTCGAGCTAGCCTGACGGGGTTTCCTATCTTGACACTATCATCAGGCCTTTCTACTTAGTACCCTATGCAGGATTTCTCAAGGCAATTTTTTAGTACCACCGAACTAAGTTATAGATAAAATCTAAGCAATTGCTAAAGCGAGCTTTGCTTACTAAGATATGTGTATACGATTATGTAATTTATGTATCTGTACTGTACCTATACACAGTTTATCAGTATCTACTCACAGTTTTCCAGTAGATATTTACCTAATATTATCTTGCCATTGAACTAATGATCAACAACAAATAAAATTTTTATTCGGTTATGTTACACCAACATAATATTTTGAAATTCAAACGGGAAAAGGGAAAAAAACCGACAAGAAACTCCCAAGGAATAATTTTTTCTACTTCCTACAGTTAATTATGTATGTACCTGCTCTCAACTCTTGTTAGTAATGTCACTAATGTCTAAATCTTTCGGTTGTTTTCTAGACCAAAACGTTATAATGTTTCCCATACTGTAAGTACCTGCTTATAATCGTTTATTAATTTGAGGCCGATTTATTCTCTACGTCTTTTCAGCTCCAATAAAACTGTTCTATGAATGATGACAGAACACGATTTACTTCGCGGAAGTGTAAAGCACAACGGAAAAATAACTACGCGATTCAGAGTAACCAGCGACCATAACTTTCTCTAGCTCGGACAAAGCTCAATCGTGATTCCATCGCTTCCTGGTCCTATAAGACACGATTGGTGTTGTGTGCTATGTCCATTGACCAGGTATTCACGTCAATGTACACAAAGTCTAGAATATACCTAGTCAAGATGGACTCAACTAGGTCAAATGAAAATTCCGTTTGTTCGCACTTCGTCGGATTCGCAAAAGGTCGGATTCTCAGTAGGTATTTTGAAATTGGGTTTTAAAAATACTTTTCGAAAGCTATCACTTCCACACATCATTAATGTGAGTCCGGAGTCCGTGAGTGGACCCGGAAGAAGTGGTAAAAATCATCAAGGATTGTTTCTGTTTCAGTTAAGCTGGGTTCTTTTCAACATTCATTTGTCGCGTAATGTTCTGTTTTTACCACCTTTTCACAGTGAAGTTTAATGATTTCATCTTTATTCAATTAAGTAGTGTCGAAACTCGAAAGTCTGTAAAAACATCAGGGGCTCAGCGGTCTTCTAAAGTGCTAAGCCTGCAAGGGGATGGCTTTGTTTATATCCATAGGTGGCAGTGACCACTTAACTTTCCTACCATCAGGTGGCCAGGTTACACGTTTGTTTAAAAAGCTTTGAATAGATGAATATCATTGAATAAAAATAATGGGTCATGGAAGCGATTTACTTTAAAGTTTTAGTGAAAAACATCTATATCAGACCAGCTATGCCCTCGCGAATTTGTTTGCGAACTTTTTCCCGCGTATATCGCGATCCCATTGGAATTCCGGGATAAAGCCTTTATGTTGCCCGATAACCTCCTCTATCTTGCAGTGAGTCCTTTTAAAAATGGTTCAGCCGTTTCAGAGATTAACCCGGACAAACAAGATAGAAAGACTAATGAGAAAGACGGATATTAAAAAAAGGTTATGTTTTAGTATCGTATAAAAAGTAGTAATTTAGAAGTTAGTAGGTATAAAGTAAGTATACTTTAAGTGGATATTTAAAAAACACAGTCATTTCAGACAGACAATTCAATTTTATTTATATGTAGGTAAGTACATAGAGATACTATAGCAAAGTACATTGAACATGGTCGCTAGTTACAATAATAATAATATGATGCGCAAAGTTCAGAATCGGTAAATAAATAATTTTATTGATTGTCAAAGATGTCAACGACTCGCAATTACGCTGTCGTGAAATATCACGGTGCATCCTGCTGCGTTTCTATGAAGACGTCGCATAAACGGACCTTCGGGATTTCAATGTCAACATTACCATACCGCACTATGAGATTACATTTATATAGGTACATGCTTATGTCAGACCTCAGTGTCAGGCTTATTTCTAGTTGTTTGGAATTCAATTAGACTGGTGGATCTGATAAAATACATTTAATTCATATATTTATGGTAGAAGGGGTATTCTACGCTATTGGTTATTCAATAATATTCCTTTTAATTTGCACCATGATATATTTCCAATTCTCCTAACGTTCACATCAATATTTCCAAGTAGGTACTTCAACACTACGTGATCATCCGTTCTATCTTATTGACAATTCCTTAATCTAAATATGACATGTCGTTTCTTATATGCCAACCTCTGCATCGGACAAGCGTTGTAGAATAAAGAGGTCCGTCCCTGGACCTTCACTGGAGATTCGTGGAATCACCGACACGGTTATCCTGACGTGCGCTCGTCACCATGCTTCTTCTATCTACTGCTCCACAAGGCATGCCACATGGTCCTCCGCTTAAGACATTCTGGACATTTTTTAACCAACATACGAAAGTACAATACTCTCTTTCAAATGACTTCGTTTGGCGCGAAAGAAATTAAGGAAAAATTAAGGAACAAAATTTCATGCCAACTTTTAAAATAGAGGGACATGTATACCATCTTATAGGTAGCCTTTTACCACCATCAGGCCAAAATCCACAACACTTGCAGATATATTTAATTTCAGACGCAGATCAGCTATCGTTGCGGTCAAACATAGCTCCAACTCTAAAAATTGATTTAATTAACGAACTACAGATCACACTGAAGAGCTACAATGTATACCTACATACGAAGTTTTAAATTTAAACAAAACTTAGAACGTAACTCTTCGGATAACTTAAAGACTAAAGTTAATCATTCATTCCGACCGCCCACCTCAGACAGCACACCCGAGTAGATACAATGCTCCAGCTGTAAACGAAGTAGCCGTTCTCTTGGATGACGAAGAAAAAAGCCCCGGAGAAATAGTGTTACACTAGCTAAGATAAGACTAACAGGAAAGATAGCGATAGCAGTTGCTTCGTCAGGAATTGCTGCAACTTTCTTAACAGATGGGAAAACTGCTCATTCTACGTTTAAACTTCCGCTATCTGTAAATCTTGGTCAACAATCTATATGTACCATCCGCAAAAACGGGCCTCTTGGTAAATTACTGCAAGACGCCTCATTGATTATGTGGGATGAATGCACCATGAGCCATAGAGCACAAATAAAGGCCGTGGAGGCCGTGGATAGAACCTTAAAAGATTTAAGAAACTCCTCTGCTCTCATGGGCGGGATTACTTTTGTATTTGCTGGAGATTTCCGACAGACTCTTTCCGTCATTAACAGAGGTACGCGAGCAGATATCATCAAAGCATGCTTGAAATCGTCTCCCTTATGGACTTCGATTGAAAATTTAAAATATATGAGAGCTCATCTTCATGGAATCATGGAAACTTCATGGAAACTTGGGGAAGGAATTTTTCCCACTCCAAATTTAAGCAGAAATCGTAATATTCTTTTGGATGAGTCTCTAGGGCATATAATCCAAGATTTAGAAAATTTTAATAGATGCTGTAGGCGACGCAATTTAATATTGTATATAAAGTAATAATAAAGTTACTGCATTTTGTATATTCTATACTATATAATTGTGTAATTAAATAAAACAGAGCGCGTCCGAGGGACCTCTTTTGTCACAGCAACTACTGGCAGTTGATGTCTTAACTAAATTTAAATTCAATAGCTAGACAGCCGAACTCGAGACGAAGACGTCAAGGACTCGGTCGCGCTATAGTGAAAATCTCTGCCTGTTTTACTTCCATCCCCTATAAATCTGGTCCTTCGAGCCGGATCTTACCAGTACTATGTTTAATACACCACCATCTAATAGGCTGATGCCTCGTAAAGCCCGAGAAGAACTCGGGAGAAAGACATCAAGGCACTCGGTCGCGCTATGGTGAAAATTTTCTCTAGTTTTACTTCCATTGCCTATAGATGCAGTATACCCTGACATTGAAAATTTATACGAAAAGGAATTTCTTTGGTTGTGTTCTAGGGCAATAGTATTACCTAGGAATGATACGGTCAATGAAATAAACAATTTGACTATTCAAAAAGTCCCCAGCCAAATAAAAAATTACTAATCAATCGACACTGTAACTAATATCGAAGACGCAGTCCATTAGCCACAGGAATCTTTGAATTGTCTAAACCCTTCTGACACATAAAACTATAATAAACATAATAGCATTTTTTTTATAAAATATAATTTAATGCTTAATATCATCATTATTGAGTAAATATATTAATTCTGCTTATTCAGTTTTATGATACTGAACAGGTGGAAATGCAGTCAAGCATTAGATTATAATTTATAAAAAATCACAGACATATTTGTTCTAAGGTTTTTAATGCCATGTATCCACTGTGCAAAAAAATATTGGCAACACTGTTTACAATGACAAACCTGTCCACTAGTAACAATTTTTATCTGTTAGAGATCAAGCTAAAGCCAGATTGTGAGTAAGTGTGAGTTACTATCTCTGCATACTAGCAACTTGTTCACTGATTTCATTCAGCATCTGCGCTGATTTCTGAATGTTCTCAAACTGGTAACCAATATGCACTGCGATCAGCTGCATCTTCTTCAAGGTCTCTTCTGTATTCTCTATCTGGCTCTCTGATGCGGCCATGTCACGGGCTGCTTTCATCAATAGCTGGAATTGTATGATTATTTGTTATAGTAATTTGTAGGTAATCAAATTAGTTATGTTGATTTATGTTACATCTATGAAATTACGTCTTTTACATATCTAAAATGTAGACATTTCTAATGCTGTTAAGAAATAATTATTATATATATATTATTAAAGTTCTTTATTATTATTTAGGTGTTTGGGAAAAATTATGAGTAAAATATTTACGATGCGCGCAGCGCGTACACCGACAGCCAAATAGCGACATGGTGAAGTAAGCTGATATGTAATTCCTTTTATAAACTAAGAGTTGTGGCATACCAGATGAAATCTTTAGCTATTTTTGTTCTGTTACGCCAAAGAAGTATAATTCCTTACGTGCGTACATAATACGTGACATACACGTTTTTAAATATACTTTCAATTCTAGTATGATCACAGAAGAAATAATAGTACTTATAATAAGGTATGATCACAGAAGAAATAATGTATGATAACGAATTTCATGAATGTAATTATAATTTAATTACACTAATTATTAGTCATATTTATTTACCTCGTTAGATTTGGAGCCCCTTTGTATTTGACGAGACAACGAAGCTATGTTGTTCATATTGACTTGAACGCGCTCCGCCAACCTTTGTTTTGACTCAGCAAATAACGAACGAGCGCTGCTCGAAGACGCTGATGTCATTCTGAATGTAAATTATTACTAGATTTATTGTGGTTTTCTGTGTGCTTTGAAATTTTAAATTATTTGCTTGCTTTGGTTTGAGATTCTGAATTTTAATGATGTAAAATGTAAATTGTAAACTAAAAACAGCTGACACTGACAGTGTCGAGTTGTTGACTGACAGTTGACACTTGTCAGTTAATGTCATTAGTGTTACTGTCATCTGTCAATACATCATAACGCACAGAGTACACAAAACACAGAGCATTATGGAAGGTGTCTTCCACGAACAAGAACTTCATATATTCAACTGGACTCCAAGCTTAAAGCTCCAAGCTAGCAAGAGCTAGCTGAATAAGGACCACGTAACTTTGAATGAATATTGTTATTTTTCAATGGTGTCCATACTGTCCAAGTCTAAAGTCCCAGTAATTTATTTATATAAATAGTGTGACATACAAAAAAAAATTGTACTATTCTGACAGTAATAAAGTCACCCAGCGAATGCGATGCAATTATACCAGGCATGTGATGAAGACGGATGACGTAACATTGAATGACCATTGATTTCAAATAATCACTGGCTGGATACTGGATAGAAGTTGTCCTTTTTAATTTTATTGTAGGGTGTCGGTACATACTTACTTAGATCAATATAAATATGGCTTACTTAGATCAATATAAATATAAATAAATAAATAAATAAATATCTGGATCACTGACTTTATTTATAATGATGATTATGATTATTGAATTATGATATTTTAATAAAGTTTTATTAAAATTTATATTTTCAATATTATATTTTTTTCCACCAGAAAAATTACCAATGGAAAACAATTTGAACAACCATATCAAAAAAGGACATAATTTTTCTACGTAAATATCGACACCCTACTGTTATGAAGGATAACCTCAATCCGGCCCGTGATTGGCCGAATGGTCATTCCGATGAGACGTCATCGGACTTCAGGTTCCTCTACAAAGCTAGTGATCCAGATAGAGTAATATATCCATGGATACGACTATACAGATGTATTACGCCACCGGCCACAGATTAAAAATTATTAGGCCGAAGAAGTAACGTCCAAGGCTGTTTGTTTAATCTTCTCTAAAAAAAATCAACTGACTGAGTCTGACTGATTTTTCATTTCGCTGGTCACGGAACAATTTGTTGTAGGAAATTTTTGTATTTTAATTCAATTACTACGACCTTTTTCGAAATGTGTTCTCTAATTAACTGTTTTTACTCTTTCGCTATCAAGTTCAATTTTCTATACCGTTCTCCCATACTCTAGAAGATGATTTTTTATTTACAAAACTATTGTGGTTCATTAGATAGTATTTACGTATTCTGAGTGGACAACAAAGGCAATTTTCTATTATGGATAAATGCGTGACGTGTGAACATTTAAACAAGTTGGTTCACGTTCTCGGGCGGGAGCTATGGCAGTCGAAGGAGGTAAGAGTAAGACTTGATTGTAATGGTACCTAACCTCAACAGTAGTGTCATTGTAATAGGTAATTAGCATTCCTTACTTATGTTTAAATTATGCAACGTTGTTGCCGGCGCGTACTCTGAGTCGTTGAAACGTGATCTAATATAGCTGTAGTCATCTACCAATGCTTGTATTTTTTCTTAATGTAATCCTTGACGAGTTGTTATTGTTTTCATTCGTGTCCTACAAGTTTAAAGTCCATAAAAAAATAACAGTAGGTATTTATAACAACAGCTTTAACATTTTAACTTAGGTAACAGAAATGTTATGAATATGTAAGCTATACTCTTTATATAAGACGATGATGCAATTGCAATTGTAAATAAACTTCTAACAACATAATATTTGATTTATTACTATTGTGAAGTTGTTAAGTATAATTTGGCATAGTTGAGCTGCTCATAAAATTGTTATTTCAATACTTATTACTGCCCACATTGTACAATTATAATGGTCACAATAAATACATTTAACAAATAGTAAGATTATGGTAAAAGCATAATTTTCGAAAAAAAGAATTCTATAGTCACTAACGGTTAATTTAATTGCTCCTTAGTAAAAAATCACCATACAAATTCTGTACTAAGGAGCGATTTAAGTAACTGTTAGTGACTCTGAGTTGGGGCGTTAGTAAATAAAAGTTTTTCCATGATTTAAAACTGCAATAAAACTGATAGAATATTAATTTAGATAGATAGTGTAATGATAATAAACTTAATGAAAAATAGATAGTTATTGCTAAGTCTCAATCTATTGTTTATCATGTGTCTCTAAATCACATTTCAGAGTAATCTTTGTGTTGATAAGACACATTATACAATAATACTAGCTGCCTGGACAGACTTCGTTCTGTCAAAAGTTTTCTTTATTTTGAGATGTAAGCTATCCTATCTTTCAAGTTGGATCAAACTGCACACGGTGTGCAAAGATTAAAATCGGTTAAGTAGTTTAGGAGTCCATTGCGTACAAACAACGTGACACATAATTTATATATATTAAGATGAGGATATGGCATTAAAAGATGTTACCATGCATACGGTTTTCTGATATGCAATGTTCTTATACCTTTAAAAAATCAACAAATGGTTAATTAATCATAAACCAGTTAACTTTGAGCTATCAATTATCATACATTATGAGCTCTTTATGTTTTGACTTAAATACCTTAAAAATAACAGGTACAATGATATTGAATAACACTGATACTAAATCCATATTTTCAGACATTAACATGTCTCGATTGCGGCTGCCCTGGTCCCAATCTCTGGATCTGTCTGCAACCTGACTGCCACCACATTGGATGCTCTGAAGTCAAAAATGACCACAGCACTATACACCAAAGGGTAAGTATAATTTATTAATATCAATGATGAAAAGTTTTGAATAACTTAAGTCTATATGTGTTTTTTATATTTGTGAACTGATTGAAATAAAACAAACAATAGAAATACATCTGTGTAGATTGCATTCAAATTGGTAAAGCCATTTCGTATATTAGCATTGACAAAAATTCTAAAAATCTTTATTATTTAATAGATCACATACTGCATTAATACCCCAAGTAACACTTTTTCTTAAATAATTTCTTCCATGTATTGCATTGTTGAATGCTGTTGTCTACGACCAAAGGAATCCTAACATTGTTATTATCATTGTTATTTATCTAAAGTTTTTGTGCTGCGTTTCCATTTCTTTAGGAGCATCATCAGTCAAAATGTTTGCTAGAGGCATTAGTTTTACTTAGTTTTCGAATACAATGGCATGCTTTATTGTTTAACATAAAAAGAAACCATTGTTATATTTTAATTGCCTTTCATACTGGCTATTAATTTCTTATCAATTATCAAAGTTACTGGGTGGCCTTATGTTACTTACTCACAGTTTAGGTATAGCCGGTATGTATGTGTAAGAAGTATTTCATTTACAACTAACTGACTTCGTTTGCGTGGGATTTTAATTTTTTAATTTAATGTCGATCCTGAGGGAATTCCGGGATAAAAAGTAGCTTACATGTTACCTTATAAGTTATAACCTCCTCTATCTATCAGTAAAAGTCCCATAAAAATCTGTTCAGCCATTCCAAAGATTAGCCCGGATAAACAGAAAGAGGCAGACAAAAAACGATAAAAAGTTTGTGTGTGGTTCCATGTAAATAATTATAAGCACTTGGGAAAACAGATATTTTGAGATCACAGAGACAACTCAATTTTATTTATATGTATTGTAAAACTTTCTATATATTATGATAATAAATAGGTGTATAGTGAGGGGGAATTGAAAGTATAAAAGTAAAGTTGTAAGAAGAAATAAAATTATAGCAAATTACACTACACAAGTCACAAAACATTATAGGTACCTTGAAATTATTGTCATCATACTCATCATATCAATGACATTATTGGACAGAATAGGCAAATTACATTACAATAGTGAATTTATTACGACTTGCAGACTCAATACCAGTCAGTAATCCAATTACATGAAGCTCTTCTGCCTATAAATATATCCTCACTAAAATGGCATTACAGAAACAAATCCCACTTTAACTGGAAACATGCTTAGTCATAGACGCTAAGCTGTTTACAATACCTTTGTCGTTTATTAATGTTATATAGGCTAAAGTCTGAATGAGGTAGAAGTGAGTTTAACCTTATCTTAATATATATAAATTATGTGTCACATTGTTTGTCCGCGATGGACTCCTAAACTACTTAACTGATTTTAATCTAATTTGCACACCGTGTGCAGTTTGATCCAATTTGAAAGATAGGATAGCTTACATCTCAAAATAAAAACCCTTTTGACAGAACGAAGTCTGTCCGGGCAGCTAGTTATAATATATAATCCTACTAGCTGCCTGAACAGACTTCGTTCTATCAAAAGTTTTTTTATTTTATTTTGAGATGTAAGTAAGCTATCCTATCTTTCAAGTTGGATCAAACTGCACACGGTGTGCAAATTTGATTAAAATCGGTTAAGTAGTTTAGGAGTACATCGCAGACAAACAACGTGACACGTAATTTATATATATTAAGATATATTAATATAACTTAAGCACTAATGGATCTATTGTTTGTGGCACTTGTAAAAGCTTAACTGAGTTTTACAAGCCTATTATAGTGTAGAATCTCTATTTTATCTCAATAATAGATCCAAAATTTAAAGATATAAGTTGGAGTTTAATGGCTCCATACATAAGTCCAAGCCAACTTGCTTGAGTTGCACCCTGTTAAAAAAGAGAGAATTCCATGGAGAATAGTCTATTTTTGGAGAAGACCCTTTCTTTTGGAGATTTTTTTAGTCTTTGCTAGATTCTGTACCACCCAGCTTAATCCCAATGATATTTTTTTAATATTAATGAGGGATGAAGCCAGCTTGCACCCTATTATAAAATCGTTTACTCAAATCTAGTCCCAATTACTTATGTATAGTCCATTAGTATTGTGAAACTGCAGTGTGAAATAATGATTATTGTTTCCAAGTTTACATTTTAACATAACAAGTCATTGTGTGTGGAATAGTCAGTGAATTGACATTCGTTCGTGTCGCTATGCAAAGTAACTTCGTCCATTTAATTTACTTAAGTGATTAGATAATATCTATGTAATAACGAGTACTCATGTTATACGCGTTAGTACACATTTAGGTAGAAATACAGCTCATTAATTATTACTAAAATTTCAAACATGTAATTAAAGAACAGAAATATAAAAATAAAAAATAAACGCTAACACACTCATACCCCCGCAGTAGGTTATTTACCTGTGTCGCCAACTAGGCTACAGGGTCGTCAGTCAAATAGTGTTGGTACATTTATCTTCAATCGGGATTAAACTGGGGATCTTAGTTTCTATATCTACATTATAACAAAGCATAAATAAAAGTAAATCGCTAATTAATGTGTTGGGTGGACGGATTTCGCTAATTATTTTTTTGTCGTGTTTGTTATTGTCAGGAGAAGGTTCTTATTAAAGAAAAAATTAAAAAAGTTGTGCGGAAAATTGGAAAATTAAAAAATACTTAACTTTTCTAATGTAACCTTAGCATCATAACTTTTTTTATTTTGTAAATGTTAATTGTTAGTCGAGGCAGAGGGAGAGGGAAGGGGGAGGGAGAGAGAGAGTTGTTTTGTTAGGTAGCTGTTATTATATTTATAGGTTTTATTGAGTCGGCCGGAAACGCATTCATGACCGAGTTATAACCTTTGTTGTAAATCATTGCACTCTGAACGACATGTATAAAGATATGCAAAAAATGGTCTGACGGTTTTGAAGTGAATACTGCTTTAGCACAGTAAGGATCAACTTGTAAAAGCGACATTGAAAAGAGACAAACATATATTAATAGGATTTAGCCTGCAAGAAAATGAGATAGATATAGAAGAATACATTGTTTTTCTTATTATTTCGATCTTTTTATCGGTGCTAGCTCCTCACTCTTGTCTAGAAGGCGTTGTATATTGTGTGATTGTAATACAAAGGAGGACCATGGAATACCAATAATAAACAACCAAATTATCCCTAAGGTACATAGTACAACCGAGATAAAATCTATTCTATGTCGTATCGTGTCTAGGACATGGCCTGCCTATGTGACGAGTTTTATATGTGCGCGTGATGGAAGTACAAACAACAAAACATCTTCGCAAGCTATCACATTTAAAATACGAGGTCTATTTTATACCTATAAATATGACGTTATATTAATTTACAGAACTACACCCACCATTGTGTTCATATGAACCTGTCGACGGAGCGAATATGGTGTTATCTGTGCGAAAAAGAGGTTCACGCCAGAGCTGCCTTGTCTCAACAGGACAGGGTGAGTATAGAATATCTTACAATCATTCACCAAGAACTCTGTTCTACCTAAGGAGGTACTAATAAAATAAAATAGGTAAATGAAGACTAAGGAGTCTTTATACTGGTTGCAACAGAAATGGGTAGTCACATTTTAGTGGTTATGACCCAGAGTATAAATTTTACGGGGCCCCCAGCCTTCAGGGGCCCTGACTAGTGGATTTAGCCGTCAAACAAGCAACAAAGCAAGCACTTTTTTATTCAAAACGTGGCGGTCCAAAAAAAAGCTTTCCAGCCGCTACTGTTGCTGTCCGTTCTTTTCTCCCGTTTGACAGCTAGAATTGGAACTAGGCCTGCCATTACTTAAGTCACTCAGAAATTAAACGTAGTATCGAATTCGAACGCTTTCTTAGTGCTTGTTCACACTGAACTCGCGGGCGCGGCCGCGGGCGCGGTCGCGGTAAACGCTACATACACCGCGCGCGCGTTTTGATGTGAACACTTTCATAGTAGTTCATATGTTTGATATTTCGCGACCGCGCCCGCGAGTTCAGTGTGAACACCGCGAGTTCAGTGTGAACAAGCACTAAGAGAGCCACTGTGAGAATGATTTGTGTGAGACACCATTCATTCGTTCTTTCGTTCCAGATGAGTCCAGATTCTACATCACTGGACGGCACGTCAGCCAGCGGGTGTCTGGGGTCGCCGTGGGCCAGCGTGGCCGATGATGATGACCTGGACCCCGATGACATGGACTACGATGATGAGACTAGGCCTAGAGGTAATCCAATTTACAGTTCTACGTTTTTTCTATTAACCCCCGACGAAAAAAATGTGTTATAAGTATCTGTGGCATCATAGCTCCCAAACGGATGAACCGATTTTGATCTAGTTTTTTTTTTGACTTAATCGAGAGTGTTCTTAGCTATGTTTAGTGTAAATAAAACTGTCGGGGGTTTTTTAAATTTAAATTTAAAATTATTACTATAAATTTATGGTAGACCATAATCCCATCTGATGGTAAATGAAGTCCCAAGATGATGAGTGCACTGATTTAGGAATTAGCACCCTGTTCAGGCTTTTCTTGATGACTTCACCACGTCATAAGCGGGCGGGAACGGAGATTAGCTGCATCCGCAGTCCTTCGTGGTACGCATAACGAATGACGAGGCAAACAAGGCGAGTTAACAAGCAAGTCGAACAACAGCAAGCGCCTCTCCATTTTAAATATCTAAAATTAATCACTTATTAAAAATCTAAATAAATAGTATGTTTTTCAAATGAAAGCTTAAGTAATCGCCAAAGTTATTGGCCGGGCTGAAGTTACGTGCGAATCGATGCGCAGAACGTAAAATAAGGTATCAGCTGGCTAATAAGTTTAGAGTTTACTGTACCTTCTAAAAGGTCATTATTCTAATACCAGAAATAACGTCTGCACTCAATAAAATAATTACACAACATGAGAACTTAAATGATAGTATGTTGTAGGGTTGGTGGGGCTTCAGAACATGGGAAACACGTGTTACATGAACGCGGCGCTGCAAGCACTGTGCAACACGCCGCCGCTGACGTCATACTTCCTCGAGTGCGCCGCCGCGGTCAACATACTGGCCGGGGATAAGAAGCCGGGACTTAGCCGGTGAGATACATGGATTGGCTTTAACTCTTTAATGGCACGAGTGTCTCCGCTTGAGAAGGCCTAGAGCATACTTCACCACGCTGCTCCAGTGCGGATTGGTGGAGGGGTTAGTGGCCAACCCGAGTGTCGGAAGTTTTCATGCCGCCCGAGGCCCTCCGACAAGGCTTAACGACTGTTATCTTATGATAGCAACAGGTACCGACGGCTTTACGTGCACTCCGAAGCACGGAAACGCTTTAAATTTGCCACCAGCGGTCACCCATCCAATTACCGCCGCACTTGCTGTTGCTTAACTTTGTCGATCACTTTTACGAATGAATAATAATTACGGATATTCTCATTATTACCTAATACTAACAGAACACTAACCCAATACAGACGCTATCTCTTTCTTTCAATATAGTGTTTCTTTTTTTTTCAGAGCGTACCAAAAACTAATTAAAGAAATGTGGAGTAGGAAAACCAGAGGCTATGTTGTACCCAACGGTATATTATATGGTATACGGAATGTAAGTATATAAAGTTACAATTTTCGTATCACTGCTATATTTTAACATATTTTAATCATACTTATATTATAAATGTGCATGTAAGTTTGTTTGTTACGCTTTCACGCGAAAACTACTTAACCGATTTGGTTGAAATTTGGAATGGAGATAGCCTATACTCTGGATTAAAACATAGGCTACTTTTTATCCCGGAAAAGTTCAGGGTTTCCGCGGGATTTGTAAAAATCGATCTCTACCGCGGGCGAAGCTGCGAGCAACAAGTAAATAATGTAATTATTAAATGTGTATGTGAACAGGTTCACCCAATGTTCCGAGGATACCATCAGCACGACACCCAGGAGTTCCTGAGATGTTTCATGGATCAACTTCACGAAGAGCTCAAAGAACCGGTAAGGCCTCTAATAGTCGTTTTCAATAGTTTATCCATCTAGACAAGTTAGGATGTAAAGTTATAACAACTAACACTTTAGTGTTATGACCTTTTGTTACAAAAAAAAAGATAGATTATTGATCAATACATTCAGTTCCATTTATCACTTGTCTTTAAAGAGAGTAATACCTGGAAGACTATTCAAATCGAGGTAAAGCTGTATAAATTGTATTACTGCTTACCAATCTATAGCTGTATTATTATAAATGTATATAATAAAATATAATACGTATGTAATAAAATATTATGTTGTATGTATGTAATAAATCGATTGTTATACAAAATCGAATCGGAATAGCATTCCAACATCACTAATTGCATTGACTAAAATGATAGGTGACTTACATCAATTCACCTCGATCAGTAGATTTAAATCACCTGGGTGCATAGGTGAATAAAGTACACTAACGCCCCAACTCAGAGTCACTAACGGTTACTTAAATCGCTCCTTAGTACAGAATTTGTATGGTGATTCTTTACTAAGGAGCGATTAAAGTAACCGTTAGTGACTCTGAGTTGGGGCGTTAAAGTAGACTTAAGACACCTGGTAAAATTAACTCAGGTGAATAAAGTCGACGGCACCGTATAATTGCTTGTTTAAAGCTTTAAGATGTAACCCATAATTCATTGGGGATTGATTTATTAACTAAGCTTGAACCCCTAAATGTATGTCCTCTGTAGGTGTGGGACACCGCGCCCGAAGACAAGCTCGGCTCGGAAGCTGACGGCGACCACCAGGACTCCAGGAATGTGCACATCAGGCGGCGGGCGGCGTCCTCCGGAGGTAACTATACAATATACATGTTGATTATACAGTTGTATATGACAGTTGCACGTGTGATAAAACTAAAGTCAGATTTCTAAGTCTAAAGTACAGTTTGGTGAATAAAAAACTATATTTGTGTCCTAAAGAAGTTATACTTTGTAGTCTTTGGACGTGAGTACACTAATATGTGCACATTGTTTTAACTTGTTTAATAACAATATGGAAACAATTGAAAACAATTGTTTGACTTTAACAAATATTTGCCTCAAATTTTCAATTTTGATTAAGATCGAATGTCGACTACCAATCCTTCTTGTAATAGTAATATAATGTATTGGATTAATGTGAATATGTGTCAAATAAAAATGCAAAAATTTGATAGGGCAACACTTTAATCTGAGGTAGGGTAAGACGGGGTAAAATGTGACAGATAAGGGGCCGTTCAAGTATTACGTAAGCACTACACTTGTTTTGCTTATTTTGGATGACTTGGGGGGTAGGGGAGTCTAGATCATGATTACGTCATCGGTAGTTATCGGTAGTTATTTACTTTTTTACACGAATGGCAACCCTCTCATTGTCTATACATTTATAATTGGTAAATGTTTACGTAAGC
Source organism: Thymelicus sylvestris (assembly GCA_911387775.1). Taxonomy (NCBI): domain Eukaryota; kingdom Metazoa; phylum Arthropoda; class Insecta; order Lepidoptera; family Hesperiidae; genus Thymelicus; species Thymelicus sylvestris. The sequence continues at coordinate 6,293,942 of OU426909.1, read as the reverse complement.
ATGGGGGAGGGGATAAGAGCTTTGCTTAATTTTGCTGACAAGGGGGATGGGGGGGTAATTAATTGTAATAAATCTGCTTATGTAATATTTAAACGGCCCCTAAGACAAATATAAAATTAAATAATACTGACAATGTCATTCATATATGTCATATTGTGCCCCACCTTACTCTATTATATGTCTATTACAGATCTATGTGCCCTATCTGATTTTTAGGAATATTAAAATTTGTATAAAATTGTGTAAAGGATTATTGTCCATTTGTTGCAGCGAGCGACGCGCCGTACTTCGCGCGCATGCGGCGGCGCTCCCCCGCGTCTTATAGCGAGAACGCAGACGGGTATCTGAGGTTACATTTATAGTTATTTTTTGTTTATACCTATTAACTTATTACATTAATTTTGTCTTTTATTTTTAGTTATCTACGTTTTTCATTCTACTTTTTTATTATTTTAAATGTTTATTCTATTTTCTTGTAAACTTTTATTAAAGTTTAACTGAAATGAATTCCTTAACCTGAGCAGAACTGGTTGCAGAGCTAGTCATTCCAATGAGTCCTTGTCACTTAAATTGTAATTTGTACTAAAATTACGACCCAATTACATGGATAGTAATTATGACGGCACCCCGGCATATGTGTGGAAATATCAGCATAAATTGCAATAATTAATATCCTTTACATTACAAATGTAACTGCAATGATAAATAACCTTAAAATGACTAATATTAAAATTTAATTAATTGCGATTGCCTTTGAAATAAATGTATTGTCTTTCCTTCTTTAAATAGTGTTGTTATTGCAATGTCCAGGGTTCAAAGCCCGACGGCGGAAGGCGGGCGCCACAAGCGGTCGGCGAGCTTCGCGGGCACTCACCAGCTGGCTTACAACGTGGTCACACAACACCAACAAATTAACGGTTAGTGTGGACATTTTGTTAATGTCATATAATACTACATACTCATAGCGCCATACTAGGTTTCCCAATGTCGTGGGTGCCATGGACAACACACAAAGACAACCAAAGTAAAATACGGCCGACGTATCTTGGCGCGTCTGAACTTCGCGCAGAAGGCTGCGCAGTAACACCATTCGGCAATGCTCGGTACGCGGCGTATTGTCTCAGTCACACGTTAGCATTTTCGTGTCGGTATCTCTGTCCTACATGCGCTAAAGTTCGCAAAGCCTATGTTCAGACGTGCCAAGGTACGTCGGCCGTACTGTACAAATATTTGTCTGTCACATAAATATCTGCCCCGGCCGGGAATCGAACCCAGAACTCCTCGCATCGCAGGCAGAATCGCTACAAACTAGGCTACAGGGACGACTGATACGACAGGGTTCCCGCATGATTTATAAAAAATAGATCTCTACCGCGGGTGAAGCCGCAAGCAAAAGCTATAATAATTTGATAATATTATCCTTATAATTTTATTATGAAGTTATATGAAGGAAGCGATCTTCTACCCCAGACATAGTAACACAACAGCCATGTGATTGCAGGCCTGACCGCAGCCCCGAGCGGGGGCCGCGACGCGGGCTCGGAGTCCGAGCTGTCGTCCAGCGACGAGCGCTACGAGACCTGCTCCAGTGGCGCCAGCGACCACCACGACCGGCCGACCATGTTAGTACCATGATACCATCACTACTACACCATATTGTACCATTCGAACTGGTAACACGTTTCACCTGAACATGTCAAATGGACGTGATGACAGATTTTGAAATACTGTTCTATATTGTTGGGAAATATATGTATTATAATTACAACGTATATCATATTTCCATAAAAAAAACAAGGTTTAGTATAAAATAAATACGCTTCAATTTATAAGTTTAAAATTCGCACCAAAACACTTCAAAGTGTCATGGCGTCGCTTATGACGTCACGCCTCAGGAAAATAATAGACAAGATGTTATTGTCAGTATTGTAAAAGAATTATAATGTTTGTGTTATAATCAATGTAAAATGTTACCTATATACGCAAGGTACGATTTAACATTGATAATAACAGAATCATTCTGTAATATTAAACATTACCGAACGTTTTTGTTTCATGCCCTGAATACCTAATTCTTTTGCCGGCTTTTTTTAATTTACCACCATTTTGGAAAGGTGCTTTGTTATGGAAGAGAAGAAGGAGCGAAAAAACTCCTCAGCACATCTTTTAACATAAAACTGAGGTTTTAAAATAATCTTCGAACCTAACCTAAATAACCAGAATTTTATTATTTAGGTTAGAATAATATTTTGTAATTGTAATTAAATAATAATTAAGACTGTTTTATAATAATTATAATTAATAATTATAAAACAGTTTAATATTACAGAATGATTCTGTTATAGACAATTATTGTCTATTTACTATTTATTTATGGGTGATTCTACAAAAATTGGGTAACTCGATGTCATCAGCCAATATATACAAAGTCTTATTATATTTTATTGAGATTACAATTTATTTTAAAGCAATGAAAAGTCCTTTATTTGGTCACCCAATTTCAACTCTTAATTTTAAATACAAGTTAATAAAAAAACACAATTAATGCTTAAAACGTCAGTCCTTTGGCATGTCACAATCCCGAAAACCAAGAATCAAGTGAATATCTATTAAACATTATCATTGCTTTAAGAAAACTTACTAATTTACTACAATCTGTGATGTACATAGTAATATATACTGGAACTTTCATAATGCAATGTTCTCCACTTTATTTAAAAAAAAATAAGAAACTTTGTCATTAGTTTTATTCGTCAGTCCGTTGTGTGTTGTTTAAATTTGAAATTCGCGCAAAATATCACCGACTCAACGTCAAATCCCTGTTTGAATTTTAATGTTGATTATGAAGTTACTTACGGACCGTACAATTTGACGGCCGCCGTAACTGTAACAGTGCTTCGGTTGTGTTTGTCGTCTATACACGTGCTAAGCCAGTCAACATTTCAGTCCTGTGGTGAGTCGTTATTTTCTTGTTAATCTGAGGTTTATTTTCATTTATACATAGTTAACTACGATTTGTTAAAATGTAGTTTGTTGATATTTGAAATTACCAAAAGAAACAATAGTTATGATTATAGCCTCAAATTATGTCTTTTTCGTCAGGCCGTTGGCGTCAGTCCTTTGTCAGGTATCGCGCCAAAGGACTGACGTGTTTCCATGGTACTGATGTTTTTTGTTTTAGAGCACTTTTATCTTAATTGCTACCGTGTATATTTATATTTCAGTTTAAAAAATTATGCGGCACGCTAAAAGCAAATTGACTAGCATTAAATTAGCGGAATTCAAAGAAGAAGTAATAAAATCTGTTGAAAAAACGCCAAACACCAGAATTGAAGACATGAGTGAAGATAGAACTAAAAAGAAAGAATTAGTGAAGAAGGCCCTTATTGGGGAAGTTATTAAAACACAATTGGAAGAAAACTACACTAAACTCATGAAGAAAGAAAAAAATTTAAACAAGTTATATCTGGAAATGTAGTTGACAAATACAAACTTTTAAGATTAATATTGTTAGATTTTTGTTTCTATTGTTTGTTGATTCATCCATCCATCCATCCATCAGCCTTTGTAGGTCCACTGCTGAACATACGCCTCTCCTAACTTGCGCCACTCTGACCGGTCCTGAGCCTTCTGAATCCAGCGGATGCCCGCTGTCTTCTTCAGGTCGTCAGTCCACCTGGTCGAGGGCGTCCTATGCTCCTATTTCCGAGACGTGGGCGCCATTCGAGGACCTTTCTTTCCCAACAGTTATCGGTCCTTCGAACTATGTGGCCAGCCCATTGCTACTTAAGCCAGCTAATTCTTTGAGCTATGTCGGTTACCTTTGTTCGTCTACGGTAGCGTAATACCGAGCATAGCCCTCTCCATAGCCCGCTGCGCTACTCTGAGCTTGTGAATTAGGCCAATAGTGAAGCACCACGTCTCGGATCCGTATGTCATCGCTGGCAACACACACTGCTCAAACACCTTCGACTTCAGGCACTGAGTGTTTTGGACAACAAGATTTGACGCAGTTTCCCGAACGCAGCCCATCCGAGATGGATTCTACGAGTGACTTCTTTCTCGAAGTTGGACTTACCCATCTGGATCACTTGTCCCAGGTAAATGTATTCGTCTACAACTTCGAGAACAGCGGTATTAACAACAACCGTTCAAGTCCAGTATTGTACCAAGTTCTTCCAGGGAACCCGCCAGGCAGCGGCGTAGCTAGCCCTTAGGAGGCCCCATATCAATATTTGTTGTGGGGCCCCCTCAACGTCAGCTGTCAAATATAAAAGAAGTGCCAACTGTCAGTAGCAGTTGTAGGCCGCTGGCGAGCATTTTTTGGGAGTGTTAGTGGGGGCCCCTATACGCTGGGGGCCCCGTATAATTGATATGGCTGATACGGCGGTAGCTACGCTCCTGCCGCCAGGATAACTATATCATCGGCATATCGCAGATGTGTAATGTATTCGTTTGTTGATTACTTAGAAATATTAAGTAAAACTAAGTCAAAGTAGTAAAAGTTAAGTGAATAACGTTACGTTAAATGTCAAAAAGCTGTTTTGAAAACTGAGATAGTATTTTCTCCCAGTATTACATATTAATAATTATTTTTAATAGTTACTAAGTGATTTTAATAATTAAAAGACATGTGCCATTATTAAATCCTAAGAGATTTGTACAAATTTTTATTAAATTTCATTAAAATTCTTACAAAATTGTGTATTTTATCAGTACTATGTTAGCCTCGTCAGTCCCATGGCAGTAAAAATCTGAAAATTTTTAATATGTCACGATCTACTTTAAAAAGTGACTGGCCCGATTTGGAACAGTATATTCATTAGATTAGCCATCATATAAACCCAAATTTGTACAAATTTGATTAAATAAGTATAGTAAACAAAATATCCTCAAAAGTTACCCAACTTTTGTATAATCACCCTTATGTAGGTTTTTGAAGTTATACTTTAGGCGCGTTATGAAATAAATGGAAAAAATGATGAGAGTGAACTTTTAAGATTTTGTAACATGTTAGAATATTGTTTTTGAATATTATTTTTTTAAATATTGTTTTTTGAAATTTTTTTTAATGATGCCAAAGAAGTATAACTTCTCACGCGCGTACAAAAGTACACGCACCCTTTTTTATTATTAGCTAAACCACCATTCCATTAATTCCATCCATCTGTGTCCACAGTAAATCCGGCTCGTTCAGCAGCGGTACCAGCGGGGGCGGCGGGGGCGCTGGGGGCGGCGGCGACGGGGGCGCCACGGGCGGCGCGCGCTACCGCAGCATCATATCGGACGTGTTCGACGGCAAGCTGCTGTCGTCCGTGCAGTGCTTGATATGTAACAGGGTTAGTACGTCACTAGTGTCTTCTGTAGTACAGTCACCTGCAGAGAAAAGTAACCCATCAGTTTATAAATAAATATACGAACAGCTACGTTTCCGTTGCCTGTTGCGTTATAAACAGATGGGTTACTTTTCTCTGCAGGTACATCCCTAGTTACCAACTTCTGTGAATAACTTGAATGAAGCGCATATAGTAAAGGGTGATCTCCCCACCGTTTTGATCTCCACGGCCATTCATCTTTTTTCGCCAATGTTTCGAATGAGTGCATTGTTACAGTTGGGTATTTTTTAAAACACCTGCAAGATGTTTAATTTTTAATGTGTGATAGATTACGAACGTATGACAGCCATTATGAATTTTCTGAATTAGTAAGATTGGTCGAAGGTGGCATGTACTTGTAACGTCATAGCTAAAATGCGGAGTGCACCAGACCTGGTAATAATACATTATACTTGAATGGTATAAGTTAATGTGTGTTGTGGTGGCAGGTGTCGACGCGTGTAGAAACATTCCAGGACCTCTCGCTGCCGATCCCGTCGCGGGAGCACCTCGCCGTGCTGCGCTGCCAGCAGCCCATGCTCAACCACACGCAGCATGGCGCGCAGGAGTCGTGGGTACGTTGCGTTCATGATTTATTATACAGGGTGTTCTAAAAGTAGTACGACGAACTGAAATTACCATCTTTTCTATACTATAAATTACCATCTTTTCTACTTGTACCATATTTGTAGCAATGAAATAATAAATAAATGGGAGATAGCTTGCGGGTTGACTTACCAGATGTCAATAATGATAAATGACCCCAATCTATCTCCCATTTGAGTTTGTCGTTACTATATTTAGGATACCCTGTATATACCGTATTCTAATGTTTATCCTACCAATATTATAAATGTGAATGTTTGTAAGGATGTTTGTTTCTCTTTCACGCAAAAACTACTGAACGGATTTTCATGAAATTTAGCATATAGATAGACCATTATCTGGATAAGATATACGTAACTTATTATCCGGGAAAACGCGGGCAAAGCCGCGTGCAGAGCACTAGCTACGAGTAGTACATAACATAGTACAGTCACCTGCAGAAAAAAGTAACCCATCTGTTTACAACGCAACAGGCAACGGAAACGTTGCTGTTCATCTATACTAATATTATAATGAGGAAAGATTTGATTGTTTGTTTGTAGGCTCCAAAACTACTGAACCAATTTGAAAAATTATGTCACTGTTGGGAAGCTACACTATCCCCGGGTGACATAGGCTATATTATATTTTCAAAATAATTAGGGATCCTTAATAAAACTCCAGTAATGTGGGTTACATTAAAGGTGTAAAAAAATAAGAAAACCGAAGCAAAGCGAGGGCGGTTACTCGTATGTATATAAATTATAAATAGAGTTGTCCCAATGTGGATACCGGCTACATGCTACATGTAACATGATTCCGTGACACCGGTGCAGTTCTCCCAGGTGTGGTGGGTGCTGAGCTGGCTGCGCTCCTGGTTCTACGGGCCCGTGGTGTCCCTGCAGGACTGCCTCGCCGCCTTCTTCAGCGCCGACGAGCTCAAGGGGGACAATATGTACAGGTAATGGATGGTGTAGTGTTTGTACTGCTATTATAGTTATAGCAGTAATCTTGTTATCTCGAGAACACGGGTAGTGGGGCAACACTGAGTCAGTCACGAGAGAGCCGTAGACGCGAGCGGACGTGTTACCCTAGCTACTGGTGTCGTAACTAGCTAATGCAAGTCAACCATATCACTATATCCAAATAATACGTTTGCACGTGAGTGCAACAACTACTACAGATGGACTTGACAATACCATCGGTTATTGTTCACATTTTACCATAGGTGCTCGTCTGTTTGTTTGTCGGCAATTTGTATTGTATGTTTGTTGTTGTGCGTTGTATTAGTTGAAAATAATGTTATTGAGTAATGTCTTTTTTTTTTCTTTTGGAACGAAGTTCCTTATCGCGCGTTGCGAAAGGGGGCTAGACGGAAAAAATTAAGACGAAAAGTTGTAACGACACTTTTTGCCGTCGTTAAAACTCGTGCGGCGTCGTTACAAGTCGTGCGGCGTGTGCATGTTTATCTGTCTCTCTCTCTCTCTCTCTTATAGAAAGCAAGCCAGATAATTTCGTTTCGTCTTTCTATTTCTCTTATTTATAATCTCTCCATTATTGTGTGTTTAGCAACTGTATATTACAATTCCTTCAATAATTAATCGAAAGGAACTTCGTTCCATCCGGTTGTCCCTTGACACTTGCATTTTTTTTTTCTTTTCTCCTTTTTAGCCGGCAACATATCAGTGATGCCTTTAGTATTGCTGCTGTCATTTATATTCGATGTTCATGAATTTACTTGCATGTGGTTTGTTGTTGTTGTGTGTTGAATTAGTTGAAAATACAGGTGATTTTAATTGCATTAAATCTATTTTTCTAATTGGTGCATAATATTGACTTTATTGATATCAGATAAATGCTGAATATGTAAACTTGGCCAATATACGTGACTACGCCCTAGTTCTAATAGTAATGTTAAAGTATACCATACGAAACACGAAGTACTACATACACTACTACATACTAATATAATATTGCCATAAATTTATGGTAATTTATTAACCATACTTCAATACATAAAGCCCAATGCATACGTAACGGGGGTTTTTCCTGTCCCGTACGGGACGTGAAGTTTTGGAAAAATCGTTTCATAGAAGATGTATACGATAGTGCATACGCAGCGGAATCCCTTACGGAACGGGAACGGGGCACGCACGTATTATTTATTTATTTATTTATTTATTTATTCATTCATACTAATATCTAACATTACAGGTGACCCTAATGCGTTAGTGTAGTGACAGTTTTACAAAGAAATTAATTATAAATAATATCAAATTATACATTTTAAATCCGAATTTACAATAAAAATATTATATCTGTACCTAAATAATGTCAAATTATAAACTAATAGTCATGCAATCGTAATTATCATCTTAAATCTATGTCAAATACCCAATGTCAAATAATTATATATTTATGCCCCGTCCCCGTCCCGTACGGGGAAAAAACCCGTTACGTATGCATTGGGCTTGACTGTCTGTCTGTGTGTCCCCAGTTGTTCCCGCTGCAACAAGCTCCGCAACGGCATCAAGATGTCGGGCGTGGTCCGGCTGCCGGAGGTGCTGTGCGTGCACCTCAAGCGGTTCCGCCACGAGCTGATGTTCAGCGCGAAGGTCGCGGCGAGGGTCGCCTTTCCTGTGCACGAGCTTAATATGGCGCCGTATACGCATAAAGGTATTGTCAGATGAATTGTAAGAAAATTGTGTTATTATTTTTTATCATAATGCAACTTTGTCAAGTAAAAGTTGTCATGTATGTCACAACAAAATAAAATGTAGTAAGAGAGTTATAAGTTCGTTTCAATTTTCGTTTTCCGACAAATAATAATTATATTAGGAAAGCACAAAATACAAGTTTAGAGTCACAAACAGGTATGTTACACTATAGTACAACCCATAATTTGATGGACTTTGGATGAAATTGACAAAGTGTTGCTAAAGAAAATTATTAGTAAGGGGTAAATTTCGATATTTCAATATCGACGCTCGGATCGGAAAGAGCGGCGAAAAAACGTTTTGTCTCGGCGTGTAGTGCGTAACCATGAGTTTGGAAAAGTTCCAGTTTGTCCCTCGAAGATTGGGGCTAAGTTATGAATATGCCTGCGTTTTGGAATCTATATTAGTAGTTTCAGATTAATTTTTATTCTATTATATAATTATTGGCCGTTTTCGCATCGGGTATCCTATTTATTGTTATCCCGAAGCTGGGGTCCATGCTCAGTAATCATCGTTTCATCACCATACCGTCATCACCCGCAGAGTGCACGTCGCTAGTGACCCGCTACGCCCTGTGCGCGGTGATCTGCCACGCGGGCACCGCGGGCGGGGGGCACTACACGTGCGTGGCGCGCTCGGCCGCCGGCTGGTGCGCGTTCGACGACGCGAGCGTCACGCGCGTGCCCGCTGCGCATCTCGCCGCGTGCGAGGCGTACGTGCTGTTTTATAGGTGAGTTGGTTTTAATAACGTATTTTTACGTATTAACGTACGTAAATGCGATATGCCTGCCACACATATATATTGTACATCAACCCCTCCACCAATCCGCACTGGAGGGGTGTGGTGGAGTATGCTCTAGGCCTCCTCAAGAGGAGAGACCCGTACTCAGTAAATAAAAAGTAGTAAGAAGATACCAAATAACACTCTTCTATAATCTTAAATTAAAATAAAAAAACAGACAGTTGTATTTACACTAAATATACTTAGGAACACTATCAATTAAGTTACCTTTCAAACAAAAAAAAACTGGATCAAAATCGGTTCATCTCTTTGAGAGCTAAGATGCCACAGATGTGAGATGGACATACAGATCCAAAGATACACAGACACGTCAAACTTATAACACCCCACTTTTTTCGTCGAAGATTAAAGAAGGGTCCATATGTATTCGCATGCACATTACATAAGCAACTGTGTTAAACAACCATAATTATGTTACAGGAAAATAAATCCTCAAATGACGGTACTTCGACAGAAGGCAACTGAAATTTTAGAATCTGCGACTGCCGCGGCAGACACCAACGATATCAAGTTTTATATCTCAAAACAGTGGATTAACAAGTGAGTAATTAAAATGTAGTGTACACCTTTATAGTAAAGTGTCTGGGAGTTTTGACCTCGGACTTTTGTTATAGTGAATGAATTTAAATTATATATAGTGGGACTTTCTTTTTAATAGTATAAAGTGCAAAGTTTACCAAAAAATTTTTGTGCTTTTGATTGTTTTAACAAAAAATGAATACAATGCGTACAATTTTCTGGATAAACTTCCTTTTACCCATACCCCCGTTTGATCTGAATTTTGGTATACCTATGTATTTTGACGTGCTGATAACGAATATTAAAAATATTATTAAAAATACAAAAATAACAGTAACGGCCGGTCTCAATAATGTACTAACAGATGGAAGACTGTGGATAGGGCTACCATTAGTATGACAATTTTTGCGCCAAAATTGACATACTAATGGTAGCTGTATCCACAGTCTTCCATCTGTTAGTGCATTATTGAGAGCGGCCGTAAAAAGACTAAAACTGTGTACCAAATAATTCCCATCATAACGGACTGCAACCAACCTACATTGTGATTGTCAGATTCAACACATGGTCGGAGCCGGGCCCTATCGACAACAGCGACTTCGTGTGCGCGCACGGCGGCGTGCGGCCCGAGCGCGCGCCGCATCTGCTCGCGCTGGCGGCGCGCGTGCCGCAGCCGCTCTGGGAGTTCCTGCACGACACGTATGTAGTATAATATGTACACTACTGTACGGATGGACGGATAACGCGTACGTACTGCGTACGGCACGTACGTATTGCGTACCATACGTATGTATAGTGTACGATAAGTACGTAATACATACAACGAACGTACGGTAACGGCTACAATAGATCAAAGTGGGTCGCAGTGACGTCTGGGACGACTGTCCGTATCCGGACTATATGTGAAAAGTCACATACGCTGAAAGTCAAAATATCAAATCGAAATAATTTTCAATTTACTAGTTTGATGTTGTTCATTTTGATAGTTTTGACACTACGTATTTGTCCTTTCGCGGATAATCTGACTATGCAACGAATACGTACGTACTGCATACAAAGACTACATACTACGTACAACAAGCGTACAGTGACTATCCTTTTTACTCATGGAGTCCTTGCTACATCTACGTTAACGTTATAGCGCCTTAATTAGTGCGTTAGGCCACAGATGTGGCTTACTATATAGAAATCGATATGTTTCCAGTTTCGGCGGCGGGCCGGCGGTGTCGCACGCGCACGTGTGCGGCGTGTGCGCGCGCGCGGCGCAGCGGCTGAAGGCGCGGCGCGCGCGCGAACTGCAGGCCTTCGCTGACCTGCATGCGTTGTTCCAGGTGGGTGGTTGACTGTATTGTTTTGTTTGTTTGTTGCAGCGTCGCCTGCGATATGGTAGTTTTTAACCGCCGACGAAAAAGAGGGGTGTTATAAGTTTACGTATTTGTGTAGCTACTAAACGAACATAATTATAATCGGTCCAGATTATGATGCAGTTTTTTTTGTTTGAAAACTGACGTGATCAAGACTTATGTACAATTTATGAAAATCTGTTCAGGCATTTCAAGGTCATCAGCTCTTACTGTCGGGGTTTTTAACTTTAAAATAAACAGTTATAAGTTTATTGTGTTGTGCATTATAGGAGCAGGAACGCCCTCACGCGGTGTACGCGATCAGTATGCACTGGTTCCGACAGTGGCAGGCGTTCGTGAGGAACAAGACGCGCTCCCCGCCGCCGCCCGTCGACAATACCGGCATCGTCACCGAACAGGTACTGTTACCCTACGGTACTATACCTACTGGTAGCATGGTCAGCGTACAGGTACTGTTACCCTACGTGTATGATACTACCATGCCTGGTCAGAGGACAGGTGCACTTACCTCAATTGAATGTGACGCCCTATATGAGGCATCAAATGAAAGGAATCACATAGCACTTTTCAGTAATTGTGTCGAAATAAAAGTTATTATATGCACTCCATAATTTTTAGTTGAAACAAAATAACATTCTGACAAACGAAATCAATATAACAGATAAAAGTGAGATCCAACAATTTCTGGTGAATAGCATAATTTGAGAACCTTTGCTCTAGCAGCAAATTTAAGCATAATTATTATATTATAAAAATCGAATACTTCGATATTAATTAATTGCCATTTATTTCCAGGAGGTTGACGGCAAGAAGACGTATCTGCTGAAGCAGGGCTCGGACCATGCCCAACTGAGCGAGGAGTTGTGGAGGTTCTTCACGGACATCTATGGTGGAGGACCCGAGGTCAAACTGAAGTCCCCCCTGGCACCGCAACCAGCCCCGCCGCCAGACCCCAGCCCTCAGCCCTTCACACGACTCTCCAGAAAGTACTCGGAGTCAGACAAGGAAGAGTATTGCTCAAAATCCATCTCAGAAATGAATATCCGGGATTCCATCCACGGCGAGCTCCAGAAAAACCAATCCCTCCAGAACATCAACAGACGATACAAGGTGTCTCGAGCCACAGCCGACTCAGATGAGGATGTCAGCTATCGAAACACCTTCCAATATAAGAGGCATGAACCAAATGGCAACTATCCGGACTCAGATGAGGATATGGATGTCAGCCCATCACAGAACTATGTGAATACAGTCCGAATGGAGAACGGAGTGGACAGCTCAGATCACGATGCCAACGATAACCCCGTGTACATGAAACGAGTAGAGAAGTCAACGGACACGGAACTGCCAAACTTAGATAGTATCTCATTAAAAAACAAGCCCTCGAAAGCGGGTAGAGTGAGAAAAATTAAAAGACGGACAGTTAAATGATTCTTTCTTGCGTTTCAGTTCGTCCATAGACTGAGACGGAGCTCGACGCGCAACGAGTGAACATTCCCAAGTGACTGGTGTTATACGTGCATTTAAAGGACCCTCATCGTAGAGGCATGGTTTCCTTTCGATGATATTTTTCTATATTATACTCAAACAGGCCTCACCTGTTCAGGAAGGTGTTAGTATTTTAGTACAATTTTAATTTAGTTCAAATTCAGGTATAGCGAATTAGGTGGAATACCCTCTTCGCAGTAATCACCAAACTGTATATTTACTATTGAATGTATATCTGTAAAATTGTATGTAAAGCTAATTGTAACAATGTGTATAGAAACATGTTTATAGACTACTCGTGACCGCATTTCTCTTGGTTTTACTGTTTTACCATGGATTAGGTATTTATTTTGTTATTTCTGGTTCTAAGTCTGTGTTATTTGTTAATGAATTGATCAGCAATAAAATATATTTCGTCTTTATTGGCTGCATTCGCTTGTTTTTTTCTCCTTGTGAAGTAATTAACCATGAACTTAAAATTAAATTGAAGTGAGTAGGATGTAGCGCTTAAACACAATCATCACAAGAGTTCGCAATATCTATTAAAACATGAAACATCATGACGACCCGCGTGGCCTTATTGTTACCATGCCGGACCGAAGGGTCCTGGGCTCGATTCTCGGCGAGGCAAATAATTATGTATTTGAATGATGAGTTTGGATTTTTATTCTCGATCTGGCTGTGTATTGTCCATGGCATCTATGACAGGGAATATGAGTAGCGATTATTTATAATTCACAGCCATATTTGAGCTTGATCAGATGTATTGAAATTATAAGCTTACCATTTTCTCTCAGCTCCACAGATACAAAATTGCGATTTGTTTTAAGCCTCAGAATCCTATCTAATTCGTAATCTCCAATGAAATCAGTAAAACATTGTCACTTGCTTGCTTCTTGTGTAGTAAGAGTACGAAATCTGTCCACGGAGTGGCATCGTCGCGTTTGCCTAGTGCCACGGAAGAAATAATAGTACTAAAGTCGGGACACGAAGCAGGAAGAAATTCGTACATTGACTTGTTATTACCTATCTCTGTCACTCCCGGCGTAAATATAATGCGTCTCGCTCGCATAGAACGGCGGTCATTGGCACTGCGAGCGAGCACGCATTATACATATTTACTAGGAATGGCATATTTCACGTATCACTGGATATATCACTTGTTACAAGATACTTTATTTGTCACGCCTGTGACATGCATCGAAACCGTCCGTTACATTTATCGCGAACGTGATTTCACCACAGTATTCCTTTTACTGTGACTTAACGCCGTCCACCGGCCAAGCTAGATATAATTCACAGAATTCCATCTTGCGAAAGAGAGAAAGCAACATTTGTGACTTGAGCCGTGCGTGAGCGAGAGCGACACGTGACAGAGACAGGTAATAACAAGTCAATGTACGAATTTCTTCCTGCTTTATGTCCCGACTTTAGTGCCTGTTTCATTATCAGCTTGCATGCGTTCGTCAAATAAAGCGCCGTGGACAATAAAAATATTATTAAAATAGGCGTGGCCGAATTAATTCCATTGCCTTAATATTAACGCAGATTTAACGGACAATTTCAATCTTTAAATAACACAACATCAAACACCATTCTGTTCAAAATATTTATTACAATGAAGACCATAATTTTACATCGTTTTATTATAAACCAGGTACAGTGTTTATAATTAAATCAATGGGTTGTTCCTGCGAGGGTTCATTCGATGACATTCGTAAGGCCCATTATTAAATTCAAATTGGAAGTAATTTTATATATTGATTGCGAATTAACATTAACGTTTCAAATGTAATAAACGTGATTCGGATGCTCTATAATGAATTTTAACATGATAATATTTTTAAGGCTAATGCTCCATTCCTAGCAAATGGTGTTCTATGAATATAAAGTAAAATTGACAATTCCAGTGCATTCAAATGCACATATTGATTGATTTTATACAGCTGAACATAACTGAAATAATTATACTCTTAATGGTTTTATGAAGACATTAAAAACGTATTTTTTTAGATTAATAATACTATAATAATAGGGTACAAATGCAATATATGTTTAGAATTTGGACGTTTTATTTAAATCATCAATCTAAAGACCATATCTGTTACAAAAAAATATTTAGAAAACCTTTCACTTATGGCTAGCAATGAAACATAGCCTTTCCAGGCGTCATTTAAATCCATATATAATTATATCACCCAACATTCAGTATAAAATACCTTATCAATTGCAAAAGCGTAACAAAAATAGATTCTTCTCATTAAAATATTATAGACTTCTAAAAAATATTTTTTTTCTTTTTGTTATAATGCAAACAATCTTCTACATTTTTTTTTATTTATATTATAAGGCCCCTATGTTATGTACCAAATTACGTATACCTATTGATCAGAGTCAGTTTTGCTAGAAGTATCATTTTACTGGTTCAACTTTTTTATGAACGCCCCAATTTTGTGAACATATTAAATAGGCTTCTAAGCGCTGACTCAACTTAACGCCCAATTAACTTATGATCCAGGAAAGTAGAAACAGAATTGAAAAGATTTACAATTTTGTCATTATTGTGCAGTAACTGCTATACTGTCGTGTGTTTTGTAATAAAATTCTTTCTACTTTTTTTTTAATTTCACGAAAATATTGTCTGCTAAAATCTCAAAGGTTTCGAAAGGTGTCCCGGCATGCTGTCAACAAAATTGGGTCGCTTATTGTATTCACAATTACTTTTCAGATATGTTTTAGTAAATCTTGTACTTGTTAGAAGTCCAATCGGACAATTTGAATCACAAATTCAATGATTCAACTTCCAGCATTCAATAACTGTTAACCAAACTTACAAACATAACAGTTACATAAATAAATACATAATATGTATAACCATTACATGATGTAAACTCACAATAAAATTATGTATTATTTGGTATTACACAACATGTTTCCAATTATAAAAAAATTCACGAGTCACACTCATTTTCTGGTCAAAAAATAAAATAAAAACTGGGATATAAAAATTTAACAATCAAAATTATGCATAAAAATGTTCCCAATAAAAAGGAACAAACACTTTGTGCTACTAAACATTAAACAAAATATAGTTTATTGTCAAGTGACATGGAGTAAATAAATACAAGTTGAGACCTCTACCAGCGAAACTCTAACGGTGGTTTGATTAGAAGTAGGATCGTTCATTTTGGTCTTAAATCAGAAGTGGGATAACTTATATCTCTTCATAGAACTTACAGACATATTTCATTAGACTTTCCACTGTTACATTAGTCCTATTACTGATATAGTAGTTAGTATATCATAGTGATTTCATATACACCGCTGCGAGATGCGTTAGTAGAAGTCTCTTTAGTCGTGCTGCAAAGTCGAACATTACATTCCGTTCCTTAGCCATTCCTTTCCTTTTAGGAATAGAATATAATTATCGAAAAACATTACGGCACTCATGGAACAGACTAAGTCTCAGTACACCACAGCCGATAGCGGCTAGCAAGATAAACATAATCGCTAAAGGACACAGTGCAAAGAGATTTGTACTCGGTCATACAAAAGTAGTCTTTGATATGATAACAATTTTAAAAAATATATTTAACAATCTAAAACTTTATAAAAATATATTGTTGTCATCGTTGTATATTTCTGTAACAATATGTACTAATAAATTATATACAGATATATAAATTTTAAGTGTATATTATTATTTTTGTACTGTATTCGCTTGCACCCATGGATTTATCAATACTATTTTTTTTCATGCTTACATTAATTATTGAGGCGTACTTACTACAGAGTCTTCATTTGCATTTTAGCCATGCAATATTTTTTGTCTCCAACGATTTGGCTGTTATTATTAGTGTTAAATATTTTTCAAATGTTTTGTTCTTTTCTGAGATTAATAAAATCGATGGCCTTAAAATAAATCAATACCTTGTTTACATTGGTTGTACAAAAAAAATATGAACATAATTATTATTGTACATCTTACATTATCGATAAAATCAGGCTATTAGAGTATGTACTACTATTGTCTGACTAGCGGAACTACGGAAAATATAATGCGTATAAAATCTGTAAAATAAATAAAACATAAACTATGATATTATACAGACAAACATACATATTACAACCAAGTTATTGATATCGTGCTATAAAAATCCTATGTGATTCCAAATAATATTTATACACAATAATAATGTTAGTTTGTTTTTTGGGGAAATTTTTTGAATGTTTCAGTAATTATTTATATTTTTTTTTTAAGTTTCTCTCAAAACGGTGTAGTATTTTGTTATCCCAGATCAACAGGATTTGATGTATTTCAAATTTTTTTTTTTTTCAAATTAAACCCAACATCACTATGATTTTCATCCGCGTCACTAAAGATGAAGCAAATTATATGTAACTTAGGTTGTTTAAATGAAATGAATTCTATATAATATTATCAGCACACACATTAAAAACTTATATTTTTTAATTTTTTTAATATTGGTATTTTTAGCGTACAAATTGGTATTAAAACTTTTGATACAATATGACTCCAAGTACCTAAAGAAATGTATTTTAAATGAACATGGCATTGAAACGCTAAATCTTTGTTTGTACACAAATTAAAAACCACCCTTCGGTTGCATGTATTCCTCAAATATAATATAAAAACTAACATTCTCTTTTCTCACTAATCTAAAGTAATTTAATTAAATTTCTAGTTGTAAGAATAAGTTTCAATTGAGGTAGATTAAATTTTTTACAGTCCTATTAACCTATTAGATTAGAAATATTTACATATTTTATAATATGAAGCGTTTACAACATTGGATCCTTTTATACTTCATTTAATTTTGTTGCCCTTACTAGACGCCAAACATTTAAAAAATATTATTTTTATATATAAAAATAATATACATAACCTTATTATTTACGTATTCAAACGTGTACGGAGTGTCAGTGGAGAATATATTCGCAATACAAAAAGCCATTCTTGAAAAAAAACAACTACTTTTTCATAATGAAATTAAATTAAAAAATAAAATTATTTTTTGTAAGCAAGAAGAAAATGAATCGAAAAAAAATTAACCAGGATAATTTGTTGCAAATTTGCTATATTTAATCTTTTTAGACCTTTCAATATCAATAATTTTTTACTTTTTTTTTTCAAAACCAATATACCCGTATGTCGGTGAACCCGCGACAAGTTAAGAATAGTAACCAAAAATGTAGTCAGCATCCAAGAATGGCATAATTAACCTTTAACCACATTAACATTCAACTGATATTAATCATAAATCAATAATAAATGCAGTGAGCATTTAATTTAATTGCAATTGGTAATTCAAGTAATTTTTCTTCGTTATCGTCCCGCACACGATTGTTTATATTTTAAGCTTTATAGTGTCCACACTGTTCACAGTAATAACACGGAAAACACCTAGTCCACGCGTAAAATTATTTATGGACACTCATGACCAAATTATTGTACTGATTGCATTGATTACTTCTTGATTTTTACTTTTGCCATTCAAGTAGCGTAAAGAATACTTACACATTGATTCTATTAAAAAAAAAAACTTTCGATGACCTAGACGCGTTAAGAGAAATTCACAATATTACCATTTTTAATCACAATGCCAAAAATTTTACTAAGTCATTCATGAGATTTTATATCTAGTCGAAGTTACGCAGACTAACTCACTTAATTGTGTTCGCAGTTTGATTGACAAATTTTCTTAAACAAGGCAAGAAGAGGATTAGAGCGTGTATGATAAAAAAAACTTTAAAATACCAATACAAAGGAGAGCGTCGGTTGAGTTTGTGCAGCATGGAATTCATACTTTCTACCGATATCATTAAATCGATTGAACGCCAGGTGTAAAAAACGGTGCGCCAGTTTCAATTAAATAGGCTATTGCTCAAAAATTATTATCAAACACTTCACTAATCTTGAAGTGTAACGTATGGACGATCGACAAAAATATTTGGTTATAACTTCTTCGTAATCAGCATCGTGTGGTTAAAGGTCTATATAATTATAATAGTTATCAGAAATGCAAGGCACCTAATAATCCAGCAGATATCACATCCTTCTGTTACATTCGTATCATTTTTTTTACAATTGAATCTACTTTACAACAATTTTCTGACACTTACACTCACCAAGTCTCCAAGAGAATCGTGTAACAAATTACATAATTTGGCTCATAATCCTAAAACATATGCCAAGACAATCACTTTTTTACAGCTTCGACAAAGACCACTTTCGGTCGTTCGAACAACATTCTACATATTATCCGAACTTGCGACAATGTACACAACACAACGTCAATTTTAACTTATTTTATTCGCGCAAAATTGTTCTACATGAACGGCAAAAAAATCATTGCGATTCTCCTGTTAGTAATAAAAACGGCTAAAAAAACTAATGATTTCACGATTTTTTGGCACATTTTATTCCAATGAAATGATGTATATTCAAGCTCTTACTGAGCTCATCGGACAGATCCAATTAGAATTTCTTATATGCTAAGGAAGCGAAGCGCTTCTGAGGTATGAGGGATCGTTATTGCTCTGTAACTGCTGACTCCCATTACTTGAAAGATTCGAAATCATTCTGAACAATAGAACGAGAAGGAATCCTTAGGTATTTACAACGTTAATCATTTACACTGTTCCGAACTTACACTACGATGATATTTCGCTCTAGCTAACAGATCTGATGTTGGTACCCTACGCTTTCGGATCTACTCTGTAAGCATATGCTCTGTTGTACCATAGACGCGTGGAAAAACAGAAGGCCTCTCTAAAACATATTATACGGCCTACTGTTTACAAGAGCCATACACCCTATACACATTCCCGTAAACTAATATTATTGTCCTCCTAGTATAACAGTTCACAATCTAGCGACCGCATGTACCCATTCCATCTAACAGCTCACAGAGTTGGTCCCACTTATCCATAACTGTACCGTGCACGCTATAAATAAACAATTTACAATTCCGAAAGTACATACACGACTAGATCACGTTCATGTAGAATTCGGAAATATTTTGGTATACCTGACACGAACGAATAGTAACAATTTGGCAATTTTCCTCCGAGGGTGATCGCTGCCCTCATATTCTATTAAGTAGATAAACTCAGAATGTCCAATTGATAGTTACAACTTAATGTCTATAAATTTCGCATTATATTACACTTCTGGATATAATACACTAATTTCAACGAATTGCTCACAAGTCAATTACCAAAAAAATATTAACCAACACATTAATGTATAATTTTCACGATTTCTAGGCGGTATGGAATTCTACTTGCACTATCAATACTAAAATTGTCTTTCATTATTAAAATACTTAATTACAATGGTTACACCTGTTCTGTAAGAGATAAACAATGGAGCGGTTCATTGAAATTAGTTATTAGATTAAACCCAAGTTGTACTGAACTCGTCCAGACTATATACAGCTTAGATCAACCTTACCTAGTGAGGTAGCTCGGTATTCACATAAGCTAAATGCATGAGATGCGAATATTAGTGGGGCGGAGGCGGCGGGGGCGGAGGCTTGGGGCTTTGGGCAGTCTGGAAGGCCTGCGTGAAAGCAGGCAGCCGTTGCTGCACCCGGCCCTCCTCGCTAGTAAATGCCGGTTCACTCTCCTCTAACAATTCTAGCATCTGGCTTGAGAGGCCCGAAGGGCCCTCCCCAGGGTCCAGCAGCAATGACTGAACGTTACTGGGACCCAGCAAATGCACATCTAAAGGATCAGGTGTCGGTATGTAACTGAGGTCTGATGATGTCTGACCGTAAGGCGCTGGTACCATGTACACCACGGGATAGTCCACTTCACCCCCAGTAGAGAAACTAGCCCCATATTCAGGTGACGTTGGTTGCTCCACCTTAATGTCTAATGGTTCCACCTTTATATCAAGTTCAGGAATTTCTACAATAATATTTGGAGATGGAACTCTTGTTGGTTCCGAAGATTCCTTGGGGGAAGGAGCCTTCCAAATATCAAAATCACCTTCCTCGATGGGGACCTCAGGAAAGCTCTCTTCAAACGAGGAAGCCTCGGGTACCGGCTCCCTGGAAGTGCCCACGGCAGCCGACCGCCAGGACTCATCAGGATGTGCATTCTTAACATGCCGAACTAAATGATCTTTACGTCCAAATTTTTGGGGACAATAAGGGCATAAAAAATCTCGTCTACCTGTATGGACGACGAGATGTCGCCGCACATCCTTCGCTGTGAAGAACCTCCGGTCGCAGTAGTCACAGGTGAACTTCTTGTCCATCTCGCTCTTGACTGTCCGACTGCCCGTGTGGACCTTCAAGTGGTACACAATCTCCTGTCTGGTGCTGAACGTTTCGTCGCATATCTTACACTGCAGGTTGCCCTCCTCGGCCGAATGCAAGGCTGCATGCTTTCTGTAACTGAGGTGGGATGTGTACGACTTCCTGCAATCTGGCCTCTCGCACGTGTAAAGGTTCTTGACCGGGTTGTGCACCCTGACGTGGTTGGTGAGGTGATCCTTGCGATTGAACGTCTTGCCACAGGTGGTGCACGCGAACGCGCGGGCCTCGCTGTGGATGAGGCTGTGGCGGACCAGCTTGAACTTGGAGTTGAAGCGCTTGTCGCAGAGGTCGCAGGAGAAGGGCAGCTCGCCGGTGTGGCTGAGCACGTGCTGGCTCAGCTTGCCGGGGCTGGAGAACCGCTTGTCGCAGGTGGCGCAGACGTGGCGCTTGCTGCGGTCCCGGCGCGCGCGTCGCTCGGGCGGGGCACGCTCGGCGGCCGCGGGGTCCGCGCGCGTCTTGAACGTGGGCACCCGGCGCGCGGTCTTCACGGTCCGGAAGCACTGCTTGATGCCGCTGGGGCCCGCCGCGTCCACCGCCACGTACTGCACCTTCGTGGGCAGCTGCGACGCCGGCGGCGCTACGAACCTCTTCGGCGGGGGGGGCGCGCTCGGCCCGGCCGTCTCCTCCGTGAACTCGGAGCCGCCCTCCGCGCCTTCTCTGGGGTTCGGTGGCGGACTGGCCATCTCGCGCACATTTTTGACGCGCTTGCCCTATATCGCTGCTCGGTGATCGCGCCTAGTGCTCGCTGGGGCTCCGCGGTCGCTCTCGCTCGTCGCGATGGCAGAAAACATTTCTGTCACATTGACGGTCTGGAAGCCCTTTTTCGTATTCGTGTCACATGGTTCTCGCGGAATTTTTGGAGTTCATCTTCGGTTTCCGTCGAACGTTGTCACACGCTTAACTCTCTACGCTTCTATTCGATTGAAAAAAACGGAGAGGAAATGAAAAACTATGAAAAATCTACTTTCTTTGAAGAAATACGTAGCGGTTGACATCGAAATGTCAAAATACTGAAATGAAGCCAAAAAGCCATGTCAAAAAAAATCCGCCGAATCGTCGTCGGTCGACGGCCCCTTTCTAATTATTGCCATAAAAAAATTATTCATAGACAATGAATCAATCGTGATTCGGTATTTCATGATTTTTAACTGAGTTTATTGTTTTAAAAATTTATACAATGTTACTTATTTTATATTCAATGTAACGTAATTTATACATTTACATTATTGGTATATACTTTGTTCTATGCAATAACGTTTACGGCCATGGATCTAAAATCTAAAACGGTGTTCGATATTGAAAATAAACATGAGTCATATATCTACTTTTAGCTATTTCATCTGTAGATAAAATGTCAATTGCTGGCTGTAGATGTCACAAACTGTCACAAAGTGACTGACACTGACAGTAATAAAATAACCTGATCACGAATTACCAGTTACCACACAGTATTCAATCATTATTTATTCAATTACATTTACAATAGTTTCATACTTTTACATTAAATTAACGTCTTCAACGAAGTAAACAGGTATATTTTAGTTAGTATAGTATCTATTCAAAGGACTCATAAAATTACGATAAAAATTTGCATGTTCCTATCACCTTTTTCAGTAAAGATCTTTTTCTGTGCATTTCAGTCATATTTTTGTTCTTAACCGAATCTAAGGTAGGTAGTACGCCAAAAAATTGCTTTTAGTTACAAATATTATTACTTCATGAAAGGTGACTTTTTGTTCAACCTGTTTGTCATTGTTAAGCCAAAGTTTTTGTCGTATACCTATAAACCCCTTACATTACAGTGCATGAATAACTGTGCAAGCTTAATACAATTAGCCTGTGTATTGTATCAATTAACCCTTAGTCCGGTTTACACGTATTATGTAGTTAAGTAGATAACTAAATTTTAAGTAAATTAATATGTGTAAACAGACAATTTAGCAACTTTTTAGTTAAAATTTAGTTATCTACTAAATTACTTAATACGTGTAAACCGAACATTACAGTCCATGTATTCAAGTTCTTAACGATTTCATAGTCTCCTGTCTCACGTTGATGTGTATGTATTCTGCAGGGAGCATGTCTGAACAGAGTGTGGCTCCCGGCTCCGCAGCCCCTTCCGCCGGCACCGTGGGCGAGGAGCAGCGCTCCGCAGGCTCGGGCTCCGGCTCTGGTTCGTTCACTATTGAAATATATCTGCTTTCTCTATTCTATTGGTCAGCTGATTCGTCTCTAGGGTTGCCAGATTGTCAGGATTCGTCTGGATTGTTTTACAAGATGTCCAGAGTCCCGATAAATACAAAATGTCCCCACAATTCACTCTATTCAACAAAACGCGTTTGCCACACTCGACTGACAAACCCTGACTGTTTGAAGTTTTCTCCAGATAGTTCAGTCTGGCAACCCTAGTCAGCTCCCTATGGGCGCTAACTTCACAGTGTGCAGAAACAGGCAATTTTACTGACCTTATTATAATCCTAGTGTAATAAGCCACTATTATACTAATTTACAAGATGCAGAATATTTCTTTATCAGTTTTATTTGACCACTTATAGAATAAAATAATTTTTAATTGAAAATTTTATTTAAACTTCAAGACAATCAAGTCACATTGTATACTCTACTACCACCATAAATATTTTATAAAACAATCTAAACAGTATTAAACAATACAGTATTGAAATAATTATGTTTATATAGCTGGCGAAGAAAGAGTCTATGGCGGCTGTGAAGGGCCTGAGGCAATGTACGTGAAGCTTGTATCCTCCGACGGGCACGAGTTCATCGTCAAGCGGGAGCATGCCCTCACCTCCGGCACCATCAAGGCCATGCTCAGTGGCCCGGGACAGTTTGCAGAGAATGAAGCCAATGAAGTCAATTTTAGGGAGATCCCGTAAGTATATAATTAAGTATCTATGTTAAAAATTGCAAGGTTCAGAAATAGTTCTATAGGGGAATTTATGAGATTGTGAAAGTTAATTTGATAGATAAAGTTGAGAATAGAGAATTTATTATCAGATCTTTAATCTAAGGAAAATTCTACTCTATAGCATGAATTAAGGTTGGACAGTAAGCAAATTAGGGTTTTATGCTGTAGAGTAGAATCATGTTGTATTAATTGTCAGCATGTAGTTTATATCAAATCACCACGAAATACCTATTAACACAATTTTGGATTATTTGTAAAGTTTAAACTGTTATCACAACAGAGGTTTTTAGCTGACTTCAAAAAAGGAGGAGGTTCTATGTTCCATTGTATGTTTTTTTTTATGTTCATTCACCAATTTCTCAGTCAACTCGACAGATTTCAAAAAATTTTTTTCGTTCAGTAGGGTATACTTCCAATTTGGTCCCGTTGTCATCTAGTTAGGATCTGATGATGGGATCCCAGGGAAACCGAGGGCAAGCCTCAAATTTTATAGGCACTTATTACATTTTTTAAGTGTGATTTTTCATTTCCAGATCCCACGTCTTGCAAAAAGTATGCATGTACTTCACATACAAGGTGCGCTACACGAACTCGTCAACTGAGATTCCCGAGTTCCCCATCGCTCCCGAAATCGCCCTGGAGTTGCTTATGGCCGCCAATTTCCTGGATTGTTAGGATCAACAATAAATCAGTTCATATCAGTCTGTGAAATACATTAGTTGCTGTTGGTAGATATTTGCAGTAAGACTAAATATGTAAATTGATTGGGACTTCATTTTATCTCTAAGTTATGTGCTCTGTCACATCTTGTTCAAGCTGATCCACATCCAGTGACTTCAAAAGGAAGGGTAGACCCATTGACATTGAAGAAAGAGTAGCGTTATCTATTAACACTCATAGAAACTATGTCAGTTAGCATGACCGGGTTGAATCGCACTGAGTCGCATTGTTCCTAGGGCCAATTTGAGCCACATTGAGTGGCTAAAGGTAAAAGTAGGTAAAGTAGGTTGTCCCAAAAATACTAGTGTCATGAGACAGCCTGTATAAGTCAATGTCCACATCCAAAGAAAAAACAGTTATACTTTTTAGTCATGCGCACATGTGGATGGGAGGTTTTATTATGAAGAAAGGTTATGAGGTGTTATGAGAGTTGAAAAAGAATATTGATGGAGAGCTAAACAAAGGGATAAATAAACAAATTATATAACACATTGTATTTCACAGAATTTTTGGATTTTGGGTAAACTAGCAGTATATCTGATGTTGGGGTAAAGCTGATCATCAGATAACAGTTCCGTTATCAGGATTTACTATTGTTCAGTTACATTGATTTGATATCACAACCGAATAACATCAGTCTAGGTTTGAAAGTGTTTGGACAAGCTTAGACTAATTCTAGAACACATTAAAGTTGATAATAATGTGATAAAAATTATCAAATTTAGTAAAGAAATTATATCAACTTGTTTAACATTGAAATTTTAAATTGCTCTCTGAGATGAATGTATTCCTAATTGTGTCTTTTAGTCTACTCGATATGTTCAAAATGGTTGAAATTAGAGATACTGCTCTTAAAAATACGCGCGATAGCTCATTCTGTTCGGAATGATGTCTAGAAAAATGTTTCGGAAGCGTTTACCAGCACGTAAAAAATTGCAAAAGCTATTGACAAAATAAAGTTGAAAAAAAAAAGTATTTTGTTTTTGGTAATCACTTCGAAACTATTAATATTTAAGAAATTTTAAAACAAGATTCTTAAAGTAGAGGAAATTTCCAAACAATGACTCGCGACTCTCGGAACTCTATCTCCATTATTTATAACTTTAATTTAAAGCTGAAAATGGGTCTCCACGCTGCATTTTTAGGTTGCGCGTGCGGCGTCAAAACCGAGTTCGTCACACTCAATAATTTTTTAAGGTATTAATTATTAATTAAAAAAAATAAAAAAAATATGGTGTATTCGAAACACTTCAAAGAATTTGCTCCCGTAGGAAATTTTGCTTAAAGTTAATTTTTCAACAAGTTAGACGATTGTTAATTAACTAAATTTTCTCGAACTTCCATTTTCATTGTACATTAAAAAAAATGTTTAAGTAATTGTCCTATAAATTTTTCGCTTCGTGGAGCCCTTCTTATATACATGCTTAACGAGATCACGTCATAAAAGTTTAAAAAGTTTTAATACTTTGTGCATAATAATTTTATAAGTTGAACAAAAAATGAAAAATCCAAATAATATTATTGAAAATATTTTTTTCTCCATTTATTATTACATAATCGTTTTGGCATTCATAAAAGACATTTAATGACTTGAAAAAAAAAATTCCCTCATTTTTTATAATTTTTTTTTTATAAACAAATAGACTATTTCAATGCTTTCAAGAAAAAATTTCTTAATATCTTATTATTTACAAAACATTATAATTTTTGAAAAAAAAAATTTTTTCTTAATAATGATATTTAATTGTTTATAATTGTTTTTTAATATTTCTATTGTTTGAATAATTAGTTAATAATTTTTTTTTCTTAAAAATTATAATTAACCATCTTTAATAGAAATGTAAAAAAAAAAATTTTTATCAACAATTTCATTGTTTTTTAATTTAACAATTTTTTATAAACAAATTCTCAACTTTTTTATATATTTTTTCTGAAACACCTAAAAATAAAAAAAACAACGATGTATAACAAAGTACAGATAAAAACATTTTTCAATTTTTTAATTTCGATTCGATAAAAAAAACGAAAAAATTGTTTGTTCAACTTATAAAATTATTATACACAAAGTATTAAAACTTTTTAAACTTTTATGACGTGATCTCGTTAAGCATGTATATAAGAAGGGCTCCACGAAGCGAAAAATTTATAGGACAATTACTTAAACATTTTTTTTAATGTACAATGAAAATGGAAGTTCGAGAAAATTTAATTAATTAACAATCGTCTAACTTGTTGAAAAATTAACTTTAAGCAAAATTTCCTACGGGAGCAAATTCTTTGAAGTGTTTCGAATACACCATATTTTTTTTATTTTTTTAAATTAATAATTAATACCTTAAAAAATTATTGAGTGTGACGAACTCGGTTTTGACGCCGCACGCGCAACCTAAAAATGCAGCGTGGAGACCCATTTTCAGCGTTAAATTAAAGTTATAAATAATGGAGATAGAGTTCCGAGAGTCGCGAGTCATTGTTTGGAAATTTCCTCTACTTTAAGAATCTTGTTTTAAAATTTCTTAAATATTAATAGTTTCGAAGTGATTACCAAAAACAAAATACTTTTTTTTTTCAACTTTATTTTGTCAATAACTTTTGCAATTTTTTACGTGCTGGTAAACGCTTCCGAAACATTTTTCTAGACATCATTCCGCACAGAATGAGCTATCGCACGTATTTTTAAGAGCAGTATCTCTAATTTCAACCATTTTGAACATATCGAGTAGACTATTTAATAAGCAGATATTCCTAAAATTTTAATTTTCTCGGCTAGTCTCAAGTACAGTTTTTATTAATTAGTGAACTCTTTCAACACTTCTGTAATACTAAACTGTGTAAGTATGCATTTAGTTTTGTTTTGGTCTTTGTGTGTGATATAAAAATTTACTATGAATAATATTTAATCCAATTTTTCTAATTTGTATCGTAGGTATAGTATGGTTTTGAATATTTTAAGCTTGTTTAAAGATATTCAAAGGTAGTTGAATTATTGTATGCTACAGTTTACTTCCAGTGTAGAAATGTTTATTTTTTTATTTGATAATTTCTTAAAATAGTTAAGCGACTTGATGATTTAAAAAGTTCTATTTATTTTTCAGTGTCAGTAAACTTTCAATACCTGTTTTTTTTAATAAAGTGTTCCTTTAAAAATATGTTTTACTCCATTTTCAGTTTCTTCATACAATCTTTCTGAATAAAATCTTTCTCCAAACAGAATGCGTAGCGCGCCGAGTCGGGATGTAGTATCGGTAGGGCTGCCATCCCCTAACTCGCTGTCGATATAATCATCTTAACACGTTCAGTGCCAGAAGTTTTCATACATTTATGACACGCCTTAGTGCCATCAGCAACGAATCGGTTAATCAACTTGTACTCTCTCTCTCTCTCTCTCACACACACACACACACAATCTCGGACGCGCGTGCAAAAGGGTGGTAAGTTCTTATGTGGGCGCCACAATATTCTTGCCTAGGGCGTCAGTGGCTCTATCGCCGGCTCTGCCAGTCATTGGTATTCTTGTATTATGATCCCTAGTCGGTTGAAATAAACAATATTATTATTATTATTATAGCGCTATAATAAATAAAAGGCAAACAATTGACTCATTCTTTATTTAATGCATAAACAAAAACCGGACGACTTGTCGGCAATGTCGGCAGTCGAAGCAACCAGACCTTTGGAATGACGTCTGCTTATCACTACACATCAGGTTAACAACTACATACCGAACCGAGGTTCATCAATAAATAAATTCTGATATAAAAATTACACAACTAATAATGAACTATAATCCGTCAAATCATCTCAATAATGAACTATAACGCTAGAAATTCCATCTGAGATCTAAGCTTATAATAAAACTTTGGATAAAAATTAAAATAATTATGGACAATCGATTCGTTTTGTACATTTTTACACGCAAAGAAAATATAATGTTCTCGTCCAGTTAGTAAATACTGAGTTACTTTATAGGAAACTAAATGCTGAGTTAATGTTGTGACACGTAACGCACCTTACTGACGAAAATATACACGATATGACGATACATAGCAACATACTCGTAATAATACATCATAATTGTTACAAAATAATACTTCACCACATCAAATTATATCAATAATTGTTCCATGGAAGATTTCTTTAGTATCTACGCCGTTCGGCTCAATACAAAATCGGTATTGTATGACAAACATTATAAAAATTGTATGAAAATAATCACGTGGGTTGTTCCATACAGGAATGTGCCAGTCCGTTCTGTTACACGAAAAATCTTATTATTAAAATCGATTAAGTCATTTATTGGCAATAATATCACAAATCAATATCGGCTGATGATCTGTTAAGTGTCAATTATTATTGATGATAGTTAAATGTCAAATTATCGTAACATGAACAACGTATAGACTGTCAATGAATCAATAGAATAGATATGTTGAACAATGACTCCACACAAGCGATACGTGATTCACTTAAAGCAATGCCGATGATATGTCGATAGATACCACTAGACCCCGCCGCAGACGCTTTACTTACATATAATTATTGATCTCTGAACTAAATAAAACAAATTAATATAATTATTATTTGATACATCAATAATGAGTTTGTTATACATTAGTATGTTTCATAACAGTAATCAAAGTTATGGCATGAAATTTTCTATTAATTTGGGCTGAGTTTTAAAATAAGCCTGTATGTATGTGTATGTGGCCTGTTTAAGGTATCCTGATGCAATTAATGTCGTTATTTATATTCCAAGAATAAAACCGTTAAATGTAAATGTGTTTTTAAACAGTGTAACTTATTTCTAACAATTAAAATTATATGTAAGTAAAATCGTCAATAACGTCGGGGTATACATGAATAAACTCCAATAATCGAATAAAAGGAACACACATAGAGTAACAAGGATGAATATACATTTACAACACACTGACAATGAATTGCGCGGGAAAAGCGGCGCGAAGATCGGAATAGATGGCGCTACTAGAGTATGAAAGAATTTGTTAATAAATAAATATTAATAAATATTGACTTGTTTAATCAATAACAGTTCATGTGAAGAGTATGTTAAAAACTTTGTCACATTTTTATTTTTCCATAGAAAAATTATCTTGAATAATGTTCGTTAAAATAATAATCTGTGAGCTAGATATATGAAGATATTGAAAAATCGCTTCACTGTTGTCTAAAAACTAAAGGTTCACGAAACATTTTTCGTTCATGTTTGCATGTCAATAATTTAACATACATGTTGTCATGTGATCTATTGAATTGGCCCTACAGAATGTCAAAACGTGTAGCGCCATCTAGTACCAAAGTTCTGCACCCGCATTCCCTCAAACTACCCGCTACAAACAATATTGAGCACACATTAGTCTGTCTTTTTGTAAAGCTTATTCCATAGCACTAAGACGGGCACGGAAGCGGCGTTGCTCGGTAAATAATATTAAGTATATTGTAAATGCTTCAAGTCCTGATAAGTACTAACGCTAACGGCCGACGGCTAGCCAGTATAGTCTGTGAACCGAGCCGGGATAGAATAAAGCTTTCGAACCTTCTAGTAGATCACCCCGGGATCGCATACATTGATCATTGACTGTTATTTATTATTGTTTCTTTGTGAGATAATGTGACAATGACATAAATGGCTGCTTTCATTTTGCTAATAAATTAATGATTCAAATAAAAAATAAATATGAAGTTTTTATTAAAAAGACAGCTCGATAACTCTTTTAATCATCTGGTTGTGATTAGCAAATTTTTGTTAACATATATTCTATTTAGATAGATCTTTGGTGTCAACTACACAACTAAATGTAGCGATTTTGTATTTAACATCGACATTCAACCCAAAACGCAGTGGTTTGAATCAACAAAGTTTCATCAAAAACTGTTAAGCACCTACTCAATGTACGCACCCGGGGCAACACAAACAGCGACTACAAGCGAACTAAAATCAAAGCGAACGCTCAACCCTGATCGGTGTGCGCTAGGTTAGGATCTATTTGAATCATCTTCTTGCTGATCGAATATATTGGAGGCGTATCGATTTTCCCCGAGATCGCTTGCACGCGACTCTTCACCGACTCGAGTGGCGCTAAATCGATTTTGGAATCGTCACACGACTGCGAATGTTGGAAGGAGACGCCTTCAGTGTTGCCATAGATGTGCTGTGGTTCGCGGACGTTGCCATACAGATTATAATTGTGAATGAGGGTAGACACACGGTTGGTTGAAATGGGCAGGCTGTTGTGTTCCTTGGGCGTGTAGTCGGCGTTGGGCGTGACCACGGTAGTGACGGGTTGGTTGATCTTGAAGTCTGGTTTCGGAGGCGGCGCGTCTTCGTCTTGAGACGGTTGGTTGCTGAGAGTTGGTGCTACGTACGGAGAGGGCGTTTGGTTGGACTGTGGAATCTGTAATTTTTTATATATTTTATAATAAATATTGCTATAAGTCATTTTCAGTGATGTCCATAATTTTGAGTAGGAAAAAATAACCTCGGTAGTTTCTTGCCGCTTTTTCTACCGGGAAAAGTCACGGTAGAAATTTGTTGAAGCGTTTGTTGAATTGACTTTACCAAATTCGACAAAAAATATTTGGCTTCCACTTCACCTTCTTGCTTGAGTCAGGTGCCTCAATACGTTAGCTTAAACCTTCTGTATGGTCAGCTAGAGTTAGGTATACAGGTAACACAAATATTCTGCAATATCTAACATTACGTAACATATTTGCATGACGCTCGGCATGCCGAACTGTTTTGCTGTGTGTACGACTGTAAAGTCGGCTGCAGAAGTAGCTTAACATTTTAGTACCTTGTCAAATTACATTTCTTGAATTTGTCATAGATGTTGCTAGGAAACCGTCGAAACAGTTACTATTACAAAGTACTATAATGTTAAGCTACTTCTTCGGCCGACTGTATGTATGTATGTAACGTGTGACTCAGTCCAACCTGTTCGTGCGTACACTACGGCCGCTGTATCTTGGCGCGTCTGAACACAGGCTTTGCGAACTTTAGCGCATGTAAGACAGAGATGGCGACACGAACATGCTAACGTGTGACTGAGACATAATACGCCGCGTACCGAGCATTGCAGAATTATGTTACTGCGCAGCCTTCTGCGCGAAGTTCAGAGCCAAAAATACAGCGGCCGTACTGTATGTAACGTGTGACTCAGTCCAACCTGTTCGTCGTAGCAGTCTGTGGTGTGGCCGGCGAGGGCGGCGCGCCAGTCCACGGCGGGGTGCCGCTCGCGGATGCAGTCCACCACGTCCAGCAGGTTCTTGGCGTCCATCGCCAGCACGTGGGCCGCCGCTAGCATGCTCCTGGAGACAGAGCGTGTTCGTTACTCTGTGCGTTGTGAATAAATAAATAACGCTTCACACTCATAGCCCCACAGTAGGATTCCCTGTGTAGTGGATGCCATGGACAACACACAAGACAAGGACATTCACACCCATACCGAGAACAGAAATTCAAACTCATCATTCAAATTTCCACCTCGCTGGGAATCGAACCCAGGACCCTCTGTGCGGCGATCCGGCATGGTAACCATTGCGCCACACGGGTCGTCAATGAATGTTATGTGCGTGTTACATTTGTGTTGAAAATAAGAGGTGCGTTCACGATTCGTACTTTCACGTTCCTGCATTCGGGAGACCAATGCCCGACGTCTTTGTCACGATCCTAAATGATCGACAAAGTTAAGCAACAGCTGGTACGGTCTTTGACCATACCTCCGTGCTTCGGAGGGCACGTTCAGCCGTCAGTACCGGTTGTTATCATAAGATAACACTCGTTATGCCATGTCGGCATGAAAACTTCCGTCACTAACCTCTCATCCAATATGCACGGGAGCAGCATGGTGAATAAGGCCTAGAGGCTTCGATCATTATAAGACTTATACCACTTATAATAAATATAATATCACTTATAATATAAGTGATCGAAGCCTAGAGACCATATAACAGTATTAGCTTTTTCCCGCAGCTTCGCCGGCGGTAGAGATCGATTTTTTATAAATCCCGCGGGAACGCTGATTTTTCCGGGATAAAAAGTAGCCTATGTCTTAATCCAAGATTAAGGCTATCTCCATTCCAAATTTCAGCCAAATCTGTTAAGTAGTTGTGGCGTGATTGAGGAACAAACATCCAAACATTTTGAAAAATTTTCACATTTGTAATATTAATAGGATAATAGGACTTCTCACTTGGTGTAGTCGTGGTGCAGCGTGGTGTTGGAGTACTGGATGGCGAGCCGCATGGCCTCCACCAGCGCCGCCATGTCCTTGCTTAGCACCTGGTGCGCCATCTCCACCTCCCTGGGAACATACATCGCATTTGAACCTTAGTGCTTGTTCACACTGAACTCGCGGGCGCGGTCGCGAAATATCAAACATATGACCTACTATGAAAGTGTTCACACCAAAACGCGCGCGCGGTGTATGTAGCGTTTACCGCGACCGCGCCCGCGCCCGCGAGTTCAGTGTGAACAAGCACTTATACTACCCAATCAGCTCTGCTCAGTTATGAGGAGAGCCGACAATACCCTGTGGATTACGTCAAGTCTATATATCTCTCAAACCGCGTACGCACGTATGAATATAAACCCGGGTGCTTGTGCATGTGTATTTAAAATTAATTAAGATCTTATATTTATGACTTTATTGTACTGCAAGGTTGAAATTTAAACCTTATCATCATAGAATGAAGGTATATTTCTTTTCATCGCATATAGTCTAAGATCCGGCTGCAGGATTAGTACGCTCATCGCTTTTTTGCTAAAAACCAAAATTTTATCCATATTTATAATTAGGAGAATATATAATTACCAGGTTGCCTATAAAATTTGGTCGCTAGTATTTTTAACATATTTAACAGCCAATAAGAACGCAACGTGCGAGCGTGCGTGCGTACGACGTAACAAAAGTGACCAACCTCTGCGCCTGCGGCGGGTACAAGGTGACCAGTGTATCCACAGTGGCGCACAGCCGCCGCAGCGCGTGCCCCGCGGCGCGCACCGCGCCCAGCACGTCGGCCGGTGCCGCGCCGCGCACGGCCGCGCCCGCCAGCCGCATCACGCAGCGGACCACGCCCGTCGTCGCCGCGTACACCGGCTCGCCACCCGCCTGGGGTACGGTTGATAATAGGCATGATGACAGCAAGCAAAAATCACTTAAATTATGTATTTATTTAATGAAAACCTATTAATGGATTACAAAACACGCATTTTTCGTATCATTATGTGCGAGATTTACAATATTTTTGATAAAATAAAACTACAAAATACGGCAAGCCGCCATGTTAGCTTGAACGCCAATCAGTCTCAATATACGGTGTAATTATATTACCCAAAAATATAGAACAGTATTTCAAAATCTGTCATCATGCCCATTTATGATTGGTCGGCTCGAAGGACCAATATAAAAATACAATTTATTATACTGTGTCGGATAATGTGAATACATGTCAAATTTTACTTCACCAGACTTACTTCAATTCAGTGAGGGTTGCCCTATCAGATTTTAATAAAGTTTATTAAAAGAAATTATGACATGATGATTGATTAGTCACAATGGTTTGAAATGTTACTCACAGAACGTTTTCTTGTATTTAATAATTTAAATATTTAGAAAATTACGATTCATACCAATGAAAACAATAAGAATGTTACCTTGTCTTCGCTCGGTGGTCTCTCTTTGGAATTAACAGTGTTCGCCGGACTGGTCTCCGAAGAACTCGCCGCTGTTTAATACAACGACAATAAATTATTGCATGAGCCACAGAGTTGCAGACATAAATAAATATGTATGTCATTATAATGAATCTAACTCTCTCGAACTCTGAATCTTTTTGCACAATAGAAAAGTTACAGTTGGATGAACAGTAGTTACCTGAATGCGGTTGACTAGAGGGTTTGCCGTCGTGCGCGGCGGTGGAGGGCGCTGGCGTCGCGTCGCTCGCCTCCTGCTCGGGGGCGGGGGGCGCGGCGGGCGCGGGGGGCGCCGGCAGAGTCAACTGGACGTTCGAGAGCCGCTTCTGGAAGGACAATCAGCCATTGAAGGGGACAGTCTTCGCTCACTTCATCGTCATTTAGTCGGCAGGACTTCTACCAGATGAATCAGATAAACTTCATAATATTTCTTTCTCCGCTAAACTTTTCTGTAAAGTAGTAAAGGTCACTAGGGCTAACAGCAACTATCCATACAAAATTATTACGTGTGGACGCACAATAAAACTTATTCACTTAAAATTTAGTTAACTACTCAACTACTTAACACGTGTAAACGGAACATCAGTAGCTCGAGCACGAATATTTGCGAGAAAGTATTCGTATGGTTAACGTAAGCAATTTGTATGGCATTTTTTCAAAAGCGCCCCTATCGTGCGTAAATGGTACTAAAATGCCATACAAATTTGACAAATTGCTTACGTTAACCATACGAATACTTTCTCGCAAATATTCGTGCTCGAGCTGCAGCTCTCACCAGGTTGTCCTCCTGCAGCTGCAGCCAGCGCCGGTCCTCCTCGCTCTGCTGCTGCTGCCGCGCCAGCTCGGCCAGCAGCCGCCGCTCCACCACCGCCTCCGTGTCCACGCCCACACCCGTGCCGCCCAGCTCTCCACCCTATATCCATCCACATAGAGCTCATGTTACAATGGCACGCGCTTCTGACAACAGCGTTGAGTATAGTCATAGATACCGCATACAAGGCAACTGACGCGCGCCAACACGTACGTGTTATTGCAATAGATTATCTATGGTAGTAAACGCAATTCAATCTTGACAATTTGGTTTGACACTGTCAATTGTCATGTCTGACGTTTTTAAAATGTATCGCTACTAAAGTAAGTTCTCTCCGTATGTGCTCGCTCGACTCGCTCTCTGACTGTTTTGTGGTGACTGAATAAAAATCTTGTTTAATCCACGTTGTAGATAATTTTTATCCCTGTAACCCATCAGTACGTGCATTTGCAAGTTCACGACAATAGTGTCGACCAATACTGGCTCGTCAAGTCCAAGTATGAATTAGAAATAGCCAATCACAGCGCATTTTTTTGCCCCCGCAAGCCGCGCCTTCCGCCAATTTTTGTGAGTCCAAACTCTACGAAAATTTCACTTATGCGGTATCTATTGGGGGTAATCTATGAGTATAGTGCATTGGATACATGTGAAGACATGTCAAATTTTAATACCAAGGACTGGGTACACGGCGTGTTCCACTACGATAAAAACTTTTCTGATGAGGATGACAGATCTGTGTTTTTGTGTTGACATTCACGTTGAAGCGCCATTTTTACATATCTTCAAATTTTTGTACAGGAAAATCGAGTTTATCAATGGACCGAATGTGCCTAATGCATTGTTTTAGTAGTCTCTCAAATGAAACCATTTTGGCGCATTTGGCGTTGGATGGTTTCAAAGTCTATATAGGACATCCGTACAAACTTTTTTTGTATTTTATTTTAATAAACACAAAAAAATCAGAGCATCACTTATCTTATGCACGATAAGTCGGGGTAAAATGTGACAGATAAGACGAATACAAATACTGCTGCAAATGTCATATGACATCTTGCCCTATCGGATTTCTAAGAGTATTATAATATGACATGTTTTCACATTTATGCAACAAACTATACACAGTACAAGTAAAGCGCGAATGACTTTTTCAAAATTGTGCTCGTCAGGTCAAAACGTGCGAATTAAAAATATTATTTAGTTTCGTCATACACGAGTATCAAATTATCGACACGTCATTCACGCTTATATTAATCACAGTATAACAAACTAAGTAATCGAGTTTTTAATATATTATAATAATTATGCTTGACATTCAAACTAAATAAGTCTTGGATAAAAGCCTTCAATCACACTGCTAGAAGAGAAACTAGTAAAGGCATTAAGTTCTTTTCGTGTTTAAAATAAAATATATTTTCTCAAACTTTACTCGTACTCAAGTTTGAAGGTCAACTTTGAATATTATGAGAATAAAATGGTGTTTGTTATACTGTGTTTACGACTTTATATTTAGAACTAACCTT
Source organism: Thymelicus sylvestris (assembly GCA_911387775.1). NCBI lineage: Eukaryota > Metazoa > Arthropoda > Insecta > Lepidoptera > Hesperiidae > Thymelicus > Thymelicus sylvestris. The sequence continues at coordinate 6,257,052 of OU426909.1, read as the reverse complement.
GTACTGCAAGGCTTGTAGTTAGTACCAATTTTGTATTTAAAATTTTGTACAAAGTGATGTGGGTTTTTAGTAAATTATGGACAAATTTGTTAATCAGGACAATGACCGATAAATACCAAATTATAAGTTCTGTTCAATGGCCGAATACAAAGTTAGTTCCATTTAATAAAAAATCACATGTGAAAAGTGACTTAATACATTCCCGTAATTACTAAACCTGGTAAAAAGTATATTAAAAAAAATGGATGACTTCAATTTTAATAATATAAAGACATATCTAAGCCAAGCTTAAAACAAAAATAAACTACTTAGCAAATGACAATTCCTCAAAGCTCATAAGCAATTAACGATTCACATGTGATTCGAGAAAATAAACAAAAAAATCAGTTAAAATAAAAAAAATATCAAAAAACCAATTCTACCGGAGAAACCCAACGGTCACACAAAAAGTCTGGAAAAAGAAAACATGGGGTAAATCACAAATACCGAGGATATATGGGATACCGGGATATTATGGGCATTTGTATCGTTTTTATATATGTACATGTTACCAACAAACCAAAACTGAATATTTATAACTTCATTAGTTTCACCTTGCAACTTAAAATTAACCATTTTACATATCTCATGTACCAATATTTCGTCCACATACTTTTTACCAATTAAATTACTTCAAATTCACAACAATAATTGGAGTTTAGTTTGGTTAGTAATAACTTGATGATGATAACTTATTTCTTGATTATGGTCATGAATGTTGGTTTAAAGACATGGGATTATAATGTTAATTAAATTTTACTAATGATATGACATTAATTGATAAAGATTTCATAATGACGACCAAAATATGATTATAGTCATGACTATTTGATTATTACGACCATGATTAACAATTCTTGACAATGTTGTATGGCAACTGGCAAGTAAAGCGAATACAAAAATATTTAGACGAAATAAGGCCCTTTACACACAGTTACTGAATCGCAATCGACGTTTCGTCTCCCCGTGGATGCTGTCGTCATATCGCCACAAAATTCATCGGCGGCAACCGGCATGCGAACGCAACGAATCTACTCATACACTACGCTATCGTGATATCATTCAAATATACTACAAAAAAAATTTTGAACAAAAAGAATGCCAATGAACATGCGTCTGTGCACATAATAACTTTATACATAAGTTTTAAATATATAACATGTATAAGTATAAGCTGCGTGCGTTCGAATCACCTGGGCCGGGGGAGCCACCAGCGGTGAGCACTCCTGCCGCGAGGAGTATACGGCGTCCATCGAACACGCCGATACGAACACGGGACGGGGGGCGGAGGGGGCGGAGGGGGCGGGGTGTGCAGGGGTGGCCGACTGGCTCGCCTGCGAGGACGACACCTGCGCGCGGTACAACATGGGCTGTGCGAACGACATGGGAGGGCCGGCCGAGCGGAACTGTTGTTTCATCATGCCCGGCTTAGGGGCACACACCCCCTGAACGACCCCCACGGGAACCGCGTACGAGGTGGGATGGGAGGGCATCACCACCGGCCGGTACTGGCTTTTTGCCGCCACCGCCACGCAGCTCTTAACATTATCGCCGCCGAAGTCGTATATCTCCTCGACTAGGGGCGGGTCGGGTTGCTGTCTCATTTTATTGACCACGCTGGCTGCGAGTTGCGCGTTTAATTGGCCCTGGACCGAGAACTGGCCAACGTCTCGGTCGCGGCGCACGCGGGGGGGCGGGGAGGCAGGGACGGAGTGCTGGCGGGGGAAGGGGGCGGCGCGCGGGTTGCGCTCCAGCGAGCCGACGCGCACGGGCCCGCGCTCGGCGGTTGACAGGCGGGGGGCGCGCTCGAGCGAGCGTACGCGACTCACATAGGGGGGGTCTGGGGTTGCGGGCTCAGGGGTGAGGGTCGGTTGGGGGACGTTCTGGCAGAGGTTGTCGCAGCTACCGCTCGCGTCTACCACCCCGGTGTGGGTGTCTGTAGATTCAGGGACGATGGGATCGAGCCGGTGCAGGGAGGCGGCGGGGATGGGGGCGGTGTGGAGGACCGCGGGCGTCTCCGGCGCGAAGTCGACGGCGACGGTGTTGAATACCGAGGCGGGCGTGGTGTAGGCCTGCGGGTCGAGCGCGCGCGCCTGGTTCTCTCGCAGTAGATGCGCCAGGACCTGCGCGTTCTGCGCCACTATGTACGTCTGCGGGGCGCCGGTCGCGCCTGACGCGTTCACTGGACCTGTTGTGCTCGCTGTGCCTTCTACACCTGTTTCAAGAAAAGTTAATGGTGTTATTGAAATTATTTTTACACAATATATATTTTTTTTATGTGAAACATATCAAAACTGTGTAGTTCTAGATCAAGTATCTAAATTAGTTTTTTGAAAAGCCAAAATATTACAACTATGTTAACAACATGGGATAGCTGACAGATTATAGAATACCAGTCTAGATGACTACATGTTGATGTATACAACAGAGGTTGTATACTCAAAATATCTAATCGTTATGCACGCGTGCTTGTTAAGGCCGTATACGTAGGTGCGTACAGTACGTGCCATTATATTATTAATGTAGTGCCTCTTCAAGGCCAGCAACGCACTTGATGCTACCCATGTCTATAAGCGACCGTGACTTACAACCAGGTAAACCGTAAGTCTGTTTGCCTCTTACAAAACAAGGGGCGAAGTACCTCCGAGGTTGGTAGCGGGGCGCTCCGGTTTGGGCGGCGGCTCGTCGCCCCACGAGGCGGCCGCCACTCGCCTGTTCTCCCGTCGCATCGTGTCCCACGCGGTGCTGCGCTCTTCTTGAAGTATCTCGCTGGAATGTTCAACATACATTCATATTGTTACGTCCTACCCGTGGGTGGGTTCGTAAAGGATACCACTGACTGATATCTATGAGTGCTTTATTAAACTAAGAAGGTTGTACAAAACTACTACGAACTAACACTAACACTAACAACCGCGTAAGAGTCACTCACTCGCTCACGAACGCGTAACACCACTCTTACTTTCGCCCTGGATGCGTATCGTCCCGACCTGGAGTCTTCACCTGACTCCCTTACTATCGCTCGTATCGCCGTTATCGCTTCGCGATTCCCAACCGGAATCCCGAACTGGAATGACTCACGACGACCAATTCGCGTCCTTTTATACTTGGCCGAACTCAGTTCGCGGGTTTTCGAGAATGTTCCGCACTAATCCAGATAAACACAGTCATAAAAATAGCATTCAAGGACAGAAATTAAAGGACCGAAGGTCATTCACCCGCGATAACAATAGGCACAAAGGAATGCCGCGTATGTTCGCACAATTCGGGGTTCAGTTTTTCCGAACGAGGTTCCGTGGTCCGTAACAATATATTTGTTCGTTATTGCACCTTAAAAACATAAGGGATACAAAAGGCAGACTTAGTGCTAAAAGCATTTTCTGACTCACTGGCAGGACGGAATGTTTCATACACTACATTCAATGACTGCAAATTCCACCCGCACCGTTATCTACCATAGCGTACAAGACAGCGTGCACACTCACTTCTACGTCTCCTTAAGTACGTTCCAGAAACTACGTTCAAATTTAATACGTATTGCAACGTACAACAGAGTATAAACTAGCGTGCACTAACTGTAATGTCTCCTTCAGTGCGTGAGCGGCCGGTCGTTGCGACGGCTCGTACGCCCAGCAGCGCGACATGACGGAGTAGAGGCGCGGGGGGCAGCGCGGGGGGAGGGCGAGCCGCTCTCCGTTCTCCAGCTTGCCGATGACGTCATTGTTCTTCACGCCGCTGAACGGCTTCACGCCCAGCATTAGGATCTCCCACATGCAAACACCTGGGGATAAGTAGTCATTAAGAAATGGATGGAATAATATCTATCTATACTCGTGAAGCTGTTGATTCACCTGCGTTTTCAAACGTTATTGCAAATGTGGCCAACGCGACGGACTTACAATCGCTTAACGTGTAATGGCATTAACAATGCCACGCCCCTTTTAGCACGCTTAGTGCTGGACGCAACTGCGTATATCATTCTTAACTCGTTAGGACGCAGGTATGGCAGGGACATGACGGTAAAATGTTACAGAAAAAACATTACATTTATTTTATGTGATTAAGAAACTGAAATCTCACCAAACATCCAAACATCAGAAGCTGAGGTGAACCTTCTAAAGTTGATGGACTCAGGAGCCATCCACTTGATAGGCAACTTGCCCCGAGACGCCTTGTAGTACGACTTGTCTTCCACCATCTTCGAGAGGCCAAAGTCTGCCAACTGTAATGTGCAACAAACGATAGCAATTAATATTATTAAAAATTACCGGCTCGAAGGACCAAACAGTCTCAGTCAAGTAATGCAAATATGCACGTCACTAAAGCTCCCAGACGACAAAATTTGTTTTCCGACATGTTCAATAACCATCGTCACATTCGAGTCAATTTGCACAAAACTTTAATGAATTATACCTACACTAAATCTTGCTTATTACTAATTTTATTGTATAAGTCAAAAAGTTACGAAAATCCTTTTAAGCAGCTACTAAGGTTTAGTATTCAAACAGACAGACATATCAAGAGATTTATATGTATAAAAGTAATATTAACATCAACGTGCTGTACGCACCTTAACGCACGTGGGCGTGGACACGAGCACGTTCCGCGCCGCGATGTCTCTGTGCACGAACTTCTTGCTCTCCAGGTAGCTGAGCGCCGTCGACAGCTGGTAGATGTACAGCACTAGCGTGCACGTCTCTAGCCTGAGGGAAAAAAATAGTTTTTATATTGAAACGTATGATACGGCATACGAAACGTATATACATACATACGGGCCAATTATATTCACAAAAATAATATAATTTTCGTTTTTTACTGTTATTGCCGGTCATTTTCTCGATACGTTCATAGCACGGTCATGCTATGGAACACAATAGTGATGAACTCCTTAAGGGTGTTACCAGACCAATCGATCGATCGTCGATCGACGGCATCGATCGACTTCGATCGAAGTTGATCGACTGATCTGGTAGCTTTAATTGATCGACGCATACCGTTCGACTAACCAATCGATCGATTCCATCGGTCGACGTTGATCGATAGGTCAGGTAGCTTTAATTGATCGACCGATACCGTTCGACTAATCAGTCGATCGACCGTCGGTCGACGTTAATCGTTTGACTCCGGCTATATTCCATGAGTTTCTCTTGAAATGTATTCGCGTTAGAGGACGCGTTATTCTTGGCCAGTACGATGTTGCTTGTACTATTATTACGGATCGACGTCGACTAATCCATTCTACCATCGATCGATGCCGTCGATGGATTGGTCTGTTAGCATCTATCGATCGACGTCGACTAATCCATTCTACAATCGATGGATGCCGTCGATCGACTATCGATCGATTGGTCTGGTAGAAACTATCGATCGACGTCGACTAATCGATTCCACCATCGATCGATGCCGTCGATCGACGATCGATCGATTGGTCTGGTAACACCCTAACTGTAAGTCAGCCGTAAGAAATACGATATGAAAGTCATATTTTAATATCATTCACTATTATTGTCTTAATTAAATTTTCATGACTATGAAAAGTTTGAGAGACCGCTACTGGCCAAAAATTATTGAGCGTTTCCGTGCTTCAGAAGGCTCGTAAAGCCATCGATCCAGATTATTATCGTAAGACATGTAACAGTCGTTAAATACAGTTTAGTCGCCCTCGGGCGGCATGAAAACTTCTGACACTTGGATTGGCCGCTACCCCTCCACCAATGGTTTAATGGGTCGATACGACCTTGATTCCTGTAAGAGGAGAGTAGAATGTACGGTGTGTAGACTGACCTGTGTGCATTCTGCTGCAGGTACGCCCTCATCTCGCCCAGTGTGGCCAGCTCCATGACGATCCATATGGGCGGCGTGCTGCACACCCCCACCAGACCGATGATGTGCGGGTGGGAGAATTGCTGCATTATGTCTGGAAGGAAATACATTACTAGGGTACGTGGTTTTAAAATTTACTGTAAGAGTAGAGCTATCAAGGCTATCAATTGTGGAGTTAAAAACCAAGCCAAACCTAGTCAAACAAAACAATGTCTAACCGCTACGTCTATTGTTTGTTGGATAAAATATATGAATCCATGTCAAATGTACTACATGGAGTGAAACAACACTGAAAAAAAATAAAGAAAATAATTTTCAGTTAAGTAATTATCTCCATACACCCTCACTACTGTGCTAGTAGTTAGTAGTACTCACAAGCCTCTTCCAGAAACTTCTCAGCAGTATCAAGGTCAGCGTCCAGCTTGCAGGTCTTCACCGCGACGGGCAGCGCCCCCTCGGCCACGGGGCGCCCCCCCGCGCGCTGCGCCGCCATCTGCCGCCGGAGCGATGGGTGGTTCGCGAGCGCTGCTGTTACTTTACACGTACCTACAACAATACAACATTATGTATTACCAGGCCTGGCGCACTCCGCATTTTAGCCATGACATTACAAGACGTACATGCCGCGTTCGACGTGTCTTACTCATTCAGAAAATTCATAATGGCATTCATAATAAATTAAACTTTCAGAAAAAAATACAAAATGAATTATTTTTTATAAATGTCACTTTTCTTCATGTCATCACACATGTCACTAAACTTTCAGATTAATTTTATTCTTTCAAAAAAGACAACCCTGACATTGCCAGAGAGGATAAGCGATAGTGTTAGAAAGGAAGGCAACTCATTACACGTTTTTGATTAGCGCTGTGCGATCTGAATTACACTTTATTGCATTAGAACAAGAGTCGTTATTTATTTAAATGATGTTTCGGAATTTTTCGGAGTGCGCCTTCTGTACATATTTATAAGTACTATTATTTCTTCTGTGGTATTGCTTTAGTCCATCCACTCGCGATATATTTTTTAGCATACTAAAATGGATGTAAAACACTTTTCATCGATTAAACAGATGGGAGAAGGTTTAGTCTAACGTCTCTCTCTAACCTTGCCTCAAAGTCCCGAAGGGCGCATAGACATGCCAAGATACAACATCCATAGATACAAACAAACATTGACATTTATAATATTAGTCAGATGATACCTTTATGAACATCTCCAAACTGTCCTTCTCCAATGATGCCGGTGAGTTCAATCTGATTACGAACCAATTCGTAATCTCGAACTGTAATAAAAAAAATATTATGCTATATTTTTGTTATACTGTTTTAAAATGTTTTTTTCTAGTTATGTATATTTATTACGTGTAAAGTCAGTTTAGAACAAGCATTTAATTAAATAAATCAATTAGTAATATAAATACTATAAATATATATATATACTATAACTATAAATCTATCTTTAGTTGCACGAAAAGAAAATGCCTTGTAATCTGGTTGTAACATAAGGCAATACAAGCTAATTACTTCAATAGGATCAATGTGCTAACTGCTAAGAGCTCACCTGCCGGCGTGGAGTAATCAGGATCATCATCAACTATCTCCGCATAGTCCTCTGAGAGTAGTGTCGCGGTGTTCGCTTCCCATGAACTCGTCTTACCTTCTGACGAGCTACTGCTCATCTCCGCTACAAAAAAATTAAATATTAAACTCAATCCGGCTAGAAGGACCAATGACTGAAATACTGATAGTTCCATCAGACAACAACTGATACTAAACCGCCTAAAGAGAAGTGATTGCTACATTATATTGTTGTATACCTTCGCTTATTGCTTTGATTTTACGTCACGTGATATGACGTCACTGGTCTTGTAATGTTTTTTGTTAATATATTTCTTATATTATTGGTTCTTTTATTTCTTATTTGGTAGTGTTTGATAATAATAAAAAATAACATAATTTATGTTCATTTTACTAACTAGTGTCCCAAGTCAGAATTACTAACGGTTACTTTAATCGCTCCTTAGTAAAGAATCACCATACAAATTCTGTATTAAGGTGCGATTTAAGTAACCGTTAATGGCTCTGAGTTGGGGCGTAAGAATATTGAACTACATATGTAATATGTACATGTAATGGTATTAAGATTAAGCTTGCAAGTAATACGATTACAATTTTAATTCAGTAGTTTTTTTGTTGAAAACATTTAACACATTTTTGTTAAAGAAGCTTTATTAAAGTACAAAAACAGTTAAAACTATATTTTTTTCGGCTCTATGTGAATAATGAATATGTTAACAAACACTGACACAGCATAACAACAGCATAACAGACATAAAAACTTACTTTTACACTGGCAGGTCAGTTGTTTCCAAACGGTAGCTTGTAAACAAAATTTATGATATCAACACCCTGGGCGCGTTCCACTAGACGCTCAGAACGCTCACAACGATCAAAATATCATACTAATTTGATCGTTGTGAACGTTTTGAGCGTCTAGTGGAACGCGGCCACTGACGACTTAACATTTGATTGGTAAAAATTGACAAGCATCCTATACTGACACTTTCTGTCACTGTCAACACATGACAGGTGTCATTCAATAGCGCCATCTATTAAACCCAATAACAAAACTTTAACCATTCCATTAATATCCGCCTCAATCATAATCGAAACTACTACAACTACGTAGTGTATGACGGTAAATCCATAATAAGTTGCAATAACTCACTCGTTCTATTCCACAGCGAAGTCTGCGAGTCCGTCACCAGCCTGCAGTAGCCGTCCACCAGGTCAGCCAAGCTCTCTGCAGCCTGCGACACAATGTCACTTATAACTATAGATGTGATGTCATCTTTGTGACCTTTAGTGCTTGTTCATACTGAACTCGCGGGCGCGGGCGCGGGCGCGGGCGCGGTCGCGGTAAACGCTACATACACCGCGCGCGCGTTTTGATGTGAACACTTTTATAGTAGGTCATATGTTTGATATTTCGCGACCGCGCCTGCGCCCGCGCCCGCGAGTTAAGTGTGAACAAGCACTTAGGGTACTATGGTCGCTAACGGTAGTTGGAAGAGACCGCTAATTTTATTTCATTTTTTATTTGATTAACCTATAAATCAGCAAACGAGCCATCTGTACATCAGCCGAGACAAAAAATAGAAGAACAACCTCTCAAGACCCCAGCTGAACACGACCAATCGTTCCTCGACTGACTCGAGCAAGCAGGTGGAGCCGGTTTTTGTTGCCTCTTACGACACCCTCGTCTCCCAGCATGGCACTGGGCAGCTTAAAACACTGACCATCCTAAGCCACTCCAATAGGCCACATTATGCAGCAGACTCTTATCGTTAGACAACAATCGTTAAGTCAGTGGACTGCTAAGGTTAAAAGTGTTATAAAAGGCCAAATTAATAGACAACATTTTTTTGAGCTCGATTAAGAATAAATAGTCGCTTCACTATTGACAAGATAACCCTCTGAATCAAAACATTCATGAAGTATTGCATGTCTATATGTATAAGTATCGAACATCATTGCCGTACAACTACCTGTTGTCCAATGTTGTCTATTAATTTAGCTCTACTATAGAACAGGTGTTAACCAATACTGACGTCAACACTGCTGCACGTGATGGTGAGCGTCTCCGAAGCACCCTTCACCCTCAGCTGTAGCGCCGCTTTGCCACACGACCCGCTCTGGAAGTTTTAATAATATTACAGTGAAACCAATTTATCTGTGAATTGAAGGAGGGCGCTGTCGGACGCATTGGACCCAATTCGAGAGGTAGTAAATGACAAATGAATGAGCACAAAGATTTTATGAATGACGCGGCATTAGTTCCAATTTTCGCCATTTCACAGATAAGTTGGTGGCACTGTAATTCGTTTATTATCAGCATGGAAATTCTGTTACAAATGAAAAATAAAATGTTCACATAGGTATCAGTGTACACCCACCCGTACGAGGTGAAACTTTTTTTGAAATCTAGGTTATAGTTGTATTCTAATATCACTCGTGACGATAGAACGTTGCATTTATAGTAGGTACCTACCCTTGATTCCACTATGACGCTATATATTTTTTTATGGCAATAGCCGGCAATCGAGCTGACGATCTACCTGATGGTAAGTGGCTATCGTCGCCCATGGACATCAGCAACACCAAAGGCATCATTAAATATTTTCGATTATTTCTACTTGTACAATGAACAAAAAAATCACGTTCATGCGGCAATATTTTCCTGCATCACTCATTCAACACGTCATACCATGTCATGACCATAGACTTAAATATATAAACAGGCTGTTCCGAACAAAATCCGTGTCACATTTTTCGTACTCACTACTGACAGCTTGGTGACAGCGCTTCGTTCGGTCAAATTCGGTTCAAGATGGCGGATATCAAATAGTTTGCACTGAATTTATAAATGTAAGAAAAAATACAGTTATTTACCAATTATGATTTAAATAAAGTTCAAACGTAAATAATGAAGACGTTTTAACTGTGCACAATAAACAATATGCGTTATTATGTGTTCTTGAACGGTCGGGGTTTTTCAAAAATGACATCTACTTGTCTCGCTTGCTCGCAGCAGACTAAAATGCGTTGGCACCATATGGTGTCAACGTAGGTGTCGAAACTTTTAGTACTGAACAGCCTGTCTAGTATAGTATATACATATAGGTCTATGGTCCTAACATGAAAGTTACCTGCGTCTGCGAGGTCTGCGTGCAGCCGGAGCGCAGCGTCTGCACGGCCACGATGTCGCTGAACGACGCGATCTTCGTGTAGGTGGGCGGCTCGCCCGCCTTGTGCGACACGTACGATATATCTACAGACAGACATACATTTTGAAATATCTATATGTAACACAATGTATTCAAGTGACCGCTAATGGCAAAAAAAAAATCTTGAACGTTTCCATGCTTCGGAGGGCACGTAAAACCGTCGGTCCCGATTTTTATCGTAAGATCTACAAAACCCCGTTCCTAAACAATCGTTAAGACATTTGAGGCCTTCATTTGGGAACATTTGGTTATCTTAATTAATTTAACATAATATTGTAAAAATAAATTGTGGTAGGTAATTGTGTATGAAACATTGTACTCCGAGGTTGGCGTAAACACTGGCAACACAGTTGATATTATAGCCAGTGTTTACGAACATAATATAATTTGTAAAATTGTTTTTGTTCTAAATAAATCTTTAAATCTTATTAAATCTTTCTGTTTGTTTATAAAAATGTGTAACGTACCGATGTCAGGCCCGATGGCGAGCTCGACGGGGATGGCGAACCCCGAGCCGAGCGCGCCCGTGAACGTCTCCCGGTCGTACCCGTAGTGCGTGTGCATCGTCTCCAGGTAGCGCAGCATGCACTCCGTTTCGCTCAGGTTCGCCACCTGACATTGACAATCTGATCGTAAGTGCCCGTAGCCCAAGATATGTATACTGTCCTGGACTTAGGAGATTCACTCTCATATAGAATACTACCACATCATAAGAAACGAGCGCTCTACTCGCGGCTTTGCACGAGTTTTCCGGTATGATAATGTAAGCCTATTTTTATAAATAAATGTGTAGCGACCCTACATTTGTACATTTGATGAGCAACCCTATATTGGTTACCATAGTATTTGAGAATGACACCATTGTCATTAATTGTCAAGCTAGAAAAATAGCAAAATATTGTATTAATGTAAAGTAAATATTGAAAATATAAACTTGCAATGAGAAGGAATATAGTTGTATTTTATTGTAAATAATCCGAGATCCCTGACGCTATCCATAATAAGTATCGTATAACTTATTCCAGGTCATGCGTGACATAGTAACAGACACCCATACAATTACATTTATAATATTAGTAGACACTTTTCAGAGAACAGCAACCGTTCACGACAGACCCCTTCGACAAATATTTTTTTAAATACATTCTCTCTCCATTCCCCCCTTTTCACTTCCTCCCTCCTCTCTCTCTCTCTCTCTCACACACACACACATACACACACACATGAATTCATTTCGCTGTAATACTTTTTGTAGTGGAGTTTGAAAACGTGACACCAACAAAAGGAAAATATAGTGATACCTTCTTAAACTGCTGCTGAATGGCCTTCTTCAGCACCTTGGGCTTGATGGCGTCCAGCACCGACTTGGGCAGGAACTTGTGCAGGCCAAACTCCTTCTCCAAGTATTCCATGTTGGATTTCTTGTCCAGTGATATTTGCATATCCTTGCAGAAATACCTGACAGTGTTAAATACTTAACTTAGTGTACATACATACATAATGTCATCGGGTCATTCACGATGATTTTATTTTATTTATTCAGACAGGCCCTTTGCAATCAAAGATTTTATTAAACCTGTGCTTATGAAAATAACCTACAATATATTTATATTTATTTATTTCACTCTTAGTAAAAGTTTCAGCTTAGGTGAAAATCATTTTAAGTTATTAATAAAAAAAATTGTATTAATTTTATTACATTTTTTTTTATTTTTTTTTTATTTTTTTATGTATAACAGTGATCAAGATCAATTAAAGTTTATTCAAAAATAGCTCATAATTTTTATGACAATTAGTTACCTCATTACGCTTGAAAGTGTTAAAAAATAATATTTTCACTAACCTTATCTCTAAACAACATATTTGTATCGCCAAATCCTGGTCAACCATGGGATGATTGGCGTTGAGGTAGTCATGTCGCACCTGAAATCAAAGACATAGTTGAGGCATCAACGAACAAAATCTCAAATTTAAGTGGGACCACATGACAAGCACCAGCTTTATATCAAAAAAAGAATCATCAAAATCGGTTCACCCAGTCGAAAGTTCTGAGGTAACAAACAAAAAAATACAGTCGAATTGAATACCTTCTTTTTTGAAGTCGGTTAAAAACAAGCTAGGTATGACCATAGTTGAATCAACCCTTACTAAAACTAACTAACTACGGTAACTCTCACCTGATCATAATAGTAATGGAAGGTGACCCGGTCCGCCTCGCACAGGCCGCGCAGGTTGGCCGGAAGGTACCGCACTCGCAGCTCCAGCCGCCACTCGCTGGCCGGCCAGCGGGACAGCACCTCCGACACCGGCGTGTCTTGGTGGATCCAGCGGATCTGGGGACAGGGGCGGATGTCCATCACATACACTGTACATCACGTATACTATGTATATCAGGAGTCAATTTTAATCTTGTTGCAATAAAGAGTCTATAACTCTATAGACAGGGTAACGTCTTGTGTCAGGTATACATATTGTTGCAATAGATATATTTATTTTACTTTCGCCCTAACTCAGAGTCACTAACGGTTACTTAAATCGCTCCTTAGTACAGAATTTGTATGGTGATTCGTTACTAAGGAGGGATTAAATTAAGTAACCATTAGTAACTCTGAGTTGGGGCGTTTGATAAATACGGTGTACAAAATGTGTCCAAAGTGGCTGGTCCGATTCTAATGAAATTGGTTGCGTTCATTCAGAATTGATTGATAGAGAGACTATGTTTGGCAGACAGTATCTGTAACCGCTGTTGGGATGTTGGGAAATCTTCAACTTAAGGTATAGGCAAAATTATACTGTCTTGCTGCTTTACGAGTACATAAGGTAGGGACTATAAGTTCACTTTAGGACAAGAACTATTTTTTCCGAAGCGAAGCGAGGGCGGGTTTGCTAGTCACAAATAAAAGCTTACACGCTAGTGATTTATGATCTCTGCTGTACAAAGAATGATGTAAGGTGAAGTCTCTAACATTTAATCCATATTACATTTACTAGCTACCTACTAACACCCAAACACCTGTAGTTTTTCACATAAAAAACGATTCTAAACAAGAGTCCTAAATCTGCACACTCAAAAACAAAAACGCTCATCAAATCTTCCCCATTTCTGTCAAAACTAAACAAACTACATCGCGATAAAACTGCTGTTAGATTCCGAAATAAACTACTTTAACATCAAAGGATTTTTTAAACAGCAGCATTACGAATGACTCACAAAACAACAATGTTGGAGGGAGTTCGTAGTTTCCGCACAATTTGTACGTCATCTTAAAACAGGGTCGATTCCGCTGAATGTTTAATGGATGACCTGAGCACCGGCACAAAAGACGCCATTACAATCGCCGTACAGCTAAATCGTCCAGTAATCATTTGAATGAGCGAACTCTTGTTCTGAATTGGAGATTTTTCCATTATTTATGCCCGGTGTAATAAATTTTGAAAGGCGCAAGATACGAAATGGAAGTTAGAATTGTTTGTGAATACAAACATCTGACTTAAGAATTGCCACTGAGAATTTATATTTTTCTTTGGATTTTCAAAATTTAATGCATTTTTAATTTTAAGAATAAAACAAATAAATGTATGCAGCGATTTTATAGTTGGAGTAGCTCTAGTGCGAGGATCATTCAAAATATAAATTCGTAAGATGTTAAAATCCTTTTCTTTCTACGAACTTCCATTTCTAAGCATGCAACCAATTTCTAAACGCTTTTTCTTCTCCATATCACGAAAATCTGCCAAACAAAACTTCCTTGACTTCCTTCCTTAAAATACCATTCCAGGCATACGCCCAGTCACTAGTGGCCAGCCGGTTAGCTTATCTACAGTACCAACATCAAATCTGCCAAACAAAACTTCCTATCCATACCTTTCCAGTGGTGAGCCGCTTCGCCCGCAGCGCATAGCACGAGGCATACGCCCGGTCACCAGTGGCCAGCCGGTTGGCCAGCAGCCGCAGCATGGAGCGGACGTCCTCATCAGGGGACGCGCGCACCATGTTGAACCCGCCATTCGGAAGGTGGATCTTCAGCGTCGACTGATCGCCCGTTGACGCTCCTGGGAATGATGAATGATCATATTAACATTGGCTTGACTGGCTACACGTATACATATTATACGCATACATACATACAAGATACGCGCTTAACATAACACCCTGACGACCCTGTAGTATAGTTGGTAAAGACCCTGCCTGCGAAGCGAGGGGTCCCGGGTTCGATTTCCGGCCGGGGCAGATGTTTATGTGACAGATAAATATTTGTACTCGGGTCATGGGTGTTACTGTGATGTGTTACATGTGTAGTCCGTTCCACCCGCGACACAGGTGTAAACCTACTGCTGGGGTATGACTTATGAGTGTGTAAGCGTTTATAACCTTTCCTGGCAGTCGGGTAAAAATAATTACAAATAAATTTTTATGAAAGACATTGTGATTACAGTTTTCAATTTAGACTCCCCTGGTTTAAAAGTAAATAAATTAAAATTTAGAGGTAAAATGTTTAGGCATGTAATTGGGATTTGGTTAATAAACTTAATCATTAATATACTTCCTGTATCAAGATCCTACTATTATAATTCAATTGATTGATGAGTAGGTGTAGGAAAATCTATTTACAGGTAATCATTATTACTTAATTAAAATTTGCATTTAATCAATTAACGCAGCTGCCATTAACAGGAATTCGATTAATGCGTTTAGGATATTAAATGAGAACTTTTAATAGGTAGGTACTTCGATGAAAAACGATTCATTAATGTTTTTAGTGTCATAAGGTGTAAACAAGCATCCCTCATACGCGCCTAAAATGGACGATACAAAAAATAGTCTATTAAAGACTATTATTACGAACGAGCGATTAGTTCTCCGGAAATTCCCTTGTGGACGGACGGCTGAATTGCTCTCGTAATTTTATTAAATAATGCCGTCTTGCGCCGTTCCGACGTGTACAAATGCAGCTGGTCTTAAAAAGAAAAAGGATGGGATCACATTTCATGTGTAATTAGCACAATAAAACATTACCTTATTAAATTATCAAATATTTCATTCATATTGAAATTGTCAACCATATTTATGCCTCCATTTTGTCAGTGTTGCCAATATAACAGTTTTGATTTTCCCTACCGTAACGACTGTTACACACTTTGCCGCTGGCGTGATTGGCAACTTTTGAAGCCGCCGGCTTTGCAGCACAAATAAGCCATATTCCTACCCGGCCCTGTCCTTGAAAAATTTGCCTACACCCGCGCGGTACTTAAACGCGCGCGTCCACTGACAGTATTTTAATTTTATCAAACGACTTGAGTTCATTTGTACTTTTGTAATTGTGAATATTATATCTTCTATTTTAAAAATGAAATTAGTTGTGAATGAACTCCCGGATATCTCGGAAACGGTTCGTCCTAGACGATTTTTGACACGATTGCCATCCCTCCGTGCATACCCCAGTTCCGATTACATAAACCTTGCTGGACCCATCGCTAACCCCCATCCAAATTTTCAACAATTTTTTTTTTTGGATAACCGGAAATCCCGGATATCTCGGAAACAGTGCGTCCTAGACGATTTTTGGCACGATTTCCAACCCCCCTTTAAAAGCCCCAGTCCCAATTACATAAACCTTGCTGGACCCACTCCTAACCCCCCACCCTAATTTTCAACATTTTTTTTGGAAAAACCGGATATCTCGGAAACGGTGCGTCATAGACGATTTTTGACACGATTTTCAACTCCCTTGACAACCCCCAGTCCCGATTACATAAACCTTGCTGGACCCACCCCTAACCCCCCACCCAAATTTTCAAATTTTTTTTTTGGAAAAACCGAAAATCCCGGATATCTCGGAAACGGTGCGTCCTAGACGATTTTTGACATGATTTCCAACCCCCCTTAAGAACTCCCAGTGCCAATTATATAAACCTTGCTGGACCCACCCCTAACCCCCCACCCAAATTTTCAACAATTTTTTTTTAAAAAACCGGATATCTCGGAAACGGTGCGTCCTAGACGATTTTTGACACGATTTTCAACCCCCTTGACAACTCGCAGTCCCGATTACATAAACCTTGCTGGACCCACCTCTAACCTCCCACCCAAATTTTCAACAATTTTTTTAGAAATACCAGATATCTCGGAAACGGTGCGTCCTAGACGATTTTTGACACGATTTCCAACCCCATTTGAGGACCCCCAGTCCTGAATACATAAACCTTGCTGGACCCACCCCTAACCCCCCACCCAAATTTAAAAATTTTTTTTTTTTTGGAAAAACCGAAAATCCCGGATATCTCGGAAACGGTGCGTCCTAGACGATTTTTGACATGATTTCCAACCCCCCTTAAGAACTCCCAGTGCCAATTATATAAACCTTGCTGGACCCACCCCTAACCCCCCACCCAAATTTTCAACAATTTTTTTTGGAAAAACCGGATATCTCGGAAACGGTGCGTCCTAGACGATTTTTGACACGATTTCCAACCCCCTTGACAACCCCCAGTCCCCCCAGTCCCGATTACATAAACCTTGCTGGACCCACCCCTAACCCCCACCCAAATTTTCAACAATTTTTTTTGGAAATACCGGATATCTCGGAAACGGTGCGTCATAGACGATTTTTGACACGATTTTCAACCCCCTTGACAACCCCCAGTCTCGATTACATAAACCTTGCTGGACCCACCCCTAACCCCCCACCCAAATTTTCAACAATTTTTTTAGAAATACCAGATATCTCGGAAACGGTGCGTCCTAGACGATTTTTGACACGATTTCCAACCCCCCTTAAGAACCCCCAGTCCCAATTATATAAACCTTGCTGGACCCACCCCTAACCCCCCACCCAAATTTTCAACAATTTTTTTTGAAAATGGGTGGGGTCTTTATTTTTTAATATGTTTTCGTCTGAAATTAACAAACCACACATATTATATTACCTATTATAAAACTAATATATATTATGATAAAAATACTAACAATCAACATTGAAAGTAATAATAGTTCAATTACGATCAACAAGTTTTATTTAGGTTTAAAGAAACTTATTCTCATATTTAAGATACAGTCACTTACATGAGAAACATATTTTTAGAAACACAGTAATAATATGTTGCGATCAGATACTGGTAGACCTAAGTATAATCGCCTTTATCTTTTTTCTCAACGTCCTGTCACAAACATTTCCCGGAATAATGCGACATGTTTTACGTTGCAACACTACCGCGGGTGGGAAGAACGGCGGGGCCGGGCGGTTCTGGACACAACGCGCGACTAGCAATGACAGCGAGATGTGGCTTCTAGTTTATTATTATTCTAAGGGTGTAAAATTAAAGCATGTTTTTTGGGGCCAATATTCTTACTACGCGTTGATAGGTGGCAAAAACAATTCAGGGGGCATAAATTCAGGTGGTTAGGTGATCTAATCAAAAAATTAAAATGTGTGCAATTCACACGTGTTAGAAGTGAAACCTTCAAAAATTTTGTTTTCAAGATAATGAGACGAATGTAAAATTTCGGGAAGATGATAATTGTAGGTTTTTGAAATGAAATAATCTTTTATTCATGTAGGTAGGACACTGATACACTTATGCACGTCATTTTTATAATTTACCAGCTTTTCGCAAAGGTGCTTTGGATGGAGGAGAAGAAAACTACAATTAATAGAATTTACTACTCCACTCCACTCCACACCACTCCACTCCACCCCACCCCACCCCACTCCACTCCACTCCACTCCACTCCACTCGAGTCAAGTCAACTCAACTCAACTCAATTCAGTCTCCACTCATTTCTAGTCTCCACTGGACAGTTTCGTTTCATAAAATTTCAAGTCACCCCCATACTAAAGTGTTCACTTCAAAAAGTCATCAAATTTACTTGTCAAGTTTGCAGCGGACTTGATGCGGCATCCAGTAAACTTGACGGTGTATGGCTATCTGGCTATATAGCTATCTCATGCAAAATGGATGCCACATCAAGTCAAACCGCAAACTAAACAGGTAAACTTAATCGTGTATGACCAGCTTAAGGAGCGGCCCTTTGTGCTCCGACATTTATGGGCGTGGGGTAAGTTAAATATTGTCTTACCTAAATTACCAATAAAAAAAACACAAATAAACAAGAAATAATAACAAACACAAGGATTCCCTTATAAAAATTCCATTTGACATCTTTATTTCCAGTCCCGTATGGTATGCATATGCATATTATGCATGCGTGCAATTTGTTCATGTAAATGTTGATCGAATATGGTAATAGGAGATCTAGCAGACCGGCTGGCGACTGACGTTGAGTGATAATTTTCCTTCCTCTATGACTACAATGGACTGTTTAATTAGTAGGAAAGTCGCTTGGAATAGACAGTATACAGTGTACACTTCTACGAGGCATGAGATCACTGCCGGATAAGAGCAGAATTCCTTAACAAAGTTATAAAGTGTATGTGTTACATGAAATTTGTACTGAATTCAGTAATAAAGTAAGAGAAAATGAATAAAATACCACTGAAGTGGCGATTTACGAGTCGAAAACAACAGTCTGTTTGTCACAATGATGTCTGCCCCGGTCGGAAATCGAATCCGAGACCCCTTGCTCCAAGCCGGGTCTCAAACTGAGAGATACACTACAGAGTAGTCCTCGTCACCTATCTTTGTCATTTCAGATCAATCGGTTCAGTAATCTCAGAGAAAACAGTGAGCAATAAAAACTTCACCATTTTAAAAGTAGGTTAACAAAGAACAAAGAATCAATATACCTAGTTCCAATTATATTCAAAATCATTTAATCTGTGGGTAGGTCTTTTCCGATCGATATACATATTAGCAGAACAATCTAAATTTTACTAAGAAAAAATAAACGACTTCAAATTCTCAAAAACTACTTGTCAGATCTCGTTCAAATTTATGTGGGACCACATGACAAGCACCAGCTTTCTATTAAAAAAAGAATCATCGAAATCGGTTGACGTGATATTGAGTTACTCGTCAATTTGTCGCGCACATCTTAACACAAATTTACGACTTATGTAGTTTTCTCATGGATGCCATTGTCAGATCTCAATAAAATTTATGTGGGACCACATGACAGCCATCAGCTTTCGATTAAAAAAAGAATCATCAAAATCGGTTCGCCTAGTCCAAAGTTCTGAGGTAACAAACATAAAAAAAAAATACAGTCGAATTGAGAACCTCCTCCTTTTTTTGAAGTCGGTTAAAAAACGAGGAACCTATAATCCCATTGGCAAACACGTAATACGTAATCCCAAGTATAACACCTACTCGCCTCCTTGCCATGTTTTGCCAAAGAACTTCACATTCTCGTACCGTCCACAAGCTAAAGTGGATTAAATGAAAATTCTGCGCCAACAGCGCTCACGCCTTGTAAATCTCTAGACTAATAACTTTTACACGGCTCACTGGTCCACAAGGAGCCCGGTGTTCACAAAGGGTTCATTAGGACGCGGAAGGATGTAGCTTCGTTACCGTCCATTGATTGAACTGGTGACGTCAACGTGCTATAGGTTTATTTTAAAGTTTTCGGATTTTTGGAGGTAAATAAAGGCTGAAGCGCACAGGCAGACTGCTTTGTCAGACGATAGGGTTAGGCTTTGAGCGCAGTCGAGAGTTGCATAGATGTATGATAGTGGAAAATCTCCTACCTCTTCTTCCATGGGGGAAGGCTCCCATGCTTCGAATAGCACGACAGATCGTGGGCCTCGGGCGTTATTGTAAGTTGTGTTAAAATTGGAGCAGAGTTAGATGTTCGGGAGCATACGAACTTACGTATTTTTATTTTTAAAAGATATGCTGAGGAGTTACTTTACTACGTTTCTTCTCCTCCATGACAAAGCACCTTTCCGAGACGCTTGTAGATTAAAAAATGACGTACATAATGTGTATCAGTGTAACTACATAATAAATGATT
Source organism: Thymelicus sylvestris (assembly GCA_911387775.1). Taxonomy (NCBI): domain Eukaryota; kingdom Metazoa; phylum Arthropoda; class Insecta; order Lepidoptera; family Hesperiidae; genus Thymelicus; species Thymelicus sylvestris. The sequence goes on along the minus strand of OU426909.1, from coordinate 6,236,488 downwards.
TTTAATTTTTACCATACTTTTACTTACTTCCGATTTTACTTCGGAACCCTAAAAATCGGGTGATTAGGAAGGATCGAGGCATCGAAAGGCTTTCGGGGCTTCGTTACCGGCCATTATTGAACGACCAGCTGACGTCACTAGCGGGGGCCGATATGGCGACTTTAAGGCTTCCTTTTTATTTCTTTGGATTTAGGAGCTTTTGTAATTGTAAATGACCTTTGGACCTTTGAAAAGAGCGAACATTAGTATTTTGTACACTACGTAAGGGATTTCCAGAATTATACGAGATATAACATAAAGATAAACCTTCATACATTCACACCCCTGAACTAGGAACGCCGTATTTCGCAAGTAGCGTGGATATTGGAAATACACAAGTACCTAACACATCTCAAATGTTTATTTACCACCACTAGGAGTCAAACTCAGGATACAGGGATAATCATATTCATAAAACAATGACGAAGGAACCGTACTTACTCTATCTTGAACATTCAAACTTACTAAACTAATCGCCAATCCAACTAAGTAACCCAATAACCCATTATTCCTTTCCTCATTCAATTCGAACTGGACCAGTCCATTACCTAGGAAATCGTTCTCCGTTTAGTTCTAAACTTCCTATCTCAATAGTTACTTTGAATTTGAATATGTCTTTGTGTCGCTGCGAGCCCCTTTTTCATTCACGACACGACAAACGACATCATTAAACGCTGATTTATATGAAATTTTGCATGCTGAAATCTACCAAACATATACAAAAAAAAAGATAAAAATCAGTCAAGCCGTTTCAGAGGAGTTCAACCACAAACACCGTGACACGAGATTTTTATATATTAGATATAACAGCCTTTTTAAAGTCTACTGCTGGACATAGGCCTCCCCTAATTGGCGGTACTCCAAACGTTTCTGGGACAGTAAAGTCTTAAACACTTCATAACTGCAATGTGATAGCACCACTTGAATTATAAAGTTGTGTCATTGCCGTGTCGTAAAATAGAGAAATGTCCATTGGAGCGGTCTAATGACCCGATGAAAACTGCGTCTTGCAGTCTACACTCAATGGAGACAAGGGAAATTCATTTCCATTGGTTGATTGGGACTAAATAAAACACCATTTAGGAAGTTAGTGCGCTCACCATCTTGGATTTTATCTCTCCTTACGATCCGATGGAATTGTTTTGAAGCATTAACTTTTGATGGGAAAATAAAACAGAAGGAATCCACTGCGTATTTAATTCCAATCAAATCGTATCATTAATATATTTCATTAACCCCAAAGGTTATGTCGATGCTTTGCTGTTGAAAGATGGAAATGGACTTAGGCAGAGAGAACACTCCTGGTGTTACGAAGACTCGGTCTTCTATTCACATAGAACTGTATCCGAAAATACCCGAAATACGTTGTATGTACATACATACATAATGCGTTCTCTGACGATCATAAAAAGCGTCAAGTTACATAAAATGTCGTCCGGGCGAGCGCTGACATCGAGTTCGCCAGTTAGCTCCTTTTTAACGAGTCAGGCGTAAAATTACCCCGATGTCAATTACGTGGGAAGACCTTAATTAAATACACTACTTTAGTACCTATTTGTGTGTGTCGCTCATTAGCAGGTGTAACACGAGGCTACGTCACTGTTAATATTGCTATAATAATGTCTTTTGTTGGAAATGTATTAATTTTCAGTTCAAAATGAACGAACTTAAAGCCGAAGAAGACTTGCAGCGATTTTTGAAAAAGATTAAAAGACACTAGGACCACTGAGGCAGAGGAGTAATAACGAGTAATTAAGTAAATAATTAAGTAAGAGAGTAGGTACCTAAGTATTCGATCAGTATAAAATAATTCTGCTAATGGGGTGTAGCCAATCTCATCAAGAGAGTCTGTAGTGCAACTGCTAGAGACTAAAAACATTGGCGGCTCGGTAAACCGAAAAAGATAAATCGAAGAAGATGTTCTTGCCAAAGCAACATTTTTTCATTTTGAATTTATCTAGCCAGGTAAATCAACCTTACCGTTTTAACATAGAGTTGTACCTAAACAACTCTTCGTTAAAAGGGTACAAGAGAATTATTAACGGGGTATTAAGCAATTCGTAGCGTAGTAACTATAGAACGACACGAGCTGTCTTTGAAACAGCTCACGCGATCCTTTGCCCAGTATACGAGACAGGTACTATTTTTACTTTTTAAAACGCTTGTTGCTACAACGGCAGCTAGGGAGCCACTTCCGTGTTGTCACAGAATGAATAGCCGTTTTATGGCCTCGATCCATTAACGAAAAGTTCCATCCATTTCTTTCTTTTTTCCTTCTTTTCTTCGAGACACTAATCATCTCCATGGGCGACGATGACCACAATCTTACCACCAGGCATGTCAGCTCGTTAGCCGCTTTTCTACATAGAAACATATGGAATGAGTTTCCTAGTGACATATTCGCAGAGCGTTATGACATGGGGTATTTTTAAAAAGGTGTAAAATGTCCGAAGACAGGGCCTTAGCAGCATGATGATATTGATGTGGACTCACCATGCGGCGGCGCCGGCGTCGCATGCCGCTTGGGCGAGCCGCCGGGCGCGGCGGGCTGCATGACGCGCGCTAGCGGGCCCTCGCCGCAGCGCCCGCCGCCCTCCGGCTCATGGCTGCAACAACAAACATAACAGTTATACATAGAGAGAATGATGCATAGTAAAGGATCTTAGCATGTCTTGAGCAAGGGGAGATGCCCACTGCACCTACTACTCCCCAATACTGAGCTCCGGTCATTCCTTTTGAGGAAGCCTAGAGCATACTCCACCACGCTGCTCGAATGCGGATTGATGGACGGAATCTTCATATAATGCTTCTAAATAGATAAAGTAAATTAAGCCTTATTTAAATTTTTCGTTATATTAACTGGCGTTAAAATTTCTGGTCCAATCATTTCTTTATTAGCAAGTAAAGAGAAAGATTTATAAAAACAATAAGTACCTACTCGTTAAATCTACATCACAACCGTAACCCCTTAAGAAAACAGCAAAAGAGAATCAAATCAAGGATATAAAATAAATTTCTTCGTAAACCGCATCCTATCCAATTTGCTACGGTCGTCGGTTGAAACCGGAGTTCGAGTGCCATATCGTTAGCGTACCGCCTTCTTCTCGTCGTCTCTTCGTCGTCTCGTAGTCGCGTCTTCGGCCAGCCGGCACCATTCGTTAGTGACGACTAGAGTTGCCTTCCGGATTTGTCCGGACACTTCGAACGCATTCGTTGCTTTGGAGTGCTACTTGACTTGCATTATAACTGTTCAAAAACAGTACGTGTAAACACGTAGGTAAATCGATTTGCCGAATTTTCGGATTCTGGCTTCAATCCTTTAATGACCCATTACTGAGGCATGCTGCTCCAGTGCGGATTGGAGGACGGGTTAGTGACCAACCCAAGAGTCGGAAGTTTCATGCCGCCTAAGGCCCTCCGACATGGCTTAACAACTGTTATCTTGCGATAACAACCCGTCCCGGTTTCATTGTAATTCTATAGGTCCGGTAATGTCCGGCGGCATCTTCGTAACAATTTAATTAGCGAATTCAAAATTCAATTTCTTTGCGAGCACATTATAACTTACATACATGTAGATCTAGACAAGGGTGCAACTGAAATGGCAACAAAGGAGAGGCGTTATAATTACATGCACACGGTCCCATTGTCCAGTGGACGGCGGCCGCGGGCAGTTACAACCCCCTCCCCTCTGCATCACCCCACGCATCGATTGGTGTCCGGTGTAAATGCACCTATGTGTACACTTGCATCTCTTGTGTTTCCTATGATATGTATACAGTATACTACATCCAGTATGTATGTTGGATAAAACATTTGATAAGTAGAAACTTTTGCAAATCACCGTCAGGCGTCACCGATACGTTGCCAACAGAAACGAAGTGGTGGATCCACGTTATATTATACGACGACCCTGTAGCCGAGTTGGTAGCGACCCTGTCTGCGAAACGAGTTGTCCCGGGTTCGATTCCCGACCGGGGCAGATATTTATGTGACAGTTAAATATTTGTGCTCGGGTTATGGGTGTTATTGTGATGTAGTCCATGCCACCAGCGACACAAGTAAATAACCTACTGCGGGGGTATGAGTGTGTAAGCATTAATGGCTATCCATCGCGATACTGCGACCGAAACTCATACAAAACACATAGATCCTGCTATCCTACTAATATTATATACTACTACTACTACTACAACTACTAATATTATAAATGTGAAAGTTAGTGAGGATGTATGGATGATTATTAGTGTTTCACGCTAAAATTACTGAACAGATTTTCATTAAATTTAGCACACAGGTAGACCATGATCTGGAATAAACGCGGGTAAAGCCATGGTTAGAACGCTAGTATTTAAATATTATACGGTTAATTTTAAAAGCTAGCCAGGCGGGCACAATACCCTGACTGAACTACCTATTCAATTCCCTTCGGTTGCGTTGACAACGCGGTTCGAGAGACGTCTGATCTCCAGTTTCCAAGGATATGGAGACTGAAGACTCTTATTTGGATTCACTGCTTCAATGGTCTGCTTTAATAGCAGGCGTTGGCCTTTCCATAATAGAAAATCAATATTAATATTATTGGTATGGTTATACATTGTGTTATCTATTAGTTATGTTTTGATAAAACGTTCACACATTCATACTCCTGCCTTAGGATTCCCTGGATCGTCACAATCACTCCCAACCTGAACACAAACATTTAATAATAACGGTCTACCTCCACCGGGAATTGAACGTAAGACCTCTCGCTTCGAAGGCACTACCACCACTACCTCCTAGGCTACAGAGTCGTCAGAACAGAGTCGTCGTACAGAAAGAAAGAGAGAAAGAGAGAGAGAGAGAGAGAGAGAGGGATCAATATATGTACATAATTATAACGGAGAAAATTCAATAATATCTGAACATCGGCTATAATACGTATATAATTTTTTAGAGCTATCACTTTTCATGATATCCGTTGTATTTTTCCTAAATTCATATAGATTCCAAAACTCTACATCTAACGTCCATAAATCGTATAAAAATTAACTCAATACATTTCTATAAATGAGTCAAACCTAAACGCACCAACAAATTAAATACATAAAACATTCTATACTTACAGTGATCAAAACCACACGAACACGGTCATTTCGACCACCTTTCCACCCCTACCAGTTACCACCCCAACGCATCGATTCCGTACATAGCATCTATGTACAAATGTATGTCTGTACGTACACACACGTTGCATGCAAATCGATTCAAAGCTGCACTTTCAGAGCTTTTTAAGCTTTTTATACCTTTTATTGTTCCTGTCTGTTAGGGATTAGGGATTTGACATTTCGGTAAAAATATACTTGAATGTCGTTTCTGAATGAGAAATGGTTTCGGATAACAATATGATACTAATGGAATAACGCATATAGGTATAATATATTTTTTTGCATAGATAAATAATTTGTTGACGATGTGGTAAAAAAATAAGTTTTTTGCCCTTTCTCTAGAATCATTTACATTACTTAAATCTCAAGGTTGTAGCTTCTACAATAGTGAAAAGTTAAAAACTTGTTTCAGTTTCTACCATCAATGTTTTCGTAGCGGTTTCAGCAACACTTGCCGGATATGTTTCGGATATCCAAACATGTAGAGCCGATATGACATCTCTAGTCCAGGATAGGATTTTGTTCTCGCTCGGTGTTTTTTGGTTTACTTGTCGAGCCGTGGAAGATTCTCGGTGTTCCGGTAAATGACAGTTTTTCAGATACATTAGAAAAGTTGTATTATTTACAGTTTTTTTTCATAGCCAACTAACTGAACATACGAGTTACCTGATAATAATTAAATGGTCACCATTGTCCAAGGATATCAGCAATTTGTGGCGTATAAAGCAGCCGGTTTATTACTCATCTCAAACATCATCAAATAATATTGAAATAATACATAAGTAGTTACTATTATTTCTTCTGTGGTAATACACTTGATTAGGGTTGTCTAATGACAATGACGGTGTAATCACTACAGCAACATTAAAGGAATCACCCATACGATGTTAATAAAGAAAAAAAATGGAAGCTAGTGTTAATTTAAATTTTAAAAAAAATACCTGCCTGCTATCAAAAAAGCTATCATGATATACCTTTTTAAAATCCTTTAAGATGAGCTCTTTAATTTGATATCCATATTGCATTATTCGATGTATTTTTATTTTTTGAAACTTCAAAGAATGACATCTCAAGCCACCATTTTTTTTATTTCAAATTACATAATTCCGTTCAGAGGTTTGGAAGATATGAGGTAACAAAGAATATTACACGCATACATACATAAATACATACATACATACCAAAAAAACATAACCCTTCCTGGCAGTCGGGTAAAAAGAAAGAAAGGAAGAATTAATATACTTTTTTAAATAATTTCATAAAAATTTAATAAATCAAAGGCATTGTCTTAGTATCATGACGGGAGTGAATAATCCTTCTTTTATAAACCATCAATAGATCAGATATCACTAACCAAACACGTCGCAACACGTTTCTATCTACCCAATGATAAAGTTCCGCAAGTAGTGTGGACGAACCTCTACTAGGACAAGTTCAATGCTACGAAACAATGCGATGTAAAGGACCTCTATGTGGAGCGCAATAATGATAAGTCCTCAGTGTACTGCGACGATGACCATAGACTACGTAATAGGCATTGCATATGCTCACTAATGTAGCCGATTATAATAGGCTTGTTTCCACTAAGAATAAATCCGATGGCTTAGAGTTTCTAATGATTAACCATGATAATTAGTAAGCAAAAATGCAACTTTTCTATTAAAATAATAAAAGATTAATAATATTTTTGGAAAATAAAATCGACAAATTGAGGCGTTTAATCACGTGACATTAAACACCTATCAGAGAAGCGCATGGAGGCGTGACGTCACACCTCGCGAAACACTACGTTGTAGCTGTCATTTTCGTATAAAGTGAACAGGTTATTTGGAGTTTTCAGCAATTCTTGTTAAATTAATACAGTTCGTTTTTAGTTTAATCTTGAAAGACAGGTATAATTTGCCACGGAATCAGGATTTAACAAAGCAAACAGCAGTAATTTGCCCAAAATTGACGCCGTTATGCTTGGCAAATTTTTTGCAATGATCACCGACTTTTGTTCATCGGAATTCCGCAATGTTAAAACTTCTGTGTAAGTATAATGTGAAGAACAAACAAAGTCTCATTTAATTAGCAGTTACCAGTCAGAGAGTCGCATTTACCTAATATGGAATTTAAATATATAACTTATTTTGAGGTTAGCGAATACAAAGTTTTAATAATATTTTAACTCAAATAAAACCCTATTCAAGTCATAACATTTTATAGGTTATGTGTATGTGTGGTATATTACGGTAGATTTTGCAAAATTCATTTCTTTTACTATACATTTATAAATAGATACATCAAGTTGTGTTTAATACTTAGATCAAAATGATCTTCACAGAAATAAATTGTGGAATCAGTTGATAAAGTAAGAGCATCTTGCCTCCTTGCCATATTTAACCACTTTCTTCGTATTTGTTTATTGTTTGGAACGTATATGAATAATTTGTTTGGCGTTTTTATCGTTGTACTTTTACATTGGGGCACTATAAGGTTTTATAATGCGAGGAATTCATTATTTATTAAAAAACACAATTGACTGTCATATACAAACACGGCTGTTTCGCGAGGTGTGACGTCATTCAAGACGCCATGACAGTCTTGGCCTTTTTCGCGGTCAATTTCAATTTCATTTCTAAAAACTCAAAATACTAATGTAAAAGACTTATTTTTCTTAGAATAATATATTTTTGGGGTGAAATAGATGCTAAGCTATAGTTTTAAACTAATTTCCAAATTTTGTCAACTAGCCTATTACTTAGTTACTTTTAGCTAAAACAATGTTTAACATTTCCGCACTTAAATCAACTCGACGTGAAAGCTCTCCGATGTTTGTGGTTTAATTGATTGATCGGTTAACTGAGGGCTGTTTGTATAGTGCTCAATAGAGCTGCGTGGCATGATACGCTTTGGATCTCCACATAAAAAAAGGTCTTCTTAGCCACAACTAGTAATTATTAAATATTTTACCTTTAAACCATCTTATTCCGTAATTGATCCAACTCGATAGAAAATAAAATTAAAAGCCACATTCTCCAATTCACCACAAGTTAAATTCTTTCCAGTCGTTAACGACCAAAGAGAAGTACACTGAGGAACACACAACAAACAATGGACACAAAGCTTTGCCCGCGTGCCCGTGAAACAGACAGCTCTCGAAAATGTACCGAAAAATACGGTAAAAGTAGTTGGGAATTGCAACTGTTAAATAGTTTAAATGTTCATGTTCATGAATGATGAAAGTTTAAAAGATATACTGGAAAGACAGACTGACTAACTTATCCACAATCTCCGGATACATTAGTAGATCAATTAATGATAACAAGCTTTTGACGATTGGTAGGGAATGACTCAAGAAATATGAAAATATAGAATATTGTAAACAGCCGTAAGACAGAAGGGCAGGGGTGGAATGATGAATTATGGAAGATAATCTATTCTAAATTCTAATATAACCTTGGGAACTCTTCAGGACTCCCATTTGCAGGCCTGTTATTTCCTCTCCATAAACAATGACGCAAAATAAACAAATTACGCTTTAGAAGGCGGTGTTCAGGAGGTCCGATAGGGAGGCATTACAATATTCGATAATCGTGGACTGTCTCTACCGATTTCTCTCACAGTACACGGGCACGTTTCCATAACGATGGTACTTACGGCACGGCAATGCTATTATATCGGCTGGTACATTTTTACTACAACACGACGCGGGCGTATAAAATTAAATGATCTATACTGTAATTTAACCGTTATGTTGATTGTATGAGAGCAGCTTTCCTAGATTAATGATATCTTCTACTTGTGGTTCACTCAAACTGACCAACCAGTGAAAGCGAAGCTAAACATCTGTTTCATTCTGTTGGAAATTACTTGGCTCTATTCCTTCCAATTTAATTTTAACAGCTAGCAAATATAAAGGCAATGTTATTTTGGAGGCGAAAATTGCGCTACTGAAAGAACAATAGCAAAAAAAGATCGTGAAAGTTAAAAGCTTACACTTTTTTCGGCTCTCATCCACCAACTTGCATTAAGAAACTTCGTTTAAAAATATACCGCTGTAGGAGAGCTGAAACTGTGAACAAAGCACATCAAAATAAAAAATAAAAAAACAAAATTCAAAATCACTTATTCAACTGGGTATCGCTGATACAAATGGTGCTTATTTGTATCATTTATTTAAATCTTAATCTTTAAATTTAAATCTTCCATCAAAACTTGACGGTCATTAAACTCTTACGATATCTTTGTGAGGAATTATTAAGGGATGACGAGAAAAGTGAAAAAATTGGGAAACACACTGTAATGGACACACACCCAATGAATATTCATGGCGCGTATCCGACTATCAAAATGACGTATTTTAGGGGCATCGCAGACACTAGATATCCTCTGCGCCTGAAACACTCAACCTGGGATAAGTGGCTGCGTGAAGCCATTACCCCGCATATTTTGATTCGGGATTTAACAATCTAAAAAAATGGTTGTCTGTAAAGTCGGTTTACGGACGGTAGTTTAACGTGACAACGTCATGACAAAGCTTCGCTCCACTCAACTACGATCGCCTACGGCATCGGCTACGATACGCCGATCATAGCCGATAGTGCCTCTCTCTCGCTTTTGCCGCTCTCTCGCTTTTGCCGCTCTCTCGCTCGCGGAACGCTACATTTTTTTATAGATGCGCCCGGCGCTCATCGTTTTAATAGACGTTATCACGTCAATAAAAATAGATAATTTGTGTTGCAATTTTTTTTTCTTTACGTGGTTTCTGTCTTACATACACCAAAGAAACATTTTATAGCAAATGGTACTGTACATAGTAGATAGATACCTATATACGTATATGTTAACAAACTTTAACCAAAAAATTACTGACTTCCACGTGATAGCCTACGAAAAGGACCACTAAAAATATCGCAAAACAGTAGTAAGTATACTACCCATACATATGGAAACTTTATGTTCCTTATTACTGTAAGAACCTATAATATTGAGAAGTTCCGTCAATTCCTCACGGATCAGCAAAGCTATTCTGTTTTGAAACTCGACAGCGGAATCCGCGATGAGTGTCAAAATTCCTTGCCAAAATTGACACTCATTGCTGATTCTGCTGTCGAGTTACAAAACAGGACAGCCTTGCTGAGCAGAGAAAATCCTCTTTTAATCCTCTTTTAAAAAAATCCTCTTTTAGAACTTCCTTTTTTGAAGATTATGATTGACACAGCTTCAAACAAAAGTCACTAACGGTATTACGGTATGCAGTCAGATCAGATCAATGTTGAAATGGGTTTAGAACAGCAGTCTATGAAGTGTTATCTAAAAATAGAACGTTCCAGAATGTGAATGGACCGAGGATTGAGACAATGATTTATTACCCAGGATTCCGCGAAGGAGCTGAGAATACAATTCTAAATGTCAAATTTGGTTCCAATAAAACTATTCAAAGTAACGATTCTAAATTTAGAGGCGAAAAAAGATCGGATTGCAAAATCATGGCAGATTGTGCACAATTTACTTTGACACCTACATCTGTTTATCATATAACTACTGTATAAAGGGAGTTTAGCCTTGAGTACGAGCGATGCAACTGGGCCGAACTATTACCTGTATCATAGTAAAAAGTTATAACATTATCATTAGATATCTATAATACAGAATACTATTATTTATTTATTTATTTATTATTATACTTGCTTAGTTCTCTCCATCAGCATTACACCTTCACACTTCAAACTGGACACAAAAAAAAAAAGCGGCCAAGTGCGAGTCGAACTCGCCCATGAAGGGTTCCGTAGCAGCAAGTAACATAATATAAAAGTTCTTGAAGTTCGTTGTAACTTTGATCGAGGTAAATTGCGGTTTACGATTTATGACGTATTAAAAAAAAACTACTTACTAGATCTCGTTCAAACCAATTTTCGTTGGAAGTTTGCATGGTAATATACATCATATATTTTTTTTAGTTTTATCATTCTCTTATTTTAGAAGTTACGGGGGGGGGGGGGGGGGACACACATTTTTCCACTTTGGAAGTGTCTCTCGCGCAAACTATTCAGTTTAGAAAAAAATGATATTAGAAACCTCAATATCATTTTTGAAGACCTATTCATAGATACCCCATATGTATGGGTTTGATGAAAAAAAAATTTTTGAGTTTCAGTTCTAAGTATGGGGAACCCCCAAATTTATTGATTTTTTTTCTATTTTTGTGTGAAAATCTTAATGCGGTTCACAAAATACATCTACTTACCAAGTTTCAACAGTATAGTTCCTATAGTTTCGGAAAAAAGTGGCTGTGACATACGGACGGACGGACAGACAGACAGACAGACATGACGAATCTATAAGGGTTCCGTTTTTTGCCATTTGGCTACGGAACCCTAAAAAAACAGAACAACAATGCGTCACCAACCAACAACGCACGTAGTAACACTGTCAAAACTAATTGTTATGCTACAATTGTAATGTAATGTTATTTTCCTAGAGTGTTAATTAACATAATTACTGACAAACATGACCTAACGTTTGCATCTCTGCATAGCTGTATAGGAAGTATATCGACAAGAAAATTTTATGGGGAAACTATTGACGTGTGCGCATCGTTTATTGATGTTATATTTTCCTGGTACATTATAGTTATTAAGTGATTATTTATCGTTTAAATATTTGGCTTAGAGTTATTGTTGACAATACACTTAAGAATGTTTGATAGGAATGGGTTTGAATCACACTCGTGCATTATACAGAGTGGAAAAAAAGACGGTAGTTGGAGGAAAAGTATCCTGAACATTGATGATGGTTAATTTATGTAATATTGTGATACCATCTTATCGTATCATAATAATAACGCATACAATTCACGCCAAGGTAATGTCATATAATGACACCATAATTAATACGTATTTGTAAACATTTAGTAAACATAATTTGTAAGCGTCATCACCACAAAAAAGTAAGAGGTAGTCTCAACGGCATAATAAGATAATTTGGCGCTCTACCCGCCCACATGTCGCATACCGCCGTCAATATTATGATTCGTCAGCTCGACGCCAGAACAGACAGACACAACAGACAGCCATACATTCAATTGACTCAAATATTTAGATGAGCAACCAACTAGGTGCCAACTACCATTCATTGCACTTTTCATTGAGCAAAAAATTAAACAAATAATAGTATACGGCATCAAAGGTCAATGATGAAAGTAATTATTATGATACAGAAACACCCGATCCATGAAACGATACATCGTGAGTATCGATATCATGGTCAAAGATTTCTACAATCTGCTTTCATAAGTTTAAACGACCTGTGTGGCGCAATGGTTACCGTGCCGGATCCCCGCACCAAGGGTCCTGGGTTCGATTCCCAGCGAGGCGGAAATTTGAATGATGAGCTTGAATTTTTGTTCTCGGTCTGGGTGTGAATGTCCTTATCTGGTGTGTTCTCCAAGGCACCCACGGCACAGGGAATCTTAGTGTGGGGCTATAAGTGTGAAGCGTTATTTATTTATTTATTTAAACAAATAATCGGGCCTTTTAAGTTGTATTTTAAGTGGATATCGAACTTAAAACTTTTTAACGAATCTATGTATAATACCGCCAACGATGCGGTGGTATAAATGCATTCGATCGATCGAGACTTTGAAAATAATTAAAGATAGTAAAAAAAATATACGCGACGTATTCTTAATCTTCTCCTCTTTGAAGTGAAAACTTCTTTAGTACGGGGGTGACTAAAATTTTATGAAACGAAACTGTCCAATAAAAAGAGACAAACACATAAATTCTAAAGTGAGATAGGAAGCATTGTACAGGGGTAGGGTAGGGGAGTGAGGGGTAGGGGAGCGGAGCGGAGCGGAGCGGAGTGAAGTAGATTAGTGAAACCTACATTTATCATCTTCCCGAAATTTTACATTCGTCTCATTATCTTGAAAACAAAAATTTTGAAGGTTTCACTTCTACCACGTTTGAATTGCACACATTTTAATTTTTTTGAGATTGGTTTAAAATTGGAAAATGGTACCAACCCTGAAATCGTTGCTTGGATTTTATCGACATACTTCTGCATGATTATGAATCATTAAATGAATAAATGAACATGACAACTCAGCAAAATATACGTGCCAAATGATTCTCTGATAGAATAATCTTAAAACAGATTAATCTCTAGAATGCTTGACAGTATTTGAGTGTAAGGGATATGTATTAATATTTTAAATAGTATTGGTATCTAGCTTCACATTTTACTGATTTTAGTTATTGCATTATTAAAAAGTACAAATAAGAAGCGGAAATATATATCTCTGATTCCGGTTTGATGTTTTAATAATTAGGCGATAAGATTTTGTAAGAAAATATATCAGAATATTTTAAAATAATATTAGTATTAAGTTAGGTAATTTACTGATTTTATGTACTTGTTACTAAAAATTGAAAATAATTGTAAGCGGAAACATCGATGTTTCCGGCACCGGTATATCACGTGTTTAATGAGAAAATATAAAAGTGGGATAGTGTAAGGTTAAGAGTTTAGTTCGACTTAAGTTGTGTCAGTGATAACGAAAGAAGTGTTCTATGCGTGTGCGTTTGTGAAGTGTATTTTTATGTGCCTACGCGTTATTTGAAAAGAGAGTGCTGTGCAGATAGTGTTGTAATTGGTTCTGTAAGAATAAAACATAAACATACTTTTGGGAGTTTTATTATACTTCAGAAGTGGTAAGTACCCTTAAAAAAAATATATATAAGTACATTTTAATTCAATCCAGAAAATAAAAAGTATAATTTATGTTTATTATGGCCATTTGTAGACACCCTTCATTGATACAAGAAATTGAAATTAGACCTCAGAAAATAGATTATTACGTACTATATTTGAAATAATAATTGATGATTTGATTTGATTGACCATTTAAATTTTATTAACATAATGTATATCAACAGTTTAAGATCTAAATAAAATTTATTTAGTAGGTACTTGTTTGATGTGGTACATAGTTTGTTTTGCTGTCGAGTTCCAGATACAATGCAACGTGAAAGAAAGTCAGGTTCACGTCGCATAGAAACTCCAGACCGGTACGAGTCTCAATTACGAAGATCAAACAGCGTGCGTCGAGGTAGCCGAAGCCGCGACCGCGGCCGCAGCCGCGGCCGCGGCCGCAGCCGCAGCCACGGCCGCAGCCGTAGCGGTGGCCGCAGCCGTAGCGGCGGCCGCAGCCGTAGCGGTGGCCGCAGCCGTAGCGGCGGCCGCAGCCATAGCGGTGGCCGCAGCCGTAGCGGTGGCCGCAGCCGTAGCGGTGGCCGCAGCCATGGCCACAGCGTTGGCCGCAGCCAGCGTGGAAGCACCTCCCAGCACCGCGACAACCGCGGCGTCCCGCGTGAGTCTGACAAGCTGCGTACCATCGAGAGGCAGGTGGATTACGAACGAGCGCGCCTTCGTGACCTGCAGCGAGACCTGGACAGGGAGCGCCGCCGGATGCAACGAACTGTGAGTAATCAGCGAGATATTTTACGACGAGATTGTCGTGCTGACGAGATTCCATCACGTGACGTGACATCGGATAGGCGAATACCCTCTCGGAGGACTGTTCCTAGCCCTCATAAACAAGATGGTTCTGCGACGCGGGGATGTCAAGGTGATGACACCGATCACCTACCAGCAAAAGATGATAGCCCCACGTTTTCTGCTAAGGACGTTATAAATATTTTAAATTCATTTAAGAATGTGTCATCGCAGCCGCCGACTTCTGTTGCAGCCACTCATACCTCTAATAATCATAAGAATATTTTACCTGATTTTGATCCCTCGTCAAAAAATCAAAGAATAGATATCTGGCTCAACAAGGTGAATGAATGTGCTACCGTCTACGGCTGGGATGACAGAACTACTATTCATTTTGCAATGCAGAAGCTTCAGGGTTTGGCCAAAGTCTGGTATGAAAGTCTGCCTTCAATACTTTTTAATTGGACCGAGTGGCAAGATAAATTATTAAATGCATTTCCCTGTGAGCAGAACTATGGCCAAGCCCTTGAAGATATGCTGAAGAGGAAGAGCAGGTTCAATGAGCCTATAGAAGTTTATTTTTACGAAAAATTAGCTTTATTGAATCAATGCAACATTGAAGGAAAACGGGCCGTTGATTGCATCATCCATGGTTTGACTGATAGAACTATAAAATCAAGTGCTGTGTCCTTGCGTTGTTTGCATCCAGAGCAATTGCTACAATTCTTAATGAGCAATAAGGACTCTTTTCAGTCATCTATATCAAATCCAATAGATCGAACACGCTACAAGACTAAGTTTCAACATGATACAAATACAGACGTACACAATAATCGGCGAGATAATAAAACAGGCTTTACACAAAACAATTTATTTTGCTTTAATTGTAAAGAGAAGGGGCATCCCTTTTTAAAATGTCCAAAGACCATTATTAGGTGTGAAAAATGTAATAAGGTCGGGCATAAGACGGAAGATTGTTACAGTAACGCCAAAGATAATAATACAGTTCGTAAGACACTACTCATATCCAATTCACAGCCTAGTTCAAAATTTTATAAAAAGGTTAGTGTAAACAATGATTTGACTGGGGGTTTTATTGACTTTGGAAGTGAGGTATCATTGATAAGAAAATCTTATGCTTCTTATTTAGAGTTATCGACTTCTAATAATGTAACGGCTCTTAAGGGATTCGGTAATGAAGTTGTTCTGACACTTGGTACTGTCTCTGTGAATTTACTTGTGGATGGGGTTAGTGCAAGAGTTGAATGTCAAGTGGTTGATGACCAATATTTGGAATATCCCATATTGATAGGGCAAACGTTTACTGAACAATCTCATGTCGCAGTTTGTAAAACTTCGGATAAGCTTGATTTCTTTGATGTAGGTACTGAGATGCCTTTTTCGGACACTGATATACGTAGTGCTACATCAATCAAGATCATTGCAGTTGTAGATGCTAGGTTATATGGATCAGCAAGCATCCGGGTCGCGGTTGAACCAAAAGTCCACGACGAAGTTCTGATAGATAGTAAAATTATTGGTAAACCTCTGCAACAGCTTGTCGTCTTTGGGGGCGTCTACCCTGTTAGGAATGGATTAATTGATTTATATGTTTCTCCAGTATCCGCACAATGTGCTCTAACGGCAGGAATGATAGTTAGTCGTGGTTTACCGGTTAGTGTAGTAAGTCAAATTGCTATGTCATCAAACCAACCACCTGAAACTAAGAGGGTCTCACTTTGTAAGGATAACGTACGTATAGGCGATGGTATTGAGGAATTCTACAGGCAACAACTCTTTTCTCTGCTGAATAGGTATCAACATTGTTTCGCATCTTCACTTAGGGATTTAGGGTGTACCAATATTACAGAGATGAACATTGAGATTAACAATAACAAGCCTATTGTTTATCGTCCATACAGGTTATCGTTGAAGGAGCGAGAGCATGTACGAGATCTAGTTAAAGAGATGATGGATGCCGGGATAGTGAGAGAGTCTGTGTCAGAGTATGCAAGTCCTATTATTTTGGTACGCAAGAAAGACGGAAACATGAGAATGTGTGTGGACTATAGAATGCTTAATTCTGTTACAGTAAAAGAGCGTTATCCTCTGCCCAATATTGACGATGAAATTGCGCGTTTGTCGGGACAGGCTTATTTCGTCACCCTTGATCTGACATCGGGGTATTACCAAGTTCCTATCTCTGAGCGATCTCGATCGCTGACCTCATTTGTCACACCGGACGGCCAATACGAATTTAATCGCATGCCGTTCGGTTTGGCGAATGCTCCAGCGGTATTTCAGAGGATGATACATAGAGTTCTAGGCCCGGCACGGTACGATGGAGCCACGGCATACATAGACGACATATTGATATATGGTAAGAACATCGAAGAATGTCTGAACAGGTTAGAAAATGTCTTGAAGTTAATTGAGAATGCAAGTCTTACTCTTAATCTTACTAAGTGTGAATTCCTTATGAATAAAATAAACTATTTGGGTTATGAGATTAGTGCTGCCGGCGTTCGCCCTGGTGAAAAGAAAATTAATTGTGTATTGAATTTCCCTTGTCCTACAGATCAGCATACTGTACGTCAGTTTTTAGGTCTCGTAGGTTATTTCCGCAAATTTATAAAGAATTTTGCGTCGCTAGCACATCCTTTAACGAAATTGCTCACTAAAAATGCTCTCTGGACTTGGACACATGAGCAAGAGGAAGCTTTTAAGACTCTTAAGGATATGCTAGTTAACAGACCAATTCTTGCCATTTATGACCCAACTGCGGAAACTGAACTTCATACCGACGCCAGTAAGGTTGGCGTTGGTGGAGTATTGTTGCAAAAATCTCGGAATAGTGATTCCTTCAGACCAGTGGCTTTCTATAGCCGAAAGACTTCGCCCGAAGAGAAAAACTTTCATGCTTTTGAGCTCGAAACTTTGGCTGTAATATGCTCCTTGAAAAAGTTCAGGGTATATCTGTTGGGACAGGAATTTAGAGTCGTGACAGATTGCAGCGCTTTGCGTGCTACCTTTGCTAAACGAGATATTCTTCCTCGCGTTGCACGTTGGTGGCTTCTTTTACAGGAATTTCAATGCTCGATAGAATATCGCCCTGGAGCAAAAATGACGCATGTCGACGCTCTCTCTCGCAACCCTATTGTCGATGATGATACAACCTCAGTTTTAGAGCAATACCCCTCAGTTATGATTATTGGAAAGGAAGATTGGCTGCATACACTACAAGTAGGTGATTCTGAATTGCGTAGGATCAGGGATGTTCTTTCTTCCAACATGGATGCCGAGGGACTTAAATATATACAAGACAACTTTTTATTAAAAGACAATAAGTTATATCGATATTTAGATGGGGATAAAACAAAAATAAGGTGGGTTGTGCCGAAGGGTGCAAGGTGGCAAATTTGCCGTATGAATCATGATGACATGGGACATTTCGGAGTGGAAAAGACTTTAGAACGAATTAGGCAATCATATTGGTTTTCGAAAATGTCAAAATTTGTTAAGAAATACGTTGAGGCATGTATTGAGTGTGCTTATTCTAAAAAAAAATAGTACAAATAAAGATGGATATTTACATCCCATCGAAAAGGTAGAAGTCCCATTCCATACGTTGCACGTCGACCACCTTGGACCCTTCGTCAAGTCGAAACGTGGTAACACTCATTTATTGGTAATTGTCGACGGGTTTACAAAATTTGTATTCACTAAGCCAGTACGTAACACCAAGACACAAAGTGCTATAAGAGTTTTAGAAGATATCTTTTACACTTTCCGCATTCCAGACCGTATCATCAGTGACAGGGGGACATGTTTCACATCACACGCTTTTAAAAGGTTTTGCCTTGATAAGGGTGTGAGGCATGTTCTGAACGCAGTAGCCAGTCCCAGATCAAATGGACAGGTTGAAAGGTACAATCGTACTATACTTGCTTCCTTAACTGCTCAAAACCTGAATTGTGATGAGAGGGACTGGGATGATGCCGTTGGAAAAGTGCAATGGGGATTAAACAACACGTGCCAAAAAACCACAGGCAAAACACCAGTAGAAATTATGTTTGGTCCTTGTATGAATGCTGAAACGAGTCCTAAATTAAACCAAATTCGTACAGAAACACGTGATGAAGAAGATTTGGCTACCATAAGAAAACAGGCTAAGGATGCAATCGATGCTCAGCAGGAAAAGCAAAAAGAAAAACACGATAAGGGCAAAAGACCCGCTCGTGTTTACGCAGAAGGAGAGTTGGTTAAAATAACCAAAACTGCTTTTGCTAATGACGGGAAGAGTAAGAAACTTCTGCCCGCATATACAGGCCCTTATCGCGTAGTTTCAATTTTGGGTAACGATAGATACAGGTTAGCTGCCATTCCGGGTTTAACGGGATCAAAAAACAAGCGGCAGACAACTGTGGCCGCTGATAGAATGTTGCCTTGGGTCAATATTGCTGCGTTAGAACTTAATGAATCCAACAGCACTGATGATGACGAAAATAACACTGACAACAATTGTAATTATGATGAATAAATTTAGGCATTGATTTTAATACAGTTAATTCATTACTACTATTTTGTTTTTACTTACAAGAAAATTATACAATTATAATCAAGTTGATGTTTTATAAGAAATTGCATTATTTTAATTATACTAATTTATTTTATATTATTTTATTATTAATGATTTATTAATTAAAAGAAAACACATAAAAAGGATCGAAAAATATATGTATTCAATGAAGAGAAAATGAAGAGAATCTGAAAGAAAATGAATATTGACTAGATAAAAAAAAAAGAGGATGAATATTTTGTTACGAGAATGGATGGGTTCGTAACGAAAAGTATAGTATGATTTTGATTTAGTGTCTGTGTTATAAGTATGAACATAGGCTGCTGTGAGAATGGATGGGTTCACAGTTAGCTGCATTGTTGTCATCCTTACGAGAATGGATGGGTTCGTAACGTTGCCAATGAGTGTTACATACTATAACACTGCGGGATGTTTCCTACCTGCAAGAATGGATGGGTTTGCAGACTGGGACTCATTCTTGTGTACTGACGAATTCCAATATGAGATTGTGATTTTTTTTTTCTCTCTCTTCTCTTCTCTGTGCATGAGGACATGCACAAACGTCAGGATGGGCGAATGTAAGGGATATGTATTAATATTTTAAATAGTATTGGTATCTAGCTTCACATTTTACTGATTTTAGTTATTGCATTATTAAAAAGTACAAATAAGAAGCGGAAATATATATCTCTGATTCCGGTTTGATGTTTTAATAATTAGGCGATAAGATTTTGTAAGAAAATATATCAGAATATTTTAAAATAATATTAGTATTAAGTTAGGTAATTTACTGATTTTATGTACTTGTTACTAAAAATTGAAAATAATTGTAAGCGGAAACATCGATGTTTCCGGCACCGGTATATCACGTGTTTAATGAGAAAATATAAAAGTGGGATAGTGTAAGGTTAAGAGTTTAGTTCGACTTAAGTTGTGTCAGTGATAACGAAAGAAGTGTTCTATGCGTGTGCGTTTGTGAAGTGTATTTTTATGTGCCTACGCGTTATTTGAAAAGAGAGTGCTGTGCAGATAGTGTTGTAATTGGTTCTGTAAGAATAAAACATAAACATACTTTTGGGAGTTTTATTATATGAGTAAGCCTAAATTCTACAAAGGCTCTGTACTGAGCATCTCACTGTAACATACTGTTCATCTCGCATGGCGAGCTCGATCTTGCAACGTTATGAAAGTTATATTATAATATGCAATGTAATTTCAGTAGTCGTAGACGGTAATACAGGACAGACAGCGGAGCATAGAATATATACGTTTAAGGAGTCTGGCCACTACAGTGGATAAACTCAAGTTTCAAGAGGAGATAAACGCAATGGTTATACAAATGCCTGAAATCACAATAAAACGTGGTAGAAACAAAATACATTTTTATATTTGCGATAGACAAAATAAATATTTTTTTATGATCGCGTCTTTCCATCTTATACAAGACGCAGGCTTTGATATTACCTCCTAAACTCCTAGCAAGCTCCTAATACATTACAGACAGTACACCAACTGAGCATCAATAAACAGTTACTATGATTTAACCTGCCAGAATGACCTGGCGTTCCAAAATGATTAATGCATGTCCAAATTGATATCCAGACGGACAAATATATTCAACAATATGTCAGTTCAGCCTATCATTACATCCACAACGGTGATAATGTATGACGTTTATCAAACTGTCGAATGCGGTCAACAATCGTTGTTCGACGCAGGCGATTGGTAAGTTTTATGATCAAGAACTTAGAGTTGAAAATTTATTGGCAGTACAGTTTCATTATTGTACTACCAAGCAGTCAACACAGTAATATTAGCAATTAGATTGTATATTATAGTCACTCAAAAAATTATTTGGTTTTTTTTTTGTAGCATAAATATATGCTTAAACAATAATATAATAGTTTAAAAAAACTACACCAAAGTTTTTATAGGGTAAGTGCACTGAAGAAAAAAAAAAAATACGACTGCGCTGTTTAGAGTTGAGGAGATCGTTTATGTGAAGGCAACCCTGGCAGAGGAAGTCAGCTTGTGATAGATTTTGAAAATAGCTATCATAATTTAAATACGTGTATAAATTATTATGTTTGTGATGGAGTTCCCTCGTCTGGAGCCGACCCTAAAAGGTTATCAGGTCATGCTCTACATAAAAATGCATTGTCACCAGAACCATACAAATATGCATCAACTTCGTAGAACCGAAACGAAGAAACGAAACGAAAAAACAAAGTAGACTAATTCAGCTTGCAAGATTTGACCCAAACATACAAATTAACAAGGGAAGCTAAATAAAAGCTTATAAAAAGAAAACCTTAATATGCAGAGTTAAGGTAAGGCAATCATAAAAATTAGCATATCAGCAGTGATAGCCTAGCGGTAGAACGTTGGTCTCCCGAACGAAGGGGCCCGAGTTCAAACCCTGGCACGCACCTCTAATTTTTCAAATATTATGTGCGTATTACAAGTTAATTATCACTTGCTTCGGTGAAGGAAAACATCGTGAGGAAACCTGCACACCGGAGAGTTCTCCATAAAGTTCTCGAAGGTGTGTGAAGTCTACCAATCCGCACTTGGCCAGCGTGGTAGACTATGGCCTAATACCCCTCACATTGTGAGAGGAGACCCCGAGCCCAGCAGTGGGACAATTATGGGTTGTTGCTTTGCTTTAATCATAAAAATAGAAACGGTTATAAAATAAATCAATCTTCAATCGTAGGAATGCATAACTTGCGATTCAATGCACGTAAATAATAACGGAATGATGAAATGGACATGGAATCAATAATAAAGAGGGGTTAATTATGTACGTCTAGTGACCCCAACTGGTCATAAATGTGACCAAAAACTGTTGGACAAGTTTGTAAATAACGTTAAACGAGATATCCATGACGAATGCGTGGCTGTGCTCAGTTGTGATGGAGGAGAAAGCAGTGTTTGTGGATATGATTTTACATCTTTAGACTACTATAGCATCTTTAGAAAAGATTGGAAAATTGATGTCTTAACACTCAAATTTCACCAGAGCCAGATGCACACAGATATAAGATGCTAAGTAAAAAACATCACGATTCACGACTAGCCTTGAACGTAATTTATTTAGAAGTTTAACTCCTACTTATAAAATAAATGGACATAATAATTCAATGATTCTATAGACATTAATCATAATAGAAATCATTGGAGATAATGTATTATGTTTAAAGAAAGAGTGAGCAGGTGCAACACCACCTTGAAAACTGAGATGGAATGTGTTCGCTGCGGCTTACAAATGTGGGTCTATTAACCTTCTTACAAAACTTGCAACATACCGACATTAATCTCTATCAACACACGAACTAAGTTTTAATAAATCGTCGTGATAAAAGTTTGCATTATAAACATTAATTGGTTATTTCTATGAATGGGATTCTACGAATGATATCTATTGGGAGGATTGGGAGATTTAAATTGTTAAATGTAAAGGTTACTCTAACCAAAATTAAATTTATCACCAAAGTGAGCCAAAATTGCATTAATTAGCATTTGTAACACAAAAAGTGTTTACGAAAGAATTTACGTCCTTCATGCAATTTTGGCTACGATATTAACTAAAAATCTAGACAAAAATAATATGTGTGATACAAAGAAGATCTAACTAAAAATATAAATTAACATTTTCGCAGCAATACACATATAGATAGACCTATAAAGAAACGTAGTAAAATGGGTCGATAGAAAAATCTACCTTTAAACCAAACAACAAAATTTTCACATATGACACTAACAATTCATATGATGCGGAAGCAATGAAATAGAAATGCGATCAATTACCAACACATCTGGTTACAATTGGCTCAATGACGACATGTCAAGTTTCGACATTAGGGACGATGGACCAACCGACCGGCAGGGTGTTGTCAAGATCATTACACCCACGCGCTGCCCACGCACACGTTGTTGTGCAAGTCCACATATTTAAGGGAAAGTGCCGATTAATTGTAACAAGTTAATTCAAAACAAATGTGATACAAAAGTGCGATAAAGAATATTGCGCATGATTGCAATCGTGGATATACATTCTGTTATCGGCTAGCATTAATGCTTATGAAATAATTGTTATTTTGCAAGGATTACAAGGATACTTTTTTTAAGTAAAACTAATTAAAAACAAATAAAAATAATTTTGGATGAACGAAGTACATGAACTTTAAATTACGTGACTTATTTAATTCGGTGTTCTAGATGCCTACAATGGATCAAGGATAAGGTATTTATCTTCACCATTGCATTTGCAATAAAAAAAGATTTATCAGTTCAGCAAAGTTTGATAAAACTGTATGAGGTAAAGAATCCCTATCGCAGAAAATGAAAGTTAAAACTCACCTCTTAGATCGAACTCGAGTGTATCTCCAGGTATTACTGCTGTAGTGGCCACCACTCGAAGGGCAGAGAAGAAGCTGAAGACTGTTTGGTCTAGGTTGCCTCGACTTCTTCGATCTCAGCTTAACTACTTCATCAGTTTTCTTAATTTCCTTGATCGGAGGTTTTTTCGAATCGACGCTCAATCGATTATGTTCGTTGTATCGCTGATCGAATTCCTCAATAATCTTTCCTTCTTCTAGATCTAAGTGGCCCAACCTGTCTTGGATGAAACTTCTCGATCGAAGCAAATCGGGCGTTAGATCGATGTGGTGTTTTCTAATCTCAATTGGCGACGTGGGTGGTCTCCTCGGTTCGAACACAACCTTAGAATACTCGTTGCTCCGGCGCCACAAGCGAGGCGACAGAGGCCAAAATCGCCCGTTGTGCTGCGCCGAATCCATAACCATTTTCGTCGAACACTTCACTTTTACAAGGGGCATTCAAATTGGCACGATTTAAATTTTCAATATGCACTTCGACTTTACCGATGTCTCACTAATTGACTTTAAAATGTTGAGTGATCAGTAGAAGATCTAGAACTACTTAGAACTCACTTTAATGTAATGACTGACTAATTCTATGTCCGTAACGAGCGACGGTCGGCGTTCGACTCGGCGTTAGTCAAGTATTTAAAATAATCGTCGCGACGTCCACGACATCCGATAGCAATTCATTCACTACACAGAAGGCAACGAAATATGCATAGCTAAATCCCCTTTGCGTAATCAATCATGCGTAACACCTACTACGAATCCTCGATAACCAAACGCATGATAATGTGAATGAATCAAATGATAAATAGATCCTACGTAATAGACTGAGTTGATCTGCTTACGTATCATGGCAATATTGCTATCGGTCAATTTAAATTGCACTAATCTGTATAATTTATAATAGATATCGACGTCAACTATGACTTCTGTAACAACTTCAATATCGTTAAGGTATGTTCTTGTAGTCTATATATATAAAATTGAAAAGCGACACACCGCTGATTAAACAAAAAATCTCAGAAACTGCCGAACCGATTAAGATGAAATTTGGCAGGGAGATAGTTTATGCTAAGGAGACGTCCACTAAGAACGGATTTTTGGAAATTCATCCCCTAAGGGGTACAAATAAGGGTTAGAAAACACTTTCATACAAACCAACTTTCTTAGTTTTAGATTTATAAATTTGAAAAATTTTATGTAGGTTTATAGTAATAAACAAAAGTTAACTTTAATATATTTTTTTGGAAAATCATCCCTTAAAGGGTTAATTTACTGAATTGAACTTAGTAGGCAACTTCGTCATTTTTGAAGTTAAAAACATGAAAATTTACATATTAGCTCCAGACTAGAAACAAAATTTGTAAGTATTATGTTTTTTTGGAAAATCATCCCCTAAAGGGTTAATTAAGAGTGCGAAAGTTAGTATGGCAACTTCGTCAGTTTTGAAGTAAGAAGGGCGAAAATTTGTATATAAGCTTATAGTTAGACACAAAAAATAACTGTATCACTGTTTTCTCAAAATTCATCCCCTAAAATAGGGGTTGGTAGTCAACTATACAATATGTATCTTAAATATATGTAACTTAGGAGGGTACATGGCTCAAAATCGGCAGCTGAATCGATTCCACGTATTTTTAATGTAGGTAATTTTTTTTTCCTAAAAGAAATTAAAATTAAGTAAATGATGTCACCCAATTCTTTAAACAGTCGAAACAAACAAAAATGAAACTTAAGTCAATGCAATAGGGTCCTTTCAAGCATTATTATACTTAGCCACAGCCTCAAACACACACTGCCAAACGTACGAGTTGTACGACGTTAAAGAAATACACTACAAACGCAATAGATCAAAAAAATATTATTAAGAAAGTTCGCACACTTCCATACGTTTTCTCTCTTCCGCATATTTAAAAACAGTCGGGAGGAAGCGAGACGTAACGAGAGTGTCCCAGCCGGCGGTGTGATCGGCCCGGCGACCGGCGGCTTTTGTAATCTACGATTTAGAAAATTAAAAAGTCAGTCACACCGCACGCGCCGGCCATAACAGCTGATTTGACCCAACTAGACTTTTTTCTGTGGGGACGTGTTTATTTCAAACATTCCATTAGCGGTGAGGATCTAAAAAATGGAATAATAGCTGCATTTGACGTAGTGAAAAGTGACACTGTAGTATTAAATAAACTTAAACGACAATTACAAAAACGTGCATTATTGTGTATCGAACAAGGTAGTGGACATTTTGAAAATGTCATTATAAGACGACGCCGCAGGAGTTGATAGGAGTCTATGAGGACGAAGAGGGAAGAAACCAATTATTATCAGACCTGTAAGTTACCTACAGTAACTAAATTTAAATGGTTGTTTAATATTTGTAAATATTTTAATAATTCACAGCTTTTAAACACGCAGTCTTTTTTGTTTTGTTGTATTATTACTTAAGTCCGATTTAAACGTATTATGTAGTATAATAAAACTCCCAAAAGTATGTTTATGTTTTATTCTTACAGAACCAATTACAACACTATCTGCACAGCACTCTCTTTTCAAATAACGCGTAGGCACATAAAAATACACTTCACAAACGCACACGCATAGAACACTTCTTTCGTTATCACTGACACAACTTAAGTCGAACTAAACTCTTAACCTTACACTATCCCACTTTTATATTTTCTCATTAAACACGTGATATACCGGTGCCGGAAACATCGATGTTTCCGCTTACAATTATTTTCAATTTTTAGTAACAAGTACATAAAATCAGTAAATTACCTAACTTAATACTAATATTATTTTAAAATATTCTGATATATTTTCTTACAAAATCTTATCGCCTAATTATTAAAACATCAAACCGGAATCAGAGATATATATTTCCGCTTCTTATTTGTACTTTTTAATAATGCAATAACTAAAATCAGTAAAATGTGAAGCTAGATACCAATACTATTTAAAATATTAATACATATCCCTTACATTCGCCCATCCTGACGTTTGTGCATGTCCTCATGCACAGAGAAGAGAAGAGAGAGAAAAAAAAAATCACAATCTCATATTGGAATTCGTCAGTACACAAGAATGAGTCCCAGTCTGCAAACCCATCCATTCTTGCAGGTAGGAAACATCCCGCAGTGTTATAGTATGTAACACTCATTGGCAACGTTACGAACCCATCCATTCTCGTAAGGATGACAACAATGCAGCTAACTGTGAACCCATCCATTCTCACAGCAGCCTATGTTCATACTTATAACACAGACACTAAATCAAAATCATACTATACTTTTCGTTACGAACCCATCCATTCTCGTAACAAAATATTCATCCTCTTTTTTTTTTATCTAGTCAATATTCATTTTCTTTCAGATTCTCTTCATTTTCTCTTCATTGAATACATATATTTTTCGATCCTTTTTATGTGTTTTCTTTTAATTAATAAATCATTAATAATAAAATAATATAAAATAAATTAGTATAATTAAAATAATGCAATTTCTTATAAAACATCAACTTGATTATAATTGTATAATTTTCTTGTAAGTAAAAACAAAATAGTAGTAATGAATTAACTGTATTAAAATCAATGCCTAAATTTATTCATCATAATTACAATTGTTGTCAGTGTTATTTTCGTCATCATCAGTGCTGTTGGATTCATTAAGTTCTAACGCAGCAATATTGACCCAAGGCAACATTCTATCAGCGGCCACAGTTGTCTGCCGCTTGTTTTTTGATCCCGTTAAACCCGGAATGGCAGCTAACCTGTATCTATCGTTACCCAAAATTGAAACTACGCGATAAGGGCCTGTATATGCGGGCAGAAGTTTCTTACTCTTCCCGTCATTAGCAAAAGCAGTTTTGGTTATTTTAACCAACTCTCCTTCTGCGTAAACACGAGCGGGTCTTTTGCCCTTATCGTGTTTTTCTTTTTGCTTTTCCTGCTGAGCATCGATTGCATCCTTAGCCTGTTTTCTTATGGTAGCCAAATCTTCTTCATCACGTGTTTCTGTACGAATTTGGTTTAATTTAGGACTCGTTTCAGCATTCATACAAGGACCAAACATAATTTCTACTGGTGTTTTGCCTGTGGTTTTTTGGCACGTGTTGTTTAATCCCCATTGCACTTTTCCAACGGCATCATCCCAGTCCCTCTCATCACAATTCAGGTTTTGAGCAGTTAAGGAAGCAAGTATAGTACGATTGTACCTTTCAACCTGTCCATTTGATCTGGGACTGGCTACTGCGTTCAGAACATGCCTCACACCCTTATCAAGGCAAAACCTTTTAAAAGCGTGTGATGTGAAACATGTCCCCCTGTCACTGATGATACGGTCTGGAATGCGGAAAGTGTAAAAGATATCTTCTAAAACTCTTATAGCACTTTGTGTCTTGGTGTTACGTACTGGCTTAGTGAATACAAATTTTGTAAACCCGTCGACAATTACCAATAAATGAGTGTTACCACGTTTCGACTTGACGAAGGGTCCAAGGTGGTCGACGTGCAACGTATGGAATGGGACTTCTACCTTTTCGATGGGATGTAAATATCCATCTTTATTTGTACTATTTTTTTTAGAATAAGCACACTCAATACATGCCTCAACGTATTTCTTAACAAATTTTGACATTTTCGAAAACCAATATGATTGCCTAATTCGTTCTAAAGTCTTTTCCACTCCGAAATGTCCCATGTCATCATGATTCATACGGCAAATTTGCCACCTTGCACCCTTCGGCACAACCCACCTTATTTTTGTTTTATCCCCATCTAAATATCGATATAACTTATTGTCTTTTAATAAAAAGTTGTCTTGTATATATTTAAGTCCCTCGGCATCCATGTTGGAAGAAAGAACATCCCTGATCCTACGCAATTCAGAATCACCTACTTGTAGTGTATGCAGCCAATCTTCCTTTCCAATAATCATAACTGAGGGGTATTGCTCTAAAACTGAGGTTGTATCATCATCGACAATAGGGTTGCGAGAGAGAGCGTCGACATGCGTCATTTTTGCTCCAGGGCGATATTCTATCGAGCATTGAAATTCCTGTAAAAGAAGCCACCAACGTGCAACGCGAGGAAGAATATCTCGTTTAGCAAAGGTAGCACGCAAAGCGCTGCAATCTGTCACGACTCTAAATTCCTGTCCCAACAGATATACCCTGAACTTTTTCAAGGAGCATATTACAGCCAAAGTTTCGAGCTCAAAAGCATGAAAGTTTTTCTCTTCGGGCGAAGTCTTTCGGCTATAGAAAGCCACTGGTCTGAAGGAATCACTATTCCGAGATTTTTGCAACAATACTCCACCAACGCCAACCTTACTGGCGTCGGTATGAAGTTCAGTTTCCGCAGTTGGGTCATAAATGGCAAGAATTGGTCTGTTAACTAGCATATCCTTAAGAGTCTTAAAAGCTTCCTCTTGCTCATGTGTCCAAGTCCAGAGAGCATTTTTAGTGAGCAATTTCGTTAAAGGATGTGCTAGCGACGCAAAATTCTTTATAAATTTGCGGAAATAACCTACGAGACCTAAAAACTGACGTACAGTATGCTGATCTGTAGGACAAGGGAAATTCAATACACAATTAATTTTCTTTTCACCAGGGCGAACGCCGGCAGCACTAATCTCATAACCCAAATAGTTTATTTTATTCATAAGGAATTCACACTTAGTAAGATTAAGAGTAAGACTTGCATTCTCAATTAACTTCAAGACATTTTCTAACCTGTTCAGACATTCTTCGATGTTCTTACCATATATCAATATGTCGTCTATGTATGCCGTGGCTCCATCGTACCGTGCCGGGCCTAGAACTCTATGTATCATCCTCTGAAATACCGCTGGAGCATTCGCCAAACCGAACGGCATGCGATTAAATTCGTATTGGCCGTCCGGTGTGACAAATGAGGTCAGCGATCGAGATCGCTCAGAGATAGGAACTTGGTAATACCCCGATGTCAGATCAAGGGTGACGAAATAAGCCTGTCCCGACAAACGCGCAATTTCATCGTCAATATTGGGCAGAGGATAACGCTCTTTTACTGTAACAGAATTAAGCATTCTATAGTCCACACACATTCTCATGTTTCCGTCTTTCTTGCGTACCAAAATAATAGGACTTGCATACTCTGACACAGACTCTCTCACTATCCCGGCATCCATCATCTCTTTAACTAGATCTCGTACATGCTCTCGCTCCTTCAACGATAACCTGTATGGACGATAAACAATAGGCTTGTTATTGTTAATCTCAATGTTCATCTCTGTAATATTGGTACACCCTAAATCCCTAAGTGAAGATGCGAAACAATGTTGATACCTATTCAGCAGAGAAAAGAGTTGTTGCCTGTAGAATTCCTCAATACCATCGCCTATACGTACGTTATCCTTACAAAGTGAGACCCTCTTAGTTTCAGGTGGTTGGTTTGATGACATAGCAATTTGACTTACTACACTAACCGGTAAACCACGACTAACTATCATTCCTGCCGTTAGAGCACATTGTGCGGATACTGGAGAAACATATAAATCAATTAATCCATTCCTAACAGGGTAGACGCCCCCAAAGACGACAAGCTGTTGCAGAGGTTTACCAATAATTTTACTATCTATCAGAACTTCGTCGTGGACTTTTGGTTCAACCGCGACCCGGATGCTTGCTGATCCATATAACCTAGCATCTACAACTGCAATGATCTTGATTGATGTAGCACTACGTATATCAGTGTCCGAAAAAGGCATCTCAGTACCTACATCAAAGAAATCAAGCTTATCCGAAGTTTTACAAACTGCGACATGAGATTGTTCAGTAAACGTTTGCCCTATCAATATGGGATATTCCAAATATTGGTCATCAACCACTTGACATTCAACTCTTGCACTAACCCCATCCACAAGTAAATTCACAGAGACAGTACCAAGTGTCAGAACAACTTCATTACCGAATCCCTTAAGAGCCGTTACATTATTAGAAGTCGATAACTCTAAATAAGAAGCATAAGATTTTCTTATCAATGATACCTCACTTCCAAAGTCAATAAAACCCCCAGTCAAATCATTGTTTACACTAACCTTTTTATAAAATTTTGAACTAGGCTGTGAATTGGATATGAGTAGTGTCTTACGAACTGTATTATTATCTTTGGCGTTACTGTAACAATCTTCCGTCTTATGCCCGACCTTATTACATTTTTCACACCTAATAATGGTCTTTGGACATTTTAAAAAGGGATGCCCCTTCTCTTTACAATTAAAGCAAAATAAACTGTTTTGTGTAAAGCCTGTTTTATTATCTCGCCGATTATTGTGTACGTCTGTATTTGTATCATGTTGAAACTTAGTCTTGTAGCGTGTTCGATCTATTGGATTTGATATAGATGACTGAAAAGAGTCCTTATTGCTCATTAAGAATTGTAGCAATTGCTCTGGATGCAAACAACGCAAGGACACGGCACTTGATTTTATAGTTCTATCAGTCAAACCATGGATGATGCAATCAACGGCCCGTTTTCCTTCAATGTTGCATTGATTCAATAAAGCTAATTTTTCGTAAAAATAAACTTCTATAGGCTCATTGAACCTGCTCTTCCTCTTCAGCATATCTTCAAGGGCTTGGCCATAGTTCTGCTCACAGGGAAATGCATTTAATAATTTATCTTGCCACTCGGTCCAATTAAAAAGTATTGAAGGCAGACTTTCATACCAGACTTTGGCCAAACCCTGAAGCTTCTGCATTGCAAAATGAATAGTAGTTCTGTCATCCCAGCCGTAGACGGTAGCACATTCATTCACCTTGTTGAGCCAGATATCTATTCTTTGATTTTTTGACGAGGGATCAAAATCAGGTAAAATATTCTTATGATTATTAGAGGTATGAGTGGCTGCAACAGAAGTCGGCGGCTGCGATGACACATTCTTAAATGAATTTAAAATATTTATAACGTCCTTAGCAGAAAACGTGGGGCTATCATCTTTTGCTGGTAGGTGATCGGTGTCATCACCTTGACATCCCCGCGTCGCAGAACCATCTTGTTTATGAGGGCTAGGAACAGTCCTCCGAGAGGGTATTCGCCTATCCGATGTCACGTCACGTGATGGAATCTCGTCAGCACGACAATCTCGTCGTAAAATATCTCGCTGATTACTCACAGTTCGTTGCATCCGGCGGCGCTCCCTGTCCAGGTCTCGCTGCAGGTCACGAAGGCGCGCTCGTTCGTAATCCACCTGCCTCTCGATGGTACGCAGCTTGTCAGACTCACGCGGGACGCCGCGGTTGTCGCGGTGCTGGGAGGTGCTTCCACGCTGGCTGCGGCCAACGCTGTGGCCATGGCTGCGGCCACCGCTACGGCTGCGGCCACCGCTACGGCTGCGGCCACCGCTATGGCTGCGGCCGCCGCTACGGCTGCGGCCACCGCTACGGCTGCGGCCGCCGCTACGGCTGCGGCCACCGCTACGGCTGCGGCCGTGGCTGCGGCTGCGGCTGCGGCCGCGGCTGCGGCCGCGGTCGCGGCTTCGGCTACCTCGACGCACGCTGTTTGATCTTCGTAATTGAGACTCGTACCGGTCTGGAGTTTCTATGCGACGTGAACCTGACTTTCTTTCACGTTGCATTGTATCTGGAACTCGACAGCAAAACAAACTATGTACCACATCAAACAAGTACCTACTAAATAAATTTTATTTAGATCTTAAACTGTTGATATACATTATGTTAATAAAATTTAAATGGTCAATCAAATCAAATCATCAATTATTATTTCAAATATAGTACGTAATAATCTATTTTCTGAGGTCTAATTTCAATTTCTTGTATCAATGAAGGGTGTCTACAAATGGCCATAATAAACATAAATTATACTTTTTATTTTCTGGATTGAATTAAAATGTACTTATATATATTTTTTTTAAGGGTACTTACCACTTCTGAAGTATAATAAAACTCCCAAAAGTATGTTTATGTTTTATTCTTACAGAACCAATTACAACACTATCTGCACAGCACTCTCTTTTCAAATAACGCGTAGGCACATAAAAATACACTTCACAAACGCACACGCATAGAACACTTCTTTCGTTATCACTGACACAACTTAAGTCGAACTAAACTCTTAACCTTACACTATCCCACTTTTATATTTTCTCATTAAACACGTGATATACCGGTGCCGGAAACATCGATGTTTCCGCTTACAATTATTTTCAATTTTTAGTAACAAGTACATAAAATCAGTAAATTACCTAACTTAATACTAATATTATTTTAAAATATTCTGATATATTTTCTTACAAAATCTTATCGCCTAATTATTAAAACATCAAACCGGAATCAGAGATATATATTTCCGCTTCTTATTTGTACTTTTTAATAATGCAATAACTAAAATCAGTAAAATGTGAAGCTAGATACCAATACTATTTAAAATATTAATACATATCCCTTACAGTAGATTGTAGGTAGTTAACTTAATTTTATGTGAATGATTTTTAGTGCGCGCCCAAACGGAATAATTTAGTAAAGCTCTTTAGTTCATACAATTCTTCGCAACCTACTTAATAAACTTATGCATTTTACTAAATTTTAATTAAAAAATGTCTGCTCAAACGTGTTAAGTGTTATGCCCCGCCCATAGAAAAATTTCTAAATCACTTGTTTACTTGCGTACAAAATTTGAAGTAGGTAGTAAATTATCCGTTTACACCTATTAATTTACTTAAAATTTAGTTATCTACATATCTACTTCTAAACAATAAATATTTCAATAAATAGGTATCTTATCATTTTAATGCCAAAACGATTGACATTGTATTAATTAAAATGATTCAAAGTCGACAGTCCAAAAGCTGTAAAAAGTGATTGAAAGAGGGAATCATAATTTGTTTATGAAACAATTTATCTTAGTACGATTAACTATTATTTTAGGCATATGTAGGTAATAATAATGTTTTTATGTTCAATAAAATCTTTGAATCTTTACCTAATTGGATGTGTTCAGTAAGTGATACGAGTATAACACACCAACCAATTAAATGAAATGAGTACTCAGGTAACAAACATGTTGTGTTTAACAATGTCTAATGTAGGTATGTACAATGTCGAATTCGTTTTCGTGCATCAGCTGTTATCGACGCGCGCGCGCCGCGCTGGCCCCCGCGGCCCGCGTTGTGGCCTGTGACGTGGGTCTCACTCTCATGTGTGCGTTAGTCTGTATGCTTGTTTAGAATATTATGAACATTCTTATCCCTCTACGAGAACAAGTAATTTCTTGAATAAACAATTAATAAGCTAATAAAAAATATTTTAGTGTAGGTATTATGATTAAAACTGAATAGGTATTCTAATTGGGGTGTTTAAGGGTGTACGTCATTTATGCATTCAATGTAGTGAAAAGTGACACTGTAGTAGGTATTAAATAAACTTAAACTTATTACTGACATTGTTAAATAATTTTGTTCTTTAATTTGAGGTTTATTAATCAATGAGTTCAAAATTGTTCACAGTCTACAGTACAAAGCCTGAAAAATGTGATGGAAAGAGAGAATCATAATTTGTTTACTATTTAATCTTCGTACCATTACCTACTACATATTTTATGTAATGATCGCTCGATCGCTAATAGCTCTGCTGTTTTCGTCGGGGTGTACTCACACAGACGCGCGCACCGACCTTGTAGCGCTCGTTCGCTCTCATGTGTGCGTGCGCCGCTGGGTAGAATGTTCACACTTTTCGTTCGAAATGAGTATAACTTATTTCTTAAATAAAAAATTATTAAGCTATAAAAAACAATTAAAAATACGTGGAATCGATTCAGTTGCCGATTTTGAGGAAGATACTTTCTCAAAGTGCGTAAATCCTGTTATACGTTGTATACAAATCAACTTCGCCAGTTTTAGAGTTATAAATATGAAATTTTTTATGTAAGTTTATAGTAATAAACAAAAATTAACTTTAACAACTTTTTTCGGAAAATCATCCCTTAAAGGGTTAATTTAGTGGATTTAATTTAGTATGCAACTTCGTCATTTTTAAAGTAAGAAGGGTGAAATTTTGTATATAAGCTTATAGTTAGACACAAAAAATAACTGTACCACTGTTTTCTCGAAATTCATCCCCTAAAAATAGGGGTTGGTAGTCAACTACATACAAATCAACTTCGCCAGTTTTAGAGTTATAAATATGAATTTTTTTATGTAAGTTTATAGTAATAAACAAAAATTAACTAACAATTTTTTTCGGAAAATCATCCCTTAAAGGGTTAATTTAGTGGATTTAATTTAGTATGCAACTTCGTCTGAGAGGGACTGGGAGCGATAGAGGGAGAGGGATATGAAGTGGGAGAAGGATCTCGAGCGGGAAAGGGAGAGGGAGAGGGATATGTGGTGAGAGAAGGACCTCGAGCGGGAAAGGGAGAGGGAGTGGGACAGGAAGAGGGAGAGCGAGAGGGAAAAGAAAAAAAAATGTTAATGTTGTTTACTATTCCAAACCCACTCCCGGAGGAATGATCTGTGATTGTATCGTAAGTTTCAGTATGTAAATTCCTAAATATAAGTACTTCAATATAAATGAACCTGTTTTTAAATTTTCTTTTGTAAGGGATACTAAATAATATGATAAGCATAATTTCCGCGTGCGAAGCTGCGGGCAACAGCTAGTATTCTAATAAAGTGCTGTTGAGTTGTCGCATACGTTTTTTTCTAAACTATCCTTAATTTCCTCACCATTAACTGGTATTTGAAATTGAAAGGTACCTTTCGTTGTCATCTAAGTACGTTAATTGACATTTCTTTTTTTATAGTAAAAAAAAATCGTTTCTACAAACATATGATCATTATCACTCGCTCTAGTGTTGAAAGTGGCACCTGTTTCTCCGATTGTCCGATCGTGTTCAACCGGTTCATTGACGAGGTCTGTTTTCTTAATGCGTAGAAGATCAGTACACACATTGTACACAATATGATTAACCTGATTTTTAATTCAAATTATAATTATAATATTTTTAAGCTATTTTTAACAAAGGCTAACTTATAGGTAGAGGACAAAAATCTAATGAAATTTCATTTATTTCGATTTGATTCGTTCGTAAAGAAAAAACCTGCAGGTAAAAAACATGTCATGTTATTGTACGGTGCATTTTAATTTGAAAACGTGTAGATTTGCCGTACCTAATTGTTATGTCATAGTCGAAATTATATTAAATCAATAATAAAATTAATTACATGTTTGAGGTTGTGCCGCAACTTTGTGGCATTGGTTATGATTATAATTTCACTGTTAACATTTTTATCACAATTATCGGTCAGTTATTAAAAATCACAAATCATGTCAGTGCAGTGGGTCGAAATATAAAACCGAATATCTCAGGAACATTTACGAACAAGCGTCATGTTTCTAGAGTTTAACGGTATTAATGCTTTACAACTTGCGTTGGCAATAAATCATAAATCATTTCTACCTTTGCTCGTGTTTATTACATCTCATTTTACAATGGCTATCTACTCGGATAGCCATAAACTTCTCATTGCTTTCAACGGTATGGACGTGTGAATAAATGTTTTAATAATATGATATGATGCTATGTATGTGATAATATGCTTTACGCGTCGCAGGAAGCGCGGTATGACAGGATGCCTATCCGCTTGGTGAAATGCTAATATCAGTTTAATAGCATTACTATTTAAAGATAAACGAAGGGACAAAAATGTACCCTAGTTGGTAAAGTTTATGTGACTGATATAATGAACTCTATCTCATATTAATAATTT
This sequence comes from Thymelicus sylvestris, assembly GCA_911387775.1. Lineage (NCBI taxonomy): Eukaryota > Metazoa > Arthropoda > Insecta > Lepidoptera > Hesperiidae > Thymelicus > Thymelicus sylvestris. Next base: position 6,200,088 of record OU426909.1, on the reverse strand, counting down.
ATAGTAATTTCAATGCCGTCTCTCCCATTACTTGAATGTTTATTTCCATAATCGTTTACTACCTTCGGATTCTCGGTCTAAATACGGTAATTTTGTGGTCAGATTGTATAAATGAGTCTGTATTAACCTAGTAATAATTAGATCACTTAAGATAATTATTTTGACGTAAATGAATTGAGGAACACTATCTTTACAAATGTTCATAATTCGATACAAAATTATGAACAGATATTTACCAGATAATACACTATGAAGATGAAAAATTTATGATTATAATGATAGGGGTCCTTAACCATCAAAAATAAATAAAGATTAAACCAAAATTTTCAATACACCTGACAAGTAAAACAATATACATGTAAAATCTACAACTATCGAAAAAAATAATATCAATAGACATAATAACAGTCACTTCGAGGCAAAAGCGGTTATCGGATGATACAATGTGCAACGAAAAAGGACAACGAATCGTTGGCTCGACTGAATCACAGGAAACAATACTTATACCGCCTATACATATCGAGATGTAATTTCGATGAGTACTTCGCTACGAGTCACAGGTATTTCTCTAAACTGGGTAGCGTTTCTCAGTAATCAAAAACTACAGAAGGAACCAGGAAAGGATTTTATGAAAACCCTTTTTCAGAGTTACTGCTTCAACTTAAAATTCTTTGTTTTTTTTTTGAAAAGCCTGATGATTGCTTTCAGTTGCAGCTGTCAAGTCTAACGTAACTTCGCGTTTGCAGTTTAACTAACAGTTCTGTGTATTTCTAGTGAATTAATTAAATTGATCATAAATTACATTCATAAAGGAAAATATACGATTTTAAAATACATTTTAAAATGCTTAACAACACCTACGCTACAACTCAATCTTAATTTTATCGACTGAGTTATGTAATTTCGGATGCGAAATGTTGTTGGACAGTGCGATTTTACATATCCCACGCTTTTGTGCTTCGTTAAGCAAGTAAAGCTGTCTGTTCCAGTGGTTATCGTAAGAGAACTGTCGATTACCGGTAGGCCTTCCCTTTTCAAGAGATAGGTTCATCACTAATCTTTCGATAAATTCGCATTGAAGGTTTTATGAATTATTAAGATAAAAAAATATTGAAAAGTTGAACAACATCGTCAGCTTTTCGGAAAATAAAACGGTATGAAACACAAACATGACATATTGAAGTTATAAAGATGAATACAGTAACCTTATGAAAAACGTCAAGCTCCAAGTCAGGGTGTGTGCCGAGAAACCTATTATTCGATAACACATTTTCTCCCCAACGAATAAGGCATTCGGTTCCGTAGACACAATAGCCGGAAGGTGGCATGTATCCAGACCCTCACAGCCACCCAGATATTCTATCGTGTTCGAGCGATATAGCACCCAATTACCGGTGCACAGAGGTAGTTTTACCATGAAGAGTAACGACGTATATCGTCAAATTGGATATCAGGTCGGTACACCACGCAATGCCGCCAAGTCACTATTAATGTGTACGAGTATCAATCAATATAAATTGGAATCTGAGTCGAGAGGAATAGTGACGATAAGTTTATGATAAAGATATACATTAAGTTTCACTATCATAGGAAACCGTAACAATATAAAGAAAAATTCTTCAGGGCGGGATTCAATACGTAAAACAAAATATATATTTTGCTTATTTAAGCGAATTTATAAGTAACAACTGGTATCATATAGGAGATCTAGTTTTAATAAACATAAGTTTTATATGTATGGCTTTTATTTCACGAATAATCCTGCGGAAAATAGAAATTAAGCTTATTAGTTGTATGAAAGTTCAAGAGTTAATAAAATTAATTATTTTTGTACAACAAAAAAGTCTGTACATTCAAATCTGGTACGATTACATTGCTGCATTGGCAAAAAAATTGTTTCAAGCGCAAATATTGCACAAACCTTAAAACTTCCCGAAGCAAAGCCAAATGGGAATACTAGTGGAATACAACGGAACTAAATATCATGTGACTGTAGGCGGCATAAATCTTCAGTAGGAATTAATAAAACACTAGTGAACAATACATAGCTGAGACGTACAAATATTCGCAATATGGCGTACGAGTGACGAATGGAGCGAAATGTGACGGATGGCGCACATCAATCAAATACCATACATCGTATAACTTGTAACAGGATCTTGCTGATATCGTATACTTTTATTATTTGGCAGTAATAGCCGCCTTCGGGTCGTTTCGGGTAACTTGTACTATCAGTGTTATTTCGATTTTTATAAACCAATGATTTACAGCGGTTATATGATACAAAAGGCCCACTTTTGAGCTAGTTTGAGGAAAAAATTCACAAACATAGACCTAACAGTAGGCTGTATTTTCAAGTTTTTTCAAGGAATCGGATTTCTTAAAAAAATCACAAATTCCCAAATATCATCTGACCCACTGAATATTGCTGAACATACATAGGGGTTGAAATGGTAGGTATTGAGGTCCCCTACCTTGGCCACCGTTGATCCACCACCCCTGTTACACCCTGTATATGCACTAGAATTGAGAACCTCCTTTTTGAAATCGGTAAAAAATGTTGAAGTAGTTCGACCTATGTCCTGTATAAAACCTGTACTCACGTATTAATGTAGCAAACATTAAACTCTATAAGATTCATTACGAAACCGTAAAGTTTGTGTTCCCGTCGCTGTCTTTACCATGATAAGTTGTAAGGTTTACACAAGCTTGTCTTTTTAGCTTCCTAGTTGCCATGTTGGAACAGATGTTGCGCAATCTACATGTAGACATGCTGAACTTCTAGTGATGACTAGGATATACGACGTGGCAAAGTAGGGCTTGCAACTTAACATACGCAATATAAAAAATGATACATAGTTTAGTAATAATATTAGTAGTTTAGTACGCATAGTATCTAGTACTCATAGTAACTTCTAGTGATGACTAGGATATACGACCCAATGTGGCAACGTAGGGCTTGCAACTTAACATACGCAATATAAATAATGATACATAGTTTAGTACACATAGTATACTAATAGTAGAATATCTGAATCCGAGGTATTTTCAACTAGTGAAGTACTTTATTTGTAGAAGATTTCAATTCTAAAAACTCTCATACCCGATGTTAAGTGGTTACCAATCATAACATAACCGATGCCTTGTGGGCCAGGAAAGATAAGAGAATAAAGAAGAAAGCTGATCTTTTGGATCAGTTAAGCTATGTATAAGTCCTTCAATTCCTTTAATAAACAACATGTGATATAAAAAGAAAAAATCATAAAGCAATAATCTCAAAAAGCCATCCAAAGAAACCATTCCGATCATTCCACAAATGAATGAAGCTCAACAAAAGCCCCATACGAAATCCGCCGGCTAAATAATAATGTCCTTGTAAAGTCTGCAATGTCATTATTCACATTTGCATTACGTGTCGTGGGAAAATTATTTAAACCATGGAAAGGGTCCGTATTATTATATAAGCTGCGTGCTCACGTTGAGTTAGGGTTATTTCACACTATCTCATCACACGTGACTTTGCCCGCGTTTTCCGGGATAATAAATACCCCATGTTTTATTCTAGATAATGGTCTACCTGTGTGCTAAATTTCATGAAAATCTGTTCAGTAGTAACAAACATCCGTGAAAAACTTTCCGTGAAAGAGTATCAAACATTAGCATATCGATCAAAACTTTCATTCCATAAAAGATACTTAATTTTGATCATCACGAATTTTCTTTCTCGGACGCTATTTGACGTAGAAGCTATTGGGTACTCGAAAGTGTTGATATTTAATGATATTAATAAGATAAAGTAAAAGAATAGCAGGCTCGGCATGAATATGCAAAAACCTCACCAACCTATCAAGTATGGAATCTAACTAATATCCTCGAATACCGTCCTCTAAAACAGAAAAAGACAACGGCATTGTTTACTTAATTTCAGTAGGCAATGCAATTTGAATAACAATCGCTCCATGCACCGAAGGTCTACTCCTGGGGGTCGTTTGCTCAGCGGTATCTAAATAAAGATATTGTCCGTCTGTCTGTTGTGTCAAAGGTATGATGTATTCATGCGAGCATCGGCACAATGCGCTGGCTTCATTTTAATTTTAAATTTGAATTTGTACTTTTAGTACAAAGCGTACATTCCGTCATGTAATACATACAGAGGTTATCGTTATGATATTAGCATTTATTTGTATTTGATAGTGTGTAAGAACATGCTTTATTGGCCTTGTAGGATGAACTGAGATGTCGCGGGGTGGTTGATTTGAATGTCTGCATAAGCTTTTAATTTTCAAATTTGTATGTTCAAAATACGTCACTACTTTGAGCGAAAGAAAAATCTTGCTAAGCGAACAGTCCCGTTCGAATCAATAAATGTTTGATCTCGAACCTTGAGTATTTATGACATATTATTTGCGTTGCCCAGGGGATTTAACATTTTGAAAATTAAACATTGTGGCCCAGGAGTCTAGGATTAAGTGCAAGGATTACGGAGATATGAGTAACTGCTTATTCATTTATTGCATTATAAACAAAAAGAACGGAATTCACAAAGCAAGCTCAAGTTTCAACCGCATCCACTGCTACAGCGCAGTGTCGTATTTACAGAGAGAAATGCAAAACTGTGTTTGTATTCGATTTGTAGCGAGCGCGGAGTGCACGACAAATAAGTTTTGTTTGAGACTAGTACCTACGCGTCTACGAGTACGACGCATACGTGTTTGTAAAATAATGTGCAAACAAACGGTTCTACACCTCAATGTATTTGTTTTATTTCACGTCGTAAGCGAAAAACTAACAGGAATGGACGAATAGGCATCACCGATGCATTAGCCAAGGAGGAAGTGAAAGGACTCGCATAATAACTGGTGGAAATTATTTAGTTTTAATAATTCATTACACTTACATTAATTAACAGTCAAGAAAAGCATGCTGCAATCAAACTTAAGATAGTTGTCTACAAGCGAAGCTAAATAGCTAAATAGCTGTTTCTTTCTGATAAATTTATCGAGCATTTCATAAAACAATATCATTAAAACAGTCAAGAATCAGATAATTTATTTAATATTAGTCCAAAGCGACAGTGGCCCGATCATAATGCTCCTGGAAGAGTGCCAGGGGTACGAATGATATGAACTCGCATATTGCGAAGGCCTCCTCTCAACTAAAATAAACTGGGCTACTCATTTAGTGAAGTGATACGATCATAGACGACTTGTGATTGACTCAGCTAAAAAACTGTAACGGTAAATGGTTCTTTCAAGTTATAATAGATCGGATTAAACCGTTGGAAGCATTAACCGTTGCAGAAAATATTCAATTTCATGACATGAGGACCACCAAAGCTCCATCCAAAGATCCATTGCTAGTCAAGAAAGAGTAGATCTTAAAAAAGAAAGTACTGGCTCTCAAGCCACCAGTCAGAACTTAATGAGTCATTTGGGAGCTGACGTTTGTCAAATACACCTTATAACAAGTTTATCCCATAAAACGATAATGAGTCAGTGTAATAGGGAAATCCGGCAACTAACCACTATTGAAGTCGCTGACACGAACTCAATTTCAGTCTTGCAATAATGTGACGTACGCATTAACGTAAATTTAATAGAAACAATATCATCCTTACAAGAATTAAATGTACGTTTTGAGCACACGAATAAATTTCACACAATATTCATACTTTGAAGTTATTTCCTTAAAAAACTTTATTCTGTTTTCAAGTTTAGAGAGTGCAGAGTTTTACTTTAACGCCTCTGGAAACTTATGCCCAGATTTTGTAGATGCAAAGTGAAATACAAAATTTTCAAGCACGCTAATGACGAAGAAATTTCAGTTGCGGGATCTGAACTGATTTTTTCGCTGCCAAAACCAACGTTTTGCTTTTGTACTAGTGGTGTACTATCATGGTCTTCTTACCATCAAATGGCACGCATAATATAGTCGTAACTTGGTCAACGTCATAAAAAACCTAGATCTGAAGTATGACAGTATCTACTCCAGTTGTTAGGAAGCTTGAAACGCATGTGATATCATTGCGTTATTATAAGTAATTACATTATTGTATACTCTATTACTGTAAGTCCCAAAATTACGAGTACTTCAATCAGTCAGCCGTCATCACGAAACATTTTTCACGACGGTTAGAGACCTCAAGTCTTTCTACAGTCCACTAACGGTACTAACCTAATTTATAGAAGCATTTTCACCTAACATCAACAACTAATTACGAAAGTAAACGTAATTACCCTAGACAATTTGGCTAATGGAAGGCCATTGTGTCCCCGCCCGCGCCGCCGCACCGGGCCCGGGACGATGTTAAATACCAAATTAAGGCAATAAATACAGGACGCAGCACAACACAGGGGCGCAATTTGTACTTCTCAAGGATTTCGCAAAGATGCATTTTTCCAAGCTTAAATATTCCCAATAATGATAGTGAGTTTGACTGAATAAAAGTAGTTCATATTTGGAATATTAGCTAATATAAATACGTATTGCCCCTCTTTGGTTTTGAGATCCAGATCGGTATTCCTTACTTCTTTATTTTATTGACTGGTAATTCATCTATGACGCCTATAGTGTTGTGGACTGATGTGGACGACAATAACGACTTGCACAGGTGGCTCGTCTGCTTGATTTTCTTGACCTGTTCATAAAAGAAATCCCAATCTTCATTTCCAACACCGACTTATATCCACGGGACACCATTACTAAAACACTGCCCTACGTGAAAGTTTTGACGCGTACAAATTTTATCCGATACATCTGGTGAAATTTTAATTACTTATGTCCAATAAAGGAGCGATAACAAGTTGGACGGGTCTCATTTTTGTGTAACACTTAAGCGTAAAGCCGTTGGACGGAAATTGTTCTGACAAATTGTTTTCTTTATATCGCCTAAAGGCTTGAACAGATAGACGGACCACCTCGGCGAAAGTGATCACACACAAGGCCGAGGACCAGATATGTCAATGGTTAAAAGTATTTTTGGATAATTTTAGCGCTTGATAATTAAAAAAGCATTAAAGTAATATTGCGGCTGCAACAACAGTGTGTTTTTGGGTTAATATCTGTTGGCAATTTGGTAGCAAGTGATCATCGCCGTTCATGGACATTTGCAGCACCGCGTGGTGGCGTCCCTGGCTTTCCTAATTGCAACATCCAGCATCAATAAAAGGTTAAATACTTTTAAAAATTTCGTTGGTTGATTTTGGGTAGGTAAATAAACTGAAACTTATCGCCGCGTCAGGAGACACAGTAAGTACCTACCTATTGGCATTATAAGAATTAGAAAAAAATTCTCATGAAAAGGAGGTTGACTTAGACACAACGATGAATGTTTTCGAACACTCTCTTTCACACACGTGGAGGAACTTAACATACGAAGTAACTATCAAACGCAACTAAAAGTACTGTTGCGATAAGTCTACTTTTTCTTTCGTGTTGCAAAAAACAATTTATTGGAACCTCTTAATTCAGATGAAGCAATCAAGTTTAAAAATGCAGCCATAACAGTAAATCATTCGCGTTTTAAATGTGTAGAAAACATTAAAAACATCCACACGCGGTATACTTTTATAAAAGAATAAATACGCAAAAGTACTAAAGAACAAAACAGCGAAAGAAAGTTGTTAAGGTAAATGGATAATAAATTCTACAATAAACAAGTCTAAAAATTCATAAAATCAATATTTATGGAACCGCAACTTTGGAAAATGTCGAATACCTTAAAGTATTAAAGCATTAACTCGCAAGCCCGGTGAAAAATAACTGTAATTTAGTTTCATTAATGACGTTCAAGCATTAACATGTCTCGTCGAAATTATGTCTATGGCAATATTCAACATTGGTTGCTGGTGAGTAAATAAATGTAAATTTTATTAATAACAATTTTGTAAATTGATAATAATGACACAATTTTGTAAATCAAATTATGTTACTAATAAAATTAAGATTAGGTTATATAAGCTTGATTGAAAGAATATAATGTTATAGAAGTCTTTCTAATCACACCCTAAATTCATACTATATGAAATATTTAAAGATTGCAATTTCCCCATGGTCCCATGGAAATGACAAAGCAGATCTAATCAAAATACCTACAGTTGATACTGAGCGAGTGGTAGCCACCTAACGGTAGGTAAGTTAAAAATACTAACAGAACTCGATGGCCTCTTAACATTAAATAGATATCTATATAGACATCAGCGCTTTTTAAGAGAAGAGATTTTGAAAAGAGATTTTCTTTCTTTCTTTTTCTTATTTCATTCTTGGCCAGCAACGCAGCAGTGATGCCTTTGGTGTTACTGATGTCCATGGGCGACGATAGCCACTTACCATCAGGTGGATCGTCAGCTCGTTTACCGGCTATTTTCATAAAAAAAGAGAACGGAGGCTCGAGTTTGACAACAGAACCTCCCGGCGCGGCACAAATTACATCAATTTACTACATTATACTTCAATGTCCTTAGCTCTCTTCTTGCTCGTCAACGAAATGTTGGAGCGTTTCGTGGACTCTGATCCAAAGCCAGCGGTGACAACTTGGCGCATACATATTTATCTCCTCACTTTCCTCCTCACATGAAAAACATTGATTGATTGACCACGTACATTATTTGAATCAATATTTTCCGAAAGTGCCGATCAACGACGGTTTTTTCTTTTAATTACAACACAAAAAACAATTCGTCAATCAATCTTGTCTGTTCGGGACATGTTTTTATTCGGCTCATTGATATTTACGCGAACGGAGCGATTAGCACCATATGTGTTTATGGGTGGTAGTCTACTCGATAAGTTCAAAATGGTTGAAATTAGAGATACTGCTCTTAAAAATACGTGCGATAGCTCATTCTGTTCGGAATGATGTCTAGAAAAATGTTTCGGAAGCGTTTACCAGCACGTAAAAAATTGCAAAAGTTATTGACAAAATAAAGTTGAAAAAAAAAAGTATTTTGTTTTTGGTAATCACTTCGAAACTATTAATATTTAAGAAATTTTAAAACAAGATTCTTAAAGTAGAGGAAATTTCCAAACAATGACTCGCGACTCTCGGAACTCTATCTCCATTATTTATAACTTTAATTTAACGCTGAAAATGGGTCTCCACGCTGCATTTTTAGGTTGCGCGTGCGGCGTCAAAACCGAGTTCGTCACACTCAATAATTTTTTAAGGTATTAATTATTAATTTAAAAAAATAAAAAAAATATGGTGTATTCGAAACACTTCAAAGAATTTGCTCCCGTAGGAAATTTTGCTTAAAGTTAATTTTTCAACAAGTTAGACGATTGTTAATTAACTAAATTTTCTCGAACTTCCATTTTCATTGTACATTAAAAAAAATGTTTAAGTAATTGTCCTATAAATTTTTCGCTTCGTGGAGCCCTTCTTATATACATGCTTAACGAGATCACGTCATAAAAGTTTAAAAAGTTTTAATACTTTGTGTATAATAATTTTATAAGTTGAACAAAAAATAAAAAATCCAAATAATATTATAGAAAATATTTTTTTCTCAATTTATTATTACATAATCGTTTTGGCATTCATAAAAGACATTTAATGACTTGAAAAAAAAAATTCCCTCATTTTTTATAATTTTTTTTTATAAACAAATAGACTATTTCAATGCTTTCAAGAAAAAATTTCTTAATATCTTATTCTTTACAAAACATTATGATTTTTGAAAATTGATTTTTTTCTTAATAATGATATTTAATTGTTTATAATTGTTTTTTAATATTTCTATTGTTTGAATAATTAGTTAATAATTTTTTTTTCTTAAAAATTATAATTAACCATATTTAATAGAAATGTAAAAAAAAAATTTTTTTATCAACAATTTCATTGTTTTTTAACTTAACAATTTTTTATAAACAAATTCTCAACTTTTTTATATATATTTTCTGAAACACCTAAAAATAAAAAAAACAACGATGTATAACAAAGTACAGATAAAAACATTTTTCAATTTTTTAATTTCGATTCGATAAAAAAACGAAAAAATTGTTTGTTCAACTTATAAAATTATTATACACAAAGTATTAAAACTTTTTAAACTTTTATGACGTGATCTCGTTAAGCATGTATATAAGAAGGGCTCCACGAAGCGAAAAATTTATAGGACAATTACTTAAACATTTTTTTTAATGTACAATGAAAATGGAAGTTCGAGAAAATTTAGTTAATTAACAATCGTCTAACTTGTTGAAAAATTAACTTTAAGCAAAATTTCCTACGGGAGCAAATTCTTTGAAGTGTTTCGAATACACCATATTTTTTTTATTTTTTTAAATTAATAATTAATACCTTAAAAAATTATTGAGTGTGACGAACTCGGTTTTGACGCCGCACGCGCAACCTAAAAATGCAGCGTGGAGACCCATTTTCAGCGTTAAATTAAAGTTATAAATAATGGAGATAGAGTTCCGAGAGTCGCGAGTCATTGTTTGGAAATTTCCTCTACTTTAAGAATCTTGTTTTAAAATTTCTTAAATATTAATAGTTTCGAAGTGATTACCAAAAACAAAATACTTTTTTTTTTCAACTTTATTTTGTCAATAACTTTTGCAATTTTTTACGTGCTGGTAAACGCTTCCGAAACATTTTTCTAGACATCATTCCGAACAGAATGAGCTATCGCACGTATTTTTAAGAGCAGTATCTCTAATTTCAACCATTTTGAACTTATCGAGTAGACTATGGAGTGATATTGTCGCTGGCCGTTAAAACGATATTAATGATAGGTTACAATATTAACTTTTTCATTTCACCACAGAATTTCCGCGTATCAAGGTCGCCTGGTCAGTGTAATCGAATACATTTATGCATTAAAGGTATGAAAATTAAAGCTTGCAATAAGACAACGTACACTTAACGCACGGCTATCTAGTTAAATTTTACCACAAACGACACAGCCGTTAATTGATACGACAGATAATAAGATATTTTTTTTTGTTTTTTTGTTTATTATCAATCGATTTATAATGCCTCCCACCATCATTTCTTCCTTGATGTGTTTACAAGTAAATGCTTTTATTTAATTTACTTTAACCTGTGGTGTGGCATTTTAAAATTTACTCGTTTAAAAAATAAATCAAGTGTAAAAGATAAAGTACCTAAATAATTTTATTTTCCCTCACATTTATTATAGCCAATAATCGACGCTGTAGTAATGGTTACCTTAGCAACGCAAGTAGTAATAATTTCAAAGAAGGATTTCCCAAAAGGCCTAGAATTTACCGTTCCCGTGGGAAGTTCATAATAAAGCTCAATAAGCTTATTATAAGTGACGTTCGATTTCATATTACGCTATGTGATACGCCGAACAGATTTTCTGTATATAATTAAACTTTTTTTATATAATTAATGATGGGAGCGCGTTTACTATATTTATAATTTAGGATTACTATTATTAGGAGGTACTAATATTTAGCCCTCATTGCCCAAAGGTAAACAAGTAATAAACGATCCATTCTACTATCGAGAAATTTCATTCAGTAATTTGTGTTGTACATTTCATCCCTTTTGAACTTTAGAAATACCCGATTGCAATACTAGATTATTTACAACATCTTTACCAGGCATTCAAAGCATCTACACTAGCAACAGGGTGATTATTTTGCAAAAAATTAGCGTGACCGGATCCGGTATGTGTAAAAAACGCCGGATCCGGCCGGATTACCGCATCCGGTTTACCGGATTGCAATCCCTAGTCAATACTCCAGAGGGCACAAAAAGCTGGCAATTATACTCTAAAGACAATTATGGTACGCGTAACGTACCACTCGCTCGAACATACATACATGGAACACACACATTGTATAATCTGAATTTTACCAAGAAAAAAATAACCGACTTCAAATAACTCAAAAAATACTCGTCAGATCTAGCTCAAATTTAAGTGGGACTACATGACAACCAGCTCCCGATTAAAAACATAATCATCAAAATCGGTTTACCCAATCGATCTGAGATAACAAACATTTGAATACCTCCTCCTTTTTTGAAGTCGGTTAAAAAGGGTAGAATTCCACAGAGTATAATACCATGTTGGGTGGTTTGTTTATTTTCATTTCATTTCCAGTGGTTTCCAAGAACCTCAATTGGAGTTGGCAATACAAAAAGTAATCATATCTACATTTACGTTTTAATTAACTACTACGGGAGGTCGGCGGTCGTGAGATCAATTATGACCGTGAGGTTTCCTTGCGAAGTAACAAATTAATAACTAAATTAATCTCAGATTGGCTTCAAATTACATCGTCAACTATAATTATTAAACCATAGTTATTACCACTTTAATAACTATGGTTCAATTCATTATCAAATATCAAATAATTAAAAATATTTTTGGATCCTTCTAATATTGTAAAGTTTGTCCGGATATTTGTTGCTCTTTCACGCAATTACTGAACAAAATTCCTTGAAATTGAATATTATAAAGAGGAAAGATTTGATTGTTTGTTTGCATTGAATAGGCTCCGAAACTACTCAACCGATTTCAAAAATTCTTACACTGTTGGGAAGCTACACTATCCCCGGGTGACATAGGCTATATTAATAAAACCCGAATAATGTGTAAAAAAACACCCAAGTTGTAAAAAAATAAGAAAACCGAAGCAAAGCGAGGGCGGTTAGGTACTCGTTAAAAACAAAGAAGAATAAAGAGTTACAAGGGATACATTTACTTGGGATTTCGTATTAACATTTTAAAGTAATGAACGTTTTAAAAATAAGTGTGTTACAATGTTGCTAGATTGCAGACATTACCAAGAACATGCTATGGTTTTATTAAACACTATTCTTTGGAATCTCTTGACATATTTATCGTGCATGCAATTAATTAACACCTTTACGGTAATAATTAAAAACCACTTTCATTCATTCATTATAATTCTTATCTTTAATGGCAGCTTTATGAGCAGGTACACTTGACTCAACCACGACTAAATCGTAGAATGTCGAAAGTTCTTTAATAACATACTCAAAGCTGGCCATACATGATCAAGTTTACTTGTCTTTGCAGCGGACTTGATGCGGCATCCAGTAAACTTGACGGTGTATGGAGAACTGGCTATATAGCTATCTCATGCAAACTGGATACCGCATCAAGTCAAACTGCAAGCTTGACAAGTAAACTTAATCATGTATGACCAGCTCAATGGTGTGTAAAATAAGCACTGTCAAGTGTCAAGCATTAACTTGGGTTATCATATATTTTGTTTGATCAAGCCCGTCACAAATTAAAATTCCAAAAATATATTTTTAAACAATACTGCATACATAAAATCGATAATGCGTTAAGTTTTAAATGAATCATAAAAGTACGAGTTTGTATTAGCAGATTAGCATTAGAGAATATCTTATCTATCTTATATCTCCAGTGAGTTATATCTAGATACAATATTATTCAGATAATATAAGCTAGAGAAAATAATGATATGTGCTAGTCACCACGCAAAAGCTCTCAAAAATAGTTTATTTAATACAACTGGCTAACTATTTCGAACTGAATCACTTATGATTAAGCGACTGACGTCTTTGAGGAGCACACATTCACCATTCACGCACTATCCTGAATTAACTGTCCACATATTGTTCCAATAACTCAAATATGACACGTCATCGTTTCATCGTAGGAACGAAAAAAGTCAGTTAACGCACCTGACATTTCCTGTAACATGAGCACCAAAGGCCACTTCTACTGGACGACACGATAACGACAAAACTTTACAATACTAGTGGTACTGCCACACTAAATATATAGGTATATTCATATATATTTTATTTTATGATTATTACTAGCTATTACCCGCGGCTTCGCCCGCGTGTTCAAAGGGAAGTAACAATGAGTTGTTTAACATATATGATATTATTATTATCTCTAATCCCACCTGATGGTAAGTGGCGATGTAGTCTTGGATGGTCATATACTTACTTTTGATATACTTTATATTTACAGTTGGAAGGTCGAGGAGGGTCATAGGTTTTACAGTTGGTTCCTCTTAGTATGTTTTAAATTTTGGATCTGTCACTTATTTATGAATTATTATTAGTATGTTATTATATCTAGGAATAAATCATGCATGTTAAAAAACTCATTGTTACTTCCCTTTGAACACGCGGGCGAAGCCGCGGGTAATAGCTAGTAATATCATATATGCATGAATTTCTATATTTACAGTTGGAAGGTCGAGGAGGGTCATAGGTTTTACAGTTGGTTCCTCTTAGTATCTTTTTAATTTTGGATCTGTTACTTATTTATGAATTATTGTTATTAATTATTATGTTATTATACCTAGGAAAGAGTCATGCATGTTAAACAACTCATTGTTACTTCCCTTTGAACACGCGGGCGAAGCCGCGGGTAATAGCTAGTAATATCAAATGAAATGAAATGAAATGAAATGAAATGAAATGAAATGAAATGAATTTATTCGAGGGTACACACAGCACAAACAAAGAAATGAAATGAAAAGAAAAAGAAATACACCTAAAATTAAGCCTAAATGGTGCCTGTGCTGCAGCGTGACCCCCGAACAGGCCCAGACTCAGCATATGCTGTGCTGCACAACATAAGCAGTGGAAGCACAGCGCTGATATTTCAGTCTGGTCCTTTGTTCCTTTCTCCCATGAAGGAAGCTCGGCCAGACTAAATGCGCGACATCAGTCAACAACTTACTTCATACAAAACAATACTTTAGGTATATATTATTATATTTATTTATATACTATATTATAACTATATATTAATATACTAATATTATTACATATTATTATTATATATAAATAATAATTGAGTTTTAATAATGTTTAAATAAATCGTAATAATTAATGACGCATTTAAAGGGACGCAGGAACTCACTCTCAATAGGGCACGTAGTACAAGTACAGATACCAATACCATTTATGCGTGGCAACGCAGCACATACGCTCAATGTGTTATTTACGTCCCCCGCGCCACGCGCCCGCCGCGGCCCGCGCTTGCCGCATTCTGCGTTCAGACATCCATCCGGTATAACGACACTCGCTAGAGGTGCGCTTGCGCTGCGAGGTCTGTAAGCAACGAGGGAGCGACAGATCGTATTTTTTTGTCGAAACGAAAACATCGTAAGTATTAATTTAGTTTATTATGTTAAGTTTGTTATGAAATTATATTTTATGAAAATGAAATTTATTAAAATGAAATTGAATATTTTATGAAAATGAAAATGAGTTGAAGAAAAAATTAAAAAATTTTTTGCTCTTCGAGCAGCAATATTTTATATTTTAATCTAAATGCGTGTATTCCTTGCAGACTGCAGAGAGGAGGTGGCAAGTTGTTCCAAATCTTTCATATATGCATGAATTTCTATATTTACAGTTGGAAGGTCGAGGAGGGTCATAGGTTTTACAGTTGGTTCCTCTTAGTATCTTTTTAATTTTGGATCTGTTACTTATTTATGAATTATTGTTATTAATTATTATGTTATTATATCTAGGAAAGAGTCATGCATGTTAAACAACTCATTGTTTCTTCCCTTTGAACACGCGGGCGAAGCCGCGGGTAATAGCTAGTGTTATTATATCTAGGAAAGAGTCATGCATGTTAAACAACTCATTGTTACTTCCCTTTGAACACGCGGGCGAAGCCGCGGGTAATAGCTAGTATTAAGTATGGAAGTTTGGAAGTATGGATAGTATGGATGGATATGGAAGTATAGAAGTATGGACAAATACGCATCATAATGGATCTTTCCATGGGAATGAGTTGTTTTACTGCGGTAAAAAGTAGCCTACGTTACTCTCCAGCCTCTTACCTATCTCCACACAAAAAATCTTACCATAACATCGCTCTGTTACGACGTGAATCACGGACAAACAAACAAACAAACACACTTTCGCATTTATAATATTAGTATGGATGTTATTATATCTAGGAATAAATCATGCATGTTAAAAAACTCATTGTTACTTCCCTTCGAACACGCGGGCGAAGCCGCGGGTAATAGCTAGTCATACCATAACAGCGCTCCGTTACGAAGTGAAAGACGGACAGAAAAACACACTATCGCATTTATAATATTAAGTATGGAAGTTTGGAAGTATGGATAGTATGGATGGATATGGAAGTATAGAAGTATGGACAAATACGCATCATAATGGATCTTTCCATGGGAATGAGTTGTTTTACTGCGGTAAAAAGTAGCCTACGTTACTCTCCAGCCTCCTACCTATCTCCACACAAAAAATCTTACCATAACATCGCTCCGTTACGACGTGAATCACGGACAAACAAACAAACAAACAAACAAACACACTTTCGCATTTATAATATTAGTATGGATGTACCCTTTTAGTTTAAGTGTGTTTTTTTTCTGTTCATTATTTTCACAAAACCGCCACTGATGTTTCTCTTACTTCTCGAAGGTTGACTGGTAGAGAATGCTTTTAGCATTAAGTCCGCCTTTGTACCTCTCACATTGTTGTAAGGTTCAAAAGTTTAAATAAATAAATAAATAAATAAATATAATATATAAAAATCAATTGCTGTTCGTTTGTCTCCCTAAAACCCGAGAATGGCTGGACCGATTTGGCTAATTTTGATCTTCGAATATTTGTGGAACTTCAGGGAAGGTATAAACAGTGAAAAACATATCTAAATAATAAGTTGCGGAAAATACTAAAAACGACAATTTAATTTTCCAATACAAAATGTTCCTAGCGGTGAAACATTTATGTCTTTTGTCAAATTTTCATTTGGTTGTCAAATATTTATAGGTGCGTTCAGAAATTTTTCTGTTTCATACCTGTAGTATGAGGTCCGATCTCTTTGAAAACTTAACGACCATATTAACTTTCTATGTAACTTTACCAACATGTTTAATTTTTTTATTTTATCTGACAGTCTTTCTGATAAAAAAAATAATTTTCCAAATCGGTCGATAAATGGAGTAGATAAGTAAGCGGAGTTCTGAGCCAAGATTAGACGACGATGAAGATGAGGTAGGTACATTTAAAAATACAACCGAATTCAAAACCTCATTTTTTTTTTAAGTCGGTATTTTTTTTAAATCGTTAACCCTTATATTATTTTTTCGTGTGAAAGCACAGTCTTAAAGCACCGCGCCACTCGCACGTACATGGCAGTTTGCGTGTGTACACAAACACAGTACATAATTATGTACGATAAGATGTCGTTGTCGTGTCGTCCGAACAAAAGGGCTCAAAGTCGTGAATCGATGTAAAGCGATCGGTAAAACTAGTCCGATGAGTCAGCGTTCGGGAGAGGCGCCGCGGCGCCCCGGCGCGAGTCGATTTGTTTGACAACAGACGGAGACGGGCTGCGCGTACGCATCGTAAATATCAATGTAACATGTCACTTTTAGAACTAGACGTTGCCAAGTGTCGTTTGTCGTTTTTACAGCATATCATTTTGAATATTCATTTCATTATTATTTCACAAATATCTTGGCTGTAAACGCACCTTTATACTACATACGTATATTTGTTGGTTGTTTACATAAAATATATATTCACGTATATAATCTATCCTGTCAATTCAGTCTAGGGCTAAAATTCGTGCCATAAACATATTTTTTCAGTTTTCAAATGATTGTGAAAACTACTGTGTAAAGTTTCTAGTAAAGAAGCAAATTTTTTATGAAAACATGACAACGAAAATGGAAAATGGAGACTGATAAAAATCAACAAAATGTTTTCACATAAAAATTATGTTTTTCTTCTTCGATTCTAATTTCCATTACTTTTCTTATCCTTTATCTTTTCCTGCAAGATATCCTTATGCATACCGACTATGGCGTAGGGATATTATCGCCGTTTATGAGGCTCGAGACTATAATTTCTGCTCTAAAGCTCAGCTCGCGTAAATCAGTGGCATTAAACGATACGCTTTTAGAAGCTGCTTGCGCAGTGGGATTACTTGCATTGAAAATATAAAACTTACTTAACATGATAAGAAAATTAACAGTTAACGGAGTCTCCTCAAATATTAATTGATTCAGAAAGTTTTAGTTTTATATCCTCAACTAGCTTATACCCGCGACTTCGTCTGCGTGGACTTGAGAATTAAATGAAAGTAATTAAAAACATCCCGGGATATGCGAGTTTTTTTGGCACCGAGGGTTTTGTACAAATTTAGAGAACCGAACATAAGAGCAATATTAAATGATTCAGTAACAAAGTTAACTTTGCCGCTATAAAACTGTCGTTCCTATGCATGGACATAGCGATCAATTAACCAAATACAAATAAGTTTAAGTTTTTTTGGAATGACAGACGGACAACGAAGTGATCCTATAAGGGCTATGTTTTTTCTTTTGAGGAAAACTCTAAAACAATAAATAACCTGTAAACCCAACTTCCAAACTAAATTATACCCTTGACCTGATGAAGAAGCAGATCCATCTCCGACCTCGAACGACATGCACCCTGTTATTTGATCCGGGATATGAAATATTTGTGATCCAAATTTCATCTAAATCCATTTAGCCGCTTTAGCGAGATTAAAAAATATCTTATTAAACGCCTAAGAAATATTAGTGGGATTTTATATACCAGATCTTGAATTGGTCAATGTTGTACTGGTTTTGCTATGTCAACGTGACCATCAACAAATATTATTAAAACTGTTATTCCCACCAATTCTGGAGTTACATAGTCTGTCTCTAAGATACACAACCAGACCCAACCCAGCCCAGACCCTAATACAATATACTGTTATTTCGTAGCAGCTACCACACAACATTTACCATAATAATGTATTTTTTATACCACCAAAAAGTAGAGATTTCATGGAAAAAAATCCCACCGACTTTTTTAAAAAAGCAGATATTTTGACTTGAGAATTATTCTCAAGTCAAAATATCTTATTTTCGATTGAAAATTAGGGTGCTTTTTCGGTGTTAAGTCAAAATAAGGTGAAAAAAGAAATATTTAAAATCAAAAAAATTACAGTGTGTTTGGAACATAAAAAGTGAAGTTTTCACCAAATTTGTGAATTTGTTTTTTGTAAAAGAAAAACAAAAAACCAAAAACTTGGTTATTAGAATTTTTGACATAAAGTTTGAGATTATATGAAAAAAGTGGAAATCCAAAACTTGTAGATCTTTCTATTACCTACCCGTTTAACTTTTTTCCATAGGACTTGCAGTTTTGCCGGAAATCGAGATAAACCGTTTTTTTACCATTAAAAACTCAACCCCCCCCCCCCCCCCCCCACTTCCCGACCTCAGGTCGCACGTAAATTATTTTTCCTTTCATTTTTATTATATATTCTCTTCCTTTTTCAATGGGTTTCATCCTACTATTATTTTTTCACTTACCATTTTCAAAGGCTTCAGCCCTGGTCAATTATTAAGATATATCTACAGAGATAAATAAAGACAACTGAAAAAAAAGGTTTTACTTTGACTAAATCTCCTCGAAATTAAACCAGGACATTGTAGGAGTTGTAGTTGTTATAAATGACAGTTTAATTCAGACTACTGGAATACTGGACTGCTCCTATTTATTCATAGACGTCGACAATTTTTTCCACGTAAGTATAAACAGCAAAACCTAAAGTAATCGAATTCTTCTTCCATTTTAATTACGTAGTATTTTATTGGCACTACTTCTTCCTTCTTTTCGACTTATTATGTGTTTTCATCTAACCAAGTAATGTCTGTAAGACGGTCCCCATGCTGCTCACCAGATCACGCAAACTGCCGCTGCCGCCGCGCCGCTCTGTCTCCATGATCGGATCGGGTGGTTTAGCAGGTAGCTGAGGTGTACCATGTCAGGTTTATCGGTCAATGTTTGATCGCGCCGACCACGGACTACATGAGTCGCTCAGGGACGTCTTGTCCCTCCGTATTTGACTACCTGAGAGCTAAACGCTTCTGCGCGAAGAGTCAAAAGAGCCCCCCCCCCTCCCCCCCGACTATTTGGGGAGTTTCGCAACCGCGCTACCAGCTAGATTTACGGTAATGAAAGGATCCCCTACCCGACAGCAGGGCCCGCCTCTCAACCGGGAGACTCTAGTTCTCCTGAGTTTATTCCTGAATAACTTTGGGATTTTTAAGTGTCCAAGAACCTGGCCCAAATACCAGACGTATATTTTATACCTATAAAACGTTTTAAAAGAAACTCATTGTTTAAACTGATTCGCCATTTGTGGATTAAACAGCGTGCCTGCATTACTATAACATTAGTTTATTTTTACTACTATTTAAATAATAAATAACTCACTGCTAAATCATAAATAACTCACTCTAAACTTGATATGGAAATTTAATCATCCTCATAATTTTTTATTTTTTCATTCTTGTTTTTTTTCTTGGATAACAACCAATGGGTGATATGCCTTTAGTCTGATCTGATCACGGACGATGCTTTTAGTCATCCGTGGAGGATGATGACAATTTAGCATCAGGTGGCTCGTCGTTTTTACGTGGCTATTCGAAAATTCAAAAGTATTTTAGTTATGTATTTGTATTGCACTTACATCCGGTCATAATTAGCCTATGCAGGGCCGCGCCGGCTTGGTACGCATTGACCAGTAGGTGACAGCAGTAGACGATTATTCGCAAATATTTTATTTTCTTACTCATTGTGATTTGTATTTTTATTAATATCTACTTTCTTTTCCTACATCACAATAAGAAAATCTAAATTTTAATACTTTGTCAAAATTTAAGATTTTTATTTATCTGCAGGCACGGACCTAAAAAAAATACGGACATAACCTTGTGTAACCGAGAGTGAAGCATAGAAATGGCCGACCGCTTACTACGTGTGCGTAATTTTGGGGTTACCAGTTATCACAATATGAATGTACATTTATCTATCTTTCAGCTACTCTTATGAACTCTCAAAACGTCTATGAAATTAGAATTTTATATATAAAAAAGTCAAATCTACATTCAATAAATGCATATTATTATATTTGATAAGATTAATGAATTTTATTAATTGACGACAGATTAAATACACTGGTTTATCCACTTCACTTATAGGGGAGGTACCTAAAATTTCTCCAATTTTGTTCTACCATTATCTTAACGTAATTAATATACATACTTACATTGATCGATACCAAATTTCAGCTTTCTAATATTGTTAGTTTGTAAGCAATGCCGCGGACAGACGGACAGACATGGCAAACATATAGGTAAGGATTCCTTGTTATTTAGTACGGAACCCCAAAAATATATACTTTTAAACTAAAGTAAGAAACTGGAACATTATACATACTATAATTTTCCCACACATTCTGGTTATTTGCTTAAGCAATATTGTTGGCAACATTGGCTGATTTTGTGGTTACATATTTTTCTGTTTTGTTTTGTTAATAACTTTAGGAAAAAAGTGATTAAATTACAAGCTTACTTGTGAACGGTGATCCCTTTATGTTTTTTAACTGAATTACAATTGTTCTTGCAACTTTTAATAGCACACAAAGGCATTTTTATTATTCTTTATCAACTCCCGTTGTCCGTATGACTCGAGTGCGGTCCGGCGCCGGAATGAAACCGATTGTGTCAATGTGTGGGTGTTTACTTGTACGAATAGAGAGTTGGAATTCCGATGGGTGCTTCACTGAATTTGTTCTTGAGATTACGTCTGTATTTTTTTTAGGTCCGTGTCTGCAGGTAAAACAATATTTGATAATAACATTTTCCTAAATTGTGTCATAATAATATTATTATCACTAACTCTGACCCACACCATCATACAACGAATTGAACATAGGAATCTGATAGCGCAATCTACATGTTTATGTGTTATTGATTGAGTAGGGTGACTAATTTCTTAAAAACCCAATGTTTTAAATGTTGTAAATATGTATAGTTATACATTAATTTCAATAAAAGATTTGTTGACTCGTTCTCAGACCTACGTACATTTTTTAATTATGGCTTCTAGTTACCTAAACTGACATCTATTGTTGATTAGCAGAACTAATTCACAGCAAAATAAAAATTAAAAAAAAATTGGTACAAATTGATTTTTTTGAAGAAATAACGTAGTATATTTCCGATACTAAACAATCTTTTATATCCCTCTATCGGGCACTTTCAGTATTTCCTGCAGTTATGTGGCGTATCAAAAAGTCCTATTTATTGATATCTCGGCTTCTAAGCGAGATATCACGATAAAACATACACCAGATTTTAAGTTAGACTACCAGTAATACAACTGTGAAAACCGCACTCAATTTCATTCAGTGGTTTTGGCGTGATGATGTGTCAAACATACAGACAGACAAGATTTTTAAAAATGACAGATTCGTAATCTATTGGTCCTATATAGTCCCCTGATACCAAATTTTCTTAAATATCTTCAATGTACAGACATTATCGAGTTACAGTTTTATAATATATATAGATTACATCTTTAATCTAATTTGAAAAATTTACATAAATATGCATCAGAGCAATAAACTTTTAACCTTCTGCTCGTAAAACCGACATGGTAATAATTTCAAGCACGGAAAACAATAAAATTATGTTTCAAATTCTTAGAATAGTTCAAGGAAAACATTAAAATTGTTCTTATTAAGTAAATATCGTGCTGGTAATTTTGTTTAATTCGTAACAAAGAACATTGCTCATTGTGGGCATGTTAATATTTAAGTATTTAATTTATTTTATGTTTTCAAAAAATTATTTCATAGCTTCCATTACTTTACGCTTCCGCCAGAGACCATAAACGATTTTTCCCATTTCACTCCTGCCACAAGCCGCGTTAACTTCGTTCCAATAATTTATCCAGTATTATAGTTATTCAATTTGTTACGCATAATCGAAGCTATCGAAGGATCAACGTCCTGTAATACTGGAGAATTAATCAGTGTACACGAAATTAAACTAAATTTGACTAATGGGCTTTGATTGGCGTATGACAATGGTATATTATGTGTTGGCGCCATCTCCTATTTACTAAACATAGGGTTGCTAGATCAATCTATCAATCAATCAAATGATATCGCTGCAGTATCGCCCACTTTGCTGATAGGATCGTAGGAGAGGCGTGTTAACATGACAAATATATTGCCAATAGTGATGATTGCTACAATATTTGCATCAGACTCGTGACGGCAATTTGGGGTGCAATGTGATCCAAGAGGCAAAGACAGATAGATAACTTTTTCGAAACAGTGGTAAAAGCCGAAACTGTGGTAAAAGCAAAAATAATATCCAAATCATAGCCAAAGCAAATAAACCAACTGATGGTGAGTGATCACCGTCACCCATAGACATCGATGACACCAAATACCAAGGCGTTGCTGGCAAAGAAAAACCAGAAAAGAAAGAAAAACTTAAAAAGTACATACATAAGTGTACTAAAGAAATAGAAGAATATTTAGAGATTTATCTAAGAAAATAATGAACATTGACCGTATATAAAACATGACTCTAATTCACAGACTCCAATAAATGTTCATTCAACATTGTTTACTTTACATCAATCAGTTTTTAAACTGTTACTTTAGAGCTTTAGCAACCCTAACCATTGTGTTAGACAATAAATTACTGGCCGATTGAAATAGTTCTATTGACCCGCTAAATAGTACTCGCATAGTGTCTGTTTTGGGAACTTGCCACATTCTCTTATAATTCTCTGTATTACCTTATTATAAGTACAATTATTTCTTCTGTGGTATTACATACTACTGCATACAGTTAGCAAAATATCTTTGCATTGTTTAATAGACGTGTTTACGGATAAGTCTTTACATAAGTCTTTAATTTTTTGTTGCTCTTCATCATTTACATTATGAATATTTGGTCATGTAATGTCCAAGCAATTTCATGTAATCACACAATAAAAAATCTCGGCAAAAAATTCAAATAATATTCAGGTTTGAATAACCTAAAGTATAGTATAACAAATATAAAACATGAGTGCAAATGTAAAAACTTCAACTAATTAGCGTGAAATGGTAGGTAGCCTTTGCCTCGTTTTGGCATTTAATGACATACTAACCGATATGCACTTTCAATTTCTAGGTCACCTGACTCACTATTGAGTTTTCTTTTTGTACTCTGTAGTCTTCGTTATTAAAAAAAAGAACCAACTTTCTGATTCACTAGTCCCTACACAATATTAATTGATAATATGAATCATGATAATAAACAGAGAAAAATTCATAACTTCTCTACTAAATAGAGAAGTTATTGTTTTTTTTTTTCGAGAGATCAAAAACTTTTTCGGCTCTGACGAATATTTTGATATTTGCGGGTTACTACGTGTTTGCTTTCTAGCGTCGATTTATATTTCAACTTCAAATTGTCTTTGAATTATATTTGAATACGTACATAAATCCACTAAACTATTTGTGCACAACCATAACGAAGGCCTAGAATAACATTTGCTTCATATAAATAACACGGGATTAGCAAAGGAAGTAAACTATTGACATAATGAATTACTGGAAAATGGTGAGCTACGAAATAAGCTCTACGATACTTCTTCTGACAACTCTGATAAAAATATTAAAAATGTGTTTAATAATCACCGCTTGATTTGAACACAAGAAAAAAAACATCGATAAACTTCGTTCACAATTTAAAATTGGCGCGAAATGGAACGCGTCAAGACCGCGCGACCCGCGCCGCACGCGCCACGAGACTGGTCGGAGTCGCCGGAGACGAAACATTCAACATACATCATTCACCTTCGATTTCCATACCAGTCATACCTTAAGCTTTAAGCATTAACACGAAAGAGACAAAAACTAATGTAAGCCTGTGCAATTATCCGGACATGGAGGCGTTTAACGTTTTGCTCAAGTCAAGGACGATCTAAGCTAACCATAAGCTAAGTCAAGCTAGAAGATCGGACGGATCTAAAACGGTTTATGAAATTTCTTTATAATATGATTTCTAAAGCCCTAATAGATGTGAAAGATGTTCCATTCTTTTTTTAACTCTCGCTATTCATTATACGCTCAGCTAATAAAGGTATTTTACCACAGAAGATATATTAGAATAAAAATGTAAATTCCACAACTATGAGCACACTCTGTTACTAAAAATGTTTGCTAACTTTTCTATTTGAATTTTCAGAGGATTTTTTCAACAATATTAAATCTGTGGCAAGATTTCTTTTTCTACTAGTGAGTAGCTAATACATTCATGAGGATTCATTCAGCAGATAACATTACAGAATCATAGAGTTTCGGTTAGACCTTTTGAACTCTGCGTCAACCTTGGCTTACTTAAACGGAAAACATATTTCTATCTTTAAATGCTAATGGTTACAAGTACTTCATCACATGAATAAAATTACATGTGTGTCAAAAGTTTTAAGTTACGTGAATATAACTAAATTCTCCCATATTCACTTTCTCAACCAACGTCAAAAGATCTTGAAATTTAAAGCGTGTAGATTTTTAAAAATCGTCGACCTCGAAAAGTACATTAAATTTTACGCTGATTCGGACCCACTAGGTGCAGTAGAGTAAAATTACAATAATTATATCAATCGAGATGACACGGAAGCGAGTGACGAAGCGAACGCAACGATGTCGGAGGTCGACGGTCGGGACAGACGGAATGGGTTAGCGATGTGATGTGAGTCATATAAACATCGTTATCTGGAACTACTGTGCGTTTGATGCTCGTAAAATAGACAAATGGAGATCAATACCAAATTTCTCGGAACAATAACATTTCAATGATTTGGTACACTGTGAAGAAGAGAATCTAGCAACAAATTAATGATGAATTCCAGATTTAAAGAAGTAAAAGAAAGTACCACAAATCACAGAAAATATCGATAAATAAATCGATAAATAATGATTGAAGAAAGAGTTTCAGAATTGAACAGATTTTGATTTGACGATTGTTAAGCTAAAATCATGAAGATATTTTGCTAACGATATTATTTATCGTTTCCAAAATAATTACTATATTTTATAGAATCTGCAAAATAATTGCTACCCATCGAAACCACAGATAAAATGAGTGGAATCAACAACATTCCTGAACCCACGAGTACATCCATCTCTAATCGTAAAAACCCCATAATAGAACTGTTATGATAGCTTAATGCGTCTATTTTTAAAAGCTCTTTGTTTTGCCTCGGCAGTTACTCTTTATGTTGTAACTGCATGACCTCCCACGCATTGCTTGGGCGGTCTTATGCTAAAGATTTAATATGAATATGATCTTTGATCCCTTATGTTCGGTGTAACACGTCTTGTTGGGATTATATTTCAATACAACATCGCTTGTTTTTTTTAAATTAAAATGCCGACAAACGAACAATGATTATAGCAATTATCATAAACCAACAGATTAATGGTTATCGTCGCCCATAGACATAAGTAGCACCATAGGTATCACCAATGCATGGTCGGCCAAGAAAGAAAAGAGGTTTACGTTCAATGAAAAAAAGAGCTGGCTCTCCAGCCCCCAGTCGGAACATGGGTTGTATGCCGGCTAATTTAAGCAAGAGGCTGGCAGCTAGCCTGGCAGAATTCATGGATGGATTATTATCTATAGATAATTATAATTATATTTAATTATACCAGTACTAATATTGATAATACCAGTACTAATATAGATCTCGATCGATCGATGTTCTCGTTAAAGGGTTATAGTCGGTTTGTTTGAAGTTGGTATGTATAGCTTCTGAAATATTTGTGAGGCATGTTTTAAAATAAAAAGGCAATAATTCTTGACAAAAATATTCAAAATTAGGGATAACTAAAAAACTGCTAGTAAGATCTCGCTCAAATTTAAGTGGGACCACATGATAAGATGCTTTCGACTTTCATCAAAATTGGTTCAACCAGCCGAAAGTTCTGAGGTATCAAACATAAACAAAACAGTTGAATTGAATAACTCCTCCTTTTTTGAAGTCGGTTAAAAATATGGAGGAATATTTAACATGTAGATTAGTTTCCACCGTTCATGATATAAATAGGAATTACGAAACTATTTGCAACTACTCGTATTAAAACCAGGAAATCTACTGGAGCAAATAATATGTTGGTTGCAGCGCTGATTGATTGCTTTTGCGTGAATAACAATTAAAATAAATCTTCATCTGGTCCTAACAACTTAATTCTTTGACTTCGTATTTTAATTTCAATCTTGAGCTTGACAATGTTGGCTTTAGTTTTTGCTCAGTAAGTTAGACTGGTGGATAGTCAGTTTTCAGACTTTTCGAGGCCTTCGCGAATTCAGTTACTTGTTTTATTTGTAACGTTACTTAATCCTTATAATTTTACTATGTTTAATAAATCTAATTAATTTTACATCTATCTAATCTTATATCTTTAAACGAGCAATTCTTGTATATTTATAATCTGAGTGTCGGAAACGGCTCCAACGATTTTGATGATATTTAGTAAGCAGGGGGTTTAGGGGGGGGGGGGGGGGGATCGATCTAGCTAGGATTCATTTTTAGAAAATATCGTTTTATCTGTGTTTTCAGGCAATATAAAACTGCTACAATAGACTCATCCTGACATCTATTGGCGAGTAGCAACACTAAAGCTACTTCGGTAGATGGCGTTGTTAAGCAACAAACACGATTTACCAAAAAACAAAACCTAGCAAAGCTCGGTCATCCATCCAGGTACTATAATATTATAGCACCAACCGTTTCGTCAACTTCATCAATTGTTTAGTTTTGCTTAGTACCTTTCGGCTTTTCTCACAGTAACGGATCAAAGTAGACCTTGACCGAACAACATCATAATGTGCTTAGAAGTCATTCGTGTGACACATAAGTTATGTCCAGGCTCCTGTACTCTACGGCTGCTAATAACTCATGATTACGTCATGAGCCTTTCTATTCTTCGAGATATTTATGTCACTTCACTTTACATTTACTGTAACCCTTAGCATGGTTCAATAAACCTTGCATTCGATTATATACGTTTCCTTCTTTGTTGTATTTTTTCACGTCTGTATATTCGGGGAATACACATAATTTTGGTTATTGAACATATTGTTATAGACATCATAGACCCCACCGTGTACACAGCAACTATTTTGTGTTTACAAAAACAAACAAAAAATGTTTACTAATACTGGGCTATTGGGATGAAATTTTGAAGCTATGGACACCTGCCGTTTAGACTGTATAACAACTGAAAAAATTACATGTGGTGACTTTCCGCTCACTAGATGGGCTACCATAAAGCGGCGCATGCCTGGGGGCATCATTGACGTGAGCAGCTAAGGGTGTAGAGAGGTGCGACACCGATTTCACCATCTATGGGGGATTTGGGTTACTCCTTGGACTCCAAGTGACAAACTCTTAAAACTAAGTTAATCTCTGACGAAAATTTTGAATTCAAGCTTCCCCCTAGTGGGAGACCAATATTGGAACTATTCAGCATTGACTTTTTATAATAAAAAAACAGACTTAAACTCTCATTGAAATTGTACCTGTCTGTTATCACGAAACAGTCACACTGATAACATCTGTTACATATACATTTCAGAAGTAATTGTAGTTGTACCTACTATTTCTAGGCTACGTTTTACAAATGCCGACCCGTTTAAAACATCCGGTAAAGCATTCTTCTTATATTCCCATGGTTAAACTACACCTGTGCCAAGATTTTTTCATAATGAGGATGTAGAATTATGTATGTCCCCAATGACCTCTACAAAGCCAAGCCTTTCTAAGAAATAAATTTGAATGTAAAATGATCCAGCCCAGTGATTTTCTTGGTACGATACGATTGACGAATTGAAGAATAAAATTTTCAGGTCAAAATACAGATTTGACTGAAAATAACCAACACTCAATGCATCAAGCTTATCAATGTTAAAAAGGAATAATCGATTGCATCAAATAACTTGTCGATGTTAAAAACGAATAATCGATTCACTATACAAGTAACCGTCTGTGTGCTTTACAACTTAAGATGTTCAGAATGAATCCATCATAATGGAGTCTCGCGGATTGCTAATAGACCGAGTGAGAATAGTCTTGTGTTCGGCCTACTCTTAGTTTGGAATATGATGTAATGCTCAAAGTGCTCAGATGTGCAAGGCTGTGGGACTTTGAGGTCAATGAACGGATTCACGAGTATTCGTACTGCATAATGTTAACCAGTTAAATCATTTGTTAACTGTATAATTGCGTTAACTAGTTGGGTAGATAGTGTAGACTGTACTCTAGATACAGTATTGGACGGCAAGATTTATAAAATGCAATCGTAACAGAATCATGAGTACAATTATTATACTTCTGTACCACTCGATTTTATTTGAATTTTTCTCATAGAATAAGAAATTTTCCAAGTGACGTTCCTATATAACTAAAATTGAATTTAGATTTTAAGGATTAGCTTTGACGGGTACCTACTTTAATAAAAAATATTGCAAAGGGAATCACATGATGAAATATAGACTACTAGCTGCCCGGACAGACTTCGTTCTGTCAAGTTTTTTTTTATTTTGAGATGTAAGGTATCCTATCTTTCAAGTTGGATCAAACTGCACACGGTGTGCAAATTTTATTAAAATCAGTTCAGTAATTTAGGAGTCCATCGAGGACAAACAACGTGACACGTAATTTATATATATTAAGATATTCAATTGGGGAACTAAACCATTCTCTGTCATTAGGAATTAAAAGAAACACATACAAAGTCATTCATTAATTTTTGACACGAGAAATAATATCCTACCTGGATAGTGCATACTTACCAAGTGCATCCTACGTGTCAATGGTACAAAACTCTATCACATGATTTCGATTCGTGTTTGACTGTTGTACATAAACATTATTGACTTATTGTTTACGCAGAGAACGACCAAGAACTTCTCTCACTCAAGGCCTCATTTCATCACAGTTGATGTTAATGAATGAGCTCTCAATGAATTCGTTTCGGCTGTCAGGATGAAGTATCAACATGTCAAGTGGACCAAAAATGATCAGATTGAAAATTAACTTTACAATAACCGTGTTAACCTACACGGCACGAATGTCATGTTTTTTGATTGACTACAAGTAAATCTGATTTATTTGGTTTCTGTACTTTGCGGCGAGCTGATCGATTCGTGTGCATGGAACTTATCAGTTAGGCCTTCTGTCCACTCAGGCGCACGTCTTTCGTACACATAGATTACCCACAATAGATACCGCATAAGGGAAATTTTCTTAGAGTTTGAACTCACAAAATTTGGCGGAAGGCGCGGCTTGCGGGGGACAAAACAATGCCCTGTGATTGGCTATTTCTAATTCATACTTGGACTTGACGCGTTAGTATTGGTCAAATCAAAACAAATCAAATCCCTCTTTATTGTGGACTTTAAGTAATATACACTATACAGATGTTACAAATAAGCAAATTGTTCGCTATGTCCTGCTAGTCTAATCAATAAGTTCAAAATGGTTGAAAATAGAGATACTGCTCTTAAAAATACTTGCGATAGCTCATTCTGTTCCGAATGATGTCTAGAAAAATGTTTCGGAAGCGTTTACCAGCACGTAAAAAATTGCAAAAATTATTGACAAAATAAAGTTGAAAAAAAAAGTATTTTGTTTTTGGTAATCACTCCGAAACTATTAATATTTAAGAAATTTTAAAACAAGATTCTTAAAGAAGAGGAGATTTCCAAAAAATGACTCGCGACTCTCGGAACTTTATCTCCATTATTTATAACTTTAATTTAACGCTGAAAATGGGTCTCCACGCGGCATTTTTAGGTTGCGCGTGCGGCGTCAAAACCGAGTTCGTCACACTCAATATTTTTTTAAGGTATTAATTATTAATTTAAAAAAATAAAAAAAATGTGGTGTATTCGAAACACTTCAAAGAATTTTCTCCCGTAGGAAATTTTGCTTAAAGTTAATTTTTCAACAAGTTAGACGATTGTTAATTAACTAAATTTTCTCGAACTTCCATTTTCATTGTACATTAAAAAAAATGTTTAAGTAATTGTCCTATAAAATTTTCGCTTCGTGGAGCCCTTCTTATATACATGCTTAACGAGATCACGTCATAAAAGTTTAAAAAGTTTTAATACTTTGGGTATAACAATTTTATAAGTTGAACAAAAAATGAAAAATCCAAATAATATTATTGAAAATTTTTTTTTCTCAATGTCTATTTTCAACCATTTTGAACTTATTGATTAGACTATGCCTTAAAGGCGTACAATACATTAGATAAGCTAAAAATTTAAAATCAAGATTAAAATATAAATAATAAATTAAATAAAAACGAACCACGCACAAATCAGACTGAGAAATTAAAATTGAAATTAATTGGCAATGTCAAATTGAAATTAATATAAATTAAATTAATGTAATAGTAATAATAAAATTAAAAATGTAATAACTAATAAGCCACTCATAGCTGAGTATCCTCTAAGTACTCTTTAATGGAGTAATAACATTTGAGTATTAGCAGATCTTTAAGCTTTTCCTTAAAAATTGCCAATTCTGCTATATTACGCAAATTTTTAGGTAATTTATTATATATGACGACACTATTGTCGTCGACTTGCAAATGCACGTACTTGTTGACGCGCGTCGGTTGCCTTGTATGCGGTATCTATTGGAGGTAATCTATGTTTCGTATGTATGATTTCGAACACGATTTCGTACTCTTACTACGAAAGATGCAAGCAAGCTGCAAGCTAGCGATAAGCGACGATAGCCACTTACCATTATTATTATTCTAAGCCATTAGGTGGATCGTCAGCTCGATTGCCGGCTATTTCCATAAAAAAAGCAAGCGATAATTTTATGGACGATAGCGTGCGTATGATGTGCGTCGTGGACAGCGGGCCTAATAGATAGACAGAGAACGACATAGTTCATAGTTCATGTAGTATGACGGAGTATATCCTACTGCGCGGGTATGAGTGTGTAAGCGTTTGTTAGCCCCATAAAAACCTACCTAATCGTTGTGCACTCAGCTGGACAAGCCATATAGTCAGGTCCTCTTTACCACCGTACCACACCATTTTAATGGGGGGCAAGGGCCCAAAATATTAAAAATAAGTTAATTAACTTGAAATTGATTAATTTATGCTTCAAATTAACTACAGAGCTGGTTATTTTATACCTAGGGCTAGTAATACCTAGATGCAAGCTACATCAAGTTTGTCTGTCCATCTTGACTTGACGCGTCCATTATACTAAAACCTCCGTAGCAATGGCTGCTAAATAATCAACAGCCTTTATCGTGTTCATTTATCTATAATCGATATAGATCCGAGTTAGATTATCGATTAATTTGATCTTAAAAGTGTACGACAGGTTTTTGTTGCGTTGCTGGCTTGAATTGACTCGAACTTACCTGAAACAAAGACACGATAATAATGATATAGTATACCTAATAATAAAAAATACTAAAAGTAAAGGAGCATACAATTAGGTACAACGTGTTATTAAATAATATACAATTTTTAAAGCTTAAATATTATATTAATATATTCGAATTCAAATTCATTTATTTGCTTGAATATTACATTCAAATTACTATAAATAAAAGCACTAGTAACTAAATAGGTACAAAAGACGGATGGATGGACCCCTTGCATCCTTTTCTTCGTTTTTAACCCCCGACGAAAAAAGAGGGGTGTTATAAGTTTGACGTGTCTGTGTATCTGTATGTCTGTCTGTCTATCTGTGGCATCGTAGCTCCCAAATGCCCAGGCTACAAGAGGCTAGTTTTCAAGCTAGGATAGCAGGCTAGTGTCAGTAAGCCAGCAAGCTAGTACTTCTGGCTTCGTGTAGACAACACTAGCTTCGTTTCTAAGCTAGTAAGCTAGTTTACAAGACAGGACAGTTTTTAATAGGATGGAATTCTATTTTTAAAGCTAGTAACGCCCTCTACCACTGATTTTACTATCCTGGCTTGTGTACTAGCTTCATGTGACCGGCGAAGCTAAGCTAGTTTTCAGTTGGATAGTAAGAAAGTAAGTTGGCAGTTGGCTACGCGAATTCTTTTTATATCCAAAAGCTGGTGCTTGTCATGCAGTCCCATTTAAATTAGAGCGAGATCTGACGAGTAGTTTTTGAGTTATCCCTAATTTTTAAGGCGGTTATTTTTTGTCAAGAATTATAGTGTTACTTTAAGGAAATCCATTGTTCTTTTGGCGCTGGTATAAAATATGTGCATGTTTTTGTCGCGAGAGGCAGGAAAGCCACGTATGCTTTTAATTATGTAATACTTTATGTGGTGTACCATAAAGAATACTTAAATTAAATTAAAATTATGTCTTAAAGTACCTATAGGTAATAGGTATACCATCGTACACGTTAACCGCGGATTATTGCAAAGTAGACTAATACTACAATAGTGTACTATTATGTTTTCTGTGCTAATACTAACTTAATAGCTCCCCTTTGTATCGTGTAGGATTAGCATATTGCTTTTATTATGTTAATTCGAGTTTGAAAGCGATGCGATGCGGTCAACCCTCCATGACAGCGAAAGCCCATTAGTATTTAGATCCATTCAGACGGAGTGATGGTTTACCATACATATACATGCTATTAATGAAGGTAATAAGGGAATCTTGATCGATTGTAGGCCGTTTTCGGATTGTTTTTAGCCCTTTTAAAAGATTAATGTAAGGAAAATTCAAATAATAATTCTTGACAAAAAATAACCGACTTTAAAATAACCAAAAACTACTCGTCAGATCTCGCTAAAATTTAAGTGGGACCGCAACACAAGCAACAGCTTTCGATTAAAAAAGAATCATCAAAATCGGTTCACCCAGTCGAAAGATCTGAGGTAACAAACAAAAAAAATACAGTCCTTTTTTGAAGTTAGTTAAAAATAAATTGATTGAACATTATTCTCTATCAGCGCACTGTCCACGACTTTGTCCGCGTGTTCCTGGATAATAAGCCCCTATATATATGTTATTCCAGATCATGGTCAATGTGCTAAAAATCCATTGAACATCCATAATAACTTTCACATTTATAATATTAGTTGGATATGTGACGCACTCATTCACATT
The DNA here is from genome assembly GCA_911387775.1 of Thymelicus sylvestris. Classification (NCBI taxonomy): domain Eukaryota; kingdom Metazoa; phylum Arthropoda; class Insecta; order Lepidoptera; family Hesperiidae; genus Thymelicus; species Thymelicus sylvestris. Next base: position 6,166,149 of record OU426909.1, on the reverse strand, counting down.
TCACGCACAAATGTTCATTCTTCGTCGCCTACATAACTTCAATACGTCCATACATACATAAATCTATGTTCATATCCGACTGATCCGACCTCACACGGTCCTACCAACCCCAAGCGTCTACGCCATCCATACATACATACATACAAGTGTCGGTCGTCGGCCATACATCAATAAGAAACAATATCTTACCCTCCGCTCATTCATTTTAAATGAATGATCATATCCGACCCCACACACGGTCATACCAACCCCAAGCGTCTACGCCATCCATACATACATACAAGTGTCGGTCGTCGGCCATTATAGATGGGCAATCCACCCACCCGGGTTTAAACCCGGTGGGTAAAAACCCAGGTGTTTTGGGTGTTTTGGGTTTAAACCCGATAAACACCCAAATTTTTGGGTTTTTACTATTTTTAAATTAAATTCGAATTCGAATTAAACAAATGCAAACTGATACAGTGGGCCACAGATCCAGCTAACGATTTCCGTTTTTAGGGTTACGTGCGAAAAATCGAATAACGGAACCTTTATAGGACCATTCGTGTGTCTGTCCGCCCTTTACAGCCAATTTACTCTGAAACTACTGGACCAAATGAGTTGAAATTTGGTACTCGTGTACTTTTTTGTAACCCAAGGACGAAGATACAAAATAAACAACTGAATTTTGAAAATATTTTTTTTTATAAAAAATCAAATTTAAACAAAAACTCTTTTGCTAACCGTATCGTGTGGTATGTCAAATGAAAGGGCTTATTGTAAAGATCTCAAACATTTGTTATACTTAGTTCTACAATGGATAGTTTCAAAATTATTAAAGAAAGAACGAAAATTAAAGTCAAAAATTGACCATTCCCGCCTCTTATTTCCGAAACTAATGACGCTAGAATTTTGAAAAAAAAATACAGAAAATATTTCTTTACTTTAATATTACGGGAAAACTAATAAAAAGTCTATGATTTTAAAAAATCGACAGAAATAAATTAAAATGTGTGCAATTCACACGTGGTAGAAGTGAAACCATCAAAAATAAAGGTATTAACTTATTTTCAAAATTTTGACTTGTATATTGGTTGACTCGGGTGTCATTCACGAAAACTGTGTAAGGAACGTTACTCGCTCGACCGGCGCGGGCCTTGAGTCTCTCTTCTACGCGAGTGTTTCTGGCGTCAACGAATTATGTCAGTGAATTATGAATTTAAAATTGTGATTTTCATTTAATTCTATGTTCCAAAAACTTATACCACGAACAGACGTTCTCGGAAACGGTGTGTCATAGACTTTGACAACATTTCCAAACCCCCCGTATGCGCCCCACACTATATTACATAAACCTTACTGGACCCACCCCTAACCCCCACCCAAATTTTCAAAATTTTTTTTTGGAAAAACAAGAACCACGAACGTTAAATCCAAAACCACGTTAACTCTTATGAATTTATGTGTCTGTGTCTTTTTACTGTCCCTTTTTCGTTTCATCGACTTTCAATGATGCTAAAGAAGTTTTCACTTCATGCTTCAATAAAATAGAAAAATAACGGTAAATACATAATCAACATACGGAACCCTCTCCACGCGAGTTTAACTCGCACTTTTCTGGTTTTATTTCTTTCACTCTCGATCCATCCTTTCATCCATCAGGCCTCGGAGGTACATTGCTGGACATAGGCCTCCCCTAACTTGCGCCACTCTGACCGGTCCTGAGCCTTCTGAATCCAGCAGATGCCCGCTGTCTTCTTCAGATCCTCAGTCCACCTAGTCGGGGGAATCCTATGCTCATTTTTTTTTAAAAATTGCCGGCAAACGAGCTGACAATCCACCTGATGGTAAGTGGCTATCGTCGCCCATCTACATCAACACCAAAGGCATCACTGATGCGTTGCCGGCCAAGAAAGAGAGAAGAAAAAGAAAGAAAGAACTGAACCCCAGCCGGAACACGAGTCGTTTGGCGGCTGACTCATGCTTGAGGGTGGTAGTTATCCAGGCGAACCCCATGGAGAAATAATAATAGTAATAATGGTATTAATTAACAATTAAAATCAATATTACCAATATAATCCCTCGAGCTAAGCTTACATATAAATTTTCACATTTCTGATTTCAAAAATAACGAAGTTTCGTATAAACTTACATCCCCTGTTTTTACCCCTCAGGGGATGAATTTCCAAAACAAACCTTATTATTTTTTTTGTAATTATAAGCTTATATATTAATTTTCTCATTTCCGAGTTCAAAAATGACGAAGTTCCTTAAACATTTACAACCCCTTAGTTTTAACCCTCAGGGGATGAATTTCGAGAAAACCGTGATACAGTTTTTTTTTGCCTAACTAATAACTATAAGCTCTTATATAAATTTTCACCCTTTTAACTTCAAAACTGACTAAGTTTCCATACTAACTTGCACCTCTTAATTAATTCTTTAGGGGATGAGTTTGTCAAAAAACCTAATACTGGAAGTATTTTGTTTCTAATCTGGAGCTAATATAATATAAATTTTCATGTTTTTAACTTCAAAAATGACGAAGTTGCGTACTAAGTTCCATCGCCTAAATTAACCCTTTATAGAATAATTTCCCAAAAAATGTGTTAAAGTTAAGTTTTGTTCATAAATATGTACTTAGGTACATAAAAAATTTCATATTTATAACTCTAAAACTGACGAAGTTGGTTTATATGAAAGTGACTTCCAATCCCCCCTTCTACTTTCAAATCCCTATTTTTATCCCTTAGGGGATGAATTTCCAAAAATCCGATAGCCCATGACATTCACAAATAATGTGGCTTTCTATTGGTAAAAGATTTTTTTAAATATTTCATACGTATTTTGAGAAATTAAGTAAAAACCCAATTTTTTGGGTGTTTATGGGTGCTTACGGGTGTTTATTGGGTTTTTACCAAAGCACCGGGTTTAAACCCGGTGCTTTGCCCATCACTATCGGCCATACATCAATAAGAAACAATATCTTGCACTCCGCTCATTAATTTAAAATTATCACACGCGGCGTTTCTCCAATTGCAATTTATTATTTACATGATGTGTTCGTGTCGAGGAAGGAGGGTGTTCATTACGACGCATACGAGCTCACTCCATATTCGTAAACTTGCTTATCACAATGATTAATAGGGCTGAGTAGCGTTTAAAGGTAAACATACGATTTTTTAGTGCGTACGACTTGCGACACGATTGAGTAATAAATTGATAACATGAATGTTAAATCTAAGTTAATTTCTTAGTGAGGTTTTCTTTTAATCCTAAAATTAACTTTGTTGTTATTAGTATTGTAGCATAGCAATAATATGTTGAGAACTAAATTTGCATAAAAAAAGTATTAAAGCAATGAAGTTTGTTTTAAGCGTTCTGGTATTTTATTATTGTTTTTATTCATCTTACAAACTTCATTTTATGGATTTCTATAAAGAAGCCTCAAAACGTTACATACATTATTCTAATCTCTTATGTTTAATGAAACATGTACAACAATGCAAACAGGTCAGCAATTAACCTCATTTTAATGGAACAAAAGCTATAAATGTTAAGCTTATTATGAAAGAGCGCAATCCACAATAAAGTAGTTGAAGTTGACATCATGGGATTTACAGACAGATTTTAACATAATATCTAACAAAATTAAAACTATATAAGCAAGTTTAAAAGGAATTATTGAATTAAAAAAAAAAACAAATAATCTGTCAAACCATTAACGTCAACCCATATATTTCTACGCATTGTTATTGCAAACCTTATCAGATCGTGTCGTGGTCGTCCATCATAAAAACCCAATTCAATATTATATGGACGTTACGAATAAATGTAACATCCCATTTACATTTAAGTCACGTCTATTTTTAGTAGTAAAGCGGGAAGCGAGAAATATGACGTTGATATTAACGTTATTAATTGGCCACTATAGTACATCGGTACATCGGTACGGGGGGTCGGCCATCTTTAACGTATTTATTATCCTGGGCTGATATGTCGTCAGGTGAAGAAGTTCATGGAGATAAAAGGCTAATATACTCGACAATTAAGTCAAGAACAGCCACACCTATGAGACGTATGATGTTTTTTGTGGTAGTGCGAGGTTGCGTCGGAAAAAGAGTTCTTAGGGTACCGTTTTGGATACGGAAACCTAAGAAGACCGAGGAGATACATAATTATGTGTGTCTTAGCTATAATAATTATCAATCATAATCAATTATCAATATTTTAACTAACTTCTAGTTGATCACTCCAACTTTGTTACGCAAATTAGGAAAGTTAAGTGTTCATTATAACCATCTATCTATATGACCGATTTTTATTAGAATAGGTATGGCATAAAATAGTATAAAGCGATAAGCTTTATACAGACAAGCTTTACACAGCAGACTATATTTCAGATTATAGCAAAGTAGTTTAACAGAACACAACTTAATGAATCTTTCATAGCATGTAGGATCAATTAAATGCGTCAAAGCATGCAGTGGTTACAGGAAAACGCAATACCCGAGATAAATAACTTCATTACTAATTGATTAAAAATGAAAGTCAATGATAAATTCTTTACACCGTATAAGGGCTAGTACTCACTATGTTGCAATTGATTTGATTATTTTTAATCTAATACAAAACATTAATTATGTTATTAGTGAAGAAAATTGTGTTTTAGATACAGAATAATTCTATTAAATCTACAGTATATGAGTAGCATGCCTGTGTCGCCAGCCAGTCAGGATTTTCATGAGGATTTTACCAAGAAATCTATACTAATATATAAAGAGGAAAGATTTGATTTTTTGTTTGCATTGAATAGGCTCCAAAACTACTGAACCGATTTGAAAAATTCGTTCACTGTTGGAAAGTTACACTATCCCCGAGTAACATAGGCTATATTATATTTTCAAAAAAAATTAGGGATCCTTAATAAAACTCCAATAATGTAACCCAAGGTGTAAAAAATAAGAAAACCGAAGCAAAGCGAGGGCGGTTACTCGTAATATATAAAATTCCTAATGAAACATGGACCGTGTTCCGAATAATGTTTCTGGAATCTTACCAATAATTATGATTGTTTCTATTCGTTTCTGTAGCTGTGTCCCAGGTTCGATTTCAAGACATTTATTTTTATAATTTTCCGTGATTTTAATGATGTCCGATCTGTGTCAAGGTATTAATTACTAACAGTGTATCCAAAGTTGGTCGAATTTTTATTTTATTTTTTTATTTAGGAGTATGCTGTGAGCACTAGACCTAAAAGAGCATTGCATGCGTGATATCAAATCGGTAGTCTGTCGTGCTGTCGTGCAACATCCCATATATGGGCTACCGATAACGGTCGCCGGTGAAGGTGACTCACATTTGAATAATAACTGACAAGGTCCGATCTGCACGCACATAGTGATAGTGTTATGTTTTTATTGATATGAACTATCTTAATATATATAAATTACGTGTCACGTTGTTTGTCCGCGATGGACTCCTAAACTGCTGAACCGATTTTAATCAAATTTGCACACCGTGTGCAGTTTGATCCAACTTGAAAGATAGGATAGCTTACATCTCAAAATAAAAAAAAAACTTTTGACAGAACGAAGTCTGTCCGGGCAGCTAGTAGTTAAATAAATTCATAATATAAAAATCGCGCAAGTGCGTGTCAGGCTACGCGCAATGTAGGGTTCAGAAGTAGGAAATTTACTTTTGAGGAAGCCGTGATACTTTTCCTTGTAAATTCATCATTATAAGCTATTTATTATTTTATTTTCTTTCCTCTATTTTAGACGTCCATTCATCAGTGACGACTTTAGTGTCGCTGTTGTCCATGGGCAACAAAAGCCACTCACCATCAAGTGAATCGTCAGCTTGTTTGTCAGTTATTTCCATAAAAAAGCTACGCATAAAATGGCTAGAACTTGCAAATACTTATACTATAGTTCATAAGCTGCGAAGGCGGGGCGGGGAGGGGGGGGGGGGGTTTCAGCCCCGGTGAATTAGCCGCGTAGGTGGACGAGCGTTGTTCTCACGATAAAATTTACTGCATCAGCTACGCAGCTATGATTTACTGCCGATAAGGGGGATTACACACATCGAGTTTGGGAAGCAGTTATTTTGAAATTGATTTTTTTCGTTGAGATTCCACTAACAGTTTAATTGCCGACCACCCAAAAATGTGCACTGAATCGAATTAAATCAATTCAAATTATAATTTTATCTCAGTAGGTACTTACTAGCACTCTGGCCGCGGCTTTCCCTTTGTTTTCAGGGATAATAAGTATCCTATACCAGGTCATTGGGTATTGAAAACAGATCTGTCATTCGTTTTTTGTCCGATAACAAAACAAAAGCGATTGAACATCTACGACTCTGCAATTAGTTCGATATGTGCAATAAAAGAACAAAGCTTGTATCTACTTAACTGGAAAATCAATTCAATTAAGTAGCTGAGGGAATATTGAGTTGCATAACGTAGGATTTTAATTGTTAGATCTACATGCGACAAAAAAGATTGGCATACAACTTTACAGTAGCCCAGTCACTAGAGGTCTTGCCGGGTTCGATTCCCAGTCGGGGCAGACTTTAATACGGCACATAAATGTTTATTTAATATCGAATCATAGGTCTTTGTGATGTTCTTACACTTTTAAGTCCATTTCAGCAACGCAAGAAATCCTAGTACGGTGGTTTGAAAGTGTAAGCGTTTATTTGCACGCCCATTGCACGATCCGCCTTACAATTCGCGCCGTGTAACATTATTATCGAGCCATTTTACGAATAGCTCGCGGAGCGTTGAACCATCTCGTCGTTGATATTTGTTCTAGTACGCTGTTTATGTTCAATAAGATCGAAGCAAGATACCAGTCTTTTTCATGGAACTTTCTAGGAAAGACTATGAAGTGAAATGGCTTTTCAATACCGGTTCAAACGTCTTTCTTCACTTCAACTACTAATGACTACTAATTGATGACTCTTCGTGTTTATGTGCCACTGAAGATATCGACTTATCATCAGTTGGTCCGTTAGCTTTTACGTCAGTCCTTCACAGTTCACACTTAAAAAAATACGAGCAGGCATAAGTAACGTGACGGCAAGTTCTGAATAAGTGATGACCAGGAACTGTTCGACAGTGCCTGAATGGTTGCACCATTCGTCGAAGAATTAAATTCTATAATCATCAAATCAAAATGGGTCGTGGAAATATTGACGAGAGATTTCCCAAGAGTTTTTTATCGAATAATCGAAGCGTATCCTCTAACTAAATAAAAGAAAACTTAAAATAACAAAGAATGTTCTTCACATGTAAAAATGCAATATACAATGAGTTCACTTTAAAATTATACAAAGTAAAATAATAAAATATTTGTTTTTATTTTAATTAGATACCATAACTTTATTATAACTAGTTGTCTACAATCAATTGCATTTGATGTGGATGTAGTTTGACTGACAACGAAATTAAGTAACGCGTTGTATATTTGAAGGCCTTGACACCCACATTAATATTTGTATTTTGAAATATTGAATCTAGTATCTATTAATTTGAGATATACAATGCGCAGTTCTCCTGACTGTTGATTATTTAAAGGCTCAAAAAATCTATGTAATTTCTGCATAGTTATTAAGAGTGATTTAGAGCTGAAAGACTAGTTAACCATTTGATAGCGATGTTTAACCGAAAATATTAAGCGAGACGTGGACACCTCTACCGCTTAAGATTAGCGCAGAAGAGGTAGACACTTTTGTCCTCAGAGCATTAAATCTCAGAACCGTAAGAAGTCCTCCCAATTACAAAGCAAGCAGTGTTCAAACATTTTTAAAGCGAATACTGTCGATGTTTTCGAGATCTACGGGAGATTATGCAGACGCGATACTTTCAGTCCCTCGTGTGCGTTAGTCGATAGGTACTTCTGTAAGTGCTGTAAGTAATGGAACATGGACTAAAGTTCGAATATTGTCCCTCGTCTGGGCAGGCTACTTTTGATTGTAGACAGTTGAACTGCATAAAACTCTTACGGCCGGTCTCAATAATGTACTAACAGATGGAAGACTGTGGATAGGGCTGTCATCTGTCATATTTGTCAATTTTTCAGAGGCAAAAATTGACAAATATGACAGATAACATACTAATGGTAGCCCTTTTCACAGCCTTCCATCTGTTAGTACATTATTGAGACCGGCCGTTAACAGTAAGTTTAAACACCGATAATGCTCTACCTTTATGTTCACGTATAGTAAACCTATTCAAAATAAATGACGTTTTTGACGTGATAACGTCTATTAAAACGATGAGCGCCGGGCGCATCTATGAAAAAATGTCGCGTTAAGCGAGCGAGAGCGCGGCAAAAGCAAGAAAGAGGCACTATCGGCTACGATCGCCGTAGGCCATGGAGCGGAGCTTTGTCATGACGTTGTCACGTTACACTACCGTCCGTAAACCGACTTTACAGACAACCATTTTATCTGACGTTTCATAAATTCAGAGTAACTCATGAACCTCTTCAACCACGTATCACAAAAAAATGAGTTACTTTTATAACATTAACGCAGAAAGATAATCCTGCAATACGTAGCGATAAAAATCGATATCACTCGACACATAGTCACACGGGACATCGTTTGTGATTCGATAACAATTGCCTATTGCGTATTAAACGACACATTCAGTAACTATCGACAGTATCGAAGAGAACACTTGAACACTTGACTACGAACCGATCGCGCCTGGCGAAGCGCCAACTCCGAAGCTAAATTTTAATAAAAACCCGTAAGCATTGTTGAACATCTGTTGTGTGAATATTCGATGCTCTATCATAATAGTTTAAATTATGGCGCACTGCATGTGGTTCGATTTATAGCCGAGGTCGACGACCTCGAATACACACTTCACGTTAAGTTTTTGTATTACGGTACAAAATTAACGCACTTAAACATTGCTCGTGTAGATATTAAAGTATTCTAACAATAAGTATGAGATGTTAAATAAATAAATATCACGACACATTACAATCGGTGGTCGATGGTCTTGAAGAATCTAATAAATACCCCGTAATAGATAAACTGTTATCCTTAAAATAAATGATAAATTAAACAAACAATTTTGATTGGTAAAAATAGAACTTTTACCTGAATCCTATCCGAATGGTACTCACCTGTATGATGGAACTTACATGTTTAATTACAACTAAGGAGGGTTAAAGTTAACCGTGAAATATGTTTCAGACTTCAGTATTTATCGGCTGTGAATTACATGAGCGCACTTATCACCACTCCACCTCAGCGCCATGTGAAGAGCGCAGCGCGATAAAGTATTAGCAAGTTAATAATTAAACTAATAATTATAATCCCCTCAGTATAATCGCCTCTGCAATCAAGAAAGCTATTATGATACTCCTTTACACCTTTTTGAAAACCTTATGATGAGCTCTTTAATTTGATACCAATATTGCAATATTCTATTTATTTTTGATACTTCAAACAATAGTATCTCACAGCCACCACATTTGTTTCGTCACCTTAGAACACTTGGATTATCAAGACGAATCTACGATAAGTTGGTCCAGCGGTTTGAAAGATATGAGATAATAGAGAATATTAATTGCATACATACACAGAAACATACATACAAACATACATTTATACAAGATACGCGCGAAAAACAAACCTTCCTTGGCAGTCGGGCAAAAACTAAATGCGAGTGTCAATGTACCTACTAAAGCATAAAATATTGTGACTGTATTGTAAATCCTAAAGGAGTTTCCTAGTCTGAAACCAACTCATTAATATAATAGAAAAGAGGTCTAACTAGCTTCTAAGAATTGACCCATACAAACAGGGTAGGTAAGGAAAATGAAAGCGTTTAAATAAATCCTAAGTGCTTGTTCACACTGAACTCGCGGGCGCGGGCTAGGTCGCGGGCGCGGTCGCGGTAAACGCTACATACACCGCGCGCGCGTTTTGATGTGAACACTTTCATAGTAGGTCATAAAATTATGTTTGATATTTCGCGACCGCGCCCGCGAGTTCAGTGTGAACAAGCACTAAGGAGGCGATAGACTTATCGGCGGAGAATCATGTGAGCGCTCTTATCACCACTTCACCTCAGCCGCGTAGAGTGTAGAGCCTGTCGAGGTGTTACAAACACACTCCTACATGAGTGCTATGCTTGTGTGCTATCCACGTGCTACTTGTCATTAGTGTCAAGTAGTTCACGTTCAGACCAATGGAAATTAACTTTATCCAAAAAATGGGTCTCTAAGTTCAAACACACTGGTACTGTTGCAAATCAACCAAGACTTTGCACAGTAATTTTGAACACTTGTCTAGATTAACTTACCTATGTAAGTAAGATTCACTACACGTTTCTGAAGAGTCCTTCTATACAGGAGTATACATCTGTGATCAAGTGATCTGATGGCAAGAACAGGGGCGATGGGGCCATTCAGTTAGTCTTCGTTAATTGATATGTTTTTATTCGATATATCTGGTGGAAAATACTGGTTGTTATTTTATTTGACAAACAAACAAGTTAAGTAAAATCCATTTCGCTAACATATCTCGATTTCTAACGTTGCCCCATCGGATTAGTGACCGAATTCCGAACTATTAATATGTCATTGTTATAACATAAGATGTAAGCGGAGAGACAAAGAATTCATTCGGTGAAACAGTATCGTCACCGCGATGACAGTGACAACCGCCCACCACCACTTAGCCGTTATTCATGTCGACAGTCTTAATAATACTCGTGTCTTCTTTTTTAGGGTTCCGTACGAAAAAGGGAACCCTTTGAACCCTCACTTGTGCGTCTGGGCGACCGCCGTTCACAGCCAATTTACTCCGAAACTACTGGACCAAATGAGTTGAAATTTGGTACTCATGTACTTTTTTGTGACCCAAAGGTGAAGGTATAAAATAAACAACTGAATTTGAAAAAAAATAACGAAATCAAAATTAAATAGAGAATAGTTCTTTACTTAAATAATCGTCTTAAAAAAAACGGCAAAAATAAGTAAAATAGAAAAATAACGGTAAATACATATTCAACGTACGGTACCCTCTCCAAGCGAGTTTAGCTCGCACTTGTCAAGTTTTTTTAATGATATAGCACCCGGCCAAATGGCCTAATTAAATCATGACTTGGACTGATGGTAGGTATTGTTGAAAAACAGAATTTGTTTCAAGAAGACGTCTGCAATATGCTATGGTAATTCAATAAGCGCTTTGTCTAACATTGCATAACAAACAGTCAACACTCAGGGCAAAGGGCAGAAGACGTGGGCGGAGGGATTGTGGCATGTCTCTCATGACTCTCATGAAGCAATACTGACACTGAACTCGTGAAGAAACTCTTGCGAAATATTCGAACACTTCATGTTTCCAAGTTTGCGTCGAACGTGTGAATGTGATTCAGTGCAGATAAGTTGAGCTTTTAAACTTTATACCAGACTAGCTGTTGCCCGCAGCTTCGCACGCGGTAATTATGCTTATCATATTTGTACCCCTTATAGAAATAAATTTAAAAACAATTACATATACTCCCTCCCCTCTCCCTCTCCCTCCCCTCTCCCTCTCCCTCCCCTCTCCCTCTCCCTCTGCCCCTCTCTCTCTCTCCCTCTTCCCTTCCCTCTCCCCCTCTTCCTCTGCCCCTCTCTTTCTCCCTCTTCCTCTCCCGCTCCCCGTCCCTCTTCCTCTTCCTGTCCCACTCTCCTTCTCCCGCTCTCTGTCCCTCTCCATTTCCCGCTCGAAGTCCTTCTCCCGCTTCATGTCCCTCTCCTTCTCCCACTCTCAGTCCCTCTCCCGCCCGCACCCGGTCCCTCTCCTGTTTTCTGTCCCGCTCTCACTTCCTCTCCCGCGCCCTGCCCCTCTCCGTCTCCCTCTTCCGCTCCCACTCCTGATCCCAGTCCCTCTCTCGCTTTCTGTCCCTCTTCCCTCCCCCTCCCGTCCGTAAAGTTCTCTACACTAAATTTTTGTTTCTCACTATAAAGCTTACATACCTATTAATTTTCACATTACTGAGTTCAAAAATGACGTAGTTTCTCAAATATTTACAATCCCTTATTTTAACCCCTTATGAGGATGAATTTCGAGAAAACCGTGACATAGTTATTTTTGTGTCCAAATATAAGCTTTATACTCGTATACAAATTTTCACCCTTCTTACTTCAAAACTGATGAATTAACTACTAACTTGCACACCCTTATTTAACCGTTTAGGGGTTGATTTTCCAAAAAAAAACACAACTTTTAAATTTTAATTTGGAGCCAATTATATTTTCATGCTTTTAACTTCAAAAATGACTAATGGGAGGATTTTCCAAAAAAACGTCTTAAAAATCTTAAAATTAACTTTTGTTCACAACTATAAACTTACATAAAAATTTTCATATTTATAACTCTAAAACTGACGAAGCTGATTTATATATAAGACTTACAACCCCTATTTTTAGGGGATGACTTTCAAGAAAACAGTGATGCAGTTATTTTTTTTGTCTAACTATAAGCTTATGTACAAAATTTCACCCTTCTTATTTAAAAACTGACGAAGTTGCCATACTAAATTGCATCTCTTTAATTAACCCTATAGGGGATGATTTTCCAAAAAAAACGCATTACTGTGAAATTTATTTTTAACCTGGAGCTAATATGCAAATTTTCATGTTTTTAACTTCAAAAATAACTAATTAAGCCAATTGCCATCCATTAAATTAACTCTTCCATTAAATAACCCTTTAAGGGATGATTTTCCAAAAAAAAAATTTAAAGTTAACTTTTGTTTATTACTATAACCTTACATAAAAAAATCATATTTATAACTCTAAAACTGACGAAGTTGATTTGTATGTAAATGACCTCCAACCCCTATTTGTGGGGGATGAATTTTGAGAAAACAGTGATACAGTTATTTTTTGTGTCTAACTATAAGCCCATATAAAAAAAATTCACCCTTATTACTTCAAAACTGACGAAGTAGCCATACTAACTTGCGCCCTCTTAATTAACCCTTTAGGGGATGATTTTCCAAAAAAACATAAAACTTACAAATTTTATTTCTATTCTGGAACTAATATGTAAAGTTCATGTTTTTAACTTCAAAAATGACGAAGTTGCCTACTAAGTACTATCCATTAAATTAACCCTTTAAGGGATGATTTTCCAAAAAAATGTGTTAAAGTTAACTTTTGTTTATTACTATAAACTTACCTAAAAAAATTCATATTTATAACTCTAAAACTGACGAAGTTGGTTTGTATGAAAATAACCTCAATCCCGTATTTCTACCCCTTAGGGGATGAATTTCCAAAAATCCGTTCTTAGCTGACGTCTCCTTAACATAAGCTATCTCCCTGCCAAATTTCATCATAATCGGTTCGGTAGTTTCTGAGATTTTTTGTTTAATCAGTGTATCTCTTTTCAATTTTATATATATAGACTAGCAACGTTGATGTAAAAATCCATACTTCCATACGTTTGTATCAGCTTGTTTGTAGTAGTTTGTTGCTGCCATAAAAAACTGGGACGGTAATTTGATAATTTACACGGTTTTAAGATTGAATAGGGCGTAGGCGGAGTTAGCGGCGAAGGACGGTCGGCTGCCACGATGACGTAATCCGAATAAAGGTACCAATTTTAAATCGTCTCATTACGAAAGAAATATTTCGACGGGCGTCGAACAAAATATGTTATGTAAATTTCAGTACAAGGCAAACTCACACTTATCACTCACACTTTTCAAAGTTATCAACCTCGAACGGTTTAAGATAAAGACAGTGAGCAGATCAATGTTATTTTTATCTAGCAATTACCCCTGATAGCACGTTCCTATGAATAGTGAGGTAACAAACCCAGGAACATTCTCGGTAATCTTGATAGTCTTAACTTCCTAGCAATGAACGGGGACCCTAAGCGACATTTAATGGCAGATTCACCCTCGATGCGAACTGTTATCGAGTTGGTATGCCAATCTTCATTGATTTTTAATGGCCAAGCTCCCTAGGTTTGACAATTTTGATTTCCCACGAGTGCAATTTGGGATTGGGACACATCTGCGAACATTATTAAGAATTAGTCTCTTGTATTGTTGTATGTAGTTTTTAAACAATATCAGATCCCTCCCATTTTTCAATCACGGAGAATTTCAACCAGAAAATGATGTTTCGTCTTTGGAGTCAATGATCTAGATTCTAGATAATAGAACTAAGGGGGGTGAAGTAAACTACTATAAAACTAAACTATTCATGTATTCATATAAATTGTAAACTATGCATGCATCGTCCAACAACCGTGAACAAGTTACAGCAACAGCAGTCAGTGACTAACTTGCTCCGAACTGCGAAGTTTCTCTAAACAAGTAAACACCACGGGTACGGGGCAAGTACAAACATATACTTTACACGGAGATTGCGCGAATAATTAACCTGAAGGAGTCCTTGGGGGCTATCGTTATAGTGTAAACACTGTTAACATATCGAAGGGGCTATTATCCTTAGCCCGTTTATACTGGCCCGGCAGACGTTGTCCTGCAACATATTTTATATTTATATGCCATAAAAATATTACTAATCATAATCTTTAGCCTGTATCACTCAAAAATAATGTAGCTTTTTACTGGTTTTAAGAATCTGAGAACAAAATCGGTCAAGTGGTTTTTGAGTTAATCCGCAAACAAACCAACAAAAAATCAAAACTTTCCTCTTTATAATATTACTTTTGACTACAGAGTCTCTCCTCATAACTGAGCAGGATAAGAGCATACTCTATTATGTTGATCCAATGCGAATTGGTAAGGGTAAGTGGCCAACCCAAGTGCCAAAAGTTTTATGCCGCCTGAAGCGCGGACGGCTTAAAACAAGGCTGCCATGTTAACGACTGCTATCGAACGATGTGCTATCTATTAACATTCTGGACCGATGGCTTCACGTGTCCTCCGAAGCACTGAAACGCTCAAGAAAATATGAAATGAAATACATGTATTCGAGGATACCAAATGGAGCACATAACAAAAAAACGCGTTAAAGTAGAGAACAAGAGATAACAAAAATTATATATAACTAATAAACCGCAAATAGCGGTCCGCTAGTCGCCCATTCGACTACCGAACGCGGCCGCAGTTGCTTCACTCAGTTGCTCACTTAGCATCGGCACAAGCTTTTGGTGAACATTATCTTCTTATTCTTACTCGATTTACACTACACAGACGTTGGATCTGCATATTACATTACTCCAACATCTACAAACATATCAAAAACCATGCAATGGTCCCATCTCCCATCCGGAGTGTCGCAAAGGCGCTTAATCCAGTGATAGGTCGTCGGTCGGCGCAGGTAATGTGTGGGTGCAACCGCATACAATGCATCTCTGCGGTATTGCATAACGCTGCGTCGGGCCGGGCCGGGCCAATTACGTGAGATGCCAACGGCCCTAGCAGCCTTGCACATCGGCAGACCCGTTGGCATGCGATGCGATGGGGTTCAATCTGTGGAGGTATTCGTTCGGGTGTTTCGTTCACAGATAAATAAAATTGTGCTTAGATTTTAGAAAATTTTTGAGTAGTTGAGACAAAACGCGCGAAATACTCGTACTTATTTTTTTTGTTTTTGTGTTTAGAACCAGGTACCGACTAAGTTTTATGCTTCTATGCAGTGTTGTCTAGCTAAAAGTGTGATTTAGATACTTGTGAAGAACAAATTTAGTATTCAGTTGAGTCTTTCAAGTACGTAATATTTCACCACACTGCCCAAAAACTAATTGACAACCACACACATGTTCAGAGAATTTTAAAATTTGCATATTTTCTCGCGATTTCTTTAATCGTAGATAATAGGAGTGCGTTCTGGATTATCTGGATTCAAACTAGAGTTCTGTCACTCACGCGAGAGGGCGTAGTTATAATTCACTAGACTATCACCAACACTGCACTACAATGTATTAATTTATTTTATTCACTTAAATGTATGTTAATAATGTTATTACGAGTATTTACAATTTTTCATACAGGTTCCATTTTGCTGCTCATTCAATTAAGCTCAGCAAATTGTATCTTATCTAAGCTAGTCTAGGATTTCCGGCTGCCCACAAACCGTTTACCTTCCACATTTCTCAATGATGCGTGTTTCTATTACACCCACGCTGCACAAAACCAACTTAACATTAATCTTCTTTATACAGTATTTGGTTCTGAATTTATAGCTCAATCAATACGGAATATCCTATATTGCCTTACAGCCTACATGTTGCAGAATCTAGAGAGATCTCAAACAGATTTGTTGAATTCGAATGTATATCTTGTGAAATTTCGAGTTGAAATAAAACTATTAGGTATGTGAAAGGAATTGGAGGGAAGATCGATAGTTTGATGGGTAACGCCATGTCGGACTCCCTCGGGCAGCATGAAAACTTCCAACACTTGGGTTGGCCACTAACCCCTCCACCATTCCGCACTGGAGCAGCCTGGTGGAGTATGCTCTAGGCCTCCTCAAGAGGTGAGACCTGTGCTCAGTAGTGGGCCATTAATGGATTGAAGAAAAGTCCTTGTACACCTATAATAAATGAGACATTAATATCCTAAAATAAAACTAAACTTATGGTTTCGTATATCTGTAAACCTGCAGCGTGGGCGCCCTCTGTCCCGCGCGCCGCGCAACTTGTCGCGTGCCGCTGTCATTACGCAACTCTGTAGTGATGTTAAGGGAGTATCGATATTTTTTTTTATTAATTAATATTTTTTATATTATGTATGTAATACATATTACGTGTGTAAAATCAGTGTGGGTGTCCACAAGTTAAAAGTGAAAATATTAATACTAAGTTTACCACCCACAAATACATCACTCATGTAGTATTGTAGTATTTAAATATTGGGATTATCTAAAAATGTTTTGTGAGTTACTGAATGCATAACACTGATAACGTTTCAATCACAATTATTTATTTATTATTTTCATAACATGCAATTTACAGGCTTAACCTGAAACATTACATGTTAACACTCAAAATTGTCATACAATTTTTAGTGTGTCACGACTCAAGAGAACCAGTTTCCCCGTCTATTTTTAAACCATTTATTACTTTATGACTATTTTTGACACATGTTTGGGATACATAAATTGATTTTTACGTAGAAGATGAGCTGTCGTGTTTCTTACTAATAGAAGACATAAATAAGACATGTAGTTAAAGTTTTGTGTATCAAATCCACGCACATTTTGTGTTGACAGTATCATGCTTGTAATTTTCTTAAAGTTCTACTACATACTAAAAGTATAGACCATTTTTTACAGACTATTAACAAAAGTGATCATATTCAAAGGTTACCTAACAAACTGTACAGTCGATATTATCACAATTCACATCTTTCATACCCAAAATCTATCTCAATCACGAAGCATCGATAAATTCCGGACACGCCGACATCACTAGCCCATCGTATATCTTAATCTACGCAGAATATCAATGAATGGCCACTCCACGAGGACGTATGGTAATTGACAGGCGGTTGTTTATTGCGGATAAAAATACAAGTTATGAAATAAAACTTACCAATGTTTATGGTATACTTTATTTATGTTATTATATTTTTTATGTTTCATAATGGCAGTTAATAATCACTTTTTACGCCGTTCATCTTATTATGTCATGTGGTCGGTTAATTTGGACTGCGTGGAGGTATTAGAATTTCATTTACCTGTAGAGACTATATAAGTTTTTACTAATTAAGTACCCTTCTATTTTAGATTTAATTCTCAGTAACCATACGATAGAAAAGTCTAACACCTAATAAGCAAAAAATTTGCTTTTTTTCAATAGATAATATCATAATCAAAACCTCTCACATTCTTTGCCAAACTCCAGGAAATGAAGTCAAATAATTAATATGAAGTTAATTAGCGCTTCAACCACGTATTTAGTTTGTCAGTTTTCTGCAATTATTCTTCATTAACTATCTCAAATTTCTTCGTGTGTCTGTGTATGCATTAAGGTGGTCACTCATGGTCATTCCATCGCGTCATTTTTGGAGCCACGCCAAACGACATATGTCAAAATGGCGCGATTGGACATACAAATTTTTTAAATCACGCCATCAGTTTTTCACATTCACGATCAAATTTTGGCTGTATATCGTGATATATGGCGAATGGCGTGCCATTTGACGCGATGGACTGACCGTGAGTGGCCACCATTATTCTTAAAATACGATACAAAGCCACTGCCACTCCATGTATTAACATAGATTGTAGTTATTCAACATTAGAATAATTAGATAACCCGAGCTCTATAACCCTCTCGCGTCTATTTGCTATGCGGTCAGCTTAATTGAATAACTTTACAACAATAACAATTTTGAATTTACTTTAGAATTTCCATGGCATTATAATTTCCTAGCCGCCTGGCTGTCTCGTACAATCATTAATGTCATTGAACAATCACTCAAATTATGACAGGATTACGATGGATGTCATTTATAGGAACCCAGGCGTTTCACTTATGTCGGCACTTCGCTATTAAATTGGAAATTTTTACGTCAAGTGCATTATGTGAAACCCACTATAGCCTGGGTTCCTACAAATTAAATCTACTTCCACTTTCCAGTTCATATCATATCATACTCATACTATATCCATCTGTCGATGTCAGTCCATTTAAGGCTCATTACTGGAATATACATCCTACTGTGCAATGAAAATCATCAATGGGTATAATTGCACGCAATCCAATCGAGACAAACGAACCCGGATGGATACAGCCCGCGGTCATTTTGCCCGGCTTAATTCATTCAATAACTTTACAACACTCTCAGTTATTTTAACTGTAACGAGTAATTTTATACCAATACTAACTACTAAAATATATGATGTTATATATACATATAGCCAATGGATTATTTCAAAAAAAAAAAGAAATTTTCAATTCAACCCATTAGTTTCTGAGATTAGCGCGTTCAACCAAACTCTTCAGCTTTATAATATTAGTATGGGTTTATGTTTTAAATTTTAATAACCGATAAATTATAAAATTAACTTTGAGGGTAGTTTAATAACTATAACTTTACTGTTTTATTTACACTAAACATAGCTAAGAACCATCCCACGTCAGCTTTTAAACAATAAAATCCTCATCATAATCGGCCCATTCGAGAGCTCCGATGCCACAGACGAATACACAGACACGTCAAACTTGTAGCACCGCTGTTTTTGCATTTTTTTTTAAATAGAAATAATTCCACGTAAAATATATTTTATTCCAAAGATTGATGAATTTTAGTAAATATTCCACCCGATGGTACCTAAGTGACGATAAAGTCTACGATATTAAGCACCCAACCCAAACACAAGAGTGAATTTGATCTTCCTATTCACTCTTACATACACTCGTAATATACGCTTATGTTTCATAGAGCTCGCTGATTTCGGGCAGGGTGAAATTATACGCATTCCAATAGAATTCAAAGTGAATAGCTAATTGAAAACCACGGGGTATTAAGCTGCGTTCCTCTTCAGTCATGATAAACCGCACCGTTCACCCTTGTTATGGGTCTATCTACCCAATAACTAGTCCGCAGTTATTTCATTTACCTTCAGTCTTTAGTATCATGAGATCTAAGTAAATGTATGTGTACATAAGGCTTGTAATTTACAATATCGATGAAAACGGTTTTCTTTTTTTTCCGAAATAAATAATGGTACGCGGACGTTCAATCATACACACAAGATTTCATAAAATACACATAGTAAAGTTGATACAATTATCATCATCATTATTATTATGCCCTTTCATTAGCGCTTGGATCTCGAATCAGTCACACGAAGCCACTTCTTGATTAATTACACGCCATAAAGTTATGATTAGACGCCATGACGAGCGATATCCAACTTTATTACATGGCAATACATCACTTAATGGAGTGCCACTACATTATTCTTCACTTGGTAATAATGAATTAGACATGTATTTGATCATAAGCGATAATAGTCAAGCGAATGACACACGAATCGAGAATATCGTTTAAATGTAAAGATTTCTTTCTTTTCTTAACTTATTCTCTAATTTTCTCTTTGCACTTAACTGAAGAGATGAAATATTTAAAGATAATGTTTTGTTAATCGCGATATTAACGCGGTTTCACACTTCTTTATTGGCCAGCCATGAATCGGTGATGATGTTAATGATCCAAATTCCAAACTATCAGATGTGTGCTAATTTTTCAGGTGTTTATACACAAAAAGAGATAAAATATTAGAGACCAGAGAGAGTTCCATGAGTAACGCCTGTATTAATTCGCTTGTATTCAACACCGTGCCTTAAATATGAGAAGATGCAAGGATGTGTTTTTAAGACAAAAAATATACCTCCGAGTACCGTGTATGGATTTAATAACGGTATTTAGTGTGTCAAGAGTTTTTCCCTAGTAGGTTTACTACTTCCATTTACAATATAAAAATTATTGTCATACAAAGTAATCATAAGCACGAGAACAGAATACTGAAGTATCTTTACCGAGAAATTCATGTACTGTGTTGTACATATATACGATATTACAGAAGAAATAATAGTAGATATAATGTAATATATTGAATTGAATTAAGTGACAGCAGATTCGATAATTGCTCTAGTTTTAACAAGAAGTAAATCGCTGAACCGCCACTTCCACGATATCCACTAAAATCCATTGAGAATATCCTCTGAAAAATCCATTGACACATCTTTATCCACGTTACGCTGTTTATTTTATGAATATCTGCTATTAATTAGCCGGTGCCTGCAGCAATGGCAATGGTAATTATGTCTTCCATGTAATGGATAAGGGGCCATCCATAAATTACGTCACACGTTAGGGGGGAGGGGGGGGTCGATGAAGTGTGACATTGTGTGACAAGGGGTGGGAGGGGGTCCTAAATTTCGTGACGTCACATTTCAAAGTCTAATAATTGGTATGTATAGGTAAATATTTAAAAAAATGAATGGAAATAAAACCTATTTCGGAACTGCTGTTTTAATTTCATAATTTCTAAGTGAAAATTTTCATAATATGTGACGTCACACTAGGGGGGGGGGAGGTCTCACAAATGTGACTAGCTGTGACAAGGGGGGGGGAGGGGTCAAAAAGTCATGAAATTAGTGTGACGTAATTTATGGATGGCCCCTAACAAGGCTGTAGGATGACCACTTACCATCAGGTAAAAAGTATACATATAAATAGCAATACTCCAGCACCGTAATCCAGTTGGTAATGACCTTTTGTGCGAAGCGAGGGGCCCCGGGTTCAATTCCCGACCAGGCCAGCCATTATGGTTTGAATGTGTGAGCGTAATTTATAAAACAGACTTAAAAAAAGGAGGAGATATTCAATTCGACTGTATTTTTTAATTAATTTTTTATGTTTGTTACCTCAGAACTTTCGACTGGTTGAACAGATTTTGATGATTATTTTTTAATCGAAAGCTGGTGTTTGTCAAATTTGAACACGAGATCTGACGAGTAGTTTTTGAGTTATCCGTAATTTTGAAGTCGGTTATTTTTGTCAAGGATTATTTAAACAGCGAAAACCATCGCAGTACACATGAAACCTATGGGCATAGCCAGGGGGGGGGGGTTTCGGGGGTCAAACCCCCCCCCCCCCGAAAAATTAAGGACTGACATTTTTATGTGCTAATAAACACTTAAAACACATTTTTCTAGACGTCATTCCGAATCGAATGAACTATCGCACATATTTTTAGGAGCTTTATTTCCATTAAACACGTTTTTGAACTTTATGGCACTACACACGTCGTGTGAGAAAAAATAAAGTCTCAATTTTCTTTAGGGTTA
Organism: Thymelicus sylvestris; assembly: GCA_911387775.1. Taxonomy (NCBI): domain Eukaryota; kingdom Metazoa; phylum Arthropoda; class Insecta; order Lepidoptera; family Hesperiidae; genus Thymelicus; species Thymelicus sylvestris. The sequence continues at coordinate 6,144,369 of OU426909.1, read as the reverse complement.
TTTTATGTACTTTTAGTCGTTGTATTTTCTTGACCAAACTTGAACCCCCTGCCCATCTACTTAACAGAAAATAGAATTTCTAAATGACTTGTCTATTTGATTACTAAATTATTAAACTACTAAAGTACTAAATTGTCTGTTTACACGTATTAATTTACTTAAAATTTAGTTAACTACTTATTACGTGTAAACAGAACATTACAGTCTAATGACGAGATTGGTGGTGACGGACTGGGGTCTGATAATTTCATCAATCAAAAACAACATTTAGAATCGTTGGTTTGGTTCGTGTTTTGCCATTGTGTTCCTGTATCCATTTTTGAACTTAACTCGCGCATAAAGTGTTATTTTTGTATAGGGATGTCGGGTATCTTCATTTATCATAGTTATATTTGTTTCTTAAAAATTGACTTACCAAAAGAATATTCATAGGACAACAGATAACTGTTGACATATATACGAGAATGTGGATATAATTAAATCAATAAATCCTGTACAAAATAAATAACAATTAGGTACTTTTTGGGAAATTAAAAGGGCGTTCAGAAAATCAGCAATCATTTGTTTCACGAAACCTCAGCTTTTAATTTAATGGTCGAAAATGTCCCGGCATTGTCGATTCAACGACAGACATCGGAGTATATAGAGGAACATGGACACAAACTCGTCATATAAATGCAAATGAGAGAGGCGAGACACACCATCAATTCACAACTGAAGCGGAACATTCAACGCTCAATTTCGTGTATTCCGGCTGACAAATAGAATTTAGTTATGCGGAAAGACTGAATTTGTAGCGAATCGAATTAAAGGATACTTTACAAACTTCCTTTCTTCGTATATATGATAATCTATATCTTAATATATATAAATTACGTGTTACGTTGTTTGTCCGCGATGGACTCATAAACTACTTAACCAATTTTAATCAAATTTGCACACCGTGTGCAGTTTGATCCAACTTGAAAGATAGGATAGCTTACATCTCAAAATAAAAAAAAAACTTTTGACAGAGCGAAGTCTGTCCGGGCAGCTAGTAAAATATAAAAATGAATCGCCAAATATGTTGCTAAGCACAAAACTCGAGAACGTCTGGACGGATTTCGCTAATTCATTCAGTCAAGACAGGTTCTTATAAATAATTAAAAATTAAGAAAGTTATACGGAAAATTAGAAAATTCAAGAAAACTTAACAACATAACGTAATCTTATAACGTAACCTTAGCAACATAGCCTTTTTTATAGCACACACAACTTTTCAAGAAATCCAAATAAACCTCTCAGACGTGAACGTAAGGTCTATGATATTTTAAGTAATTTACATAATATGTAATTGTGCTACAACAAGATTGTGCCCGCGACAAGATCGGCGAACATCTTCGAGTTCCAAGAGAAAAGAGAAGAGAGAAATGTATTTTTAGTCATACAAACTTTATTAAGAGCTAAAACGGGTGAATATTACCTCATTAGATGAATTTTCTAAAATTATTTCTTGACGCACGTAGAAACCTCACCATCAGTACAAAGTATCATTCTTCATAGTCTACCAATTCAGGTTGTTTTCTAGCAGTTACTTTGACTCCGTTAGCTACATAATAAAATGCTGTGCCAACTTTAACTTAAGCATACATCAATAGAAAACAGAAAAAAAAATTGCCACACAAAAATATTTGTACAGTATAATTTTGCGGTTTGTACATTATGCTCTGAAGGGAAATCAATTTGGCAGATTGCAAAACAATTGCTACATTAACAAAAAAAAACAATAAAGAGTATATGCAACAACTACACTCCACAAAAAATACCACTCGCGATCTCGACGTCAAAGGGAGCGGGAGTGTTGTTAGCACTGAAAATAAGTTAGTGTTTTATTAACCGACTTCAAAAAAGGAGGAGGTATTCAATTCGACTGTATTTTTTTTTTATTACCTCAGAACTTTCGACTGGGTGAACCGATTTTGAAGATTCTATTTTTAATCTAAAGCTGGTGCTTGTCATGTGGTCCCACTTGTGCTAGATCTGACGAGTACTTTTTGAGTTATTTTGAAGTCGGTAATTTTTTCTTCGTAAAATTCAGATTATTATTTCTGACACCTGGTCAGGTAAATACACACAGCACAAAATACCCACCACCACGTATTAGTTGGTTAAAAATGTGTGTCTTACCGGCAAAAGGGCAGTGAAAACGTCACGCGTCTACTTAACATGCCATGCAACTATCGGCCTCTTACCTGAAAAGAAAACGAAATGCTTTAGTCTCAAAATTATGTTACAATAGCTGGTCTCAGATAAGATGGGACTATAGTCAAGCACTAAGTATGTATTCAATAAAATGTTACCCCCTCATATCAAAGTAAATGAGACACTACAGACTTGCTGTCATATTAGACAAATATACACCGTGTAAGTATATCCGTTTTATTCAACATTAAAAGTAAACAGAGATTCCTCAAGGCACCTAAATCAGAAACTGAAATAAACAAGAAAAAACCATAAATTAGGCAAACAAAAACCGCGGGCCGGAAAGGCTTTCCCCAAGTTTTCCCGAGTCAAGAACGCACTCAATGCTCAGGGAGTCGGTTCTCGTTACGTCGCCCCTACGCCCAAATATAATATTACCCCGCACTACCCACTCGCCGACAATAAAAAGGAAAACACTCGAGGGCCGGCACAAAAAGAGCATCATTACCGCGCACAACCCTGATCTTGAAGTCCTTGTGCGACCGTCACAGTGCAAGAGATAGACGACTTAATCTTTTTACAACGGCAACATATTGAACTTTGTTTTATGCTGTGGTAATAGCATGTTACTGCAAAGTTTCGGCGCCAGAGTGAGTTGTTCAAAGCGTTGTAAAAATTGGGTATCATTGTAAAATATACCTCAATTTAGTGTGTATAACAATGATTTGCAAGTATTTGGATGTAGCTATGAAGCGACGCAATCATTTCCAAAAGAAAATGTGCGAAAACTATGGGAAGTGGTTGAAGTTTGGTGGAAGTTTTGTTATTTTGAAGAACTTTTTAAAAAGGAGTAGGAATGCCTTTCTATTTTGCCTGAGTTTGCATTTATATCTTTAAATTTATCGATTGATGATAAAGATTTCGGTGTAATATCGTTATCAAAGTAACCACTTCTTACATTACAAAAGTTTTCATTTTCGTCGTAAGTACCTAAAATTTTGTAAAATTGATTTAACTGAAATTAAGATAAGTTGAATGAGTTTCAATTACTTACCACAAGTCAGTTAATTATCCTTATTATCGTACCTTTCCATCAAATCTTTCTCTTTTCCCTTCAAACTTGCACCACGTTCTCACAGCAGTGTCTTTAGATCATCCACTTTTAAACGGCCGTAAGATGCCATCATATCACACAGTATGAATGCAATACAGTGCAATAAATAAAATAATTATAAAATTAATTTCATATGTAAGTTTTTTCAGACAAATTTTACATTTTAATAACATTAGTGCAAACATGAATGCACCTTGATGCCGGTTTGTTTGTAAGGTTTGTTTGTGTATTGGAAAGGAAAATAGTGCCAAATTAACCTACAGAAATAACTGTAAATTTTAAAATTTAAAAAATCCCGCGACACTTATTTTCACCACTTCAGCTTCCAACTAAAAATCCGCATCATTATCGGTCCATACGTTTAGGAGTAATTCTTTTGTAGTGAGACACGTAACTATTCCTTCGTAAAGGGTAAACAAATGCCGGAAAAACTGTCAAAGGCGATCTTGAAGCGTGTGTCTAACGGGGGGACGCTTTGACATATGATTTAAGCGAATTTTTATCTAAATCCCGAGGGGCACCGTAAACGGTGACTAAAACATCGTTGTAACTGCTCTTAAAAATACTTTTACACTGATTTCCTTGTTTCTGAAACAGCTTCTACTGAACTTTGATGAAGTGACGAGATTCCAAGTCTCTTAGGGCGTTAGGCCCGTAATTTCAATAGCAGTTTAATCTATGATTCTAAGTTTAAACTATCTTTGTTGGTTGTCTTATAATATCAATGAGAGTAATCTGTTTAAGAGAGTTTAAACTACCGCTTAGTTTACACTTTACACAGTCAAGCAGGGGCAGTTAAACTGGCACGTAGGGTTTATCTATTGTTTCAAAATGACTGCTTCAAAACAGACGTTTGTAAATCTTTGTCAATCAAAAAAACGTCAATTCTTTTGAATTAAAACATTGCCATATAAATTTCTTTATAATTTAAACCAAAACGAATGAACGAAATCCTAGTGTTGCTATAATTTATAAACTAATCTAAGTTTAACTAATCGGGCAATGTTTTATCATTGAAATTACGAGAGCAGTTTAATCGATAGTTTAACTTTTGAAGTAGTTTAGTTAAACTGTGAGTTAAACGATTGTTGAAATTACGGGCCCTACTCGTAGCATATTTCGTAGACAACAACGTGACGGCATAACCGTAGCACACAGCGTAGATGATAAAAAAAAACTGCTTATTGTAGCTTTCACCATGCGTTGTTAGAATATGCCGTAGATAAAGTAATGACTCCCTCGTAGCTTACGGCGTAGTAGCAAAGTAATGGCGTAGATAATGGAGAGATAATAAATGAAACAAACTCTATAAAATTTTTAGGTCTCCACATAGATAACGACCTAAAGTGGAGGACACACTCTGAATATATATGTAAAAAAATCAATAAATTTTCTTATGCTTTATATATGTTATCTAAAGTCGTGAATCAAAAAGCTGTACTTACTGCATATCACGGCTTTGTGTCCTCTACTCTACGTTATGCCATAATGTTTTGGGGCAACGGTACAAACCGTGAAGATATTTTCAAAGCTCAAAAAAAGTGTGTTCGTGCCATTACCAAAATATCTAGTACCGATTGTTGTAGACCACATTTTAAAAAATTAAAACTATTGACATTATCATCTCTGTACATATATGAAGTAATTTTATTTATAAAAACGAACCCCGACATATTCAATAATTATTTAAATAGTAATCGACATAAAATGAAGCTATCAGCAATTACGTCAAAAACCGCTTTACTTAGTAAGAGTGTATTTGGTATGGCACCAAAAATTTATAATAAAATCCCTGCATCGCTTCGAGATATAAATAACATTGATAAATTTAAAATAGAATTGAAAAAGCTTTTAATTGATAAATGTTATTATTCAGTTCATGAATTTCTAGCTGACAATTTAATTTAATTTTTAAATTCTAGCTGACAATTTAATTTAATTTTTTAACTGTTAATTATTTTATTTTTAATAATATTTGTATGCCTGAAAGGGTCGAACATAGAGTACTTTTAATGTATTATATTTTAAGACCTGTAATACCTATGATCACAAATAAAGAATGATTATGATTATGATTAGATATTACAAGAACAACCTATTTGTGGTTTTCGAGATCGATAACAAAGTAACGGATTTTTGTTAAATGGCGTAGATAAAAAGGTACTTCTTCGCAGCTTATAGCATTGATAACAAAGTGATAGCTTCTTCGTAGCTTCTGAAGCCGATTAAAAAATAATTACGTTATACGTAGGCGTAGATTTAGACGACCAAGTAACGACTTGTAGCTTCTGTCACCGATAACAAAGTAATGATTTCTCGTAGAATATAACCTAGATAGTAAAGTGAGGACCTAGTTGTAGCATCCAAATAAGATTATTCAAAGTAATATTTGCTCAAAGCATTACACATAGATTAAAGTGATGATTGTTGGAATAATTACAAAGGATTGTAATTGCTTGCCTTCGTCGGTATTTGTACCTAATTAAAATATGAATATAGTTAATAGACTGTGTGAATAGATTCCTACTAGGTAAGTATGATTAACCATCCTTGAAAACATCTTCACCATTTGACATCAAGAGAAAATGTCGTAAATCACTACCTTATAATAAGTAAAAAAAAACGTAGTACCGATTCAAATTTGACGAAGCTATCAAATTAAAGGCTTCCTCGTAGAACCCAGGCATTGATAACAAAGAAAATACTATGTGATAGCATCAGACGAAGATACCAAAGTAACGGTATATTCGAAGACTCGCAGATAATAATCTAAATTTTACTAACAAAAAATAACCGACTTCAAAGTCTTAAAAACTACATAGTTGTCAGATCTCGTTCAAATTTATGTGGGACCACATGACAGCCACCAGCTTTCGATTAAATAAAGAATCATCAAAATCGGTTCGCCCAGTCCAAAGTTCTGAGGTAACAAACATAAAAAAAAAATACAGTCGAATTGAGAACCTCCTCCTTTTTTGAAGTCGGTTAAAAAAGAATAATAATGGTTTTATAATAGTTAACCTGAACGACACAAACCCGCCCAGTTTCACAAAAAAGAAACGAAAGTAAAAGAGAATTTCCCCCAGAAGCATGCACGACTACAAAGAAAGAGGTGTACTTATATTCCATGCTAGTGGATAAAAGGAGAAGGCCTTTCAGATTTTCTTTGAGTTTTGTAAAGCTTCGCTTAGCCTTTGGGTGCGTTAAGTGCGTATGCTTTTTTTTACAACATTTATCTTGCAGTCTTTGAAAATCTTTTCAGTCCCTGTAGACGGGTATCATGTAATGGACACATTATTTATCATCGAACTCAACCGCACGGTATGTTTTCCCCCTGATTACAACAGATTTTTTCTTTATTTTATGGTGCAACCGATAGGCACTTGGTTAGGAACTTTTCAGCACGTTGAAAATGCACAAAATTGAATTGCTATGTAGGCTGAAATGTCGTATCAATACACTTAAGGCATGTGTTTCATTCGTCATGTCGCACGTAAAATGTTATAACTTATAATGTTGCAAAAATAAGTAACACATTTAAATAACATAAAAATAACGCGTCACGGTGTTTTTAGTCGCACTCCTCCGAAACGGCTCGACCGATTTTTTTATATCTTTGTGTATATTTGGTACACATGAAAATAGATCGTAACATGGTCGTAACATACATTTCATACCACTAGGCGATTAGGTTGCCCTATCCAGAAAATTTTTGACAACGTTTGCCGAGTCAGCTAGTATTAATATACATTGACGTTTAACGATTCAATACAAGCCCTAACAAAGCTCGCAAATATCAATCCCGCGCTTGCTTCAAATGAAATAAGTAATGAAGCAACGAGGCAAATATTGGCGAAGTTCACCCAAGCTATGTCGACTATACTAATTTAACATTGAAGACGAGCTTTATAACGTTATGTGCGGTGTTTGTGAACATTGAAGGATTTATTACATTATATTACATTTAGTACAATTTAGTTGACAGTATATTATACACGTTACTTGTAAATCTGCACATTTACCATGATAGGGCCCGAAATATCGGCGGCGTATAAACTACACATATGATAATAAAAAAAACTGAGCTATAAATATGGTAATACTTTTTACGATATAAATTGTCAATTGACCGGATGGGCCAATAGATAGTTTGTCATCACATCAGTAACATAAAGTTCCCAACACGGTGTTAATCAAGTAGAAAGCAACCTGCTACTAACTCGCTCACAACTTCTTAACTCCCCCAACATCAACTATAAGTCTGAAACAAGTTGAAAATCAAATCCAGATCCTCCCGAACAGTTTTTCCCCACTTCCACTCTGCGAAACTGTCAAGTCCTATAGATAAGTACGTATGAAATATGACCGAATAATATTTCACACTTGTACTTGGGAAAGTCACCAGAGCCGACAACACCTACCAACGAACTATAGTATCTAGTTATCTACATACCTATTCTATGTTACTTTTTGCAAGCTTTTGTATATTTTTTTATAACTTGCAATATTTATTACTTTGTTTCGGTCAAATCTTAACAGAATTAAAACTACTTCCCTTTTTTTACTATAGTACGAGTACTAACGATATTTATCTTGTATTCCGATATTTCGACCCAGTTGCAAGGATAGTGGTCACAGATAAACTCATGAATATCCTGAACACATTTTACTATAATACGAGTAGTATTATAGTAAGTTCAGTCCACGATGAGTTTTTAAAATCTTGTTCGTCCCTCTTACCCTACGGGATTGCAGTTTTACATATTGATTTGGTTCTGAAATGGTGACGAATTTGACAAGGTTCATATTCAGACAAAAACAGCAATGAAAAATGTAGCTACTGTGAGTGCCCATTACAGTTCAAAATATTCGTAAGAATCTGCAGGCTCTGTATAAATTAACAACATTTACACAGAAGTAAAGTCAAACCGTTGTACAAGCTACGTATAAGTATTAATGAGCTAATAATATAGCTAAGTAAAAGCTTAAGTTTGAGTTTATGGCACTAAATGAGTTTCAGTATCCATGTAACACCTGCTAGATGTTAACTTCCACAGTCCTCTTACTAACGAATAATAACTAGGTAACTGATATTCTCATTAACAACTAATATTATCTACTAACCGACTACAGACAGTCCCTGCTACAGTCCTATTAGAGGTTCGTCACAAATGCCCATGGATTACAGGGGATGGTGGCACTGTACCTAAGCTATTTTGCCATGCTTATCACATAAAAAACATTACACGCTCATTACTACTTTTACAATATTCCATAAAACCTTTCTAAAAACTATCAAACCATCCCACAAACAATCTAGAATTTTCGCACAAAAATATAACTTATTTACTGAACGAAAGAGCTCAAGTACAGTCGTTATAAATTGAAGAGAGCTAGCAAATTGGCCACTCAAGCTCATAGCCGAGGCGGCTGACATCGCGCCGATGCTAGGCAGCCAACGAGCGAAATAGTAGCTGAACTAAATGTCCATCACCCATTTCAACTGGGATTTCGCGAGAACATTTTTTCTGACTCAAGTACTTGATTTCCTAGCTAGCGCCTGTACTTTACAGGATGAAAGTAAAAATACACTATAATAAGTGCAGACTTTCGGACATGTCAAGAAAACGCTTGTATATTTTTCTCAACTTATTTTTAAGAGACAACAATTTCTCTAAAATAAACCTACACATGGCATGGTCAGAATTTTTAAGCTATATTTAGTACAATTAAATGCAATACTACAAGCAGGTACAAATACTTCAACCCACTATTATTATCTGACAGAAACACAATATAATATTATGACAGGTTTCTATCACTAAACCCGTTTGATCAAGTTTTTACAAATCTCTAGTAACTTCAAAATAGGTATTAGAAATGATTAATAGAATTATTTAAGCATACCATTGTAAACATACCAAACCGGACACTGACTTTCAAACGCAAATTGCTTGTAAAAATATAATCTTTCTCAAAATAGAGTCCATGATACTATTCGACTTTTAATTTATAAAATATATTTTTCCGCGCAGCAAAATTCAAGAGTCGTTATTTATTTTAATAAAGTGGCCAGCGAGTGGCCTGAAGCATCCAAAGCGTGCTTCAGTTATGAGTGTTTCAATATCATTAAATCTGAACGCTCATAATATAGTTTTCTCTTATTTGGGGCGAATTCCACCAAACTTGTGTAGAAGGAGGTCTAAGGAAAGGAGTAGTCAATTAGTGATTTTATTCGTAGGATATACGAATAAAATCACTAATTGACTACTTGATTGTGTTGTGTTATATTATCGGTGTACAATAAAGAGTTAAATAAATAAATAAATAATTGTAATACAGTTACAAAACTTTTCGTCTTACCAAACATTGATCCCGTAGTAAGTCGCTATATTTTTAAAAATTCATGAAGCTATGTATCTGACATGATGTTAATTGAACTGATTATAGCTATCCTTCGCTTCAATGTTTCTTTAGATGCTATCAACGGTCGACATCATTTTAATTACAAAAATACAGACAAATTAATGAAGTTAACATAAAATCTTTATAGTTTAATAAATCAAAAATGTACATTCAAAAGTATATAAATAAGGACCCAAAATAGTTAGATATATGCCAGGAGCATCTAAATCTGTAGATATACTTTTTCGCGTGATACGAGATATCCTAAAATTTAACCAACTAACGAAACAGTATCCCGAAAATAACGGCCCATCGTTAAAAGTTTGCAAATTGAAAAAAAAGGCTATCTTCGAACGAAGTGAAACACTGCGAGTCGCGCAAACCCCACCAGTCACCACGCCATTGTTCAAGCAGTGATTCCCAAAGTGGTCTATATCGACCCCTAGGGGTCTATGACAACCTGCAAGGGATCTACGTCAGCGAAAAAAAATTTGGGGTCCATGAAATGAAAATGGGGGTCCACGATAGTGGATCATATACATTATTTATAAAAGTACCTATGGAGTAAAAAAAATATTATATATATTTATAAAATTGTGTAAGTTGTAGGATGTTGGTATTCGCTTTGTGGTCGCAAAACATTTTGAACTTGTAAAAATGTTTATTTAATGCTACGTATATTTTACATAACAGATACAAAATTTTATTTTGAGTAGTTTTAATTTAAATTCAATTAATAAATGTATAAATTAACATATGTTTTTACTTTAAGGTTTTAACACTAAACTTCACTACAGTTAGAAATTTACAGGAAATCAATATCAGGTACGTAGGGGGTCTACCCAACACGGAAAAACATGGCAAGGGGTCTACGACACGAAAAAGTTTGGGGAACTCTGGTTCAATGCATACGCGATACGTAATGGTCAGTGGGGGCGGTCTGTATCAAAACAAACCACGGATTGATATGTTTGTCTGCCATAATAGGGATGTTGACACTATCAGTAAATTAAAATATATTTATGTAAGTATCAAGGAAACCATTTAAACACCTAAAATATTATTCTTTTGTCGAAATCAATCACAATAAATTAAATATAATTATTTTAAAATGTTAAAAATAGTACTCATTGTCACGTGACCTCAAACGTCATTTTGAGCTTATGACGTCATTGTTCTTAATTTATATGCGAGTGCAACTAACTTCAGTCGACAGATAGTACTGAATATCGACTAATGACGTCACGTGACGTTTTTGGTGGGAAATTTGAAAATGATTTTTATTTATCAATTTTTGTCTTTAAATTGAAGATTATTATTTTTATAATATTTTTTTCATGAATCTTAAGGTTCTATCTATAAAATCAAATTGAATCCTAAAATTAGTCAACATTCCTTATATTGCTTAACTAGCGCTCTGCCGGCTTTTCCCGCGTTTTCCGATATAATAAATACCCTATGTCTTATTCCAAATCACGGTCTACCTGTGTGCTAAATTTCATGAAAATCCGTTCAGTAGCTTTTGCGTGAAAGAGTAGGAAGCATCCATACAAACTTTCACATTATTAGGATCGAAACGACATACGCAAGTTGATTGCTACGCATACCACGTGTGATTTGCACACATTTTTTTAATTTTTAGAAATTTTCTTATCATAAAGAAATCGATTTTGTTTTACAGATATAAACCTTTTTCAAATTTTAATAACACAGCTTACCTTACAATCAATATAAGTGACGTTCATACAATAATTATATCCGAAAAAAAAATCGCAGCCATGGCTTAAATTAAAATTAAAATCGATAGTGTGGAATCGATAAGATATCGATAAAGATAATCTTTTAGTACTCAATACGATAAAGCGGTAAGAGTAATATAATGCTCAAGACCAGCAGTAAAGTATCACAAGCAGAAATAAAAAACTTAAAAGTTTGGAAAGACAGGACAATGATAGGGATCGAAAGATAACCATCGCAGCGGAAATCGATTCGAGATTTCATCTTTATTTCGCAACAATACCAGATTTTGGTTACTGACGTAACTTTATATGAACCTTGTGAGGCAATATATTTCTTTAGCCAATTATATTAATTATTTCTTGAGTGTGTAATAAAATGTTTAATGATTATCGTTAACATGAATGAAACAATCGAGATAACATTTATTATTTTAATCGATTAAGACCAGTGTGTATAAGCGGGAGTTTACAACTTGATTACGAAATACAGCTGTTTCTTCATTTATTTTAAATATTTTTTATTTGGGTTATAATTAACTAAAATTATTAAATAACCCTGTTATTACTTTTTTAGTTTTAATACTACTCTAAACCCGGTAAACGCGAGCAAAGCCACGGGCATAGCGCTAGTTCCTCTATAAACTCATGGATTTTTTGTGAACGAATGAACCCGGATATAATCCCCTATGATGAACCCCTGTCTGCGGTCCCCCCGGCCAATGGCCTCCGCGGCTTTTTAAACAGTTCGATAATAATAATAAACTATTACTGGCTCCTCCAACTTGTTCGGAACTTCCAACTGTTACAATAACAAACTTTGCTTCGGAAAAAGATTGTGAATAAATTGAGATCTTAATAGTGGAAGATTCACTTGAGTGAATAAAAGTTGTTGGTTGGGTGAATTAATTAGAAAAAATACATTTCACTAAATAAATAAATTCCAATCTCCTATTTATGGTCGTATCACACATATCAACTCGTAAACGGAACGGAAACGTATCAACTTTTGCATTTCAGTATTCTTTGTATGAAACTCCCTACTGTAAAGCACACTTATCGGAATCGTAACGTAATCGCCTCGCCTCGAGACAAGCTCACGAACCGCGGTACGGTGCGTGGACGACTTGCCGTAGGTACCCGCGCTTACGTCTCACCGTACGCTATCCTACGACTTTCCGTTTCCTCGTGCACGCTCCGCCCTGCGGCTACCGCTGCGTCGGCGAACTGCTGTCATTCACGAGGCAACTTCCGTCAACCAGCGGCCGGCGAGCCGTAAGCGCGGCGTCGCCTAGCCGTAGCTGAGTCGACTCGAAGCTGCTGGTCGGTTGGTAACGCGCTTTCGTTAGTTTGATGCTTGGTTGACGGCGAGGCGATCCGGTGACGATCCCTTTCCGAGTTGATATGTGTGCTACGACCTTTAGACGTCAAACGAATATTTTATTGAATATGACAGCAAATGGAAGAATACATTTTTTATTGAAGTAAGGGCTTGTACACAAAACTGCGATGCGACGTCGCATCGCAAAAACCTGCGAGCTCGCACGTCGCGTCGCAAGAACTTGCGAATTGATTCGCATCGCGCATTCCTGCGATGTCACGTCATACTTGTTGACAACACTTTTAAGTCGGCTCTGAGACAGCGTGTTGGCAAGACGTACACACATCAAATAAAGTTTGAGATCACTTTGAAAATACGAAATCTTTTTTGTTACGTTAAAATGAAACGTTTTTTCTTTTTCTTCTAAGATTCTTCATTAAAAAATCAAATCTTTTAATAACAAATTCATATTTTCGATGAAAATAGCTGTTCCCTTCGGCGTTCACAATAGTAATAAATGGATGAACCCAAAATCTTCTTTGTATCTTTTGCCTGTATCTCCTAAGCAGTAACAAAAGTGCACACTTCTTTTTACGATCCATATCACGACCTAGTTTTCAACGGTCGTCAAAGGAATGGTCACCTTATCGTGGAAGGGACACGCCTTGCCGCACGAAATCGCATCGCAACAATTCGTGTCGCAACTTTTTGCGTTGCGAATTCGCATCGCGTCGAATCGCAGTTTTGTGTACGGGCTCTAATATAGTAGTAAACGGTTACAACTATTAGGTACTTTTCTGTTTGTTCTTTATTTCATCTTTGTATGGTTTCTATTGGCAAGCTTTTTATTTTATTTAAATGTACTGAATTGATTTTAAGGTCAGTATTAAAAGAGTGTTTGATATCAAATGGGTATACGATAATTGTAATAAAAAATGTTATCATAGCAAAAAAAATCGAAACATGAAAAGTCATTGTTTTCATAAAATTCCAATAATGTTTCTTGTTTCATTTCACTTCTAGTATCGCTATTCGCTTCACTCAATGACTACAAGACAAGCCGACTCCATCACCATTTCACTAACACAGCCCTATCAGGAACTTTACTTAACTATTCGGTGGCTTTTCCACTAGCTCAACTAGTTCCCACTCACCTAACACAAACGGTTTAATTCGAGAGGGAATAGTTAGTGATTGAACCGGATTAAACTCGCGTAACTCGTTAACTAACCGCGGTCTGCAGTCCTGCAGCTGTTAGATTGATGTCGTTCTTAATTGCCTAGGTGTGCCACTACATAGGGAATGGCACTACATACAGGAATATAAAGGGAGACAGGGTAATATAATGTTAGGCATTAGAATGAGATAGATATAACAATAAAATTCTCCATTATCTTTTATACATCGAGATTTATTGATATTAATTTAACGTTTGGATTTATTATACGAGTAATACAATTTGTACAATATTTCTACTAGTACTTTGCTTTTAAGGTAGCTGTTGCTTACTGTTACTTAGAGCATGTCTGAGTTTAACTAGTAAGCTACAAAACACGAGTCAAATCAGAATGAAAGACTGACGGAACTCGATTAAAAAGTTTACTAAAGGCACATAGTAGCAGCCACGAATCATTCGGTAAAATAGTTTAACCAGATGCAAGCTCTCTCCCATTTAATCAAATCCCCATCGTTATTGAACGAAGCGGGATATATGCATCCCTTTATTCACGTCACTGTGTTATACTCGTACATTATCCAATAGATCGAAGTGCAATTCGGTTGAAAGAACGAAATAAAGGGCATCATATCACAGTAAGTGCTACGGTAAATTATAAATTGAATACAGATAAAATCACTTCGCACGAGCATGAGCCAATTAACTGAATTGGTTGGTTATTTTGGAAATAAAGGGCTTTTACAGGTAGACTCATAAATCAAAGTGCAACGTTTTATTGACAATAGGGATGTTGACTAAATTTAGGATTCAATTTTATTTTATAGATAGAACCTTAAGATTCACGAAAAAAATATTATAAAAATAATAATCTTCAATTTAAAGACAAAAATTGATAAATAAAAATCATTTTCAAATTTCCCACCAAAAACGTTACGTGACGTCACTAGCCGATATTCAATACTATCTGTCGACTGAAGTTAGTTACACTTGCATATAAAATAAGAACAATGACGTCATTAGCTCAAAATGACGTTTGTGGTCACGTGACAATGAGTACTATTTTTAACATTTTAAAATAATTATATTTAATTTATTGTGATTGATTTCGACAAAAGAATAATATTTTAGGTGTTTAAATGTTTTCCTTGATACTTTAAACATAAATTTATTTTAATTTACTGATAGTGTCAACATCCCTATTAAAGGAAATTATGCGTGTAGTTAATTAAGTTTACTTAATGTTAAGTGTGAAATTCCTAAAAAGGAACTTGGAAGTTACAATTAAAATTAGACACTCTCTCTTAATCAGGCTGGTTTCCTTCCACCACGAAAATTAGGTTATTTTCATAGATTTTTGGTAACAATTCATTTAACTTCCTTTTCACTATTATGTCTATGTTATGTACCCATAGTTTTATGTACCTAATTAAGCCAGGAGTGAGGTCTCTCGCTATCTTTACGCTCGGCAACGCGTCGGTGTCGACTTTTTTTTTACATGAAATAAGTTAGTGCTTGACAACAATCCCACCTGATAGTAAGTGGCGATGAAGTCCAAGATGGTGAACGCAATAACTTAGTAAATGCCTATTCACTCTTCTCTTGAAGACACCTACATTAGGTGTTATTGGCCTCCACGGTACTAACCATAGGTGGATCTTCTCCTCGTTGTCGAACAGTCACATAAAGATAACACTTCAATAAAAGTAAAACAGTTCTTTCTTTATTTGTCGGCAACGTATCACTGATATCTATGGTGTCACTTATGTCGATGTCCATGGGCGACGACAGCCATTTACCATCAGGTGGATCGTCAACTCGTTTGCCGGCTATTACCATAAAAACACTTGTTACACAAGCCAATCTACGAGTATACTAATATTATAAAGCTGAAGTTTGTTTGTTTGGTTGAACGCGCTAATCTCAGGAACTGCTGGTTCGAAATGGATAATTATTTTTGTGTTACATATATAACATCATATATTTAAATAGTTAGTTTTTTTACAAATTAACGGGTGATTTTAATAAATAGCGAATGAAACCGCGGGTTACAGCTAGTAATGTACATTATATTATATTAAGGCTGAATGAATTCGTCCACGGACGATTAACTAACGAGAGGGCAGGATTCATAGAGGGTGGAGGCGAATAGAGGCAGCGTTGAGGAAATTATTGCTCCCGATACACCATCGCGGCATCGAGACGCGCTGGGATGGAAAGTAATGGAAACTTGACATATGACAGTCGTGTTTGTTGCTTATTTAATTAATCCCGGATTCCCTTTGAACGTAGAGGACTTCCTCTGCGTACTTATGATTGCATTGAAGATATGGAGCGGAGTTTTTTTCGCCGATTATTCTCGTCTTAGTATCTAATACATAAAGAAATCCTTAAAACGGATACAATGAAAACTCGTATTTAGATACCTTAAAACCCGCGATGCCGGCAAACAGAAGCGTGGCTCCAAGTTTCCATTAGGTATAATGTGGTAAGAAAACCCCGCTAGGATCAACGCCCCGTAGTAATCTTGTCGAGGTAAGTACATTGTGTCGGTATTACATTAAAGTGCTTTCAAATCCGAGAACGTCGGAGCAAGCAATCTTGCATTTTCTAGTAAACATTTTTTACATTTTTTGCAGGTGCGCGAGACAAGTCTAAAGAACTATTTGAACCCTTCAGTGGCGGTTTTTAAGTGTCAACTGTCAGGTGACGTCGCGTGAGTTCTCAGGGATTACGTTAGTAATTTGTGAAATACATTACTAAAGATTAAGCGGTAGGGCTTGACATAATTACAGGAGAAACTCTGTAAATCATGAAGGAATAAACGGTTCAGTACAACTATTATTAACAATATACAAATAACACGACGGACTGTTTGATAATTTCTTCATCAGTTTCATCACAAGCCGTAACTGCTCCACTGTTTTGGCTCGTGTTTGCTCTCACAAAATAGAACAGGAGTGAAGATTGCGGATTGGCAGATTTCACACGACTTTGAAAAAATTATGAACTTCGCCCGCGGAAAAGTGGTTTTACAAACATATAAAAGTTCAAATTATCCCACGGGAACGTAGGTTTATCCGGGATAAAATCTACTCTATATTTTAAGCTTGGGCGTGGTCTGTTTGTGTGCCAAGTTTAATGTTAATCCCGCGGTTAGCGTGTGATTCTAACCCAAACATCTTCACAAACTTTAGCACTTATTATATTAATAGGATAGTAACCATACTAATTATTATCAATCAAGTTAATCAGTCAAGTTCATCAATCAAATCAAATCAAGTTCAATGTGTGCATAAAAGCAAAGCAAAGGAAAAACCCATAATTGTCCCAATGCTGGGCTCGGGGTCTCCTCTCACAATGTGGCTATAGTCTACCGCGCTGGCCAAGTGCGAATTGGTAGACTTCACAGTTCACACAACTTTGAGAACTTTATGGAGAACTCTCCAGTGTGCAGGTTTCCTCATGATATTTTCCTTCACCGAAGCAAGTGTTAATTAACTTCAAACTTCCTGTCAATGTGTACATGCCTATTTAAAAGTACATACACTGGAAACATATATTATTATTCTGTTAATATTAGATGTTAATGAGATATCATTTTAGTCATTATTCCTTATATCCAGTAAGTTTCACAAATAAGTATTCGTCAGTACCTAAGTAATAAAGTCAATTTAAAAACACGACAAAAAATCACATTTAAAAGCCGAATTCAATTCCATTCCCAGTGAAACCATAAGAACCACAGGCATGCAAGTCAAACACTGGCAGTTGGCTTCAAACACACAATCGTTTTGTTCAAACAATGTAGGACAACGCGCGTATGATATTCGTCCATTGTACGCGACAGTTAACTCCGACTGTTAACTTTAGTGACCGACCACTGACAACTGCGATTGTCTAACTCAATGCCAACGCCAGCTTTGGTGACAACTGACAACTGTGAATCCTGTTTAAATTGCAGTTACAATTACAGCAACTAGAAAGAGCGAAGTTATTCGTCAGTAAAATGCAGTGAAGGTTCAAATGGACGACAAACGCGCTAACGAGATGTATGTGATAATGATAAGCGATCACCCTCCGTCACCTATGAACTATGAACATCAGCAATTCAAATGCATCACCGATTTTTGCCGGTGAGGAAAGAAAAGAGAATAAACATACAAACTCGCAAATATAAAATGTAATAATGGCTCAATTTTTTCGTTGAAATTATAAGAATCATAAGTGTTTATAGTGTATACTGGTAAGTGTAGCTTAATGGCTGGTAAACATTATTGAAATCACAAACATAATACCCCAGTCATCCCAGGGAACATAGGTATAACTGAGATAAAATCTTCCTATTTTTGTGCCAAGTTTCATCTTAATCCTAACAATGGTTATCGCGTGTTGAAAATACAAACATCCAAACATCTTTACACACTTTCACATACAATTTAAAAAATATATTAGTAGCATAGTAGAATGTATACTACAGCGATGCGAGCGACTGTAATGTAACTAACGTCTATTTTTTTGTTAATGCTCCAAATTATTTTGAAATATTAATCAAATAATTAGATTAATTAAGCTTAATAGCACATTAAAACCAAGTATGCGACGCGACGATACGATCCATGAGGTATACTCGTATATTTGAAGGCTTTACCATAATAGCGTGTGACGACGACATTAATCCACCAACATACTTCGGCTTCCTGTATTTAATGTGCTCTTTGCGAATGCGAGCGGCCCTTAAATCGGGAATAAAAAATTGTACGCATTATATTAACACAATGGGGTTGGTACCCTGTAATGAAAACGTGAATAGGTATTTTATTAATACAGGATGATATAAAAATAACGAGAGGTCTTGTTTGAACGTTTATTTTTCCGAAGCGATAATAGGCTTCTTTCAATTTCACATTTGTGTTTTATTTTTTTACTTTAATTTTATATTTCGTACCGATATTTCGATCTAGATCCTGGTCTCGGGAACATTTACGTTCGGGGCACCAAGAGTCACTAACGGTTACTTTAACGTTTCTTAGTAAAGAATCACCATACAAATTCTGTACTAAGGAGCGATTTAAGTAACTATTACTGACTCTAAGTTGGGGCGTTTATGCGTGACACTAAGTTATAATAGATAAGCCTGTCAACTTTGTTTAAAGAAAAATAAAAGTTAATATGTTAATAAAAATGTAAAAGTAAAAAAAAACTAGCTCTATAATACAGTGTTCATCAGTATGGACGGAGACATTGTAAAAAATTGTTTTTAAAAAAACGGACATCTTATTCATACGAAACCTTGACGAAAGCAGAATATAACTCTATGTAGGTCACCTCCAGAACTAAATAAGAAAGAAAGAAATAAATAAATAAATACGCACTCTGCTTAATAAAAAACCTTAAGTTGAGCACGAATCTAACCCACATCCCTTCATACGTATCCCCTCCGCACACCAATAGGCTATCAATACTTTAAAGATACCAAAGTACCCAACTAAACTACTCGAAGAATACTACGAACTAGTTCTAGTACCGATAGTTCAAAGTTTCTGATAGTCTCGAGTCTTCCGCGGGCCTACTCGGTCCCAGCTTTCATATTGAAAACTGAAAACTTTAGCTTTGGTTGTTTGACTTTAAAGTCATTCGGTACTGTAAAATGTACCTTCTTTTCTAGTGATTTGTGAATAAAATCGATTGTTTACAAACTTTTATATAACTTTTAGTTTGTTTGCATGTACGTATTAGACTACTGGCCCATGCCCAAAAATCATGGGTCATATGAACCATCAGGTGACGTGGGTTATATAGGACGATATAAGAGCATAAAATAATAAGATTCAGCACTATGCCATCACTTGTAAGCTGTCCAACTGAGTGCTGGTGAGAATTCAAAAGTGCAGGTAAATCACCCCCTGGACCATGGAAAAAGAGGGGGTTGCAACCCTTGATTTCTTCCCCTTGTCGCACGATTTTTGTACGGCGTTGCGGAATAATGGATTAGAAGCTGTATTGAAACAGTATGAAACTGATGCCGTATAGAACGAAATAACCAAATTTACACTGGAAATTGTCAGAAAATCAAAAAAAATTACCGACTTTGTGGCGCACCATTTTTGTACGGCACTGCGCGCTTTCTTATTATTTTTCATGGATCTATCGATGGTAAAAATGCTGTACAAAAATATATGACCAAAATGTACTCACTCTACCTGCACTTTTGAATTCTCACCAGCACTCAGTTGGACAGCTTACAAGTGACGGCATAGTGCTGAATCTTATTATTTTATGCTAGCTTTTGCCCGCAGCTTCGCCCGCGGTAGAGATCGATTTTTTACAAATCTTAAGCTTACTTTTACTTGGTTTCATTTAATTCGTGTAATTTACATGTATCATTTGATAGCGTCATTCAGAACTTGCAAATCAATTTTACTAACGCCATCTATTAACAAAATCCGGAACTAAATATCTAGCATCAAACAAAATATCTATCTCCCCATGGGGATGTTTTACCGCGGTAAAAAGTGGCCTACGTTACTCTCCACCCTCCTCACTATCTCCACACACAAAAACCATACCGTACTACAGCTTCGTTGCGACGTGAAAGACGGACAAACAAACAAACACACTTTCACATTTATAATATTAGTATGGATATCGTCCTATATACGTCACCTGGTGGTTCATATGACCCATGATTTTTGGGCATGGGCCAGTAGTCTATATGGGCATAGAAGAAATAATAGTACTTAGTATGGGACAAATCTTGAAAGCTGAATTAGAACTAGAAACTATTTTCTTTCATTCTAAGGAGTTGAAATTGTTCATATTGTTGTAGTTCACACTGTCGTAGGTAGAAGTAAAATTCTAAGATTGAGCAAAGCCTAAGCAATGTTTATGAATCTCACCCTAACACTCAAGTCTCCGAGCCACTCAACGACTTACCTTCAGTGAAAAAATATTAAAAATAAAATATTTACCAACTAAGCGACTCTACAGGTTTTTCACACAGTCACTAGTTTCGCGAAAAAGTAGCTTTCCTTTCACAGATAGAAAACAAGAAACCGCCGCAAAAAGGAACAACTTTTCTTTGCCAGTGGCGGGTCTAAGCCACTACTTGAGCCATTACTTGAGCCACTACTAGTTGCTGTGTTTTACACTTTGTACGTGAAAGAGGAAATAAGAGTGACAAAGATTGGAAGGGCAAAGTGGTAGTGTGGCCATGTCCACAATGTTAAAATACGAGACGGACGGGTCAAGAATTTGGTATCAAAGTTTGAAAAAGTTAATGTTCCCAAGTTAAAATAATAGATCCTAAATCCACATTTGTGTTTTTATCTCTTCTGTGGAAGAGATCGCTGTGTAACGATAAGACTGCTTTTTGAACTTTATACATATTATACTTTATAATATTTGCTTACTTATACATATAATAATCATTTTGTACCGACATCGCACGTACTGTTGATTTATTATTATAGCGTGTTTTCTGGGAGAGGGAGGTGCTACGCATGTCTAAGAGCCATAAACAACTATGTTCGCATATTGTTGCAAAGTAGATTAATATTAACGATGAAAATGGAATTTCAAAAGAAATTAAATAAAAGTAATTGTATAATAAACTGTTTTACGCCCCAACTCAGAGTCACTAACGGTTACTTAAATGGGGCGTAAGACAGCGAAAGTAATCATTTAAGTGGTCAGTTGATATTAATCGAATGCTTTCTTCGAAATCAGTTTGATTATTTTTTTTGGTAAAATGTATTAATTCACCGAATATAAACATTGAATACTAACAACAGCAAATTAAAAGTTAACAATGAGTAACTGCTGAATGGCTGTTATTGTCAGAGTCGCGAATGCATGAGACCTGTATATTTCACGCTGAGACTTAGAGTCAACATTAATTTCTGAGTCACATCTGAGCTTACCTCGTCTTCGGGAGTAAAATTTCTACGAGACCTCTATGCTTATGCCCGATGAACTTTTTTAGCTATAAATACTACTTTGTAGACAAATTGATGCCCAACCTTTTTTTTAATAGGTATAGCTAAACAATTGTAATATGTAATTGAATACTTTCCGTAAGCGTCTAGTAGTGTCCTAAAAATGTATTTTAAAACTTTGTGACATTACCACAAAGCAACAGAGAATTAGCCACACCACGCAGATTTTTCCATCAAGTGTCTGGCGAGAAGTTCCAAGGGAAATGCAAGCAGAAAATGTGGAATTTTCGAGCGTAAACATAGAGCCGGCATTAACAATTTTGTTACAATTTATCTGGATACATCTGAGCTCTCCTGCCGACGTGTTTTCAGCGCTAACTTGCTGGATGATTTTGTCATAGTTTCTTTTTGTTATAGGTACCGCAATCATAAAATTATAGCTGCATTTCCATTGTAATAATAAATTTGTTTCTAATATTGGAACAATAGAAACACATTAAAAAATACGACAGTATCTAGCAGAATTGCAAAGACTGAGAAGCAGTAACTATTTGAATACCAATACTTTATTTTGTACCTACTAATTGTTGTATCTTGGACACGACCTCTCTTATTTCCAATAAACATAACTAAGAATAAACTCAACAGAAAAGCCTTTCAATTCAAAAAACAGTGCTTAATTCGGCCCTTTCGTTTAGGAGCTACGATACACTGATACACTGACTATGTCAAACTTAAAAAACTTCACTCTTTGATGGTCAATAAAATAATCATATGAGATGTTCGAAAATATCTTCAACTGTAAATATTTTCCAGTCTATTCAACAATATCTGCGTCTCATGGTTAAATAAATGATAGT
Source organism: Thymelicus sylvestris (assembly GCA_911387775.1). Classification (NCBI taxonomy): domain Eukaryota; kingdom Metazoa; phylum Arthropoda; class Insecta; order Lepidoptera; family Hesperiidae; genus Thymelicus; species Thymelicus sylvestris. The sequence goes on along the minus strand of OU426909.1, from coordinate 6,121,641 downwards.
GGTCGTGTCTGTGGAACACAAAGGAAAGTGAAATGAAAGCATCGTTTTAATAATACCGCGACAATGAACCCCGCCAGAGCCTTAAATACACAAAGCGTTCGTTTTTCAACGTTCAAAATTCAGACAATTTTTTTAAATGGCCTTTGTTTTTTTATTATTTCACGTTTAATTCCCAATCAACGCATATTTTCTCACTAAGGTAACTTAACTTTTTATCATTCCTATAAATCTGTTTTAGAACTATGCGTCCCTGTTAGAAGATTCGTTGTAAGAAAACTTTGTTTTAATTAAGTACCATAGATTTAAAAAAAGCGGCCAAGTGCGAGTCGGACTCGCCAATGAAGGGTTCCGTAGCAGCAAGTAACATAATATAAAAGTTCTTGTACTTCATTGTAACTTTGATCGATGTTTTTTTGCGGTTTACGATTTATGACGTGTTAAAAAAACTACTAACTAGATCTCGTTGAAATCAATTTTCGTTGGAAGTTTGTACGGTAATGTACATACATCATATATTTTTTTTATTTTTATCATTCTCTTATTTTAGAAGTTACAAGGGGGGGGACACACACATTTTATTTATTTTATTTATTTATTCAAATTTATGTCACCTTATACAAAAAGGATAAACAAAGGGCAAACTTAATGCCTAATGGCATTGTCCACCAGTCAACCCTGGGTGGATGTGGAAAGAACTGATGGCAGGTGTTAAAACTACATAAGAGGAAAAAAAAAATTAAAAAAAGAAAAACCACTTTGGAAGTGTCTCTCGCGCAAACGATTCAATTTAGAAAAAAATTATATGAGAAACCTCAATATCATTTTTGAAGACCTATCCATAGATAGTATGGACCACACGTATGGGTTTGATGAAAAAAAAAATTTGAGTTTCAGTTCTATGTATGGGGGGGGGGGAACTTATTGTTTTTTTTTTCAATTTTTGTGTGAAAATCTTAATGCGGTTTACGGTATACATCTGCTGACCAAGTTTCAACAGTATAGTTCTTATACTTTCGGAGAAAAGTGGCTGTGACATACGAACGGACAGACAGACAGACAGACAGACAGACAGACAGACAGACAGACAGACATGACGAATTTATAAGGGTTCCGTTTTTTGCCATTTGGCTACGGAACCCTAATAAGTTATTAATAATAATCCAATTATTATTTCAGTCTATTGAAGGTAACCAGGACTTTTCATAATATTGTAATAATGAATGAATATAATTATTGTGAGGACTACTATACCATAGACTTATTATATGTATAGATTTGATTGCAACAAAAAGAAGGTTCAAATAGCCACCATAAACTCAAGCGAGTAATAAAGAACGGATGGTAAAGATATTACAAACGAACTCTTAATTACGACAGAATTAATGAATACAAAGCGTTTTTAAATTAAAAACGTTTTACTTTATTCAAACGCTGACATTATAAAAAGTGCCCTAAGGTGGAGCTTTGCAGACTAGTTAGCATTTTAATTTCAAAGTTCTTTCTAATATTAGAAAAAATATATTATTGTAGAGGTAATACCATATAGTAATTAGATGTCATGTAAAGCTAAAAGGGTTCACTGCAAATAACGAAAAAACGGAAACTTTGCAGATTCACTCGCTCGTCAGCCTATATATCTGTGTCTGTCTGTCGGTTCGTCTATCTGTAGGCAGGTATATCAAATACACCCTTTTCTTAATTTTATACGGATCTTCAGGGCTATTTTCAGACAACTGCAAGCTGAAACTACAAATTTTATTTGTAATGATTTTATAGTAATAAAACATAGATAGGTAATTGTTATTTATACAACTATGTATTTTTAATAACTAAATTATTATAATATTATTTTGTCACCTGTGACACATGGGCTGACTGGGAGAGAATAACTCTTGGCATTAATCCCGTCCTTTGTAGACCTAGTTTATGTGGATTCGTATAAAAAAACAATTAACTTTATGGACTTCCCTGTACACTATTGATAATGTTTTTTTTTCGCAATAACATAAAGGACGAAATGGGAATAATACGTTGGATACGCCTATTGTAATGGAATTGGAAATCTTTTATGAACCAGTCTTTTGTTATAGATTGTTATTTGTTGTAGATCGTTATTTTTTAGGGGCTATTTTTCTAATTGTTTGTTAGTGTGTGGATTAACAATTATGCGACGCGACGTCTTTGGTTCTACAACGAAAGGTTGCAGACAGATTGCAGATGCTGTCACACGAGAAGAGACTTTTATTATTTATTATTTTGTATCAATCCATTAATGTTTTATCTTATTACTAGCTGCCCGGACAGACTTCGTTCTGTCAAAAGTTTTTTATTTTGAGATGTAAGCTATCCTATCTTTCAAGTTGGATCAAGCTGCACACGGTGTGCAAATTTGATTAAAATCGGTTAAGTAGTTTAGGAGTCCATCGCGGACAAACAACGTGACACGTAATTTATATAAATTAAGATTACTAATAACTGTTGTGACGTGTCATGTAATTGTCTCTCGTCTAAGCGTTGATGTGGTCCCTCAGGAACAAAATCCCTCGTGTAAAAAAATATGTGGGCCGGCCAAGATAATATTGTAATTGTTATTGTTATCGTTAATATTTAAATTTGGCTATCACGTCACGTCCAGACCGCGCATACAATCGCGGAAGTCGGTGAATCTCGACATTTCGATGTAATTTGTAGGCCATTGAACTGTTCGTATGCGATACACATACCAAAATGTAATCATAATTATTTATATACGATTGTACAGTCAATACAGTCGGTATTATATTAATGTTTAATGTAAAGACCAAAAATGATACGTGATCACTGGTCATCTTCGCCCATGTGCATAAAAAAGGCATCAAAACAAATGAATCACCGATGCATTGCCTACAAAAAGAAGCTGAGCTTCACCTTACTTTATTATCACGTATCAAGTTATGTCTAAATATAATTATTACTGTCTAACTAATCAACTTAACGTCATATTAACAGATATAATAAAACAAAAGTAACATACTTTCTGTCAACAAAAAAAATGTAAAAAATAAAATAACGTATGTTTTTCTATAACAACGCCTATGCAGGCAAAAAGTTTTTATAGAGATATAGAGATTGTTATGTAACAATTTCTATAAAAACTTTTGAAGTGGCTATTGCAGCTTTGGTTAATTAAAAATAAACTTCAACGTTAATAAAATTAAATATATTATCAACTCAAAGCCCTTAGGCATTCGTTTAAATTAAATCGGAGCCGGAAAAAGGTTCCATGCGGCAGGTGGTAGCGGCGTTCAAAGCCAGAGCCCAGAGTGAGTGCCAGACTATTTAAATATTTCGCCGTCTATTTCTAGACGGGCGGCCGCCCCTGCGATACTATTCTTGCGATAGGGTTGTTACGCTTAGTTTTGCATTTTATAACTATTTATTTGTTTGATATTAAGATTTTGGGAAACATGATGTTACTTTCACAACAACTGCAGTTGAAACAACTCATAATGTCAGACGATTTATAACAAAAATATACAGTTTTACTTCGTAGAAATAACACACACGTAGTAACACAATAAACAGGCTTTCTTTCAATTATTTTTTCTTTCAATAAAAAGGGTGTAACACCTACTTACAGAATTAAAAAAATTAATAATTAAAAACTCCCGTTTTATTTTCACCAAACATAACGAAAATCCGTCTCTCATCAAAATTCAAGCAAAAAAAACCGCATAAAAATTAGTCCATTTGTTTAGGACCTACAATGCAAACTAACAACTCCTATTTTTGCGTCAGGGGTTAAAAATAATAGTGCAAAATCCACAAGCAAAATTTAAACCCCTAAAACCTTTTCCTAAAACCCGTCCCATCCAACCTTACAACCCTAAGCCAGATCGATGCGGCGCGGACGTGTCGCTGCCAGGAGCCAGGACTGCCATCCCGCCTGTTCCTCCTTTTTCAGTTTATTCTGGAACTAGCTTTTACCCGCGACTTCGTCTGCGTGGACTTGAGAATGAAATTAAAGTAATTAAAAAACATCCCGGGAAATGCGAGTTTTTTGGCACCGAGGGTTTTGTACTTTATAGAACCGAAAATAAGAGCAATATAATTAAATGATTCAGTAACAAACTTAACTTTGCCACTGTAAAACTGTCGTTCCTATGCTTGGACATAGTGATCAATTAACCAAATACAAATAAATTTAAGTTTTTTGGAATGATATCTCCACGTGTTCCTGAGAAAATAAGGTCGACAGACAGACAGACAGATGGACATCGAAGTGATCCTTTAAGGGTTATGTTTTTTTTCTTTTGAGGAACAAAACCCTAAAACAATAAATAACCTGTAAACCCAACTTCCAAACTAAATTATACCCTTGACCTGATGAAGAAGCTGATCCATCTCCGAACTCGAACGACCTGATCCCGACGAACATGCACCCGGTTCTTTGATGCGGGATATGGAATATCTATGAGCCAAAATTCATCTAAATCCATTTAGCCGTTTTAGCGAGAGTAAAAAAATATCTTATTATAGGTACGCCTAAGAAATATTAGTGGGATTTTATATACACGTACACCATCAGATCTTGAATTGTTCAATGTTGTACTGGTTTTGCTATGTCAACGTGACCATCAACAAATATTTTTAAAACTGTTATTCTCACCCATTCTGGGGTTACATAGATACACCAGCTATAGATAGGTACATCTCTAAGATACACCACCAGACCCAACCCAACCCAGACCCTAATACAATATGGCCTATGGTTGGGCCTTACCACCTGTTATTTCGTAGCAGCTACCATAATAATGTATTTTTATACCATCAAAAGGTAGAGATTTCAAAGAAAAAAATCCCACAGACTTTTTTAAAAAAGCAGATATTTTGACGTGAGAATTTTCGATTGAAAATAATTAGGGTGCTTTTTCGATGTTAAGTCAAAATAAGGTGAAACTTTTTACATAAATTTTGAGATTATATGGAAAAAAGTGTAAATCGAAAACTTGTAGATCTTTTATTACCTAAAACTTTGCCATTTTTTAACTATTTTCCATAGGACTTGTAGTTTTGCCGGAAATCGAGGTAGACCGTTTTTTACCATTAAAAACTCAACCCCCCCCCCACTTCCCGACCTCAGATCGCCCGTAAATTATTTTTCCTTTCATTTTTGTTATATTCTCTTCCTTTTTCAATGGGTTTCATCCAACTATTATTTTTTCACTTACCATTTTCAAAGGCTTCAGCCCTGGTCAATTAAGATATACTGAGATAAATAAAGACAACTGAAAAAAAAGTTTTACTTTGACTACACCTCCCCGAAATTAAACCAGGAGATTGTAGGAGTTGGGGATTATAAATTAAACCAGGAGATTGTAGGAGTTGGAGATTATAAATGCTAGTTTAATTCAGACTACTGGAATACTGGACTGCTCCTATTTATTGTTTGACCCGTGTGGCGCAATGGTTACCATGCCGGATCGCCACACCGAGGGTCCTGGGTTCGATTCCCAGCGAGGCGAAAATGATGAGTTTGAATTTCTGTTCTCGGTCTGGGTGTGATGTGAATGTCCTTGTCTATGTTATGTGTTGTCCATGGCACCCACGACACAGGGAATCCTAGTGTGGGGCTATGAGTGTGAAGCGTTATTATTATTATTATTCATAGACTTCGACAAATTTTCCCACGTAAGTATAAACAGCAAAACCTAAAGTAATCGAATTCTTTTTCCATTTTAATTACGTAATGTTTTATTGGCACTACTTCTTCCTTCTTTTCGACTTATTATGTGTTTTCATCTGACCAAGTAATGTCTGTAAGGCGGTCCCCATGCTGCTCACCAGATTACGCAAACTGCCGCCGCCGCCGCATGACTTTGGGATTTTTAAGTGTCCAAGAACCTAGCCCAAATACCAGACGTATATTTTATACCTATAAAACGTTTCAAAAGAAACTCATTCTTTGAACTGATTCGCCATTGGTGGATTAAACAGCGTGCCTGCATTACCATAACATTAGTTTATTTTTACTACTATTTAAATAATAAATAACTCACTGCTAAATCATAAATAACTCCCTCTAAATTTAACAGAATGGAAATTCAATCATCTTCATAATTTATTATTTTTTCATTCTTGTTTTCTTTCTTGAATAACAACCAATGGGTGATATGCCTTTAGTCTGATCTGATCACGGACGATGCTTTTAGTCATCCATGGATGATGATGACAATTTTTATTTTTGACTATTTGCAAATTCAAAAATATTTTAGTCATTTGTATTGCACTTACGTTCGGTCATAATTAGCCTAGGCGGGGCCGGCTTGGTACGCAGTGACCAGTAGGTGACACCAGTAGACGATTATTCGCAAATATTTTAATTTCTTACTTACTGTGATTTGTATTTTTAATATTATCTACTTTCTATGTGCCTTTTCCTACATCACGATAAGAAAATCTAAATTGTAATACTTTGTCAAAATTTAAGATTTTTATTTATCTAAAGAAAAAACAATATTTGATAATAAATTTTTCCTAAATTGTGTCATTATTATCACTAACTCTAACCCACACTATCATACAGCGAATTGAATACAGGAATCTGATAGCACAATCTAACATAAATAGTTGTGTTATTGTTTGAGTAGGGTAATTAATTTCTTAAAACCCCAATGTTTTAAATATTGTAAATATGTATAGTTACACATTAATTTCAATAAAAGATTTATTGACTCGTTTTCAGACCTACTTACATTTTTTAATTATGGCTTCTAGTTACCTAAACTGACATCTGTTGTTGATTAGCAGAACTAATTCACTGCAAAATCATAAATTAAAAAACAATTGTACGCATTGATTTTTTTGAAGAAATAACGTATATTTCCGATACTAAACAGTCTCTTATATCCCTGTATCGGGCACTTTCAGTATTTCTTACTGTTATGTGGCAAATCAAAAAGTCCTATTTATTGATATCTCGGCTTCCAAGCGACGTATCACGATAAAACATACACCAGATTCTAAGTTAGACCACCAGTAAAACAACTGTGAAAACCGCATTCAATATCATCCAGTGGTTTTGGCGTGATGCGGTGTCAAACATACAGACAGACAAGATTTTAAAAAATGACAGATTTGCAATCTATTGCTCCTATATAGTCCCCTGATACCAAATTTTCATAAATATCTTCAATGTACAGACATTATCGAGTTACAGTTTTATAATATATATAGATTAATGAAAAACGGAACTCCCTCGCGCCTTGCCCCGAGCATACCGTTAGCATATGGACGGACTTTAACCAGTCGTGAACTGATGAGGTAATATCATTTAATTTGTGAACCAAACTGGAGATTCAATAATTTTAGATAAAAGGATTCTTGTTGCTTCATTTACCTAAAACTTTTCTTATAAACCTTGTATAAAATTATTAGATTTGTTACAGGTAGGTATGAAATATTATTTACCGCACTTTGGAAACTAAACTCTTAACTACCCACATCGTAAGGAATGTTAAAGGTCGATTAATTCGATAATATTATTATGTATTTTACTTTACTAGCATTCTTTTTGAAGTATAAACATACATAACATTTTAAAAATTGTTACTTTTAACTTAGACCTAAAACTCATATTTTTGAATACCATATCATACATACACAATGTACATAGGCGTCCATGTACCCCGACATCTATTTATAGAATATACCACACGATTGGATACGAGTGTTTGTAAACAGTGTGTCGGAACTTTAGCTGTGAGCTGATAAACGATATCACTCGTAACTGATATGATCCACTTGAACTTCGAATTCTATCGATAACGAGTGGATACCCGGCGCGTGCTACTATAAAAAAAATTAAATGGAAAAAGTCGAAAATCAGATTGTCTCTTAAACACAATATAATTCAGCGTTTAATTCATCTCCCTTTTTTAGGGTTCCCAAGTAAAATCGGAACCCTTATAGTTTCGTCATGTCCGTCCGTCTGTCCCTCTGTCTATCCGAAGCAAAGCGCCGAGACCCTAAGTGCTAGAACTTAGAAGGCTGTAATTTGGCATGGATATACATATTTATTATAACTCCAGAATCGTAGAACAAAATATTGAAAAACATTTTTATTTCAGGGTACCTCCCCTACAAATAACGTGAGGATGAATTTTTTATTCGTCGCGTACCCTCTAGTGTGATGTATAAAACTATCTCGATCACGTCTGCTTTCAAAAAAAACCGCATCAAAATCGATCCATCCATTTAAGAGCTACGATGCCACAAACAGACACAGACACTTATAAGAGTCCATGGGCGTAGCCAGGGGGGGGTTTCGGGGGTTCAAACCCCCCCCGAAATGTTAAGGACTGACATTTTTATGTGCTAATAAACCCTTAAAAAACATTTTTCTAGACGTCATTCCGAATCGAATGAGCTATCGCACATATTTTTGGGAGCTTTATTTCTACACACGTTTTTGAACTTTTTGACTAGACTAATAATAGATGGCACTACATATGTCGTGAGAAAAAATAAAGTCTCTATTTTCTTTAGGGTTATTGTCATGTACTTTTAGTCGTATTTTCTTGCACACCCCCCCCCCCCCCCTCGAAACTTGAACCCCCCCCCGAAACTAAAACCTGGCTACGCCCATGTATAAGACCACTCTTTCGGGGATTTTAACCCCCGAGTAATAGGTTTCACTGTAACCACTAAGCGTATTTCTAGGAAAGAGACAGGTGGAGACAATACAATCAGCCAGTCGATAACAGTGTCTCACCAAGACAAAAGTTACTTAACAATTTAACGAAGTTGTCCCGACTTCCACCGAGCGCGAGCGTCTCTGCGGTGGAGGATTTGTGTAACAATGCCAATCGGGCCAATGAACTCGCCAATGAAAATCTATTACCCCAAGTACATACGCTGTTACACATATACCTAGGCACTCCTTTACATATTAAGAGGACATTTTGCGAGTAGGACATTTTGCCAATAGGAATTTCTAAGAATACGACATTTTGAGAATAGGACATTCTGCGAATGGGACCTTTTGCGCACGCCGGACAATTCGCGAATAGGACATTTTGCGCCTAATCAAATTTTTAACCGATTTCAAAATGTGACGAAGTTCGCAATTCGGTTGTTTTTGTTTTTTTTTCCAAATAAATGAATTATTTAGAAAAAAACATGGTTGTCTGTAAAGTCGGTTTACGGACGGTAGTTTAACGTGACAACGTCATTACAAAGCTCCGCTCCGCTCCACTCAACTACGATCGCCTACGGCTCGCCTACGATACGCCGATCGTGCCTCTCTATCGCTTTTACCGCTCTCTCACCCGCGGAACGCTACATTTTTTCGTGTGCGCCCGGCGTTCATTGTTTTAATAGACGTTATCACGTCAAAAACTTTTTAAAACAAATATTTAACTTCTATAATACTTTTCTAAATAGCAGAAGACAGAGCCGGCGTCAGTAAAGTTATCGCTGCAAAGTTTTTAAGTTACTCCAATCTCCAGTTCGAAAATGTTTTATTGAAGTTTATTGACAATTTTATGTTTCTAGTTTCCAGACACTACTAATAAAATTAGATACTTGGAGTGGAGGAATTAGATATTTCATGACAGGAGTGCAGAAAAATAATATTTTTATATAATATGCATTAGAAACAAAATTATTAATAATTTTAAATTAAAATTTTAAAAACCGCCGACACTTTTATTTACACTAAACATAGCTAAGAACACTCGACTAAGTCACCTTCCAGACAAAAAAAACTAGGTCAAAATCGGTTTATCCGTTTATTATGCCGCAAACAGACATACCGAATACCGATACACATATACAGACACGTCAAACTTATAACACCCCTTTTTTTCGTCGGGGTTCAAAATAAACCTTACAAACACTACCATGCATTTCACACACACTTGCATAATATACACAATGTGAAGTAACCCTTTGAATCTTACGGTCAAATGACAGCAGAGCATGTCTATATTGTACATCGCTATAACGTTGGAAGGACAATCTCTCCAAACTATCAGGACCAGAAGACGCGTAAACATCCATGAGTAAATGTTCAAGTTCACACAATAGCCATCCTCGGAAGCTCATTCAACGGGAGGGAACTAAAGAGAACTTTGATGAACCGGCTACTTGAATTAGGGGTACAGTCAGCCAGAGAGTTAGGTATCCAGGGGAAATTATCAATGTTAAATATTAAATTACGTCTCTGTAGGTGTAAGTAGTGTGTTAGCGTTTATTTATTTATTATTTATTTTGCTGACTGTACCTATGTATTATTACAACCCGAGCGCTACACTCGATCTGAAATTATCATCAACATCATACTGTAGGAAGAAATATGTTGCATTTATATTCTCCGTACCGAAATAAATAAGACAAAATATCACGATTGTCTCTCATTTACAAGACTCGTAGGCCAATAACAAATTATGTAAAGCGCAGGTAAGATTCCATATTTTGAAAAACAAAAAACTTACTCTAAAAGGTACCTGAATAATTTTGACCAATGTTGAATGATCAAAATCAACGATGTCATTTGTAGCATACGTACCTGAAAGAGAAAAAACATTTAACATTTTTTAAAACAACACAATCGAAAATGTATCTTAAGAAATTTTAAAAATATTCCCTCTTTTATTAGTTTAAATAGGGTCCTACCAGCAGCAAGCACAGCACCCTCGAGGGAGCAGATATATTCAGACCAGGATCAAGTTTTAGCGGTGCACTGCGGGGCACCGATCACTCTTTATAAGTGAAGAGGCCAGGAGCTTAGTTTACCACGTAACTATTGTGCATCTCCATTAAATAGGTATACAATAATATGCATCGAATATTTATTATGTAGGTACGTATCTGTGGCGGCTGCAGTTTCATACATGTAATGAATTCGATATCAATACCTTTATTGCGGTTTAAACACAGTAATATGATATTTCGATGAATCGCATTAATCGATTATGAGTAAGTAATTGTAGCTATTAATGCTTGTATTACACCTTACTATGAACCGAGTAATATAAGACAAACACCTGAATCCTTGATTGATTATAAAATGCTCGATTAAAAACTCTACGTTCTGATACTACAAAGGATTTTCAGGCAAAACCAATCATCGTTTTTTATGAGCAGATGAACCACTTGAAGGTAAGTTGTAAACATGGAGGATAGAGTGGAAGGATTGCCATCTCTGTGTATGAAAATTGTCCGTAAAAATGCGTCCAAGTACGGGTGGCGATGCGGTGCGGTCTACAACAGTTATGTTCGATTTCGAATATCTATTTATTAGTGGTAATGGTAAGTCACGGACATCAGTAATACCATAGGCATCACCTGCTATATCTGGTTAAGAAAGAAGAGAAATCAGTAGGTAAATATTTTTGATAATTATAGATCTAACAGACTTCAAAAAAAAAGAATCATTAAAATCGGACCACCCTGTGCCGATTGCTGCGTGATCATACATAAAAAAAAATATATGTATACGTGTCGAATTGAGAAACTCCTCCTTTTTTTTCGTCGGTTAAAAAGGAGGAAGTTCTCAATTCGACTGTTTTTCTCATAACTTTTTACCGGGTGTACCGATTTTGATGATTGTTTTTATAATCGAAAGCTGGTGCTTCTCATGTAGTCCCGTTTAAATTCAAGCGAGATCTGACAAGTCGTTTTTGAGTTATCCCTAATAAGGCGTATTTAATTGACTTCGACTACGTTGATGATGTTCTCATTTTATTGTTCGAAGACTGTTTCTTCAAAGTCTACCTCAACGCTCATCCCGGAATACTGTTAGCAATCCCATGCCTCGTCTCTACTATTTGAAAGAGTTTGTTAAGCTGTGGTTCAGCTCTAAATAAAACGCAATAAACAATAAGTACCTCACTCGTATTACACGTAGTTCAGCGACTCGTAACAAACGATACGATAGAATTACCACGTGGTCAATCAGTCAGAAATAATGTAAGCCGATCGTATGTTATGACGAATGAAGTATCCAGTTAGTTGCTAGTTGCTACGTTCATAAATGTATAACATAGATACGAGTACATCACTACGACCTATAGACACAGGAAAAGCGTAGTGGAGTATGCTCTAGGCTTCCTCGAAAGTATAAACCATTGCTTTATGAAAGATAAATGCTCACTGTGTCCAAGGCTTTTGGTACAGTCACCTGCAGAGAAAAAGAACCCATCTGTTTATAAATATACGAACAGCAACGTTTCCGTTGCCTGTTGCGTTGTAAACAGATGGGTTACTTTTCTCTGCAGGTGACTGTACATTAGACATAACTGTCAATAACTTACTAAGCGTGTCTAACCAACCAGCCAACATAATATATGATTATCATTTGTTTCCCTGTACGAACATGAGCTATTGTTACTGCCCGGTAGAAACATCCACAGCATGTCGTTAGTTCAACCGAATACATCCAATGTTATCCAATGTTTTGTAATACGTTGCCAACGTGTATACATAGCTCTTTATTACCATAGTATAGTTTTACTTACAAGGAGACGGCAAGGGTGTGGGGTTCTCAAATCGAACTGTGGTTCCGCGTGTATGTAGTACTCAATAAGTGTATCCATATCCTCAATCCATAGAGCGCACTACTCGGTCGTTGCCAAGAAAAAAAATCCTAAAGTATGAAAATATTTTTTTTAATAAAATTCAATAACTCATTTTATACAATTTCTTTTCGACTTTTATACATTATTGAAGCGTGAATTGAATGATTTATAACTTTTTAATAATTAGAACTTATAAAGAAATACAAAAAGCCAAAGTTCATTTAAACAATATCATATTTTTCAAAGCAGTATATCATTAAATACAATAAATTTATTGATTAATATTATTAATAAATACAGTGAATATTTGTGATAAAATATTTAAACTACAATTTTTTTCAGTCATAAATCTTAAGGAAAACACAAACCTGGATGATATTTATCATGGAAGAATAATTATCCTTATTTTGTAAATTCTTCGTATTATGTATGGTATATTAAATTTCATCTAATAATACCTAGGCACATGCGAATTTTAAATTTCCATGTGTTTGATGTTTAAAAAGTTATAAATCATTCAATTCACGCTTCAATAATGTATAAAAGTCGAAAAGAAATTGTTTTTAATGAGTTATTGAATTTTATTAAAAAAATGTTTTCATACTTTAGGATTTTTTTTCTCGGCAACGACCGAGTAGTGCGCTCTATGGATTGAGGATATGGATACACTTATTGAGTACTACATACACGCGGAACCACAGTTCTATTTGAGAACCCCACACCCTTGCCGTCTCCTTGTTAGATCATATGTGACGTCACACTCACACTTAACATGAATAGTACGAATACTTTTTCCTCACACGTGGCGTGGACAACACAAATAAGACATCACTATAAATATGTATCCATCACATAAATATCTTGCCCGCGAATCGAACCCGAGACCCCTCGCTGCGCAGGCAGATCACTACCAACTAGGCTAGGAGGTCGTCATTATTAACTTAACCCTGTTCGAATACCCGCGTAATGAGTGAAGTGAACCGAACGCTGCAACTTCAGTGAACCGTGATCCGTTGTGCCAACCCAGCCGATGTTGACCGCTTCTTCACAGGACGACACGATAAGGACATCTTGTAAATGATTTTTTATAGCCTGAAGGGCTGACGAAAAAGCAGACGGGGCTCCTGATCCTGAGTGGTCACCGTAGTCAAAACACTGACACTGTCATCAGAACGGTCATTGTCATCAGATTTTTTAGCGTAGTGGAACACGCCGGGTATTCACTAATAAATTATAAAATTGTGTCGTTATCGTATCGTCCAATGAAGAAGCGGCCATTCGTTCAGCCTTTAACCGGGTCGCCGCGGAGCCGGTCAGTGCTAAGTTTCTGAGCAAACAGCTCATGAGCGACCACAAACAACGACTATATTGAACATAACCGGTTAAGTTGATTCGGTACGTATTGGATTGGGTTCCGTACGTGTATTTTTTATGATAATAAACTTATCATAAAAAAATATTCGATAAAAATTTGATAAAAAAAATAATATAAAAAAATAAAAAAAAAACAATATTCTAACATTATTAAAAAAAACAATAAAATAAACATAATAATAATCATTTTTTCAAATTGCGCGTGAGGTTTTTCGTCACCGTCGTTTTTGTGTCACCGTCATGTTACAAATCTTCACTCTCATAATTTTTTCCATTTATTTCATAACGCGCCAAAAGAAGTACCTATTCAAAAATATCAATAGATTGTTACAAAGGAGTTATAACAATCAATTCTGACACTAATACTTCATGTGTTGACATTGTCGTGAACACGTAATGCAGCGACGAAACTCGTACTCAGATTGCTTCAACACAACTTTGTCAAATTGCAGTTGAGGAGTCTTTAATATCACAAAGTCAAATCCACTCATCCTTCATTCAACCTGTAGTTGCGTGCTTTGCTAAGCCTACAATTCTACAACAGTACAAAGTGTTAGGGGCGCTTCGAAGCGATCCGCGGATAGGGTAACCATCAGGAATCACCTGAATTTTAAGGCTTTTGGTACGATTGCAGCCAGATTTTGGAATTCTCAAGATTTTCAAATAAATGCGTTGCGTGATATTCCTCGTACTCAATATCTAATTGGTGATCATAGTAGTTAAATAAGAGACAATGGTTTTCGAGAATGAACATTATTTAAACATACTTGATTTAGTTCGTTCCACAAATTTTCGATTACATTCGCAACAATATTTCAGGAATCTACTCATATTATAAAATTTGTATGGATGTATTAGTTACTCTTCCCCGCAAAATGTACAAAGCGGATTTTCATGACATAACACACTGGTAGAATAAGACATGGTGTACATGTTATCCCGGAAGACGCGAGCAAAACCACGAGCAGAGCACCAGTCTTCTATAAACATGTGGACTTTGGTCAGGACTCTTGAATGTTCCACTTGGTAACCCTATTCTTGGGAGGAGTGATTGAAGCTACACACGCGAAGCTTCGTGACGGGAGTACCTCGGCTGACTTCAACTTGTCTATCCACCATCGTTCTATCGTATATCTGAACTGTTGAAATGTTCCAGCAAAATTATAATCATAAAACAGAAGAAAGTAGCGCCATTAGAAACAATCGACTGTCTTACACGCCAAGTTACGATAACGATAAATCCTTTTGGATACGGTCGTTCTCAGTATTCTATCTTTTTGTGATCTTCAAGTCTAGCAACTTTCTTTTTATTCTCTCTTTACTTGCTGGCAACGCATCAGTGATGACTTTGGTGTCGCTCCACTTACTAGCAGGTGGATTTTCAGTCCGTTTGTCGACTATTTTCACAAGAAAAGCTGTTAAAAATTCAATATTATAGTGTTTTATTCTCTATATACCTATCTATCTACGTATTATTAATATTATTGTTACCAAACCTTCTAATTATCCCCTGTTATTCTCCTAACATTTACTATGATATAAGCCCTGGCAACAACGAGACTAAGTTTAACTTAATGAGGAAGCTCTTTCTCATCTCACTGCAGCGGTCTAATCACATTAGGCCATAAAATCAGTAGCAGTAGTAATCCTTGTGCCAGTCTAGGTGATTAAGTTCTTTAATAATATCTGCAGACTATTCACATTGAACATTCCCTAAGCTCTATTTCTCTCCAATTGTGGTACATTAAATCCTTCATAGTATTAATAGCCGAAACCAAAAGCCAACAGTTCCAACTCAAACAGCCTGGGCATGTCGCCTGACATTAATCCCATTAGTTTGAGTCCCGCTAGCCCCAACTCTAAACTCATAGTTCCACAAACAGCATAATATGTCACGAAGTTGAAACTCCATCGTCCGTAGCTCGCAATGCGCAATACCGCACTCAAATAGATCCCAAAGTTTTCATATTATTTGGAAACTTCAACAGATTAGATGAAATTGGTTAGGTCTTAAACATGATGGATAGAGCAAGAAACCAGCAGATCAGTTTCTTAGCTGATAAATTATTAGCAGATGAAGCAGAATGAAGAAAAATGGAGCAAAATA
Organism: Thymelicus sylvestris; assembly: GCA_911387775.1. Classification (NCBI taxonomy): domain Eukaryota; kingdom Metazoa; phylum Arthropoda; class Insecta; order Lepidoptera; family Hesperiidae; genus Thymelicus; species Thymelicus sylvestris. Next base: position 6,105,600 of record OU426909.1, on the reverse strand, counting down.
TCGTATTTATTAAGGAGCTAAGCTACATTGATGTTCGAATCATTATAGAAACATTATGGAAACTTGTGCTCGAGGCGCGTACCGGTGAATAGGTAAATAACATAGGTACAGGAAAAACATGAAAGAATTGAACGAGATCTCTTTTATCAGCAATATTCTCCTCTTTAGAAGAACTCTTTAAGTTAATTAAAAATGGTCTTCAAGAACTCTATAGAAGAGAAAGTTCTTCAAACATGCACCTTTTATGGTTAGTGGTCAAACCAAGCGTCAAATGTTCTATGCTACCAGAAGACTTTCAGCAAACATAACATCTATAATATCTAGCAATAGCTAACGCTAAGTTCTTATCAAATTTTATATTGGTCACCCATCTAACTTTCAACTCTCTCCCCAACTCGAAAAATAACGAAAGATTGAGCCATTTAATACTTTATTAGAGAAATGACGCACATCATACTTTTCCTTCAAATAAGGCGTCGCGCAAACATATTGGTATCCCGTCTGACTGCTTCGCATGAAGACAAAGTACGTTATTTTTCATCAAATTATGAGCTCGGCAAACGTTCCGAGCTATTTGTAGAACAAAGGAAACGTATCTCACAGGAACGGGCCGAATAGGGAAGAAAATGGCGTCTTTAATAAACTTCGTTATGTCAAAATTAAGCTAAAATTCGTTTACCTTTCAGCGAAATTGACGATGAGTAACGATTTCTTTGTATGTAAATAACGGTACAAATAATTTTATTTGTTTAGGTACTAGATCTGTATATTATCGAGCTGTTTTCAGATTTTTACTTTCAAGATTACAAAAATAGTTAATTTACTCGTAATGAATTAAATGAATTAAGTTGCGTCGGAGTTAAGCCGTTCTTAATCCGCGTCTATCCGTTTAATAGCGCGTTTTAGTTTTCTAAACTTTTTTATTTTACAAATGAAAAAGTTTAGCTTGTTAACGTAATTTACAAATTGAATGAATTTGGACAGTTAATTAATTTCAAACAAGAAGTTGCATGTTCCTTAGGAAAGTTCATGTAATGATAAATTATTTTTTAATATTTGTACACAAATAAGACAAAAGTACGTTTCATTAAAACATTGCATTTAAGCGTCAAAACAGATATCATTGGACAAAGATATCGCTAGATAATAATACTATTATAAAATATGGAGTCACTTCAGTATTTACCCAACCTACGACAATGCCCGAGCACCGCACTATGCAAAGTTATCAATGAAACATGTCCCACGATAAATTTCAATAATGCGCCACATTCTGAACTAGTTTGAACAGCGGACCATTCATCAGGCTGTGCGGTGGCCGTATTACAGCCGAAATAATGACTTGTGGTTCACGGAAATTTCAGCAAAAGCGTTTCGCTTCACTTATCAACGCGACGAGTGAGTTTCTTCGTAAGTGATGTGTGTTGATAGGCTTTTCCATCTATGATTTTTTCTCGTTTGTTAGCGAAATCAGGAAGGGTTTTTATGCGTTCTTTTATTGTTGAACTGGTGATTTTTAACTGACTTCAAAAAAGGATTCGACCTGTGTGTATGTATCAAAAGTGTTACTGACCCGATTTCGATCAGACTAAAGAATACTTAGGGCGCCCCCTTAGCCACCATACACATAAGACCACAGTAAGAATGGCAAATTTTATGTTAGGATTGGTATTTAAAGGATAGAATTTAGAAATTAACCTACAGTCCACGCCTATCAACTAAACAAACCTTTCAAACCTGGATTAAGAAGACCGAATGATGTGTAAGGCCAATACATGTTGGAGTCCAACTTCCAAGTTAACCACTCGGGCCCTTGCACTTTGCTGTATAAAGGATAAAGCATTAGCGTTAGGTCATCCTTCTAGACTAGAAGGTCACTGAACTTTTATGTGAAACCAGACAGGTATGCATTATAGCGTGACATTTAAAAGCGGGAAGTGGGAACCTTACGCCATTGCACATGATGAACGTGTGAGGGTAGGGAACTCAAGATTGTAACAAACTACACCCTACTCCCGCCCCAACTTCCTTGTATAAATAGAAATGGATGTACATTTGTACAACCCTAAACCTTTTTAAGTAATTGAAACTATCCAACAAATATATTGATAAACCGTCCGTCTCGCGTCTGGCAGTATATGGGTGTAATACGTCGTAATGGAATTGAAAGGTTAATTTCACTTAGCTGAAACACATTCAGTATTATTTTGTTTACTTCCAAACTCGTGTTTCTTTCCAAATAAATTAATATTACAAAATCCACATCTGCTAACGTAATAACCATTGCGTATAACGCGATGATAAATCAAATAACAGAACCCCATAATGCACTAACGCACGCCACCCCTGGTACACAACCCCTTTTGTTTATCTACGTTCATTTCATGGGGGCTTGCATATAAATATTATCTTATTTAAAGACCTTATTATTAGGGTGATAGGGTTTACAATCAAACACATTACCTATCGGGTGCATTTAATAATGAAATGTACTCGTAGAAGAAAATTGCTTAAATTCAATGGACTGTTGTAATGGTCACGTGTGAAAGCACTATTACGAAGTATTTTAACGTGGAGTTAGTTAAATTTATTGTTTATACCAGAAATAAATAAACAGTAAAAACAAAAAGGGCCAAATTACACGTATGATGCCGAGGATCGGAAAACTAAAATGGAGCCAAGTTCAAGAAGATGCTCTTGGCCCAAATATAGGAATGTACAGAGTGTACAGCAACAAAATGTTATTATCAGTAAATTCAAATTATACTCCACAAGTAAACAATTTATTGTTACTCAGTTTGTACTAATATCAGAAATGTTCAATATTATTGCTTATCATCAATCACAATATAAAACAATTATTCGACTTTTGAAAGAGAAATCGAAACGACCGCAATATCTAATCCAATAACAATCAAAATTCATCAAACTCCAGAGAGAATAACTATAGATCACGCTTTGCACTCCCTATAATTTTGGATTACGTCCACATTGTTTGTCAAACTGCTTAGTAAAGTGTGATTTATTGAATACGACTGATGTGCGTAATACTGAGCTAGACAGAATCATAGATATGTGTAGGATATAGTCTATGGACATCATATTACTTAGATACTCTACATCTCTAACTTATACATATAAATGGCTAATTCAATTATACTTAATTAAAATTTTAATTCTGCTTGTACCTAATTAAGAAGTAGCTAAATAAATAATTATGTGATCTTTTTAAGTTTTAATTGATACTTAATTGTACTCAGTTGAGTTGTAAACTTAAAAGAGCCAAAAATCAAAGTCCTTAAAAGTATTAATTATCAAGATAAATTCTTATATTCTTGTATTTTCTTTTTTGTATTCAAAAGTATTAATGATATCTTACTGGATCTAGTCTTGCCAGCGCTGCATTGTTTGGAATGGATTCATAAGCATAATCATCATTTCAACCACGACTGAGAAGAGGAATATAGTCTCACTATCTAGTCTAGTCTCTGCCTTCGGCTTTTCTCGCGTTTTCCGGGCCAATAAGTACCCTGTCTTATTCCAGATAATGCTCTACCTGGGTTCTAAATTTTATGAAAATCCGTTCAATAGTATTTGCGTGTGAGTAACCAAGGTCCATATAAATTGTCACATTTGTTATATTAGTGGGATATTACGGACTAATTTAAATTATGACTCTGCATAAAGCACAAAACTATTACTATATTTTAGTATGTAACTTTTTTAACTCTCTCAAACTAAACGATATTTTATTCAAAGGGATTGTTACCCCATGCAACCCTCCCGTTGTTCCATTGATTTTATCCGAACTGTCCGGCTTCATTAACACCCCGTAGCGTTCTTTTATAATTTACGAAACTTGTAATGGGTTAAACGTGTAGTTAAAGGGAGGCCGAGTAATAATTATTTATTAATGAAGGAATTTATTACAGTGACAAGCGAGTTTTCTAGTTTTTTCTAGGTTTTTAAACGTATTAATAATGGATCTAGAATCAGTCATCAGTAAACCCATCATCTATGTATAAGTATAAGGTTTGTTTGGACCCGAGGATGGATGGATATACCTCTTGATGGATTGATAGACCTCTTTATACCCCATGTGCCTTTCTTTATTATTACTTATCATCAGATAGGGTGTTGACTCCTCCAACGCAAAAAGAGGGGTATTATAATTTTGACGAGTCTGCGTGTGTATGTATGCGTGTGTGTATACGTGTGTGTGTGTGTGTGTGTGTGTGCGTGCGTATGTGTGTGTGCGTGTGTGTGCGTGTTGGTGCGTGTGTGTGTGTGTGTATGCGTGTATTAAATATACAGTTCGTTATTTGGTTCAACGAGATTCTTTAATCAAAAAATGTAAATAGACACACATACTTAGCGCAGTCTACATCACATCTTCCGATGCGCTATGCCATCGACTACGTTGGAAGTTAAATAACTTCGTAAAGCTGGAGCGTAATCTTGATGTAAGCCGAGGGACAAATTTAGAGTATTGGAAAATCGGATTAAACCATTAGCTCGTGGCTGTCTTGGTAGAGGCGTCGCGGAAATTTTACTGCTCCTTGTTCACGCATTTGTTCTTCGTAAAAGGAAATATAAGTATAAGTAATACCGAAAGTGTGTGCCAAAAAAGTGATTGCCAGCCTCGGCTTTCCCTTCACGTACCTATAATGTCTTTAAGAAAAGGGTGAATATAATATTACTAAGTGCGCACTATTGTAGAACGTCGTGGTATCGCACATAACAACGCTTAGGTAATAAGATTATTACAAGTCAACGTGTTAGTGGGTTAAATCGAAGCCTTATCGAGTATGTACTCGTGTGTAATACCAACACCATTACTGATTTAGGGGTCACGAGCTAATTTTTTTAACGTTTCATTGTCATTTCGTAACGACATCAATTATTAATAAACAATTTTGTCTTACAATTAAAGTTTCTGGGTTAATAATTTCTTTGTTTAAGCCGAGATACTACTAGGAAATTAAAGAATCACTCCACTAGGGAATCAAAGAACGGGCACTATAGCTGGCTCTCCAACTATTATAACTTGCTGGTTCTAGCCCTAGGCAGATTTACATTTTTTGTTGGCATTGATTCTGTGTCTAGTTGCCACAAATGAGGCTAGTTGCCACAAATGAGGCTAGTTGCCACAAATGAGGTTACTTATAAAATAAAATTAGTTTTTGACTAATAATAAATTTGTTTTACCAAATCATTAAGAAATTATCGATACTACCATTTATATAGTATCTAAAGTGTTAAGACACACAAAGAAATTATAACACGTAAAAAAAAATTTACACCCCTTCGAGATTCGAGAGGATATATTTAATCCACCTTCTAAAAACATTCCACCCCTAACGTGTATAAAAAATGCACAATCAAACACTTAGAAAATCTCCGCTAAGTATTCTTGTTTGCGGGCGACCCTTTTATAGTTTTTATGTCTTACAGCTGAGGGGATTCTCAACCACCTGGATACATTTTTATTTTATTGGATGAAAAACAAACAGGGAAATTGATGGTATACATATAGGTGAAGGATTTCAACCATGTGTCCCCTGATGTAGACATTATTTCAAATCTATCAATAGCTATCATTTATAGAACGAAATCCTATTTTGGAAAATATAAAAATTTACAAATATTAATTCTACTCGCCATTTAATCAAATTATTTTTTACACAGTACTGTGTAACACAGTTAAACTAGCTATAAAACCAAACAAAGAGAGTAGTATAAAGCAGCCTTACCTAATTAACAATTCAATAAAATTATTAAATCTTATTTATGAGCCGAACAAAGGCATTTTCCCTTTTGACACGATAATTACAAAGCCTAATAACAGGTCCCACTAAAGTGTTTCAAGTTTGAAACTCACTAAAATGTTTGAAGTTTGAAACAAAACGTGAAAATTCTCTATACATGGAAAATTATTCGCCGCGGGGGGTCTCCGATCACTAAATCACATTTATTGCAGCCATTCTTCAATGTAATATTTTCCGCTCCACTTTTAAAATTCCATTCGCGTTAGAACTAGAAAACTTTTAAAAGCTGTTGAATGGAAACTTTATAATATTAGGTACTATATTATATGAATACGGTCACGATTGACTGTTTTAAATTTCAGTTATTCCGTCATTAAAAACATTATTTCATCTAAATGCAATAGTGTTCTTAAAAGTGTTCGTTTTTCATCAGGTGTACGTTCTATCTAGCAAATCAGACATAGTGAGTGTGTTACTTCCTAATCAAATCTTTAAGTTTTCTAAATAAACAAACTCTGTTGCTTATCAGTTTAAACCGATTTGATTTGAGATTCGAAAACTTGTTTGAACTTTGGCCATAACTTGGAAAATTCATCATGTGTAGTCAAAAGTCATCCACCTTTTGGACCATATTTAACAGGTCGTTTTAACCCATTCCCCACCGACATTGCAACTGCATTCATGTGTTTTCACGACTGCACGTAAAGACGAATATTTAAATTCCCGTAGACCCATATTGCAGGGTGTGGAATACAAAATAGGACGGTAGAGACATGTCTGGTCACAGCGACATTGAACGCGCTAGCAGGCGCCTGCATGTTAATGTTTGATGAGTTAGAATACTTTAATATTAACGGAGCTTACCTATTAAATACTAATTTTCCTTTTTATATGGAAATAGCTGACAAACGAGCTGACGATCCACCTGATGGTAAGTGGCTACCGTCGCCCATGGACATCAGCAACACCAAAAGACATCACTGATGCGTTGCCAGCCAAGAAAGAAAGAAAAAGAAATAAACCTTTCCTTACATATGTATGTATGTTTTTTTTCTTATACGAGTATATTTGTTGAAAAAAGTACCATAATAAATTGTATTCACAAAGTCACATTTAAAGTTAAAAGCATTCTCTCCCAGTCAACCTTCGGGCAGTGCGAATGCAACGATATGGCAATGTAGATGCAGTGTGAGATGAATAGAGGCAAACATCAAAAGTGAATTGTTAATTCATTTACTTATAAAAATATATGCGAGTATATAAAATCATTTAAATATACCCTCATAGACACATAAGAACTTAAAAAAAAATCCTTTCAAATCTCAAGTAATAAACTGAAGCCAACTCCTGGTAATTGTAAATTGTAATGTCATCCATATTTGAGAGGTCTCCATACTCTCCATTCTCAATGCAAAGACTGACATTGTCACGCCACTATACACTCTATTCCTCAAATTAAAACGCACCTGTCACTATCATATTTCCGAAGCATGGTGTAATTACATTTCAAGCTTAATCGGAAGTTTCAAGGAAAACTGGATATTGGTTTTTAAGGTTTCAGCACAATAAATGCCTATGTAGGACATTGAGAAAATTAGTCAAATAATAAACACTACACTAACCTGGGATTAGTCAGAACCTGCTTTTAATTTTTTGTTGCAACTTGGTGCAATTAACCTCGCTGATACAGTACAGATTGGAGGAATATGATTAGTGACAAATGTTGGAAATTTAACTGGATCAGCTCGGATCAATTTACTACCCATGCTAACCCCTAACTCTCGACCATAACTAAAGTTACTTAGCTCGGTCATTTACAACAAAAGACGTGCTTGTTTATTGAAACGTCATAACATCAAACTCAGGTCTTTACACAAGATACTCACGTTTCTAAATACTGGAAGACCCTGTACACTGGCTTCCGGAACACCAGGAACCCGTCGCAGCGCTCCATGTTCAAATCCTCTACACTTCACTTCACTTTACACTTGTAACCTCATCATCACCGGAATGCCGAAACGTCTCACACACTTAACCGCAGGTATACTTACGTTACTAGACGGTACAAAAGTAAGGCGTTCGTACACTAATGCTATGTAAGTTGTTATAAACGATTACAAAATTTTAATTTGGTCCTTTAAGGTGACTTCGTTCTAAATTCAAGGCTGATTTATTATTGGATACGTAGGGTATATCTAAGTATTTGGTAAAGAAGCACTTATCGTTGACTAATTTATAATTTTAACGCCCCTACGGCGATCACAGTCCAATTTTTTTATTAAGTTTCCACTTCATTTGGCAGGTTTCCGTTTAAGCTTCGATTCTGAAAAACAACGTGCAATATGTTTAATATTGTATTTTATGAATTCCCCAAAAAAGGAATTCTTTAAGGAATCCAGAAAAATTAACTGAAACGCTGCCAATGTCTCGTACTTCCACGAATTGCGATGTTAAAGTTATTTTAAACTGTTTGTCAATCTGGTTTGTTTCGGTCTTTTCATGACGCTTTTGTTTAAACAAGCACTTTCGATGAACTTTGTTGAGAGATTACCACAGCTGATTGCAAATTTATCGGTCAAAGATATATTTTTTGGCAAACACAAAATACGGAGTTAGATGTCCGATGTTTACGTCAATAGACATCAGTGGGACAAAGCGAACTGGCCACAATGTAGAAAACATGTTTGATATTATCATTACCGGAAATACATCCAACGCCGGACGCTATTGAATTTGCGACATAAAACGAGTATTTCATGCTATCAGTCAATTAAAATATATTTATTCACGTTACGATTCGTTGGCAATGCGCCCGCATGATGGAGAGCTGCAATATTTTTACATTTTTTGTAATCTGCACAATTACACGCCAATAACAGGCGTGAGGGGACGCTGTATCACTCGAGATGGTGATCTGTGCCATATAGTTTTTAACCGACTTCAAAAAAGGAGGAGGTTCTCAATTCGACTGTATTTTTTTTTTATGTTTGTTACCTCAGAACTTTGGACTGGGCGAACCGATTTTGATGATTCTTTTTTTAATCGAAAGCTGGTGGCTGTCATGTGGTCCCACATAAATTTTATTGAGATCTGACAACGGTATCCATGAGAAAACTACATAAGTCGTAAATTTGTGTTAAGATGTGCGCGACAAATTGACGAATAACTCAATATCACGCCAACCGATTTCGATGATTCTTTTTTTAATCGAAAGCAGGCGCTTGTCATGTGGTCTCACATAAATTTGAACGAGATCTGACAACTATGTAGTTTTTGAGACTTTGTTGTCGGTTATTTTTTGTTAGTAAAATTTAGATTATCACTAAAAATTAAGACAAAAATGGTTTAAAATAACGCCACAGCCTTAGTAATTCTCTCCGGCATAACTTCTAGACATGCCAATAGTGAGGAGCATACTGGATGATTGCCTCGTTTTGAGGGAGCCAAGAGCCTTCATCACATTACTCTAGCTCCATTAAAAATTAGTTCATAGGACAGTGGCCAACTCATATTTTGGAGCTTTGTGCAACCAGAATGCCTCTGACATGGCGTAATACAACGTCTCTAAGTGCTCCACAGCGAAGGCCTTAACATTTTGTAAGCGCAACATTCGTAAAACCAGCCAAAATCTATTCCAAATCACAGTTCAATTCCAGGAATGTAATACGTATACCGTACAGCATATATCAGCCGTCTGTTGTCCGTCGAGACAGGTCATCGTGCTACAAACATCACGTTTCGTATTCATTGCGCGGACGAGCTTCCGGCGAACAGTATACGAGTATATCACCACACCTGACTGTCAACCTCGGTGTGGTGTTATCATAGATTGGTTACAGTTCTTTTGAATTTAACGTTTATTCCCACCAGTTCTGTGGAATAGTTCTTTTGACAACTCCTATTAGAAAAAAACGTGATTATGGTCCAAAAGTTCCAAGGGCAAATATATTTTTATACCTTTGAAACGAATTGGAAGAACTATCTAAACACGACCTTTTCTAGTAGCTAGTGCAGTAATGCAAATGGATTACACATTAAGCAATATCATGTAAAATTTCACTCCATACGATAAGAGGACTAACAAACAAACAAACAAACAAACAAACCTAATAAACTAACAAACATTGCCAACTAAATAGAAGTTATTAAAAATAAAATTCCGGATTCTTTTAGTCATAATATAACTTGTTATAAAATTCCTAATACAACAATTCCTCTGACAAGAAATTACGGCGCTCGCCGACTTTGTTTAATTTCCTCGGGAGCTACTTACTTCAAGTAAAGCCCGCAAGCCTCGCCTAATAATATAGGTCCCTGACCTGTAATACTCTTACTTAGAATCTTATAATAAACAAATTAATAAAGGCATGTTATGGGCTTCAATAAATGTTATATGGTGGTCTTAAATTATAAAACACATAAGGTCAAATCAAAAATGGTGTTAGCTGTGGGTCAAATTACATAAATAAATACATTTCGTATAGTTTCGAATTTCGATCAAGTAGAATAACTATATCAGATGATAAACGAACCGAATTTGTATAAAACACGTCGTAAAATGTAATAAAACTGCCGTTTTATATCGAGCTAACGCGAACAAATTTATTCAACCGGGAACAGCGTGCAAATCACAACGCCAACGAAATTTATAACCGGAACTGGGAAGCTTGTTTCCGACAATGTTCTGCCCATTTCATGCAGTTGGATAGATGACATGTTTCCATAGCAATAAGATCAACGGCCAGGACGAGCTGATAATGTTGATATACTTTACAGGACATGTTTACATAGCAACAGCAATCCGATCTGGAAAAACGCACAGATGAATCGTTCATGCAGTTGGACAGATGACATGTTTCTATGGTAATAGTTGGGCCAACTCGGAACGGGTAGGACAAACGACCACATATCCAGTTCAGGACATGGTTCCATAGCAAAAAATGCGGTAGTAAAACTATCAACGTATTTATACATCGTCTTTAACTCTTAACTTAGATGGTGTTCCATCGACTACAACATCATCTAACTCATCTCCCTCTATATCTTGATCATCCCTTTATTTATACCAACGACACCTACACGCAATTCCTACTTCCCTGTCGCATTGCGCTTCCAAAGGATATAACTAAAGCTACTGATTCAGGCTCGACTCCTGCCTTACTGGGAACTGGAGTACGTATTTTACAACCGGAACCGAGTCACGTGCGCTGACCCAGTTACCGCTCTGAATATGAAATGCCGTCAACGAGTAAGTGCGAAGTTCATGCTCTTTTATTCATCTTATAAAGAAACTCCAAGTTGCAGCCGCAACGTGATTACGAATGAAAAGTGTAAGTAAATTGCTTTCTTGGCGCTTTTTATAAAATGTAAATGTAAAAAAATGTACAATGTTTAAATGACGACCCGTGTGGCGCAATGGTTACCATGCCGGATCACCGCACAAAGGGTCCTGGGTTCGATTCCCAGCGAGGCAGATATTTGAATGTTGACTTTGAATTTCTGTTCTTGGTCTGGGTGTGAATTTCCTTGTCTAGTGTGTTGTCCATGGCATCCACTACACAGGGAATCCTAGTGTGGAGCTATGTGTGTGAAGCGTTATTTAAATCAGCGTTTCAATCTAAGGCACCATTTTACGAAGTCATGTGACAATTATTAGAACTTTTGAAATATTATCCTTTAGTTTAAATGATTTTAAATCTTGTTGAATTAAAAAGTACTCAAAACCCATACTGTAATTACCTAAACCATAAAACCAGTAAGAAAATATCGATACCTTCTAAACAAAATTAAGTATACAAAAGACCTTTATGGCATTAGGAAAGAAACGAATATTTATACTGCTATGTATGGATTCTACCTGAGTGGAATTCAGATTTCAAATATCAAGTGCACTCGAATTCAATAAAATTTTCAAGGAATACAAAGTTGTATCGGCAGTTCTTCGCCAACTTTAACGCCGACCTATTTTCAAATCTGCATTAATGAAACGACAAGCATATTCAGTAGATAAAGACGATTTAATCTTTAGGAGTTGAACTACATAGATTTTAAGGTACTTTCTACAGACAAAACGTTCAAATATGAGCAACACATAGTTAATCGATACACAATAATAAAACCGTATTTATGTCTGTTTCTAGATGTCATGCATTTAGCCGTATCGGGGCGGCTCAGAATAGTAACCCCAATCCCACGACGTGTCGTAAAAGGCGGCTAAATCCGGCCTGCTGGTGGTAGGGCCCCTCGTGAATTTTAATAGTTCAGTAATACCATTATTACAATTATTATTTCTCCATGGGGTCCGCCTGGATAGATACCTCTCTTGATTAAGTCAGCCACAAAAGGACTCGTAAGAGCCAGTTCTTTCTTTCTTCCTTTGTTTTCTCTTCCTTTGTTGGCAACGCATAAGTGATGCCTCTGGTGTTGCTAATGACCATGGGCGACGATAGCCACATACCCCCAGGTGGATATTTTGCCAGTCGTTTCCATTAAAAATATTTTGCTAACAGAACCAAAACTGACTCCAATATTAATATGCTAAAATCAAACAGCCTCATAACTTAGAATACTATGTTCTACAGAGTTCGGAATCAGTTTGCAAGCTTACGGAACGATCGCGGTGGCACGGCTAATCCGTGGGCGAACCGCGTCGTTCAACAGTTGCGTTTTACACGCAACACCGACCTCATTGCACCGCTATGACGAAGTGCATCTACCCGGTAGATTCTACCGTATTACCGTATCGTATCCTGAATGCAACAATCCTTTATCGTGTCATGATTTTTTGAAGTGAAAACTTCTTTAGTACGGGGGTGACTTGAAATTTTATGAAACGAAACTGTCCAGTAAAAAGAGACAAACACATAAATTCTAAAGTGAGATAGGAAGCATTGTACAGGGGTAGGGTAGGGGAGTGAGGGGTAGGGGAGCGGGGCGGGACGGAGCGGAGTGGGGCGGAGCGGAGCGGAGCGGAGCGGAGCGAAGTAGATTAGTGAAACCTACATTTATCATGTACCCGAAATTTTACATTCGTCTCATTATCTTGAAAACAAAAATTTTGAAGGTTTCACTTCTACCACGTGTGAATTGCACACATTTTAATTATTTATTTCAATAGGATTTTTCAAAATATTTCGATAATTCATATTTCATTTATTGTAACGAAATGCCAAGTAATATCAACCGGAAACGGAAAACGGAAGTAAGATATTTAAAAATTAGAGCGGAAGGAAGTGAGACTTGATATTACTTGGATAGTGGAGGGATAAGATGGTTTAAAAAGCCTTCAATACAGAAATGTGGTTGATTGTTGAATTCAGTGCCGAACGGTTCGGATATAGTGAATTGGTGTCGTAACAGTGCAATAATAAAAGTGTAGTCTATAGTGTTTCATTACTACGACGACGACTGAGTTTCTTTACAATTGAAGCATTGAAGTAGAATGTACCTACTAAAGTACCAGAACAGAAATATAATTTAGCATAAACGATTTGAGCCTTTCTTAAAATAATAAAAACACTGAAGCTTTCAAAACATGCATAGAGGGTAAATGTTAAGTGCAAAATAGAGATTCGCAAAAGACGCCGAGACTTGCGCTGCAATGCCTTCAATGCTTGCAATGGCTGCAATGTACATACACATTGCTCGATCAATCATGCTTATGATGACGTAATTATAGAGTTGGAATTGCAAATCTAACCAGCATTAGGAACAGGCCACCTCAGGTTAGCAGACAGCCACCTAATTGGATATGAAATTGCACATTTATACTCAGTATAGTATTACTTGCAGTACCATTACATAATATTTCATTTAAAACACGTTGAGATATTAAACTAAATTCTCGACGTAAGTGACATATCGGAGTATAACTTGACTTTTGATAAATTAGCAGGGATCTACTTACAACTGTGAATCAAAAGTTACTTATTAATTAAAACCAAGTGCAATTATTAAGACAAAACCTACATCTATGATAGAACTGAGTAATATTCCCGAGGGTTAGATTCTTCCATTCCACACTTAGCTACTTAAAAAGAGAAGAAGGAAACTATGAAAGGAAATCAGAGTCAAACAGCAGTACCAAAAACCAACCCTAAAATAAAACACAACAATACCTAAAATAATAATAAAATTTATTATCAACACACAGATCACACTCCACAATCTCCACATACAATTTCTCGTACACTTTACAACAAGCACTTAATTTAACCAATACTGACTCTTGCACCTGGCGAGTTAACAACCTCAACAGAGGAACAAAAGTGTAATTCAATAGGATCATACTGAATAGCAAAACAAGGACAAAGCGAGCTTGCGTCTAATTTCCCTCCAATCGAGACTGTGCACTAATTAGCGGCTATTCGGTGCTCAAATCGCTAACCTACGAGCAATTGGTTGCGGCTTGCGGCTTGCGGCTTACGGCTGCGTCATGTTTCAGTGCGGCGGAAACCAATTAAAAGATTTACTAAGAAGTCGTATGTGTATTTGTATGGGTTGAAGGTGGTTTGATAAGAGCTTACTTAACGAGGAAATAATAATTTATAGACATTAAAGTACAGCAAGAAAACGCTCCAATGATCCATAATTAGGTACGCTATAGTGGTGTAAGATTTGTCTTTCAAATACTGATTTAAGAACCTAAAGGAAGAAGGAAGAAAACCCAACCTGATCCTCTCAAATTCCTAAACACTGACAACCCTGATCACTTAGGTGTACTGCACTACTGCTGGCACGACGTACGCGAGCACGACGCATGACGCACGACGCATACCGCGGCCGCATCGCAATTATCGGACGCATGGCACGTTATGCAGAACCGATAATAAACAAGCCCCGCTGTCTAGCAATCAAGGAACGGGTCACCGACCCCGGGCTAATGACTCGCTATAAAATCGCAACTTGTTAGACCCTCATCAAACAGCCAGCGTTAATAACGCCGGTCAACGAGCGTCCAGTATTACCGGCGATTGTCTACTAAACAACTCCACAAGCCGGTTGATTGTCAGATGTTCAGCCTATAATGCTAAGCAGACAATGCAAAGGAGTACTACCGGATTGACAGGCTAAACAGCAGACATGCACCCTAGCCATCCTAACAAATTAAAGAGTCGAAGAACTTCTTACTAACTGTAAAATATCAATTTATAAATTAAAAGCTATACATAACGCCACAATTAAGTAAACAATAATATTATTATTATACAATTATACTATTTTCCAACGTTGATTCCGCCAAATCATCAAATCACAGACTAACAGACACACGTCCTCATTGAACAAAAAATGTCGTCTACCGTCTACGTCACTCAACACACGGCCAGCATGCACTATAATCAAATAATTACAGAGACGTTCTGGTGGAACTGAGCTAAGCAATGATCATCTAATAAAATATTTGAAAAATGCTTTATCGATTGTAGTAGTTCAATTAGTTTATGTAGGTAATGCCAGATTTGGGGGCACATTTATTTGTAGTCGACCTCGTCTCATTAAAAAGTAGACATCGTCATAATCTATCACGATGAACTTCAGACTTCAGAGCATCGTGCAAGTGCAACAGAATTGTAATACGAGTATTTCCTGTCTTTGTATGCGTATTTGTGACATTTGACTGACTCTACAAAACTACAGAAACACAAAACGTGTTCGCATAGATCAGTTTATACAGTGAAAACAATTTCAACGAGATTGTGAAGTAACATACGTGAATCTACATCACGAATACCGTATGCGACGACAAACTCCAGCATTAGATGAATGCCGGCTAGAATAAACATTGAAACATTTTGAGCAAATTGCACGGTCGCTCAGGGACATACATTTCTAAACTTTACTTAGCAAACTACGTACAGATGTTGTTGCAAGTTTAAATTACGATCTTAAATCACGCGCGGTAGCGTCCTAGGCTGGGCGCGTCTGGAACGACGCTAATGCCCTTCCAGAATTGGAGGCGCGGTGGTATTGTCTATCTTTATCGTCC
The DNA here is from genome assembly GCA_911387775.1 of Thymelicus sylvestris. Classification (NCBI taxonomy): domain Eukaryota; kingdom Metazoa; phylum Arthropoda; class Insecta; order Lepidoptera; family Hesperiidae; genus Thymelicus; species Thymelicus sylvestris. The sequence continues at coordinate 6,089,847 of OU426909.1, read as the reverse complement.
CGAGCGACGTACAGAAGAGAATGTTTACAAAACATTAACCTTTTTTACATTAATTACTTCAGTTTACATTTTATTTCGAGCAACTGTCTTTGAATATACAACTGGAGAATCTCTTTTCGAAAACACTTTTACAGAGTAGGGGAAGTAAGCCCAAGACGGATACCCTAAGGTAAAATGAAAGTTTGAGTATGTTAATAACATAATTTCTGAAGACTAAAGTTGATGCGTGTAAGGGAATTTAGTATAGTTTGATAAAATTAGGTCATATTACTTAATACTACACCAGCAAAATTATTATGAGCAAATAACATAAACCTTCAAAAAACTCATTTTGCCCGGAGGGGGGGCCTAAAACGGGTACTGGACTCGGGCAAAACGGAAGGCCGGCCTAAGATGAGTAGGAAATTGAAAGAAGCTAGCAGAATTGAAAGATTATATAGTTTATATAAAATAAAACAATAAATATTTGCAAAAAATGTAATCACAGTATTACATTTGTGTAGGACTTTTACAAAATTGACTTAGTCGAAATGTTGTAAAGGTAGTCTTTCATAATATATCTCTAACATATCAGTCTTCTAAGTTGAGTACACCGTACATCATAATCAGTGAAAAAAAACGTGTGGCACTCGGGGATCGCCGCGGTAAAGCTATTGCATAGCATTTGTTGCTATAAACAGCGAGTACTAGGCGCACAGAAGTCCTCGAGTATGCGACATCAGTGACACTGCACAAGCCATAGCATGTGCGGTCCCACTTACTCCTCGGCACCCAGCATAAGGCACAACAGGGACGTCCATATTACAATCATGCACACCAAGTTATTATTGCTATTTCTCCCATCATGCCAATCAATATGCGGAAGAGCGACAGTGATAGAACAAATCTATCCATGACATTCTCGTCCCAAGATGCTGGGTTTGTTTTTCTTTTGTATTTGTTCACCATCTATAAAAAAATATTAAGGCCTTCATAAATATAAAAATATACATGCAATATTTCAGTAAAAGTATAGTTTGTGGAAAAACAGCATAAATCAATGTGAACTTACCTTGCAATCTTTTATCGAAACAGACGAAAAAATATTTTTGGTCACTGCGCACGTGTTTCTTTTTGCTTCGTTTTCGATTGACTGCCTGAGGAGGCGCGGGGCGCGGAGCGACTGTTGGACTGTTCGCAGCGTGTCCAGCGTTCAATCTGGCAACGTCACATTGCCTACCCTTTTTAGGCGGGGTACCCGTCTTGGGCTTACTTCCCCTAGTATTATTGAAAGTGCAACCGAATACTTTGAAAAACCTGATAATGACGAAGAGTTTGACACCTATAGATCTTAATACCAATCTAATTCCAATCGTGGAGATCCTACAGATGTTAAGCTACAGATTAATCTCTTAGATGTAATCACGTGATCGCACCTCTCTCTAATTGAATTACGCTGCCCTAAAACCCTTTGCGGATATGCGTATCACGTAAAGCCGGGTTCCCGCTGTGAGTAATCAATTGGATTGCACCGCATCTTCTGACACCACAAAGGGTGTCTGTATATACGAGTAGCATGCGAGCAACGTCCTATGGGAATGTCTGAATGTTAGACCTCTAATTTTAGCTTAGTTTCAAGTCATTAGTGATTGCAGAGTACAATCTTAATAATTGGACGTCTACAACAACAATACTTAAAAGAAGGGCTCGAACATTTGATAAGTTTATCACCTGTAACTCTTTGATGAATAAAGTTATTATTATCATTATTATTACAATCTCACTACTCCAGTACCCAATGTACAAATTGGAAGTTCTTATGCCATGTGACTCCCGAAATGGATTCATCTGTCATCAGGAACACGAAGGCGCTTCATAGCCTTTGCTATTCATGGTCATCTAGGACCCGTCGTATCTCAACTCGGTGGAAATGTAAATTACGGCTTGGTATGATTTTAAGCGTCAAATCTCAAATATGTATTGTGATTTTGTTATATCATATGATATTGAAAATCATATATACATTGGGCAGTGTTCAAAAGTTTAAAGAAAGCTCCATGTAAGTACATTTTCTCTTTTCTCAAATTAAATTTATTCAAAAGCTTACTAGTTACTACATAAAATTCAATTACCCAATTTGGTAAGTACTTTGTTACCTCAGATGGAATAAAAGGCAGATGGAACATTCACAAAGAAATTTAACGAATGACGTGAAGTCACTTTTTCGCTATGTGTGCGTGACAACCATAATGTCAACTAGCAGTGGCACCGTATGGACACGTAATTCTTTGTGTGTGTGAGGATGCCAAATGAAAAGTCACAATCTCCCGCAATTTTGTAATTGTTTTTTGACATATTTCCGACTTAATACATTATGCACAATTATTAAATTGGCCAATTATTTATTACTAGTGACCGCCCTTGCTTCGCTTCGGTAAGCCCACAGTCGATAAATGTACCTAGGGATGGTATTCTTTAAATTGTCGTGATTTTTTTATTTGTTAACCGATTCAAATAAAACAAACACTAAATGTTGACTCAAGCTCATTAGAATACGTCAGTGAAAACCGAATCTTTTATGAAGCCGTTCCTGAGATAAGGTGGAACAAATGCATAGAAAAACAGTCAAAAAAAGTTGTATTATATGTGATAATCATAAGTAATTGATTTTAATTTCATCACTAGTTATCAAAAAGTACACTTATCAAAATATATGTAAATGTTCTTTTAATATTAAATAGTACTTAAATATATTTAATTAATCAATGGACTTTTTTATGCAGAATAAGTTAGTGTTTGACAACAAAACCACCTGAGATGGTAAGCGGTAATGAAATCGTGGATGGTAAAGCACACTAACTTAGTAGAAGCCTATTCACTCGTGACTTGAAGACACCCACATTATAATCTGACGGGAACACCCACGCGGACAATTAATTTCAGTCCTTTGTGTTACGCATAATAAAAGACGAAGCAAAGTGCATTTTTTTCTCCTGTAATAGCATCTGTCGGCAATGTGCAAAATTATATAGTAATTGAAATCATTTTAGTGAGGAGGCTAAACTAAAAACAGAGACTAAAATACAATATAATATTTTCTTTCAATCATGCATTTTATCGTGGTTATTGTTATTGTTAATTGTTAATGCCTTTGTACTATCTATCTTGTGTTTATAATATCCCAGCGTTAGGTGTTTATGCATTGGCTGTATTTCCTGATTTTTAGGTTTAAATAAATACAAAAATTTACTTTTTTAATAATTTTTTTCGATATAAATTTATAAATCGACCACTGTTCAAATAGCTCATGCATATTTCCCCAAATTTAGGGTAACCGATTTTCACATAAAGCTGGTATAGAAATGAATAATTGTCGAGGTTTTGTGTTCCGAGTAAACCGCAAAAATATTAATATAAATAAATAATAAACTAATGAACAGACACCTCTGAAAAGACATTCCATCTCCTTTCTTTGATTTTGCGAACTACCTTTACATAGTTTAAAAATGCAAGACGGAATTATAACTGATAAAATTATTTAATAAATTTTGACAATTGTGACCTTCATGCAATTTGACGCTTTCTTTAGTAGTGACACGAGATTGTATTAGTTTTTTATTTTGTATTATTCGTGGTAGGCTTACGTCGTATTCGAACGGCGTTATCTGCCTTTTATTCCATCTGAGGTTTTGTTACTTTAACAAAATTATATTCTAACCGCGGTCACTCACATGCGCGCAAATGTTTTACATTTTTACGAATGTTTGCACATATGTGAAGGACGGTCAGGCAAATGGGTTCGCATATGAGTATACAAGCCCATTTCCGCTTCCTCCTACACTTTGTTCACGAATGTTCAATCTTGCTGTTTTTATTATTTTGTTGTCATTCAAATCCATTTTCAATACAGAAAATAAATGGTAGTACGATTAGACGCCACGAACCACGGAAAATTAAGAGATACATCACCTTTTTAGTCGTGTGCGCAACTGGTCGCACGAATGTGTGGGAGACTACACGAAGGTTCGAGGTTCGTGCGCTTTGATGTGCGACAAAAAACCGACACAGCTTGGAAAACCCCGAATGTGTCAAAAACTTCGCATAATCATTCGCGAAGGTCGTCCCACACTTGCGGGTTCGCGTATTCGCGCGAATGTAAGTGACCGGCATATAACAGCACGACGATGTCTGAACATGTGTTGCCATTACAAAAAACTATACAAATCGTCATCAACGTTGGGACATCGGTTCTGATAACGAATTGGCATGCCTAGTCGATAAAATTTTATCTGTAACCCGGACACACGTCCAATGCCAACTGCCACGTTTTGTTACGGTGATTTGCTATTTACAATTTTATATAGCCGTAACTCAGATTAAAGAATTCCTTTAATCTGAGAGCCTTGACAAGACCTTCCTAAATTGGCAAGTGCTTACACTGAACTTGAAGTCAGTGTAAGCTTGAACAAGAACCTTGGAAGAAAAACGTGGATTTACAACACTATTACTACTATTCAGAAAACGCACTGCCTTATCCAGTCTGCGTGAAAGAAAGAAGCTAGAAGCATAAAACTTTTATCCTTATATCAAGGAGACCACTAAAAAATTCATCCCCTAAGTAATCATAAAAGGTAAACAATATAAAGTTATGTTCTCAGCAATATTATATATAGGAATGGCTTTATTTCTGGCAAAGCTAACATAAGCCTATTTGTAAAATTAGGTTACATTACAAAATGTATTGATTGAATAAGGGTATTATATATTTTCATCCTTAACGGTATTATAATAACAATAACAACTTTTAGAAACCTTTCTAAAAGCACAAAAGGCGCCATTATATTATTCATTTTAAAGCCAAATGCAAATAAGGCGACCCTAATGCTAACGCGGCCCTTATACTAATTAGTATGTGTACGTTTTGCTTAAGAATTTCCGGCGTTACAGATCGTTCAATACGATATCCATACGCCTAGTGTGGGTATACCGTTATGTATTGAAAGTATCTACAACTAAACGTAGGAAGCGCCCTCTGTAATACATGGCAACTGTGAAATCAATGTACATCATCCATATCGAAAAATTAAACCATATCGAACTTCAAATACCAAATTCGGGATTACGGTTATGTGATTTTTTACGGTGTAAATTTACACGCAACTAGGTTAAACGCGCACTACATGTTATGTTTTGTAAAGAATGTACATCGAACTGCATACCATTGTTCTTATCAAAATTTATGAAAGGTTTAAACAATAATTTGATGACCTATTGACTTTTATAAAAACAATTACTATCCTAAGTGTATCCTTTGAATAACGATAGTTCAAACTTAACACCTGTTACACTTTCATCCGCGTCGCGTCTCCGATCATTTTCCGTAGTTTCAACACGAACCTTATTATTCGTACCTTTTTCTCGGCAGATACCCGTTTCTACATTATCATGCTGATCATGCGAGCGCCGTATTCAGTCCGCTCCCTCGGGAGCCTAGACTCGGGAGTCATAACGTAATTTAAAGTCATTGTTTGTATGCATTATTCACGATGAAAATATCCAACGTGCCTACTTTTAGAATTCAAATTTTGTTTAGAGTATAGTGAACTTTTTCATACAGTTGGCTAATGTCTAGACAAGTATCGTGCGAGGCGCGCGGAGTGGAATGGGATCCCAGATTTCTAACTGCGTTCGGGGACCAGCGATGTAAAAGTAGAAGAAGAGACAGTAAAAGTATATAAAAGTTACTAAGAGAAGCTTCTAGAATGTATATTTGACTTCGATGTAGAGACCTTTCCTAGAACTTTCTTTGATGCACTTCGACATTTCTCGACCTAAGAAGTTACAGAATACAACTGAATTCAGTTTTTATCGCTCTTTCTACCCTTTTAAGGTTTATAATTCTATATTGATTAGTGCCTAATGATTTGCAAATGCATACAAAACATATTATATACCGAATGCAGATAATACGAAGTGAAAAAGGAAATGAGGAGATTCTTAACTATTCATAATTTTAAATTATTGTACCTATATGTAGATATGGCAACTACCTAGCTTAAATTAGTCTTTCAATTAGGAACCCCGACTTTTTAACTGACATCACTCTAAATGGTATTCAGTCTTTCAATGAAACATTTAGCAAATGACTTGGATCACTAACGACTTGCTTTGGACTATTTTTGCTTAAAAGGCTAAAGACGCCAAAAATGCTTAGACGCCCAAAACTTAATATAAAACGTTTGAACGCTAGAATTCATGTGATGATCATTTCCTTCCTCATTATGGCACGTGGCAAGCCAATTTTTTTTACAGAAATAAGGTGTTGGACACACTGGTTTTTAGTGTACCTAAGGGGCTTCATTTATGCAAGCTTTTAACCAACCTCTATTGCTCGTGATGCAAACAATACATATTTCATTGATGAACTAGAATGAAGAGGAATATAATAGTTATAATTTTATTTCGACTTAGTGTCAGAGTATCAATAACTATTACAAAGGCCACATCTCCCGATAGTTCCCAATTAAAACTGTATGGATAAAATAGACCCCATAGCGGAAACCGGCGGAACAGTAATTGGCCGCCCCCGCGCCCCGCAAGGACCGTCTGATGATGTCACTACAGACGATCCCTTTATTGACTGAAGCGGGACTCAATAACATGGACACTGAAATAGGATTCGATATTTATTAGTAGTCAATAAAAGTAAAAGTAAGTGCGAGTACTGTTAAGATGTTGAATGATTGAAGCCTGTGGTGTTGAATTTAATTGCAAATGATTGCTATATTTCTACTAATATTATAAATGTGAAAGTGTGTTAGTGTGTTAGTAAGGTCGTCCATACGGATGATTGTTACTCTTTCACACAAAATCTACCGAACGAATTTTCTTGAAAGGCTCTCAAGCCCCCAGCCGGAATACGAGTCGTTTGGTGGCAAACTCATGCTTAAGGGTGGTAGATACCCAGGCGAACCCTACACCCTACCTACACCCTAATAGTCAATCAATCACTGAACTAACTAGGATCATTCCACTCCTTAATGAAATGGGAGCGACGACCGATATCATTCCCGACAGCTCTTTTATTAATAACGCGGGAATCACGGGAGACAATTACCGCGACGGGAATAAAAACCTCAATGTCATTTGACCGGGTAATGAAATTACTGTGTGCCAGGGACGTACGAAGATCTGTTACCGTAACCGACACTATCATAATATCCGAAAAAGAAGTAAGTCCGAAAATATTCTATAACCGAATCCGATAAACAGTTTCAAATAATTTTGAGAATTTAAATATTAAATATTTTCGCATATTTAATTTATTTATCTATTGTTCTAGAAATAAATTGAATTGTTACTATGTAATGATTTGTATTCACTTTATCAGTTCCTAAATGATCAACTATAGCTATCAGTCCGTTATCCGAAACAAAACCCGGTCAAATATAATTCTGGTATCTGTAACCAGTATCCGTATCCGGATCAGAACTTTCATATCTATAACATCCCTGCAGTCTGGTAAGGACAGGAGTGCCGTGGCGTAAAAAGTGATAAATGATCAGAACCTACTCCACTCGTAAAAGCAGCTTTACCTGCAGTTAGAATCTATCTCAGGACTCTTGAACAAACGAGTTCATAGTTACGTTAAATCATAATTTCGTTTTTTGGCAGACGACCCATCGGTGACTACGATAAAGATCAATAAATTTGTCGACGTCGCACCCTGACATACCTGTCCAGGATATTAAAACCTACCAGCTCTAGTACTGATGGGTTACATGTTCGTCCTCTTAGTAATTGTACATAATAGATTATGAAATTTAGAAATTTTACTAACAAAAAATAACCGACTTCAAAGTTACTCAAAAACTACTTGTCACTTGTCAGATCTCGTTTAAATTTATGTGGGACCACATGACAGCCACCAACTTTCGATTAAAAAAAGAATCATCGAAATCGGTTCGCCCAGTCCAAAGTACTGAGGTAACGAACATAAGAAAAAAAGATACAGTCGAATTGAGAACCTCCTCCTTTTTTTGAAGTCGGTTAAAAATATTCAGTTAGATACATATTACGACGGACTTCTAATGTATTGTATAAAAGCATATGAAGTACTATCAGCAAGTAAACCAATTAGACAAAAGCACCCACAACAAGGCGTTATCGCCACTTTGAGAAACACTGACTTCTGGTATTGACTCAACATCCAAATCGGAAATGATTATCTACGTCGCAATGAAGGAAACGGTCCGAATTTAATTCCCGCCGGCCGGTCCAGATATTATGTGATCGATAAATATTTGTAATCGGGTCATGGGTGATATAAATCATAGAATTTCACACTTAATGTGCAGTTGACACAGGGAATCGCCACCAATTCCCTATTAGCGTGTGCCGTTTATTTATAGAAAGAAAGAATATATTTGGCTTGAAAGGCAGTTCTTTCTTTCTTTTTCTTCTCTATTTCTTGGCCGGCAACGCATCGGTGATGCCTTTGGTGTTGCTGATGTCCATGGGCGACGATTGCCATTTACCATCAGCTGGATCGTCAGCTCGTTTGCCGGCTATTTCGATTAAAAGAAAAGAAAAATGAATGAAAACAAATCATCAATTCGAGGTTATTTTACCCGTTAAATACGGGTTTTACCCGTGAAATGCCACGTAGATAATCAGGCAAATGATAAATGATCAGAAACTAGATACCTACTACTCTAGTGGGAATCTATTTAAATTGAATCCCAGACGTTCAGACCTAAATTTCAATACGAAAAGAATTGGGTCGCGTTTAATACTCTGTTCTTTAAGAGACTTTAACAATATGAATAAAAAAGATTTGATATGGTTTGAGAATAACTATGAATAAAACTATTTATTAACATAACAGTAATGTTTTTTTATGGAAATAGCCGGCAAACGAGCTGATGATCCACCTGATCGTAAGGTAAGAGGCTATCGTCGCCCATGAAGATCAGCAACACCAGAGGCATAATTAATGCGTTGCCGGCGAAGAAGGAGAGAAGAAAAAGAAAGAAAGAACTGGTTCTCAATCTCCCAGCCGGAACACGACGAGACGTTTGGCAGCTGACACATGCTTAAAGGTGGTCCACGGATGCTTCAGGCGAACTCTCATCAAATAATCATAGTAATAATGGTATTAGCTAACAATTAAAATCACTATTACCAATATAATCTCTCCGAGGTGCTCTACTATCAGCGGGCCGGATTTATTCGCCTATTACGATAAATTTTAGATTTTTGTCAGGTTATCTGCTCTATTTTTTCGGCTCTTCCGGCTGATCTCAGAAATGGCTTAACCGATTTGACTGCGGTTTTCACTGATGTATAATTATAACCTTGGAGTAATATTAATCGAATGAAATCATGTTGAGCAGCTAGTATACATACATATAATGGAAATATAGAGGTAAAAACATTGCAAACTACGGACTATGATAAATATACCTATACTATGTGCTGTTAGCAAGAACGTGCCGTCAACGGTAGCGACAACCGATAGCAATGTGACGTGTGTCAACCACCTAAAGGCCGGTCTCAATAATGTACTAACATATGGAAGACTGTGAATAGGGCTACCATTAGTATGTTATCTGTCATATTTGTCAATTTTTGCCTCTGAAAAATTGACAAATATGACAGATGACAGCCCTATCCACAGTCTTCCATCTGTTAGTACATTATTGAGACCGGCCGTAAGTGGCGCAAAAACTCGTGACATGATTGCTTAAGGACTGATTGATTGCGGATTGATTGGTTGATTGGACACTGTTGTCATACTGCAGTTATGTTGATTATTCTATTTTATTAATCAGTTGCGGCTGTAAACACTTGTTTTTAATAACTTTGATATGATTTAAAAATACTCAGATTTAATGCCAAAAATACGGTTTTAGTCATCCATTCCGTATCTTTAACCCTCGACACAAAAGAGGGGTGTTATAAGTTTGACGTGTCTGTGTATCTGTATGTCTGCCTCTAGCATCGTAGCTCCCAAACCGCTTTTCCCAACCGATTTTGATCTAGTTTTATTTGTCTGAAAGGTGACTTAGTCAAGAGTTTTTAGCTATGTTTAATGTAAATAAAACTCTCGGGGGTTTTTTAATTTTTAATTTAAGATTATATTATGTAAATAGCCGATAATATAATCGAGCAGACGAGGTACTTACTGGTAAGTTGATCACCGTCGTCAATGGATTCAGTAACAGAGGCATCATCGACTACACGCCAAAAAGACGCGCGAAATACCCTCAAACAGGCCTCCTCATACAGAAGTTGATAACGGTTACACATCCAATTAATATTTCACAAAACTAACTTCCCCAGATATCAGATCAGTATCATGTAACATCGTATCCTTTGAAAATTAAATAATGTATAAAAAAAATTATAGTGAATCCATAGAATATTTACCGAATAAAACATAATACACAATAAAAAATACAAAATACATACATAATTACACAGAGCCGTTCATCGGGCTAAGACCAAAACGATGTAATCGTCAACGTTTTGATGTATCACGCTCAGCTGCATGAAGCTGCCTTTGCATTAAATGGTATGCGATATTATCTATCATTAAGCCAGTCAAAGACTGCCAGTTGTGCCACTGTTTTAACGAGGGAGTGCAATCAGAAATGCATTCACTGTTTACGATTCACGTTATTATGAAAATGTTCGGTTTATCAGAACTTATAATGATGATTCAATTCAATTCATTTATATGTATAAGTGTAGGTTTTACAAGACGTTTTTAATTATTAGGCAGTAATTAGTATGTACACTTCGTCAATTTTATTGATACACGAATATGTTCGTTAAATCGTTAATTCAAAATTAAAAAATTAAATATACCTAGCTCAGAAACATGTCATAATATTATTTCCAATGTCAAATTATGAAAATTATACTTAATTAATGTTAAAATTATTTAAAATTCTAATAATAAGAAATAGAAATTAAATATAACCTAAGCACAATTAGAAATACACACTTAATATTATTATAATATTATATGAAAAACAGTTTTTCCTGGTAGTCGGGTAATATGAATATATGAAAAACACAACCCTTCCTGGCAGTCGGATAGGGTTGATTTTATCTCGGTTACCTATACGTTTGCGAGGGGATTTGGAAGTAAATTATGTTTCATCATTCCGCGGGCGAAGCCGCGGACTGAAGTCTAGTATTTACTAACAGTGAGACACACACTTATCTAGACAAACTAAGCTTGATTGCAACAGAAAGCTGTGAACAGAACCAGATAACCAAGATTCAGGTTAGGGTAAGTTCGTTTTGAAACAAGACTCGAAAGGTCCGCACGTATCAGATCAGTAGCTCGAGCACGAATATTTGCGAGAAAGTATTCGTATGGTTAACGTAAGCAATTTGTATGGCATTTTTTCAAAAGCGCCCCTATCGTGCGTAAATGGTACTAAAATGCCATACAAATTTGACAAATTGCTTACGTTAACCATACGAATACTTTCTCGCAAATATTCGTGCTCGGCCCTACAGATTAGAAAAACAACTCGACTAAACCAACAGAGTGATTGAATAAATAAATAAACATTATTATACTGACGACCAAATACGATATTTAAGATTGATATAAACATGCAAGGGTTCTAAGAAATTATATTTTCGATGACAAGTTATTTATGTTATTTAGGCCCGGTACACACTTAAGAAATGTGATGTTTTGTGTCATTTTAGAACGTTGAATAGCAGATCAAACCTTGTCATGCCACACCCCACATCACACGGATGGGCACTCTTGCAGAGTTCCAAAACTATTCCACTTATAAAGATGCATTGAATGTTGATTACTAGTGGCAAGTTACAAGCCAAACCACATGTAAGATCGCGTGTCATGATGCTAAGGTGTGCACCCGTGACCCGGCACTAATATTAATTTACGTAGTCTGACTCTGGAGATCTCCAACATAAAGCTTACAACATGAGTAATAAGCTTTAGGACTCAAGAATGAATAGTGCTCCTTATTCGTAAAATATCTGAGCACAAATACATACCTGAAATTCCGGACTGGCTAAAGTATTTGTTGACCGAAGTAGCCTTACTCGTTTCGGACTTTCACGAGGGCCTTTTCCTAAAGCCACTCAACATAAGAGCACTCTAGCGACTGACTACGTTTGGTAAAGTTTTCTAGCGAATGTGTTGCCAGCCCTGTCCTAGTACAGCCACTCTTCTCTTTATTAACATGGGTAAACCGGTCGTAAAACTCGTAAAATTCAAAATCCGTTTTTAAAAGGTGTAATTACATTTTTCCTGACGACACACACGCGCTTGTGAAAAATGATGGGATATTAGTAAAGAGTAACGCAAATTCGTTTTATTTCCCACTTTAATAACGCAGGGTTGCCACAAACTTCACATCATACGGTGGGAATAAATGAGACATTTCTAATATTTTCTTCTGGACTTTGTGCTCTACTATTTCATTACACGTTATCATATGAGTCCATACTCGAGGGGTTTACTAGTAACCGTTGAGGAGTTCCGACTCCATCATCAGATCAGCTCCAAGATACCAATGAAGTAGGTTAAAATTCACTTTCAAGATTTATTCACATTGTAAGTTTTCAGGTACAAGTGAAGCTGAAGAAAGCGTGTTAAAAACGTGCAATTAATCTGAAGATAGATATTAAATATACCTCAATGTTTTAATGGTCCTACAACATTTTAAAACGCTTGTAAAATATAATTACTTAAAGTGTAAAGTTTTGATGTTTTGTTTGTTTGTAATGGATAAACTCAAAAACTACTGATTCAAACACTATTTCACCAATAGGATGTTCCATTGTATCTGAATAACATGACCTATATTGTATTAAAAAAATAGGGAACTATACGAAAACCGAAGCAAATCGAGGGCGGTTACTAGTAAAATAATAAAATAGTATCAGGTTTAATTTCGCATCCAGGTGACAGCCCTACTGAGTGCAAGCTTTTAAGCTAAAAGTGTTGTCGGCTTGTCGCATATCGTGGCTCCCCGTGCCGCTCTAATTGCTTTTTTCAGCTGCAGGGGTTAAGCCTAGATTTTATATAAAGAGCGTTATTACAATAAAAACACAATTAGAATTTTATTTTTTTCTTTTTGTAAGTACATATGTATACTTTTCATTTAGTCTTTAGTCACTAACAGAGTCTAGTTTTGTAACGAAATTCACGCCCCAACTCAGAGTCACTAACGGTTACTTAAACCGCTCCTTAGTACATAATTTGTATGGTGATTACTGACTAAGGAGCGATTTAAGTAACCGTTAGTGACTCTGAGTTGGGGCGTCAGACTTTCAATAAACTTTAAATAAAACAGTCATATTACGATTGAAATAAGTTTTTATATACTTAATAGAAATGGAATTTACGTTAACTATATAGGTACTCCATCAAAACTCTTACCCGCTGGATACCTATCTACAACATTTCCAAGCACATTTTTAACTCGGAAAGTGTATTACATAAAGCTTCGAGCACACGATACGGCACGCCCGTTACAAAAATATGGAGTTAATCCGACAGGAGCGGTCTGTGGCTTGGAGATACTGTAAATATACTATGTATAAACCAACAACGACCAATGCCAGAAAACGGAAATTGCAACCTGAATTTATGAATTTTTCCCTTGGATTTAATATCAGTTAACCACATTTGCTTCGCTTGGAAAAACTTATTCCTTGGCAGGTACTTACCAAAAACATACTTATAAACACTGAGTTTTTTTGAAGTGAAAACTTATTTAGGCGCGTTGAGGTATTTTTGAGGTGGGAGAAAACCATACAGTTCGTGACATATCAGATTTTAATAACTACCTGTGGCGCCATCTCTCAGAGAAATACAAAACTATAGTTCTTAATTTACAGCTCGTATTAATGGCGTTGGCAGGCATTCACTAAAAATGTAATGAATAAAAAACACTTAATTTAAAACTATTTCCTGCACAATAAAATATTTCCTGACGATTCAAAAAATACACACGTACCTAATTGTTTAAGTTTTCACTTCTGTCGGCACTTCCGGAGTGCCTTTTTGTGTGTCTTTTTTAGTTTTATCATTATGTACAATCCATTGCTTACTTTAGTTCAGAAAATCACCAGAGATAATTTTCCTCCTTTCTTCTTGGTCGGCAATGAATGGTGGACACCCCAGGTAAACGGACGGCAACGATCACTTACCATCGCATGATTTTTTTCTCTTATTTCCAACGCCATAAAAATATGGTTGAAGCCGTCGCAGCAATCCATCATAGACATGAATATTCAAGTTGGAATTCAGCGCTATTGCGATACGGAAACAAAATACAAGGGGAAATAATATAGGTGAAGCACTAACAGAAGTTTCTGTCAGTTGTAAATGATAGACTGTGTTGCACCGTAATGTTCAATATTATATGTCCTAAATATTATACCTTTAAGTACCTAATTAGTAGATAGAAATTGGTTCAACTTCACTTTCATAACTAGATTGAATTTCCTTGCCACTAACAAATGAGACATTCAATCCTAAACACAATTTTATTAATGCATAATTCTACCAAATTCCTCTGTAGATTCAAATTATATCCCAATATAAACTTGAACTACTTCAAGTTTCACATATGGGAAAGAAATCTCCAACTTTGAACACAATTTTTCGACAGATGTTACTGAACTTAATATGAATATATTGAGTATGCGTAGGTTTTAAAACTTTGCAACATTATTAAAATTTTCAGCGTTCACATGTAATTCTTAGTTCAGTGTGAACTGAACTTGACACTACAGGATAAACAACGTCATAGATAGAAATATTTTTTTAATAGAAATAAACGGCAAACGAGCTGACGATCCACTTGATGGTACATATGTGGCCGTCGTCACCCATTGCTATCATAGACACCAAAGAGCATCACTAATGCGTTGCAACTGTTGCAAGTCAAGAAGAAGAAAAAATGAAAGAACTGGCTCTCAAGTCCCCAATCGGAACACAACGAGTCGTTTGGCAAATATTCAAAATTAATCTTACACAAAGTCACTTAAAGAGGCAATTGATCCAGAATATTGAATATTGAATATCGCATTGTATAATAAACGAGCCGTGTGCCCTGATCGTGTCGTACATTGTTGACTCTAATTGGGGATTTCATCTCGAGCGATTCCACGTCAACTGCCACATATTGGAGAACCGGAATTCTCCATTTATCTTAGAATAGTTCCTTGTTACCATGAGTATCCATCTATTTATCAACGTAAATACTATTTCTTAAATCTAATTTTCCATTTATCTTGAATACTTCTTTGTTATATTCAATATTAATTATTATCTCCAGGTCTCTCCATTATGAAAATCACGAATATCACAATATATGCTAGGGCGTGAGTATGAGTAAAAGTATTTATCATAATATTTTTTGGAGTCTATGACCGTTTTATCATCAATAATTTAAGAATCGTTCAAAGCGAGTTGACGCCCAAGAAGTCTATCAAAAGTGTCGTGTAGACATAATTTATACAAAGCGAAACAAAGCTCATAGCCATTGTGTCCATCTACTCTGCTAGTTTAGTAACTGGCGAATTAGTATTCGCCAGTCTCACTCAGTGTGGAAAGATTCCCAACGCGTTAAGTCACAAATTTTCCAATTTCCTCTATATGCAATATGAACAAACATTGTACAACAAACAAGCCGCGTTAATTCCCGCCAGAGGCGAACAATTCTCGACAGTAATTGGGGTTTTCATCGCGAGAACTTCGCTGCACGGTTCGAGATTAACTGCTAAATATTGGAGAAGGAAAAATATTTTCCGCTAAGATATTTTTGTACAACAATGTACAGATAGACGAATGTCATCCAAACGAATGTCAGCCAAACGAATGTATCTCTGTTGGAAATTGAAGTCTGGATGATTATTGGCTAGAAAATTAAACTTTCTGGCATGGCATCTGTAAATATAATGACAATTTTATATGGTTTTTTGTTGGAGAAACCTACAGATTGAAGAGTTCTTCACAACGATGTTAAAGGTATGTATGTAATCCTTACCAATCAACACTTGGTGAGCGAAGAGCTATGGCCCGTACCTATCACAGAAATGAGAGCCCAGCCTGATCCATTAATCCGCTACGGGGATTATTAAAAAGAATCATAACTGCTGTAATTAACTATACTTTGGTACCTATGAAGACTTAAGAAATTAAGTTTTAATACAAGCTATTTAACTCAATCTCCCAACTGATGCGACGTCGCCAAGTTTTTCAATGGACAGAATTGCCGGCGCACGGAACAATGGGAGCAATTTGCTGAAATTACCAGCGCGTCACGTTCCTACCTTCAGACTTACCACAAGAATTTTCTACTGCCTCGATTTGTCAATGAAATTTGTTACTTACGGTTAGAGTTCTGTATCACGAAGATTTAAAATCTTACGCAATTAATAAATAATTTACTGGTAACTTTTTCTATTATTATATAAAAGGATAATATTATAGTATGTAAGTTATTAATAACAATAAGAATTTTAGAGACGTGAATAATGTAGGTTATACTTCCACACATTTGGGTAAAAGAGACCTGACAGACAGACAAAGAAGATAAAACAAGAAAATATGATTTTATTATTCAACCCTATCCTGAATACATGTCCCCAATGATTTATCCCTTTAGTCCAGCTAAAGCTTTCGATTAATACAAATATTATTGTGGTGCAAAATAATTATACCATTAAAGATTGCCTCGCTAAATATCGTTCTCAATTTGTAAAGGAACTACAGAAAAAGCCGCAGTATTGTGAAGGTATCACAGGAATTAGCGGAAAGGCCTACTGGGATTAAAATCTTTATGTAAGTATCGTTCTCTTTAAGTAAATTTCTTTTCTAATACCTAGTTTAAATTGTCAAATGCCAGTTGCTACGCAGAAGTTACTTTGCAATATTTTTACATAATGACGAGTTTCTGGTAGTACATAAATATTTATTATAGCATTTTTAATTGCTAGACAACGGGGTCATGCATCTATCTCCACAAGTAATTGTGTAAATATGAATACTATCATGATGTTCACTATATCCCTAACACTAATCTCCACAATTAGAACAAAAAATAAAAATGATTGTGCATTTTGATGATTCTACTTTTTTTCTACATGTTGCAGATTCATCTACATTTGCTGACAGAAAACATTACAGAGCTTACGAAAATTGAGTCATCTTGCTGACAGTTCAGTTTAAGTCAAGTTAAATTATTTTCGCTGAAATCACAGTAAAATCTACAAAACGAGTCTGAAAGCGACTCCGTTGCCGACGAGGAATGGAGGCTCTCTTTAAACTCATTTCCTGAATGACTCAAGGACCGGCGCATTACAAATCGAATAAGGCTGAAGCCAACCACGTCGGAACTGGCGGTAGGACGACGTTCGGTTTTCGATACTAAATGGGTAAATGAGGTAATAGCTATGGGTTAGACAGCCTTAACATATTGCTTTATAGACGTTTAAATTCAAATTCATATTCAAAATCACTTATTCATGTAGGTATCTTTGATACACTTATGCACGTCATTTTTTTAATGGACCAGCTTTTCGGAAACGTGCTTTGTCATGGAGGAGAAGAAAAGCCGAAAGAAACTCCTCAGCACATCTTTTAAATTAAAATACATTGGTATATTTCTTACAAAAAAGTATCACTAGCCTGTTCGGAACTGGTTGCAGATCTGGTCATTTCCATGCGTCTTTGTCATTTATGTACTCATCTACAGTATAGTAGCCTTTGCCTAAAAGTTGAGATTTTACATGTTTCTTAAATAATTCCACTGGCAAATCACGTTTAGTTTAAGTAATCCACGCAATTATGAGGTTGTATAAATTAGGCAATTGCCAGCGCAATTGGTACTTAGGACAATTTCGTTTAAAAATATCTTGAGCGCTTTTGTCCTTCGTGCACGTTATTAAACTAAAACTATTTAACTATTGAAAAAATTGTTAATATTTTAAAAAGCCATGTCTAATGCCTTCAATCAGAATTTAACTAGGCCTACTAAACCAGCAGTGATAGCCTAGCGGTAGAACGTTGGTCGCCCGAACGAAGGGGCCTGAGTTCAAATCCTGGCACGCACCTCTGATTTTCAAATATTATGTGCGTATTACAAGTTAATTATCACTTGCTTCGGTGAAGGAAAACATCGTGAGGAAACCTGTACATCGGAGAGTTCTCCATAAAAGTTCTCAAAGGTGTGTGAAGTCTACCAATCCGCACTTGGCCAGCGTGGTAGACTATGGCCTAACCCTCGCTTTCTGAGAGGAGACCCCGAGCCCAGCAGTAGGACAATTATGGGTTGTTGCTTGCTTGCTTGCTACTAAACCAGTGAAGCAACAACAATGTCTGTACTTCACACCTACTCAGTTATGAAGAGAGACTGTAGGCTGCTAATGGGTAAAAACGAAGTGGTATGGCATGATATCGATTTATCTCATAAGATAAAACCATTTTAAATACATTCATTGTCTCATCTTTGGATACAAACTTATCGTTCTTCGCTTCTTCAGATGATCAGCATACATCAACTTCAGTTTTAAGCACTAAGAATTATTGTAGATGCATTGCCACTTTAATCGCTATTTTAATGACTACTTCGCCGCTACAGCGTTTATTCCAACAAACTTAACCAGCTGCTCCGAACGCTTATAGCATTCCGGGCCAATTTGCATTTAGCCTGTACTTATGAACACGTGCGCCGGCTCCCAGCCGTCATGATGTATCTGTATCTGTATTACCATGGCCAAGTTTAGACCACACTAATAGAAGCCAGATAAATTCATGTTCATCTTGTATCTTAAGTTATTTCGCTTATAAGCGGCGAATCGCAACGGGTAAGCCGTTGCTGCTTGCACAGGAAAAGAATGGAGAGTCTAAGCGACTTATGAAGGCAAAGAATCCCTTCGACGTAGTTTGACAACAGCTATCTAGCAATAATGAAGACCAACGTGTTTAAGAGAAGTTTATTTATTTGAACGATTTCTCAAGAATTATTCCTTCACTGAAACAAGTATCTAATACTAAATTCCAAACAGCATATAATCGAAAGGGTAAGTTCTGCAATATTCCAGACTCAGAGTCAAACTCCCGATCAAAACAGAAATTCAAACCACGACTACAAGCTAAGCTAATGCTATAGCGATTGTATAGCGGAAAAAGATCATTATCTAGTGAACAGTTTTATCTTTACAAGAAAACATGTGTACAGTGTGTAATTTATACAAAGTGAGGCTTTACTTAAAATTAACATCGTCTTTCTTTCTTAACTACAGCTTACATCACTGACTAGCATGTGTCGCTACATAGAAGCCGACGGTTAGCGTAATTTCTTTGGAAAGTTCGTGCACTGACCCAACCCAGCGATTTAGAAAAGTTTGCCCGCTTACTCTCGCTTGATATGGACTTAACCGGTAAGGCTATGCGAATGAAGTAAGTATCCATCTTTCATAAATGTTAGTACGTAATTTTAATTTTCTTAGATAAGAGATACGCGCATAATTATAATAATTGGATTATGTACCTTCCTTGAACTAAATAAGCATTTAATTACTGATAGCGCTATTATATAATTTTGTAACACGTGCCACAACTCTTCTTCATCTCCAAGGGTTGACCAGTAGA
The DNA here is from genome assembly GCA_911387775.1 of Thymelicus sylvestris. Classification (NCBI taxonomy): domain Eukaryota; kingdom Metazoa; phylum Arthropoda; class Insecta; order Lepidoptera; family Hesperiidae; genus Thymelicus; species Thymelicus sylvestris. The sequence continues at coordinate 6,070,202 of OU426909.1, read as the reverse complement.
ATATGCGATTAGGCATTAAGTCCGCCCATTTTACTCCTTTATTTTTAAGGTTTTGCAATAAAGATTATATGCACAGTATGCAGACCCCTTAATATTTAACCGGGGCTCTTACGAGCACGTGTAGCCACGCCGCAGAAAAATATTTCGCCCGTATCGCCAAGTTTTTGCTGACCGTACCCATTTGGCAAACTTGGCAGACCTATTCTCGCGGCCAAACAAAGTTCGGGTGTTATAACGCTGAAAATTACGAATTGTAGTTTTTTTTTAATATAACAGAATTATTAAAATAACGCATAATTATAAGGAGTTTTAGAATTAAAAGGATAGTTTTGAGACCTCAAGTATGCAGTTATAATAATTATAGATGCAAACTCCCGCATTAGGATTCCCTGTGTCTTGGTGGCTTGGATAACACAAATAACACATCTAACATCCATGACCAGAGTACAAATATTTATATTTCACATAAATATCTGCTCCAGCCGAGAATCGAACCAACTTTAATAGGCTACGGGGTCGACAAAATTACAATAATTACCACGCAGATATAAAAACAATTTAGCGACAGGCATTGTATAATCTTAAAATATAGTGAAAACGTCACTTCTTCGTCTAATATTAGAAACCCTGAATATCAAATTAACCAGAATTACCAGAAAACAATTTGAGGAGACGCCCGTATCCAATAACATCGATATCATCTGAATGATCCTTCACCCTCGTCAACTTTCAGCCTCCTTTGGCCTCAAACTCGATTTCTGATAAGAATCTCACTTTGCGGTCAAAATCAATAAAAAATTGCATCGACATGTGGATAAGGGTTCCCCGCATGTATGTACTATAATTGCCTCGTTATGACGATGAGATTTACGATATTCACCAACTTTTGCTGCATAACACAAACCTAATCAATTAAACACATTATTTATACAAGAATGAAAAATTACCATATTCCTGTCCTCCATATTAACTATGTGGAATATCTTAAAGAGCAGTGGCTTACTACAGGTTAAATATTAATAAATTGTGGACCTAAAATTTTTTTGAGGTCGATGTCAGCAAATCAAAAGTCATTTCTTAAATACAAGATATTAACACATTCCTTAGTTAATTAACTATTCAATACACAGAAGAAACGAAACAACTGCTCTGGTTAGATAGATCTAGTCTAGATCCTAAGGATAGGTGGGACTTGGCGAACAATCCCAAGGCTTAGACGTGGGAAGACTTGCACAACTGGCTACATGAATATTTGCCACAGCAAGCAAGTTGAGATATTTTAAAGTCCGGTAAATTTAAACAACTTCCGTTCCTTAATTTTTCGTTGATATCTGTGTACGTTTATTGATATAGCTTCTTGAGGTTTATTATAAAAATAATAAAAATTGCAGGAGTATTTTATGCTGCTCTCATAATCTCTAAAATTTCAATTTTGACTATAACAACATAGTCATTTTACGGTAATCGAAATAACATTATTACCTGATTTCCGAAACTGTACCATCCACCTACCTATTATAAAATAACTTCTGCTATGATATTCCTCGTAAGTACTTGTATAAAGAACCGAGAAGTTATGCCTTGGCAAAACTGTATAGACTTAAGTCATACTGAGTCATATCAACGAAGTGTTTATAATAGCAAAAACATAAAAAGGACATATATTCAAATAATCATGGTTCCCAACTGGTATTAAAGTGGAACGTTAAATAATTAAGTAACCGTAAGATTTATGTGTCTAATTAAAGACATTTTCGCAGTCATCATTCTCAGGTTTAATTTTTAAGAATCCCGATTTAGCTACCCGACTAAGAGAAGAAGAATTTCTGGAATATCTGACGTCTGAGATGTCGGTGCCCTTTAAAGTAATTATTGTTGTGCAACACTTGCAACTGATGGGCATTTTTCTGTTAATTGATTCGAAATATATGTTGTGAATATAAGCTATGAAAATGTTGAATCGATGATAAATTATTTAAGACTTTACGACATTATCCTTTCTTAAAATAAACTCCAAGAAAAGATTGCAAAACTGTATAAAATTACGTGCAAACTTAAACGATAGAAACTTCAGCGTGGAAACCAGATTTTACCTCATTAGGTTATTTCCCTCATCTTCATTTTAACTTTTCTTTATTAGCGCTGTTAAGTGTTTAAAACCAGTATGACCATAGTCCATGACCCGCACTTAGTTTTCAAGCTTTGTAGTATATGTATTACAAAAGATCTCTGAGATAATTACGGATGTCCATATATTGAACAATAAGTGGTCTAAAATTCTGTAGATACAAAAACCATAGATATTCATATTATTTAAAAAAGCAAATAACATATAGATATGATTAAGAAATCCCTGCGAAGATTGTGAGCCGTGTGAACTTTTTCCAAACTATTTCTGAATGATCCTGTTCAGGAATCCCATTGAACAGGCAAGGCAATAATTTGTGTCTCAGAACAAACTAAAAATGAATTTTGTAGCCACAGATGACATCATAAAAACTAAAAAGATAAAAAATCCACCAATGCCAGTGATAAAACGAAAAACGGTTCGGTCATTTAAAGGGTACGGAACCTAATTACCCATCTGCCCCTCATTCTTGCCGAAGAGGCCAATTCACATTGTGCTAATGAAATTGTGAACTCAGGCAAATTTCAGATTTGATAATCTAAATTTTACTAACAAAAAATAACCGACTTCAAAGTCTCAAAAACTACTTGTCAGATCTCGTTCAAATTTATGTGGGACTACATGACAAGTACCTGCTTTCGATTAAAAAAAGAATCATTGAAATCGGTTGGCGTTATATTGAGTTATTCGTCAATTTGTCGTGCAAATCTTAACAAAAATTTACGACTTATGTGGTTTTCTCATGGATGCCATTGTCAGATCTCAATAAAATTTATGTGGGACCACATGACAGCCACCAGCTTTCGATTAAAAAAAGAATCATCAAAATCGGTTCGCCCAGTCCAAAGTTCTGAGGTAACAAACATAAAAAAAAATAAAAAAAATACAGTCGAATTGAGAACCTCCTCCTTTTTTTGAAGTCGGTTAAAAAATAAAATATTGTGTTTCTTGATTTTAAAAATGTACCTAATTCTGGAAGTTTAAAATTCCACCCAGTTTTTGCCTTGAAATAAGTACTAACCCAATCATGTTATTACGTATACTGTAGGACCCCTAACATATGAATGCCATTAAAAGTCATGAACCATTTCTAAAATTGATGATTTTAAAATTTAAGGTCTTTTTGATAAAAGAAGAGTAACATCAGTCACATGTCAAGCAAAACACGGCTATGCCTCGCATTTAGTTTATACTATGCTACTCTTCTCTTAGCAATAAACTTGGGTCAATTGAACATGTATTTAACATAACTTAATATCTATTCATCCAGGACAGATTTGATAGCGGCTATCGCAGGCAACCGATTGCCCGTAAATCTGCATAAATACAGGGCTTTCCGTATCAAAAGACTCCGATATAGCAGACAACACGCTACGCGAAGCTTTAAATTTGAATGCAAATTGAAAAAGTCAAGAACCTCGCTATTCCTGGAGCAAAAGAGGTTGCGTTTAAGGGAATCACTTTAAAATTGCCCGCAATAGATAATTTTAGTAATCTTAACATCGATGAACTTGTTAAATCCAAATATTTCGTTAAGATTGGTTTGATATTGCCAGATTATCTAAAATATCGCATTTCTGACTATCTCAAATTTAAAAATACCTGTTTTACCGTAAACAGGTAAGATTCGAGGGGAAGAGAAACAAAATCGATACGAAAGCGCTAAGGTGCATATTAAGCTGTATGCGAAAACAATTATAGTACGAGAGCTTTCACTCACCTTTGAAACTGCGACATAAAAACAATACGAGAGCCGAGTTCAATAACGCTGAATGCTATATTTCACGGGTTAACTTTACGAGCGCACTAAACGTTAACGGAATGTACGACATTCCAAATAATGTCTGTCAAGGCTACATTTTGCCAGGAAAATATAAATCTTATTCCCGTCTAGTAGAAACTGAAATAGGTTGATATGTTTCGCTTGCTACCGACGATTCAAGAGCCACCTAAAGACGAAACAGGAGATCGTTGGAGATAGATAATCCTAATTAAAATTATGAGGTAATACTGCATTAGCCAAAGTTAGCTCGCCTCGAGGAAAGAGAAGGGTATAAGACTTAAAGTTAGCAAGACAGCTGACAGCTTACGTGTAAGCGGCATAAGGGAAGTAGGTCGTGGGCTTGCTAAAGGAGATTAGATCTCTGAAAGCATGTGATACTAAACCTTAGATAAGCAAAGTCGTCTAGTCTGTCGGCAGCTTATTTGTCACACACTTCAGCGCGAAGGGTTTATTTTAGTACCTATATCTATTAGTATTATGAAAGCATCTAAGCCAGCAATAAATAGATTCAAATATTTTCTTTAAAAAAAGGTTTCCAGTTCATACCAGAGACACTTTACAACACTAAAGTTGTATTCACAAAAAATAAATTATTATTGATTTATTTGATACAGCTCAAAACTTGGCGGATGGTGAATTGGAATTACCTTAACTATTTTTCGCTAGAGACAAAATAATAATTACTTACATCATAACATGTGGTAAATTCCATAATAAGCTACTTTAGTAACAGGATCTGCACATTACAATGTTTAAGGTGCGGTTTTCCTGAAGACAAATCTATTTCCATATATTGTACATTTATTGATGTAACACTTATATGTATATTGAACACGTAATTCAAGTAAAAGACTACATAACTGCGTAACAAATATTGGAGCCTTATCTGAACTTCTCTCGTCTAAAAATGCATGTACATGTATTGTCTCTTTGTCTTCATTCTTTACATTTCTCCTCAGAACTTTTACAAAACATTATTCCGCTGTAACTGGCATTTCTTCGTTACAGTGTAGTGTGTACTGTCCTAGTTCCACGCACGCATAAACGCCTCGTTAGCAAGTTCATCTTTTGCTTTAATAGCTTAGGGTTGGCACAAAATCTCTTCTATCATTCATTAATAACCAGAAATCTTAACTTTATAGACATTCCCGGAAATTAAGTGGAGAGAAATCCTGAAAGAGAAGACTCAAGAACGAATTAAGCCGTATAAGTGCGGCTTAATTACTAATCTGAATTCCATGTCGGCGTATTTGAGGTAATAAAGAATATTACATACATACATACAAGCGCCAAAAACATAATCCTTCCTTGGCAGTCGGGTAAAAAAATGTTATATGTATGACGTCGTAGATATTATTCATTAGTAAGAGGACGGCTTGTGTAATCTCGTTCCAGTTCGTAATCTTTAGTATTTTTCCCACTCGAAATTGGTCACGGAGGCTTTGCTACTCCTGACGATGGTCTTTAGGCGTTACCAAATAAATAACTAATTAAATTATGAAATGAGTAAGTATTACTATTGATAGTAAAGAAACTAAGTATCCTATAAATAGTAATTTTAATAGAGTTCAGTTAATTGTAGTTAACATCCCTGAGGGACCGGCGCTATAAAATACTGAGTGTAATGGTGGTCACTCACGGTCATTCCATCGCGTCATTTTTGGAGCCACGCCAAACGACATATGGGTGATTCTACAAAAATTGGGTAACTCGATGTCATCAGCCAATATATACAAAGTCTTATTATATTTTATTGAGATTACAATTTATTTTAAAGCAATGAAAAGTCCTTTATTTGGTCACCCAATTTCAACTCTTAATTTTAAATACAAGTTAATAAAAAAACACAATTAATGCTAAAAACGTCAGTCCTTTGGCATGTCACAATCCCGAAAACCAAGAATCAAGTGAATATCTATTAAACATTATCATTGATTTAAGAAAACTTATTCATTTACTACAATCTGTGATGTACATAGTAATATATACTGGAACTTCCATAATGCTAAGTTCTCCACATTATTTAAAAAAAAATAAGAAACTTTGTCATTAGTTTTATTCGTCAGTCCGTTGTGTGTTGTTTAAATTTGAAATTCGCGCAAAATATCACCAACTCAACGTCAAATCCCTGTTTGAATTGTAATGTTGATTATGAAGTTACTCGTGGAACGCACAATTTGACGGCAGCCATAACTGTACCAGTGCTTGGGTTGTGTTTGTCGTCTATACACGTGCTAAGCCAGTCAACATTTCAGTCCTGTGGTGAGTCGTTATTTTCTTGTTAATCTGAGGTTTATTTTCATTTATACATAGTTAACTACGATTTGTTAAAATGTAGTTTGTTGATATTTGAAATTACCAAAAGAAACAATAGTTATGATTATAGCCTCAAATTATGTCTTTTTCGTCAGTCCGTTGGCGTCAGTCCTTTGTCAGGTATCGCGCCAAAGGACTGACGTGTTTCCATGGTACTGATGTGGTTTTTGTTTTAGAGCACTTTTATCTTAATTTCTACCGTGTATATTCATATTTCTGTTTAAAACATTATGCGGCACGCTAAAAGCAAATTGACTAGCATTAAATTAGCGGAATTCAAAGAAGAAAAAATAAAATCTGTTGAAAAAACGCCAAACACCAGAATTGAAGATATGAGTGAAGATAGAACTAAAAAGAAAGAATTAGTGAAGAAGGCTTATTGGGGAAGTTATTAAAACACAATTGGAAGAAAACTACACTAAACTCATGAAGAAAGAAAAAAATTTAAACAAGTTATATCTGGAAATTTAGTTGACAAATACAAACTTTTAAGATTAATATTGTTAGATTTTTGTTTCTATTGTTTGTTGATTCATCCATCCATCCATCCATCCATCAGCTTTTGTAGGTCCACTGCGGAACATACGCCTCTCCTAACTTACGCCACTCTGACCGGTCCTAAGCCTTCTGAATCCAGCGGATGCCCGCTGTCTTCTTCAGGTCGTCAGTCCACCTGGTCGAGGGCGTCCTATGCTCCTTTTTCCAAGACGTGGGCGCCATTCGAGGACCTTTCTTTCCCAACAGTTATCGGTCCTTCGAACTATGTGGCCAGCCCATTGCCACTTAAGCCGGCTAATTCTTTGAGCTATGTCGGTTACCCTTGTTCGTTTACGGTAGCGTAATACCGAGCATAGCGCTCTCCATAGCCCGCTGCGTTACTCTGAGCTTGTGAATTAGGCCAATAGTGAAGCACCACGTCTCGGATCTGTATGTCATCGCTGGCAACACACACTGCTCGAACACCTTCGACTTCAGGCACTGAGTGTTTTGGACAACAAGATTTGACGCAGTTTCCCGAACGCAGCCCATCCGAGTTGGATTCTACGAGTGACTTCTTTCTCGAAGTTGGACTTACCCATCTGGATCACTTGTCCCAGGTAAAGGTATTCGTCTACAACTTCGAGAACAGCGCCATCAACAACAACCGGTATGGGTGTGACATGGACATTCGATATGATTTTCGTCTTGTCCATGTTCATCTTAAGACCCACCCGTTGCGGGGCACTGTTCAAGTCCCCGAGTATTGTACCAAGTTCTTCCAGGGAACCCGCCAGGCAGCGGCGTAGCTAGCCCTTAGGAGGCCCGATATCAATATTTGTTGTGGGGCCCTATCAACGTCAGCTGTCAAATATAAAAGGAGTGCCAACTGTCAGTAGCAGTTGTAGGCCGCTGGCGAGCATTTTTTGGGGGCCCCTATACGCTGGGGGCCCCGTATAATTGATACGGCTGATACGGCGGTAGCTACGCTCCTGCCGCTAGTATAACTATATCATCGGTATATCGCAGATGTGTGATGTATTCGTTTGTTGATTACATAGAAATATTAAGTAAAACTAAGTCAAAGTAGTAAAAGTTAAGTGAATGACGTTACGTTAAATGTCAAAAGGCTGTTTTGAAAACTGAGAAAGTATTTTCTCCCAGTATTACATATTAATAATTATTTTTAATAGTTACTAAGTGATTTTAATACTTAAAAGACATGTGCCATTATTAAATCCTAAGAGATTTGTACAAATTTTTATTAAATTTCATTAAAATTCTTACAAAATTGTGTATTTTATCAGTACTATGTTAGCCTCGTCAGTCCCATGGCGGTAAAAATCTGAAAATTTTAAATATCTCACGATCTACTTAAAAAAGTGACTGGCCCGATTTGGAACAGTATATTTATTAGATTAGCCATCATATACACCCAAATTTGTACAAATTTGATTAAATAAGTATAGTAAACAAAATATCCTCAAAAGTTACCCAACTTTTGTATAATCACCCATATGTCAAAATGGCGCGATTGGACATACAAATTTTTTAAATCACGCCATCAGTTTTTCACATTCACGATCAAATTTTGGCTGTATATCACGCCATTTGACGCTATGGACTGACCGTGAGTGGCCACCATAAGGCCAGATCCTCACTATAGTGCCGTTCACAGTTCGTTCTCGGTCCGATTTCGGTCTGGTAAAGTCGTGTCATGTTCACATTATACAATCTGATTCAGTTCACGATTCAGTCTTGAATCGTCAATACTCAAAGGCGGACGTACGAGTATTTGGCTCGTAGATAAAATTTATAATATTAGTAATATTTGCAGTGAAAAAATGTCAAACTTTGCAACTGAAGAATTAGCGATTATTGCTCTTCTTCTTGATGAAGAGGATAACTCACCTCTCAACTCACCTCTCAACTCACCTCTCAACTCACCTCTCAACTCACCTCTCAACTCACCTCTCAACTCACCTCTCAACTCATCTCTCAACTCATCTCTCAAATCATCTCTCATTTTTCAAAAAAATTTCAAGTCAGTCTCCACTCATTTCTTGTCTCCACTGGACAATTTCGTTTCATAAAATTTCAAGTCACCCCCGTACTAAAGAAGTTTTCACTTTAAAAATATTCACACATGGTAGAAGTGAAACCTTCAAAAATTTTGTTTTCAAGATAATGAGACGAATAAAATTTCGGGAAGACTCCACTTCACTCCAGTCTCCACTCCACTCCAGTCTCCACTCAACTCCAGTCTCCACTCAACTCCAGTCTCCACTAAACTCCAGTCTCCACTCAACTCCAGTCTCAACTAAACTCCAGTCTCCATTGGACAGTTACGTTTCATCGAATTTCAAATCACCCCCGTACTAAAGAAGTTTTCAATTCAAAAATATGTTGTTAGTGAAAATAACAATAATTTATTTAATTTACGTCATTTACAATAAAATTGTACTATAGATTCAATTAAGTAATATTCTGTTATTTTTTCATTAAGTTGTAATGAGATACATAACTAAATATCCTTTCCAAAAAATCAATTATTTATATATAATTACCGTTTTCAAAAGTCCACATTTGTTTAGTCATTTCTATCACTCAGGAACTTTAACTACAATATAATTCAAATAGGTACAATTATTTTTTTTAAAGTAAACTATACATAAACTATTGAACTTAATTGGATTTCATGTATCGCTTCAGCGGGTAATAGCTGACTGAACTGAACCCGAAGACTATTCACACTATCGTTCCATGTCGTGACAAGTTCGATCTCGCTCAAACAAAAATTTCTTCGAACTTGATCGTGATTGGAACGGGATTGGAGCGAAACTTGACTGTTACCGATAGTATGAATGCACACATATATTTTTTACTGAATTATATTTTATCAAACCGAGATTGGACCGAGAACGAACTGTGAACGGCATTATAGTGAGGATCTGGCCTAAGTATGTTCACTGACCTAGTAGCAAGTGTTTTACGGTTCGTATTAACATGCGTACGATCTTTTTACTTCATTGCACTGTGTAATTGATAAAGTAAACGAGCAAATGTAAACAAACTCCTAAACGAATCTATTTATACGCTGGAGGGCGTTCCGAAGATATCGAATACGTCAGACTTTAAGGACAAAGTACTCGGAGAATCTAGATGAATGTCTTGAACTAGTGGTATACCGTATATAAAATGGTGGATACCAACAGTGGTATCCGAGACGATTTACTGTCAAAACTACTCCTGCGAAAGATCTCATGAATAATTTGGATGGCACGAAGGCGCTGGAAAATAGAAGTTTCTTATTGCATGTCTCACTGGTAGCCGTTCTTCGATAGACGTAGTTCTCATAATAGGAAGTTATATATTCAAGATTAATAATTTTAGGTAATAAGGTGCTCACAAAGTGGAAGCTTAATAGATTTTTTCTACAAATGAAGAATAAAGAAATGAAAATGTGCATCGCATTTACACTACAAACTTACAGAGACAAGAACAAGTTAATATATTATGATATTTTCTCAGAAACTGCAAATTTAAGCCCAAAATCATCACGAAAATTAATAAAGGACACAGCACTAAACACATCAAGTAGCCAATAAATAAAAGCAACACACGAACCCAGCTTACATCACACGCAGACACGCAGCCACGCCTGCCCTAACCGTGAATGATTCATCAAAACAAGTACTAATAATAAACTCACACTAATTATAATTTGAGTCTATTAGTCTATTACTAACAACAGATACGTGTTTGAAGTCCATAACTGTGATGATGGTATGAATAATTATTTTATCAAGTATAACAAAGTTCACTTACTGCCGTACTCAGTCACTTAACGGTTACTTAAATCGCTCCTTAGTACATAATTTGAGTTGTGATTCTGTACTAAGGAGCGATTTAAGCAACCGTTAAGTGAGTCTGAGTGTGTTAGTGATTAACATTCTTAATTTCCAGCAAAATCAAGTCTTAACATTTATTAATAACACCAATGATACGGATATTGATAACGTTGTTGTCAAGGAGATGAAAAACCCAATCAACTTTATTAGAAAATAACAATTGAGCCCTAAAAGCAACAAACAGTATTAGGGCGACGACCCCCAGCAGGGGTTAGATAGATCGCGCCACTCGCTACAGGATGATGAACACAATCTTCCACAGAAAAACGAGTAGAACCCAGCGATGTGATTAAAATTGTATACCTACTTTGCAAAAGTTTCTGTCACCAATCAAAATTCTAGTTCTGAAGGATTATAGAAGTAGAAAGAAGAATAATAATTTTTAACACACTTTAAAATATATAACTCATACTAGCTGCCTGGACAGACTTCGTTCTGTCAAAAGTTTTATTTTTATTTTGAAATTTAAACTATCCTATCTTTCAAGTTGGATCAAACTGCACACGGTGTGTAAATTTGATTAAAATTGGTTCACTAGTTTAGGAGTCCATCGCGGACAAACAACGTGACACGTAATTTATATATATTAAGAAAGATAGGTTATGTGTTTGTTATATGTATTAAATGGTGCATTTTCATTACAACGTTATTGATAATAAGAATTCTAATCGTGTAGTTATTTAGAAGCAAACTGAAATTTGTCCAGAGTATCTATAGATTTACTTTTTGTTCAATCTGCTATTAAAAAATATGAGTATAAAATTTTCGTTCAAACCGCATCACATGAATTTCTCTTTACGATAACAGACTTACTAGACAGACATATTTCAGCACGGCTCTTTGTCATACGTAAGGTAATATATTGCATAATGAGAGACATTGATTTATCAAGTAAATGTAACATTACTACATGGCTCTAACTCATGTGAGTTATGTATTCGTCTTTCCGTGATATCTAATAAAATTATAACAGAAGTTCGATTGAAATAGTCAAACAGTCCTTCAGTCGGCCTGTCTTAAAACATACAAGTTGACATATAACCCACAAGTAATATTGATGCAATTGTATTAAATGTTAGACTTATAAACGTATGAAACATAAGAACTGTATTTACAGCAATAAAATTCTCTGAATTGCACAGCAAGAAGAGGTAAAATCACAGTTTTTTCTAAGCTATCTTCATGTGCAAAAGGGTGATATAACACAATATCCACTCAATAATTCAAACTATTCAATAATAGCCATAGTTGTTGTAATAGCCGAAATATCCTTACACAAGAAACAATAAAAAACTCAACATCTCCTAGGTTACTTCTAGCCGTACACATTAAGTCAGCATTGCTGTTATAATTAACAGAAAACACCAAAGAATTACAGAAAAAGAGTCATTGGGTTTAATCATGTTCATGCTGTAATTAATGAGGAATACATTTGAAATAATTTCATATTTTCCAATATACTCACGATTTACAAGTGAAGTAGAGCTGTCTTCAAAACACTGACTAAAAATACTTAAATAAACATAATCGAGAATGAAACGCTAAGAAAATCAGTTACGGGAGTGCAGTGCAAATCAGAGAATAAAGCTTTCTAGTACACGCTGCAATCCGCTTGGACTCTGCAGAGATTTAAGTAGCTAAGAACATTTAGGAATTACGCTTAATGGTACCGTTACTAACCATAAGTACTGCACTTACTCAGGAAACTCATGTAGATCACAACAACACGACACTCGCAACACTATTTTTCTTATTTTCAAGTAAACTAGGGATATTGTTATCTAAGTTAATAGTCTTTATTTTTATCAATTATCTAAGGCATTCGCTGAAAAAACGCATGATTTCAAAACTTTATCATATCCATATGATGTAGTATATAATACACAATGGCTCAATTCACTGCAATCGACATTGACAAATACCTACCTACCCACATCGTTGTAAATTAAGCTGATTTATATTAATTATGTACGTATATTGCTTTTACAAGTAGCTACATTCACTCAGTTAAATTCACTGTTAATTCACATGTGAACCTATTAATAAACATTCATTTAGTGGAATAATTTGAATTATACCACTATATAGATATACTAAATGTAATAAGGTAACCTAAATAATAGTTTTTCCTTGTAAGACAATAATGCAGAAATTTTTGTTATATACCTCTGCAATGTATACGTATTATTTATACACGAATAGGAAACTTTACTAGATGTGTGAGATTTAAGATTGTTAAAGTTTATATTGAACTCTGTCCATCTAATCAAAATAATGAAAACTTAATAGAAAATGATGATAATACATCTAAGACCAATGTCAAATAAGACAAATTAAAAAACGATAAAGATAAATGAATATAAAAAATAAAATTCAATACAAATCTGATCGTATCTGAAGACAGGTAATGGCATCGTTTCGGAGAACCCAAACACACCTTTGATAAATTTCCATGTAATCTGACAAGATAGACCCAATTTTAATTTTTTTGGGCCATTTAAACTTTACAAAATTCAAAACGTGTCTAAGCTAATTTTACAGAAATCTTTGCAATCTTATCGTAAAAAATCATCATTAAAAAAATCAATTTCTTCAGAAATTCAGTTGATTTTCTAAATAATTAAAATCTCCTATCATTATGTCTCCTTAAAGGCTAATATAAATTATTATAACACAAACAGTGGGATCCTTGGTGTCGACATCTCGAATGAAGTTCAGTTTCGGGACCACTTGGTTAGTAAGGCCAAACTAGCTGCAAAGAAATTGGGAGTGCTCAACAGAGCTAAGCAGTACTTCACGCCTAAACACAGGTTGATGCTTTATAAGGCGCAAATTCGACCACACATAGAGTACTGCTCCCAGTGACGGATTAAGACAACTTGATGCCCTAAGCAATCCACGCCTGTGGGCCCCCCTAACCGTATGTCAACGTGGTTTTTTGTGCTTTTTGTGCTTCTTCTGGTGCCCCCCCCCAGACGTGATGCCCTAGGCAATTGCTTAATTTGATTAAGGGTTAATCCGTCACTGTCTGCTCCCACCTTTGGGCTGGAGCCCCAGCTAGCCAAGTGGATCCGTTCAATCGAATTCAACGGCGAGCTATTCGTCTTGTCGACGATCCCAAGCTTACAGACGGACTAGAATCACTCGAGTTGAGGAGAGATGTAGGCTCTCTCTGCGTATTCTACCGTCTGTACAATGGGGAATGTTCTGAAGAACTATTGGGCTTAATACCTGCAGTTGGTTTTCGACACCCACCATCACGGGGTACCAGGTTTCACCAACATCACCTGGATACCTGGCATTCGTCCACAGTTCGATTTTCACGTAATTTTCTACCTCGTACGTGTAAACTGTGGAACAAACTTCCTGCATCGGTGTTCCCTCTAAGCTATGACATGGGGTCCTTCAAGAAGCGGGTCTATCGTTATTTTCTTGGCCAGCAACGCGTTGGTGACGCCCCAGTGTTACTAATGTCCATGGGCGGCGGTGATTACTTACCATCAGGTGACCCGTCTGCTCGTTTGCCTGCTAAAAGCATAAAAAAAACAGTCAATATAGAAACCAGAATATTGTTAAGTTTAGATATCAAATGGCCAGATTTCAATATCTTTAGTTCACAAAAGATGAATAAAGTGCACATTATTTAAACCATAAAAACATTTTCTTCGATAGGTTTCCACATAAACGAATCATAAACGAGTATTCTTGGTAATCATAAAAAACATAAAATATATGAAACCTGGATACTAAAGTCGAAAAACGATTCTGCGAACAAGTCTATACGCAACGGAAATTGTATGCGAAATGAGCTTATTTACATATAACTTCAAATTGGTATTCAGACGAATACTTATAATGTACTATACGAACTGCAAGAACCGCAGGCAATTCATAAAATTCGCTGTTGGATAAAAACTTTGTTGTAAATTAAGGATGAACTTAATTTTTGGAAAGCAAACATCAGCATCTGATGATTACTTATGTGGATGAAGGTATATTATAAACACTCAAATACATTATCAAATATAGCAATAATAACTCAACATCCAAAATTGGCTAAAATGGCTTTATTTCTTTGCAAAAAACCTGTGTCTTCACCAGATATAAATAGCTCCCAAATTGCTGCACATGCTAACAATTTGTCATAATCACCGATACCGCTTACGTTAGTAAGTAAAATGGGATATTTGATGAAACGTCCTGTCATCCGCGGGCGACGGCCCTTCAAGTAATTAATTAAGAAAATACTTATCTATAAGGAACTAACGAGGCCCTTAAGGACCTGACAAGATGTAAAGCCGAAAGGTCCGTAACCCGAGAGAATTGTTTTGAAATGTATCGCAATTAAGACGAGAATTTGGTGAAACATCTCCAACAAAATATATCTGCAAAGTATTTTCGTAATCATAATTAGAAAGTACAGATTTGGAAAATAATTCCAACGTTGAACATGTTTTTCGAGATCCTACCTACTGTTAATATTGTGGCGTAATAAAACCAGAGTAATATCGAAAGTTAATAGAAAAGTGAAGGCACTCGAATAGGGCCAGAAACAAATCCAGTGGATATATAACAGAATAATGTAATAACGCCAGAAAGAAATCCTAAAATCGGCAAATTAAACACAACCTATTTATTTATTTATTAGTGCTCAATTGAATACATAGCGAAAACTATCTTGGCGACAGCTATTTATAGACGGACCAATCTATAACACTGAATTTCATTATATATTCATCATAAAGATTCTGATTTCTAAGTGTCCTCGCAATTGGAAGGTTCTAGGAAGTAAAATTCCTATACATATAACACAGAATCAGGGTTTATTTTCTTCTTCTGAGTTAGCAATATGTGCTACAATATCGGCTGGAAACTAGAATTTGTTTTAAACTTTTTATGATTTTTCTATTGTTCACTTATCATGTTTGCTTTCGTGGCCAACATTCGCAATTATTGTCATCTAAAAGTTAAACAAGTCATACTTTATCATCACATTCATTATACAGGAAACGCCAATCTAACTTTGTGTTTTTAAAACATTGCGCTTGTTCCGAAAGTGCGTCGTCAAAACTTAAATGGAAACACGAGAAAAAATTATTTAAACTCATCGCAAATTGCGAAGTAGTCTTCAATAAACATTTTTAATTCTGAAACAACCGCTTCTCGTGGAAATACAAGCGATCGGTGCGTTTATCAAAACCACAAACACGGTCAATACCTACATCCAACACGAAATTATCTCAACATTCTCACTACGGGTTAAATGCACTTAAACACTGGTTACTTCGATATACAAAACACTGACACTGATTAAATATTTAATTCAATTAGTAAAAAATTATTCGCACACACGCCGAAATAACATGGAGCGTTCGTCATGCTAAACCTACCGCAACGCGTCGCATGTTATCGAACGAAATGTTCGCGAACTACGATGTCGCGTCGACTGTCGACGAATCGCACGGTGACGCGGGCGGTGGTGCCGGCGAGCGGCGCGCTACTGCGGCTAGCGGCCGGCCGCGTGTAGCCCGCACACCACAGAAACCTCACGACCTAACTCCACACCCCGAAACGCGAACACCAACCCTAACACCCAAGGACGAAGAACTAAATTCGAACACGACGCACCGAGAACGCCAATCGATGCTCCTGAAACAGGACAACAGATCTTTCCGCCTCCGCTCCTGTCCACATGACCGAAACTGTAGATATATTTTTCGCAAATTCCACCTACATCGAACAAGTGATGATTGTTAAACAAAAACGTTATTTTATAAACAAATCATCGTACAAGCGCGGATCGACATTGCTACTTCTCGAATTTCATTAGCGACGGGAAGGCACAAACGAGGGATTCTCATCCATTCGAAGCGACGCGACGCGGCGACGGCAATGAGCGGGCTATAATCATTATTATAAATGCACGATAATATCTCCGTTTTGTGTGCCTCGGGCAGAATACATATATCCACATTTGAACTTTTGGCCAGGATATTCGTATTTGGATCACTTTGAATTCGATGAAAATTCTTAGAAATTGTGCCAGAAATTTTATAGAGCGGCGTTTATTCATTGCATAAGAATCTTTTCTTCAGTGAGGCCGCAATCTGAAGTTCCTCTTCTCATCCAAGCGCTACTTAGCTAGCAAGTTAATTTGCGTCGAGATCATAAATCTTAATGTATACGAAGCTTTGTGATTTCAAAGATCTATAACGGTCTACGGTTATCGGTGTTCTATAGCTGTCAAACTCTTTTTTTTTTCCTTTTGTCTGCAAACTCTTTAGTCTTTACTACGCAAACAGCACCAAGTTCAAAATTTGGCATAATTTTTAGGACGTTCCCTTAATATTAGTGTTCTGTTTTATAGACAAACTTCTAGTATTTAACAGATTGACAAAATTCAGATTCCTTCAAATTTATTCCTACCGTCGTATAATAACGCTGATGACAAATGATATGCATTTAACATAAAAACGCCTCGTGCCATTAAAATGGCATTTATTGTCGACGTAAAAGTCACTACAGGCGCAATGTAATGGCGGTTGGAGAACGTTTGAAGAGCATGCTCGTTTAAAATAATAAACCACGCAGAGCAATAAATGAGGAAGATTTAACCGTTACGCTCACTATTTTAAAGATTCATAAAATTCTAACCAGTAATTACATTCCGATACTCTCCTATAAACTTTATAGATTTTAAACTTAAAATGTACGTGACAATTCTTCTTCTGTAGCCTCTGAACATTTAGGTTGGAAGGCGAATAAAACGTCTTTCACATCTACACATTATCCTCATCGTATCGCCATCTTAGTCCTTTTAAAATTTACACAAGTTTTATATTCCATTCTGTTTCACAAGCAAATCCATTTATTTTGCCGATGAAAAATGTGACCAAGCCTCGAGGTCACCTTCGATCCCAGTAATCCAACACCCAAGTCGTCTCAAGTTCGAAACAGGATCACTCCGTTCCGATCGGCTGGAACTGTACGCGCTATTAATTGAGAATTTGAGTCACCCTCATCATAACATAATACAGCTTCTTGAATCACACTCGTAATTGGACCTGAGCTGAGAAGTTCAAGTTATGATGCTCTGATTGGAGTTAGAGAATCAGATACGTCTCTTGATCGTCATTAATCAGAGTGAAGGCCATTACACGTGCATTTTGGTATGCCAGCTCAAATTAATCAGACCGCTACACATGTGCCCTTGGTTGCGGGCTTGCATAAAGATATACGGGAGCATTAATGTGCCACGTTCAAAATGTGGCGCCACAATTATTGTAATACAAACGAGAACAGATTTGGTATTCTTTCTTGAGAAGTTAAATGACCTTAGATCTACTTTCAAAATTTAGTTCAAATCTTGCTTATTAAGTTAGTATTAGTCTACTTTGCAACAATCCGCGTTTAACATGTATGATGGTATATACTTTAAAACATGCGTGGCACCTCCCTCCCTCCCACAACGGAAACATGCACTACAATAATTAAACGTATATACCAACATACATACCAGCACCAACACGTGTTTCGCCCCGAAAGTCCGACTAACCATCGTAGAGTCAACTTACCCTGATGATGCTCCGTTTCGGGGCGAAACACGTGTTGGTGCTGGTATGTATGTTGGTATATACGTTTAATTATTGTAGTGCATGTTTCCGTTGTGGGAGGGAGGGAGGTGCCACGCATGTTTTAAAGTATATACCATCATACATGTTAAACGCGGATTGTTGCAAAGTAGACTAATACTAACTTAATAACAATGGATTTCCGCAAAGTAACGCCTGATACTATTAACTATATCAAATCTTGCTTAACAATAGTAACACTGATAACGCCAGAATGATTAGTGATCATCGCTACCTAATAAGCGTCTGTAACGGAAGGCATCACCGACCGAAGTGATGCCAATCAAGAACATAGGTAGGTATAACAAAATGCATGTTATGAGAAAAACATTAAAATATATCTACAGGCACAATGAATACTGTGCATCTATAAAATTCCGCATAGGACATGAAATCAAGGAAAGAATTCTCCTCTACATTTTACATTTCAATTTGCGAAGCAAGCAATTTTCAAGATTTGCCTGCGACATTTCTGTGTCCATAAACCGAATTTGCATTCAAAAATATCAGATTTCAAGAGATTATTTTAAAATACGATCTGGTCGCGGCCACTGATTAAACTTGTTGAAATGTGGTAGCCTAAATCCTATGTTATTGATGATAAAGCGTATTTACAAATCAAAAAAATGTTCACGTACAAATAAGAGAGAGGCAATCAAGGATTCATTGACCGGTCATGAACCAAGTTATACAAATTTTTAAATACAAGTTGATCAAGTTATACTAATACACAAGATATGTAATTTTAAATAATTCCGCCTACATCTTTTCAGTGTAGATACGTACTAAAGTGTAGTTGTCCTGAAGCAAAGGAAGGTCAGTTAGTAGTTAAAAATAAGCTGACAATCAGGGGTCCTCATGATTTTTGTATTTCATGCCGATCGAAAATAGACACGAAAAATTGGAGTTTAAAGATTTATCAGAGCTGTGGAAATCAATGAATCTGGAGTAGTATTTTTAGGTTAAGTAGATAACGAAATCAAGATTACGGAGCAAATGTTTTAGACGATGTCAAGGTTTGAAAGTGTTGGTAATGCCTTTTATCAAAATTTTGCACTCGACTCAAACGTAAAGATTTCGAACATAAAACACAAATTAATCCAAAATTTCCCTTTGTTACTATCGTTTTTACATTTTGTTATTTCGAAAAGTCTGAAATCTGTAACAATTACAGTGACTGTTCATAATAAAAGAGCGAGTATTTAACTTTTATGCGGACCACATTACTGCAAATGAAAACTGTTGACATCATTCACTAATCGTTGGGTGACCGTAATTCATAACAGGGCACGCCGGCACGCCTCCATTCCGCTAAATGTACCGCTTTTGCGTCCAATTCAATACCGTGAAAGCATCAAACGGTGACGCATTTTAATTTAGCGACCCGCCTTCACTTCGTTTCGGGAAACCTGATCCTTAGGTTAACAATTAGCAACCGCGCCCGTAACGTCTACGCACTCTTATCGAGCAACATAAACGAGTTCCTATCAATTGATGTATAAGGAGTACATTTAAAAATAATTTATAATCAAAGACAACACTTTATTGTATACTAAGTAGCAAAGATTTGAGCAATATCAGCAAAATACTCCCAACTCATCCACTGATCTGAGATCCTACCTTTCTTTTACCAAGATGTTATCATCTTTCAAGGACCTAAATATTTGAGATGAAAGAATTCAGAGACAAAACCCCTGTAAATATTGCAGCGTGTGTTAACGTTTCAATACAAGTTTATCGTTTTACCCCAAAAATTTTCCATTCATAGGGGAGAACTTTATTTGGTGTTGTGTAATGCACCTTTACTAATTAGAGCAATTTTCGATGTTTTTATATTCAGA
Source organism: Thymelicus sylvestris (assembly GCA_911387775.1). Lineage (NCBI taxonomy): Eukaryota > Metazoa > Arthropoda > Insecta > Lepidoptera > Hesperiidae > Thymelicus > Thymelicus sylvestris. Next base: position 6,050,115 of record OU426909.1, on the reverse strand, counting down.
TGTACTAACAATAGGCATCTACCTCACATCGTACCTGTGGGTACGTCATAGCATTTTCCGTTCGATATTTATTCTGCGGTAGTTCAAACGATAGCATCCGGAATTCACACAAAGGCTGCCATTCTTACCGTTGGTTTCGCTATAGATCAACAGTTTTACGTTCCACTCCATGCATTTGTGTGCCGTGGGAATACTTGTTTATAGTTTTCTGCAAAATAAAATGCCTATTTACATCTTTAGCAACATTTTATTGCGTTCTCCTTCTCTTTGCAATAGGATCCTGCAGGTAGACTATTTCATTGTGAACCTATGAACTGGGAACTTGCCAGATAGGGATTTTAGATAAATTTTTGTTCTGAAATTATTACCAGGATTTCTCATGTGTGGAATTTCTTGATTACGACTGAGTGATTATTTAATGATATATTCGCCATCCATCCGTGCCTACATGTATAATTTTTTTTCTCTTTGTCTTGCGCACATCATGGCACTGTCAAGCTGAAAAGCAACCGTATGAACCATTTGCCGAAACGAAAGATTTATAGTCGTTTATAGATGCCAGAATTTTCAAATCTAGTCTTCAAATCCTGTCACTTTGATCAGTATGAATTTGCGTGTCTCAAATATAGGCAATGCAGCGACACAAAGTGTCTCTTGAACGATTTCATAAGTCTTTAATAATTTTGGTACAAATCACAATATAAAATTATTTAATTCTCTATTTTTCTTCTCTCTTTCAGGGGCCAACAACACATGAGTGATGCATTTGGTGTCGCTGATGTCCATCAGCGACGATAGCCACTTAACATAAGGTCAAAAATACAATCTTCCAAAGCTAATTAACGTTTCATAATTAAAAACCGCTAAAATCTTTCAAATTAAGCGATATATCTACATCTATACTCATACCAGCACGAACAAATTACCTTTCCCATCAAAATTTAAATACCCCGTTTCTTTTTGGACAAATCTTCAGATATTTGTCATGGGATTCAAATCCTAAACGTGTTTCTGACGTACAATCGTAATAATTATACAGATATGTAGGGTTGCCGTGTCCCTTTAATACAGTACATTTTCTTAGTTTATGACTCGTAGTCACACCAGATAGTTGTTTTTCTTCTAAGTTTTCTAGGTTACTGACTCGTAGACCATCGTACACCAGATAGTGATTTTTTTTCCTGTTTGTCACACTGCTTTCTTTTGTTATATTATTTTCTTAGTTACTATACAAAACGCAATCTACATTTCAGCTTAATCAAAGCACAATGCAATTTTATAGTTTTACTAGCTTTTGCCCACAGCTTCGCTCGCGTAGAGATCGATTCTTTACAAATCCTACTTACTTTTATTTAGTTAGATTTAGTTGCCTATGACTTAAGTTAACATGTGTCATTTCTCATTTGATAGCGTGATTCAGAACTTGCAAATGAATTTTACTAACGCCATCTATTAACAACACCCGGAACTAAATATCTAGCAATTAACAAAATATCGATCTTCCCATGGGGATGTTTTACCGCGGTAAAAAGTAGCCTACGTTACTCTGCACCCTCCTCACTATCTCCACACACAAAAACCATACCATATAACAGCTTCGTTGCGACGTGAAAGACGGACATACAAACAAACACACTTTCACATTTATAATATTATAGTACATATAGTATACAGGGTGTCCCGTAAGTAGCGGATCAACCGAAGGTGGCAGATAGCTTGAAGGTTGAACTATCATATGTCAAAAAATTACCTCAGTAAAAGTGTCACCGTTTTCGAGATATTGACCATTCTTTAAAATTTAGAAAATTCGGCTCCTTTACCCTACTTTTTCCTGTTGAGTCCACAAATGAGCAGGTATTTTGATAATTTTTTTTCCTAGAGCTCTCAGATAGTTGCTTTATAATTATCAGTATGTAATATTGTTGAAATTATTAGGGAACGCTGAGAAAATAGCGTCTACTTTGGATATTTTTGTTTTTGATTTTCTTCGACACAACTTTGATGCGAGGTGGTTGAAAAAAAATGTACTGGGCAAGTATGCCCCGGTATTTTAAAAACTTGTCTGTTTAATGCAGATTTTAAAAAGGTACAATGCAGGCTACTTTGATAGGGAAAATTTTCAAGTAAAAGCCATTTCAGTGTTAAAGGGGTGAATTTGAATCATAAGTTATTTTACTGTTTACTGTTATGGGATGAAGTTTTTCAATGGTTTTTACTTAATATTACGTTACGTTAAATTATTGCTCTAATAAATGTTGAAAGTAATGATTATTTTCCGATATTCCAACCTAATTAAGAAATTAACAATTACTTGAAAAATACTGTTTATTTCAAAAATAATGCTATGATTTACTGTTTTTTTAATACTAGATGATCAGGAAGCCTTGTAAATTATTGTTTTAAGATTATTTTTGTACGAATATTCAACAAAAAACAAAGAATGAGAAAAAATGTAAGTAAAATAATTATTTTTATTTATTTTATCATACAAAAATAATCTTAAAGCAATAATTGACTAGGTTTGCTGATCGTCTAGTATTAAAAAATAGTAAATAATAGCATTATTTTTGAAGAAACAATATTTTTCAAGTAATTCTTAGGTAATTTGAAATTTCTTTTAAAAGTTGAAATATCGCAAAATAATCATTATTTTAAATATTTATTAGAGCATTAATTTAACGTAACGTAATATTAAGCAAAAACCATTGAAAAACTTCATCTCATAACAGTAAAAAATAAAATAACTTTTGATTTAAATTCACCTCTTTGACACTGAAATGGCTTTTACTTGAAAATTTTCCCCATCAAAGTAGCCTGTATTGTACCTTTTTAAAATCTGCATTAAACAGACAAGTTTTTAAAATACCGGGGCATACTTGCCCAGTACATTTTTGTTCAACCACCTCGCATCAAAGTTGTGTCGAAGAAAATCAAAAACAAAAATATCCAAAGTAGACGCTATTTTCTCAGCGTTTCCTAATAATTTCAACAATATTACATACTGATAATTATAAAGCAACTATCTGAGAGCTCTAGGAAAAAAAATTATCAAAATATCTGCTCATTTGTGGACTCAACAGGAAAAAGTAGGGTAAAGGAGCCGAATTTTCTAAATCTTAAAGAATGGTCAATATCTCGAAAACGGTGACAATTTTACTAAGGTAATTTTTTGACATATGATAGGTCAACCTTCAAGCTATCTGCCACCTTCGGTTGATCCGCTACTTACGGGACACCCTGTATAGTATGGATATTTTCTTGACAAAATATGCGAATTCCATTACTCATGGACATCCACTTGATGGGCTATTGTCGCCCATGGAACACCAAAGGCATCACTGATGCGTTGCCGGCCAAGAAAGAGAGAACAAAAAGAAAGAAATATTATTGTACACAACTACCCTCCAACGTAAAAATATGGGCTTATTCCGCATCAGACAAAAATTATTGATAAACGGGATAGAACCTGTATTGTATTGTATTGATTAGAAACCCTAATGATACGAGATCTCCGCCAGACAACCAACGGCAACTCGACGTCTAGTTAATTATATCGGCTACAAAAACGGCACTAAACGATCTCAGATTACGGTTATTAGGTTTTGTTTCTCGTTAACAATGGCCAAGACTATTGATGCAGCAAAAAAGTGTGAAGTGTTACATTACACCGTTGCTCGCCAGCTTGCCAGCGTCATTTGTATAATGACACTCAATTTGTGACAATGAATGGAAGTCATAATAGGCTGTGTTGTTTTATTATGAATGTCGCATGTCATCTATAAAATACTGTAATTGATCGGTGTTTGTACACTCTGCAGATGGCAGTGTATGAGAACTTCAATTAATATGGTGGTGTAAAAAAATTAGGAGTACTACTGGTAGTTACTGTTATTTCTTAACGCAAATGCAAATCGCAATGATTTTTAAATTTTTCAGTCTGTTAGTCCATGAGTTTGTTTCCGCTAATTTCAGAGACGGCGTTACTGATTTGTCAATGTCAAGGTAAATTTAAAGAATCAAGTGTTAACATTTTTTCGAATTTATTGACGAAGGCATGACTCTCCTAAACCGAAACGATAACTAATCCATTATATTTATAACTAAGTTATTAAAACTGTAAGAATTTTTACTCAAACCGGTTATCTATATACACTCGGGTGCAATGAAATCGCACATTTGATTTTTTTCTGCAAAATACAAATTATTTTTTTTTCTGAAAGATACATATATATTTTTTTAATATGGAATTAAAGCTGGTTTCATTACCTATCCAACGATACCATACAAGCCGTTATTACTTTACCCTACGGCCAAGAATTAATGACAACAAAAAAACCCTAAAATTAACTCCCTTAGGTTACCGTAGTTTGCCAGACTAATGCAGGTATAAAAAGGCATGTTTTGAGTAAAATGTCATCAGTTGCATTTCAACGCTCAAACTGAAAGGACGTCCAGTGACTACAGCTGCAATAATTATCGAAGAAAATGGATACTACGCCAGAAAAAGCCGCTCAAGTCGTTGCTCTAATTGAAGCAGGCCAGAACCAGAGTGCTGTAGCTCGACAGCTGAATATCAGTCGATATTCAGTTCGTCGTGTATACCAGCGCTATCGGGAGACTGGTGGCTATGAACGACGAAGAGGATCTGGTCGAGCTAGAGCTACAACTCAGCGCGACAACCGATTTCTCGTAACGACGGCTTTGCGAAATCGTCGCCTGACAACCGTTGATCTTGCACATCATCTCCAAGAGGTGCGTGAAGTGGAAGTCAGTCGGTGGACGGTCAGAAGGAGACTTGCTGAAGGCGGCCTAACAGCGCATAGGCCAGCAAACGGCCCTAAATTGGCGCCAGCTCACCGCCAAGCCCGTCTTCGATTTGCACAGGAACATGTGAACTGGACAGTCGACCAATGGCGAACAGTTCTGTTCTCAGACGAGTCTAGGATGTGTCTCCATGGCAATGATGGACGAGGGCGGGTCTATAGAAGGCCTACAGAGAGATTTGCCCCGTGTTGCATCACGGAACGCGTTGCATATGGCGGTGGTTCGTGTATGTTCTGGGGTGGAATCTCTTTGGAAGCCAAAACTGAGCTTGTCTTCCTCACTGGGGCCAATATAAGGCGTCCAACAAGGGGACTAACTGCTCGGAGGTACGTCGAAGAAGTTCTCCAGGAACATGTCGTACCATTTAGCGGTTTCATTGGAGAGAACTTTCTCTTTATGCATGACAATGCAAGACCCCATACCGCTCAAATTGTAACGCAGTACCTTCAAGAGGTGAATATCAAAACAATGGTGTGGCCAGCTCGGAGTCCGGACCTTAATCCGATCGAACACGTCTGGGACAATTTAAAAAGGAAAATAAGAGACCGAAATATTGCTCCAGCTAATCTCCAGGAGCTGCAAACTGCGCTCAAGGAGGAATGGGACGCTATCCCACAAGACTCTATCAATCACTTGATAGAGTCGATGGGAAACCGGTGTCGAGCGGTAATTCAAGTAAGAGGGGGTAACACTTCGTATTAATAAAGGTATTTTTGTAAGAAAAGGGTGTTTTTTTTTTAAGCCTTCATTTCCCACACAGTTTTGTCAAGGAAACTTCTTTTAATAAAGGATGAATTTGTAATTGGTGTTTTTTTTTGGCAGTAGGATAAAGTAATAACGGCTTGTATGGTATCGTTGGATAGGTAATGAAACCAGCTTTAATTCCATATTAAAAAAATATATATGTATCTTTCAGAAAAAAAAATAATTTGTATTTTGCAGAAAAAAATCAAATGTGCGATTTCATTGCACCCGAGTGTATATAAAAATGGATGTTGCTAAGCGCTAATCTCGAGAACGGCTCGACCGATTTGGCTAAAATTTTTTTTGTATGTTCCTTGGAGTCCACGTAAGGTTTTTATAATATTAAAAAAAAAAAAAAAAAAAAAAATGCGCGGTCAATAGTAAAACAATACTTTTCTTTTCACATAAAAATTTGTTTCAGCATGGTATGGTAGATGGTAAATATTCGAAACGGTATCCACGGGAATAAGTAGCAGAAACAATTAGGTACCGGGAATAATGGTTAACCGCTATATCATCGCCGATCAACTACAGATAAAAGAAGATCAACAGTTGTAAAAGTAATCTAATTGATAATCGTTGCATTGTTCCCTATTCACCAATCCTATCAAAGACTTTCAAGGCGCACATCAATGTTGAATCTTGCCATTCGTGAAGAATATAGGTACCTACGTGTACGATAGCAAAATGATCAATCTGGAGAAATATTTTCAAAGCAACTCATTGACCTTGGTAATGGCAAAATCCCTGTTAATGATTCGACTGGCTGCATTATATTTTTGTCAGTTTACTGAAACAACAATCGAGCTCATACAAAACGTGTTCCCAAACGTAAATAAAAAAATAAATGAATAATAATTTACAAAAATCATTTGTGGCTGAGTGAACGTGCTATATTAGCTGCCAAAATTACGGATGTAGATGAAATAAACTTCAAAATTCAAAATGAAATTGCCGGTGAATTAATAACATACAAATTTCACATACAGTTGATTGGGCAACTAATCAAGATGATGTCGTCAACTATCCACCAGAATCGTTAAATTTTCCGGGATTTCCGGGACACCTCATAATCTTCAATGGAAAGTAGGATCGGTAGTCATAATGTTAAGAAATATTAAATATTAACTTATTTTTGTAAGTAGATAATCGTCGTTTGTTGTTGAGATATAAATAACGTGATCATTCGAAAAAAAAAATTTAATTTTTACTGTTAACTTTTGACAGAACGAAGTCTGTCCGAGCAGCTAGTGATAACATAAAAATAAGAATCCGGCGATTCCTGCGTGTATAAACTTCGAACTCTAACTTAACTCTACCTTGACTCTAACGTAAATATTGTCCTTTGATAGTAGAGTCCTTTTAGGATGGGCCACTTAACTTCTAATGAATTAAGCATTTTTAGGGTTCCGAAGTAAAATGGGAACCCTTATAGTTTTGTCATGTCATGTCCATCCGTCAGTCCGAACCAAAGCGCCGAGACCCTTAGTGCTAGAAAGCTGTAATTTGGCATGGATATACCTACATATGTATTTATTAAATCTCCAGAATTGTAGAATAAAATATTCAAAAAAAAATTTTTCAGGGTACCTCCCTTACAGGTAACGTTAGGATGAATTTTTTATTCTTCGCGTACTCTATAGTATGGGGTATTGTTGAAAAGGTCTTTCAAAAATATTATGGGTCTTTTAAGACCATTTTTGGAATTGGGGGTCCGTTTACCTAATATTTGACTTTAAAGTGCTAATTTTGGTTGGAGTCAAGTGTCCCTCCCCCCCCCCCCCCCTCCCCTGCCGGCTATTTCTCGTACAAGGGGTTAAACGCGCATACAAAAAATGTACATTCAGGTCAGCTTAAGACAAATGGCTACCTTGATTCTTAGGTATCAACAGATGTTTGTAGTTACTACAAACATCAATCATTTAATAATATACTACTTTATAATTATTACTATTTTATGACTAACGGTAATACGCGTCCTAGATACTATAATAACTAGTTGAATAATTAAGTTGTAATATATGGCATTTAGTTTTAGGTTTTATCCGTCGTGAATAAGTGCCCATTTCAATAACTGTTCATTCCCACTAGTTCTACTGCTTAGTTCTATCGTAGAACTAGTGGGAATTTTTTTTTCCACTAGTTCTACCGTAGAACTAGTGGGAACAAAAACCGTCACCCCACACTTCAGAAAAATATACTGATTTTTAACCGATTTCAAAGAAAGAGGAGGTATTCAATTCGACTGTATTTTTTTATGTTTGTTACCTTAGAACATAGATCTTTCGACTGGATGAACCGATTTTAATGATTCTTTTTTTAATCGAAAGCTGGTGCTTGTCATGAGGTCCCACTTGAAGAGCTAGATCTGACGAGTAGTTTTCACTTATTTTGAAGTCGGTTATTTTTTTCTTGGTAAAATTCAGATTATAAAATAGCAAATTGCTATCAGCATAGCTAATAAATAACGTGTCTCAAATTCAAAGATATATTGACAAACAGGATACAACAGTTGTAACTGATATCCGATCAAAGAACCGCACTTTTTAACTTAAGACAATGCAAGATGGGCGGAGCCAGCGATCACGATCATTTCCATTTCGATACAATAAAAGTTCAACACTCGTTACGATGACTCAAGCAATTCCATGGTTTACTGTTCCGTTTCATAACATCTCTGCACTGTATAGGAACAATACGAATTATAGTTACAAATTATAAATGATAATAGTCAATTGTTATATAAGGGACTAGCTGCCCGGACAGACTTCGTTCTGTCAAAAATTTGCAATAAAATAATATTGCGACTATAAATTGAGATGTAAGCTATCCTATCTTTCAAGTAGGATCAAACTACACACGGTGTGCAAAGATTAAAATTTGTTTAGTAGTTTAGGAGTCCATCGCGGACAAACAACGTGACACGTAATTTATATATATTAAGATATCGTCCATGGAGTTATGTATACCGATCAGTTACAATTTATCATAAGCATAGATCAATAAGTATTATCTACATGTTTATACTCATCAATGAAATATTAATCGCAAACGTATGATGACTTTTGAAGTTTTGAATTAATAAAAGAAAAGTACAGTAACATAATTTAGCTTTTAATCTCCGGAGTACGAAAACTCGAGTCACTTTCTCATTTTCTCGGAAATTGCCGTCGTCTTCGGAAGCCGTTTTATTTTAGTTCGCGGCGTTCTGAAGGGTTTTAATTAATTCTTATAATTAAAGAGACAAAAGGCGACAAGGAATACAATAAAAATGCTGCTGAATTTAGAAGTTGGCAGTTTGGCAGTAGGGCTGTCTAAATACGATAGGATAACATGCATATTTATTTATCCTTTATTGCAGCTACCTTTATACTAAGAAATACAATGGGTGGATTTAAAGATGGCATTCTTCTAAGTGAAATTAAAACATGATCGTAGTAGTTATAGTACATCAGAAAAAAACCGGTCAAGTGCGAGTCAGACTCGCGCACTAAGACCGAGGATTCCGTACAAACTTTTTTGCTATGGAAATAGCCGCCAAACGAGCTGACGATTAAGTTATTATTTATTTTATTTTATTTTAATTATATTTTAAAATAATAATACATTAAGTTTAGAATTGTTTTCTGTTCTGGCAACAACTTTCTGACATGCACACTATAATGAATCTCTAGGGATTTTCATCTGACCGAAAGTCTAATGATGAGCAGCCAAAGAGATTTAATGTAAAAAAAACGTTACGAGTAAATTTTCTATCAACATGACATGAAACCTAAGCCCAAAATAACATGATCATCACTAACATCGTCATTATCTCAAAACTGACTGAGTAACTATGACCGTAGTGAGTGACTATTAAATAGTGAACCAATATTATCAAACCGAAACTTTACTCAGTATTAAAAAATACGTTTATTATGTCTTGCAGTGCAGCCCTGGACTATGAAAAAAATGAAACGACATTAACCGCCGAGCGAATCTTATAATCGTGACGAATCGATACATCGTGACGAATCAATACGTCGTGACACGATTCTGCGATTGTCGAACGGGGCGTAATAATCGTAATTTCGATTAGTCATCGATTCTGTACGCAAGTGAATTATGAGCGATATTTGCAAACAGACTTCGGTCGCACAACAACAAATAATATCTCACTGTGCTCGAAATTCGACCATAATCATTATTGAAAATTAAATAAAAATTACATTTGCTTGTTTCATATTTTTCTTTTTTTTTTCTTTCTTTTTGAGCTGAGACCGTTAACTTTTATTACTTAGATAAAACTTACAATATTTACAATACAATACAAAAGATTCTGAAATTTTTGATGAAAAGAAAAAATGTAATGATAACACTATAGCTCAAAAAAGCTTTTGATACAAAAAAGAGAAAATCGGTTGAGAGACAGAGACGAAAATAGTACTATCTTGCCTTAAAGTCCTTAAACCCATTTATATGTAAGCACTATACATATAGTTCCCACAAGAGAAACGAACTACATTTAGATACACCAAGCCACATAAACAGAACACAGGCATTCAAAAGGCTGTCAAGTAGCGCCACCTAGCGCCACTTCTGAACAACGACGCACTTCCATATGCATGTCACGTGCTAGATAAACGGGCTTGCTTCCTGCAGGTATCATAGCAATTGTGAAAACACGCGTCACAGAACTCACAGATACATGAACGTCAACTGAAATTGAAATTCTGAAATGAAACGATGCATGTAAGGTACCTACCTGCTCATGTATAGACGTCGAAGTTGAAAGTGGAAACACGTTAAAAGTATTTATAACACTGTGACCCTTGTAGTCTTCAGTAGCCCTTTTTACACGGTGCGAAAATTTGTGTCTTTGAGTTTTATAATTTACTATTTTTAATAATTTAATATAATTGTACTATGTTTATAACAACTAATTTATACTATAAATTGAGCATTATACATCTGATTACTTGAAACACTTAAACGACCATACCCCGCAACAACATTCCCATTATCGTAAGTGACAGACGCACACGCACACATAATAAATCACAAACAACTACGAACCGAAGAAAAACATTTATGTCACATACATGTCACCTACCGGGAACAGAACCCGCGATACTTCACGTCTCACATACATACGTATCCATTCAAAGAGACAAGACATTACTAAATCCTCTACATTTCGCCGCCACTGACTCTCAGACTGACTGACTGACGCCAATGGCTGTTCTATTTGCATGTCACGGTGTGCAACTAAATTACTTGCATCCTGCCTCTGACGTGGGAATTGTACAACTATGCGTTACAACTATGAATAATTCTATGATAAGTTACAATTTTAACATGAACTGCAAATTATATGACTAGTTGTCAACGCGACGTTGTAAAGTAAAGGCTTGACACGCTACCGCGTGTCTAGATGAAATCAAAACTAAAAGATCCAAGACATTATACTTTACTTTCGATTATGTCCATCACATGTTTTTATTTTTTGTTTTTAAGTCATTTTTAGTATTAGTAATACAGGATTTATCGGGCTTCAAGTTAAGTTTCTGCCAACATGTGGACTTTAGGTTAGTCGTATAAAACAGAAATCGTCGAGAGTGGACGTTATCGGGTGATCTTCGCAAACTGTCTAGACTCGAGTTAATTTCAGTAAACGACGGCACAGTTTTAACCACCGATGTGGTCGAAGGTTTTAACCGTAAATCAATAACAGCTGCACGAATTTGACACTAAGAATATCTTTCTTGGTCAGTGACCAGTGACAATTATTTTTCTGGAAATAGCCGGTAAACGAGCTGAAGATCCACCTGATGGTAAGTGACTATCGTCGCCCATGGACATCAGCCCATCATCATCAACACTAAAGGCATCACTGATGCGCTACTGGCCAAGGAAGAGAGAAGAAAAAGAAAGAAAGAACTGGCTCTCAAGCCCCCAGCCGGAACACGACGAGTCATTTGGCGGCTGACGCATGCTCACGGGTGGTAGCTATCCAGGCGAACCCCATGGAGAAAAAATAATAGTAATAATGGTCTTAACAATTAAAATCAATACTACCAATATAATCCCTCGAGAGACCCTACCACCAGCGGGCCGGATTTAGTCGCCTCTTACGACACCCATCCGGCGTGGGATTGGGGTTAGTATTCTAAACTGCCTTAATACTGCTTTCTTGAACACTTCCGTCCTTCGAAGGGCACGTAATGCCGGGGTCCCGGTTGTTATCGTAAAATAACAAACGTAACCTAAGCCATGTTGGAGGACCCCGGACGACATGAAAACTTCTGACACTTGGGTTGGCCACTAACCCCTTCACCAATCCGCACTAGAGCAGCGTGGTGGAGTATGCTCTAGGCCTCTCAAGAGGATAGACCCGTACTCAGTAGTGGGCCATTAAAGGATTAAAGATAAAATGAAACACAACGACGAAGATTCCCAGATGGTTGATTATTACGCTAATGTCCATGGGCGACGGTGACTACTTACCTTCAGAGGGTTCGCGTACTCCATTAGTTACCTACATAATAAAGGCAAATTGAATATTACATAGATTAAAAATAAGCGTGCATTTGAAAAAACTTTCCCTACACTCGTAACAATCATAGAAACAAAGCTATACAAAATAACAATGACAAAGCATTATAATTGTTATAACGATTCCTTTGACGGATGCAGCTGATTAAAAACCGGCCAAGTGCGTGTCAGGCCAAAGCCCACGCGCAATGTAGGGTTCCGAAGTACTAAGTTTACCGACTATCAGTCATTAACTACTTATGATAACATAGCCGTGATAGTTTTCCTTATGAATTCATCATATAAACTATTTTTGAGAATTTTTCACTTGTCCAACTCCAACCATTTAGCCGGCAGGTGCGCAGACACTTGACTCTAACCAAAATCTGCACTTTATAGGCATTTATTTTTGAAAGACCTTTCCAACGATACCCCACATTATGGAGTACGCCACGAAAAAAAATTCACCCTCACGTTACATGTAGGGTACCTACCCTGAAAAAAAAAATTTTTTCAATATTTTATTCTAAATTTTTTGGCGTTTTAATAAATATGTATATCCATAAAAACAGATAATTTTTCAATTATTCATTGAAAGAAATTAATTAATGAGTTTTATTTATTTTAATATCTCTTTAGATATCTCTAATATTTTCATATTTTCATTGTCCAAATCCAACCGTTTAGCCACTAGGGGGGGGGGGGGGGGGGACACTTGACTCTAACCGAAACCCCAACCCCTTATTCCAAAAGAAGATGCATAATATTTTTGGAAGAACTTTTCATCAATACCCCATACTATATAGTACGCGACGAATAAAAAATTCATCTCCACATTACCTGTAGGGGAGGTATCCTTAAAAAAATGTTTTTCAATATTTTATTTTATGTTTCTGGAGTTTTAATAAATATGTATGTATATCCATGCCAAATTACAGCTTTCTAGCAATAAGGGTCTCGACGCTTTATATGCCTCGGACAGACGGACGGACGGACGCAAATGACGAAACTATAAAAAGGGTTCCGATTTTACTTCGATCCGGAACCCTAAAAACGCGAATATTTCATAATGTAAACGACCGATAATGGACGTGGGCGGACTCGATATTAAATTAGTTATCACTAAACATTTCTTTGGAGATTGCGAATGCAACTTTGTTTCATTAAAATTGGTAACGTGTACTAAAAGGAAATAATAATAAATATGTTTTATCAATACACTACCTCAGAAAGTGCTTTGAGATATGCGATATGCTGCATTTTTGTATTAAAGGTGATTGGTAACTTAAAACTTTAGAGGCATTTTGAAAAAAGTTTTTATTAATTTCAGCGAATTACAAAACAAATATATTATATTATGTTAAGTAAAATTACAATTCATGGTCTTGAATCTTGATTCCTATCTAATAAGGGCCCAATCTTGAGTTTGACTATTTGAAAATCGATAAATAGTAATTAACATGGTAAAGGTATCTGAAATCAATGGATAAATTAAATTATTAATTATTATCATTTTCAAACTCTTGTAATTACAAGCTGAACACACTACAGTAGGGTGTGTTGTGTTTATTTTACTATATTTGTGTGTTTCTAATGCACATTATACATACGTATATAACATGTAATTTTCGGTGCCTTTCACATTCCTCCATCCGCGTAATTTTCGTAAAAAGGGGTAGGAACTAAGTTTTTGCTTCACGTATTAATAATAATAATAATATCAAAAGTGCACCTAAATTGTCTTTGTACTTATGTGTATTTTTACGCTCAATGACCGTTTTAGGTAATAATAATCGGCTATAATGTTATAACATAATATACTAATACTCACCGATGAAAAGATCTTATCTACGCCCAAAGTCACCTGGAAAAAAATATTGAAATTAATTGTCATAATTATTGCATTAACTATAACTAGGCCTCCCTAATTGGCGCCACTCCGACCGGTCCTGGGCCCTCTGAGTCCACATCGTTCGAAGGACAGATAACCAATGGGGTTGCAAAGTCCTCGAATGGCGGCCACGTCTCGGTAAAAGGAGCACTGGTCGCTCCCCGACCAGGTGGACTGATGACTTAAAGAAGACAGCGGGAAGCCGCTGGATTCAGAGGGCCCAGGACCGGTCGGAGTGGCGCCAATTAGGGAGGCCTATGTCCAGCAGTGGACTTTAAAAGGCTGTTAGATAGATAGAATCTTAATATAGCATGTTTTGACCGGGAGTGTACCGGTTGACTTTACATTGTGCTCTAAACGCGCGCTCTCCGCCCTCTATCTCGAAAACGATTCAACGTATATAAAATTTTTCAAAACAAAAGTTGTGGGGAATTTAATTCTCTACAATATTGATAAAGATACAAATAGCGAAAAACTCATAGGAAATGAGATATTTGCAAAAAACCGATTTATGTGACCTTTGTCCTCAAATTTTTAATAGACGCGGTCACCCTACCATATGCAGGTTTTGAGACAAGTTTTAGAATGCCAAAATACAACTTTATACAAAAAAATCAGCCGGGTATCTCTCATTCCGCAATTCTTATCTAATTTTGACTAAAATGACTGGACTATGGGTGCTTCACTGAATTTGTTCTTGGGATTACGTCCGTCTTTTTTTTAGGTCCGTGGATCCAGAATGTTTTTCTACATGTGATAATGTTAATTATCATATGCAATCAATGCAACCCCAACTGATGGTAAGTGGCAATGAAGTCCAAGATTAGGTCCTTAAGGGATGTTTATGAGATAGTTTATGTTTGTTTTTGAGTGTCTGAGATATCTTATATTTATATCCATGCCATCTGCATCACACTAAACCTTAGTGCAGTGCCAAATCTGTTATTGGCCGACAACACATCGGTGACACAAGTCTCTACCATGAGCACACTCACGCCTCAACTCAGAGTCACTAATGGATCCTTTAATCGCTCCTTAATACCGAATTTATATGTTGATTCTTTACTAAGAAGCGATTAAAGTAACGGTTAGTGACTCTGAGTTGGGGAGTCAACCAAGCATGATCTATTGTGGCCATACTCATTCTTTCACTTAAATTGAATACTGTTTTTATAATTTTACCAAATCAAACAACCAACTTGAAAGAATTAGCCTTCAAAAAACAATGACATAACTTAATTGCAATATGTATAAGGGCTTGTACACAAAACTGCGATGCGACGTCGCATCGCAAAAACCTGCGAGCTCGCACGTCGCGTCGCAAGAACTTGCGAATTGATTCGCATCGCGCATTCCTGCGATGTTACGTCATACTTGTTGACAACACTTTTAAGTCGGCTCTGAGACAGCGTGTTGGCAAGACGTACACACATCAAATAAAGTTTGAGATCACTTTGAAAATACGAAATCTTTTTTGTTACGTTAAAATGAAACGTTTTTTCTTTTTCTTCTAAGATTCTTCATTTAAAAATCAAATCTTTTAATAACAAATTCATATTTTCGATGAAAATAGTTCCCTTCGGCGTTCATAATAGTAATAAATGGATGAACCCAAAATCTTCTTTGTATCTTTTGCCTGTATCTCCTAAGCAATAACAAAAGTGCACACTTCTTTTTACGATCCATGTCACGACCTAGTTTTCAACGGTCGTCAAAGGAATGGTCACCTTATCGTGGAAGGGACACGCCTTGCCGCACGAAATCGCATCGCAGCAATTCGTGTCGCAACTTTTTGCGTTGCGAATTCGCATCGCGTCGAATCGCAGTTTTGTGTACGGGCTCTAACTATGATAAATATTTGCGAAGTACCCTCACACAATCTTCCAAATCCAAATCGGTTAACAAATGATGAAGTTCTCAGGTAAAAATATTTAAAAAAATACAATCAAATTGAGACCCTCCATCTTTTTTTAGTCTCTTGAAAATAAAACATTATTATCATCCATCCATAACATATTAAAACTGTAACTAATTGATGTCTGTACATGGAAGATATGCAAGAAAAACTGTCACTAAATAAATATCCCATTTATTAATGCAAAATATCCCAAATGACTGTTTTTTAATTTTTCCAAGATAACTGAACTGAAAAAAATTATTATGGTGGTCACTCACGGTCATTCCATCGCGTCATTTTTGGAGCCACGCCAAGCGACATATGTCAAAATGGCGCGATTGGACATACAAATTTTTTAAATCACACCATCAGTTTTTCACATTCACGATCAAATTTTGGCTGTATATCACGCCATTTGACGCGATGGGCTGACCGTGAGTGGCCACCATATTGAACTTATATAAAGCCTTGGTTTGGAAAATCTAAAAGCCTAGTCAAGGGTCTTAACTTAATCCCGAGGACTTGACTACCTACAATAGATAAAAATATTCTTATTTCAGGGTCCTTTTCACTATATATATATTATAGATATACTGTAGATATATTTTATTCTCAACATCTTGTTGAGTCGCTTAAACATGATACTAGTAAAATCATTAATGACAAGTTTAAATAAAATGAGTGATATCAGCAATTTGTTAGCACAGCTATTGGAGTGGTTTAATCCCCATGGGAACTATTTTTCCTTTAGTGCAAATGCAAAATACAATTGAAAAATTTTAATTAAATAAATCACATTACTAACATAAATAACATCACAGACACTACACTAATACTTTTTCTTTATAAAAAAATATTGTGTTAAGTTTGTTGTATTTTATACCAGATAAATAGCATTGTATAGTGGGTAATAAGGTTATATAG
The DNA here is from genome assembly GCA_911387775.1 of Thymelicus sylvestris. Lineage (NCBI taxonomy): Eukaryota > Metazoa > Arthropoda > Insecta > Lepidoptera > Hesperiidae > Thymelicus > Thymelicus sylvestris. Next base: position 6,033,322 of record OU426909.1, on the reverse strand, counting down.
TATTATTTCTTTTAGTTTTCTTAATTATTCTCGGCTTTATTCTCGATTAGCAATATCCACCCGGGCTAAATTTTTTTCTGTCATAGTGAAAATGTAGTAGTGCAGTGCCTGCAATGTAATGTAATGTCAGGAATTTGTACAATATTTAATGGTTCTCTATATAATGTATTACTTGGATTTGTGAGTGAGATGTTCTTTTATATAAACAGATAAGTAATAATCATTCAAATAGGATTCAGTAATAAGGTACGGAAGTTTAATTAACATAAATATTTATAGAGATAAATAAGAGATAAGACAAGATAATTAACCAAGATTTTAAAAAAACATAATATTAATTATCACATTAATTAAAGACATACAAAAAAATATAATATTTGAAAATAAACTTGCTTGAGAAAAATTTTTGAGAAACCACACATGAAAGAATTCTCTATAGGTAATATAAATCCTAATATATATAAATTACGAGTCACGTTGTTTGTCCGCGATGGACTCCTAAACTACTGAACCGATTTTAATCAAATTTGCACACCGTGTGCAGTTTGATCCAACTTGAAAGATAGGATAGTTTACATCTCAAAAAAAACTATTAACAGAACGAAGTCTGTCCGGGCAGCTAGTATTAATATAATTTATTGTATAGTTGATGTTGTGGATCTTGACACCAATAATTTATTTATCAAAGAAGAGTCCAGGTAGTGAAGTGTTTCAACACTCACCTCAGTTGAGATGTAGGTATCACCCAACAATATTGGGTTATTTTGTTTACAGCAGTAGACTGTAAATAGTTTTGATATACTTAAGTTTGTAGAATTGCTAAGAATATGTTATCATATTATAACTTATCATGCAAAAAACATTTATCTGACATAGGAATCGTATTAATCCCCTACGCCTGCACTCTGCAGCCTGTTATCATTTAACGACATACATGACGGATTCCTCGTTGCGGTTCTCAGCCGCAAACCGGTTGAACATTGTCTACTTTTCTATTCGTTTCTCAGGGCACAAAGACCAAATAAAGCGTTCATATCTAAAGTATATAGCATGGCTCAGTGCTCAAGTATAAAAATTCGTCTAAAACTATCATAAACAGAAAAGAAACAAACATCAAACTTGAACTTGATCGAAATGTCACTTGCCCTACTAAAAACCCCAATTTACATAACTTAAACGGCCGTAAAGCCCTTAAATATGCGACATACCTTTACTTAATATCTTGCAATCGATAGCGATTTGGGTTTACTCGAACAAACACACAAATTCCATTAGTAACAACAACAAAATCTAAATGACTGATACGATACAATACAATAGATACCAGACTAGCTTGACATATACTCACACATTAAATACAAACCATAGATATTTGGTTGGAAAAACTAGGTCATTCATCCACTCAACTATGTCCTTAACCAAAACAAACGACCCCTGACAAAATAATAAAATTACTGAAAACAGTTTTAAAAAAATAGGTATTTTATTATTATAGGTGTACCAGCATCTCATGGCATTTTTGACAAGCAGAAAAATGGGTTTTTAGTATGGCAATGAAAATGTTTAAAACTTACTATTGTCAAGCGGCTTGTCAAGTCAAAAAAGAGTTGTATGGCATAGAATTAATATTACTAGCGTATAGAAGGGACACCGCGAACATCGGGCACGGGAGTGTGCATTGCAGCCGGCCGGCTGCATTACATTCTGTCACTCAGCTGTCACTCGGCTGCGCTCATTGCGGCCGCATGTCAAAATTGTTTACGAAAAAACTGAAAAAATGCCGTCGTGCGTAATAAGAATGTGTCACAATTGCAAGACAAAAAACAAAAAAGATAATGTTATCACTTTATCATCAGTAAGAAAACAAAATCTTAACTTAAATCAACTAAAACGAATTTAATTTAATTATTGAGCAATGTTCCCGCCATTTTGAATGAAAAAATCATAAGGAGCGTTTGAACTTGGCAAGCCACTAGCGTGTTAGTGGACTAAATAAGCTTGCCGACGCGACGCTTGTGACCAATTTAAAGTGTTGGATTTTTTGACACGAATCAATGGTAATTACGTTTGAAATCGTTTAAACGCTTTTGCACGTTAAATAAAGTTGGAGTAAGAGCTTGTAAAGATTTGGAGTCGGTGACTGCTTGTCTTGGTTCGACAAGTGTCATTAACAAAGTTACTCTATGGCAAGTGTGCAAACGAGGCTCCTAGTTTGAAAAGAGAACGGAGGGCAAGCCGGCGGTGGAACACACATTTTGTTTGAGATAGCGTCTCTATGTAAAGTTGTACCTCAATGTTGTATGGAATTTTTTTATTTTTCTAAAAATATAATTATTTTAGATTTACCTCCGATAACAACTTTACAATCACAAGCCACAAATATTATTTTCAATGTTTATTGAAAAACATGTGAGGAAAAAGTTGTATTTAAGCGACAATCTGCATTATTAATATTATCCATCTTGTAGGATTAACTCGTTTTGATACTTAGTTTTCGTGATTATATTTTCTTAGTAAATATTCTACATATGATTTCTTTGTATGTAAGTAAGATTATCAAATGATATTAAATTAAATTAAATAAATAATACAAATATTGTTACAAATTAAAGGTAGCAAAAATTTTGTGAATATGAAATGAAAAGTTTCATCATACAAGTTCACGTAACTGAAACGGTGGAGGAGCAATTTATTAATTATCTATTTGTTCTCTTCATCAAATGAATAAAAAATACTAGTATACAGATGGCAAATTTTAAATTATAGTTGCATAAATTATTGTTAGTCACTGTAATAATTAATTATAGTATAAAAATATGTGCTTGTCTAATAAAATGTGTAGCTTTGTCTTTTATATATTTTCATCTGAAGTTAATAAACCATACCTACCTAATTTATATTGCCTATTATGAAACTAACACTGTTAAAAATATCAAGGATCAAGAAGTTTTATTCTAGTTTCCCCAACGCTGGGGAGTGTGTTGTCTCCAATTTTAATTTCCCCATTTTGCCATCAGATTCTGGTACACCTATAGTTGGCAACTTTAATGCCAAATTAAATGTATTTTAAATTTTAAAAACCATTTGAAGGACATAATTAGCGTTGTTATCAAGTTCATTATTATTAAAGGTAATTATTATTAACGATATATGTATATTTCGAGACAATAAAAAACATTAGGTACAAAACTTTTCCTGTATGTTGTACGATGTCTAATAAAAAATAAATAAATAAATAAAGCTTCACACTCATAGCCCCACACTTGGATTCCCTGTGTCGTGGGTGCCATGGAGAACACACTAGACAAGGACTTTCACACCCAGACCAGACAGAACATAAATTCAAATTCATCGTTCAGCTCTCATCATATACTTTGTGTTATTATAAATCAAATCAATGTTTCTCTTGCTCACTGGAAGATAACCAACCATAACGCTACTCTAATTTGTATTATTAAAATTAGAAAAATAATAAAATGATAATCATCCAATGTCACGTGATTATAGTTGTAAGGTCGGTTTAAAACGAATCAAACCATGCCGTTTAAACCAAAATTTTGGTTTAAAACCGTTTAAAACGGTGTTTTACGGTTTTTATGGTTAGAAACAGTGTTTTTTTAAATATGAACTCAGAATGCATTAGACTATCGAATTCGCCATGCAACGGAGTACCTACCAAACTGTGTATTTTCATGTTTGTTAGATTTTTTACTAATAATTAATATTAGTGATAAGCAATGAAAAAATGCCTTTTTCACATTGAAGTATTATTACTAGCGTATATAATGGACACTGCAAACACAATGTATGTTCCAATGAATTGACGCCGCGCGGCTTCAATGTCCAATGTATTCGTTCGATTTTGAAAGGAGAACAGGGGCTCAATTTTGAAAATAGAACCTCCCGGCGGGGACACACATTTTGTTTGAGATGTCTTCTCTATGTATACTTATACCTCAATGCTTTTTCATATTAATTCATTACCGATTCGAGTTCATCTATGCAACGTTTTCTAGCTTGCACGCACAAACCTACCGGATATACATAGGTAGGAAGTTAAATGTTTTTTCGTATGAAGTGCTAAGAGAACAATTATTTAAAGTAACCAATAATATAAAAAGTAGTAGGTAATATTCTTTTTTACTTGTAAATATTTTATTTCAAAAAATTAGCTTGTAAAATATTGCACGTTATTTTATGCCTTTACAATTCTAAATACATAACTCTCTTGTGTCTCCGCAGTCGGATATAACACCGTTTAAAACGGTGGCTTTCGGGTTTTAAACGGTGCGTTTCAGTTTTAAACTGGTTTTTTTACAACTATGCACGTGATCCATCATTAGGACAGGTACCTATATCCTATATCTTCGAAGCTTGGGGTCCAGTCATACTATAAACTTCTTCTCTACGTCTGCTGTCATTTTGACATTGACAGTCAAGAAATGACAGCTGTTTTTGACACGATTCAGGCTGCGATCCAGTAGACGCTCACATCGCTCACAACGATCAAAACGCGTTCCACATGGCGACCACGGTCATCATGGTCGCGGTGAAAACGTCATTGATGACGTCATTAATTTCGCTCACGGCACGCTCAAAACAACCCACCTCACGGGGTGGGTCGAAGTGGTCGAATTGCAGTGTTGCCAGATACGACGAAGTTACTCTCGCCAGTTTTTAGACCTGGCAGCACTGGGTAGAAATGGATGGTGATAGAAATTTGGCGCAATTTTATAAAAGATAAGGATGGTGATAGAAAAATTACTGTATACGATTCTACAAGAGATACTTTAGTGGATTAAAGTAGTATCTCCAGCAGATGCTCGACGTGGGGTCACAAGTTGATATAAATATGTTAAATTGTATAAATAATTTTAATGTTTAATTCACTATACAGCCATGTATACATTTTTCCTCGTCGGTCAATATCATTAACATAATTAATATGCAATTTTTTATTATATAAATTTGTCTTTTTATAAAAAAAATGTTTTGTTTGTAGATATACTTTTTTGCTAGTATAAAAAATAAAATTGATAATTAATTATGTAGCGTTTATTTATAGCTAAAAAATTATAACATAACCTCTAATCTAAGTTTCAGACTTGTCTTATTCTCAACAACATAGAGTACATTTTGTATCAACGGCTAAAACGTGTAAGTACTCTGTGGCTTGAACGCTCACGTTGCTCACTATACCCGTTCTACTTGGGTGTATGATTGTAACGCTCACAAGCTAGTGGAACGGAAAAATCGCGGTCGTGAGCGTGGTCGTTGTGATCGTCTAGTGGAACGTAGGGTCAGTCGAGTTTTGGTTGGTGTCGTAAATAGTGTAGTTTCGTGAAGATTTACCGTTTTCCTCATTTGCGTTTATGTTTGTCATACAAGATTGAGAAAACTGGTCCTTGTTTACGTGAATGTTATCTTGACGTGTCATAAACTGTGATAATTTTATTACTACGGCGTTGATGGGATTTAATGCCTTAGTGATTCGAATATCGACAAAGTGAAGCAATGGCTGAGCCTGTTAAGTTGTTTGACGTAAATTCGGGGCCTAGTTTAGCGAACGCAGATATACGTGGTACTGGTGAGGCCTCGTTTAGGGACCCTACCTCTGTTATATCTCCTAATGTCCTAAATTCTAGACCGATGCCTCCTCCGCCGCCGCCAATGCCTAGTAATTATGATGGCATGAGTGGATACTCCAATGGCATGGTGGGTTCTTATGGCATGGGGGGCTATGGTGGTGGCATGGGGGGCTATGGTGGATATAACAGTTACGGCATGGGAGGCGGGTATGGTATGGGAGGATTTGGTATGGGTGGAATGGGCGCCATGAGTCCATATGGTGGATACAATCGATTTGGACCTATGTACCATGGAGATATTGAAAGCAGGTAATTTACAAGTTAGATATCTAAATTAGTGTGTGTAAAACAAGTAAAGTATTTCATTAGATTGTAGTCAAACAATTCTTCATAGTTATTCTTATGTCTATTTAAGTGTTATTTCATTTATCTACTTGGGCTTCTCAATAGAACCCCTAGGCTGAACTTGATTGAGATGCCATAAAGTACCATTTGTGAGGAGTTGATTACTGAAACCTTTTTACTGATTACTGAAATGGCCTGTTAGCTGTATTGAAGTACCTTGTATTATATTTTCTTATTGTATATTTCCTTATAAAATTCAATATGTGTTTACCATCTTCTCTTTACGTCATAATATTATTATGAGGTATCAAGGAAGGATGTAAATTTATTGCTACATACTGTTATGTTTGCATTATAGTTCTTAGAATAATAGATTTTTTACAAAGTAATTAAAATTAAGTAAATTGAGTTTATTTTTTTATGACATTTTTTTCTCACTTTAAGTTTTGTGTAATTGTTTAAAATTAATAAGAATATGGCTCCTTGATGGCTGTTAAATTGTATGGTATTAAAAAACCAATTTACAACCTTCATGATTGCAGCTTTAGTTTGTTTGTTTGTATGTGACTGTTATCAAATTATACAGCAATTAGACTTATAGAATGCTTTGAAATAAAATAATGAACACATTATCTCATTCACACTACTTCTATTAGATTTTCATGTCACTCACAATAGTCATAATACAGGGACTATCATCTCTGTATTGTGACTACTGTAAGTGACATGAATGCATACAAATGAGACCTAATGAAATCCAATTTACAGACACAAAAACATATTTTAAAAGTAAATGTCTGTCTAAAACAGGAAATTGAATCTGGGATTTCTAAAATTCAAACAGTTCTTAACCTTTAGTCATTAAGGCTGGTTATTATTAAGAGCTATAGTAATATATTTTTAACAGATTTAAAAAGGCAGAGTAATACAGTGTGACTGTTGAAATAATTATACCCATATTGCAGGTTTATTCAAATGGCAGAGGACAGTACACGGCCAGCCTTTGACTCAATACAAAGCCTGGTTCATGCAGTGGGGAGTGTCGCTATGATGATGGAAAACACATTCTTTGCCTTAACTAGTTCTTTCAGAGCTATACTGGGTAAGTATTGTATTTAAATGTATGGTCACCAAGAGTTAGGTTTGCAGGGCATGATTCAAAAACTTTCTGTAATATTTAATATTACGTAAAATTTATGTTGTTATCAATGTTAAATGCTACTGATACCTATGTTAGTTCTAATTTAAATAATGGATGGACAAAATACTTGTTTGCTTGAATGTTGAAGAAACCAAAAGTGGCTACAAACTATGAAGTATACTAGCTTAACTTTTGTTTTTGACTATCTAGGTTGTGGACTTAGAATAAATGTTATGTATAAAATTATATTAAGTGATTAGTTTCGCAACCTGAGTTTAAATCCTGCATGAACATCTAGTCTAATGTAAAGTTTTTGGCTGCTAAAAGCATGTTGGAAATAAATTATCACTAGCCTTTGAAAGGTTAAGGAAACCTGACTATATGAAAGTTTTCCATAAAGTTCTCAAACATTTGTGGAACCCTTCAATCTGCATAGTTAATTAAATGAGTACCAAATTAACATGTTTTATCTTCAATAGGTGTGGCAGAAAACTTTGGTCGGCTGAGATCTCTCTTCGCCCAGTTCTGGTCCACATTTGCAGTGTTGCGCACACTCAATTGGTTGATAAGGAAACTATTGGTGATGTTGGGTATCAGAACTGAAGATGAGTTTAAAGTAAGTTGATAATGAGTTTTGTCTTGCTGGTTATCAATTCATCAACCTTCCACTTTCCTGCATTTTTGATTGAAATTGAAAAAATATTGAACTTTATTTTTAAAAAGTTTGATACAAATTGTGAGTTAATAGATTAAAAACTTTAATTCACAACCATGTGAATGAATTTTCAAATTAATATTTATGATATTATAGTGCCCTTAGCAGACAACGCGTCTCTTACCCAAATATGAACCGACCACTAACTGCATCTGCCCGTAGGGGCAGATGTTGACCGGGTGGAGGGTAGCCTCCACCCGGTCAACATCTGCCCTGGGTATCAATCTACCATTAGCTCGCTTAATTCTATAAACCAAACGATCATAATTTGTAAACACCAACATCTTACATCACAAATGGTATCATTTCTAAAGAGTAGGTTAGGCTTGCCAGTTTTCCCAACTCCTCATCTCATATCCTATCCCCAGGCATGGGCAGAAGCCGTAGCAGCAACCCAGACAGGCACAGCGACACCAGAACAGCGCACCAAGGGCTCCAGCTGGCCTATCCTGCTGTTCTTCGGCGTCATCGCGGCGGCGCCCTACATAGTGCTGCGAATGATGAGGGGCGTCACGTCCGCCATACATGAGAAATGTGAGTGTAGCTTGTTTGTAGCAACAAATTCATAGGCAGACATAAATGTAATTTTTACAACAATCCTACAATGTCAGTTTATCGTAATTTGTAATGTAAAAATAAGACTGACACTAAATGAAAGGAATTTAAATAGATACCTATTACTATTACCATTGAATGCCAAAACTCGACTCTTTTTTGTATTAATTATTTTTAATGTAATTTAAAATAATATTTCAATAAAAGTAGTCCCAAGATTGTTTTCCAAATAAGACACTTTAGGAGGGCATATACCTAAGTTTAGCGTAAACAATTAAAGTAAAGTAGTTAACATCCAAACCACAATTTTAAACATACTGAAATAAAAGTGCATTGTCCGTTTTAATTACGAAATTAATTGTTATGCCTGTGGATATACATATACGTATGCCGGGTCAAGCCAGGTTATGCATTGTTTTAGTGGTGCCAAACCATCTTCGTATTAGGTATTGCCTTTCAAAGGAAACCATTTTGGAGTATAACGATTGCATTGTTTCTGTCTATTAGACATTCGTACTTCTTTTTATATTTTCGTCGACAACTATCTGCGGGCAAGTAAATAAATAAATAGGTAACTCAGTATCACAAGGTACATTTTTATCGTAATATTATTATCTCATTGTGAGAAAATAACGCCTTATCTCTATTCACACTCAAGACGCAACTCACTGGTCTTTAGTAGGAATATTTACGAATCGAATCATATTAAATATGCTAATTATTCTATTTATATATATTGTTCTAAAGGGTTCTCTACTACTAATTGTCACTGATGGTTAATAGGGTTTGTTTGTTAGTATGAGTGATCATTTTATTAAAAGAGGATTTTTTATACATAGTTCAATATCACATAATAGATATTGACCCTTTGAACTATAATATTTTTGCTACAGTGTATTGGCCGACGCGGTTCTAGCTTCAAGGCACACTCGAAATTAAATTCATAAATCACAACAAGGCTCACTCCACCGCGTTTGACCTTAAGGAGCACAAATCTCTAAAATTACGTCTTGCAAAGTGAAGAGAGGAAACAAGAAACTAATTATAAATTCTAATGAGTGAGGTAAACTAGCTAAATTAAAAAGTATATTTATGTAAGTAATAAAAGTTTATGTAATCACTTTTGTAAGCAATTTTGCTGCGGCCTCGTGATGCAGCGCCGCCTTGCGAATAATTATGGAACTAATTTATCTACTTATTTTGCTTTGTTTTGCCTCCGCATCATAATTCATATCTAATTTTGGTTCCATGGGTATCGCAAATAAGTCATGTAAATGGAATGTAGCGAACCAAGTAGACAAAAACCTAAATGTTTTTTGTTCAGTGCATTTATATTTTAAACATGAGAAATAACACACTGATTAAGAGTGACATGAACTGCAAATAATTCCAAATAGGTACTCGTATTATCTTAATATGTTAGGCACATAATATGCCATTAATTATTGTCATTATTACCTAACGACGCGTTCTGAGCGAAGCAAGATAACAACTCGAAACAATCGTAACTGCGTTACGTTGATAGTTCAAGGTCATAATAGGTACAGGGTACAGACGTTCTCAACCGCCTATATGACGCGGTGGTGGGATCTTCAAAAAAAGAGTGAATAAATAATTTTACTTATAAGTTAGTGAGGTCACCATCGTGGTGGGCATGTCTAGGTACTTCTCTACCATCCAGTCAACAAAATCATGTTTTACTTAATCAAGTTTTTGTAAAATTGTGTCACACATTAAATTATCATAAGTATCAATTTTATTGTATTAGTAGTCGTTTTTAATTATATCTACACTAATTAATTAATTGTCAGACACCTACTTAATTAATTACAAATTGTTCGGTGGTTCATATCAGAGTCCTCAATATAATCTCCTGATATTGTAACCGACTTATTGGCAATACTCAATTGAAATAAGTATTTCTGTTCCAAAACTTCCAAACATACTAAATTTTTGAGAAACTCCATACTAATTTCAATTTGCATAGATTATATTCCACGGAAACAGATTCGTTTCCTGGGATACAAAAAATTACGTCGACAGCCCTGTGATATAAGCTGTTATGGATGCACAAATAGACAGACAATACAAAAAAAATGTTTTGTCCTCTTTAGGGGCCATCCATAAATTACGTCACACGTTAGGGGGAAGGGGGCGGGGATCGATGTAGTGTGACAAGGGGTGGGAGGAGGTCCTAAATTTCGTGACATCACATTTCAAAATCGAATAATTGGTATGTATAGGTAAATATTAAAAAAACAATTAATGGAAATAAAACTTATTTCGGAACTTCTGTTTTAATTTAATAATTTCTGGAAGTAAAATTTCATATGTGACGTTACACTAGGGGGGAGGTCTCACAAATGTGACCAGCTGTGACAAGGATGGGGGGAGGGGTCAAAAAGTCAGGAAATTAGTATGACGTAATTTATGGATGACCCCTTATCATTAACGAAGCCAATCTATCTATACAAAATTTTCTAACATACATACATCAATTTGTATAGTTTACCCGCGACACAGGTAAAAACCTAATGCAGGGCTATGACTGTGTAAGCGTTTATAGTTATAGATTAATATTGATTGCATCGCCAGCCAACACGAAATTTTACTTTTATTTACTGTTTTAAATCTTGTATACCTACTGTCCATAATAAATTATTTTGATTTGATTTCATTTATCTTTGATTTACTGTTCTTCTACATACTCTTTATCATTCAAATCGTATCATTAATTTTATTTTTACAGTAAACGACCCAAAATCATGGCAGAATCCACTCCGCGCGATTGCGTCGTACGACTACACGGCGAAGTCTCCTCAAGAGTTGAGCTTCAAAGCGAACCAAGTGATTACACTAGCGTGCCAGTCGCTTCAAGGAAGGCTTTGGCAATCGGGCTGGCTGATGGGCACCACTGATAATGTGACCGCAGCTTTAGTACCAGTCAATTATATCAAAATCATAAAGCCGAGTGACACTGGAGATAATGTGAAGAATAATACAAGTGAAAATCAACTGCCTACGCCAGACTTGGAACAGTTTTATAACCATGAGCTGTAGTAGTAAGTTACGGCTTTAATTCAGAAAGACATTGACCAAGTAATTTCAGTAGTATTGGTAGGTTGAGTCTAATGAAGCTTATAAATTAGTTTGTTTTACGTGTAGTGTTTTGGTCACCATTTTCTATCCTTACCTTAAACACCACGTGTCATCAACGCTTTGCTAATCGAGAAGGGGAAACATTTATAATTAGCTGTGTTATCATCGAAACATGTTAAAACATAAAATGAGGGTAATTGATTAGATAACTGAAACAGTGGCTCTTACTATCCGGGGTCACCATTTTGATAGTGGGTATGGTGACCCCAGTGCCATAGAAGACGCTAGAGTTAAATTTTAAAGTTTAGATATTACTTCTATCAACATGTTTAAAATTTGCTTACTTTTATAACATTGAAATTATGGATATTTCAATTAGAATAAGGTAATTTAATTATATCATCAAATATAATAAAACAAAGCAGAAAGGAGTGTGAATACGATGTAATATAATTTAGTTTGTATTCGATTTAACGGCGAAGTCACAAACATTATCTTTCTCATTTTTGTAGAGATTATTGTAAAATATTATAATTATTATTATTTGTGTACATTACGAATTAACAATACAAATTGATATATTATTTGGCAATGATGTAAAAATTATTATTATCATTATTTTGGGTTTTGTTGTTTAGGTTAAATTAGGTTACAAGAGGTGGTTGGTTTGGTGCCTTTGAAAGCTGTATATAATTTTATTAAGTTTATCATTTTACAATAAGAACAGATATCAAAAGCAAGAACAACAGTTTAAAATTTGAAGCCCAGTACTTAGTATTTATTTTTAAAATATTTGAGTTATGGAATACCAAAAACCTGATATTACTATTTTAAATTGATATCTGTTATACTTAATTAATTATTATTTACAAGTTTGTTTGACCTCAATGTACGTAGTAATACGAACTATAATTACGGGAATATAATCAAATGGGTATCTTGATAGACTGGTTAGCATTTTCACATAATATTAATGTTTTTTTTTTCACTTTCTAATGTAAGTTAATATCAGTCTCCTTGCCGACTTGTGCTCTCTTAACAAAACTTTTGTTAACACACATTGTGGGACTTTGTATAAATACATGTATAGACTGATCATTAAATCAAATGAAGCATCATTAAAGTATCTAAAATAATGTGTTGTTTTTTCTTGTCCATCACTGAATATAACTTTCAGTGGTCCATTACAATTTACAATCCAAATTGCACCTATTGGTCATTATTTCTGGATTAACAAAATTGAGTTGTTTCCTAAAATTTTTTTTTGTTATAAATGGAAAGTTCATATATAAGTTTTATAACAAAGTTATTTTAGTTTTTTTTTATTCGCTATAATTTAAAAGTTACATCAAATCAAAAATACGTTTTTGAATCCAGTACCGAAAACACGCCGACAGTTCCCGAATAGACCCGAGCGCGCGTGTGACGTCACTTTGTTAATTGCTATTCATTGCAGCATACAGCTGATACTGTGATATTACTTTAAACTGATAAAATCTTGATATTATCGTCAATATATTGATAAATATATCAAAAATGCTAAACCTTAATAGTTATCGTGCTTGTTTTGTACCATTACGTGTGAATACTACAAAAAAGATAATGTTAAATATGTACATTTATTCGGAACCTGTACATTTTAATCCTACTTTCCTACATAATGTTATAAATCTGAAATTTTGGATGTTTGTGACTCCATCACGCAAAAACGGCTGAACGGATATAGATGAAAGGCACACAGATAGTTTTTGACCTAACTTAAATACCAGATAGGATACTTTTTATCCCGGAAATATTTCTTTTCCCGAGGAATAAGAGGTAAAATTTTAGTTTTCGTTCATAGATTCATTTTTAGGGTTCCGAAGTAAAATCAGAATTCTTATAGTTTCGTCATGTCATGTCCGTCCGTCCGTCCGTCCGTCCGTCTGTCCGTCTGTCCGTCTGTCCGACTGTCCGACTGTCCGACTGTCCGACTGTCCGACTGTCCGTCCGTCCGTCTGTCCAAAACAAAGCGCCGAAACCCTTAGTGCTAGAAAGCTATAATTTGGCATGGATATACATATTTATTAAAAAAATTGAAAAGGTCTTCCAAAAATATTATGGGAAGACCATTTTTGGAATTAGGGGTCCGTTTGCGAAATATTTGCTTTAAAGTGCTAATTCTGGTTGGAGTCAAGTGTCCAGGGGGGACAGTTGGCTAAACGGTTGGAGTTGGACAAGTGAAAAAAATCTCAAAAATAGGTTATAATATGATGAATTTACAAGGAAAACTATCACGGCTATGTTAACGGTGTATGTAGTTAATGAATAATAGTCGATAAACTTAGGTACTACTTCGGAACTCTACATTGCGCGTGGCCTGACACGCACTTGCCCGTTTCTTTTAGGAAACAACTGATGGTTTTATTTTATTAGATTAGGAATTTTACCACGTTGATCCTACTTCAATTCAATGAGGATTTGATGATGGGTTCTGGGGCTACAAAGTGGAACTCCTCAATGGTAGAGTAAAACGGAACCGTGTTTAAAGATAACTACTACTACTATTACTATCATTAACATTGTAAAATCAGTAGGAACATCATTAAATAAATAAACGCTTCACACTCATAGCCCCTTACTAGGATACCCTGAGTCGTGGGTGCCATAGACAATACAAGGACACACACCCAGACCAAGAACAGAAATTCAAACTAATCATTCAAACCACCTCGCTGCATCCACCTCGCATCGTATCGAACCCAGGACCCTTGACTCAGCGATGTGGCGTGGTATCCATTCGCCACACGGGTCATTGACCAAGATGGTGTATTTCGGAGACAAAAAAAAATTGTACCAGTTTTATGTATAAAGCGCGTACAAACCCATAACGCCGCAGTAGGTTTCCCTGTCGCGGGTGACATGGACAACATGTCACTATAACACCCAAGACCCGAGTACAAATATTTATTAGATATGGCCGGGAATTGAACCTGGGACCCTCGCTTCTCACGTTGGATCTAATCGCTATCAACTAGGCTATAGGGTCATCGTATGTATGTACCTACTACTAGCATAGAATTTCTGTAGCATTGCATTGTGCATTTTTTTATTAATCACATTCTTCATTTCTCTAAGGATCCATATCTGAAATTTACGCAGTCGCGGATAGAAGCTAGTTGTATGATAAATGAAATATAATTTATCATACACCCCTGATTTCATACCCCTAACACCCTGCCCTGATTCCTCCCAGACACGATTTACTAGTAAACAGTGTAACCTTTTCTTTTGGTGTAAGTATATAATCAATGGAGAGTTTTATTATATTTATTGAAGAATAAATCATTTAACGTTTAAATTTACAATAAAATTACGTGGAATATCTTTATGCACTAAATTTCGGATATTTTTACTCAATTCACGTAGAAGCATCTAACACTGTACCTACTATCGTGTAATTCCTTTAACAAAATGACGTCACTAACATGGCGACCAACTTTAACGCGTTCGTAGTCACGTGATTTTTGATCAATTTTCAATTCGTTATTATTAATATTAAAAATAGTTTTTAAGCGTTTTTAACAATGCCAATTAATATAATTTGTGTTAAAGATTTAAAATACATTTTTAAAAAAAATATTTTTTTTTAAATGAACAACTCAATTCCATGGTCGGTTTTAGGAAAGGTAGCAAAGTAGTAATGGTGGTACATATATGATTTGTGTTCAACTGTTGCGACAAAGCCACTGCTTCCGCGAACCTAATAATCTTTTAGATAACAAACAAAAAAAAAATATCTCACTCTGTAATAAAAAAAAGTAAAACTGCCTAAATAAAAAAAATACCTAAAACCCTAAAACTGCATCTAGTGATGGCTTGCCGTTTACGTTGTTCGTTATCACCAAGATATTGCGGAGTTTGCGGCTGCAGCTAACGGGGGTAACAATGAAAATTACAGTAATATTTTATAAGTCAGTTTGATAGTAAATTGCCCAATTTCATTAACTCCAAATGTATGTAACCCCGGTCACTCACATGCACGCAAATGTTTGACATTTTACGAATGTTTGCACATATGTGAAGGGCGGTCAAGCAAATGGGTTCGCATATGAGTATACAAACCCATTTCCGCTTCCTCCTACACTTTGTTCACGAATGTTCAATCTTGCTGTTGTTATTATTCAAATCCATTTTCAATACAGAAAATAAATTGTAGTACGATTAGACGCCACAAACCACGAAAAATTAAGATTTAAGTCACCTTCTTAGTCGTGTGCGCAACTGTTCGCACGAATGTGTGGGAGACTACACGAAGGTTCGAGGTTCGCGCGCTTTGATGTGCGACAAAAAACCGACACAGCTTGGAAAACCCCGAATGCCTCGAAAACTTCGCATAATCATTCGCGAAGGTCGTCACACACTTGTGGGTTCGCGTATTCGCGCGAATGTGAGTGACCGGCATAACATTAGAAAAACTACTAATGAACTTATATTAATTAATAACAAAGGATTATCAGAATGAAATTACAGGAATTACGTTTAAATTTTATTGTAAAGTCATAGTGCTAAGTTTACAAGTAGGGTTCGGGGAACTCGAAGGTAACTTCACGCCCCGTCAGCTTCTTGTATACAGACTGGAAGGTATCCACCTGTAGACAAACGACATTTTATACATTAACATTCAAATATTGATACATACTAAAATACAGTGCCACCAACTTATCTGTGAATTGAAGGAGGGCACTGTTGGATGCATTGGACCAACCATTGACGTAATTCGAGAGGTAGTAAATGTCAAATGAATGAGCACAAAGAACTTATGAATGACGCGACATTAGTTCCAATTTTCGCCATTTCACAGATAACTTGGTGGCACTGTAGTGGAATTTGTCAATTAAATTAAAGCATTTATTTCATTGATGTCTATATCGCATTTATGAATATGAGTGTGGTTATTCTGTAGCTAAAATTATAGATCATGTTATGGCAAAGATCCCTAAAATCCAAGGATTTTTTTGGCGTAGTCCACACTCCTAAATGAGTTACCATAATATAGAACTCTTCAGTACATGGGATCCTAATCCCTTACATAATTATGTAGTTTTACAAAATTTTAAAACAATGTACAAAACAGGATTTAATCAAGCTTTGATTAACAAATTTTACATTGCAACCTTTTTTACCTATGAATCGAAATATAAGAATGGTATAAAACATCTGTTTTCCAAAATTATTCTGAGTTAATATTATGTTTCTTGAAACTTTTGAACTGGCTTATTTTAGAAAGAGCTGAATGAATTTTGTCAGGACCTTCACATGAATAGGGAGACTTTCCAAAGAATAGTTAGATGATTATATTTAAAATGATTCATTATTATTACTGTAGTACTCATGGTGGTACTCAGTCCAGTTTGGTGTACATTTTTATAAAAAAATAAACAAATTACCTTATGTTCAATGGTAGTCTGCTGATTCTTGTCTAAGTGGACCTTGATGAGCTGTGAGCCGTCCAGTTTGACTCGGATCCGCTTGCCAACAATCTCGGCAGGGAATACCAGGTCCTCCAAAATGGCATCGTACACAGATGTGAGTGTTCTGGAAACAGATTAACAACATGATACAAACGCTTCTTCTAGCAGTCATGTTATTTGCATTTGCATTTGTGATGGCGGAAGTACTAATACCCATGGGCAATGGTAACTGCTTACCATCAGATGACTGGTCTACGCTTTATTGGCAGGTTAAATTTATTTGGAATGCACAATTGCATTATTGTTGCAAGTAGGATCTAATTATAGTTGGTATTGTAAATAAAAGACTAAGCAATAAAAGAGATGCAGTAAAAACTGAATTCAACATAATGGAGTATGCTCTAGTGCTCTTCAAGAGGATGGACACTTAAAAATATCATAATCATAAACTACTTATTACAAGATGCTTATTAGACACTGGGTTTATTCTTAGTCATTGTACCATGGCAGAAATAAGACAAATGTAGCAATGTAAGTGACCCTCACTTAAAAGACTGGAAACTTAATAGTAATAATAAACAATAATTTGGCAATATTGTCACATCATATAATATCTAAGGGTGATGTATTGTCAATACATCACCCTTAGTGAACCAAGTAGGCCATTATAAATTACAATAATTTTTATTGCAGTAAGTATTTCATTCAGTCATGCTTTATCCATACAAGATATTTTATTATTTTGACAAGTTAAAAGTGTAGGTACTATTTATGGGCAATCATTTTCAGGTTTTTTAAGTTTTTTTATAGGTTAGTATTACTTTGAACAAAATGTAACTAACCAAATAGGAAATAATAATAATTTATACAAACTAAAAAATAAAATAAAAACTTCTAAATATGCACTGCAAAAAAATTAAAAATGTCTACATAGTCATGCCTTACAACAGATATAATGTATGTGTAAATAACAATTATCACTTATATTAAGTTAATGCTGGAGTATAATCCCATGGGAAGTAATATGTAGTCTTGAGTTATAAATTGTCTTAACTTAATAATAAAAGCCTATTCCCCATAACGTAAGAATTTTACTTGTAATCATTACGCTAATGCATTAGGCTTAACCTGTAATGTTGGTGTAAGTTTAGAATGAATAAATGAATGAATAATTTAATGCAAACAAGTTGGAAATGCAAACTAAAAAATAAGTTACCTGGAGCGCGGCCTCTTCTGTTTGTTAGCAACACGAGTCTTGTGGCTGGGTTTGGGCAGGATCTTGCGGTCTCCGATGAACACCACGTGCTTGCCGCTAAACTTCTTCTCCAGCTCCCGGACCAGGCGGATCTGGATCTTTTGGAATGCCTTCAATTTGGGCATCGGCACATAGATGATGATTGACTGGAATGAAGGACATTATTTATAAGTTAATTTACAGGAATTAAGGTTTGTGATATTGTAAGTGATCAACTTAGTTAGAAGCTCAGATTGAATGAGAATCATGTAGTAAGTTAAATTTCAAATAAGTAACAAGTATATTTTATGATACCAATTGGTAATGTTTAATAGCAGTGCTTTATAACGAGTCTGTTCAGAAATTAGGTAACTGGCTTAAGGAAAATGTCTGATGGAGAAATCTATTAAACCTTCACCTGGGCACTGCAGAAATTATCAAATAGCTCAAGTGAAACAATAATTAATAAGCTACTGAACATGTATATTTATATGTAACAGAATATTATATTTATTATTTATATTTATTCTAGCCTGCAGTTATTACCTTAACAAAAGTAAGAAGCAAACCTTTCAGAACTAAAAGGTGTTCTCACTGTATGACCAATATTAAACATCCTTGACATCTTGACATTCATGTAAAATATAGTATTACAATTTAAATTAAACAATTAATTTTTAACCTTCTTGTTGTGCAGTTCAATTTCTTTAGCCTTAGTAATGTATAGCTCCCTCAGCTGGGCTTTGAGGTCAGAGTTGGTCTCCAACTCAACCAGAGCTTGTGAGATCGAGGTCTCGAAGGGATCCGCCTCAGCGGCACCCGCTTTCATTATCTTCGTACTCATCTGAAACCACACACACCGAACTTAGCTACAATGTGCTGAAACAATCCACTTTTCAATCCGTATAGGTTAGGAATGTTTTCGGCAAATTTATACTTTCAAAACACTGTGGAAACCACTGAAAATCACTTTATTTATCTACTGTTAAAAGGAATTAGGTTTATTGCTGAAAATCAAGCCGTTTTCGTCACTTTTATCAACAATAACAACGTTGAATACGGGGACCGACGAATTGTCACCAGTTTTTATCTAAGTAATCATTACCCTAAAAGTGTAACTTTTTAGATTTATCAACGCTCCAGGATATACATTAATTAGGATCGGCTGTATTTAATGTTATATTTATCAGGTTTTACAAATAAAAGTTAAGAAACGCGTAAAAATATCCACCTTGAGAACTGAGCGGGAGCAAAAGAGATAGAATGAGAAAATGTCAAAATTAAACTGTCATGTCAACTGTCAAAAGTGTGCCCAGTCACGAAAATAATTCTCTATTTTTTTAACCGACGAAAAAAAAGGAGGAGGTTCTCAATTCGACACGTATATTTTTTTTTTATGTATGATCACGCAGAAATCGGCACAGGGTGGTCCGATTTGGTTGATTCTTTTTTTATTGGATAGGGTATGTTCTGAAGTTGGTCCCATATTTTTTTGAAAATTTTATTCCCACCCTAAAGGTACGAAAATAGGGAATGATTGATTATTCACCCGTTTTTTACCCGGAATTTTTACATGTTAACCCCAATAACTTTGTACTGGATGATCCGATTTCGATGATTCTTTTTTTATTGAATAGTGTATACCTTGAGGTTACTCTTGTTTAAATTTCGAAACAGAATTTTACCCCTATAGGTACGAAAATAGGGGATGATTGATATTTCATCTACTACATTTTTACCTGGTAACTGAATCTATAATTCATAAAATCAATAATTTATTATTAATTATAAGTATTATAGCAACTAAAAATTAAAAAATAATTACTTTTTAACAAAAAATAAAACCAACTAAAAAAAAATGAAAAGCAAAAAATAAAATAAACCATTTAGTATTATAAATAAGATCCGAAATTAACAGTAAATAAATAATTTTGAGGCGGTGCCAAACCAATGAAAAAACAAACGGCGAAAAGATGTGCGCCGCGCTGCTGCTGCCGTGTGCATCGCATGCCGCTGCCCTCATAATATTATGAATTTTATGTAATTAATTTTGGTTGTTTGTTTGGCACGGTCTCAAAATTATTTATTTACTGTTAATTTCGGATCTTATTTATAATACTAAATGGTTTATTTTATTTTTTGCTTTTCATTTTTTATAATATTAAAGATAGAGTTAAATATTACTAGCAATCCCAAATAATCCGTTCAAGAATTACTGAATTAATGTTAAATGAAGTAGTTTGCTCTATCTCTATGGTTAAAATTATTTTTTCAAATTTTAAAGTACTACTAAATAATTATTTTAGATAATAATGTTCTTAATTAATAAAAAAAATATATATTCATGAGTTTATCAAAGTAATAAAACTTATCAATTCAAAACAAGTTTTACAATATGGCTGCGTTCCAGTAGAGGCTCACATCGCTCACAATGATCAAAAGGCGTTCCACATGGCGACCACGGTCGTCATGGTCGCGGCGAATACGTCATTGATGACGTCATTAATTTCGCTCACGGCACGCTCAAAACAACCCACCTCACGGGGTGGGTCGAAGTGGTCGAATTGCAGTGTTGCCAGATACGACGAAGTTACTCTTGCCAGTTTTTAGACCTGGCAACACTGGGTAGAAATGGATGGTGATAGAAATTTGGCGCAATTTTATAAAAGATAAGGATGGTGATGGAAAAAATTACTGTATACGATTCGACAAGAGATACTTTAGTGAATTATAGTAGTTTCTCCAGCAGATGCTCGACGTGGGGTCACAAGTGGATATAAATATGTTAAATTATGTAAATAATTTTAATGTTTAATTAACTATACATATAGCCATGTATACATTTTTCCTCGTCGGTCAATATCATTAACATAATTATTATGCAATTTTTTATTATATTAATTTGTCTATTCATAAAAAAAAATGTTTTGTTTGTAGATATACTTTTTTGCTAGTATAAAAATAAAATTGATAATTAATTATGTAACGTTTATTTATAGCTTAAAAATTATAACTTAACCTCTAATGTTTCAGACTTGTCTTATTCTCAACATCATAGAGTACATTTTGTATCAACGGCTAAAACGTGTAAATACTCTGTGGCTTGACCTTGAACGCTCACGTCGCTCACTATACCCGTTCCACTTGGGTGTATGATTGTAACGCTCACAAGCTAGTGGAACGAAAAAATCGCGGTCGTGAGCGTGGTCGTTGTGATCGTCTACTGGAACGTAGGGAATGAAGTTAAGTCATGTCAAATTCTGGTTTTAGAACGTTTGTGTACAATACAATTTGATTGATGAGGTGAGGAAGAGACGATATTCATTTAAATTTTATATATATTTATTTAAAATAAATGTAATGTTTCTTTAATTATTATTTCAATACAAGCAAAATTGGTGGTTTGGCCGAGTCTATCAAAGTACCTATAGGTTTTATTGAGTCAGCCGTGAGTGTCTTTTGTGCATGCAATTTATGTAAACATTTGAATCAGCACAATTTCTGTATCTATTCATGTAAGCTGGAAATGTTTTGTTTCAGACACAGTACAATGCGCACGTGATGTGCAAGTCGTGAATTGAGCTTCATTTATGTCTGTTTCTAGCGAAGTGTGTTATTAAAATGAAACCAGATGCGTAAGTACAAGTTTTAGGTCTTAGTTCATAGTAAGTAATCAAAAGCGCTATTGGCTCACCTGAGTGACCTAATAGGTTACCAGTATGTGATTATCCTTGATATATTAGTAATTTTAGGTCCAAGTTGAGAAGAAAGTGATGAACCTCTATTAATCTATAGCACTGTGTGAACACAACAATAGAGACATGTGTAATAAAATATAAAAAAATATTTTTCTTTTGGTACAGTCGGCGTCAAATAGATGTAAGCGGTTAGGGCAGTCAAATTGATCTCACATACATAAATTCGTAAAGATGTACGCAGTCAGAGTATTCATATAGTTGTCAACATCTAAAGTGATCATTAGAACTAAGCAACATAGTTTCCAAATACTTGTATCTAAGCCTTCAGGATGTTCAATTTTATGTTTGCGAACAAAACATCAATCGTCAATGGTATCGAAACCCTTAGCCCTTATAAAGCTGTAATTTGACATGGATATACATATATTTATTAAAACTCCAGAAACATAGAATAAAATATTGAAAAACATTTTTTTAAGGATACCTCCCCTACAGGTAATGTGGAGATGAATTTTTTATTCATCGCGTACTATATAGTATGGGGTATTGATGAAAAGTTCTTCCAAAAATATTATGCATCTTCTTTTGGAATAAGGGGTTGGGGTTTCGGTTAGAGTCAAGTGCCCCCCCCCCCCTGGTGGCTAAACGGTTGGATTTGGACAGTGAAAATATTAGAGATATCTAAAGAGATATTAAAATAAATAAAACTCATTAATTTATTTCTTTCATTATTTAATTATTAATTGAAAAATTATCTATTTTCGTTTTTGATATATATGTAGTTCCAAGTAAAAGAACCTCCATAAGGTTTGTTTCTAAGCATGCTTTAAGTATAAGGCAGTGATAAAAGATTTATTATTCTAAGGAGACCATGAGTGACAGAATGACAAGAATGTCTGCTCTTAGAACTGTGAAGAAGTAGGTACATTAAAACATTTGTACATTAAATCATACAATGTATGTAAGGTAAATTTATCAACTGAATACAAATATTTACATTGTTATAAGACTTACAAGTATGTATTACATTCATTCATAAAATCTTCCTATCAAGTACCAGTTTGAAAGTGGTGGGTTTGGTTAGAGCAGTGATTCCCAAAGTGGTCTATATCGACCCCTAGGGGTCTATGACAACCTGCAAGGGGTCTACGTCAGCGAAAAAAAATTTGGGGATCCATGAAATGAAAATGGGGGTCCACGATAGTGGATCATATACATTATTTATAAAAGTACCTATGAAGTAAAAAAAAATATTATATATGTTTATAAAATTGTGTAAGTTGTAGGTGTTGGTATTCGCTTTGTGGTCGCAATACATTTTGAACTTGTAAAAATGTTTATTTAATGCTACGTATATTTTACATAACAGATACAAAATTTTATTTTGAGTAGTTTTAATTTAAATTCAATTAATAAATGTATAAATTAACATGTGTTTTTACTTTAAGTTTTTAACACTAAACTTCACTACAGTTAGAAATTTACAGGAAATCATTATCAGGTAAGTAGGGGGTCTACCCAACACGGAAAAACATGGCAAGGGGTCTACGACACAAAAAAGTTTGGGGAACTCTGGGTTAGAGCATTGAACTCACTTGAAACATTATAGGTATTATTTGCTAAGATAATATTTAATGAGTAGAGGTGTTGCTCAATATTTACTGCCTATAAAACATAGAGTATAGATATTCTGTTGTAGTATAGACAAATTTATCAAACATAAATGATAAAAGATAATTTTAAAAAACCAGGCAAGTACATGTTTATAAAAATAAAATCAACTATTACTCATTAACTTATGCTAATATAGCCATGATAGTTTTCCTTGTAAATTCATCATATTATGACCTATTTTTGAGAATTGTTTCACTTGTCCAACTCCATCCGTTTAGCTGGCAGGGGGGAGGGACACTTGATTCTAACCAAAATTAGCAATTTTATATTATATAGATATGTATTTACATCTAATTACAAGTATTTTAGGCCAAATGTTTCGCAAACGATCCCCTAAATCCACAAAGGTTCTTAGAAGACCCATAATATTTTTGAAAGACCTTTTCAACAATACCCCACAATATGGGATCCTGTGAACCGAAGGAAAGATTCTGGGTACATGTTTCGGTCGAAGCCGCATGACTTCATTTAAGCATATTAAATGAAGTCGTTATTTCTGTCTGTTTCTGAGAATTTCTTTTGGAAAATTGCCATTTGAATCTTCATTACAACAAATTTTTGATATAGAAGCTAGCTACAGCCTACATGGGCATGGCCACACTAATGTTTAAAAACTGATGTAATTGCAAGTTGATCGAAAGTTGCTTCAATTTCAATACTAATATTGGGTACCAATCAATCATGAATTACAAAATAAGCATCGGATGTTACAAAACATTGTGGCACTCAAGTTACTTTGATATAAGCGTTGATAAGCTAATCTGCTTGTAATAGCGAATTTGATAACCGCAGTAACCCGGCAGCCTTCATTGCTGCCATACGCGTTACACGAGTGACATTGAAAAAATTAGTGTTCTATTTTCAAATTTATTTTCTTTAATAAGCTGTGTAAGTACTTATTTCACTTATATCGAATTATACAATATTATTATTTAGTTTATTTACCACGTACATAAAAATTGTTGCTGCTAGTACTTTATTTCAATATATTAAAAAACATAAATGTATGTATTGCTTTTTATTTGCATTTAAGTTATTTGTTACAACTACATACCTACCATTATGTATTTAAGATAGTTTTTCGAAGTTAATATTATTCATGCCAGAGAAAGAAAACGGTTACTTAGTCGCGGAAAAAAAACCGCGTTGTGTGTGACGGAATTCAAAAAGTGAAATTAGTTTCATGACTTTCATTTATTTAGGAAAACCATGACGAGGAATAAAAAGATGACGAGTAAGGGGGCGTCCATAAATTACGTGAGGTGTTTTTTTAAATTTTCTGTCCCTCCCTCCCCCCCTGGTGAGATGTCGTGAGATTTTATTCAACCCCCTCCCCCATCCCCCAATCTCACGTGAGATTTTTCAAAATGTGGGTTTCTTACGTAAACGCGTTGGATTGTTATTGTAAAAAGAAAAAGAAAATTTGCTTCGTGCTTTTATTTAGTGAATGATCTAAATCGTATTACGATTACGCTTAAGATCAAATCTTAAGCATGTACAATCTGGATTAAATGGACCAAAATAGTATAATTTTTTTTTGTTTCAATCAGAAAAAAAATTGCATGATATTTGCCGAGACCCCCCCTCTCTCCAACCTAAGATTAGATGAGATTTGACTCGACCCTCTCCCCCCCTTAAACACCTCACGTAATTTATGGACGCCCCCTAAGTCACTATTTCTCTATGTTTTCGTATTAAGTTCTATTTGCGAAGTTATGCTAATGTAAGTGCGATTTTTTCGAAAAAATAGTGCAAAATAAATTATAATTTAAGTACAGTATTAAAAAATTTATATTATGCCTAATTTTATATTGGTATCGGGTCATGATCATAACATTTTAGAACCATTGAAAAAATATCCATAGTTAGATAATAGTAGTTATAAACATCGCGCAATTTTTATATGACCCAGGGCAATAGATATAATTCCCAAGGTTGATAAATGTATTTAAGCAAGAATACTGCTCAATTTTGTATAAGGTTTTGTACATGTTGAGGTTTTTAAACTAGATCCTGAATAAATAGGTATTTATTTTGGAAGGGTGATTTGCAGAATGCAGTCCACAGAACACGTAACTAATTATTAGGTTTTCTGTGATGCAGTCCCACAAAAACAAATAAGTAAACTAAGTAGGTATACTTGTACATTTTTTAACCGATTTTTTTTGAATTTTTTGTCAGAGAAACCACGTCCTTCGATTCACTATATTATCTATTTATCTACGATCGACTTAATATACCTGTCTTAATTTATCATATGAATACGATAGATAGATTAATCACAGTAACAGTGACCTATAAATGATCTAATTAAGATCTTTGCAAATAGAAACTTGTCACAGTAGATATTACCACGAAATCAACGAACCTTCCTAGTAAAATATTTACACATGACTTACTTTGTATAAATAAGTCGTCAATTTGACTTATTACAGATTGCAATAAGTCGTACCTATGGCAGATTTACTATATAAAATATCAACATTATTTGGGTAAGGACCAAATTTTTGACGGATTCCGACATACTGTGGTGTCCAACTCAAATTGGAAGAAAATTAGAATCCATTACATGCCTAAAATATTTTTTTTGTATTTGTTAATACCTTCTAAACATGTAAGCTTAAGAAAAA
The DNA here is from genome assembly GCA_911387775.1 of Thymelicus sylvestris. Taxonomy (NCBI): domain Eukaryota; kingdom Metazoa; phylum Arthropoda; class Insecta; order Lepidoptera; family Hesperiidae; genus Thymelicus; species Thymelicus sylvestris. Next base: position 6,007,190 of record OU426909.1, on the reverse strand, counting down.
CATTAAAAATAACTACCTTGATTTTTTTATTTCATCATCAAAACATGACAGTATAATTGTTGCCTTAGAAAAGTAGATAAAATAAAATGTCCCAACCCGACTTCCTCAGAAGATTTTTGATGCTGTTTGGTTTTTACGTGAGCTATAATTTGTAAATCTACATTAATGAACTACCATATATACTAGCAATGTCCTTGACAAATATTAACCCATTATCTTCCTTATTTAAAGTTTTACAGGTATAGGTAAATGTATGTGTCCCAAAATTCATTCCGTTGTGATATTCCTGTTGTGCGACGCTATAATATTGAAACCACAAGCCTTTTTAGAAGTTTCTTAACAATATAGTGTGGCAACGTTGGTTTTGTGCTTGCTATAGAAATTCCAATAGACCACGATGTTTTTTTCTTTGCCAATTTAACATTTGATTCGATCTCATCAGTTTGGTCGTTAATATTTTGAAAACTTTAGGTGAGTACTTTACGAATATTATGACGATTTTCTAGCAAATTATATTATAGATACGTTACATTTTTAATGTTCTATTCAAAAGAATGTACAAAAATGTCAATTCGTTGTTAAATTTGTGAAATTTTGCATCTTTTAGGTGTTGTCGTGTGAATTTTTGTTCCGTTGTGCGACGTTGTGACACGAAATTGATCCTAAAGGTATGTTTATCACGATTTAAATATGTATTATTAACTTGATTTTTTTTTCATATTTTATTGTATTCTTCTCAAAAATAGTTTTCTATATTTGCTTTTCAGATGCATTCTTCAGCCGCAGAACGATGTCGAAAGTACTGTGAAAAATTAAAAAAAGAAAATCCAAATAATTTGAATGTTATTTATAAGGGACCACATTTTGGCAGCTTTTAAACACCGACACATGTTGGTATTTTTGTCGATAAAATTAGGTATATTCATGCCCTTAAATTATCGCTAGTTAGTTGCTGGACACACTGTAGGTATAACTTAATAAGTATTTTTTAATGAGAGATTTATTTGTTTTTACTTCTTTTTCGTGAAATTTTGATTGATTTTATTTACATTTTATTTTGTTTTGTAATAAAAATACTTGCAACATAATTTTAATTTCTTTCATTTTAGGTAATCTAAAATGTTACTGTTTACACGCAACCTTATGCTCCATTGTGCTACAATTATTTTCCAGTGTGATAAGTTCCGTTGTGATCTCCATTGTGCTAATACGTCAAGTTTTTGGTCCTTACCCATTTCTCAATCAATATAGCCTGTACCTATGTGTTTATTTCTTTATTACAAGTACTTATTAGTACTACTTATAAATACGTAATACTTATTAGTTACACAAAAGTTCTTTCAAAAGTTAGGTAAGCTAGGCCCAGAAGTATTGTCAGTCACAAGTCACAACCTTCGTTCAGCCGAAGGTTAATTTATGTCAATGACTGCCAACTATTATGTTATTTTATGCTACTGCATATAGAAGCTTAGACCGTTAATTTGAATTTGAAACGACATTGTCGCACAAATCAATTTTATGCTCTTGCAACAACAGCAACTACAACAAAGGCTGAATTAGCATGCAATAACTGTATATTGTATAAGTCGGACTAGCTGGCTTTATATAGTTTTATACAACCGGTCGAAATCCGTGGGTATGTACAAATTGTACATAGCACATGACAGTTATTCAAGAAAATTTGAGCATTGTCGTCTCTATGTATACTTTTTCACGTCTCTACGTTTTCACGCGCATGACGTGAACACTTAAACGAAATTGGATAAGGTTTTCACAATAATTGATTTTTTATTTCTCTATCCTCGTGAAGCTGTAAAGGATCGTAAAGTCAACAGCAACCGTCCATTGAAAAAAAAAACATTTGTTTTGCTGGAAGTCTAAAAGATAAAAATCGCTATCATGATGACTTGTGTAGGGGAGTTCTGTAATCTAGTCGATTTCAGTATACTTATTGCTGATGCAATAAGTATACTGAAATCGACTAGATTCAATGTCAATCATGTGCTACGCAGGTACATGAGATGGCAGGTACATTTATTTAAGAACACATATTATTATGACCCTAGTAGGGTATTGCAATTCAGTTAGTTGCAAATGGAAACAAACCGTATTAGGTATTGTATAATTTCCATTCGTTATCCCTAGGTATTTATTATGTATACCTAATAAATGTATTTTATTTATATTAGGTATGTATATCATGCCATTTTACTTGAACGAATACGATACGTACTAAAAGTACGTCTTTATCTACATAAAGTACCTACAATATCCATTCGGATACATGTAAATTAATGGCAGAATCCTGTAACTCCTTATCTTTATTGATACAATAGAAATTTATTCGTCAAGTATCCGGCTAGCCGCACCCTTTACGCCTACAGAAAACAGTTTTTATCTAAATACAGAAAGTACACGTACCTATTTTCCGTCTCTTGTCGAAACATGATTATAAAAACCTATTGAAAAATTAAAAACAGTCAATATTGTTTCGTGAAGCCTGCTTTATCCTTAGAACTGCCACTCTTTTAATTACTTGAGTCAGCCAAATGACGCGACGACGTCGTGTTAATATGACTGGGAGCTTGAGAGCCAGTTCTTTCCTATTCCTACCGTCTTTCTTATTGGCTGACAACACAACGCATTGGTGATGTCCATGGTGACTATTTCCCATCAGATGACTCGTCTTCTCCTTTAACTGTTTACATTCAATGTTCGCAGTATAAGCCTGGTTGTTACAGGAATATGACGTCAGCAATCCTGGTGACCGGCGGCGCCGGGTACGTGGGCTCTCACACCGTCGCAGCACTGCTCGAGAGACCAGACAATGACGTCGATATTGTCGTCGTGGACAACATGTCCAACGCTTATAGGTGAGTCGCTATCAGGTCCACCGCTAGGTGATCTGGCGCCCGTGTACAATACTTACAGATTATTTATACGCAAGTTTAACTGAAATAGGGTCTTGGACTTTATTGTTAAAATGATGTGATATTTCGTCTAAAGCTAGTTTATGGGCCTAAAATACATAATTAATATGAATTAGTAATAAATAATTAGGATTTTATTTTATTTTATTTTAAGCTTTTAAAATATTTATTTTGTACGTCAAAATCACTTGACCACAAACGCCAGTCACGACGCGTGACGTCATCTTCCACTGTCAGTCTATCACAGTTCTTCTTAGTAGTCTGTGGGTTCTGCTACAAGCAGTGTGTATGACAGTGGAAAGTGACGTCATGCACATCAATGACAGGACAGTAGCGTTTTAGCGCGAAATCCAAAAGTGTAAAATATTTTTGCTTTTATTTCCATAAAAACCGATAAATTTTTGCGGGAAAACATATTTTACAGACATTCTATTATCTAATCAACACGCTTATACACTTTCGACAAAACAGTCCAAGACCCTATTGCACAATTCCATACAAAATGAATTAAAATTATTATTTTTGCTGACTGTACATAGTTTTTCGTTTCGTGTGATGTCACGCAGTTTTTATTGAAACACGGTTCCAGCGCATTACCAAAATAGGCGGCTTATACCTACCTACCCTTTAACGCCCTTAAAGCCTCTGGATAAAATGTAATTCAAGCCCGTCCTTTAAATAGTCCCGAATCGTTACAGATCAGATGGACAAAAGAAGCCAGAACCATTACGAATCATCGAAGAGATGACCAACAGCACGATACATTTCTATGACATCGACATTCGAGACGCCGAGGGACTCAGTCGGGTGTTCGAGAATGTTAGTATGTTATGTTTGGTTACATACAATGTACCCACTTTATGTACTCTACTCACACAATACAACATTGATCCATAATTCCATGAATTAGATGCGCTCAAAGCTCGGCGGTTTATGTGGATCCTGTGATCGACATAGCGGACGCGGTCGGTAGTTGGATGGGTGACCGCTAGTGGCAAAAACTTGAGCGTTTCCGTGTTTTGAAGGAACGTCGCGTCGGTTCCGATTGCTATCGTAAAATAACAGTCGTTAAGCCATGTCGGAGTCCCTCAGGTGGCATGAATAGTTACCTAAAGTATGTAAGTCACGAATACAACGTGCACTTAATAGTCACGCTTTTTAGTGACCTATGTAAGTGGTCCTTTTATACATTTTGCACAGATGTGTGACTTAAGTTGTCTATTACTGCACGGCGTAAAGATACGAATTGCATTAATAGAGAAACTCAAAGTCACGTGTTTTTGGCTTTTGCAACGTGTAAAAAGGTCTGCTTAACGCACGGAAAAGCGTGACTTATGTGCGTTTAGGTCACAATGTACTATAAAATATAATAACGCTACCAATATATTTTCCAGCACGACATAGACTGCGTGATACATTTCGCAGCGTTGAAGGCGGTCGGGGAGTCCGTGCAGAAACCTCTAGACTACTACCAAGCCAATATTACTGGCACCTGTACACTTTTTGAGGTCAGTTCAGTGTACATTTTTTTTATGGAAATAGCCGGCAAACGAGCTGACGATCCACCTGATGGTAAGTGGCTATCATCGCCCATGGACATCAGCGACACCAAAGACATCACTGATGAGTTGCCGACCAAGAAAGAGAGAAGAAAAAGAAAGAAAGAACTAGCTCTCAAGCCCCCAGCCGGAACACGACGAGTCGTTTGGCGGCTGACTCATGCTCAAGTCAACACATATACCGACACTCTAAAAAAAAATCACTAACAACTGTAGGTATCATGTAAAATTTTAGTTGCAAACGGGTAACCTTGATCCATGTAACTGTCAATATTGATAATAATAGATATTGACATAAAATACAAAATTTTAGAGTATCCGTTTGTTACTATTATTATTTATTGGAGTCAAGCAAGGATTAATAAACAATTTTTTTATATAAAAAAACTTAAGTCGCTAAGTCACATAATATTTAATATCTACTGATCAAACCAATTTAAAATCCAAAATAAAACCAGAAAAGACCTCATGACCTTGAACGCCATGAACAACATGCTTATTGTCCCGAGTGTCCGCGATTTTTGAATAATTTTATTAGTTTTCCACCTAGCCTAGTACACTAATTATATTGTAGTAAAAGTAGTAAACAAACATTAAAGATACTTATACTTAACCACCATAATATTGACACACGCCACCGCCCTCGCAGGTGATGCGTAAATTCGGCGTACACAAGTTGATATACAGTTCATCGTGCACTGTATACGGCGAGCCCCAGAAGCTGCCCCTGGACGAGGGGCACCCCACGGGCGTGGGGATCACGAGCCCCTACGGCCGCTCCAAGTTCTTCTGCGAGGAGATCATGAAGGACTTGTGTCGGAGTGATCCGGTTAGTGAAGAGAGTTGAGAATAATTGGATAAACATTTATTTCGAAAATACATAATTAGGGTTAACATTTATTTATTTTTATTTATTTATTTCGAAAATAATAATTATTAGAAACATTTGTTTTGAAAACAATTAGCAGAAACATTTATTTCGAAATAAATTAGGATAAACATTTTTTGTAAAATAAGTTAGAAAAAACATTTATTTCGAAAATAAATTAACGAGAACATTTATTTAGAAAATAATTTGAGTAAAAATTTATTTGGAAAAAAAAGATTAAACAATCGTTTGAAAATGATTACAAAAAAATATTCATGAACTATCACCTATTTTTAGAGCTTTTTAATTTTTATCTCTTTGATGTAAGCGTTCTGTAGCTAAAATACCTTACTGCGTCAATGTTTCCAGAAATGGCACGTGATATCGCTGCGGTATTTCAACCCGGTGGGCGCGCACCCCAGCGGCCGCATCGGGGAGGACCCGGCCGGCACGCCCAACAACCTGATGCCCTACATCGCCCAGGTATTATAATTATTATAACCATGGGCGTAGCCAGGGGGGGGGTTTTGGGGGGTTCAAACCCCCCCCGAAATGTTAAGGACTGACATTTTTATGTGCTTAAAAAACATTTTTCTAGACGTCTTTCCGAATCAAATGAGCTATCGCACATATTTTTGGGAGCTTTATTTCTATTATACACGTTTTTGAACTTTTTGACTACATGGACTAATAATAGATGGCACTACATACGTCGTGAGAAAAAATAAAGTCTCAATTTTCTTTTGGGTTATTGTATGTACTTTTAGTCGTTGTATTTTCTTGAACCCCCCCCCCCCCCCCCCCCCCGAAACTTGAACCCCCCCCGAAACTAAAACCTGGCTACGCCCATGATTATAACGCTTCACACTCACAGCCCTACACTAGGATTCTAACGCCTGCCAACGCCTCGTAAAGTATATGTGAACTAGAATCTTGATATTAATAAGAACTGTAAATTAAGTAACTATAGTTCTGTACTTCTCTCAGAGATGGCGCCATAAGTAGGTGTCGATTAAAATCTGACCGGTCACGAAATGTATGGTTTCATCCCATCTCAGAAATACCCAACGCGCCTAAAGAAGTTTTCTCTTCAAAATTGTATTCGCAAACTTATATTGTATTTAAAAGATCTATCCAACGACACTACTTTTGACTACGGTAATGTGACAATACCTACTGGCTTTTTAATGAAAACAACTGTTTTGTTCGACGAAACGTTTCTTAACTACTTCCTTAATTCGTCCAGTAAAATATCCGTTACTTGAAAGTTAACACATACCTTCACTTAAATCACAGTGAAAAGTAAAAAGTGTAGCGATATAGATGTTAAACCCACCAGGTGGCAGTAGGCCGCCTCCCCGAGCTGCTGGTGTTCGGCGGCGACTACGGCACGGCGGACGGCACGGGCGCGCGCGACTACGTTCACGTCATGGACCTCGCTGAAGGTCACGTCAAGGCCATTCGCTTGTTCCGGCAGAAGGGGTACGGGGGGTTCTTGGCGCTTAACTTGGGTGAGTAGCTGAGTGGGTTACTAAGGGCTTGAGCCGGCTAAAACGAAATCTTCAAGAAAAATAAATCCTAAGTTTGTGATGTTGTCTGGATGTTTGTATTTCCATCACGCGTTCACCATTGTAAATGTTAAGATTAATCTTTTAACACAGACAATATCCAAGTTAGAAAATAGGATATATTTTAATGAATTTTATCCTAAGATACTCTGAACCTCGGACATCCACAATAACCTGTGACATACATTAATACGCGCATAATTTTTAATACCATTGATTTTCCCCAAACAGGCACAGGAACAGCCTACACAGTCCTCCAAATGGTGGTGGCATTCGAAGCGGCCAGCGGTCGCAAGATCCCCTACAAGATAGTGGCGCGACGCCCAGGCGATGTAGCGGCGAACTGTGCGGATGTGGCGCTAGCGTCGCGCCTCCTCGCGTGGCGCGCCACACGCACGCTACACGACATGTGTGCTGATACTTGGCGGTGGCAGAGTGAACACCCCGACGGGTACCGCAGTTAGGAAGAATCTGGGAGGAAGGTGGAAAATGTTGCTGTAAGTTTGACTGCCAGATACTTGACATTGAGGTTAACAGTTAGTTACACAACTTTCAACTTTAAATTTTATTTAATTTAGTTAACTTGTTTTGAGAAGGTAACACACTTATAAACTTATAGCAATATTTTTTATTGTCAAAGCACGTACACAAAGAATACCTTAAACGAGTTCCGTCTCACTCGCACACGAACAAAAGCAACTTATGCGTCGTGGTTAATCGTAAATAAAGTACAGTTAGATTTACTATACGAGAGTGTACGGAACTACGGAGTAAAACGTATACAAATAGGAATTGCAATGAATAATATTTAATTTAAATATTTGTGAGTAAAAAAAGATCGAAATATTTTTATTTTAATAATTTTACAGACCTGTAAAGTGTTTACTTATATCATTTATTTTTTATTGATTTAGATTAATATATTTTCAGCCAATACCAAAATTATTTGTGTAAGGAAAAAAATGAGTTATAACAATATTAATTATTTACATTCCTTTGTTATCTATTATTTTTTATCTTGCTTCCTTCGATTGCCATAACGTTTGGAATGTAGACTGTGTTGCCATATTATATTATTGTAAACAAATAATTTACAATCTATAATGCCTGTGATACACATACACATGTTTATTAATAACATATTACATACGCAAAGAAGGAGCAAGCTCTGAGTGTGTTTTTGTGTATGCATTTAAATATTTATGCATGTGAGCTAAAATACCTTGCTTATATTTCAATCCTGTGTATCTCTACACTAAAATGTATGACGTGGCATTATAATGTTTATTTTGTAATACAGTTATAGTTGAAAAAAAAAACGATTTAACATTTGTTGGTAATAAACCTAGCTAGTTAAGTTATATGTACAAAATAATCCCAAATAATTAAATTTTTGTTCCTAATATGTTGCCATTTTTATATTATAAGATAGACAAATATTATACTTCGTACCAAAGTATGTTTTACCAAAGCACCAGTGATTGTCTTCTTAATTTATTTATATTATTGTTGTATGAATTTTACTGAACGGAAATATTCCGGAGTTTTTAAGATTGTTAGTAAAATTTACTAAATTTCCGTGTCACAAATCTGAAATTCTTAAAACTTTTCTGTATGGTTATAACTAAACAGAAAAGGGCATTTAAACTATTATTTTGCATTTGTATTGAAAAAAATATAAGGAAAACTAGCTAAATTAGTGTATTTTAGACAAAACTCCTTTTTGATAAAATTAAACCATATATTTACTGAATTATTGAGTCTCCTTTAGGAGATACCTATATGGATTTTTACGTTAGAATTTAACACCCTTCGGACGCTTGAACTGAATCATCTTGCTTTTTAAAACCAAAACAAAGTTTACATTTAAGTTTTACCCCATGTTTTTTTTACTTAAGAATAACTTAATGCTTAATGTCAATTTTGTTTTGTTCTTCCAGTTTTTTTTAATTTAAAGCAAGTCACAAAGTGAGATGCATCAATTTTCGCGCCAAAACTGTATTAAAAGCCAAATCATTTCCTTCAGAGCAAGTGAAATAGCCTGCAGGCTATTGAATAATCATTCCAAAATAAATTTGCATTTTAATAGCTTGTGCTATTTATTTTTTATTATTTAACATTCATATTTTAATATTGTGGTGCTATTTATTATATTTTAATGATTTTGAATTATATAGAAAAATGTTACCATAATTTAAATAAAATACTTTATTAATGAAGATTTTGTTTTACTTATTATCTGTATAGTGTACCTATTTAAACATCTTATATTATATAGCAGAACGAGGAATTTCATTGGTGAAATGGAACAGATCCTCTTTGCAATAGCATTGCTATGAGCTTACTAATTCAATTGATAACATTATCCGATATTTTCCTAAAAATAAAACAAAATGGTCTTAGTTAATTTTTTATTTTGTATTATCTAAAATTACAAATCTTTCATAATTTCAATCATCAGTACAAACTAGTTCACGTGATTATTATTCAGCACATTCCATTGCTCCGTCTAAAAATATCAGATTTACATTTTTACAAAAACTAACATTACAGTTAGGGAAGGTTAGGGGTAAGCGAAACAAACTTAAAACCATGGAATCAATACACCTAAGTAAAAAAATGGAAATTGTGCTGAATGTATTCTATATTCTAACACCTAAAAACCAAATCTACCCGCCTCTTGCCGATGATTTTTGTGGCAACACAATTTTTGAAGCGTGTATCAAAATTATACTACGAATTTTTTTTATAATAACTTAGGACAATTAAAAACAAAAAAAAAAACACTTTTTCTTAAGGCAAGTGGACATTCTCATCAAAATAATATTTTTCTCGACTGAACTATACTTATTGCTGATAAGTCAACTGTGATGCCACCAAAATCATCCGGCACTTATCAAACTAAATACGACAGCGCGTATATACCATCAACACGACATAGTGCTTGTTCACACTGAACTCGCGGGCGCGGGCGCGGTAAACGCTACATACACCGCGCGCGCGTTTTGATGTGAACACTTTCATAGTAGGTCATATGTTTGATATTTCGCGACCGCGCCCGCGAGTTCAGTGTGAACAAGCACTTAGGCACGTAGTGACGTAGATCAGTGTGATATTATTGTGATCAAAATATTACTGTCAGAACACGCTGCGGTTAATAAAAAAAATACAGAAAACATTGCACCTAATAAAAATAAAAAAGACCAGATTTCTTTCATTGATGAACGTAAAAACTGCCCATTTCTTGAAACATCAATGACTTTCAAGGTTTTTGTGATGTTTATAAAAACAAAACAATGGACAAAACGAGTATCAATTCGTACTTGTAGAATCTCTTATGTCCCAAACAAAAATAATACATAGTTATAATATTAAAAGGTCATACTTAATTTGCAAACATCGCAAAGTGTCACGAAATTCGACGTATTATGACTTCGTCTGTCCATTAACAAGTAACACTTAACATGATACAATCAATTATTGACATGATACAAGCAGCTGATATGATACAAGCACTTGAAATGATAAAAATATTGGACATTAATTACATGGCTTCAACCCATTAATGGCCCACTACTGGGCACGGGTCTCTCCTCTTGAGGAGGCCTTAATTACATAGTTGAGAGAATATAGTAGGTGCTACTATGATGACAATTATTTTTTAGGCAGTATTCTTGGTTCTTTTACCTTCATCATTTTCCTTTAAACCTGGTTAAAATAAAAACAAGACAAAATGGATGTAAATTCAATTTATCCCTCGATAGTTAAATTTAAACACGATATTTGTACTAAGTTCCCTCAATCGAATTATACAATAATAATGGGTTTTTATTTTATCTAATTGTTATTGCTTTCAAGCGAAGCGTCACCAATGGAAAATTTCCCGAATTTTTAAACAAAAATAAATTACAATCAAAATGCGCTAAGTATAACTTTTTAGAGAATATTACATGAGAACTAATCAGTCAATACAATTTAAAACAGAAAGAAGCTATAGGAAATATTTTTGGAAAAGGAAACGCCATTGCGAATCGCAAACATACAAACAAACAAAACTAATTTTAACGCAATCGACACACTAGTAAACTATTATTAAGTGTCAACAATACCTTACATTACTTTACAAGCTGAGTCAATTATAATATATTATATTCCAATATAAAATTGGTCATCGATTCATATGAGGAAAAACTATTGTTATTATAAATGAAGTAGATAAGGTTATGAAGAATGGGACAATACATTAAATATTGACATACAAATCAGGAAATATAGTAGCCATTTTCTCAGAGGAAACCTTTCAAACACTGTTTCATAAGTGGAATAGGAAATACCTAATATATAAAATAATATAACATAAGGAAGGCTAGCTTCAAATTTAATATGTAAAAATTCTGGAAAATCTTGCAAATATTCATTATTAACATAACTGTATGTTTAAAACTGAAATTATAATGTACATTATTGTATGAATCGCGTAATAATATATTGGAATATGTAAATTATAAGGCAACTGTCGGTGGATACATCTATGAAGGCTCATTGATATGCTAGCATAGTCAACTTGTTTGGAGAAACGAAATACAGTCGTGGACAAAAATGTATGCTGATACAAATACTGTATGGGTTAAGTGATAGATAATAAATAACACATGTATAAAACAGGAACTAGAAACGTCTGTTTATGAATGGTTCTTTAAGATGGCCATACATGATCAAGTTTATTCGTCAAGTTTGCAGCTTGCCATACATCCAGTAAACTTGACGGTTTTGAATGGCTATCTGGCTATTTAAGTTATCTCATGCAAACTGGATGCCGCATCAAGTCTACTGCAAACTTGACATGTATGTAAGTAAACTTGATATGTATGGCCAGTTTTACTGTAGTCAAAAGTACAACAGTACAAAATCCATCTTTTCTAGTTTATGTTTTACATAAATGTTACTATATAATATAGATACTCAATTGCTAATCAATTAAAAACTAGGCTGCATTGTTATTCTTTATCTAATTGTAAATATAAAATTTGAAAAAAAGCTTCAATACACTTCAAATGACAGTATAGTACAACAACTATATACATTTAAAAGAATCCACAGGGTGCTAACAAATTCTTGTCCACAAGTGTATAACATACGGTAGGTAAAAGCTAAATTATACTTTGGTAGTAAGGTAACTAAGGGGCGAACGCGGTGCTTGGCGATACGGGACTGTCTCTATGCTACCACATCAATCTAACTGCAGGTCACAACAAATCACTCATTACCAAGAACTTTATAACAACTGGACCGCAAGCTTTCAAAAGGTACTTGAAGACAGATCAAGTCACATTGAATGAACAATTTCAACCAATCACAGGCCTGATTGACGTTGACCTTGAGACTCGTACCCACTCGAAGGGTGTCGGTGTGTAACGACCAATGGCGCAGATATTCATCCAATGTCACGTGATACGTCTTCAGGCACCTCTTCGAAGATTGCCGTCCAGTTGTATATAAAGTTCTTGCTCTATACTAATAACAGTGGTCGGTAGCAATGGATGGTCCCAGTCATATACATAGCAAACATATATCAAACTCAAAATTTATTCAAATATTTATTTATCGAATACTACAAATAACTGCCTGACTCAATGCAAATTGTTGATAAGCAACTACGCAGCACATATATACGATTAATTAATTCGTATATATATGTATATGTATATATATATATATATATATATATATTACATATGTACGAATAAGACCAACCAAAGCACCTTTTCAATACAGTGTATCATTTGCTTACAATTAAAACATTCGCTTTAAAATCTTCCAAAACACTTAATGGACTCTGTGAGCTCATCTGAAACCTATATTGTTTGGAAACTATTAAAATATGTGCAACTAATAAATAAAAGGCAATACCTTATTAATATAAAATACATGTTGATTCAGAGATTCTGTGTTATACAGGGTGTTTATTTTCAACCATTAAAAGTATCACTCTTGATAATTTCACTAAAGATCGTCTATTTTTAGTAAGATTCATAAAAGGATAAAAAAGGTTTAAATCTTTCATAGGTATGATACACCAGGGGTATCGGGTGAATAAAACAAAAATATTTAAAGTGTTAAAATATCATCCTGTATACAGACTGTATTACACCGCTCTGTGCAATGAATTTGTTTCATAAAAGTCACTCTTCAAAGTTTTAACCCCTTGGGAGTAGTTTTTAAAATTAAAAACTCAGACAAAGACCTTCTTACAATAAAAAGTCATTACAAGGATGCTAAAACACATTTTACATGTATTACTACAGTTTGAACAATTCATAAGATTTGTTTTACACAATTCCAATAATATTGCTATTTATATAATTAATAATTATTGCTTATATATTCTTAGTATCAGCAGACTTACATATTATTATGTAAGTCAAGTATCCACATATTGTTTTCTATTAAAAAAATATATGCGACTCTGATTAATATATAATGTTAGTATTTTAGGCCCGATAGCATATACTTGACAACTATATTAATAATTGCCCATTGTTAGAGACGGTACCTACAATCCATGTATTATTTAAGAGTATTATGAATTATTTTTTCTTTATTGCTTTACCTATACACAAAGTTCTTTAAAACAAAAACTATCTTATACATACATAACATGCTAGTATGCACGTGGCACGGATCTTGAGCGCCGAGACATACAGTGCCACCAAGTTATCTGCGGAATGGCGAAAATTGGAACTAATGCCGCGTCATTCATAAGTTCTTTGTGCTCATTCATTTGACATTTACTACCTCTCCAATTGCGTCCAATGATTGGTCCAATGCGTCCAACAGCGCCCTCCTTCAATTCTTAAAAAAAAACTTTTGACAGAACAACATCTGTCCGGGCAGCTAGTTATACTATAAAAAAGTGTGACCATTTAAATTCATCTCAAGTGTACGATGCGCGAAGTTTTTCGCTCAGCGCTCAACATCCAACTAAATATAGTAGACAAAGGCAACCCAACGAAGCAGCTAGGATATTTATTTTTCGTCTATACATAACAGTATGATTTTGATAATTAATGATATTTGACATACGTAAATTGTAGGTACCCATCACGTTATTCTCTAATTTCCGCAATAAAGAATGAAATTAATTGCAAGTGGAATAAATTGTGAATTATATACTGCAGTCACGAAGTACAGAGAAATGTAGCTCATACGACATTTATTTTTTGTTATATCATACCTATCATGGAGTGGCTAATTGACAACACAAGTTTATTTAGCAGATAGATTATTTTGAATTTTCATTTTTATAACCCATCTTTATAAGAAACACCGAATTATATTTAACAAGCATTCTCACAATTTTTTTATGCGAAATAACTTAAATTTGACTTGAAGATACCCACATTATAATCATTCATAAAAGCGATATGGTGTTATTACACCTATCATATGCTTGTATTTTCAACTTTATACAATTATTTAAAAGGTTTTAACTATCACTACGAATCCTTAAACTCAATTCGTCAACTTGGGAATAAGAAGCAATATACAAATGCCCCCAAAACTCTAAATTTTTATCTTTCTTTAACCCTAAAATAATAGCAGGGATTCATCAGTATTTTGTATCTATGCAATACATATTACAAGATAATAATATAATCACTGAAACTACTTACCCGTGCGATTTGGTCTTCTATTATAATGTGTAATATCATCACTCACAAGCATCACCAAAAAATCAATTGCTACACTTATCCATACTCCGTAACTGTTAACTAATTAGTGTTGCAAACAATCTTGTCTTGTGAGTCCACTACAAAACATGAAGAGTGTACTGCTATAAGTTGTTATTGGTTGGTGTTTCACGTCACTAGAGTCTTGGGCACTAGGGCACTTGAGGGTTACCCTTCTCGCTTGATACTAGGCATCTGCGGCGGAGGCTCGGCTAGCCCTTTCACCTGGAATTAATAACAAAAATGATAAACTGTAGGAATAACTGACATATTTTATTTTACAACTTCATTCAGAAATTTTTCAACCTTCTTCAAACGAGAAAAGGATTATTAGAAACTGCACATTATTATTTTATATCGAAAATTAGAAAAATATTTATAAAATATATGAAATTACAAATTCGAGACTGAATAGCAACTTCCTAGATATTATGTTTTATGATTAAAAATAAAAAAGCTCCCAAAAGCTTATCTCCCTCTACTTACTTTTATCAAAGTGTCTAAAATTATTATAATTTTTTTACCTTAGAGAATATAACATACTACTTTCAAGTGACTGCAAAGTAAGTAGTAAAGAGGTTCTAACTAAACTAGTGATTTTAAAAGCCTATTTATTGACTGTTTTCTTGAATACTAATATTATTTGTTAAGAAGAGACCTTCATACCTTGAGACGAGCAGCAGTCTTCAAGAAGGCAGGCAACTGCTCCTGTGATACATTCACCTCTCCTGCGTACATGAACTCCAGGATCGCTTGCAAGTGCAAATATGACACGTCTTTCAAAATTATAATTGGATGTTTAGATGGATTCTCCTGGAAGAAAACGAAATATATATCTTTTATAACGCTTCACACTCATAGCCCCACACCCTGTGGGTGCCATGGACAACACACAAAAACAAGAAAACACACAACTAGGCTGAGAACAGAAATTCAAACACATCATTCTTTCTACCTTGCTAGGAATCGAACCCAGGTTCATCGATACGGCGGTCCGGCAAGGCAGCCATCACGCCATACTATTTTATATAAATACTTGAACGTCAGTAATCAAATCAAAAGATATTTACAAAAAGTTGCTAGAAAAATTTATGAAGTTTATTCTGTGGAACAAAAATAACTTTTTTTCAGAAGATTGAAAACAATTAATATCATTAATATTATTTTTAACTACAATTTCAAGTCCCTGTATCGTTTCTAAAATTTTTCATTAGCATTATCCATAATTTCCGATTCTAAAGTATTATTAATCCAATATGGTGTATGAATGTATTCCAATAAAATATAACATTTACACTCAGATATAAGGAAAAGTAGACTAGCGACACGCCACATTTTATGTACAAAACTGCACCTGTCTCCAATATAATGACAATAATAAAAATAATAGCGACTGGAAATTCCATTCATATAAACCTGTCTGCAGTTTAATGTCTGCTATTTAAGAACCGTTATTTATTAATGTTATTATTATTTTCGTCTCAATTACATCATTAAATATACTTGTTTATATCTCCACATTATCCATTTCATGTTTTAAAAACACATTGAAGAAAATGTTGTAAAAATATAATTTTGATGAAATTTAATAATTCCTAAATATTGATAAATGAAAGTCTTACCTCTAATAAGCTTTTAAAGTATGGACTACACGCTGATAGCACCATTTTGTGCGCTTTACACGTCTGGCCTTCACAAGCAAGCGTTACCTGGAAATATTTAGGACTACTTAGATCCAACATACATGTTATTCATTTGTTTTTACAGCCTGAAGGGTTGACGAAAAAGCATACGGGCCACCTGATAGTGAGTGGTTATTACCTATGCACATGAGCAATACCAGAGGAATCGCTAATGCAATGCCGGCCTTGATGGAGAAGTCTTTTTCAACTTTCTTTTTACTTCACATGTAACAGCCAACAAGCTAGCAGATGAGCCACTGGGTGATAATTAGATATCATCACCCATGGTCATTAGTATAACAAGGCTGAAGTACAATAACAATTACAATTTGTAATCCTTCATATATCAAAATATCAAGACAAGTTGTTGTGTTGAAATTAAAAGAGTAGTGTCCTTGGTAAACATTTTTTTTTGAGTACATAAAGAATGGCATTAAAACATAGAAGGCAAATAAAATTTAATAAATCCAACTGTCCCAATTGTAAAACCATCTGATAAGTCATGTGGCTAGTGCAATTAAAGTAAGAAACAATATTGGTGTATTTATTTAAAAATGTACAGTATTTTCAGATAACTGCGCAGAATAATTAACAGTCTATTAAGTATGGATATACCTAAACCTGTCGGAATTTTTTTACAGGTTAAAATAACAATAAATATACAGTTTTTATCACATACTTGCATTACATTTAAATAACAAACTCAATGTTTTTGTTATCATGAGTTAAATGATATAAATTGTATTATGATTAGGTGTAAAAGTTGTAATAATAATATAATAAATGAGGACACTTATCACATTTTTGAGACAGTCATATTTATTAATCTATACCTAACCAAATAAAATTTTTGTTAGGTACTTTTATTAGTGAAATAATCATTGTGTAAATAATATGAAAAATATTTGTTATTCTGGTAGACAATTTTAAGTGTTTGTATTTAAACCAAACACATAATTTAGTTTATAACTAGATAATTCTTTTATAATTTAACCATATTTTCATTCTATCATATGTTGTTGGTTATAAGTGCCATGATGGTGAAACAAAAAGGTGCATAGAAATGCATAATTTACATAATAAAATTCTAACCTGTTACTGACTTACAGGCAATACACAACCTAAACCAATGTAGTATACGCCAATTTTTAGACAAGTTGTCGTTGGTAAACAATTGTAGTGTCTAACATATATACCATGTACACATAAACATACATAACATAGTTTATAACATAATTTGTAATTAAAAATAAGGCTGACACTAAATGAACAAAATTTAAAGACTGATAATTGTTGACATTCCAACTCAAGACCCACTAACGGTTACTTAAATCACTCCTTAGTACAAAATTTGTATGGTGATACTTTACTAAGGAAATTGGAACACCTAATATTAATAACTATTTGGAGTGGCGCCCATTAGTGAAGGCCTATGTCTAGAAGTGGACTTTTAAAGGCTGTTAGATAGATATGAATTAGAAAAATGATCATAAAAAGTGTAAACTACTATAATGTGAATTACATAGGAGTAAACAATTCTTAATAATTTACATATTAAATTATCATTACACTAATTCTATGACACTGAGCTTGCTTTTAAGATTTTATTCATATTAAACTATTATTAGTAGCACAACCTCTCTCTAAAAACTCAATTAATTTGGAAAGAAAAGAAAGTTTATTAGTGGAATAAAACTATGCTATTATGTGTTGTGCAAGTTATTTATACTGTTATAATCCAATATTTTTTTAAGTATGGTGTGTCATTAAGGCTATTAAAATTTACTTTTATTAAACCAAAGGACACCTACTCAACTTTCTTTGTGTATTTTTTTTGTATTGATTAGGTTATAAGTTTGTGAGTAAAATATATTTATTCTACTTACATCTGTAAAACTCTTTTCGTCCCTGAGATGCCTAAACGACGTTACCATATTCGTCTGGAAGTCGTTCCATTTTAGAAAGAACTGTTGGTCCCCCATATTGAAAGTTTTTTGTAATCCTGCAACTGTTTACACATGTAAATAAACACTTATAGACAAATATATTTTATACAACTATTCTGGAATTTTAATACAGTTTCCGGATGTACTTTAAAATTAAATGTTGTAATATTTGTACCTACAAATTATTGCACTTTACTTTGTACACACGTCACTATGTGGTATGCATTGCATAGAAAACAAGCTTACCTAAACACTTGGATGCAATAAATTTAAATTATTTTAGAATTCAACCTCCACGCAAATTAATTTGGGCACTTAATTTCAAGGACACCACGTAACGTTTCACTATTCCCTGTACGGTTAAGCAATTGAATCTGAAAATAAAGACGCCGTCTCGCATAAATTAGCGACTTCTTTCTATTTCTTCAAATTCCTTCATTCGCCTAGTCGGGGTTGCCATTTTACGGTCAGTATAGTAAGTTGGTAACATAACAGAGTATTTAGTGCACTTCAAAGACTAAATATTTTATCAAAATTATTGTTATCGTTGTTTTACTTGTGTATTAGAATAAAATCATAAAAGTATTCATAATCTCAAGAATTATATCAATTATTGCAATCGTGAGTATAATTGTTCCTTGTCCAAATTGACCTCAAGAAAAAAATCGAAAGGTTTCATACATAAAGGAGATGTTCAAAAGTGGTACTTTATTCCGAAGAAATTTGTGCAGCCGTAATTTATATTTCATTTGAAAGCATATTTTCTAATCTACTTGAAATTATAAAACTTATATTTTATTGATCCTCCATATTTTGGAAAATCGAAGAAGTATGTTCATGTTAGAAGGTCTATGGAAAGCAATGTTTTTTTTTTTCTAACAGGTACATACGTCCTTTTCACGAATTAAAACATAATCTGAGGTCAATTTATTATATTATTATGTTTTCAACACATCGCACCTTTGGTGGAACAAGGGCTCAACTGCACTTTTGTAATTTTACAGGAGAGCCATTTCAAAGTTTTTTTTTTTGCATTCCGAGTCGTATTATTCGTCTTTTTATTGCTTCAAAGTGTTTGTTCTTTGCATGAGATACGACCCATTTATTTGTGAATATGGCCATGTACTTTGCAGGTGTAAAATATTTTTTTGTTTAATTTTTGTCATTTTACGATTTTTTGTAAGATGTGCCCTTGTTCCACCAAAGGTGCGACATGTATAAAATAATTAACATTAATTGTAAACTAAAATCATGAAGAAACGAAACGACATAGATCATCCTAGTTTGATCCATAGTGATTATGTATTCTGTGGTTTGATATTAGTAACTGTCAGTGTCAACTGTCAATCAATCAAATGCAAAACAAAATGTCATCGTTTCATTCATTCATCACTCAATGTCACTCAGTGTTGCCAATGAAAATTTTTGGAAGGCCGTGTACATTAGATAAAAAAGCCGTGTTTATATGGGAAAAGATCAAGTGTGGGCCGTAGCTATTCAATTACGCTAATATATACCATCGGTTCAGCGCTAAAACTAAAAAAAAAGGTCATCGGCAGTGAATTTCATGCCCACTAAACGAGGAATACTTTTCATTAGCCTACATTTACGTCAACATTAGCCTAGTGGCGCTGTTTGAAGGGTTTTAACATTCGTTAAATGTTTGCAAAACAATAAATAACAAACGTGGAACACAACACGTGGAATTTGCGAAAAGCCGTAGAATTTGCTACGGCAATAAGGTTCCAGCCGTAGCCCGTAGATTTTGTGATTTTTTGGCCTGAAAGCCGTAGAACACGGTAATTGCCGTAGCATTGGCAACACTGATGTCACTATCAGTCAGTACTGTCAAGTGTCAATAGTGTCAGGATAAAGTTGCCAGAAGTAAAAAAGGTGCCCAGTGTGACAAGCTTTTGATCTATCTACTGAAATTCAAACACAAATAAAAAAACAAGGGAGGATCTTTTTTTTATTTTCACAACCTTGTCCCAATCGGAATAATTTTCACTTTCTCCTCATCGAAGTTTTGTTTTTGTACAAATTTAGTACCAGCCCCCATACATTTTTTGAACATCTCCTTTTTGAGTGTCTAAAGAATCCTATATAGATTTTTCTTCAAAACTATTTTACGCGACAGTTTTGACTTCGACGTCATTGACTTTCATACCTATTCAAAGTTTTATTTCTAAGTTGTAAACAAAATAACATTTAATTTTCTTCAATGGTATCCCACAAATCCGTTGTAGACGTTACTCATGCCATCTAGTTTTCTTATTTTGAAATACCTATCATTGAAAGTGTGAAGCGCCATCTAACGAAGAAGGAAGGAAGGGGTAATAGTTAAATAGTAATAATGCCACTCACTACCAGATGGAATTGTGGAGTCAAACTAATTGTAAAAATAGATATCTCTATGATCCGATCTTTATATTATTAATAGCCCGCGACTTCCACTTCGTAGGCTTAAAATAGTTACTAACATAAAATCCATCATTTTGGGCATTTTGGAATTTTGAGCCAAGCGTAAATTGACACCAAACTTAACCATTATTATGAAGAGGGTGCCCGTGCCATTGGGTCATCAATGGGTTGGAGCCGATGAAATATTAAAATCTTCTCTCATGTGCTGGCAGTAAGCGGAAAAATCAAAAAATAAATAAAAGCAGTATTTCTTTATTGATACATCTTAATGTAATTCACAAAAACGTTTTAAAAACGACACTCTTATTTCAAAAGAACAGAGAGGCAAAGGGTGAATAGTAATTTAACCTTAATATAATAAAATTATGAATCATTCATTACACAATTATAAACATGCGTATATTGGTAAAATTCAATTTATTTAACAATAAAATACTTAAATAACGTCAAATATATTAGACACACGAACACTACATTTCAAAGGCCAAGCGGTGTTGCCACAATTCTTATAATTAACTCTTAATTTTAAGTTTTATAATTAAGTACGAGATTATAACTATTATCTTATTCGACACTTAACATAAAATAGTATTTCAACATAGGTATAAAAAAGTTACAGAATAGCTGCATAAGTACGACAAATTAGTGGCCGTATGCAAAAAAGACCGATTATTATTACATGGAAATAAATATAATTACAATATCAAAATTATTCCCATCTCAACTAACTATAATTGACAATAAGCAGGATTTCTTTTCAAATAAATGTTAAACTTACTTTGGGGTACATTTTTCTTAAATATTAACATTAGACTACTGTCAATGACTACTCTCTCATGCGATTATGATAATTACTAAACTATAAAGCAGATATTATTTAAATTTACATAATATTATATTGCTTTGAAAATACTTAATTATGTTGTAACTAATACCTAGAGAAATTAAATTTATCTTAAATATTATAATTTTCGATAATATTTTATTTGGTATATATTTCAGCATTTTTATTATTTTACAAAGCATTTCGGACTTAGGTATATTCTAGCGTATGATTCGTCGATCCCAATGGAGACGGTAATTCCTTAACTACTTAACTAGAGTTTTAAACCCATTCGAAAAATGACGCTGCATCTAGACACATCCTAAAAAAACATTATAAGTACTTTAAAAATAAAATCTTTGCATAAAAATCTTTGAATTAACCTGACTAAAGAATTAAATTTGTCAAAAAAATCTCCTCGAGCGGTAAACAGTAGTCCACCAGAGGCTTTGGTTAAAAATAACTTAGTTAACTAGTAAATTACTTTTAAAAAGAGATCCTAACTTTTCTTATAGCAATGATTTAACTTTAGTCTTTGTCGGTAAAAGAAATGCCATGGATTTGAGCAAACAATAACATTAAATACTTATTTTAACGTTAAAGAGTTAATATTTCACTATATTATACAAGTCTTAATACATTTTAAATGTCTCATGCCTATTCTAAGAGAAATACTATATATTATGTAAATATGCCTACCTTAATTTAAGATATAAGAAAAAGATGGAACGATAGAATTCTGATAATAATAGAAAGAAGGTTTCATTCGAAAGATAGTAAAACTACTGAAAACTTAAATGAATTCATTGGTAGGATACTAAAATGACGTACCTAACTACAAGGCTTAATGATAAGACTTAACGATGTAAACTATTGTAATTTGGTATTTTAACTACCTTAAGTTCAATTACAAAAAGTTTAAAAGATTGACTAGAAAATTTTGGGATTTATTTGCAAACGATAAGTATTTGGCTGAAATTCACAACTATGAAATAACCATGTGGATAAATAGACACGCGAAGGTGGAAATGATAAGTATAAATGGACTAGATGGAAATGCAAACGTGATTACCTAGCTAATCCGATAAGATTATGAATATGTCGACAGGTGGATACATTACAATTATCACTCAAATCTATGTACAAAAGCATCTTACGATACATCCAATACATTAAAGGGAATTACTAAATTCCAACTGGCACTAAAGAAAATATTCGTTGTCGATACCCACACATTTTTTTTACAATTTAAAATAAGTAAGGACGGCTATACTTCTTATAAGGCAGCTAAGGCACTCGATAAAAGCGATCAAGCGATATGTACAATTAAATAGTGCATCTACTCGTTGCTAGATGGCGTTGTACGGTCAGCAGGCTTCGTTGGTAGAATGTTGAGCTGGACAGGTATTTTTAGTCCTCGCGGAGCCAGAATGAGCCTGGCAGGAGTCACGAGGACTAAGGCGTACTCTCATTTGTTCACTCCTAGGAACTTCGCTGCCTCGTCCGCGGAGGAAAGGAGTTTATTGATGATAGTCTTGTCGGGGATCCCGAGGAGTTTTCCGATGAGATCGCCACCATTTTCCGTGTCGTTTTCAGCTTCAGAGGAGTACTTGCGTGACGTCATCTCCAATTTAAGTTTCTTGTCGTAGTGCACGGAGGGCGGCGAGTTGTTGTTGTTCACGTTGTTTGGAATCTCGCTGCCCGATCCGTCGTCGTCTTGATAGCGGAAACTGGATAAAAAATATAGCGTTCATTATACTTTTACTACTGATAAAATAATGATTATCGCAGTTTTGCATTTTCACCGCAAAACAGTTCTGCCTGAAAAGCTCACAGAAAAATAAGCTAATCTGATGATATCGACTATAAAACAAAGACATAGTCTAGCCGCCTGTTTTTTTGAAAATAAATAAGTTAAATTAAAATATTAAACTACACAATAATCATTATAGAAAATTAAATATGTTGGTTACGGGATAAATATTTTTAGCGTTTTTTTTCCTACTTTCAACTAACAAAAGTCTTAAACAGTCTACTCCACTTACCCATTAGTAACAGCATCTTCAGGCGTGTTCGGAGGAGACGCCTCCTCGTCATCAGTGACTTCCTCACGATGCTTCTTGCGGTGTCTGAGCATGCTGTGTTTGAGCGTGAAGCGACGACGGCACAGGTCGCAGGCGAAGGGACGTTCACCAGAATGGGTTCTCATGTGACGACGCAGGTCTTCCGCTGACCAGAATCGACGGATGCAGAAAGCGCAGACCACCTGTGGAATAAAAATGAGGTTAGATTCTGTTCTACCCAGTTAGTGCCCCTTGGTGAGGGGTCCCGTCGTCTATACATTTGAATCTTTGGTTAAATATGTTTGCAATGCAAAGGCTTTTTCGTGTGTGTCTATGCCACCGCAATACGGGGAATCCTTTCCATGTATGTTCTGTCTGAGGAAATGTATTGCCAACTATCAGAAGATCCTAGAAGCAGTTTGCTACTGACCACAAAGTAATATTTTCGAAATATCCGGACATTGAAATATGAAAAAATGTAGCAACATTACAGATTAGTAAAAGTATCGAAAAATACCTACCTTCCTATTAGCATGATCAGGAAACTTCCCCCTCTCGTCATCATCAGCACTCTCGCTTCTGTCACTAGCCGCGTCCAGAGCACCCTTGCTGACCAGCTGATCGTACTCCGTCGAATGGTTCGCCGCTAAATGGCTCAAAGCACCACTTCTCTCGTTGTAGGACGCTTCACACAAATGACACTTGAAGACCAGACTGCCATCTCCACCTTCCTCCAGGGTTCCTTCAGGGTTGGGCGAAGCAGGCTGAGAATCTCCATTGCCGTGGCGAGAAGACATGTGTTTCTTCAAAGTCTCCATTGAGGAAAAGGTGCTGGTGGGACAGGAAGCGCACTTGAAAGGTCGGTCTGGGACTGCTCTGTCGGTTACAGGTTGTGGCTGAGTCACCGTGTCAGGGATGGGCTCTGCTAAAATAGCTCTAGCAGATCCGCCATGCTTTCTCAGCAAGTGGCGATCGCAGTTCGACTTCGTGGTGAAGAGCAAAGGACAATGCGGACATTTGAAAGGTTTCTGGCCAGTATGGGTGAGGACATGTCGTCGGAGTGAGGAAGACCAAGGGAACTTTCGATGGCAATACGGACAGGATACACGGTTTGGAGCTAGGCTATAGGCAGACTTTTTCTTCGGTGGCTGGTTACCGGTATCAGACTCGGATCTGAAGAAGAAATGTAGAATTAATAATTTGTAAAATGTTGAATTTAAACATTGAAAATTAAGTATTTCAAAATTTAAGTTTTACTAATATTAACTTACTTATTTTCATCGCTTCCAGAGTTGTTGCCTTCGCTGGTTGAAGCTACTAGTCCTTCCTCATCTTCTTCCTCATCACTTCGGGTGGGAACCACTGAGACCGGTAGGGCTTCTGGTACGGTATTGGCGTCCACTCCTGCTTCTGCCTTATCGGTAGTGATGAGTGTGGGTTTATTAATAAGATTCCCAGCTATTTTCAAGTCAAACTCTTTAGTCATTTCTTGCTGACGGGAAGCCATTAGTATTTCTGCAGCAGCTCGGTGAGCAGCAGTATGTTCTTCAGGCTTTCTATCTTCAGGTTCCTCGTCTATTACCAGAGCATCATCTTCATCTTCCTCATTGTCAGCAACTTCATCGGAATCCCGTCTTATTGGCGAACCTTCATTAGGTTGTATAGGTCTTTCCAAATGGCGGGCCAAAAGAGCATATTTAACACGGTCCGCTAAAGCATCAGTGGTGGGATACGGTGGAGGAGCTCTCGGTCCTGGTCTTCGAACGCTCCAGTGTTGAGGGTGCTGTTGCTTCACGTGACGTTCCATGTTAGAACGTAAAGTGAAGCGTGCAGAGCACTGCGAGCAAGAAAATGGCCTTTCAGTCCGATAACGTCTTTGTTTTTGTTTAGGCATGAGTACGCCGTTCTTAATGACCATTTTAACGGAGTCGCTCTGTGGTGGTACATTATTACTAAGTGGCCTTGGAGATTCAGGAAGTGGCGGTGGCGTCGATGAAGTCTCAACTTGGAGCAAAGGTTTTTGCTCTTCTTCTTCTGGTTCTTGTTTTAGTTGAGTCTCTTGTTCATTCGTTACGAGCCTCCCGCCCGACATACTAAGACCTCTGATGATCTCTTTTTGAATGCGTTGTTTTATTTCGGCAACTTCTTGCGAGTCAGTTGGGTGGGGAAAAAAAGAAGTTGGAAGAAAATACGGGTTGATAGGAAAGGACGGTGGTAGTGGCAAGCCAGGTAGGCCTGGTACTGCACCAGCATACAGTTGAGTGAGCTGAGATGCGTAGTAAGCAGGATCTATTTTTGGTAGAGAAGTTTCGAAAAGTCTTTGTTGCGCCAATAAGAATCTTGTTTTTTCATACGCTGATGCGGCAACAGATGCTGCATTTTGTTCAAACGTTTGTCTCGGTGGGACTTTAATTTCTGGTTCCTCGACGTCACGTTTCTTTTTACTTAGATCAAGAACATCACAGTTATTATTGTCGTTGGTACTGAGATCGACAGGTGCCTCCTCATCATAATTGTCAGGTGGGGAAATGTCATTTGCCTTGAATGTAATTTCTGGTGGCCTGAAGTCTGGTATTTGAGTCAGCTGTCCAATACCCTTAACTTTTATTCTAGGCAATGGTTGCTCTGGCTCTTTATTGTATTCTTTAGGAGTTAAACATGGTATTTCAGTCAATTGGGTTAAGGGTTTTGATGATAAGGAAGTAACTGGATGCCTATCTGTGATGAAACTGGGAGCATAATGGGTGAGAGGGGTGTCTCGTCCAGTACTATCACTACGTCTTTCAGTTTCAGGTGTGTGGAACGCCAACGACCTTTTTACTTCTTCACGAGCGAGCTTAGAATTCACTTCATCGTTGTTAGGGTCTTCCGATGGGTGGTATATTATTGAGCGTTTCACGTCTTCCCTTGTAACCTTAGCGTGTCTGTTACGCAGATGTCGTTCGCAATTTGCCTTAGTTGTAAAAGCATAATTACATACGGCACATTCGTAAGGTCTGTCACCGTTGTGAGTGCGCATGTGACGCACAAGAGCTGCCTTGTCCAGAGACGCGTGAGGACACATATTGCATTGATATGGGCCAGGTCCTGTGCCGCTAAGGTGTACTCTATTGTGGCCTTTCAATGCCCTCAAATTGGGAAACTTGGCTGGGCACAACCGACATGGAAACTCACCTCGCAACTTCATCCGCCTGAATTCTGCAGCAAAGTTATCTTGCGTTTCTTCTTGTTCACGTTCCTTAATTACTGTATCGGGTGGCGTAAGGACAGAATTTTCTAAAGCAACGCGAGTGCCGGTTAGTCTTTCCAACAAGCTGCCCGTAGATGTAACATTTAAAATGGATTGAATGTCTGCCAAGTCTCGGGCCGCATCAATATGTTTGATACCATTGGTTGTCACATGCCCTTCATCAAATTTTGGCGTAAAACGCTCCATTGGAGGTGTTAACGTGCCTGGAATCCCGAAGGGTCTGTTTCTGAGATCCAATTTTGCGAAAAAGTCCTCTCTGCGCTCTCTGTCAGGACTGGAGAGCCTAGTCGACACTGAGCACGTCTTTCTATGGATATCCAGGGCATGCCCACCTGGGAAATCTCGCAAGCATGATTCACACCTGTATCTCTGATCATTTATGGAGACGTGGGAATTGCGATCTGCTCTAGTGATATCAGCATATTTTTTGCCGGAAAAATCTAAATTATCGAAAGCGGATCTAGCATCTTCGCCGTGTGCAGTGTATCGGTGGATTTCAAATGCGTTGATTGAATCGAATCGCTGCCAGCATTTCGGGCATTCGAATCGAGCGATTCTTTTGTCTAATGGAATGGGAGAGGGTGAGCTGGATGCTGCTCTCTTGCGGGCTCTGCGTGTATCTTCTTCTTCGCTTCTGTCTGACCGATTGTCGCTGTCAATGCTTGTTGTCCGCGTGCTTCTAGACTTGTGTTCGATCTTCATTTTGTCGACTCTCCGAAGGTTGTGAGCGTCGACTTTAGCTTCGCAGACCTCTGTTTTGATTTCTGTAACGACAAAGGACCGTGTTATAATCAATTCCGGGTTATGTTTGAATAGGGCGCTTTCCTTTTACTATTCTAAGAAAACGCGACAATGGGTGAGTCAGGCGATTCACTTGTACGAATGTATTTTTATTAGAATAATAAAGACGATGAGATGTCGCATTCATTGTTGGGTTTGCTATTAGCTAATCGCTCATATCGAAATTGAATAACTTGATTTCAACTATGTAAATTGCTTGTAATTCTAGGTATGATTTGAAATAATTATATTAGCTATGCATTATCTAATTACAATGATGCATATCCCCAGGTGCGGACGCGGTAAAGCATAGTCAGCTATTCATATATTTTATAGTGCCACCATCTTTATGGACGGATAAGTTTTTGATTATTATATAAATATCTTGAAAGCAAAATCAAGAGATGATTACAACTCGTAATTGTAGTAGGTACCTACATTACGGTCGACTTTCGACCGCTGAGAATCTTGTTACTACTAGAAAAAGATGATCCTTATAAGAAATAGGTTAAAGGAATATTATTAATAGATACTTAAAATCAAGGACATGTATATTTAACCATAATATCATTGATAAGTTATGACGTATGACACTTGTAGTACCGATGTGATACATTGTATGTGTTTGTATCGATATATGTGACATTACACGTTTAACCACAGCGAGTGCCCGAAGTATGAATCAGAGGCCATTGTTAAGTTAAAAGTCTGTTTTAAGAAGCGATAGGATCGACGGCCATCGTGTACCGATTGTATTGCAGTTTATTTATTATCCGACCATTGGTATGAATCACTGTAGGATAGATACGTAGCCCCAAATTGTAGAACTTGACCTAACCCTTAGCTAAGTCTTTACAATACAAATACACTTTATTTGTATACCAAAGTAACACAAAAAACAACAATAAGGTCTTAAACTGAGAAGGAATTGTATTTCCGCAAACTTGATATCCTTATTGATTCTTTTATTTACAATTAAGTACCATAATATGTATTAGGATTTAGAACAAAAGGCGAACTTAATGCTAAAAGCGTTTTTGTCAGTCAACTTTATTGTAGTGACAGAACAACTACCTATTAAGGCACTATTATCTGTTACTTCAACTTATAGACAATTCATTAATGCTATTTACGCCTAAAACTGTTCATTAAATATTAACTAAGCTAACACAAAAGCCAGTACAGCCATCCTATAACGAGGTGGTTTTCGAGGGCGGTGCTCGGAAAATCAATACTGACACCTCGCGCTCTGCTGGTACTGACTCACCTATACTACTCACTATAGTTTATTATATAGTAAGTTTGTTACGGTCACTTATTTGGTGTGTATTGAATAAGTTAGCGCACTGTAAGGGATGATAAGTACCTAACCTATGTCTTATTACGCATAACCTACTGAACGTACGTTTTTAGTCCTATTAGGGCGGCTTAGAATACTAATCCCAATAGCACCCCGGACGGGTGTCGTAAGAGGCGACTAAATCCGGTTTACTGGTGTTAGGGCCCTTCGGAGGGATTATATAGGTAATATCGATTTTAATTGTTAATAAATACTATTATTAGATACTATTATTATTTCTCCACGGGGTTCGCCTGGATAGCAACTACCCTTGAGCATGAGTCAGCCGCCAAACGACTCGTCGTGTTCCGGCTGGGAACTTGAGAGCTAGTTCTTTCTTTCTTTTTCTTCTCTCTTTCTTGCCTTTGGTGTTTCTGATGTTCATGGACAACGATAGCCACTTACCATCAGGTGGATCGTCAACTCGTTTGCTGGCAGTTTGCATGAGCGGTCTTTCATACATAGATGGCCATACACCGTCAAGTTTACTGGATGCCGCATCAAGTCCACTGCAAAGTTGTCGAGTAAACTTGATCGTGTATGGCCAGCTTTAGGTAAGATCTCTGTCCAGCTGTGGATTTTAAAAGGCTGTAAGATAGATAGAATAAAATAACAAAGAATCTTTCTTTCTTTTTCTTCTCTCTTTCTCGGCCGGCAACGCATCAGTGATGCCTTTGGTGTTGCTGATGTCCATGGGCGACGATAGCCACTTACCATCAGGTGGATCGTCAGCTCGTTTGCCGACTATTTCCATAAAAAAATAAAGATAAAAATAAGAAAACAATCGCCATACTTACAAAAGTAAGATCGTGTAAATGCAGTCAATAACAATCAATTAAAACACCAAACTATGAATGAAACTAACCCAATTTACCTAGAAACAAAATCTTATTGATTCATAAGAAAGTGTTGAGTAAGTAGTAACATGTATCATTCATTTTAATGCACATGTGTGTGTCCATGTGTAAGCTATTGTTAGGGTTGTCAATTTTTAGAAATTATTCTTACTGTGTAAACAATTTAAAGTTTTAAAGCTTTTATTAAGTATATCATTATTTATCATAATATCATATTCAGTCAAAGCTTGCTAATTGATCAGGGACTTCATTAGAATCTCATAATTATTTTCAGTCGTTTCTAATGTATTATCTAACAGATATAATTATTATGTTTGACACGTACGTAATAATATTTTGCAGGGTATTTAATTTTTATACATAATATATTGATTAAAAATGTTAGGTATAATAATTATGTAACTTTACTGTTATCGACTGTAGGTAAGTACATAAATGTTACGTTTTATTGTATTTTACCAAACATTGGTAACCCTACAGCACATATACATAATATATATGTAGGAGGTAATATCTGTTTTCAATGCATATTTAGATAATCACATCCGCTAGCCGGCGCGATCGAATTACGCTAATTACTTAAAACGGAGGTGTTTGGCATGTTTTTTGCCTGCTTTTTATTATTTACTAAATTCCGCCCGCGACTTTGCCCGGTTAAAGGTTCTTGGCTGACAAATCTGGCAATGCACAAAGCCTTGATATCTTCTGGTATCCATGGACTCCACGAGTGATAACGACTAACTCTATCAAGTGTTCTGTTTCTCTTATGTCAGTAATTAACATAGAAAAGGAACATTTAAATTTGGAGTTTTCCGGTAATTTTTTTTTGTGAACAGAATCTACTTCTTAAATCGCTAAGTGCTTGTTCACACTGAACTCGCGGGCGCGGGCGCGGTCGCAGTAAACGCTACATACACCGCGCGCGCGTTTTGGTGTGAACACTTTCATAGTAGGTCATATGTTTGATATTTCGCGACCGCGCCCGCGCCCGCGAGTTCAGTGTGAACAAGCACTAACGGTAAAAGAGACATAGGTACATCGCACAGCCTCATCCAGTGGGCCTCGAAGAATGTTACTTTGTTTGGCCTTTTTTAATCTGTGCAGAGAACATTACAATAAGATAATTCAAAATACATACCTAAAGGATAAAATGGGCAAGAAAAATTTGTTTTGAGTAAGTATAAAAACATCCGATTATAATGTTTTTATGTTTACTCAGCAAATCTTGTGAGCGGCTCATTTTTCCCGAGTCAAATGACCAGGTAATACCAGTAGCGAGCAAATGTAGCGTATCATATTTTCTTAGGAATTATCAATGCACGCAATCTCGTCAAGTAATACGATGCTTTACTGTGACCAGCATTTTTGTCTTATAAACGGGACACGAATTGAGTTTGCCAGCTGGTATACGCTCTCTATATTCTCTAATGGACATCCGAACCGACAGAAGCATTATTATATTGCCCCCCCGTTATTGATGTACCGGGTTTACAGTAGTAGATAATATAAGGTCCTCAATTTGAGAACGGGAATTAAAAAACATTTTATAACTGATTTCCAGCAAGGAGTCAAGAAGACTATATATAGTCTGGAGTCAAGAAGACTATAGCCTTGACGAACCCAATATTCATGGTTATATTATTACCATTTGTATAATATTGCACCATTTGTGTAACAATTTGATATCATTCTCTTGAACAATACGTTTATGTTGAGTGTTTAGGATTTTTTACATTATTTAGAAAATGTGTTAGAATAGGTAATCATTGGAAAAGATACTTAAACAAGACAAGCCTATTTGTAATTTTTATTTTCAACCTCATTCAAATTCTTCTGATTTCTAGGAATTTTATTTCTTGAAGTTAATAAGAATTATAAAATCCGGACTATTCCTGAAAAGTCCAATAAATGGCAATATTATTCGTGCTGAATAATATTAGCGTTGAATAATATTGCACCATTGTGTAATAATTGGATATCATGCTTCAACTGGTTTTTGCTTGTTCACACATGAAAAGTTATGAAATTACATCTTTCTTAAATTATTATAAGGAAAACGTAACTGGTGAAAATACACAAGTAATACCGTAACATTATTATTTTATATTCGACTAGAATTTTGTGAAACTGTTTTATACATAATATGTCTTTGAATATGTAGTAAATATTAAAATGCGTATTATTTTGAAAATAAAATAGAAAAAAAAAACTTTCCAATTAAATTTTGTAACCTACCTTCCAAATTCGAAAATTTATCTTAACGTGACTAATCTATTGTGATCATTGTCAACGTTCGCAACGGTGTAACAGCGGACCAACTTTACGCAATATTGTACGCGGAAACTGTCGCAAGTGTCGTAACGCAACGGGGTCGAAATATAAGTAGGTACCTACTACTTACAGGTATCTACTGATTCCTGGAATCTATGAAATGAACGCAGCAAGAATGCAACTTCGACTTTTTACTCATTTTGTTTGTCATCTTAGTACCTACCTACTTAATATTATTTTATATTTACAGTTTCTTATTTACGTAGTTCAAATGACTAGATAACTAAATAGTTCTTTTTAAACGCTCATCGTGGCAAAATTATGATAGTAATAACAATTACGTATTAGGTGGGTAAATATTATTTCTCTGAAGGTTTATTTCCTCATGAAAGTTTCTACGAAAACTACGTCAGACATTTTAAGCTAAAAACCGGGACATAATGTACGTACTATTAAGCAACGAATATCTACATAGAGAAGAAGACTACCCCAGAAGAAGTGCTGTCACGTCTTAACATTATAATAAGTACCACAGGCTATTATCACCATTCAGCACTGACATGGCCAGTGGTCACTGGGTCCATAATGAAGTCATCAGTACCGGAATGTTACTTCGCTCCGATTTTGTCAGCTAAGTCACGTCTGACGTCATCACGTAATTTTTGTGTTAAGTCACTCCAACAGTCCTCCTTAGTACAAAATTTTATGGTGATTCTTTACTAAGCAGAGATTTAAGTAACCATTAGTGACTCTTGAGTTGGTTCGTTACGAAGTTAGGATGTTTTTCAAAAATTTTCGTGAGTTTTTATGTCCATTCAACTCGAGTACATATTGGTAAAGTCAATAACTACATACACTTCCCATTTGACAGTCCCAACACAAAAGTCTATAAAGTTCCCGTATAAAATCGTACAATCAGAGAATAAAATCAAATTCTACGTCCATCGGGTTCACTCAAGTTCATATACGGAGAAAAGGTGTGACATAGATGTGCGCGCGCATCGTGACTTCCTCCTTCCCGCTTATTCGGAATTTAAATCGACCTATCACCATCCCGGCAATATGGCGTTCTATTTGCAGTTATCATTCCCATTCGCCATTCAATTATCGTTCATACAGCCTACGCAATAAGGTTTTACTAACTCGAAGGTGTGGCAATAACGGTGGTCATAGCATATTATAAGCGTTTTGATTGATATGGTGAGGACGTAGCCGGTACCGCTGCTTTCTTCAACACTCCAATGAGCGTCAACGGTACTGAATTACACCGTGTCGTATCTTAAGCCCTCATTTATGGTGACGCCATTGACAATTACCTACCAAGCGAGCAGATTTCCAAAGAAATTTCCCAAAGGAGTTTGCGCCTTATTGTAACGATGTAAGTCTTTCGTGCGAGACAATGTGGCCGCTGCATGGGTATTGTCTAGAAATTGATATTTTGCGTCCAAGCCGGCCATGGCGAAGTTGACAATTGGATTGTTACGTTTTTCTATGGAGAAATTTAATGAGATGATCATTTTTCCTGTTCCTATTCATTATTGAAGCATGTAACAAGCAAACCATGGCAAATAGAAGGGTTTTGCTCAAGTCTCTTAATTAAACTTTAATAGAACTCAAATGAATGTACCTATTCAAGATTTCTTACTCAAATCGATTCCGATGCAACTGGTCATATAAGTCACAGAAGTCAAAAGAAAGAAAAACAAATTCCATATTCAAACGCATCTGAAATATAGATAGATAAATCTGTGCATATTATAATTCTGTGGGCACCGGCGGCCATCTTGCGCCGTCATCAGGAATGCAAGTCAGGAGCG
This sequence comes from Thymelicus sylvestris, assembly GCA_911387775.1. Lineage (NCBI taxonomy): Eukaryota > Metazoa > Arthropoda > Insecta > Lepidoptera > Hesperiidae > Thymelicus > Thymelicus sylvestris. Next base: position 5,973,286 of record OU426909.1, on the reverse strand, counting down.
AGCCTTCCGCGCCGATTTAACGGTTCGGTTATGATTCTCAGTTATAACCATTGGTGCTGCCACCTTGGTTGGGTCAATGGGGCATAGGATCGACTCTGTCTAGCACTTATAGCGCTACAATAGATGCTAATAGTAGCTTACGGCAAGAAATGATCGGTTGCATTTACATATTATTATTTAGTATTATATTTTATGGAACAGAGGGTAGGATGAATGTTACTCTACCTTTTTTTGAGATCTATTTAAAATTTTAATTTTTTAATAGTTTATTAGAGGGCAAAAGATCAAATTGCGTTCCCTAACTCAGCTTTGGGTAGATTTATTTTTTTATAAAACTTAATTAAAATTGACAAAATACCTACTAAACGGTAAGAATGACAAGTTAATTAATGACATTATGGAATTATTTGATATTTAGACCAATTTATATACAAAATCAGCATTAAACACGTTACGTCTGTATACAAGTATTACATACCAACCTTACCCACCTACGTATTGAATTGATTTCTATGTGTGCCCAAAAGTTCCAATCGATTGCCGCTTTCTCCAACGGAACGGAGATGAATAACTGAATATTGATTCTTGTACTGAACGCCAGATGGCGGTACATAGCGGTAAGTAAGTTAGCGAGAAGAATGCCGTGAATTGCCGTGTAGGTAGGTTTGGAGGTTATCTATGAGGTAGGTACATCAATAAACTGAAAATGTTGACTTATGGTCTGTGAGATATGACTCTTGTTTTGTAGTGCGTTTCATAGGCCATGCTAATAGTATGGTAGTGCGTGAAACGTAGACCAAATATACAACAATTTTTTTTCTACAATCAAATCGTTTCAGTTATGTATAAATTATGAAATACGTGGGTGGTTATTTATACAAATTTACAGTTAGGTAAATATTTGTACGTAAGGACAAAATAACTTTTTATTAATTTATAGATAGTATACTACATATCTACTTAGGTAATGCGAATAAGCCTCCGTGTATCCGCTCGTTCTTGTAACTTTAAAGTGAATAATTCTTTAAGTGTTTAAAAGTATTTTACATTTTTTACGCAGCTTGATTCTGAGAGATCTTCAAACTCAACAAGTAGCAATTAAATAAAAATAAGTATAGGAGATTCATAATTAAAATGATTTATCATACCTACGTGTCATGGGAAAATTCGTAAGGCACAATATTTTCCTCACAATATTTATTAATTTTTTTTTATCGTCATGGATTGAAATATAATACTAATCCAAAACTAAAAAAAAACTAATTTTAAATATTTTCATTTATTCTCTGTGTGTTTTGAACTAAATTAAAAGACCCTTTATAAACCTCGTTCAGTAAGTGTTAACCGAAGTTCCATCAAATTAACATAAACCTCACGTTTGAACCGAAGGTACACGACTCCTTTCGGGTTGTTTACCTCTGCAAGTATTTAAATTGAATTGACTTGATATACTTACATTTTAGTTTCATTAGAGAGAAGGCTTTAAGAAAGGACGCCATGGGTTGTGTACCTAACTTTCATTTCTCTAAAATCTATTGAATTGGTACACTTACCCTAATTGCATATTGTTCGTTTTACAAGAAATTAAATTAGATAATAAAGATCTTTTAATTATTTTATTAAACCAATTTTGAGTGGAGGTCTGAATCTAGTAGGGTAGGGAGTAAAAATTGTCTAAATACAGTCTTGTGTAGTTATCTAAATACAGCTCTATGTAGGAACTGGGTACGTTTAATAAATAAATTGAGGTGGTTTAAGATTTATTGATGAATTTTGGCTAAGAATACGTAAGTACCTATACGACAGAGGAAGTAGACTCTTACTTATCTTTTATTGGAACGTACAGTAGAAAACTGTGTCAATATATCGCACCTTTGGTGGAACAAGGGCCTGCACTTTTGTAATTTTACAGGAGAGTCATTTAAAAAGTTTTTTTTTTGCATTCCGAGTCGTATTATTCGTCTTTTTATTGCTTCAGTGTTTGTTCTTTGCATGAGATACGACCCATTTATTTGTGAATATGGCCATGTACTCTGCAGGTGTAAAATATTTTTTTGTTTAATTTTTGTCAGTTTACGATTTTTTGTAAGATGTGCCCTTGTACCACCAAAGGTGCGATATGCACTTATATAAACGAAATTGAATTGAAATTCACATGTCAACGAAATTGAGATTCAGTAAAATCATATTTTAGCACGAATTCATGAAAAACTGAAAATTGAACAACTGCAATTTTCTTTGACATGGCCTGTGCAATTTTGTCGAAAATTGTATGGCACTTACCAAAATCCAATTTTTGGTATGTCTGTGTAGAATTGTTTTTATAGAATAGACTAGCTGCCGGTATGGTAGTAGTAATTTACGGTTATATAGGGTTAGTATAAACGAAAATTCGAATTTATCGTCTTTTATGTTAAAAAACTGACACATAATTGACTTTAATATTCATTTTGGAGTCAATAGAAGCTTTATTAGTTCTCTCTTTTATCTTAATTTTTTCTTAAATTTCTCCGTTTTTAGGGTTCCGTAGCCAAATGGCAAAAAACGGAACCCTTATAGATTCGTCATATCTGTCTGTCTGTCTGTCTGTCTGTCTGTCCGTCCGTCCGTCCGTATGTCACAGCCACTTTTTTCCGAAACTATAGGAACTATACTGACGAAACTTCGTAAGTAGATGTATTCTGTGAACCGCATTAAGATTTTCACACAAAAATAGAAAAAAAACAATAAATTTTGGGGGTTCCCCATACTTAGAACTGAAACTCAAAAAATTTTTTTTCATCAAACCTATACGTGTGGGGTATCTATGAATAGGTCTTCAAAAATGATATTGAGGTTTCTAATATCATTTTTTTCTAAACTGAATAGTTTGCGCGAGAGACACTTCCAAAGTGGTAAAATGTGTGTCCCCCCCCTGTAACTTCTAAAATAAGAGAATGATAAAACTAAAAAAAATATATGATGTACATTACCATGCAAACTTCCACCGAAAATTGGTATGAACGAGATCTAGTAAGTAGTTTTTTTTAGTACCTACGTCATAAATCGTAAACCGCAATTTACCTCGATCAAAGTTACAACGAACTTCAAGAACTTTTATATTATGTTACTTGCTGCTACGGAATCCTACATGGACGAGTCCGACTCGCACTTGACCGCTTTTTAATTGCATTATGAGTTTACTCATGATACGTATTCATAGTAAGGGTTATACGTATTTACAACCTATCTGGGTTTCTGTACTTATCTGGTGACATTACCCAATCCGCCGAGCCCAGCAGACGTCATTCCGTCTTCAGGTAAACCATTACTCATCTGAGCTATCGGTCCAGTTGTCCAAACTTGCCCAATGAGGCGATGGCAATTTGGGCCGGAACTCGCTATCTCTGATAAGGGTACCGTTAGACGCTGCGTGGCTTCATTTAAAAGCAATTCTGCACAAATTAGAATTGTTATCGAGTCATCTTTTTTTTGTTTGATAATAATGAGTTATCTTTGTCGTCGATACAGTCTGTTCTTATAATCTGTGTCGATAGAAGCTATCACTGTACTTTCAATACCATACTATTAAACGTGAAACGCACTGTGTAGTTTATTTAAATACAACATAATATTTTGCGTAACAATAACAAGATTAGTTAAATAATCTACAAGTAAGACTTAAAAATATTTAGCAATCTAATTACCATAATTTTATTATGAGAAGGCTGATTAATTCCAATACTGGGAAGTTGGTATTGGTAATTTTTAACCAAGTGTTAGTAATTAATTAGCTTGCCCGAATGTATCAACGTAAGAAAACAATTATTATCTTACTTCGTTTTAAAGCACGAACCTTAAGTCATATTGTGTCGAGTTGAGTGAGATGTCTAATGAGATGTACTTTGAAGTGATAAGGATTGTTTGACTTGCATTCATTGAAAGGAGAGTCTTTCTATAATTCTATACTACGTGTATTAAGACGAGGAAGGAACAATATCCGTAGATAAAACGTTGCAATTAACTACTATTATTCTGGGTACAATGCCTAATCTGGGAATTTTGGATGACATTTATCTCTTGTAAATATACTTTTGTAATATAGCACTTATTTTAGTTAAGATCTTTTTTATTTTGTAAGTAATAGTATTTTATTTTTAGTAGTATTAGTTTAATTAAACTATTCCTTAATTTTATAAAATAAGATAAATGTAATTCAATAGCTATAATAAATTTATTACATTAATAAAAAAAACTACTATAAATTTAAAAATTAAAAAAAAACCCGCCTGCTAATTCTATGAGTGTTCGCCTAGGGGTCGATCTAAAGGTCGACTTTAATCATAATCGTCATTGAGAACTCGAGCATAATGTTTTAAAATATATTCATTTTTTTACTTTTTGGTGATGACACAAAGCTGTCAAACAAAAAATACGCAAAGAAAATTGGTTGATAAATAGAAGAGAAAATGGAGTGTTAATGTTTTTTCTTAAGCCCATTTATTTACCTATATTATATTTAAAAAATATAGATGCCCTTACAAATCAACCAAAAAATCTGTTCCGAACAGAGCTACAACACATACACGTTTATCTTTTGTTTCACTACACCAATCACATTGGTATAATACACGAAGGCATTTTAACGCTGTATGTCAAATGTCAAGCACTTCTGACAACAACAAAAGCGTGCGTATCTTCTTGTATTGACAGAGCGACTACGGGAAGAACGGTCAATTGCCTGTTCTTACGCTCTAGTGCCCTAGGGTCTAGTGACATTTCTAGCTCTTTTTACATTACAATGTCATTATAATGTAGATTAAATTGTTTACGTACTAGGATTAGGAAGTATCTAACTACTAAAATTATTAAGAATATAGGACTTTCATCAGTGGTGTGTTCTCAATGACGAAAGTTATCGTTATCACGTATTATAAAAATACTAGCTGCCCGGACAGACTTCGTTCTGTCAAAAGTTTTTTTTATAAATTGAGATGTAAGCTATCCTATCTTTCAAGTTGGATCAAACTGCACATGGTGTGCAAATTTTATTAAAATCGGTTCAGTAGTTTAGGAGTCCATCGCGGACAAACAACGTGACACGTAATTTATATATATATATATTAAGATATAGTTGACAAGTGTTATAGATATCTATTGTAATTAAAGATTTCTAATTAGTTTAAAATACATTAACCTAAGGATCATTTTGTTACGTACAATTTATAGATATCTACGTCAGGTTGCAAAACAAACATGTTTAAACTTTTTTGTTATAAAATGTTTAAATTGCGAATATATTATTTAAATTACATAAGTAGGTACCTTTAAACTGAAAAATATTGACATTCATACAAATCTATTTGTCATTTTGATCATTATGATGTCATGATCAAAACGTTACAAATAAAATTGATTATCTGTTATTTGCAGTACATTCAATCGGATTTCCTTTGTGACAAAGAATTTGGACTTTAATCGCACGAGATTATGGTGATAAGATGATCGATTATTCATCATGATTAATCAGGAAGAATGTAAGGATGTATATCACAGGTAACGTAACCTACTTAAGTTGGGTAATTTAATTAGTTATAGAAGTATCGTCATATTCTTTAGAGTTTTTAACCTCTCGAGTGAAACGGAACGGAGTAGACAATTTATGATGACAAACTTTTTAGAGTGATCCCTTTTTTGATCATGTCAATAGCCAACCACAGTATAAAAATAAATAAATAGGAAATTCTAATGGCGGCGTGTATAATAGACGTTGAATTCTGTGCGTTGAATTATACTCCTATTAACAATAAACTGCCGCACTCATGTGACTCTGAGTGGCCTGAGTGCGGCAGTCAGTCTCTTACGCCACAGTATAAATAGTTAGATTCCTTTACTGTGCTATATATATACAGAATTTGTATGGCGATTCTTTACTAAGGAGCGATTTAAGTAACCGTTAGTGACTCTGAGTTGGGAGGTTAGATAATATCTGTTAAATTCGGCTCGACCACTAGACATCCAACAAGCGAGGGATTAAAACCACTAATAACCAATAATCACATTAAAATAACGTAAAAGAAAACAACGCCGTTACTCTTATAACTCGTACATTTAGAACATTGTAGACATCTACAATCGCTTTAAAATAAAACACAATATCGTCATGTTTGCGGCGTTCAGCGTTTATTTACACTATTATCATAGTACAGGAAACAAGCGAGGAATCTTGGTTGAGATGCGTTGTGGATACAAGTGTTTGGCCCACAAAAGGATGTGAATTACTCTCGGGAGATATCGACGCAGCTGATCAAACGGCATGCCGATTGTCTTAACGAGGCTCTAATGAGATATTCTTTTGTCACTCGTAATTCAACTAACACTCTTTGGTGTTTTTAAGCGACAAGCGTTTAAGTTGTGTTAGTTTTCTATGCAACAATTCAAACATCTTCCTTTTACACACCTTCGAAACTTGAAATGGACTTAGAATGTAGGTATAATCAAAATTTTACCCCAAATTACCAGATTTCAATGAAACAGCATTATTTTGATAAGCACCACTAAAGTAACGTTCTACTAAACATAAAATCGACCAATCTGTAGTAGTAGTTTGTGGACGTACATACCTATATCCTTAACAATAAATAGAAAAGAATTATCGAATTAGGTCGATAAGGGACGGGCATTGAAAAAATACAACCGAATTGAGAACAGAAAGGTTTTTTGAACTTTTCCTCTTTAATTCGGTTTAAAGTAGGTACATACCAATATGAATACCAGCCAACAGGTGCCGTCGACTTTATTCACCTGGGTTAATTCATCCAAGTGTTTCAAGTCTACTTTTAGTATACTTTATTCACGTATGCATCAAGGTGAATCAAGTCTACTGACAGAGGTGAATTAAGTATACTAAATCAATATACTTAATCAACATATTGTGTTACGCTGTACTGCGAGAGTAAGTTGAGGTAAAGTGTTAGCATAAAATGTAATGTTAGTCACAACATTTTTTTGTACGTAAAAATGCCGAAAAACTGTTCTTTGCTTAACTACAATAGAATCTTTAATCGAACAATTTTTTTTCGAATGGACAGTCGCAGTTGGCACTAGCCACTAGTAGCCTGAGTCTTTGATACGGAGTATTTTTTAAAGCGCGTCCGACGCGACGCGCGGAATCCGCGCATTTTCCGCGTTGTAAATGACGAAGCGGACGCGACGGCGACGAGGCGTTTTCTCTTTGGATCGCGTTTGAAGCGCGTATACACCGCGCGTCGTCCGCGCTTCAAAAAAAAAACGTCGTGTGCAAAGGCTCGAGACTCAATCAAACGAAATGGAATCATATTCTTTTATCATTATTTTAATTCTAAACAATTACGACGTCTTCCATAGCTTATTTAAAACTAAAGTAATAAGTACATTTATCGACGAGGCGACTGTTATCACAACATAAATATTTATTTGCAGTCATAATAAAAATAAGTTGTGTTTCTATCATGTGTGTGTGTCCACTTGTATGTGCAGTATGTCGAAGTGATGAGCACTTTATTACTACACAAATTCCTTTATTCGCTTACCTATTCTAGGCATTCAAGTCTCAAAAGTATGCTAATTATTGTGTGCATGTAAATAAGCTAGAAATATGCAGCAATAAGTATTTGAAGCAAGTATGTATTCGTGCTATCAGCTGCTATCGTAATTAGAGACAATTTAAAGTCTTGCAAGTGCTAGTAGAATAGTGCTGCCGTCCTCAAGCTAAAAGGCGGCTAAATGTCATCTGGTAAATTTTTACTTTATTAACAGTTTTGATATTTTTTTGACCTTTAGTAATATTTAAGTTCAAAAAAAATGAGTTTGACATAGTATGACAACATTAACAATTGTTTTATAGAGAATCACTAGCACGATTTAAAAATAATCCTGCGTTTTTTGGCTCTACCTCAAAAACTGTTTTTGTCACTTAACCGCCTTTTAGTTTGAGGACGGCAGAGTGGTGGTGGGGATTGGAAGCGGTTATGTTTAGGTAAAATATTGTTGGTATGTCTCTATAGGGGTTGCGCAATGGAAGAGGTTGCATTTAACATCACACTACGACCTCAAAATATGCCAAATAGGTCTGCAAGAAGTTAGGAAACCCACATGAAATGTGTTTGAACTTTGAAGCTATAATAAAACTATTTGAGTTGTTTACAGACACCATTATTAGGTAAGTACAATACTAAACTTCAGCACAATTTTACAGTTCATATTCATGAAAGAAAAGAATGAAGTAACTTAATGAGATAAAACGAGCAGACAAATCGACTCTACAGAAACGCAACAAAAGTTTTTCATCTGGTAACTTTTATACAATGTGTATGTAATACATCGCTTGAAGAGGTATAACGATTGCTATCTAACGATAAAAATTCTTGGCAAAAAAATAACCGATTTTAAAATTAGGGATAACTCAAAAAATACTCGTCAGATCTCGCTACTTAAATGGGACCAGTGACCACGTGACAAGCACCAGCTTTCGACTAAAAAAGAACCATAAAAATCAGTTCATCCAGTCAAAAATTTTGAAGTAACAAACATAAAATAACAGTCGAATTGAATACCTCCACGGAAGCATTCGAAAATTTTTGCTGCTCACCCATCTCACCCATCTAGGTACAATCACCATCGCATCCGAAGTTCCATATTCGCTCACTACACGGGTCTGGTTGCTCCGGATAGCCGGTGTCGGCTTACAAAACACCGGCACGAGTAACACCAGTTATTTAAGCCATCTCATTAAGCAGGTGTTATCGGCGCGTGCGGCCGATCATCGCTCAGGTTACTGCAGGTCGGCCCGAGAGCTACCGACAGAGATGGGATGCCGGAACGAGGCCGCGAGGGCGCCATCTGTCCGAGTTTCTCCGGACAGCTTCTAATTTTATTTTATAATTCATTGGCGGTTTTTGATATTTAAATTTATTTATTTTCGCTTAAACTCAGTAGTAAAACTACAATTAAATAAACGAATATATTTGTAAATTTTAAATTAAATAAAATAATTAACAGTTATTGTGTAGCTTGACATGGTCTAATTCCAGACGTAGGTACTTCTTACTAATATTATAAATGTGAACGTTGACGAACATGGATGTATGTTTGTTACTCTTTCACGCAACTACTGAACGCAAAGGTAGACCATGATCTGGAATAAAATAGAGGATATTCCCGAAAAACACGGGTAAAGCCGCGGGCAATGATCTAGTCTTTTTTATAAAGGAATTATATTAAGAATACATTAATTAATTCTAAGTTTTTTTTTAAAGTTAGGTTAGACTGTAATGTAATGTATCATTTTAAGACATCACTGATTTATGGGCGATAAAACAGACATGAAGATTAAAAGGTTTTCTACGCTGAGGGGCTTTCCACAAAAGCGTCTTATCCATTTTTATCTAATATCATAATATACACATCTATATCTAGCACCTAGATGTATTCAGATAATTATTATGAGATATGATAACACAATCATTTCACTAAGGTATATTAACAAAAGTAATCTTATTTTATTTCTGAGCGTAATAAATATTAAATAGTTGAACCGTGCAACTCTTTTTTCCTATGTGTTCTCTTAATATAAACAATATTATAGATTTTTGTATTTTTTATGTTTAAATTTCATACAATATTTTTTTAATAATTTTTGCAACGTCATCACAACAGTAATTAAATACTACATAATTCTTGACATAAAATAACAGACTTCAAAATTAAGGATAACTCAAAAACTACTCTTCAGTGTGTGTGCAATTATAAAACCAGACAGCAGCTACTGTTAAGATATCTTTGGCCTACCTTTTGCCTTGTTGTCAGTCTTAAATCTAAAAGCACTAGAGAAGCTATTTCGTATTGAAATATTCATATAATTGACTTCGCAACATATTGGCCACAAAAGACATTTGGCCAAGATACCGACGATACAGCCATGGTCATACATCCTGACGACAGGTATTGCCCGCTCTAAGTCTCGACCTGTCCCGCCTTGGCCAAACATTTGGTATTACTACACCCGAACAATATAATCTCAGACGTATTACGTGTCGAGTGCACATCCTGTCGATGATCATCAATGGCTATCGGTTCGAGAAACTCGGGGGATTTATGAATGAAACGTCCTCTGGGCTTGCGTCACTCTTATATCACATGTTACATGAGAATGCAAGGCTTCAGGTACGAGTAACTGTTACGTCTACCGTCTTATGAATAGTACTTAGGGGATGTATTCTCTATTATACTTTATTATAAGTAGTTATAAACTATTTAAAGCTATTCGGATATCAGCCAATATTAATTGGGTAGTGATTTTTCTGTCACAAATAAGTCTGCCATTGCGGGGAATCGATCCTAGAACTACAAATGTAACTAATGATACTAACAAAAAAATACGAAGTTGTCAGATTATGGTCAAATTGCATTTTAGTCTTGAACACAGATTTTTAAAAGGGTTAAATTATTTTAAGGGTTTTCAGGGTTATTTTATTTAGGTATAAACAAAGATATTGTGTTCATCTTTTAAGTGTCCGTGAACAGTGTCAAAGTGTGCGTAGCTCGAGCGCAATGAACTTATACTTTTGATTCTGAAGCCTCTCTAACTATACATATTGTGCTCTTGGACTATAAATTACTACTACAGATTATTAATAGGTGGTAGATGATAGGAAGGTACTTACGTTGGGAGGCGGGCGGCTCTGCCGCAGGGGCCGCGGGGGCGCCGGCAGCGCCCTGCATGACCCGCGACGATCGACCGCGGCGCCTGCGCAATACATTATTATATCAATCACATGTCACATACAGGTATATTATAATAGCCATTTGCTATCGATTGTGCTAAAACTTTAAATTTATTTTAATATTTTTTTATTCATTTTTCCTCGCACAACTTTTAATCTCTGAAAGCATTCGAAGATTTCGAAGCTTCACTATCAATAATGACATGAATTTTAATCAATATCTTCCAAGGATTATTATACCAAAGAAACATCTTAGAAATTATTAATCAATATATTTAATTTGTAAGATATAGGAAATATTGCAGTTCTGATATTATTCCAAGTACCTATTGTACTAACAGGTTTAGTAAACTTTATTTGTGTACATAATTCAAAGGATACCTATTACCTAGTACCTACATAACATCTTCCTTGTCATTTCAGGCACATACGTCACTCTCTTCACACAACAAAGAAACGCAACTGAGTCATAAACCCTAGTTATCAGTCCCACTTCCTGTAAAGGCACTTACCGCGTTAATCGAACAACGAGGTTAAATCGTATCTGGTTAGGCTGTTTCTCATGCAACAGATTCCAATACAGGCGTTTTTAGGGTTCCGTAGCCAAATGGCAAAAAACGGAACCCTTATAGATTCGTCATGTCTGTCTGTCTGTCTGTCTGTCTGTCTGTCTGTCTGTCTGTCTGTCCGTCCGTCCGTATGTCACAGCCACTTTTTTCCGAAACTATAGGAACTATACTGTTGAAACTTGGTAAGTAGATGTATTCTGTGAACCGCATTAAGATTTTCACACAAAAATAGAAAAAAACCAATAAATTTTGGGGGTTCCCCATACTTAGAACTGAAACTCAAAAATTTTTTTTTCATCAAACCCATACGTGTGGGGTATTTATGAATAGGTCTTCAAAAATGATATTGAGGTTTCTTATATCATTTTTTTCTAAACTGAATAGTTTGCGCGAGAGACACTTCCAAAGTGGTAAAATGTGTGTCCCCCCCCCCTCCGTAACTTCTAAAATAAGAGAATGATAAAACTAAAAAAAATATATGATGTACATTACCATGCAAACTTCCAACGAAAATTGGTTTGAACGAGATCTAGTAAGTAGTTTTTTTTTTAATACGTCATAAATCGTAAACCGCAATTTACCTCGATCAAAGTTACAACGAACTTCAAGAACTTTTATATTATGTTACTTGCTGCTACGGAACCTTTCATGGGCGAGTCCGACTCGCACTTGGCCGCTTTTTTTTTATGCTGTGCCCGTATGCTAGTTAACGAGAACAAGTCAATCGCGCGGGATGAGAGAATTTCCCAAATCTCTAACAGTTTGGGAAGAGTAGGTATTGAGGGTAAGCGCACGTCGCATAACTCATAACTCACACCACCTTCCCTTTGTAATATAATACTATTCCTATTCTTGTGACACTGATGGCCTATTTGATAATTATCACAATGTGTCGTGTAGTCTTCAGGTCGCACAATCTGATATTGGAATTATGTATTAGGTATTACGCAGTGTGGTATGGATACAATTTTTCTAATGAAATTGTAGCTCCCGACTTTCATTTGTCTTTTTTGCACGCCAACAAAAGGTGAAGAGAATTTAAATAATGCAAATGTGGACTTTGTTCAAAATTGGGATTTTTATTATCATTAATTAGGTACTAAAATGAGGCAAATGGCCGAACTCGAGGGGTCACCCGATTCGAGCCATACTGACGACAGTGACGATTACACTAACAGACAGACATTATCTATTTATCATAAAAGCTAAACTGCGGTGTTTCTACCCGCAAAAATAGTTGAAAGATCCATGGATGGATTGGCTTAATTATTTATACAGATAGTATTTTAATAAGATTAGTTTCTAACATCAAACAGGGTTTTATTCTCTAAAGTCTTGTGTAAAAATCGCCTTAATCGAATGAAGCACGAGTAGTAATATCCAAGGAAGAAAATCTAGGACTGTCCTGTTATCTACAATCTTATCTACCACATACAACAGTTATTCTTAATTCGAATGTTTGTTCCAAGATAAAGGTAAAAATGTACTTGGAATCGGATATTAATCTATATTTTGTTTTCAATATCTAGAACAGGTTTTCGTTAGTTTGATTGTACCTAATAAATATGAGATAACCTATATGTGAAAATGCAAGAAGCAGTACACACTTCCCCACACTAGTCGTGAGTGACATGGACTACACAAGCATCTCAATCATTTAAGTCACATAAATGTCTAGCCGGGAATCGAACCTGGATCCCGAGCTTCGCAGGCAGGAATTACAAACTCTGCTACGGGTTTATCATGATATTCAGTTGAAGCCCTCTGGATAATACGGCTACATAATGTGTCACGCACTAGCCCCGGAGCTAACATTTGGGGCAAAGTATTCAGTATTACGAACCACTTACAAATACAATATTGTAGACAATACGTGCTAATAACCCCTCGGAATGCATCAAACAGACACCATCGTCCATTGCTTATTAATACACGGTTGTCTATTTTCAATGTTATGAAAGTTAAATGTCTATTGTGTATGACTGCTGTGTATTTACTGTATTACTAAATATCATCTATACTAATATGTAAAGAGGAAAGATTTGATTTTTTGTTTGCATTGAATAGGCTCCGAAACTACTGAACCGATTTGAAAAATTCTTTCACTGTTAGAAAGCTACACTATCCCCGGTGGACCTCCGGGAAGTTGGCACCGCACTTTTAAGTTACAAAAATTTTGAAGGTTGTTCTAGGTTGTTCTAGGTTTGTTCTACATTGTTCCAAAACGGCATATGGCTGAGAATGAAACTTTCAGAGAAAATCCAAAAAACGTGATTTTTGAGCTAGCACCGCACTTGAGAGGTATCGCAATTCTGGCGGTTGTTCTGGGTTGTTCTAGGTTTGTTCTATATTGTTCCAAAATATCGCGTTCGAAAAACAATTATTTTCCACAAAATTCGTGAAAAGAAGTTTTTGAGCTAGCACCGCACTTTTGAGTTATCGCGATTCTGGCGGTTGTTCTGGGTTGTTCTAGGTTTGTTCTATATTGTTCCAAAATATTGCGTTCGAAAAACTATTATTTTCCACAAAATTCGTGAAAACAGGTTTGGAAGTTGGCACCGCACTTTTAAGATATTGCGATTCTGGCGGTTGTTCTAGGTTGTTCTAGGTTTGTTCTATATTGTTCCAAAACGGCAAAAGGCTGAGATTGAAACTTTCGGAGTAAATCCAAAAAAACATGAACGGGAAGTTGGCACCGCACTTTTAAGATATTGCGATTCTGGTAGTTGTTCTGGGTTGTTCTAGGTTTGTTCTATATTGTTCCAAAACAGCAAAAGGCTGAGATTAATACTTTCGGAGTAAATCCAAAAAACCATGAACAGGAATATGGCTTCTCACTTTTAAGTTATCTCCACACATTTAAGTTATCGCCATTCTGGCGGTTGTTCTGGGTTGTTCTAGAGTTGTTCTATAATGTTCCAAAATATCGCGTTCGACATACTATTATTTTCCACAAAATTCGTGAAAACAGGTTTGGAAGTTGGCACCGCACTTTTAAGATATTGCGATTCTGGCGGTTGTTCTGGGTTGTTCTAGGTTTGTTCTATATTGTTCCAAAATATGGCGTTCGAAAAACTATTATTTTCCACAAAAATCGCGAAAATATGTTTGGAAGTTGGCACCGCACTTTGAAGGTATTGCGATTCTGGCGATTGTTCTGGGTTGTTCTAGGTTTGTTCTATATTGTTCCAAAACGGCAAAAGGCTGAGAATGAAACTTTCGGAGTAAATCCAAAATATCCATGTACAGGAAATTGGTTTCTCACTTTTAAGTTATCGCCCTTCTGGCGGTTGTTCTGGGTTGTTCTAATTCGGTTGTTCTGAGTTGTTCTAGGTTTGTTCTATACTGTTCCAAAACGGCAAAAGGCTGAGATTAATACTTTCCGAGTAAATCCAAAAAATCATGAACAGGAAGTTGGCTTCTCACTTTTAAGTTATCACCACACATTTATGGTATCGCCATTCTGGCGGTTGTTCTGGGTTGTTCTAGGTTTGTTCTATATTGTTCCAAAATATCGCGTTCGCAAAACTATTATTTTAAACAAAATTCGTAAAAACAGGTTTGGAAGTTGGCACCGCACTTTGAAGGTATTGCGATTCTGGCGGTTGTTCTGGGTTGTTCTAGATTTGTTCTATATTGTTCCAAAACGGCAAATGGCTGAGAATGAAACTTTCGGAGTAAATCCAAAAAATCCATGTACAGGAAGATGGCTCCTCACCTTTAAGTTATCGCCATTCTGGCGGTTGTTCTGGGTTGTTCTAAGTCGGTTGTTCTGAGTTGTTCTAGGTTTGTTCTATATTGTTCCAAAACGGCAATAGGCTGAGATTAATACTTTCGGAGTAAATCCAAAAAATCATGAACAGGAAGTTGGCTTCTCACTTTTAAGTTATCACCACACATTTATGGTATCGCCATTCTGGCGGTTGTTCTGGGTTGTTCTAGGTTTGTTCTATATTGTTCCAAAATATCGCGTTCGCAAAACTATTATTTTAAACAAAATTCGTGAAAACAGGTTTGGAAGTTGGCACCGCACTTTGAAGGTATTGCGATTCTGGCGGTTGTTCTGGGTTGTTCTAGATTTGTTCTATATTGTTCCAAAACGGCAAATGGCTGAGAATGAAACTTTCGGAGTAAATCCAAAAAATCCATGTACAGGAAGATGGCTCCTCACTTTTAAGTTATCGCCATTCTGGCGGTTGTTCTGGGTTGTTCTAAGTCGGTTGTTCTGAGTTGTTCTAGGTTTGTTCTATATTGTTCCAAAACGGCAATAGGCTGAGATTAATACTTTCGGAGTAAATCCAAAAAATCATGAACAGGAAGTTGGCTTCTCACTTTTAAGTTATCACCACACATTTATGGTATCGCCATTCTGGCGGTTGTTCTGGGTTGTTCTAGGTTTGTTCTATATTGTTCCAAAATATCGCGTTCGAAAAACTATTATTTTTAACCAAAATTCGTGAAAACAGG
The DNA here is from genome assembly GCA_911387775.1 of Thymelicus sylvestris. Classification (NCBI taxonomy): domain Eukaryota; kingdom Metazoa; phylum Arthropoda; class Insecta; order Lepidoptera; family Hesperiidae; genus Thymelicus; species Thymelicus sylvestris. Next base: position 5,957,508 of record OU426909.1, on the reverse strand, counting down.
TTTGGAAGTTAGCACCGCACTTTGAAGGTATTGCGATTCTTGCGGTTGTTCTGGGTTGTTCTTGATTTGTTCTATATTGTTCCAAAACGGCAAAAGGCTGAGAATGAAACTTTCGGAGTAAATCCAAAAAAATTATATACAGGAAGATGGCTCCTCACTTTTAAGTTATCGCCATTCTGGCGGTTGTTCTGAGTTGTTCTAAGTCGGTTGTTCTGAGTTGTTCTAGGTTTGTTCTATATTGTTCCAAAACGGCAAAAGGCTGAGATTAATACTTTCGGAGTAAATCCAAAAAACCATGAACAGGAAGTTGGCTTCTCACTTTTAAGTTATCACCACACATTTATGTTATCGCCATTCTGGTGATTGTTCTGGGTTGTTCTAGGTTTGTTCTATATTGTTCCAAAATATCGTGTGCCGCATAACCTACTTTATTGTACTTAAATGTTTCATATGTGTAATAAAAGCCATTTGCACGCTCGCACTGCTAACAGCAACTCGTATTATTTACCTCGTCCTATTCAACATACAAATAGCGACACAGTTATACAAGATTGGCGAACACATAACAACTACGCCAAAGTAGTGACCCCGACACTTCATCATCTCAGCTACCAGACCAGCTCGTTGAAAAAACTGCTCGTCTATAGTGAAGATAGAAGATGGCTACGCAACCGATACCAGCGATTCTGGCGAAGTTTCGACCATCACCGTGTCTTCAAGGATCCCTGACTTCTGGTGCGATCAACCACGTCTATGGTTTCTAACTTTCGAGGCTATAATTGGGCCACAAAAAGTCAGCGACGTAGTGAAATACAACCTGACCATACAAAAATTGGGCAAAAATGTGCTCGAACAGATAACAGCAGCCCTATTCAGTTTTGTAACTTGACAGCGGAGTTTCAAAATTGACGTTCGAGTTCTAGGATCACTTCACTTCGCAAGTGCGTACTAGATGATTAGATAATGACATGTCAATATGATGCAAGTTCGCTTTTGTTTTGTAACTTGACAGCGGAATACACGATGAGTTTCTAAATTGAAGTTAGAGTTCGAGACTCCCTTCACCTCGCAAGTGCGTGCCAGATGATTAGAGAATCACATATCAAGATCTCGGACTCGAACTTCAATTTTGAAACTCATCGCGGATTCCGCTGTCATGTTACAAAACTGAATAGCCCTCCAGATATATCGTTTAAGCCGCCCAGCGTTAAAAAATACGAAACATTAAAAACCCGTTTACTGGCTGTATATGAAGAGTCCGAAACCAGACGTTTTCAAAAACTATTGAGTGAAATTGACCTCGGCGACCAGAAACCTTCCCAGCTTCTTCGTCGAATGCGTGACCTGGCGCGAAACAAAATGCCCGATGAAACATTAAATGTGATGTGGCAAGGACACTTACCTTCATCTGTGCGTGCAGTGTTAGCGGTTACTCAAACAGAAGACCTGGAACAGCTATCTGCTATTGCTGATAAAATTGTAGAAACCATGAAGCCTTGTGAAATATCTGATATCAAATCTGCGACACCTGGAAGTGATTATACCTACATATTGACGGAAATCGCCAAAATTAACATAACACTTGAAAAAATTGAAAAACAACAATCGGAATTCATTCTTAGAACTCGGCAGCGTCGTTTCATATCCAGATCGGTTTCGCGCGGACGTAACAGGATCCGTCAAGTGGTAGATAGTGGGAACGGCTTTTGCTATTATCATCATCGTTTCAACCATAGAGCTAACAAATGTACAGAGCCGTGCACCTGGAATAAATTTGGAACTACAAAATCGGAAAACTAGCTTCGGTGCAATCACAGGCGGAAATTGGCACCGTTACTCCTCATCACCGCCTATGCGTAACTGATTTCGCTACTGGGTTAAGATTTTTGATAGATACCGGAGCCAACATATCTGTTTTACCAGCACCCAAAAATAATAAAAAAGCCAACCAATCCGAATACAAACTATACGCAGCCAATGGAACGCAAATAAACACTTATGGAATAAAAACGCTTGACCTAGATCTCAAATTACGAAGACCCTTCCGATGAACCTTTGTGCTAGCTGACGTCAAACAACCAATTCTGGGGGCTGATTTCTTAAGTACTTACGTATTTCTTAAGTAATTACTAGTAGATATAATCAACAAGAAACTAATTGATCAAGTCACAAATTTATACACCGTCGCTTCTATCACTTTCAACAGCCAACATTCCGTGAGAACTATCGACTCAAACAATGAATATAGCGACTTATTACTGGAATTTCCTGAAATTACTAAGCCCATGTGTTTCAAGGACATTCCGCGTCACTCAGTTGTTCATCAAATCGAAACAGCTGGTTCACCTGTCTTCGCACGACCGCAACCTTTACCCCCAAATAAATACAACGTTGTCAAGAAAGAATTTCAACGCATGCAAGAAATGGGAATCTGTCGTCCATCCAAGAATGCCTGGGCTACACCGCTTCATGTGGTCACGAAGAAAAATGGCGAAATAAGACCATGTGGAGATTACCGTCGGCTCAATGCCATTACGAAACCGGATAGATACCCTATTCCTCGAATACAAGATTGTGTATACCTACTTGCTAAAAAACAAATATTTTCTCGTCTGGACCTGCAAAGAGCTTATCACAATATCAGTATCTACGAACCCAATATTGAAAAAAAGGCAATAACAACCCCATTTAGATTATATGAATTTACGAAAATGACATTTGGCCTCAAAAATGCCGCTCAAACATTTCAACGTTTTCTAAACAATGTAGTACTACGAGACCTGGATTTTTTATTCAGCTATATTGATGACGTCATAATAGCATCTACGTCAACATCCGAACATCGTGAACATCTCCGACAAGTTTTCGACCGCTTGAACAAATTTGGAATAACTATCAACGTATCAAAATGTGAATTTGGAAAATCAGAATTAAGTTACCTGGGATATCATGTTTCACATGATGGATTACGACCATTACAAGAAAGAGTAAAAGCTATAATAGAGTACCCAAAACCAAAAACGGTAGATGAATTAAGAAGATTCATGGGAATGGTCAACTTTTATCGACGTCACCTACCCAATGCAGCCGAAAAAAAAAAAAAAAACGCGAAAATATGTTTGGAAGTTGGCACCGCACTTTGAAGGTATTGCGAATCTGGCGATTGTTCTGGGTTGTTCTAGGATTCAGAACAACTGACTAAGAACAACCGCCAGAATGGCGATAACTTAAAAGTGAGGAGCCAACTTCCTGTACATGGATTTTTTGGATTTACTCAGAAAGTTTCATTCTCAGCCTTTTGCCGTTTTGGAACAATATAGAACAAACCTAGAACAACCCAGAACAATCGCCAGAATCGCAATACCTTCAAAGTGCGGTGCCAACTTCCAAACATATTTTCGCGATTTTTGTGGAAAATAATAGTTTTTCGAACGCGATATTTTGGAGCAATATAGAACAAACCTAGAACAACCCAGAACAATCACCAGAATGACGATAACATAAATATGTGGTGATAACTTAAAAGTGAGAAGCCAATTTCCTGTTCATGGTTTTTTGGATTTACTCCGAAAGTATTAATCTCAGCCTATTGCCGTTTTGGAACAATATAGAACAAACCTAGAACAACTCAGAACAACCGACTTAGAACAACCCAGAACAACCGCCAGAATGGCGATAACTTAAAGGTGAGGAGCCATCTTCCTGTACATGGATTTTTTGGATTTACTCCGAAAGTTTCATTCTCAGCCATTTGCCGTTTTGGAACAATATAGAACAAATCTAGAACAACCCAGAACAACCGCCAGAATCGCAATACCTTCAAAGTGCGGTGCCAACTTCCAAACCTGTTTTCACGAATTTTGTTTAAAATAATAGTTTTGCGAACGCGATATTTTGGAACAATATAGAACAAACCTAGAACAACCCAGAACAACCGCCAGAATGGCGATACCATAAATGTGTGGTGATAACTTAAAAGTGAGAAGCCAACTTCCTGTTCATGATTTTTTGGATTTACTCCGAAAGTATTAATCTCAGCCTTTTGCCGTTTTGGAACAGTATAGAACAAACCTAGAACAACTCAGAACAACCGAATTAGAACAACCCAGAACAACCGCCAGAAGGGCGATAACTTAAAAGTGAGAAACCAACTTCCTGTACATGGATTTTTTGGATTTACTCCGAAAGTTTCATTCTCAGCCTTTTGCCGTTTTGGAACAATATAGAACAAACCTAGAACAACCCAGAACAATCGCCAGAATCGCAATACCTTCAAAGTGCGGTGCCAACTTCCAAACATATTTTCGAGATTTTTGTGGAAAATAATAGTTTTTCGAACGCCATATTTTGGAACAATATAGAACAAACCTAGAACAACCCAGAACAACCGCCAGAATCGCAATATCTTAAAAGTGCGGTGCCAACTTCCAAACCTGTTTTCACGAATTTTGTGGAAAATAATAGTATGTCGAACGCGATATTTTGGAACATTATAGAACAACTCTAGAACAACCCAGAACAACCGCCAGAATGGCGATAACTTAAATGTGTGGAGATAACTTAAAAGTGAGAAGCCATATTCCTGTTCATGGTTTTTTGGATTTACTCCGAAAGTATTAATCTCAGCCTTTTGCCGTTTTGGAACAATATAGAACAAATCTAGAACAACCCAGAATAACCGCCAGAATCGCAATACCTTCAAAGTGCGGTGCCAACTTCCAAACCTGTTTTCACGAATTTTGTTTAAAATAATAGTTTTGCGAACGCGATATTTTGGAACAATATAGAACAAACCTAGAACAACCCAGAACAACCGCCAGAATGGCGATACCATAAATGTGTGGTGATAACTTAAAAGTGAGAAGCCAACTTCCTGTTCATGATTTTTTGGATTTACTCCGAAAGTATTAATCTCAGCCTTTTGCCGTTTTGGAACAGTATAGAACAAACCTAGAACAACTCAGAACAACCGAATTAGAACAACCCAGAACAACCGCCAGAAGGGCGATAACTTAAAAGTGAGAAACCAACTTCCTGTACATGGATATTTTGGATTTACTCCGAAAGTTTCATTCTCAGCCTTTTGCCGTTTTGGAACAATATAGAGCAAACCTAGAAGAACCCAGAACAATCTTCAGAATCGCAATACCTTCAAAGTGCGGTGCTTACTTCCAAACATATTTTCGCGATTTTTGTGGAAAATAATAGTTTTTCGAACGCCATATTTTGGAACAATATAGAACAAACCTAGAACAACCCAGAACAACCGCCAGAATCGCAATATCTTAAAAGTGCGGTGCCAACTTCCAAACTTGTTTTCACGAATTTTGTGGAAAATAATAGTATGTCGAACGCGATATTTTGGAACATTATAGAACAACTCTAGAACAACCCAGAACAACCGCCAGAATGGCGATAACTTAAATGTGTGGAGATAACTTAAAAGTGAGAAGCCATATTCCTGTTCATGGTTTTTTGGATTTACTCCGAAAGTATTAATCTCAGCCTTTTGCCGTTTTGGAACAATATAGAACAAATCTAGAACAACCCAGAACAACCGCCAGAATCGCAATACCTTCAAAGTGCGGTGCCAACTTCCAAACCTGTTTTCACGAATTTTGTTTAAAATAATAGTTTTGCGAACGCGATATTTTGGAACAATATAGAACAAACCTAGAAAAACCCAGAACAACCGCCAGAATGGCGATACCATAAATGTGTGGTGATAACTTAAAAGTGAGAAGCCAACTTCCTGTTCATGATTTTTTGGATTTACTCCGAAAGTATTAATCTCAGCCTTTTGCCGTTTTGGAACAGTATAGAACAAACCTAGAACAACTCAGAACAACCGAATTAGAACAACCCAGAACAACCGCCAGAAGGGCGATAACTTAAAAGTGAGAAACCATCTTCCTGTACATGGATTTTTTGGATTTACTCCGAAAGTTTCATTCTCAGCCTTTTGCCGTTTTGGAACAATATCGAACAAACCTAGAACAACCCAGAACAATCGCCAGAATCGCAATACCTTCAAAGTGCGGTGCCAACTTCCAAACATATTTTCGCGATTTTTGTGGAAAATAATAGTTTTTCGAACGCCATATTTTGGAACAATATAGAACAAACCTAGAACAACCCAGAACAACCGCCAGAATCGCAATATCTTAAAAGTGCGGTGCCAACTTCCAAACCTGTTTTCACGAATTTTGTGGAAAATAATAGTATGTCGAACGCGATATTTTGGAACATTATAGAACAACTCTAGAACAACCCAGAACAACCGCCAGAATGGCGATAACTTAAATGTGTGGAGATAACTTAAAAGTGAGAAGCCATATTCCTGTTCATGGTTTTTTGGATTTACTCCGAAAGTATTAATCTCAGCCTTTTGCCGTTTTGGAACAGTATAGAACAAACCTAGAACAACTCAGAACAACCGAATTAGAACAACCCAGAACAACCGCCAGAAGGGCGATAACTTAAAAGTGAGAAACCATCTTCCTGTACATGGATTTTTTGGATTTACTCCGAAAGTTTCATTCTCAGCCTTTTGCCGTTTTGGAACAATATCGAACAAACCTAGAACAACCCAGAACAATCGCCAGAATCGCAATACCTTCAAAGTGCGGTGCCAACTTCCAAACATATTTTCGCGATTTTTGTGGAAAATAATAGTTTTTCGAACGCCATATTTTGGAACAATATAGAACAAACCTAGAACAACCCAGAACAACCGCCAGAATCGCAATATCTTAAAAGTGCGGTGCCAACTTCCAAACCTGTTTTCACGAATTTTGTGGAAAATAATAGTATGTCGAACGCGATATTTTGGAACATTATAGAACAACTCTAGAACAACCCAGAACAACCGCCAGAATGGCGATAACTTAAATGTGTGGAGATAACTTAAAAGTGAGAAGCCATATTCCTGTTCATGGTTTTTTGGATTTACTCCGAAAGTATTAATCTCAGCCTTTTGCCGTTTTGGAACAATATAGAACAAATCTAGAACAACCCAGAACAACCGCCAGAATCGCAATACCTTCAAAGTGCGGTGCCAACTTCCAAACCTGTTTTCACGAATTTTGTTTAAAATAATAGTTTTGCGAACGCGATATTTTGGAACAATATAGAACAAACCTAGAAAAACCCAGAACAACCGCCAGAATGGCGATACCATAAATGTGTGGTGATAACTTAAAAGTGAGAAGCCAACTTCCTGTTCATGATTTTTTGGATTTACTCCGAAAGTATTAATCTCAGCCTTTTGCCGTTTTGGAACAGTATAGAACAAACCTAGAACAACTCAGAACAACCGAATTAGAACAACCCAGAACAACCGCCAGAAGGGCGATAACTTAAAAGTGAGAAACCATCTTCCTGTACATGGATTTTTTGGATTTACTCCGAAAGTTTCATTCTCAGCCTTTTGCCGTTTTGGAACAATATCGAACAAACCTAGAACAACCCAGAACAATCGCCAGAATCGCAATACCTTCAAAGTGCGGTGCCAACTTCCAAACATATTTTCGCGATTTTTGTGGAAAATAATAGTTTTTCGAACGCCATATTTTGGAACAATATAGAACAAACCTAGAACAACCCAGAACAACCGCCAGAATCGCAATATCTTAAAAGTGCGGTGCCAACTTCCAAACCTGTTTTCACGAATTTTGTGGAAAATAATAGTATGTCGAACGCGATATTTTGGAACATTATAGAACAACTCTAGAACAACCCAGAACAACCGCCAGAATGGCGATAACTTAAATGTGTGGAGATAACTTAAAAGTGAGAAGCCATATTCCTGTTCATGGTTTTTTGGATTTACTCCGAAAGTATTAATCTCAGCCTTTTGCCGTTTTGGAACAGTATAGAACAAACCTAGAACAACTCAGAACAACCGAATTAGAACAACCCAGAACAACCGCCAGAAGGGCGATAACTTAAAAGTGAGAAACCATCTTCCTGTACATGGATTTTTTGGATTTACTCCGAAAGTTTCATTCTCAGCCTTTTGCCGTTTTGGAACAATATCGAACAAACCTAGAACAACCCAGAACAATCGCCAGAATCGCAATACCTTCAAAGTGCGGTGCCAACTTCCAAACATATTTTCGCGATTTTTGTGGAAAATAATAGTTTTTCGAACGCCATATTTTGGAACAATATAGAACAAACCTAGAACAACCCAGAACAACCGCCAGAATCGCAATATCTTAAAAGTGCGGTGCCAACTTCCAAACCTGTTTTCACGAATTTTGTGGAAAATAATAGTATGTCGAACGCGATATTTTGGAACATTATAGAACAACTCTAGAACAACCCAGAACAACCGCCAGAATGGCGATAACTTAAATGTGTGGAGATAACTTAAAAGTGAGAAGCCATATTCCTGTTCATGGTTTTTTGGATTTACTCCGAAAGTATTAATCTCAGCCTTTTGCTGTTTTGGAACAATATAGAACAAACCTAGAACAACCCAGAACAACTACCAGAATCGCAATATCTTAAAAGTGCGGTGCCAACTTCCCGTTCATGTTTTTTTGGATTTACTCCGAAAGTTTCAATCTCAGCCTTTTGCCGTTTTGGAACAATATAGAACAAACCTAGAACAACCTAGAACAACCGCCAGAATCGCAATATCTTAAAAGTGCGGTGCCAACTTCCAAACCTGTTTTCACGAATTTTGTGGAAAATAATAGTTTTTCGAACGCAATATTTTGGAACAATATAGAACAAACCTAGAACAACCCAGAACAACCGCCAGAATCGCGATAACTCAAAAGTGCGGTGCTAGCTCAAAAACTTCTTTTCACGAATTTTGTGGAAAATAATTGTTTTTCGAACGCGATATTTTGGAACAATATAGAACAAACCTAGAACAACCCAGAACAACCGCCAGAATTGCGATACCTCTCAAGTGCGGTGCTAGCTCAAAAATCACGTTTTTTGGATTTTCTCTGAAAGTTTCTTTCTCAGCCATATGCCGTTTTGGAACAATGTAGAACAAACCTAGAACAACCTAGAACAACCTTCAAAATTTTTGTAACTTAAAAGTGCGGTGCCAACTTCCCGGAGGTCCCCGGTGGACATAGGCTATATTTAAAAAAAAATTAGGGATCCTTAATAAAACTCCAATAATGTAACCCAAGGTGTAAAAAATAGGAAAACCGAAGCAAAGCGAGGGCGGTTACTCGTATAGTAGGTATAAAATAAAACAAAGCTTTGTACTGAAAGAATATGACGTTAAAAACCAACTTCATAATAATTCTTGACAAAAAATAACCGAATTTAAAATTAGGGATAACTCAAAAATTGCTCATCAGATCTCGCTCTAAGTGGGACCACATTATAAGCACCAGCTTTCGATTAAAAAAAGAATCATCAAAATCAGTTTATCCAGTCGAAAGTTCTGAGGTAACAAACATAAAAATACAGTCGAACTAGCTGCCTGGACAGACTTCCTTCTGTCAAACGATTTTTTTTATTAAAACCTTCCATGTGCCTTAAGGAACATTGTAAGCTATCCTATCTTTCAAGTTGGATCAAACTGCACACGGTGTGCAAATTTGATAAAAATCGGTTAAGTAGTTTAGGAATCTATCGCGGACAAACAACGTGACACGTAATTTATATATTATACCTACTAGCTGCCCGAACAGACTTCGTTCTGTCAAATTTTTTTTAGTATTTTGAGATGTAAGCTATCCTATCTTCTAAGTTGGATCAAACTGCACATGGTGTGCAAATTTGATTAAAATCGGTTCAGTAGTTTAGGAGCCCATCGCGGACAAACAACGTGACACGTAATTTATACAACGTATAACAGGATTTACGCACTTTGAGAAAGTATCTTACTCAAAATCGGCAACTGAATCGATTCCACGTATTTTTAATTGTGTTTTATAGCTTAATAATTTTTTATTTAAGAAATAAGTTATACTCATTTCGAACGAAAAGTGTGAACATTCTACCCAGCGGCGCACGCACACATGAGAGCAAACGAACGCTACAAGGTCGGTGCGCGCGTGTGTGTGAGGTACACCCCGACGAAAACAGCTGACTATTAGCGATCGAGCGATCATTACATAAAATATGTGGTAGGTAATGGTACGAAGATTAAATAGTAAACAAATTATGATTCTCTCTTTCAATCACATTTTTCAGGCTTTGTACTGTAGACTGTGAACAATTTTGAACTCATTGATTAATAAACCTCAAATTAAAGAACAAAATTATTTAACAATGTCAGTAATAAGTTTAAGTTTATTTAATACCTACTACAGTGTCACTTTTCACTACATTGAATGCATAAATGACGTACACCCTTAAACACCCCAATTAGAATACCTATTCAGTTTTAATCATAATACCTACACTGAAATATTTTTTATTAACTTAATAATTGTTTATTCAAAAAATTAGTTGTTCTCGTAGAGAGTTAAAAATGTTCATAATATTCTAAGCAAGCATACAGACTCACGCACACATGAGAGTGAGACCCACGTCACAGGCCACAACGCGGGCCGTGGCGATAACAGCTGATGGACGAAAACGAATTCAACATTGTACATTAGACATTGTTAAACATAACATGTTTGTTACCTGAGTACTCATTTCATTTAATTGGTAGGTGTGTTATACTCGTATCACTTACTGTACTCATCCAATTAGGTAAAGATTCAAAGATTTGATTGAACATTTAAAACATTATTATTACCTACATATGCCTAAAATAATAGTTAATCGTACTAAGATAAATTGTTTCATAAACAAATTATGATTCCTTCTTTCAATCACTTTTTACAGCTTTTGGACTGTCGACTTTGAATCATCTTAATTAATACAATGTCTATCGTTTTGGCATTAAAATGATAAGATACCTATTTATTGAAATATTTATTGTTTAGAAGTAAATAATGTAGATAACGTTAGAAGCGCTCATAGCCCGGCGGCTTGTGTCAATCCTATGTGATTGACAAAGTTAAGCAACAGCGGGCGCGGTCGGTAGTTGGATGGGTGACCACTAGTGGCAAAAATTTCTTGAGCGTTTCCGTGCTTCGGAGGACACGTAAAGCCGTCGGTCCCGGTTGTTATCGTAAGATAACAGTCGTTAAGCCATGTCGGAGGCCCTCGGGCGGTTTGAAAACTTCCGACACTCGGGTTGGCCACTAACCCCTCCACCAGTCCGCACTGTAGCAGCGTGGTGGAGTATGCTCTAGGCCTCCTCAAGAGGAGAGACCCGTGCCCAGTAGTGGGCCATTAATGGGTTGAAGCCAAATGTAGATAACTAAATTTTAAGTAAATTAATAGGTGTAAACGGACAATTTAGTACTTCAAATTTTGTACGCAAGTAAACAAGTGATTTAGAAATTTTTCTATGGGCGGGGCTTATCACTTAACACGTTTGAGTAGACATTTTTTAATAAAAATTTAGTAAAATGCATAAGTTTGTTAATTAGGTTGTGAAGAATTGTATGAACTAAAGAGCTTTACTAAATTATTCCGTTTGGGCGCACACTAAAAATCATTCACATAAAATTAAGTTAACTACCTACAAAATACGTTTAAATCGGACTTAAGTAATCATACAACAAAACAAAAAAGACTGCGTGTTTAAAAGCTGTGCGTTTTAAAAATATTTACAAATATTAAACAACCATTTAAATTTAGATACTGTAGGTTACTTACAGGTCTGATAATAATTGGTTTCTTCCCTCTTTATCCTCATAGACTCCTATCAACTCCTGCGGCGTCGTCTAATAATGACATTTTCAAAATGTCCACCACCTTGTTCGATACACAATAATGCACGTTTTTGTAATTGTCGTTTAAGTTAATTTAATACTAGTGTCACTTTTCACTGCGTCAAATGCAGCTATTATTCCATTTTTTAGATCCTCACCGCTAATGGAATGTTTGAAATAAACACGTCCCCACAGAAAAAAGTCTAGTTGGGTCAAATCAGCTGACCTACGAAACCTAATCTATTCAATCAATACGGCCGGCGCGTGCGGTGTGACTGACTTTTTAATTTACTAAATCGTAGATCACAAACAAAAGCCGCCGGTGGCCGGGCCGACCACACCGTGCCGGCCGGGAATTACGTCTCGCTTCCTCCCGACTGTTTTTAAATATGCGGAAGAGAGAAAACGTATGGACTATGGAAGTGTGCGAACTTTCTTTGTAATATTTTTGTGATCTATTGCGTTTGTAGTGTATTTCTTTAACATCGTACAACTCGCACATTATTTGACAGTGTGAGTTGGTCGCTGTGGCATGAGTATAATAATGCTAGAAAGGACCCTATTGCATTGACTTAAGTTTCATTTTTGTTTGTTTCGACTGTTTAAAGAATTGGGTGACATAATTTACTTAATTTTAATTTCTTTTAGGAAAAAAAAATTACCTACATTAAAAATACGTGGAATCGATTCAGTTGCCGAGTTTGAACCATGCACTCTCTTATGTTACATATAAATCTGAAACATATTGTATACAGGGTGGATTTTTGAGACGGGTCAGTAAGGGCAGGTACCTTAACCGTTATAGTTACAGGAAAACGTTCCTAGGAGACTATCCATAACTTTTTAAGATATTCTGAACTGCATTCACAGATTTTTGAAAAAATGTACGGTCGGCGAAAAAAGTGCTAAAATCCAAAAAAAAATATTTTTATGCCTATCGATCCTACTTCGTATGGGGATCAAAATACTCTATGGGACCATTTAAGGTATGAGTACTAGAAATGTCAGAAAACGCTAAAAACATTTTCCATGCATTTTGTACTGAAAAACGATAAATCAACTCGAAATATTCTTTATCGCCAAACAATCCTATTTCTCACTGCGATTAAAAGATTCTTTAAGGCCTATTGAAATTTAAATACAAAAACTACGGTAAGACACAACATATCACACAAACTTAAAAATAGGTTATCTATTGTTCTAAATGACCGCCGTTTTCACGAATACATAAGTTCACTCGTTTTTGTACTGAGCAAGTAGCAGCGGAAAGTTTTCTTTGATGGATATTATTTAAAATCCTCGTTAATGCCTCTTTCAGCTCCTGAACACTGCCGTACTTTCTTTTGTAGACTTCATTTTTTAGGTGGCCCCACAAAAAAAATCGAGAGGCGTTAGATCGGGGCTACAAGAGGTGCTGTTAAGGGAACACATGGTCCAATTAAGTGGCCACCTCGCAGCCCCTATCTAACGCCTCTCGAGTTTTTTTTTCGTGGGGCCACCTAAAAAATGAAGTCTACAAAAGAAAGTACGGCAGTGTTCAGGAGCTGAAAGAGGCATTAACGAGGATTTTAAATAATATCCATCAAAGAAAACTTTCCGCTGCTACTTGCTCAGTACAAAAACGAGTGAACTTATGTATTCGTGAAAACGGCGGTCATTTAGAACAATAGATAACCTATTTTTAAGTTTGTGTGATATGTTGTGTCTTACCGTAGTTTTTGTATTTAAATTTCAATAGGCCTTAAAGAATCTTTTAATCGCAGTGAGAAATAGGATTGTTTGGCGATAAAGAATATTTCGAGTTGATTTATCGTTTTTCAGTACAAAATGTATGGAAAATGTTTTTAGCGTTTTCTGACATTTCTAGTACTCATACCTTAAATGGTCCCATAGAGTATTTTGATCCACATACGAAGTAGAATCGATAGGCATAAAAATATTTTTTTTTGGATTTTAGCACTTTTTTCGCTGACCGTACATTTTTTCAAAAATCTGTGAATGCAGTTCAGAATATCTTAAAAAGTTATGGATAGTCTCCTAGGAACGTTTTCCTGTAACTATAACGGTTAAGGTACCTGCCCTTACTGACCCGTCTCAAAAATCCACCCTGTATATTAAGATATTAAGATTGAATACCTCCTCCTTTTTTGAAGTCGATTAAAAATAAACATTAAACAATATAAATACATAGCGCACTTACTACCTTATTCCAGACCATGGTCTACCAGTGTGCTTTTCATGAAAATTCGTTCAGTAGTTTTCGCGTAAAATATTATAGTAATTAGTAACTAACAAACATTAAAACACCTTCACAAACTGACATTTCTAATATTAGTAGGATGTATAGTGTGGCAATATGGTGTCAGATCACCTCCTGGCCATCTACCATCCTCTTAAAATGAACATTAACATAATTTTTACCAGTTTTAGTGACAATATCGCAGAGCCAGATCTAAGGGGTTTTCCTTTTTAAAAACGTCTTGGGTGCTACAAATACCAATATTTTTGACATACAACGAATATTATGTCAATAGTATAGTCAGCGCAGCCCAGACATCAATCTCCTACTTTTTTCGACGTTAGTAAAAAAACACACGTACAAAGCTAGTAAAATCTAGCCACTGTATAAAATTTATACTAATCTATATCAGAAACAAAGCTTGGAACACGACACCTGGCTAGGAATGTCGAATACAGTATACAGTATAGAGTCAAATACTCAGTTACTCGAGCATACAAGTTACCTATGCATACAATGAGCACTAAACTCTTTGTTTTATGACAATTGTCATACGAGCCGAAGCAAGGAATCGCAATAAGGATTTATTCATGTCACTAGTCGCAGTGCTAAAGACTTCTGAGTAAATATTGAAACCTACTTAATCTTTTAATAGAATATTGATGTCTTTGTTGGTCGTAAGTTCTTTATAATGCTGTGTGTAAATTATTATTTATTTTGTTCGTATTTTTCGGGACAGAATGTATCGTACAAGATTACTAGTGCATTTCTTCTGTTACATCTTAATTTGGAGTGTAATAAAATATTATGTTGTCGATCGATAGAATTATATCGACCTTTTGTTAACAGTGAATATATTACATAGAGTCAGAATCAATATAATATAATTATTTTATAATAAATATTTTTTCTCTAACGCCTAATTATTCGAAACAATACCTGTAAAAAATGTCTGATTAAGTGATGACCGCATGATGGATTCATCAAAAATTTACAGATTCAAAAAGATGCGTCGATTTTGATCAAAAGAACAATCGCTTCGTCAAAACCGTTCTCCTTTAAATATGATACGGCATTACGTCATTAGGTCATTATTAAGACACTGGTGTCGTATCCCGCACCGGGAAACTTCACTGTTTCCGCAAATGTCTTACAAAGACAAAGAGAGCCGCCGCGGCTCATTTGATGAAGGATTACAGTTTACACTTTACTTAGAACATGGAAGAATTGTAATACAATATTTATTATCTGTTGTCGATAAGCGGCTGTTTGAAAGGAAGGTGTTATAATAATTGAATTGCATAGCCAATGATGTAAGCTTAGGATGTAAGTTTGTTTTATGATTGATCTAAGAAGTTTCGAGTTCATCTAGCAAATACATATCATTGATTTTTTCTCCTGTTTCTATACTGCATATTGCATGTTGGTAACCGGAGGTCACTACTTATATTCAGGCGTATCGGTGACGCCTTCGATAGGCCTATCGATAGGCGACGTTGACCACTTACCATCAAACGTCTCGTCTGCTAAACATAGATTTGTAGGCTATCCATAAATAATACCACAATGCATGTCGTAAACGACGATGAAATTCCTAGAGCTCATTTATTATATATCGCGGGACTGGCGTTTACAAAGCCCTAGACTTTATAGGGTCGATGTGCCAGTATACGGCCTTTTAGTGGAGTTGGCCACTTTGGGCGAGTGAAAACATATGTTATCTACACGCAAAATAGTCGATCTATGTGTATTTGGATCCCTAATATAGTCAAGATGTGAAATAAAAAATAAACCAGTGCCCTCCCATGTATAAATTTTAAAATATAACGGATAAAGTGAAAAACTAGCGATTGTGCCAGTATACGGCCCCCTGTGCCGGTATACGGCCCCTAGTGTGCCAGTACCCGGCCACCCCTTAAAAATTAATAATAGGCTCAGAATACAATGAATTATTACTGATATACAATATTTATTATTATTATAAACATTTACTCATCTTATTACTGAAAAAGTGGCCAAGTGCGAGTCGGACTTGCCTTTGAAGTGTTCCATTGAAAATGTGCTATATCTCAAAAACTGCTGTCTATATCTCATTCAAACCAATTTTCGTTTAAAATATTCATTGAGATCTCCAGCATATTTTTTTTTAGATTTTTCACTCTCTTATTTTAAAAGTTAGAGGGGGGCGGGGACACATTTTACCACTTTGAAAGTGTCTATCTTTCAAACGATTGACTTTGAGAAAGAATGGTTAGGAACCTCAATGTCATTTTTGAATACCTACCTACAGAAACGCACGTATAAGTTATATAAATAAAAAAAATATTTTTTACTTTCAGTTCTGAACAGTTCTGAACAGTTTGCGCGAGAGACACTTCCAAAGTGGAAAAATGTGTGTCCCCCCCCCCCGTAACTTCTAAAATAAGAGAACGATAAAACTAAAAAAAATATATGATGTATATTACCATGCAAACTTCCAACGAAAATTGGTTTGAACGAGATCTAGTAAGTAGTTTTTTTTAATACGTCATAAATCGTAAACCGCAATTTACCTCGATCAAAGTTACAACGAACTTCAAGAACTTTTATATTATGTTACTTGCTGCTACGGAACCCTTCATGGGCGAGTCCGACTCGCACTTGGCCGCTTTTTTTAAATGAATCCCACAATTAATTTTAATTTAAGTAGGTACCTACTAAATGTTAATCTCGCAAAATACCAAATAGCTAACTGTATTAGTAAGCGGAGACCTATTTAGTACCTGTTTATTTTTCAATGAATCAGAAATATAAAGAAAACATATGGCCGAATACTGGCTTACGGCATCTTTACACTTATGACTGGGTGAACCAGTACCCGGCCACCCGGCCGTATACTAGCGTTTTACATAAATTGGTAGTCCAGTACCCGGCCACCTCATTTTTGTATAATTAAACGCTATAATTGGAAAAAATACACATTAATAATAAAGATCAGTTAGTGATGAAAGCAATAACACCAGTAACATAAGTAAATAACTAATACAAAATAATAAAACTTCCCTTCGAACGCCGCACTGCTTCGTATTTCTTAGTTTGTTTATCGCATGTGCGCACAACATTTAGACAAGAGGTAAACTGAATGGATTTTTTTAGCCTACTGGTTAAGTGAATAGTTGTAAATATTGCAAATTCAAATTACTACATTATCTGAAATACGTTTAAAACTTACACTTTACTATTATATCATGTAGAAATCTTATTATCTCTAATTAAAGAAACGTAGTCCGTCAGGTGGCCGGGTACTGGCGCATGGCCGGCTACTGGCACATCGACCCTATAAATTATTATTGATGAATAGATACGCACGCGTTGTCGGGATGACCAAGCCACACCCATTATTACGCAATAGTTTAGTTATGTTTATTTGTAAGTGCACTGTGCACCACAAAAGCTTTTTATTAGATAAGTGATTTATTAATAAATAAACATTTACATAAATAATGTACACACATCCCCCCACTCCCCGTATCACACAGAGCGTGCTAAAAAATAATAACACATAAGAAATTGCATTCACACACGATCCGAGAACAAAACATTTATTTCATATAAATGTTTGCCCCGGCCGGACATCGAACCCAGGACTTCTTTCTTCGCAGCTAATACCAAGCTACGGTTATTCATTAGTAGTATAGTATTGGGCATTCTGCCCCACTTGTTCGCTCAGGCGTCTGCCTTCGCGTCGTGGGGCAGAATGCCCAATAAGATTTCTGGTAATGTGGGACAGAAAGCTTCATTAAAATTTCATAATTAGAAATGCAAAATAACTGTTTGTTGTTGTAAAGAACGCGGTTTCAGCTGAGAAAGGAAACAAAACAATATGTAAAAATTATTTATTCATAGTTATAATATTAATGTTAATTACAGGTTACAATCATTTGATATAAATGTAGGATGGTCCTCACACAGTTCATCCACCGAGTGCACCAAAGATTGAAGCTTACGCCATTGCGGTGTATCGTCTTGAGTCTGGAATTTTATCCGTACTAGCGCTTTCTTCCAGAGCTCTTGTGCATCAGTATTGCGCGCATCGTTGGTTTGGTAGACTTTCAAATCGATAAGGTAGTCCCCCGTTGTGTTGATCGCCCGACGTTCGTTGCCGTTTGCAACTCTGTTGACGAAGTACGTGGACAGCACGCGCGATGGAGGATCTTTGGATTTGCCGCCATCACGAGTAAGATTGAAGATGTCCACAGTCTTCCCTTTCTTTCTGTAACAAACATAAATAACCCGTATAAGTATAAAATTACTTACTGATGGTGTCGGTTTTCAAAATCATTACGAAAAATAACACAATAAATACAAAAATTGTATTAATTTACATACTGCATGGTCATGTAAATAAAATGTTGTTACTTGTAAATGAGAGTAACAATTTAATTATATTAAGAATCAATATAGTCTATCTCAAAAGTCAAGTTTACCGAAGAATAAATAAATTTTTACTCTGCAATCATAAGATTAGTGAAATATATTAAAATAAATCATGAACAAGAATAAATATAAACTTGATCGACATTTGCAGCAATAACCAGTGCCTATTACTGGTTATTTCAAAATAAATAAAAAAATATCTCCCATAATTTATATATCATAAACTATTTCAGTAACAGAAAGTGAATGTGTGTAATAAAAAATCAACTACTGACCGCAACGCCACATAAATATATCGAACGTAAGTACAAAATTTGAAATATTATAATTTAAATATAACGAGTAGATGTAAATTTAGTATGATTACCTTATAATGGCAGGCGATTTCTTCGTAGATTTACGCTTGCTTGTAGGAGTAGAATGTTTCCGCAGGAGCTCGGCACTGTGTTCAACATCTGTAGAGTTGCTGCGTTGATCGCACTCAGAGTCCGACCTGTAAATTGTTAAATTTTAATTAGATATTATTACTTGAAATACCTATGCTGAAAAAGGATTAAATGTTAAGTTAATGTTTATCTACTTGGAATGAACTAGTAATAATAAAACTATTAACTCGCACTTATAATTAATCTATTGACGATTATAACAATTATGAGTAAATTAAGTTAGTGAAAAATGTCAAAGTATTTGGCTACATGTTGTATCTGAAATATAAATTGGTTGAAGTAAAATATGAAAATTAATAAAAATTATAAAGACTTACATTTTAAATGGCAGCCACTTGAAGTATAATTACCAATACAACCACTGTTTGGATGGACTGAACTGCAGAGTGGAGGCACTCGGCGCTGGTTGCACTGTAGTCGTTGTAGGAGTACTTTGTTCCTATCCGAGGCTCGAATTTGATGTACCGAGCTCCGAAAACGTTAGCTTATAAGTCAGAAAAGACATGTAAATTTGGTAAAATGAAATGTAAGTGTGTTTAATAAAAATAATACACAAATTAGACATTTCTTATTTGTACGTATTACATTTGTACAAAAATGATAACTAAGAATGTTCTAGAATCATTATTTGCTAACGCAACACAAAGACTTAGGGCTACCAAAATAATTGTCATACATGTTACATACTATGTATAGACTGATGATCCCATTTTTATATAAAAATATGTGGAAGTGACATCCATAACCAAATTAGCTGCGTAGTAATAAAAATTCGTATTGCTGAATAACACTTTTAAATAGGTGTGCAATAATCACAAGTATTGTGTTGAGAAATATGATATTTTTGTTAGGGTTGACAAACGATATAAATTTAAAACATTCCAACTTAAATTGTAAAAATAAAAATATATGATTAAAAGGACTTGTTATTTACGTTTCATTGGGTCTTTTGTATTCTAGTTTAGGTAATTACATATCGAGAAAATATTGAATAATCCGGTAAATTAACAGACCATTAGCACTCTTAAATAAATATTCTATACCTATTTTTAACGTAGATAACTTTGTATGTAATAATTAAGTAATAAATACAACATTTTGTTCCAGTAAATAGGTAATAATAATACATAATTATTTGCATTTGGATGTCAACCCTGATTGAAATGAAAAATCTTGCAAAATACCGTTAAGTAATGCAACCGGATGGAACACGACACTTTTGTTTTGACAAAACACAATAGGTATTGGTACTATTTGCACGCAAAATGTGTATTTTAATTTAAATTTAATTCGATTACTGAGTACAAGTTATAGGTATATATTAATGGTAAAATCGATAGCAAAATTATTATAAGGTAATTATTATGTTAAATATTATAGTCTATTATATTTCATTCAAGTTTTGTTGTCATTATCAGTATTATTATAATAATTTTGTGTTTTTTTTTATTTCAGACCATCACTTATTATGAACTGTGAGGCAGCAGAGGTGCTGGTTTGAAGCAAATATTTTATTTGTTGACTAAATTTGCAGGTATAGAAATACCTACTTAATGAGGGAATGCTAATACTTTGGACATAATTAACAGAGACGACATTATTTTATTGTGAATATTGGGTATGTATTTAGTTGTTATTTCATATTACTATGATAGTTTTCATTATTTTTATCTGATTGAAAGAAAGAAATTATCCATTCTATGATGAATGACAAAGTGGCTTCTAATAATATTATTATCTGCTCGCCCTGCTCGTGGGCTAAGTATTAATTGTTGGTTCGATCTCCACAATAAAATAATATTAATGTTCTTAGATCTATTCTATTACAAAATCAATTGTAGATGTGTCTTAGTGATTATTTTTGTATCTGTTGTTAAAGATTTATTCCCGTAACAAAATAATTAAAAGTGTATTAAAATTATTATTTAATATGTGTTATTAAATTATGATCGTATCTTATTCCAGAGCACGTCACTTTGATGAGAGATTGAGAGATGCAATTGAAGATGTGAAGTTTTGAAGACCTACGGCAGTAATTGGTAATAAAGTCTGATATACTTAGCAGCTAACTCAATATTTCTGAATTATATAATAATTTTATTGTTATTGTGATTCTAAAAATGCCATTCTGTTCGGTTTGCAACATTGATGTGAATTCACGCTGTTGGATTAGCCATTTGCGAAGTAACAGACATAAAAATAATAGTACTATTCGTATCAATGACAACGTTGAAATTATACATTCCTGCTTCAAAGGACGTATTACAAGTTATCGGATTACTACAACTAAACCCGAAGCAAATATTTACCCAGAATGTTTCTTAAAAAATATTCATGATCAAGTTAAATCTTTAATAGATAGCTCGCTTCAAAAACATTATTCTGTTAAAATAAATTTTGAATATTTCGGAGTCTTTTTAATGCTGAAGAATGATCTACAAGAGTTGAAATCTTTTGCGACAAAAAATTTTATCATTCATTTAAATTACACAATACAATAATACAAATTTAACATAAAGACATTGGGTGAATATACTGATTTGTATTTAAAGACTGACGTACTTTTACTTACCGACATATTTGAAAATTTTCGAAAAACTTGTAAGTTGCATTATAAGCTCGATCCTGCGTTTTATATTACTGCACCTAGTTTATCATTTGATGCAATGCTTTTAAAAACAGGAGTTAAATTAGAACTCTTAACAGACTTGTCTATGGTACGAATGATTCAGAGCGGTATTAGGGGAGGTTTATGTATGTGTTCTCATCGCTATGCAAAAGCTAATAATAAATATATGCCTTCGTGTGATGCTACAAAACCTTCCTGTTTCATAACTTATTTGGACTGTAACAATCTTTACGGCTATAGTATGGGTCAATATTTACCTCACTCAGGTTTTCGATTTTTAAATCAAAACGAAATAGATCAGATAGATATAGTAAATATCAGCGACAACGCAGAATGGGGTTTTATACTAGAAGTAGATATTTTGTATCCTGAAACCTTACATATATTACACAACGATTTACCTTTTTGTGCTGAAAAATGCATACCGCCAGGGGGCAAAACAGAAAAACTTATTTCAAATCTTTACAATAAGTATAACTATGTGATTCATTATGTTCATTTAAAGAAATGTATTGAACATGGGTTAAAATTACGTAAAATACACAGAGCCATTACGTTTCGACAAAGTGCTTATTTGAAGGAATATATCGAATTAAATACGCAACTACGACAAAACGCAAAAAGTGTATTTGAACAGGATTTTTTCAAATTATTAAACAACAGCGTTTTTGGGAAAACATTAGAAAATACCGAAAAAAGAGTGAGTGTTCATTTAATTAACTCTTGGAATAGCACAAATAATAAAACAAAAAAAACTACCTGTGCTGAAAAACTCGTAAGCAATCCTTATTTTCATAGTGCATCAGTTTTATCGGAAAACTTAGTTGCAATACAAATGAACCCCGATCATTTCATTTTGGATAAACCAATTTATATAGGTTTTACTGTTTTAGAGCTATCCAAATCACATATGTATCATTTTCATTATAATATAGTTAAACCTTTTTATGGCGACAGAGTAAAATTATGCTACACCGATACGGATTCTTTTGTTTATTCAATATACACAGAAGATTTCTACAAAGACTTAAAATGTAATTTTTTAGAGTACTTTGATACTAGTAACTATACCGTACAAAATGAATTCATGATACCTCAGATTAATAAAAAAGTGCCAGGATTGTTTAAGGATGAAATGGGAGGCAAACTTATTACTGAATTTTTTGGCTTGCGGTCCAAGTTATATTCATTAAAAACTATGAATAATGTAATTAAAAAAGCAAAAGGAATTAAATCCTGCGTGGTACGTGATTTAACTATAGATGATTACCAGAATGTATTATTTAATAGAGATGTTATCCATCGAAAAAATATCTTATTTAAATCAATTAAGCATGAAATATTTACACAAAGTGTGAATAAAATAGCACTATCAAGTAATGATGATAAACGTGTTATATCAAATTGCAATGTTGCAACCCGAGCGTGGGGGCATTCTTCAATTTTAAAAGGATCTTTCAATCCTAAATATTGATATTCGTAATTGGTTTTAATGGGCATGTAAATATAATTTATTTTATATTACTATAATAATATGTAGAGATTATGTAAATGTTCTTAGTAAAATATGTACTTAGGTAAATATAAAAAATAATAAAGTTAATAAACATTTCTGTAATTGATTTTGTAATAACTATAAGTAACCTATGATTTGTATTCAGTTAGTGTCCATGTTTCATTACAACTTAAAAATGTACATAAATAAGATTGTAAATTATAGAATTTATTAGTAAGTTTTCATGTAATATTATATACTTATAAATAAACAACCTTTGTTAAATATAAACTTTGTTTTATTGATCTATTTAAACTAATAATATTATAGTTTTTTTTTTACCGAAGGTGGCTTCTACCTATGTCTTTAGAAGGATTTCCTTGATATTTTTTTTGTATTTTATTCTTAATACCTAAATATTTAGCTTTTACAATTCATGACAATAACTTATACTTGCGTAATAATAATAATGCTCCGGAATGGTAGGTATTATTGATACACGCAACATGTTATAACATGTTACAGTTCATCGCACTTTATGAGAAGGTATAATATATTTATGCAGACTTGCAGTTTACAATTCATACTAAATTATTTTAATATATTGAACTATAAAACTATATCTGAAAGAGTGATTTTCAAACAACTAATCTATATCCTTGATTGAATGCTAAGTTAACAATTTTGGATTGATTTGAATATATAAAGTTGATAGTTAGTTTATTTTTTATTATTTACGGAATATTAATAGAATTGAGAAGTTGTTTTTACAGTATTATACCTAGTACTTGTGTTATTATAATAATTATGTGCACGGTAAGTAAAGTACCTATTTGAATCTGATATAATATTAGTGATTTTTGTGTGTGCACATCAGATTTGAAAATGGATAATTATTTTTGTTTCAGGTATCTGATTCAGAGATTGTGTTTAGCCAGTATGCTCAGGATCCTTATGAAGGATTTTCCGAGCTGAATCGCTGGGAACCCGAACAATACAAACTAACGAAAGAGAAAAAGTCCAAGCAACGTCGCCGAGAAACTTTGAAAAAACATAACGCTACACAATCTTTTGTAATGAGCCGATTACAACGACGAGGCATTAGGTTAATAAAAATTTCTGTTACTGATCTCTGCAGCAACAATTCTCAAACAAGCTGCAGCGATAGTGAAAGTGAGAACGTTGTGATAAGTGCGCAGTACATTGTTAAGGATGCCATGGATAGTGTTATGGACGATACAGAATCGCTAGTTAAGAAAATATCGAAATCTTTAATAGACAATGATTTTTAATAAAGATACTATTGTTATTGTAAGTTATTATTTTATTATGTTTAAAAAATAAAAATGCATTTTTACTGAAGAAATTATTTTTATTTATAAAACCAAAACAAAACATTTTAGTGCCACCCTAAATGCTTTTTTATACATAACACATTTTTTAAAGCACAATGATTTGTGTGTACATTACAATTTAAATTGTTATCACAGAATTTTTTATGTAATTCAAACATGTTAGGACACTGGTCTTCACCAAGATCTGACACTTCACAATTTTCGCAAATGTTTTTTATCCACGTAACCTTCTCCAAACCTTTCACTAAGATATTTTTGTTTTCTAGATAGGGAACGATTATACGATGAAATTCTCTATAGTCAATATGTCCTTCGTTCCAATGAATACCTCTATTGTTTTCCAGCCACTTTACTTGTCTTTTTTCATCAGTTGTTAAATATTTGAATAAATATGGGGGTTTTATTAAGAATAATTGCGTATAATCACGTGTTGCGAACGCTAATTCTTTTACTATAAAATTATTGTACTGATCTTTAAATCCTTGAATATCCACTATGATGGTATCCTGCTTCATGATAATTTTTTTACAGTATTACTCAGTGGCTTATATTCAATTATACAGTCGTTTAATATAAGACAGTACGCGCCGGTTTGATCTGGTATATCAGAATCACTTTCAATTTCCACTCTAACGTCCACAACCGGACCTGTCTTCAAATTGTCTACTTGTCTAGAGCAGTCGACAACAAATAACGGCGCTAAATCTTTAAATTGTTTCTCACTCAACAAGGGCTCTGGACGACGACCATAATATGACTGTTGAAATCTAACATATTGTTCGTATAATAAGGCAATGTTGTTGTTTGCGAAGTTAACGTTTAGGTTCTCATAAGGGAAGTATGTTGAATTGAGATAGACTCTAACGCTGCGAAGAAGACAGTGATCGAACTGAGACATGTCAGAACTTGCATTATTTTTTCTATTTGTTTGTAGACCAATAATAATATATCTTGGTTTTTCTATTTGTGACGAAGTTTTAATTGCCCAAGTATGTTTTGTAGTTTTAGGTAAAGCTGGATATTCATACAGATCCCAATTTCTAAATATCATTTGAAGCGGTTTATCTCTTTCTAACAGTTTCAAAAAATTAAGCTTTTCTTTGTCAGATATTTTAATGTGTGGTACACGCCAAATAATTTTATTTATTTGAACGTCTTCTACAAATTCACCGGTATTGAGTTTCACAGCATTCAAGTTTGTGTTACTTCTTAGTAATATTAGTTCGTGTCTACTATTTATCACAACTTTTTTAAAATCTTCTGCAAAGCCCATTATGTTACAGAGTGGTATAGAAGCAGAAAATTTACCTCCATTTTTTATACCATCAATATTCCACCCCCAAGAATAAGCTATCTTAGATTCACTTTCGTTCATTGATATTAAAGATTTCATGGTGGTCGTAACGCCTGCATTCTTTATTTTATCAATCTCCACTCCGTTTAGCTCATACCTTATATCTTGAAATAAGTACAATAAAGCGTTATTTGTAAATTGAACACTGGTGACAGGATCCTTAGAATCTCGTTTTTTAACGATAACATTCCCTTCCAAATACAAGGTGCTTGCTGATGGTAGTACATATAAATCCTGTTGATTGATTGGTATGCGGATTTCATCATTTCTATTAAAACTAGTAATGTAGGGTTTGTAAGAATGATATTCAATTCCTTCCACACTATTGTCGTAAGACGGAGTCGATAAAACGTCTAAAATATTCATTTTAATAAGCCGATCGCTTTTAAGAATGCCTTATTGCTTTTCGTTAATTTTATTTTCTTTTTATTACGACTTCTTGTATGATTGATTTCTTGAGTCAAACTGATACGTGTAGTTGGTTGTTGCGTATATTTATTATAGTCAATCATTTCTTCTTCTAAGATGTAAATACAGCTGTACCTCTTCACCACGTAAATTTATTAAATGATTATTTATATCTAAAAGTCTAATATTAATGCAGCTTATGTTGCTCTGGTTAATGGGGAAGTAAATTGCGTTTTTAGGTATTTCTATAATCCTATATCCAGGTGGTACGTTTAGTGCAAATTCATGAATAATATGACTTGATTCGCCGTTTATGTATGAGCCGCTTACGATATCACATTCAACCCTGATCACGGTTGTTGGTAAAATGTTTACTGGAAACTGTGACACATGCCATTTATTTGCTTTCAATATTTGTTTTTTAAACCCTAACAAGTTTCTAAAGGTATTTTCCTCAGAAAAATTAATATCTTTTGTACAGTACAAAGTTGCTTTCAATGTGTTGTTATTACACTGTAGATTGATTGATGCATCCTTTATTTCAGATTTTAAATAATCATTGATATCTTGTAATTCATAAGTCCCTTCAGGGATTTCAATAACTTCATTAGATCCATAGAATAACTTATTATTAGTTTTATCAATATTCGGAATGGAATTAAATGTTGAGATATGCAATAAAGCACATTCATACTGTCCATCTAATTGCAGAGTGTTTGGATAGTACGTGGATAAACTTGACGAATTTCCTGTTATCGACAAAGTGAGTGACATATTGCAAATGGTGAAAATAAAAGAATGATACATATTTTATACATTTTTATTCCAAAATTGCCATAGATATTTTAAGCATAAATGACCACAATTAACTGTATTAAATGACTGATATCTTGTGTAGTTATAACAAACATTACAATTCTTAAAATACCGAATTATTTCTTTAGGCGGTTTCAGATCGCCAAAACTATCAAAATATTCACAATAGTCATATATTTTAACATAAGCCACCCAATGCGTCCCCTTGTTCTTAGACTCATCCAAATTAACAATACCACATTCGATCTCCTTTGGTGTTCTTGGTAATTGATCTCGCATAAAAACTCCTCTGAAGTGGGGGATGTCACATGCGTACTTTATTATATCTATATTACTTAGAGGACGATTAGGTAGCTTACAATTCAGTTTTTTGAGGGCTTTATAAATAATCCGTGACCATTTCTGTGCGGTTTAATGTATAGACCCTTGCCTAATACTACACCTTCCATAGCTTTGTTATGTCGTTGTGTTTCTTGCAAATTTTTCTGAGCGGATTTGTAATCATTAATGGTTTTCGCAATGCCAGCTGCACCGCCAGCTAAGGTCCCTAATGCCGATAAACCAGCAAATATTGGAATCAAAGGTAGAATACCTCCAGTTTTTGGTATGGGTATTACACGTGGTATTCGAATTTTCTTTTTATTTGGAAATACTTTTTTAGCTGCTAAATAAGCAGCGTCGATTAAAGATTTACTATCATTGTGTTGAAATTTCTTGATTTTTGATCTTATTTTAGATACAAAATTTTTAAACGTTTTGACGCCAGCACCGGTTTTAAGTTTGGCTTTCATAACTTTACTCACTAACCATGAACTTAGTTTTTCGCCTTTGCAAGCATCTTTTGACTTAATGCGTTGTTTTGCCATATTTAGAAGTTGTAAATCTGCTTTATGACGATTAGGTAGGTCTGTATGTTTTGCATATGCTATGTCGTGTTGCATACAAGCGTCGTCTAGCTTATTCACCCCTCTATCACCCCGTAGTAAACGTTTCTGAAGTTTTGTGCCAGGTCCACAGTAATTATAACCAGGCAAATGAAGTTCAAACGGTAAATTATTAATGATACTATTAACTAGCCCACCTCCTTGCATCGCCAAAGTTGCAATGAAACAAATACGACTAAACTTCTTATTTAATAACAATTTTAGCCTTGAATTGCAGTTTTCTCAATCCAACTATTTTCATCATTGCTTAAACCTAACCATTTCACAAACAGCTTATTTCCTTTCTTTTTTATAACTTTTTCAATCAAATAAGCATCAGGATATTTAGTCTTTTGCAACTCGTGTTCGTAAAATGTTCCCAATATAGTTTGCTTACGTTGATCTTCTAAGTGATACGTAACTGGAACTGTGTTATTAATATTTTTTATCGTAAATAGTTCAGTTGACCAATTTGGAGTATACCCTTTCTCAAAATGCTGTTTGTATTTACTTATTCGAACATAGTCACCGACTTTAAACTTTGGTCCTGTCCTTGATGATATATATTTGTGGGTTTTTTTAATATTTTGTTTAATTAGAGGTTCCTTAGATTTATCTACATCGATTGGTTTACAATTGATAGTACGATGTTTCGTATTATTGTATTTTTTTAAGACAACTTCTAGTAATCCTAACCACCGATAACTTCCATTTAAACTAAAATATTTATATAATTTATTTTTGATAGTTTTAATTAATCGTTCGACAATCGAAGCCTTTTTGGTAGAAAAAGTTGAATAATGGTTTATATTGTTTGTCTTCATGAGATTCCGAAATACGTTATTATAAAATTCTGTCCCTAGATCAGTTTGCAAATTAATCGGTTTTCGATGACTATTGTATAATATAGATTCGAATGCATTGGTAACACAAATTTTATTTTTTGATTTGATTGGCACCGCCCAAGCGTATTTAGAAAAGCAGTCAATCACAATTAAAATGTAGTTGAAACCTTTATTAAACTTTGTTAAATTTTGCATGTCTATCAGATCGGCTTGCCATAAGTCATCTATTCCCTTTAGAATAACAGGTCTTCGAAGAAAATTTCTTCGTGCTTGTTTGTGTATTTCGTTAACTATTTGTTGTTTCATCATTACGAAGATTTCTTAAGTAATTTATCAATTTCTGATTTGGTATAAAACTTATCTTCCAAATGAGCCAAAACGTCTGATATCTTTGTTTTTATAGTAGCTTGAACAAAATTTTGAATATATGTCATGGTTTGTAAACGCAATGTCTCATTCAGTTTATGTAATTCTTTTATCAAATTATCCTGAAAATTATCAACATAATCCTTATTCACAGCATCGTCTGCTTCTATGGGTAATTTAATTCCTCTAAGTCTTGACGATTTTAAATCAAACTCTCCGTTTTCTGTTTTTGTTAAAGCGTTATCATAAACGTCAAATAGTTCTGACAAACGCATTCTTTTATGAATATAGTGCCCGAATTTATCCACATTCATGTTGAAAGTGTACTTTATTCGAAGGTTAGTAGTGTAATGAAAAAACATCCATCATCAGCAAACATTTATTTACTTATTTATAATTTTACTTTCACGCAATTCTTCAATAATTGATATAATTTCATTGTCTAATCCAGTATTGCCAGCATCTCGAGACGCAATTAATAATTTCAACCTCTCCACCAATTCATTTGGATCATCCCAATACACATAATCTATGTTTGTTTTCCATGTTTTCATTAAAGGTAGACCTTTTCCTTTGTGTTGTGTTTGAAGTTTAAATAGGGGTTTTACAATTTGTAAATATTTTTGTCCTTTATTACTCTTTATTGGTTTACTTGGATCACAGTCCCGTCGATGTGCATTGGTGTCAAGTAACATTGATTTATAATTTTGCATATCATTGTCTGTGACTAAACTTAAATCAACGTCTTTTTTTAGCAGCAACTGTTTTATACCTGGTGTACTATGATATTTGCGTCCAGCTACTGTGATATAATCATCACCAATTGCTACGCTAGCTGAACCTAACATTAATTTTCCGTTTTCTATTCTGACGCCAAATGGAATATCTTCTAATGCTTCTGATGATACTGACCAGGATGATGTATCGCGGTCTGATTTGCTTTCTTCTATTGATTGATATGAATAATCACTTTCGGTGTCAGATTGAGATTCGTCTGGATCGATGACTTTTCCAGTGTTAATTTTAGGGGTAACATTTTCTTCAATAATGCTTTTTATGGATGGTGTTTTAGTTTTTTCGTCGTCTATAGTAGGAAGGAGAGAATGATTATTTGCGTTTGCAATTAAGTTGAGAGGTTTAGTCACAGGCTTGAAAACTGTCTCCAATGCTTGCTTATTATCGATGTCAATATTCCTCATAATTTTTACTTTTTTCTTTACAGCTGCTGCAGCCTTCACAATTTTTCTTTTCATTGATTGTTCCATAATGACAGCAAGATAGTGATCGATTGAGCGTCGTATAAAGAATAACGATTTCATAAAAGTAATTTATTTAAATATTTTTTGTTTCAATCAAACACCACAAAAGTGTCAAATTTATTTCTGTAACATCCTTTATTTTTAGAACAATCTTTATTAATTACAACATAATTAAAGGGTTCTTTCCAAATTTCTGAACACATTTCGCGGAATTCAGTCCATGTCATATCTGTGTTAACATGCTCCTCATAAACGTGTTTTAAATTTATTTCGTCTTGCTTAAAAAGGATAATCAAGTTCGCATTGTCTCTAACTAACTGTTTAGGAATTTTACTATACGTTTGGTTCAGATAAAAAGCATCAATATTTTTGTGTCTTCCCATCGCAAAGTAATCACGCATATTATTTTGATTTTCACAAGCAACATCATCAAAAATAATAATTGAATTTGGTTTTGCGTCCTGAACCCTTAATACTTCCTCATTTCCCTGATATTTATGAAGCGAAATAACAGGTATAAGATTTAAAACATTTTCTAAAAATATGTACTTCGGTTGTTGTAAAGTTTTCGAATAAATATAAACATTTTGAAATCTCAATCCATTTTCATGTAAAAGGAGACCAATTAACAAATTTGTTTTTCCACAATTGGAGGGCCCGCATATGATGCATCGTATTGAATTAGGCAATAATTCGCCATGACGAGAATCAGCCTTACAAACTTCCTCACAGATTGTGTTAAAACTCAGCGATTGTGGTTGTTTTACAAATTTCATGATTTGAGTGGACGGTAGTTTGATTGATAATGAGTAATTATACTCATCACATTAACATTTATTAGCGTATGTAGTAAGTAGACTGAATATCTCATCCATCGACAACGCGGTATAACGCTTTACTACCAGAAACAGTGTCAGGCATTCTGTTCCACGTGGAGGAGGCGTATAGAAGAGTGAAACAGTGGAAAAAATGTACCTATAAGCCCTAATTACCAGAAATCTTATTGGGCATTCTGCCCCACGACGCGAAGGCAGACGCCTGAGCGAACAAGTGGGGCAGAATGCCCAATACTATACTACTTTCATTCTATATTCAGTAAACAGAGAATACAGAGATCCTTTGTGTCCATTAGCCTCACCTGGCCTGTCCTGTGTCCTGTCGACCTTAAAGGTCAATGGGATACAGTCACCTTTATACAAAGGGTCGGGTATCCCTATTTACTGCATTACTTGACTGTTATACGAGTTATACGGCAGTTGATATAATTATCACTTGGCTATCAAAATTTAATATTTTAGGAATTACGGCAATGTGTAGTGATTTCATTAGATATCCTTAGGTAGTGCAATAATATGTGATAATAATATAATATTTTTAATTTGTGTCTTTAAACATATAGAGATGGAGGGCGAGAGGGGGGGAGAGTAGAACTTATAAAAACATTGTATTATCTCCATCGATTTTATCCCCATAGGTACATTGCATTTTTACCATATCTTATTAAGCATCAAGTTACAAGCACATCAATGCCTTTTAGTCCAGCTACGAATCCAGGTGCAGGTGTGGTGATCATGATTATTTTTAACAGATACCTATCATGTTTTCTTAGCACCTCAGTGGTTTTAGTACGTAAATCAATTACTCTTATTTGTCGTCGCTTATCAGCACAAGGATTTCACGTTATCAGCGCAAACGTGATCGAATGGCGGGCGGTGACGAGCTATTACAAATAATTATTAATAAAAACGCGTTCATCGCCAGTTTTCGTGAGACAGGTTCTTAGAGTAGGTAATTATTTATATTTTTCTGTCCGCAGAAGTTATCGCTGAAAGCTCAAGAGTCATGCGCAAATTTTCCGCTATGCGATAACAGATGGCGTTACTAAGCACTCCTCGAATAACGTTGTTGAAGTATTTTATGTGTCATTGAAGTACGGTCGAAGTATAAGCACAATAATTATAAGCGTACTAAGTAAATATGTAAATAAAATCTGACTTAAACAAAGATTGTAAAGAAATTCAGATAGTCCATAACATATGGAATGTGGATCTCTTCTTGGTCGGTGATGTGTCGGTGATGCCTTTGGTGTATCTGATGTCTTTGGGCTACTGAATCAGTGGTTTTGCTCTTCCTAATAATAATCCTTAAACTACGGTTGCTCCACCAATATAATTGAACAGCTTTGCGCGTAAACCCTATCTCCTCACGAGCGGTCAATTGCTAACACTAAGAGCCTCTTAAAGAGATGTTATGGCAACTTTGTCACGGATTGCCGATACCAGCCGATACCGTGTGGTAATGGCGCAACTCTGATGACATGGTATTACCTAATACTGTCATTTGAATTTACTTTTTTCAGTAATAATAATTCTTATGTAACATAATCAATTTTGCTTTAGATGTGATTTTGAATTCTGATGAAAATTTTTTGTCTTAAAAATGTCCTTATTCATCTTGTGACCAGGGCTGACGCAAGTAGGGTCGCCAGGTCGTCTCATAAGGTTTGACACGCACAGAAACTGTCTGAAGAACTGTCACAAGAACTGACTGACTGACTGATCAATCAACGCATAGCCGAAACTGCTGGGCATATAAACTGCTGGAAGCATGAAATTTTGCACAAAGGTTCCTTACTTAATGTAAGGAGCGTTAAAAAGAGATTTTTGGACATTCATCTCCTAAAGGATTAAACTAGGGGATGAAATAGAAGAAATACACTTCTCCATGATGAGAGTATGGTATAAGATGGAGATGATAAGTATGATGTAATATTACATCGTAAAGTTATCTGCGACTCGCATCCACGCATCTCAATTATGACAGACGAGTGTCTCAATCGCAGAAGATTCTTATCGGATTTATTTACAGTGATTTCTAATACATTAGAGTGATATCATTTAAATCTAATTAGATTCTCATTTTCTCTCTCTCAGCAGTCTCCAGCTTACCGCAAAGGGTCGATCATTTCTCGTATTTTACTATTTTTATATATAATTTTATTATTTTTCATTAATCCTGCTAAAAGCTGTTACAAATAATAAGAATGGTATTAGAATTTTTTATCGCATTTATTATTGAAACTTTTCCTTTTACACAAATTTATTTAAATAAGTAATAGTTACATAAAAATGCAGCAACAAACAGTAACAGCCATATCAGCCACTCGAGACGACATCACAATTACGAGACACAAGTGTCTCAATAAGATGACGAGATCTTATCAGACCATTAGGTACCTACAAGGAATCTTGTTGTGATTGATCCGATATCAGATTGCATAGTGTAAGTGTTGTTTGATGAGCACGGGTAGGCTAGATAACGTGGTAAGGTAAGAAGATTTGAAGGAACTTGTATGTTTTAGAAAATGTCTTGTGTGAGCTTTAAGGATTGCAAATACGAGTATATTCACAGATTGGATGGACACATGATTGAACTGTGAAATTTTTGGGGCCCAACAGTTGGGCCCGTAGGTTTTAGATAGTTTTTTTCTCCTTACCCACTTTTCTGTGCTGAGATATTATGTTTGTAGTAATCACTATTATTTTTCTTTCTGCACACGCTTTACCCTGACCTTTTACGAATAAGTTTAATCATTTTTGTTATTGCGCAGACATTTCAATTTTTTCAAGAATCAAGTGAAAAATTATTACCTGCCGCCAGTGACGGATTAAGACTACTTGATGTCCTAAGCAATCCACGCCTATGGGCCCCCCTATCCGTAGGTATGTCAACTAGAATCGGTCGTTAAACCTTTACCGCCAAAAAACATTAGTTTTTTGTAAAATAAGTTGATGAGATGTAACGTACCGTAGAAGTAGAGTAGGTGCGACAACAATAAAAACCAAAGCATATTTTTTTGTTCTACACCTAGTGCCCCCCAGACTAAATGCTCTAGGCAATTGCTTAATTTGATTAAGGGTTAATCCGTCGCTGCCTGTCGCTCTAATCTTTTCTTGTCTATTTCCTACCCTTAATAGTCTTCTAAATCATTCCCTAGTCTTCTTTTGTAGTCTCCATACTTAAATACTAGCTGCTGACAAACATTTGTTCTTAATTGTGCACCCTACCCTGTTTCCAAAATTGTTCACTTTATTAGCTTAATAGGTTGTCTGGAAGAGACTGCTATTTAAGTAATCAGACCGCCTATTGTACTAATTCCTGTATTATCAAATGTATTTAGATATAATTTTGATGTACAATAAAAAGGATTTTGTTGTTGTTTTTGTTATTTCAGACTATGGTGGTCTGGCAGAGATTGTTTTATGTTCAAGGTGTATTTTTTCTTCGCTATTATTGAAGATCACTGGGTCCTGTCAGTTTCAGTCTTAGCTTAATACCGTCCTCATGCAGTAGGCAATTTAACCTGCGTGGCTACCAGCACGTTAGTATATACTTTAATCTATGGCTACCAGTTCTAGCCACCACCTTCCTCCTAAAACTATTAAATAATTAACGTGTCTATCGCCCAAACTCAGAGTCACTAACCGTTACTTTAATCGCTCCTTAGTAAAGAATCACCATACAAATTCTGTACTAAAAAGCTATTTAAGTAACCGTTAGTGACTCTTGAGTTGCGACGTAGGTCAGTGTTGGAGAATGGAGAGATGATAATGCAAGTCTACAGCTTCTTTTTTTGCTGGTTTGTAATGCCTTTGGTGTTACTGATGCCCACGGGCGATGGTGACGGCATACAATGTGGATCGACCCCAGTCCTATGCCGGCATACTAGGATGTCGTAAGAGGCGATAGAAGTCTTTCCGTTTTGTAAGACTCAACTTAAGGATTCATATCATTCATATCGCCGCTAGAAAACAAACACGTAGGTAGTATCCCGCAAATATCAAATTGATCATCAGAGCCGAAAAATTTTTGATCTTTCGAAAAAAATTATCGAATATCGAATTATGTTAATTATTATTAAGTCATTAATATTATTACTGTTATTGTTATCTTTCTGGTTAGCTACCACTCTCTAGCTTGAGTCAGCCAAACGACTCTACGTGTTCTGGGGGCGTGGAAGCCAGTTCTTTCTTTCTTTTTCTCCCTCGCTCTTCTTTCTTGGGATCTGCTAAGAGAAGGAGCTATGTAACATGATTGGTCATGCTGAGTCCAATCACATGCACCTTGTGCAAATTTTAACATTCTAATAATATTTACGATCAGGTAATTTGATGTGAGATGGAAATAATTTTTTAATATTGCCTCGTTACTTTAGAAGGTTAATGATAATGACGTAACTTAAAAAGTAATCAAAAAATTACATTTTAATTAGAAAGGTATCTTACATAGGTTTCTTAAAATAAGATAGATATAGATACTAATGGTTAATTAAAATTGATCATCGTTAGGTGTCTTGCATAATTAATTATGTAATTATCCCTTTGCCTATTAAGTAATGTCCTATTGGAATTTGATTTTTTCTCAGAATTTTCGCTTTTCGGACAAGCTAGCTAAGCGTGGTTTAGTGGACTTCACACACCTGCGTGTCTATATTATTAGATACGTGAAGCTTTTTTACGACAATTATGCAGAAGGAGGAATATGAAAGGCATAGTTAAAGTTTACATGGAGAAGGAGTGCAGAAAGCTAACATTTTTTAACTGACGTAAAAAAGGAGGAGGTATTCAATTCGACTGTATTTTTTTACGTTTGTTACCTCAGAACTTTCGATTGGGTCAACCGATTTTGATGATTCTTTTTTAATCGAAAGCTGGTGCTTGTCCCACGGTCTAGGTACTTAGTGAAGGTACATTTTTAAACCATTTTATTTAGCTTACTCAGTGTGGGTAAAATCTTGCAAGCGTAATTTCTCTTCTTTCTCTTAAGCTAAGGATATCACATATTGATTTCGTTCTGATGACAGTGCATTTTCGTGATAAGCGTGAACTAATGCTACACTCAGGTAGGTATACCTTCAGACGAGAGAACTCCTTAACGGATAACCCATGGATAACCAGACAGTAGGTACAGAAAAATCGCTCGTAAAATTGTATTGAGCATAATTATAATTTTTTAAGTTCTTTTATTATGTGTTTAAACGTTTAAAACGTTATTAGTGTTAATTAATTGATTAGATATAGGTATGAAGTAATTTTGTGTCGGTTACAAAAAAAAATAATAAAAAAAATACCTACAACTATTTTTAATATTCGATTTACACGTATTAAGTTGTTAAATTTTAACTAAAATGTTACTAAATTGACTGTTTACACGTATTAATTTACTTAAAATTTAGTTAACTAGGTACCTACTTAATACTTGTAAATCGGAGTTAACAGCTTAATAGCATTTTTTTTTTTAAATATCGTATTAATAGATACTTTTAGTTTTTAGTTTTATTTTACAATTTTTACAACTTTACGTTTTTCTTTTAAATACTCTATGTATTAGGCAGGGGGGGTGGTACAAATTATATCAAAAATTAATTTATTAGAAGTAGAAAATGAAATAATATATTTTTAATTTAGAATGTAGATAATAAGATTCTAATTTGTTTGGATGTACCTATTTATAATACCCACAATCCCTTATTCTTAAATTAATAAATAAAAAAATATTTATATATTTATTTAGTTCTGGATTTTATAAGAAATAAATAAATAAATATTTTTTTAGTTAACAATAAACAACACAATACGAAATTTTTGATTAGGAAGATAACTAGGTACATCAATATGAAAGCACTTTTAATGACGTGATTAACTTAAAAAAATATGAAGTTGTAACAAAGATATAAAGCAGGTGCTTCTGCGAAATATAATATCTACCGTCGGAAAAAAAGTATTGTCACCTTCCAAATTGATAAACAAAAATAATTTAAAAAAGCTCGTAAAATATATCGATATCAAAATAATCACTAGCAATTGAACTTCATAAGTGCCTCAGTTTTCATTTGATGAGTATCTATTGCCTAAATATTAATAGATATATTAAGAAAAAATATTTTTGAAAACTAACCTACATCTTATTCTTGATTAAAAAATATTACCTTCACAATGCATTATCTACACAAATTTTCTGTCAAAATGTTAAAAGCACACACAAAATTTTCTTCTAAATTATTTGCAAACAATTTTTGTTTGAAATTAGGGTTTTAAATACTGTGCGTTATTTTTTTCACCAACTGAGGGTCAAAAGACGTCAAGCCCTGACTGTCGTGCACACGGCCTACTCGATTATAATAAACAATTGAACACAAGCACCTAAAAACACCCACGACCATCGTAACAAACGATAATTTGCATTGTAATCTAATCGGAATACTTACCCAATCGTGGATATTTTTGCGCTATCAGCCTGTGCCTTATTTTATTACAAAAAGTCCAATTAGCACAGCAGAGCTTCCAGTGACCTATCACTTCTCCCAGTCTCTCACAAAACACGGTAACTTGATATTAATTGAGCACAGATACAGTCTTCTAAGCACTAAAAATGTTCTAAGGCACTATTCAAGGGTTCTAAAAATATCGTTCGGTCGCGTTGGATGTGCACCACATCTTCGCGGACGACAACCTCGCACGGCGAGATGTCGTCTCCTTGTGATTGTGATGAGAGTACGCACTGTCGCTCTGCTCTCGGGGGAGCAGAAGATGGCCGCCGATTGGTCGACGACGCGCGCGGAGAGAAGGAGAGAGCGCATCTCACGCAGTGAGCGAGTAAGCGAGACAGATAGCATCGATCGTTTCGTCGCTCTGCTACAGATTGTCCGGCGGGCGAGTTCAGGTGGGTCATTGTTGAGAGCGAAATGATAATATGGAGATGCCTGCAGTAGTGGTTCCGTCTTTAATCTTTATCGACACGACATTATTTAGCGCATGTTATCAATGAGATAAATAAAACAATATGGGGACAGTATTTATGCCTATTGACGAAAATTATCATTTTCGTCGATCTGTACATTATAAAACCATAAAAATATACACTTATTTTTACCAATCTTAACACCAAAATATTTTTTTACATTGTTGACAGTAGTTTTTTATACTACAGTATTCGGTTTCTCTCCAGTAAAATAACTAGTTAGCAACAATATTTCATATGAATATAATTACTTTATTTCTGAGTCCCATTAAGTACTTACTACCTTCCTATCTAATTATTGATTGTAAAGACCACGTATTTAAAATACGATTATACGATTACGATTTTATTATCGCAAGTTATTTACGGTCAGTGACTAATATAATGAATTTTGAATTGCATTCGAGAACTAAGGAATTATAATCCGACATGAGTCTCTGAATAAATCAATAATGAAAATGTATTAGCATGAGACACATTATAATCTATTGTAGATTAGTGTTGTGGCAAAACGCTGAAGGCACGTTCCCTACGCCGTATCTACCACAAATGGACTTAAAATAAGTTCAAAGAAACAGTTTTTGAAAAACATGTATCAAGCAGGTACTACAAAGTTTTTGAATTGCAAAGGTCTCGCTTTATTAACTGATATTTACTGATACAACCACATTATTCTAGTTTGTCCTATTATATAAACCTACAGGGAAAAATAATTATTAACCTAATAATTTCCATTAAATTCTAGTGAATAAGATTAAATCTATCCTCTTAAAATTTACCGTTTACTTTATCGTTATCAATGACTACACCGGTTGTCTTTTGTTTGTAATTCAAACAGAAAAATAATAGGTAGGTACGCGTCAAATGATAAAAAATCATAACACTAGCCGATAACATAATTATATTTATTAACGTGTTTTTTATTTGTGCCCTTTGAGATTAATTGTATTTATCTATTAAACATTTCCTCAACCTTGTATCTTAATACGGTACATACGTATAACTACACATACACTAATTGAGTTGACAAATAAATTATCACTTGCCCTTAATTTATTATTTATTCATTATTATTATTTAGACGACCTTGTAGCCTAGTTGGTAGCGAGTTAGCGACCCTGCCTGCGAAGCGAGGGGTCCCGGGTTTGATTCCCGGCTGGGAAAGCTCGAATCATGGGTGTTATAGTGATGTGTCATGTGTCGTCCATGCCACCCGCGACACAGGTAAAAACCTACTGCGGGGGTATGAGTGTGTAAGCGTTTATTTTTATTTTTATTCATCTTCTGAGATATCATGCATGGTAATTTTATTGTTACATAATTAGGTATACTGCAAAGATTTTATTGCAGGTAAAAAGCTACTTCACAGTATAAATAGACCTGTTAAGCCATTTTGGACTATATTATTATAATTATTACCTTACATTGATGCAATTAAAAGTTAAACTATTCAACGAAGTGGCATTTTGTTGAACAATGAAATAAAATTAATAATTAGGTTTGTACTTAAGTAAAATATTATGAAGTTTTCTCATTAACCTATGTATATTCTCGAACAGATCTTTACCTAATGAGGCACAAGACTGTAAAGTTAAAGTCCAAAAAACATAAAGTTTCTACTATTCGTTTGGTTACATCTCAGTCCCTAAGTGACCTCCACTAATCGGTCAAATGATTTGAGTAAATATAGCGCCCTCCCATCTGTCAACACGTGGCCAATTCGGAGTTTCTTTACACAATTCCTTCTCTTAGAGTAAAAAATGTGCGCGTTTTCAAATACAAACTTACGACGTAAAGCTTCTTTTTGACACACGTCTTTTTGTATTAAATTAAAATTCGAGACTTTTGGATCTTTCTCTATTTTTATTTTAATAACATTTTTTGAATTAAAATTAGAACTGATAGAATTAATAAACATTGAAAATAATAGAGGAGAAAACACACCACCTTGTGGGATGCCAGCATATAAAATCCGACCAGTTAGAAAAGGTCCCATTAAAATACGATGCCGTCCGATATAAGTACTACGGAACTAGTAGATTGCTGTTGGAGATATGTCAAGAGAGCACAATGTGCCGAGGAGAATATCAAAATCAACAGAATTGAATGCGTTGCTGAAATCTTACAGAAGCAATAAAGTAACTTTTCAACTCTTCCTTTTCCTAATGAATGTGATGACACCCTTGACCTTCCGCACCCTTGAAAATCACTCTTCAGTCGTATTCTTCAGTCGTACTATGTCCAGGATAGAATACGGATTGGAAAGGATTTAATAGGTTGTGATTGGACTAATGGGGGAACTAAATTGAATGGACAAGACGACTTTAGAGAGGAACGGTAAAATTGAAATAGTCTGTAATCGGAAGAGGTTTAAGGGTTAGGTAGGGTTTACTGTAACCAAGTGTTTATTGTCAGAATTATTTATATTACCATAAAACCCAATTTTATCTTTTACCGTGACATTAATCGATTGATAACACTCAAGACAGATAATGTGGATCTTGTAACAAACAGTCGACGGAATAAGTAATCATGATAAATACATCATAATAACAATTTTGTAATCCGTCTGCCCATTTAATTTATCTCCTAAAGCTAAGGTTTCACGCTCCAACTCAGAGTCACTAACGGTTACTTAAATCGCTCCTTAGTACAGAATTTGTTTGGTGATTCTTTACTAAGGAGCGATTAAAGTAACCGTTAGTGACTCTGAGTTGGGGCGTCAGTCTTTATCCTAAATACCCAGAAACTGTATTTAATATTGACTACTATTAATAAAGGAATATACTGCTTACTTGAGCAATATTTTCATTTATTAATATCTAGCTTGAGCCTTTAATTTATGAAAAGAATAAAGTAGGTAATCATCGTTTAATTTACATATTCACCCAGGCACCTTGATTAGGCACTGGTATTAATCTGGACTAATTCGACTAATTGGTTACTAGTCCAATAATTTTATTCCAAAGCCAGCACTTAAGTGACTTTTATACTAAACTTTAGTTTACGTAAGTTCCAACTGAGTAAATGTCATGCCTACTGGGAAAACCAATTATAGGTCCCGAAGGTCAAAGAGTAGTCAATATGTAATTATGGTATTTATATAGCACATAACATATGGCATATTTTAATTAATTAATGAATAAGATAGCCAAACTGACTTTGTTTAAAATAATAATGTATTACAAATCGAGGAAAATTATTGTAATTCTGCAGCATCAAATCGCCTTTTATGGAACTTTAAGTAATGTAATTGCGTCATAATATTTATCTAGTTAATTAGGTATAGCTATGGTTTATTTAATCGTTATAAATATTTAAGTTGGGTACAACAAAGAACATAGGTAAGTAATTATACTAAACAACAGAAATCCTTTCTTAAGCTATAGGTAACTGGAACAGTTATTTGACTTTTGGACTTGATCTTTGCTTAGATCAATACAGATTAAGACACACATAAAATAGAATCTCACTGTGTAACATAACATAATAACTTTCAAAATTAAACTTTAAATTCAGCATTACACCAGTAGAATGACCGATTTACCTACGTGCCGTTGATCGTTCGCGCAAATTGCGGAAACCGCGCGAAATTCATTCATGAACCGGAGCTGACGTTTACAAACATGTCGTCCTTAACGGAAAAAATAGACAGACGGGATGTTCGCGCGTTAGTTTACAAAATATAGACTAGGGTGGCTGCGGTAATCTTAAACAATGGATGTTGTCAAAATCAATGTTTTAGAATGATACTGGATATTCTGGATAGTGGATAGTAAATTGTTTTACCTTGCAATAATAATAACCTTAACTTTCTTTGAGAAACTGACTATAGACAGTATTTTGTTATTATTATTGTTTCTGGATTGGAACAGATAATATAAAATACCGCTATTATTTCAATAATAAATTATAAGTAAACTTGTCTTGGAATAATAATTTTATTATGTAAAAACTTTCACGATATTAAACATACGAAACATGAAATTCAGTGATGATTTCTGTAAATACGGTAAAAAATTGAAATAAAGAATCCACACGTTCAGCAATTGCGCTGTTAAGTAATAGGTAGGTGCTTACTCGTAAAACTGGCGTCTCGCATGACTATTATCGCTAGTGTGTAATTGCATGACGTTCATCGTTTTTTCTTAACCAACACATCGGTAACTGACACTGGCCGGTAGGAATGTCTTCGCTGCATTCGCGAGTAAGAAAAAAGTTAAGATTCAATTTCGCGCCAACGCTTCCGATGATCGCGTGATGAAAATGATGTATTGGTCAAACGACTTTCTTTCACTTTCATTTGAGAATAAATCGCGCTTTTCTTCATTGACTTTAGACTTCCTTACTCTTACTATTAGGACTACTGTTTTATTTTACTAAAATAATCTTAATTCAAAAAGTAATTATTTTATTTACCTTGGTAAATTCTCTATAACATTTAAAGGAGGTGGTACATCTAGAGAAGACCCAAGTCATTCGGCGTGATCTTCAAAGTCACCTAGAGAATTAAATCAACAAAAGCACAGGAAGACGTAGCCGTTAACCTCTGCGCGATATTTAAATGGATCTTTTAGTCCC
This sequence comes from Thymelicus sylvestris, assembly GCA_911387775.1. Taxonomy (NCBI): domain Eukaryota; kingdom Metazoa; phylum Arthropoda; class Insecta; order Lepidoptera; family Hesperiidae; genus Thymelicus; species Thymelicus sylvestris. The sequence continues at coordinate 5,914,826 of OU426909.1, read as the reverse complement.
CACACATCACAACTATCGTATTTGGATACGATATTTGTATGCGGCGATATCGGTTCTTCTGCCTGTGTCAATATTGTTAGAGCGGCCGATGACCTCTCAATTGCATCGCGCATGATGAGAATAACGTATCTTTTGTATTGTGTCTCTATTTGGATATTAGTGCGTCTACAGTAGGTACCTACTGTGGGTAGGTATTATACATTATATATTGGCTTAGGGACCTGTATTGTTTCTTAATGTAAACAACACATTTCAATAACACACTTTGTAAGATGCAGAATATAAAGGATAAGTGCCTACTATTTAATATTATCTAGTGAATTGTATTGTATAATTAATTAATTAATTACATTACATTGTAAAGGCTTTAAGTATTTTATTTATTTACTTCTGAAGTAGTCAAAATGGCAAACTGAATTTATTTTATTTGAATACCAACCTATATCGTTTCATAATATTCACTTTCCTTCCTTCTGCTCTGTGGCATTCATTATTCAACAAAAACACAAAAAAATACGTTTTTGCCATTAGCATTTACTATGATGATTGAACTTCATAATAAAAGTAAATGAGCAAAACAAAATTGTAAAAAAAAATTAATACAAAAAATAAATTTTAATTATGACTTATCCTCATAATTCTCCGTAAGGTGACGTTCTTTTTGCGTAAATGGCATAGATAATAATGTTTTCTGGCAGTAGGTAAGGGAAATAAGAATTTTGAAATTTAAAAAATTGGTATTATTTTTATTGCCTTTTTTAATATCTTTTAGATATATTTTTTGTAGGTTGATAAACCTACAACAGAATAATCTATGCCAAAATACCTTTCTACCACCTTTCTACTAATCTTAACGTCAATGATATTATATTTAACGGTGAATAATACGAGATGGAAAATCTAGTGCAAAATATTTTTCTTTGTAACTAATAAAACCACTTGTGTATACTTACACAGGTATTTATGATAGGTACTTCGCAGAGAGCGTAGATTCTTTGTGTGCGAGGCATTCACCTCTGCTCTGCGAGTGATTGGAATCAACGGTGATATTATATTAAGTTGATTCTTAATTAAGTCATTTATACGCTCACATAATTTTTTTACTAAAATATGTAAGTGTACCTACACGCTTTAATAATAAAATAATGTAGAATTTTAGTGCGTGATGCATTAGTAGGGACGTAGATTTATTGTAATGAAAACTTCTTTAGTACGGGGGTGACTTGAAATTTTATGAAACGAAACTGTCCAGTAAAAAGAGACAAACACATAAATTCTAAAGTGAGATAGGAAGCATTGTACGGGGGTAGGGTAGAGGAGTGAGGGGTAAGGGAGCGGAGCGGAAGGGGGCGGAGCGGAGCGGGGCGGAGTGGAGCGGAGAGGAGCGGAGCGGGGCGGAGTGGAGCGGAGTAGTGAAACCTACATTTATCATCTTCCCGAAATTTTACATTCGTCTCATTATCTTGAAAACAAAAATTTTGAAGGTTTCACTTCTACCACGTGTGAATTGAATACATTTTAATTTTTTATTTATTTCTAATAAAAGAGTAATGAGTAATGTACTCACTAGTAATTAATAAAGGTAGTTCAATGACTGCAAGTCAATTTCTTTGGTCGATTGGTAGACCTCACCATTGTGATTTGATGGTTCATTTAAGGAGGACAGTAGGTGGTTGCTACCAGAGGAGTGGATTCAGGATTTCTATCGAGGCGGGTCTTTTGTACCGATTTATGTTTGGGGGGGGGGGGGGGGGGGTCTTGAAATGAACCTTGTTTAACTTTTGTCTTTTGTCATCATGCATGAGAAACTGCCTCTCCTATCTACATATAGAGAGTGAGGTACTTACAAAATATCGAGATAGAGGACATGATCATGTGAACTAACTGCATTATTTTATCTTACATAATAAAACCACAATTAGGATGTGGTTTGGAAAACAATAGCGCTATCTTGTACGCGGGTAGTGGTAGAAAACCGCTATTAAAATACACTATTATAATAATATATAATAATAAATCTATTTGAGACATGTTTAGGAACCTATAGCACAGTGTGATAAAAATATTAAGGCTTATAGAATACCTTACCACCCTGTTTTATTTTCAAGTATTTTTTATTATTTACTTAATTTTAGGATAATTAGAGAAGCCGAAGAAGCCAAAGGCCATAAGTCCGGTATATTTTCAGTACCCCACTGGTAACAAGTCTGAACATTTCCATAGCCTTTCAGCGATACTCTCACCTAAAGAAACCCTTTTCAATGCCTCAATCAGTCCGATACCGCGGTGTAATAAAGTGCAGGTAAATATTCATGCTGCTAGACATAGGTATGTGGTCAGGTGATTAATTTAGTACATCCATTTCCTTCATACATAATGGATGGCATGCAGGTATCCTGTAGCAGATGTGGTATAAAGTTATGCACTGTGCCGCACATTGCTAGGAAACAGATAAAGAAATGCAATTTTGGCAAAATTTAGTGTTTTTATGTAATGAGGATAGCAAACGTTCTTGTAGTACCATTATCGTCTATCCATGGACGTTTCATGTGATGAAGCGCTCCCGGCGGCTTGTGTCAATAACACCGGGCTTGGTCGGTGGTTGGATAGGTAACCGCTGGTGGCAGAAACTCTTGAGCGCTTCCGTGCTTCGGAGGGCACGTGAAGCCGTCGGTCCCGGTTGTTATCTTAAGATAACAGTCCTTAAGCCATGTCGGAGGCCCTCGGGCGGCATGAAAACTTCTGACACTGCGTTACCCACTAACTCCTCCCCCAATCCGCACTGGAGCAGCGTGGTGGAGTATGATCTAGGCCTCCTCAAGAGGAGAGACGCGTGCCCAGTAATGGACCATTAATCTTAGCCTTACTCAATAAGAGCCATAGACAGTTGTAGTAGGTATCGTATCATTAAAACCCTATTTACCAAATATGTAAATAAACCTCTAACGCCCCAACTCAGAGTCACTAACGGTTACTTAAATCACTCCTTAGTACAAAATTTGTATGGTGATTCTTTACTAAAGAGCGATTAAAGTAACCGTTAATGACCCTGAGTTGGGGCGTAAGAGAGTGAGCCCAGTAGATGAACATTAATCTTAGCCTTACTCAGAAAGAGCCATAGACAGTTGTAGTATCGTATCATTAAAACTCTATTTAGCCAATATGTAAATAAGTTAAGTGGTAGAAAAACTAAATGAAGAGATAATACCTCGTAAATGGTGTGGGTTGTGAAACGTTAAATTTAATTATAATCTGCGTTCTGATTGCGATGCGAGTGAGCTACCGTATCGCCTAGAAGTGCAGTTTTGACAAGATGTATAATGAATAGAAGAGCCATGTTAACACAGTTTTACCATTCGTATATAAAACTGTGATGGTACTATTGTGATGTGATTCTGATTGAAAATAATCCGGATGAAAACTTCTGGTGACGGTCAAATAATATTTTATACTTAATTAAAGCTATAATAAATCAATGTCGCGAATGTTAATAAATTACTTGGAGAGTTCATTATTTATTAATATAAATTTTTATTTATTATAGGTATTAGTGTTCATATCCTTTTATCATTTTATCATTTAGGCATACTTGAGTACGACATCTTTTGTATGTCTAACTCTAAATTATTCATTTGGGAAAATGTCAATTATGCAAATATGTTTTTATTTTTGTCAACTACGATAAGCTTAGATATCCAGTTATCTACTATGTTTTGTAATTACTATTTTTAAGTGTTAACATGTCATTTATGAAAGTTAGTAAACTTTATGTGACCTATTTTTGTGTACTCCTCAATTTTTGTAAGGAATTGCAATCGATTACTTACACTTTATACACATTTTACACACATCCCAGAAGCCGGGGTATGTGTAAGGTAGTGCGATTGTCATCTACGCAGCTACGCTGTTTCATATCTACGCCTTGTGCCTCTTCTATTCCTTCTAACATCAACGTCACGCTCAGTACCCGAGTAGCAAGGTCTACAATATTAACTCATCTCAGTTCTTTGCGAAACTTATTATAATTTCTGAATGTCATGTGCAACTTGACCCCTTTTAGACTATGTATTACCTCACCTGTTAATTCATTTCTTAATAAAGATATTTAAACATACAACGAGTATACCTCTTTAATTGCAAATATTTCTCAATAACCAACTATTTAGTCTAATTGATTATCTTAGAAGGCATTCCTAGTGTTTTTTTTGCTTGATAAGAAATACACTGTCTAGGGGTTCTTGATTAAGTATAATGAAGCCGAAGCATTTAGATTTATTATTATGGTGTTAGCAATGATGTTGTTGGTATTGGGTGTTAGTAAGTACTAAAAAATGTCAAAAATGTTTTCTTTTGATATTTTCATGGCGCCCCAGCCCAAGTTTGCACTAGGTTAGGATGTGAAAGAAAATTATAAAGCTAAGTTGAGGTTAGCAAAGTTACATTCATTGTTGGAGATAAATAAGCGGATACTTCCTTCTCGGCAGGTAATATGTCAAGTATATCATCTGATGGTAAGTAGTCACCGTCGCCATGGACATCAGTAGGTAATACCAAAGACCTCACCAATACGTTACCAGAGAAGACAGAAGAAATATTAGTTATAAATTATTTCCTTTGGGTTCATAGTAGATACTGTTCATAATATTGGGTTCATAATGTAGACCACATGACTCATATTATTTTTAGTTCTAATTACTTACGTCAATATAAAGCCAACCGTAATTTAAGGATTGCATAGTAATTCCCTGATTGCTGTGGACCTATTGACTTTTATGAATTATATTATAAGCTGCTCAGCTAATTAACATAATAATATAAAGTGGCTTATCCTTCGAATACGTAATAACGCTGATGAGGCTAATTTTAAAATGGCTAACTAGTCATTTTACGATAATAGTTCAAGCTATTTTTTAAACCCGCAAGCCAACTAATGGTGTCCTAATATTTAGTATGAAATTAACTTTATTACTGACATTTTTTGATCAAATAAGATGTCCTAATTAGTGATAATACGATAAAATACCTTGCATATAATATAAGCAGGTATTTTATACTAAGCTCTATCAAATTATTTTCGTTATAAATTTTCCGTATATTTAAGACTCGGTGATTAATGAAACAAGTGAGGTGTAATTATCATAAGACGAAGATTAGATAAGCACAAGAGTACATCACAGATCATTTAAATTAATAATATGAACCTTACAACCAATAATAAAGAGTTTAAAATTGAGCAGAAGTAAAAATATGCCGTAGTGGCGTAAACTTGATTTCTATATAAATTACGTCATATTATACATTGGCCTGTCGTTTTCTCTTTACTGACATTGCAGAATGACATTGAAAATAGTTTCAGAGAGTTAGGTACCAATTGGTAAATGTTACCGAAATAGTTCGAAGAGCTCTATTGAGAGTGGCGCCAACAAGAATGGGCATATGGTTGGGCTTATAGTATGGGTTGGATATTAGTAGTTCATATTAGTCACTGTTAATATTATCTTTAAGTGAAGCCTGCCTGGCCAGCCCAGCTACAATCCTCTCGCTTCGACTTGATCAATCGTCGTGGTCCGGCTGGGAGCACGGGAGCCTGGAAGCCTCGGAGCCTGGGAGCCTGGGAGCCTGGGAGCCTCGGAGCCTGGGAGCCTCGGAGCCTGGGAGCTTGGGAGCCTGGGAGCCTGGGAGCCTGGGAGCTTGTGAGTTTCCTTCTTACTCTCTCTCTTTGTATTTTCTTATTCGGCAACGCATCGGTGATGACTTTGGTATTACTATATCTATGGGTTACAATGGCTACTTATCATTAGGTGGATCGTCAGCTCGTTAATCGGTTAGTTACATGAAAAAATCAAACATTTCAATTCATTCAATAAAAACCTCGAAGTACACCAAGTCACGCTCTATCTTATTAGTTCCTCGTAGCGTCGCCGCCACAGGACCAGATAGGTAATTCGCGAAAGTGGCCAGATGTCTGCGCGTACGCAACCTCTGCAGCGCATGCGTAATGTCCTGTCAAACTTTTCTCCAGAGGTATTTCGATCACTCATCTTTTGGTTGCGAGTGTTGCGACTAATGACGTAGACTTAATGTTGTGGTTATGACTCATTATAGGACGAATGACTTTTGTACTCGTACATTGTATTGATCAGTATGAGTTTACAGTTTGTGTCGTCGCTAAAATGGGTTATCGTGTTACGTATGACTTGAAGACATGCAGAAAGCGCTTGCAGTAGGCGGTCTAATGACTTTTCAGTCCATCAACCATGCTATTAAACATAGTTCATTGAGCATGTAGGCTTGATACTTCGAGCAGTGTCTCGGGATCGAATCCGTAACTATTTGTGGTTTATTAATGTTCGTGTCGTGTCTTGGTTGTTAGTAATTTCAATTTTCAACTAACCACAGAAATCAAAATCGATATTTGGTTGGTTGGTATTTACTTCCATCTACAATAACTAAAGTATCTTAATTGAACCAAATTTGGACTGGCCGAAACGAAAGCAAGATTGACTTAATAATCTAAATTTTACTAAATTTTACTTATGTGGGACCACATGACAAGCACCTGCTTTTGATTAAAAAAAGAATCATCGAAATCGGTTGGCGTGATATTGAGTTATTCGTCAATTTGTCGCGCACAATCTTAATACAAATTTACGACTTATGTGGTTTTCTCATGGATTCCATTATCAAATCTCAATAAAATTTATGTGGGACCACAGGACAGCCACCAGCTTTCGATTAAAAAAAGAGTTATCAAAATCGGTTCGCCCAGTCCAAAGTTCTGAGGTAACAAACACAAAAAAATAAATAAAAAAAATACAGTCGAATTGAGAACCTCCTCCTTTTTTTGAAGTCGGTTAAAAATATTATTTTTAAGTTTGTTAAAAAATCCATATAAAATAATATGTGTCATTTATAGGTCATAGTATATTCCACTGCTCATAGTATGAAATTCACGTTTTGAATTACAAACAATTAGCCAATTCAGGGCTTTCCCGTTATTCATTCATGATTTAAACGTAGGAAGTGATGACAAATAAATAATTTGTATTGTATAAGATTTACGTGACCTCCTTTAGTAGTGTTTAGTGAATTGTGAAATCATTGAAGTATACAATAATGCTTAGCTTCAATCCAATTACAGGCACTCCACTACTGACCATTGGTCTCTCCTCTTGAGAAGGCCTTAAGCAAACTCCACCATGCTGCGATAATTTAATGCGTTCTTAAATTCATAGAGGATTTTTAATGATAAGGTGATAGATGCTATCTCAGTTATATGCACAGGCACATTCAGACCAGCATGGTCGAATATCGCCTTGTTGTTTTTCATTCGTTATTGGTAGACCTGAGCAAAGTAATTATTCGTGGAAAACTTTATCATTTTGAAATTAGGACTGATGACTTTAATTACAGGTCTTTGTACTCATGTACATTGCTATCTTAATTTAAATTTTCTCCATTTAAACCTTTGTTGTACCACAAATTAATTAAATTTCTGAAACTCGTAAACCAGGTAATTTTTTTTGTCGAAAATAAAAAAGATATAATGAATAAAATAAATTAAGAAATAACTTTTCTGTAATATTGTGTACTTTCACAATGTAAACTTACTTTTGCAAGGTCAAGAAAACATTAAAGTGAATATTTATGATAATATTAAGTGGACGGGTGAATGGCCAATGACATGGCTTACTGACTGCAGTCCTAACAACCGGGATCAACGTCTTAACGTGTCTTACGATGCACAGAAGCGCTCAAGATTATTCTCCAGTAGCAGTCACCCATCCACTTCCCACAATCTTCCACGAAACTTTTTTTTCATGGAAGTAGCCGACAAATGAGCTGACGATGCACCAGACGGTAAGTGGCTATCACCACCCATGGACATAAGCGACACCAAAGGAGTCACTGATGCGTTACCAGCCAAAAAAAGAGACAAAGATATACATTTGGAAAAATTCACTCTCATCTGCTTTTCAAAACGCGCTTCATTTAATTAGTCTTGTTTTACAAACACTGTCCAGATTAATATTCCAGCCATTTAATTACAGATCAGTATTAGCATCGCAATAATGAGTGGTTGTGCAACTGGCATTAGCATTCGTCTCGGCACCACCAGCACAGCCCACCATTACTTAAGACACTTTCTCCGTTGCGTCCGGCTTTGTTGTCCTGTTTTATCATCAGGATAAGGAAAATTGGTCTCATATAACAATCTTTTGTTGCCATGTATAGAAAAAGTAACGTAAAAGTAAAAGATTTTTCAAAATACTCCTTTGAATTTACGGCGCTATAATGAATTGTAATTTAGGGATAGAATTAAAAGATGATATTTACTACTCTGTCGGTGAAAGCAAATGTAAACAGTAGTTTCACGTGCTTCCAGAAAATTACCCTTCATAAAATGATGTAGGTATGCTTGAAGTAAATAGACCTCTGCAATATGGAATACTGGATAAATTAAATCTGAAACACCTGTCATTAATAAAATAGTGTAGTGTCTACGCGGTGCTACGTCGTAGCAGTAGAGATAATGTAGTCAATCCCAGAAATTCCCAATCGGCTATGAGCGGTTTACTGTAAGACCTACGTACTAAATGTTTGAAGTAAAATTTTTAAATTTGTTTTTTTTTCAATAAGAACGATTTTTTTTCTTCTACAACGTTTCAGAGAGGAAACGGCGAAAGACACTTTTTCTATATTTTTACCCGAGCAGAGATTGGTCAGGCCAGATACATTAGCTACCACGCTGATTTAGAGCTTGTAGATAGGCTTGTAGCTTGTAGAGAGGGCAGTGACCACGCAGTGACCAACCTCAGTGTCAGAGATTACGTCGGTAAGACCATCGACATTAATTCGTTTTTATCTATCGACGAAATTAATTTCATTGTATTAAAAGTATGAATTTCTGTCTTTCTGTATCTTCTTTCTTCCACGTATCGGCTATGTCTTTGGTGTTACTGATATTCATTGGCGACGGTGGCCATCAGTTGGATCATCAGTTCGCTTGTCGGCGTGTGCTTAGTTACTTACATAAAAAAACATTAACCGTAGAAACTCGGTATTACCCAATTCTATTTTATTTTATGTAAGTATGCAAATTCATCAAAGGTTTTCCTCAGTCAACAATGAATTCAAATTTCAACAATAGTTCAACACTGGCGAGAAATACTTGACAGTTGAAACCACATAGTTATTGATAAATAAAAACTCGCTAATGTTCGTTTCTTGAAATTATCGGTTGGGGTCAACGGTCACGTCGCGTCGTTCCTTTTCTAAGAACAAATACAGGTGCTTTACACTAGACTTTTCCTGTTTTTGATACCTACCTAGTAACAAGTAAAATAAAAATAATATAACTCTTTCTATGTCAATAGCCATCAAAGTAGCTGATGAGCAACTTATAGTACCTATTACCTGTGGTCACCGTCATTCATGGACCCCATGAGCATAGTAGACTAAAGATCGTCTACTATGAAAAAATAAATGTGTCCCCATTGATTGTTACTGATACAACCTGTAAGTGGAAATATGTATTTATTTCTATTTTTGGATACAATATTGAAGAGGAAGTGAAATATGAATAAACTCATATTTACAATCAAAAAATGTTTCCTAAGTATAGCCACTTACACGTTGTAACAATAAAATAACGTGCCACACGTTAATTTTTAAAGCAGACGATTTCTAATGTTACAGAATCTTTATTAGTACTTAATTGGCCTACCAATCCGCACTTGGCCAGCGTGGTAGACTATGGCCTATGCCCTATACCCCTCACATTGTGAGAGGAGATCCCGAGCCCAGCAGTGGGACAATTATGCTTTGCTTTTTTTAACTAAATTGGCACTATTTTCTCAGTAAATTGTGTTGCTAATGTTATTTCCATCACTATGAACCTGCAACGCAAATCCAGTGAAAACCAAAAAGTATGAATATGGGATATTCAATTTTCATATCCATTTATCTTAAGCAGGAATAAGACAGATGAATAATCTAAATTTTACTAACAAAAAATAACCGACTTCAAAGTCTCAAAAACGACTTGTCAGTCAGATCTCGTTCAAATTTATGTGGGACCACATGACAAGCACCTGCTTTCGATTAAAAAAAGAATAATCGAAATCGGTTGGCGTGATATTGAGTTATTCGTCAATTTGTCGCGCACATCTTAACACAAATTTACGACTTATGTGGTTTTATCATGGATGCCATTGTCAGATCTCAATAAAATTTATATGGGACCACATGACAGCCACCAGCTTTCGATTAAAAAAAGAATCATCAAAATCGGTTCGCCCAGTCCAAAGTTCTGAGGTAACAAACATAAAAAAAAAAAAAAAAAAATACAGTCGAATTGAGAACCTCCTCCTTTTTTTGAAGTCGGTTAAAAATTGTTGTATGGTCTGCTTACTTTAATGCATCTATTGATCTGTTCTACCAATTTTTCCTATTATTTAATTACCAAGAAAGGTCTCAACGTTACATGTCGTCAACAGTTTAGGTAGAGTACTTAGTTGACCTACCTTGAACCCTGTTAAGTGGAACGCCTTAGCGAGCGCTGCTATGCTATCGTTTGCGTCACCACTATTAAATTTCAGAATTCGCCTACGTTTCCAGTTTCCACCCACATTATAATGCTATTTTTCTAATACGCTACACATGGCTTCGTTTCCGTTTGAGATATAGGATATCTATCAGCGGAAAGGAATACCTCATTGTAATTGTTATTACTGCTTCTCATTATATCACCATCATTGTCTGTTAGTAAAGTGAGATCTAAATATTAATTTAAATATTGTAAAGGTTTTTTTTGTACTATTATTATTTATTTATTTAACTCAGCAAATACCACCTATTGAAGACAAAGCTCAGGAGATTATGGAACACCCGAACACAGTCATGTCATTCCAATCATAGTAGGTGCAACAGGAATAGTAACCAAGAGCATAAGTAGATAGTATATAGATAAACTCGACGCATCCATAAATATTACCATTTTACAGAAAAAAGGAGCCATTCACTCATCAATTTTTAAGTAAAGTATATAAAGGCCATACACGATCGAGTGTACTTGTCAAGTCTGCAGTTTGACTTGAGGATCAAACTGCACACGGTGTGCAAAGATTAAAATCGGTTAAGTAGTTTATGAGTCCATCGCAGACAAACAACGTGACACATAATTTATATATATATTAAGACTAGTAGAAACCCGGTGTGTACCACTACGCTAAACATTTTTGTATGGGAAAAGTCGAAAAACGAAAATTTATTTTAGTGGTCTCAAACCATTTTCGCATTATTGCCTTTCACCAGTTTGGGGAACATCGGTTGGATGGTTTCAAAGTCTGTAAAAGACATCCATACAAACATTTTTTATGTTTTACTTAATTACTAGCTTTTGCCCGCAGCTTCGCCCGCGGTAGAGATAATTTTTTTTACAAACCCTACTTACTTTTACTTAGTTAGATTTAGTTGCCTATGACTTAAGTAAACATGTATCATTTGATAGCGTGATTCAGAACTTGCAAATGAATTTTACTAACGCCATCTATTAACAACGTCTGGAACTAAATATCTAGCAACTAACAAAACATCGATCTTCGTACGTTACTCTCCACCCTCCTCACTATCTCCGCACAGAAAAACCATACCATATAGCAGCTTCGTTGCGACGTGAAAGCCGGACAAACAAACAAACAAACAAACACACTTTCACATTTATAATATTAGTATGGATATGGAAGTATGGATAAATAGATTATTATCATCATATTAACTTTCTTTAAAAAGTTAGATCTACTACATCATAATCTGTGAGACATTTTACATCACTTATTTTACTAATAATTTCAAGGCGTCTAGACAATTTTGCTGATTGCAAAACTATCCAGTTTCATTAAGTAAGTGTTTACGTTATGTAGGTAAACAGAAATGGTACCTAACTGTATCCATACATAATTAAAATAGCTGAATAACTTAACATTGCACCTTATAACATAAAGGAGCTAGCGATAAAACCTTGCTTTCCCCTCGTCGTCGTTGTAAGGACCAAACAATTAGAAAATGCCTGATGATCTTTGAATAGCTGAATCAATTTCCTCTTCATTATTATTTAAAGATACAATGAGCACATTTTTAAAACACAATCTTTTTGCGTTTTCGTTAAGTGTAAAAAAAGGTTCTTCTAAATTGGCTTTGCATTGGCGACTAGTCAGCTGTCGTCCACAAACAGTCAGTGACCACTTACCACCATCCGTTTGCTAGTTCCCTACAACCTAAAAAATATATATTTCTTTCTATTTTTACCCGACAAGATGGGTTATGTTTTTTGCACGTATCTTGTATGTATGTTTGTACGTATACATGTAATATTCTTTATAACCTCATATCTTCCAAACCTCTGGACAGATTTATATATTTAAGATGTCGTTAAATGTGTTTTGACGGCTCAAGTGTTCATAGATAAGTAAAATTAAAAAAAAAACAAATATGGTGGCTGTGAGACGCCATTGTTTAAAGTATCAAAAAATAAAAATTAATCGAATAAAGCAATATGGGTATGAAATGAAAGAGCTTACCATAAGGATATTAAAAAGGTATATCATGATGGCTTTTTTGACAGCAGTTTTTTTTAATTTTTAATTTCTTCTATTTTTCTTGGCCGGAAACGCATAGGTAAGTGATGCCCTTGGTGTCGCTGATGTCCATGGGCAACGATAGCCACTTACCATCAGGTGGATCGTCAGTTCGTTTGCCGGCTATTTCCATAAAAAAATATAATTTTACCAAAGAAATCCATTACCAAGTTACGGCTGCAACGGACGAAATGTCAAAGGTGTCGCGTCGCGGTTGTCGTCATGAATATGCAATGTCAAACGATCTTCGTTTGTGGTTTCATTACAAACATGTTTATTATAGAACACGCTGAATATGTTACATATACATACCTATAACATGGATGATATAACTGCGGTAACTGTGCGTATCGATAACTAGGGGACCTTATTCCGCCACAAAAAGGTTACAGTAGACCGACGTAAAAGACGCCTGATCACCTACCATCTACCTGCGATATTTACTTCAAGCCTTATTTATTCATATTTATTTTGTCCTTGAAAGGATGAGTAAATTAGTCTGGCGTGAAAAGTACCTACCTCGAAATTTTGCGAAAGATAGCGTAATCTATCGCCACAGTTATTTACGCGCGATCTTACAGTCAATTTATTATATTCTGCCTACAGTCGGGAAAGGTATTGTGAAGTTGATTGGTTTTATTACAACAAGAGAGATTCTTATCTCTGTAAATTGATAAAAGAGTATTTTATTATCGTATGTATATTCTAGATAAACTGTTTCACAGAATTTTGTTTACAAAAAATTACTTTCAGATAGGTACTTTGTCGATTAGTTGTATTAGGACGGGCGGACTATTATAGATAGGGAAGTACTAGTCACCACTGATCTAGGGGCTCGTAGTAAATATGCAGCGCAATTTTATAGTCGAACACTTTGTCTTTAACGCTGACCATTGCAGCGTAGAGCGAATTCGCTTTGAGCGTTGCGGCTGGCGTACTCTGCCTCGTGCATGAAAACACTCAAAAGAAAAATCCCTAACACCAACGACCCCAGAATAATTATTTATTTGCCCCATAAATGTCTGTTTCAGCCGATAATCAAACCCAGGACTGGGCTAGAAGGACTATTCGAAAACCTTTGTTAAAATTAAATAAAAGTAAGTCATCAAGTATCAATTTAATCTCGGAAGTCGACAAGTTGCATCGTAAGCAAATCTCATTGTAGTTGAGCTTGATAAGTCGACCACACTTGGAGATTAGTTTCTCACGACGTTTACCGGAATACGAGAGATGATCTTTACTAGGGCTGCCTTTTATTAGTTTTTAGTCATTGAACTGTTTAAATCGATTTTAAAAACTGGGCAAATGCGTGTCAGGCCCCGCGCAATGTAGGGTTCCGAAGTAGTAAGTTTATCGACTATTACTCATTAACTACTTGTGCTGATATAGCTGTAATAGTTCTCCTTGTAAATTCATCATATTATAACCTATTTTTGAGAAGTTTTCATTTGTCCAACTCCAACTGTTTAGCCAGCAGAGGGGGGGATAATTAACTCTAACCAATATTAATACTTTAAAGCCAAATATTTTGCAAACGGACCCGTAATACTAAATACGGTCATAGACCCATGATGTTTTTAGACCCATAATATTTTTAACCGACTTCAAAAAAGGAGGAGGTTCTCAATTCGACTGTATTTTTTTTTTATGTTTGTTACCTCAGAACTTTGGACTGGGCGAACCGATTTTGATGATTCTTTTTTTAATCGAAAGCTGGTGGCTGTCATGTGGTCCCACATAAATTTTATTGAGATCTGACAATGGCATCCTTGAGAAAACTACATAAGTCGTAAATTTGTGTTAAGATGTGCGCGACAAATTGACGAATAACTCAATATCACGCCAACCGATTTCGATGATTCTCTTTTGAATCGAAAGCAGGCGCTTGTCATGTGGTCTCACATAAATTTGAACGAGATCTGACAACTATGTAGTTTTTGAGACTTTGAAGTCGGTTATTTTTTGTTAGTAAAATTTAGATTATTGGAAGACCTTTTCAACGATACCCCACATTATAGGGTCATTCAAATTCATCCTCACGGTACGTGTACCCTGAAAAAAAGTGTTTTTCTATATTTTACTCTACGATTCTGGAGTTTTAATAAATATGCGTGCCAAATTACAGCTTTTTAGCACTAAGGGTCTCGCCGCTTTGATCGGCAACCCTATGATCGTAATGCATGTCAAACAATGCGACACCTGGTGCCTTACCATGAACTCTAATAAAATGTGTCATGTTCAGGACAGGTCAGCTTGTAGCTAAAACCTGACAGGAGTGTATTTTGTACCATGAACGTTTACCGATGACCTGCAATACCTCTACTTCTGTCCTGCATCTAGTCTATGACACTTGATTTGTACTAATTATGTTCTGAAATAGAGCGTTTTATCGGTTTACCGGTTTTCAAATGAATGCGTAATATTGATGTTTTTAAAAGTTTAAAATAACAATCTCAATTGAAGATTTTGAGATTTGTTATAAATACTTAAGTGTTGTGATTTATTAACCTTTTGTTCTCTAAAATTTCCAAAAAAATTATCGCTAAGTGATGCTTACATTTTTGAACGTAATCTTACACTACTTGACACTTGACACAGTGACATGTCTAAATGTCTAATAAAATGTGTGATTTATAATGCCGGTCACTCACATTCGCGCGAATACGCGAACCCACAAGTGTGGGACGACATTCGTGAATGATTATGCGAAGTTTTCGAGGCATTCGAGGTTTTCCAACCTCTGTCGGTTTTTTGTCGCACATCAAAACGCGCGAACCTTGAACCTTCGTGTAGCCTCCCACACATTCGTGCGACCAGTTGCGCACACGAATAAAAAGGTGACGTATCTCTTAATTTTTCGTGGTTCGTGGCGTCTAATCGTACTACCATTTATTTTCTGTATTGAAAATGGATTTTAATGACAACAACATAATAACAATAGCAAGATTGAAACATTCGTGAACAAAGTGTAGGAGGAAGCTGAAATGGGCTTGTATACTCATATGCGAACCCATTTGCCTGACCACCCTTCACATATGTGCAAAACTGCAAACATTCGTAAAATTGTCATATATTTGCGCGCATGTGAGTGACCGGGGTTAGGAGCGATAATTTAAAAAGCATAAGTACAATGTATGTTTTTAAAATTTTCCAAACAAATGAAATGTATTTATTTTGTGATGATGGTGTATTTGAAATTCGTCATGGCTGCATCCCGTCGTGTTTCATTATCATCAACGAAATAGCCGAAACAGGACAATAAATGTTACTTTCGGTGACCTGTAATATTTTGACGTTAACATATGCCACTTTCTGATGTCAATACGTCAACAATCGCGTCATGGTACACGAATTGCAGGGCAGAAGATCATTTTTGAAGTCACGTGACCGCTGTCCTGTTACGGTGACGTGGTCGCTGGCTGCCCTGTGTTTTAGCCAGATCATGGTAGGATATAGCAGGACAGGCCAATTATCGGCTAATATTGACCTGTTTTAAGAGTTCATGGTAAGCCCCCTGAGCTTGCAAAACAAACATCTCTTGGGAAAATCTTATCTCTTCCCTGCCTTAGTCAGGCGGCATGTCTATATTTTAACCTAATGAAATTAATGATTTATTTATAGTACATGTACCGACTATTAATTTTATAACAATAAACGATAAAGCAATCAAACAAAGCATCAATCCGCACTGGAGCAGCGTGGTGGAGCATGCTCTAGGCCTCCTGCTGTAGTGGGCCATTAATGGGTTGAAGCCAATTACCCACAGGTTTTATGTCTGATCGGCGAAGAAGCGAATCACCTTCTTATAAGGTGCTCTGTTACTAGAAAGAAATCAGGGTGCTAACCGGGCAGGTGCTACTGGTGCTATACATATATACAAGTGCTATAGTGATTAAATTAAACTTGATGGCATAGATTTAAGGAAGAATGGCATACTAGCCATTTTATTATCCTTGTAAGTAAGTTGTTCAGTAGGTTGCAAAAACAGAACGGATTTTACCCCTGTTTTCTGTTAATAGGTGGCTAATTGGCAAGCGTTTCAGTGTAAGTGA
Source organism: Thymelicus sylvestris (assembly GCA_911387775.1). NCBI lineage: Eukaryota > Metazoa > Arthropoda > Insecta > Lepidoptera > Hesperiidae > Thymelicus > Thymelicus sylvestris. The sequence goes on along the minus strand of OU426909.1, from coordinate 5,898,136 downwards.
TCTTCATTGGACATGGACGTCCATTTTAGCTATTATGGAGAAGCTTCTTTCAAAAATCCCTGTGCGTTTGGCCAACGTCAAAGTCAGCGTTTGGCCAACATGGCCGCGCAATCTCCATCGCAAACATACTTACACGCACATCCAAAAATCCATTGGCAGTGAATACGTGAACACTTACCGAATGTATTTAATCAATTTACTTAATTAAACATACAAAACAGCTTCAAGATTTCAAACTTTCATGCAGTGGTCATGCATCTCATGTTCTTAATGACCGTTGCCCGTTCCAATTTTAAATCAAAAATCGAACGAGCAAAGATGGACGTCAGTGAAAGCGCGGTCATTGGTCGGTTTACACGCTGCGTGTGTCTCGATTCACGCGCACAAATTTATAATTACGTGTAACACAGACGTAACACAATATAAATAAGGGTGAAAATACCTTGTACATTGATTAATGTAAAGTTTTCGTACACTACCGCGCTGCCGCACGCGTCTAAGACATGAGATGTGAGAATAATTGCCCTTTTGTTTGAACGGTATCATAATTTGTAGCACTATTCTTAGAGATAATGTTGTAATTACATATTATAATCCGCGAACAAAGGCGTTGATTCGATGGGGAGGTGATGTAATAAAGTTGTCATTATGGTTGCTCGTGAGCATTTTAATGTTGATAGTCGAATTATCGTGTCTATTGGTGGTTGCGAAAACCAATAGAGAAACCCACTATTTTGGTTTTTTGATACTGCGACATATTTCACGGAGGAGGATGGTAGTAGCCAATTTAGCTAACAAAATGAATGTTAATATGTTCTGCCATTAAACTATCAATTAGCGTATAGAACCGAGACCTCGAACCTGATATTTGCGCAATGAACTGTAGCCAATTGGCTACAGTTTTCAGTAGATTCAGTAAATTTTGTAAAGAGAACGGGGTCTCAATTTTGGAAATAGAGTCTCCTGGCGCGGCACGTATTTTGTTCGCAATGTCTGTTCTGGTAGGGTACATTATACTTCAATGTGTTATGTAGACTTGCACAGAGTTCTTTTTGCTCAAAATACGGGATGTGATGCTATTGGGTCATCGTTGTTCTTTACAAATGGAAATGGTTTTTGCTATTCTTACTTTTTAATCCTAGATTATTGCATTATTTTTTACAATCTATATACGAGAACAGACTTTCCTTTTTACGCCCATGAAACCATAACACCGTGAAGCGAATGAAAATACGTCACTATAGTAAATGCAATAAAACAGCCATTACGCTTGATTTCGATCTCAGCACCATGACGATATCTCTAAGCCTTGTGTATATGTTACTTAAGCTATCATTAATGTTCTAACCACAGATCTTATTATTTGCATAATAATGGGAATGGTTGAATAATGAATGTGTGAAAACTGCTGAAATATTGGGGAATCTCGACAAAAGGATATATTTTGCTAGGCTAGTACCTGTACGGTTCAAAAAAGTTATTCAATTCGACTGCATTTTTAGGGTTCCGTAGCCAATAGGCAAAAAACGGAACCCTTATAGATTCGTCACGTCTGTCTGTCTGTCTGTCTGTCTGTCCGTCCGTCCGTATGTCACAGCCACTTTTTTCCGAAAGTATAGGAACTATACTGTTGAAACTTGGTAAGTAGATGTATTCTGTGAACTGCATTAAGATTTTCACACAAAAATAGAAAAAAAAACAGTAAATTTTGGGGGTTCCCCATACTTAGAACTGAAACTCAAAAATTTATTTTTCATCAAACCCGTTTTTTTACGTGTATCTATGAATAGGTCTTGGATAGTAATGGAATGATGCTTTTAATTCATCAATAAAAAGTTATCATTTATTTCAGTAATTTTCAAGTCTGGTAGGTAATCATATTTTTTTATAGCCTGAGGGGCTATCGAAAAAGCAGACGGTCCACCTGATGGTAAGTGGCCTCCGTCGCCTATGGACAAAATGGTGATAAGCTAAGCTACAATAATATTTTGAGGCGACTCAATATTAAATGTCAAAGATACGTATCGTTTTGGTGTTAATTAACTAAGAATAATGACCAACTCATGACCAAAGTTATAATGACCCTTAATTCTTTATGACCTAACAGGTAAAACCGACACTCATTTATCCTAGGTAAATTAACGTCCTATCGATACCTATTCAAACTACAAATTACCTACAAAAAACTACGTAATATTCGTGATTTAATTTGAAATACATATAAAAACATTGTTACAGGTTATTTGAGCATTGAAATTAAGTTCAATTTGTATTGAAGCGTCTTCTACGTATCAAAAAGACGTCTTTTATAAATCCAGTAACTATTATTCTGTTTTATTATCTGATGTTAAACCGATGTAAGTAGAGGTTATTTAAATAATACTAAGGTAAAAACCATATTAAATGGGACTAGTTGTAGTAGACTTAATAATTATTGTTTATCTTCAACACAGGTTTTAAGAATCGCCCTTAGGCGCTCCACCCACTGCACCGCGTCCCGTCGCGGTGCGCGGGATATCAGATTTTACCATTGTATGCAATTATCTCAATTTAAAGAAATTACGCCTAGCACAACACACTGCCGACGCGGAAACGCGCGGGAAATCGCCCCGCGCGCAGGTGCGTTATCCGTCGCTCCGCGCACCGCGGCGCGGCTGGACGCGTCTTCAGTGGGTGGATCGCCTTACTATTTAAATTAAATTGTAAATTCTCATTTGCAACTTAGACGTCAGTTTTATAATCATATGCCGTCATATTTATAAACATTATATGTCATTTTTACGTTTTTACGGTAATGATACTTAAATCGAAAGCTGATTGTGCGCAAGCGTAGTTAATATAAAAGACGTTTTTGAGTCGTAAAGACGTAAATGAATAGCATTTTGTTAACTACATTGTACAATTTGACTTCAGCTTTTAGTATTCAGTTATGCAGAGCTCATTAATTTGGTGTTTTTCATCCATAAATGATTAAGCACCTGATAGACTTACCAGATAAGTAAATGCGGCCATTACGTGGTACTAAAACTTAAGACGTACATACATATATATATGCATATGCGCGTCAATGCAAATGTTTTTACAATTACTGTCTAAGGTCATAATGACGCCTTATGGACGACATCGTGTTTTCTTTGCTATTTAAGGTTCTGAATGTAAAATTGTAATTTCCTCAGACTTACTTCGAAATGTGTTCTTTAGTCAAAATAAGACAACTAATAATAATATTAAACTCATTTATTATTATTATTATTAATTACTAGTGCTCTGCCGTAGACTGAATCTGGGCCCGTGGGCGAGGGCACACAGCTAGCGACCGCTTCTCCACTGTATCGATGCGGACGCGCGACATCATCGCTACTAAGGGCCCTAAGAGCCCTCGCCGACGACGACTTTTTGTAGCGATGCAGTAGCGATGCTGTCGCACGTCCGCATCGATACAGTGGCGAAGCGGCCGCTAGCTGTGTGCCCTCGCCCACGGACCCAGATTCAGTCGCGATACAAACGCGATACAATCGCGCTTCTGTCGCGATGCAAACGCGATTCAGTAACGGCACCATGGTAACTGCGATCGCTACAGTTGCAAGATACCGATGTCATCCGACACGGTCGCGCGTTGCATCGATACAGTCGCGATGTTGTTGCGCGTTAGTAGCGCGTTGGCATCGCTTCTGTAGCGCGTTGCAAATGCGACTAACAAGCGTTAGTAGCGATGCTGTTGCGCGTTCATGAAACACGCGACAGCATCGCTACAAAAAGTCGTCATCGGCGAGGGCCCTAAGACCTGTTACACGTAACATTACCGATCAACTAGATCACATCCAATTTACAAGTCTTATGCAACAAATTCATGCATGCATTACACGCTCTTGTGCTCTACGCTTTATTAACACTATGGATTAACGAGTGTTAAAGTCTATTTAATATTTATTGATACATATGGAATTTCTAGAAACTTTTGGCGCTGTCATCTCAGTACACACAAAAATACAATAGAGAACAAATCTATATAAATAAAACACAGAAAATGTTTGTACGGATGTCCTATAAAGTGTTTGAAACTATCCAACCGATATGCCCAGAAACAGTTTCATTTTAAAGGCAATAATGCGAAGATGGTTTGAGACCGCTAAATGCATTAGGCATATTTTCGATTTTTGACTATATCTAACGGGTAACAGGCTTTCTCCGCCGGGTTACCGACATAGCTCGCAGAGTTAGCCGGCTGAAGTGGCAATGGGCAGGTCACATCGTTCGAAGGACAGGTAACCGATGGGTTCGCAAAGTCCTCGAATGGCGGCCGCGTCTCGGAAAAAGGAGCACTGGTCGCCCCCCGACCAGGTGGACTGATGACCTAAAGAAGACGGCGGGAAGCCGCTGGATTCAGAGGGCCCAGGACCGGTCGGAGTGGCGCCAATTAGGAGAGGCCTATGTCCAGCAGTGGACTTTAAAAGGCTGTTAGATAGAACAGGCTTTCTACTACTGTACTTTTTTATTGAGATGGCCAGCAAACGAGCTGACGATCCACCTGATGGTAAGTGGGTATCGTCTCCCATGGACATCAGCAACACCAAAGGCATCACTGATGCGTTGCCAGCCAAGAAAGAGAGAAGAAAATTAAAGAAAGAACTGGCTCTCAACTCAAGTCCTTTGGGCGGCTGACTCATGCTCAAGGGTGGTAGCTATCCAGGCGAACCCCATGGAGAAATAATACTAGTAATGATGTTGTTGATTAGTACATGATGAAGTTGCATGATACTAGGCGCAAATCACTCGCTAGGAGTTGTCTTGGATTGCTAGCGCGCGCCGGGTCATGGGTACGAGCGAGAGGTAGGTACTATAAGTAAGAGGTAAGTACAACTTCTTACGTGCGTACATACTATATTTACACACAAACGTTTTTAGGGTTCCGTAGCCAAATGGCAAAAAACAGAACCCTTATAGATTCGTCATGTCTGTCTGTCTGTCTGTCCGTCCGTATGTCACAGCCACTTTTTTCCGAAACTATAGGAACTATACTGTTGAAAATTGGTAAGTACATGTATTCTGTGAACCGCATTAAGATTTTCACACAAAAATAGAAAAAAAAACAATAAATTTTGGGGGTTGCCAATACTTAGAACTGAAACTCAAAAAAATTTTTTTCATCAAACCCATACGTGTGGGGTATCTATGCATAGGTCTTCAAAAATGATATTGAGGTTTCTAATATCATTTTTTTCTAAACTGAATAGTTTGCGCGAGAGACACTTCCGAAGTGGTAAAATGTGTCCCCCCCCCCCCTGTAACTTCTAAAATAAGAGAATGATAAAACTAAAAAAAATATATGATGTACATTACCATGCAAACTTCCACCGAAAATTGGTTTGAACGAGATCTAGTAAGTAGTTTTTTTTAATACGTCATAAATCGTAAACCGCAATTTACCTCGATCAAAGTTACAACGAACTTCAAGAACTTTTATATTATGTTACTTGCTGCTACGGAATCCTTCATGGGCGAGTCCGACTCGCACTTGGCCGCTTTTTTTCATTCTCGGCCAATAAGTTTTTCTTCTGCGTTGTACATCAAGTAGTGCGCTTGTGGCGAACGATATTGACTTTATGATTTTTGAGGACCTTCGTATCTCAAATGTCTCAAAACAAAATTACCATACAGTGGGAGCGTATTTCAATTAGGTCATGATCGCGACCCCCGAGTACATTGAGATGACGAAATACATGTCATGACGTTCATTTTTCATCATGTAATGGTTTAGCAATATCAGCAGTGGTAACCGGTGTCATGGGCCTCTCCCTGTGTTCATGATACATAGAAAATCTCCTGAGATTTGATAGATCACGGTCTTATCAAATGTGAACTTACGTAATTTGAATAAATTGCGGTCGTTCTCAATAATCTGTCCATCCACAATTCTCAATTTAGTTCTCACAACATTAGTGTTATGTTGCTTACACTATCTATAGATTATGGATACTAGATTATTGAAAATGTCCGTAAGCTAAGAAAATTGCATTCGAAACAAGGTGCAATATAATATTTGTGAAAGTAACCAATTGCTTGAAACGTCACCAGTAACTCAGATAAGCGAGTGGTCAAGTCACCATCGGCAGGTCAGCTGCCGATCGTATAATTTGAATACAATGCCGAGAAATGCGTGCGCAGACGATGTACCTACCTACCTACCTACATTTTGTATGACGAGAAAGAATTTTTGGTCGCCTACTTAAGTATGAACGGGTGAACGCCGATTTCTATAATGGTTTGGCTGCCGTTTATCGTTTAAATATAGATATCATAATAAAGATTTATGCTTCGCTACATGTCACATTTGCTATAGGGTTCCATGACTTCCATGTGGACAACCAACCTAATGATCAGCTTGATGAGATCTTGAAAAAATGGTGGTGATCTTTTTTTTATTTATTTACCAATGAAGACTTACAAAATACAGATTAAAGTTCTGTCAAACTGTAAGCCAGTTTTTCGGCAGGCATAGCTATAGGTGTAGCTATAGGTGTAGGCTATAGCTGTAGTGCCTTGCGAAAAAGGAATAAAAAAGAGGGTAGTTTAAGGGAAAGAGCTTGGCCACGGGACATGAGTTTAGAGGGTAAACATACGTCCCACGGGATCAAACAAAAATTATTTTACAATTTAACACCTTTATGTTCATTGATGACCGCTGCCAGTGCATTCATTGGAGATACAGAAGAGAGACGACTGATGGAATAATTTAAAGATTGAAAAGGTAATTAATTGAACTGAATGATGTTTACGTGTAAGTTTACCTTTCACTGTATGCTTGCCTGCCACGGTTTTCAAATAAAGTTACATAATCTGAAAAGTGGAAGATGTGACGATGGTCCAAAGTATGCCGCATTCAGATTTTTCACCTATTTTCTACACAAAGGAATTATGTTCTTAGCTATTCTAATGGATCTGCCATGCTCGTAACCTATAGGATTGTAACAAGATGATGTAACAAACGTAATGCACAGACAGTAATAAATTGAGCTCCAACGATTGTAACATGTCATTGCATTATGCAGTCTCCGGCTAAGGGTAAATATACATGAAGGATATGTTAGGCAAGTTGCCAAGATTTGGTCTGACTGGTCAGGATTTTAAGAGCTTCTTTTGAAGGAAATAATGCGGGTCCTTACTTCCTTCTATCTGTGTATGTATCTGCCTTTTGAAGTCCACTGCTGGACATAGGTCTTCCCTAAATGGCGCCACTCTGACTGGTCTTGGGCCCTCTGAAAACTTATCATAAAGCGGCTCAGCTCATAAAGATCATTAGAATACTATTTGCACAAAAAGGGCGCACTTCATGCATGATTGAGTCCATGCTGATCTATATTTTCGTGGCAATCGTGATGCACCTGGCCGAATAACGCAGGAATGTGCCAGCACCTTTCTGGGGAAATCGCTGGGTTCTGGCATATCTAGTCTAATTCTGGTACATGTTTAAGGTAGGACTCTTCACCTGCCTGCCAAGCTACAACTCTCCTTAGACAATTAAGGCGATATTATCCCAAGAAATGGTATTTTTGAAGGTGTTTTGTTCATAAATGGTACATAATACAATTCTAAAAAAAATATATGTTATTTTACAGTCTTTGTTCTTTCGTTCCCTCATACTTGATACACGATAGCAATTATTTCATTGGATAGAAATAAATCACAAAGTGGGGTCTAATCTGGCATAAAAATGGCGTTTTATTCGCGTTTTAATCGCTTCCAGATAATAAAAAATATACCACAGTATAGGTCCTATAGATACCAATATTTCTTTCTGATCATAATTTGAAATTTTGAAAAACTTCCCTTTCAATTTCTATTTTTTCCCTTTCCACGAGCAACGAAACGCCCGACGCGTTAATTTACTCAGTTTTACTCTCGCGCCAGTCGCCTTCGAGGTAGGACCTGTGCTAATCGGCATCGCAGCCGCACGTTGTCGAATTTCCGACACTAATTTTAATTTCGAATTTGGCGCGCGCGCCTTCTGAACTTATATTACGTATTAGGTACTGTCCAAAGTATCCACACTGCTGTAATTTGAAATAATAAAAATTTTTCGTTTTTATACTTTAGTTACTATTATAGTATTTGGGTATTGGTATAAGTCAAGTGCTAATTACACAATTATTATCTAATACTATCCCAAGCCGGATGGGTGTCGTAAAAGGCGACTAAATCCGGCCCGCTGGTGGTAGGGCCCCTCGAGGGATTATATTGGTAATATTGATTTTAAATTTAATACCATTATTACTATTATTATTTCTCCATGGGGTTCGCATGGATAGCTACCACCCTTGAGCATGTGTCAGTCGCCAAACGACTCGTCGTGACGGCTGGGAGCTTGAGAGACAGTTTTCTTTTTTGAAGTTATACCTTATTTAGGCGCGTTATGAAATAAATGGAAAATTGTTTTGAAAAAATGATTATTGAAGTGAAAACTTCTTGAAGTCAAAAGTCAAAAAAGTCGAAAGTCAAAAATGTCAAAAAAGTCAAAAAAGTCAAAAGTCGAAATTCAAAAAAGTCAAAAAAGTCAAAAGTCAAAAGTCAAAAAAGTGTAAAAAGTCAAAAAAGTCAAAATTCAAACAAGTCAAAAGTCAAAAGTCAAAAGTCAAAAAAGTCAAAAAAGTCAAGTCAAAAAAGTCAAAAAAGTCAAAGTCAAAAAAGTCAAAAGTCAAAAAAGTCAAAATTCAAAAAAGTCAAAAGTCAAAAGTCAAAAGTCAAAAAAGTCAAAAGTCTAAAGTCAAAAAAGTCAAAAGTCAAAAAAGTCAAAAAAGTCAAAATTCAAAAAAGTCAAAAGTCAAAAGTCAAAAAAGTCATAAAAGTCAAAAAAGTCAAAAGTCAAAAAAGTCAAAAAAGTCAAAATTCAAAAAAGTCAAAAGTCAAAAGTCAAAAAAGTCAAAAGTCAAAAGTCTTAAGTCAAAAAAGTCAAAAGTCAAAAAAGTCAAAAAAGTCAAAATTCAAAAAAGTCAAAAGTCAAAAGTCAAAAGTCAAAAAAGTCATAAAAGTCAAGTCAAAAAAGTCAAAAAAGTCAAAGTCAAAAAAGTCAAAAAAGTCAAAAAAGTCAAAATTCAAAAAAGTCAAAAGTCAAAAGTCAAAAAAGTCAAAAGTCAAAAAAGTCAAAGTCAAAAAAGTCAAAAGTCAAAAAAGTCAAAATTCAAAAAAGTCAAAAGTCAAAAGTCAAAAGTCTAAAGTCAAAAAAGTAAAAAAAGTCAAAAAAGTCAAAAAAGTCAAAAAAGTCAAAAGTCAAAAGTCAAAAAGGTCAAAATTCAAAAAAGTCAAAAGTCAAAAGTCAAAAAAGTCAAAAAAGTCAAAAGTCAAAAAAGTCAAAAGTCAAAAAAGTCAAAAGTCAAAAAAGTCAAAAAAGCCAAAAAAGTCAAAGTCAAAATTCAAAAAAGTCAAAAAAGTCAAGTCAAAAAAGTAAAAAAAGTCAAGTCAAAAAAGTCAAAAAAGTCAAAAGTCAAAAAAGTCAAAAAAGTCAATAAAGTGAAAAAAGTAAGAAAAGTCAAAGTCAAAAAAGTCAAAAAGTCAAAAAAGTCAAAAGTCAACAGTCAAGTCAAAAACGTCAAAAAAAGTCAAAAAAGTCTAAAGTCTAAAGTCAAAAAAGGCAAAAAAGTCAAAAGTCAAAATTTGTGGAGTGGAGTGGAGTGGAGTGGAATAGTAAAACCTACAATTATCATCTTCCCGAAATTTTACATTCGTCTCATTATCTTGAAAACAAAATTTTTGAAGGTTTCACTTCTAAGTTCTAAAATGTGTGAATGGCACACATTTTAATTTTTTTGTTTTTATTATTTTTTACGTATCTTTAGGTATTTTATTTTAAATTATTCTTATACTTTTTATCATTCTCAACATACTTGTAAAATATCTTATCCAAAGGGTTTGAAGATTTTTGTACGGAACCTGGCATACCTACAAGTCCGCCATTTTGAAAAAAAAGCTCGTTTCGATTTTGAAGTTGGTTACTTTTTGTTAGTATTTAGATGATATTAGTCAATTTTGTATGTAAGTACCTACTTATTTGTAGGTGAACCGATTTTGATGATTCTTTTTTTGATAGAAAGCTGGTGCGTATCATGTGGTTCCACATAAATTTGAGGGAGATTTGACAAGTAGTTTTCGAGTTATTTTGAAGTTGGTTATTTTTTGTTAGTATTTAGATGATATTAGTCAATTTTGTATGTAAGTACCTACTTATTTGTTATCCACTCACCTTTAGTCTCCACTGGACAGTTTCGTTTCATAAAATTTCAAGTCAGTCTGCACTCACCTCTAGTCTCCACTGGACAGTTTCGTTTCATAAAATTTCAAGTCAGTCTCCACTCACCTCTAGTCTCCACTGGACAGTTTCGTATCATAAAATTTCAAGTCAGTCTCCACTCACCTCTAGTCTCCACTGGACAGTTTCGTATCATAAAATTTCAAGTCAGTCTCCACTCACCTCTAGTCTCCACTGGCCAGTTTCGTATCATAAAATTTCAAGTCAGTCTCCACTCACCTCTAGTCTCCACTGGACAGTTTCGTATCATAAAATTTCAAGTCAGTCTCCACTCACCTCTAGTCTCCACTGGACAGTTTCGTATCATAAAATTTCAAGTCAGTCTCCACTCACCTCTAGTCTCCATTGGACAGTTTCGTATCATAAAATTTCAAGTCAGTCTCCACTCACCTCTAGTCTCCACTGGATAAGCTAAAATTATCATTACTCTTATTTTATTACACCTAAAATTCCAATGAATAAATCAAAATAAAGTATACTTACACCCCAACTCAGAGCAGTTACTAATAATAATAATAATAATAATAATAATAATAATAATAAAACCCTTCCACACTCATACCCCCGCAGTAGGTTACAAGTATTTACCTGTGTCGCGGGTGGCATGTACTACACATATAACACATCACAATAACAGCCATGACACGAGTACAAATATTTATCTGTCACATAAATATTTGCCCCGGCCGGAAATCGAACCCGAAACCCCTCGCTTCGCAGTTCGCAGGCAGGTCCACTACCAACTAGGCTATGTAGGATCTACAGCTACGCACGGGGTCATTAACCTCACAGCCGCGCGCGGCCGGCTCACGGCGTGGCGGTCGAGTTTACACTCAGGGGAGCGGGGTAAAGGGCAGTGAACAAAATGCCTACAACGGTCGAATACGCTCGCCTTAACCATGTTTTCGGTTGTAGAGTTGGAGAACCAATAACAATACTGTTCAACAACGTGTCAGGTCAACAATCTTTGGGATACTGATGTTATTGATGAATACTTATCATCAAATGATCCTCTTAAACTTAAAAAAAAAACTAAATTTTACTAATTATCAAAATGCCCATGCCTATACACTCTCAAAGTTAATATCCATTCGCCCAAAATGTCCACAATCCATAAAAAGATCTGCTTTTGCCTTAAGACTACTGCGATCTAAATCCATTGACTGTTTGCACATCATCAGTTCACACTTGTGACGTCACACTTGAGTAATCCTCTTACATACAAAGTTGAATAAAGAAGTGCAGTGGACAGCGGCACTTAAATGTCTATCTACCGCGATCACAGTAAACTCTGACATTAAGTTGACAGTTGGTAAGTTGGTAGGAATAGCCAACGGATTACCTACGAGCCATATGGCAAGTGCTCGACGCACGCAGATTGTTCCATATTTTCGACTAAGAAGGTAATGAGAGACACTATTATCACTGGTTCTTCTACACTGCAACTGGAACTGCAACTGGTCTGAAACTCGTAAAATCGTGGTTGATTCTAGAAACCTTCATTTCATCAGGGAGGTAAAAAAAAAATCTTGCTTGAGTATCATCAAGATTAACCTGGGCAGTAAGTATAGTGTAACGTGGGCAACGTGGCTCAATTACCTATAACAGGGGTAAAAACCGGTAAAGTACCAGATAGAATAATTATTATTAAAAAATTCTGACAAAGTCTGATAGCGATAGAAAAGTCTTGAGCTATCACAAACATAATTGACAATTCTGTGGAATAAACCAAATTAATTATACGAATATACTATAAGTATTGGGTTTTTAGGTGTCTCTATTACGCATCGCAAAAATTCTGAGAATCCTAAAATCCAACTGTAAATACTTCTGACAGAACCTCTAACTTTAAGAACTCAGGACAAATTCTGAACAGGCATCCTAATAATTTAGTGTCGGTCGTTGTTGAGGAAGAAGTTAAGGGAAGGTTGAGTTGAGCTTCATGGTATGGAGAAGTTTTTACTAATTGATGAAAGAAAAACGACCCCAAAAGATTTATGTTCTGGTAATAAAAGTCAGTCTATGTGGGTTTCAAGGTTACGCTTTTAAGTTCATTACACATTACACAAATGGACACATCGCGCATTTTGCAATATTCCTAAGTTTCATATTGCATGAGCGAGTTTTATTTTTATCGACTTTTCTGATCATTTCTTTGATATTTTATTATTAACTGAGGAATTTCGATCGCAACCTATGATTGGTATTAAATTGGCCATGCAGACTTGACAGATAAATTAGGTATGTTTGTCCTCGAATTTTAGTTTACATCACATCGTCTCTAGTTACAAAGACGTATAAGAGTATAGGTTTAAAAAAATCCATTCATAACAGCTTTAACGTACGATGAGGCGCGAATGCGCGATACGTTCTAATGTACGTAAGTCTTTACTTTGTGGACGAACCACATAAAAAGAACTGGACAGATTATGTAAATCACTTTATCATAATGGATCTGCTATTTATATACTTACTTGAATAAGTTCCAATTCATTTACATTACAATTTTTAATCTTTGTTATTGTAAGTCTAGACAGAACTTACATGACGTTACATTTTTATGTCATTTACTTGGGGTTTACTTCAAACAACTACAAGGGTATTAGATGTCGAGGCAACGAAAAGCGAAAACCTCTTTTTTTTCTTTTTTTTGTGGGCATGGGCAACGATGACCAGTTACTAATCAACCAGGCCGTATGTCGTCTATTTATTAGATAAAAAATTGTCTTAAAGGAAATTTTACAGGAGAAAAATACTTCTCCAAAAAATTAATATTTTTATAATTTTATTAAAAAAGAATTACAGGTTACACAGATGGCAGATACGATATGCAAGACAATACATAACAAAAGTTTTGTTTTTTAATAATAGTACAAAAATACAAATGCAATTAGATGAGTAGACAGATTTTTATTTTATGTGTTAAAATATACAAAATACCCTGCTACTCAAAATTATGTTAGATCTTCTACGTGTTCCCGCAATGCGCTACACAAGAATCCTAGTGGATATAAACGCTTATTTCTACTGTCCTTACAATGGAATTACTAAAACATCTGCCTTACTCTTTTTATACCCATTATAACTTCCTAAAACTGAAAACTTTGTCAGTCTAATTGCCTTTTTTGAATTTTCTTTCTCGCAAGCACAAAACGAAGAAAAAACTGCATCCGTCAAACCCCCATACCGCCTCAACACTGAGTCACTGCTTAGCTAAGGAGTAGGTAGGCGGGTTTCTGCTAACATCTCCCAAGCCCGCCCTCGTCTCCCCTGAAAAACCCTAGCGTCCATCGTATAATCGCCTCTGCGTCCAGGGAATACGGTCGAAGAGGACGGCAGATGAGTTTGAGCCATCTGCATCTCGTGAGCGACAAGGACGCAAGATGGTAGTGAGATTAGAAGCCATTAGGCCGGTATCGATCCAGTCAGGGCGGGCGGGTGGCCTAGAAGCCATTTCGTTAATCTTGCGCTGTGTCTGCTTGGGGTGGATTTTAAATGGGTTTTCTGAGGAACGTGTTATTGTTGAGTATAATTATGTGATTGAGAAGAATGATAACTTCACTTCGGCTACATAAATGTTTTTACTTTTATGTAATTCAGGAACAATTAATGATGATCGTCTATTTGTCTAATTGTGTCTAAAATGTTTCTAATTTTAACTGGAAAGTATCAAGTTACATGTTTCTCTCTTGGTTCTATATTCATATGTATTTCACATCAGATGAGCCCAGTAGTGGAATGTTCTTAGCTAGTGATGACAAGTAATTATGAATTTAGCCAATTATTTTATAATACTTGAGTGGTAATTGCGACTTCAGAAAAGAAGAATAAATTCCATGTTTCAACTAAGTCAGACAAAAATTGTATAAGTACTCTAAGTTAAGTATAAGTCTAAGTTTTACGTCCCATTTAATTTTCTCACACTATAAGTATACCCAAATCAATGTTTTCAAGTCCATTGCGTCAGGCTTGTGCCTTATCAGTATTATTGAGCAGATTCAACTTACTATCTACGACTAGCAACTGCAATTTCAGCTGCAGTTTTATTACGATTGGTATTTAGTAATTTTCGATCGGGTTTATTAGATCGTGATAATTGTCGACGCACTGGTTACGGGCTACTAGGCTACTTGGCTACTTCGCAGGATGTAACGCAACTCGCAAGCAACTGGTTTCAGCGAACTCGCTTCTCGGTACAGTTCACGTCGCGTTTTTCTGCTGTTATTCAAGTCTTTTGCAATCTAGAAGATGGCGTTATGTTCGTGTGGACGTTGGGAAAGCGATGCTTAAACAGTCGTGTGACGCAAGTCCGGCTTAAATTATGGCGGTTGTATCGATTGGGTTCTGCGTGTGATGCTTGAAATTCAGATTTTTTTTTCTTGTCAAATTTTGCACGCACTTTGCAACGTGTTCAATTAGTTACCATCCATTTACCATCAGGCGGCTTGTCTCATTGTAAGCTATTTACATAAAATACGTGTGACTCGTGATTTTTATATTGTATACAGCTGCCTTCGTGCTATCATAAAACAACATTGACACAAAATGCCGGAAAATTACATCGCCAGCGATTTAACCGGGAAAACCTTTTCAAATCTGCCTACGTATAAACTGAAGATTGATATTGAAAACACTACGCCATAGACACATATCAAAAGGTTCTGGGAAGCGAGAACAATGGACCGAGGTTAGTAAACGAAAACAAACCACCCCACGTTACCCCACGCTACCCCACGTTATATCTGGGAGGATTATGTCCGTAAACCCACAAAGAAGGCACGGAAGTACGCTGAAAGGCTCGAATATTAATTATCGCCACCACCCGAGGGTAGGAGTGCCAGGCACCGAAGCCCCTCATGGAGACGAAAAATTATGTGTAAGGGTGAGGGCAAACGAGCGTATTGTTTTGAGCTGTTAGTCTCGAAAATTCATACTAAAGTCCTGTTTGGGGCCATCCATAAATTACGTCACACTAATTTCATGACTTTTTGACCCCTCCCCCCGTCCTTGTCACAGCTGGTCACATTTGTGAGACACCTCCCCCCCCCCTAGTGTAACGTCACATATTATGAAATTTTACGCTTACCTTTCGATTAATTGTTTTTTAATATTTACCTATACATACCAATTATTCGATTTTGAATTGTACCACACGGCGACGTAAAATAAGTTTGGATTTTAGTATGAAATCGACTCATTTTACGCGACGCAGAGCTCAAAAAATACGCTCATTTGGCCTTACCCTAATAATGATTCGAGCTTCTCTGCAGGCGTTGCCTTTGTGAATAAAAGACTCATTCATTGTTCAGGCTGTAGGCGAAGAAAAATTACTGATGCGGTAGATTTTTCTGCGAAATTTTGTTTCTTAGTACTGTTTTGGAAAGTCATCCTGTGGAAGTCATTTCAATTTTCATATACTTAGTTAAAAATTTAGGTTGCTTTTAAATAGGTGCAGTGTATCTGGGGTTATCAGATCTCATTTAGACTCAAGCTCTCTACTCTACACCTCCTCACTCTACAAGCATTAACTTAACAAAATCTACACCTTAGTCAAAATGTGTGGCTTGGCCGTTACTACAACAACTATTGTTTAACAGAAAAGTAATTTACAGTGAGTACATTTTTTCACTATACATGTGACGGAAGCGAAGCGGACAGGGCACATATTTTGACTAAGGTGCAGATTTTGTGACGTCAGGGCTTATAGAGAAGCTTGGCTCTATTTACATGAGATCTGATAACTGTTTGATGTAGAGCCATATTATTATATGGTCTCGACTTGGCAACATTTCACATGAAAAGGTGTTTGGTGGGATATAGTGTTTTTAAGTAAAATAGTAATTTTTATACGTAAGAAAGAATGAAAAAATGTTATGTAACAATATTTAAATTTTATATCATTCTGAAAATGTTTTTTTAAAGAATTAATAAAGTAGAAAAGTATACGTATAATTTTCATTTTAATCGTTCGAAAATCTGTTTTGTGCAAATCTATAAATTTTTGAACTGAGTAAAAATAATAATATTATGCTTAGTACCTACCTAAGAGTTATTCAATATTGTGCCATAGAAAGAAAGCCATCGATTTCTTTGTTTTCTTACAGGTGATATGGCTTGCGTCCAAGAACGAATTAGAAACGAAATTAGATTTTTTTGCATGAGAGGCTCTGTTAAATAAATCTTTTGTAACAAAACGATCGTGATGACATATTGCACACATGCGTGTACAAAACTTGGC